>OZ014532.1:37941171-40631504 GCA_963966105.1 Volucella zonaria | reverse complement strand
GGTTTTCGAGTATTTTACGAATCCTGTGATGTAAATCTTCCACATAGTTGATCACCTGCTTAGGCTCAGTAGGTGGGTGTCCGAATTTAATTTCAGTTGACAGAAGAACTGTTTGACTAAATAAGATCACTGATTAAGAAGAGAAGTATGTGACCATCCCAGTCCTGCTGAAAGTTCCCCACGACCTTAAATAGGTGCTCATTCGAGATCCTATTGAATCGCTCGATTATTCCATCGGATTAAGGATGTAGCGGCGTTGTTCTTGTCTTCCTTATTCCCAGATATTAGCACATTTCCTAGAAGACTTTCGATCAGAGTGTAGCTCCATTGTAACCTCAAATCTGCTCACCCACTTGTTAACTATTTCTTTTGCTACGGTCATAAATTGCGAATCCATTTGAGAGTAAAAATGCTGCGAATACTTCTCAAACTGCTCTCGACAGTAAATTCTTAAGTGGACACAGTCCTGAGAGCAGCTTGTGGAGAGCTAACTTTCTACTCTCGAGATTCGAACTTTTCGATAGTCGCTCGCAAATGGACACATATTATCATCACTATCGCAGAATTACAAAGCTGTTGGTATTGTGAAAAAATGGTTACAAAGAATCATTTAAAATACTGCCCATCGCTAGCTACAATTTTTTCTCATCTTTCTGGCAGAGATCGAATACCGTTACGGCAAAAGTGTTCATCTTTTGAGGCTACCCATGAATCAAGCCATTTTTTGATGTCTTCATATGAGCGGAACTGCGAATCAGCCCAGCCTGACCATGTGCTATCGAACGCAACAAGTAATAATTGAACGGCGCAATATCTGGGTGGGATAGGACTCTTCACTTGAGCGTTTCCAGGTAGGTTTTAACGGGTTTGACAACGTGGGGCCGAGCGTTGTCATGTTGTAGAATCACTTTTTTATGGCTGTGCTCGTATTGTAGCCGTTTTTCCCATATGAGCGCTTGGAAATGGCTTGGCGGGTAACTCCTAATGCTGAAGCAAGCTCTTCTTGAGTTTGGTGCGGATACTCATCGAGCAAGGCCTCCAATTCAGCGTCTTCGAAGGATTTTTGCCTTCCTTAATCAATCAAAACGTCTTTGAAGCGACGGAACCAATCACGGCACGTTGTTTCACTTAGAGCAGCATCTCCGTATACTTTTTGGAGCTCTCGATGCGCTTCAGTCGCCGTTTTCTTCGACTGAAAGAAGAAAATCAACACTTCCCACCAATGACCTTATTTGGCGCAACCAAAAGTATATGAGGCCAAACCAAAATCACTAATGTGTCAAAACGGTTAACTTACGATATGTCTAAGCTTGGTTCATGACGTTTTGTATATTTCAAAACTGACCAGCACTTAGGTACTGCTTAGTTGCGCATTTAATATATTCGTCTTCATCACTTGTCAATCGACAAAAAATTTCTGAATTGTTAGACCCTGCACCGAATTCACGACTACTCTGCGCATGCATTTTGTTGTTTTTTTTTTTTTAACAACATTACCAATTATAACTTCTGCTGCAACCTTCTGTTTGTAACAAAACATAATATAGCATCCACTACTTCAAACCGAACCGATGAATGTCACAACAAATTCATTTAATTGGATAGGGGTCTGAGAGTACTATAAGAATATCGACCCTCAGAATTCTCGCAGCCAACTCTCGATAATTAAATCTTGAAGATATTGCTCTCAAATGGACAGAGTCTAAAGAGTAACACTTAAGAGCTTGCAAGCGATAGTGCTCTCAAATGGACATGCATCTTTAGCCTTCTGATTTGGGGTTGCGAATACTTCCGGCCACTTACTGAAGTAATCCATGATAACGAGTGTGTTTCGGATGTCATTGACGGTTTTGGGTAACGGGCCAGCGATGTCAATGGCTATTCGTTCGAATGGTGGTCTGATATTTTATTGCTGTATTTTACCCTGCGGCTTTACTTTTGCGCCCTTGGTAGCCGCACACGTTTGCATTTTTGGCATCAATCCTCGAAATCTTGTTTTCCACTTAGCGTTCCCCTACCTTCTCCAATATCTTGTTAGTTCCCACTGACCTCCTAAGGTTCCGTCATATATTTCGTGAAGATCTTCGATAATTCTGGACCGTGACACGATTAGCTGCACTTTCCCATTTTCTCTTCAGCAAACTATTTTGCAAATAAAGCGAGTCCAACTGTGCCTAATATGCCTTCAGAGTTTGGATCCGGACTGATATCTGCTGCTAGCTTGGACTGTCCTATACTCCTTCTAGGCCAAGGTTGGTTCGATGTTGTCGTCTGCCTGTTGGGGGAAACGGAATGAACTTTTCTCCATAGAGGTGCTAGTGGAAATACTTCATTCTCAGAATTAAACAGAGAAGCTCACTCCAGGTTACACATGAGTTCCGGTCAAGCCTGGACGAGATTTTTGACTTCTTGAATTTGACGATAACGTCACCCAAATGCACTCAGCTGGTTTTCCACGTGAGCTCTTGCAATGTACGTTCCATTAATCGCACAGTCCAAACTGCATCACTGTAAACTGCCAAAGTGCGCTCCCGGTAGTGAACGCTGTTTTTTCACAGGCTTTTCGGTTTTCTCTCTCTGCCAGCAGCCGCTCTTCAGATCAAGTGTTGAAACCATTTTGCTACAGAGAGCTTATCCAAAGTGTCACAATTCTCGGTAATAGGTGGCTGTCCTTTTAGGTGACATTGTTGAGACATCTGTAGGCTACACAAAGCCTCGTGCTGCCGTCTTTCTTCTTCACGGAGACCATTGGGGGTGTGATCCCTTAATCAGCTCTTCAACTTTCATCTTTGAAACTAATTCGGCAAGTTCTGCTTGCTGTACCAATGGAAGACACGCTGCATGTTGGCGGAATCGTTGGGCCTCCCCGATGTCAACTCGAACGAAGATTAAATAGGCTGAGGACTTTGTTCTTGATATTCACACTCTGAACTGTTGCACCCGCGTTGCACGACTGCTTCCCTTGTGGTCGATATAGACTCAATAGGTGCATATTTTCCCACTATCTCTCTTTTTTCACCTTCGCACTGAATGTCTTTGGATTTATTTTTGCCTCTATCCATTGGAATTAGTGGCTACCAGGCCCACCTTTTATTTTTGCCCAAACAATTGCTCTAGAAGATACCATTGATATCTCCGCGCTTCTGTATTTCAGGGTTTGTGACCCAAAGTCGACTACTAGTCCATGTATGCGACCAAGAACCAAGATATTTGCACAGGATCTCTCCTGATGATTGAGACCGTGACTCCAGTGTCTACTGCTGCCATCCATTTTCCTTATCGCTGACTACTTCTATCGCTGACTACTTCTATCAGAAGACTTTCACTGCATCGTAGACTTCCGCTAACAGTTTTGCGGAGCAATCCGACTGATAGCTTTGGGAAGATTGAGAGGCTTCTTGGTTTCCGGTTCTTCTTCCGGCGGTCTCTCTCTCTATTTGATTGGTACCGCAGTAGAGGCAGCTTTTTCAATCGAATGACACAAATATTAGAGCCCTTGCTTTTTTTAGTGGGTGGGTACGTAAAAAAATAAAATTGTCAGAAAACCCTCATATGATTCACGAAGAAATGGTGCATCCCAAAAAAATGTACTGTGTGGTATGGTTTATGTACATCAGGCATCTCTAAGATTAGGATAACGGAACGCTATCGACAAATGTTGACCGACTTTTCCTTCCCCAAATTACATGAATGGAATGTGGATGAGTTTCAACCATAGACTAACTATACCTAGATATCAAACTTTCCAAATATTGGAAAATCAAAACCGGTTTTCTACTGATCGCCCCTATCCGTGTGAACCTGTCCATGAATACGTGAGAATTGTCAACAGTGTCAAAATTCGAAAAGTTTTAGGAATGACGTCACCCATATAAAAATGACGCGGTAAATTTCGATTTTGACATTTCTCATGTTTACAAATATAATTTCGTATAAGTTGCAAAAAAAATTTAATGTTGGACATTAATTTTCTTTATTGTACGAGTATTTTCTAGGATAACAAAAGAAGAAAAATCAAGACATTTGGGGAAAGAAGAAATAATCTCCTACAGACTGCTTTGGATTGGATGTGGCAAAAGCAGTTGGAAAAGTTTGTTTACATTTTCTTGTGAGTAAGCAAAAACATTTTAATTTCAAATTAATTTATTTTACTGATTTTTCGCAGTAAGAATAATGAATCCAAATACACCATTCAAGAGCTTGAAGAAATGTGGATAAGTGATGCTAACTAATTACATATAAGTAAAAAATATGCCTTTCTCAGCGAAGCAAATAAAAAAACAGAAAACTCTACTGATATATACGAAAACAAAGGATTCGACTTCTAGAATTTTTTTTAAAGATTCAAAATTTTAAATTTATGGATCAAATAGGCCTTCGAAAGCATGAAGACAACCAAATTAAGCTTTTAGTCAAACAACACAAGGAAAAAAGTAAGGCACGGAGATAATGGTTGTATGATGTGGGCTAAATGTCCAATTTTGGGAACGATAATTTAGTCATAGTCATTGAGATCATGACAAAAGAAGTATACTAAAACATTTAGCTGGAAAATTTGTTTCAAAGTACACAAAAAATGGTTAACGCGAAAAATGTTTACTTCCAACAGGACAACGATTCCAAACATGTCGCACAAACGTTGAAGATGTGGGTGATACATAAAGCCCCTCACTTTCTACAATAGTAAGACCAACACAAAGCCCCGATCGTAACCCAACAGAACCTCTTTGGAATCATTTAAAGAGGAGCATTATTACAACAAAGCCTCAATTAAAAGCCTTATTGTTAGCGGAATGGTAAGAAATAAAAAGTGAATATCTGGAAAAGTTGACGCATTCCATGCTAGACCTGCTTAAAGAAGTTAAAAGGCTTGGCTTCAAGGGTAGTCAACAAAGTGGTAGGTAAGCTTTTTTTCCGCAAAATTAAAGTATAAAATAAAACTTTTCACTGAGGGCATCAACACTTTAGCTGTGCTCATTTCAATATTATTTCTATATTTTTTTTCTGAACGAAATATTATTTTTGTTTTTGCCTCTAAGAAAGTACAAACAAACATTTATTACTTGTAAAGAAACAGATCTTTTGGAAAAAATTTTAAACAAAATTCCCTTCGACAAAACCAAATTAAGTAGGGATATCAATAGTTTTGCTGCGCATTGTATGTTGGTTATTCTGGGAATTTTTCAAACAAATAAACAATTAAAATACCACTCCTTTTGCACTTTATAATGTGTAAAAAAAAACATTCTCGAAATATTTTGGAAAATCTTCAAATGCAACTAGAAAAACAAATATTTTCCTTAAAAAACTAAAAAATTATCAAAAACGTTAATTTTACTTATTAGTAATGTTTAATTAATTTATTTACTTAACATATGTCAAACTACAAGAACAAGGAAACTGATTTTAAAAGTGTCATTAATTAACAATCTTTTTCATTGATGTCCAGAGTACAGAGTTTGTGCCTAAACATGCAAAATGCTTATACAATTGACTGTCAATACAAGCTTAAGTTTGATTTCAGAATTGTAATAGTTTCCATTCATTTATATCTTAAAATGAAACGTTCAAAATATGATTCTTATGTCCTTTTTTAATTTTATTCTGATACTATCCCCTTTTGTGCACTTGAAACAAAAAAAAAGGTTTTTTCATATATTCTATTATCTTCACTTTTTCACCACGTTAAATTAAATATTCACCAGCGTAAAATATTTTTCCTTTTATTTTTGCGTTTATTATATAGGGTCCGCCAAAAATGTTTTTTTTTTTTGAAAATGCTATAAAAAAAACTACTGAATATTTTCTCAAATTTCTTTTTTTATTTGAAAGTACAATCCTTCCGGTTAATAATGGAAAATAATTTCATTCAAATGGCTGCCTCGGCTGGCCATGCAGTAGCCTACACGATCGGTCCAATTTTTAAGCACGTTATCGATTGTGTGCAGCTGTATTTCACCAATGTCTTCACGAATATTGTCCTTTAAAGCGTCAATTGTCTCTGGCTTGTCGGCGTAACACTTATCTTTTACGGCACCCCACAAATAATAGTCCAACGGTGTCAAATCGCAGCTCCGGGGTGGCCAAACGACATCAGCTCTGCGGCTGATAATGCGATCTTCAAAAACAGGGCGCAAAACATCGAGTGTAGCTTCGGCTGTGTGGCACGTAGCGCCGTCCTGTTGAAACCAAATGTTGCCAATATCCTCCTCTTCAATTTTTGTGAACAAAAATTCGTTCAACATGGCCATTGACTGTAACGGCCATTCCTTGCTCATTTTCGAAGAAAAATGGCCCAATTATGCCTCTGGACCAAAATCCGCACCAAACAGTGACTCGTTCTGGGTGTATCGGCTTTTCAATGTATGCGTGCGGGTTTTCTGTGCCCCAAATGCGACAATTTTGCTTGTTTACATACCCGCCAAGATCAAAATGAGCTTCATCTGAAAAGATGATTTTTTTTGGCAAAATCGGCATCTTCTCTAAGTCGATCGCAGGCCCACTTAGCGAAGCGTATATACAACCATATTCGTTCAGCGGAAGGATAAAACTAATTATCTGTCAAATCAGACATGAGCTAAGTGTTACCATTCACGAAATAAGCTCTAGTTGAAAAAAAAAACGTTAGATGGCGGACCCTATATATACTCAGTGAATATTACGTGAAATTTGACAGGTTATAGAGATGGAGAATGTGTTGGTGATTCACTTACAGTGTGTCTGCGCGAAAGTTAAGTGTTTGCAAAAGGATTAGTAAAGTTTGATATCGAGGTATAGTTAGTCTAAGGTTTCAACAAGGCGGCACTACAGGACGCACATGTGAATAAATGGTTAACCTATTCTGGGCGAAATTCAAGGATCGCATTATTTCGCTCAGAGAAAAAGTTGACTCACCGACGATTTAACTCCGTAAAGCTCGTTCTTATGGGGGTATTAAGATCTGGGCCAACAAAAAGAACAATTCAAGACCTCAAACACGACATAAAAACTTAGACTTGACATGCTAAATCAGAGCTGAGGTGGTCACACGAATGATGTTATACATAATTGCCATAAACCGAACTTTAACATTCAATAAAGATCCATGTTAATTACTCATCAAAATTTGCACACTATCTCCTGGCTCCCCCTTCATATCTTACTTTTCCTATCTGAAATTTTATCCCATATTTCTAGACACGAGAACCCGATCACGCATGCTGACTTCGGGAATGTTATATTTGTTATATCCTTCAGGCTCATTTTTGGTGTGAAAGTGTTTCAGTAAATTTTGCCCTATTAATCTGCCTTTTACGATGAACAGAGAAATGTATTTCATTTCTTTCATTTTTTAAATTCCCTTGGCCAACGAAATGAGTTTTGTTAGTTCTTATTTGCTAAAAAAATGCGTCTGAGCTGACTGCGCATAAATCATTTTTAGTACACAAGAATGGCAAGTGACAAGTTTACTATTTCAAAAGCAGATTGTTTAATATTTGTTTATGGATTAATAAAAAAATCTCAAATTCCATGAGTTTCGAGTTTTCGGGAAGAAATCGACGATTCGCATGTTTCTCCGCGTATAAGCGAATGCCCTTTGCGAACTGTCAAATTTTACTCGCATTCCACAAATGTGGAACCCAACCTACATTCACACGACCAAAATATTAGATGAGAAATTTGCAAATATTCGTTTGTTCGTATTCGCAGTTCGCTGAGCTGTGAATGGACCTTTAAAGCTTGAGTTTGTGATTCACTCTTTCTGTGACGTAGTAAAGCAAATTAACGTGCGTTGATCTTAAGAGAGCCAATCTTCCTTATGAAATTCAGAAAATCAAATCCTATGTTTATCTCTCGCACGGTCACAACCTCAATTATGTGATTCCGACTCACAAATTTATCAAAATGAACATTCGTTTATTCTCATCCAAGTTTGCTATCAAAATGTCCACAATTCCAGCATTTATTTCTCAATGATAAAAAAAAGTGCTTACATATGTATATGTACGTACACTAAAGTTTAAGTGATGGCAGCGAAATATTTCGACCAAATCAGATGCTGTGCGCCTTTATAAAATAGTGTCATCCCTGCTAATGTCATTAGTTTTTTCTCTTGTTCGCCTTTCCGTACAGAATCCTTCAAAGCTGTCAAAAAGATGTAGAGCAAAAATGCGACTGTCAAAATCGATCCTTCTCTTCCTTGCGACTGTCATTCATAGAAATTCGCATACATATGCCGAGGTAAATCCATTTATCATTAGTCTCTTCTCTCATCTAAAACAAAAATAATCAAACAAAGTGATTAAATATTAAACAAATTCACACGTAGAAATACGTACCGGAAGCAGCAATAGTCAACAACATACCATGTAGTGCATTCAGTAGTTAAGATAAAAACTACAAACCATTTGAAAAAATTGTTGAAAACTTCGAGGAAGGTCTTGCAGCAGAACATTGCGGATAGCATAATGACTCCTTTCGATGATTTTGCCTATTTGATTAATCATGTTCTTTTGGGAGAGGAGCCGGTAAGAGTGATATGGAAGTCCTTTACGAAATCTTGATTTTACTTTGATTTGTCAATTTCAGACAATTGAGGATTTCATCCTTCTGGTGGGGACATTGGTGGCGTTTGTGGCTTTTATACTGTGGTGCTGCTTTCCAATCCAACCAAAGGTTTGTAGAAGTAGAAGTACTTTGCTTGAAATGTTATAAGCATTGTAAATAGTTAATACTTACGCTTTTTATATTTCCAAACACCAAGTTCTACATTTTGATAGTGTTTTGCGATGACAGAAGATTTTTTGGTTGTGAATGTTGATTATCCTACTACGAAAGCAGTTCTGTTATTTTGCAATTTAATTTAGCTTGTTGTTGTTGTGTGCCTTGTTGTTACAACGGCTGCATTTTCCACATATTTTTTTTAAATACTATGCAAAAGGAAATAAAAATTAGATTTCCCAGGAAACTAGGCCAATTATGTAAAGTAATTTCTGCCCAGAGTTCATGTATCGGAAGGTACTCATTAAGAGGCTAGATGGCAAGAGTTATTGCGCTGGCCTTTCCGTCGTTATAACTAAGATATGGTCGACCATACTATTTTATTACTTAAACTGTATCTGGTGGGCTTTGCGTATTCATATACAAATGGTTTTAGTCATATCTAAAAGATATAATACAATATGTAGAAATCAAGAGCAAGTTAAGTATAATAAGTTTAATAACTTGGGCATACCCCACGTATCTTTTCTTGGGTCAATTTTATTTCTTTTATGCAGAGTGTCCCCTAATTCGTCAACGATAATTTGGGAAATGATTCCTGAGCATATTCTATGAAAAAAATCGTTCTACAGTAAGGGTCCATCTCCAATGTTGACATCATTTATCGGGGATTTAAGAAAAGGCTTACTTTGGTGTACCCTGACCCATGTTAACGGAAATTGCTCTGTTAGTCCTAATGGTAGAAACTTCGTGTAGGATTTTATTTTTAGAAGAAATACCAACCTTTGTAACGGCGTTTAAATAAAGTTGATATCTTTCTTGAGTCTTGAGATATCCAATTTCTAAACCTGTTTCATTTTTCCTGCCCATGCTAATTTTTGACTTTGAGGTCGCTCTTCTCCAGAAAATACGTAATCAACTTAGCGTTTCACTATTTTTTTCTTATGAACGTATTATCATTGACGAATTAGGGGACACCCAGTATATAAATTCCTTACTTTCATTTTATTATTGTTAGTAATCGGAGCTTTTACAGACGATTTTGGAATTGAATGCATTGTAGCTTAACCAGTGAGCTGGATTTATTTTTTTGTTTTTAAGAACTGAACACTCAAGTGTATGACAACACTTAACACATTGGCTGAAAAGTCTGCGCCGTTTTATAGTAAAACACAAAATTTTTGCAAAATTCAACTGTATTTATATAGTTGCCTTCGAGGGCAATACACTGATTGAAACGATTTTTCAATTTTTCGATATAAGTTTTGTAGTACGATTTCGGTTTAGCCTCAAAATAGGCCTCTATTTCGGCGATTCGGTCTTAAATCCCTTTCCGGCAGGCATTCTTTTGAGGTTTGCGAACAGGAAATAGTCGCTGGAGGCCAAATCTGGAGAATACGGTGAGTGGGGAAGCAATTCGTAGCCGAATTCTTTCAATTTTGCCATCGTTTTCATCGACTTATGACACGGTGCATTGTCTTGATGAAACAGCACTTTCTTTTTCTTCAAATGAAAATTATTCCATGTGCATTCCAAAATACGGATGCCATAACCTTGCGAGCCGAGGACGAGGTTCGTCGCCTGCTCGCCACTCAGCTGACTGCCGACCTGACTCTGGTGTGAAGTGATGGAGCCAAGTTTCATCCATTGTCACATACCGACGCAAAAATTCGGCTT
The DNA here is from genome assembly GCA_963966105.1 of Volucella zonaria. NCBI lineage: Eukaryota > Metazoa > Arthropoda > Insecta > Diptera > Syrphidae > Volucella > Volucella zonaria. The sequence continues at coordinate 40,621,127 of OZ014532.1, read as the reverse complement.
TATTGCGGTTGAACAGCTTTAAACACTCCTCTGAATCATCAACGCGTTGTTGTTTTTGGTCGACTGTGAGCAAACGCGGCACCCACTTTGAACACAGCTTTCGCATGTCCAAATATTCGTGTATGATATATCCAACACGCTCTTTTTATATCCTCGGAGCTATCTCGATCAACTTCACTTTACGGTCATTCGTAATCATTTTGTGGACTCTTTTGATGTTTTCATCTGAAACAGCCTCTTTTGGACGTCCACTTCGGTGCTTGTATGACCACTTTTAAATTTTTCAATCCACTTGCGAATGATTCGTTCGGTTGATGCAGAGTCCGGTTAACACTTATCAAGCCATTTCTTTGCATCAGCTGCATTTTTTCCCATCAAAAGGCAATGATAAATCAACACACGAAATTGCTTTGAATCCATTTTTTTCACAATAACAAAAGTTGCTTCACTCACAACGGTATATCTCGGGAACTAATCGTCCGACAGCTGTCAAATTTATACACGTATCTTTTGAAGGTTGGTACTAACTGAAAATGGTATGGATTTAATTCAAGTGGTGCCCTCTCTTAGAAACGGCACGGACTTTACAGCCAATAGTTTTTGGAGGTTTTTGTTTTACTAAGATGAACAAGGATTTATTGTGAGTAACAAAACTAAGCTAATGTATTTTAGTCCTACGGAGCACGGTTTCATAGACATGACCGTGCAAGTCACAACCTTATTTACAGTCAATGCAGCATGCAAAAGAATCGAACTTTTAATAGAAATGTCTGATGTAGTTCAAATTTATGGGGAGTTTAAGAGATATTTAAATCTAAGTATCACAACTCATCGAAATCTGAATTGGTCCAAACACTTTCCCATTTTAAGAAAAATATCTACTTTCCGTAAATCTTAGCTTTAATCGCCTGAATAGGCATTGCATCTTTAAAAACATTATAAAAAGGTTTACTATGGGTTATTCCAATCAAAATTGCAATCCTGCTTTTCGCACTATTTGTTATGAAAACGTCTGGTTAATTGCTTCATGCAAACTTTTTACACTCTACCATTCGAAATTCGTTTAATATTCTATGTATGTTTAAAAAGGTAATAAAAATATGGCTTTTTGACTTCAATCACTACCAAATTGAAGTTTTGTTAAATTATTTAGCTTAAAAACAGACAAAATGGTTTGTTCATTCGTACTTTATTTGTCTGCCTTTTAAAATTATGTATTAACCTTTTCTTTCTCCACATAAACTTAGAGGAAACAATTATATGAGTTTAGGTTTTGTTTGCCTGGCTTTGTGCACCCCACAGTAAGATAAATTGTTTAAAAGTTACATGGTCTCTATTTTGCATAAAACAGAAGCAGAAGCAGAAGCAGAAGCAGAATATTTTAAATTTACTTTTTTGGAGAGCTTTTTTGTGGTTGCTCTATTGACTTTCTTCCAGATATGCCCAAAAACAGTAAAGTACACAAATCCGGACACGATTTTAATTTTAGTAGCCCAGTAGCTCCAAGAACAATGTCATGTTTGGCAGGAGGTAATTTTTTTTTACTGACATACCCAGGGATATGAATACAATTTTGTTTGTTTATTTAGTTATACAAAGGCATTCATAGCGGGACAGGTGTTGTGGTTAAAAGTTTGAAGGGGGGAAATGCTACTGGCGATTTCTATGGAGCACTGGTGGTGGAAATAGCGATAAAACAGAGTGAGACACAGACATTACGTCGGTGTACGAGGGTGTCCATTGTCTGAGTAATATTAGCATTCTATAAAATGCCTTAGACATATCAAGTGCAACAATCTTGCTATCGCCAGATTGATGTAGGCTTTGGCTCCACTTTTCGGTGAGACATGTCATCAGATCAGCAGTGGACCTGTCACTACGAAAAACTGCCGGTCATTGAGAAGTTTTCGTGTTTCGAGATATTTCATGAGCTGGCGGTTTATCAGCGTTTCCATGACCTTGGAAAAAAGGAACATAAGTGCAATGGGTCTGTAGGAGAAGAGAGAAGAAGATTCACCTATTTTAGGGAAGGGCTGGACAGATGCTGTTTTCCATCTGCTCGAAAACCAGCGGATTTGTGAATGTTAAGATCAATAGGAACTCTTGCTACTACACGAGTGGGAAAGTGGATTCATCGAATTGAAGATTTGACGCACTTAAGTGTAGGCGGAGACAAAGCACAATCTGGAAGGGTTGAGCTTGCCGCAAAGTTTGCAGCAAGCAGATTGTCCAAAGAGCTGACAGCTGGAATGTCATTATAAATGAGCGTTGGGATGGAGGAGGAGGCAGATTTTCTGATGTTTTTGACGAACGACAAAAAGTTTTTACTTCCTTTTGGACATTGTAGTATTTTTTGCCTCAGTTTTTGCTCATATTGGAATTTCGCGCGCTTAAGCAAGACGTTGCAGTCATTCCTGGCTCGTTTGAACTTTTTTCGGTTTTCCTCTGTATGGTTGGTCTTGAAGGACCGAAAAAACATTTCTCTAACCCTGACAGCCGCTTTTCACCTCGAGTCGTTCCATGCCTTTTCTTTTGGTTTGATACTTTTCATCCGATGAGGGATAAAGCATCTCATTCTAAAGAGAATAGTGTCTGTGATCATATCAGCAGCGGCATCCACGTCGTTATCGAGAAAATATAAGGACCAATTAATATTCCTAAAGAAGCTATTAAGCCCGCTCCAGTTGACTTTCTCGTATTACCATATGTTCTTTTAGGAATCTGTTCTCTAACTGCGTAGTCGGTGTACGAGAAATTAGCTGATATGACATGTTGATTAATCCATCCAATGTTAAATGAGCTTTATCACAACATGATTTTGCGCGAAAAGCCAGCATCATGTTGTAACAACCAATTGACGAAATTAATGCGTTGTTCTAGCGTGTAACTATCCATGGTTAAAATACTGACATCTAGGCACGACTGAAAGAACCTTTATATACAACATATTAATGGTTGCAAAAATAAATAAATAAACATATAAATATTAAAGGGGCTTATTCCATTCAAGAAACCGGAACAATTTGCCAGCTACTTGTATAGTTAGCTTCTAGTAGAATACTTATCTTATGTCATATAAAATCAAAATTGGTAAGTTAATGTTTGATTTTGTGTTTTATTTTTATTTAAATCTTGATTAGTTTTTAAGGAAAATAGAGCCATCGATCCATTGCACATACATACATAAGTATTACTGTAGGTTAGCAGAACTGTTATATAAGTTGGGAATAATCTCTCCAGGCAAACGTAAGTATAGATTACAGTACACTGAATTTCGATGCCAGTTGGCATTTGTAACCCTCTTTATACGATCAAATAATATCAGTCCCCTTAGTGGCCTGTCAGTCTCTTCTTGGCCTCTCGATACTATTGACTCTGGACTTTGCATAGGACTACGAAAGCGCGTTTTGCTGAAACAAAGTCGAAGCTCTTCTGTCGGTTAAGTCCAATGCAACTGATTTCGATTGCCTAAGTTTGCTGCTGTTGCTACCATATATTGTACCCCACATTATTACTTAGAACTTACAACTTCTTTTTTCGTTCTGAGCGGAAAAATGTAAAAATAGTTGCAGTCTCTAAGAAAGGAATGAGTTGAGTATAGACTAATTGCAAATCTGCCTTATTTGCCAACGGATTTTGAGAAAATATGAGTAATACGAATTGGTAATTTCGTCATCGCTGAGGGCCTCGTGACTACTTCTGAAGCGTGAATGCCAATTGTAAACCACCGTTTTCTTTAGAGCAATGTTTCTAAAATACTCATTCAACGTTTCTATTGCTTTTGTGTTGTTGATTTAATTTTTAACAAAATCGAATGCAAGTTCATTGCTCAGTTTTTGTATCCATTTCAAAAAGCGCTGAGAAGGGAAAAATCAATATAAACACAAAGCTGTTAAATGCACTAATGTCATGCTATGGTGCTAAAATTTGAACAAGGTAGTATTAACCTTCAAAGTGGGGTACCGCAGGAATCAATTCTCAGTTCTACTCTTTTCTACTTGTACTTCAACGACTTGGAAACTGCTGTTTTGCCAGCCTTCTGAAATACAAATCACTTTGTCTTCTACACAATTTAATGCAAGCCCGGCAGCACAATTACCTCTACAACGGACTTCAGTTTTTGTAATCGCACAGACCTTTATTGCTAGTCCAACCAAAGTTTTCAGCTGAGATTTGGTCTTCCTTTATTTCTGTAATATACATATTTTGCCTTGCACAGACATTAGATCGAAAATCTACCGTTAACTTTTATACGAATTGCTAATAATTACTTGAGCGCGCTGAATTCGATCGCCAAGTCAGTTGAAGATGTTTGAATCAAACCTGTTTTTTTTTTTTTTTGTAAACACTTATAAACATCGATCCGGACTTCTCAGTGCAACTCTGCCTATGAAATCCAAGGGAGTTGTTCGTGAAATACAAAAACAACTTGAAGAAACAGAAAGAACTGCTTCTCAAACCCGCATAAGAAGACAACTTCATGATTTCATACACAGAAGCCGGTTGCAAGCAGTAAACCGTTGCTAGCCAAAGTTTATAGAGAACCTACAGTTTGATAAAAGATATCCAAACCAACCGCTGCAAGTTTTGAGAAAAATAAATTTTTTTGCGACAAATCTATAGTAAGTTTAAAATATTTTGAAACAGTCAAAGTCAAGCTGCTTGGCGTTCTAAAAGTGATCACTACTAGAATGAGCAATATCTCTCCCCACAGTAAAACAAGGTGCTAAACTAGCATGTTATTGATGGCAGAATGAATGCAGTGATTTACTGCGACATCCTGAAATGCCGGTTGGAAGATTCTGATTCAATCGGATTGAATGTGTTTCAAAAAGACAATGCTCCCAAACATATACCATAAAAAGTGTCATAAATTTATCAGATTGGGCTCCCATTTCACCGGATCTCAATCCCATTAAGTATTTATGAAATGAAATCGATATAAGAATGCCAATAACGTAGCAGAAAAGTTTACTAAATACTGTGCTACAGTAGTTAGTGGAATATTGCTAAACACATTGAGGCTGTTTTGCAAAATAGTTCCGGTGATAACAAATATGATATTGAACTTCCAAAAAGCAGTGAAATGTAGAAAGGAGCACCAATTTTATCTTAATTTCAACTGAATTTAAGAGGAGCAAGTCACATTGAGGACTTTCAATAGACTTTCTATTCTATGTTAATTATACAGGGTTGGGATCTGATTCATTGGAGGGCCTGTATTCAACACCCACTGAGTTACAGGGTGTTTAAAAAAATTCCTTCAGAGAAGCAGGTACAAAAATTATTTAGTTATAACTTCTAGTGCATTAAAACTAGAGTAACAGAACTGGGATCGTTTCAAAACCAATTGATTACTGGTTAATGCATATTTAACCATTATTAGAATCCATGCTTTCATTTTCGAGATATTGTTCTTCAAACACAAATTTTTTTTACTTTTTCTTTAATAAATTTTTGGGGAAATCGAATTTATCTCGGAAAAGTGTGCTTATAATTTTTTTTTCTTTTGTATTATTTCGATGCGCCATAATAATAATATCAACAAATTCACCACACAAAGTTTTTACTTGGGCTTACAGTTTTCCAGGTATAAGGTTCAATAAATGAATTCCCATTATGACTATTTTCAACTATTTTCAGGTAAACATACCCGTTCTTTCATCGTTCCCTATACGTAGAAATCCAAAACTGTCAAATCTGGTGAGCTAGATGTATTGGACCATTCCTTCCAATCCAACGATTTGAGAATTTTTCATTCACGTAGTCCTTAATTATTCTGCCATAGTGACTTGGAGCATCATCATGTGATAAAAATGAGTTCTTCCTTGTGCAAACGAAACATCTTCTAGCAGTCCTGGCAATTCATTTTGCAAAAATTGCAAATAAGTTGCACTGTTTAGTGTTTGTAGAAGTATGAAAGGCCCAATTAACTTATTACCAATTACACTTGGCAACACGTTTACGCTAAATCGATGTTATGGAAGTTAGTAGTGCCGTCTCTAGTGAAATGGGACTCATCTGTCCATAGAATAGTTTGGATTAATGTATTGTCATCGTAATACCATTCCAGCAACCAATTGCAAAATTCCGATCGTCGAGGAAGATCTGCTGGTAATAACCCCTGAATTGGTGTTGGATGGAGGTCCTCTCTATGCAAAACTTGCAAAATCCTTCGGGTTAACACATTTAGGCGTAAAGACATCGAACGTGTATTAATTGATGCCTCTGTTGCTATTATGTTCAGAATTCGTTCCTCTAATTCTGCAACTCTGACAGCTATTCGTTAAACAATTTTGTTTTTGAAGACCAATATCCCGAAAATGAAAGAAAATGGGTGGCAATAGTGTTTAAATATGAATTAGCCATTAATCAATTGGCTATCAAACGTGTCTAGCCCATTTGATCTGGATTAATACACTAGAAGTTATAACAAAATAATTGTGGTACCTTCTTCTCTGAAGGAGCTTTTTTAAACACCCTGTAAATCAGTGCCTGCCCCCCCCCCCATTCGATTTTTGTCATAACATGAACCAATGAATCAGACCCCTAAATAATCCTGTATAATAGTAGCACTACTGGAAGTACACAATATCAATAGCAATAAAAAGCAACCAAAAAATATAACTATGATATTTTTCAATTTCATCAGCCATTTTGTGTCTTATGGCAATTGCAACAGACTTTTAGAGAACTGCACGATATACATATGTTAAATGAACAAAGTGAAGAGAAATTCTATACATATACATATTTTTAAACCAATTAGGTTAAATTGTATTTAAATGTTATATTGAAATGAAATATTGGATTTACTTTCAGGATAACAGCAGCCATAGACAATTTTCATGTAAATCAACACAGCATTCAATTGCCTCTGCTCAGGTGCATAATAACTATAGTAAAAACTCATCAGCTCATAACAATTATAATTTAAAAAATGGTCATTCGTACCATTGTTGTACCTAACTTTCAGTCTTTACTTTTTACTTCCTTTTATTACCATACTACTGCTAGTTTAACAACTTTATTAATCTTTTCTAAGGAAAAACCAAAGTAATTTTAACATTAAGTCCTTATATATTATACAAAATATTATTGAACATTATATTTACATAAAGTATGTATTTTAAGCTTTTAAAGTTCAAGCGAACAAAAAAGGTAAAACAAAAAAAGACAAAAATAAAACAAAACAAATTCGTATTAATTTGCAGACTGATAATATTTAAAATGAGACTACTTATTGATTGACTTTGACAATTATTGGTAAATTCTAAGAATAATGAAATTAAAGATGTGTGAAGATTTGTTGCTTAATGGGGTTTTTTTTTTGTAAATTATTATGAATAGTCCTTGTGTTGAAACACCATGGGGTTATAAGGCGAGTATTGAAGCGAAAAGAGGCAAAGGATGCAGGTGTGCCTATATTATTAGTTATGGTGAACAAAAGAACAAATTTCTTGTAAAATATATTAAAAATAGCAAAAATTAAGTATTTAATAAAATAGTATACAAAATACAGAAAATGAAAATAATAATAATTATAACAATATAAAGACCTCTTCAATTTAAAATTGTGCGTAGAGAAAGTATTTATATATATATATAATACGTACATAAGCTTAAATAAATTTGTATGTATATAAACATATTTTTGTACTTATAGGTATTTGTATTTAGTAAATAATGAATTCAATGTACATACGAGTATGTGTTGATTGACATGATTGAATAAAATGAAAAAAATATACGCTTTTCACTGGCGAAAGGGGATGACACGATATGGTGTCAAGAAGCAGAAAAAAAACAGCATAAAACCGAGTGAAAGCACATACTGCGCAAAAGAACATATAACATTCTCCTTACATTCTAATAATTTCCCTATAAAATACCTGTAACACCAGAAACAATAAATCGATATTAGAGAATATTATTCATGAGAATACGCATTTCATCTAAAAACTAATTATTTTTTTCCAAAATACATATATGTATGTACGTTCATATAAACAAGAACAACTACAGTAAAACAGTATTATTACAATACCTACAAAACAAGTTCGAGTTCAAATCGTAATTTTTTTAACTTAGAGAAATGCTTGATAATGTTTTTTCAGCTTCAGATATACACTGTAATAAATTGTTCTTTTTTGTTTTGTTTCTAGTCTTAACTTTACATTTGTAATTGATTAAATTTATTACTGTAAAAAACATTGATGCTGTTACATTCATTTTTCTCCCAAGTCTGTAACTACTGATAAATGTTAAAAGGTTATCCAAATAATGCTTTCGTTACTGACGACAGATTGGATGAGTGGCTAATATACATATTTTGCGATAGAAATAACTTCTCGTATTAAGGTAGAACTACAGAAATTGACGTAATAGCGACGGAGGTAATGCGCACTATTTGAAAGTACACGTGTTTACGGAAGGAAGATTCCGTTTAAAAAAAAAATACTAAGTGAAAAATTACAAGCTGAGTGCATTAACTGGTTTTGACATGTACAAAGACGCTTGTCAGAAGAACTCGTGCAAAAAGTCATAGAAGCCCAAGTTTCAGCTCGCCCAAAATAGAGCGGCCCTTAAAATGGTTTTAAACCCCAAAAGCGATGCACGAGCTATTCAGGCACAATGAGGAAATACTCGTAAGAGTACAAAGAGTTCGATTATTGAAAATGCCAAATATGCAAGAGCTGTACCATTTACAATTGTGGCGAACTAAGGACTGAAACGAATAAAACTTGGAAACTTCAAAGTAAAAAAATTTTTTTTTCATAATTCATGTAAATTTTTTTTATTTGCTTTAAGACTCTGTTTTTATAAAATTCATTCACAATTACAAAAAATAAAAAAAAATTATTTGGGTTCCCATTCTTTCCTCAACCTCTTTCGAATGTCCTTCATAAGGTTGGTGACAGTTACATCCGTGATCTTTTTGGACGTTCTTTTCCATTTAGCACTAAAATCTTTTACGTCCTTTCCACACTGCTCACTTTTCCTCAATTTAGCTTTGACCAAAGCCCAATACCTTTCAATGGGATGGCACTGTGGAACATTGGGTGGATTCATGTCTTTTGGGACAAAGTGGACATTTTTAGCAACAAGAAAGCTCAACGTCGCATGAGCATAGTGAGCTGAAGCTAAATCTGCCCAAAATTATGTTGAACCCTCGTGTTTGTTTAAGAGAGGAATCAACCGTTTTTTTAGGCACTCGTTAATGTACACTTCTCCGTTAATTGTTCCCGTTGTAATAACCGATGAGCTTCTGTGTCCACATTGGCAAATGGCCCGCTAAACGAGATACTTTTCCATCCCAATCAATGTTTTTGATTACGGAAGAACCTCAGCTTGAAACGAGTTGTAAAACTGCGCACCTGGGAGAGTAGTAAAGTCGGCTTTGACACAAGTTTCGTCATCCAAAACTAAGCACGCTTTCTTGTTGCTGATCAACTCGTATAGCAGTCGGGCTCGTGTTTTTGTGACTTTTTTTTGGTTTTCAGTAACTTTTGGTATTTTTTGTTTTTTTTTGTGTTTTTAGACCGTTACGTTTTTTAGATCTTTGTACCATTGTTTGGTTGGTATTACATTTCCGAGCAACATCTCTGGATGACATAGTCCGGTTTTTTACGATGGTACCCACTATTTTCCAGTCCAAATTTGTATCATGTGCTCCACTTTTAGCTCCGCTTTTCTGTTTTCGCTTAACTGTCAACGTCTCTAAATATCGTTTAATAACAGAATCAACTGTACTGCGTGCTATGTTTAAATTTTTTGCCATGAAATGGTTTGGACGCAAAGTATTTTCGAGCCATTTGTCGATGATCTTTTTACGGGGTTCCTCTTGACTCATATTTTATAAATATTTTAAACCGCACCGAACTAAAATCAATAACAAACTGAAACTAGAGAATATACAGGTTAATTTGGGTACAAAATTGGATTGCAATTTTTACGCATTGGAAGTATAGCCCGTATTAAAATTTACAGATTTTATTCGTTTCAGTCCTTAATTAAAAACGATACACTGGAATCATGTTTTTCGAACATTTTTATTTAAATTTCTATTCATCTTGGGTTGTTAAATTTTTTCTTTGTACTATGTATCAGTTAAAAACAGACATTAGCAAATAGATAACGGAAACAGAAAATTTAATCCAAAATGTTATGGTAACAAGAAATTAGCTAGCGACCTAATTAAGAACGATAAGAGAATATGTAAACTTTTCATTGTAATTTGCGGTTTTTCCTCAATATTTTGTCGGGAATCCTTTGTTTGCAATTACAGCCATACATCGCCTTGGCATTGACAAAATTAAGTCCTGACATTTTTTCGATGTTACTGCATTCTTGGAATGTCCTTGCGATTTCATACAATTCATTTGTATTGCTAATTTTATGCCTTTTAACTTTTTTTTAAACTCGTATCAGGGGTTTTCGATTGGGTTTAGGTCCGCACTGCATGACTGTCAATCGATGACATCCACAAAATTATTCTGAAATCATGCTTTTGTTGACCTCGCAGTATGTTTCGGTTCGTTGTCCTGCATAAATTTCCACATTACTAGCAATTCTGCCTCGGTATAGGGCGGCATTACATTTTGAAGTAATACTATGTAGCTTTGAGCGTTCTTTATACCTTCCACTCAGTGTAACGGTATGGTACCTTTAAAAGACATGCAACCCCATAGCATAATACTCCCTCCTGCATGTTTAAGGGTGTGGTGTGGTGTACTTAGGATTGAATTCTCCATTTTCTGGTCGTCTAACATACTGTTTACCATCGGAACTCATTCTATTGATTTTAGTCTCATCACTCCAGAGTATTTTTTTCCATTGTGAGATGGTCCGATCTTTGTGTTCCTTTTGCAAAAGCTAACCTAGCCTTTCGGTTTTTTTAACGAAAGCCATTTTTTTTTGGCTGATCTCCTAAAAAGCTGACTTTCATTCATTCTAATGGAGCGTGCAGAAAGTGCATTTTGGTCCTCGCCGAAAACTACTTTCCGAATACCGTTCGAGCTCAAAAAAGGATTTTTTTTTGCCGTGCGAACTATCAACCTATCTTGAGCTTCATTCGTTTTGGGAGGTCTTGTACGTCTTTCTACGCTTTCGGTGGTTCGATGTTTCTCGACATAACATATGTTACGGCGCTTGAAATCACTGTTTTCGAGTAATCAAGTTTTTTTTTGCGATATCATTATAGGGCAATCTTTCAATATTGCGAAGTTTTATTATGGCTTCCCTCATGCCTGCTGTGCAGCTCTTTTTTTCACCATATCACGGTCAAAATATCTCTAAACAACAAAAACTAATAATATCCCTTTAATTTCAAATGAATTAGTATGTTTACTAAAAACTTTTTCCGTGGGCAGCGAAATTCCGCAAACAAACCTGTTTTAGTGATACGTTCTTAATTACTCGTATATCGCCAAGCGAGTACTGGATCAATATGCTTGAAAACCGATTTAAGCTGTTAAACAATGTGCATGAAAAGAGACATGATTGAATAAATAGCGATACTTTTAATGTTGGTTGCCATCTGTCTTATTATTGGAGCGATGGTGTTGCCAGTACTTACGATCGTTCTTAATTAGTTCGCCACAACTGTAATTCCTCATCAGTGTGCTTAAGCCAACTTGTACCTCTACAAAATTAGGAGTCGTGTTTGATGATTGGCCAAACAATTTTGGATGACGAAGATGAATATATTCTTGAAAACATCTATGTATACGTAATAGGAACCATTTCTTACGGAGTCAAATTGTCTACAGAACCTTCCAATCCCGATGTTCATTGAATAGGCATTCATTCATTCAAATTAAGCATTTTCATCGGCTGCATGACAGCAGAAATGAAGGGAAAATCAGCAAAATTTACCAAGCGAATTGTTCCAAATGAAGAAAATGCAGAAGAAGAAAGGGTTGAAGAATTGTTTTCGTCCTTGATCCTCTTTACCCCGACAAATGACCACAAATGCTCGCGTACAATAAATTGGTCCATGAAATACGTAAAATAGTATGTCAGGGGAAGAACTCATCAGATTATCTTTTGGAACCTTCGCAAAACAAAGTTAGTACTCGTATTTAAAAACTACTCGTCTTTTTTGCGTGTTCCAAAACTCGTTAGTAGAGCATAAAAACAGGAAATAGAAAAGGGCGAATTTACAGGGTGGTCCAAAAATCCGTTAACATTTCATACGATGATAAAAAAAACTTGTTATATGTAAGAAAAAAATGTTTATTTATCCTGAAAGTACACAATTTAGGATTTTATTTCGTAAAAATCACATCGTCCATATGCGATCCTTCATAATTCTGACACTGCTGCAACCTGGAGCGGAAATTTTCAATATTCGGCTGAAAGTGTTTCGAGAAATGTTTTGCATTTCCTCACATATATGAGTCTTTAATTCCTCAAGAGTCGCTGGATTGCTGTTAAAGACTTTAGCGAAAATGCGGTACAACAAGCGAAGGTTGTATGCTAGCTATCGATTCAGGGGCAGATGATTCAGCCCCAACGTCAGATAACAGATAGGCGTGTGGTACGTATATGGAGGAGCAAACCCTGAAGGGCCTTGCAGTGAATCTGAATTCACTGATTAGGTTCGAAGGAAGAGCCGCACTATTTAAGTTGCTTAAAGACCAAGCCCCTGATGTGCTTTTAATTAACGAAATTAAACTTACCAAAGGCACAAAATAAGGCACAGAAGATATAAAATAGTATGAAGAAACCGACTCAACTCCATTTAAAAAGGAGACGTTGCGATGTTTGTAAGAAAAGGACAGCATTTTAAAAAAATATATGCACCTAAGGCTACTTTTTTGATTCCTAAGGTTGGAATTAGAGGCAAATTATTTTACGAGCATTTCAAATCAAACATAGAGATTGGGGTAATAATACACCAAACACCAGACGTAACCTACTATCTAATTGGTGAGGTCAGCTCAGTGAATTGGTTCAAAGGCATTACTACAATTGTAGCAGGGTGCGTTGGTCACACTTCCCAAGAACACCGACGGGACCACTCTCCTCAAATTCGCTCTACCCACCGTCCAACAGAAATCTGTCAAACGAGGACTAACATTTATCTAAAACTAATGGACGAGACAATTAAACGAACAATCTACAAAACGATACACTTTTATCAACACATTGACAACGAGGACTTATTCTGCAAAACAACTATTGACGCATTACACCGACATAAAAGTAGACTGCTGTGAAGACTAAAAACCCTGTACAGACATTTTACCGACAAACATAACGCGGAGATCATGACAGTGAAGTCGTCGATTAGAAACCTCCAAATATTAATAAAAGAAAATTACAGAAATGCTGTAAGTTTGTATTGGAAAAAAGAATTCGGGCTGTAAGTACCAGCAACCCGAATATGTTTCCATAAATAAATAAAATATTTTGGAGCAATAATCAAAACGACCTTCCGTGTCTTAAAATCGCCCGAACGACGGACAACGAACACATACTTTTAACAGCAGTGAGGCCGTTGATGATGACAAACTTATATGATCAGCAGGAGAAGGTAGAGGCTATTGGAGCGACTATTCAGGAAATGTACGAGGCAAATGGCATCATTGGCCTGAACCACGACCTGGAAAATATAGTCTTTGTTCACAATTTCTACATTCGAAATGAAATAGTGAACTTGCGATTCGAGAGCTTTTGTCTGGGGGCGAAAGTTTTCAATCGTGGGACAACATCGGCAGAAACTTCCTTGTCAAAATGTAATCAGATACCTTGGGATCTGGCTAGATCAATCTGTATTTTAACAAACATAAAGATGTTGCTCTGACCAGAACCGAAGGTGCTTTTGCCCTTACAAAGCAGCCCTTTTATAGCAGCCAACTCGATATGAGGGTGAAGTTAATCTGGTACATTCCCTTTATCCATCCTCAACGTGAAAGCAAGTAAATTGGAAAAGATTGGGGTGTTTGAGAGTCCTTGTCTTCACTTATACAGAACACCAGAGTCTGAGTAGCTAAATTACTATCCTAATAAAGTCTTATACAAAAGGCAAACGTAATAAGAGTGGACAATTTCGTCATTAAGTTGATTCGAAGGCATATTGCTAGAGCTCTGACTTCGACAATCTGATTTCCGGGGCTTAATACCCCAATTATGTGTATCACGACAGCGTTATCTTTAACGGCTTTGCGTCGCTCTTCTATTTTGATAAAAAAGTGCTGATCCAGGACAAATTAGCTGTTCTGCTTATCTTTCACGTCGCTCGAACAGCTACGGACAGGTGAATCAACTATGAAAGAGACGTCGCACGTGGCGTGGGTGGCTCAAGTGGTATTGACGGTTCGCGGTTCAATACCAGCTACCACCGAAAAACTTTTTTGTAGGCAACTAAAATCTTGTGAGATGAATGTTTGCCTAAATACAATATCAAGTCAATTTACACTAATAATTTAGTCTCCTCATTAAATGTTGGATGCCATTCATGGAGCGAAATAGGGCGGTTCAGTAGGGCGGTAGGGAGTCGCGATATTAGGGACATTGCTCGGCAGTACCAACAATTTTGATGGCATAGTGAAGGAGAGCAAACTCCTTCTTCATTTCTTTCAAACTCTACCATATGTAGCTTTTTGATGGCGAGGTGGGTTTGCTTGATATTCAAGCAATGCCCGGCTTACTTAATATACAATAGATAGAATTAGGATAGTTTTTAAGACAAAACAAAAAAAATAGTAAAATATTTAAAAAAAAAATTAATAAATAAAAAAAAGATAAAAGAACAAAGAGAGGATAACAACATGTAGTAGATACCTATAAGAAAAAAATATTGTTTATATAATAAGCTAGTTTAAGTAGGTTAACATGTATCTTTAAGATAGTTTGTAGGTTTTATCTATACAAAAATAACAAAAAGTCAATCTACTAAGTAACTTTTGTAACAGAAATTATTTCCTTAGTAAGAATTTTTGAATCATTACTAAAGAAATAAATAATTATACTGTAAGAAATGTCGAAAGACATAGACTAAGGGTAAGGTTTAACTTATAGTGCCCACAGGGGGCCAGTAAAGGTTAAAGTATTTGTAAATGAATTGAATATATTGCAATAAAAATTAAACCTTTTCTAGGTCGCGGTATAAAGCCAAGCCAATTGCCTCGGACTAGCTTTTTACACCATTCGTGGCTAAATTAATGAATCGATCGTTTCCGGTCGGCTTTTATCCTTTCATTTGGTGATTCCATAATCAAGTTTTTTTTTATCAATCGGAACCTCCAAGTTCCAAATTAACGAAACTAAATGGCGAACTCTACTAGTTCTTTTACACTCATTTGTCCCGCTTTCAAACTCACTGTAAACCACATATACTATAGCAATCAAGTGTCCTGCACAAATACAACCTCATCTTTCAATATTTTCAATCGGACGGGTGTACGTGTGTTGACAACTCAAACGTATTCTCAAACAGATGACTAGACGATACGAGACAATCGGTTGAAAGTCGTTTTTCTTAAGGCGGAAATCTAAAAAGTTTTCTATCTAACATTATGTGTCTTATTTGACTTACATTATGCATGTTTCTATTACATTGTTCCACGTACATACCCTTACCTTTCAATTCTAAGTTCTTCTATGATACTTGGTTCATAACATAGCGGGGTGTGATTGAATCACCTTTTAATCTAACTATTTTGCCATTTAAACATCGATTTAGATTGATTTTTTTCTCGGTTTAGTTGATAACGATTAATTAAACAATATAAAACAAGGTAAGAAATTAAGCGCAAGCATAAAAATTATCTTCATTAAAAATTAAATGGCCAATGGAAAACATCATTTATAATAATTGATCCTCTTCAATCACTCCTTTGAAGTTTATTAATTAATTATTCATACTTGCACCTAAGGTACTAAGGGACAATTTTATGGAAACTTGCGCTACAAATTTGGTATTATTAAGAATTCCGGATTATACGAGTCATATAAAATTGAGTGATTTTCTGTGCAAGTGTCCCAATTTCACCAGAACTTTCATTCGATAATGATATTTTAATTTTGTAGTAAATAATTTATTATCTTTCACGTGTAACGCGAAACATACATAAATATGTAACTCAATTTTGAACATCTTTTATACATATGTTACACACATGGGTATGTAATTTCAAAGAGTGGCGATTCTAAGGACATCAAGCTTGATAAATGCATTTGGCAATGAAATTGATGGTCAACATCTGAACGTTCACCAGCATCAAGTTAATTTTGACAATGACTTAAGAAATGTAGATTGAATATTAAACGAGATTTAAAAAACGGATATACCGTACTACTCGTAATAAGTTTAGTGGAGCTGTATTTAAAGAAGCTGTGATAAACGTCAGTGGAAACAGTCAATAAAACAGTACACAGGAGTTTCAGCGACCAAAATTTACGCTTTATGAGGGAGTTAGTCTCTCTAATCGCAATTTTGTCACCATCATATTGAGAAAACAATAGTGACACTAGGATCTTTCAAATGAAAATAGCAGTGAAATATCTATCGCTTTCTTTGATTTCATTTGCTTTTCCATTTGCAACACAGTAAGTAATGTAAACATTTTGAGTAGCATATACAATATTTTTTACAAGTAAACTGTTCGGACCATATACTGAAAATAATGATGAACCATACTACATATAATCGGATTAACCACCTAACGGTAATATTTTTTAGCGTCACTCCGTCATATTGCGGACGTTATTGTAAAAGCAGTACATATATACGATTACTTATGTCATCGCCAAACTAAACGTCGTCTAACTTCCAGTCTAATGTTCACAAAAAGAATGAATTCGAGGTTAGAAGAATTTAAGATATTGCTACTCATTAAAGAGTACGAGTACTACAGGCCTTTTCCTTTTTTTTTTTTGACGGAGAATTTTCCTACATACATATAATCTATCAGGATATTTTCTTAGAGCGCCAAGTCTTTTATCGAAAGTAAAAATCATGTCTGAGGAGAAAGCTTTACTTTGTAACATTTTTGTGACCCCGGAGCACAGGCAACTCTATAGGTCACCGGACAAAGAGTAGTAAGGGGACCGACCCGTTTGCAGCTGCAGGCATGCTTGCGTGAGCTCCGACCTATGCTCGCCGGATTGGGGGTGATATTGCTGCTATACCAAGGCCGTCCTTAGTTACGTTCAATCATGCCTTGCTCTAGGTGGTAGCTGAGCGGTAAATACTACTAAAAGGTAGAGCCCGAATACGTCTTTAGCTGGAGTACAACCACGATGGAGGGGTTGTGTCCTGAAATTATAAACCTTCACCATGAAAGATATGGGAGGGATATCAAGTATCCCAAACCTAATTCAAAGATAAGAAAGCCAGATGATATGCTCTCTGGCAGAGTCAACCCTGTAGTAGTAGAGTGCTATAACACGCCTTCATAGCAACTTAGTCCGCAGATGCATTAAGAAGCTATCCCGTTATGCACGCTACTTGACGCGTCACCATCACGTCACCATCCTTCGCACCCTGGAGATCTGTCACGCCCCTCCTAAATCCCCTTTAGCAACTCATTCGGACAGAAACGAAAAAACATGAAAGTGCTTCTCCTGTAAAAAGAAAAGAAACAAACCTGTATGAACCGCTTAGCTTTCCACTCGCCTAATGAAAAAAAAAAATTCATGTTGATACGGACATACAAAATATAATTTATTTCAAGATTAATTCGAAGGGGAGGGGGGTGGGTGTGATAACTATGTAATAACAAGGATAAAAATTTGTTTGCCCAGTTTCTCGGACCTGTGATTATAATGAACCTTATACGTAATATTACTAGTACTCGTACTACAACTTATGCTCGTATATCCGAGTCTACGCGGAGCGCAATTATAATATATGTAGGTAAGACTATATGCTCAGATACACCTACAACTAAATACAGAAGGTATCTGTCTCTTAGCGCGTCACTACATAAGAGAAGATACTAATATGTGTAATATACATTATGCTAAAGTCAAACCTGACTTACCGAGGTTACTCCTGGAGGATGTGCACAACTTCCGCGGGTTGATATGAACTGATGAATTTCTTATAGTTAAATAATGGTCAATTATTCATTCTCCTCTTACTATAGCAACGCTTACACATAAATTGATACGCTACATAAAATATGCATATACATATACAGGATGCCCCAAAAATCAACGTCAAGCCTGAAACGGGTAATAGGTCAAGTGGTGTCGGTTATCACAAAATTATAAAAAAAATCTAAGTCGTGTACTTTTAATTCAATTCAACAATTGTTGGCACTCAAAAAAAATCGAGAAATCTGACACCCTGTGACGATCTTTCAAGTACTGTGACCGCAAATCTTTATTTTTCTTCGATTTTTTTGTTGTCACGTAACTCTGAGTAACTGTTCTGTAAGTTATGGTTCAAAATTGAAACATAACTATAGTATATCAGTTTTAGCTAGATTATTGCTTTTTTGTCCATCCATTTATCTGAAAATCATTAATCACCCAACTTGAACTGACTGTACTGATCAAAAAATGTACTGTGCCATTTTGGCAAGTAACTTTAAAAGATCTCGTATTTAGTCTGGATTCCAAAATGGTATGGCACTTGCTAGACTAACGCTTAATTGAGGACAAAAAATATATTTTGTTAAAGAAACCCGATTCAAAGTTAATTCTTTTTAATAAGTTAAAATGAGTACAAAGTGTGAGCGAGACAGAGAGTGACGCTGTGATTGAGATGGATAAACACGCCATTTCGACTAGTTTGAGTCAAATAGATAGAGATGCCACCCTTGTCAAGCAGTGACGCATAGGCACATCATGCAATACTGCAGTAGGCTACGCTCCTTCGCTTACAGCGCATTATTCTGTATTCGTGTTGATTTTGTGCTTACAACTTTGGCTTTCTTTATTGGACTTCATTGCATTGCGACTTTGATTTGCTATCTGACCGTTTCTGTCCTGGATTTCTTCCCACTTCTCTCGATCATTGCCTAAAATCTTACTGCCCCTTGACAACATCTTGCTTGACCTTCATCCGAACCGAAAGACGATCATCAGTCAAAAAAAAGCACCGGATTTTCATAATTTTTTGTTTTTTCCTCTCTTTAATATGGAATCTTGTAAGGTCTTCACCCTGATGGCCTTTATGATATAAAACATCTGGTTACTTATGTGTGTGTAGGCTGTGCTTAGCAAGGCATGCTAATCAAATAGGATGGTGGAGAGGCTAAGTAATAGGGGGAAATAAAGAAAGCTTCAAGCAGGGTGGGAAATTTCTTAGTTCTCTTTTTTTTATAATTTTTTGTTTATTTGTTTTACTCTGTTCCGGAACCATTTGAGCCCTAACGGGTTGTTGTACTCGCTAGATTGCTATGTTGGTCGTTCTAGAAGTCGGTTACCAGAATTGGTCAATGCATTTAGGTCCTGCAGTCGTTTCCCACAACTTTTACAAATAACAACTTTGCTTGTTTTCAAAGATTTATTGAGAACTTTGGAACGCCAAGCAAGTGACACGAAGGTAGAACTAGAGGATATAGTCAAAGACTGCTGTGAAAGCATTAAAAAAAAACGCCACCCAAGTCGAAGAACCGTTTAAAGATGATGAGGATGATGATAATGACAACCGTCCAGAGAAAGAAATTTTTTTAATTTTAAAATAAGTTGTAGGAGTTTTGGTAGAAAATCGTCTACATTTGATATCGTATAAATGGCTATTTTAACAAACAGAAATAAAATTTAAAAAGAATTACGTTAAACTTGCAAACCTTGATACTCGTATGTCCTTTTGAAGAAAGATATACCTATACATTGCTTGGGGTAGAGGTTAGACAGCTTGAAACTAAACCACACCCAAACACTTAGACCACTCTACCCGTCTGTCTGCCGTTAGATATTACTTCGCGTGCTCCGTATCTTCAACTTCATTTGGGCATTCGGGACAAGATGGTGAGCTGTCGTGCCCAAATGGTGGAAATACTTGCGATAACTACGGTGACCAGACTGGAACTGCGTAAAGTTGTAATTTAATTTTGATGGCCCCGAAAGCCCCCATTTATTCGGCTTAATACAAGCTATAACTTAAAATTAAACTTAAACTAAAACTTAAAACTAAGGTTGGCTAGAGGTGGAAGTCAAAGACGCTAGGGTTTGAATTAATTTTTCGTAGCATACGGGAGATTGGTTCGTTCGCGCCATAGGTGGTGTGGTGGGTTGGGAGATAGAAGAGACGAGGGGTACGTAGATTACGAGGGTTAGTGTTGAGGAAAATAGAGTTGTGAAGGGACGCACATTCAACCTGACCTGAAAGAAGTCGATGAATGAAGAGAAAGTCGGCTGCATCTCTGCGTTCCTCAAGGGTGTTTAGGTTAATAAGGTTGAGACGGTTTTGATAGGGGGGCAGAGTAAAAGAATCATCCCAGGGCAAACCTCGAA
Source organism: Volucella zonaria (assembly GCA_963966105.1). NCBI lineage: Eukaryota > Metazoa > Arthropoda > Insecta > Diptera > Syrphidae > Volucella > Volucella zonaria. The sequence goes on along the minus strand of OZ014532.1, from coordinate 40,600,709 downwards.
GAGCGAATCGAAGAAAACGGCGCTGGATGCTTTCGATTCTCGAGATATGAACGCGATGATATGGGGACCATACTTGACTGGCGTACTCTAGGAGGGGACGAACAAAGGTAATATAGAGGGACCTGGTCACGTATGGGTTGGTGAATTTTTTGGACCATCGTTTCACAAAACCTTGTGCAGAGTTGGCTTTAAGGATTATCCCATCCATATGCAAACGGAAGTTGAGCTCCCTATCACACAAAATGCCGAGGTCGCGAAGAGATTCAACGGAAGAGATAGGTTGGTTGTGGAGAAGGTAGAGTCGGGGAGGAGATTTGTGCCGCTTATGTGAAAAGGTGATGGATTGGCATTTGGTGATATTAAGTTCCAAACAGTTTTTGAGGCACCAGATCGAAAAACTATCACGGTCTTGTTGAAGAAGGAAGGAGTCATGAGGAGAGCAAATGGTTTTGAAAAATTTGGTATCGTCGGCGTAAACGGAGACGGGCGAGTGTTTGATGATCCTATCGAGATCATTTATGGTTAATATAAAGAGAAGGGGACCGAGATGGCTACCTTGAGGAACTCCAGAGGTGGCCAAAAATGGAGCGGAGTGGGTTGACCTAAAACGAACACTGTAGAAACGGTTTTCGAGGTAAGTGGATATCCATTTTAACAGAATGGGTTCAAAGCCGAGGGCAGACAATTTGAAGAGTATTAATCTATGAGAGATTTTATCGAAGGCTTTGCTAAAATCGGTTGCAACTACATCGACTTCGTTGCCGTTCTCTAGGGCAGAGATGGCACAGGATACGAATTCAACGAGATTTGTGGTGATTGACCTACCCTTTAGGAAGCCATGTTGTCTAGGGGAAATAAGTGATTTGCATTGGAAGCTTAGAGCTTCATACAAAATACTTTCGAGGAGTTTGGGTATATGGGAGAGTATAGCGATTGGACGATAGTTTGTTATTTCGTTCTTTGATCCCTTTTTGTGGATCGGGGTTATAAAGGAGGTTTTCCATACCTGAGGAAATTCTCCTTGTGAAAGGGAGATCAGAAAGGGCAAGGGAAAGAGACGAAGAACATTTTTTAGGAAATATGGCAGGGAGGCCATCTGGACCGGGTGTAAATTCGTCATTGAGTTGGTGTAATTATATTCGATATAAGAGGGGTCTAAGATGTGAGAGAGAAGTGGGCCATTGAAGAAGTTCAGTAGGTAACGAAAATAGGATGGATCTGGTACAAAGGAGTCGTTGGTGAAGGATTGTTTAAAGAAGCTGGCAAATAGGTTGGCAATGGTGAGTGGATCGGTTGATGACTTGTTGTTGAAAGAGAGGGAAGGAGGGTAACCATCGGACTTTCTTTTGTAGTTAACAAATTGGTAAAAGGGCTTAGGGTTATTTATAAGGTTGACTTGCGCATTATTAAGGTAACGCTGGTAAAGGGAATCGTAAAGTTCGGTGAAATGAAGATAAGCACCAAGATAGTTGGAATAGTCGGACAAGAATCTGGTACGCAGGAAAACAGACCATAACTTGTTTCTCTTATTTCGTAAGGAACGAAGCTTGCGGTTATACCGAAGAGGACTAGTAGATGATGTTTTAAGGCGGGAAAACGGAACGTAAAGGCTAAAAGAATTAAATATTTCTTTATAAAAAATGGATAAGGCATCATTTACACTTAGGTTGTGAAAGTTAAAAGGGGATCTGCTAAGATAGTCACTGATTTTGTGAAAGTTTGCTTTATGAAAGTCGTAGGATAAGAGAGTTGTGGGAGGAGTGGACTGGAAAGAAGAGTTATGAAAAAAATGAAAGTAGAAGGGGGGGAGGGGGGTAGTTGCAGTCTCCATGTCTACGTTCTACCTAGTCACGGATAGTCGGTATAAGTTTGTATGTTCATCGTCATACTCGTAGCTATTGACGCTGTCTTTTCTTCGATTTTGATCCTCTTGATTTCATTGGCATCGCGTTGTCTTAAGGTTCTTCTATTATATATCCTAAACATTTCATCTGCAAGAATGTCGACGGGAACCATTCCAGCCATAACAATGGTTCGAAAGGCGCTGATTGTCCGTAGCGCACAGAGTCTGCATGTTGACGATAATCTCCTTTTGGTGCCAGTGCGCAGACTGGGGAAGCATACAACAAAACTGATGTGACAACACTGGAGAGTAGGATCCTTTTTGCTTATCCAGATCCACCAATGTTAAACAGTATGCGCGAGATAGCTTCCTGCGTTTGCGATGCTTTCTTGGCTAAATATTCCGCATGTGTTTTGAACCGTAATATGTTATCCAGCATTACCCCAAGATATTTAACCGCTTCTTTGGACCTGAATATTTGGTTACCAACCTGAAAGTTGGCAAACTCTACAGTTTTTCGACTGTCACGACCGCAATGTCACCGTCCGCCCTCCTCCAGGCAACGCCTCCGTCGTACAGGACGTTCCAGAATAAAGGCCCTAAGACCGACCCCTGTGAAACTCCGGCAGTGACGTTATAGTGTTTTTCACCTTTATATCTCAACTTATTCTTGTTGATATACGAGTAGCTCGTCACTATACGCAGGAAGTAATAAGGTGTATACTTCTTGACGAGTGATCTTCTAATGGACGACCAGTTCGCCGAGTTAAAATCATTTTTAATGTCCAGCGTTACTACTGCACAGTACTCCAATGTGCCGTAAAGCCATCTTTCCCCTTCGATGGCGCCTTTTGCCATATCAACTATGTTACTGCTCTTATGTTATCAACAGTAAGATAGCATTTTTCTAAAGCCAATTTGGTAGTCTGAGATGGCTCCTTTTCCGTCTGCTATTGTAGATTGTCTCCTCGAGGATCTTTACCATGGTGTCTAATAGGCATATTGGGCGATGGTTGTCCTGGAGTCTTCTTTCCTTTTGGTAGTAGGACCAAATGTAGCATTTTCCACTTTTCGGGAAATGTTCCTTTTTCAAGGCACTTCGGTAACCTCATCATAAATACGTCTCGTCTCTTTTTTATAGCCGTTTTTATTGCCTTGTTCGGGATGCTATCGGGTTCGTACATCTTGTTATCACCTGTCTTATTACATGACTGGAGCAGCTTCTCCTAGGCAATTAGTAGATTATCCACTGCACTGACTTCTATTACGATATTGCACATAATAGCTAGTATTTGGAGGAAAAGATGCTCTATTATGGATTTCAGCATTATTGGGCATGTTATTGGAGGTATTCTGTAACCCTTCAGTTTGTTCATTACCATTTTGTTAATTTCGGCATCCTTAGAGAGGCGTGGTGATGATTTTTGTGAGGCTATGTGCGAGGGTCTCCGCTGTTCCACTTAGGGTTAGATCTTCGCTTAACATCTCTTCTAATGTTTCCTTATCGAAAATTCTGTCGTTCCATTTTGGACCCGTAAGCTTTGTTGGCCTCTATCTGCTTCTTTTTGGCGGTATTTCACCATTCTTCCTCACCTGTCGCCTGCTTCTTATTGATGCCTGCATTTTTTTGCTTGTCTCTGGTCACTGTAGTCCCAACACCGGTTTTCCCATCCTTCTTCCTGGTGATTTGCATAGATGGGTGTTTTTATTTACGTTTCAGCTCCGGGTGTATCTCAACAGATTAACCCTTTGGGCGGAACGCTGTGGATTGGGAGTAAACCTCCATAAAACTGATCTTGTCCTCTTTTCTAGGAAATACAAAATTCTAATTATGTTATAGAGCCACCCTCAATAAACTAAACCAGTTTAGTCTTTTCCGATACAGAAAAATATTTGGGTCTCATTTTTGACAGAAAACTAAACTGGAAATCTAACATTCAAGAAGGAGCTGCAGTAGCTTTATTCTCTTGCAAAAAAGCCATTGGGAAGAAATGGGGCCTTCAACTCTGCATAACGCACTGGCTATACATCTCGGTCATAATACCGATACTCACTTACGGGGTTGTCGTCTGGTGGACGGCCTTGTACAGTGCAGTCAACTGCAATATACTAAGCAGAGTCCAAAGAACAGCATGTCTGTGCATAGCGGAGCCCTACGTTCTACACCCTTCGCGGCATTAGATATTCTGTTTCACTTGACACCCCTCGATATCTTCGGCAGGCAAGTAGCTACAGCGACTACACAGTGGACAAATAATTTACTTGGCCACGCTAATATGCTTAATATACTCGTATTAGGAATCCGCACACACAATATCTATTACATACCTGAACGTTGGTTTGACAAAGACTTCCATGTAAGCTTCCCCTCTAGATCCTTCTGGAAGGAAGATGCTTTCATGGGGGACAAGTCAATTATAAAACCGATAGCGGGGTTGGTGTCGGTGTTTTCTCAAATAAGCTAAATCGAAGCATCTCCTTCCGTCTTCCAAATTACTATAGCGTGTTCTAGGCGGAAATTTTGGCGGTTAAATAAGCTCTGTCCTGATTGAAGAAAAACGTGATATCTGCAAAGGATATCCGCATCTTTTCGGATAGTCAGGCCGCTATTAAATCCCTGGACTCAGTCTCATTGAATTCTAAAACCGCCCTTGAATGCCTCTCATCACTTACGGAGATGACAGAGTAGTGCAATCTTCACCTTTGTTGGGTGCCGGGCTACAGAGACATGCCAAAGATTAGTAGGGCCCAAGAACTCGCCAAAATTGTAACCACTCTACCTATTCTACCGGATAAGGGTAGCATAGGTATACCTATCGCTACGTGCAAATCAATATTAAAGCTGGATGCTAATAAAAGAACAGACCTTAGGTGGACTGTTGCACCAACATATCTAGCAACCAAACAGATCTGGCCAAAGCTGGAGTCTGATCCTTCTAAATAGGAAACATCTCAGCGCCATCATAGGTGTCATTACTGGACACTGCCTTATAGACAAGCATGCAAAAAGGCTTAGTGTTTTTACAAACGATTTCTGTAGAAGCTGCATACACGAGGAGGGAGAGGAGACAATCCTCCAGCTGCTCTGTACATGTCCAGCTCTCTCCCAAAGATAAAACTTTCACTTAGGAACTTTCTTCTATAATGACTTAAACGATCTAAAGAATATAGACGTTAACAGTCTCCTACGTTTCAATATAAGCTCAAATTGATTCCATGAGTAAGAGGAAAACAGATACACGTGGCACCAGAACAGGTCAATAGGTCTAAGTGGGTTGGGCTTTCCAACACCAACTTTTACCTACCTACCTACCTACCTAGGAATGGTTGGGCTAGCTTAGAGAATTATCCTGAGCTTCCAGGATTTGTGTTAGGCTTTCTTAAGTTCCTTCCTGAAGGAGGAAATTTAGGGATTCTCGCTATAAATGCCAATCATGGGTATTTTTCGTTTTTTGGGTTTGTTAAAAAGACGCTTGGAATTAGCCCGAAGTGCTATGATATTGCTCCACCATGGCGGTCGTTCTTTACTTCTGTTCCCACTTACGGGACAGGAGGCTGACATTGCTTTGTTGTAAGTCTCAGTTAGTTGAGTAACAAGGTTCTCGAGTACATAAACACTGTTAAGAGGGGAGGGCGGAACAGGGGTATTGCTCTTTCAAACACATCCCTGTAGATCAGCAAGTTTTCCTATATTTTCTGTAGGTTAATTGGTCAGGAACGCGACCATTAATGCTCTAAGACTTCCTGTCTATAGCTACTGATAAAGGTGGGTTTGCAACCAACATTACAAATGAGGATGTAAGTGTTGAGAATGTATTGAAAAAGGGACTCACCTCTTTCGTTGATGTCCGGGCTGCTCCAGAGAGAGTGATGTGCATTTGCGTCACAATCCACAATAAGTGCAACATTACGGCTCTCTGCATCTGCGATTGCCGACCTCAAGTTGTCTGGAGGAGTAGGGGCTTTGATGGTCATAAACCAGATAAGCCGATGGTATCTAGTAGCTCTTGGATCCGTGCTCGACTGTATCTTGACCACTGTGATTAGAGAAGAGAAATATGTTAAGACGGCTTTTCGCAAGAATATAGGCTCTAGGTTTATCTTTCTTTTTATCGTATAATGGCGTATACTTGGTCGCCACCATGTCGTCAAGGACCCAAGGATCTTGGATCAGGACAATATCTTCACCGCTGTTCCAGAGCCGAATACGGTTGTATTTCCGTCCTCCTGGTCATCCAAATAGCGAAAGGTAAGTTCCATTTTATTGGTCCAGCTGGGTGATGTAAGGCCATCTCTCGAGGGATGGGGATCGTTGCTTGTTAAACGTAGTGGCTAGAGGCAGGGACAGTACAGGATTAAGCCTTCTTCATATCGGGCACAGATTTGGAGGCGGACGATCTTTCCGTTCCTGTTTCTGCATCCTTCTTGTAGACCTGGACAATGATGGCTCCGAATCTGTAATTGGTAACACCACAGGTTTTTGCTAAAGGAGCCACTGATTCTTGATTTATAACAACTATCGCCAGTCTAGAAACCTCTTTAGGTTTCTTCAGTTGGCGATCTTCCAGTCTTGGTTTGGGAACGAAGGGGTGTCTACTCTAATAATTTCCAATATTATATCTGGATCGGAAGTTAGCTGCCACCTCAACTTTCACCTTCCTTCACTTTTCTGGAGTGATACCCCCGTTGAAATCACTGTTGTCAATAACATCATGACGAGACTGCTTGCAACAACTTCGTTGAAGGGCTTTTGAGGAGCAGTGGCAGTTGCAGTTCTCGGCGGATCCTTATCGCCCATGTAAAGGAGGATTTCAGCTGATCTGTTTTCTTTTGGAACCTTGTCAAAACGGTCCAATATTCTGGGTGCATTTCGCCTCCTGTGGTAAAGGATTTTGAAAAGTAAGTTAGCTTTATTTAGGGCTGGCTTAACCCGGGAGGAGACCGAGGTGGCATTAGAGGAGCAGGTATCTCCAATTGACTACTGAGATCATAGTGATCGGAGATGACGGCTAAAAGTTGTGGAGCTGGTGATTTTGGAGCTGTGGGAGGTTGAGAGTCCTTACCTTTATCTCCTCGACCTCAGGATTTGTTTATTTTCTGGAGGAGTTTCAGATTCAGCCAGTCTGATAATCGGAAAAGGAAAGGAAGGGGGTATGAGTGGTTTAGGGTTGACTATAACTTGGCTTCGTGTCTCATCTTGAAAATAGTAATCCTGATGATCTTCGACGTTTACTGATTCCCGCGGCATGGTGTATAGTTATGTAGGACTTGTTTTTAAAATAAATCAGGGTTTCCTCCCAACGATTAATTCACCAATACTGGGTCGGATCCAAAAAACTTCTATTCCCTGATATTAATTATCTAGCTAACGAAAATTATATTTGTAGCAAAATTATTTCCTGGTGTATTGCAGTTAATATTTTACAACTTACATTGAATACCAGTGAGAATTCGACTTTATGCAAATGCGACCATTCCAAAAGATTTAAATCTTCATAACAAATCATATTTGCGTTTTCGTATATCCGTAGTTCATTGTTATCTCTATCAATAAAGTTAACAACTTCTATTGGTTGAAATAAGTCCTTATCATCTGGAAATAGATTTTGCAACTCTCCACTACACAGTCGTTATGAGGCTTGGCTTTGCTGATGAGGGACTTTACTTATATGATTTTGCAATCGTTTCTAATTTATTGTTTTCTTGGTATATATGTACATATCTGTTATTTCGGCCCAGTATCTTTCTATGTTCTACTCGTATCGTGTCAAGTCAATACCGGGGTTTCTGAAAAATTTAACAGACATAGTGCACATATTTTTCTATCGCCTTATGTAGGTACATTTAGAGTGGCCCAAATACAAGTTTATCTTTAAAAATAAAATAAAATTAAAAAAATCAATTATTTTCCGTATGTTACGACTTTATTAGAAAAAGCAAACTTTCCTAATAGTTATGGAATAAAATTTCATTCACGTGGCCGCCTCGGCTGGCTTCGCAGTAGCGCATCCTGTCAATCCAATTTTCCAAGAACTTGTTGACTGTTTTGGGCTATATCTCACGAATGGCTCGGACGAAATTCGCTTCAAGGGCTTGATTCGTTTCTTGATTATGTGCATTCATCTCCTCTCTGTTGGTGATTCCTCATTTAGTAATTCTGTTTATATCGGAATTTAATGAGATTAGCACACGCTGCGAAAAGCAGGGACGAGAGTCCGAAAATGAATCTGAAAAACAGAGAGTGCTGTCGTCAGCAAAGGAATATATTGGATTAGAAGTAGCAGATGAAGATTAAAAAGAGTATCGGAGACAGAATGGAGTCCTGGGGCTTTTCAGTATTTATGTTGTGAATATCAGACTTGAAACCATTCAAGAGAATTTGAATTTAACTTTCTGAAAGGTAATTTCTAATCTATTGAAGAAGAGAGTTATCGATCTCAAATGCACGCATTTTCGAAAAAAGAGCCTGAAGCCAAACTCTGTCAAACACCTTAGAAATTACAAGTGCAACTATCTTGTTTTCGGCAGATTGATGTACGCTTTGGTTGCACTTGTCGGCGAGACATGTCGCCAAATCAGCAGTGGACATCTTGCTAAAAAAACCGTACTGCCGGTCATTAAAAAGTTTTTTTTTTCGAGATATTTCATGATCCGACGATTTATTAGCGTTTCCATGACCTTGGAAAGAAGAAACGTAAGTGAAATGAGTCCGTAGGAGGAAAGGTTTAGGGAAAGGTTGTTTCCCATCTGCTCGGAAAGAGTCCTAAAGAGTGTGATTGATGAAAAAGCTTATGCAGTGGTTTAGCTGGTGTGGAAGAACACCTCTTCAGAAGACAGGGAGATATACCATCTGGACCATTTAGATCTCTAAGTACTCTTGCTATTGCATGAATGCAAAAGTGGATTCGTTCCATTGAAAATTCGACGCCCTCAAGTGTAGGCGGAGACAAAGCACAATCTGGAAGTGTTGAGCTGTCCGCAAGTGGAATATTATTATAAATGAGCGTTGGGATGTAGGATGAGGTAGAATTTCTAATGTCTCCGACGAACGGTCAAAAATTGTTGCTAGCTTTGGGACATTGTAGTATTTTTTGCCTCAGTTTTTGGTTGTATTGAAATTTTATACGTTTAAGAAAGACGTTGCAGTCATTCCTGGTTCGTTTGAAATTTTTCCAGTTTTCCTTTGTCGGGTTGGACTTACAAGACCGAAAAAATATTTCCCTAACCCTGACAGCCTCTTTACAGCTCGGATCGTAGTAGAAGTAGAAGTTCGAAACCCTTCATCTGATGAGGGATAAAGGATCTCATTCTAAAGAGAATGGCGTCTGTGATCATATCAGCAGCGGCTTCCATATCGTTATATTGCCATACGGTTGTTTTCGGAATCTTTTCTGTAACTGATATGACATAGTAGTCCGTGGGGAAACCACATCAACAATGTACGTAGCAGGGTGAAAAGTTAAAAACAAGTCCAGGGTGTTGGCGGTATGACTGCAAGTAAGCCAATTTCACGAACTTTTTGCACAAACTTGCGTACATCAGGCCAGGTCTGTGCTTCATTTCGACCAAAACTTCTTTTCAATAAACGCACTGTTTGGACAACACAACACTCATTTTAGAAATACTTGAACGACGTTCAAGCGTAAAGCGATTCATTTCGTTCTGCAAGTTTTTGATACTGACTGACAGTCAAGATTTCGAGTGGGAAAGAGCTGTCAGTGTCAAAACAACATATGATTCAAAAAGAAACTTGTATTTGGACCACCTGTTATATATGAGGTCCTACGAGCAAAACCAAAACATTGTATAATATATGATTGTGAGAACGAAAAGCGGCAACCATGTTTGCCCTCTTATTCATTATTACAGAGTTTTCTATTAAGGGCGCTCATTAGTTTCTTTTTTATTTTAAAGAGTATGCGATAACATTATATATGGAATAGATATCGCCTAAATGGTCGCCGTGACTTCGCTGTGCGACGCGTATCCGAGAGGTCCAATTTTCGATGACTGGATATCATTGATGGCATTGGTTATTTTAATTTTTAAGACATCAGTCCTCTGCGGCTTACTTGTACAGATCGGTTGTCTAATGGCGTTAAGTCACGCAATCTCAAATTCCAGTTGATGTAGTTAAACCACTGGATAATCATGCCGTCGAATTTGTCATACAGAATATCCATTGCTATGCAACAATTTGGCATGTATCGGCATCTTGTTGGAACTGCATGCCATTGACATCCATATCTTCCAATTTAGGCCACAAAAAAATGGTTATCATCGACCCGTATCTCTCGCCGGGGACAGTTATTGCGGTGCCAGCTTAATTTTGGAAGAATTACCGCCTAATGATCCGCCTACGGACCAAAATCCACACCAATTAGGGACTTTTGTGGATTCATTTGCAACTTATGGGTCGCATATGGAATGTTATCTCCCCAAATGCGGCAATTTTGCTTGTTGACATAGCCATTACAAATCCCAAAATGGGCCTCGTCGTTGAAGTTGATTTTACGCCCAAAATCGTAGTCAACTTACAACTGCTCCAGAGCCTAGTCAGCGAATGCTCGACGCTGAATATGGCCGTTTACCTTTACTTCCTGGGTCAATTTAATTTTGTATGGGTGTAAGTCTTTGCCAAGTTGAGGTCTGCTAAAAGCCAAGTTCTTGGATGCGACTAGCAATTGACTACCTCGGGTTATCCAGCACACTTTTGTTCACTGCAGAAAGGTTTAATGGAGACCTCACGTTTCGATGACGAACTGGTGTCAATCGTGAACAGGACGATTGTATGCACCATAAATATCAGGTAGCTCGAACTGAGCACTCGTTTTGATAATAGAGTTTAAGAATTTACACGCTTTGATCAGCACTGTAATTTTCAATGATGATTTGCCCAACATTAATTAGTATAACCTCCAATGCTGTAACTTCTCTAATATGGCCGGTGTACACTGATAAAATTTGAGCGACTTCTATTGGAAAACCCTTTCAACTTAGTTCAGATTTAAATTCCGTTAAAAGATTTCTAACTTAGGACTTGGAAAGAGAGCAAATACTGTACTCATTTTGGTATCATGTGAGCAAGACTATACAATACATATTTCTTTTTTTTGCATTTTTAGTGTGCAATTGTTCCCATAATTGAAATGAATAGGGTACACCGAAGTACTGTACTCGTTAAGCGAGTGGACCTCTAGTATTTATAAACAAAAATGAGAGTCGAAGTGCATTGGGAGCAATAGTTAATGACAGAAGTTAACAGATGTTCTTTTTGTGCCTAGCTAGTCTCTTCCACCCACTGTGTTCCCCTTCCTCTTGTCATTTCGTATGCACAGTGAGAGTGAACCTACGATTTTTTGTCGACTCTGTCGATTTTTTGATCTTACCAGGATCTGGCTTTTGAACCGTCAATTAATTCTTGAAATCTATTTGCGAAGGTGCAGGAGCTGGTTGAACTGACTCAACAAATGCCAAAAGCGTCCTGATTCTAACTCAACTGAAGCATTCTGACAATCCTAGAAATACATTGCTATTGGATAAGACTACTACCTTCATACAACTCGGTTTTTTTTTTATGAAATACACTAATACGAGTATGTCAGGTAAATAGATTACTGTTTAATTTGTCTAGGTTAAAATACTGAATAAGTTATACATGCAATATGCATTTTTAAATAAATGGACTCTAATGAACCCTTTTAGAGGTGCAATTTATTTAGTCTATATTTTACGTTAAACGTGATAGCATCATACATACCAGAGTTTTTCCTCTTTTGCAAATGGCAATTGAAAGCTGTAAAAATCTACTTCGATTTAATCGATTGATTTGGAAATTTGTCGGTCTTATACCTCCGCCTAAACATCGAAAATTGTATTTCGTATGGAGAATCATTTTTAATTTTACCATTACTTTTTTTTACCCATTTCATTTGTCAATGGGGCTTTTAGAAATTCACACTAAATATGAGATTTTTAAAAGTTTCACTATAAACATTTCGCTTTCAGTATGTGCTCTAAAACATATTATAATTTGGTGGTATATAAATGATATATGGCATATTGAAAAAATTTGGACCGTTTTGGATAAACGTATTCAGACTAGGGAGGAGAAAGCCTGCTTTCAGAATATTGTTAGAAGATGCAATCATGTTATTCTAACTATGGGATTTCTATACTTTATTGGATGGATATCATTTGGGCTTTCCTTACTGGCCAACAGACGGCAGTTATTATATCCGGCTTGGTTGCCATTTGACTGGAAAAATTCGTTAACAAAATATTGGTTAGCACAAACTTATCAATTAGTTGGGATCACTATTCAATGTGGAAGTAATATTGCTAATGATACATATCCGTCAATAAGTCTGGCTGTCTTAAGTGGACATGTGGAAATGTTAGCTATTAGGCTATCTAATTTGGGAAAAGATCCAACTAAGAGTAAAGAAGAAAATAATAAACTGTTAAGGGAGTGCATAGTGGACCACAAAAGGGTTATAGGGTAAGTTTTGCTACCATCAACGAGTATATCATAGTTGAATAATTTCTTTATTTTAGGATACACAACCTCTTAAATAAAATTCTTTCGATTGGAATGTTTTTCCAAATATTGAGCACAGCAATCAATTTATGTTGTGGGATAATTTTTCTATTTTATTTTACCAATAATGTTTTTTCCCTAGTTTATTATGTGATGGTTATCGGGATTTTGATTATAGAAATTTTTCCAAGTTGCTATTATGGAACTGTTTTTGAACTTGAATTCAGTAAATTACCATATGCAATATTTTCTAGCAACTGGATGGATCAGGATCGAGAGTTTAAGCGAAACTGTATGATATTTTCACAGCGTAGTTTTCAGCCGGCCTTGTTCACTTGCATGGGTTTATTGAAAATTCATCTGGATACATTTTTCGCAACTATGAAAAGTGCTTATTCATTGTTTACTGTAATTTTACAAACTAAATAGTTTATTAATAACATTTAATTAAGAATATATGAATCAAACATAGCTAAAGTGTTTTGCATAAAAAAGGTTGGTTCATTTTGTTTGTATTTATTCTGGTGCGAATGGAATTAATAGGAATCATAATACAATTTAGTTGTTTTGAGAAGAACCTCGAAGAAGAAGAAGAACCTCCTCGTAATTAAGTTTTTTGCATTTTTTAGAATTCGTTTTCTAAAAAGCAATACCAAATTATGTGACAATTGATTGACCCCATCTGTGTAAGATAATTTTTTTTATACAATTATATTTTATTTTATTTGCCTAATGAAGTATTTACATATACTGTGACTGACTCGAACTGCAACTTTGAGACGGCCGAAGAAAACATCGCACGCTGCACGCAAGTGGCTCTGCGGTATTTTGGCCCATTCCCGGCGAAGTGCTTGTTTGAGGTGGTCCAAACTGGTATTGGTATTTTTTAGTGCCAACCTTCGCCTTCAAAATACCCCTGACAGAGAAATCCAACGGATTTGCATCCGGAGAATTCGCAATCCATTGTGTCGAAGAAATGAAGTGTGGAACATTGTTTTTTAACCAATCTTGGTTGACGCGCGCTTTGTGAGACGGTGCCGAGTCTTGTTGAAATGTCCACGGTCTCCGACCGAAATGATTGTTTGCCCAAGACTTCAATACTGCCTCTAAGACAGCTTCACGGTATACGATCGCATTAATTTTGACGCCACGGTCCAAAAATACGAGCGGAGAGGGACCATCGGCGGTTATGGCGGCCCAAACCATCACCATCGGTGCTGCCTGGTTTCTGGTGGCCGTCCGAAGGTGTACATTTTCGAAGGACCTCTCTGGCAAGTAAACTCGGTCATTTTGTTTGTTGACATATTGCTCGATAACAAATGGCGACTCATTGGAAAAAACCAAATTCGGCAAGTTACCACTTTCGTTCAAGCGTAGCAACTCCTTCGCTCTTTCGACTCTAACTTTTTTCTGTTGCGGTGTAAGATTGTATGCTTTTTGGAACTTCAATGGCTTGAGCCCAAGCTCATTTTTCAGTATGTGTTGCATCCGCTCCAACGATATGTTGAGCTCACGAGCCATTTTTCTTCCACTTCGACGCGGATTTCCGAACCATTTCTGCCGATGTTGTTCGGCATAAATTCAGCTATTGCGCAGAAACCACCCGTTACCTTAGCAAATAACAGATTTGCTATCTTAAATGAAATACAATTTCAAAATTCTAATTTCAAAATAAATAACAAAATAAAATCTTCAATTATTCCGACTCAAGACACTGACGCTTCAACAAGTCATGGAAATAACAGCAAGTCCAACAGCGGCAACATCAACTGTACGAAGAACAACAACAACGTGGCGAACAGCAATGAACAGCAAGACAATATAAATGTGTACAAATCTCACCATGGTAAGTTTTGCCCTCCAATTATTCTATTTGACGCTAATATCCGCGAGATTATTGTTAGCCTTAAGAAAAACTAAAAAGACTTTAAATTTAAAGTGGTCAACTGTGGTGGTCGTTTAAACAAAATTAATAATACCTACATATTTAAATCAAAAATATATATCGACAATCCTGACGTCAATCAGGAACTTTTGAATATGGTTAAGGGAAGTCGGATCGAAGGGTACTCTTATACATTAAAGCAGAATCGTTCATATAATCTTATCCTAAGGGGTCTTTTTTTTTTTTTTTATAATCGGCGCGCGCTCAAGGGGTTTTGTACCCTTAAAATGTTCGTACACAGCGCGGGCGAAGGAAATTTAGGGAGGAAGAAAAGACAGGTACCGATGTACATTGTTTTTAAATGTTTGCAAGTTATAACGACCAGGAAACACAGAGGTCGGCAGGGCATTCCATAAGCGAGTTGTACGGCTTAGGAAAGAATCACGATATTTAAGAGTACGTCCGAAAATGGGCTTGAGGGTATACTGATGAGCATTCCTAGCGAGACGGGTGTTACGGTTGAAAGTTTGAATGGGCGGAATGCTACTGGCAATTTCAATGGAGCACTGGTGGTGGAAATAGCGATAAAACAAAGTGAGACAGGAGACTTTACGTCGGTGTTCGAGGGTGTCAATTGATTGACTGATATTAGTATCACCAATTAGTTTTATCGCACGGTTTTGAATCCTATCTAGCAGGTGCAGAGATGTTTTAGGAGCACCTGACCAGATGTGGGCATTGTACTCCAATTTTGGGCGGATAAATGCCTTATATATTGTGGCCAGATCAGAGGGGGTAAAATATTTCTTACATCGCTTGAGAAAACCTAGACATTTCGCAGCATTTTTGGCGACATCGAATATGTGGTCATTCCAACGTAAGTTGTTACTGATACACATACCGAGAATGGAAAGTTTATCGGTTTCGACGATGCAAGTGCCATTCATGGATAATGGCTGGGTATTTGAATTTCGCTTTAATGACAGCAGACAGCATTGAGTTTTGGAAGCATTAAATTCTACTCGGTTGATAGTTCCCCAGTTGGTTATGCTGTTAATATCGGAATTTAATGAGCTTAACATACGCTGCCGTTCCCGTTCTACAGCCGAAGAGCAGGGGCGTGAGTCCGGGAACGAATATGAGAAGCAGAGAGTGCTGTCATCAGCAAAGGAATAAATTGGATTAGAAGTAGCAGACAAGAGATCGTTAATGAAGATTAAAAAGAGTGTCGGAGACAGAACGGAGCCCTGGGGCACACCAGCATTTATTTTGTGAATATCAGACTTGAAACCGTCCAAGACGACTTGAATTGAACGTTCCGAAAGGTAATTTCTAATCCATTGAAGAAGAGAGTCATCGATCCCAAGAGCACGCATTTTCGACAAAAGAGCCTGATGCCAAACTCTGTCAAATGCCTTAGAAATATCAAGTGCAACTAACTTGCTTTCGCCAGATTGATGTACGCTTTGGTTCCACTTTACGGTGAGACATGCCATCAAATCACCAGTGGACCTGTTGCTACGAAAACCATATTGCCGGTCATTGAGAAGTTTTCGTGTTTCGAGATATTTCATGAGCTGACGATTTATCAGCGTTTCCATGACCTTGGAAAGAAGGGACGTAAGTGCAATGGGTCTGTAGGAGGATAGAGAAGAAGATTCGCCTTTTTTAGGGACTGGCTGGACAAATGCTGTTTTCCATCTGCTCGGAAAGAGTCCTAAAGAGTAGGACTGATGAAAAAGCTTACGCAGTGGTTTTGCCAGCGTAGAAGAACACCTCTTCAGAAGAAGGGGAGATATACCATCTGGACCAGCGGATTTATGCATGTTGAGATCTTTGAGTACTCTTGCTACTACACGAGTGCGAAAGTGGATTCGTCCCATTGTAGATTCGACGCACTCGAGTGTAGGCGGGGACAAAGCACAGTCTGGGAGTGTTGAGCTAGCCGCAAAGTGTGCAGCAAGCAGATTGGCCTTGTCCAAAGAGCTGACAGCTGGAATGTCATTGTAAATGAGCGTTGGGATGGAGGATGAGGCAGAATTTCTAATGTTTTTGACGAATGACCAAAAATTTTTACTGCCTTTGGGACATTGTAGTATTTTTTGCCTCAGGTTTTGGTCATATTGGAATTTCACACGCTTAAGAAAGGCGTTGCAGTCATTTCTGGCTCGTTTAAACTTTTTTCGGTTTTCCTCTGTCGGGTTGGTCTTGTAGGACCGAAAAAACAGTTCTCTAACCCTGACAGCCTCTTTACAGCTCGAATCATACCATTCCTTTTCTTTTGGTTTGATACTCTTCATCCGATGTGGGATAAAGCATCTCATTCCAAAGAGAATAGTTTCTGTGATCATGTCAGCAGCGGCATCCACGTCGTTATCGAGGAAACATAACGACCAGTTAAAATTCCTAAAGAAGTTGTTAAGTCCGCTCCAATTGGCTTTCTCGTATTGCCATACGGTTCTTTTAGGAATCTTTTCTCTAACTGTGTGGTGGGTGTACGAGAATTTAGCTGATATGACACAATGGTCCGACGAGCCTAGAGGGGAGAGTACATCAACGCAGTACTTGTCAGGGTGAGAGGTTAAAAACAAGTCCAGGGTGTTGGCGGTATGACTATCAACGTCTGGTATGCGTGTGGGCTCATTTACAAGCTGGGTTAAGTTATTTTCCGCAGCGAAGATCTCAACACACCGTCCTTCGGGTGTTGTCTGTCCAGAATGTCGAAGCCAACCAGAATTGTGTATATTGAAATCGCCCGTAATCACGATTTCAGTATGAGGATACAGGGATACAATTCTTTGAATGGAATCAGACAGCGCATCAAACTCGTGGAAGGTCGAGTTGCTGTCCAGTTTGGGGCTTCTGTAAATAAAGCAGTAGTGGATAATTTGCTTACGGAGATGGAATTTTAACCACATGAAATTGAATTCCGGATTGGAACAGGGACTACATTGTGGTGGAATTTGGTAAGCTACATCACTACGCACATAAATGGCGAGACCGCGACGGGGAAAGAATAGTGGCACTAGTTCGTAGCCAGGTAGCTTCAGATCATTGTGGTCTGAGAGGTGTGGGCGGGGATCTACCTGTGTTTCGCTAAGTGCCAAAACAGCTGGTCGGTACTTACAGACGTGGACGTAAGCAGAAAAGTGATTGCTTTTTAGCCCGCGTATATTGGCTACGTCCACCCTGAATTCCCTAGACATAATCTTACTTCGGATTTTTCGACCAATGAAATCCTAGATGAGTTAAATTCAATGGTCCCGGGTATCGTATCTCAAGTAGAAACTTTCGAAACACCTAAGTCCAAAAACAATCCCAACCTCAATTATAATTTATTCCTAGTTCGTCTCTCCCCGGGGAGGATGGTGAGTAATATAATCGGTCTTAACTATGTCTTTAATTCAAAGGTTAAGTGGGAAAAACCCAAATCGGTGGGGGCATTGTACAGTGTAAGAAATGCCAGTGCTTCGGCCACTTAGCAAAAAACCGTGACAAAAATTATAAATGTGTTAACATCTTCCGGGGAATTGTTCAGTCAAATTAGCAGATAATACTAAAGCATCTTGCATAAACTGTCGAGGTGACCATCCAGCTAATTGGCGTGGTTGCCCGGCTTACAAAAAGTATTCGGAATCCAGGAAAAGACCGGTGAGGGAGGATAGGGAGAATAGAGGGAAATCTAACTCCCTCCCTAAACAAATTAACCAAAGTTCAAAGGTTTGCCCTAGTATTAGTTATAATAGCCACTTTAAATAAACCCCTAAACAATCAGACGTTTTAACGGCTGAAAATCCCGTAGGCTTATCCTCAGCAAACAAAAACCACAACTTCGTGGGTCAATTTTTAAGTCTGGCCAACGAACTCTTCGGAGTTGGAGTTGAACAGTTGTTCCTCAAAATTGAGAGCTTTGTTAAAAACATAAATAACTCGGCTAGCATCCAACAAAAAAGACCGGAGTACTTAATACTCCTTAATCAACTCACATCAAATATATAATGAAGCTTAACTTTTTTACGTTTAATATTCAATCCCTGATAGACCATAGCCGAAGAATACAGCTTGCTGAGATGCTACACGCAAATGACTGCTTTGCAGCCTTCATACAGGACACGCACCTCCATAGTAAACACAAAGTTCTCTTAAACGGGTTTAAATTCATACCGAACAACTCCAACCAAGGGGTAGCTATAGCTATCCAATCCCAAATTTCAAATCAAACTAACCATAAATCAGGTTCCTAAACTCTTCCTAATTGGGTTAATGTACTTCCCAACTAACAGCCAGCCACAACTTATGCGAGAGGAGCTGGATAAGATAGACAGGCTTGCCGATTCCTATGATGGAGCCATTTTAGGTGGAGATCTCAACTCGAAAAATACACAATGGGGCGACTAAATTGTTAACCAAAATGGAAGAGGACTGGTGAATTGGTTAAATTCAGCAACGAACCTCACGAACCTTACCTCTCATTCGCCCACTTACCCAGCTAGATCGGCATTCCTCGATCAATTTTTAATATCAACAAATCTGCTTAACCCATCTAGCAACCCAAATTTCACTATCCTAACCCTACCCACCTTCTCTGACCATTTCTCGGTCAAGCTTTCCATTGAAATTACAGATGCAACCATAGACCTCGTCGATACCAAGCATTACATATCCTTCAAAAACACTAATTGGAACAATTTTCAAGCGGACCTTGATTTGAACCTTAACCGCAATCAACCTCCAATCTTCGAAACACTGAGTAATGACGAAATTGATAATTATGTCACCTTTTTTAACACCACCCTAAGCAATACTTTGGACCGCCACTCTAACAGACTGGCATACCACTTTAATAAATACAAAGATCTCCCGGAAGTCTTAAAATCCCTCTTCCGAACAAAGCACCGCTGGCAAAAACGTCTTAAACTCATTTACCATCAAAATTATAATAGGGTTAGCAATGATTATAAGAATCTTTCCAAAAATATATCCCTCCTGAAAGCTATTATCAAAGAAAAAACTAGTATTTGGCTTAACGAGCAACTAGCCAACAAACTATCGAATATTAAGCCGGGGCACTACACCTTTAAAGCAATCAATCAATTATTAAACAAAAAAAGTAAATTCGCGGAAAAGATTTTAGTTTACAACCAAGAAATATCGGACGATATTGCGAAGGCCGAAATCTTTAGAGAACACTATCACAACACATTTAAGCAATCCCCTCCGGTCACGAATCCCATTATCACTAGAGAAGTCCAAGTTAATACCCAGAGGATCAACCAACTTAAACCACCTAGAATTTTGAACTTCGATGAAAATAACCCAGCTCTCAGCCCAAGCCCGAGCCTATTCTACACTAAAATGACCGAGGTCCGAGAGATCATCAAAAACCTAAAACCCGAAAAAGGTCCAGACGGCATCTCAAACTTCATTATTAAAAAAATCTCCCTGGAAGCGGTGAAGTTCATCACTATTATAATGAATAACTGTATCAATAACGGATACTTTCCTAGGGAGTGGAAGGTAGCAAAAGTCGTGCCACTCTTAAAAAAAAACCAACAACTTCACTCTTAATAACTTCCGTCCCATCTCCCTTCTCTCTAACCTGGGAAAAATTTTGGAGAAAATAATCTTGAATAAGATGGAACAGTACTCTGAGGACGTTATAGAATTCATCCCGGACCATCAGTTCGGATTCCGTAAATCACACTCTACGGTACATACTCTCCTTAAAGTTCATAGTGACGTCACGACTAACTTAAGAATTAAAAAATGCACGACTGCTTGCTCCCTAGATGTTGAAAAGGCTTTCGATAGTGTCTGGAGGGAGGCGCTACTGTTTAAAATTAGAGCATCTTGAGTATTCCACCTTCCTAATCAACCTTATTCATAGTTTCCTATCCAACAAAAGCTTTTTTATTCAAATCAACGAAACTAATTCGGACCAGTCCGCCTCAGATAGAGGAGTACCGCAGGGCTCAATCCTCGGACCAAAACTTTATACTATATTCCTATACGACTTTCCACATACCCACACTCTGGAGAACACTATTGTCTCCGAAGCAATCCTTTTCGCGGATGATACCATGGTGTACGCTCATAATGAATCCCCACTCATGGCGACTAACCATTTGAAATCCCATCTCGAAGTTATTAATTCCTATTACAGTAGCTGGGGGATTAAAGTGAATAATGAAAAATCTGTTGCAATCTGCATTAGAAACGCAAGCAATAAAGGCCCGGCGGGAGCAGTTTGTCATTCCCTTCAGAAACGAAATAAAGTATCTGGGGGTTTACCTTAATAATCTCTTCAAATTCAATAACCATGCACGTATGTCTAAAGCCAAAGCTAGGGAAATTTCCATAATGTTGATGCCATTCCTGAAAAACAACTGGCTAAGTACTAAATCCAAACTGCTTTTTTACAAAACTCTCATTAGACCTACCATTATTTATGCATTCCCAATTTGGTTTTCCATTTCACCCACAGTTGCTAAGGAGCTTGAAATCTTCGAGAGGAAGCTACTCAGGACATGCATTAACAAAAACTACAAAAGCCACAACAAAAAATTTTCCAACAGTCACATCTACAGAAGTTCTAATATCACCCCCCTTATTGAATATACCCTACAACTCATGGTAAGACTCATTGATAAAACGAAATTTTCAGAAAATGACCTCATTAAAGAAATGTTCTTACGCCATAATAGTACTCATTGGTCCGCCACCCCGTATCCATCACCATTCGGAATAACGAGTAATAATATTCAATCTTCCCCGAATGGCAACATAGCATTTTATCAAAAATCGTTCTACGGGCAAAATCGTGGCTAACTCAAGACACCCACACATTATGACCTAATTTTAAATACTAACCCTACCGTAAACTCCCAATTTTAAAATATTCCGTTTCTTAAAACTTTGTCCTGGAGGGCAAAACTCCCTTTTATATCAAAAAACAAAAAATTTTAACTTAGTTAAAGAACATCTCAATCGTATTAAATTTTACATAACAAGATTAAAAAAAAAACAAAAAAAAAACAAGACAGTAAATCAAAGATATTAAGAAAATATATATATATATATATATATAAAAAACAAATAAAACTATAAATAAAAATATCACTTATGTATATACATAACAAGAACTCTATGTAAAGCGAAAACATGTATAAAAGAATATAAATGCATACAATCAATTAATTAAATCAACTCGCTCAAAAATAAAACAAAACTTGTAAAAAGAATAATAATAATAAAAAAAAAAAAAAATAAATAAATAAAAAGATATCAACTATCACTATGTTAAAATCTCATAATTTTTTAATAAATGCAAGTCGATCTAATATCATTAAAAAGTAAATACCAAAAACGAAACAAAAGCAAACAACCTTAATGTACGTGGGGCGTTCAAACTATTTTCGGTATCGGGGTGAAGCTGTGGCTGTATATATAAATTGACTTATTTATCAAGTAATACTATTATTTTAGTGCATTCATGTAAAATTTCATATAAATGTGATTATTAATTCGCGTTTTATCTCTAGTTAAACAGAATCATAATGGCAACTGAGACGATGATGGTGAAAATTGAGCATCGCGCTGTAATTAAATTTCTCACTAAGCAAGGAAAAAGTCAAAAAACTATTCATGAAGAGATGGTGGCTGTTTACCAGGGTTCCGCACCTTCATTATCAACTGTGCAAAAGTGGTCAAGTGAGTTCAAGAGAGGCAGAGAGAGCATTGAAGACGACCCCCGCTCCGGCGCCCCGGCTACGGCTTGTACGGGAGAAAGCATCAAAGAAGTCGAAAAACTTGTTCTTGAGGATGCCCGAATAAAGGTGAAAATGATGGCAGAGATCAGCAAGCTTTCAATTGGTACCATTCACACCATTCTTCATGACCATCTTAACCTTTCAAAGGTCAGTGCAAGGTGGGTGCCACGAATGCTCACAGCGCCTCAGAAAAAAGTGAGAATCGCATGCTGTAGAGCGCTTTTGGAGATGTGTAGTGAGAACGCGCACGGTGTTATGGATCGAATTGTTACTGGGGACGAAACATGGGTCCACCACTATGACCCTGAAAGCAAACAAGAGTCCATGCAGTGGCATAAAAAAGGAACAGACCCCCCCGAAGAAGTTCAAAGTCACTCCGTCTGCCGGGAAGCTCATGGCCACAGTTTTTTGGGACTCAAAGGGAATCTTGCTCATTGAGTAAAAAAAAAAGGTGAAACCATCAACGCCACATCCTACGCTTCCACTTTGCATAATTTGCGGGAGGAAATTAAAAAGAAAAGACGGGGTAAACTCGCAGAGGGTGTGTTGCTTGCAGACCTTGCCCCTAGTGATTATTTCCTGTTTCCGGATTTGAAAAAATGTCTTCGTGGAAAAAGATTTTCGGATGATGAAGAACTCAAGTCGGCAATAAATGTAGGAGGAGGAAATTTATTTTTTTGAGGGTTTAAAAAAGCTTATCTCAAGATGTAACAAATGCATTGATGTTAGGGGAGATTATATTGAAAAATAAAAACAATTTAAATTGAATTCGCATTTTCTTTCATATCGATACCGAGAATATATTGAACGCCCGTCGTAACATGAAACAAGAGGTACTTTTTCAAATACAAGTATCTCACATAGAAACCAGAGAAAGGAATTCGCTAATAAATGAGATGTATAGTTCGATTATATTCCATCCTTCTCTTTTTTGTATAGTATTTTAAGTAGGTTAAGTTAGGTTAAGTTAGGTTAAGCCACTTAATAAGACAATAAGTCAAAAGTAATTCGTATAGCTCTGTGAGCGAGAGCCATAGTCACATCCATGTAAAGACACGCCTTGTTGACATTCATTATAACAAAAAGAAATCGAAAAGCGACGGCCATACATTACAGCCTCCGCTTGTGCTGCACCTTCGTGTAGAAAAAGTCAACTATATGTATTAAGAAAGAAACAATCGATGTATTTAAAAGACTCAATAAAATTCAATTCAATTCAAGTCTGGAACTTAGAATGCATCCTGGAGTTTCTTCGCAAAATAAATTTAATTTTCATTAAAAGAGTCGTTTCATATACGGTAAGAAAAGTCAATCAGACAGTACTCTTTCGTGGTACCGTAGTTTACCGTGTTATTGCAATTTTTTGAAGATAACATATTTTCTACTAAAGTTCGAATATTCTGACCATTCAATCGGATTTGATCTTTAAGCTCGATCTTATGTACTTATATCAGGCGTAAGTATTTCCTTCCTAATACGAATTGTACGAATATCTTCCTCAAAAATGGCCACAATCGTTTGAGACAGAAAATTAATAAGATAATGAATAATTGCAATTACATATATTTAATATTCCATTATGCAGTCTTGCCAGAAGCAGCAGGCAATTTTGATTTGTTTATTGCTGTTTCTCTTTTAGAACAACATTTCTGTTGAGCACTATCGTCAATCTTAAACTGGCAGTGGAAGTGGAATCAGAGGGAACTCGGCGAAAAATTTAGAAGTTTATTCTCTGTAAAAAATACATTGAATTAATATTGGATAAATAATTCGTGATCTGACTTACCCTTTTTTAGTAATTCCTCCGCTCAGGTTCCGATTCCAACGACAAATGAATTTGTTTTGGCGCGTCTTTAAGACAATTTCGCGGGACATTTGACAACAATTCAATTAGCGCACTCAGCTAAGTTTGTTTTGGAATCGGAACCTGATCCTCAGTTACACTTGAAAATTACTTATGAAATTCTACGACATTCCGCCCTCCGTGAGGCGCTCCGAATCAAGACCTCTAGAACAGCAATTTTTACGGTAGGCCGGAAAAAAAATCCTGTGCTTGTCTTCACTTCCGCCACGCGAATCTGGCCGTCTTGTTCAGGCAAAACTATTATTATTCGTCCACGAATCCATTGGCTTCTGGGCACGTTGGCATCGCAGACAAGACATAAGTCTCCGACTTTGAGTGATTCTACACGGTGAAACCACTTGCATTTTCTGGTTAGAACCGGCAAATATTCTCAAATCCATCTCTTCCAGAAGCGATCCTTGAGCTGCTGACTAATGCGCCACTGCTTCCTGGGACAAAGAGCTCGTTCGTCCATCTGGCCTGGAGTTTGCGCGGAATTGGGAACTCCCAACAGGAAATGGTTGGGTGTCAAAGGATCCTCATCATCGGCTGAGATGTGCAGGTGCAGGTCCGTTTATAATATTTTCGGCCTCTATTGAGGCGCTCTGCAACGTCTCAAATCTTGGTGCAATCTCGCTGAGAGTATGTCAAAAAAAACTCGTTTCACCGACTGTAACATCCTCTCCCAACAACCGCCTGCATGTGGGTTCGATGGGCAGTTGAACGACCACTCGATGCCTTTCGACGAAAGTACAGCTTTGATGGCATCGTTGTCAAAAATGTCAGCACTCAACAGCTCCGTTTTTGTCCCGAAGGCTTCTATTTGGGGCCTGTTGGCACAAAACTAATTTGGCAGCTTTAAGCTCTTCGACGCATAGCTCTCCAATTTCTATTCGCTTACGCAAACAAGCAACCTTAAATCGCAGTACCCACGCATTTCAGCAATTTTGAAAACTTCGAGAACCTTGACATATCAAAAATAATGCTACCTACTGCGTTTGCATGCAGCAGAAACCTTGGTCGCACCTCGTTCTCGCACAACTGGCTGTTGTTAATATCTGGTTGAAGAGGCCAATCCTTTTCAGAAGTTGAACCTGGCTGCTACCCAAGATTTCGGCAATCCGGAATCCCACAAATTGTTTATATCGCCGAGGCTCCAATCTAATCCAGCCGAAAACGTTTCTGGAACCGGCCCAAAAGATTCGGTCCTTGAACGCCAAGTCATGGTTTTCGAGAATGGTATTGCAAAGCCGTATGCCCAAATCGCTGCGGATAATTCCAGGCATGGAATTGACATATGCTTTTTAGGAGCAGATTTGGTTTTGCCACAGATAAATGATACTCGAACAATGGCACCATACTCGATTCGAAGAAATGAAACTGCACTAAACGCCTCTTCACTGGCATCGACGAAAGTGTGAAGAACGATGTTGCTTGTGAAAGTCAGGTGAGGATCATGGCATCTCGGCATCTTGAATTGAGTTAATGACGGAAACTCGGCCTTCCACTGCTTCCACCGATCGAAAACTGTTTGGGGAATAGGCTCGTCCCATTCAACGGCATGTGCCCAGACTGAACGTAACAACAGCTTCATATAAATGACGAAAATAGCGACCATTCCCAATGGGTCGAACACAGACATGACAATCCCCTCTTGGTAGGGCAACTGTCATTCTCCATTACTTGTCGGTTGGCCCGATTAAACTTACATTGAAACTTAAAGACCTCCGCTGTCGGGTTCCAACACATGCCTAGAATTTTTTCTCTTACTGATTCGATGTTCAAGTCGATCGTGCTGTCTTGCTGTTTCTCGATCTCTTCCTTGTAGTTCGACGAAAGGTTTCGCTGCTCGAAAGCACCTTCCTTGTGAAATGAAATTACGTCGTTGGTCACCTCAATTGCTTCAGCTTCACTACCGAAGCTATCGACGTAATCGTCAACATAATGGCGATCGATAACTGCCCTTGCAGATCTAGAATGAGTGTTTAGATATCTGCATTGAGATTCTTCACATAATTGGCTGAGCCCTGCGAGCAACTTGCACCAAATATCATCAATGTCATCAGATAAACGTCGATCGGCTTTTCTTTGTGTTCCCTCCACAGGAAGCGCTGCGAATTTTGGTCCTCTGGTTGAATACGAGTCTGATGAAACATCTCTCGAATGTCTCCAGACACGGCTATAGTTTAGTTTTTTTTTTCATTTTTCTACATAGTCTCCTTGTAACTCTACACACTTCTCCCAGCGATGCTCTCATCTCGTATACCTATGTCCTGATTTTTTTACCAATCCCACCCTAAATAACAGGTGTCATTACATATGAAGTGCGTTGAAATTTATCGACGCCATAATAAAAAAATTAAGGCAATTTATGCAACA
Organism: Volucella zonaria; assembly: GCA_963966105.1. Taxonomy (NCBI): domain Eukaryota; kingdom Metazoa; phylum Arthropoda; class Insecta; order Diptera; family Syrphidae; genus Volucella; species Volucella zonaria. The sequence continues at coordinate 40,574,450 of OZ014532.1, read as the reverse complement.
GCATTTTAGTTCTAAGCTAAGTAAAGTTGGGTTAGGCATTGTAAACTTCAGGCAAAAACATTAACTCTTTCGTATTATTTTTGTTCTCTTAAATCCTCTCTCTGCGCAATGGACCGTTTGCAAACTGAATGCGGTACGGACGTATTATAAGATTGAGGCTGAGACAAATAATTATGTTTATTTATTGCCTTATTGTTTGAATAAATCTGTCTTTTACAAATCCTTGTGGTACTCCTACTCTCATTTAGAGTATATTTGATGTTGGGTCCTTACATTTTACATAAAAGAAGAGGTCTGATAGGTAGCTATAGCCAGTCTTTTATTATTTTTTTGTTCATGCACGTTAAACAATAAAAAACAAAATCAATTCTGCTCTTAGCCCACTTTAGTTAAAGGCATTCATGTACTAGGTGGAGTGAAAAGTAACCTCCTTGGGAAAGAAAATTTTTTTTTTTCAAATGTTTTTTTTTATTTTATTCAATATAGTCCCCTTTTAGTTTGATACACTTATTCCAGCGATTTTCCAACTTCTTGATCCCGTTCGAAAAGTAATTTTCCGGAAGGTCTGCAAAATACTCTTGCGTGGCGTCGATGATTTCCTCGCGTGAGCTGAATTACCCAAAATATGTCGTGTGGGCTCAGTACTAATCTTTGTTGTATCTGCTAGCTGGCGCACTTTCACTTTCCGGTCAGCCAACACCATTTCATGTATTTTTTTGACATTGTCCTCTGTAACCGCATCGGAGGGCCTGACGCTACGGACTTGATCGGTAGTGGAGTTGCGGCCACCACGAAACTCTCGAAGCCAATATTTGACGGCGTAATCTGACGGAGCATTAGCCCCATAATATTTATCCAACTTTTCTTTTGTTTCCTTCGCCGTTTTGCCTCTCAAAAAATAATGTTTTATGAGAGAACGAAAAACGTTTTTGTCCATACTCAACATGATGCCAAACACGTCAACAACAATCAGCTGTCAAAACAAAACTAAAGACAGTATCGCACTGAAATTTGGCATGTCTGCCTAAATATGAACGGACTTCAAGGCACCATAACCTTTTTTGCAGTAGCAGTGCATTCTGGCGGTCAAGGAGGTTACTTGTAATTATATAATACTAAACTTAATTAACAAGTAAAAGGAGAATAGTTAGGGTATTTGTATTTCAAGAGAAAAAAATAGAGTTAATGCCACTTCAGTTAACAATTCAATGTGGGGTGAGCAAATTATAAAATTATGTAAATTAAGCCTAAGTATTTATAGCAATCAACATTTTCAATTTTAATGTAATTGGGGCTACAATCAGGAGTCCTTAGCAATAAGAACAGAACACGTATTACTAGACAGGTTATACCGTGGGCAATTTGATGCATGAAACGTAATATCAATATCAATATCCGGGGCCACTTCTGTCTTAAGGGTAAAGAACATGACTTTAGTTTTTTTTACTAACTAATAGTTTATGTGCAGCAAACCAAATTCTCAGCAAGTGAACGTCATGATTTATATCAAATACTAAGTCCAGGGGGCTAACTGATCTATAGGCGATACCCATCTGCAAAGGCCTGAACTTTTCCAGCAAACGGTAATTCAAAAATGGAATTAATATAAATTAAAAATATAATAGGCCCAAGAACAGATCCTTGGCGAACGCCAATATTAATGGTTTTAGAGTAACTAAGACTGATTCCTATTTTGACGTTTTGTTTTCTGTCTTTCAGATAGGAAACGAGCCAATCATAGATACAGCCAAGGAAGCCTGCATTATAAATTTGCTTAAAAGAAATCTGTAATCAACCATGTCAAAGGCTTTGGTTATATCTACAAAAAGCCCACTGCAGAATCTTTTGTCATCTAATCCGGTAATACCGAAATTCATGTAACGATTGATAATATTAGTTGCAGGATAGTTGCTTTGATAGTGACCGACGACTCGTTGGGACTTAATCTGATCGTTGGTACAGATTTTGTGCTGGTAACCAGATTACAGGTGAGAACTGATGCGAATGGCTCGTTAGCAATTGCAAAAGTAAGCAATGTTGAAACGTGAAAATCTGGAAAATACGACGACGAAAACGTGGAAAGCTATTTGAATATCGATTTCGAAGTAGATACAAAACCTGTTTTTGATGTAGATGATGCGATCGATTCGGAATTGAAAATGCAATCTCAGCATGTCATGCAGAAATGTGATCTCAACCAAGACCTGATAAGTCGAACCGAATACAGAATATATCATGAAGATTTCTTTGGTAGATGATAAAACTTCGGTTTCCTGTTTATAACGCAAGGACTCCTATATTGAAAAAACGAGCATAATGAATACTATAGACCACTGCCTGAATCAAGGCATAATACGAGAAAGCGAATCACCGTACACTAGTTGGATTGTTATGGTTAGGAAGCACGACGGGCACGGGCGTTTCAGAACGTGTATTGATTTCAGGAAGACGACTTTCATCTTCCTTTGATTCAGGATCTATTGGATCGTTTAAAGGATAAATCGGCTTATTCACTAATTGATTTGAAAGACGAGAACTGCGAGAAATACACTTCTTTCATCAGCTGGACGAATCGAATAATAAAACTTTTCACTGCATGTTCACAAAATATTCAGAGATCTCAGCGAACGAGGGGATTTGGTTGTTTATATGGATCATTTATTAATAGCCATAGAGAATTATACCGAGCATTTATCCGTTTTACGGGCAGTCATAATACGATTAAACGAAATTGTATTAGAATTGAACGAATCGAAATGTTAATTCAAGAAGGACGGAAGTGATCAAACCAAAAAACAGTCACATAAAAGTAATTAAGGAATACCCCCTACTCCGCAATATAGCGGAGCTGAACCGCTTTCTTAGATTATGTGGATATTTTCGCCGGTTTCCAAAAAATTAGAGCCGATACTTTTGAATTCGGGAAATATGAATTGAATTCATTCCTGCTTTAAAAGAAAACTTCTGTGCGAGCAGCCCTGTCTGAAAATTGTTGATGCAGATTTCTCTACTGATGTACACACGGGCCCTTCTAAGCATGGCTATGGGGGGATACTCCTTGAACCTCAGAAAACCATCAAGGACATTAAACTTTTTATTTTACACCACGATTAATTTCGAAGGTCGATGAGAATATCTCAAAATGCTTAAAATGCAAAATTCATTGTCCGAAACCAGGAAAGGGAGAGGTTTATTTAAGAACTGACGAAAAGGATAATGAACCTTTTCCAACCATTCACGTGGACCATTTTGGCCCCTTGGAGTTGACAAAAGGGAAAAACAGACACGTACTCATCGTCGTAGATGCGTTTACCAAGTTGGTGAAACTATTTGGATGAAACTCAGCAGGTACACCGGATCTTATTAATCATCTTAATATCTACTTTATTTGGTATAGTTGACCCAACAGAATCATTTTCGATCGAGAAACCCGACGAGTGAATTTCGTCGGTTTATTAAAAATATTAATGTTCCCGCGCACGAGCTTAACACTACTGCTACTCCAAGGACGAATGGCCAAGTCGAAAGCTTCAACCGGACACTGCGACCAATGCTCTCCAAGTTATGTGATGCCAAATTGGAATGGGACCAAGTGCCGAATAGTTGTGAATACGCCATGAACAATGTGTAGAATGTTTCTACCAAGAAACTGCCATCTATTGCGCTGTTCGGTGTGAAACAACGAGGTGCGGGTGAAAATTTAGATGCGGTGGCAGTCTTTGTGAATGAGATTATCAACTCAAAGCGCAACTCAACGCGCGCTCATGAAGAGACGAGCAACAAAACGTTACAAATTATTAATGAAGCCTACTAGAATGCATTGAATTCTTTCCAATGATAGATATAAACGATTGTAACTACAACCAAAAGCGACTATTTATTTATTTTAAAAATTGAAAATGCCAAAGAAAATAAAATTTATCGAGACACACATCCGCTACAAGGAAACGAAAACTTCGGAGGCTAAATGAGAAAGAAGAAGAGTTACTAGATGGAGTGAAAAGTGACATCCTTGACTGCCAGAATGCACTGCTACTACAAAAAAAGTTATGGTACCTTGAAGTCCGTTCATATTTAGGCAGACATGCCAAATTTCAGTGCGATACTGTCTTTAGTTTTGTTTTGACAGCTGATTGTTGTTGACGTGTTTGGCATCATGTTGAGTATGGACAAAAACGTTTTTCGTTCTCTCATAAAACATTATTTTTTGAGAGGCAAAACGGCGAAGGAAACAAAAGAAAAGTTGGATAAATATTATGGGGCTAATGCTCCGTCAGATTACACCGTCAAATATTGGTTTCGAGAGTTTCGTGGTGGCCGCAACTCCACTACCAATCAAGTCCGTAGCGTCAGGCCCTCCGATGCCGTTACAGAGGACATTGTCAAAAAAATACATGAAATGGTGTTGGCTGACCGGAAAGTGAAGGTGCGCAAGCTAGCAGATACCACAAAGATTAGTACTGAGCACACACGGCATATTTTAGGCAATATTCTGCACATGAAAAAGTTATCCTGCCGCTGGGTGCCGCGAATGCTCACTCCTGACCAAAAACACGAAGACGAGAGCACTTCGAAAGAGTGTTTGGACTTGCTGATTCGGAATCGGGCGGACTTTTGGCGTCGATTGGTAACTGGATTTGGATCCCTTGGACTATTATCTCTTCCCAAACCTCAAAAGATGGCTCAGCAATAAAAAATTCAGCTCACGCGAGGAAATCATCGACGCCACGGAGGAGTATTTTGCAGACCTTCCGGAAAATTACTTTTCGAACGGGATCAAGAAGTTGGAAAATCGCTGGAATAAGTGTATCAAACTAAAAGCGGACTATATAGAATAATATAAAAAAACATTTAAAAAAAAAATTTTCAAGGGGGTCACTTTTCACTCCATCTAGTATAATATTGTTTGGATAAAAATTCAATTCAGCAACTTGAAATACAGAATACTATTCAGAATATTTGACCAAACCAGCTTCGGAACAGGCAAAACAGCGCTGAATATATTGAGAAAGAGTATATGGTATTCCTCTAGAACTAATTACAAAAGTTAAGAGAGCGTAGTACTAGATTAGCATTTCATTATGATCTAAATGTCGATTATGCCCATTTGAGTGACTTTCAAATAGGTAAAATGAATAAAGTGTGTATTAGATGCAAAGCAAATTTAGGCTGATAGACCGAATGGATTTTGTTCCATAAGTGGTAAAGTTACTCTTTTAAGATTCTAGGGCAAGAAGGACCAATTACAGAATTATTGATGGGTACACATCTATTGTCACTTTTTATCAAATATTAAACAGTACAAAATTAGTTTTCCAAATGGCATCGTTTGGTGCAAAAGAAATACGTGAAGCTAATTTTATGCCAACTTTTGAAATCCAAGAGCAAGTTGGGAGTTAACTTCCGGTTGATAGTAATATAAATATATTTTGTTTATATTGGCTTTAACATAATACCAAACTTAAACCTTGAATTAATGGCATACCTTTCGAGAGCATTGGATAACAATAATTGCCATATTCACAGTCTCAAATATATATAAGCTAGGGAACAATTTTCAAATCAATGAACTCCGTTTGCAAGCACTGTCCGCAATTTCAAATTGTCTTGACATCCATACAAGGAATTTCAAATAAATTTTTTCATTGAAATTCTCAATCAAACTGCAAGGCGCTTGCTCTTTTCCCTACGCAATGAAATTCTCAATAAGACTAGTCCCTATACTTTCTGCTCTGTAAACAATCCCTTGTAAATTTTGCTCCAATACTGCAGAAACACCCTCCTCTTCATCACCACTTGATTCATCACCAGAAATATCCAACTAATCTCCAGAATCTATGTTTCAGCAGCTGTCAAAGTTACCAATGACATCCAACTGTCAAAATATTTAGTAAGGCTTGCAACAAAGATAAACTAACCTAGATGTCAAACTTTCCAGCTATTGGAAAATCAAACCCACTTTTCTACTGATTGCCCCTATCAGTGTGACGCTGGCTGTGAATCAAAAAAACGTCATCGACATTACACACACTCGTGCAAATCGCTCCGCCTCTAGCAATTTTACTTGTAAATTGCTCTCATTCTCGCAAATTTTGACGAAGCTATAGATATGTAAAAGTGTTGGAATTAACTTACAGCGTGTCTGTGCGAAAGTTAAGGGTTTGTAAAAGGATCAGTAGAGTTTGACATCTAGGTTAGTATATCTATGGTTTGTAATTTCATCATTTATGCATCGTTTTACGCTTGCCGATTGTGCGGAAATATTAAAAAATCTTATCGAAATTCCGGCTCAGTTGTAAATATGCCGGAAAATATGTCGGTCGTAATCATGGATTCAGTGTGTAGGCAATTCGTCGCACCGTGGAAAAGTTTGAGCGTGAGTACGCTCTTTTAGATCTGTACCAACCAACCAAACAGAGATTGGTGCGAAATGAAGAAAACATAGCCACCGTAGCGGCCAGAATTGAAGAAAACCCAGAAATGTCGATTCAGCGCTGGTCATCTTTTCGGAGGAGGACCATTTTTGGATCAGCGGCAACAAGTAAATTTGCATTATTGGAGCGAACACAATCAACCACTGTTCAGCCAAGCATCAATGCATCTATAAAGATTGACTGTTTGATGCGGTTTATGGCATGGCGCGGCATTATCGGACCTTATTGCTTTCGAAATGAGGACGGAGACACCGTTACCGCCAATGGTCTCAGGTATAGAGCGATGTTAACCGACTTTCTGTGGTCAGAGTCAGAGGAATCCGAGCTGTGGTTCCAACAAGATGGTACTACATGCCATACAAGCGACGCAACGCTCGAAGTTGTGAAGGAGAAATTTGACGACTGGGCCATCTCACGGCAAGCGTTCATTAGTTGGCCGCCGCAACCATGCGATTTGCGGCATTGCCACTCGATTATTTTCTCTGGGGCTACGTCAAGTCTTAATCTGCACTAACAAGTCAACCACTTTGGATTAGCTCGAGGCCAACATTCGAAGCGCTATTACCGGAATAAGGCAACATAGTGGACCGTGCTATCAAAAATAGGACCGACGGCTTGAACCACTGGCAGCGAAGCTGAGTCGGCCATTGGAATGATGTTCTATTCCACACATAATGCAATGAACATAGCTTCAAAATAAAGCCAGAAGCAATTTTATATCTCACACAGTTGTTGTTTTAATAAAAAAAAAATTCCCTATCGTTCTTATCTGGTCGCCCTTTACAAAACACGAACTTACTTTTTAAATGATGTTTTGAGTTTTATTGAAAGGTTTTCTATTTTTAATTTTTTAAATTAACCTTTAATTTAAAATAAATTGATCCACACTGTTATTGTCACACTGCAAGACGCTGTCACTTTAACAGTTGTAAAATTTTCGTGGTTTGCTTTGATTTCGTTTTCGAAGATATTAACCTGTTGGTACATACTAAAATTCAACACAAAACCAATCAGAGCTTTCGGTATCCGAGAGCGAAAATAAATGAAGTTGCCCTCAGGCAACGTTGGGCCTGAAATGGTTCAAATATCTTAAATCTTGAGAAAATAATTTAATTAAAATTAATGTGAAAGCTACACACTCAAACTTTCATTTGTATTGAAAAGTATTGTATACTCGTAGATATGAAATTCTGGTTCCCGCGGATTCATATGTAATTCTCAAAATAAACATGTATCTTTCTATGCGACTTATAATCATAAACACAATTTTTTTTTTCGCAATTGCAAGCCTTTCAGTTTGATATGCATGTTTACGATTTGAATGTCTTATTTGAAAATTTCCACAGCAACACTTAAGTACTAAAGTATGTACTCCAATATCGTAGTTCTCCAGCCTTTCTAAAACTGGAAATTTTGCGGCAACAGCGAAGGACACCACAAAACAGAATTAAAATACAAAACAAAACCGATGGATAATCTAACTGTCTCTTGCTTGTTTTCTTTCGTTGTTCATAATTCATTTCAGTTCATTGCGAGCGGTCGGGGCTGCAGGCTATTGCAATTGCTGTTGTGGAATTTGTTTCGGAGTGTTCTTTCCGTCGCTTCTTTACTGGTTTTATTTTTTTTTTTTCAAACACCGCAACATTTCCCTGCTCTTTTAATTGTAAAAAAAATTAGTGGCAAATAAACGAAATGTGAATTTTCCAATCAATTGCTCTCTTAACTGGAATTGAATTTAAAATTTTGCTTCGAAATCGCGAGTGATAACGTCCAGTGATAAAGAAAAAAAAGTTGAAAACTCGCACATCCCCTTACACGCAACAAATATATTTTTTCCATCTCTCAATTTCTTTTGCTTCCATTTTCAAAGTTTATTCATTTTTTGCTTCTTTGGTTTTTTTTTTTTTTGTTTATATGTGATTTTCTCTTGCTCTTTTACAATTTTGAAAAGTTGCTTGCCTCGATCAATCCACGGTCGGTTTGTCGACGAACCACGGGGGCACGGATAAAGTGAACAAATAAATAACGAAAAAAGAGCGAAATATATTTTAGTTGTGTGTGCGGTATTGTTTGTTAGATTCCCATTGCCTCTGCCTCTGTTGTGACAAAAGCAAAATCAAATTCAACTAAGAGTTCCAATTCCAAAATACTTTGTGTAAATTTTTTTTTTGCTGTTTTCTTATCTTGTTTTGTTTAAATTCTGTTTTTGTGTTGCTTCCTCTATGTTTATCTCTGTTTAAATAATTGTTATTGTTTTGTGTATTCTTTTGTAAAACATAAGTGATAAATTCATTATTCTCCATTGACGGGTTGTGGCGAAAATCTGCTGTGCGACATCCGGACGAGGACGGATAGAAATTTTGCAAAAACTTGGAAATCTTTGGGAATTCCACTATCTCAACACAAACACACGCTCGTCATCGCATTCACGTACAAGATGTTTAATGAATAATGCACCTACACATATAGAGACCCAGCGATAAAATACCTCCATACATCTACATCTACCATACGTACATATGCATCAAACTTCAATCTCACCAATTCCACCAACGGCAACAACGTCTGAGAAACGTCAAAAAATGTTTGAAAGGGTTGACTTGGTTTTGGATTCGTGTCGTCTAGTAGTTGCACAATAACTCGGATTTTGACGGAAAACTCGCGAAAAAAACGCCCAAAATTGTGAGGATAAAATAGTATTCCGCGCATCGGATGCATGTTTTCGTTTTTGAAGCACAAATACTATCGTCATCTTTGCAAAAACAACAGTAGGAGTAGTATTCACCTTCATCATCACCATCATTATTATCATCGAAATTTTCCAGCAGCAACAGCAACAGCAACAGTATTACTCGTAGTAGTGGTTTTTCAATTCTATCAATTCCGAATTCCGAATTCCGATTTTGTGTTTTTCCTTTGTTATTTTGTTCTTTGGAGTTTGGAGCACTTTGGAGAGTTCAAAGTTAAATCAAAAACAAAAAGAAAAAAAAAGAAAGAATTGATGATTTCTTTCTCTTAATCTCTTATTCGATTTATCTTAAATACATACTCGTACCTTTTTTGCTTCAAATTTCGTTTTTTTTTTTTTTTTTCAAACATATTATCTACATAATATGTATGTACATATTTCTATTTTCTTTTCTATTATGTAAAAATTTGCATTATCAAAATCTACAAAACAAAAAAAAAAAAAAAAATATATTTTTTAAATAATTACATAGTTTTCATCGCGTGTTTTTTCGCAAATTTTTTGATTTGGTTTCGCGTTGCATTCTTGCATGTAAATAATGAAGAACGGCAAAATGGGTGGCGGAACGCGTAATGGACTTGAGCCGCTCGAATTTGAGGAGTGCATTGTGGATAGTCCAGAGTTTCGGGATAACCTTACAAGACACGAGAAGGAATTGGATCACACTAGTCATCAAATAAAGAGGATTATCAAGGAGGTGAAGGACCTGATGAGTGCTGCTAAAGGTGAGTTTTTAGTTCAACGACTCTTGTTTTCGCCTTGTTGTCAGTTTTTTTTTTGTAGCCCCTTTTCCACGTTTTTGCCACATATTTGCGTGATGTGCTATGTTCTCATTTCGTTTTTGTATTTTGCTTTTGTGTGTTGATTTACGATGGTTTTTACGAGTTGTAAGCAACAGGTTGTCCTAATTAAACTAAACATTGGACATAGTGTTGTGTTTTTGCACAAAAAAGATAATAATCTAGTAATACAAAGCTCACTGGAACAAAGTTTTTTTTAAACGAGGGAAATTCTGACTAAATTGGTGTTATTATTTTTGTTGGTTATATTTTTTGAATTTTTGAAAAAGTTCTACGTCAACTATACCTTTGGTTGTCCGAACATCTGTATGTTTATATGTACGTCTGTGTATGGGAACATGCACCTAAAGAGCTAAAAGAGTTAATGAGCATTTACACAAGTATTTGCTACATGAAACTAATTTTTTTGCTTAGTTAGTTGGCGCTACAGTTCAGGGTGAACTAACAAGTCTCAACTATCAAGCATCTCCAGTTAGACCGATCCTTAGCTAACTGCTATCATCTGCTCGCTCTAAATCGGTTGAAGTCCCGTTCTACCTGTGTGCGCCACCTAAGGTGAGGCTTTCATCTACTGCGTTGTCCCTCTGGGTTAGATTCGCAGACTCTGCGGACCTGAGCATTAGTATCCATTCGCTGTACATGTCCTAGTCATCTCAGGCGACTAATGCGCAGTTTTCTGACTAGATGGATGTCGCCGGATAGCTCGTATAGTTCGCCGTCTGAACGCAAACGGCATCGAATGTTTTACGACGAATTTTCCTCTCGAAACTCGATATCTTCATCACTGTTTAATACCGTCCCCGCAGCAGGACCATAAAATAGGACTGGGTTGATCAAGGTCTTATATAGAGCCTCCTTAGATGTGGGATATTGCCTTGCCTAGATTGATTCTTCCTTTTATTTCCACTAAGATGTTGTTAGCAAATTTAATAGTAGAGGCAAGGTATTCAAAGTCCTTTACTACCTCAAAGTTATCACTGTCGACAGTGACGTTCTGTCCAATCGTCGATATTGTATGTCTCTTCTTGTTGATATCATATACATGGTACCGCTAAACCCATTTTGGCATCTTCCAGTATCCTCGGCGCACGCTAGTAGAGTTGCACAGACTTTTGAAAGATTGTGCCTCCAGTGTTCGCATGTGCGTTCCGCACAGTTGTTTCAAGTATGATGTAAAAGAAGTCCCATAACAGCGCGTCACCTTGTCTAAAACCTTTTTTGACATCAAAGGTATCGGTTAAGTTACCGACCTTGACGGAGCAGTGAGCATTCTTTATCGTCATTCTGCACAATCGAACGACATAGCTCTTTATAGCTCCTCTCTGTAAATGCTGTCATATCTGGCCTTAAGATCGGTGAAAAGATAGTGGGTATCGATTTGGAGTTCTTGAGTTTTTTTCCAGCATCTGCTGGAGTGTGAAGATTTCGTCAATTCTAGACTTTTCTGGTCTGAAACCACACTGATAGGGGCCAATCAGGTTGTTGATGAAGGATTTCAGATGTTCACATAATATGACAGATAAGATCTTTCATTTAATGTTGAGGAAACTCATACCACTATAGTGGTCGCAATTGAGGGGGTCTCCTTTTTGTGGATTGGATAATCGATGCTGACATTTCATTTGTCAGGCAAGAGTTGGTGTACGCTTTTCACAAAGTCATTTCAAGCAGCTTTGAATAGCTCGGCTGGTAAGCCGTCAGGTTCAACAGCTTTGTTAGGCTTAAGCTTAGATATTGCTATCCTTACTATGTTTTGATCAAGCGGACAGAAATTTTGGCTATCATCGTCTAAGTTGAATGGTCTGTTCTACCTGTTGGTAAAACTTCCGTGCGTTACCACTTTCAATATTTTCAATCGCGCGTGTCTCGTGCTCTTTTTTCTTCCTCTGGAGAAGCCGATGTTTTTCATGTCCCTTTTGGTCGTCTAGGTCATGAGAGACTCTCGTCCTTCGTTGCAGCGCCGCTTTGTACTCTTCTTGTTAAGCTGCATGTGCGTGCCGGCATTCTTCATCAAGCTAGGGATATTTTTGGCGGTGTTCGGGCGAAACCCATCACATCAATTGCGGCGTTTTTGATGGCACGTTATTAAAGCGTTTATTTAGCTATTTGGCATTGCTGCCACTTGTCTTTGGTACTTGATGCTGGCGGTGTACGAGTTGTTGAAAGATTTTTGGATACGCGTTTGGCAAAGGTTTTGGCGGTCTCTTGCAATGGCAACATTTGTACTTACCTGCAACAAGGTAGTGATCCGAGTCAATGTTGGCTCCCCGGGAGTTTCGTGCGTTCAGAATACTGGAGGCATGCAAAATGATCGGTTTGATTTAGCATTTCATGGCCCGGAGACCGCCATGTCCCTTTGCGTATATTGAGATGAGGAAACCGCGTGGTTGCTATAGTGATATTTCGTCCAGCCGCAAAGTCAATAAGCATAAGTCTGTTGCCAGACGTGGTGTCAAGTTGGTGTCTACCAACTGTCTTACCAAAGATGTTCTCCTTCCCTATCCTGCCATTAAAAGCGCCTAGTACGATTTTAGCGACAATGGACATTTCTCAAGGCATGTATAATATATGGGGAACTCGTAGAAACATTCTTTGGTACATGAAACTAAACAACATTAATTTGATGAACGATTCGTTCATTCGAACGGGTTGCAAGCATATCCATAGGTGCAACAGTGCACCACAAATAACAAAATCGAATACATTTTGAAAATTGACTTAATATTTATGCACATAGTTTGGTAACTTACCAAATATTTAAGAAAAATATATCTTCAACATTGTAATTGATTTAAACCAAAGTACATATTAGAAGAAGTCATAAAAAAAGGATACTTACATTTTAAATGTTCGATGGAATAACAGCACTAAAAAGAAAATATGAAACTGTAAGTTGTTTCTATTTTTTCAAGCTTCGAATGTGACTTACTTCAATACTCGTAATTCTTCAATATTTTTTATAACCGCCTTGTACCGCCGTGGCATAGAGATAATTAATTTGTTGTATCTTTCCAGTGGAACAGCCGCCACGTTTTTTTCTACTACTTCCCACAAATCCAGAATATTTGTTAGTTAAGCTACATTTACAGCTCTTTTTACACGAGTTCAAAGATTTTTGATGTGATTCAAATCCGGAAATTGTGATGGCCACCATTTCTTTCTTGTCTTTGCCACAGCCTCGAATCGTTATCTTGTATAAATACCCACTTAAAATGCATTTCCTTTTCTGGAACATTTTGAAGATTGTCAATGTACAAACATTGGGTAATTTTTTCTTTTATCCAGAACGATGGATTTGAGTTGAGTCGCCATCTCCCGTGCAGTCCGTATGTCGTCCATTTAGTCGCACACAATGTTGCAAGTGGATCAAAATGTTTCGTGCCACGTCCTGCAGCATGTATCTCCGTGACAGGCCGCGGGTTATTACCGATGGCTTACATTGAAAAAAAACAAATAAATACCTTTATTTACTAGCTTTTTTATAGCTAATTATAACATTTAACATATTTGAAGAACAATTTACATTTAATTAAAAAAAAAAATAAATAATAACAATTGGTTAATAAGGAGTGATTTTTTGTCTAGCGAATTTGATAGATTCTTTTCTAAAAGCAAAAATGTTTGTCCATTTCATTAAATAACTTGAATGTTTTATAAATTAAAGAGTTTTGAGTGTTTCTAGTTACTAGGTTAGGCTTGGGTTTTGCGCAGCTCAATTTGGCTACTTTGTTGGTTTTTGCTTTTATAAGAAGTTGTGAATTTCATAATACACTCTATTACACATCATTACATATCCATTTATTTTTATTTGGTGGAGTAAAAGTTGAAAAGATTTACTATGAAATGCTGACTCCAGATGGTTGCTTAGGCTTTGCACAGTACTGTATATACGAGGGCGGGTCAATAAGTCCGTGACTTTTGGATTAAAACACAGATTTTTTGATAAAAAAATAATTTTATTTTTCAACGTAGTCTCCCTTGAGCTCTATACACTTTGTCCAACGCTTCTCCAATTTTTTTATCCCTTCCAAAAAAAATGATTTGTCGAGGTCCTCAAAATAGGCCTTTGTTTGCGAGATGACTTCATCATTGGAGTCAAATCTTTTTCCACCAAGCCATTTCTTCAGGTTTGGGAACAAGAAGTAGTCGCTCGGAGCCAAATCTGGAGAATAGGGTGGATGAGGGAGCAATTCATAGCCCAATTCATGGATTTTTGCCATGGCAACTGCACATGTGTGCACCCTTGCATTGTCTTGGTGAAAAAGAACTTTTTTCTTGGCCAAATGAGGTCGTTTTTTTTTCAAATCGTCATTGAATCGGTCCAATAAGTTGGCATAATATTCCCCATTGATTGTTCTTCCCTTTTGAAGGTAGTCAATGTGGATTATCCCGCGTGCACCCCAAAAAACAGTCGCCATAACTTTATTGGCTGACAAACCCACCTTGGCCTTCTTTGGCGCCGATTCACCCTTAGAAACCCACTGTTTTGACTGTTGTTTGTTCTCTGGTGTGTTGTGATGGATCCATGTTTCGTCCACGGTTACAAAACGGCGCAAAAACTCCTCCATATTGCGATTAAACAACGCCAAACCTTCCTGTGAAGTTGTTACACGATTGCGTTTGTGGTCGACTGTGAGCAAACGCGGCACCCATCTTGCGGAAAGCTTTCTCATGCCCAAGTGATCATTCAAAATTGAAACCACTGAGCCATGCGAGATCCCTACGGCTTCCACAATCTCTCGCACTTTCAATCTTCGGTCGGCCAACACCATATCGTGAATTTTTTCGATTGTTTCGGGTGTAGAGACCTCAACTGGGCGTCCAGGACGTTCGGCATCTTCAGTGCTTGTACGGCCACAACGAAATTCAGTAAACCACTTTTTTACCATTGAAATCGATGGTGCAGAGTCCCCATAGTATTTATCAAGCTTAACCTTGGTCTCGGTAATGGTTTTTTTTCGCAAGAAATAATGCTTAATAAGCACACGAAATTCACTTTTTTCCATTTTCTCCTCAAATTAGTGAGTAGTCTGATAAAAATAGCTGTCAAACACAAACTAACTGACGCAGCAAGTTTAAATTTTGACAGGAGTCAACTGACAGATGCCTGTTGACAGGAGCAGTGTTGCTGTTTCAGTAAAGAGGTCAGAAATTCGGACTTATTGACCCGCCCTCGTATATTACATACTACTCAAAAAAAAATTGGGCCCACCAAAGATTCATTTTGATTTTTGTCTAAAAATTAAGCAGTTGGTAAACATTATCGAAGCTAAGTATTTAACTGTATATCTTGCATGTCTATGAGTATTTATCAATACTCTGAGCAACAATTTTACTGTTGCCTTCAACTAAGTAGGCAGAGAAAGCGCATTGCTTTAAAAAACAACTAATACAAAATTTCCTGTACTTGTTTTCTCAGTCTAATTCTAAGCGTTGTCGCTAAGTGTTACTTTCTGTAATTGTTTTTTTCGACAACGTTATTAATTGTTCGGATCATAGGTATATCGAAAACGCAGTAAGAGCGGTAAATTTGCTTCAGAAGGGATAGTCTCGAAGGTCTGTCGCAATTCGTAGCGGTGTATCGTGGCGAGCTATTCGAAACGTCTGGGAACGCTTCCAAGAAACCAGGAGTGTAGCAAGGAGACCTGGATCAGGAAGAATCAGAGTTACAAGTGGCAAGAAGAATAATTGCACGTCGGGAGCGTGACATAACGGCCCGGGCGTTGCAAAATCAACTGCGGCAATCTACTCGCACTCAAATAAGTGATCAATCCGTACGTAATCGACTCCACGGAGATGGTCAATGGTCCAGATTGCGCGCCATTCGACCGAAACTGACAAGGGGACATCGCGCAGCGCGCTCAAATTACGCCCGTGAGCGTTCGGATTGGAGTATGGACAACGGGAGGCCTGTACTCTTTACAGACGAATGTAACGTCAAGTTTTTTAGTGACGATAAACGAGTACGCGTGTGGAGAAGACAAGGTGAATGTTTTACCGACCCATGCATGCACGGAACTTACCGTTTATAATCACTCATTTTTTCAGATGAGAGTCTGACAACTTAGTGGGCCCTATTCTGTGTTGAGTAGTTTATGTATACCAACCGTGAGCTAAAGTTGAAGAATATAATAGAGACTTGAAATATTTTTTGTTTATTTAAAAGTTTCTTACATTAAGTTAGCAAAACTTTGTTTATTTAATATTTAATAGTTCATCCGTTGTTCTTTAGCATAGCAAGATAACAAAACAAGACGGCTAGTGCTCTACAATAGCAATAGCAGTCTTATTTGGGGTGGCCGTGGTGTAGTGGTACTAGCAATCGCTTCTCACTCGGAAGGTCAAGGTTCGAATCCTAGCCACGGCAAGTTTTCATTTGTGCAATTGGAACTCAGTCAGAAAAATATGCATGCGAAGGCATAACACTGACATGTAGATTTGGCTGTTGTAGAGTTTTCAAGCACAAAACAACCGTTAAAATTCACAACCTCACCATTCCGAGTGAAGAAAATCTCTCCGTCCTATTCGGACTCCCACCCCTGGAGAGTCAATATCGAAACCAAACACACCTGAGTTTCAAACCACTACATCACAAACTTTCCTTTCTCCTCCTTCTACCTTTCCGCCCGCGCCCTAGCAACAGTGTAAGGGTATTCATAACCCCTTTGGCGCGCGTAAATTATAAAAAAAAAAAAATTTTTACCTACCACAAAGTGTCATGGATTCTTGTTTCATATTTTGCAATTTCCTTTTTTAAAGGCCCAAATACATAGAGTTAAGGTCTGGTAACTGCGGCGGCGGCCACTACATTATATTTGCATACGTTATTTCTTTCAAATCAGTAATTTGCTAGTTTTAAACATTGTTTTCAGGTTGATGGTACCATGGTGCTCTAGATTGTCGCCGAGAGCACAGTATACATATTGTGTTATTCACCCCGCTCTTCTTCCCTCATTTTTCCATAACTCTCCACCCCAGTCCACTTCTTAACCTACTATGTCTTCTTACAACTTCCATAAAGCCAATTTTCGCAAATTGGATATTGAATCTATCTTAGCAAATCGTCTTTTGATTTTACCAACCTATCCTTGTCTCCATTTTTATAGTGAAATATTTAATTCCATTTCTCTTTACGTACCCTTTTCTCGGCATAAAACGTCATCAACTTCCCCTTCCTGGTATAACAGAAGATCGAGGTCTTTACGAAAAAAAAGAAATAAATTATGGGCTGTTTTTTTTCGCACCAATTCTTATTATGACTACTCTAACTATCTTGGAACCTACCTCCAATTTACCCATCATCACTTTCTCTACACAGCGCGGACCAACCTTATCAACAATCCTAAGACATTTTATCAATTCGTCAACTACAAAAGAAAATCAGACGGCTATCCCTCCTCTCTCTCATTCGATAATATATCGTCGACCGACCCACATATTATTTTGCAAACTTTTCCAAACAATCATTTGCTGACAACTTCTTTGTACCCGACCCCATATATGGTATTTGATGTACCCTCCCCATTTCTCCATTGGTCCCTCTCTCTCTCAATCTTTTGATCCCACCCTTATCGAAGAAAAGTTACAAAATCTCATTGATGAATTTTTACCCGGGACAGACGGGCTCCCAGCAATATTTCTCAAAAAGTGTTGCTCCAATCTTTCGCACCTACTTTCCTTCCCCTTTTTCATCTGTCCCTCACACAAGGGGCAATTCGCACAAATTTTGAAGACCTCTTTCATAACCCCGGTTCACAAACTGGGATCAAGGAATGAAGTAATCAACCGTCCCATTGCTAAGCTTTCTCACATACCTAAAATGTTCGAAAGTTTTTTATATGAAGTTCTAAGCCTTCAGTGCAAGTTACTTATATCATCCAGTCATTTGCATTTCTGAAAGGTAGATCAACTACTACTAATTTAGTTGAAGTCGTGTCCTTTGCGCTTTCAGCTCTAGAAAATGGCAAGGAAATCGATGTTATTGCTTCAGATTTCGCTAAGGCCATCGATAAAATATCACATCAATTGATCCTTTTCAAATTGTCTTCCCTCGGTTTTGACACCATATTGTTAAAAAGGATATCTTCTTATCTGGAGGACCGTTATTATAGCGTTCGCTTTAGGTCAGTTTTCTCAACCCCGTTTTTAGCCACTTCTGGTGTCCCACAAGGCAGCCATCTATGTCCCCTCTTTTTCATTGTAACTGTAAATGATCTTGAGAGGATTATTAAACACTGCTCCCTCTCCATTTACGCCGACGACACCAAGTTCTCCAACCCTAAGACTCTATTCTCCTTCAAGAAGATCTCGATAGGTTTTCCAGTTGGTGTATAAAGAATTGCTTTGAGCTTAATGTCTCCAAATATCAATCTGTGACTTTGTCTCGTAAGTCCAATCAATTTCCCCCTCGACTTTATTTTCTGCATGACCAACCTGTACCCCAGGTTCAATTCCTTCGCGAACTTGGAACTTTATACGATAGAGAGTTGAATTTCCGTCAAGTGTGGTCCCCCTTTCAGCGAATTCATATATCCCGAATCGAGGACATTCATCGTCGTTTTCTTCGATTTGGTCTTCGTGGACTACCCTGGGATGACCCCTTTATCTTACCTCTCTATCGTGACCGCCTCAAACTTCTTAACCTGAATACCCTCGAAAAACGCAGAGACGTAGCTGACAATCTCTTCATTCATGGACTGCCCTCTGTCCTCGTCTCTTCTATATTGCAACCCACCGCACCTCTTATGGTTCTAACGAACCAATCTCCCGCATGCTCCGTCAGATTTTAACCTGAGAACTTCTCGTCTAAAACTTGATCTCCTCCACCATTCACTTACCGCCTAACCTTTAACTGTTGTTAGTTTTTAAGTCCTAGTTTTTAAGCTAATTTAAGCTTGTGTTAAGCGAAATAAATTGACGGCGTTAGCCCCCACCAAGTTTATTTGAGACATAAGGCGTTTTCGATTTGCACTCCTAAGTTGAGGGATTTTGATTCCAATGGAACACTAAAAACTTCTTTGGACTTTTATTTTTTAAATAATATATTTGCTTGTGAATCAATTTGAACACTCAGAATAATAAATAGGCCAAACACAGTCGATTGCACTAAAATATAAATTTATTTTGACACACAATACTATTTGACTTCATACATATTTATATGTGTTAGTACATTTTGACATAAGGCCCAGGAGAGAAATTTTGATTCTGAAATGAAAACCAGAAGCAAAATTATGATTCTGAAAAAATGAGGGGAAAAAGTTGTACGTGACTTTTTTGCTCCGGGGTACAAACAGAAGGTTTCTGCCCGCTCAATCGAAAACGCCAATATACTAAATATGGGTAGTTGTGTCGCTGAAACCCCACAGCTCCTGTGACTTTAAATTTTTAGTATGATGTAGTATTCGTCATACTGAAAAAGAATATGTTTGTAATACAGTACGCCGTCGGTTAAAGCAACACCCAAATTTTTACCATTAGTGACTCAGTAATTGCAACTTTTCAAAAAAATGTGACTCAGTAAACGCACCGGTACATAATTGCTTAGTTTTATTTTAGAAATCATAGCTATCGTCAAAGAAGTTCCCAAGCTGTCTAAATTGAGTAACGGTGCATCAGTTAAATCGATTTGTGAAACATACAAATGCAACAAGTCAAGCATTAGCACAATTAAAAAGAGAAAAAATGTGCTTAACAAATTCGTTATTAATTCTGAGTACGGACTGGGAAAGTGCGTGACTCGAAAAAACCTGTGAGTGTCCAAGGATGGAAAAAGCCTTGTACAATTGGTTCTAGAGGCAACGCAGACAAAACGTACCCATTTCCACACAAATCCTTAAGTCAAAAACATGTAT
Organism: Volucella zonaria; assembly: GCA_963966105.1. NCBI lineage: Eukaryota > Metazoa > Arthropoda > Insecta > Diptera > Syrphidae > Volucella > Volucella zonaria. The sequence goes on along the minus strand of OZ014532.1, from coordinate 40,554,613 downwards.
GCTTCACAAAATAAAAATCTAAGAAAACCCAGAAGCTTTTAAAGCCAGTAATGGCTGGTTTTCAAATTTTATAAAACGGAATGGGATCCGAATGCTTAAAATTTGCGAAGAAAAGCTGTCAAATGAGCCAAAACTGGTGGAACCATTTTTGATAAAATTCAAAAATAAAATTAAAGAGCTTGACTTGTTACCAGATCAAATTTACAATGCGGACGAGTCTGGGCTATTTTTTAAGCTTATGCTAAGCGGAACGTTTGTGGGTTCTAAAAAAGCTACTGCTCCTGGTAGGAAAGTAAGCAAGGAGAGAATCGTATCTACGCACAAAGTAAAATTGTTCGTTATAGGAAAAGTTTTAAATTCTAGAGCATTTGGGCATTTCGAAAACAAGTGTGTCGTTTACAGGGCCAACAAAAATGCGTGGATGACACACAAATTGTTTAAAGATTGGTTTTATTCAACATTCGTGCCAGAGGTAAAATTATTTTCGAATTGATTTGGTCGAATTTAAATTTTTTTTTTATTTCTGGAATCGAAAATTTTGCCAAAAAGGCTCTACTGCTATTTGACAACGCGACGTGTCATCCAAAAGACGGGGAGATGATAAGTGATGATGGAAAGATTGTTACCGTGTGTTTGCCAGCAAACTGCACTGCTCAGTTCAGTTTTCAGTTTTTATGCATTTTTATTTATATTTCTTAATTTACTCTTACATGCTAGACAAAAAAACGCTTAAAAATTAGCTTAAATAACTTAGAGATAATCTTATACTAACTTACTGGCCCCATGCGGGCACTCTAAGTTAAACCTAACACTTAAACTATGTCTTTCGACGGATCTTACAGTCTATATTTATTTTTATATTTAACGAAACTAAAACTAAGAAAATCAATTTTAAGTAAAAACTTAGTATATGGACAATTATTTTTTTTTATAAAACTTAAACCTAAAAGCCTACATACTACCTAAAAATAAATCTTAATTTACTTAAACTACTTACATCTAATATGTACATATTTTTTTTTTTTATTTTTTTTATTTTTTTATTTGTTTTTTTTTTTTGGTTTTTTATATTTTTTTCTTACAATCTAACTTAAACCTACCTAAAACTATGTAAGCCGGCCATGGCTAAAAAAACAAAACTTAGGCTGGACCACTCTGCTTCACATGAAGCTATCTATTGCTGGAGCAGTTCGACGACGAAGCATCCTCGCCTTCATTAAGCCACCAAAACTGCTGGTGCTGCTGAGCAACATCCCTCCTGTCGCGACTCCCTACCGACCTACTGAACCGGAGAAGCTCCGCACTGCCATGTGCGACGTCTCTCTCGTAGTTGAGTCGCCTGTCCGCAGCTGTTCGAGCGACGTGGAAGATTAGCGGCACCGCCAATCTGTCCTGGACCAGACCTTTACTATCTAGATAGAGGAACGCTTCTGGAGGAATAAAGCCGTCAAGGCGAGCTCTCTCGTGATACATATAATTGGGGTAGTAAGCCCCTGAGATCAAGTTGTTCTATGAGGTCATTGCTCTCGCAATGTGCCTTCGAGTCAACTTAATGACGAAATTGTCCACTCTTATCAGGTTCGCTGTATTGTACAAGACCTCATTAGGATAGAATTTTATGTACTCAGACTCTGGTGTTCTGTATAAGCGAAGACAAGTCCTAAGACAAGCCCTCTCAAACACCCGAATCTTTTCCAATAAACTTGCTCTCACGTTGAACCACACGTGACACCCAAATACAAGCATGGGCCTGATAAGGGCCATGTAACAGATTACTTTCACCCCCGCATCGAGTTGGCTGTTATAAAACAGTCCTTTGTAAGGGCAAAGGCACCTTTGGCACTGGCCAGAGCAACATCTATATGGCAAACTGCACTGCTATTCTCCAACCAATGGACCAAAATGTCATCAATGTAGAAACAAATGTAGACTAAACTGTACTACAAAAAAAGACTTTTGACACATTTAGTCGGAAGCCGAGGTTCAGATTTGGAGAGTAAAATAAAGGATTTTAACTTAAGGCATGCCATATGCCTCCTGGCTACTGCATGTGATAAAGTTATGACTTCGGCTATACAAAAGTGCTGGAAGCCTTTGATGTCTCCTGACAATGAGTGGGTTGACGAGGATTGATGAGGTCATAAGCGATAAAATCATTATTGACCGCGAAATGATGACATCCGTTAATGACTTGCTTCAAGAGTTATTTTCCACTGAAACTTTTGTCAACGAGAATTGGATTGCCGAAAACGATATCGAACAGGCGCCCGTTTGCAATGACCTAGAAGCCGAAGAAATCGAGAGTGAAGAAGAAAGCGCAGGTGCAAGTGTAAGTCCTCCACCGCCGAAAATCAAAACGTAGCATGTTATCCAAGCATTTAGCGTTTGTCTTCAATGGGCTGAAGAAAACTCGGTTTCATTAGAAGATACCTTGACTCTTCAAAAACTGAGAAAGCATGCCGTCGACAAAAATGCATCCTCCAAGAAAAAGCACACGAACATTTCCCAATTTTTTTTAAATCAATTTAACCAAAAACTATATTAACATTATGATAATATTTTTTTTAAATGAATTAAATACTACTTTTCTTTTCTTTTTCGACGAACAATATTCTTTTATTTTTCATACTCGTTTTTCACGTTAAATTCTAATTCAAGGCTCAACTTTTTTGTGACGCGGTTATTGCAACAACCTCAATTAACAAAACTGCTCGAATTTTCATCGGTTGCTTTTACCGAGGGCGTACTGTATATGTGTTGTGCGAAAAAATCATAATTCCATAGTTTTTTTTACTTTGAAAATTTAATTAAATATTATTAATATAATTATTGATTAAAATAATTTTAGGACCATTAAATATTAGATAAACTACAGTTCCGATGACCTTGCGATTTTAGTATGATAATACTCATACATATACTCAAAAAATGTGTGCTTCCACTAGAAATTGATGATTTTTTTTAAAGAATACAAATGTTCAATTTGAAAACTTGTTGTTGCAGGAGGCCAGCCAACATAAGTTGTCTTGAAAGAACAAATATTGGTTCTTGAATGGGAAATGCGATTACTATTTTATTTAACTAAAAAATAGTAGTTTACACAAATGCTTATGTTAATTACAGCTTATGCTCCCAGCAACTTTTGCTTTCCAACGCTAAGTCTATTGCGATCCCCCTTTAGAAAATCCAAGTGCAAGAACGTTCCAAAAAAGAGAAAACACACCAGCAATCCAACGGTTTCTGTCATCTATTACTTGTACGAACTGGTGGGAATAATTAATAAATGAACAAAATGAAGGAAAAAAAAACATCCCAGGGGAAATTCCTTGCAGTGGGTTTAGGCTGAAAACGTAGGGATAAATTGTATTAACACTCTCAGTTTACAGAATGATTTTTTAGCAATCCTTTGGCTCGATGATACTGGTTTTATTATTTTTTGTTCACTCTTTCCAACTCCCGTCCTATTTCTCTTCCCTTCAACACCCAATTTTCAAAGATCTTCGATTGGAGATTGAGATAATTTCAAGATAAAAAAAACTATAAGAAATTGTGATTTCTGTGCATAAAATTTATACATATTCTTGTCCAGGTTGACGAAAACTACAACATACTAAAATTTCAATGTCATCGGGGCTGTGGCGGTTCAATGGCATATGTAATTACCTTTCATCGTCAGAGAGACAACATGCTAGCATTTCAAGGTCATCGGAGCTGGAGCTGTGGTGGTTCAATAACGTATGTAATTACCCTTCATATGTTTGTCGAACTATCCGAATATCAAATCTGCCTTTCTGGTAGCGCTAATAGGGTCAGAGTAGAGCATCGTTGTACGAGTATTTTGCGTTACGTGATTTAAATCCAGTTGTTTCGTTAAACCAAAACAGAAAAAGTTCGTTACTATCAATCTGGGACTATTGTAAATTTTACATTCAGCCCGAGGTAGGTAAATTCCTGAACTGCCTCGAAGTCGTCAGTAGGTATGGTATTTCTTCTTGTCCTCATTTACTTTCAGACCTGCTTTACGTTTTCCTCAATTGCTAAGAAAGCATCTGTAACGACACGTTGGGTGTCTATAATATACTTCTACATGATATACACCCTGAATGATTGGAACTGCAACCAACTTCAGACTGCTATGATTTCCAAACTGTTCATGACAGTGAGCTAAAATTTCGACACATGACAGATAATTTTATTATTTACAAGCCTTTTAAACGATTTGCATCTCAGTTGTGTTGAAAAAATTTTATCCGCGATGGAATTCAAACGTGATAGTGTGATTGCTTTATATTTGGCTGGAAAACCACAAGTAGCTATCGTTAGAGCCCTCCAGTTCCTCAACGTGAATAAATCATTTATGTCTCCAACCATAGCTCGTTACAGTGATACTGGCAGCGTTGCAAAACGCCATGGAGGTGGTCATAAAAAAACAGCAACATCGGCAGAAATGGTTCGGAAAGTGAAGGCTCGAATTAAGCGAAATCCGCGTCGAAGTGGAAGAAAAATGGCTCGTGAGCTCAACATATCGTTGGAATGGATGCAACACATACTGAAAAATGAGCTTGGGCTCAAGCCATTGAAGTTCCAAAAAGCACACGATCTTACACCGCAACACAAAAAAGTTAGAGTCGAAAGAGCGAAGGAGTTGCTACGCTTGAATGAAAGTGGTGACTTGCCGAATTTGGTTTTTTCCAATGAGCCGCCATTTGTTATCGAGCAATATGTCAACAAACAAAATGAGCGAGCTTACTTGCCAGAGAGGTCCTTCGAAAGTTTACATCTGCGTATGGCCACCAGAAAGCAGGCAGCGCCGATGGTGATGGTTTGGGCCGCTATAACCGCCGATGGTCGCTATCCGCTCGTATTTTTGGACCGTGGCGTCAAAATTAATGCGATCGTATACCGTGAAACTGTCTTAGAGGCAGTATTGAAGTCTTGGGCAAACAATCATTTCGGTCGGAGACCGTGGACATTTCAACAAAACTCGGCACCGTCTCACAAAGCGCGCGTCAACCAAGATTGGTTAAAAAACAATGTTCCACACTTCATTTCTTCGACACAATGGATTGCAAATTCTCCGGATGCAGATCCGTCGGATTTCGCTGTCTGGGGTATTTTGAAGGCGAAGGTTGGCACTAAAATTTGAAAATTGATGTATTTTCCAACATTTTTTTCTTTGGCACAATAAAATTTATCAAAAAATAAAAAAATTATAGCATTTTCGAGTCATTCACCCTCTAGTATATGAATCTTCTCCTCAACTTGACCTCTTTCCATCACATATTATATATCTTTACTGCATTACACGAGCAATTTGTTGGTCAAAAATGTCGGTAACTGCTTCTGTTTTGCTTATTGCACTCGATACTGTAAAGCAAAAAACAAAAAACAAGTTAATAATTTCCCTAATATCGCTTGGCATCGCTTATTTTCCAGTTTCACAGTTGGTCCTAATATGCCACAGATTTGGGTATTACCTTGCTGTGTATTACGTTGAAGTGATTTAGATGATTAATGTTCAAAATGTTCCGGCAGCCCGACTTATGAGTACAATTCCAATCTCCAAGATTTTACTTACTGATATGTAAACATCGAGTTGTCGCCTAAACAAGTAAGCAGATTTGCTTCAAATTTTATTCGCAAGAGTATCCTATGCACGGCTATTTTGGATTTATAGTTCCTACTTCACAGTTGCCGGTAAATTGAAGTAGGTAGTTTGTGAAATAACTGTCATACATAGATACGTACGTATGTATTTATTTACATATCTGGAAAACAACTTCAATAATTTTTAATAATGGGTGATTTTTAAGGCGTTTGGTTTTTAATTGTCAGAAAAAGACATCGGAAAATTGCAAGTGTATAAAATTTTTATTTCATTTACTTTTTAAAAATTATTTTTTTGTAAATGTTAACAACGATTACGTTTTAAATTGTTCATACGGAGAGTCCAGTTTTAAATCACTTTTTCGAGCACTTTGGCTGGTATCTCGCTAATAAATAACACATGTAATGTTGTCTTACAAGGCTGCAATTGCCGGCATATGGTTTATTGGCATAGATGAGTGATTTGACGTATCGCCATCAAAAATAGCCTAAGGCGTCAAATCACACGATCTAGCCAGACAATCCACCCATCGATTCGCGTTCTGTGTGGCATGTAGCGCCGTCTTGCTGGAACCACATGTCGACCAGGTTCAGTTCGTGCATATTGGGCAAACAAAATTAGAAATCATTAAACGATAGTGGGCGCTATTGATGGTAACGTTGTTCTCGCGGTCATCTTTGAAAAAATACGGGCCAATGTTTCCGCCGGACCATAAACCGCACCAAACGTTGCATTTTTCCGGATGCATTGGCAGTTCTTTGTATTGCCTGAGGTTGCTCATCGGACCAAATACAGCAGTTTTGTTTATTAATATACCCATTCAATCAGAAATGAGCCTCGTCACTCGCGTGAAGTGCGCGAAATTTTGATAATAAAATTCAATAATTTGTAAGCGTTGTACGGGTGTAAGTCCTTCCATGATGAAACTGCAATACTAACCGAGCATGTCTGATTTTGACACATGTCACGAAATCACGCGTGAGCTGTCAAAAATAGAACACTGAAAAACCAAACAGCAAAAAAATACTCTTTAGATTGGATACCAACACCAACTTTATGTAAAACATTAAAAAAACACTTATTACTGTTTTGAAGATTTAAGTAAATTTTTTGAATTTACTTGAAAGCGGCTAATTTGTACAATTTTCACGAAAAGTTAAATGAATATAGAACTCGAGAAAGCCCGGTTTTTACTCAACTGCCTTCAGTTACACTTTTCAAATTAATGGAAGTGTTTTTCTCTCTATGCGTTCTATTAAAGGCGAGGCCTTCCTTTTGAGAGGTGACCCACTGGATTCGAGTCGAAACGTTTGTGTCCATCTGCTCTACATGTCAAAGCCATTTTGGACGACCGATGTGATTTATTATTCACGTTTTCGACAATGTAGGTACTGTTCGTAATGCTAAACGTATACTCGTATAATCGATGTGATTGAAGGGAATCTCATTTTATGCAGATCGGGGCGGTAATGCTTGAATATTCGTCCAAGGGAATCCGAGAAATGAGTTTATGTGTGTACTCAACCAAATTATCTGCAACTGCGTTAAATTCTGGTGGACCATCAGGACATGTGGCCTTGGTGTCATGTCAGGATCCCTAGCTTGCTTTCTTCTAAAGACCATGATAAGAGTGTTCAGCACTGACTCATCTTATACATACTATATGTATTTACATATACAGGGTGTCCCAAAAATCAACGTCAAGCCGGAAACGGGTGATAGGTCAAGTGGTGTCGGTTATCACAAAATTATAAAAAAAAATCTACACCATATACGAGTACTTTTACAATTATTGGCATTCGAGAAATCTGACACCCTGTGACGACCTTTCAAGTACTGTGATCGCAAACGTTTGCTTTTCTTCGATTTTTTTTTTGCCATGTAACCCTGAGTAAGTCTTCTGTAAATTACGCTCCAAAATTGAAACATAACTACGAGGGCGGGTCAATAATTCCGTGCATTTTTGAATTTCTGACCTCTTTACTGAAACAGCAACACTGCTCCTGTCAACAGGCATCTGTCAGTTGACTCCTGTCAAAATTTAAACTTGCTGCGTCAGTTAGTTTGTGTTTGACAGCTATTTTTATCAGACTACTCACTAATTTGAGGAGAAAATGGAAAAAAGTGAATTTCGTGTGCTTATTAAGCATTATTTCTTGCGAAAAAAAACCATTACCGAGACCAAGGCTAAGCTTGATAAATACTATGGGGACTCTGCACCATCGATTTCAATGGTAAAAAAGTGGTTTACTGAATTTCGTTGTGGCCGTACAAGCACTGAAGATGCCGAACGTCCTGGACGCCCAGTTGAGGTCTCTACACCCGAAACAATCGAAAAAATTCACGATATGGTGTTGGCCGACCGAAGATTGAAAGTGCGAGAGATTGTGGAAGCCGTAGGGATCTCGCATGGCTCAGTGGTTTCAATTTTGAATGATCACTTGGGCATGAGAAAGCTTTCCGCAAGATGGGTGCCGCGTTTGCTCACAGTCGACCACAAACGCAATCGCGTAACAACTTCACAGGAAGGTTTGGCGTTGTTTAATCGCAATATGGAGGAGTTTTTGCGCCGTTTTGTAACCGTGGACGAAACATGGATCCATCACAACACACCAGAGAACAAACAACAGTCAAAACAGTGGGTTTCTAAGGGTGAATCGGCGCCAAAGAAGGCCAAGGTGGGTTTGTCAGCCAATAAAGTTATGGCGACTGTTTTTTGGGATGCACGCGGGATAATCCACATTGACTACCTTCAAAAGGGAAGAACAATCAATGGGGAATATTATGCCAACTTATTGGACCGATTCAATGACGATTTGAAAAAAAAACGACCTCATTTGGCCAAGAAAAAAGTTCTTTTCCACCAAGACAATGCAAGGGTGCACACATGTGCAGTTGCCATGGCAAAAATCCATGAATTGGGCTATGAATTGCTCCCTCATCCACCCTATTCTCCAGATTTGGCTCCGTGCGACTACTTCTTGTTCCCAAACCTGAAGAAATGGCTTGGTGGAAAAAGATTTGACTCCAATGATGAAGTCATCTCGTCATTTTGAGGACCTCGACAAATCATTTTTTTTGGAAGGGATAAAAAAATTGGAGGAGCGTTGGACAAAGTATATAGAGCTCAAGGGACACTACGTTGAAAAATAAAATTAGTTTTTTATCAAAAAATCTGTTTTAATCCAAAAGTCACGGACTTATTGATCCGCCCTCGTATATCGGTTTTAACAAAAATATTGCTCTTTTGTCCATCCATGTATCTGAAAACCCAACCAAACCAACTTGAACTGACTGTACTGACAAAAAAATGTACTATGCCATTTTGGCAAGTAACTTTAAAAGATGGCGTATTTAGTCTGGATTCCAAAATGGTATGACACTTACTAGACTAACGCTTGATTAAGGACAAAAAAAATATTTTGTTAAAGAAACCCGATTCATAGTTAATTCTTTTTAATAAGTTAAAATGAGTAAAAAGTGTGAGTGAGACAGACAGTGACGCCGTGATTGACACGGATAAACACGCCATTTCGACTAATGTGAGTGAAACAGATAGAGATGCCACCGTTGTCATTTCATTTAATTTTTTTCCATCACAGAGCACACAGAACACTACGTTCTCTTGGTGTATACCCTCAGGATCCGTTTACACAACTGCTGTTTGTTGCGCGACTAAACGCCATCTGCCGATCTTGTATCTTACAACAAATGTTGAAACTGTTCGCCTTCAGCGGCAATGCAAGCTCTACATCTTCTTACAAATGATCTAGTAATAAGACAGGCATATCTGCTGGAGTTGATGTCTTCAACGGCTTCTGTAATTTTTTGTCGCAGCTCGTTTAAATTTTCTACTGGCTTACAATAATTTTTTTCTTTTACTGCTCCCCAGTAAAAAAAATCGAGTGGATTTAAATCAGGTGAATTCGCTGGCCACGAAATTGTACTAGACCGCCCTATCCACCTGTTGGAGTATTCCCAATCGAGGAACTCTCGTACTGTGCGAGCACAATGCGCTGGGCAGCCATCTTCTTGATTCCACATGCATGCATAAATATTTAGTGGCACATCTTTTAATAAATTTGGTAAGTGGTTCTCCAAATTATCTAGATAAACCTCGGCATTAAAATTTTGCGGCAGCTGGAATGGTCCAATAATTCTTCCATTCAAAATTCCCGTCCACATGTTTACTTTAAAACGGTACTATCTTCCCGCATCAAATGTGGATTTTCCACGTGCCAGTCGTGCAGATTGTGGAGGTTCATGTAACCGTCCCTTTGAAAAGTTGATTCGTCCGACCATAGAATTTTTTCGAAGAATCTCGGATCTTCTCTGAACCTCTGCAACATCGTTTGACAAAATTGCACTCTTTCTGGATAATCTCGGGGTAGCAGACTTTGGACTCGTTGTTCATGGTACGGATGGAGCTGGTTTTTCCTTAGAATTCGGTGTGCTGTACTTTTGTGCACTCTTATGCTTTCTTCAATTGCACGTACTGAGGTACTAGGGTCTTGTGCGACTGCTTGTACGACTTCGTCCTCGTAAGGCATGACGGGTCTTCCCTCACTTCCCTCGATTTGGAAAGCGACCCTCTGGGAATGACCGGTGCACATTTACAGACACTCGATGATCCTGATGACGCTGAACATTTGGGTATCTGTCATGATAAAGTCTGGATGCAGCACTAGCATTACACCTGCATACCCCATAAATGAGATACATGTTAGCATATTCCTGAGCAGTGTATCGAGATGGCATGATGGCGTTCACACTACACAATTACGGGATCAACGATCAACACTAGTCCAGAAGAAATCCAGGTTCGACAGAAATTTTGTGATAACCGACCCCACTTGACCTATCACCCGTTTCCGGCTTGACGTTTTTGATTTTTGGGACACCCTGTATACATACCGTGCTGGACAAATAAAAGTTATCAGCTTTGAATTTTTAAAAGCCCTTCATTATAGCTATGATTTAAAATTATTTGCTAGAAATTGCTTTCATAAATCAATTATTAATGAATGAACCCCTCTGATAGAAATTTTTTATTTGGAGAGTTTTAACACTGCTCTGTTTAGCGTTATACAATAATGTGTTAGTGTAATGCATAAAGTGAGGCTTAATGATAAACATTATAAACAAATTCGAGTGGATTCCGAAAAAGCAATTTACTTTTGTTTAAGTTTTTTGAGCTGAAGAATCTAAGCGGAGAATAAAAAAAGTGTTTAATACTTTGTATGTGAATTCTGTGTTGCATTGAATTTGTTCAACTTTGACAGTAATCACTTGTTATGTCATTTTTCCAGGCTTCCTTAACTGCTGCCTTAAATTTTTATTGGCTCTTTGAGTTCCTCGATTTTTGCCTTTTGTGCTGGGCACAGCAGTTCAAATCGGGTCTGTTTCCAGACCTTCACCTAAAGCACAAAAGATGCAGATTTATGGAAAGATGACGCTATTTAGTTTCTAATATTCAATCGGTTTTTGCAGAAAGGAACTCACTTTTTTAATTCGATAAGAAGGTACACAATCATCTTGAAAGATAGGATACATTTTTAGAGGAAACAGAGCATCTCTTATGATGTTTATGGAGCTGTCTGTGTTCATTGAACCGGTGCAAAACACTAATTCCCCTTGGACGAAAAAAAAAAGTTCTGGCAAATTCCAACCTGACGGCTTTCTTTTTTGATGTCAAAGGCGTATTTTTTCTTGGGCTCCTGGTTACCAATCCGAATGTCCGAATGAATTCAGCCTTCTGTTGATCATACGATTGCTAATTATTTTCCGTGTTTCTTCAAAAAACTCAGAACTCACTTGTTTCGCCGATTATTTTTCGATTAGCGCACGATATTCGTTTTAAAATCCGGTCTTTCCTTCGTCTTTTTAAAATAGTTGAACCTGTGCCTGTTTTCATGGCTGACTTTCCATGCATGTCAATGTTTTTTTTAGGCTGTCAAATGGCTCCATGCAATTCTCTTTCAAATAGCCCCGGCTGAAACCCCTTCACTGTTAAGAAACAGTCATTAAATGTTTTTTATTCGTTACATAGATATTTTTCGGTGGGCATTTATGCAGATGGAGACCATTGAAAGGACAAATCATGTCCGCTACTTAAGGTTTTGTGAAATGTCAGGATGGTAACTTTTTTGTATCAACTACGGTATGCATGGTACATATGTGAACCGTAGTGATTGTTGAGAGACTGCCGCGTAATCGCCTTGAAAACTGTAAAACTGTTTTCCAGCAATTGCTTTAAGCTAACAGCTTCGAGTGCTATGGATGTTAATATAAAAAAAAAATAAATAGATAAGGCGCCCTTACCCGTATCAGTTTGCTTGGTTATCGGCTGGTGCTTATCAGTATCAATCTACTTACGACACGTAACCTGCTACATATTAGAAACCATATCTATGAATACAGACATATTCCCGCCGAATCCAAAATCGACATAAGGGAAAAGAACACGACATGCAGCATTATGTCAACATTCCAGAACACATCCTTTTGGTGACAACTTGGAATTTTTTAGAAGAATTTTCTTTTTTGCAGAATCCACAGAATGTGTGTACACAGTATACATATGTTACATACATAAATATTTTTTCTCCTTTGTACGTTTCCTTTTAATTTGTTTTTATCTATATTTTACTTAAAAATAAATCTTTCGAAACAATTGAAATCTAATTGAAAACGAAAGAGAACTAAAGCCCAGCGATAAACAGAGTTGAAACAGAAAAAAACAAAACTTTCCTTGCTTTGCGTTCTACGATTAGTTCAAGTACGGCGTGATTTTGTTTTCAGTTTTCAGTCTTCAGTTGTTGTTTTTTTTTCTTGCGATAGGCATGCGATAAATTAAATAAAAACGACGGAATGACAATAAAATTAAACACATATAGAAATGTGGATTCTTATTTTATCTACTCTATGCGTGATAGTATGAGCGGAAATTCGAGAATCATTTGGTGCGCATTAAGTTCTGCGGTCTGATGTCGTTATATGTATTTATTATATTATTATTTTTTTTTTTTAAATTGTTTTCCAGTTTTATTTAGAGTTTCAGCGAAGCGTTTGAGGGAAGATTGTTTAATTATTCGCCGCGGAGCCAGCATGTGGGTATGTGTGTTAATGGAGTAGACAAATTTTGTTTATTTACTTAACATATGGTTGAATGGGATTCAGCATGAAACAATTTAGCTGTGAGTGTGTTGTTTGTTTACTGTTACATATGATGTTTTGGAATTTTAAATTGAAAACCAGGAAAAATTGGTTCTTAGATGAGGAACATATGTACACACGTATAATGCTGTAGAAATCAGATACTTGAAATCGCATTTATATACTCATGGGATGAGGTTATAACTGTTGATTAGAAAAATATGTTGTTATATGGGAACAAAATAAAAGGTTCATGAACTTCTGTACGGTACTGTCTGTCTGAAATATAATGTCAATATCGAAGACCGGTCTTAACGGAATACATTTTTGATAGATAAATGGGAAAACCAATTTTAATAACTCGGTAGGAAATCGATCTCTCGGCAGCTCATATTGTTTTAAACGTTTAACAACCTGCACGGCAACTTGGCAATCTACAAATGGTTGAACCACTGTTTTAAATAATTAATATAAATAACTTCAGCAAGCTATCGATATTGGGTTTTCTTATGATAATAAAATTCGGAGTGTTTTCATATTATTACACTCCTCGACAACAGGTTGACACACCGCCCTGATTTCGACGTTTCTCGACAATTTTTTCTGTGTATGCTACAAATATTACTGTTAGGTAATCAATGCTAATTTCTAAGAAAATTCTAATCACCATAAATTCTTTTTTTCCCTTAATTTTCTTCGAATTTGCAATTTGTCCCTGATTACCCGAGACAAGTGGTCCTTTTGCCCTTATTCATAGGGAAACCTAATTTTCCTGCTCGTATTTAAATACATGCAAACGCAACGGCATGTTGCATTTGAAAGGAATTACACAGACTTTGCTCGTCTCTTTAGATACTGATATTTGCGGCCTTGGTTTTTTTCGACGATCTACCGTATTTGGTCAGTTGTGGACTTAAGCGGATCGTTGAAAAATTGTTTCTGGCGTTCACATAACACACCAGAGGAGATCTTGGACCCGATGCTAACGATATTAATGCCTCTATAGTTGGTGCACTCACATGCCATACTTTGCTCCGACTAAACCTTGAAAATTAGTTGACAAATCATCATCTTCTGCAGCTCTGTTATGCTAAGTTTGGATTTTGCTGTTTTTGGTTTGGTGGGCGGAAATCTTGGCTTTATCGTCCAAGTTTAATAATTCCTCCGTTCGGTCTGACAGTGAACCAAACTTCAGTTCCAACTTTTCGCCGTGCGTCGTTTAACAGTCTGCAGAAGTAGTATATCCTCAGCACAAATTGTGACTTCACTATTAAATTGAGTGCACCTCACTATTTTCTCAATTGTTCGCTCCTCTTCTTCCTTTTTTTTTTATCCGGAGAACTGATGTCCTTTGCTCTTCCTTTGATCTTAGCGCCCACGAGCCGCTCCCTGTTTTTTATGCAGCGCCGGTTCATAAGCGGGTTTTTTAGCAACATGTGTTTACCTAAACTTATAGTCAAAACGATTTTTTGGTATCGATATGCGATGGATTGGCGATTTGTTGCAATTATAGCCGTTCAACGTTAAAATGTTGTACACCGGGTGCTCAAAGTTTTCAGATATCTATAATATTAGGAGGGTTCCTTGTGTCGATCGCAACAAGGTTCACCGTTTAATATTCAACTGACCCGCATTTTTTTATTGTGACTATTGAGGTGAGGAAACTGTTTGCTAAGTACAGTGAGTTTCCAGCAGGTAGTAAACTCAATTAGTTCAAGTCCATTTTCAGACGTTATATTGTGTGGGCTCTACTTTGCGATTGCGTTATGAAAGTGTTGCCGTAAAATCACGTAAAATTCCCTAAACGTCGTATTTAGGGAATTGTTAGTAGATTTTGTCAAGGCTCTTTGGTAACATTGTCTCTTTTCTGTGGGGGCATGACCGCATATCAGGTTGGTGTTGGGAAATTTAGACTTGATGCAGATTGTTACAATGTGATCGCCCTCTTGATGAAATCTTACGATTTCTTGCCCAAGTCTACCGTTTAGAATAAATCTGCACACAAATAGATGCTGCTTCAGTTGCATGTAAATGGAAATCTTTTATCCCTCCGTTGGCACTTCTTGGATAACAGTGATATCAGCTTTGTAGTAGTCTAGGGCCTCGGTAGTTTTTTGTGTCGTTTTCGATGTCCAAACGTTCTTTGTGCAGATCTGGAAGCCGGTGTCCTTTTCTCGTTTTGCAGGGTTTTCAATAGCAAATCCCTTAACCGAGGCTATTGTCATATTTTTGCTATGCACGGTAGGGTTTCTGCGTGGCCGAGTAGTTAACTTCACACACAAATTCCCATTCTAGTGGGACATGCCCTTTCCTGAAGAAAAATGCACGCTTATTTCGCAGGCAATAACTCCCCACTTCGGGGATATGATAACTGTTCTTGAATCATTAAAATTTAATTTTCCATAATCTTTATTTTAGCACCCTAGTCCTGAAAAATCCTTATTTGCCACCGTTCCAATATGTTTAGGGAGTACGGATAACATTATAAACTAGACTTAAGAATGGGTTTCGATAAAAAGTTTTATTAATATATATTGTTTTGTGCTTTAGTTTTGTTCTTCATTAAATATGCAATAAATTAAAGTCGATTGTCCGTCGAAAAAATCCTAACGAAACATGAGACCGCTGCCGTGATTAATGAACTCAAAAAAACAAGTCGCTAAGACTCTTTGCAGAAAGGGAATAATAGTCAAGCTTCTTAAATTAGAATGTTTTGTGGAGTGGAAAATTTGGAGCGAAGTGGAGGTGGCATGCTGCCTGCTAAATACTAAAAATTAGTTTTGAGTGAATAAGAGACCGCTTCGAATATAATGTCGAGGCGAAGTAATCAGGCTTTTGCTCGGACTGCCCCTGCAGTGATCGCAAATAATCATTGAGAAGTATGTAGAATATCAATCGCCACTTCATCTCCCGGTTTTTTTTACTTTAAAATGCCATTCGGAAGTGAGAGTTAGCCTCGTTTGTGAAGGAGAAACAGAATGTATATAAGCTATTGATGGAAGCCAGCAGAGGAATTCGAAATCATAAGGGGCCTGATACAAGGATGTATTCTTTCATCGATTCTGTTTTGTTGGTGATGAGGAGGAGTATTTTGATTAGCTCTAACGTGTGAATCCAAACATTCCGACCATAAGGATGTCATCTTAGGATCGCATAGAAAAATGGTTTTCCACTAGATGAAAGTTGAAGTGGAAAGAGAAGTAAAATTGAAGATAAATGTCGCTAAAACAAAAGTTATCAGCCCATCCAATACGGACTAAATATACGTTCGAACAAATAAGCCAGACGAAATCTACATTTGGTAAGCCAGATATGAGGAGTAATGCTTTATACTTGAAGATTATGGTACGGCTGTTCCGATCCGAAGTTGAATCTGATCTGCGTTTCTATGGGTGCATCAGCTGGAAAATGTCCTTTACCGATAATCGTTGTCTACAAAACGCATTGAAGATTTACTTTCCTAACTATATTTTCTAGGGGGAGCTATTTGAGAGAGCAAGTCAAAATCCAATAGACTCTTAATTCGAAGACGAAGATAGCGAGACATGACACAAAATAGTCACGAGCCGTGTCAGATTGAGAAAAGTTGGCGATATATGAATTAGATCTTAGGGAAGCTCACAAGGATGATACAGCACATATGTATGTATATGTATTTAATTTAGGAATAGGTAATAAGTGGCGAGTAAAACAATCATATGTATTTACCACTTCCAAATGGGTTTTTGTGCAACAAATGCTGCTTATGCAAATAAAACTGAAATCGAGGCATATCGATTAACTGGCGAAAATTAAATTACGCTCTAACGCTAACCGACGTTCGTATTACTGCAGGTTCAGTTCAGAACATTATAAGTCATTTAGAGGTATGATAAAGGGCCCCAGCTTTTACCAGGTAATAAAATATATCATGTTCCTCTCCCTCAGATGTGCCAAAAGAAAAGCTCATTAGCTCGTTAGTGAATATCAAAATGTTTTCAAACATTTACCCATATGATTGTTGCAAACGCTGGTACCAGCTATCAAAATTTGCAAACCGTTTAAATAAACGAGTCTGCTTTGAAGAGAAATTTTCATGTTTTCAAACGTTCCCATGTGTGAGTATTTATGTATGAATTAAAGCTCTAAATGCCTTGGTCTCGTGAAAAATGAATATTGAATGCCGATTTCTGTTTATTTTGCTGCATTCTTTTCATAATTTTTTTTTATGTTTCATAAAGGCTCGAAGACACTTCCTCTTTGAAAAAAAAAAGAAATGGGATAGAAAATGTAAATAAAACCTGTGCGAATGCTACAAATACGAGAAACCACTCGTGCTAACAAAAGAACTACAGGTAGAAGTAAACTAGGTGTAATGACGCACACTCATGTTACTGGTAGTTGGTGTGCGCTTTACATATGTATGTAGATAGTACGAGTAGACGTAGCTCTGCTGCTCCAATTCTTTTAAAATGAGAGCTCGTAGTTCGAAGGTCATTTAGCTTTGTTTTGAATAAGCTATCGTTCACATATATTTAATCAATCCCCCATCACATTTTGATGGGAGTTTTAACCACAGAACCCAATCGCTTGTTACGCATAGGGTTTTACGAGTATTGTAAGCACCTCTCAATATCAATCAGAACTTTATTGCAGTACGAATATATACGAGAACCTAGCGATATTTTATAGACAGTTAAGGCACATATCCCATTTGAATTAAATTTAAGATTAAGGAAAAGTTTCAAGTAGTAATAAGTTTATTTGTTTTTGCTTTGGAAAGTGCCTATAGAATGTCGGACAGACAAAGAACTACGTGCCAATTATGGCTTCAATTTGGGCGCGCTTTTGATTCATTCAAATGATATGGGCGAGAGCGGATGCGGTCAATGTCACTTGGCTTATAATTCGTCATTTTTATAAAATCACCAATCATCAAATACATGCATATATGTATGTATACGAGCTTATTGTTCGTATTTTGTTCCAGTATTTGAACAGAGGAATGTTAGATTTGATTATTAAAATAAGCTTAGTCATTTTTACGTAGTTCGTTACTTGCAAACACTTAGATATTAACAACTGTCTTGTTTGCAACCCGAAATATTCTCTTTACTCGTATATGATATTTTTAAAGGGTTTTTGGACATTATCTAAATTTCAAATTAAATTTTTAAAAGAAAATTTCAGAAGAATTGTTGATAAAATCCTGCTAACAAAACACATATGTACATGGTTTTTAATCGCAACAGTATAATTTGGAAATTTGATTTCTGATAGAATAACCAAATTAAATAATATACTGTGGTGGACATGTACTAGATGGAGTGAAAAGTTACCTCCTTGGGAATGAAAAAAAATTTTTTTTTAAATGAGTTTTTTTTATATTATTCAATATAGTCCCCTTTTAGTTTGATACACTTATTCTAGCGATTTTCCAACTTCTTGATCCCGTCCGAAAAATAATTTTGCGGGAGGTCTGCAAAATACTTCTCGTGGCGTCGATGATTTCCTCGCGTGAGCTGAATTTTTTATTGATGAGCCATCTTTTGAGATTTGGGAAGAGATAATAGTCCGAGGGATCCAAATCCAGTTGCCAATCGACGCCAAAAGTCCGTTTCCGAATTAGCAAGTCCAAACACTCTTTCGAAGTGCTCTTGGGTTCGTGTTTTTGGTCATGCGCGGCACCCAGCGGCAGGATAACTTTTTCATATGTAGAATATTGCCCAAAATATGGCGTGTGCGCTCAGTACTAATCTATGTTGTATCTGCTAGCTTGCGCACCTTCACTTTCCGGTCAGCCAATACCATTTCATGTATTTTTTTGACATTGTCCTCTGTAACCGCATCGCAGGGTCTGCCGCTGCGGACGAAACTCTCGAAACCAATTTTTGACGGTGTAATCTGACGGAGCATTAGCCCCATAATATTTATCCAACTTTTCTTTTGTTTCCTTCGCCGTTTTGCCTCTCAAAAAATAATGTTTTATGAGAAAACGAAAATCGTTTTTGTCCATACTCAACATGATGCCAAACACGTCAACAACAATCAGCTGTCAAACAAAACTAAAGACAGTGTCGCACTGAAATTTGGCATGTCTGCACACTTCCTCGCTCGTTTTTTGAACTTCATATACACTTCATCTCTTATCTTAATGTAACGCAATTTCTGGTTTGACTTAACACGTGACAATTGAAGAAAATGGGTCCGTTACAATAACAAGGTTTTTAATATAATTAACCAGCCGTCCTTGTAGTCGCAGGAGTGACTCCCATCGATCTCCTTGCGGCGAAAAGGAAGTACGTCCACGAAAACAAGGCGGACATCGGATTGGAAGCGGCAATCGACCGAGCAGAGCAGCAAACGATACGGAAGTGACAAGAGCGCTGGATCTCGGAAAGCAGAGGAAGGTGGACAGCGAGGCTGATAAGAAATGTGGCTGAGTCGAAAGACCGGAAACACCGGACACGAAAATTTCAAAGCCTTTTTGCTTAGGATCGGCAAAACGGATAGCCCAGCCTGCCAGTACATCACACATTTTTTGCCTGCAGAAGATGGGAAGCCCAACGCACAGCACTGGAAAACAGCATTGGTGCCTTCAACCCAGGAAACATAGTGGATAAAATGCTGACAAGTGACCTGAACTGGGGAAGAATTTGTCAGTTTGAAGAAGAAAGAAAAGAGAAGAAGAACAATACCGGGAAAGCACGTAAACCCGAAAGGGTGTAGGATCAGAGCCCCTTGAAGTAATGCGAAGAGCGGTCCCAGGGAGTTGTGTCAGAAGCCACAGGGTTGGGAGGAGTTTTAGTCCGTATTATCCGAAAGCATGCGGAGAGAGCCGGACACACGGGGATGGTCAACGCCAACAGACCTCCTTATGGTGCGTAAGGCATTTCGGAAAAAAATTTGAAATGCAGAATAGAGTTTGCTAAGGAACACCTACGAAAACCTATGATTTTTTGGAAAAGTGTGCTCTGGAGTGATGAGTCGAAGTTCTGTAGATTTGGGTCGGTTGGAAAAAATATGTGTGGCGTCCTCTGAATCAGCAACACAACCCCAAATATACCATCAAAACAATTAAACACGGAAGCGGGAACGTATTGGTTTGGGGAGCCTTTTCTTGCCACGGTGTGGGGCCAATTGTTAAAATATGTTAAGTACAAAAATGAACCAGCATGTGTAGAGGGGCATCATAGAAGACCACATGATTCCTTACGCTGATGACAATTTGCCTATGACATGGTGTTTTATGCACGACAACGATCCCAAGCATACTTCACGCTTGATAAAATTGTGCATAGAGAATAATTATGTGAACGTTATGAAATCTGCAGCTCAGTCTTCCGATCTCAACCCGATTGAGAATTTGTGGAACGACATTGAACGCACAATTGAAGGAAAGAATCCCAAGAACTTGGACGAATTATGGGAAAATATTAATAAAATTGCTTGGTATGCAACAACAATTGAACGCTGCAGAAAATTGGTGGAAAGTTTACAAAGACGATGTCAAGTTGTAATATTAAATAAATGATTTCCGACTAAATATTAACTATATTTTAATAATATACACCCTGAATGACTCGAACTGCAACCAACTTCAGACTGCTATAATTTCCAAACCGTTCATGACAGTGAGCTCAAATTTTGACACATGACAGACAATTTACAAGCCTTTTAAACGATTTGTGTCTCAGTTGTGTTGAAAAATTTTTATCCGCGATGGAATTCAAACTTGATAGTGTGATTGCTTTATATTTGGCTAGAAAACCACAAGCAGCTATTGTTAGAGCCCTCCATCACCTGAACGTGAATAAATCATTTGTGTCTCGAACCATAGCTCGTTGCCGTGATACTGGCAGCGTTGCAAAACGCCATGGAGGTGGTCATAAAAAAATAGCTACATCGGCAGAAATGGTTCGGAAAGTGAAGGCTCGAATTGAGAGAAATCCGCGTCGAAGTGGAAGAAAAATGGCTCGTGAGCTCAACATATCGTTGGAACGGATGCAACACATACTGAAAAATGAGCTTGGGCTCAAGCCATTGAAGTTCCAAAAAGCACACGATCTTACACCGCAACAGAAAAAAGTTAGAGTCGAAAGAGCGAAGGAGTTTCTACGCTTGAACTAAAGTGGTGAGTTGCCGAATTTGTTTTTTTCCAATGAGTCGCCATTTGTTATCGAGCAATATGTCAACAAACAAAATGACCGAGTTTACTTGCCAGAGAGGTCCTTCGAAAATGTACACCTTCGGACGGCCACCAGAAAGCAGGCAGCACCGATGGTGATGGTTTGGGCCGCCATAACCGCCGATGGTCGCTCTCCGCTCGTATTTTTGGACCGTGGCGTCAAAATTAATGCGATCGTATACCGTGAAGCTGTCTTAGAGGCAGTATTGAAGTCTTGGACAAACAATCATTTCGGTCGGAGACCGTGGACATTTCAACTAATCTCGGCACCGTCTCACAAAGCGCGCGTCAACTAAGATTGGTTAAAAAAACAATGTTCCACACTTCATTTCTTCGACACAAAGGATTGTAAATTCTCCGGATGCAAATCCGTTGGATTTCTCTGTCTGGGGTATTTTGAAGACGAAGGTTGGCACTAAAAAATACCAAAGTTTGGAACACCTCAAACAAGCACTTCGCCTCGAATGGGCCAAAATACCGCAGAGCCACTTGCGTGCAGCGTCTTCGACCGTCTCAAGGCCATTATTCTCGCCAAAGGTGAACATATTAAAAACTACTGATACAATTTGAAAATTGATGTACGAGGGCGGATCATTAAGTCCGTGACTTTTGGATTAAAACACAGATTTTTTGATAAAAAATAATTTTATTTTTCAACGTAGTCTCTCTTGAGCTCTATACACTTTGTCCAACGCTTCTCCAATTTTTTTATCCCTTCCAAAAAAATGATTTGTCGAGGTCCTCAAAATAGGCCTTTGTTTGCGAGATGACTTCATCATTGGAGTCAAATCTTTTTCCACCAAGCCATTTCTTCAGGTTTGGGAACAAGAAGTAGTCGTTCGGAGCCAAATCTGGAGAATAGGGTGGATGAGGGAGCAATTCATAGCCCAATTCATGGATTTTTGCCATGGCAACTGCACATGTGTGCACCCTTGCATTGTCTTGGTGGAAAAGAACTTTTTTCTTGGCCAAATGAGGTCGTTTTTTTTCAAATCGTCATTGAATCGGTCCAATAAGTTGGCATAATATTCCCCATTGATTGTTCTTCCCTTTTGAAGGTAGTCAATGTGGATTATCCCGCGTGCATCCCAAAAAACAGTCGCCATAACTTTATTGGCTGACAAACCCACCTTGGCCTTCTTTGGCGCCGATTCACCCTTAGAAACCCACTGTTTTGACGGTTGTTTGTTCTCTGGTGTGTTGTGATGGATCCATGTTTCGTCCACGGTTACAAAACGGCGCAAAAACTCCTCCATATTGCGATTAAACAACGCCAAACCTTCCTGTGAAGTTGTTACACGATTGCGTTTGTGGTCGACTGTGAGCAAACGCGGCACCCATCTTGCGGAAAGCTTTCTCATGCCCAAGTGATCATTCAAAATTGAAACCACTGAGCCATGCGAGATCCCTACGGCTTCCACAATCTCTCGCACTTTCAATCTTCGGTCGGCCAACACCATATCGTGAATTTTTTCGATTGTTTCGGGTGTAGAGACCTCAACTGGGCGTCCAGGACGTTCGGCATCTTCAGTGCTTGTACGGCCACAACGAAATTCAGTAAACCACTTTTTTACCATTGAAATCGATGGTGCAGAGTCCCCATAGTGTTTATCAAGCTTAGCCTTGGTCTCGGTAATGGTTTTTTTTCGCAAGAAATAATGCTTTATAAGCACACGAAATTCACTTTTTTCCATTTTCTCCTCAAATTAGTGAGTAGTCTGATAAAAATAGCTGTCAAACACAAACTAACTGACGCAGCAAGTTTAAATTTTGACAGGAGTCAACTGACAGATGCCTGCTGACAGGAGCAGTGTTGCTGTTTCAGTAAAGAGGTCAGAAATTCAAAAAGTCACGGGCTTATTGACCCGGCCTCGTATTTTCAAACATTTTTTTCTTTGGCACAATAAAATTTATCAAAAAATAAAAAAAAATATAGCATTTTAAAAAGTTGGAGTTCGAGTAAGTCACGCTGTAGCATTTTTCGTGTCATGTGCTCGTAATTGTTTTATAAATTTTGATTTCTTACAGAAATGGCTAATACAGAACGGTTAATACGGATTCTAATAAATAAATCATGAAGTGAATTTCGTAACTAAATTACTTAAGAATTTTAGTATTTTATAATGTTTTTCTTACTCGAATTACATAAATTTCAATGAAGAAAAAAGTGTGCTATTTAAGTGTCCACCACTGTAGGTACATAATAAAAGATATAATGACGGTTGAAACATATGGAAGGCTTTGTATTGAATTGCTTGAATAATGCTTCTAATGGTTTACATGCAAAAAACTGCGATGTTCAAGGAAAATTAATATCGAATCAACAAAAGTATTATTACTTAAAATAACAAAAAGCATAGTGACTAATTTTAAGGAGCGAAAATGTTCAGATGACTTTGAATGTGTTAAACGAAAATCTCCGCAAGTTGAGACCGGAAAAAATTGCTGTGCCATATGCATACGAGTATTGAGTGGGAGTTTCTTTGATCTTGCATTTTTTTTTTCAAATAGCCTTGAGAATAACAAATTATGGCATGGCCGCCGATGTCATGGATAAGTGGGGATACCCAATTTGCCAAGAAAGGATTGATCCCACACATACCTGTTTTGATTAAGGAATAACAAAACGTCACAAGAAAGCAAAAACGAGAACTGCATATTAGAGGGGCTTCAATGTACATATTCTCGGCTCATTGACGAATGATGTAGATAATTTAATTTTTTAATTCTGTAATAACATTATAATATAATGTCATGTATAAACATAAAGACATTACTTTTCTAATAATCCTAAGCGAAAGACAAAGCAAGGGGTATTTAAAAGTTTGTACTCCAACGTAATAATTATATTGAGATGTAGGGATTATATTGAAATTGTTGTGACTTTTACCTAGGCTATACAAACATACGTATGATAGGTTGAAGAAAAGATATATTTTTGGTTAGCTCAGTTACACTAATATGAATGCATTATAGTAAACCAATTCATCTCTTTTTTTTTGTATTAAAGCGTTTATTTAGCTATTTATTGCTATTAATACATTTAATCAAAAATTCGTTACTTGGTTTATTTTAACAAAAGAATTTACCTCATATTTAATTCTTACTAAGTTTGTTTCTGTTTTTATATACAGCAACTAATGTTACTTATTTAAATCCTTTAGCTTTTAACATACTTTTACTGTTTTATTTAAAATTTTGCTTATTCGTTTCATTTAGCAATGACAAAACTAAAGTTATGTTATTGACTGATATTTGGCCATGTCATAGTTTTAATGGTTTTGAGTGTGTAAAAAAAATTAAGTATCTTGGGTGTAATAATCGATAGCAATTTAAATTTGAAATCACATTTTGGGTATGTACGTAATAAAATTGCAAAGAAATTTGGGTTCTTTAGAAAAATAAGGAAGGAGGTATGTGCACAAACGGCTATAAAAATATATAATTGTATTATAAGACCTCATTTTGAATATTGTGTAACTGTGTTGTTTTTGGGATCAGCCGAAGTGTTTGACAAAATGCAAAAATTACAAAATAAAGCAATGCGCTGTGTACTGAAATGTAATATTAATTATATGCTTGCAGCTCTAAGATGGCTTAATGTAAAATAAAGAATAGTAATGTGTGTGCTTATGTTTATATTTAAAATTAAATATTGGTTTTTTTGGTCTCGGCTCATTTGGTGAACGCCATTCACTTGCCTGATGTCTTGAGTGCGTGTCGTACTCATAAACACACGTCTCGTCTTCATTAATGATCCTTTTGATGAATGTGGGATCGGATTCAGCCTCGCAAATCGTCTCTTTTGCGACGTCAACACGGTCTCGTTTTTGCATGAAATTGAGGTCTTTTAGCACCTACTTTGCTGCTTCACGACGGAAACCCAAATCATTAACCAAAATGTCTTGGACGGATCCATAGGCAATGTTCAAGTCCTCCGCTATCTCTCTGATGGTTAATTTGCGGTTATTGACAAAAAGTTTTTTTACTTCATCGGTTTTCGATGTCGATGTTCTGCCACTGCTTTCATCATCTTCGATTGACTCACGACCACTTTTGAACCGCTCGTGCCACTGGTAAACGACAGTTTTCTTTAGAGAATCGTTGCCGAAACACTTTTCCAACATTTCCAACGTTCGCGCACCATTAAATCCGTTTTTTACGCAAAATTTAATACAAGTTCGCTGTTGCAAATTTAAATCCATTTCTAAAATTGTAAAAAATCGCCAACACACGGAGATAGATGTACTTTTGGCTACGTAACTTTTGCAAATGTCAAGCTATGACGCTAAGATTTAGAGGGAATGTCAACAACAGATTTACCAACTTAACTAAAAAAACAGGGCTCAAATCGGAACAATGGGAGCGCCACACGGTGGTTAGTATGAAGTATTCTATTTTTTCCTTTCATTTTTTCATAATTTTCGCGACCTCAGGGAATTTGTGTACCCCTAAAATGATTACACACAGTGCCGGCAAAGTCAAATTAGGGAGGAACGAGAGACAGTTACCAATGTACATTCGGGTTACAATGGCTAGGAAATAAAGAGCACGACAGGGCATTCCATAAGCGAGTTGTACGGCTAAGGAAAGGATCACGATATTTCAGAGTACGTCCGA
Organism: Volucella zonaria; assembly: GCA_963966105.1. NCBI lineage: Eukaryota > Metazoa > Arthropoda > Insecta > Diptera > Syrphidae > Volucella > Volucella zonaria. The sequence goes on along the minus strand of OZ014532.1, from coordinate 40,529,063 downwards.
AATCGGGCTTGAGGGTAAACTGATAAGAATTCGTAGCGAGACCGGTGTTACGGCTGAAGGTTTGAAGGGGCGGAATGCTACTGGCAATTTCATTGGAGCACTGGTGGTAAAAATAACGATAGAACAGGGTGAGACAGCAGATATTACGTTGGAGTTCAAGGGAGTTAATTGATTGTGTAATATTGGCATCACCTATAAGTTTTATCGCATGGTCTTGAATGCTATCTATCAGGCAGTCTAGTCATTCCAACGCAAGTTATCATTGATAATGGCTAGGTGTTTAGATTTAACGACGATAGAAAGCATTGTGTTTTAGAATCAATTATGCTGTTAATATCGGAATTTAATTAGCTTAACATACGCTGCCGTTCCCGTTCTGCAGCCAGAGAGGAGTTGCGTGAGTCTAGGAACGAATACGAAAAGCAGAGAGTGCTAACATCAGCAAAGGAATAGCAGACAAGAGATCATTCCTGAAAATTAAAATGAGTGTCGGAGCCAGAACGAAGCGCTGGGGCACACCCGTATTTATTTTGTGAATATCAAACTTGAAACCGTCCAAGGCAACTTGAATGGGACGTTCCGATAGGTAACTTTTAATCAATTTAAGAAGAGATTCATCGACCCCAAATGCACGCATTTTGGACCAAAGGGCTTGGTGCCAAACTCTGTCAAATGCCTTAGAAATATCAATTGCAAATTTATACTCGTATGCCTTTTGGTTCCAGTTTTCGGTGAGACATGATATCAAATAGCCAGTGGACCTATTGCTACGAAAACCGTACTGCCGGTCATTGAGAAGTTTTCGTGTTTCCAGATAGTTCATGAGCCAACGGTTTATCATTGTTTCCATGATATCACTTAATGGGTCTGTAGGAGGAGACAGAAGAAGATTCGCCTTTTTTAGGGACGGGCTGGACAAGTGCAGTTTTACATTTGCTCGGAAAGAGTTCTAAAGAGTAGGATTAATGAAAAAGCTTACGTGGAAGAACACCTCTTCAGAAGAAGGGGAGACAAGATTTTTAAGTACTCTTACTACTACACAAGTGCGAAAGTGGATTCGTCTCATTGAAAATTCGACGCACCCAATTGTAGGTGGGGACATACTTGAAGTGTTGAGCTAGCCACAAGGTGTCCAGCAAGCAGGTTGGCCTTTTATAAATACGCTAATTTAATACACGCATAAAATCTATCTACGAGAGTAGGAGTGGGATAGGGTCTAACTACTCAATTGCTTACTTAGCTCAAATTCATTTTATTTCCGCTGAGGTATCGTTGACAGAATTTGTAGTAGAGCCAAGGTAGACAAAATCCCTTACTACCTCAAAATTATGGCTGTCGTCTGTAACATTCTGTCCAATTCGCCGGTGTTGTGTGTTCCTTCTTTTTTACAGCATACTCTCGTATACTTGGCTTTGCTCTTATTTTTTCAATACTAGCGAAAGCACCGGTGACAGCTCACTGAGTTCTTCCACTTGTGTCAATATCATCGGTGTACGCTACTAATTGTACGGACTTTTGCAAGATTGCGCCTCCAGTGTTCGCTTGTGGGTTCCGTACAATGTTGTCATATGCGGCCATAAAATCTATAAAAAATGGTGTGTATCAATTTGGACTTGAGTTTTTGCAGGATCTGCCGGAGTGCTTAGATTTGGTCGATTGTGGACTTTCCTGGACTGAAACTGCACCGATAGGAGCCAGTTAGGACTTGGGGGAGACTTTTTCCTCTGTAGTTGGCGCAGTTAATATGCTCTCCTTTTTTGTGGATCGAGCAAACGATGCTGGGATTCCATTCATCAGGCACATACTGACCAAATCTGAGAAGTGAGTCGGTGCTCTCCACAAAGTCATTTCCAGCAGTTTTGAATACCTCGTCCGGTAAGCCGTCAGCTGGTTTGTTAGATTTCGGCTTAGATATTGCTATACTTACTTCGTTTTGGTGGTTTCGTTCAGGTGGACAGAAGTTTTGGCTATCATCGTTTAAGTTGAATGCTCTATTTTGCCTGACGGCGGGATGTTGCGTTTCGTCGCCGTTATACAGTCTGCACAAATAGTTTTTCCATATTCTCAGCACCGACTGTGACTCTAATACAAGGTTTCCTTCTACATCTCTACAGGTCCCCCTCCCCCATGTAGCTCGTGTAAATATACTGAATATCGTTTAAAGTTCGTTGTTTTTGGGCAGAGCAAGACAGTTAAGATGATCTTAAAAATATATTTTTGTATACACTCATCTTGATTAGAACGAAATTGTTGGTAAATCGTTAAGAATTTCATATAAAAAGTGGAAGTTTCTGTTATCACATTGCAAATTAACAGAAGAATTGTGAGTTCTTTATTATGTCTTTTAACTTTCTTCTCCGGAGAATACCATTCTGGGTAATGTTCTCTTTACTTTATTGAGCATATACCCCAGATCTACAACTACAATTCTACAGACGCTGATTTGCAGATTTAAGATATTATAACTATTGTACAACAAAACAAAACAATTCATTTGTACACATATTTTCTAGCCACGTAATTAGCAAGAACTTTTTTGTGACTTTTTGATGATGTTAATTTATGCGTAAATCTTTCAACGTGATTAGCCACTCAATTATTTGCAACGTGTAATTTTTCGACAAATACGTATATGTATGTTGGTCAGTTTCAAAACTTTTGCGAGATGTGAAAGTTCAAATACGCGACGTTGTTCTTTATCTTCACCAGTTTCATCCAAATAAAAAAAATATATTTTCCTTTAAAATAATCTACACTTGGAATGCTCAAATCTATGATGGCGGAAGTAAAAACAGACGTCAATGACACTAATAACGGGTGTCCCAAAATTCACGCAAGAAGTCATTTTGATAGCAAGCACAGGTTTTTAATTAAAAATTGTAGATTCTTTTACTGATTCATAAAGTATAAAGCACAGTATAGGGTTATGTATGGAATAGCAGATGGCGTAAATAGCCTCCACGGCTTTGCTTGCACGTACGCACTCTTTTTTTTCGAAAGTTTCCATGACAGTTCCATGACATGTGGTTCAATTTCGTTGATACATATTGACATAAACGTTAAACTTCAAAACTCCATAAAGAAAAAAGTCCAACGGTTTAAATGGCATGATTTAGGCGGGTAATTCTGATCACCAAAACGGGAAATTACATGACCCCTTAATGACTCATGCAGTAATTGAATTGTTTCTTCGGCTGTATGGCATGTGGCGCCGTCTTGTTGAAACCACATGTCGTCCATACCCATATCCTTCAATTTAGGCACAAAAAACTAGACCATCAGGTCGCACCATCAACTGTCATCGCTTGTCGACGTTGTCGAGGCATTTGTTTCTCAACAAGTATTCCTGAATTTTCGGAACCCCAAATTCGACAATTTTGACGATTAATAAAGCCATCAATATGGAAATAAGCCTCATCGCTAAGATGATTTTGTTTGATATGTCAGCATCCTCTTATTGTTGTTTCATAATCCATTCTAGAAACTCTCTTCGCTCTATGTGGTCAGCAGGTTCCAGTTCTTGAGTCAATCGCACTTTGTAGGCATGAAGATGCAAACCTTACGTAAGAAGACCCCGTGGAGAGCTTTTCGAAATGTTCAATTCTTGACCACGGGACCGAGTTGATGTTCCTGGACTCTCAGCAAAACTCTCAAGAAATGTTTTGTGTTGAACGACTTGTTGAAGGATGACCAGAGAGTGTCTAAGATCGGAGTCGGTGCTTAGATCCAGCGTGTGGAGTTAAGAAAACGGGTAAAATCCCGTATCCTTTTACCCGAGATCTCGTTAAGATCGAGGGGTGTTTGGTTTAGTGCACACAGCCTGGCTCTTGCTAGTGCCGGACATTTGGAGAAGAAATTGGACAGAGTTTGCTTCTTATTTTCGTTCCCGCAACTGCGGAGGTGGAGGTTTATGGTATCGGATTGGCTAATGCCCGTAATTATCGCCGGGATTCTTCACAGCCTCCCTGAATTAGTGCATTAATCTCCTCACACCTATTCTCTTCACATCACAATTCCGACCATATTTGGGAAAATTGAGAACTGTAGCTGCGAACCTTCATTATTTTTAAAATATTGCTCAACTTCCTTTCAAGTACATTCAATTCATTTCAGTTCTTTTAAGTATCCTTATTTCCTTCAGTTACTTTAGAACTCAAAATTAGTTGAAAGGAATAAGGACTAAAGGATTGAACTTAATTATAAATTTAATGAATTCAAAACCACTTGAATTCAGTTTGAAGGTACTCGTATAAAAGGCGTTGGGGCTATATGTATTTTGAATTACTTTTTGCTTGCCAATAATTTTTAGTACGAATGAGGTTTAGTTTTTAAACTGGCAACACTGTTCCTACAGATTGTCAATTTGACAGTTGAAAGTTGATTTGTGGTTAGTACGTTTTGCCATTTTATAATGAATAGATTAACAACGCGTGCAAATTGTGTAAACTAATTTTGAAAACAATGGTTCGGTCCGCCAAACTTATCGTGTGCTGCGTTCATTTTACGATCGACATAATCGTCCATCTGAGCAAGTTATTCGGAACACGATTAATCGTTTTCGTACCACGTACACTCTAGTGGATAATACGCATCCCCAAAGACGACAAACAGTGCGAACAAAAGAAGTTATTGCCGTTGTGGAGCGCAGCGCTATAGAAACATGATTTCTGACTTCTTCGTTCCTCAGTTGAATGGCATTCTGGCGACAGAGCTTTGGTTTGAACAAGATGGCGCAACATGCCACACGGCGCGCGACACGATCAATTTATTGCGGAAAACATTTGCTGAGTGCATAATTTCGACTTGTGAACCGGCCTCCACGATCCTGTGATCTCACACCTTTAGATTATTTTCTCTGGTGGTATGTGAAGTCAATAGAGTGATATATGTGATCACTATGCTGATAAACCAGAGACGTTGGACGATTTGGAAGTCAACATTCGCAATGTTATTGCTGATATACGGCTCTAGTTGCTCGATAAAGTCGTCAAAAATTGGACTTCAAGATTGCGCTTCATTCGAGTTAGCAGTAGCGCGCATATGCCCGATATCTTATTTAAACACTAATTTCATAAAATTATCTATTAAATAAAGCTAATATCATAGACATTAACATTAACTTCAAATGTCTTATATCATATTGATTTTGTATACATCTAAAAGAAACACTGTTTACAACGTAATTGTACTCAAACAGTACCTTAGTCCCAATGTTTTTTGTGGTACATAATGTGAAAAAATTACGAATTTTTCAGTTACTAAAATTGTTAATTACAACTTTATTTGTAGTTTGTTGTACTTAGACTTTTTTTATTTGTCCAATTCGGCTTTTTTCTAATAATTGTAGTTTTCCATTACAAGCCCGCATGTCTTTTCTGGAGTAACATATTTTAATCGTTGTTCTTCTTTCGATTGGAGAACTTTAATTTGCCCATCCTTTTTCGCTTGAACGATCCTTTTCCGATGGAAGGATTTTTGTCTGATTCAAATAATTGAAAGACCAATTTGATTCTTCAATCTGTGGGTGCTGTTTCAAATCCCAAAAGACAGGTAGTGCTATCCTGCTTAAATCGCGATCAAATGTAGTATGTGGAATCGATTCTTTATTGGTATAGTTCCATATGCAAAATTGTCGCTAAGTAACAAACTTGTTAAATGAGGGCATACTCCAGGATCAATAAAGAGCTAAATATTGTTTTGACTTGTCGAATAAAGTGCTCGTTTGCTATGAAGGATGTTAAACCTATTTACAGTGAGCTAATAGAATCCGCTTATCGATATATAAAAATCAATATGGTTCTAAGACGCCACTAATTCAACTTCAGATTTTAAACTTGAGCAATATTTGAACTACGTTTTAGTACAATTACGCACTGCATATACAAGTATATTTCAGATGGCAAACCGTCTGGAGGCGACTTTAAGTATTAAAATTAAATATGATTTTCAAATGAATGAAAAAATCCAACAAAGCTAATATTTTCTAAACGCCAATCTGTATTTCAAAAAAAAAAAAAAAAAATAAATAAAATAAAGAAAAATAGCCGAGCATACGCCCAATAATATTTAATCTATACCTTGTGTGGCGTGGTTATCTAAACAAACAGCACCGACTTATCTTATCTCGAAAATATTTATCGGACAGAGTACAGAGCACAAGCACACAATTCAACAGCACTGTGGAAATAAGTATCTGTGTAATTTTTAAATAAACAACTTCAATGAAAAGTAAGGTGCGGTTCAATGAGTATGTCGAACGTGAGATAGCAATTGTGTTACTGAAATGCACTAGGGCATTACATACAACGTCTCCGTATCAACAGTTGGGGAACATTGATTTTTTAGCCTTAGCTACTCTTCAATTAAGTACGTTTGCCACAGCTACACCGCTACCGTTTCAGGTGACATATCGCATACAAAAGATCTACACACCTATATAGAACTAGGTATTTGTATTCGTATTTCTGTATTTTATATTGAAATTTTGTAAAAAAAAAAAAAAAACAAACCAGAACTACGGCTCGACGATGATATCATACCGCACATCGCTATTAGCAATAACTGACACACGGCAGTTCCAAATAAAAGTTTTCTCCGCTTCGCAATTTATTATGGTGTGTTTAAGTTTTTTTTTTTTTTTTTTTTATAAGACCTACCTCACTTGCCTCGCAGATGATGTCAAAAAGTGGTTCTAGCCAAAAGGTATTCTCTTGCGTTGAAGGCTTTTGCATTTGATGGTACCACACACTGTCGGGCTTTCCTAATTGGTTTCTTTTGTCTGACGGACTCACTGTTCACTTTGATCATTGGAATGGATTAAAACTCCAGCACATAGTGATGCAACACCCACCCGCGGATGACTTAAATGGTAACAATCCAAAATATGAAGCCTAAAGCTTGAGTGTCGGAAAGTTGAGGTGGTGTGTAAGAGTACCTCTGTACAAGTATATGTTCAAATTTGCTTCTAATGATGACGACAAACAATTTCTGGTTTGGTGGTGACTCAAATGGCAACTCGCTAAGTTGGTCTTAAGCTGAGGTGTTTTCCATCGCAACTGAGCTTCGAGCATGACTAACAGATTCACACAAATGAAGATGATATAGAGCTGGTAACGGTAATTTCTCCTTCTTTTTCGGAACTGATGGTTTCATTCCAAAAATATCATTAAGACTTTGAATTTGTTGTTTTTCTACGAACATATCTATTTTTATTTTTATCATGATATTTTGGATGTAGTTTTTTGAAGTTTATCTTATACAAGTCGTTGGAATTGACATGTGGGCGTACGAGTATATTAAGCCGGAGAGAGCTACCTACATATATAGATCATTAAATTTACTCTTGCTTCAAAAAAGGTGTTAAACTCAGAGGTTACTTTGTACAAACTAGTTAAATACCAATAGGCAGTAGCTAAGCTGCTTAAAACTGAGTCTGCGGATATTGAAAATATACTTATGTATATCTGGCTCTCTCACTTGCGTGAGACTTTAAGATATGGGAGTTTAACATTATTAACATTTTTGTTATGCTGCTCTACTTTAGATTCTACTAATGTACATGTTATGTAGGTATTCATGACACTGTTCTATGCGACCATAATCTGACTGGAATGGAAGGTTCACGATACAATAGTGTTTATTCACTTCTGCTCATCTACGTCTGTGACTGACCTTCAAACGGGCTGGTTAGAGTCGTGTCATTCGTGATGTTGGTTTATAATGGATTACTTGATTGTGAATATCATCTCCAGTAATAACATTTAATGAGCTATTTATTGTGTTTTTTTTTAAATTTTTTCTTATTCATTTTTTGCTGTCAGTACCTCTTGTTGATACTCGTAGTTTGATATGCAATATCCAAACCATTTTCCTACAGCAAAAACAGAAAAGGAGGCCTTAATATAATAGCTCGTCTCCTTAAATTAAAGAGCTTATGGGTTAGGGACAAAGATTTTCTTTAAGGAAAGGTGTTTATGAATACATGTATTGAGGAAAAAATATTATTTGAAAGTATTAATATTTAACGGTGGTATTAATAAATAAAAATAATTATGTAATCTAGTGCTAAATCAATTAAAATCGAGTATTTGCATTCGAGGGTTTTCCTTCTCGGATGGATTCGACAAAGTCTATGTCGCTATTTGAACTGAACAGCTCTCCGTTGTATCACATCAAGAATTTTCCTCTCGTAAAACAAACAGCTGCATTTTCATCTACTTTTTATAAAATTCAAGATATCACATCACACAGCAAGATTACGATGATAAGGGCGTTACAGAGAGTTTTCTTAGCTCTTTGTACTTTAAAATTAATAGTTTTGCAGGTGTCATTACCGACCTTAATGCAGTTGCAATCGTACCCTAGTGTCATCCTGCATAAGCGGGACGGATGGCTCGAAGTTAGTTTTTTGGTCGGTTGAAAGGTTTGTATCTGACCGATGGTTGATTACCAGGCTTAAAACCACACAGATAAATACAAGAGGGTACTGTGTTTTGGTACTCAAAGAAATTTTGTTGATCGAATACAAGAAAAGAAATCAAATCATAAATGAATCATCCTACGCAAGTCCTCCGCGCAAGATGAGGAAAGAAATTCTAACAGAGTTTATCAAGTGTCGGGTATACATACCACCTTGATCAAAAAGTTCAGCACCACACCACCGTGTGGCGCTCCCATTGTTCCGATTTGAGTTCCGTTTTTTGGGTTAAATTGGTAAATCTGTTGTTGACATCTCCTCTAAATCTTAGCGTCATAGCTTGACATTTGGAAAAGTTACGTAGCCAAGAGTACATCTATCTCTGTGTGTGCTGGCAATTTTTTACAATTTTAGAAATGGATTTAAATTTGCAACAACGAACTTGTATTAAGTTAAAAGCTGCGCGAACGTTGGAAATGTTGGAAAAGTGTTTTGGCAACGATTCTCTAAAGAAAACGGTCGTTTACCAGTGGCACGAGCGGTTCGTGAGTCAATCGAAGATGATGAACGCAGTGGCAGACCATCGGCATCGAAAACCGATGAAAACATTGATGAAGTAAAAGAATTTTTGGTCAATAACCGCAAATTAACCATCAGAGAGACAGCGGTGGACTTGAACATTGCCTATGGATCCGCCCAAGACATTTTGGTTAATGATTTGGGTTTCCGTCGTGTAGCAGCAAAGTTGGTGCCAAACGACCTCAATTTCATGCAAAAAAGAGATGATTTGCGAGGCTGAATCCGATCCCACATTCATCAAAAGTATCATTACTAGAGACGAGACGTGAGTGTATGAGTACGACACGCAATCCAGACATCAGGCAAGTGAATGGCGTTTGCCAAATGAGCCGAGACCAAAAAAACCACATCGTTTTCAGTAAAAAAAAAGTGCAATGCTCACGGTTTTCATGGATTACAACGGTGTTGTGCATCATGAATTTTTGCCAAAAGGTCAGTAAACAAAGAGTATTATTTGGGCGTTATGAGACGTTTGCGTAAAGCAATTCGCCGAAAGAGACCAGAATTCTGGGCAAAAAACTTGTGGATTTTGCACAATGATGACGCACCGTCGCACAGTGCCATCATTATTCGTAATTTTTTGACGAAAAATGCAACAAATACCATCCAACAGCCACCGCATTCACCTGGTTTGGCTCCCTGTGACTTCTTTCTGTTCAATCGAGTTAAAAAATAAAAAACCACTACGGGGAACGCATTTCAGCAGCCTAGAGGAAGTAATGGAAAAATCGCAGGAATCACTGATGGACATACCGAAAACCGAATATAAAAAATGTTTCAAGGATTGGATCAAGCGCTGGCATAAGCGTGTTGCAGTCGATGGGAATTACTTTGAAGGGGGCAATATATGTAGATTTAGATGAATAAACTTGTATTTAAAATCTTCTGAATCTTCTGGACAAGCTCTATGTAGAAACAACGATAGCACAATGGATTGAGCATATGCTTAAAAGCAAAATTATCAATTCAGAATTTGAGAGAAACATAGTCAGGGAAATAGTTGCAATAGGAACTCCAAAAGGAGGAGTGATTTTTCCCTTTCTGTGGCTTCCTGTTGCAAATGATGTCCTCACAAGTTTCCAACGAAAGGTGTTAAAGCGTTAATATAGTCATTCTGGTGGGATGGAAACATCTTCCAAACATCAGCGAACTAATGGAGTCGGCCTTGAACACACTCGCAAAATGGGCAACACAAAACGGTTTAGGGAGAAATTCATCAAAGTGAATGTGTTGTTCACAATTAAAAGAAAGCTAAACAAGTTTATCCTTCGCAGAATCCACAGGATTCCAATAGTATACAACTTTCATCCGATGTTAAACATATAGGAATCATTCTAGACAGTAAATTCACTTGGAAGCGTAAAATCGAAGAAAGAACAAGCATTATACACATGCCAAAGAACCTATGTTAAACGTTGGGGACAAAAACCATGTTAAAGTCGTACCCAAATAATTATAATAATAATAATATAATACTCAAACAACATCAACAGGGAATCACCATAGACCAATAGACCTCCGTGTATGCTTGTCCCTTAGGGACTAGCACATCCCTTATTACATAACGGGGGCGTCGCAATTTATACTCGCAACAGTTTAGTTATTAAATTTGTAATAAACTCACCCCCTGGTAGTCCACTTCAGTATTGTTTTGTCGAAGTTGTTTGTGACCGGAAAAAGTGTCATCTTGGTGTCGTTTATAGACCATACCGCTACGTTGATTTAAGTCCCATATTCAATTTACTGGAAAACTATTCCGTAAACTATTGGAAAACTATAGTATGTGGTGATTTCAATTCTAATGTATTGAATTATGCGGACTCTGAGACATTTGCTCAGTCTATGAAAACTCTAGGCTTGGATATTATAAACTTGACCGTCCCAACGCATTTTACTCAAGTCAGGACACTTTTAGATTTATTGCTCTCCAATGACTGTCACAATGTTTTCTATAGTCAGATTTAAGCTCCTGTGTTCTCGAAACACGACCTAATCTTTGCAACTTTTGGCTTTCCTTGTAGTGAATGTAGTGAATTAGTTTCACAATACACATACCGAGACTTTAGAAATCTAAATACCGATGTTCTGGAGCGGGATATTCAAAGCATTAATTGGCATCCAATTTATCATGAAATATCTACAGATACTCAGGTTGAAATCCTTCAACATATCTTATTGCAACTATACAACGTCCACGTGCCGCTCAGAACTAAAGTTATAACACATCCTAACAATTCATGGTTTACACGCGAAATTGTCGATTTAAAAAATAAACGTGATACAGCCTATAAGAAGTGGACAAGATTTAGACTCCCAGAATTTCATAATAGTTTCCGCCAACTAAAGAATTTGGTCAACTCTAAGATTAAACAAGCCAAACGAGTGTTTTACGATAAACACTTTGACCACAAGTTACCTTCAAAAACTCTTTGGTGAGCTTAGTGTTGGTCGTGGAAGGAATGCCGAAATAAATAACATCGATCCCAATCAGCTCAATAGAGAATTTGCGAAAGTGCAAACGACATCCAGCACGAGTACCGACCCACTGCATATAACGCTTAATGGCTTTGAATTTTCTTGTATTGAACCAGCTGATGTCGTTAAGGCCATACTTAAAATTAAATCTAAGGCTGTTGGTATCGATGGAATTCACCCCACTTTCATTAAAATCATACTACCTTACATTCTTCCATCCATAACCCATATTTTCAATAATGTTATAATGACTTCTACATTTCCAAGCGCGTGGAAAGTCGCGAAAGTTCTTCCCGTTCTGAAAAAGAAAGCGTCCACCAACTCCCCGGCTGAATATAGACCCATTGCCATCCTTCCCTTCTTGTCAAAGGTTATAGAAAGGATAGTACACCAGCAGATGTCAGTCTTTATCCAACGCAATAAATTACTTTGTACAAATCAATCAGGCTACAGACATCACCATAGCTGTACGTTTGCTTTAATAAAAGTAACAGTTGATATCCGAGCGGCGATGGATAAAGACCTAATAACTTTTGTGACACTACTTGATACAGTGGATCGTATGAAGCTTCTCTCAAAACATACCTTGGTGGAAGGAAACACGCCGTTATTGTCAATACTGAAATATCGGACTTTGTCGCAATCTCAGCGGGCGTACCTCAAGGATCCATACTGGGTCCTTTGTTATTTACGATATTTATCAAGGACCTTCCGAAAGTAATCAAATACTCCTCGCTGCATATGTATGCAGATGATGCACAACTTTACCTGAGTTATAAACTAGGCCTCATTGACGATGCAGCCTATAAACTTAATAAAGATCTTTGAAAAATTATAGATTGGTCTGAAGATAAATCGTTGACACTGAACCCAGTTAAATCGAAATGCCTTGTTATAAGCAGAAGCAGCATGAGCGGCTGTAATCTTCCTAGCATATTTCTCCGAAATGAACCAATCGAGTTCGTTGACAAAGTTAAAAACCTTGGTGTGTGGATTAACAACTCTCTAAGTTGGAACGACCACATCTTCATTATTATAGGCAAAATCTACGGTTCTTTAAGGAATCTGTCTGTGGCGCAGTCTTTTACTCCATTGCATACAAGATAAATGCTAGTGAGGGCTCTACTGATTTCAATTTTGACTTATGGCTGTGAAATTTCCTGTTATAGTAGTGCTTTCATTAGACGTAAGCTCAACATCCCCTTCAACAACAGCACCTGTTATGTTTATGCATTAAGACGCTTTGACCATGTTTCGCGATACGCTAAATATATATTGGGATGCACTCTTGATAAATATCTCGAGTATTGCACAATCAAGTACTTGCATAAAATTATTATTAGCAATCAGCCTCCATACATATTCGAAAAACTTAAATTTTCACATTCAACCCGCTCATTAAGTTTAATCCAGCCGCGTATCTATTACCAAAACTTAGAGGGACAATTTTTCTTTCATACCATCCATCTTTGGAATTCATTTCCTCTCAGTGTTAGGAGACTTTATGATGCGAACAGTTTTGCTAAAACTCTCTTTCGGCATTTGGCAGGGTAAATGAAGCACATTGTATAATTAATTTCATAAAAGGCAGAATTATTTACTTTCACTTTTTCGTTTACTTACTATATTTGTTATAATCTACCGTAAACTTGAACTCAACTGTATGAATTTTGAATAGTTGTATTGCATACTATTCCTCATTTATAGCTTAAAGACAATGTACAGTCTATCATAAATGATGTTACTGAATATATAAATACTGAAATACAGAAATACTGAAATAACATAACCTAACGTTTTATAATTAAAAGTTAAAGCTTTTTTGTTGCTAGTTAAAATTGTACCCAAGTAATGTGTTCACATTGAGAGCAATTATAAAATCGGTTAGTTTTTTGTCTGATGACAACTCGTATATGTTATAAAATTGGGTCGTGCACGTTTCGTTTTTGACTATGGCAACACTCTACGTCGATTAAACGGACTGAAAAGTGTTTTGTTGTCTAATTTTGTTAAGTATTTCAAAGCCAAAGCCAAAGACATTTCGTTTGGCGTTTTCGTGTTAATGGTACATTAAAAAATTCCATACAATAGGATTAATTTTCGGCAGATTTGGCTTTATCATGCTTGTCGAAAGATATGGAATGAATACGGGAAGGCAGCAGTAACAGAGCGCATATGTCAAAAATGATTTGCGAAATTTCATTCCGGAGATTTCAGTTTGGAAAGATGCACCCTGATCTGAAAGATCCGTTAAGGTGGACAATAATGAAATAAATAACTCCAATTGACACCTATCAATGTGCGTGAAGTGAGTGCGGGAGTTGCACTTCAGTGTATTCCGAAAACACTTCCCGAATATTGGGCCAAAAAAGGGTTAACACCAACAATAATTTCTAAGGGAGGAATCTGATACTAAGAAATTTTTCCATTAATTCAGATGCAATTAACGAAATTGAGGGATGCTGTACAACAAAAATGTCTTGGAGCTGATAAATTGTAAAAGCGACACATTTCATCATGACAATACAATACGAGACCCCATTCATCATTTCAGAATAAGGTAATTGGATTTTTGCCCCATGGCCTAGTTCCTTCAGATTTCAACCTGTTTCATTCATTGCAAAACTTGCTGAATGACTTGTTCTTGCCAATAAACAGGCTAAAAGAGCACTTCGATTAATATTTTGGTATTAAAACCCAGGTCTTCTATAAGCATTGCATCATGCAGTTACATGAAAGATGTCAAAAGCTTATCAATAATAATGGGCAATATATTGTAAATGGTGTTTTTTTAGAGGTTTGGTTTTTAAACTGTCAGCACAGTTTCTACAGATTATTAATTTGACAGTTGATTCGTGGTTAGTACGTTTTGCCATTTTACGATTAATAGATTAACGCCAGAACAACGCGTGCAAATTGTGCAAACTTATTTTGAATACCATGGTTTGGTTCTCCAAACTTATCGTGCACAACGTTCATTTTACGGTCGACATAATCGTCCATCTGAGCAAGTTATTCGGAACACGATGAAACGTTTTCGTACCACGTACACTCTAGTGGATAATACGCATCCCCAAAGACGACAAACAATGCGAACAGAAGGAGTTATTGTTGCTGTATGTTAGAGCGCAGCGCTATAGAAACATGATTTCTGACTTCTTCATTCCTCATTTGAATGGCATTCACGTGACAGAGCATTGGTTTCAACAAGATGGCGCAACATGCCACACGGCGCGCGACACCATCAATTCATTGCGGTAAACATGTGCTGCCCGCATAATTTCGCCTAATGGACCTGTGAACTGGCCTCCACGATTTTGTGATCTCACATCTTTAGATTACTTTCTTTGGGGGTATGTGAAATCACTAGTCTATGCCAATAAACCAGAGACGTTGGACGATTTGAAAGTCCACATTCGCCATGTTATTGCCGATATACGGCTCCAGTTGCTCGAAAAATTTGTCGAAAATTGGACTTCACGATTGCGCTTCATTCGAGTTAGCCGTGGCGCGTATATGCCCGATATCGTATTTAAACACTAATGGGATAAAATTATCTATTAATCAAAGCTAATACTATAGACATTAACATTAGCCTCAAGTGTTTTATTTCATATTGAATTTGTATACCTCTAAAAAAAAAATACCCTTTATAATATAGTATGTTAAAATTTAATCCTTTGATGCATAATGTGCCATTTGATCGCCGGTCAATATTTTCGGTTGGAGACATTACACCGGCAAAAATGCATAGCGTGCCAAATCAGACACATTTCATGGACGTTTTATATGCACAGTTATTTTTTTCCCCGTAAATATATTCGGAATATTGGCAGCTGCGAACCGGTGGTATAGATACACAGTGTTGACCAAAACTAAAGCACGAAATGATCTCGCTTTGGGAAAAACTAAACGTGTGATAAGTTTCGAATTTTTATTTTTTTTCGAATTAAAAAGTCGTTTTTCTTACTTCCTATAGTTTCATTAGTTGTTGACAGTTAACATTTGGGTTGATCGTTTAGGTTTGGTTCCTTGGAAGTAGCTCAAAATATCCAACATCTTTATAATCTCACCAAAGTGATAACCTTCTTTTGATGCAATTCAGCTTACAATGCGGTTGTGTTGGTTCATTACGCTTAGTCCATGATCGTTTTCGATTGATATTGTTGTAGTCGATTTTCGTGTCTTTTGCACTCTCAGCCTTAGAAAATGGCAAAGAAATCGATGTTATCGCAACAGATTTCACTAAAGCCTTTGAAAAGATATCTCATAAATTGATCCTTTTCAAATTGTCTGCTCTCGGCTTTGAGCCGCTCTTTTTAAAATGGATTTCTTCTTACCTGGTAAACCGATATTATAGTGTTCGGTTTAGATCCGCCCTTTCTGTTCCATTCCTGGCCTCATCTGGAGTTCCACAAGGCAGTCATCTTGGTCCTCTTCTCTTCATTCTTACTATCAACGATGTTGAGAGTGTCATTAAGCACTCCTCCCTCTCCCTTTACGCTGACGACACAAAAATTTTTTAAATTTATTTCCTCTCCCCAGGACTCTGCCCTTCTTCAAGAAGACCTTGATCGGTTTTCAATCTGGTGCCTCAAAAATTGCCTAGAACTTAATATAGCCAAATGTCAATTTATAACCTTCTCACGTAAATACAACCCGTCTCCTCCCCGACTTTATTTTCTCCATGGTCAACCAATTCCCCTGGTTCAGTCTTTTCAAGACCTTGGCATATTATTCGACAGTGAGCTTAATTTCCGTTCGCATATCGATAAGATGATCCTCAAAGCCAACTCATCACTTGGCTTTATTAAACGGTGGTCCAAGGAATTTTCCAACCAGTATGTAACCAGATCTCTCTATATTACCTTTGTTCGCCTCCCTGCTTGAGTATGCCAGTCAAGCTTGGTCCCCCTTTCACCGGGTTCATGTTTCCCGAATCGAGGGTATTCAACGTCGATTCCTCCGATTTGCCCTCCGTGGCCTGCCATGGAACGACCCTTTAATCTTACCTCCCTATCAAGACCGCTTCAAACTTCTAAATATGAATTCGTTAGAAGAACGTAGGAATATTGCTGACGTTCTTTTCATTCATCGTCTTCTCTCAGGTTCCATCGACTGTGCATCCATTTTGAACTCCATTTCCTTCAATACCAACCCCCGCAATCTACGTTGTCCTCGTCTCTTCTATCTACCGGTCCACCGCACCTCTTATGGCTCCAACGAACCTATCTCCCGAATGCTCCGAAAGGTCAACTCGAACCTCTCCCTTTTTCATTTCCACCTGAGCACTCCTCGTCTCAAACAAGATCTCCTCCATCACTTTCTTGGTCACTAGCTCTTAAGTCTTTCTGTTAGTTTTTAAGTTAGATTAAGCTTGTATTAAGCCAATAAATGGGGGCCTCAGCCCCCACCAAAATTAAATAAAAAATTTCCATCAGTGATGATTCGTTTCAAAAAGGGATCAATTTCATAGCGTTTGAAATGCATATCGCAAATATTAATTGGTTGTGTTAAGTGAATCTCTTTCAATTTACATGTACCACACTTATCGGGCTTTCTTACAAGTCTTGGGCTTTTTAAGTGATTGTGATTATGTGAGATGCACTTAACCTCTCTGCAATCTCTCGCACAGTCTTATGATGATCTGATTCAAATTTAATTTGGCTACTATCAACTTCAGTTGGTCTACCAAAACGTTGGTCATCTTTTAGTTACATCGTTCCTCCATCAAGTTCTTTATTTATGTGGAGTCGATCTTTTCAAACACCGATCAGTTTTTGCGCTACTGTCCATGTTAATCCCCACGTTTGAAAAAACATTTCCTCCCTTGATGTTCTATTTAAAGGCTCATTGAAGTCGCGCTCAAATATTTTTTTCCTGGTGGCGAAGTTCATATTTTATGCTGGATTTCATATTGCAATGCCGTCTGCCGAAGTAAAATAAAATATAGAATTATATTTAACAGTAATAAGGAAAATTGTAGTTTAAAAGAAATTGAAAATCAAGAAGTATTGAAATTTAAAATACTAAGGTATAATACTGCAAGTCTGAAAAGCAAATAGTTTTTCTTTCGAACTTTTTTAACAGTATTATCCTTTCGAGTTTTACAAGAACAGCTGCACTTAATTTCTCATTGACACTGCCAGAGTACTAGGAAGATTTGAAAGAGCAAAAATCTCCCCAGTGCATAAAAATGTCGAGTTAGATAATACAGTTAACTATAGAGGCATTTCTTTTCTGAATACGAAACCATTTAGTGCTATGATTTTTAATGGATAACAAAAAACAACATCTTAAGTGAACACCAGGCGGGGTCACATTTTTACTGGATCACATTTTTACCCTTACCAACATTGCCGACATTTTTAAGCAGAACCACAAAAATCTGTACTTTGTTGACTTCCGTCCAGCTTTTCATTCCATAGCGCGTACCGTATAAGCGGTACAAGGCAATAAATGTGCTAAGAGCGATGTATGAGAAAAATGTGGCGTACATATGGAATGGAGAGTTTGTATCGGAAGAATTTGGAACGCAAGTGAAAGTCAAGTAAGGATGCATCTTAAACAGGACGGTGCGAGCTTGGCGATCTTCGAATACCAGGATTAAAAGATATACATAGTATTCCTGTCAGATACAGTAGGAGAGATGCAGTTTATTATGAATCGTCTTGAAAATTAATGTGAAAAATGAATTTTGACGGTTAATTTATCGAAATCCAAGATGTTGATTTTCAGAAATGGCGGTGGAAGATACTTTCGCAGCGAAAAGTAGTCTTTACAAGGGAAAAGCGCTGACATAGTGATGAAATAGTATAAATATTTAGACATGAGAATTACATCTAACCTTTCTATGAAAAAACACATAGAATGTAGTGGCTGCAGCCAAAAGAGCTATTTTCGCAGTTTGGGAACGATGCATCGGCCATAAGTATTGTATATCGAACAGTCATAAGTGTAGCAGTTTTATGAAAAGCGTTAATCAAATGCCAACCATGTTTTTTTTTGTTATAAAATAGTATGGTTGTGTTAAGTTGCATATTGTTTGCCATTCTTGTTTACTAATGGTTTAATTTTCCGCTTCAATATTATTTGTCATATAAATGTTTGCAAAGGCACGTTAGTTTAGTACGGACAATTTAAACAGCACACCTTTCTTGTTTGCTGTTTTTCTTATCATATTTTAACGGTGTTTGCTTTATTTTGCTAAGGCAATTTGTAATATAAAGTTATTAAGTTAGTTATATTTTTATTGAATTTAAAGAAAGGAAACCTTTTAATATCAGCAATAACACGAATATTGGAGTGTTCAATTAAGAAGGTTAACAATGCTATTTACCTCTACAATGAAACAGGATCTGACCAAAACATAATACCAAAAAGCCGGACGATGCCGCCATTGTTCGCCTGAGCAAAGTGGATTCTTTCATAAGCGCAACCAAAATAAAGTAACAAATTGAAGAGCAATTTAATGTTAACGTTTCTGTAAGGACAGTTAAGAATCGCCTAAGAGAAAAAAAAAATATTCGGACGCATGTCTAGGGAAAAAAAACACTGGTTTCGATTCGGAATCGAAAACTCTGCTTTCAATTTTCAAGGGGTCATCTTCACAAAGAGTCAAATTGATGGAAAAATGTTTTGCGTACTGACGAGTCGAAGCTTAATCGCTTTGGATCTGGAGTAGGCCGTAGAACACCGTGCAGGCAGCATCGTTGTTTGAGGTTGTTTTTCTTGGTTGGGTATGGTACCTATTTATTGTATGGAGGATATTACTTTCAAAGTTAAATACGGATAGGTCGGGGAAGCAATAGTTACTGGATCAACTGACATATTAAGTCCCCTGACCTCATCGCGGTTGAGAATTTATGGAACGACGTTGACAAGACAACTACAGATCTGCAGCTTCAAATTTGACCCAATTTTGGGCGGAAGCTCAGAGAGCTTGGAATACGATACCGCTATGGAGTAATCTCACAAAATTCTCTTTTATGTTAAATTAAGTTTACTATAGTATTAGCTGTTGTTAAGACTTTTTTTTATGGATTTTAGTAATATTCATGAAGTGTGCTCTTTATTTTGTAGCAAAGAATTTAGATATACGAGGGTTGATACAAGACATTTTTTCTCAATTTTTTTTTATTTTTCTACATAGTCTCCTTGTAACTCTACACACTTCTCCCAGCGAAGCTCACATCTCTCTAACCCGTCCAAATAGTTCTTGGCGTTTTTCTCTGCAAAATAATTGTTCTCGAAGGTGATTGCCTCCTCATTTGACGAAAATCTCTGTCCTCCGAGCGCAGTTTTTAGATGAGGGAACTAAAAGAAGTCGCTTGGGGCTAGATCTAGTGAATAAGGCGGATGGTTAAGCAGTTCAAACCGTAATTTATGGATTTTCGCCATGGCAGCCGCTGAGGTGTGAGACGGCGCGTTGTCTTGGTGAAACAGGATTTTCTTTTTCTGCAAATGTGGCCGTTTTTTCGCAATTTCTGCCTACAGCTTGGCAAGTAATGATGCATAGTATGCTTCTGTAATGATTTTTCCTTTTTGAAGATAATCGATTAAGATAATTCCTTTACTATCCAAAAAAACAGTCGCCATCACTTTCCCAGTCGAAAAAACAGTTTTTGTTTTTTTTGGAGCCGGCTCGCCCTTCGCAGTCCACTGTTTTGACTGAATTTTTGTTTCGGGCGTATAATGGTGTATGCAAGTTTCATCTAAAGTAATTAATCGGCGCGAAAACTTGGATTTATTGCGCCTAAACTGCGCCAAAAGAGCGTTGGAAATGTTCATTCGAACACGTTTTTGGTCTAACGTAAGTAAACGCGGCACCCAACGCGCGGACAGCTTTCTCATGCCTAAATCTTGATTTAATATGTAGCAAACACGTTCTTTGGACATTTTCATAACCTCTACTCTCTCTAGCACTTTAATTCGGCGGTCGTCTAACACCATTTGGTGAACTTTAGCAATGTTATCGTCAGTGTTTGCAGTTTTTGGACATCCCGAACGTTCATCATCTCCCAAGCTCTTATCGCCACGTTGAAATTCAGCTGGCCAAAATTTCACTGTGGTAAATGATGGTGCAGAGTCACCATACACAGAGTCCAACTCATTTTTGATTTGCGTAGGTGTATTACCTTTCAAAAACAAGAGTTTAATAACAGCTCGTTACTCAATTTTTTCCATTTTCACAAAAAACACTCACATCGACTGTCAACTAAAAACTGCGAGTCCAAAATGACTGAAACTTCGGTAAGTAACTGTCAAAAGATGCACAACTAGCATTCACTAGCTTTATTGACGAGTGCCGCTATCTTTACCCTCGTAAGTGTAACTTTTCCTTATTTTTTTAATTACTATAATTAGCGCATTTTTATATTTTTTTTATCTCAATTTTTTACTAACGCGCTTGAGTAATTAATTTTTAAAACTTAAATCGCTTTGGTATCATAGAAAATTTTGAAATGAAATAATAAACATACACATGTCCTATTTATTTTGTCGCCACTGTATATTTTATCGGAAGATGGCCTAATTTAAGTGAATTCCGAGTGAACTACTTGGGGGTAACTTCGCTGGACTTCGACGAGGTTATCAACATATTGGACGGTAACCGGAGGCGGAAAGTTGTATATAACTATACTACAGATGCAACCCACTATAAAACCCGTATTTTGAAATCAATTTGCACATTCAAACGAAAATCCGGTTTGACACAAAATATTATTTGACGTTTGTATATACCATATATGTAATATAAAATATAGCAAAATTTTATTTCTGAGAAAGATCAGAAGAGTGCCAATGGAACATTTTCAAAGAATTTTTTTCTCTCCGGGGTGCAAAAAGCAAGCTTCTGTCGTCCAATTGAAAACAATGAAAGTCGAATGACTTTCTATTGTACTTAAGATTCTTTTTCTTCTACATCATATTGTCACAGAAAATACGACTTGTTAGCATAATACCTATAATCATTATTTTATGTTGAATACCAGATACGGTTTTTCTGTCACATAAAAGGACATTTATTAATTATATGATTACGATATCCAAATATCACTGTTCTACAATACACATATGCATACACCCATTGGAGTACATATTATACCTATACCTGTATAGAATGGTAAAATATTTCAAAAATTTAATTCACTAACTTTAATGGTATTATGACGAATTGGATTCGCAAATCTAAAAGTCTGTCATCATCGTTATGATAAAAGTATAAACGTGATGATGACATATCCATAATTCCTGTTGGACACTAGTCCAAAAACTTTTTGTTTAGCTCAGTGCATGTTTCGTGGCAAGAATGACTTATTTTGCTTGTATTGTAAATTTGTATCTTGGTTCTTTTCTAAAATGTTGGTCATTAGTAAAAGAGAATTAAACATTTAATGTATCTAAATTCTTCATGCTTAAAATCCACTAAGCGACTTTTTCTCTCGATTTTACGTTTACACCCCATATACGAGTATTATTTCTCCTTAGTAACCAATTGAATGCAGCATATTAATATAAAAATTTGAGGTTTCGAAATTAGTAAGCATCCCTCACAAAGCATTGTTTGGCTTTTTGACTAAAGTGTCATTTGTGAAGATAATCTGCAGGGTGTCCCATATTTAACCAGTCAAATTTTCACGGCTGATAGGTTTTTGGGGGACAATTATGACTTTTCTTTTCCATTTCCATTGCTGATATAATATAAAATTGATTCCCTTATTCAAACATTATACTAAAACTATTTTTTTTTTGTTTCATTTCAGGTAAGAAACGTTTAAATTAAAGCAAAAGTGCTTTGTACTGTTTTGTAATACGAATACTGTTTTGTTGGATAAATCTGCATAAAGAAATTATTTGTTTGTTTATGGAGGGAAAGGTAATAAATTAAAAATATAATATAAATAATATTGCCACAAGAAGAGCATTACAGCTTGAGATATTACTTAATATTTTGAATACAATGATAACGAAAAATGTAATCATTGTGGAAAAGGATTGGAATTTAGGTTTTTTCTACATACTATTGGGTATATAACTTAATTAGTGCGGTTTTTTTTTCAAAATTTGAACATTTATTTATAAAAACATGTACAATAGTATTATTAAAAGTATTGTCCATCTGAAGCTATGACTTTTTCCCATCTTTCTGGCAATTTGTGCATCCCATCCCAAAAGAACTGCGCCGGCTTGGCAGCCAAGAATGAATCAAGTCAATTTTTGATATTCTGCTCTGATGTGAACCGTATTTCAGTGAGGGCGTTCTGCATCGACCGGAACAAATGGTAGTCAGAAGGGGCAAGGTCTGGGCTATAAGGCGGGTGGGGTAAGACTTCCCATCCACTGTTTTCCAAATAGTTCTTAACCGGAATAGCAACGTGGGGCCGATCGTTGTTATGATGGAAAATTATTGCCTCGTGTCTGGTCGCATATTCCATTTTTCATCACCAGTAACAATCCGATGCAAAAATGACTTCCTTTTGTGGCGTTCCAGCAGCATTTCGGACATGCAAAACCGCCTTTCGACGTCTCTCGGCTTGAGTTCATATGGAACCCAATTTCCTTGCTTTTGAATATATAAAGCTGCTTTTAAACGTTTGGAAATGGCTGCTTGAGTGACACCCAAAGATTCTGCGAGCTCTTCTTGTGTTTGGCAACAATCTTCATAGAGTAATGCTTCCAGTTCTTCATCTTCAAACTTTTTTGGCTGCCCAGGACGTTCATCGTCTTCACCACTTCGCCAAAATCACCACTTTTAAATCGTGCAAACCACTTTTGGCACGTTCGCTCAGCTAGCGCATGTTCACCATAAACTTCCACCAAAATACGATGACTTTCGGCAGCAGTTTTCTTTTTCAGGCACAAAGTTCGACATATTTGAGTGAAAAAAAATTATTGTTGTTTACGCTTCAAATGAATGACATATACTGAAATGACGTACAATGACAGTAGCTTTCCAACGCATGTTCCAATGGAATAATACAAGTTACGCCATCTCTTAGCGAACGAATTAAGTTATAGACCCAAAACATAGGTACCATGTCTCTTTGAACATTAGAATATAATGCACAAAATTTCCCTGTTTTCCGTTAGGAAACATTATTCTACTGAAGATTTTGCTTCAAGAGTATATAAGCTTAGCATGTGTTGCAACACGAAGATCCCAATTAGCCGGTTCGCCTCAATAAAAGTTTTCCTTTAAACATTGTATATCTACTTTTTCATTTATTGGACAATAAAAAAACTTACTAAACCTAATAACCAGATTTAGGAGATCTGCATTTGTGGCGGACAAAGAGTTTATCAAGGCCATGAATGTGACTTGGCAAACGAATATACTGCTCCACTTTCACCTACATATTCTTAGCAATATAGTACAATACATCAAATCAGATGGCATAACCATTTAGGTTGCGTAGGTGTCTTTTGCAACAAAGTAGGTAAGATACTAGACCGAAAAGTCGCGGAAATGTTGTTTGTCTCCTTGTGAAATACATATACGAGGGCGGGTCAATAAGTCCGTGACTTTTGGATTAAAACTGATTTTTTGATAAAAAAATAATTTTATTTTTCAACGTAGTCTTCCTTGAGCTCTATACACTTTGTCCAACGCTTCTCCAATTTTTTTATCCCTTCCAAAAAAATGATTTGTCGAGGTCCTCAAAATGACGAGATGACTTCATCATTGGAGTCAAATCTTTTTCCACCAAGCCATTTCTTCAGGTTTGGGAACAAGAAGTAGTCGCTCGGAGCCAAATCTGGAGAATAGGGTGGATGAGGGAGCAATTCATAGCCCAATTCATGGATTTTTGCCATGGCAACTGCACATGTGTGCACCCTTGCATTGTCTTGGTGGAAAAGAACTTTTTTCTTGGCCAAATGAGGTCGTTTTTTTTTCAAATCGTCATTGAATCGGTCCAATAAGTTGGCATAATATTCCCCATTGATTGTTCTTCCCTTTTGAAGGTAGTCAATGTGGATTATCCCGCGTGCATCCCAAAAAACAGTCGCCATAACTTTATTGGCTGACAAACCCACCTTGGCCTTCTTTGGCGCCGATTCACCCTTAGAAACCCACTGTTTTGACTGTTGTTTGTTGTGATGGATCCATATTTCGTCCACGGTTACAAAACGGCGCAAAAACTCCTCCATATTGCGATTAAACAACGCCAAACCTTCCTGTGAAGTTGTTACACGATTGCGTTTGTGGTCGACTGTGAGCAAACGCGGCACCCATCTTGCGGAAAGCTTTCTCATGCCCAAGTGATCATTCAAAATTGGAACCACTGAGCCATGCGAGATCCCTACGGCTTCCACAATCTCTCGCACTTTCAATCTTCGGTCGGCCAACACCATATCGTGAATTTTTTCGATTGTTTCGGGTGTAGAGACCTCAACTGGGCGTCCAGGAGGTTCGGCATCTTCAGTGCTTGTACGGCCACAACGAAATTCAGTAAACCACTTTTTTACCATTGAAATCGATGGTGCAGTATTTATCAAGCTTAGCCTTGGTCTCGGTAATGGTTTTTTTTCGCAAGAAATAATGCTTAATAAGCACACGAAATTCACTTTTTTCCATTTTCTCCTCAAATTAGTGAGTAGTCTGATAAAAATAGCTGTCAAACACAAACTAACTGACGCAGCAAGTTTAAATTTTGACATGAGTCAACTGACAAATGCCTGTTGACAGGAGCAGTGTTGCTGTTTCAGTAAAGAGGTCAGAAATTCAAAAATGCACAGAATTATTGACCCGCCCTCGTATGTACAACGCTGCAATGCATATTTACTCAATGATTTTTTTTAAAGTTCTATGAAATGTTAAAATTTCTTTATATAATGTACGGAATAGTTCACCTCGTCCGATCTTCTTTCAATATATAAGGTTTTTATCTGACCAACATTTCCAATGCTAAAATCTTTCTGCACCGTGTGCTAAAATTTTTGGGTGACGTTAATATTGCCCACACAAATATTCTCCTCCAACACCGACGTTATTTTCACCATCAGTCTGGTGCATTCTAAAATAGCGTGATTCCTTTCTGGGCCATACAACTCGCATATGGAATACCCTGCTTAATTATTTATTTCATATTCATTATAACCTTAAAAAAAGCAAAGCCAACATCAGTATCTTGCTTTCTTTCCTGATTAATCGTTTTATTTTTCACCAGCGTTGTGTGCAAATATCTTAATGGTGTTCAAAATTATATAGAACACGCGCTGAACCTTAAGATCCGAAGATCTATCTTGGTCATAAAAAAATAATCAGTCTCTAAATCTCTTCTACCAGAATGAAACCAGACCGATGGAGGTGAAATTTTTGAGTAGGTGCAGTTATAATTATTAATTTTTGGTATGAATATCACCTGCGCCAAACATGAAAAAATATTTTATTATGCTAGTCCGAAGATGATTGTAAAGATTTACTTTAACGGCAGATGGGGCCCAACAACTTATATAGGGTCTTTCAATGAGGATGTTCAATTTTTAAATGTAAATAAAACAAGTTGTATGTGAGATATCCCTTGATTTTTTTTTTGTTTGAAAGAACATTTTCGAATGTCCACCGCGGCTTTGCTTGGTGGCATGTATTGGGGAGGTCCAATTTCCGATGACTTTGTCATAAATCTGTCTGAATTTGCTGGATGGCGTTCGTTATGTTGACTTTGAGTGATCCAACAGTTTGCGATTTATTCGCATAGACCTGCGATTTAAGAAAGCTCCGAAGGAAGATGTTTAAACGCACGATCTCGGTCAGCGCACGTCGCCGCCGCGCGAGATGACCATGTTCTCAAATTGCTCGTGCAGAATATTCGCCGTGGCATGCGCCACAGACTTTTTTTTATATAGGTATGTGATATCGAAGGTGGCAGTGCCCGGTTAGAAATCCAATCAGTCTTGTGATATCATATCTTTTGAATTGTGGGGATTTTTTTGATTTTTTGTGAAAGCCTATAGAAGCTCTGGGATGTTTTCCCATTAGGATATTCGTACACACGTTTTCCCAACTCTTTACTGTCGAGTTAATTGCTGAATTCCGGATATTACAGAACGGCTCAGGGCCGATGAAAGAATCAGGAGAACCGTTTCTAGCCAGTTCGTCGGTTTTTCATTTTTGACAATACCTTTATGGCTGGGCACCCACCAAAGTTTTACTTTGTTCTTTGGGAGAGATTTTGTGGTGTATTGAAGCAGTTCAAGACGGATTTGGAGTTAATGAGGTTGGAGCCTAATAGCTGCTTGACTGTCCGTTAGTATATGGATGGAAACATCCTTCATTCCCTTATCGAAAATGAGATTTGCGCACACCTGATTAGAATGAATTTCCGCTATAAATACACTGGGACTTTTAGCCAGCGATTGCGAAATTCTGTGGTTTGGACCAAATATACTAGCACTCACCCCGGTGTCCACGTTTGATACCTTTAAGGTTTGAGGTGGAGTTTTTGTAGTTCTTCTAACCTTCTACCGAAGCACAGAACCTTAGGCGGCCATTTATGTGATGTGATCTGAGTGATTAATCTCTCCTGCTTCTAAGACCTGCTGCGAATTCCTATATTTTTTGTAAAGGAATGGAGTGGCGTTAAACCAATGAAGGCTTCTAAGGACTGAAACGAATAAAATCTGTAAATTTTAATACGGGCTATACTTCCAATGCGTAAAAATTGCAATCCCATTTCAAACCCAAATTAGGATGTATATTCTCTAGTTTCAGTTTGTTATTGATTTTAGTTCGGTGCGGTTTAAAATATTTATAAAATATGAGTCAAGAAGAACGCCGTGAAAAGATCATCGACCAATGGCTCGAAAATACTTCGCATCCAAACCATTTCATCGCAAAAAATTTAAACATAGCACGCAGTACAGTTGATTCTGTTATTAAACGATATTTAGAGACGTTGACAGTTAAGCGAAACAGAAAAGCGGAGCTAAAAGTGGAGCACATGATACAAATTTGGACAGGAAAATAGTGGGTACCATCGTAAAAAACCGGACTATGCCATCCAGAGATGTTGCTCGGAAATGTAATACCAACCAAACAATGGTACAAAGATCTAAAAAACGTAACGGTCTAAAAACACGAAAAAAACAAAAATTACAAAAGTTACTGAAAGGCAAAAAAGGCCATAAAAACACGAGCCCGAAAGCTGTACGAGTTGATCGGCAACAAGAAAGCGTGCTTGGTTTTGGATGACGAAACTTATTTCAAAGCCGACTTTACCACTCTTCCAGGTGCGCAGTTTTACAACTCGTTTGAAGCTGAGATTCATCCGCAATCAACAAGATCGATTGGGATGGAAAAATTTGGGTCAAAATATCTCGTTGGCAGGCCGTTTGCCAATGTGGACACAGAAGCTCATCGTTTATTACAACGGGAACAATTAACGGAGAAGTGTACATTAACGAGTGCCTAAAAAAAGAGTTGATTCCTTTCTTAAACAAACACTAGGGTTCAACATTATTTTGGCCAGATTTAGCTTCAGCTCACTATGCTGATGCGACGTTTTGCTTTCTTGTTGCTAAAAATGTCGACTTTGTCCCAAAAGACATGAATCCACCCAATGTTCCACAGTGCCGTCCCATTGAAAGGCATTGGGCATTGGTCAAAGCTAAATTGAGGAAAAGTGAGCAGTGTTGCAAAGGACGTAAAAGATTTTAGTGCTAAATAGAAAAGAGCGTCCAAAAAGATCACGGATGTAACTGTCATCAACCTTATGAAGGACATTCGAAAGAAGTTGAGGAAAGAATGGGAACCTAAATATTTTTTTTTATTTTTTGTAATTGTGAATGAATTTAATGAAAACAGAATTATGAAATATTTTTTTTTTTTACTTTGAAGTTTCCAAATTTTATTCGTTTCAGTGTTTATAGCTGCCGTTGGGCATGTATGCATTCTGCCGGCAAAGCATGTAAGCCGAGGCATGAAAGTTTTTGTTACATCCGCTGCAGCTTTTGTATGGCAGGTTAAATGAAAATGGGTCATATTATCATTATATACATATATCCAATGGGTGACCTTTGGGGTTAATCCACAGGTCTTACCATATATACGACGGCAAGCACACATGACTTTATTCGCTTTGGTAATATGGGAATTAAAATTTAGTTTTTTATCGAGGACATTCCAGGATATCTTACTTCATTGGAGTATACAATTACGATACCTTTAAGTGAGATCTGGTCAAGGCTCAGATTTCTTTTACAAGAACAAGTATAGCTTTACTGGGGTTGACTGAGAGATTTTCCCCAACACACTATTATGAGAGTAGTCTGTATCCTAGAGCAAACGTCTTCAGGGTGTTTACTCTTCACTATTATGTCGGCATATCCCATTGTTTGATAGCGCAGATTACTAAGTTTTATTAGTCGGTCATCAACGACCTGTGACCACAAGATCAGTGATGGAACACTTATTTGTGGATAACCTTTGCCTTGAGACAGAGCTTTTTGTCTCAACGAAAGATATGGCGATTTTCTGATTTTTAGGTTTATAAGCATAGCACTAACCTAACGGCTTCCGAAATGAATTCATACCCGGTATTATTGAAGGCACCTTCATTATTTAGGAAGGCACATATTGCAATTTCCTTTTGTCGGTAGGCCTCTTTAATCCGTTTTACCAGATTTTGTAGAGTGTCTTCCGTGAGTCTTTCTTTCCTCTATGCATATTGTTGAGGGTGCAGAGGTCAATTTCTGTTGAGAAGATCTTTGTTGTGTAAATCGATAAGTCGCTCCATGGTCTTCAGAAAAATCGTGTGAAACTTATGGGTCGATAGGAATTAGTAGTTTACTAGGTTTATCTGGTTTGGGGATAAAAGCTACGTTTACCTTACAACCTTTTTGAATCAGTGCTGGGAAGATTCCGTATGATCCAAATGTCTTATATGGTTTAAATGAATTTATGGCCCACCTAACTTTGTCTATGCTGAAGATATTTTCGGATAGATTGTTAAATCTGCTACTGTATGGTAGAATAAGAGCTGTTAAAGTACCATTTTCTTTTTGTAACAGACCTAAAATATTTGAAGAATCCTTAGAGAGAACTTTTTGGAGACGCGAGACTCTAGCAGTTTTTCCAGGTTCTCGAAATTTTTTCTTCAGGAAGCTCTCTTGAACTTTTTCAGTTCTTTATTGAATTTGATTAAAATAGACTTACATAGGTCCCAGTTAGCGGTGTGTTTGGATTTGTTAAAATTTTTTGTCACCATTTTACGCATCTGTTCAGGTTGAGGGTTCCACCATAGTATACACCTTTTAATCGAATTTTGTTTCAGTTTGCAACTGCAGTTAAATGATGAGTTAATGGCTTCATTTAGCTGCCCAATGGACTGTAGAGATGAGCACAGGGAGTCAGCTTTGATAGTGAGATTTTCTTGAAAGTACTCCAGTTCGTGAGTTTCTTCATGTATCTAGTTTGACCCTGTCCGATATTGCATCCTATGTTGAATATTATGTGCATATGGTCTGATAGGGATACCTCATCTGACACATACCAATCATTGATAAAAGTATGAAGAAAGGGCGGCGAAATGGTAAGGTTATGCACCTTCTATCTTACAAAATTGATAAAAGTGGGTTTATTACCCCTATTATACATATAGACCCAGATTTTTGCTACAGGTATAATTTGAAAGTACGAGTAACTCACTCTTTATGTTGTTGTCGCCGCTATCCCAGATGTTGTCGTTGACATCGCATCCAAGGACGGGATGCCAATTGTCAAGGTGGCACTGTTCAGATCCTGCACAACAACTGGATGAATCGCATTTATGTCTCCGGGTAAATAGGCTGAGGCGCCACTAGATCTTTGGTATTCAACCCTGGAATGAAAATATATTTCTTTTGGAACTGATCAGTGAAGCCGCCCTCGGTCTAAAATCTCCTCGGGAAAATTCTAGTGTTCGCTCACCATTATTGGGGCCAAATATCTTACCTTCAATGACCCAAAGTTTTTGAATTAGTCCTAGGGTGATGTTCTCTATTCCGCACCGTACGAGGCACCTTTAGCACGACATAGGCTTTCCTGTAAAACCTTAAGTGTAGCCACCATCTTTGGTGCTATACACGGTGTTCCGTATGCGGCCCGGTTTATTATACCCTCTCTTCTGTGTGGGAACCTCGTTAAGGGAGTGGCTTTTGATCTCACTCTCATAGGATGAGCTGCGTTTACTTCTCTGTAGGGGTACAGAAACTCTACTTTTGGGTTTATTCTTGTGTTACTCGGCTAGTTGAGGGGAGATAATGTGCTCTACCAGCTTCGGTTGCAGCCGTATTAACGGTGTTGATTTTTAGTCCTTTCAACAGTCTACTGGTGTTGGTTGTGGTAGAGGTAGCTGGAGTTTTGTCGGAGCTCTTTATAATGAGCCTCAGATTATCCAAACGGTACGCGACGTAACCTTTTAGGTCGCTTAGCCGTTTAATCGCATTGCCATTAACAGCAAACACCATGTGTACGAGATTTTTCTCTTTCACTCTTTGCAGGACTCTCCATGTGTTTAGACCTGAGTTCTGTGCATACAAGGATGAGAGAATTTTCTTGTTAGCTAGGCCGATTCTTTGCGGAAAGAACCCCCTTATGATGTGAGGTTTCGGAAATGAATCCTCCTCCGGTAACATCACCTTCAGATCGTATTTCTCCTTGGTTTTTGAGAAATTACTCCTCAGCCAATTCGCAGTTGGCTTCATTGGAGCAAACAAGGGTGACCCAGCCAGCCGTGATTGTAGAGCTGTCAAAAGACGATAACACTGTCCTGTATTTCAGCCAACATTAAGGAGGTTGAGAGATTGATGTCTTCCGGGATTACACTCGACTCGCTATATTGCTCTGTGGAACCTTGTCAACTGTGTCATTTCCTGTTCGGACTCTCTTTGCTTCAGACGTTGGGGGAGTGGAGTTGTCGGATCGGGTTCGTTTGGCCTCTGTGCCGTTGTTTTCGGTTTTGGGAGTGGCAATCTCTAGAGCATGCTCCCTAGAGTTACCTTACTTCAAGGCTTGTTTAAACCCTCTCTTCTCCGAAGAGCTCAGTTTAATGGAGCTGGTAGATTTATGTGACTTGCTCTCAGAATCGGTTTTGGGAGTGGCAATCTCTAGAGCATGCTCCCTAAAGTTACCTTGTTTCAAGGCTTGTTTAAACCTTCTCTTCTCCCAAGGTCTCAGTTTAATGTAGCCGGTAGATTTTTGTGACTTGTTTTCAGAATCCGGCTACTTTCGTGCAAACGGATGGTACACATTACTCGATAGCGTGCTAATTGTGCCTGAGTCTGAATCTGAGTTACTCGGAAGGGACACATTCCCTTCGTCGCTTCTTATTTTAGTGTCAGAGTTAGCAGCAGACTTCCGATCGACAGTTTCAGCTGCAGGGACTACAGGTACATCCCTAGAAGTTGATGCTTTTAAAGAGGCATCAGTCTCTAAAGTTTAGATAAATTTTGATTCCCAAGAGTAATCGTGATATGAAAGTAACTTAACAGCAGAGCCCGTTTTACTGTTAAGAAGGCTGAGGATTTAAGTCGGAGGTAGTCCGATATCCGAAGTTCGCAAACTAGAGACCAAGCACCTTCTTAGCTATGCATCCCTCGGTGTTTGCTGTTCCACCTCGGAGTTCGAGTTTTTTAAAAGATGTTACCTCTTTTTTGACGCTAATTTTTGCGGGTATTAGGACACGTGTACAGAGAGAAACTCTTCAATATTACATGCAGTCTATCATATCAAAGATCAAAGGGAATTCATTAGCCGTGAAATAACCACCGATGCTCGGCGATGGCCCCGTCAACGCAATGAGTTTTCTTGTGTCGGTTACTCTTATGTTAGGAATCGGTCTTGGTCTTTACCCTACAAGTCCGCACCTGACCACCAGAACACTTTATCGTTAGTCTGATTTTGTTGATTTGCTCCCTTAAATGTAAACATTTTTTTTATTACAGTCATCTACATATTACAGTCCGTGGTGGTTTTTTTAAGGTGTCTGCAGTTTTTACGCCTCTAAACTATTTTCTGAACTCGTGGATTCTGTGTAAGCAGACGCGTTTACACCTCCGCAGTTTCATAGTTTGACCAGGATGTAGTAAGCGGTCCGAATCAGTGTGTTATTTTCGGCACTATGATGCTAATGTATTTTTTGGATTGCTACGAGGAGTTTGCTACCTTAAAGAGCTGTTAAGAACGAGGCAGCAATGCTTTCCCGCAGATAAAGTTGCGCGGTTCTCTTCTTTCTGTTCGTTTCGATACTAACACGAGTAATCGATATTCACGGCAACTGAACAACGCCATGTTAACTTCATATCATAAGAAGTATTTATCGTTGTAATAATTTTCCCATTTCACAATTTCATGATACCGTCTGTTAATTGTTGTTTTAATTCAAACATATTTTTATGAATTTTATAGATAAAATTCTTAAAATAATTATTTAAAAGTAGGTGCATGTTGGGACTCCGGCAAAAAGATACTCTGGAAACAAAACAGAGGAAAGACTGACTAGGAGAAACGACGGCTGGGCATTAAAAGTTGTAGAATGAAATCATCTAGTCGCTTGTCGGAAAAAAGCGAATAAAAGTTTGAAATTATAACGTTTAAAGTATAGTAGTTTTATTTGTTCTTAGTCCTTCGATTGGGAAGACATTTTTTTTTAATTATTGTAGAAAGTTGAAAGCCGCAACAATTATTGCGATTAAACACTGGCAGCTCCAATGTCTTACCACACCCTTGAATTGCGCGTTATAAAATTGTTCATGCCGATTAAATTAATAAGGTTTATATCGGCATTGACCCAAATCTTGTGCAAGCACTTAGAATTATAGATTGGCAGTCCTTCAGTTGGCTATCTGTCCGCATAAAATCAATAAACATTTGTACGAGTAGATAGCCATAACGATGAGCAATTCTTTAGAATATTTGAATTTCTTTACAACATGGTTTTCATATAAAGCTAATTCCTGTGATAACTAAAAAAAATCACATTCCTCGAAGGTACGCACCGTTTAACATCTGAATGATGTTGTAGTCGTTACTTAGATTAGGTTGGATTACGGTAGCTGTTGGAAAAACCAATCCACTTAGGCGTATTGGCCCATTGTGATGCCACATGGGTCTATGATGCTCCTACTCTAGAAACCAATTTGAGCTTCTGATGAAGTGTAGGAGCCTGTTAGCGTCTATATTGCTTAGATCGCTTAACTAATTGTAGAAGAAAGCTCCCAAGTGGAGTGTTCTTCTTTGGAAGCGAGCTGGACAGGAGCTGGTCTGCTCCTCCTTCTCGTCAGTGCAGATTCTGCAGAAGAGGTTTGTGTAAATGCTAAGCCTTTTCGAATGCTTGCCTATAAAACAGTATTTAGTGATGACACCTATGATAGCGTTGAAATGCTTCCTATTTAGAAAAATAAAACTCTTAGAGGGATTCAGGCCCAGTTTTGGCCACATTTGTTTAATGGCTAGACATGTTGATCCAACAGTCCATCTAAGGCTTTTTCTTCCAATACATATGGAGCATCCAGCTTTAATTCTAAGTAGCAATTGGTATACTGATGATACCTTTTCAGGTACGATACGTAGAGTTGTTTCAATTTTGGCGTGTTTGTCGGCCCTACAATTAGCTGGAATATCTTTGTGGCCCTTCACTCAACAAGGTGGATGTCAAACTGCTCTGCCATTTTAGATTTTAATGAGACTGAATTAAAAAAATTGATAGCGGCCTGACTATCCGAAAAGACGCGGATATCCTTTGCAGATATCACGTTTTTCTTTAGCCAGGACAGGGCTTTTTTAATCGCCAAAATGTCCGCTTGGAACACGCTACGGTGATTTGGTAGTAGATGCTTGGGTTAAGCTTATCTCAGTCTTACAACTGAGACGTACGAGTATAGCCAGTGGGTATTGAGAGGTTGATGTCCCCATTTGTCCCCAACGCGAATAAAGCTACTGTAGTTTTTCTTATACCCTTTTCACGCTACATCGAAAACTTTCGTAACCTTAATCGAAAACAGAAGTTTTCCCATACATTTTTTAGTTTGGACAGACACACCTTTCGAAACATTCAGCAAATTCAGCAAAACAGCTGACAGAGTAGTTGTCCAAAAAAATTGCAAAACTTAAAATTTAATTTGAAAAAATATTGATTATCGTTCTTGGTAATGTTTGGAATTTTATATTTCCTGGAAAAAAGGACAAGATCAGATTTGTGTAGGTTCACTCCCAATCCACAACGAACCGCCCATCGGGTTAATCTGTCATCCTCATAGGCGACCACCCTGCTTCCACCCGCTTCCAAGTGTATCAGCAGTTCATTGACCACTAAGTTCAGGAGAAGGCCTAAAAGGACACCAGATTGTTTCGTACCTCTGCTGACATATCATTTAGAAGAAACCCCACCCAGTTTGGAGCTGATAATCCTGCTATTTAAGCGTAAGGCTGATTAACTTCTTAAGTGAGTCATCTACCTTCAGAGAAGACAGTGCAGTTGTGATTGAGGATATGTTGACATTGTTAAATGTATCTTCTATGTTCAGAAACTCGACCATTATGTACTCTCTATGTATAATGTAGGGACATTCCTTTACAGTAGGCATACCGACAGAAGTCGTGGATGATTGCTAGATTGTACATGGATATCAATCAGTCGTTCTAGAGTTTTTATAGTTTTCAAAAGGAAAGTTGATAGACTTACGAGTAGATCTGGGGTCTTTTAGAGTAACATGAGAACATTTTCCGGCTTTGGGAATGAAAACTACATTAACTTATCTCAATATTAATGGAATGTGGGCCATTTCTACACAGCTCCTCATGATATTCTCTAGCATGAGACATTTGTAGAATAGTTCAGCAGGTATTATACCGTCCAGCGCAGCAGATTTGTATGGTTTGAAGCCAAGCAGCGCACAGAGCAGCTGATCTCTTGCAATCAGATCGTGAATTTTAGTCATGGCAGCATTAGTCCTGCTGAGATTGTTGCTTACCGTGAGCTACCTAGAAATTGAGTATCCGGGTGATTCAGCACTTGGAATCGTCCAAGAGCCATCGGTTTTCTTCAAACTGCTAGGCATCGCAGGATCGGTGGAGAAGACTTTTCTTAGCAGGGATGCTTCAGAGGTTTCTATTATTTTGCCAAAGAATGACCTCGTTTTGACTTCCTCAAATCTTTTTTCATATTTTAAGGGATTCCTTATATGAGTCCCGGTCTGGGCTTGTGCTTTTTGCTTGGTTGAAATGTCCGCCAATGAGGTTGGTACTTATACTCGTTATGTAATTAAAAAAGTGACTCACCTCTGTTATTAATGTTGGTATTGCCCATACCGTGTGATCTGCGTTGGCATCTCAGCCGATGGTGAGGCCAGCTTTCTGCCTTCTATTTTCCAAGACCACCCTTTCCTGTTATCACCAGAGAGAGGGCCCACGTAGTCGTCGCCCTTGTCAACCAGTAGATACCTTTGGCAGTCTCCAGTCAGGCAACGGTGATGCCGGGTTAGCTGAGATTAGAAAGTAAGAGTACATTAAAGCTACGTTCTGATCTTACCTTTGTCTTTTGTATAGAGCGGAGCATACTTAGGTGTCCTAAGTTCGAGTCTACCGATTCTGAAAATGTGCCCAAAGCTCATCTTCATCTTCTGGTTGTAAAGGAACTCTTTTTGATTCGCCATCGGTGTTCATTTCCGATTGGGTGTCAAAAGTGGAGACCGTCCAGCTTTGCACCCAGACCGGGTAAAAATCGAGAGATCTTTGATTGTCACAAGCGATAAGCTTGACGTGGTCTTGGTAACAGTCAGCATCGCTTGTGATGAGAGGTGGTCCGGGGTTTTACCACATGATACCCATGTGGATGCTACCGTTCTGGTGAAATTGAACCGTCAGTCGGCGTCACTTTAATCGATTACCGCGATCGTTATTTCGTCTTTTAGGACCTCGCTAAAATACTTTCGAGATGCTACGTTGGAAGGTCCTGGGGGATTTTTGGAGTTTTTGATTTTGGCTCGTTGCGCTTGCCTTTTGATGGCACATCATGGCTTGCCACAGTTCTACCTTTGCTCGGCATTACAGGAGTCTTGACGCCACCAGGTGTTGTCACCGTATAACCGTCTGGTATTAAACGAGTACCGATCTCGAGTTTTGATTTAGTGTTTGAATCCATGCTAGATCCCACGAGTGGCAGAGAAAGGGAGCTCGATCTGTACAGAGATTCACTTGATCTACCCTTCCTTTCTATTTTTTTTTGCTGATATTTAATGTTTAAAGTTCACCATGTCTTATTTTATATACCCTTATCTAGCCTGGCAATGTGCGTAGCAGCGTAAAGCCTACTGACAGTGTTGGGCTTAAAATAAATTTCTTAAAATCAATATATATGGAGAATAAGGCATAGCAAGCTGGAACATCGGCATAATGAGAGATGGAAGAAGCTCTTATTTTGGAAGAATGGCTCCAAGAAGTAGGACGAAGCTCTAAAAACATGTGGAACGATTTCGATTAAAAATATGAAGATGATGAAATATATTGAAGATAAGGTGGGATGCCTGCAAACGGGAAACATGCAATAGACGGAAAGAATTCTTTAATTTGTTACTAAACGAAGATTTTCCTTACAGTACCATTCCCTCAGCTTTCGCGCACGAAGCTGATACAGATTTTACGGAAACCGAAATAGTTGAAGCAGTAAAAAATAAACCGGGTTCTTTTAGTCTGACCGGATCAGAAATCATGGATATGAATTGGTAGCGATTTTGTATATACATATTGATTAAGTTTTGGAAGGCGATTGGTTCCTAAACCGTAGAGTTAGAGCTGCAGTCGACACATGATCGCTGTTTTCACCAATTTGAAGAAAGCGTTCGTTAGAGTTCACAGAAATATGGTATGGGCGACGCTAAGATTGCAAAATGTACCCGAGACGTGTATAAGAATTGCATGCGATATGTACGATAACATAAAAAATTAAAGTTAAATTCTCAAAGAGAACGGGAGACTTCAAAGTTAATATACAAAGACCGTGCACAAAGTCCGTTTCTTTTTAATATTGTTCATTGCTGTTTCCGAACCAGTAAACCCAGATTTCAGGAATTGGGTATTTAGAAAGAGTTATCATTAGACACTGTCGTTAACCACCAAAAAAAATCACGATAATAATGTCACACAAAGATTCAGCGTTGGGGGCTTAAATTGAGCGAAAATTAGCAGTATTTTGTGACAGAAAAATGACGTTTAACTTTAAAGGACGGTTATACATGTCAATCAATCGTATTGGAATGTTGGATGAAGTACGGGCTGTAGAATAATTCTAATATCCGCAAATTTAGCCAACCTCACAAGCGGCGCAGTAGCAATGCAGATATATGGATGATATATATATTGTAGCATTAGATGTAATTATACGTTGCGTTACTTATATTTATTGCTGATAAAAGAAGAAAAAGAAGAACTATTGTATATAAGCTGTAAGCTACGAGTATATGGGAAACTGCCTATCAAAAGCTAAATGTAAGGAGTAGATCCAGAAATGAAAACAAAGAGACAAATGACACTTGACTTTAAAAGGAAAATGGCGAAATTCGATTTCCAAAATCTTGTTTGCTCTGTTGGACTACGGTGAAAAACATTAATTAATTAATGTCAGGGATTTAAATATTATATAAAAACATGCAAATAAACTTTAAATCAGTTCAAAGAAAAAAAAAATATCAAAATGCGAAATTCTTTGCGTTTCCGATGAAAGGTTTATTTTATTTTTTTACTCTTTGATATGTAGTAGCAGGAAATTGGGCCTGGCATATACTACATACGTATTTTGGGCGTTTTGTTTCTGGAGGGGAAAGAATTTATCTGTCAAAAAATCTAAGTTTTCAAACTCTTACAAGTAATCTATTTTCAGGACATTTCTGGATGGGCGGTTTTCCGGGAAATAAATATATGTATTCTCTTACCATTCGGAGTCGACAAATATCTCTGATCACAAACACTTACAAACTGAACAAAACAGTAAGATTAGGTTATGCTTCACATTGAAATGTTGCCCCATCAATTTATTGTATGATTTAGTATATTAATATAAATATAAATATGTACATGCATATTTACATACTACCTTGATCAAAAAGTTCCCGGAATATATTCAGAAAATTGGAAATGTGTACATGTTTGTTCATCGTTGTTATCCTCGAAACATTTTTTATATTTGCTTTTCGGTATGTCAATCAGTGCTTCCTGCGATTTTTCCATTACTTCCTCTCGGCTGCTGAAACGCGTTCCCCGTAGTGGTTTTTTAACTCGATTGAATAGAAAGAAGTTATGCGTTATCATGGTGCAAAATCCACGAGTTTTCTGCCCAGGATTCTGGTCTCTTTCGGCGAATTGCTTCACGCAAACGTCTCATAACGCCCAAATAATACTCTTTGTTTACTGTCTGGCCTTCTGGCAAAAATTCATGATGCACTACACCGTTGTAATCCGTGAAAACCGTGAGCATTGCCTTCTTTTTTGACTGAAAACGAAGTGGTTTTTTTGGTCTCGGCTCATTTGGTGAACGCCATTCACTTGCCTGATGTCTGGATTGCGTGTCGTACTCATAAACCCACGTCTCGTCTCCAGTAATGATCCTTTTGATGAATGTGGGATCGGATTCAGCCTCGCAAATCATCTCTTTTGCGACGTCAACACGGTTTTTTTTTTTGCATGAAATTGAGGTCTTTTGGCACCAGCTTTGCTGCTACACGACGGAAACCCAAATCATTAACCAAAATGTCTTGGACGGATCCATAAGTCCTCCGCTATCTCTTTGATGGTTAACTTGCGGTTATTGATCAACATTTCTCTTACTTCATCAATGTTTTCATCGGTTTTCGATGTCGATGGTCTGCCACTGCGTTCATCATCTTCGATTGACTCATGACCACTTTTGAACCGCTCGTGCCACTGGTAAACGACCGTTTTCTTTAGAGAATCGTTGCCGGAACACATTTCCATCATTTCCAACGTTCGCGCACCATTAAATCCGTTTTTTACGTAAAATTGAATACAAGTTCGTTGTTGCAAATTTAAATCCATTTCTAAAATTGTAAAAAAATCGCCAACACACGCAGAGATAGATGTACTCTTGGCTACGTAACTTTTGCAAATGTCAAGCTATAACGCTAAGATTTAGAGGGAATGTAATGTCAACAACAGATTTACCAACTTAACAAAAAAAAAAACAGAACTCAAATCGGAACAATGGGAGCGCCACACGGTGGTGTCCCCCGGGAAATTTTTGATCAAGGTTATGTATGTGTAAAAAGAAAATAGAAATTATATTATAGCAAGGCTTAGAAGTATAGTTTTACTTCTTGGGCTTCTCAGATAACTGCCATATACCTGTATAATTTGATATTTTTTGACAAATTGATCATCATTTATATTCGTAGAACGTATAATTGAAATTCTTTCGAATTATGTTTACTTTTATCTGTAGACAACAATTTGCTTCTTTACTTTTAGAAAGTGCTTGCGTTTATTCGATATTAAATATTGTATATAATTTGTGTTGTTATGATGAGTTCTCGGTTACCTTAATATATAGTATACGCATATGTACATACGAGGGCGGGTCAATAAGTCCGTGACTTTTGGATTAAAACACAGATTTTTTGATAAAAAAATAATTTTATTTTTCAACGTAGTCTCCCTTGAGCTCTATACACTTTGTCCAACGCTTCTCCAATTTTTTTTATCCCTTCCAAAAAAAATGATTTGTCGAGGTCCTCAAAATAGGCCTTTGTTTGCGAGATGACTTCATCATTGGAGTCAAATCTTTTTCCACCAAGCCATTTCTTCAGGTTTGGGAACAAGAAGTAGTCGCTCGGAGCCAAATCTGGAGAATAGGGTGGATGAGGGAGCAATTCATAGCCCAATTCATGGATTTTTGCAATGGCAACTGCACATGCGTGCACCCTTGCATTGTCTTGGTGGAAAAGAACTTTTTTCTTGGCCAAATGAGGTCGTTTTTTTTTCAAATCGTCATTGAATCGGTCCAATAAGTTGGCATAATATTCCCCATTGATTGTTCTTCCCTTTTGAAGGTAGTCAATGTGGATTATCCCGCGTGCATCCCAAAAAACAGTCGCCATAACTTTATTGGCTGACAAACCCACCTTGGCCTTCTTTGGCGCCGATTCACCCTTAGAAACCCACTGTTTTGACTGTTGTTTGTTCTCTGGTGTGTTGTGATGGATCCATGTTTCGTCCACGGTTACAAAACGGCGCAAAAACTCCTCCATATTGCGATTAAACAACGCCAAACCTTCCTGTGAAGTTGTTACACGATTGCGTTTGTGGTCGACTGTGAGCAAACGCGGCACCCATCTTGCGGAAAGCTTTCTCATGCCCAAGTGATCATTCAAAATTGAAACCACTGAGCCATGCGAGATCCCTACGGCTTCCACAATCTCTCGCACTTTCAATCTTCGGTCGGCCAACACCATATCGTGAATTTTTTCGATTGTTTCGGGTGTAGAGACCTCAACTGGGCGTCCAGGACGTTCGGCATCTTCAGTGCTTGTACGGCCACAACGAAATTCAGTAAACCACTTATTGACCCCCCCTCGTATGTACGGTAGAGCAGGTGCTATATCAAAGCAGTCATTTGGTGTTTAGTAAATGCATTTCTTACATCTGTGTTTTGTAAGTTATTAAATAATTAGAATACATTCTGGACTGCCTTTATGTATACAGCTAGAATACCTTTATGTATACATTTTGTCATTTGAGAGGTCCATGCTAATAATTTCTTGAAAACCATTTCCGAAGGTTGGTAGAACTGTACTAATTTATTATGCCAAACATAAGAGCGATCGGTCAACCAGTATGTTTACAGCAGCTGATTGAATCAGTTCACTTCATTTCGTTCGGCATAAAGGGAAACTTTACAAATGTTACTCGATTACTAAGTCACTATTCAAGGTCCTCATTAACAGGCCTAGGCAAAATCTTTCAGAAAAATTTCGCTCTTGTATTAATATTATATTATTAAATGGTTCAAAAGGTTAATCCTGTTTTCGTATCGTATCCAAGACTGTTGGAGGCAGCGTGCATTATTAATGTCACACAAGTTACGGGTGACCAGGTAGCATTGATAGATTTTCCAATTATTATGTTTCAGCAGCTGTCAAAGTTACCACTGACGTCCAGCTGTCAAAATGTTCAGTAAGATTTGCCATTTCATCATGCATTATTAAAAAATATCGAAATGCCGGCTCAGTTGTAAATACGCAACTTGAATTTCGTCGTGAAGTCGCTCGTCATCATGGCTTCAATGTGCATGCAATTCGTCGAACCGTGAAAAAGTACACTCTTTTGGATCTTAAGCCACCAACCAGACAGAGATTGGTGTTAAATGAAGAAAACATAGCCGCCGTAGTAGCCAGCATCAAAGTAGACCCAGAAATGTCGCTTCGGCGCCGATCAGCTGAATTGGTCATCGCCAGAGAGTCAGAAATGTTGGCCGGAGATCCGGATTTTGGAAAAATCCCCGGCGAGGCCTATTTTTGGCTCAGCAGCTATGTCAACAAGCAAAATTGCCTTTATTGGAGCGAACACAATCCATAATTGTCCGGCCAAGCATCAATGCATCCACATCCACAAAGATTGATTATGGCATGGTGGCATCATCGGATCTTACTTATTTCTTTCGAAATGAGGAAGGAGACAGCGTTATTGTCAATGGCCCGAACTGTGGTTCCAACAAGACGGCGCTATATGCTATACAAGCGACGCAGCGCTCGAAGTCGTGAAGGAGAAATTTGACGACTGGGTCACGGCAAGCGTTCTTCGCTCCGATCATGCGATTTGACACCACTCGATTATTTTCTCTGGGGCTGCGTCAAATCCTTAGTCTAGGCTAACAAGCCAATCACATTGGACGAGCTCGAGGCCAACATTCGACACGCTATTGCCGGAATAACGCCGCACATACTGGACCGTGGCATCAAAAAGTGGACCGACCGCTTGTGCTATTCCACACATGATGGCATGAATGTAGCATGAAAATAAAGTTAGAATCAATTTTATATCTCACACCGTTGTTGTTTTATTTAGATTTGTTTTTCTATCGTTCTTATCTGGTCATCTTTTAGAAGATTTCGAATGATATCGGCTTATGATATTTAGTTAAAGGTATTCTAATATATGTATGAACATACTAAGCAAGCACAAAGATAAATGCAACGATTCGTTTTTACATTTCTATCAATACCCTTTTGTCCTGCTATCCACCAGAGATTGGTGGATATTAAAGCAGTGTAGGAGTCAAACAGGTCTGAGATTAAAGTTTTCAATGCTGCTTGACTATACGTGAGAATATGGATGACATGAAAGAAGCTGAAACTCTTCCTTTGGGGCTTTCGCTATGTGTATTTGCCCCTCTTCATGAATGCAATTAATTTTATACTTTGTTTTTGAAAACAGATTCATCTCTCCTCTTTGTTAAAATCTGTTTTTCTTGCAACCTATATACGAACGGAGTTACGGGGTGCCAATGAGAGTTCAATGACAGAT
The DNA here is from genome assembly GCA_963966105.1 of Volucella zonaria. Lineage (NCBI taxonomy): Eukaryota > Metazoa > Arthropoda > Insecta > Diptera > Syrphidae > Volucella > Volucella zonaria. Next base: position 40,486,083 of record OZ014532.1, on the reverse strand, counting down.
CTGGAGCGAGAGTGCTCTGCACCGAAGGTTCCTATACATGTTTATACGAGTATGTGAAGATGCTGGAACCTTGAGTTGGTGGAGGTTTTAACTTAACTGAAGAAAACGATTTTATAGAAGACATGGCGAGTTGAAGCAACTCTGTAGTCAGGCTCAAATTCAGCGCATATGAATATCTTAAACTCGAAAAGATGTGTCTGGAGACTTCATAGCAACACTCCAATAAGTTGTTGTGTCAAAGCGACATTTAGCGCTCATACGGTTTTTAACTGAACCGTAACTTCTACTTAACTACGCTACATATGTATGTCTACTTTCGGTTTGTGTTCAATCAGAATGTTTTCAGGTTGATGGATGTTTAATAGCTTTGATCAGTCCGCTGATTTAATCAGATGTTTTGACATTATCGCAAAAATCTTTGTAAGCAACACTCTTAGAAATTCAAATAAGCTATTTATTCTTTTTGCTCGACCTTACCTAAATTTGTCTAAAGTGAAGTATTTACACTTTCTCTGGTTCCCTTATGAAACTGTTTCAAGAGTTCTCTTGACTTAGGTTGTCATTTCAAAACGTTTGGTGAAGGCACCATTAAAGTTTTGAATTGTTCACTCACCTTTTGTCTGGTTTGAGTTTAAGCGCAATTTTGACAGATTTTTCTCTGGGTGCCCGGTTTTTGATTTTTTTTTCCCTCGTTGATACGTCTCCTTTAGCATAATCACAACTACAAAAACTACTTTTGTGTATGTACCGTATAGCATATATGACTATTATGAACATTTCGGGTTTTGTCAGGTTGTTTAAACTGCAAGACGCCCTTCCATGTTGCAAATGGCAGTTGGCAGTTGGCAGTTGATGTTATTGTGTTGAGAAAAGATTACATAATAGAATAGCTAAAGGCAATTTTATTTATAATTTACGCGCGCCTAAGGGGTTATGAATACCCTTATACTGTTGCCTGGGAGCGGGCGGAAAGATAGAAGGAGGAGAAAGGAAAGCTTGTGATGTAGTGGTTTGAAACTCAGGTGTGTTTGGTTTCGATATTGACTCTCCAGGGGTGGGAGTCCGAATAGGACGGAGAGATTTTTCTTCTCTCGGAATATGAGGTTGTGAATTTTAACGGTTGTTTTGTGCTTGAAAACCCTACAACAGCCAAATCTACATGTCAGTGTTATGCCTTCACACGGAGATTTATCTGATTGAGTTCCAAATTACACAAATGAAAACTTGCTGTGGCTAGGATTCGAACTTTGACCTTCCGAGTGAGAAGCGATAGCTAGTTCAGTGTCAGTTTAAATGCATTTTTATTTGATCTCTTAATTTACTCTTACATGCTAGACAAAAAAATTCTTAAAAATTAGCTAAATTAACTTACAAATAGTCTTATTCTAACATACTGGCCCCATGTGGGCACTCTAAGTTAAACCTAACACTTAAACTAAGTCTTTCGACGGATCTTACAGTCTATATTTAACTTTATATTTGCATTACAACTAAAACTAAGAAATAAATTTTAATCAAAAACTTAGTATACGGACTTTTTTACCTAAAAAATAAATCTTAATCTACTTAACCTACTTACATATAATACATTCATACACATATATACAATACACAACACATATACACTTCATATATAAATATATGCCTATACATGTACATATATGTATATATTTATATTTTATTTATTTTTTTGTAATTTTTTATTTTTATTAATTTTTTTTGTTTTTTTTTTTATATTTTTTTTTTCTTAAAATCTAACTTAATACTACCTAAAACTATATAAGCCGGCCATGGCTAAAAAAACAAACATTAGGCTGGACCACTCTGCTTCACATGAATCAATTTATCATTGGAGGAGTTCGACGACGAAGCATCCTCGCCTTCATCAAGCCACCAAAATTGCTGGTGCTGCTGAGCAACATCCCTCCTGTCGCGACTCCCTACCGCCCTACTGAACCGGAGACGCTCCGTACTACCATGTGCGACGTCTCTGTCGTAGTTGAGTCGCCTGTCCGCAGCTGTTCGAGCGACTTGGAAGATTAGCGGCACCGCCAATCTGTCCTGGATCAGACCTTTACTATCCAGATAGAGGAACGCTTCTGGAGGAATAAAGCCGTCAAGGCGAGCTCTCTCGTGATACATATAATTGGGGTAGTAAGCCCCTGAGATCAGGTTGTTCGATGAGGTCATTGCTCTCGCAATGTGCCTTCGAGTTAACTTAATAACAAAATTGTCCACTCTTATTAGGTTCGCCCTATTGTATTGGACCTCATTGCGATAGCATTTTATGTACTCCGACTCTGGTGTTCTGTATAACCGAAGACAAGCCCTAAGGCAAGCCCTCTCAAACACTCGAATCTTTTCCAATAAACTTGCTCTCACGGTATCTGACTACATTTCGACAAGCAAGTGGCTGTCCATGTTGTCCGACGATAGAGAACTTTCGCCAATTCTTTCTGGTATCCCTATAGGCCCCAGACAAAGGCGTCCTAAACAGAATGGTTTCCGATTTCTGAAAGTTGATTTTCAACTTCCAGTCATCGCAATATCGTTTTATTTTATCGAAGTCACGTTGCAAAAGTATGTTAATGAAGCAGAAGTCACATCGCCATTCTTCACGATGAACTGTCTACTGGAGAGCATATCAAAAAGAATATACAGCAGTGGTTTACTAATGCCCAACCTGTCCAGCTTGAAAAAGAGTCCTTCTAACCATACGGTATCGAAGGCCTTCTTCAAGTCAATCAGGCAGGCACCAGTGCACTGGTTCTTGCCTTTGTTCCATTGGATATCAGAAACCAGTTTCGACACAGTTCTTTTTATAAAATCATTTGCATCCTGCTGCGTTGATCTGTATATGTATAATCGACCCATAAGAAGGAATAGAAATGTTAATCGTTGAAGAAAGGTGAAAGTATAGGTATGAGATATGCGAAACACGGCATTATCCCGAATGCATATTAAACGAATAAAAGCTATCTGCTTCCTTGGGAAAATATCTATAGGCTTAAACGCTCAAACACAATTCTTGCAAACATGTTAATGATATTGTTAACAAATGGAAAATATATATGGAAAAAGTTATATTTAATAGTATATGATACATATTCGTATCGCTTGAACGTGTTTTCCCAATTTCTTTATTAGGGAAGAGTTCTCAGACAAAGAACTAGTCCAATGTACAACTATTTGTCTATGCTATTTAATAATTCTTTAATTATCTTATATCGTTATTTAAAAAAAGATAAATTAGGTTCGTATTTTACTCAGAGGGCTTGTTTATTTAGGTATGTCAACACAATTTTTATGTATTTTTCATAATTTTTAAAATATCGGAATTTTCGGGAGTAAGTTTGTTTTCAGATAACAGAACTGCAGAAATTGAAATACGTTTTGGTTTAGTACTCATATAATACATTTTCGGAAAAGAAGCTGTAAAAGTGTAAACAATCCAACAGAATAAATAACATTTTGTTTTCTTGATAATAACCTGCATTTGTCATTTTTGAGCAAACACAAACAATATAACACATCGGTTGCTGTGATGTGTATAGAGTGAACTTGATGTTATACTTACAAAATATAATGTATTATAGATAAGTGATAACCTTGCGAGGGAGATATAAGAGCTATGTGTATTTATATACATCGGATATTTTAATGATAAACCGATACATTTACAAAATCGGTGCGTTACCGATATCGATGACATTGATAGAAGTTGGGAAACTCGGAAGAACGCATTCAAAAGTAAATTGCTTAAGCCAAAAATAAAAACAGTAAATTTAGATAGATGTTAGCTTATAATGAGAGGCATACAAATATCTTCATTCTCATGTTATGGGGACGCTGCTTTTTAGTTTACTTTAGCCGTAATTGCTCGATCGTTGAGAGGATAGTTTGATATCTCTTTTCTTTTTGAACCAGGTGGGTTCTGACGACAGTATTAGCCGGACCATTCTCTTGGCGGTCCTTTGTTTTTGTTTTTGACTTCCTGACTACGAGTACATTGACACTTTTAACCGGTTCGTAGGGTCCGTGGTTGTACCAGTATCGTCTTCTTCATTTGGTTCTTCACAAATAGGATTTACGCCCGGGTTCTGCATTTCACTTTTTGTGAATTTGGGGGATGAAAGTGAATTTCCGTGTTCCGTATTTCGATCGAAATGTAAATCGGTGTCCTGCATTTCGATCAACTACGGTTTTTGATTGAAATGAATTCACTTTGCTTTGTGCAGTGAAATTTTGCGGATGAGAATATCAGTGGAAGAAATGTAAGTAGACGAACAATTTTGATAATTTTATTTAGTTATTAATTTTTATATGTTAATCTATAGGGGAAAATATAAAAATGTAAGGCAGGAGAAAATATTTTTAAAGTATTTGGAGGATAATCCCGATTTGGGTAGAGGTTTTGTTAAGGAAGATGAAGCGAACGTATATTCTCTCTGGAGCAAATTCGCTTCGAATTTAAATAGCAATGGTCTACCCATTAAAGGCGCTTTTGGATGGAAAAAGGTTCTTTCTAAAGTTATTGTTGTTTTTTTAATAACTAATTTTGAATCATGTTTGAAGGTTTAGTTTGATTGGAAATGTAACATTAGGAAAAAACTTGCACATAACAAAAGGGAGTCAAAGGCAACAGGAGGTGGGCCAAATAATATCTTTCCAATTTGTGCAGTTGACGATGCCATCGCAAAACTATGTGGAATTTATAGTATTGTTGATGGTATAAAGGGGTCCATTTCTTTTGGAGTTAATACCGGATTGGAAGCATCTTCCGATACTAATAGAATTTCAGAATTAGTGGAAGAAATTTCAAATAACGAAGCTAATGTTCTCGAACCCTCGACAAGCCAACAAATGAGGAAAACACACGTTAGTACAGAGGTTAAAATAGACCGCTATATGGAGTCCCAAAAGGAATTACTAAACAAGATAACATCCAAGGTTTATGATTTAATCGAAATAGTAAAGGAAAGTGGAAGGAGCTTAAAAAGAGTTTACCGATCGATAAAGTGGTTGTGCGATGTGTTGACGGAGCAAACCGCGGAAAACAAACGACATCACCTTCAAATGGAAAAATTAATATTGGGAAAAAATGAAATAAAAAGAAAGCGACTGGAAATAGAAGAGATAAAATTAAACCTGAGAAATAATGATAGTCCATATTTTTTTTTTTTATTTTAGAAAATTTTTGTTATCGTTTTGTTATTTGTTATGGTTGGCGAATAATTCAATTTTCTGTTTAAGCACTTGAATCGAGATTTTAAATTCCCAATTGTTCTTTCCACAATATTTCGAGCTGCGCTTTATTGCTTTATTAAAACTAGGCTCCATTGTCCTAATTCGTTCAAATTTGTAGTGAGCAATGTAAAAGGTTCAAGTGCGAAACCTGCATCTCCCAATAGCCAAGAGCCACGTTCACCACTTTCAAATTCTTCCAAAAAATGATATTTAGCATCGGACATTATTCAACTAAGAGCATCATGACATGAGCCTGGATGAGTTGCATCAACAAACCTTATTTTCATTTTTTGGTCACAAATCTAAAAAAAAAAGTATAAGAGTATGTTAAATTACAATTCATTTCTTAAGCATTGCATGTACTAAAAGGGCGTTAATGCTAAGGAACCCTTTCATATCAAAGTATAGATAGCTGTCTTGGTGAGGTTTGCGCATTTGTAAGGACTGAAACGAATAAAATCTGAAAATTTTAATCGGGCTATACTTCCAATGCGTAAAAATTGCAATCCCATTTCAAACCCAAATTAGCATGTATATTCTCTAGTTTCAGCTTTTTATTGATTTTAGTTCGCTGCGGTTTAAAATATTTATAAAATATGAGTCAAGAGGAAGCTGAGATTCTTCCGCAATCAACAACATCGATTGGGATGGAAAAATTCCGGTCAAAATATCTCGTTGGCAGGCCATTTGCCAATGAGGACACAGAAGCTCATCGTTTATTACAACGGGAACAATTAACGGAGAAGTGTACATTAACGAGTGCCTAAAAAAACGGTTGATTTCTTTCTTAAACAAACACGAGGGCTCAACATTATTTTGGCCATATTTAGCTTCAGCTCACTATGTTGATGCGACGTTGAGCTTTCTTGTTGCTAAAAATGTCGACTTTGTCCCAAAAGACATGAATCCACCCAATGTTCCACAGTGCCGTCCAATTGAAAGGTATTGGGCTTTGGTCAAAGCTAAATAGAGGAAAATTGAGCAGTGTGCAAAGGACGTAAAAGATTTTAGTGCTAAATGGAAAAGAGCGTCCAAAAAGATCACGGATGTAACTGTCACCGACCTTATGAAGGACATTCGAAAGAAGTTGAGGAAAAAATGGGAACACAAATCATTTTTTTTATTTTTTGTAATTGTGAATGAATTTAATAAAAACAGAGTTTTAAAGCAAATAAAAAAAATTTACATGAATTATGAAAATATATTTTTTTTTTACTTTGAAGTTTCCAAATTTTATTCGTTTCAGTCCTTATATGGGTCCCATCTATACAACCGATGTGAGTAGCCGTGGCTCAAGTGGTAGTGGACTGGCTTCCAAATCGGAAGGTTCGGTGTTCGAATCCCAGCCTCGCCCGAAAGACATATCATCCATTTTTTCAGTTAACGAAAATCAAGTAAGACGAGTAGTTGACTAGAAATCAACATCAAGCCAACTTCCACTAAGAATTTAGTCTCCCCATTAAATGTTGGATGCCACCCCTGGAGCGAAATAACCACTGAGCGCAAACATCTTTCTTTCTCTCTCTATCCCATTTTCCAAAAAACTTTACACATGCTGAGGCATTATAAGTGTATTCATACAAACTTGAGTGTTAAGTTCTTTTTAAAAAAAAAAACACCAGGTATTTGATATTTTTCTACAATGGTTTGAGATTCCAAAGCTTTTAATACCTCATTTATCACTTTCCTGCCTGTCGGTTTGGCTAAACCGATGTCATGATCTCTCCCAACCGATCTTTGAAAACTTCCCTCAGCCAAAAAGCGAAGCGTTGCTGCAAGCTTATGTGTGCAGGGAATTGATGAAGGCCTAATTACCGACTCAATTTCTCCCAAAACATTTAAAAATGCATCTTTGTTCAGTCTAAAACAACCTTTGAAACTGCAAAAATCGAAATAAATTCCTTTAAAAAATACCTATCAATCAAAACAAACCCACATCATTTCAGGAAGATCCAGGATAGGTATTAGCATTTTCACGTAGCATTCTCCTTCTATTTTTTTCTCTTTTATGTTTGAATCTTATTTTATTTAAGATAGAAAAAAATATTACATCCATTACGAATTGTTAATAGTTTTTAATTTTAAATTAATAATTTTCACTCCACGAAATAAATTGCAACTATAGCAACTAATTGACAGTTCGAACATAAATTCGGAAAGTTCGAAAAGTGGATTCGAAACAATCCAAAGCGATCGAAATGTGGAATACGAAATTTCATTCCGTGTGAAATTAAAATCTGAATTGAAATCAATTTCGATCGGTATGCAGAACATGGGTGTTGGTATTCGACAATTTTTTTTCATATATAAAATGTAGATCGTTAAATAAATTATAGCTATTATAGATTCCTAGATGTCTTTGATATCTTAGACGTTATTCGATGGATCGCTTCTTCGTTGACAGCATACCTTCTTTTAAATTTTGGTTAATAAATGATGAGATCCGACCGGATGCCTAACCCGTGGAGTAATAGCTTCCTTTTCCCTCTATATAAACTCAAAGACGAAACGAGAGATGCCAACAATTACTGATTCATGAAGCTTGAATGCATCTACGGACAGTTGGTATAGTTTGGAAAGTTTCTTAGCATAGAACACCAGTACCAGTACCAGTCAGTCAGGGGATCCGAATTTCAAATTGCTGATTCTGTATTAATATGCAACTAAACTTTTTCGTTAAACCATTTTGTTTACAACCGTAAGGGGGAGGCTTTTAAAATAACAATATCCTGTAAGCTTTTGAAATGACGATCTTCTGTAAATCTCTTGTTCATGTGTTCTTTTTATTGAATTTCTTTAATCTGCTCTGTCAAATCTGTGACAGTGGTTCATTTTTTTCTTTTTCTCGAGTTTTTCTCAGATTCTTGTTAATATCTTTTGATGTGATCCGCAATTTTACTCCTAGGGCACTGCTATACAGCTATGATTTCGATAAATTCATCTTACTCAGAGAAATCACAATTTTTCTGGCAATTATCTAGAGATCCTGTGTGAGTCCTTTGATAGAAGTATCTTTCATTCTTTAATCTTAATGTCAAAATTCACGAAATTTCACTTATTTAAACTCATTAATGTGTACGCATCATCATCTCGATTTTATCTTATCAACTACAATACGCTGTAAGGTGTTTTAAAGCCCTTACAAGTCTTGCATAAATTACCACGCAATTTATAGTGACCATTAATGCACTTTTATTAATGTTCCCACAAATCCATCAGATATCCAAACAAAGCGAACCAGAAAAAAAAAATCTTAAATTAAACAAATCGCATTGCATTAGTACGATTATCTGTTGAGTCTTTGGCACTACGAATGCCATATCTATTCCGTAATCAGAGTCATTGCTTGCCTCCGAATGTGACCATTATGTCATAGCCTTCTGCATCTTACTTGCGTTTGTGTGTACTGACTATATATGTAGTTCAAATTTGAATGACCACTAGCCACACGACTCTTACTAGTCATCGTTCCCGAACACTCTTATTTAGTTCGAGGCTAATTAGCTATTCACAAAGTTTTCACTTTTTCTCTGTTTTCTCTGGTGCTTTTGATAGGCAAATTCAATTTCACTTTTCTCCTTCTTCCTCCTTCATTGCCTTGCCTTGCTTTAAACTATTTCACTTATCATTGGTCTTTATTGGGTTCCTATTCTTCCTCTGGTGAACGGGATGGGTTCAAGGGCGCTTCTGAATTCGGACACAGTTCCATAGAAAGTTAAAGAATTTCACTTAGTACGTCTCCACGTTGGTTATATTGTCGCGCGATGCCGCCATTAATATTAATTTGGATGTGCTTTATGCTTCTTTGAATACAAATGTTCAACCTCCTTTCGTTAGTGTATACGGGATAAAGAGCTTACTTAAAGCGAGGCGAATGATCTGCATGTGTGCACAGAATATATAAATTTGACGTATACCCAAATTAGTACTTGCGGTTGAAAATAGGTGACAAGATGACGATAGACGGTTATTTGCATCGATGATTTAGCTGCTTGTAACATTCTTCTTCTTATTTTCTTTGGAAATGAAGCAGAATGCTGGCTCCTATTGGACTTATAAAAAAATCGAAGGAGATTTAAAAGAAAGGAGTACATAAAAAAGGAGCTAGCTAAGTGGATGTGTGTGGCTCAAGTGGTAGTGGACTGGCTTCCACATCGGAAGTTTCGGTGTTCGAATCCCAGCCGCGCCTGAAAGTCATTAATTTTTTTTCATTTAACGAAAATCAAGTAAGAGCGAAACAATTACTGAGCCCAAATATCTTTCTTTCTCTCTCTATCCCATTTTCCAAAAAACTTAACAAAAAACCATAAGTATATTCATACCCACTTGACTTGTAATCGCCCCGATATTTGGATTGAAAGACGTCAAATACTTCCAAATTTTTATTAACTCATCTTTCATACACATACAGTGTTGTGCAAAACATACCGGATTTTTCTTGAATATTTTTCTTTGAAGAATTCTAGGTGACAGGAATATAGTAGGTACACTTGTTTGGTTATTTATGAAAACCTATTGAATGAATTTACAAATAGAACAAAAAAAAAACAAGGCATTGCCATCATTATTTTTATAGTTTTATCAAAAACTGTAGCTCAACTCACTGCCATGCCTGTGCAAAACATACCGGATTTTCAAAAGTACCGTATTTCTGGGCTCTTTAACCTGCTGATAATGGTTTTGTCAGTCATTTGAATTGAGTTATGGACATTACAAAACTTAAAAGGTCAGGTGTCTCCAATTAGTTTCCTAATAAAATGGCTAAAAATAAATACAGTGGTGTGGTTAAAAATCAGATGGTAGCGGATTTCAGGGCAGGGCTAAAACAAAAATCTATAGCGAAAAAATATAAAATGCCATCATCGACATTATAAAAAAGTGTCGGAATGGAAAACCGGTCGAAACCATTCACTGTGGAGGAGGTCCCAGAAAAACTACACTCCGAACCGATCGGTAAATTAAGAAAATGATTCTTAACGATCCTTTCTTGCCTTCAAGAAAGAATGTTAGTGTGCTCAATCTTTCAATTGAAGCAAGCGCCGTACGCAGGCGTTTAATAGAAGCTGATTTTTGTTCTTTTCGACCAGCGAAAAAGCCGCCACTTACTGCTAAGCATATACAAAAAAGGTACCATTCTTTGATTATTTTGCTCACGCTAATCATTTCTTCGACTGTTATTAGCAAGAAACCATTTGAATTAGTCAGTAAAGAAGTGGAAAACTCTACTCTTTAGCGACGAGAGTAAGTTCAACTTGATTGCTTCCGATAGAAGAATTCAAGTTGACGAAAGAAGTGCACACGTATTCAGCCACGACATTGTCGTCCATCCGTGAAGCATGGAGGAGGCTCAACTATGGTGTGGGGATGATTTTCTGGTGCGGGATGAGATGAAATTAGTGGTATTTTGGATCGTTTTCAGTATAGGGATATACTGGAATCCGTATTGCTACCATACGCGAGGAGGAGATGCCACTGCGTTGGGTTTATCAACATGCTAATGACCCAAAATATTCATCAAAGTTGGTTGGTTAAGGCTTGCGCAAAAAAATGTTGATATGTTGGAATGGCCCTCTCAATCGCCCGATCTAAACCCTATCGAGAACTTGTGGGCCATTTTAAAAAGACGGGTAGGGTGAAAGACGCACACATTCAAAAACGCACTTATGACATCACTAAAGTATGAATGAGAGGACATTTCAAAAGAAATTTTTGAGAATCTAGTGTTGTCCATGCCTAAAAGATGCGAGGATGTCTTAAAAAACAACGGCTACTGGGCAAAATATTACATTACGAAAACCCGGTATGTTTTGCACAGGCTGTTACCTAGTTAAGTTTAGTTTTTGTTTTTATGCATTAGGTCTATAACTTAATTCGTGCGGTTTGCTAAGAGATGGCGTAACATGTATTGTCCCGTTGTTATTATTCCATTGGAACATGTGTTGGAAAGCTACTGTCATTGTACGTCATTTCAGTATATGTCATTCATTTGAAGTGTAAACAACACTAATTTTTTTTCACTCAAAAATGTCGAACTTTATGCCTGAAAAGTGTTTTTGCGGGGAGTTCTTCTTCATTACTTTAATATGAAGAAAACTGCTGCCGAAAGTCATCGTATTTTGGTGGAAGTTTATGGTGAACATGCGCTAGCTAAGCGAACGTGCCAAAAGTGGTTTGCACGATTTAAAAGTGGTGATTTTGGCTTGGAAGACGATGAACGTCCTGGGCAGCCAAAAAAGTTTGAAGATGAAGAACTGGAAGCATTACTCTATAAAGATTGTTGCCAAACACAAGAAGAGCTCGCAGAATCGTTGGCGACCAGACACGAGGCAATAATTTTCCATCATGACAACGCTCGGCCCCACGTTGCTATTCCGGTTAAGAACTATTTGGAAAACAGTGCCTCTTCTGACTACCATTTGTTCCGGTCGATGCAGAACGCCCTCACTGAAATACGGTTCACATCAGAGCAGAATATCAAAAATTGGCTTGATTCATTCTTGGCTGCCAAGCTGGCGCAATTCTTTTGGGATGGGATCCACAAATTGCCAGAAAGATGGGAAAAAGTCAAAGCTTCAGATGGGCAATACTCTGAATAATACTATTGTATATGTTTCTTTTAAATAAACGTTCAAATTTTGAAAAAAAAACCGCACGAATTAAGTTGTATACCCAATAGTTGTTTCCGTTCATTGTTGTGGACAAAAAGTCCAACAGGATTGTACCATAGTAGGTAGCCTCCTTGCAATTTCTCGGCCTGAGAATCCTAACTCATTGAAAGCCTCTATTTTTCCTCTTTCTGACACTGTCAAAGTCTTTCCGGAACCCATTTCTTTTAAACTAAATAAAAACAGTTCTTGTCAACGCTTTTTTAAATATTCTTAACAAAACTTTGAAAAAAATCCCTGATGTGAACTCGAAATATTCGCAATGGCCTCATCCTACCCAAGTAGTTCATTGTTTGATCTTGGGAAATTCCAACGGTCGTTTCTTATTTACCCTTTAATTTTATGACTTCCTGTTGAGAAAATATGTACTTGTTCGCAGGTAGTAAAAGTTTGCGAGTACAAAATTTCAACAGGTATAAAGAGTGAAAAACGATTGCAAAATGTATGGCCTCATCCTAGTGATCGCCAGTGTATTATATAAGCCTCTTAGTAAAGACAACCTCCAAAGACATCTCACAATGGACAGTCCTCTGTTTTATCATTATTGTTCAAATCGAGCTGAAAAAAAAAAAATTGTTACATGAAAATCATAAAATTTCTTTCGAATTTCCTTCCATTAAGAGTACCATTAGTTTCAAATTAATTACCACAAACTTGAAAGCCACATGCGTCTAAACTGTGTTTTCTAATGTATCCTCTCTGGGTAACAAGTTCGTAGCTGGGTGAAGTACATTATGGCTAGACGAGTTCCAGACGTTCATGAATACATACATTATATTTATGTATACATTTATACAAGTACGTACATGAGTCCGTTTTATGCCTTTAAAGTGAAGATACACATGCGGATATCTGCCGATATAACCGATAATAATGTTAATGTATGCTTTATATTTGGCTGGAAAACCACAAGTAGCTATCGTTAGAGCCCTCCAGCACCTCAACGTGAATAAATCATTTGTGTCTAGAACCATAGCTCGTTACCATGATACTGTCAGTGTTGCAAAACGCCATGGAGGTGCTCATAAAAAAACAGAAACATCGGCAAAAATGGTTCGGAAAGTGAAGGCGCGAATTGAGCGAAATCCGCGTCGAAGTGGAAGAAAAATGGCTCGTGAGCTCAACATATCGTTGGAACGGATGCAACACACACTGAAAAATGAGCTTGGGCTCAAGCCATTGAAGTTCCAAAAAGCACACGATCTTACCCCGCAACAGAAAAAAATTAGAGTCGAAAGAGCGAAGGAGTTGCTACGCTTGAATGAAAGTGGTGAGTTGCCGAATTTGGTTTTTTCCAATGAGTCGCCATTTGTTATCGAACAATATGTCAACAAAAAAAATGACTGAGCTTACTTGCCAGAGAGGTCCTTCGAAAATTTACACCTTCGGACGGCTACCAGAAAGCAGGCAGCACCGATGGTAATGGTTTGGGCCGCCATAACCGCCGATGGTCGCTCTCCGCTCGTATTTTTGGACCGTGGCGTCAAAATTAATGCGATCGTATGCCGTGAAACTGCCTTAGAGGCAGTATTGAAGCCTTGGGCAAACAATCATTTCGGTCGGACACCGTGGACATTTCAACAAGACTCGGCACCGTCTCACAAAGCGCGCGTCAACCAAGATTTAAACCAACTCAAACAAGCACTTCGCCGGGAATGGGCCAAAATACCGCAGAGCCACTTGCGTGCAGCCTGCAATGCGTTCTTCGGCCGTCTCAAGGCCATTATTCGCGCCAAAGGTGGACATATTGAAAACTACTGATACAATTTGAAAATTGATGTATTTTCTATCATTTTTTGCTTTGGTACAATAAAATTTATCAAAAAATAAAAAAAATTATAGTATTTTAAAAAGTTGGAGTTCGAGTCATTCACCCTGTAGAATCCGCTATTTTGACTCATGCATTGTGTTTGGTTTGAATCTGTCAATTTGGACATAATTTGGGCGGAATTTCCAGGCTTGGTAACATGAGTGTTAAGAGCTTTTTTCAAAAAAAAAAAAAAAAGTGACGGCGGTGGTGTAACGCCGTAATGAAGTTCGTCGACTGCTATGCAAAAGTGTCTGGGTTGAAATCCCGTCCAATACCTGGAAATGGGTCAGCAATTGCATGCTCCGAAAGAAAAATTCCCTTATGTAAGTTACTTGCCTGTCCCGATTTTAGCTTACAAGCTTAATCTTATTAGCTTTATCCATTGGGCTTCCCACAAGCGAAAATTCTCGGCTTGATCCACACTCGGCTTTTTATCGTTATTCCCTCCCGCAGTTATGTAGAATAATCGTTCAATCTTAGAACTTCGACTCGAAAAACCTGCACCAATGCATGTTTGGGAAAGCCTTTATGTTCCAAAATGTAAATGTACTCTTCATATCCCACAACACCAGTTGAGTAAAATGATGATGGTTTACATTTATAGCACTTGCTAATTACTACAGGTCGGGATGACCTTACCATTTGTCGTCTCGTATATTCTTCATATCATCATATCGCGTGTTTTCCCCAGTGACCTATTTTTTAGAGTCTACTATTTCGTTCTGCCGGATAGTGACGCACAGATGTCCTTTATATCTAGAAAACAGCTTAGAGATTTCGCCATAACATATACCATAGTTTTCTATTCCCTGTTTAGCCTGTCCATTCCACAGCATTTCCCAGATGGTTGTGATCTTCGGAGAATTCTTTCGCAGCCCTAGCAAGACTTATAAATGTCAGCTTCTAGCCAATTAATTCAACAAAAAATGTTCACATGCGATTATACCCTCTGCTTCACAACTGTGTGCTTTTACATATATTACCTTTTGACGCTTTAAATAGGTAATAGAAATCATTTAAATCCCTCATAAGACTTTAAGTCCATGATAAATGCATGTAAAGTTGGCCTCGCGAATGTTATACAAAATAAACCATTTCGAGTGGAGGCGTTCACTGTTTTACATTATTTATACGAGTATTTATGTTGAACGTACTCGTATTCTCAGTATCGGCCTTAAAACAAAATAACAATAATTAGTAATAGTTTTTATATTTATTTCAAATCTCATATCTTCAGGTTTTTGCGAGCATTGCAAAAGCCGTTCAGATGAGAGCAAATCTGTCGTTTGCTTTTTGTTCAAAAAGAACCCTAACATGCAATATTGAGTGTGTATAAATTTGTAAAACAAATTTAAGATTTGATGACTTGTTGAAGTACATTTTCTTGTAAAGGTTGCGGCAAGAGTAAAAACAGATGAACAAGCCAGTTATTAGGTGACATAGATCCACGCCATGTAAAACCTTAACAACATTGTTCAATTTGGATTAGATCCATTTACTAAATGGATATACGAGTATATTGTATTATGTCATCAATCAGTATAGACCTTCTAACTATTGACCATGGATCCTGGTATGTAATTCATTTCAGTTGAATTAAAGAATTGCTTAGGGAGGAAATTACTGGTATACCTATTGATTTCCGTTTCTATTTTCTTTTCCACATTTTCCCGATTTAAAACTTTGCAGCAGACTTGACTATTAACACGAAAGTAAACATCGCAATTTATTTCCTCCTTAAGTGCCTGCACTTGTATGTTTGTATTTTTCGAATTGATTAAAAGTGGCACCGCTAAGGGAAATTCATTACCCCACTGTTGAATATCATTCAATCAAACCTTTCTTAGAGTCTGCCCCCAACAAGTTGGCTAAACAGAAGTACGAGTAATCGTACTATGTGCGTCAGCATTTTGCCACCACACCTCTTGCATTTCTATGATATTTTGTTTTTCTTGTTTATAAAGTGAAATTACAATTACGAATGCACTGGCAATTTCTTTGGCGTATTTCCTTCTTATTTATGGCAGCCATTGATGCAATATTGCTGTTGTTAGTTATTACACAATTTGAAGATTTTTCTTATCCCAACATAAGACAACAAAAAAATATTTGTGACGTGTGATATATAGTAAAGCAACTGCGTACCGGTGTGAATTGATGAATAGGCCGGAAGAGTAGCTTTTCGTGTTCATTTGTAATACCAGTGTGCCAAACGTTTAAATTGTTATATCATTTAGGAGTTAAGGCGTAAGGAATGGAAGCAACACATTATTTGAAATGTCACTATGACGTGTCATTGAATTGGTCGTCAAAATGTGTGGAGACGGATAAAAGTCGATATTTGATTAGCTTAAGTTGCATTTAAGTAAACTAAATTTTTGCCGTGCTAAAGGAAGAAGATAAGATAGTTCATGGTATGTACATATGCACCTACATTCACCCTGTCAAACGAGCATTTTCGATGTACCTTGTCACTGCAATTTTTGGGCTATCTTTCCTTTCTTGAAACTCAATTTAAAGAACCAAGTAGATAAAACCGGAAGTCTAAATCAATGGACAAGCCGCAGTTTTTTTTCACGAGCTAAGTATCAAATAGTTTAACATAATCGTATATTTTAACTATGAAATGAGTTACACGATGACATATTAAAGATGGTAATTTTCACTGACTGGACTGGGCCTAAAGGTTATGCGCAGTGACCCGTTCCAATTGTGCTTTGCGTTCAGATGTTAAAATATGTTTCCCTACGATAAGACTGCTTCCAGATATTCTTACGTTTAAATGTACTTACTATACGTGTGCAGAAATTCACCTGAAGAAGTTTTTACGTATTTTCCTTCTTTTTTTTTTTTTTTAGTAAATCTTTAACTTTTTTTGTTTTGATGTATAATTGAGAAAAAAGTAACCAAGTTAGTAGTTTGGTGCATTGATGTATGGTGTTCTTTCGTAGACGAAGAGTACACTGCGACTGGCAAAAGGGCTAAATAAGAACAAAATGCATCACACTAGTACAACGGATCTACGTATCCCGGACATCACCTAACATCCTGCCAACTTTTTTCCTTTTGCTGAGGGTTCTATTCGCTAGTTGAGAAGGAATTAAAAAGGCTGGGAAAGCGCAGAAAGTTACCTCGATGAACTCCAGGCAGCCTGGATGCTGCCTATACAGATTGCCTTCAAGTAGAAATCGCAAGCGGGATTATAAATGTTTACGGACGGTCTGAATCGCCTAATTAATTTTCGCACCATTGCGATTTTTTTATTCACTGTGATTGCGATTTTTGAATAATTTACAAAACATTGTAGGTATAAAAGCCTTCAAAGTATTAATCTTGGCTAAACCGACGTTTACTTACTTACTATTTGGTTTATATCGTTGAGGGTCATGAAAATCAACCTGCATCCTCATGGGACTTGCTGTATCAAATGTTGAGAGAGACGGTCATTACCTTATTTAGTGAACCATATAAATCAGCGGATGGTTGTAGCGAGATTCAAAGAAGGTAGCGATATGTATTTGTGGAAGTTGCGTTCATTCAAAAATCGGTGCTACGGCGGGCGACTTATTTACGCAGTTTAGAGTAATGGCATAAATAACAGCTGCTACGTATCAACTCGCCTTAAACCCAGGGTTTACATGAAGCTGCAGTTAATCAATATAGATGACACTCCAGCGCCTAATGGTTATTACTGGCAAATGCAACACATCGATCCCCTTCCAGCAAGTTAGTAAGTGCGAGCTTTTCTTAAAGCATTCGCTTCACTTGGTGAAAAATGGTGCAAAAAATAAAGAGGGTTCGCAAACTTACATTTACGCATGAAGCACCCTCTGCCAAGCAAAATTCCGTTTTCTTTTTAAAGAAATATACACAACGTCCACCAGGCGATTACACTCAACGTGGACATAGGATCGGGCAAGCCCCTGACTAAATCTCTAGTGAAAAGATATATTTTTCGACAGAGAAGCGTTCGCGGAAATGATGCACACCTACTTTGTAATCAGCAGCGGGTCAGTGGAAACCGTATCACACCAACTGTTGCAATTAAACAGGGTAAAGTTCATCTAGTTCCGACGCAAATTCTATCGCTCCAAGGGAGAACTAGAGACTGATAATTTCAGGAAGGCGAGTTGCGACATTAAAAATGTCATCATGGTGAGCACGGCAAGATTATTCAAACGATTCTGTGACGGAGATTTAGTTGGTAATGGGGAAACTAATGGAGAGTAGTTCTGCATAAATATCATGTCCTGATGACAACAATAAATAATCTATTCCCTCATAGGCCGTTTGAATTTACCACTATCACGAAACGAAACTCAAGAAATAACTAACCACAATTCTATGTAGACCGGTAGGCTGACCTAATGCTAATTATCTGGTTTAAGGAGGGAATACTTGGTGGTAATAGTTAACAATAAGCTGATATGCAAGACGAATTTCAAGTTTTTAAGTAAAAGACCCTATTGAAGCGCAAAAAGTCATTTTTGTAACCACAAAGCGATTATTTATTGTTCTGTTTACTAAAATAGTTTTTTTTTGATGGTCTGTATTATGCCTCATCATCCGAATAATATTGAGAAATCCTTAAACAGATGCTGTACTTAATTTGAGAATGACCTTCATCACCTTTGCTAAAAATCTTTAAAAACTATTTGCATTTTCACCGATGTTAAATTTAATTGACGCAAAAATATCACAAAACCTTATCATAAGCGACGAGGCACATCTCGACTTATGAACTGTGTAGCAGCTATTGGGTCACTGCAATTCTTCAATTGATACGCCAACGACTATAACACCCTCGTAAAATGACTGCATGGTAAACCATTACGACTGTGGGCATCATTGGACCATATTTATTTGAAGATGGTGAGTGCAATAATGCTGTTACAATTACTCAAGATCGCTATCGTGACCTTAATCAATCAATCAATTCGACCTACAGCACAAGTAATTATAATAAGGTGATTTTACATCACAGACCTTTCGAGTCATAGTACAAATTTTGCGAGCAACTTTTCCCAGCCCAATAATGTTCTGAGTTGGTGATATCGACTGGCAGCACGTCTGCAAGGTTTGACCGTCCCCGGAATATTTTCTGCGGGAGTACTTTAAGGGAAAGGTGTAAAACACCGACAAAGCATCCAAAATTCTAATGTTTAAGGATAATGTTCGAAAACATATGATTCAAATACCTTTATTTTAAATTAACTTTGTAATTAATTTATAAATGTAAATCATATAGTAATGGCCTAAAACGTTTAGCTAAACAAAATTAATGGTGATTTTGCATTGCTGAAAGCGATATTTTCAACACTCCTTTTGTTTTCAGGATAACTAGACATCAATCATCAGACAATCCATACTGCTCAACGAGGCTTCTAAATTGTTTCTTGGGTAATGCCTTGGTTAATGGATCAGTCAATTGATCATTTGTGGGTACATACTGCACCAAGCTTTGAGGTTGCGCATATGTATATTTAGAGGTTTTTATTGTTCCTGTCCCTTTTTATTTGCATGCGATTAAAGATATTTAAAAGTTTCTTTATAAATTTAATATCACTTCCACAAACAAGCCCATTATCCACATAAAGGGCTAAGTACAAAATAGATTCCTTAGATTTTACAGATAAATGTACATGGATCAGCTCTTGATTGTTCTAACCCACGTTGCAACAAACACTCAACTATTCTTTTGTTCCATCGCCTCAAAGCTTCTTTGAGTCCATATAAGCTCTTATTTAACTGGCAAATTTGATCATCATCTTCGAACCCAAATATTTGTTCCATATAAATACGCTCTTTCAGGATACCATATGCAAACGCTGTTTTCACATCAAAAGGATAAATTTCCAGATTCTGAGCGGCAGCTATTGCCAATAATGTTCTAACAGATTCATATTTAACGACCGGAGCAAAGGTTTCTTCAAAACCTATACCATACTTCTGTGAGCAACCCCTTCCAACTAGCTTTGCCTTGTATTTATCTATCTCTCCGTTGCCTTTGTATTTTATTTTAAACACCCACCGATTTATGATAATATGTTCGCTTCCAGTTCTTGGCACCAGTATCCATGTTTTATTATTTTCGAGAGAGTCAATCTCTTCATTTTTGGGAGTCTTTAGATTTCGTGGCTTGCTCTAGGGTTTTTGGTTCCAACTCACATACACAAACTTCAGCTAAAGTCAGTTCTTCCTCAGACTTGTCTTTGTTTGGCCGTAAACGATTTCTAGATAACGTAGGGACTTCTTAAAGTTTGAAGATTTGGATATCAGTAAGTTTTTTGTGACTTACTTCTTTCAGCGCAACTGTCATCCAAAATGCTATCCTATAAATTTATTGTTTTATTTTGACAACTTGACCTGGATCATATTTCTCAACTATTTCGTGAAGCTGCTGCCTTTCTTCGTTGGATATCAGATCTCTTCTGATTAATATTCTTCTTCCAACAGGTTTGAAAATTCTGTAAGCTTTACTCTCCTTATTATAGGTAATCATCAGGCATTTAACCCAGTTTCTCTTCCATTTTGTTCTTTGTTCCTTAGGAATATGAACATAAACCTCACTTCCGAATATTCTAGGATTTTTGACAGATGGTTTCGTGCCCAACTGTTTTTTGTAAGGTGTAACTCCATCGATCGTGTGTGATGCTATCCGATTTCTTAGATATAGTGCGGTATGTGTAGCTTCTGCCCAGAGATACAAGGAAGGTTGTCTTTTATGTAACATTGACTTTGCACTCTCGATAATTGTCATATTCTGCCTTTCGATAAAGCCATTCTGCTCAGGTGCTGTTGGATTTGACAGTTCATGTTTAATTCCATTGGTTAGAAGAAACTTTCGCACAGGGGAGTTGCAGAATCCCAGACCCCCATCTGATCTCAGTCGTCTGATCGAATGTCTATGAGCTTCAACTTCAGTGCAAAACTTAATAAGGTTAACAAGTATATCTGTTTTATTTTTCAGAAAAAATACATAGTAATACCTTGAGAAATCATCTTTTAGCAACATAAAATAATTAGCACCACCAATTGATGAAATACTCATCTTTCCACACAAATCAATGTGAAAGATTTCTCCAGGTGTACTAGCTTGTCTAGCACCTGATTTTGGAAAATCCGTAAGCACAGCCTTCGCTAAATGGATCTTCTTTAGATACGTGGTCGATTTTGAGATCATTCACAACTCCTTTGTTATTCATATCTCGAAGTGTCTTCAAATTAACATGTCCTAAAGGTTCATGCCACAGCATAAGTGTGGCTTGTTGGTACAACATTCAGTTGAACTGTCTTTATTGGCATCAAATTCTTCTTATATAATCGGTTTTCTCGAACTCCATCAGCAATTAATTTATTAGCTTTCATAATGATCACATGTTGCACACCTTCCTCAAAAATGTTAGTCCTTTTTCGGTTGACCTTGAAATATGTAAATATGAAATTAAGTCCAAGACCTGGAACAAATAGAACATCTTTAATTGTATAAGCAGTTTTTGACTCCTTAGAGTAAATAGCATGCACATCTATGTCCCCAATTTTCTGTGGTCTCCCACTCGTACCTCACATTTTGCGTCAGCAAATGGAATAAACCTCGTGAACCACTCCCTCTGGAATGACATATGGTAGCTCCTGAGTCCGCGTACCATACGTTCTTTATCTTTCCTTGGGTTGTTGCTGATTGAAGAATAAATAACTGACACTTACTATCGGAAATTGTTGTTTGCTCGCTTGGGCGTCTTTCTCTGTGAATCATAAGAGAAGGACGATTGGTTGTGTTTTAATTCCCGTCAAGCTTTTGTTATCGACCTCGCTGACGTTTAAAACACTCTCTTGCAAAATGACCTTGTTTTTAACAATAATTATATTTACCTGGCCATTGTTATTTATTATCATGTGATGATAATACCCTGTGATAATGTTTCCGTCTGTTTTTGCCGCTGCTGGCTGTGTAGGCTGCTCTACAAGCTACATCATTCCCATCATTACTTAAGCGAAGGTTAATAAGTGATTCTTCGTTGACTAAGTGGTCAGTTAGACGTTCAATGTTTTGATCAGCGCGTGGCTCTGTATACCAGACAGTTCTTAAATGACCAAATTTGCTTAGCAGGGTACTGAGAATCTTTGCAATTACTATCGGTTCTTTCTGCTCAAGATCCATGTCCTTCAGCAGTTGAGTAAGCGATGTGACTCTGACTACATAATCAGCCATGCTTTCTGCTTTCTTCAGTTTTCAAGAAGTACTTGGGCAGATTGCTCGCATCTCGCAGAATGAACAGTTTTCAGTCTCGACCACATCTGTGCCGCCGTACTGCAGTCTGTGAGATATTTTAATTGCTCTAACTCTATGCCTCTCACTATGAATGCTTGTGCTTCAGCATATTTCTCATCCCAGGGTTGTGAGCTGAAAGTTGGTCTTGTTATTATTCCTAATACCCTGTATCCTACTTCGTCAACGCTAATTTGGAGAATGATTCTAAGGAAAAAACCGTTCTACAGTAAGGGTTTATCTCCAATGTTGACATCATTTATCGAGGACTAAAGAAAAGGCTTATTTTGGTGTACCCTAAATGAAATTGCTCTTTTAGTACTAATGGTAGAAACTTCGTGTAGGACTTTATTTTTAGAAGAAACACTAGCCTTTGTAACGGCGTTCAAATAAAGTTGCAGCAGATGAAATTTAAAAAAAAAGAAGATTTGTTAGCTTTTAAGTTCCAAAGGCTATGAATAAAAAATGATTTTATGTCGTTTTGGATTATTTTTATTTTATGTGTGTACTAAAACAGTTATAATAAGTGCTCAAAGTGTCCTCCTTGGTTTTGTATGCATGCTAGAGGCCGTTTTTGGATTTAAATGCGAATGTTTATTGATGCTAACTGCTGCCTCACTTTTGATGACGCTTGGAGAATACGCTCTTCCAATTCAATTAAAGTTGCTATTTCGGTTGAGTAAACAAGTTCTTTCATTCCTCTCCATACAAAAAAAATCCAATACTGTAAGGTCAAGAGATCTTGCGGGCCAGTGAACTGCTCCATTTCTTCCTATCCAACGGTTACCGTACACTTCATCTAGCCAATTCTTAACCTCACGACCATAGCGGGTTGAAGCCCCGTCCTGTTGAAAATATGATGAAGCTAGTTGAATCAGTGGGATGTCTTCCAATGGTTCTGGTAAATCATTTCGCAAAAGCTCCAGATAGTTTGTACAATTTAGCCTATGTGGGTGGTAGTTTGAAGGGGCCGAATAACTTGTTTCCAATTACACCTGCCAATATATTGACGCAGCCCACGTGTGAAGATTATGAAAATTTGTGATCCCACTTCTTGTAAATTGTCATTCGTCCATCCAAAGAATTCTGCTAATAAACTCGTTGGGTGGCCGTGGCTTAAATGGTAGTGGACTGGCTTCCAAATCGGAAAGTTCGGTGTTCAAATCCCAGCCTCGCCCGAAAGACGTATCATCCATTTTTTCAGTTATCGAAAATCAAGTAAGACGAGTAGTTGACTAGAAATCAACATCAAGCCAACTTCCACTAAAAATTTAGTCTCCCCATTAAATGTTGGATGCCACCCATGGGGCGTAATAACCACTAAGCCCAACCATCTTTCTTTCTCTCTCTATCCCATTTTCCAAAAAACTTAACTTATGCTGAAGTATTATAAGTGTATTCATACCCACTTGAGTGTTAAGTTCTTTTTTAAAAAAAAAAAAAAACAAAATCCAAGCTCCGCTCCAACAACTAGTAAGGAAACTCGAGTCTCTTTTTCAAATCATGTGGAGCAGTTCTTTTACAGGTGTGTGGTGGTAAGTGTTTCTGTTATTAAATGCGATAAAAAATTAATTTTAAAATCAAGTACAATATCAAAAAGAAAACTGCGAACAATGCTATTAATTGAATTTACAAATTATATTTTTAATTCTTATACAACTTGACTGCTTGATGGTCCAAACGAGAAAGAGAGTGATGCCAAAACAAAATCAATTAGAGGTTAAGTATTCTGCATGCCATCGTCGCCAGAACCCTTGTTTTAATGTCTGTAAAAGAGACAAATTAATATGAGGAGAAATATTGCTATTAAACTCGTCATGTCGAGGAATCGAAACATATGGTTCACCAACTAAAATGTGAGCCGGACTTGGAGCTGTTGGATCCGTATCTGGAGTAGGCCACAAAGGTCGTGAATTAAGCAACGCTTCCACCTGTGTAAGCAAGGTGTACATTTCTTCGTATGTAAGTCTTTGATCCTGAATAGTGCGCTTTAAGTGTTGCTTGACGGACTTTACGCCCGCCTGCCACAATCCGCCAAAATGTCGGGCTGATGGAGGAATAAATTTCCATGCTATTTTATCCTTCGATAAATGGTCTATAACTACATCAATATGGTGTTGTCTTATCAAAAATTGAAACATTTCATTTAAATTCCGTTTACTCCATGAAAATTTGAGCTCCAAATTTCTGCAGGTTTGCCACGACGGGCCGCAAACCTATCAAGTGCGGCAAGGAAGGCGGAAGTTGAAAGGTCACTCACCAGTTCTATACGAATAACGAAATATAGCCCTTTACGAATTTTGGATTTCGTCCTCTGGCCAAGCGCAATGTTAATGGTCCTGCATAGTCTACTCTGACTTTACTAAAGGGGCGCGCGAAGCAGATACGATCGGAAGGAAGGTTACCCATAAATTGTTCTACCGAGAATCTACGATGACGGAAACATGATACACATTCGTGGACGACTTTGCGTATAAGGTTACGAACTCCTATAATGTAGAACTCTTGTCGAAGGATTGCAAACATCTGAGATACACCCGGGTGTAAATGTCTTTTGTGGATGTACTCGACGACGAGTTTCGCGAACCTAGTGTCCTTGTTAATTATTATCGGATGTTTCGTTGCAACATAAGCTCCGACTCTACAATACAACCACCAACGCGGAGTACTTCATGTTCATCCAAAAACGGGTTACTTCCTTTTCTTAACGCGTTTAACATTTTAATTGTTCGGATTTCAGAAGCAAAACTAATCGATTGATAGAACATTATTAGTATTAATTTTGCCTTATAGTATATACGAGGGCGGGTCAATAAGTCCGTGTGAATTTCTGACCTCTTTACTGAAACAGCAACACTGCTCCTGTCAACAGGCATCTGTCAGTTGACTCCTGTCAAAATTTAAACTTGCTGCGTCAGTTAGTTTGTGTTTGACAGCTATTTTTATCAGACTACTCACTAATTTGAGGAGAAAATGGAAAAAAGTGAATTTCGTGTGCTTATTAAGCATTATTTCTTGCGAAAAAAAACCATTACCGAGACCAAGGCTAAGCTTGATAAATACTATGGGGACTCTGCACCATCGATTTCAATGGTAAAAAAGTGGTTTACTGAATTTCGTTGTGGCTGTACAAGCACTGAAGATGCCGAACGTTCTGGACGCCCAGTTGAGGTCTCTACACCCGAAACAATCGAAAAAATTCACGATATGGTGTTGGCCGACCGAAGATTGAAAGTGCGAGAGATTGTGGAAGTCGTAGGGATCTCGCATGGCTCAGTGGTTTCAATTTTGAATGATCACTTGGGGATGAGAAAGCTTTCCGCAAGATGGGTGCCGCGTTTGCTCACAGTCGACCACAAACGCAATCGTGTAACAACTTCACAGGAAGGTTTGGCGTTGTTTAATCGCAATATGGAGGAGTTTTTGCGCCGTTTTGTAACCGTGGACGAAACATGGATCCATCACAATACACCAGAGAACAAACAACAGTCAAAACAGTGGGTTTCTAAGGGTGAATCGGCGCCAAAGAAGGCCAAGGTGGGTTTGCCAGCCAATAAAGTTATGGCGACTGTTTTTTGGGATGCACACGGGATAATCCACATTGACTACCTTCAAAAGGGAAGAACAATCAATGGGGAATATTATGCCAACTTATTGGACCGATTCAATGACGATTTGAAAAAAAAACGACCTCATTTGGCCAAGAAAAAAGTTCTTTTCCACCAAGACAATGCAAGGGTGCACACATGTGCAGTTGCCATGGCAAAAATCCATGAATTGGGCTATGAATTGCTCCCTCATCCACCCTATTCTCCAGATTTGGCTCCGAGCGACTACTTCTTGTTCCCAAACCTGAAGAAATGGCTTGGTGGAAAAAGATTTGACTCCAATGATGAAGTCATCTCGCAAACAAAGGCCTATTTTGAGGACCTCGACAAATCATTTTTTTTTGGAAGGGATACAAAAATTGGAGAAGCGTTGGACAAAGTGTATAGAGCTCAAGGGAGACTACGTTGAAAAATAAAATTATTTTTTTATCAAAAAATCTTGGTTTTAATTCAAAAGTCACGGACTTATTGACCCGCCATCGTAGCTAGGAATTAAAGAAAATATTTCTGACGTGCGATTTGCAATAAAAACTGACCACCTTTTTGGCAATGCCGAAAGCCAATGAAGGACAATCGCTGTAGACACTGATTTGCATATCTTCGAATTGTAAAGAGGTTTTAAATTTACTTACTAAACGAGATAGCAGAGCCGCTCCGCAAAGCTTAAGACGAGGAAGAGATACAACCTTGATTGGAGCTACCTTACTTTTGGCAGCTACGATGATACTAATAATGTTTCCAGTAGAATCCACACTGCGGCAGTAAACGACGGCTGCATACGCTTCAAGTGATGCATCGCAGAATCCAATAAACTCGACGTTATGCTTAGATGTCCAGAGGATTCGTGGAATATTCAGCTCCTAAAGCAACGGAAGTTGTTCTCGAATAGATTGCCATTTATTTAAAAGCTCTGTTGATATAGTATCGTCCCAAGTATAATTCTCGCGCCAAAGTTTCTGAAAGAGAATTTTAATAGAAATTATGACTGGAGTTAGAAACCCAATTGGATCAAAAATTCTCGATGACTCCGACAATATGTGACGTTTTGTGAAAGATGAATTTACACTTAAATTAACCTTTTATGAAAAGGAATCCTTGGCAGGGGACCACTGTAGGCCTAGTAATTTTACACAATTGTACTCCTCGAATTCTCTTGGTGTTATTTCCCGTTGGTCTTCCGGCAGACTTAATAGCAAGGGCCAGCAGTTAGTAGTCCATTTGCGGAGATTGAACTCACCTGAGCGTAGTAAGTTTGTAAGTTCCAAACGTAGGGAAGTGATTTCGTCGATAGAATCGGCTCCGGTAATTACATCGTCTATGTAAAAGTCATTAAGTAAAACCTTAGATGCACGCGGAAAAACGTTAATCGAATCTTGAGCCAACTGGTACAAATTTCTTACTGCAAGGAATGGTGCACAGGCTGTCCCATAAGTAACCGTCAGTAAACGATAATGTTTAAGCGGTAAACTATTTGAGTTCCTCCAACAAATACGTTGAAAATCTGTATGGTTGGGATGTACTCTAATCTGGCGAAACATTTTTTCGATATCTCCAGATATTGTGTACAGATGTCTACGAAACGCGATGCATATCGAGAAAAGGTCGCGCTGATGTGTTTGACTAGTAAGAAGAGAATCATTAAGTGATCGATTTTTATCTGCTTTGGCAGAGCCATCAAAAACTACTCTCACTTTAGTCGTGCTGCTATCAGTTTTGAAAACTGCGTGATGAGGAAGGTAAAAATACTCTTTAGGAGATCTGTCTATGTCATCTTCAGGTACCTCTTCCATATGACCTAACCTTAAAAATTTCTCAATGAAATCTGTGTAACTTTCCTTTAAACTTGGATCCGAACTAATTCTACGTTCTGTCGACAAAAAACGTTTGAAGGCCATATTAAAACTACCTTCAAATTTTAAATCTTCATTGGATTTAAATGGTAATTGCACAATATATTTTCCATCAGGCAGGCGAGAATGAGTATGGCAAAAATTTTCTTCTGCATGCTGATTGTCAGCAGACAGCTTTTCTTCATTTTGAATTTCCTCAAGTCGCCAAAAGTGCTCGAGATCGAATGGAAAAACAGAACCTAATCGAGTGCAGAACGACTTAATCCTTTTCTGAGAAGTGGGGCCATTCATGTTTCCGGATGCTACCCATCCAAATATTGTTGGGATTAGGTCGGGCATTCCTTGCAGGCCACGAACTGGTTTTCCATTAAATATACTGAAAGCCTTGTCAGCTCCGATGAGTAGGTCAATATTACCTGGTACATTAAATTTCGGATCGGCTAACTTAAACGAAGTGGGTAAATTTGAATTGATTGTGGCTGATGCAGAAGCTGGGATTAACGATGTGAACTTTGAAACAATATAGCAAGAGACATAAATAATATCTTTAGTAAATCGAGAAAACAGTTTGAGTGTGACAATTCCGTTTGTAACACCAGCTGAAACTGATCCAACACCTACGATAGGAATACGAGCAGGTTTGCGGACGAGCCTTAATCGCTGAACCGTCTGCTCCGTAACAAAAGATACTTGTGATCCTGTGCCCAGCAATAATGGAATGGTCTGAAGAGTCCCTTGCTTGTCGAGAATATATGCTATAGCAGTTGGCAACGTCGTTTGAATTGAACGATTAGAGTTAAACAAGTTGCTTTCTGCAACTATTGATGAGCAAAGCGAGAGTGGAACCGCGGTCGTAGAATTAGATGTTGGTGGACTCGATGAATTTGCTGAATTTACATCTGCAGTGGTAGACGATGATTGTTGATAATGAACAAGCGATTGGTGCCGGGAATTACAAATGCGACAACGAAAGTTGGAGCGGCACTTATTTTGAGAATGTCCAGCATGTAAACAGTTGAAAGATAATGAATTCTCTTTCACAAATGAGCGGCGACGAATAATATCAAGAGATAAGAACGTAGGACATTTACTTAATTTGTGATCGGCTTTACAGTTAGGACACTGTATATTTGTCTCAACAAAATGAGATTGTACAGATTTAAAAGTTTTACCACGAGATTGATTCACTCGAGAGAGAGCCTGATATGACTCCAAAGCATCGCAACGACCTTGCAAGAAATTTAAGAGTTCGTCTATGGTACTGTTGTCCCTAGAGCCGCTTTTTTCAGCCCATGCTTGTCTTGTCTTATGATCAAGTTTTTGCAGCAAAATGAAAATAACCCAATGATCACGACTGGTAGCTTTAAGTGCTGTAATTGTTTCATCAGCACTATCAGTTAGTTTTCGTAAATGTTGTACACTTAGTGAGTTCATCGTAGGCATTGACACAAAAGATTGAATATACGAGGGCGGGTCAATAATTCTGTGCATTTTTGAATTTCTGACCTCTTTACTGAAACAGCAACACTGCTCCTGTCAACAGGCATTTGTCAGTTGACTCCTGTCAAAATTTAAACTTGCTGCGTCAGTTAGTTTGTGTTTGACAGCTATTTTTATCAGACTACTCACTAATTTGAGGAGAAAATGGAAAAAAGTGAATTTCGTGTGCTTATTAAGCATTATTTCTTGCGAAAAAAAACCATTACCGAGACCAAGGCTAAGCTTGATAAATACTGCACCATCGATTTCAATGGTAAAAAAGTGGTTTACTGAATTTCGTTGTGGCCGTACAAGCACTGAAGATGCCGAACCTCCTGGACGCCCAGTTGAGGTCTCTACACCCGAAACAATCGAAAAAATTCACGATATGGTGTTGGCCGACCGAAGATTGAAAGTGCGAGAGATTGTGGAAGCCGTAGGGATCTCGCATGGCTCAGTGGTTTCAATTTTGAATGATCACTTGGGCATGAGAAAGCTTTCCGCAAGATGGGTGCCGCGTTTGCTCACAGTCGACCACAAACGCAATCGTGTAACAACTTCACAGGAAGGTTTGGCGTTGTTTAATCACAATATGGAGGAGTTTTTGCGCCGTTTTGTAACCGTGGACGAAATATGGATCCATCACAACAAACAACAGTCAAAACAGTGGGTTTCTAAGGGTGAATCGGCGCCAAAGAAGGCCAAGGTGGGTTTGTCAGCCAATAAAGTTATGGCGACTGTTTTTTGGGATGCACGCGGGATAATCCACATTGACTACCTTCAAAAGGGAAGAACAATCAATGGGGAATATTATGCCAACTTATTGGACCGATTCAATGACGATTTGAAAAAAAAACGACCTCATTTGGCCAAGAAAAAAGTTCTTTTCCACCAAGACAATGCAAGGGTGCACACATGTGCAGTTGCCATGGCAAAAATCCATGAATTGGGCTATGAATTGCTCCCTCATCCACCCTATTCTCCAGATTTGGCTCCGAGCGACTACTTCTTGTTCCCAAACCTGAAGAAATGGCTTGGTGGAAAAAGATTTGACTCCAATGATGAAGTCATCTCGTCATTTTGAGGACCTCGACAAATCATTTTTTTTGGAAGGGATAAAAAAATTGGAGAAGCGTTGGACAAAGTGTATAGAGCTCAAGGAAGACTACGTTGAAAAATAAAATTATTTTTTTATCAAAAAATCAGTTTTAATCCAAAAGTCACGGACTTATTGACCCGCCCTCGTATGACTGTATAATTGTATTAGAACGATCGTAACGTTACTCCAAACGCTCCCAGGTCCACATAGTTGGAGTCGTGGACGGGTATATGTTTAATCAAACTAGCTGCCTCATCGCGAAGAAAGGACTTAAGATATTGGAATTTTTGGCTTGATGTTAAATTGGACTTAGTGTCTATAGGACCGATAAATAGATCGCGAAAACTTGGCCACTCTTTGTAATCACCAGAAAAAATAGGAATATTTATTTTGGGCAGTGCAATGGAAACTGATTCTTTTGAGATTTTTAGGATGTCTAATAATAAATTTTGCTGGTTAGCTACTTTATCTATGCCCGATTGTTTTCCACAGGATTTTCGGCATTTCGCCTATCGAGAACAGCTTTTTGAGGTTAGATTGAGCAGAAAAATATTTAGTTTCATATTATTCAAAATCATCTGCAGAAGCTACCATATTATTTCACCGACAAGACCAAATAATTGATTTTGTAATTACACGAAATCTGTCACCGTGTCTTCTAATTTTTCGAAACGAATTTCCAAGAGTTCAAGTGTAACACGTTGGCCAATGTGCTTCACTTGGTTTTCCGCGGAAATTGCAGCCCGGGTTATGCACCCCTTAATATGCCCGCGTTTGATTTTAATGGCACTCATTTTCGATTTAAATTAATATACACAAAGTCCATAAATTAGTATAAATTATTTTTTCATAAACTGAGAATGTATGCAATTGTCTCAATAAAGCACATGCAGTTAATCATGCAGAGAAAAAAAAAATTATTTGTATCACGCGTTTAATATCCAATAAATCTCAAATCATAAAAAAAACAGCATACAACAAAGAAAAGAATTTCGTCCATGTGTTCAAATCAAAAAAAAAAAAAATTAAATAATTTTCACAGATTTGGCTTAAGAAGGACCAAAATGTTTCTGTTATTAAATGCGATAAAAAATGAATGCTAAAACCAAGTACAGTATAAAAAAGAAACTGCGAACATTCTATTAATTGAATTTACAAATTATATTTTTAATTCTTACACAACTTGACTTCTTGATGGTCCAAACGAGAAAGAGAGTGATGTCAAAACAAAATCAATTATTTGGTGATTGAATATTAAAGTGGACTGTAACTGTTCGTTGTTTAGAATACATATGTAGAGTAATATATAAAATATTTGGCTCAGTTTTAATATGAGTAGTAAGTAAAACAAATAGTCAATTCATTAAGCTTTCATGTGAAGTTAATTGAAGTTGAATTATCAATGATTATGTCTTTAAATAAAGTATTCAGGAACAGTATGGATAAAGATTCTCTCCATGCAGTACATTAGAAATTTTATGTCTGGAAACATTGAATTACAAAGCTAAGCCTGTGATGCTGATTGGTGCATCAGTTGTAACAGCCTCCAGTATTCTTTCATCAGCCAAAATCCTTCTTACTTGTGGGGTTCCAAGCATTCGGTCGAAACTGATCCCGTTTCTCTAAGCCTTTGATACGTATTTCCAAATACTCTTTTAATAGGAAGTCCTCAGTTAGGATAAAGTTCATGGTATTTTTGTCGCGCATTAGTTGAACTTCCATTGCATAGCCCATAAACGTAAATAATTTCTGCGTATTCTTGGTGTAAATTTCAAACAGCGTTTCTAAGCAACTGTAACCTTAGCGTAAAAAATTGATCTGATGACTTAATTTTTCTTCCTAATCTTTTATACCATTTCTGTAAGGTACAATATTTTCCAAATAGGCCTTCATACCCTAAACCTAACTCTTCTGAGAACTTTTAAGGAACAGGGTAAGGAAATAAGGGTTTTGACAGGTAGTCAAATAAAAGAGCAAGCTTTAAAATTCTTTAATAGCTATACAATTTAAAAAAAAATATTAGAAAATTAATAATTCTTGGAAAACCACTCGTACAAGTATTGTCTACTGTTGTCAGAAACGTTGGTAAAGGATCATGAATTCCTTTTTTTACCTGCTCCATTAAGAAAACCTTAAGTATCATAAAATCTCTGGGTTAGTAAAACGTTGGGTTAATTAGGCATTTTCTGGAGAAAAGTCATTATACATAGTATAGTCGAAGTCAGAAATTAGTATGGGTAATTAAAATGGACCAGGCCTAGAAAATGGATATCTAAAGTCTCAAACAAGATATCAACTTTATTTAAACGCCGTTAAAAAGGCTAGTATTTCTTCTAAAGACAAAGTCCTACACGAAGTTTGTGCCATTAGTGCTAATAGAGCAATTTCCTTTAACATGGATCAGGGTGCACCAAAGGAAGCCTTTTCTTAAATCCTCGATAAACGATGTCAACATTGGAGATAGACCCTTACTGTAGAACGACTTTTTTCTTAGAATATGCCCAGGATCATTTCCCAAATTATTGTTGATGAATTAGGGGACACCCTGTATACATACTCTTTGAGTTTATTCTCTGCCATATAAATTTCCATTTGTCTTCGCCATAACTGATAGTTCTGTCCATTGAAATGATGAATGTGATATGTTCTTGATTCAGCCACACTCAAACCTGATGTCTCTGATACTTCTATATGAATCACGGAGTTATCTTGGCCAATTTCTTCTAATGTCTGATCCAATAACGTTCTATCGTCAATAGCAGAATCGTCCGTATTTTGCCTCTCGGCGAAGTTCCCTTTATCCTTAAAGTGTGGTTATTTATATTGCGAGTACAATGGGCATGAGAATGTCTGGTCCCATAACTTTTTAGAAATAATTAAATACGCTTCTGATTGGAAACCAAAAGAAAAACTTTTTAACAAATTAAGAACAAAGTTTTATTAAAAAGTTAAAGATTTCAAAGTATTGGGTTGTACCACATGAAATGGTTTGTATAGCAAAAATTAAAAAGTCAATATTATTTTTTCTTAAATTTTTATTCAATCAAAATAGGATCCGTTGGAATATATAACATTCTTCCCCAACGTGATACACGGCCAAATATTCCTTTTTCGTACAAGTGCTGATTTTTTGAGGCAATGAAATCTTCAAAGGCTTTTATGACCTCTGCTCGGTTCCGGAATACCTTCTGCCGGCAAAATGAATCCAGATTGTAGAAAAGATGGTAATCCCTTGGGGAAAGATCAGGAGGGTCAGAATTTCGAATCCCAACTGCAACAGTTTTGCACCGTTACTTGTGAGGTATGGGTTCTAGAATTGTCATGTAATGCAATGCAATTATCGAGTTTCTTTACCTTCCCTATGAGAGAAAGGTGTCGACTTATTGTCATTGGGGATACTCCCATGCTTTGTGCAATCTCCCGCACTGACTTCATTGGGTCTGCATCTATCGTTGCTCTTAAAACATCGTCGTCAACTAACGTTTCCCGCTTCCCACGTGGTTCATTTTCGAGGCTGAAATCTCCGGAACGGAACTTTCCAAACCAACGTCGTATAGTGCGTTTGTTTACAGCTACAGTGGGGACAAATTAAATAGCATACTTTGAGAATAAGCTTTAATAACATATTAAACGCTTGTTTTGCATATTAAATGGTATTTATTTTTTATGTTTTCTTCCATCTCTGCTAACTCATTTCTTGTAAATTAAATAGAATTTGGGACGAGTAAAAAATATTATACAGAAAACTTTAGGCAACGGGTTTTGAATTATAAAAATGAAGGCCTTTCAATAACGTATATTTCCAAAATATTAGAATGCTCGAGAAAAAGACTTATAACGCATTGCATCATTATGAGGAAATAGGGTCTGTGCAAAACAAAATTCGAAAAAATCTGAAACGTAAAACGACAGAACGAACCGATGCTGCTATTGTGCGTCTGAGCAAGATGGATCCTTTTATGTCCGCACCCAAAATACAATAAAAATTGAAGAGCAACTAAGTGTTAATATCTCTGTAAGTACAGTTAAAAATTACCTTAGGGAAAAAAAATTGTTTGGACGCATTGTGGGAAGAAAACCACTGGTTTAGGTTCGGAACCGAAAGCGGTGTTTGGAATTTGCAAGACAAAACCTTTAGACGGACCCAACGTGGTGGAAAAATGTTCTATGGTCGGACGACGAAAAATCGCATTGGATCTGATGGCAAAATTTATTTGCGCCGTGGAATCAACCAAGAGTTCAATCCCAAATGCACCTAAAAGACTGTTAAGCATGGAGGAGGCAGCGTTGTTGTTTGGTGCTGTTTGTGTTGGTTCGGAGTAGGTCCAATTTATCGTATGGATGGACCAAACCAAATATAGGGACATTTTAAATGATACCATGCTTCCGTATGCAGAGGAGAAATTGCCGCTGAAATGGAAATTTCAGCACGACAATGATCCAAAACATACAGCAAAATCAGTTAAGCAGTGGCTAAAGGATCAACAAATTTATGTTTTAAGCTGGCCAGCACAATCCCCTGATCTCAACCCGATCGAGAACTTGTGGAACGACGTCGACAAAGCAATTGATAGATCTGCAGCTTCAAACTTAAATCAACTTTGGGCAGAGGTTCAGAAAGCTTGGAACGCAATACCCCTAGAGCGCTATCAACCCCTCATATCATCTATGGGTCGTCGATTTGCTTCGGTTTTAAAAAATAATAATTATCCCACAAAATATTAAAACAGTCTTTAAAATTAAGTTGTTTATATTGTTCTTAAAATATTTTTTAAAGGATTTTTAAAGCAATAATGAAGTGTGCTATTTATTTTGCATATGTATTTTTAGATATGACAGTAGTTTTCTTTTTGTTTTTCTTAAAAGGAAGTACTTGTTTTCACTTTTTTATTTTATTGTTTACTAAAATAGTTTTGTTATTAGTTTTTAAGATTTATATTATTCCGGTATTACCTTAAAAAAAATAATTATGGTTTAATAATTTACACACACATGTCCTATTTATTTTATCGCCACTGTACATCCTCAAATGCGTCATTAATGTTTTTCATTGCCAATGACGCATTATGCCCCATTTTAAATTCGTAAAGGAAGAGGGTTCGAATTTGAACTGCCTACAGCATGGTAAATATTTCCTAGACAAAAATAACGGTACTTGTAACGAACCTTAAAATCCTCACACGTCAAGCATACGTACCACTTTATTTTATAAAAAAAAAAGAAAATTTAACGTTCTGGCACAGATGTTCACTCGAAAACTTCTTATTTCCGACTGAGCGAAAATCGGACATTTCATGTGGTACAACCCAATCAATTTTAGATTACAAATTTAATTCCATGACTTGGAGAAGAAAAAGGTGATGAATTTTGACAAATAAATCAATTTGCCATTCTAGATTATAAAAAAAAAAACATTCAGCTAATGTTGCATTGCTGAAAGCGATATTTCCAACAGTTTTTATATCATACAATCTGTATGACACACTGCTTGAAAATGCATAAGGTCCCGCTTGTCAATATTTACGAGTAACTTGCTTTCGCATGGAAGATCGTGTTAATGTTATTTTGTTGTTGTTAATTTTCGAATATTAAATACAGAAACAAGGATACTGTTTGGATACTGGTGTATGCCTTTATGTATACATGAATTTGAGAAGAAATTGGTCAATGGGCTAAATACATATTTTTAAAACCTCGTCTTTAGTTTCAATGTTAACCGATTTGAAGTGCTTTATTCTGCGCTTCAGTAATCAGTTGTATTGGTAAGAAATTTTATCCGGTTAAGTTACACCACAAAACATCCAAGTCTAAGGAATATTTATGAATTAACAACTAAATCTCTACGTACATAATACGTAGGTTCAGCGTATAGCTGAAATTTTGATGATCCAATACGAGTATATACGGTTGTATCCGTTCCCAATAAATCCATATTTAGCTTACACTTAGCACATTTGTCTGATTTTATGAGTCAACTCACAGCCTTGCTAATTGAAAAAAAGATACATACATAACTTCAACCAAATTTCGCACCACTTCAAAAAATTTAACAACACGTCGTCATGGTATATACGAGTTACCTGTGCGCGGCCAGCTCATTGCTTTATTCTACAACCTGATGTGTTCTATGTGTACGTATGCATTAGTTGCTTTCAAAATAAGGTTTCTGAAATTAGAGAATTTCAAGGTCATGCAATGCAACAGGCGTCACAATAACCACACAATCTTTTGTATCTATAGCTTTGCCTCAACATTGCAAAATCACTAAATGCAAACGTGTACAATTAAAACCTAGTAAATGGAGAGTTTTTGTTGCACTTGTAGATTAGTTTTCATTCCGATAGCCCAGAATGAGTGGACAAGCATGTAGTGTATGGTAAATTTGCACTGTGAATATTTTACGCACCACTCGCTTTTGACATGCACAGTCGGGAAAATAAATACATTTGATACCTTAGGATGAATATACCATATATACCACTATTTTTGGGTTAACCTTTTTTGGAAAACTTGCGAGTATGAAAGTCATTCGACTGTCATCGACAACTGCCCTTAAACTTAAAGAGACATACTTACACGTACGACATCTGAATAATTGGTAAATGTCATCCATTCAAATTTCCTCTACAACTGGGGGTTGTTCTTGATTTCTAGGACTACTAGTAAAGGGTGTGTTTTTTAAGGAGCTTGAGAACTTTAAATAATAATACAAGACAGAAATATTGTTGGAATGATTTTTTTATTATTATAACGATAATTTCATGGCATTTATTTTTTAAATATGATTTCTGGCATATGCCCGCCGCGGCTACTAGTTACATGGCCCATTCGATCAGTCAAATTTTTCACTACTTTTTCCAATAAATCTGGCGTCATGGCGTCAATGGTGGCTTGAATATTGGCTTCCAATGCTTCAAGATCGGCATAAACCAACATAGCACCATAAAAAGTAATCGAGAGGCGTTAAGTCGCACAAACGATTTTGCAATAAATTGATGGTTAAACGCGCTGTATGGCAAGTTGCGCTGTCTTGTTGGAACCAAATGTGGTCGATGGTTAGCTGATTAATTTTTGGAAACAAAAAATCAGTCAGCTTGGCTCGATAGCACTCGCCATTCACCGTAACAGCAGCTCCTTCCTCATTTCGAACGAAATATGGACCGATGATGCCGCCAGCGTGTAAACCGCACCAAACAGTCAATTTTCATGGATGTAATGGTGATTCGTTAACAGCTTGAGGATTGTCTTCGCTCCACATACGGTAATTTTGCTTGTTGACGAACCCATTTAAGCAGAAATGAGCTTCATTACTAAACACAATTCTTCGATAAAAATGCTCATCTTGCGCCAGTCTTAAATTAGCCCAATCAGCAAAAATGTGACGTGAACGATGGTCATTTGGCTTTAATTCTTGCGTGAGCTGTATTTTATAGGCCAAGATCATTACGTAAAATTTTCCACGTAGTCGAAGGACAAAGGCCAACAAGTTGAGAACGGCAACGAACCGACATTTCGGCGTCTTCTTCAACACTTCGCGCTACAGCAGCAATATTCTGTTCGGTATGCACATTTCTTTGTCTTATTGATGGTTTTGAATCGAGAAGAGTAAAATTAGTGCGAAAACGATCAATAACTGCACGAATTGCTGTTTACTAGGCCGATTATGTTGACCGGAAAATTGACGAAGTACTCTATGAACTTCACGAACAGATTTATTTTTTTCAAAGTAAATTTCCACAATTTGGAAGCTTTGTTCTGGCATTCAACTATTCATGATAAATTGCCAAACCTTACTGAATAAAAATGTCAACAATATTTGACATTAACAGCTATCAAACCATACACAACAACCACCGAAACTTCTTATGCAGCTAAAAAAACACCTAAGGCCAGACGGTATGACACATATTCGTTTATTTTTTCTACAAAAAGTTTTAAATTATACTTACATAAGTCTATACAAACGATGTAAAGATAAAGGCGAAGATAACCAAAGATGCTATTCAGATATTATAAAAGTGTTCCCTAAAAGTACTTTTGCGAGCAGATGTCAGTTCGAATGCGAACACTGAAAATTGATAACTGATCTGATTTCTTATCTATTGGAGAATGAAGGGTTACCTTCACGTGTTCAGAACTTTTCTGTCTAAGATGCAATATGCCTACACATATTTGCGTTACTGTGCCTCAAAATCCATTAAGTATTCTGACTGCGATCATATGAAAAGGGATTAGTCGCAAAGTTAGTTATGTGTCGCCTCCATTGATATGGTTTATCTTGATCAATTTTTAGTTCTCAGTTATATCCTTTCTTTCATTTTGTACCTAGTAAACGGGTCCAAATATATGGCGAAGTATTTGTCATAGTTTATGCTCTGCTTTTCTGTTTGCTCTCCTTTGCACAAAAAACTTTAAGTCTATAAGTTTTAAATTCTTAAAGCTGCGGGCGAAAACCTTTTCAGAGCCTGCAGAAACTCACATGAAAAACCGTCGAATAAAAGCTTGGTTTAATTAACTACATTATAAAACGATCATTCATCTAACCGTCGCCTATAAGACATTGTGAACGCGTAAGTCCCCGACTGACGAAATCTTTACTTTGCAATAAATTTTACAGCCACACCAAAAGTTCTAAATTGATCGATGAAGAGATACTTACGAGTATAACTATGTATGTAGCTTCGGCTTTCATTTACAAAAAATCCCTCATCTGGGCAAAACGAAATTAAATTCATTGAAATTGCCAACAACTGGACATACCAGTAGTAATCCTTTTGATGAGTGCGGGATCGGATTCAGTCTCGCAAATCATCTCTTTTGCGACGTCTACACGGTCTCTTTTTTGCATGAAATTGAGGTCTTTTGGCACCAACTTTGCTGCTACACGACGGAAACCCAAATCATTAACCAAAATGTCTTGGACGGATCCATAGGCAATGTTCAAGTCCTCCGCTTTCTCTCTGATGGTTAATTTGCGGTTATTGACAAACATTTCTTTTACTTCATCAATGTTTTCGTCGGTTTTCGATGTCGATGGTCTGCCACTGCGTTCATCATCTTCGATTGACTCACGACCACTTTTGAACCGCTCGTGCCACTGGTAAACGACCGTTTTCTTTAGAGAATCGTTGCGGAAACACTTTTCCAACATTTTCAAAGTTCGCGCACCATTAAAACCGTTTTTTACGCAAAATTTAATACAAGTTCGTTTTTGCAAATTTAAATCCATTTCTAAAATTGTAAAAAATCGCCAACACACACAAGAATTGGCTACGTAACTTTTG
The DNA here is from genome assembly GCA_963966105.1 of Volucella zonaria. Classification (NCBI taxonomy): domain Eukaryota; kingdom Metazoa; phylum Arthropoda; class Insecta; order Diptera; family Syrphidae; genus Volucella; species Volucella zonaria. The sequence continues at coordinate 40,446,772 of OZ014532.1, read as the reverse complement.
CAAATGTTAAGCTATGACGCTAAGATTTAGAGGGAATGTCAACAACAGATTTACCAACTTAACAAAAAAAAAACGGAACTCAAATCGGAACAATGGGAGCGCCACACGGTGGTGAGGTGCGGGAACTTTTCGAATAGCATGGATACTTATTGAGGCTGATGAATGATCGTTGGATGTTTCTTTGCGTATTCTATGATATATTTCCCATTTGTAATGAAGAGTTAAAAATATTAAATGATGAACTAGATGTGGAATCTACGACATATGTAACTAATCAAAAACTACGTGAAGATCGGCTCAGATATGTAGGGCAGAATGCATCTACGAGTGTAGTCCCAGAAGTACCCGACTTGACGTATAGGTGGCGGTTGTTGTTTTAAAAAAATGACAATTGTAGAAAGTACCAACCTTTTAAAGCTTAAATTTGAACTTTGACGACGCTAGGTAGTTTAGTATTTGTTCGGCAGCCATCAATAGTGAACGCTGTCACTATGTGATATAATACTTTCATTTGAAAGGCGTCAAACCAACCAACATCAAAACGGAACAGTATTCTGCTCTGAGGGAGTCTGCTCCTTCATTTACAACAATAAAATCTTGGGTGGCAGAGTTTTAGCGAGATCGTACGAGTTGCCAAGACGAACATCGAATTGGTCGACTAAATGAGATGAGTTCACTAGAAATGTTGAAAAAAATTCACAAAATGGTATTGGCTGACCGTCGATTGAAAGTGCGGGAACTAGCAGATGTGGTAGCCATTTCAAAAAGTCCTGTACGTCGCATGTTGAATGAAAAATTGGACATGAGAAAGCTGTGCGCAAGATGGGTGCCGCGATTACTCACGATGGAACAGCGTCGTGAGGAAATTTCAATCGAGTGTTTGGCGAAATGTCACAGCAATAAAGCCAAGTTTTTGCTTCGATTCATAATCATGGATGAAACATGAGTCCATCACTTCACACCTGAGATGAAGGAACCGTCAAAACCAAGGACGCAAAGATCAGAATCGGCTCCAAAGAGGCGAAGACAGTTCCATCTGCAGGGAAGGTCCTGGCGTCAGTCTTTTGGGATGTGCGTTGGACAATTTTCATTGATTATTTTCAGAAAGGAAAAACAATCAACGGCCTGTATTATGCGAACGTATTGCAGCGATTGAAAAATGAAATGAAGAAAAAAACGGCCGCATTTGGCGAAGAAAAAAAAGTGTTTTTTCATCAAGACAATGCACCAGTTTATTCATCCGTCATTGTGATGGCCAGATTTAGCCCATCGGATTATTTTCTATTTCCGCATTTGAAAAAATGGCTCGATGGTAAAAAATTGGCCAACAGTAAAGATGTGGAGTCTGCGGTTGATGGCTATTTTAAGGAGCTATTACACATCGCTGGGAAAAGTATTTTGAACTAAAAGGAGACTATGTAGAGAAATAAATATATGTTTCCCCAATGCTTGTTTATTTTCCTCAAAAAACGGCATTTTCCGATTTTTAAAATTTCGTTTCAGAAATAGAATTTCAACTTCGAAAACGTTGGTAAAGGCTTTTGGTGACAATTCACTGTCCAGAGCGAATGTTCTTATTTGGCATAAGTTGTTCAAAGAAGGCAGACAACGCGTTGAAGACACTTAACGCCCTGGTCGTCCTTTGATGTCTGCCGATAAACACAACATAACGGAAGTCAAAGAATTGGTGCTCAAAAATCGTCAGTCAACAATCAGAGATCGTGTTGACATCACGCAAATATCATTTGGGTCGATACAATCGATTTTGAATATTCATTTCCCCCTCAAATTTATTTTATCGTCTCATAATGTCTGTGAAACAAAGATTTCTGACTACCAGAAAGTCATCAAACGTTTGTTACGGGTGATTAGATATGGATCTATGCAAACGACCCGGAAACAGCCAATCGGTCAAGTGAATATCATGCCAAAGCTTAGCCAAACTCTACGTTTTCATATCACGATAATGCGCCATTTCACACTGCATTGATTGTAGGTGACTATTTGGACAAAAATTCGACCCGTATTCGTCTGACCTCGGGCTATTACCGAAACTGAAACAACGCTATGGGGACATCGTTTTAACTTGATTGAAGAGACAAGCCGAATCGGAGAAGGTGAAATCAACTTTCAGAACTGTTTCGGAGTCTCGAAAGAAAAAACCTTGACATAAGTATATTCTGTCCGAAGGGGATAACTTTGAAGGGGATGAAATAAATTTGAAAGAATAATGAAACATATTGTAGTATGTCTTATGATGATCTTGTGTGTTATAAAAGTACACAAATTTCAGTGGCATTCTATTAAACTAAAGCTGTGTTACATTTTGGTATTGTTTTTAAAACGGTGGCCAAAGGAGTGGATTACATTTTTTTTCCGCAAGTGTAGAAAGCTTTTTACCTGTTATGTGTTACTACCCTTCCGCAGTATTTTGTCGCGTACATATTTTACGAGCCACTTGTTAATTGATGTGATCTATGAAGTTCTACCCATATACGAGTACGTTGTATTTAAAAGTTTGGTTTTCATATATTTTTTTCACATTTTGCTATGATTGAATAATAGTCACACTTACGCCTGGAGTAGTTTGTAGACTTATTTTTCGTTGAATTTTGCAAATACATATTATTGTATGTACTCGTATGTATAGTGAATGAATTGTTCTCTGGAATAGAAATTGCCATTTGGGAAGATGCGAATAGAATTTATTTTTGTACAATTCATTCAAAGGCCACCGATTTTTTGTTTTTGAACTCTTGTTGCCAAGATAGCAAAACTTTTATTAGTTATTCGGTAATGTTCAAAAAATTTTATCATTAGGTACGTATGTACGTATTTTTTTTATTACTGATGTATTGCTGATTGTATTTTGATTTAAACTTTTAAATTAAATGAGTGATTATATTAAACGATAAGGCAACTATTTTCGACTTAACACACTGCGTATTTTTTTTACACTTCGGTGCAATATCTCCTTCTACATATTTTCTCCTGCTGGTAGTGTGTGTTCTATAAAGTACTATCATGGCATTGGTTACGATAGCTCTATCACTGGTGAAGTGAAGCGAAGTACAATAGTTTTTTAATACGTTTTAATACATTTAAAACGCTTCGTTTAATGTCACCCTACATATTACGTAATCTAATTTTTGACATAAATTGCCATGCGAAATAGACAAAGTGGGCAAAGTGCTTTTTCATCTATTTAGATTGCGATTTTTCAAAATAGAAGACGGCCGTTTAAGTCTCTTATTGGACGCTGTGTAGCTCTATAATCACTTTCCAGTTTTTGGACATTTCTATGTATATATCGTCATGCTGTGTTGTTTGCAGTTTTTCTGGTTAAGCGTTGATTTAATTACGTTTATGACGTCGCATGATACACTGTACTTCACTCGAGCCCGTTTTTCACTATTCTGAGTGTTTCTGTTATTATTTAAGATCCATGAATATTTAAAAATCGACAAATTGTTCGCTATTGTCTTTAGATTTTTCGAAGACTTGTCGGCCCATCACTCATTATCGATATCTATCTGGTCATTTAGATTTCCCATCCACATATTTACGTTCGTTGCTGCTTTGTTGACGGCCTTCAGCGTGTTGCTGTCATTTTCGTTTTCGATTGCAAGACTCGTTGCATAATACTGTGTTATCGTAAGCTACTCGTAACTAAGAGGATCCTTTCGTCATGATGAATGCAATGAACTTCTGAATACTTTCTTGGAAATCCGATAGCTTAGCTTAATTTTTCTCTAATTCATGGATTCTAAATAGGTTTTTGGAGAAATACGTTATTTATACCTTTGGTCACGAATCTATTGTCACCTAATTATTTCATCAGGCTTATTGCCAAAAATATAAGCTTTTACCAAATAAACTTGATTCGTTCGCGGTATATAAAATTGCTATTACCAGTAAGAAACCAATCTTCGTCCAGGTAAAATTCGTTGTAATTGTTCAATAATACATGCAGGCAGTATTGGCTGTTTTTTTTTTTTTTTGTTTTGTTGACAGATGGATAATAAGAATAACTTGCAAGATGGGTTGTAATTTTTGACAATAATTTTAAACATTCTTTGAAAAGTCGTCATAAATACACTTATGTGCATCACAGCAACGCCTTTGTATTAGTCAAACTTATTTTGAAAATCGATCTTTAGTTTGCGAAACGTATAGAAGATTACGTGGCCCTCATAATCAACCAACTATACTTGCATTTCGTCGCAACTCGCTTTATAGTCGACAATTTATTTGAAAATATGAATGGCTTTGATCCGAATGTGGTTTCATGTATCATGAAATCGACCAATGAATTGGTCACCGAGATTGTGTGATTTGGAATCAAAAATGTTTCTTCGTTTGTTCGTCATCGTCATGTACAGTGAGTTACTGCGCATCATAGACTCTACGTCATAATCCATCGGACCATCTCAATGCAGTTTTATGCCTACAACAATTACTGCGCTGGCTATTACGCGATCACACCAACTGCACACGCCATGTGAGAATTCTGTGTGTGCGTGGTGAATTTCGTACTGGACTGGGCCGATGGTACTTAGCCGTCGATACGCAGTGCATTCGTCTTTTGGACATCAACCAAATAAAAACGTTTAATTTAAATCTTTGCAATCAGTTTGTTTTATTTCATTAATTTTCGTTTAACTATTCAAAAACATAAATGGTCCTTCAAAGCCGAACCGAGTTTTTTTTTTTTTTAAAATCTGTGATAGTTGCAAGTACGAGGGTTGACTGAAAAGTTTCCGACCGAGCAATGATACAAGACATTTTTTCTCAATTTTTTTTTTATTTTTCTACATAGTATAATTGTAACTCTACACACTTCTCCCAGCGATGCTCCCATCTCTTTAACCCGTCCAAATAGTACTTGGCGTAATCTCTGCAAAATAATTGTTCACGAAGGTGATTGCCTCCTCATTTGACGAAAACCTCTGTCCTCCGAGCGCAGTTTTTAGATGAGAGAACAAAAAGAAGTCCCTTGGGGCTAGATCTGGTGAATAATGAATGGATTTTCACCATGGCAGCCGCTGAAGTGTGTGGCGCGTTGTCTTGGTGAAACAGGATTTTCTTTTTCTGCAGATGTGGTCGTTTTTCCGCAATCTTTGCCTTCAGCTTGGCAAGTAATGATGCGTAGTATGCTCCTGCAATGGTTTCGCCTTTTAGAAGAAAACAGTCGCCATCACTCTCCCAGCCGAAAAAACAGCTTTTGTTTTTTTTGGAGCCGGCTTGCGCTTTGCAGTCCACTGTTCTGACTGAATTTTTGTTTTGGGCGTACAATAGTGTATCCAAGTTTCATCTACAACAATTAATCGGCTCCAAAACTCGGATTTATTGCGCCTAAACTGCGCCAACAGAGCGTTGGAAATGTTCATTTGAACGGGTTTTTGGTCTAACGTAAGCAAACGCGGCACCCAACGCGCGGACAGCTTTCTCATGCCTAAATCTTGATTTAATATGTAACAAACACGTTCTTTGCACATTTTCATAACCTCTACTATTTCTCTCACTTTAATTCGGCGGTCGTCTAACACCATTTGGTGAACTTTAGCAATGTTATCGTTAGCGGTTGCAGCTTTTGGACGTCCCGAACGTTCATCATCTCCCAAGCTCTTACGGGCACGTTTAAATTCAGCTGCCCAAAATTTCGCTGTGGTAAATGATGTGCAGAGTCCAACTCATTTTTGATTTGCGTAGGCCTATTGCCTTTCAAAAAAAAAAAGAATTTAATAACAGCTCGATACTCAATTTTTTCCATTTTCACAAAAAACATTCACATCGACTCACTCAAACAACTGTCAACTAAAAACTGCGCGTCCAAAATGACTGAAACTTCGGTAAGCAATTGTCAAAAGATGCACAACTAGCATGCCCTAGCTTTTATTGACGAGTGCCGCTATCTTTACGGAAACTTTTCAGACAACCCTCGTATTTGTAAAGCTAAGAGTCCGTGTGTTAATTTAATTTTCAACCACATACTTCGTTTCATCTAGCACTTCATCGTTAAACAGTCGAAATATCGCGAACATCAATCTGTTCTTCAACATGAATGTGCTAAGATTAAAAAGGTGAAACCCGAAGGGTCGTCTAACTCGTGCAGTGGCTTTCAGCGATGCAAAGATACGACTATCGAAATGATTGAAATTAGACTTTGTAAATTAAATGATTCGTGGGTAGATTTTGCGGGGTTGCATGACGAACTTTTGCAAATTGCAACGAAAGAAGATATAGACGAATTTGAGACTGAATTCATTGAGTATGAAAATGGTATTTCTCCGCGCATGCTGCTTACAAAAAAGCAATCCGTTTAAAACAACCGCGCCCAAGCGAAGTTAGTGATGTGATGGGTGAAAGATCTGCTGCTGTTGAAAATATGAATTCTGGATCGAAACAGAATTCAGAGATTAATCTTCCGAAAATTATTGTTTCACCATTTTCGGGTGATTATAAGAAGTGTTTTTCGTCTACACACACAGTTCACTATTTAAAGTCGTTTTTACGTGACGAGGCACCAAATTTAATAAAAAACGTTCCAATTTCCGAGGCCAATTATATCGAAGCGCGGGGTCGGTTGGAAAAAGGATATGATAAAGTACATTTAATCGTGCAATCATACATTCAAACATGTCTTTCGATACCGGCAATGAGTTCCTGTAGTGCTCAACTTTTGCGTAAACTAACCGAAAGTGCGGATGAAGTCATTCGGGGACTGAAAGCGGTTGAGCAAACGGGTAGCGATCTGTGGGTGATTTATTTACTTATAGAAAAACTGGACGCAGAATCGAGGCAAGCTTGGGCATAAGAAGTCAGATCTCGGGAGGATTGCTCAGTCGAAGAAATTTTGACATTTCTGCAAACAATTTGTGATGCTCTGGAGACGTGCCAATTATATAATCGTCCTCTGTCGTCTCGTAACAAAACGCACGGACATGTAAGAGTTCATTTTGCGCAACCAGCCAATGGAAAAACAAAATGCCCGAAATGCCAAGGTGAGCATATATTACCTCAATGTGCCTTATTTGCGGACCTTGATGTTGATTCGCGTCGCAGCTTTGTAAAAAATGGTGCCCTTTGTTTTGATTGCCTTAGGGCTGGACATGCAGCCAGCAATTGTCGGTCTACGTTTCGCTGTCGAGTATGCAAGTCCCGCCACCATTCGTTAGTTCATCCCCCGTATTCAGAAGTGTCATCCACATCCAATAGTCGTACAACCAATTCGTTGTTGGATGATGCACCCTCCAGTTCAATAATATTGAACAAGCATTCGCTTGAACCTAGCACTCGCAGACAGACAATTCTTCCAACACTTGTTGCTAGGGTTCAGGACATTCAATTGTTGAATTGCAGGGTTCTACTTGATTCGGGGTTACAGGATGCAGGGTATACAAAAGGATGCATCTCGCTGAAGCTACGCCCGTTGTACAACTCAAACTGCTTGACTATTGACGCTTTTGTCCTTCGTAAGTTGACTTCGAACCTTCCGTCGAATTTATTAGATGTCTCCTCTTGGTCTGAACTTACAAGCGTGCAGTTGGCGGATCCTGGCTTTAATGTTCCTGTTTCAATCGACGTTTTATTGGGCGAAGACAAATTATGGAGCATTTTGAAAGGAGAACAGGTTCAAGGTACTCAAGGCTTACCAGTTGCGCAAAATACATTGTTTGGTTAGGTTATATCCGGAGAAGTTTTTGAACCCTCCTCATCGCATATTAATCCGCTGTCCTCGTTCTACACTCCTATCGATGTTACAACAATTTTGGGAACTACAAAATGTGGGCTCTCCAAAAGAAAATGCATTTAACGATGATCCAGCTGAAATTAATTTTCGCATGGCCTTTTCTCGTTCATCGGAAGGAAAATACGTAGTTTACTTACTGTTTATAGACTCAACGCCTGTTTTTGAAACACCATAAAATCGTCGATATCTCTCTTGATCGGCATGGAGCGTCGGTTTGAGAAAGATCCTGAATTGTTCAAGCCGTATTCAAAATTTATGCGTGACTACGTGGAACTAGGACGCATGGAACGACTGGCTCCTCATGATGGAAGCAGCGGAAGGGTTGTTTATTTACCACGTCATGCCGTGTTCAAACCGGACAGTTTTTCAACAAAATTGCGTGTGGTCTTCGATGGGTCGACAAAGGATTCGTTCGGGCAGTCGTTAAACAGCAAACTGCTTATAGGTCCACCAATTCAGCGGGATCTGTTAGGGGTTTTTGCGGTTTCGTCAACATCGCTACGTTTTTACAGCCGAAATTGTGAAAATGTTCCGTACAATCTGGATTCGGAACGAACATATGGATTTTCAACGCATAGTATGGCAGAACTCTCCAATTGATGATGTTCAACATTTTAAGTTACGAACCGTGACTTATGGTACTGCCTCTGCCCCATTCTTATCGATAAGAGTCTAGCAACAATTGGCTGAATATTACCAACACCAGTTTCCTGTTGCAGCAAAGGTTATTTTTTCTGATATATATGTGGATGATGTTATGACAGGTACCGACTCTGTCAGTAGTTTGATTGAGTCTTCTAACTGTTGGGCCTTGTTATCAAAGCTACCTGATGAGAATTGCGAATTCACTTCTTCGGATCTAATCAAATCGGAATTATGCATTAGGGTCTTGGGAATGTCCTAGAGTCCTGCAAGTGATAGGTTTTCATTTCGGTTAGGAGAACATCATAAGGATGCTCTGCCCACGAGACATACGCTACCGTCAGAAATTTCGCAAATCTGTAATCCACTAGGTTTTCTCGCACCTTCAGTTATACTCTTTGAAATGCTTTTCCAGGAGATGGTCTTCTGATTTAAGTCTAAGTTGGGATGATCCGTTGTCTGTCTATCTCCCTGACAAGTGGAGTAGCTATCGAAAAGAACTTCATTTCTTCAACAGAATTTGAATACCAATAAGTTTTTATTCACTGGATACAGAAAGTATAGAACTTCATGGATTTGCTGATGCTTCTTTCTTAGCCTACGCAGCTGTCATTTACGCTCGTTATAAATCAGCAGAAGGTGCAACCAAAACAGCATAACTAATTGGGGAACCACTAACAGAGTGGAATTTAATGCTTCCAAAACACAATGCTGTCTGCTGTCGTTAAAGCGAAATTTAAACACCCAGCCATTATCCATGGATGGCACGGTATGTGTGTCAATGACAACTTACGTTGGAATTCGGTGTCGTCAAAAATGCTGCGAAATATCTAGGTATGTAATATTTTACCCCCTCTGATCTGGCCTCAATATACATATAAGGCATTCATCCGCCCAAAATTGGAGTACAATGCCCACATCTGGTCGTGTGCTCCCAAATCATCTCTGCACCTGCTAGATGTGGTCCAAAACCGTGCGATAAAACTCATTGGTGATACTAATATCAGTCAATCAATTGACACCCTCGAACACCGACGTAATGTCTCGTGTCTCACTCTGTTTTATCGCTATTTCCACCAATAGTGCTCCGTAGAAATTGCCAGTAGCATTCTGCCTATTCAAACTTTTAACCGTAACACTTTCGGACGTACTCTAAAATATCGTGATCCATTCCTAAGCCGTACAACTCGCTTATGGAATGCCCATAGCTGGCTAGCTCTTTATTTCCTAGTCATTATAGCCTTCAAACATGTAAAACCAACGTTCACCGGTACCTCCCTTTCCATCCTCCCTGATTTTCCTTCGCCCGCGTTGTGTGCACACATTCGCAAACCGTTGATTGCTGCAAAAACGAAGGTAGCTCATACACAGCTGTAAAACATGTTTTATGCAACGCACACATGCAAGTATTCAGTTGATGGGCGATTTATCTGTTTAGTGCATTCATGCAAGTCGGTCATTCACCAACACCGGATGTGACTAGAACCTCAAGCAGTTTAAAGCAAATATTGCGCTGTTTATCTGTATGTCAACAAAGGCCATACACTTGGGACTGGTAAGTGACCTAACAACAGATGCTTTCTTAGTTGCCTTGCGGAGATTCGTCTCGTGTCGCAGAAGATGTTCAAATATGTAAAGCGACAATGGAACTAACTTCAAGTGAGTCCGGCGTTGCTTCAACGAGATGCAGCAAGTAATTATGTCACAAACTCATAATCGAACCACATGGGTTGTGGGAATCGGGAGTTCGATGCTTGAAACTGCACTTTCGACGCGTAATCTTAAGCACTATTTTGACATTTGAGGAAATGTATATATTACTCACACAAATCGAATGTATTTTAAATTCTCGTCCTCTATGCCAATTATCCGATACTGACTATGTAGAATCCACTAAGCCCCTCACATTTTCTAATAGGTGAGCCTCTAACAGCAGTTCCAGAACCTAAACTACTCGAAGTTCCAATAAACCGTTTGGATCATTGGAATCATATTCAAAACATGGTTCAGGGCTGAAGATATGGCATTTGGAATACATCACTTCCCTTAAAGAACGACCCAAATGGCAGCTACAGATTCCAGACCTATAACCAGGTGCCCTTGTTGTCATCAAAGAGCGTAATATTCCACCAACCAAATGGCTACCTGTCGCCACTGTCATCACAAGCAATGGGTTTTTAGTGCGACCAATTACGAAATTTCCTGTACTTCCGGCAGTCTGAAACTTGTTCCAAGGGGGGCGGAATGTTTTGGAATAATAAATGTTTCTTCGTCATCGTTACTAACTCACTGTACTGTGCATCATAGACTCTACGTCATAACCCATCGGACCATCCCAATGCAATTTTATGCCTACAACAATTACTACGCTGGCCATCACGCGATCACATCAACTGTACACGCAATGTGAAGATTCTGTGTGTAGGGGTGCTTATGCGTGGTGAATTTCGCACTGGACTGGGCTGATGGTACTTAGCCATCGATACACAGTGCACTCGTGTTTTGGACATCAACCAAATAAAATCGTTTGATTTAAATCTTTGCAATCAGTTCGTTTTATTTCATTAATTTTCGTTAAACTATTCAAATCAGCGACTCTATAACTTTTTTTGGTGCTATGTAATCACTTTGGTGTATTCTGATAACCCGCAAACCATTCAGACCTTGAAAGCCAATATTCGGCTCGTTATTGTTAAGATAGAGCCCGAATGTCCGAAAGAGTGGCCTATTATTCGACCAAGAGGAAGTGCTTCGTCAAAAATAGCCGAGTAAACCACATGCCTGAAGTTGCATTCAATATCAAAATAACCAAACTTCAGATTAAATAATGATTTTTCTTTCAAACTGAATTCCTGTTGTTATTTTGTAAAAAAAAAGTTATACCTATAGCTCCTAAAAAAATAACAACTATCACAAAAGCTAATACTCGTATACTTGTATGTAGCTTCGTGAGATTACCGCTGGGTAATAAACCAGGCACTTTATTAAAATACGATTGCAACATAACCATAACTGATTTAATTCAAATTTTGAACGATGAAATACAGATGCCTACGAATTTTTGGATCGATCTTATAAGATAGAAGAATATAGATACCCTCCGAAACACGTCCAATGGAAGCCTCTCTGCCACATTTGTTAAAATCTTAAACTTTTATTTTTTTTTTGGCATGTGAATGGAACAGAGAACATGCAGGAAACTATGGCTAATGACTTATTATTTTCAAGGTTTTGCTAATTTAAACATTAATTTGGAGTGCTTTGTAGAACGAGCTTTTTATAATGAGTTATATGAGTTACATATATTTCAAACAGCAGAGATATAATATGTACGTCGATTTCTGTCATGCTCTTCATTAGGTCTTGTAGAGACCTAAGATTGTAGCAATTTTTTTTGAAATGCAGACTTTATAAATTAGGGCATCTGATAGAGCCGCACAACTCATTGAGTGGTTTATTGTTTTTAAACTAAAATTGGGCTCTATTTTTTAAGTTGGTCACAACACAATATATTACATATATAAGGGTAGGGTCATATTTATCATAATCACCAGTGAATTAGTTTTTTGGACGAAGGCCTCATTAGGGAACCTTTGCGTCTATAGGGCATTAAGCGATTTTGTAGTGCATTGAAGTGCTAGCACAAACTATTATACGAGGGCGGGTCAATAATTCTGTGCATTTTTGAATTTCTGACCTCTTTACTGAAACAGCAACACTGCTCCTGTCAACAGGCATTTGTCAGTTGACTCCTGTCAAAATTTAAACTTGCTGCGTCAGTTAGTTTGTGTTTGACAGCTATTTTTATCAGACTACTCACTAATTTGAGGAGAAAATGGAAAAAAGTGAATTTCGTGTGCTTATTAAGCATTATTTCTTGCGAAAAAAAACCATTACCGAGACCAAGGCTAAGCTTGATAAATACTATGGGGACTCTGCACCATCGATTTCAATGGTAAAAAAGTGGTTTACTGAATTTCGTTGTGGCCGTACAAGCACTGAAAATGCCGAACGTCCTGGACGCCCAGTTGAGGTCTCTACACCCGAAACAATCGAAAAAATTCACGATATGGTGTTGGCCGACCGAAGATTGAAAGTGCGAGAGATTGTGGAAGCCGTAGGGATCTCGCATGGCTCAGTGGTTTCAATTTTGAATGATCACTTGGGCATGAGAAAGCTTTCCGCAAGATGGGTGCCGCGTTTGCTCACAGTCGACCACAAACGCAATCGTGTAACAACTTCACAGGAAGGTTTGGCGTTGTTTAATCGCAATATGGAGGAGTTTTTGCGCCGTTTTGTAACCGTGGACGAAATATGGATCCATCACAACAAACAACAGTCAAAACAGTGGGTTTCTAAGGGTGAATCGGCGCCAAAGAAGGCCAAGGTGGGTTTGTCAGCCAATAAAGTTATGGCGACTGTTTTTTGGGATGCACGCGGGATAATCCACATTGACTACCTTCAAAAGTGAAGAACAATCAATGGGGAATATTATGCAAACTTATTGGACCGATTCAATGACGATTTGAAAAAAAAACGACCTCATTTGGCCAAGAAAAAAGTTCTTTTCCACCAAGACAATGCAAGGGTGCACACATGTGCAGTTGCCATGGCAAAAATCCATGAATTGGGCTATGAATTGCTCCCTCATCCACCCTATTCTCCAGATTTGGCTCCGAGCGACTACTTCTTGTTCCCAAACCTGAAGAAATGGCTTGGTGGAAAAAGATTTGACTCCAATGATGCATCTCGTCATTTTGAGGACCTCGACAAATCAGTTTTTTTGGAAGGGATAAAAAAATTGGAGAAGCGTTGGACAAAGTGTATAGAGCTCAAGGGAGACTACGTTGAAAAATAAAATTATTTTTTTATCAAAAAATCTGTTTTAATCCAAAAGTCACGGACTTATTGACCTCGTATTTGCCTAGATTGAGTCCTTCGTCGGTGGCCTTTTGCAAAGAATTTAAAAGATTGATAGCTACTGCACCTAACTCTTATCTTATTATGAGGAGTCGAGAGCATATGTAGAATACAAAATACATATTTATAATAGGAATGTGCAATATTCAGAGCTTCCTCTTCTAAGTTTTCCTAGAATCGGAATATTTGGGATTTGTGGTGAATTGGAGAGGACTTTGTACTGTATGGGACAAATCTGATTTTCTACAGAGTAATATCGTAGAGTTTTTATTTTTTAAAGTTTGTTCTTACTTTTACCACAAAAACCACTTCATCGAATTCAACATTTATCTCCCCCCCTTTTCTATTAATGTGGTAGGATTACTTTATAGAACATAAAATTACTATTACCGCGAACCTAGCTGGGCGCCAGAGTGGATTGTCTAGTTTGGTTATGGCGATGTTGTAGAGTTAGGTAATCTTAGAATAGTTATAGAAGATCGGATGTGACTTCGACTATTGAATTCGAATACTAATAAAGCTAGCTTAGCTGTCAAGTTTTTTTGCACGCGTGTTTAGCGATTGTCACAAAAAAAACGACCCAACTCCGCTTAGTTCATCATAAAATCTTAGTGTCATAGATATATCTATGACGTTTAGTGGAAGTACTTCTGTCGGTTGGTGAAGGAATTTAATTTATTTATATAGAAGCACTGTTTTATATCCGTTAAGTAGATAGCGCATATAAATTGGCATAGCGTACATCGCTATGTTATTCTTGTAATTTACATGAAAGCTATTTTTTTAGCGGACAGCTATTACCAACTCGGTTGTAAGACTTTTAAGGTTATATCATGGGTACAAATCAGCTTAATGAGTAATATTTTCGGCAATTCTGCAAATGACATCACTTTAACAATGAAACCCAACAGTGTCACAATGTGCTCGGAACCAAGAACCGAAATGGAAACCTGTTAATAGGTCAAATCCAACTATTTTTCGACTTTAAAATACTGCCTTTGTTCCGGAAGAAAACACTGAAGTAGAAATTACGCTGTGAAAGCACTTTCGAAGCAACTAGAGTTAAAATCTATAAATCCTCTTTTAAACAATTGATTAAGAAACGTTGTTGTAGGTTATTTGCAGTTTTATGTCTGGTAAATATTATGATATACATATAAATACAAACATTTATTAAAAGATCTGTGTTTTACAACGTTCAGGAATATAACAAAAAGCATAAAAAATTAACGATAAAGAATCCGTCTCTCTTTAAATGTCATAATTCATGTCAAAGCCGGATAGGGCACGGCTCTAGTTTTCTGCGATGCGGAGGAGAAATGTAATTATTATATTTATTTGTTTCAAAAAGCAACAGGTAACGGATCTTACTATTCTAAAAATTGTATCACAGCATCATGTATTATAGCGTGCACCTAACCGGAAGTCGCAAGTTGAACGTCAAAAATAGCCTAGAAGCAAACAATTGTTCTACCGGCTCGGATACATGAGTTCAAATTACCATTATAGATATGATGGTTTATCACTGATCAAAAGAAACTGTATAATTTCCCGTACAACTAGTGTAGCATGTTTTTCTGTTAAGGTCTTCGACTTTTGTGCATTTCTTTTCACTAATAATACATATCTAAACAGTATATGTATCTGTGGTCAAATTAGTCTTAGAGGGAAGTTGAGCTAAAAAGATCATGTATATGGTATATTGACCCAGTTTCATATCTTCTATGAGTTTGATCCATTTATTTGTTTCTCTATTTAGATACTCTATTCTTAGCGACTGACTGATGTACCCGGTACTTCATTCTTAGTGGAGAGATATGAGAACTAATCGTTTGGGGAAAATGGTTCAATGGTTTTCATTTATTCAATAATTTAAATATAAATTAGACACGAGCATTATTTTAATTAGAAAAACAATTATAATTCCATAACTATGTGTACGAGTATAATTTCCAAAGAAAGAAATCACTGTTATTTACAATTTTTTTGGTTTTTCTTATTGCAGTTCTATCACAACGACAGTGTCAGTTGGCAAAAAGTCTAAAAGAATTTAACTTCGAATGCATTGGTACAGCACAGACTGATGATGAAATGGTGATAAGTGATAGCTTAAGACATTTTGGCAATATTATTGAAAGTATCGAGGATCATCGAGAACATATGGTATGTTGTAAATATTTTTTGTTTTTGTGTACACTAATCTCTACCTTCTTTTAGTTAAAACTCACTAACGACCAGATCATCGAACGCCTTGAAGACTTTCGAAAGAAACAAATCGGTGGTGTTAAAGAGAATAAAAAGAAATTTGACAAAAAAACGGAGAAATTTTGTCAGTCACAGGAAAAAATCCTAAACATGTCGACAAAAAAACCAGAAAATGCAATACAAGAGGTAGGATTAAAAAAAAGTTAAATTCAAACTTGATTCGATGCGGAATCCTATTAACACGCATATGGTACAAGTATTGTCACTAGGGATTTGAACACTAAAATTTTAATTCGATTTCTTTTCTCAACTTGAGATGCTTGTGTGGATCTGTTGAACGGTTTGTATTTACTCTGAAAGGAGTACTACATAAATAAATTTGCAATGTTGTGCCAAAAATGAAGGATTTGCAATGTTTTTCTGGCTCGAAACCCGGCCTGTGAAGGAAAGACTTTTTCATAGACGTTAGATTTAACCTTCGTAGGTTTGCCATTTCCCCTGGTAAGGTGATAACGTCAGAAAAATTACTTTGGTGTTGGCTGAACTTGTAATACAGACCCTCTTGCGTAGTAGTCGACGAAGTTAACTTAACTTTTTTAAGACAATCTAAAAATTTCATCTGCGTTGTCTACGCCCTCTAAACTTCCAGTTGCCCCCCACGTGCAGTCCAGTTTTTCATTAGTAACGATGCTCATAACGAAATGCACAACAATATTGAGCAGATACAGCACATAAGTAGTCACTTTTTAGAGACCAGCCGCTTTGAAAGACTTGAGTGCTTTGATAGTTTTTTTTTGGCAACTAAATAATTTAAATTTAATCGAGCCTAAACTGTTATGTACTTATTCGCACACATTTTGTGTGCAAGATTTTACTTTGGCAGCAATTCTTGGCTGTCCAAAACGTCTGCATTCTTACTTTTGACGTTTCAGAGCATTAAACATTGTATAAAATTTGCTTATTAGTAGTTTTGTAAATTAAGCGTTTGAGTCAATTTTATTTCCCCTCATGCCCCTTTTAATTTTTGTGCCATAAGGTCATATTTGTAAAACTCCTTCCTATTCGCCTACAGACGTAGGCCGTCGTTGAAATTATTCTTAAGATTGATTGTGCCAGTGATTAGTAGATGACTGCAAATATTGTATGTACATTTTACTGACATGCTGTGCATATTTAGCAAGGATCCAGACGCTTAGTCTGTTAATTGATATCTGATCTTTTCTACTACCAAGATTTTGGCTTGAAAAGATTTACGCCATTTGTTGCAAATTTTATAAAGAAGAATATATTCTACGCATTAAAATATTCGATCTCGACAACTACAGAACTATAATTCTTGAAATATTAAAAAAAATACGTCTTATAACGATTATTCACAACATTAGATACTACATCACGGAGTTTTGTAAAGTCTAAAATAATGTTGCTTTGATTTGTACCATTAAAATGGATCGGCAGTTCTGAGAAAAGGTTTGGGCAAATGTACGTATTTAAGGAATCGGCAACGCAAAGCACAAACGATTTTATGATGATATTGATGCAAATTATTTTAACCAACAATTTGTCACAGTCGCAAATTCATCAACATCCCGATTTCCAGAGGTCCCTTATAATCATGTTGTACCATTTAACAGCTTTGGTTTCAATGCAGTAGATAGTTCTGATGTAATCGAAAGCCTATTTTCATTAAAATCGAATGCAACTGGACTTGACCAAACCTACCCATCTTTCCTAAAGATAATTTTGCCTGTCGTACTTCCTTATTTAATATACATATATTTTTAATACCATCACTGCCACGGGAGAGTACCCTGACCAGTGAAAATCGGGAAAAATTCTCCCTATTCCCGAAACTGCTAGAGAGGACAAATTCAGATCAATTTCCATCTTGTCTTTTCTGTCGAAGGTGTTTGAATGAGTCTTACAAAAGCAAATTAGCAATTTCATCAAAAATAAAAATATATTGACTTGCAAACAGATTGGCTTTCGTAAAAATCATAGCTGTATGATATTATTAATAAATGTCACCGAAGATTTAAGGCAAACAATGGATAATGGTAATATAAGTTTCTTAGTGCTGCTGGACTTTTCAAAGGCATTCGACTCTGTGGACCACCGGGTTTTGTGCTATAAACTTCTTCGGCTGTACAATTTTTTTTTTGATGCAATAAAACTTTTCTTCTCTTTCCTGACTAGTAGAAAACAAGCAGTCGAAATAAATGGAAAATTATCTGACTTCCTTCCAACCAGCAAGGGAGTTCCCCAAGGTTCAATTCTTGGACCTCTCTTGTTTTCAATTTATATAAATGAACTTCCTATGTCCATAAAATGCTGTTCACTGCAAATGTATGCTGATGATGTATAATTGCATTTTAATTGCCTCTAGGCTTGATTGAGGACGGGGTATCTAGAGTGAATGATGACCTTGGAAATGTAGCAATTTGGGCCCAAAGGAATGTTCTACTTTTAAACCCCAAAAAATCAAAATGTTTAGTTGTTTCGAGGAAACCTGTAGATCTTACTTACTTTCTTGATGTGGTACTTAACCGTGCCCGTATTGCTTACGTCGAAAAAACTAAAAACCTAGGTGTTATTTTTAATCGTAACCTCACATGGGATGACCACATAAGTCATATCGTCGGTAGGTCCTATGGCATACTTCGTAAGCTTTGGACAGCCCAATACTTTACACTAATGAAAACGCATGTCATGTTCGCGTTATTTATGGCTGTGAAATTTACAATTGCTGTAATTATATTAGCAAAAGAAAGCTTACTGGCGCTTTTAACAACACAATTCGGTATATTTTTAGATTACGAAATAGGGATAAGATATTCGTCGTGTCTATATAATTTTAGTTTTGACAAGTTTCTAGAATTTCGCATTCTCACGTTGCTGAATAACATCCTACTTACTCGTGAACCCATCAACGTGTTTCAGAAAATCCAAGTGACAGTCTCAAATAGACTACTACAAATAATTCATCCTCGCTTCTCATCGCTAATATCAGAGCGTCAATTTTTAACTTTTTCCATCCGTTTATGGAACTCCCTGCCGCGTGTCATTAGATGTGAATAAAATCGAACCAGATATCGCAGTGCACTTAAGAATTACTGCTCTCAATCAAATGTATAGTAATATTACTTAAAATTTTACTTCAGTTCTATAGTATGTAAATTAAATTAATAAAATAAATGAATTACCTTTTAAGCTTATTACTAGATTATAAGATTTGATTATCTTAATGCGAATAGGAACCCAAAAATAAATAAATAAATCTGCCATATAAATAAATAAATTAAGGGTCCCGCGTGTACATATACCTTTAATAACAAAAACTGTTATTTTGCAAGTCTTCTTCACTCCTTTATACCAGCCGTATGGTTTTGATATGCAAAATATGTATGCGTTTATATTTCAATATGGTTTTGTATAAGCAAAGGTTTTTTCGTTTGAAAAAGTCGTAAGGAACTTAGTACGAAAAATGCAGCCTGTCAAATAAAGGCCTGTAAATTTGATAAATTTTGTCTAAAATTATGATACGATATTGTTTACCAAAGAAAACATATCAATGGCTAATATCATCTATGCATAGTACGGGAGAAGAGACAAGGGCAGTAATTGATTAAAAAAAAGATTTTCTTCAAAAAGTCCGTAATGAGGCCGCTATAATATACAATGTATCGTAGATCATTTTAAATTGATTAAAAAATACTTTGTTTTCACTTGTTATATTTGAACTTATAGAGCGCTGAAAGAACCAATGAATGAGTTGCGGTCTATCGGATCTTACGATTAAAATACTGCTGTTAAATGTCTAATGTTACCATGAACCCACTTCTGTTTAGTCAATGCGACCTTGTATTAGAAAAATTTACTCGTCCTTACATCACGTCAATTTGAACATAATGACAGAAAAGGTTGCGTTGCTTTAAAGATTTACTTATCATTCTTATCGAGCTAAATAAAGCAGTTCCGGGGTATCTGATATGGACCGGTTTAACATCCAGTCTATTGCTTTCAAATCCTAAATGTCCTTCGATATCTTTTTCTTTTTAAAGAAACACCACCAAAACTGAAATCTATAAGATGAGAATCATCTTAAGATCTGCCAAGATAATACAATCTCACGCCAAAAAGGGCTTAGAAGAGGTATAAATACACACATTCATCAGGAAATTTATTGCATGCATAAGTTGGAAAAATAAGGTCTGTAATTTGGAGGATTTTTTTTCTTTGTTTGTTATTTATACTTATACAATCTAATGTCTTAAAATATAATTTATCACAGCATCCTTTCTACTCATTCATTCGTTATGTAAAGTCGGGAGCTTATTTCCCATACAAAAATCGCCCATGACGTTACATGAGACATAATTCCAGGCATGACTTCAGTCATGACATAAATATAACCAATGTAGACCGCAATATTGTGGACTTGACTTATGTCTGGGCATCCAAATCTGACTTTATGTCTTGTCTTCTTTGTAGACAAGAACTTTGACTGAAATTTGATATTTGGTTTATATGTGAGTTGTTTTCTGTTGAATGTAGTGGTAAACGTATTTTTTTCAGAATTGCCGAATAAAAAGGTAAAAATGAGGAACTAATTTGCCAGTTGTCGCATGAACATCGCATGAACTCGCCCAGTCATAAAGGTCTTCCTCATTTGCCTTTCCAATTTTAACCTTTCGGTTGCAAAGCTTTTAAATGAAAATGTTACTTCCTCTTTAAATATCATATATAAGTGGACCACCATGAAAATATTCCTACCATCTGCTTTAGTTTTCCATGAGCTTATAAGGTACAATTGCCAGAGCTTCATAAGAATGAGTAAATTATCTTCCCATTTGCGCACTTACATTTATTTTTACGTATTTTTCAACCCACATAATTTAGAGTTTTTCTCCTATTGGCTTGGAGTTAAAAATCAGCTTCTTTCAATCACGTCTTTTTAATTTAGAATGTTGAAAAATAAATTTTAGATACTTTTTTCAACTGTTTACTACCACAGTGTGGTCACTAAAAGATGAGAAAATAAATGTTAATTATGACAACCCCTGACACACACAGAAGCGTTCCCACAATTTTACATGTTGCGCAATGCATTATGAGCTTTACTTGGAATTTTCCTTGTCAGACTATTTACTTAAATTTGCATACATTAACATTATTATCGGTTATATCGGCAGATATCCGCATGTGTATCTTCACTTTGAAGGCATAAAACGCACTCATGTACGTACTCGTATAAATGTATACATAAATATAATGTATGTATTCATGAACGTCTGGAACTCGTCTAGCCATAATGTACTTCACCCAGCTACGAACTTGTTACCCAGAGAGGATACATTAGAAAACACAGTTTAGACGCATGTGGCCTTCAAGTTTGTGGTAATTAATTTGAAACTAATGGTACTCTTAATGGAAGGAAATTCGAAAGAAATTTTATATGATTTTCATGTAACAATTTTTTTTTTTTAGCTCGATTTGAACAATAATGATAAAACAGAGGACCGTCCATTGTGAGATGTCGTTGGAGGTTGTCTTTACTAAGAGGCTTATATAGTACACTGGCGATCACTAGGATGAGGCCATACATTTTGGAATCGTTTTTCACTCTTTATACCTGTTGAAATTTTGTACCCGCAAACTTTTACTACCTGTGAACAAGTACATATTTTCTCAACAGGAAGTCATAAAATTAAAGCGTAAATAAGAAACGACCGTTGGAATTTCCCAAGATCAAACAATGAAATACTTGAAAAGCGTATAAAAAGATGCGCCACTAGGATGAGGCCATTGCGAATATTTCGTTGCAGGAGTTCACATCAGGGATTTTTTTCAAAGTTTTGTTAAGAATATTTAAAAAAGCGTTGACAAGAACTGTTTTTATTTAGTTTAAAAGAAATGGGTTCCGGAAAGACTTTGACAGTGACAGAAAGAGGAAAAATAGAGGCTTTCAATGAGTTAGGATTCTCAGGCCGAGAAATTGCAAGGAGGCTACCTACTATGGCACAATCCTGATGGACTTTTTGTCCACAACAATGAACGGAAACAACTATTGGGTATACAACTTAATTCGTGCAGTTTTTTTTTTTTTCAAAATTTGAACGTTTATTTAAGAAAAACATGTACAATAGTATTATTCAAAGTATTGCCCATCTGAAGCTTTGACTTTTTCCCATTTTTCTGGCAATTTGTGGATCCCATCCAAAAAGAACTGAGCCGGCTTGGCAGCCAAGAGTGAATCAAGTCAATTTTTGATATTCTGCTCTGATGTGAACCGTATTTCAGTGAGGGCGTTCTGCATCGACCGGAACAAATGGTAGTCAAAAGGGGCAAGGTCTGGGCTATAAGGCGGGTGAGGTAAGACTTCCCATCCACTGTTTTCCAAATAGTTCTTAACCGGAATAGCAAGGTGCGGCCGAGCGTTGTCATGATGGAAAATTATTGCCTCGTGTCTGGTCGCATATTCCGGGCGTTTTTCGGCCACTGCTCTCTTCAAACGAATTAATTGTGTTCGGTAGCGTTGTCCATTGATGGTTTCACCCGGTTTTAGCAGCTCATAATACAGCACACCGATCTGATCCCACCAAATACATAGCATTACCTTCGCGCCATGGATAGGATATTCGGCTTTGCCGTTGATTTGGCTGGTTGGCCGGGTTTCACATATGATTTTTTGCGCTTGGGGTTGTCGTAATGGATCCATTTTTCATCACCAGTAACAATCCGATGCAAAAATGACTTCCTTTTGTGGCGTTCCAGCAGCATTTCGGATATGCAAAACCGCCTTTCGACGTCTCTCGGCTTGAGTTCATGTGGAACCCAATTTCCTTGCTTTTGAATATATCCAGCTGCTTTTAAACGTTTTGAAATGGCTGCTTGAGTGACACCCAAAGATTCTGCGAGCTCTTCTTGTGTTTGGCAACAATCTTCATAGAGTAATGCTTCCAGTTCTTCATCTTCATCTTCAAACTTTTTTGGCTGCCCAGGACGTTCATCGTCTTCCAAGCCAAAATCACCACTTTTAAATCGTGTTAACCACTTTTGGCACGTTCGCTCAGCTAGCGCATGTTCACCATAAACTTCCACCAAAATACGATGATATTCGGAAGCAGTTTTCTTCATATTAAAGTAATGAAGAAGAATTCCCCTCAAAAACACTTTTTCAGGCACAAAGTTCGACATGTTTGAGTGAAAAAAAATTATTGTTGTTTACGCTTCAAATGAATGACATATACTGAAATAACGTACAATGACAGTAGCTTTCCAATGCATGTTCCAATGGAATAATACAAGTTACGCCATCTCTTAGCAAAGTTATAGACCCAATACAAATGTTTGCTGGAACGGTCATTTCCAAAAGTGAAAAAAATTTTCGGACCCTTGTCTTAGATATTCTAACAGGGCAATGCCCCTATCCACACTTCCAGGGTTGTTAGAAGTTGGAATCGATCAGAAGACGTGGAACTTTTGCCATGGCCGTCCTATTCACCGGACTTAAACATAATCGAAAATGTTTGGGCATGGTTATCTCGTAAAGTATATGACGGCGGAAGATAGTCTGAAGACAAGGACACTTTAATCGAATTTATTCGTGATGCCTGGGCCCAAATTTTTCTTGATTATTTAAAAAATCTAAAAATAGAGGTCATATCAAAAAATGGCGGGCATACTCATTATTAATGTAGAATAACATAATAAATAAATGTTTTAAAACCATAAAATGTAAACATTTTATTCATTTTTTCCTTTCTTTTGAAGATTTTGCATGTGGCCTCATCCTAGTGGCGTATCTTTTTATACGCTTTTCGAGAAGGTCGTTGTTTGATCTTGGGAAATACCAACGGTCGTTTGTTATTTACCCTTTAATTTTATGACTTCCTGTTCAGAAAATACTCATATGTACCTGTTCAAAGTAGTAAAAGTTTGCGGGTACAAAATTTCAAACAGGTATAAAGAGTGAAAATCGATTGCAAAATGTATGGCCTCATCCTAATGATCACCAGTGTATATTAATAACCTTTTTTTTGGATTTGTCCATTATAATTTTGATGAAAATTTTCGTAAAAGTGACTCTCTACGTAAAAATGTGTCGCAAGAGTTTAAAACTCTTGTACTCAGTACATTACGTAGCTTGTCAAAAGTGTAGTATCGCGTTAGTACTCAACAGTCTTTTTCATCGTTTTTAGAGACATCGAAAAACATTCGTTTGTTCCGCCCACATCCTGATGATTCATGCTACGGGCAGTTGTGTTCATAAGAAATCTAACTGTCAACTGGAAGTCCTTATCGGGAAATCAGGTAGTTCTAACACAGTTTTGAGTAGTAAGCAGACCTTCTTTGAGCAACGTCTAGAAAATTCGCCTGTTTTCATTTCGTGCGATTCCGTAATGATTTGTGAGCCGGACAACATTTAATGAATTCATGTTGCATTTTAAACAGAGATGCACCACCGATATGGTTTCGCGAATGTGAATCCCCATGTAACGTGTCTGAAGTTGTGGGCTCTTACCATTTTCCGCGGGTTAGATGTGCACGCCAATGTCACGAAGAAATAGAGATCACTTTCAAAGTATGCCGTCACCACAGCCTGCTGTTTTCAACAGCTATGTAGGATGTTTTATTCAGATCAATTGAAATTCTAGTTAAAGGTTTGGATCTGAAAACCAGGCAAGTACGTTTCGAATATGAGACCTGAAGTCAGTTTGGATGATGAGAGGATTTGAGTATATTGACACCTCTTCTGGTTATGCCAATATTCGAATAAGCTTAGAATATTATATTATTTTGCATTGATTTGTGAAGCCATCTTGCAATTTTGTCTTATTAAAAGTTTTCGGTTTTGGTTGTGAAATTGCAGCAGATTTGCATTTCAGTTTTTTTTATTTTTTTTTTTAAAGAACTTAACACTCAAGTGAAATACACTTATAATGCCTCAGCATGTATTAGGTTTTTTGGAAAAGAAAGATGTTTGGGCTCAATGGTTATTTCGCCCCATGGGTGGCATCCAACATTTAATGGTCAGACTAAATTCTTAGTGGAAGTTGGCTTGATGTTGATTTCTAGTCAACTACTCGTCTTACTTAATTTTCGTTAACTTAAAAATGGATGATATGACTTTCGGGCGAGGCTGGGATGCGAACACCGAACCTTCCGATTTGGAAGCCAGTCCACTACCACTTGAGCCACGGCCGAATTTCTAAGCCACCTTAACATGAAGGTTCTAATATCTAGATCGCATATTTGCAGTAGAAAATATTTTCAGGTCGGTCGATATTTTCTGTACGTTCTATGGTTTACTTGAAGGTGAATTTCCTTACGATTTCCAGTGTCTGGCCAACGTAAAACAGTTTTTGCTGTTACTATTACATCGTCTCAACACATAAAATAATATAAAATTTATTGTAGCAAGAAATCGCATTTTTAAATAAGTATGATATGTTTGTACCGCGGGGAGAGCTGTCTGAAACAACAACGAACTACACATTTGAAAAATTAATTTATGTAATTTTATTTTATATTTTATTATATAATGTTCAAATAATCCGATCCAAAAAGCAATAGAGGTTCAAGTTTCAGCCGAGGTTCAAAGACGAGGTCAAAAAAAAAAAAAACTGGATCACTCAAATGAGAAATCATCAACAAGCTCTTGGTCTCACTAACGAGGTGATCATAAATAGAATGGCCTGTAGCACGGATCTAAGGTGCGCAAATTTTGCCAACCCCACAGGCGGCGCAGTAGCAATGCAGATGCGTGGGAGAAATATGTAACATGTGATGTAATTATACGCATTACATATTTCAATGGTTAGAATGGTACATACTTTTTATTTTCCTTTTTTCATATTTTTCACGGAAAAATCTTTGCAAACATGGCTGAAATCGGTTACCATTATTCCCATTAAAAGAGTTGTTTAGTAGCTTGGTTGAACCTAACGGTGTAGAATACGCTAGTTTTCACTTATTTAAAGAGTTTCTCAGCTCTCGCTCTTACTCTTTAACAAAACACATCTGCCGCTTGTTAATAACTATTAAGAGGATTCTAAAATTAAAATCCGTCAATTGCTTAGCTTTTTTTTTAGAATACTAATAAATGATAGTAGTTACAACCCATTTGGCTAAATTCTAAGAAATTACGCCCATACAGCATATGCTAGAGCCTTATGCATCTCTTTTTCTACAAAAAAGCGATCCTTCTACAAAATGGGGTATATCCCAATTGGCCTGTCATGTAGATAATTACTTTTACGGTAATGGAACAAATATGTTCGTAAAGAACACTGATAACTGGTGCTCATTCAAAGACTTTCGCCGTATGGATATCGTGACACTTTTATACCGTTCACGTTTCATGGGCCTAGCTTTGTCTTGTTTCCTACTAGTATTTTTTCGCTTTACGCTGAAGAGATGTTGCCCATGTTATTATTATGAGTACAAAACGGGCTACGATAAGCCTATATTTAAAAATGTATTTTAAAAAGCCTTAACTAAATCATACAAAACGTTTAGTTTATTTCTAACTTATGGCTAATACCAGTTTTTGTTTAACAATGTATTATCTCGTAAATAGCAGGCACTTTACATTACTTAACTTTCAATGTCATCAGTCTTTTTATCGGTGAGAGGTGTGAGACAAATAAAAACTTTTTTAATTTCCTGCATCGGTGACTTGTGAAAGGCAATGACTCATACTTATTATATATTCATATTGCAACAGATGCTGGATGCTATGACTATATTTAAAAGTTTCATGTGTTTTAGAGGTGTTTATTCATAGATAAACGAGTTTAACCTACAACCGCAGAAAAGCTGGGGATGCAGCCAGCAAAGGGGTACTGTGCTGTGCGCATGTCAAAGCTTTAGAATTTCTATCAAAGTATTGAGAGTACACTACGTACGTTCAGATGAATTTAATAAGTAAAGATGTGTTTTGTGACAGGTTTTAAATAAATTATATGTAATACACGTATTATAAAACAGAAATAGACAAATATTTTTTTTATTAATTTATATACCTAAGATAATCTTGAGAAGTCGTGTAAAAATTGACCTATAGTATGTAATGATTAAGGGGGTGGTACATTATTACATGAATTGAATTCATTTTAAAAGTGGACTAATATTGTTACATTATCATGTTTACTTGTAACTTTACTCGTTAATCGTTTTTAGTTTTTTTTATTTATAAAAACAAAAAAAATTGATTCATAATATTTTTTCTATTTTATTTAAAACTTGAAGCCACCTACCACACTTAATCTGTCTAAACTATTTAATCTACCATTTGCCTCTTGCCGAGAGTGATCACCATTCCGATTGGCTTCTGTCAAAATAGTGCACATGCTGTCGACACTAAAAACGCCGGATATCTCTCAGAAGCTCCCCTCATATTTAGGAGTCCGGGCTCTCTGCAATAACCATTCTACTAGCTTTTACTCAACTTATGCATAACCATGGTTGCCACTTTGGTAGATTTCTGGATTTGGTAGATTTTGCCAGTTTTTTTGAGTTAATCGATTGGTACGAATAATTTCTTTGAGGGTATTGGTAGATTTTTTTCGAGCAAAATAAAAAATAGTCAAGTCATTAGAAATGGTTTCTTTTCCACAAAAAGGCAATGCATTCATCTAAGCGATACATCGTTTCATTTTGAAAGCCCCGAATGAAATATGTATAATAATTATTATCTTTCATTTTGACAGATGACAGTGGCAAACAAACAAATTTGTTTATTCCTTTCACTTTTATTGTGCCGCGGTCTTTTGCATTCATAAACATTGAGAAGAAAGTATTTATACAATAAAAGGTCTTGATGAAAAATTACATCTGCAAAAAATGTTAAATCATTCCCTCCGAGATACATAGATTTTAAGGAAAGCCTTACACTGCCCTGTTTTGACACCTATTGAAAATAACATCTTTCAAACGTACATATGCGTGTGTATTGTAACAAATGGGGTATCGTTGAACTCGTAATTGTGAGTATGTATTTTAAAAACCTAACATGTTGACTCTATCATATTTTTTTTTTGGAAAAATATCTAATTAACACCCAGTTTTTGTAACTTTGAAACGTGTACCTAATATTTGCTAACAAAAAACTCAAGCCAATTCATCTCAAGTTAGTAGTTTGCAAGATACGACACAACTTGTTCAAACTAAAAAATCGGGTATTCGTTTAAAACTGGTTAGCAGCTGCTTCGGAATTTTTTCCCGGTAAAATAAGTTTAGTATTATTGCGCAATGCAAATTCAATAAGCATTTTTGTAAAAACAAAGAACTTTTTATGACCCCTAACGTTACAGGTCTTTTTCTGGTGGGAAAGGCAGATCTCTTATAAAGTAATAGAAAATGAATGCAAATTTATTACAGAAACAACGCGGAAATCGTCGAGGGATTCACATCCTGCCTGAGCAGAAGGCGTTCGCAGCTATGAAAACGTTTTACATTACGTTAATAACGTCCCAAATACCAGTCTTAGGCAACTAAGCAGACATTTTAGTCTAAACAGGACTTAAATCTGGAGAAATATACATTTAGAAAGCATGCATGTATTCAATCATGTACCAACGCGGAAATCGTCGAAAGACTCACATCCTGCCTGAGCAGAAGGCGTTCGCAGCTATGAAAACGTTTTACATTACGTTAATAACGTCCCAAATACCAGTCTTAGGCAACTAAGCAGACATTTTAATCTTTACCAGGACTTAAATCTGGAGAAATATACATTTAGAAAGCATGCATGTATTCAATCATGTATCAGTACCAGCTACAACTCGGGGACTCAGAGAAGCAATTGCATTGTGGAAAGCCACTTTGCGGAAGACAACTATATTGGCCTGATTCTATGGACGGATGAGTCCCAATTCACCAAGAATGGAATCACTAATTTCCACAATTTACATGCGTGGGCAATAAGCAAACCCCATGAAACAGAGATTTCCAGCATAAGTTCAACGTCAATGTGTTTGCCACACATATTGGTTAACAAGCTGATCGGACCCTATCGGCTTAATTCGAATATCTACCTGGAATTTTTGGGAAACATATTGCCAGAGCTATTAGGTGATATACCACTGCAATTAAGAGCAGACATTGTGTGCTAGGTGAATGGCGCTCCCGCACACTATGGCCAAGCAATGAGAGAGTGGTTAGATCTCGTGTTTGCAAATTCGTGGATAGGGCGCGATGGACCCATTCTGTGGCCTCCAAAGTGTCTGGACTTGACCCCAATGCACTTTTATCCATGACAGTAGATCAGATATAACAACATTGGATGACTTGAACCATAGGATTGATGACACAGCTGCGGAAGTCCGAGAAGAATTAGAAAGGATGGACATTGTTACAGCCTTTTAAAAGAAGAGCTCTGTCGTGCATACCAAGCAATGGTTAGCACTTTGAACAATTGATGTGATACAAGGTTTAATGAAAAAAATAGAAGTTAAACTGTGCAATTAATATTTGTACATACTTTTGTTCCTAAATTTTTTTAACAATTTTTAATTTAATGTACCCTTGTTTTTTTTTGTATATACTCGGTACACGTTTTAAAGTTACAAAAAGTGGGGGCTAATTATATATTTTCCGAAAAAAGAATGACAACGTCAAAATTTTTAGTTAACATGTATAAACTTGAAAGATGTTATTTTCAATAGGAGTCAAAACAGGGCAGTAGTATAGGCTTTGCTTAAAACATCTGTATTTCGGGGAGATGCATGTCCGATCCCCTCCTCCATCTACATGATTTTTTTCTCAAAGTATTTCAAAGAATCCTTCCCTTAAGTTGTTGACATATTATCCGGAACATACAGGGTGTATAGCTCAACTTAAAAGCAAACTATTATATTTTTAGTCTTCGTAGAATGTTTGCCGGTTGTAAACATGCGCATATGAAAAGATAACCCTATTATGCGCAGCAAAAGGGTGATCTTGGGACAAATAAAATACCTGTACTAGAGATTAAAAATTTTTGCTTGTGAGTCATTTGATGCTCCTACAAAAACCATTACTTATCGCAAGCTGTAACATCGGTACACTGACTTTGTTTCGACTATGTTACTCTATGTCGATAACATAAGGACAACGATGCACGGAAGTTATTATTCCATCACATACAGAATAAGAGAGACTTGTGCTAAATTGTGACTTAGAAAGCGATTTGTTAAATAAAAATTGTGCTAAACCGCGTTTGGAAAATATTGTCAACTTGAATGTAAAATGTAACATTGCAAACCGACATGTAAATCTCAAATTTTTAAATTGCAATATAAATTCCAACTTTGGAACCTGTCTTGTAAATCGCAACTTTGCAAACTCTGACAGAAATTGTAAGTTCGCAAACTTTGTTGTAAATCAAAAGTTGTTCTTACATCCTGCCTGTAAACAAACTTTTTCCTTAGTCAGTGAGAAAATCAATTGTAAGTCCATTTTCGTTACACTTAAATGTCGGCTGTTTACGCTGAATCGACATTCTTACTGACTTAACACTCCGTCTGTGTCACCTGCAGTGATATTCTTGGTGGCTTTGGATCTAGAAGATACAATACATAAATGAAAATCGATATTAATATACCTTGGGAGTTGGTATAAGAGACAAAGCATATATGAAACCTTTAAAAGTAACAACAAATAAATAAAAGCGTGAAATGTGTGTCTTTGATTTAACGCCGCTATTGGAGCATTGAAAACTGACAGTTTGCTCTGTGATGATTCGAATTAGATATATACAATATCGGTCAGTCGTTCACAGACCGTCGTGGAGTAAAAACGTGTTTCGGCTTTTTTTCGAGAAAAAAAAAAAAAAAAAATACTCTACGTGTAAATCATTACTTGACAACAATTAATAAAGGGCCAATCAGCGCAGTGGAGGTGGTGTGTGAACACAAATCCAAGCGGCGCGAGTTCTAGTCCCGTCCGGGGAACAAAGCATTTTGTTTTTTTTTGTTTTTTTTTTTTTTTTTTTTTGTTTTTGTTTTGTTTAAAACGCGTGTGCTAAAAGTTGACTCAAGGCAGATAAAATCAGGCGATGGACAAAAGTGAGCGGTCCGCTCCCCCAATAGCGGGATCAGCGGATGACGCAAACACATCAGCCGATGACGCAGTGCTTTCGGGAAACTTTTCTCGTGAAACAAGGTCGAAGAGGAGGAGAAAGATAAATCCGGCCCCCAATCCCACAAAACGCATCGCCCTTTCTGCTTCTTCTCTGAAGCCGCAAGTTGGAGTGAGGAAAGATGCCAAAACAGCGGACGAAAAACAAAATCAACATGGTAGAATTTACCCATACATCTCCGATGGTGGGGAAGTGGACTGCTTGGGGTCAAACAATAGCTTCGCTTCTCTGATGGCTTCGGAATCAGAGGATGAAGAAGAAGAAGTTAAATCCCTCAACAGCAATATTAAACTAATGCAAGAACGAGTGCTGGTAATTAAAGCCAAACAAATAGCGAGAAGAACGAGGGAAATGCAAGAGGCTCAAATTTCTCAACATCAACAACAGCAGCCAAATGAAAAACAAGATCAAACCCAACAACAACAAAAACAAATACGGAAACAACAGAAAGTGTCTCTGCCAGTAAAGCATACTACTGCGCAAGAAAAACATATGAGACAGACTCTGCAACCACAAAAAAACCAACAAAAACAGCATCAACAACAACAACAACTGCAACCACAGCAGCAGCAAAAACAGCAACAACATCAAGCACAACAGCAACAAAAACCGCAAAACCAGCAGCAGAAATCAATGAAGCAAAGGGTGCCTCCAATTAATACATATAAAATGGAATTGAAGGATACATTAGAATTATGTAAGTCGGCCATAGGCAACAATTTCTTTATTAAAAGACTAAGTTTAGATAGACACGCGATCCACTGCAATACAGTGGAGCGCTATCAAAAAATTAAAAGTTTACTGAAGGATACGACGACGGAGTTCTTCTCCTATACCCCGAAGGGGGAGAAGCTGCAAACAATGCTGCTGAAGGGATTAGAACCGTCGACTGATCCGGAGGAGCTCCTTGCACTGCTGAAAGAGAAGGAGTGCGAAGAGCTCAAATTCGTGGGGGTTAAGCCTTTCGTCACGGCTAGAGCCAAAAGGGAGAATCGGAAACTACCGTTTTTCCTGGTCCAGCTAAGTCCCAAAAGCAAACTGGATGGTCTAAGGAGTATAAAAGTCCTAGACTACCAGGTTGTACACTGGGAAAAATTAAAGAGGAGCGAAAACATTTTACAATGTGTTCGCTGCCAAAGGTTCGGGCACGCCGCGTCGAACTGCGAAATGCAGCCTCGATGCGTGAAATGTGGAAAGAACCACAAGTCAGAGGAATGCGCTCTAGGTGTGGATGGAGCGTCAGAAAAAAGCCAACTCTCTTGTGCCTTATGTAGGAACACGGGGCATACCGCAAATTATCGGGGTTGTCCTAAATTCCAATACATAAAAAGAGTAAATCTGGCTCGGCAGCAGAAGGTGGAAGTTAAACGTCCACCCGTGCAAACACAAACACCAGCCGTTACTCCCCAAGTTACCTACGCCCAAATGGCGGCAGGTAGGGGAACTACGGTACAACAAGCAAAGGTAGCTTTTCAGGCCCCAGCGCCTAGAGCACCTGAACCTGTACCTGACATGCTGACTATCTTGCTCTCTATTCAGGGGCAGATGGCTCAGCTTCAGCGTCAAATACAGGAACAGGCTACGCGGGTAAATCAAATATACACGCTGCTGCCGGGCCTAGCGCACCTCCAGTCGTAATGGGTACGTACATGGCGGAGCAAACCCTGAAGGTCCTTGCAGTGAATGTTAATTCACTGATTAGGTTCGAACGAAGAGCCACACTATTTAAGTTGCTTAAAGACCAAGCTTTTGGTTAGCGAAACTAAGCTTACCAAAAGACATAAAATGAGGCACAGAAGATATGAAATATTACGAAGAAACCGACCCAACTCCATTCAAGGAGGAGGTGTTGCAATCTTTGTAAGAAAGGGACTGCGTTTCAAAAGAATATACAGTCGTGTAGTACGTCGATTTCGGGTGCTGGAAGCATGCGTCATGTACATCCCTCTCCGTAGTGGAAAGCGGTTGTACATGGTGTCTGTCTATGCACCTAAGGCTACCCAATCCACCTTATTCATCTCAGAGCTCGAGACACTTTTTCGATTTCTGAGGCTGGAATTGGAAGACAACTATTTTATTATCGGCGGAGATTTCAACGCCAAACATAGTGATTGGGGAAATAATATACCAAATACTAGAGGGAACCTACTATTCAATTGGTGGGGTCAGCACAGTGTGATGTATCGACTCGGCCTCAAAGCGACGGATAGTCCGTCGTTTCCCAGACACGGGTCCTATTTGGATCTCCTGCTGTTCGACTCACGAATACAACTGACGTGCACTAACCAACAAACTACAAACTGTCTACAAACTTTCGTGTATGACAGTGACCATTGCGGTCTCAGCACCGAAATAACTGTTCCCAACGAAACTGCGGAATTGGAAGAGTTTGTTCAAAGGTATTCCTATAATTATAGTAGAGTGCGTTGGACACACTTCTCAAGATTACTGACAAGAGCACTCTCCTCGAATTCGCTCCACCCACCGTCCAATAGAAATCTGTCAAACGAGGAGATTGACAGATATCTAAGACTAATGGACGAGACAATCAAACGAACTATGGACAAAACGATACCACGGTATCAACACACTGACAACGAAGACTTATTCCGCAACGCAACTATTGACGCACTGCACCGATACAAAAGTAGACTGCTGTCAAGACTAAAAACCTTGTACAGACAGTTCACTGACAGACATAACCCGGAGATCATGACATTGAAGTCGTCGATTAAAAACCTCCAGATATTAATAAAAGAAAATTACAGAAATTCTGTAAGTTTGTATTGGAACAACAAAATTCGGGCTGTAAACACCAGCAACCCGAATATGTTCCCGCAAATAAATAAAATATTTCGGAGAAATAATCAAAACGACCTTCCATGTCTCAAAATCGCCCGAACGACGAACAACGAACAAATACTTGTAGCAGCAGGCATTGATCCAAATGAGGCCGTTGATGATGACAACTTCTTTGTGGTCGAGGATCCGCAGGAGAAGGTAGAGGCTATAGGAGCGACTTTCCAGGAAGTGTACAAGGCGAATGACATCATTGGCCCGAACCACGACCTGGAAAGTCGAGTCCTTGTGCACAATTCCTGCCTTCGAAATGAAATTGCGAATTGGCGATTCGAGAGCTCGGGTTTCACCCAGTTCAGTGACGAGAATATGGCAAATAATGTCATCACCAACGAAAGGGTATTACCACCGTTCATTTCGAAGGAAGAGCTCCAAACGATCTTCGAATCACTTAGAAGTAAGAAATCAGTGGGAATCGATGAAATACCGAACATTGTGCTTCGACATCTCCCACTAGAAGCGGTGAACATTTATACCACCCTGTTTAATAATGCAATGAATAATGCACATTATCCAGCGCATTGGAAAACTGCGGTGGTACATCCCATTCCCAAAAGGAATAAAGATACTTCCAATCCGGCGAATCTCCGCTCGATCAGTCTTCTTCCAAACATCAGTAAGGTTTTCGAGAAGGTGATCAATAGAGTCCTGACTAGGTGGGTTGAGGACAAACATATCGTTCCTGATAATCAATTCGGTTTCAAGGCGGGGCATGATATCATTCATGCTGCGTCTAAACTGGTTTCTGATATCCAATGGAACAAAAGCAAGAAACAGTGCACTGGTGCCTGCCTGATTGACTTGGAAAAAGCCTTCGATACCGTATGGTTAGAGGGACTCTTTTTCAAGCTGGACAGGTTGGGCATTAGTAAACCACTTCTGTATATTCTTTTTGATATGCTCTCCAGTAGACAGTTCATCGTGAAGAATGGTGATGTGACTTCCGCTGGAATATTTAACATTAAAAACGATCTGCAACAAGGTGCGGTAAATTCGCCAATCCTATTCAACATTTACACAAGTGATCTGATAGGTTCGCTTCACCATGCCATAGCGTACGCAGACGACTTAATTGCGTACAGATCAGGTCCAAAGGTTGAGGTCATTAATACACTTTTGCAACGTGACTTCGACAAAATTAAGCAATATTGCGATGACTGGAAGTTGAAAATCAACTTTCAGAAATCGGAAACCATTCTGTTTAGGACGCCTTTGTCTGGGGCCTCTAGGGATACCAGAAAGAATTGGCGAAAGTTCTCTATCGTCGGACAACATGGACAGCCACTTGCTTGTCGAAATGTAGTCAGATACCTTGGGATCTGGCTAGATCAATATCTGTATTTTAACAAACATATAGATGTTGCTCTGGCCAGAGCCAGAGGTGCTTTTGCTCTTACAAGGAGACTGTTTTACAACAGCCAACTCGATGCGAGGGTGAAGGTGATCTGCTACATGGCCCTTATCCGGCCTATGCTAGTATTTGGATGTCCCGTGTGGTTCAACGTAAGAGCAAGTTTATTGGAAAAGGTTCGGGTGTTTGAGAGGGCTTGCCTTAGGGCTTGTCTTCGCTTATACAGAACACCAGAGTCTGAGTACATAAAATTCTATCGCAATGAGGTCTTGTACAATAGGGCGAACCTAATAAGAGTGGACAATTTTGTTATTAAGTTGACTCGTAGGCACATTGCAAGAGCAATGACCTCATCGAACAACCTGATCTCCGGGGCTTACTACCCCAATTATATGTATCACGAGAGAGTTCGCTTTGACGGCTTTATTCCTCCAGAAGCGTTCCTCTATCTAGATAGCAAAGGTCTGATCCAGGACAGATTGGCGGTGCCGCTAATCTTCCACGTTGCTCGAACAGCTGCGGACAGGCGACTCAACTACGACAGAGACGTCGCACGCGGCAGTGCGGAGCGTCTCCGGTTCAGTAGAGCGGTAGGGAGTCGCGACATGAGGGATGTTGCTCGGCAGCACCAACAATTTTGGTGGCTAGTTGAAGGAAGGGAGAGTTCGTCGTCGAATTCCTCAAGTAATAGGTAGCTTCATGTGAAGCAAAGTGGGCCAGCCTAATTTTGTTTTTAGCCATGGCCGGCTTACATAGTTTTAAGTAGGTTTAAGTTAGATTTAAAAAAAAAATATATATAAAAAGTAAAAAAAAAAAAAAATAAATAAAAATAAAAAATGACAAAAAAAAATAAATTTATATATATATATATATGTACATATATGTATATATTAAGTATATACCTATTATGTATATATATATATGTATATATATATATGTGTGTGTGTACGTATTAGATGTAAGTAAGTTAAGATTTATTTTTAAGTAGTCTATAAGTTTTTAGTTTTAGGTTTTTATAATTAATTAATATGTCCATATACTAAGTTTTTCTTAAAATCTATTTTCTTAGTTTTAGTTGTAATATAAATATAAAATTAAATATAGAATGTAATGTACGTCGAAAGACTTTGTTTAAGTGTTAGGTTTAACTTAGAGTGCCCGCATGGGGCCATTAAGTTAATATAAGATTACTTGTAAGTTATTTAAGCTAATTTTTAAGCGTTTTTTGTTTAGCATGTAAGAGTAAATTAAGATATAAAATAAAAATGCATATAAATTGAAATTGAATTGAAATACAATATCGGTAGTCATGATTTCCATTCTTGTGTATAATTTTGAATTAAATTTGCATTAAACATTCTTTAATGATCTATAAACATCGTATGAAAACGACAACACATATTAAAGTTAAAACAACCCAGTAAATGGTCCACCACTTAAATACGTGAACTAAAAGGAGAAATTTGTAGGTACTCATATGTTACAGCTTCGAGGAAAAATGATTGAAATAATTGATTGAATATCAAAATTTTGCTCGGTGTTTGAAAATGTCGTTTTTACATTGGCAGCCAACCGTAACAACGTAGCTTATAGAGGTGCTAAAAACAAAAGCCAATGCTTTCAAATGTCTAAAATAGCGAAATTAGTAAAGCCCGGCTCCAAATCAAATACAAGCAGTCCAAAATAAATGCGAAGAAAGTGTGAATCCAGATTACAGTTTATTCCAATCATAATGAGAGGCTTTTAGATGCTTACCTTGTGGACGGAGAGCTGTCTTTATTCTCTGTTAATTGGCGACTTCCATGCACTCGAACTTTGTGAAAGTCAATCGCATCGAATCGACATCAACTTTATCGATGTAGAGAAGGTCAGACTCAGAGTCTCGAGAAGAGATATTAAATGAATAATGCGAAGTTCTGAAAAAGTATCGCAGAAGTATGTAACAATGATATGCAATACGGGGGTAGTCCCAGAAGTACCCAGCGTGACATACAGATGGAGGTTGTTGTTTAAAAGGAATGACAATTGCAGAAAGTATCAACCTTATAAAGCTTAAATTTGAAGTTTGACGACGCCATGTTGTTTAGTATTTTTTCGGCAGCCATCAATAGTGAACGCTCTCAAGGAATTTTTAAATATAGAGAAAATTGGTCATCGTTATGTGTTACAATACTTTCATTTGAAAGACCTCAATCCAACCAACATCAAAACGGAACAGGATTCTACTCTGAGAGAGTCGGAGCAGACTCGTTTACAACAATAATATCTAGGGTGGCAGAGTTTTAGCAAGATCGTACGAGTTACCAAGACGAACATCGAAGTGGTCGACTAAATGAGGTGAGTTCACTAGAAATGTTGAAAAAAATCCACAAAATGGTATTGGCTGACCGTCGATTGAAAGTGCGGGAACTAGCAGATATGGTAGTCATTTCTAAAAGCCCTATACGTCGCATGTTGACTGAAAAATTGGACATAAGAAAGCTGTGCGTAAGATGGGTGCCGCGATTACTCACAATGGAACAGCGTCGCAAGGAAGTTTTAATCGAGTGTTTGGCGAAGTTTCACAGCAATAAAGCCAAGTTTTTGCGTCGATTCATAATCATGTATGAAACGTAGTTCCATCCCTCCCCACCCACGAGACGAAGGAACAGCCAAAATAATGGACTCAAAGGGGAGAATCGGCTCCAAAGAGGCGAAGACAGTTCCATCTGCAGGTAAGGTCATGGCGTCAGTTTTTTGGGATGCCCATGGAATAATTTTCATTGATTATCTTCAGAAAGGAAAAACAATCAACGGCCTGTATTATGCGAACTTATTGCAGCATTTGAAAGATGAAATCAAGAAAAAACGGCCGCATTTAGCGAAGAAAAAAGTTTTGTTTCATCAAGACAATGCACTAGTTCACTCATCCCTCATCGCGATGGCCAAAATCAATGCGTTAAAGTTCGAATTGCTTCCTCATGCACCCTATTCGCCAGATTTAGTCCCTCGGATTATTTTCTATTTACGGATTTGATAAAATGTCTCGGTGATAAAAGATTTGCCGACAGTAAGGAGGTGGAGTCTGCGGTTGATGGCTATTTTAAGAGCTCGACGATTCTCACTATAAACAGGGTATCGGAGCTATTGAACATCGCTGGGGAAAGTGTATTGAACTAAAAGGAGACTACGTAGAGAAATAAACACATTTTTCCCCAATTTTCTGTGTTTTCTTTGTTAGATCGGGTACTTCTGGGATTACGCTCGTATCATATTATCCAGTGATTTAAAAAAAAGCGAGAACAAAAAAAAAAGCTTAAGTTAGATGCTCCGAGGAATTGTTCACTATATTACAAGATTCTACACCGTGGAATTCGGAAGGACTTATATACTTTTCAAAGGCAGCGCTACCATTAGTAACGACGATGCGAATATCGAACAGTCAATGCGAGTTGACCAAAAAATGTCATTTACACACAATGGTATTTTATATGACGATCCCTTAGTATTGTCTCAGAATATAAAAACAAATCCGTCAAAAAACAATGGGAACTCAAATTTCACATGTTTAAAAAAAAAAAAAAAGAAGAAGCTGTAATGGGTCTGACCCTCAGCCTACGTCAAAAGCTTCCTGATTACGAGATTAAGAAACTTAGAATTAATTATGTTCACTTTTTCTTGAAGGCCAGATGATGATTTTTTATGTAAAATTCGTACTCATTATATTAAAATATTTGATAAATTAATCTGAAAATTACCAAAATAATTTACTCAGATGATTCTGAACTGTAGGATTTGAAAGGCCTACTATTTTACAGCTGATCGTGACAGAGTTGTCATATGATGGCAGATGTCATCAATAAATTTGGGAATTTACCATTGAACTGTGTAAGTGAAAGACAAAATCCAAATCGTTGAATTTTATTACGAAAATTGGTTGATTGATTTTTGTAAGAAAATCATATTGATTGCGCACGAAATCTGTTGGCTGCGTAATTTCGCGTTTCGGAGACATCCATTGGCCGCCAGTGCGACTTTACGCTGTTAGACTTCTTTCTTTGGGGCTATGTTAACAGCTAGATCTACACCAACCATCCGTAAACAATTTCAGCTCTGAAAGCTCTCGCAGAGATAGAGCCCCAATTACAATATGTGACAGAGTTATTGAAAATTTCATGAAAAGGATGAGGGTCTGCAAGAAGAGTTATGTTTTCCATAAATAATCTACATATGCCTACTTTTATAAAGCAATAACGGTTTTAGAGATATCTCAAAAATTGTTCGTTCTATTCGAAATATAAACCGTTCACCTTTATATCATAACGGCTGACCAGATAGCAATGATAGTTTTTCCAATTGTTATGTTCCAGCAGCTATCAAAGTAACCAATCACAACCAGCTGCGGTTGGATTTGGCCCTGTTGTTTGATGCAGTTTATGTCATGGCGGCATCATCGGACCTTATTTCTTTCGAAATGAGGAAGGAAACACCGTTACCGCCAATGGTCTTAGATATAGAGCGATGCTAACCGGGCTGTGGTTCCAACAAGGCGGCGCTACATGCCATACTGGTGACGTAACGCTCGAAGGTTTGAAGGAGAAATTTGACAACTGGGTCATCTCACGCCGAGCGTTCATAAATTGGCCCCGCGATCATACGATTTGACACCACTCGATTATTTTCTCTGCGGCTACGTCAAGTCCGTAGTCTATGCTAACAAACCAACCACTTTGGACGAGCTCGAGGCCAACATTCGACACGCTATTGCTGGAACAATGCCGCACACACTGGACCGAGTCATCAAAAATTGGACCGATAACTTGAATCACTGCCAGCAAAGCCGAAGCGGCCATTTGAATGATGTGCTATTTCAGACGTAGCTTCAAAATAAAGCCAGAATCAATTTTATATCTTACACTGTTGTTGTTTTATTTAAATTTTTTCCCTATCGTTCTTATCTGGTAATCCTTTATTAAAAGAAAAAAACTAAAAAAAAAGTGTGTTCCAGGAGGCTCAAAAGGACTAAAGGATGTCTGTTTGAACAATCCTGGCACTGGATTGAGAATTCTTATTGTTCTGAGCTCCTTTTAGAAATAAGTCATGGTTAATGCCAAACACTGAGTAAAAGACGAATCGAATTGTTCGATTGTTGACTCTCGGCTCTTATGAAAAAATGCAATGATGATCAACTTTCTACACACTGCCTTTCTCCAGATGGCTCGTTGTTTTTGTAAACATTGCAATTTTCGTTATATACGCACCTCACTACCTCTTTCAAAATACAGTAAAAGCGCTTTATTTGCGGGGTATATGTTCCGTAAAAATGCCGCGAATATAAAAACCGTGAATATGGAATGGTAATTTATATGGGATTATAGGGGACACGTTCCTAGGTGACAAAATAAAAAACAAGTACATATACATATAAAAAAATAAATTTTATTGAAGTCTTTGACCATATTGATTAATTATTATCTTCAGGCTTAGGCAATGGTTTAAGGAATTTTGTAATTTTTTCTTGCTTGGCAGTTTTTAAAAGTTCCTTCAATTCAGACCGATATTCAGCAGTGACATTAGCAATTTGCCTCTTAAAAATAAGACTTCGTTCCATAGACGGATCAATTTGCATAAAGAAATCACAAAGCTCATTTGCCATTCTTAAACCTTCACTAAGATTTTTCAAATTAAATGTCACATTTCCAGTGCTTGTTGAAGCCTCTTCTTCAATGGGCTGTGAATTTAACATTTCCTCCAAATCGGTTTCAGTCAAATTTTTATCTTGACTGAATGTGAATTGATTCTATCTGTTCGAACCCATCTCGTCCTATTCCATTTGCAATTCCGGCTATGTTTGCAGTCAAAGTTTGAATTTGCACAGATTCTTCGTCATTTTCCGCGGTCAGAGCAGGCCACAGTTTTTTCCAGCATGATTTCAATGTGTATGGCTTCAGTTCTTCCAATGATCCTTTTATGTTTACGATGCGTTTTGTTATGTCAAATTTCTTCCAGCATTCTATAACATTCATATCAGGATCACATTCCATATTATCCAATATGATTTTGAAGGCTCGTCTAATGTAATAGAGCTTAAAGGCCTGGATTATTCCTTGGTCCATAGGTTGAAGCAAAGCCGTCATGTTGGGAGGTAAAAATGTCAGTTTTATATTTGGATGCATAGTTTCAAGTTCTCGAGGATGACCTGGTGCATTGTCCAAAACAAGAACTGCTTTAAAGTCTAAGTTCTTTTTTTTTTAATAAGTTTCAACTTCAAAAACAAAACAATTCCGGAACCAGCTCCTCCTTGTTTTGATTTTTTAAAGCACGAGGATTTAACGATCTGTAAAAAATCAGTGGTTTAATGACACAATCTCCAGATGCATTAGAACAGTGTAATCCTATCCTTTGCTGCCTTAAGTCCAGAGGCAGACTTTCCGCTTTTAGAATTGAATGTCTAGTTTGGCATTCTCTTCCAAAACAGTGCAGTTTCGTCTGCATTAAATGTCTGCTCAGGTTTGTATGATCCAACAGCTACTAGGTTTGCAAATTCTTCTGGATATTTTTTGCTGCAGCAACGTCTGCAGATGCAGCTTCTCCAACGATTTTAATGCAATGCAATGATTGTCTCACCTTAAATTTATTGAACCAACCTTCCGATGCTTGAAATCCTCCATCTGTACATTCACAACCACAACTATGATCAGGTGTGCGTAAAGACGCTTTGCCTTCTCCCGCACCATTGGGCCACTCAGGGGCACCCTTTTTTGGTTGGGGTCTTCAATCCATAATGACAACGCCACTTCCATTTTTTCTATTGCTGGATCACGAACAATTTTCGCTGACAGTGAAGTTGAAGCTATAGACGACCTTATTTTATCTTCGGATTTTTTTATTGATCGTACAGGGGATTCGTTGACATTGAATAAGGGTGATATGGATGCAACGACTCTCCAAGGCTCAAACATTTCTATTTTCACTTTAAGTGGTAACACAGATTTTTTTCGCGTCGAAACTAGTTTTTCAATTTTTTTAGTCGACCACAATTTTTGTTACGAATGGAAAGATGAAACAATAAAACACGCAAAGCGGCTCTTACTGTTTGTTCACAGAGGGTGGCCAAGTCATTAGCACACTTGTTTAAATTTCCGGAATTTCCCCTTAATTACTTCCGAAAGGGGTTTTTTCCAAATTTTTTTGCTTTAACCTATACCAAAAAGATTTTCTGAAATTCCGAGAACTAATTAGATAAAATATTTCTTCGCTATGTTTATTGGTATTTAAGAATACTTCACATAAAAACCGTTTTTTAAAACCGTGCTTATGACTTGACCACCCTCCGTACACTATCATAAACGCCGACCGCGGCGAAGCGGCTTGTGTCAAAGGCCGAACCAATACAGCGGCGATATCATTTAACAACATACTAATGTAATGAGGTTTATTTTACTTGTTTATTAGTCCATTTGAATCCTTTTTATTAATATGCATGTACTGATGTACCGATTAGATCCGCGAATAAAGGAATCTTTAGCCGCGAATATAGGAATTGGGTCGCATTTTTTAAATCCGCGAATAGTGAAAAGGCGGGTGAAGAAAGCGCGAATAAAGAGCTTTTGCTGTATTCAAAATACGTATTGAAAACAGTACTCTTTAATAGTAGTAGATGGAATATGAAAGAGATAAATCCTATTACCGGCATTTATTTACTCTTATATGAATATATGCACAAGCACGTCCATAAGTAGTTTTAATCAACCCTTACAAATCATATATTGTAAATGGAGTTTTTTTTTTTTTAAATCTCAGCCTTTAGTTTCATAAATTTGCATGATTTTACAAAAAATCTAGTTATTTTGTAGTAGATGCAAAGGATTTGCATTGAATGAAATAAATCTACTCCACCGAATCAAGGGGCGTATCATAGTTTGTTGGTAATAAGCTTTTCTCTTGAAAGGATTTTCTAGTGGTGTTCGTTCGCTTTTAGAAATTGTTTCGGAGTATGCTCATAATATCTTTCTCTTTTCTTGATTACATTTTCTTTTTCATTCTCTCTTTTGATAGACGTTTTTGTATTTGTATTTTCGTCCTGGAATTAAAAGTGTGTCCGCATTTGGTTTGCATAAGAATAAAAAAAAAAAAAAACAGAATTATCCCACGGTTGGCGGCGTTTTTTTCACTAACAAGGAAGTGATTTTTATAAAAAAAAATATAAAAATGTTCTTACCGCTGAAATTAGAATTGATTTAAGTGAATTAAATAATGTTGAAATCGATAAAGGACTAACTAAACCACTGTTGTGTTAAAGGGTTTGTGTTATTCATTGCGGCGTTATCCTAATGATGACCTAATCTGGGAAGTTTATGTGAGACGCTATTTTAAGTAATTTCAATATCTTTTTGTTTTATACTATTGATATTATTTCAGAAAAAATTGTAAAGATAATATGGTATATGAACAATGATACAGCAATGAAAATGGCAAAAAGAACATAATCCGAAAGAAGTCTGGGATGTTTTTTTATACTAAAAGAATGTGGTGAGATGTAGCAATTTCGTTTGTATTGATTTCAAAGTCAGTTTAGGTGTCGTTGAAGGGGCTCTTCCCCTTTTACTCTTTTTCTTTAAATTATTTTTCTTTGCAATTTTGCAGTGTTTATTTTTTATGTCTAGCTTGTTTGGTTGTTTGTTGAAGATTAAATGTCTGAAAAGCGAATGCTGATATGTATTTTACTGGATTTTGCAATTAATTTGAAGTTTTTTTTTTTTCAGCTGAATGAATTACACTCATGTGACTGTTGAATGGAGGACTTTGTAGGCTGATCAAAGCATAAATTATCTGTTGACCTTTTAAGCAATACCTATTGTCATATATACGAGAATGTATAGGTTTTAAAGCGATTATGAATCTCATTTTGATAGCTTTGCTTTAAAAATTGGACAAACAAAAAATAAAATATTATATTTAAGCTATAAGAGAATATTTTTCGTTTAATCTAGTGGCGATTATTTGGTTTTTTTGTTTGCTTTTGAAGGTTTATTTTTTTGGTTACCTGGAACTGAGGGCGCTCGATCACTTAGATTAGAGTTCATCAACAGAGCTTTATACTATTTGTTTTAATTTGATTCGTCCGTCATCTTCCACAACTTCGCGTTTGTGTTTATCTACTGAGACGATCTGTCCAAGACGTCAGCATTTGGTATCCTTTCTTGACTACTTCATACTGAAAAGATATATGTATGTACATAATTGTCTTTGCTATTTTAAGATGAAGACATGATGTTTAAGATTGTTGCACCATTCTGGTTTCGGCATCTGAGTCTGATTTAACGTAAACTTGTATGTTGCTATCCTTCAACAAGGTTTGGCGCATAGGTGAAATGGTTGTTTATCACCTCCCAAGTTGAATGGTTCGTTTTGCCTAACAGCAGAATGTTTATCATCCTCTATATGAGCGGTCTTTTCATATTCTCAGGGCCAACTACCAGTATCTTACTCGGTTTCATTGTTTATTTTTGCAGGCTTCGGTTTGCATTTCCGCTCCCAGCCATGTCCTTATAATATTTCCTTAAGTTTAATAAATCTTTTATTCTACTATTTCGGTTATTAAGAAAATTGGTTTATTCTCGAAAATAAACGTCTTATTCGAAATTTGGCAGAATGTGTATTACATCAAGCATCATTGACAGCACGACAAATTGTCTCTGTATGGCTTCACTATTTTTGAGTAAGAATTTAAAAGCCAATATAATTTGTTTATAGATATTTTTTTGAAACGATCCGTTAGCATCTATGTTATGACTCTCTTCTAATGTGATTCAAGGTCAAATGTTTCTTTTTTTTTTCGTAAAAGTGCTCACTTTACGCAATGGCATCTTCAAA
The DNA here is from genome assembly GCA_963966105.1 of Volucella zonaria. NCBI lineage: Eukaryota > Metazoa > Arthropoda > Insecta > Diptera > Syrphidae > Volucella > Volucella zonaria. Next base: position 40,402,063 of record OZ014532.1, on the reverse strand, counting down.
AGCCTTTATTACGTGTGCTCGGTTTTTCTGCCGGCAAAATTACTACAGTGTGCGGAAAAAGTCATAGTCCGCTGGGAAGACGTCAGGAGAGTACGTTGGAGCCTGGCATTGTGATGCAATAGGATTAGACCATGGCAATTAACCAGCACAGACTGCTTTGCAGTCATTTTTGCACGCACAATGCGGGTTTCCTTACAATAACTGACGGCGCCACGCTTATCGTTTTCCTTTTTTTTGTTTTCATCTAACCAATGCGTGGGTCTTTTACGGCTGTTATATAGAATGCACTTTTGATCGCAGGTGATTATCACTTTGATGTCCTAGGCTGAGCGATGCACAGATTTCTAGCTGCCGTAGTTTTTGGGGCTCGTTCAGCTCATGGGGTTCTCAAACTTGCCTCTACTCTTCCTGTGAGAGAGATGTACGGACCTATTGTCATTTAAATTGAAAAAAAAAATTTACAAAAAAGTAGGGAAATAAAATCATTTCAATATTGCGGGGTAGATACAATAATTTGCTTATTTACCTGATGGATATCACTCATAACAGCTTGGTTTTTTTTTGTTTTTGGTTTCGGGTGAAATCCAATACATCAGAAGCGACATCTTGCTAGTAATGTTTCGCTTTATGGCATAAACTTGACGTAAGTTTTCTGAATGGCACGTGGTTGAAAAAGCTTTGGTTTGTTTCTTGCCTTTTGAGTTATCTAAGGTCACATTTTTTGGTGCAAGAGTGACCTAATTGTGGTGTTTTCGGGTCTTCTGGCTTACTCTTACATCGGTCGCACTATGATTAAATTTGGTGACGTTCGATTGATTACAAAACTCTTTATCAATCGTGAGCTGAGGAAACCATACTGGTTTGTCATCGACAAGTTTTTACCTGCCTTAAAGTTAATGAAGCTGAATTTTTTTTTCGGAAATTACAGGATGTATTTTCCGGTTGTAGTACCAACAATGTTTTTCTTTTCTGAAATTGCGTTAGAATCGCCTAAAATTGTCATGATATTTAAGGTTTTTTTTGTATAAGCTATACATATATGCATATGATGCCATAGTTTTTTTAATTTCTTGGTGCGCGGGCGCATATAAGGGCAATACATACCAATGAATTTAACCTTGATGCGGATTGTCTTAAAGTCTTCGTTCACCTGCTGGTAACTGAATATAACATATTTCATGGATTGGAGTAAGAGCTGCTTTTTAGGATTTTAGATAGTTATTTCGCTGTATCTGTCTTGTTAGAAAAAGTCCATCTTTGGCTTACTACCAGATGGCTATCCAGGTACCGTGTTAATGTAATTATCCAAGCAATGGTGCCATAATCAAAGTAGTCAAAATTACTAAGCGTTTTTTTTTTAAAAAAAGCTTTGACTTTCCTCACTAAATAACTGCACCACTTAAACAGAGCAGATTCAGTCCTGGCAAATATACAGTTATCGGATACCGTTTTTTAATTTCCCGACGTTTGAAGGCAGACTTTTTATTTGTTATGTCTACAGTGTGTTCCAGGAAAACGGGAGTTAAATTACTTCTTTTACTTCATACACATGTTTGTAGCCAAATTATTTTCTACATTTAATTGCCGATCGCGAATTGTATTCATTTCCTCAATATATGTATTTCCATACTTCGACAGTATAACATCATTAAAATAGCGGTTTTTAAAAAGCGTTTTAAAAGTGTTTTTTTAGTCGGCAGAAAAATATTTATGTAAAAACATCAGCGGCATTTGTGAGAGAGTGAATAAAAAGTTATAACTTATAAGGAATGCGATAATGCCGATAAAGGGACCAAGCCAAGCACATCCAGTAAGGAAAATAAAGTAATTAGTCTGAGGAACGGAAAAGAAAAATTGTCCAAAGAAGCCAATAAAGTGTCCATCAACACAATACGACGCCGTTTGGCAGAATCAGGCATCAAAAACAAGAGTACCAATCCTAAACCGCTACTGACCCAAAAATATATTGAAAAGAGGCTAAGTTGTGCAACGCAGCATTTTGAGCGGGATGTTTTTGTTTATATTTATTGGAAGAAGTCCTTGACAAAAAAGATGAAAAGTTACTACACCGTAGAACATCCAGCAAGAGTTCACGTTTATGGATGCTTCTCGGCCAAATGATCCGGAAATTTAATATTATTCATACAAGCAATAGATTGGACATCCCAAAGTCCTGGTGCGAATGCAGTAGAAGATTGTGGTTTATAATAAAGCAGAGGTTTAAAGGACAAAAAATAGCCCCGCTAAAATAATTTACGCGGGTCTTGAAAATTTAGAATATGGACAAAAATTAAGTGAACGTTGCACTAGAAGATGCCAAGCAATTACAAATAATAATGGTAGCTGGACTCCCTACTAATATAATTGCGCAATTTAATATGTGCTCGTATGTACTTTAATGAAAAAATATGTTTTAATAAAATTCTGTCATTTTTCATCGGTTTTTTAGACGTTTTTGTTGAACACACTGTACTTAAACTTACAAAAAATCCGAGCATGAAATTTCATCTCCGTGGATATTTCTATAGAAAAAGTTATGACAAGAACCAATGTTATACTTCATATAGACATTCCCAAAATTGTTCTAGAAACTCATTAAGATTAAAGTTAAAGTGAATTGTTAACAATTCAAGTTAAATTTAAACATTAGTTTTAAATTGGCACATGGAGTTTTTACTACAAATTGACAAATATTTAAATTAACACGCTACCGGTTATTAACTGGAATATTGAGCACTTATAGGGCGATTTACTCTGATATGGGGTAAAGATAATTTTTAACCACTGTGGCTGCCTCAATACAAATAAATCCTGTTAAGCAATCACTATTATTTTGAAGTCCTATATCAAAAATAATTAATAAATATCACTCCCAATAGAATATATGGTATACCTTCCTTTGCGAAGGGATTTTAGAATGATAATTTTAACTTACCTAATGCAAACATTCATTGTTTACTAATAGTAATTGTATAATTACTCCGGCTATTTTTATGGATTGAGGTGCTTCTTCTTTTAAATTTGTAAAACTGACTGATATTTGCGTATTGCCTCCTACTTTTTTCTTGAATACAAAGTGTTATTGAATGAGCATCGGTTAGAATTCGCAAAATATGTTTTAAATTATTTAAGTATAAAGATTTAACACAATTATATATCACCTGAGTATAGCTGTTGTAAGTCCTCTGTATGAAATGTTGAAAATATTCGTATATTATAAAATTAGTTTTTTTTTTTTTTGCTTTTGTTGTAGGCTGATGCCAGTTTAGGAATGCACGGACATGAGTACGTCCAAGAATCACTTAGTTATGTGCTACGAATACAGGAAGTTCAAGAACGGATAAAATTTGAATTTGTTGAAATACTTCTAGCATTTATATCAGGATGGTTAGTATTCTATCATACTGCGCATGATCAAGGTGAGGATAATAAGGATTACTTAACAGATCTGAGGCATAAAGTTCAAAAGGTATGTTTACGAGTATACATGAAATCGAAAAAAAATAACTTTTAACTAATGAGTATATTTATTTGTTATTTCTTTTCATAAAATCAATACCGCGTTAAACAATAGACCCGAGAGAATTTTGAGGAAGCTCGGGAAAAAGTCAATGAACTCAAAAGCAAATATATGGAAAAGAAAACGGTAAATATGGCTGATAAATTTTGCTACAATAAAAAGCTCAAATAACTTTTTTATAAATTTCTATGTATAATCTATTTTTAATGGGGTTTAAAAATAAATTCCTTTAAAGAACTTAAATTCGTCGGTTTTGTTTTATACACTTTTTGTCTTTAAAAAAATCCGGTGTAGTCAGGTCAGGTGACCTTGTAGACAAACGGAGTGTGGAGTTTCTTGAAATCAGTTTTTTGGGCGATTTTCGTTGCAATTCTGTCGTAATAAGCGACTTTTCATCAATAAAGTAAAGCATGCCAATGCAGCTTGCTGAAACTGAACGACAGTATCAATCTTATGAAGCTGAATTTCTTTCATTCCATAGTCGAAAATTTTGTTTGTTGACATTAACGTTAAGGTCAAAATGTGCCTCGTCGGATATAAAAGTGCGGTTTAACATTTTCCGCCATTTGAAGATTTTCTGGTAAAATTTCAAGCACATTGCAAAGCATGCTGGGTTCGGTTTGCTTGTGATTTGTGCTTTGCATAAAAATAAGTTCAAATCTTTGTGCAGATTTGTCCGCAGCTATATCGTCGGTTAATATAAATTTGAGCAAATACGCTCTTTGTCACGATAAAGTTATTGACTTATACGGCAAGCTACAACAACAATCGTTACCTGCGTCCTAACTGTTAAATTTCGATGATAAGGCCTTGTTGAGGTTGCCTAACGCTCGGCAAAGTCATTTACCGACCTCAGTGTAGATCATCTGCCCAGAGGGGCTTAAAATAAGGTTACTCGATTAAGTCAGAAAGTCGTACGTTCGAATTTAATTTTTCTTGCACACTCAGATCTTCAATATGAATGAGATATGGGATACACTATTTTGGTTATGGGGCTGGTTAGGTTTGAAGACCTTCGTAGGTTTTGAAGCGTGGCTATTTCAATTTAAAATTGTGCTCAGAGCGAATGACGATTATTATGGACATTCATAAGATGCAAATATAAATAAAAAACCTCATTAGTCTGGACACAAAATAAAATTTGGGTATAACTACGAGGGTCAATAAGTCCGTGACTTTTGGATTAAAACACAGATTTTTTGATAAAAAAATAATTTTATTTTTCAACGTAGTCTCCCTTGAGCTCTATACACTTTGTCCAACGCTTCTCCAATTTTTTTATCCCTTCCAAAAAAAATGATCTGTCGAGGTCCTCAAAATAGGCCTTTGTTTGCGAGATGACTTCATCATTGGAGTCAAATCTTTTTCCACCAAGCCATTTCTTCAGGTTTGGGAACAAGAAGTAGTCGCTCGGAGCCAAATCTGGAGAATAGGGTGGATGAGGGAGCAATTCATAGCCCAATTCATGGATTTTTGCCATGGCAACTGCACATGTGTGCACCCTTGCATTGTCTTGGTGGAAAAGAACTTTTTTCTTGGCCAAATGAGGTCGTTTTTTTTTCAAATCGTCATTGAATCGGTCCAATAAGTTGGCATAATATTCCCCATTGATTGTTCTTCCCTTCTGAAGGTAGTCAATGTGGATTATCCCGCGTGCATCCCAAAAAAGAGTCGCCATAACTTTATTGGCTGAGAAACCCACCTTGGTCTTCTTTGGCGCCGATTCACCCTTAGAAACCCACTGTTTTGACTGTTGTTTGTTCTCTGGTGTGTTGTGATGGATCCATGTTTCGTCCACGGTTACAAAACGGCGCAAAAACTCCTCCATATTGCGATTAAACAACGCCAAACCTTCCTGTGAAGTTGTTACACGATTGCGTTTGTGGTCGACTGTGAGCAAACGCGGCACCCATCTTGCGGAAAGCTTTCTCATGCCCAAGTGATCATTCAAAATTGAAACCACTGAGCCATGCGAGATCCCTACGGCTTCCACAATCTCTCGCACTTTCAATCTTCGGTCGGCCAACACCATATCGTGAATTTTTTCGATTGTTTCGGGTGTAGAGACCTCAACTGGGCGTCCAGGACGTTCGGCATCTTCAGTGCTTGTACGGCCACAACGAAATTCAGTAAACCACTTTTTTACCATTGAAATCGATGGTGCAGAGTCCCCATAGTCCCCATATTTATCAAGCTTAGCCTTTGTCTCGGTAATGGTTTTTTTTCGCAAGAAATAATGCTTAATAAGCACACGAAATTCACTTTTTTCCATTTTCTCCTCAAATTAGTGAGTAGTCTGATAAAAATAGCTGTCAAACACAAACTAACTGACGCAGCAAGGAGTCAACTGACAGATGCCTGTTGACAGGAGCAGTGTTGCTGTTTCAGTAAAGAGGTCAGAAATTCAAAAAGTCACGGACTTATTGACCCGCCCTCGTATTTCTCCCACGCATCTGCATTGCTACTGCGCCGCCTGTGGGGTTGGCAAAATTTGCGAACCTTAGATCCGTGCTACAGGCCATTCTATTTTAGATCACCTCGTTAGTGAGACCAAGACCTCGTAATTCTTAAGCCGGCCATAAACGTTGCGGTGTTTGAATAAATCCGGGTGAATTTGGACGGCTAACCCAAAGCATGTGTGGTATGTTCGGTTGTAGTTGTCAAATATATTTTGAAAGTTTTTCTCTTTACTCATGATAGTAATTTGGCTAACAAAAAGAAAATAAATGTTTCTAGTTCCATCGATTCCACTTTCCAAGTGAATTTATTCCATATCGATTTAAATGAACACGATATGTATCATGCTCACATACGTTTTCAGTGTTTTTTGAAGTCTTAATACCGTGCTTATGAGACCCCAAAGATCTCACAAAAGATTTATCCGTCTTGATTTAACGTAGTAACAATTTTCAGAGGTTTCTCAGCTATTTATTGACCTTCATGAAGTTAAATTATATTTTGTATCGCATATTTTTTTTATATATATTACATTATATAATGATTTCTTTACGATTGTTCTGCGCTGTGTACCTATGTCTTGGAACGAGCGAGTTCGATTAATTATTTTGCATGACACGCAAAGGAATTGTTGTCGTATGTGCCCCATGCTGTTACCTTGTCAGGTTCCGCGTAAGATATGTAAACAGACCAAAATAAAGCAATATGCTACCGAGACATAAACTTAAAAGCTTAGATTGGTCTTTGATCTTACATTTATGTCTTGGCCAACATATATAACGGAGAATTAATCTTATTTATTTAGAAGAAGAAACAAAATCAAATAATAATTTATAGTATCACGGTTTTGTTTTTTATTTTACAAGTCTAAGTAGGCATTGTATTCAATGTTTGCTAAAACATATAATTTGAAGATGCGTCACTTTGGAATTACACGAGTGACCAATAAATTAAAAGTAACACAAAAATTTTCAAGTTGAAAACCTATCCAGTTACAATAAGCACAATGGACTCAAACCTTGGTCTGTCCTATCTACCTACTCTAAATCCAATACGATCTCAAGTTGCAAATCATAGAACTTGAGATCAGTTGACATTATCTTTAGTTCGTCTTGCTTCTTTTCTTACCTTACACGTGAACCAATGCGCTGTCTTTTGTCAGCTGCCTCCAGTTTAGCACACGAAGTTGGCTGAGGTCCCATCTCAGGTGGGAGGTGTGCCACCTAAGATGAGGTCGTTCTGAGGTACTTCTCTGGATTAGATTCAACAACTTTTTAGCCGGAAAGCTCGTATATATGAGCTCAAGGTTAAGTATAGTATTTAATCTTGGTTATCCGCGCAATCCGTATATCCGTAAAGTAATGTAACAAATGTTTTTTTTTTTTTATAATTGTTCATAGGACGTATCGTTCTTACATAAGTCTCCGATACTTTTTGAGTTTTAGCGCAGTATAATGTCTCATGGAACTCTGTTGAAAGCTTTCCCTAAAACGATGGACTCTTTTCTTTTTCTTTTATTATTATTAATATGTAACGCATTATTAAAGTTACATATTATCCCCACTTACCTGCATTGCTACACCACCACTTGTAGGGTTGGCTAAATTTGTGGACGTAATGACCACTCTATTTTGGATCACCTTGCTAGTAAGGCCAAAAACTTGCAGATGTTTTCGCATTTGAATGATTCAATTTTTCTTTTGGCCCCTTCTTTGAACTTTGGCTGAAACTTGAGAGCCTTTATTGCTTTTTTGGACCGGAACTTCGTTGAACAAGGCAAAACAAGCTGATTTGCTCAGCCTGAAGTTTCTTAATGAAGAGACTTCCGCGGATGTGCGTACTTTTTATAAAATAACGTTTTGTTACACTCGCTGTCATTCGAAAAATTTTTATTTCGGTCGCTGTAATTTTTCTTTTATATTATTCGCTTAACATTGTCCAACACTGCGATGCGTATGTTAAAGCTGGACAAACGACTGTCGTATATACCAAGTTCTATGTTAAAGCGGTAATTTTATGTCGCAATATACGCCAAAATTATTTTTGCGGATTTTAAGCCACCCCAAACTAACTCTATGTTCGATATCGTAATCGGAATCGTCTTAGTGCGACTGATTCGTTACCCGTTATCTTCTAGCGCCTTTCTCCAATTATTAAGAGTTGCTTATAATAGCGATATTATCGGCGGAAAGAAGAGAAGTTGTTCTGGACTCCTTGATGTGCTGCTTCAATAGAAAATTTTGCACGACATTAAAAAACGCCGGACTTTATACTCTGCCTTGGTGTATCATCGTACATATCGCGTATTATTCTTACATGCGTCTCGGGTACATTTTGAGATCTTAGTTCCGTCCAAAAAAGATCTCTTGGAACTCTGTTGAACGCTTTGCCTAAGTCGATAAGGATGATATGCAGATTCTCCGAAGCTTCCCGATGTTTTTTCATCATTATTTGTAAGCTTAGACTCGCGTCGACACGCTTCCCATAAGGTCGCATTCTCTGCCATGGACTTTAATAATATTCCGTTGCCGGCAGGGCAGTTCTTCTACTTTGGGCCATTCTCGCACATATAGCGCCCAGCTCTGATCTATTTCCTTGTTTAAATATGTCATCAAGTGCCGTTCTTGCTTAATAATAAATAGCGTATTTATTATAATAAGGCAGTTTGATTTACATGAGCTTAGTAGTTCTTCTCCCGCTGCGTTTCTCGTTCCAAAACCATTTCGTCCATAGTAGTCTTCGTATTCGTAGTTCGACTTTAAGACGTGCCCGTTTAAATCTGCCCGATAAAAAGCATTTCCTCTATTAATATTTCATATATTAACTCATCAAAATCGCGTCAAAATATGTCTTTTTCTGATTGTTCACAGCCTCCTTGCGGGGTAGGCGAAAATACATAATATTCCATGTTTCGTGTTCAATTATTAGTTTCATTGTCTTAAGGCCGGTAGCTTATTTTTGATATGCTTACGATTTTATCTAATAGCTCCAATGTCAAGATGACAGCAACTCCATTCTTATTTTGTTCCGTCCCGTAATAAAACATTTTGTAAGCTTTCGTTTGCAAGTTCAAGTAGCGGGTCGTGTTTGTGACGTTTCGCCACTTGGTTTCTTGAATTCATATTATATCGATTTTACGTTGCTCTAATACGTTTTCTAGTTCGAAACTTTTACCCGTCACTGTGCCGACGTTTCAGCTTTCGATTCGTAATTTATCTCTAGAAAGCATAATTTTACTCGGCGCCGGAGACTGTCGAGCTCAGGCAAGAATATTTCTATTCGACCCAGGTTCACTACCCGGCAGGGTAGTATATTCATATACTATACGTTTACTTCCATAATGCCGTAGTTTCGTACTATTCGCCTTTTATCCGTGTTGCGTTGGTATGCATGAATGCATAAATGTACGAATGTTTACGACTTTTCTTTTGCCCCAATTTTAGTTTCTAGGTGTGGGAACCCAGTTACTCATGTAGACATTAGAAAATCACATGCGCCTCAGGCTTGTCTTAGGTGTAAAAGTGCCTGAACATGATTTTCCCCTATTTAGTCGTCTTTTACGATAAGCAGGGGAACGCTTTGGGGCAATAGTCTATAAGATATTTCAATTATCGTGTCATTGGTCGGCTTACTTCCAATGAAGACGCGGTAATTGTTTACTGTCTGGAACTCACTCTTATATTTTCATCGAATGCGACATAGGCAGTAATACAGATTCCGTTTTGTGATTGTTACAACAAAATTGAACTTTCTTTATTAATATCAAATTGGTTTGCAACCAATTCGATACGTTAACTGTAAAGAAGTTTTGTATTGTAATTATGGTGAACGAGTGTCGACAAACAGTTGAATTTTTATTTAAAACTAAACTCTATTTGGAACGATTCCATCGTATTTATTTCCATTTAGGAATAAGCGAATTCGAAGTATTGAAAGATATGATTTCATTTCCTGAATTGTTTTCACAAACACGCAGTGCGTCACCAATTTTCCTTGAAGCCATTATGAACATACACCGGATGAACTAATCGTATCTTTCAATTGATTTGGCTTTCACATTTATTGACAAAATGCCAACATTTTTTTTTGAGACCAGTTACGGCAATACTGTTATCATATTTTCGATGTATTAATGGTAGAGAATACATACAATACTTGGACGGAAAATTTATAATTATAATTAGAACGTGGACATAATCCCCAATGCCAAAATATGTTGATCTTTGTACGAAATTCCCGGGTTAAGGAATCTAGATCAAGAATGCCAATTCTAAATACATCTCTTTCACTTCATTGCCCTAAATCAGGTCTATAGTACAGGGTGCGGCAGAACCAGTTAAGCAGTTTTGAAGAGTTATAAAAAAAAAAAACAGGGTATACCATATATGAAACAAATGTTTTTATTTTTTAAATCCGTATAACTTACCATTTCATATGCATTAATTTTTAAAAATAATGTCTTTAAGATTGCGGCCGTTAGCTGCAATACATTGCTGGAGCCGATTTCTAAAGTTTTGAACAGCCCGTTGACACGACGCGTTCACTTCTTCAACAATTCGCTCCCTTAGCTCTAGCAGGTTTTGGGGGCGACATATAAACACTTTTTCCTTAAGATATCCCCAAAGATAGAAGTCGCATATGCTTAAATCCGGCGACCGCGCAGGCCACCCCACGTCACCACTCAAAGACACTAGACGTCCGGGAAGCATTTTTCTTAAAACATTTAGAGGATTTCGGACTATGTGGGCAGTAGCCCCATCCTGTTGGAACCAAACATCCCCTAATCGCTCTTCTCTAACAACCACTTCCAGTCGGCGCCGCAGAAAATTTTGTAACATTGAAACATAACGCCCGGAGTTCACGATCACGGTCACGCCTCGCTCTTCAAAGAAGTATGGGCCAATAACGCCAAATTGTGATACGGCACACCACACCGTTAGTTTAGGAGAATGTAGCGGTCTTTCGTGAACAATTTAGGGGTTGTTTTCAGCCCAGTAGCGTAAATTTTATTTATTCACAATCCCGCTTTCGTGAAAATGTGCCTCGTCGCTGCTGAAGAATGCCGTCTCAGGAGGAATCGCTGCAAGCATTTCCTCACACAGATTTTGGCGGTTGGCATTATCTGCTGGGTTCAATTCTTGAACCATCATTATTTTGAAGGGATGGAAATTCAAATATAAATGCAGAATCCTCCTCAAACTGCGGTCTGAAACCCCCAATGCAATAGCGTGCCTTCGAACAGAACGTCTTGGCGATTGCTCGAGTGCTGCCCTCACTGGCTCCACACTTTCTGGTATTCTGATGGATCTTCGTCCGCCATGTGTATCTATTCTTAGTGTACTACCAGTTTCCTCCAACTGCCGAATCCAGAACCGGATTGTGCTCGTAGTAGGAACAGCATTATTGTGCGGAACGTTAAAGCGTCGCCGAAAAGTTCTTTGCGTCGCAATCACAGATCGGTTGTTTTCATAAAACGCACGCACGGCAAAGCCACGATGTACTCCGGTCCAAACCATATTTGCTACTAAATGGGGATACCGACAGAACAAAAGGAGACCTAGTGCAGCTGCCTAGCCCCCCCCCCCCCCCCATCCCCCACTGCCAAAACACCTGCCCCTCCAAACTGCTCAACTGGTTCTGCCGCACCCTGTATTTCCTAAAATTAGACAATATATTCTGAAAGATCTGACCATTAATCTGTAAATGTTTTTGTATTCTTTTTACAGAAACCCGAGGAGAAATTTACAAAACGTGGCTATTTGTTTTTGATGGAAAAGAGTAAGTATTGATTTTTGGCTGGTTTCCAAAGAAAAATATTTAATTTAAATAGAAGCATATTTATGAAAGCTCTGAAAAAGGTTCCATTTTGAAAATATCCCTTCTAGAACCATTTAAAGCAACATGGACCAAATACTATTGTACATACAAGAAACAAAAGAAAGAGTTTACAATGTTGCAATTCAATCAGATATCTGGAAGACCGGAATCGAGTGAAGAAAAACTCACATTGACAAAGTGCCAACGAAGAGAATCTGAATTCGAAAAACGTTTCTGTTTTAATTTAACTTTTGAAGAGAAACCGGGTATCCTGTACACATTTCAAGCTCTAAGTGAGGAAGATCGAAAAGCGTGGATTAATGCGATGGATGGAACAGAACCGGTAATTGACTAAGAACCTTCTTTGAAGACGAGATACTAATTATATTTATTTTATAGACATACCTTACCCCGGGTAAAACAAAAGGTTCTGAAGAATACCAATTGGATGATACGGGCTTTGCTTTCGTTCGTAAATGTATTGAGGTACTGGAGAGTCGTGGACTTGAGGAAGAGGGTATTTATCGGAAAAGTGGCGTGGGCACCAAGATAACCAAGCTACTCTCACTTGGTATGGACAAGAAAAAGACTGATGTACTATTTACTGATGAACAATATAGAGATCTAATGGAAAGTAATACAATAGCGAGCGCACTAAAGACATATTTGAGAAATTTGAATGAACCACTGATGACATACCGGTATCATAGTGGATTTATTGAAGCGGCAAGTAAGTTTTATTTAAATTTTTTAATTCGAGTGCTGGTAGGATTTGTCTACGTCTATTTTTTTTTTTTTTTGCTTTGCGATGCTTTTAGAACAAGACAATCTTAAGCAACGAGTTCATGAAGTTCATAAATTAGTTCACAAACTGCCACAGCAGAATTTCTTAATGCTGGAAATGGTCATTAAACACTTAACTGAGTAAGATTTGTAAATTAATTAATATAAATATATACAAATGTATGCTAATGCATTCGACTCGGTCGGTCTATGCGACGTGTTTTTATTGATTTCAGGGTTTCCCGCAAATACGAAAAGAATAGGATGTCCGTGTTTAATTTGGGCGTCGTTTTTGGACCAACGCTTCTGCGTCCGCAGGAGGAGACTGTCGCTGCCATTTTGGATATTAAATTCAATAATATCGTTATTAACATTCTTATTGAGAACTACGACTTGATATTTAATAGTCCTCCAGGAAATCTTACTGGTAATTCTACATCAAATTCAAGTCCGCCAGCAAGAGTTCCGCGTACACATCAGGGTGCGCCACAAGTGGGGAGTCGGCCAGCAATGTATTCGCCGCAGCAGCAAGTCTATCGTGTGGTAGCTAAATCCAATTATACCGAGCAACCAATGTCTTCTTCGCTGCAAAATATTCCTAATGGCATGGTCTATCAGCCGAGTAGTAGTGCGTCTGTGAGCAGCACCAATGGCACGCCAAGTACTAAAGGTATGGCTCCAAGTATACCAGTACACCCAACTAAGCCAAATCACCATCCCATGTCTCATATGACATTATCTGAGAGTGATATCAGCATTCGGAGAGATCCGTCAACTTATGGAACTGTGGGTGGTGGTGGTGCTGTATTACCAGGCACAAACGGTCCTCTAGTAGCACATCATGCAACACCAGCAAATACAACTGCATTGCGTCATGAATATCTTAATCAGCCATGTGGAAATCGTGTAAATATTTCTCCACCACCTCCGTTGGCCATGCGACCTGAACAGCTTTATGGCACAAACACAACACCCCAATCCCGGTCGCTTTTAGGAGGTTATGCTCAAGCTAAGCTGTATCCAGGATCGGTGCGAGGTGATTCTAATGATCGAATGCATTCAACAAGTAGTTCGAATGAATCTGTGTGCGATTCAGTTTCATCATCAAGAGACAAACCGAGAGGTTCCATTGATTATTCAACGCATCAAGGCCAAATGAGTGTAGCCGGCTCGATATCAAATCTTCTGGCAGTGGCGTCAAATGCAAATAGCTGTGATGATGTAGGTGTAAGCCCTAGTGCTGCTACAGCGACAGTATCAGTAAATCATACGGCGGGAGAATATGTGCCAAAGAAGGTCCACCGAACAAAAGATGTCAATCAGATTAAAAGGGATTTAAATGCTGGAACAGCGTGAGTTAACTTATATTGCATTACATTAAAAAATGAGTACAAATTCTATTTTAAAATAGGCGGGTGCGAACATTATATGCTTGTTTGGGTGAGAGCGAGGGAGAACTCTCTTTTGAACCCAATCAAATTATTACAAATGGTAAGTTTGCTTACTTTAGTTTGCTTAATATATTGTATATCTTAAAACACATATCTTAGAACAAGTCAGTCCGTCGTGAGACGTATTCTGGAATTGTTAGTTCGTCTATTTTTAATCAAGCAATATATAGAAACGTCGGTCTAATATTTTGAGGATCATATATCCTCGACAAAAAAAATGTCGCGCCAGTGTAATTATTTTGCGATTGAAAGGCCACCGTGATACGGAGAATGCTGATCAAGTTGAAAAAAAAACCAATTCACGCAATAAAAATATTGCATAAAAACTGTAAATTTGTTCGTCAATTCCTTAAAGAATTAAAAATTACGGATAACTCTATTCGTAAGATTTCAGAAGGTATCAACGTTTTTTATGAATTAATTCATGCATATACATACAGGGTGCGCCATCTTTTATGCCGGTATGTGAATATTAAATAACTTAAAAAAAAAAAAACAACCGATTTCCGTAAAAGGTGACCAGATAGCAATGATAGATTTTGGAATTGTTATGTTTCTACTATCAAAGTTACCACTGACAACCAGCTGCGGTTGGATTTGGCCCTACATCCGAATCGAATAAGATTGTGCTGACGCAAGAATTGAAGCCGGACGACCATAGACAACGTCGTGAGATGAGGATTTTGGCCAAAAAATTATCTCGGACGAAGTCCATTTTTAGCTCAGCGGCTATGTTGACAAGATTGCCTGTTCATGGCATGGCGGCATCATCGGACCATATTTCTTTCGAAATGAGGGAGGAGACACTGTTACTGCCCCAATGGTCTCAGGTATAGAGCGATGTTAACCAACTTTCTGTCGGCTCGACAACATCGATATATCCGAGCTGTGCTTCCAACAAGGCGGCGCACATTGGGGCAGAACACCACTAATGCTGGCATTTAATAAAATTCTGAAGTTGAGCTTTGATTTAAACTACCGTTTTATTTTCATTGTAAATAGGATAGAGAATACAAAAAGAGAATGCGACAGTTAATTGGGAGCACGTGGTCTTTGCCAAATCGTCACGAATGGGGACTTTGATAATTTTTTTCATCGAAGCCAGACGTGTTTTTTGTTTTGAGTGACAACAGTTAACTGTGTGCAATTTCTTACAGCTTTATATTATACAAAAAAAAATTATTACAATGGAATCAGTAAGCTCAGGTGTGTTGATTTTTATTTATTTTTTATAAGAAATTTTTCTTTTTGTCCTTTTAATATGTGGTTAAAGATAAAAACAATGTGTTAATTTTTGTATTTAGTCAAATATCTAAGCGTTTTAGATGTGTTGGCCGTGACATGACGTTAAGTGTTATATATATTTGTGTCAAGTGGTTTGTCTAGTTTTAGAATCTGTAAAGTTTTTTTGCTACTATTTGCTACTTTTCGTACAGTTGACTTTCTTGTTGGTGACGTCACTTTCGAAAAATATCGATTTTTTTTATTGATTTGATTTTAATTACTTCTTAGACCGAAAATCTTCCAAAACTTTGTCAATTACAAGGGAAGAGCTGTATACTATTATGAAAAGTTCAAATCTGAAGGGATTAGACAGCCAAATTGCGTTTTTAAGGGAAGAAATTCAAAAACGGGTCCGATGCAGCGATGCTTCCAAAAACGATATTAATGACAAAGTAACGGAGTTCAAATCGAAATTTAAATCACGTTGGGAAAAAGCTTGTCGGATAGAAGCAAAATTTTTGAAAGCAAACATTGTGTGGCTGAAAACACCTATACTTTTTAAATATTCTGTAGACTGTAAACGTGGTCGTCCAAAGGTTGCGTTTGAAGAATCATCAGAAAGATCAAAACGTCAAAAAACCGAACTCTTGAGAAAATCAACGTCTATCGCTGAGTTGACTTACGCAGCTGAAATGGGTTTGAGAGCTTTTGGGCAGTTAGATGCTGCAAAGTTAATGCGTGACGTGACAACAATCCCAAATCATGCTGAAAAATGCAGAAAAGTTTTGAGGGACTCAATTGAACTTACTTCAATGACTGGGGAAGAAGCTTTAGCAATGATTATTGAAGCAAATCTGTCACGCTTTCAGTATGAAACTATACGATCTAAAGCTCCCAAAGTATTTCCTTCATACAAAGTAGTTCAAGAGTGCAAAAAAAGTTGCTATCCGGAGCCTGAAAATATGAGTCTATCAGAAATGTCTGTATGTACTAATTTACAAAGCTTGCTAAACCTTACAGTTGCTCGTTTGGTAACTGTTCAAAAAGATGTAATCCAAACTCTTAGGCCTGAAGAACTCAAAACTATAAGCTTATACTCCAAGTGGGGTTTTGATGGAAGTTCAGGCCACAGTTCGTATAAGCAAGCTTTTCATGGACTTGACGCCGATGACTCATCTGTTTTCATTACATGCGTTGTTCCTCTTCGTTTGATATCTGGTGACAAAATAATCTGGCAGAATCCTCGCCCAAGTTCAACTAGATATTGTAGGCCTCTTAAAATTGAGTTTCTCAAGGAATCCGCATCCGTATCAGTGGCAGAAAAACAAAGAGTGGATAATCAAATCAAGGAGCTACAGCCTAGTTTCGTTAGAGTTGGTGAAAATGCTTTCAACGTTGAACACAATTTATTATTCACAATGATAGATGGAAAGGTCTGTAACGCCATCAGTGAAAATTCATCTACACAGAAGTGTTTTATTTGCAATGCCACGTCAAAAGATTTTAATTCCATTGATGCAATGATAAAAAGACCAGTAAAAACGGATAATCTTCAATTTGGTTTATCTGTGTTGCATGGGTGGATCCGTTTTTTCGAATGTCTACTCCACCTTTCATACAAATTAAAAATAAGACAATGGCAAGCTAGACAAGAGGAGCATAAAAAAATTGTTGCTGAAACAAAAAAAGAAATACAAAAACAGTTTCGGGAGCGTTTGGGTTTGATCGTTGACAAGCCAAAGCCGGGCTTCGGAAATTCTAATGACGGAAATACAGCCAGGAGATTTTTTGAACATGCTGAAACTTCAGCTGATATTACTAAAGTAGATGTCGAATTGATAAAAAAAATGCATATTATCATGACAGTGGTTGCTTGTGGTCATGAGGTCGATTGCGAAAAATTTCGAGAATTTGCCCATGAAACTGCAAAATATTTCGTTGCTAAGTATCCTTGGTACTATATGCCTCCTACAGTCCACAAGTATCTCATTCATGGAAATGAAATTATTTCAAAAGCTTTATTGCCTATAGGACAGCTCAGTGAAGAAGCTCAAGAAGCACGTAATAAAGATTTCAAAAATTATAGAGAACATCACTCCCGAAAAAATAGCCGAAAAAATACAAATGCAGACATTTTTAATTTGTTCCTTTTATCATCGGACCCCGTGTTAACAAGTCTGCAAAGAGTTCCAAAAAAAAAAATTCAACATCTGCCCCAAGAAGCAATCAGTTTGCTCAAATCCCCAAACACACCAATACCAAATCAAAGTGACATTGATGTAGTAAATGAGAGTGATGAAGACGAAGAAGAATAAATTTTTATTTGTGATTATTTATCTTGTTTTTCGTAATGTCAATACAAATATAAATGTTCCTCATTAATCATTATTAATATAATTAAAATTTTACAATTGTTAAATATTTTGTCAACTTTGTTTTTGAAACTAAGAATCACGTTAAAGCGTTTGCACTATTTTTTATATTTTTTTCAAAGTAGGCGTTTTTAGTGGGCGTGTCATCAATATGTTTTTTAAAATGTGCCAACTATCATGCTAGAAGTAATCGTGCATAATTTCAAGTCCATAGATTTGATAGTTGATTTAATGCCAACTTTAGTGGTGTTTTGCCCCAGTGTGCGGCGCTACAGACCATACAAGCGACGTAACGCTCGAAGTTGTAAAGGTGAAATTTGACGACTGGGTCATCTCATGGCGAGCTTTCATAAATTGGCCCCCGCGATGATGCCATTTGACACCACTCGATTATTTTCACTGCGACTACGTCAAGTCCGTAGTCTACGCTAACAATTTGGACGAGCTCGAGGCCAACCTTCGACACGCTATTGCTGGAACAACGCCGCACATACTGGACCGAGTCATTAAAAATTGGACCGACCGCTTGAAGCACTGCCAGCAAAGTCGAGGCGGTCATTTGAATGATGTGCTATTCCACACATAATGTCGTATCGTGGCTTCAAAATAAAATCAGGATAACATTTTTTATTTTTATAATTTGGCCCTTACAATTTATTTGGACTAGTTTTTGAATACAACATCAATCAAGTGGCCGGCTTTATTGGCCAAAGCAAAATGTGCCCTGCTGCGTTTTCCATCACTTTTTCGAGAATCTCGGGCGGTATAGCGATGATTTCGTCACGAATGTTTGCCTTGAGCTCGTCAATGGTCTTTGCTTTTCAAATAACCCCACAAAAAGAAGTCCGGAGGGATCAAATCTGGAGACATAATGAGCCGACTTCCACCGATGTCAATTCCCATCGACTGTTTCTCCTTCTCTGAAGAAAAATAGCCCAATGATGGTTTCGGCGCAAACGGCGGCCCAAACAATCACTTTTTGTTCATGCAATGGTGTTGCATGGATCTCGAGTCGATTCTTCGTTTTTTTCTTGTTAACGATGCCAGCGAGTGTGAAGAGGGGCCTCGTCGGTAATCAAAATTTGCTTCCAAAAATCAGACAGTGTCAACAATTCGAGCGAGTGTTTGGCCGTATTTCAAGTGACCTAGACGGCCTGTCGGCAATATTCTTTGAGATAATTGCACTTTATACGGAAACAAATGCAAATCATCCTTCGAAATGCGCCGCAAGGTGTTTCCACTGACGCCAAAATGCTGAGCGCGGTGACGATGCGACACATGTGGGTTCTCGGCAACATTCTCTTACCGCTTCAACCAGTTTATTGAACGTCGTGGGCGTTTATGAGCGGTATGACGACGATCTCCCACTGTCCCGTGCTCAACAAAATTCGAATTAAGGGGTTAGGCCACTAGGATTTTCAAAAAATCGATTTTTTTTATTGTTTTTAATGGTCTCTTAGGACCTCAAAAGTGATACCCCAAAAGATTATAGCCGGCATGTATCCCGAAGCACTTGTTTTTCAAAGTATAATACTAGGCCGCTAGGTAGGCTTAACTTACAAATTTTAAACGCGTTTATCTCAAAACCGCATTCTTCAAGTTGGCCACACCCATAACTTGAACAATTTTCAACCAATCCCCTTCCAATTTTAACTGAATTTTTAAAAATATATTTTCTAAATAAGTACGTAGGATGTAGGATTTTCTGGCGATTTCTCTGCAAATTTTGCCAGTTGGACTTTGGAAGTGCGCCATTCGGCCAAAAATCAATATATCAAAAAAAACAAAGTACTTCTCTGGCTGTTGTTATGTACAATAAAAAAAAAATTTAGTGACTCATCAGAAATCAAAATTTACAGGAGCTGTTGGTACGGCCGTAGACCTTTCAAAAGAGAGGTCATCTGAGAAACGCTGCGCAGCCGCCATTTTTAATTAAATTATTTTATACAAATTATGTTTTACAGTCAATCATATGTACAATAAACTTCTACCTTTGTAAACTCGATTTATTTTATATTTTTCCTGAAAAAAAAAAAAAAACGCAAAAAGGCCTATTTTGACGGCCTCTAGTGTGACCTAACCCCTTAACACAACTGAACGACTATTTTCAATTTGCAGCGTCACTATTTCGGCGCGTTGTTTCGATGTGAAGCGATTCAGGGTTAAAATTGTACAGAATTTACGTTCCAAAAACATATCTACTCAAGTCAATCGGTTGATAAATGTCAAATTTATTCAATGTTTATATACCGACATAAAAGATGGCGCACCATGTACATACATCTGTCCTCAGAGCGTTAAAATTAAAAAAAGTGTCAATTTTTCTCTCATGATCTCAAAAGCGAAAGGTCGTTTAAAGTTATTCATTTTGGTCCAGATGAATACTCTCCCGGCTCTCTTAAATCGGAGATAATTACGAGTACTCTAATCCAAGAGTAAAGACGTAAAAATGATTAAGAAACAACATAAAAAGTATATTGAATTCCTTTATGTTATCTATTTTGAAAACGGTTCAGTTCGCTTAGCCGATCTTCGTAAAAACATTAAATCGATCTTCAGCACGCAAGTCCGATGGGAATACCAAATACGCGCCAAAAACAATATCGCGCAGTGCTATAACTGCCAAATGTGGGGGCATGGGGAAAAACCTTCTGTGCAAATTGGTCAGGTAATCACAAAACCAACACCTGCATTTCTAACGCAATCTCCAAATCTGCGAACTGCGGAGGTAACTAAAAATCAGCAGACCAAATATGCAAAAGTCTCACGGAATGTATCCAAAGAATCGCAAAGGCAAATCAAAAATCGATCGCACTTATCAACACCGTTACGACAAAGAGAAGAGAAATTATCTCTGAGCTAGAAAATTGTAAAACGTATAAATAGATGAGGTGGCGGCGTTGCCATCTTAGTAAAAAAGCGGCTTAAGAAAACTATTCAGCGGTGATCATTTTATTATTGGCGGTAACCTCAACTGCAGGCATCGCAATTGCGGTTATTTAAGAGCAAATTCCTTGGATAATATGCTTTACGACTTATCAATAAGGCACGACTTTACAATTAACTTCTGGTCCTACCTACATACCAGCTTCTAGTTGGTTTTCTATCTACTTTAGATATTTTTTCAACAAATATGCCTGCTTTCCTTACTAACCACCCTCATACACAATGTTTTGAGTTCAGACCATCTACCGGTCAGCTGTGAAATGTTATCTAGACTAATGTTAAACAAAGTGCAATATTTAGACTTTGAAAACGCAAATTGGGTGATGGTTAGGCATCATCTATCTAATAATACCACCTTGATCAAAAAGTTCCCGGGGGACACCACCGTGTGGCGCTCCCATTGTTCCGATTTGAGTTCTGTTTTTTTTTTTTATTAAGTTGGTAAATCTGTTGTTGACATTCCCTCTAAATCTTAGTGTCATAGCTTGACATTTGCAAAAGTTACGTAGCCAAGAGTACATCCATTTATGTGTGTGTTGGCGATTTTTTACAATTTTAGAAATGAATTTAAATTGGCAACAACGAACTTGTATCAAATTTTGCGTAAAAAACGGATTTAATGGTGCGCGAACGTTGGAAATGTTGGAAAAGTGTTTCCGCACCGATTCTCTAAAGAAAACGGTCGTTTGCCAGTGGCACGAGCGATTCAAAAGTGGTCGTCAGTCAATTGAAGATGATGAACGCATTGGCAGACCATCGGCATCGAAAACCGATGAAAACATCGATGAAGTAAAAGAATTGTTGGTCAATAACCGCAAATTAACCCTCAGAGATACAGCGGAGGACTTGAACATTGCCTATGGATCCGCCCAAGACATTTTGGTTAATGATTTGGGTTTCCGTCGTGTAGCAGCAAAGTTGGTGCCAAAAGACCTCAATTTTATGCAAAAAAGAAACCGTGTTGACGTCACAAAAGAGATGATCTGCGAGGCTGAATCTGATTCCACATTCATCAAAAGAATCATTACTGGAGACGAGACGTGGGTTTATGAGTACGACACGCAATCCAGACATCAGGCAAGCGAATGGCATTCACCAAATGAGCCGAGACCAAAAAACCACGTCGTTCACGGTTTTCATGGATTACAACGGTCGGTGCACTGCATCATGAATTGCCAGAAGGCCAGACAGTAAACAAAGAGTATTATTTGGGCGTTATGAGACTTTTGCGTGAAGCAATTCACCGAAAGAGACCAGAATTGTGGGGAGAAAACTCGTCGATTTTGCACCATGATAACGCACAGTTGCACAGTGCCATCATTATTCGTAATTTTTTGATGAAAAATGCAACAAATACCATCTAACAGCCACCGAATTCACCTGATTTGGCTCCCTGTGACTTCTTTCTGTTCAATCGAGTTAAAAAACCACTACGGGGAACGCGTTTCAGCAGCCGAGAGGAAGTAATGGAAAAATCGCAGGAAGCACTGATGGACATACCGAAAACCGAATATAGAAAATGTTTCGAGGATTGGATCAAGCGCTGGCATAAGTGTGTTGCAGTCGATGGGGATTACTTTGAAGGGGACAATATGGATTTAGATGAATAAACTTGTATTTGTAATTTTCTGAATACATTCCATTTTTGATCAAGATGGTATTCATGATTATCATAGAAACTTGGAATGCATATTTACAACAAGGAGTGCCATCGAAAAAATTTACCCACTCTCATTTCGAATTTACTTCCAAAAATTACAGAAAAATCAATTAAATGTTTCTTTTTTGTAATACTAGGAATGCTTCCATTATTTTTAAATTTTATGTTATTTCTGTTTGGTAGTTAAAATAATCAACATGGAGTCTGAATTGGATATAAGAAAAAATATAATTAAGTGTCACCTAGCACACCCAGAGTGGACGTATATAAAAATCGCAAAGGCACTAAAAGTTAATAGGAAAACAGTTGCTACTGCTATTAAAAATTATAAAGATAACCTGTGAGTTGACAGAAAAGAGGGGTCTGGTCGAAAAACCGGTTTTATGAACCCAAAAAAGGTCACTAAGATTTTGAGCCTTCTTGAAAAAAATCCAAACATTTCTGAATGTAATTTGGCAAAAAAAGCTAAATGTTCAAATTTTTTAGTTCATAAAGTGAAGAGAACTGCGGGCTTGAAAACATATAAAGTCCAAAAGGTTCCAGATCGGAACGCAAAAAAAAAATGTGGATGCGAAAAAACGGGCAAAACTTTTGCAATCAAATTTTTTGACCAGATTTTCATACATTATAATGGACGATGAATCTTATGTTTTCGCTGATTTCAACCATCTTCCGGGGCAGGCATTCTATATCGCCAAAGGTAGAGAAAATGTTGAAGTAAAGTTTCGAACCCAACCTAAAGCGAAATTTCCAAAAAAGTTCCTTGTTTGGCAAGCAATTTGTTCTTGCGGGCTCAGAAGCCAAACTTTCATCACGACTGGCTCAATAAATGGCGAAATTTATGTAAATGAGTGCCTGCAGAAGCACTTAAGGCCTTTTTACAACAATCATCGAGAACTCCCCTTATTTTGCCCTTAAGAGAGCGATGGATTGGTATGAGCTAAACAACTCTTGTAGTGATATGATACTGTTCTTATGGTCCTTAATTAAAATACTTAGCTCTTCTAAGTTATTTAAATAACTGAGAGCAATATTTTTTGAGTCAGGCAAACTTGTCCTACGTAAAGCAGGAAGGGTGTTTTATGTACTCTTGATTAGGCTTCTTGTTTGAGAGGGTTGTATTTTCTGTAAATGCAAAGAGTTCGAATGATTTGAGTTGTACAGATTTTGATTCAGCGATTCAAAAGTTGAATCAGCCATGTTCCCTGCGGAGATCATATGATTCAGACGCCGAGTCGTGGATTATTACTGTATTGCATGTGGACATCGTCGTTTAATTTTTGTGTTTATTATGATTCTCCTTTTTATTTTTAGGAGTTAATTGATGTTTTAAAATGGATTCAGATAGGTTTGATGGATTATTATTAGTGTTGATCTGGATTGTGTTTGTGTGTTATTTAAAGAAGAAAGTTGTTGTGTGTGTGAGGATTTGGCTGAAGGTTGTATGAGGATGACGCGGTTTGTGGAAGAGTTGTCAGGTAAAGAACGCCAGTAAACTAAATTTAAGTGTGAGCGAGATTAAGTATCGTTTTTGTTGTCAGAACTTTTTGTGCATTTGTTTGTAGTTTTGAATTGATAGAATTTCTTTTGCTTGTATGTAGCTTGAACAGGAGGGAGACTGTAAAAGTCGCTCTTTTTTTAATTCCGTTGCAACGTGTCATAGTGTAGCCATTCAATTCTTAAGTTTTGCAGCGCCGATTTCTATAGTTTGAGGGGGGTAGGGGGTGTATATGTATATCTGTTTGATCTTCCATTTCAGCTATGATTTCGGTTTTACTGACATTAATAAGGCATGCCGCATATGCGATCCCTTTTGATGAACTAAGGCGATCATGAAGTTTTACTTCCACTGGACACACTTTAGCTAAGTTTTTTATCTTAAGAAACTTGTCGGCGATTTTTTGCGACTTTGCCAGATATTTTATCGTATTCCGTGGTAATATTATCGATTGGCTTTTTCAGAAGAAAATGACTGAGTGGTGATACAGGCTTATCTTTGTTTTTGGAAATAATTAACACAAATCTTGGATTTTTTTTATTTGATATTAGTGGTAGGTCGAGGTAATCGTAAAGGGGTACCTGATAGCTTTTTTCTTTTCTTGTTTGGTAGTCGAAATCAGGGACTAAGTCAAGTTTAAACCGACATCCATCAGATCCGTTCAGCCCGTAGATCATTTTCACACTTTAAGTAAACACTTACAGAAGAAAAGTAGGAAGAGACATGGACTGGGAGAGAAAAATTCTGATAAGAAGCGGTTGGTAAACGGTAAATACCGGTTTGCGCACTTGCGGCACAAGAAAAAAGCACGACAATTGAAGAACACTGCGAATACAAAATAAAATTATATTGTGAAAGTGAGAAGAAGTCTATTTTGAGATTCCTTTATCCACCAGCACTTTTCAACCATAACCACTTGTCGAAACTGTAACAGCGGATAGCTGTATTCGGTGGAGTACCATAGTTGCTTTTAGAATATTTTTTATTTATCGGTAGCAATAATCTTATTTGAGGATGTGAGTTTTATCGTTTTAGCCCCTAATGCCATCCATAATTTAAGAAGTTAGCTCAGTTTTCAGTTATAGACATACCGAAAGTAGACTTTGAATATGTGAAAGTAGCTCTGTTAAAATGCTCTCAAATTTCTTGCTAATTATTTAGAAACATACACAGAACTACAGAGAATATACACTTTGAAAAAATGAATTTTGTATTTACATACATAGCTGCCTAAGCTTCTACTTTTATAATTAGTCAATCGTTAATTAAATCCTCGATTGACGACTGAAAAAATCGATCAAATATTGTCAAGAAGAAGAGTGAGCCACTTTCAAGAAGATTATCCCAATATCATCTATCCTAGTCTATTAGAAATACCAAGAATTTATTCCTAGCATTTCCTGATTTGAAGGCCTCATTTAATCAGACAGCATATCTGTTAGACCCTTTAATCGAATTTCGGAAAGAGGTTGATCAAAAATACGAACGAAGACGTAGTCATAATAGCTTACATTCACGCCAGACTACACACAAAAAGCGCTTGAGATTTGGAGACAAGTCCAAAACTCAAAATGAAAGGAAAGATAGTAAATGCTGATCTTGGTTTTGTCCGATCATAACGCTTACCTCC
Source organism: Volucella zonaria (assembly GCA_963966105.1). Lineage (NCBI taxonomy): Eukaryota > Metazoa > Arthropoda > Insecta > Diptera > Syrphidae > Volucella > Volucella zonaria. The sequence continues at coordinate 40,376,705 of OZ014532.1, read as the reverse complement.
AATCCCCATCCGACCAATCTGTGTATTTATTAGCGTAGGCGATCCTTGTCTTTATATTTTGAAAGTTCGGGCTTTCAGTTTCAATGCCCAGTTTGTTCAAGCAGCGTCGCGCTGTCCATTTGCTTATATGCTTGTTCGTAGCTTTTCAAAACTCCTTCGAGTGAATATAGCATTATTTGCTTGTAATCTTCCTCTGGATGAGATTTCATTTTAATTTTCTGTAGGTATAAAATATAAGAAAAAAGCATAAATCAAATTCTTTAATATCATTTTATGATATCTTAGAAAGAAATATTTACTCTTCTTTAGTACAATCGGCGTACAACTAGCTGCGGTGCAAAACTGAGTCAATCAAAAAGCAACGATACTTAAAGAATTTTGTTTTTTCTGCGCGAAGCAAAATAATTTTGGAATCAACAGACCACCACCTGATCACAATGGTGTTTACATCTGCATGTACAGCAAAAGAATGGAAAGAAGTTGCAATTTCAATAATTGACTCAATTTTGCACTTGACTGTACCCGCAAATGAAAATTTGTTATGTTTCTCAAAAATATGCAAGCAAAATAGCCGTCTAAAGAGCCCGTCGGGGCTCTTAAGAGGCAACCGAACAGATCAATAATGTTTTCATCAAAACATTTTTGTTTTCATCAAAACATTTTTGTTTTTTATAAATTTGTTGCTTACTTAAGAGTAAATTGTCCGAGCATAATCTTCATTTTAAAAGTGTGAGTCAATTCTAATTTACGTATGCATATGATACAACATTGTCCTGTTAAAAAATAAATCTGTCGGTTTCGCTGAAGAGCTTTAGTACGCAGGGCTTTTATTCGTTTTGTAGAACTTGCAGGCAAACTGAGTTCTCCAAAATTACATTGAACCTCTTTTTTCTGAAAAACATCACCAGACCTTTCAGCTTCGAAGAAAATTTTCTTTTGGTTCCCTACGGAAAATGATTCTTCCATTTTATATAATGTTAAAAAAATGATTCCACATTTCTTGAATTGAGGAAACGTACTCCTGTACTTTAGTACTAGTTTGAATGCAGGCAGTCAAGAAATTTTTTCATCTCCAAGAAATCAAATGTTCTAGAATATAATTTTTATACTATGCATTTCAACATCCATATCAGAGAAAAAACAGGGTAATATTAACCGCGCCCATCGATTAGTTAAAAGCATAGAAATCAAAGGCACTACCACAAGGTGAACGACTCGAACTTCAGCTTTTTAAAATTATTTTTTGATAAATTTTATTATGCCAAAGCAAAAAATGTTGGATAATACATACATTCTCAAATTGTATCAGTAGTTTTCAATATGTCCACCTTTGGCGCGAATAATGGCCTTAAGACGGCCGAAGTAAGCATTGTACGCTTCACGCAAGTTTCTCTGTGGTATTTTGGCCCATTCCTGGCGAAGTGCTTGTTTGAGGTGGTCCAAACTTTGGTATTTTTTAGTGAAAACCTTCGCCTTCAAAATACCCCAGACAGAGAAATCCAACGGATTTGCATCCGGAGAATTTGCAATCCATTGTGTCGAAGAAATGAAGTGTGGAACATTGTTTTTTAACCAATCTTGGTTGACGCGCGCTTTGTGAGACGGCGCCGAGTCTTGTTGAAATGTCCACGGTCTCCGACCGAAATGATTGTTTGCCCAAAGCTTCAGTACTGCCTCTAAGACAGTTTCACGGTATACGATCGCATTAATTTTGAAGCCATGGTCCAAAAATACGAGCGGAGAGCGACCATCGGCGGTTATGGCAGCCCAAACCATCACCATCGGTGCTGCCTGATTTCTAGCGGCCGTCCGAAAGTGTAGATTTTCGAAGGACCTCTCTGGCAAGCCAACTCGGTCATTTTGTTTGTTGACATATTGCTCGATAACAAATGGCGACTCATCGGAAAAAACCAAATTCGGCAACTCACCACTTTCGTGCAAGCGTAACAACTCCTTCGCTCTTTCGACTCTAACTTTTTTCTGTTGTAAGATTGGGTGCTTTTTGGAACTTCAATGGCTTGAGCCCAAGATCATTTTTCAGTATGTGTTGCATCCGTTCCAACGATATGTTGAGCTCACGAGCCATTTTTCTTCCACTTCGACGCGGATTTCGCTCAATTCGAGCCTTCAATTTCCGAACCATTTCTGCCGATGTTGCTGTTTTTTTATGACCACCTCCATGGCGTTTTGCAATGCTGCCAGTATCACGGTAACGAGCTATGGTTCGAGGCACAAATGATTTATTCACGTTGAGGTGCTGGAGGGCTCTAACGATAGTTACTTGTGGTTTTCCAGCCAAATATAAAGCAATCCCACTATCACGTTTGAATTCCATCGTGGATAAAAATTTTTCAACACAACTGAGACGCAAATCGTTTAAAAGGCTTGTAAATAATAAAATTTTCTGTCATGTGTCAAATTTTGAGCTCACTGTCATGAACGGTTTGGAAATTATAGCAGTCTGAAGTTGGTTGCAGTTCGAGTCATTCAGGGTGTACAAAACCAAGCGAAGAAATAATATCTTTCGACTAAATAACACACTGGTAACGCTGGTCATTTAAGAAGATCCAGAGGATAACAATGACTCATACAGTGACATACTTGTACTTGTACTGATAACATAGAAAATGTCATGGACTGTGAGACCAATCACAAAAACAATTTCATTGTAAACCAGTGGTATTTCGGGGGCAATTTAAGGACAGCGACAGCCAACCGCGCTTGAAAAAAGTTCTCACACAAGGCCTGTGTTGACTTCACTGTCCTCAAAGCTAAATTTTCGATCTATGTCATTGAAATATCATTTCTGTGTAATATAGGGTCCGCCAAAAATGTTTTTTTTTTGAAAATGCTATAAAAAAAACTACTGAATATTTTCTCAAATTTCTTTTTTTATTTGAAAGTACAATCCTTCCGGTTAGTAATGGAAAATAATTTCATTCAAATGGCTGCCTCGGCTGGCCATGCAGTAGCCTACACGATCGGTCCAATTTTTAAGCACATTATCGATTGTGTGCAGCTGTATAACGAATATTGTCCTTTAAAGAGTCAATTGTCTCTGGCTTGTCGGCGTAACACTTATCTTTTACGGCACCCCACAAATAATAGTCCAACGGTGTCAAATCGCAGCTCCGGGGTGGCCAAACGACATCAGCTCTGCGGCTCATAATGCGATCTTCAAAAACAGGGCGCAAAACATCGAGTGTAGCTTCGGCTGTGTGGCACGTAGCGCCATCCTGTTGAAACCAAATGTTGCCAATATCCTCCTCTTCAATTTTTGTGAACAAAAATTCGTTCAACATGGCCCGATAACGATCGCCATTGACTGTAACGGCCATTCCTTGCTCATTTTCGAAGAAAAATGGCCCAATTATGCCTTTGGACCAAAATCCGCACCAAACAGTGACTCGTTTTGGGTGTATCGGCTTTTCAATGTATGCGTGCGGGTTTTCTGTGCCCCAAATGCGACAATTTTGCTTGTTTACATACCCGCCAAGATCAAAATGAGCTTCATCTGAAAAGATGATTTTTTTGGCAAAATCGGCATCTTCCCAAGTCGATCGCAGGCCCACTTAGCGAAGCGTTGTTCAAGCGTAACACAACCATATTCGTTCAGCGGAAGGATAAGACTAATTATCTGTCAAATCAGACATGAGCTAAGTGTTACCATTCACGAAATAAGCACTAGTTGAAAAAAATATAGTAAAAGGTAGTACTCGTAGTAATAAAATAAAATGCTCTCGACTTATTTTTGGTATCAGTAGTTTTTCCTTCTTTGGTCTGGCCTTCGGAGCCCTCTGGTCATAAAAAAGAAAAAGTATTTTTAAAAAGCAAACAACATAGTGAGGTGAAAAGCCTTTGTGCAAACCGATTTGCAATACCATCAATTTATTTATTTTTTAGTTGTTCATTGGCAAACCCTTAAAAATGGCAAGTCCAGAAAATGGAAAATTATGTCGAAATTGCTTTGACGTTGCTACGAATATTACTTTGCTATAAAGATTGCAGTGCGACGTAGCACAGAAGTCTTATGATGTACCATTTCAAAGAGGCTAAATATTTTACTTGTATCAAAATGCTCAAAACAAACTTGTGTTCGGTATATGAACATACAGTCGACTCTCGATAATTCGAAACTCAAGGGATCTTACAAAAAAATTCGAATTAACGAGAGTTCGAATTAACGAAAAATTGTCGAGTTGGAGCGAAGGACAAAAACAAAATAAGTATGTACATATATACATATGCAACATTAATTAGACACACTTTATTACAAAACACACACTGGATTGCATACTTACAGTTTTTTATTTTGTAAAGAAATCAGTGATTTTTTTGCTTCAATAACTTCCAGCGTCCTTGGTCAAGAGCATTGTCTATGACAACCAGTGCCGAGAATACCTCGTCGTCCACTTCTGTTCTTTGATGTGACGGGCGGAATTGGTTCTGCTTCCGATTCTTCTTTATCTTCTCCTTCATTGTAGTTGCTTGAATTTGAAGCTGCCAGAATTTCGTCATCAGACAGAGCACCGCAGACTTCTACATCATCGTCAATATGTACAAAACCATCGAAAGTCACAGATTCATCAAAATTAGGAAGAAGGCTCCATCCATCCTGCGAGGTAAAATGATCCAGTTCTCCTCCCTCCTGTTGCAATTGATTCACTGGCTCTGTAATAAATCCACATTTCTTGAAACAGTTTTAAATCGTTGTCGATTTAACGTTTTTCCATGCTTTGTCAACCATGGCCATCGCTATTAAAACATTTATGTTGGCTCTCTGTCCATTTTCAATGCTATCCAACACTATCATCACTACTTCTTTGCGGTACAAGGTTTTAAAATTCTGGTCAAGGGGTTGCAATTTACAGGTGGTGTTAGCAGGCAAAAATTAAAGATTCACATTACTGAGAACTGGCGGATTATTGTGAACTGTGCAATTATCCAGGAAAAGTACAATTTTGCGCTTCTGCCGTTTCATGTCGATGTCTAGTTTCAATAGCCAAACACCTAGGCGTGGCAGCTTTCCCTATCATAAGAGGTTTTATTTTTTGTGACCCGTTCATGTTTACTGCGAGTAATAATGTTAACGTTTCCTTGCTATGTTCCACCACATGGCATTTTTCGTTTTTAAGTGTCATCGTTCGATCAGGAAGACACTTAAAAAAAAGAATAGTCTCATCCGCATTGAACACATCGTGGATCGTAATTTGCCAGCAGCCCGCCTAAGTCATTTTTCCATGCAGAACAAACAGTAACATCAACACTCCGCTTTCTCCACATATTTTTTTGAAAACGATGTTATGCTGTTTTTTTAAAATTGGAGAGCCATCCTTCACTGGCGGTGAATCCTTCAATACCCAAACTAAAAGCGAATGACTTAGCTTTCTCCTTCAGCATGTCGGAGGTTACAGGTACGTTTTGTCCTCTGCATTGACTAAATCATTTCAATAAGCGTTCTTCAAGACCGGGGAACTCACCGCGCCGTTTCGGCTTCCTTCCTCCGTGTAATGCACTTCCAGCTACGGAATTTTGAAAGTGTTTACCACATCCTTTATTTTTACTCCACTTTCCACGGCTTCAATAATTTTTTTTTTTCACCGATTGACAAACACTTGTATTTTTGTCCACTCATAATTACGACTGATTATTGCTGGAATATAAACATATGTAAATCGCATTCCCAAAGGGAGCCAATATTTTTGTACTTAACGGGACCAAACCAAGCTGGGCAAAGAACAGTGAACAAAAAAACAAAAACGAAAAAAAAACTTCGAACTACTGAGAGGAAACTAGATTTCGAAAAATGTTGTACATAACGGGATCAAAGCAAGCTGGATAAAGGACAGAGAACAAAAAACAAAAACGAAAAAAAAAACTTCGAATTACTGAGAGTAAGCTAGCTACTTATTTCGAATTACAGCGTGTTTGCTGGCGGCCCGACTCGACAATCACTTCGAATTAATGAGCGTACAAAAACACATAGGTTTCGTTCCATTTATCAAGGTTTTTTCAAGGGACCTCAGTTCGAATTATCAAGAATTTCGAATTATCGAGTTTCGAATTATCGAGAGTCGACTGTATGTGAAAATCATGTATGCACCAATTGCAGCAAATTAGTCAGTACATACTTGTATAATAATACTGACAACTTATTTTTTTATTCATTAGAAGATGGAATATTTCTGATTACTTAAATAAAGCCTTGACCTATTTGACAAAGTATTGAAAAATATATTTATGTACTTTAGTATGTTAACTATGAGATTAAGCTTTAAAAACAGTCCGAAGTTTGGTAACGACTTCGATAATTTATTTGTAAGTTAGGCAACAATATCAAATTATTTCTTGTGGCCTAGCACTATTATTTGCCAATTCCGAAAATATAGTATAATAAAATATGATAAGTGTAAACAATTAAAGCAAATTTTTTTTTATATTTTTCAGTGCGCTTCTCCCACGAACCGGGCTGGCTGCAAGGAACTCTTAACGGCAAAAGTGGTCTGATACCAGAAAACTATGTGGAACATTTGAAACCTTTTCATTAAAGGCAACTTAAATCGTGATCTGCGAAGCGAAGTTAAAACACCCAATAATACAAGTGTAAACAATACATATGCAAATATAGTAAATATACAAATTTTAGACACCCAAAAGAAAACAAAAAAAAAAAAAAAAATCAACAATAAAAAATAATCATTCCCTGTAATTGTAAGCACTGAGGTGATGTAATTTAATTAAATAAAATTAGTTAAGTGTATCATATATAAATATTATATATACGATTATATAAATATAAATATAAATTTAACGAAGGATATTTCCTGCAATTACTGTGAATTAAAATGTAACAACAATTAGTACGACTACTGGGACTAGATGTATTCAAGGAAAAAAATTAATTGAAATGTAGCATAAATAATTTTACTATTATTTTTATATATATATATATTTTATTTTTCTCTTTCTTTCTAATCAAATAACATTATTGAAATCCTTTGATATTTTCCTTGATTTTAATTTTTATACAAATCAAAACTATGAACTAATGCATGAATTATTACAGTACCCCAACGTAAGAATCGAAGTTTTTTTTAATAGAAATTTTGCGCTAGCAAAGTTTGCAATAATTACAATAAATACTAAGATTAGAAATTATCTGAAGAAATCATTTTGATATGTGTGAATATGAAACGTAAAGAATTTATTGAAAGTCCTGCACACAGAAGTATAGAAATGTATATACTATACATTTTATTTTATTTATTCCTTTAAACTGAAATAAAAAAAGATATTTTACAAAATCAAGAATTTACGACAACAAAGGTTATTAAATTCTAGATTTCCACATAATTTTTTTTTACTGTTTTTTTTTTTTAAGAGATAGTATAATTATGGGTTATAGCAAGACTGTGAACTACAAGCAAATATATTTTACTTAATCATCTTATTTTGTACGAAGCCATGTCCATCTCGTATTTAAGTTCTGAAACTTACTCGGACAATTTGAAATTTACTCAGAAAATTTGAAAAATATTTAATTTTTTGTGCCACTTACGAGTTGCATTTCATTGTTTTTAGTATATATTCGCGTATCTACTTAAAAACGGCCATTTGAAATCTGTGCATAAATCGTATAAAAAGAGCAATTATTCAATACAATAGTAAGAATGATATGGGTGTACTACTACTAAATATATGTGCATTCACTAATATATACATATGTTTATGTAGATAATAGAAATAAGTGTAGAGGATTTTTTGTTTTCCTATTCTAAGCCTATGTAAGACAGATACATGTTTCAAAACAAGTTAAAGTAGGTTTCGTGATGGCCAAGAAAGAAGTCGGGATAAAAATTTTCGCTTAAACAAGAAAATAATTCTAAGTGGATATCCTTAAACATCTATCAACTTTTTATAAGCTCTAGAGAATTATGGGAACAATTGAAAAGGACATTCAGCAAGAGAAACAACAACGAGAACGGAGGGTTAGTCCAATTGTGCATCTTTACCTACTAAAATCAATGCTTTTAATTCCACTGTCTACCTTCGACCATTTCATGGAAACTAATATATTTTCGGTTCATTATTGTAGTCCTTTGAAAACAAACTAAGCCAATTGGTTCGTGAATGGATACCGCAGCCCATAAAATTACAGAATAGTCTCAACGGCGGTACGATGACGAGGCAACAGCTCCAATTCTCTTTTCGCTCTTTTGTAAAACTGAGGTCAGAAAAGCACCTTCGTGCTTGTTCTGTTTTTCCCTTGATGTTGTCTTTTTCGTTTTTTACCAGTTTCCTGAATTTTCGAACATTTTTAATTGTCCATGATCTATATCTCGGCTAATATTGTAGTTAGAATTACTTCTTAAACGAGCAACTTCCTCGATTTCCTCCTTTGTTAGGGTTTTACCACGATACATCTTGATTTTACTTAGTTGAACTAGGTCTTTTATTTTCTTTACTCAACCAAAAAATTCGAAAAATACCATGAAACTAAATCGGATGGCTTTAATTTGTAAAACAACAAGTGTTCTGTTTTAACTAAATTTAACACAGAAAATGAATAACACCCCGTCTATTTTCGCAGGTAGTATTGCATACATAATCAAAAATGCAAAACATATTGAACGGAAATTCACTAGCAAGTGATAGTTATTTAAAGTCTTAATACGCAGTGTAGGCTTATGTTATATACTCGTACATATATCTTAATCATTTTAAAAACAAAAAGCGAACACATTTAAGATCTTGCATGCTAGGACTTTTTTGGTAACATTATGTGGCCCTTTATATCAGTACCAAATATTATATTATAAAATAATTAGGGCTAAATTTCAGTAAGTGTTTTGTGCATGTTACTTTCAAGATTTGTAAAGTGAAATACAAGCTTTGCTTAAAACAGTGGTGGTTCGTCACTTTCTCGTCTCCTACAAAAGTCTCAATAGAGATTCAGTTTTTTTACAAATATCAAAATAGATTTTTCCGTAATATTCAAATCTGTCTAATGATTTTTCGAAGACAGACGCCCCATTTATTTGGTTAGAAATTGCACATTGAAATCAGTTACTTCTTCATTCTTGTAGTTACATCCTCTATCACCAATAGGTTTTTTTATCTATGCGATTGACTATTGCTAACAGAAGATCTTGGAACTTTTCTATCAAGTCATTTTTATAATCATATATCTTACTCTTGCAGACTGAATCTTCATGGTAACATTTAAGATGATGTTTATATTCTTTATCCATTTCCCGTAAAATTTTATTATAAACGCTGCAAAAAATAGTATTAAGCTTGAATTGCTGCTAATTTAGTTCACTTAGTGTAAAGATTTGATTTCACTTTGATTTCAGTTTGATCAATGCTGTATAAATTTTGCTAATATAAATTTTGGTTTGGGAAATTTTTTTAAACTCAGGTTACGATATTGATTGGCATATATGTAGATCTTCCGTTTTTTTCAGTTTAACAATATGTTAAAAATGTTAAAAAGTTGCTACATGTGTGTGTTTTAAGTGTTTTTTTTTATGAAGAACAAATTATGTTTCTGCGTCGTCAGTACATATATGACCTAATTGATGTTTTGTTACTTTTGTAATTGCTCATACAATAGTTGGGTATGGCTGTTTGTATTAAAGCAGACCAAGAGTGCCAAACCTCTGTCTGTGTTTTCAATCTTCGATATATTTCTTGCAAGGCTTAGTAAATTTTTACAAATAAAATTGACGATGTTTTAAGGTATTCTGCAAGACTGAGACTCTTGGTCTTTTACAATAATTAAAAAAAAATATATATATATAATTATTACTTGGAGATGTAGAAATATGGTTTTGTACAAAATATTAAGACTACTTGTTCTGAGCCTATGCATTGTGGATGTAATTTATATGGGCTTTGCTGCTCAAAATCCATTTTGCTTGTCAAAAACCCTAAACACATTGTACAGTTATTAATTATTTTCTGTTTTTTAACAAAAGTAGTATGCTTTTTTTTTTACTAAAATTAGAAATATTTGAAATGTTCATTCCATTTCCAGAATAAATAGACTTCAAAATATTTTTCACTATTTTTTATATTCCAATAAAATAAATATCGCCGTAACCTTTGAAAATAAATGGAAATTTAATTCGCACCACGCGCAAATTTATTCCTTTAATTAATTAATTAACTGAAAGTATATATTAATTTATTTTGTATTATGTATATGAGTGTACTTTTCTTATGATTCCATTCCATATGTACATTTAACTACAGTAGATCCCTGTAATATCCCATCGCAAAAACAAAAAAAAAAAAGAATATTCCAAACATAACCAACGTAATTACCTTAACATAAGCATTAAATATAGCAAAACAAACAAGCAAAAACAAATAAGTCAAATATGTTCACACAACTGATCTAGGTTATACACGATTTAGCTTATAAATATACGAGTAACATACAATTATAAAAAACAAAATACTAATGACTATGTATATTATTTATACATACATGTACATCCTTCTTCTTCGCTTTGATTCTTTTATTTTTAATTTTTACTTCAGTTTTAACAAAAAATAAAAAGAAAGAAAACCCAAGTCCAATTAATAAATAAAACAATTTTCTTATTTTTCTTAATGTACATACGAATTATTTATTATTACATAATTTTTTTCCCTTGTTAGAAAGTTTGTTTTTGTTTATTATTATTATTTTAGTTATATTGTTATTTTTGTTATACACCATTAATCCTCATTGTAAAGCAAAGAAATGAAACAACAAATGCTAAATAAAATCATACATATAACAGTAAAAAAAATTATGTTTTATTACCAATTAACAATGGAATGTTAGTATGGGAATGGGAATGAATTTACAATTTTAATATATTCGCTTTATATGGTACTAAGCAAAAATAATTTTAAATAGGAGATAATTTGCACATAATCGGAAACACTTCTGGAACAATTCTTCCTTAAAGATTAATATGAAATCTCCTAGAACAAATGTAATCCAATAATACGGCTACACACCAAAGTTGTGCTATTTTCATAAATTTATGATAGATAAATATTCTATACATATTTTTCTTTAAATTATAACAAAATCATTTAAACAGCACTTTAGTTTTTTTTAAAAACAATTTTGATCTTTTTTACCGGAAAGAGTTATGAAATAATAACGATCTGAAAATTGTAAAAAAAAAACAAAAAAGGAATGTTCGATATTGTTGTAGAGGTAGTCATATTGAGCAATCAAACTACGAAAATGAGGATTAACCACCAATTACGCGGTGCAATTCGACCTAAAATATCTTAAGGACTAAAACGAATAAAATCTGTAAATTTTAATACGGGCTATACTTCCAATGCGTAAAAATTGCAATCCCATTTTGTACCTAAATTAGCCTGTATACTCTCTAGTTTCAGTTTGTTATTGATTTTACTTCGGCGCGGTTTAAAATATTTATAAAATATGAGTCAAGTGGAGCACATGATACAAATTTGGACATGAAAATAGTGGGTACCATTGTAAAAAACCGGACTATTTCATCCAGAGATATTGCTCGGAAATGTAATACCAACCAAACAATGGTACAAAGATCTAAAAAACATAACGGTCTAAAAACACGAAAAAAAACAATAAATACCAAAAGTTCCTAAAAAGCAAAAAAAATCATAAAAACATGAGCCCGAAAGCTATACGAGTTGATCGGCAATAAGAAAGCGTGCTTGGTTTAGGATGACGAAACTTATGTCAAAGCCGACATTACTACTCTTCCAGGTGCGCAGTTTTACAACTCGTTTGAAGCTGAGATTCTTCCGCAATCAACAACATCGATTGGGATGGAAAAATTCGGGTCAAAATATCTCGTTTGGCTATTTGCCAATGTGGACACAGAAGTTCATCGTTTATCACAACGGGAACAGTTAACGGAGAAGTGTACATTAACGAGTGCATAAAAAAACGGTTGATTCTTTTCTTAAATAAACACGAGGGTTCAACATTATTTTGCTTTAGCTTCAGCTCACTATGCTCATGCGACGTAGAGCTTTCTTGTTGCTAAAAATTTTGACTGTCCCAAATGACATGAATCCACCCAATGTTCCACAGTGCCGTCCCATTGAAAGGTATTGGGCTTTGGTCAAAGTTAAATAGAGGAAAATTGAGCAGTGTGCAAAGAACGTAAGAGATTTTAGTGCTAAATGGAAAAGAGCGTCCAAAAAGATCACGGATGTAACTGTCACCAATGTTATGAAGGACATTCGAAAGAAGTTGATGAACAAATGGGAACCCAAATAATTTTTTTATTTTTTGTAATTGTGAATCAATTTAATAAAAACAGAGTTCTAAAGCAAAAAAAAAATTACGTGAATTATGAAAATATGTTTTTTTTTACTTTGAAGTTTCCAAATTTTATTCGTTTCAGTCCTTACGTACCAAAGGTTGCTTATTTCTCTTTATACAATCAAGAATTTCTTTTGGAAAATTGTGCCTATGGTGTTGGCTTCCTTGTTTTGTAGAAGTTAAACAATACAACAGCGCATTACCTTGTTAGAGCTCTTTATTGTCAACAAAGATCTCGGTTATATTGAGATCCACTTTACAGACCAGCGGATGTTCTCCATATTCATTCTGCATTCTGCTGCATGGTTATGTATTATACAGTATGTGTCCCCTAATTCGTTGACGATAATTTGAGAAATGATTCCTGGGCATATTCTAAGAAAAAAGTCGCTCTACAGTAAGAGTCTATCTCCAATGTTGGCATCATTTATCGAGGATTTAAGAAAAAGCTTACTTTGGTGTACCTTGACCCATGTTAACGGAAATTGCTCTGTTATTACTAATGCTAAAAGCTTCGTGTAGGACTTGATTTTTAGAAGAAATATCCTTTATAACGCGTTTAAATAAAATTGATATCTTGTTTGAGTCTTTAGATATCCAATTTCTAAGCCTAAGCCTAGAAAGTAACAATAATAAAACAAAATATCATCATCAAGTTTGCACAAAAACCCACAGATTTTATGATACATGGCAAAAGCTGCAACAGGTAAAAAAAGTAATTTATGATTTTTTACCAACGTTTCTAACAACTGAAAATACATACTCGTAAGAGTGGTTTTCCACGAATTATTATCTTTCCAATATTTGTTTAAAATTGTATAGCTATTAAAGAATTGTAAAGCGTGCTCTTTTATTTGACTATCTGTCAAGACCCTCATTTCCTTACCCTGTTCCTTAAAAGTTCTCAGAAGCAGTTAGGTTTAGGGTATATTTGGAAAATATACCTTACAGAAATGGTATAAAAGATTAGGAAAAAAAATAATTCATCAGTTCAATTGTTTACGCTAAGGTTACAGTTGCTTAGAAACGCTCTGTTATCAATTTCGGTTAACATGGGTCAGGGTACATCAAAGTCTGCAAATTCAGACCAGCTCTTTTGGCACTTAGTGAAACGCAGGTAGATTCCGCACCTCTCAGATCACTCTGATCTGACGCTACCCGCCTACGAACTAGTGCCACTATTCTTTCCTCATCGCGGTCTCGCCATTTAGGTGCGTATTGAAGTAGCTTACCAAATTCCACCACAATATAGTCCCTGTTTCAATCCGGAATTCAATTTCATGTGGTTAAAGTTAAATCTCCGTAAGCAAAATATCGACTACTGTTTTATTTACAGAAGCCCCAAACTGGACAGCAATTCGACCTTTAACGAATTTGATGCGCTGTCTGACTCCATTCAAAAAACTCGTTATTATGCGCGATTTCAATATGCACAATTCTGGGTGGCTTCGTCATTCTGGACAGACAACACCAGAAGGGCGGTGTGTTGAGATCTTCGCTGCGTTGATAGTCATACTGCCAACATATTGGACTTGTTTTTAACTTCTCATCCTGATAAGTACTATATATTGTCGGTGTACTCTCATCTAGGCTCGTCAGACAGTTGTAACATATCAGCTAATTTCTCGTATGCTGACCACACAGTTAGAGGAAAAGTTCCTAAAAGAACCGTATTGCAATATGAGAAAGCCAATTGGAGCGGACTTAACACCTTCTTTAGGAACTTTAACTGGTCGTTATGTTTCCTCGATAACTACGTGGATGCCACTGCTGATGTAATCACTGACACTATTCTCCTTGGAATGAGATCCTTTATCCCTTATCGGTTTTAGAGTATCAGACCAGAAGAAAAGGCATGGTACGACTCGAGCTGTAAAGAGGCTCTCAGGGTTAGAGAACTGTTTTTTCGGTTGAGACGAACCCTGCAGAGCAAAACCGAAAAGAGTTCAAACGAGCCATGAATGACTGTAACGTCTTTCTCAAGCGCGTGAAATTTGTATACGAGCAAATTCTGCATCATCCTCCATCCCAACGCTCATTTACAATGACATTCCAGCTGTCAGCTCTTTGGACAAAGCCAGTCTGCTTGCTGCACACTTTGCGGCCAGTTCAACACTTTCAGATTGTGCTTTGTCTCCGCTTACACTTGAGTATGGGGTCTTCAATGGGATGAATCTACTTTCGTAAAGATCTTAATATCCACAGGTCCAAATGGAATATCTTTCCTCTGAAGAGGTGTTCTTCTTCGCTGGCAAAACCACTGCGTAAACTTTTTCATCAATCCTACTCCCTAGGACGCTTTCCGAGCAGATGGAAAACAGCAGTTGTCCAGTCCGTCCCTAAAACAGGCGACCCATTGCACTTACGTCTCTTCTTTCCAAGGTCATGGAAACGCTGATAAACCGTCAGCTCATGCTATCTCGAAACACGAAAACTTCTCAATGACGGGCAGTACGGTATTCGTGGAACCAAAGTCTACACCAATCTGACGAAAGCAAGATAGTTCTACTTGATATTTCTAAGACATTTGACAGAGTTTGGCATCAGGCTCTTTTGTCGAAAATGCGTGCGTTTGAGATCGACAACTGTCTGCTTCAATTGATTAGAAACTATAACTTGCAAACATTTAAAATCAATGCACATCGGTATCTCTCTTTTTTCCCTCCATAACTTCCCCTCGCAAGCGCTATGTGCAAACATCTTAAGGGTACACAAAGTCCCTTGTGAGCGCGCTATTCTAAAAACAGAAAAATAACGTTCTAGCCAGGAAACCCTACGGGTACAGTATTTGGATAACGTCTTTCCAACTCCAATTTATATGAGATTTTTCCATATCTGCTTGCCCTTCAAAAGTGGTTTATTATTATTATAGTACAGAAATTTCGTTTTGCCACTTTTATTTTATCGACTACTAGGTTTCACAGTGACCGATATACGATAGTTGCTTATGGGAATCTAGTCTCTAAAGCTTCCAATCGTTATAGGCATTATTTCTTTGTTCAATAAGTAGCCGAATTTCAAAGCCAAACCACGAGCATTGACCATGCTTTAAATGCTTAGCCTTGATGGGCACAAGATTATTATATAAGGCCTGTAGGTTTTTGTTCAAGAACGTTATTTGGTCACAAGGAGAAAACATAAAAAAACGTTCTTTCCCACTCCACATGTTGAGCATCGATCTCCAACTGATGGTTGTTAATGCTATGGAATTCCCTATAGATCAGATATGAGTTAAGAATAAAAGGTCGTGCTTGGAATAAACTGGTGCAGCAAGGTGGTCATAAAGCATAATATTATGTGACTTACTTACAAAAAATACATTTATATCGCCACCAACAATTATGGGGTTTTAGACTCTAAAAGAGGAAGAAATGAACTAAAATCAATGTATTTGTTAGGGTTTATAAACGTAACCAATACGTAGGGCTCCGGTATCACATTTTAATTCGACAAACACTGTCGATGTCGCTTCCAGCGGCAGATTTTCATGCTAGATTGTGTCTTAGCCCTTTTTTAACATAAGTTCCAACACCATCTCCTACTCTCAGTATTCTGTCATCACGAAATAGCCTTTAATTTAAAAACGAAACAAGAACTGACACTGTAACAAATAAAGAAGGACTTTAACGATTACTGGCTTCCAAATCGGAAGGTTTGGTGTTCGAATCCCAACCGTGCCCGAAAGACACTTATTCGTTCAGTTAACTAAAATCAAGTAAGATGAGTAGTTAAGTAGAAAACAAAAACAACCCAGCATCCACCAAGAATCTAATATACCCATAAACATCTTTCTATACCGTTTTCCTAAGAACTTAACACATGATGAGGCATTGCAAGTGTAATCATACACAATTGAGTGTTAAGTTCTTTTTTTTTTTTAAAGTTAGCTCCAATTGGCTTTTTCGTTATGCAATACGTTTCGTTTACGAATCTTTTATAAAGGATGTTTTTTAGAGGTTATAAACATTTAATAATAAATAAAATACTTCAAGGTAATGCCAATGTCTATGATATCAGCTTTATTTAATAGATAATTTCATGCCATTAGTGATTAAATATAACATCGGGCAAATACGAGCCACGCCCAGTTCGCATTAATCGCAATCGTGAAGTCCAATTTTCGAGAACTTTATCGAGCAACTGGGGCCGTATATCAGCAATAACACGGCGAATGTTGACTTCCAAATCGTCCAACGTCTCTGGTTTATCGGCATAGAAAAAGTAATCTAAGGGTGTGAGATCACAGGATCGAGCGAAATTATGCGCTCGGAACATGTTTCCCGCGATAAATTGATGGTGTCGCGCGCCATGGGGCATGTTGCGCCATTTTGTTGAAACCAAAGCGCTGTTACGTCAATGCTATTTAACTGAGGAACGAAGAAGTCAGAAATCATGTTTGTATAGCGCTCTCCATTGACGGTAACGATCTGGACGGCATCGCCCTTAAAGAAATATGGGCAGATGATTCCACCAGCCCAGTGAGTTTTAATGGTCGTATCGACAAAGGCTTCTGGGTTTTCTCCACTCAAAATTCAGCAATTTTGCTTGTTTACATATCCATTCACCGGAGAACAAAATTTGGTGTTGAAAATAAGGATCAAGCTGAATCACGTTTTCGGCCAATTCACCGAACCTACGACGCGTATAATCGTCACGCGGATCTTATAAGTTTTTAAGCCAAGATCTTTCCGTAAAATCTTCCACAAAGTGGATTGGCATAGCTCCAATTGCTGTGCACGATGGCGAATCGGATCATTCGGATTCTCCTCAACGGCAATAACTTCTTCTGTTCGCACTATTTGTCGTCTTTGGGGATGCGTATTATCCAGAGTGTATGTGGTGCGAAAACGATTTATCGTGTTTCGAATAACTTGCTCAGATGGGCGAATATGTCAACCCTGAAATGGACGTAGTGCAGGATAAGTTTCGCGAACCGAATCATGGTTTTTAAAATAAGTTTGCACAATCCGCACCCGTTGTTCTGGCGTAAATCTACTCATCGTAAAATGGCAAAACGTACTAACCACAAATAAACTTTCAACTCTCAAATTGACAATCTGTAGAAACAGTGTTGCCAGTTTAAAAAAGAAAACCCTAAAAAAAACACTCTTTATAACTGTGTAGTCAGTATACGAGAAATTAGTTGATATGGCACAGTGGTCAGGTGACCCAAGAGAGTACATACATCGACGGGGTACTTATCAGGGTGAGGAGTTTAAAACAAATCCAAGGTGTTGGCGGTATTACTGTTAACTTCAGGTATTCGCGTGGGTTGATTTGCTAGCTGCGCTAACTTTTTTTCCGTATGGAAGATACCAACATGCCGTCCTTCGGGTATTGTTTGCCCACAATGTCGAAACCACTCAGAACCACTTAGAACCACTCACGACAGTGACTGAGGGCAAGCAACAGTAGTAAGACCAAGGGCAAGAGAGTCTGTGATTGTGACCTTTATTTTTTTTTTTAATCATTTGTTTTTTTTGCACTTGCGCGAGCTATGAAAATTAATTGATAAATTTTTTTGGTCTTTTTATTTTATTTTATTGACTTATTTATTTATTATGATATTTTAGGTTTACGAGTGTACGATATGTGTGTACTCGTCGGAGGTCAGCACTTCATGGAGGTATAGTACAGTGCCCTATCTCATTTTTATCTGTCAATTCAACTATATTTCAACCATAAAAAAACGTGTTCCGTTTATATTTTGCCCACTTACGGAGACAACACTGTATTGCAAAACGTCTGGCATAAATTTTCTGCTGCTTGAGAGAGATTAACTCGTACAGAAAAATCTTCTTTTTTTATTCCTATCATCCACATTTCTTCTTCAACCCTGATGGTCAGGTACAAATTGAGTTCGAATCAAAGTGAGATATATCTAATTTAGCCAAAGGAAGTATCGCCATTTAGAGCGATAAATTGGAGTTAGGCAGAACCGACATACCGTTGGACGTCTTTCTTCATCGGAATTAGTTGGCCATCATTTATGTAGGGAATATAGGAGTGTACTTGAATGGCGATTGCCTTTGGCGTGAACCTTCTTCAACTAATGTATGAACAGGGTGGATGGTGAAATGTGAATTCATTAGTCTGTAGTTGGCACTTACCCTAAAAGGGACAGACAGTAGGTCAAAGGGTCACCTGGGGCTCCGGAAATTTATAAACACCTACATATATGTATATGTACATATATCAACAGTTTTAATTTAGATGAAGAACATTTGGCATTTCCTGTGTGTAGCTGAAAAGGGAGTCTAAATGCCGGCTGTAACGGAGAGTTTTATTGACATTATCATATAAAATCAAAATACATCTTCAGTATTCATCTTGCTAAATAAATTTGAGCCACTTTTTTTTGTAAACTTGAAGGAAGAATTGATAAAGTTTTTAATATTCGTGAACATGATGAAGTTTACTTTGATCAGTAGTAATAATGCGAAAGTTAATTGCTAATAAATTTATGTTTTATATTTCGTCTACGTTGTTTGGAGTCATAAAACGTATGAGTTTAAATGATTTTGAAATTTATACTCATATGTTAGTTATTGTCTGAAGTCTAAATTACGAAAGATTTATTAAGGCCAGTAAAATAATAAAAAAACAGTAATGTAAACAATACTTATTGTTTTTGCTTCTGGAGCTAAAATATTGTATATATTCACATACACCACAATCCATAAGAATTTCCACCTCAAGCTGATTTCTTTACAATTTGATCACTTTAAGTCGGGTTCAGTAACATAATTTCGAAGAATTCAAGTTCCGAATACTTAAGCATTATCGGAACACAAACTTTGAGTGTAATCCAATGAGCAGGAAGCCCGTTGGTGTTGAGAAAATTCAGAATGCCGAATAAATATTGGCATCATTTCCTTTAATTCCGAATAAAATAATATCATTTGTCTTTTTTAGGTGTCAGAATAGCTCGTTCAAACATCCAGGATTTGCTTTGATGGAGTATCTTTGAAATATCTATATACACCAAGCGAATAAGCTCCTCTAGCGTGGAATAAATTTTTCCGAGCTCTTCTGACAGTGTCACTTGACCATTCTCCTCCGCTAGAGTTCCCTCGTCAATTTTCAACAACATAGTAAAGAATTCTTAAGCTTATGTGGTTCTGCCAAGTTTTGCTGTAATATTCACCGTCGGGCATAGTCGGAGAATCTTGAGCCAAAGAGCGGATCGTTGCATTGAGGCATTTACATAGTCAGCTTGGGTACCTCGAGTAACAATAGACAGCGTTTTTCGAAAATAACGTAAAAGAAGACTGCGAGCTTGCCAATCGTTTATTTTAGAAGATGTTCTACAATGTTTGGTCTACAGCCTCCACTACTTTCCTTTTTGACATCGTACACTCATCCAATACAATTATAGAGCAGTCCATAAACGCTTTTGCTTTGCCACTATTACGGAAAGCGGGCACACGAGATGTAACTCTTTCTCTGTCTTTTGGAATTTTGGACATGGTGTGCGCCGGAAAACGCTACAGCCAGTGATATTTGTATATGTACAGGGTGACCTACTCGAACTGTAACTTTTTAAAACGCTAAATTTTTTTTATTTTTTGATAAATTTTATTGTGCCAAAGCAAAAAATGTTAGAAAATACATCAATTTTCAAATTGTATCAGTAGTTTTCAATATGTCTACCTTTGGCGCGAATAATGGCCTTGAGACGGCCGAAGAAAGCATCGCACGTTACACGCAAGTGGCTCTGGCCCATTCCCGGCGAAGTGCTTGTTTGGGGTGGTCCAAACCGGTATTGGTATTTTTTAGTGCCAACCTTCGCCTTCAAAATACCCCAGACAGAGAAATCCGACGGATCTGCATCCGGAGAATTTGCAATCCATTGTGTCGAAGAAATGAAGTGTGGAACATTGTTTTTTAACCAATCTTGGTTGACGCGCGCTTTGTGAGACGGTGCCGAGTCTTGTTGAAATGTCCACGGTCTCTGACCGAAATGATTGTTTGCCCAAGGCTTTAATACTGCCTCTAAGACAGTTTCACGGTATACGATCGCATTAATTTTGACGCCACGGTCCAAAAATACGAGCGGATAGCGACCATCGGCGGTTATGGCGGCCCAAACCATCACCATCGGCGCTGCCTGCTTTCTGGTGGTCGTACGAAGGTGTAAACTTTCGAAGGACCTCTCTGGCAAGTAAGCTCGTTCATTTTGTTTGTTGACATATTGCTCGATAACAAATGGCGACTCATCGGAAAAAATCAAATTCGGTAATTCACCACTTTCGTGCAAGCGTAGCAACTCCTTCGCTCTTTTGACCCAACTTTTTTCTGTTGTGGTGTAAGATCGTGTGCTTTTTGGAACTTCAATGGCTCCAAGCTCATTTTTCAGTATGTGTTGCATCCGTTCCAACGATATGTTGAGCTCACGAGCCATTTTTCTTCCACTTCGACGCGGATTTCGCTCAATTCGAGCCTTCAATTTCCGAACCATTTCTGCCGATGTTGCTGTTTTTTTATGACCACCTCCATGGCGTTTTGCAACGCTGCCAGTATCACGGTAACGAGCTATGGTTCGAGACACAAATGATTTATTCACGTTGAGGTGCTGGAAGGCTCTAACGATAGCTACTTGTGGTTTTCCAGCCAAATATAAAGCAATCCCACTATCACGTTTGAATTCCATCGTGGATAAAAATTTTTCAACACAACTGAGACGCAAATCGTTTAAAAGGCTTGTAAATAATAAAATTATCTGTCATGTGTCAAAATTTGAGCTCACTGTCATGAACGGTTTGGAAATTATAGTATATAGAATTATGGCATACTCTAGGTTTACGTGCTGTTGATTAGGCAGTCGTTGAGGAGCCGGAAGTCCGCAATCACTCAATAGTTTACCACAGATGGAAAGGACAACATCTTGAAGTGAACAGAGACTACTATTTATAATATAAATTTTTTGTTTTTAAAAAAACTTAAGATTCAATTGGGTATAAATTCCTGAGTACGTGTTATGTTTTTAGGAAAATGGGACGGTTGGCCCTAGTAAAGCGTTCCACAAAGGGTAATTTGTTCTCAAATATCAAAGAAATGCCATCAAAGAAAAGCATAAATAAAACTTTTATACAGGGTGTCCCAAAAATCAACGTCAAGCCGGAAATGGTCAAGTGGTGTCGGTTATCACAAAACTATAAAAAAAAAATCTAAGTCATGCACTTTTAAAATTATTGGCACTCAAAAAAAATCGAAAAATCTGACCCCCTGTGACGATCTTTTAAACACTGTGACCGTAAATCTTTACTTTTCTTCGATTTTTTTGCTGTCACGTAACACTGAGTAACTGTTCTGTAAATTACGGTCCAAAATTAAAACATAACTATATCGGATTTGACTAAAATATTGCTTTTTTGTCCATCCATGTATCTGAAAATCATTAATCACCTAACTTGAACTGACTGTACTGTCAAAAAAATGTACTGCGCCATTTTGGCAAGTAGCTTTAAAAGATGGCGTATTTAGTCTGGATTCCAAAATGGTATGACACTTACTAGACTAACGCTTAATTGAGGACAAATAAAATATTTTATTAAAGAAACCCGATTCATAGTTAATTCTTTTTAATAAGGTAAAATAAGTACCAAGTGTGTGCGAGACAGACAGTGACGGCGTGATTGAGACGGATAAATACGCCATTTCGACTAGTGTGAGTGAAACAGATAGAGATGCCACCCTTGTCAAGCAGTGACGCATAGGCACATCATGCAATACTGCAGTACGTTACGCTCCTTCGCTTACAGCGCATTATTCTGTATTCGTGTTGATTTCGTGCTTACAACTTTGGTTTTCTTTATTGGACTTCATTGCATTGCGACTTTGATTTGCTATCTGACCGTTTCTGTCGAACCTGGATTTCTTCTGGGCTATTATTGATCGTTAATCCCGTGAAAGCCACGGCCTCCCACAAATTTATAATGCGTTCTTCAGGAACGAGAGTGATGTTGGGCCTCGAATCGTACGCAGTAATAGACACAAGTAAAAACACTAGTTCTTATTAGGATGCACAGTGTTACCTTACCCAATTCATTGTATTTAAAAAAACTTCAGGGCAGTCGCGCCGGAGTCCCCTAAATGCTCTTCCTTACTTATCATACATAGAGTACAATGGTAATTCTTCGTAGGTCGTTTTTTTGGCGAAAATATCTCCTTCGAATTATTTATAAAATGCCAATAGCTTTTTCGTCGCGTATTTTCAAAACACTCCCTCACGTTACTGGGAAGGCCAGTTTCCTCCAAGCTTCTTTTGATGTACATATGTACATGTGTGTATAGCAGCCGGATTGGTATTGGCTCATCTCGACTCGATGAGTGTGCTGAAGGGGATATATAGCTTGGCCGCTTCATTTATTCACATACTTACAAATGTATTTAATCGACTGGATACGTGTGCAAGACTCTACATTGAAATGAGTTTATAATGTCCTAGTGAATACCGAAAGAGCCATCTATTGTCGAATTTTACCGTCTGCCTCTACATGTTCACTTCGTTAGTGTATCCACCCTCAATGGGTGATCTATGACGGTATAAGTGGTATCCGTCTTCGCCAGTAATTGCTTCGCAGACAAACCTCTTCGGAAACCTTTTGGAACACCGGCCGTTCTTCATACATGGTTAATTTCTATTTAATAAGCCTACTTCGTCTACTTCGGTATTAGACAACACATGATATTTTATTTATTTATTTATTTAATTCATATCCTCTCTGCACATACTTAAGTTAAATAACTTTTTGTATTGTACAGGTACAAAGTTTAGAAAAGTTAATTTAACAGTTCACACCCTTTAAATATAAAAGAAATTATAGAAATTTGATAGGTATAGGAAAAAAGCGAAAGAGAAGAACAGATTATAGAATGGTAAGATATAAAGGATAGAAGTAGGATAGTAGTATTGATTACCTATATAATGCAACTTGCATAATATTTGAAAAGTGCTTTCGAAAATTGGTTTTCCATGCTCATCCTTTTGATATTAGTAGGAAGATTGTACCAGAGGCGAACTGCATGTAAGAAAAATTGACGACTGTCCATCATTAATTTGTGCCTGGGAGGTATGGTTCTTTAGGAGCGATCGAACTTTATTTTGGCGAACAAGTAACTCGGTGCTTTAGAGTAAATAATCTCGTGTAATAAGAGAACAGTTATATATTTCAAGAGTGAATCCAATGAACATCCAGCAATTTGGTTGGTGAAAACTGATATGTGGTCATACCGTCTTAGATCAAATATGAATATTGCGCAGTTGTTAAATACAACATTTAATTTTCTTGAGGACGAAGAATCTAAACTTCCAAAGACTTTACATCCGTACAGTATTATGGGCAAAACGAAAGCTTTCATTAGTTTCATCTCTACTTTGCTAGGCAAGTACTGTTTGGTTGTCCCCTAAGAATGCCATATATCTTAAAGACAATGTAGTTTATGTGATCGAACCAGTTACGATGTTAATTAAAATGGATTCTGTAGTAGAATTTAAAAATATTGACTATTGTTGTACCATATTTTCGGATCTGACAGTACTAGAGAAACCAGAACTAACTTAACTCGAGGAAAGTGGAAGCCATCTTTGGGCTTTTTGGCTTGTCAGTCTTCCGGTATCCGATCTGTCATTTTCTTTTTTTCTATTTTTCTCTCTTCTTAGACACAGAGCAGGCGTGAGTCCCAAAACAGAAATATTAAATAAATTAAAATAAGTGGAAGCAGTGTAAAATAAGAAAATAATAAAGGTTAGCCTATTATAGCTCAGGTGTGGGGTTAATCAAAAAGTATAAGCGGATTATTGAAAAATAGAAAGATCAGATCCAACCGACAGTAGTACAACTTCTGGAAGCACTTCAAGCGGCGCAAATTGATGTCTCACAATCAGCGATTATATAGCTAAAACTATTGCACATAAGTTATGCTTGACTGGCAACAATCATAATGATTTCCTGCACACTGAAGTTACTGACAGCGATGATAGAATTTATGCAAATTAAATCAAGAGATAGTTTATAGGCTACGGGAGATAATTGATGAGGCATATGTGAAATTTGATCGGACAAAGTCCATGCCCTTAGGCTATGAAATGGAGATTCGAGTTACAACTGATTCTCCGATCTATTGTAACCCACGTCGCCTTTCATTCGGTGAAAAGCAAGAAGTTAATAAGATAGTTAACAACCTGTTGGAAAGAAAGGTTATTAAGCCCAACCATTCCCCTTATGCTTCCCCACTTGTTTTGGTTAGGAAGAAGTGTGGTTAGATCAGAATGTGTATCGATTATCACGCCCTTAACAAACACACCGTTTGTGATAACTATCCGCTTCCGCTAATTGAAGACTGTATTGAGTATATAGGGGGAAAGGAGTGGTTTACTCTTCTGTATCTTAGAAGTGGGTTCCACCAGTTGAAAATCTCACCTCGTTCAACTTATTTGACATCTTTTGTCACCCCTGACGTCCAAAAACAGAAATATTAAATAAATTAAAATAAGTGGAATCAATGGAAAATAATTTAAGAAAATAATAAAGATTAACCTATTATAATTCCTAGATTTTTAATTTTAGTTACAAGTTCAACAGGATCATGACTGTTTTGATTGCTAAGATATGATGCCACAATTTGGCATGCATGTCCATCAAAAGCGAATTGATTTTTTAATTTATACAGGAGAATGTAATGGTTTACTGAATCAAATACTTTTGAGAAGTAAAGAAAAACCGGAAGTGACCTCATATCATCCATAGTAGAGCGTATATCATCAGTAATTTTTAACAAGGCCGTGGTGCAATTGTGCTTAGATCACATCTTCACATGTTGGTTAACAATTCCCTCAAACACTTTGCTGAGGAAAGGAAGGATAGCAATTGGCCTATAATCGGAATTATTTGGCGAGCTTGATTTGGGAACCGGCAGTATTTTTGTTTGCCTCTATCCTTAAGGGATAATACCGGTCATTATAATTGTATTTAAAAAAATGTGTTACACGATTTTATCCACATCTACGACGTTAAACTTTACGGAGAGTATTGCCTCACCTACGGTTGTCTCATTGACACATTGAAAAGAGAAAGGACAGAAAGTTCCGCTGTTCCGCTGTGAAATCGTCAAAAAAGGAAAAGTCAATTTGATTGCTACTGGCTGGTGTACCATTGACAAATTTTCGATTAAGCTCATTAAGGTAAATATTACGTACTGTTGTCAGAGTCACTTTTGGTGATGCCGATTTGGCGAATAGATTTCCAAAACGCTGAGCTTGGTTTATCGGAATTAAACTTAGCTTGGTAATACTTAGTTTTATTTTTACGAATCAAAAAGTTTACAGCGTTGCGGATTTGTCGGAATTAGTGACACATGAACTGACATTTATACCATATATACGCCACCTAAAGTATAATGATTTACACTTGTTTATCAATTTTAGAATTTGTTGAATGAACCAGGAGATATTTCTATTTTCTATTTTCTTGGTTTTGAGAGGCACGTGTTTATTAAAAAGATGTTCAATGTTTTTTGTTTAGTCTAGAAAACTGCACATTTATATCTAACGAGCAATATATTGGTGACCAATCCAGATTATAATATAACAGTCATTAAACTAAGTAGCGACATCAATGGAAGAAAATTTACGGAATTGAACGAATGTTTCATTTGAACAAGAAAACATGACATTTAAAAACAAAATATTCATATTATTGTAAGAGAACGTTAGGGAAGCAGTTTGATTATAATGCTTTACTAATTAAGCAGTGTTGGGCGCGGTAAGTACATGGGAACTCAGTACTCCGCGTGCTGTTGACAAAAACGCGCCACATGGGCATAGTACCCCGGCGTTAGATCCCGGACCCTACAAATTAATTTGTATCGTTCCCTTGATAATGATAATAAATAATGCTCTACTGAGTCCATTTTGGAAACATGAAAAACATCGATAAAAGAGGGTATTAAAAATGAGTGGGGTTGACGTCATTATCAAATTGCAAGCCTAGCGAATTTACAGTGTCAACAAATTGCTAATTTTTCCTGCTTAGAATAGAAATATTTAAGTCACCACCATACAACTTGCGATAAAGAGGCCACAACTCTTCAAGATGATTCCTAACTTTCGTGTAATGCGAAACATTAGGTGCCATATACAAAGTTCCTATTAGCACTTTTCTATTTTCTGCAACAATTTCTAAAAAAAAAAATGCAGTATCGTCTAATATCGTTGATTTTCTTATTAATCTAGGCTTAAGAATGTGTTTTACATAAATTGTTACACCGCCACATGGGCTACTAAGTCGATCAACACGGTACATCTCATAACCCCGAATTTTAAAAAGGTTATTTTGCATATCTGGGTTCAACCATGTTTCGGAAATTCAAAAATTATTTTCAAATAAAGAACGCACCTCATCAATCTTACTCGTATTTACAATACTTTGCACATTAAAGTGGCACACGCGAATTACGTGCTTATCACTACTCAGAATGTTGAGCAACATTTTCGATTTTTCTATGCAGTTCTCTTTACACCAGCATCTCCCATTAAATCATAAGAAACCACATTTGCGTTAAGATCAAAAGCATTAGTGAAATTCAACGATGATAAGCCTGTTTAAGTCATATTTAAAAAAATAAAAATTATGCTTTTAAAAAATTAAAAGTGAAAAAAGAGTATACAAAAGAGACAGAAGAATAAGAGAACAGCATTTAATACTCTTTGCTCCAAAGCGCTTCCAACTCTTTACATCGAACTTGAATTTGCCCAACATATTTGACTCGATTGCGTTGAGTTTGCTGAGAATGCGTTTTTATACTGCGGTTAATTGTTCAATATTCTCGTTTATCTGTTTAGAGAATTTAACGGTATTTGTTTTGAGTGGAGAATTGTTTTGTGTCCGGTTTTGAGCACTTTGCTTATACGAGTACCGGACGACATTTTCACTCGATGGGGGTATTTCCTCACGCAGATTTCAAAATCAAATTTCAAAATGTAAAGTATTCGTGCGGCTTACTAGGAGATGGCGTAACTTGTATTATTCCATTGGAACATGCGTTGGAAAGCTACTGTCATTGTACGTCATTTCAGCATATGTCATTCATTTGAAGCGTAAACAACAATAATTTTTTTTCACTCAAATATGTCGAACTTTGTGCCTGAAAAAGTGTTTTTTTGCGGGGAGTTCTTCTTCATTACTTTAATATGAAGAAAACTGCTGCCGAAAGTCATCGTATTTTGGTGGAAGTTTATGGTGAACATGCACTAGCTGAGCGAACGTGCCAAAAGTGGTTTGCACGAGTTAAAAGTGGCGATTTTGGCTTGGAAGACGATGAACGCCCTGGGCAGCCAAACAAGTTTGAAGATGAAGAACTGGGAGCATTACTCTATGAAGATTGTTGTCAAACACAAGAAGAGCTCTCAGAATCTTTGGGTGTCACTCAAGCAGTCATTTCAAAACGTGTAAAAGCAGCTGGATATATTCAAAAGCAAGGAAATTGGGTTCCACATGAACTCAAGCCGAGAGACGTCGAAAGGCGGTTTTGCATGTCCGAAATGCTGCTGGAACGCCACAAAACGAAGTCATTTTTGCATCGGATTGTTACTGGTGATCAAAAATGAAGCCATTACAACCCCAAGCGCAAAAAATCATATGTAAAACCCGGCCAACCAGCCAAATCAACGGCAAAGCCGAATATAAATGGCACGAAGGTAATGCTCTGTATTTGGCGGGATCAGATGGGTGTGCTGTATTATGAGCTGCTAAAACCGGGTGAAACCATCAATGGATAACGCTACCGAACACAATTAATCCATTTTAAGGGAGCAGTGGCCGAAAAACGCCCGGAATATGCGACCAGACACGAGGCAATAATAACAGAGCAGAATATCAAAAATTGGCTTGATTCATTCTTCGCTGCCAAGCCGGCGCAGTTCTTTTAGGATGGGATCCACAAATTGTCAGAAAGATGGTAAAAAGTCATAGCTTCAGATGGGCAATACTTTGAATAATACTATTGTACATGTTTGTCTTAAATAAACGTTGAAATTTTGAAAAAAAAAACCGAATTAAGTTATATACCCAATATATAATCGCGAAAACTTGATGCGTAGGAGGACAATTGCATTAAGTGTTTTTAGAAATAGTAGCGGCACGTTAGGAGGCTCACTCAGGAAGAAATTTAAAAACGAGTGGGAGAAGAAATTTACCGCAACTGTTCACTATGACTCATGACACTAGAGCTTTTACTTCAACCATAAGGAGATGTGTGCACGTGGCAAGCCACGTTAAATACCATAGCTATCAAATTATGCCTGTCGTAAGGTTTTTGCCCTGGAAGAAGCTCTCCAGTTATTTTAGCCCATTTGGGATTCGTGGTGATGGTGATAAACAAATCCGCCCGGACGGCCAAATTTTCGCACTTAACATAACATAAAACGCCTCCTGTGTGCTTGCCATCGAGTGACAGTCAGAGGAATTACCATCCTACGCAACCTATCTGCGTTGTTCAAATAAAGATTAAACGTTCTGTTTCAATTTTGACATATTGATCTACTAACTAAAAACTGACTAAAACGCGAACGAGAGCGATGCACATACAAGTTAACACCAACAATCTGCAATTGCAAATATCAACACGCGCATCACTTGTTCCCACAGAGTCATTCGATATCCAACATGCGCATCATTTAAACAACAGCAGTCAACGTTCCCAGAGTGTCATCAAACACCTTCTCAGAAACACTCAGAGTTATGCACCGGACATGCTCCACCATCATGTTGCTGACACAACACCTGAAACATCATTCGACACCAGGTTCATGCCATACTTAGAAATTCCATAGGTTTCATTATAACTATAAGTTAGATTTAAATTCAGTTGTAATTTCGACTTTAATAAAGAAAGAGGTTCTAACCTCAAAAAAAAATTATTTTAAAAAAAAAAACATTATTCTAATGTTTTAATTTACATAAGTATATGAGAATTCTCATTCAATCTCAGCTGAATCAAATAGCTATAAACTATAATATTTTCTTACTCGTATTATGCCTGTTTCGGGATCCATACAATGTACTGCGAAATTATATCTGTCTTCCTCATGGAAAAATATAGGTAGAGAATCGCAGGCACGAATCGTTAATCTTTTGGATTACGCGTGCGCAAGGCAATATCTCTTTAATCATATTTCTGGTCGACCAGAATTACGGCTACCATTCCACGCCGGGCTTGTCATGCAGCCAATACTTCCATAACCATCACACTTAATTAGTACACTGTAACTAAAGCCACTTTTTTCCTTATAGGACTACGAACGTCTTCAGTTACATCAATGAAGTCTGGTGCGAAATCTGCCTGCAGTCTGCTCTGGAGTAGGTTTCGGCTCGAGCCTGTGAGTGACACTCCTGGTCAGAAACTGATCGGGCTTCACGTACTCCCGTCGCTTCAATAAGCCGAGACAGTTTACCTCTGAAACTTTCCAATAATGAAAAAGATTGCTTCTCTTTTATAAAGACATATTCCTTTTAACTTTCCTTAACTCAATGTTACCAGATAAATAAAATAATTACAACATCCAAAGATTTTGTTATTGCTAGTAGAGCGTGAAAAGTAATTTATCTGTAATATAGGTTTTTTCAGAGTCAAAAACTGTACATATAGTATTGTATGTACGAGTATGTGACTCGGATTCTCCAATCAAAACATTTTCCTGATTGTGCGCTATTTCGGCAGAAAACAGAAAACAGAAAACAGAAAACAGAAAACAGAAAACAGAAAACAGAAAACAGAAAACAGAAAACAGAAAACAGAAAACAGAAAACAGAAAACAGAAAACAGAAAACAGAAAACAGAAAACAGAAAACAGAAAACAGAAAACAGAAAACAGAAAACAGAAAACAGAAAACAGAAAACAGAAAACAGAAAACAGAAAACAGAAAACAGAAAACAGAAAACAGAAAACAGAAAACAGAAAACAGAAAACAGAAAACAGAAAACAGAAAACAGAAAACAGAAAACAGAAAACAGAAAACAGAAAACAGAAAATAGAAAACAGAAGACAGAAAACAATAAATTAAGTAGTAAAACGACAAGAACTACGATCTTCGCTTACGGGTTTGGTTAAATTTTTGTAGAAGGTAAGCTAAAACTTTTAATTTTTATGGTTAAAAATAACAAATGAAAATGAAATACTCATATAAGAGTACTTCAAAATATTTGATGTTGGCGTAATGACAAGTACCTTGCTGAAAGGAGAACCATTGGGATATTGGGATAAGATTTGTGCAGAATTGGAAAAAAGAAAGCAGAAAAGGAGACGGGCAAAAGAACGATAAGAAGATAAGGAAGTTAGACGCAAAGGAGAGCTTGAAAAGATTGGACGAATACGAATGCGGGTGAAGGCTAAGCGAATTAAAGTTTTGTTGTGTTATAGTTTAATTTCTGTTTTTTTCTTTACTCTGACTTTGGATTAATTGAGTATCATAATTTTACAAGCTTAAATTTATTTGAATTAAAAGTTAAGGGAGCAGGTCTAAAAGAAAAGTCATGTTGCTGACAAATCGAATCCAGTCGCTCATCGTGTAGAAAAAAGTCTTACGCTCGGCAGAAATGTGGTTACTCGTGTATTATTCAAAAAATTAATTAATCGAAATTAGTATTAAAAAATTATAATTTTTCTTTCTGTTTTGAAAAATCAAAGGAGAAAAAAGAGTTGGAGGAAATAGCATGTTGTGTATTTTATTATTTATATTCAATTTTTCGCTTTTTTAAAATAATCCTTGTTTACTTCATTTTTACTGGTAGCCTCGTAATAAGAAAAACTAAGGGCCTTGTACCAATTGGTGGTTTAAAATTATACAGATTTTTAAAAAGAGTAGTAAAACAAACGCCACATTTGAAAACGTTGATGTTATTACAGAACGAAAATACTTATTAAATTAATCAAGGGGATCTATTTTCCAAAAATTCAAACAATTCTTTAATTATTTTCTTCAAAAATTCCATTTACCACTTTGCAAAATTCAGGCAGTTATAGCGTGTGCAAGCCATCTACGTCCGTATGTTAAAGAAATAATTTCATATAAAAATGAAGAAAATTATGCCATCACACCAAAATCAGATCCATTTTCGAAGGATCAAACCCTTGAAATCGTTTACGATGAAAGCTGTGTTTTTCTATCTAAATTAAGACAGAACTTTTTTAAATAAAATTGTAGGAGTTACAATAGTGAATTGTACGTCACCGAGCTATCTATTCATTTACGCGACATTTTTGAACACTATTTTTAAGTGAACATTTCACTATACAAATGTATGCATAAAAGAATGTTACTACAAGATGTACGAGTATTAAAAATTCTCTTCAAAGCTAAATATAAAATTTGTGAACCTTACCCCTTCTTTTTACTTCTACTGTCTGTATCCCCAAAAGGGGTAATGGCGCTACATGACAAATCATTTTTCTCCAATTCCAGCCTTAGGAATTTAAGTGTCACGAAATAAATATTTTAGATGGGCCGCTACCATGTAGAATTACTTTCCAATACGGGGAACCAAAAGCATATCAAGGGGTTGGTCTGTGGGCAATTCTTTCAATCCTCATCAATGAACTAACATTCAATGCAAGTACCGACGCGCCAGCCTATCAGAAGCAGCTTTTGGTGCGTTAAGAACTGGGGCCTGAAAAGCGTTCCTTTCGCGTTCCTGTACAGTGCTCTTGTAAGAAGGAAAAGAAAGAAGGAAAGCGCAGGAAAGCTAGCTTTTATCAGATGCTCTACCCCTATCCAGAGGGTATTCTTCGAACTTTTGCATCGTTGCACTTCGCAATTCGATGGTGCATGCTCGAACTTTTGACATCGAACTCATTATAAAATATTTTCTCCTTTTTTTTGTAATCTAAGACTTTAGAAAAGAATATTATCAGCATCCAGTTGACGTACGCTAATATACTGTGTCAGGTGATTCTGGAATTCTATACATATTTATATTTTGCATTATTGATGGCACTGGTAAATGACTTATTTTAAGGGCATCTACCTGCTCAATACATTTGATAGAGCATTCGAACTTTTTTGCGCACCTTCCTTCCCATACCGCCCTTAATTGGTTACCGCTTCCCACATGAGCACGTAAAAAATAATACAAATACTTCAGATTTGTTTAACGTGATTAATTGATTTAATTCTCAATGGTGGTAAAATTTTTCTGAATTTATTTATATAAGAATATATATATTCAGGTTCAAGTCAGCGGTGTAGCTAAACCTTAAAAATAAGTCTGTCCAAAGTTCGGTATAATGGTGAGCCTTAAATAAAAGCAGCGGCGTTTTACGCTAAACAAATGTCGTACTCATTAAAAGTGCACGGCTTTTCCCTTGAAAATTCAAATAACACTCACACCGTACCATCTGGATAATTTCTTGTCAAAAGACCGCAATTCAATTTACCCCCACAAAGTTATAATGTTGAGTTCAAAAATGTCATCAAAAGCGTTATCTTATAAAAGGTTATCCAAGTCGAAGAACATTTTTTCAGGCAAATTAATAGTAAAGGATCAAGTAAAGGAGGCTAGAGAGGGGTCATCCCATTTCTACAGAAGAATGTTGGAATCAGAAAATATCTGGAAATACCTTTTAACAGACTATTCACAACACAGTTGCCAAAGATGGTTTTTCCCTGAAAGAAGGCCCTGAACATGACAACTTAAACCACCCCTGTCAAAACAGCCAAACACAACTTGATCCAAGACATTGATATTGTCCTGCATTTGTTACAAAGCAAAATATTAAGAATTTTAAGTGGAATGGTCCGAGGGTAGTATGCAGTGATGTGAATTAAGATGGGTTTAAATTAAATCCCTGAGCAGCATTTGGTCTAGAATGAAGTTTAAATTACCGACAACTTTCACCGAAGTTTTCTTTTTTATTTGATAAAATCTGTTATCGCGTCTGGCTGCTTTCATTTAAATTGTTAGTTGCCTAAGTCACCTACCTACATTTCCATATAATCAATAATTTAACACCCAGAAACCTACAAGGGCAAACCAAATAGCTGGACTGGGGCATTGTTGTTTTCTTTGCTTTAATTAAGTCGCATAAATCGAAACATTTACCTCCCAAGGGGAGGACCTGTATTCGGACATTTCTAATCAATTGTCATCGAGGAGGGTGGGGATAAATCCATTTAAGTCCTCGTTCTCCTATCGGGATGAATAGATAACTGGGCTTTGCACTCCACACACTTTCAGCTGTGTGACATGACTTCAGGCCACTACCAGTGGATATTATTGGCGTTGAAACGAGCTGTTGTCTATTGGTACGACTACTTGTATCTATTCAATACGATACGAGTACGGGACGTTTTTGCTGGGATTTTGTGACGAAGCTTTGGTATTGTCCTTCTGGCGATTCGCTGGCCTCGCTACCCTTACGTTGGCAATTAATTGCCAGTGATGCGAAAGAAAAGATATCGGCAAAGTTAGATCCTATAGGGCAATATTACTCGTACATACCATATTCCTTTTGTCTTCGTTGCCTTTGTTTGAATCCTGAACCTTTCACTCATAACAATACTTTGTACTCGTATGTCTGTATGTATATTCTTCCATACATATGTATGTATGTTTATATGACATCTGTTTCGCCTCATTCTTTTTGTGTTTTACTTCCTGCGGTAGTTTTAGATTTTCTGTATCTTCCCCCTCAGGACAATGTTGATGTTTCCGATATTTTCTGTTGCTTGGTTCCGCATTCGACTGGCCTCTGTTATCAAATTAATTTACAGGCGGGATAACAGGTTATTGGCTAGGATCATTTGTTGGTTTGCTATTGACTTTTCTTAGACCATTGGGAGTGGATTTATGGGTTGATATTACAAATGCTAGAGCTACTAGTAATGGATGGGGTTTAATCTAAACTGCTGGTCATTTGGATGATAGATTACAGAGCTTTTTTCGATTTTTTCGATTAGTTTTTCGATTTCGGTGTTATATCCGGTGTTTGCACTGCATTAAGTGGCAGTTGAGTGAAAGGATTTTTTATCAATTTGTTAATCTGATAAAAAAGGAAATAGATATGATGATGACTTACCGGATCAGCATCGTATCCTATGGACTTATCGAGGTACTGGCATGTCCAATTTAGCCCAGTCGTTGTACTAGGCTTATACATTATGGGTATGAGTTGGAAATTTGATTTTTTAGAATTTTAATCGAATTTTTATTAGAGTTAGATTATTATTATTACAATGATAAATTGAATACGAGTAAGTCAACACGAAGTAACTCTGTGCATCCAATAATGAAATAAGAATAATTTCATTCAATTCTAGTTGGATTGCCGTTTTTATTTTTTTTTTTTTCCGTCGTAAAAGAGCACTCAGTCAAAGAATTAGTTCTTTATACTCCTCGTAAGTTCCTTTTAATGGAATCGTTTAGCCTTTCGAAAAAAGATGAGTAAGCGTTTCAGCGATACACTTAATTCCAGCACCCACCACGTGAACGTCGAGCACCTACAGCCTGATGCGAGGGTGGGCTGGACACTCACGGAGGTAGTGCTCCGCACACTTTCACAGTAAGGCTCGCAGGAAGTTGTGCTTAAGTAAGTGTTTAGTAAAAGCATAGCTCCCCATCACGACGCCAGTAAGCAAGCTGAAGTCTTCCTCGCTAAGAGACAGCAGGAAGGCCGCTGACTTCTTAGAGACGTCGGGAACCATTCGTTTGTTCAACCTGGGGCGTCATGCCATCTGTAGTTGTGCTCATTTGAAACCCAGCTGTCAATGGAAGTCTTAACCGAGGGCCCAGGCAGACTCAACATAGGTTTGGGTCCTTAAAAACTATCCTCTGAGCCTTTCCTGCCAAGTAAGTTCATCTATGACTTCATCTCCTATTATCCCATTATGGCCTGGGACCCAGACAAGACCAAGCGAATTTAGCTTGAATTCTTGAACCAACTTGGAAGTCGTAAGATGGCCCGGTGTGGTACTAAGCGCGTGCCAGGAAAAGCCGCCATGCCGCCGCGAGACAGACCTTTCTTTTGAATCTTGTAAAAGCAGCAATGACGTATTTTCATGAGAGCTGATTCCACCAGACCACCGAAGCATAGGATATAAATGGCTATATTATAGCCGTGTAGATTCCGATGACCGTTCTTGGTGACAGGCCCCAGGTCTTGCCGACAGCCTTTTTGCACTGCTAGCAGGCCGACAGCACAGTAGAAGCTTTCGAGGTAACATATTTAGATCAACGGTGTTTGTTATCCAGGATGATACTCAAATACCCAGTTAGATGTTGATGCCTTTATGCACTAGATGGGTTAGACCGGACACCTTCCTCTTTCGCGTAAAGAGGAAAATCTTAGTTTTGGTAGGATCGACTGAAAGCCCATTTCTATTGTACCAATCATCGATCACGTTTACGGCTGCCTACACTTTAGACCAAACAGTAGAAAGACCAGAACTATGAGCGCGTTGAGCAGTGAGGCGACCAATATACACCATAGCAGTGAAGACAGAACGCTGCCTTGCGGGAGTTATGAATCCCTTCTACCGAGTCGGTTTGCAACATGTTGCCTCAGCAACATCACCAATAAACGTGTGTATGCAACAGCAGACGACAAGTGCATTGAGCATATTACAGAGATGATACAGCAACACATCTGCACATACAAGACGCTGATGGAAATAACAGCTAAGTGAGAGTCTCCAAATACAGTACATTCTCTTACACAACAGAGGTCTAACGTTAATTTAGTTTTATACAAATTTGATAGAGTCACTTTTGCAAAAGCATTCAAATAAAGCAGACACTATATTTATAACTACAAAATTGGTTTAATTCAAAATCATATTTATAACTGGCGCAGTCTACGGTATGCTAATATTTCCGACTGTATATCGGAATTGTAGCATCGTCGAACCTAAAAATAATAATAAAAAGTTGTATAGAAATCAAAAAACATAATTTCGTATGGTGAAAACAACGAGGACAGAAAAAAAAAATCAAGAATCAAAAAGTTAA
Source organism: Volucella zonaria (assembly GCA_963966105.1). Lineage (NCBI taxonomy): Eukaryota > Metazoa > Arthropoda > Insecta > Diptera > Syrphidae > Volucella > Volucella zonaria. The sequence continues at coordinate 40,340,371 of OZ014532.1, read as the reverse complement.
TAAGAAGCAAAAAGCAGCTAAAGTATTCAATAGATCCAACGACCTATTTGGTGGGGTAAGTCTCATTTCTGTGTTTTTTTTCGGTTAATTCCTATGCCTCCCGTTAAAACTTCCCGTAAAGTGAAACATAAATTAGTAACAAAATCTATATACACTCCAAGTTGGAGACATTGTAAGAATTTTAGTTCTAGTTCAGAAAGTTTTCAACAAAGTAGCTTCAGTGAATTCGCCGTTAAATTTGAGCAGCACCTCGATATAGTTGGTGAAAGCGTAAAGCCATACGAACTGAATCAAATCTCTCATAAATCGCATAACTGTATTACAATGAATAATAACCAACATCAAATTGCCATGGATGCTTTCAATACTCTCAGGATACCTGACGCCGTGAAAGATATTCCGACATTTGATGGTAATCCGCGTTTGCTTTATGATTTCATCAATAATGTCGAGGAAATTTTAGAACTTATGCCGTATATTAAAGCCTCGAGTTTTGAGAAAATTATATTACGTGCTATCCGTAATAAGATTATTGGCCAAGCTAACGAAATTTTAAATATGTACGGAACTCCCTTGGAATGGGAGGAAATTAAAAGTAATCTACTTATTCATTATTCAGATAAGAGAAATGAAACGAGTTTAATACGCGATTTGCATATGCTCCGGCAGAATAAAGATGATGTAGAAACCTTTTACGCAAAAATCGTAGAAATACTTTCTACCATGATGAACCACGTAAGGGTTCATGAAAGTGATGCCAATGTAATTAATTCTAAAAAAACCTTATACAACGAAATGTGTTTAAATAGTTTTCTGTCAGGTCTACGTGAACCATTAGGTTCTACAATTAGATCAATGAGGCCATGTAAATTATCTGAAGCGTTTAAATTTTGCCTCGAAGAACAAAATCACAGTTATTTCAAAAACTCATATCAGCAGCAAGTTGCGGTAGATAGGAGATATCAATATAATCCAAATATTCCTAGTACCTCACATAATAGCCCATCAACTTCAAGAAATTCCCGGCATTATTTAAGACCTCCTTTTCACACTCCATCTACTTCGACAGCACAAAACTTTATTAATAGAGAAAGCTCAAATATCCCCCGTTACAATAACTCGACTTTCGGTGCACAACGTTTCCAAATCCCTGAACCAATGGATGCCTCAAGTGGTAACTCTAATAGGTTTTCAAAAGGGAGAAATACTCAACCACAGAGACAAAACCAAATGTTTAATATGGAATGTAGGTATCAAGATAATATCCAAAAAGTAGATAGAAACTCTGAAGACAATCGTTATCATAGCCCTCAAAATTATTATCCGAATTTAGATACACCTGCAGAATTAGAACTTAACGCTCAAATAGACGACAAAAATTTTCGCCTACGTGCCTCGGAAACCCAATAGGTTACATTGATATCAATAATTTTAACACTAATATATTGCCATATATAACTATAAGAAGCTTCAATGGTAAAGAACTTAAATTTCTTGTAGATACAGGAAGTAATATATCATTCATGAGTCCTGATGTAATTCCAAATATAAAACCAATCTCTATAAAGCCTGTAGAAATAAAGACAATTTTTGGTTCCCATCTTGTTAATCAGAAAATAGTCTTACACGGTCTACCTGAACTCAACTCAAAAAAAGAAATCCCATTCTTAATTTTTAAGTTCCATAATTATTTCGATGGGCTGATTGGCACAGATTTAATGAAAGATCACTGTATGAAAATTGATTTACAGAAATCTGCTCTCGAGACAAATAATATTGAAATTCCATTGAACTTTAAGCCAAATATAATTTCTCAAGCGTACAAAATACCAAGTTTAAGTAAAAAGATTTGCAGTTTACCAGTTGATGTTGAATCCGATAGTATATACATTAGGCCAACGCGTATAAACAAAAACCTATTAATATCAGAGGGTGTATATCTGGCAAAAAATTGGTTTTCATATATTGAAGTAGTTAATTTATCCGATTCCGAACAAATGTTTGTAATTGAACAACCCATTAAAGCTCATGTCATGAAGAAAGATTCTTACATAGAAGCAAACACGTTTACGATTAGCAACAGGTATTCTCTAGGCACAACAGATTTGAATTCAATTATTACAACTGAAGGGTTAAATAAGGAAGAGGAACGATATTTAAAAGATCTCTGCTACCAATACAGCGATATTTTTTTTTACGCAGGGCAAAAGTTAACATTTTCTAATCAAAAAAAACATGAAATTAAAACAAAAGATGATGTGCCCATATATTGCAAATCCTATCGCTACCCATATGCACTTAGAGAACAAATCCAGAAACAAATAATAGAACTTCTTGACCAAGGCATTATACGCCAAAGTTTCTCCCCCTGGTCCTCCCCGATTTGGATTGTTCCCAAGAAGAAGGCTGCGAGCGGAGAACAAAAATGGAGACTCGTAGTGGACTACAGAAAATTAAATCAGAAAACCGTTGATGATAGGTATCCAATCCCAAACATAAATGAAATTTTGGATAAACTTGGAAGGTGCGTTTATTTTAGCACAATTGACCTTGCTTCGGGATTCCACCAGGTCGAAGTAAAGGCTGAAGATATATGCAAAACCGCCTTTTCCGTCGACAACGGTCACTATGAGTTTGTCCGTATGCCCTTCGGCCTTAAAAATGCTCCTGCTACATTTCAAAGGGTTATGGACAATGTTTTGAGGGACCTTCAGGGCAAAATCTGCTTGGTATATATGGACGATATAATCGTGTATTCTACTTCGCTCCAAGAGCATATTGAAAGTCTGAAAGCAGTATTTCAAAAACTAAGAGATTCAAATCTTAAGGTGCAGGTCTCAAAGTCTAAATTCCTTCGAAAGGAAGTTTCGTTTTTGGGCCACATTATCACTTCTGATGGAATAAGACCAAACACTGAAAAAATCCACGCTATACAGAACTTTCCCATACCCAAAACAGTTAAACAGATAAAATCCTTTCTTGGCCTTCTGGGATATTATCGAAAATTTATTAAGGATTTCGCAAACTTAACCAAACCAATGACACAGTGTTTACGAAAAGGTGAAACCATCGTACTTGACTCTAGATACAGAGATTGTTTCGAAACCTGCAAAGATTTATTGTGTAATGATCCTTTGCTGCAACACCCTGACTTTAGTAAGCCTTTTAACCTTACAACAGACGCAAGTAACGTTGCATTGGGCGCTGTCCTCTCTCAAGGCGCTATTGGTTCAGATAGACCGATTTGCTATGCAAGTCGTACACTATCAAAGTCAGAACAAGCCTATAGCACTATTGAGAAAGAGTTGTTGGCTATTGTCTGGGCAACAAAGTATTTCCGACCTTACCTGTACGGTAGAAAGTTTCAGATTGTAACTGACCACAAACCACTAACCTGGCTCTTTTCACTTAAAGATACAAACCCAAGACTAATTCGGTGGCGATTAAGGTTAGAGGAGTTTGATTATTCGGTGGTTTACAAAAAAGGTAAGACAAACTCAAACGCGGACGCTTTGTCCCGGATTGAAGTGAATGCTAATGAGTTGAGCACAATTAACCCTGATTCAGATAATTTGGACACGATATCTATTCAAAATAACGTTGATGAATCTGAAAGTATATCCACTGTTCACTCTGGATATGAAAATGTAAACGATGGAATTCCTATTTCTGAACGTCCGCTTAATGACTTTTCAAAACAATTCATAATTATTAAAAATAAACGGCACAGAAATCTATCAATTAAACTCAAAGTTCTATTCAGAAGAAAAAAAAGATATACCATAGAACATTGTGAACCCACAACTGAAGACACTATTCGATATATATTTGAAAATTACTTGAGCTCTGGTAAATTATGCGCTATATTAACTGATGACGTCACATTTAGTGCAATTCAATTAATATATTCCAAGTATTTTAGCAATTCTAATTTCAAGTTGGTGCGATGTAAAAGTTTTCTTAATGATGTCACAAATGTTGATGAACAAGAAAAAATGGTAAGAGATTACCACACAAATTTTCACCACAGAGGCATAACCGAAACTTTTCACCACTTAAGAAAACACTCATATTTTCCTAATATGATCCAAATAATTACTCGCTTTATAAACAACTGCGAGGTTTGTCATAGGTATAAATATGATAGGAAAAGAGAACGATTAAAATATGAAGAAACAGAAACCCCATTTAAACCATTCGAGATAGTTCACCTAGACGTATATTCGGTTAACAAACAAAATTTCCTCACGATTTTCGATAAGTTTACAAAATTTGCTGGTGTATATTTACTCCCATCAAGAAATAGTATAAACCTTATTAAATCTTTAAAGCATTTCTTCTCGCACCATGGCATACCACAACGTATTGTGACAGATAATGGGAGCGAATTCCTTTCAACTCTATTTAAGGACTTTTTAGAAATATACGCAATTAAACATCACACGATTTGTGCAAAGAGCTCCAACGGAAATTCCCCCGTGGAAAGATTCCACTCCACATTGACAGAGCTGATACGTATAATAAAATCTCAAAATAAAGAAAAACCAATTACTGACATTATTGATGAGGCAGTTTTAACCTATAACAACTGCATTCACTCAACTACGAAGCTATCACCATTTGAGTTACTTTCAGGACACATCAGTATAAAGCAGCCTTTTCCGACTAAATTTGAAACAAACACCGAACAAGAGTACTTGCAGAGACATATTAAAGACTATGCAAATTTGACTAGCCTAGTTCACGATCGTTGTCTAAAATACAAACGCAATCTAATAAAAAACCTAAATGTGACCCGAATAGACCCCCCTGATTACGCACCTGGCGAATTAATTTATGAATTAGATGATAGAAGAGACAAGTTAGCACCTCGATATAATGATCATATAGTTAAAGTAAGTAAGAAAATTACAATTGACACAAACAAACGAAAAGTTCACAAGCAAAAGATAAAGAAAAAACGTAAAATGATTTCATCTTAAAATATTGGTGGCGGATATATCTTAAGTTAATCTTGCAATTATTTACATTTTTTTTTAAATCCTGACTAAGTTCTGAAGCGAATTTGTTGAAACCTTTTCTTTTCATTTTATTTGTTTGAATTCATAAGTAGTGTTATATTTATAGACGTTTTATGTTGCTCTTTAACACTTTCATACCCAACCTTCATCCTTAAACCGAAATTTTAAAACACTGAAGTGGGAAATATCCTCAGCCACTACGTGGTTGATCTTTGATAACATATCAAGAACTGCAACACTTCAGTTCATAGTTAAGCGGGAGGAGTTATGAATCCCTTCTACCGAGTCGGTTTGCAACATGTTGCCTCAGCAACATCACCAATAAACGTGTGTATGCAACAGCAGACGACAAGTGCATTGAGCATATTACAGAGATGATACAGCAACACATCTGCACATACAAGACGCTGATGGAAATAACAGCTAAGTGAGAGTCTCCAAATACAGTACATTCTCTTACACAACAGAGGTCTAACGTTAATTTAGTTTTATACAAATTTGATAGAGTCACTTTTGCAAAAGCATTCAAATAAAGCAGACACTATATTTATAACTACAAAATTGGTTTAATTCAAAATCATATTTATAACTCGGGCAACCCTTGTTTACCCCCGACAGCAAATTTTTTTTTATAATTTGCGCGCGCTCAAGGGATTAAGTATCCTTAAAATGTTTGCACACAGCGTGGGCGAAGGAAAATCAGGGAGGATGGAAAGAGAGGTACCGGTGAACGTTGGTTTTAAATGTTTGAAGACTATAATGACTAGGAAATAAAGAGCTAGGCAGGGCATTCCATAAGCGAGTTGTACGGCTTAGGAACGCATCACGATATTTTAGAGTACGTCCGAAAGTGGGCTTGAGGGTATACTGATGAGCATTCATAGCGAGGCGGATGCTACGGTTAAAAGTTTGAAGGGGCTGAATGCTACTGGCGATTTCTATGGAGCACTGGTGGTGGAAATAGCGATAAAACAGAGTGAGACACGATACATTACGTCGGTGTTCGAGGTTGTCCATTATTTGAGTGATATTAGTATCAGCTATGATCTTATTAGTATCAGCTATGAGTTTTATCGCACGGTTTTGGATCCCATCTGGCAGGTGCAGAGATGTTTTGGGAGCACACGACCAGATGTGGGAATTGTACTCCAATTTCGGACGGATAAATGTCTTATATATTGAGGCCAGATCAGAGGGGGTAAAGTATTTCTCACATCGCTTGAGGAAACCTAGACATTTCGTAGCATTTATGACGACACCGAATATGTAGTCATTCCAACGTAAGTTGTCATTGACACACATACCGGGAGTGGAAAGTTCACCAGTTTCGACGATGCAAGTGCCATCCATGGATAATGGCTGGGTTTTTAAAATTTCGCTTTAACGACAGCAGACAGCATTGTGTTTTGGAAGCATTAAATTCTACTCTGTTAGTGGTTCCCCAATTAGTTATGCTGGTAATATCAGAATTTAATGAGCTTAACATACGCTGCCGTTCCCGTTCTACAGCCGAAGAACAGGGAAGTGAGTCCGGGAACGAACATGAAAAGCAGAGAGTACTGTCGTCAGCAAAGGAGTATATTGGATTAGAGGTAACAGACAAGAGATCGTTGATGAAAATTAAAAAGAGTGTCGGAGATAGAACGGAGCCTTCGGGTACACCAGCATTTATTTTATTAATATCAGACTTGAAACCACCCAAGACAACTTGAATTGAAAGTTCCGAAAGGTAATTTCTAATCCATTGAAGAAGAGAGTCGTCGTTCACAAAAGCACGCATTTTCGACAAAAGAGCCTGATCCCTAATTCTGTCAAGTGCTTTAGAAATATCAAGTGCAACTATCCTACTTTCGCCAGATTGATGTACGATTTGGTTCCACTTTTCGGTGAGACATGCCATCAGATCACCAGTGGACCTGCCGTACTGCCGGTCATTAAGAAGTTTTCGTGTTTCGAGATATTTCATTGGCCCCATTTCGCATCCGCAGTCAGTGTCCGACATGGAGCCGTCAAAGGAAGCAACAGCATGCTTTATGGCCTCATTCATCACCACAACCGATGAGATATCAGATACGGCGTGTTTTATTATTCAGCTTACTAGCAGCAAAGTTAATAGCAGCTGGTTCTGATTATGTTACCTGGGAAGTGAGCCTTAAGCATGAGACGGAGAGTCTCTACTTTCGGCTCAGTACAGGTGCCATCAAATTGATTGATCTTCCCCTTTTTGATCTTTTCCCAAAAGTCTTTATAAGAGGCACTCTTCGAAATTCGAATAAACTTCTTATATTCTTGCCTCGATCTGTAAAGATTCTGGTTTTCGAACAGGAAATCTGCTGGATTGCTTTCTAGCTTAACGTGCCATTACATAGGACCCTTCCCAGTTTCTCTGCAGCTTTGAACCTTCTTTTCGGATTATACAACCAGACCTGTGGAGAAAAACAAATAGGGTTAGCACGTAAGTTCTTAATTACTTCAGCGGACAGTTTTAAATTTCCTCGAACTTCTTCGTGGATCAGGTGTAGATCGGTAAGCCATTAACGCTAATGGTAAAATCTCATCCCAATCACTTTGGTTCTTTTCCAAATATTTGGCTAGGTAGTCCGGTAAAGTTCGGTTGAATGGCTCTACCATCTGATACGACTCCGAGTGCAAAGGCGCAGTCCGTGGTTTTTCGATGCCAAGTAACTCACCGGCTAAAGACTTCTTTAGTTAGTGTCGACGCAAACAGTTCAGCTTTCTGGCCAGAAAGTGCGAATGCTTCTAGCCGTAGATATTACTGGTCCGTTCAATCCAGTAAAATCTACTTTTTACCTTTCGAAGGGTTTTGCTGCGCCCCAGATGGCTTCCGCTAGGTAGCGTGTGCAGGCTTTCTAACACTCTTAGTACAAATATACGTAGTACTACTGATGGCTTTAAAGTCACATTTTCAGATTGCCCCCATTGTCTTATTAACACCTCATCCTCCAAAGTCATGCTCTCAAACTGGCTCCAAAAACAGTTTACATCTCGTCCATGGCCTAAAACGTTTTCTCTGGAAGGTTTTTTTTTATACTCTTACTCAAGATTTCACGAGGAATAAGTTATGGTCTTCATCTTGCAGCTTCTTTAAGTCCTCCCCAAGAGTCTCCAGTGTGTAGATGTGACCTGTAGCAGTCCCACTTGTTGTCTTTTTGGTGTCTCCTAACTCTGCAGCTTGACAGTGTCGGCAGTCTCAGCATTGTCTTCGGCAGAGTGCATCTGCATTGCCATGATGTAATCCAGGGCGATATTGGATTTCCAAGTCATACTGTTGGAGGAGTTCCAACCATCTGACGATCTGTCCCTCGGGTTGCATGAAATTTACGAGCCATCGAAGTGCAGCGTGATCCGTTCTTATTGTAAACCGACGTCCGAAGAGGTAGTGATGGAAATGTTTTACACTCGACACAATGGCTAAGAGTTCCTTTCGAGTGACACAATAAACAGTTTCGGCTTTGTTGAAACTAGCGCTGTAATATTCCACAACTGCTTCTACCACATTTTGGACCTGCCTTAAAACAGCGCCTAGACCGCTGCTCCAGGGTATACCTGGATAGCGGAACAAGTAAGTTCTTCTTTGAGTTTCTGGGAGGCAGTTTCTTCTGCATAGGCCCATGTGAATTTCTTTTTTCCTCCGTAAGTTGGAAAAGGGGTTTGGCGATCGTGGAAAATCCTCGTATGAGCTTTTGATAGTAAGAGCATAGTTCCAAATAACTTCGTACATCCCGCTTCGAACTCGGCCTAGGCAAACCTTTCACAGCATGAATTTTCGAATAATCGGTCCTGATTCCATCTCGGGATACAATGTGGCTTAGGTATCGCACATCTACTCTGAAGAAAAAGCATTTTTCCGGATTGAGTTTGAAGTTGGCGTGCGAACACAAGTTCCAAGTTATGAAGATGATCTTCGAATCTTCACCTAGGTAAATAAAAGCAACTTCCCAACAGAGTCCCTGGAAGACTCGGTCCATCAACCGCTCGAAAGCAGCCGGTGCGTTGCATAGACCAAATGTCATGACTTTGAATTGCCATAATCTCGTATCAGTACAAAAAGCTGTTTTTTGCTTATCGCCGTCATCCATCCCCACTTGCTTTTTACCACCTATCATCAACGATTGCTCCCTCGCGTTGGTGAAATTTAGTTTCTCGACTTTAGCGGTGCCGAATGTTCTTCCAGCGATACCAGGGGTCCCTCGGACCTGTCAATCATTGCTCGCCTGTTTCCTCGACCCGTCCGTGCACGGTGGAATGGAAGATTGCACGTTTTTTGAGTCGGAGTGAGATACGAGTATCTTGCGCTACACTTATTGCTTCCGAAAAAGTTGATGGTTGATCTACAGCCACCAGATCTTGTACTTAAGTCGAAGACGATTTTATGAAGCACATTGGCTGGGCAGTCATTTCTCTGTACTCTATTGCGGACGTGTGTGAAACTTGTATGGGTGTCAAGAGAAAAACGCTGACGAAGCCATGTGACAAGGAGCGAATAATTTGGAGGCTGTCCGGAAGGTAACATGCCCAGCACAGTCAATGCGTCACCTCTTAAATTCACGGATAGCATTTCACCCTTCTCTGCCTCTGTCCATTCTTGACGTTTAGTAATAATTTCGAACTGACGCTCGTAAGCTAGCTATGAATGTTTGCCATCGTATAGCATTACCGACAGGTTAAGAAATTTATTAGGAGTAACACATTTTTCAACTATGTTCTCCGTAGATACCTTTTGGTCTTCCTCTATCAATGGCACGTTGACTGCCTTGGACTTACCAAAGGATTTGTTTGGGGCGACACAAGCGGTGTTCCTGGATTATTTTGGTGCAATTCGTTGTCATCCACCATGATCCGAGTTGATGGAGCATTGAAGGAACCGGGTTGGGGTCTTCGCTGTTAAAAGTCTATGAAATTTTTGTTGGCTGTCGGTGTTGGTCCTAAACACGTTTTTCCAACGAGGTACTGTAGTTGCTGCTAATTCCAGGAAAAGCGTATCGAACATTTGTTTAATTGCATTGTCGTCCATTGTTGCAGGGAAATAATTGCTTATTTGGTGTATGTGTACCCCACATCTGACACCAGTGTAACGAAAACGCAAAAAAATGTACGCATTCCTTTGGAATTTTTAGATTTGATTCATTTTCAATTAACAAAAACTTTAATTTATCAATGTAGCATATTGCCCAGCAGGCCAGCCAAGACAAAAAAAAAACGTCTATCTCTTCTCCTTGTTCATTTAAGTGGTTCCCGAGAGGTTTTATGTTTTGTTAAATGTTGATGCTGTCAAATTTCATTACATTATTTTTTATTTATTTCATACCATATATAATTGCCATATTAACGCTGCGCTCAAACGTACATACAAGATAGAAACGCCATCATTTCTCGTAGACTTTGATAGAGATGGAATTTATAAGATTATCTAATATTAATGTGGCTCTCTGTCAAGTTAAGCCATGACACGTTTGAACGGAGAATACTACAATACCAATACTTTTACTATGATCTAAAGTTCAAAGGTTGCAAGGCAGTTCCATTGACTATACTGTCACAAATTTGGGATCAATGATTTTTGTTTAATGATATATAAATGTACCATATGTCACTTGCGCATAGAAGCACTCGACTGTAGAGGGAACAGAAAAGAAGTTGTGTAATAATAATTCACAGACAAAAATCTTGTGAGTTGTGAGTCAACTCCAGAGGCACCATCTTTCAAAAGTCTGTTCAGTTAGTCGCATACTCAGATGATATTGAACACAGCGAGCTGCCAGTGAAACGTTTGCGACTATTGAAGCAGAAGCAGTGTATATTGGTTTAGCGGTTGACGAATGAAACACAAAGTACATATGTACGAGTAAATGCTGTCAACAAAGAGTCAGACGATAGGCGGCTACAACTTTGAAGTAGTAAGGAACTTTATCTACCTTGGCTCCACTATCAACTCCGAGAAAAACACAGCTGCTTCTTTGGACTTAGAAAGCAAATGAGTAGTAAAACCCTCTCTCCAGCTACCAAAACAGTAAAAACGAGGTTTTAGCAAGGTGATGCCCTGGGATATTTTACCAATGGGATGTACACATTTTGTTCTGCCAACTCCTTATTATCGAGTTAATTGCTCAATTCGGAATATTACAGAACGGCCCAAGGTCGATGAAGGAATCAGCCGAATCGGTTCGTCGGCTATTTCATTTCTGACAATACCTTCATGACCAGGAAAGTTTTACTTTGCTCTGCTCTTATGGGAGAGATCTTGTAGTGTATTGAAACCTAATGCCTTAATGGCTGCTAGATTGTCCGTTAGTACATACAAATATGTATGGGACACCCTTCATTCCATTATCAAGGACAAGATTTGCTCACACCTGAAATGCACTATATTTTATATTCATATTGATGTTATTTACCTTATCTGTGATGCGCGTTGGCATTTCTTTTTTTTTTATAAAACCAATGAAGGTTTCTCTAGCTACTGTTCATTCCGCCGGCATACATAGTCTCTGGTTTTTAACGTAAACCACCTGTCATGTAGACTTATGTTTACGGGATGCCCATACATCCATGGAAGCAAGGATACGCCTTGCCATCGCTCTCCGCCAATACTTTGATACCAATTCGGAACTGTGTTGGAGGCACAAGCTCCACCCTTGGTATGAGTCGAGGCTGATCTAAAACCTCTTACTGCTCTTAGGGTCACAGCACCCAGTACTTATTTGCACGGCGTACAATAGGCTTCCGTCAACATCCAGCGTAAAGTCTAATAAACTTATCATTTCGGAAAGTATTGTGCTTTGAAATCTTTTCCGGCTCCGGCCTATTCTGACATATTTTGATATCCACCTTTCTTGCAGTTTTAATTTTTGGATTCCTGGGCTTCTTCTGACAATTCTCCAAATGGTAAAGATTGATACTCGATTATGCCTTCTTTTCTTTGGCTGACTTGACGTGACAGGAAGGCTTAAGAGTCAAAGATCCTAAGGTTCTGAAGAGAACCCAGGTGAGACGTCGAACTAAGCACCAAGGACGTCTAAACTAGACGTAAAATAGTTAACATTATGGTCTTTTCGGCTGCGACCGGGGCATGGATTCTATGTAAAGGAGGAGCTGCTGGAACACTTAATTTCGCCGACTCCTGTGGCTCTTTCTACGACACGTTCGGTAGATTGAGCTGGAACGATGGAGAGAGTACCGGAGAAGCATTGCCTGTTACGGTTAAACTCCATCAGAATAGACCAGTGGTTGGTTAGGTTACTCTTTCTGACGGCTTGTTTTGGAAAACCGAAAAGGTGGAACGGACTCCAGAAGAGATACACTCTGAAGCACTATCGTCTAAGGGGCAGCAGAAGAGGCGACTGAGATGCGAGGCAAACGCACTGCGCAAGGAGATGGCAAGTGCCGTCGAAGGGGCGAGTGCTAAAAGTCTCACTCCCCCAGCGGCGACGAAAAAGAGATGCAGGTCGGTGGAAGTGACACCCATTGAAACCGATCTGAAGCTACGCCCTCCTCTTCTGTCACGAATAGGGCCAAGAGAAAGAAAGTTTCCGGCACTCCTGTCCATGGGTCTCTCCGCGCACGATGCCCGGATGAAACCGGTCCTCCAACCAGCAAAGGCTGCAGCTCCGGGGGAAGGAAATCGCATGAAGCAGTCAAACGCATTGTCAAAAATAAAACGAACGGAGGTTTCACATGCACGCGACGTCTGGACATGGCTACAACCAGCAAAAGTCGTTGCTCTGATCGACGGAAGTCGGCCAAAGCGGTGAAATCCCCGCTGAGAAACAACTCTGGTGGTGGCATTCCAGGCGCACAAGATCCGGCTGAAACCGCTGCTGCAGCCAACACAGGTTGCAGCTCTGGCGGACGGAAGTTGGACGTCGCTGCCCTCCAAAAAAAAACCCCGTCCAAAAGGGACGAGACCGGCGCACCTACGAAGATGCTGCCATCTCCTCTCTGGGGCTTCGAATTAGGTAGGCTGGCAATGACAACAGAAGTGCTCCACGCACTTCACTCTTGAATGGCTAAACAAATATGTGCCGAAAATCCCACCCTTGGAAACTAAGACTTTCGAGGATTTCAGAGAACCAAAACTGACGCGAGCCAGCTTCGCGGCTTCAGAGAAACGGGAGTTCATACCCAGAACCCTGGACTTGACATTGAAAAGTTCAAAAGCTACTCACACAGGAAGAGAAATAATGGGGGAAAACAAGGACGGCTCTTCTCTTATTGTGGGTTACATAATTGCACAATTGGATACGATTTAAGGAGGAGCTCAACAAGTACGATAGTGCTCCCCCTAAGCTCAGGACAAAACAAAAGCATGCGGAAGCTGTTAAGAACGTGAACGGCACGCTTACCAAGTGTTCCGAAATGTAAGCAATTTTGCAGATCGTCTGTTCCTGCAGACCTGCAGCGCCTTCGTAAAGAATCCAGAAAACTTCAAAACAGGTCACTTAAGGCTAATTTGGATAGAGATTGGAATCTGTAAAGATCAAAGCAAAACGATTTTAAGAGGCTTATCCAGATTTCGAAGTCCCCAAAATTGGAAGATCAACCAGGCTGGAACTACTCAGAAAATCAGACGGTACCTATACTGAGTAGAAAGCAGAGACTCTCCGTCTCATGGTTGAGTCTCACTTCTCAGGTAACCTAATCGGAACCAGGTCACAACTAGCTCCTATCAACGAAACTGGTGGTGAGCTGAACAACACAACACGTCGTAGCTGGCATATCTCACCGGTTGTGGTGACGGATGAGGCAATTAAACATGCTATTACTTCCTTCGATGGTTTCAAGTCGCTTGACACCGATGGTATTCACCGAGATATTTTACAAAAAGGTATAGACCAGCTGCTAGCATCTCTGACTATAATTTTCACCTGCTAACCTGGCATTGGCATACAGGTTCAAACGAAAAAAAAAGAGCTTTCAAAAATAGTGGAAGTGTATCTAAAAATAAGAATTAATACTTCACACTAACACGGCACTCGGAAAAAAAAAATATACGTAGCTTAAAATCAGCTAGAACATTAAGCCACTAACTCAGAAAAAAAACCGCCCAAAATTTGTCGAAAAAACAATATTTCTAAATTTTTCAAAAGACAAAAGTCTAACAGCAGCCATAGAAGCATTGGCTAATAGAAATCCGGTCCAGAGCAGAGCCATGACGATAATGAAGGAAATTGCTTACATCAGAGAATTCAGCGGCGAGCAAGAACAACTAACCCAGTATATTACGGTGGTCCAACTACACCTGGACAGCGTCGACGAAAATACGAAAAGGGAGTTATGGCAGGCGATCCAGAATACCAAAATTTGCGGACCAGCGAAAAAGCTACTTCTTAACAATACACCAAGAGACGGGGGCGGGGCCAAGCAGCTTCTACGACAACATTTCCGACCATCGGTAAACTACAAGGACATATCAAGGAGAATAAGCAGCCTAAGGGTAAGTTCAATATCAGATTTAAATTATCAGATAGAAAAAATAATTAAAGATATCAACATATTTGCAACGTATGAGAATAAATCGATAGAAACCAAAAATACGTTCTACACAGTGTTAGTCGATAAGTTTAAGCAAACTGTTACGGGGAATTTATCCCGGGAGTTAAGAGATAAATTTGTACTACATGAAGTTAAAGAAATTTTATACAGTTATATAAGATTTGATTTTAATAATTTAGACAGGAATTGTGTACTATACACAATAGACAACAACCGCCGACCAATAAAACTCAGAAACAGGACAATAAGACTGGCAGTACTGAACCAAATGACTGACTCGAACTCCAACTTTTAAAATGCTATAGTTTTTTTATTTTTTGATAAATTTTATTGTGCCGAAGCAAAAAATGTTGGAAAATACATCAATTTTGAAATTGTATCAGTAGATTTCAATATGTCCACCTTTGGCGCCAATAATGGCCTTGAGACGGCCGAAGAAAGCATCGCACACTGCACGCAAGTGGCTCTGCGGTATTTTGGCCCATTCCCGGCGAAGTACTTGTTTGAGGTGGTCCAAACTTTGGTACTTTTTAGTGCCAACCTTCGCCTTCAAAATACCCCAGACAGAGAAATCCAACTGATTTGCATCCGGAGAATTTGCAATCCATTGTGTCGAAGATCGAAGAAATGAAGTGCGGAACATTGTTTTTTAACCAATCTTGGTTGACGCGCGCTTTGTGAGACGGTGCCGAGTCTTGTTGAAATGTCCACGGTCTCCGACCGAAATGATTGTTTGCCCAAGGCTTCAATACTGCCTCCAAGACAGTTTCACGGTATACGATCGCATTAATTCTGACGCCACGGTCCAAAAATACGAGCGGAGAGCGATCATCGGCGCTTATGGCGGCCCAAACCATCACTATCGGTGCTGCCTGCTTTCTGGTGGCCGTCCGAAGGTGTAAATTTTCGAAGGACCTCTCTGGCAAGTAAACTCGGTTATTTTGTTTGTTGACATATTGCTCGATAACAAATGGCGACTCATCGGAAAAAAACCAAATTCGGCAACTCACCACTTTCGTGCAAGCGTAGCAATTCCTTCGCTGTTTCGACTCTAACTTCTTTCTGTTGCGGTGTAAAATCGTGTGCTTTTTGGGACTTCAATGTCTTGAGCCCAAGCTCATTTTTCAGTATGTGTTGCATCCGTTCCAACGATATGTTGAGCTCACGAGCCATTTTTCTTCCACTTCGACGCGGATTTCTCTCAATTCGAGCCTTCACTTTCCGAACCATTTATGCCGATTTTGCTGTTTTTTTTATGTCCACCTCTATAGCGTTTTGCAACGCTGCCAGTATCACGGTACCGAGCTATGGTTCGAGACACAAATGATTTATTCACGTTGAGGTGCTGGAGGGCTCTAACGATAGCTACTTGTGGTTCTCCAGCCAAATATAAAGCAATCACGGTTTGGAAATTATAGCAGCCTGAAGTTGGTTGCATTTCAAGTCAGGCAGGGCGTAGGATCTACAATAGGGAAAACGTAGGGTAAGCTAAACAATACAATAATAATAATCAGAGGTCAAATCAAAAACCCACAACCAGTGTTCAACAGATCAGGCCAGTTCAGGAACGTACAACAGAACCTGCAACCAATGGAGGTAGGGCAAATAACCTGTGATGATAATGATGAAGAACAGGTGAAAGAAGAGGGGCAAATTTCTGAAGAGGTTCACAATATCGAACCGGAGTTTTTTCTCCTCTAGTCCTGGGGAATAAGATATTTACTGACTTGACAATTGACAAACGAACAAACAAATCACTCATTGACATGGGTTCAACTATGAGCACTGTTAACTCTAGTAGGATAGGTTGTAACAAATTTAAAATTTACGAAAAAGTTAAATTAAAACTGCAAACAATAAATAGTGAAACGACAGAGTCATTGCAAATATACCGACAGAATTTAACTATGACAAAAAGGAAACAACACAGTGATACACAAGGAAGTTAGGCGGCAAGCCTTACGATGTATTAGTGGGGATGGATTTGCTAAGTAAAATCATTAAAACAATTAATTTCAATGATAAAACCACCATTTTAAAGAATGGAACGGTTATACCGATTTATTCGGTAGAGAACGAAGCAACTCTTGATTATTTCGAACTCAGTCCCAGCAAAGCAGAGATTGATTTAAGCCATCTTAATAAGGAGGAGCTCCAACAAATGGAAGTTCTCCTTAATCAATATAAGAAGTTAATTTTCCATGAAGGGGATACAGACTCCGTCTCACTCGAGATAATAACTACGACCGACTAACAAATTAACGCAAAGCTTTACAGACTACCACCTAGACATGAAGACAAAGTCAGAACACAACTACAAGAGATGGAAGTGCAAGGTATTATAAAAAAATCAAACAGTAGATTCGCGTCGCCCATATTAGTTGTTGCCAAAAAGATAGATAGTTCAGGATGACAGAAATTTAGACTGTGCGTTGACTATAGATAGATTACAATCGACGTCAAGTATCCGATTCCGAATATAGATGGAATATTGGATAGTTAAGGGCACAATACTTCCCCTCATTAGATCTGGCTAAGGGATACCATCAAATAAAGATGCATCCTAATGACATTCATAATACGGCATTTGTTACCCCAAATGGGTTATACGAATTCGTTAGAATGCCATTTGACCTAAAGAACGTGCCAGCAACCTTCCAGAGGTTAATAAATGATATTCTGAGTTAATATTTTATATTAACAAAATCTGTGTCGTTTATTTAGATGACATACTGGTTTTTTCAACCAGCCTACAAGAACATATAAGTTCTCTAAAATTAATATTTCAGAGGCTCACCGAACGCAACGCCAAAGTTCAATTCGATAAGTGTTCGTTCATGAAAAAAAATACGGAGTTTCTGGGACATATCTTAACAGCGGAATGTATGAAGCCGAACCCGGTGAAAATAAAATGTATTCAAGACTACTCTTTGCCTAAAACAGAAAAGCAGTCAAAAGCCTTTATCGGTGTCACTGGCTATTATAGAAAATTCGTAAAGGATTATGCTAAAATAGCTAGTCCAATGCTTAAATATTTGAAAAAAGATAAGAGCATAAACGTTAACGACCCACAATATATCCAGGCATTTGAAACACTTAAAACAAACATTATTAAACATCCGATTTTCAAGTTCCCTGACTTCAAGAAAGAATTTACGGTATACACCGACCCAAGGAATTGTGCGGTCGGTGCGGTCTTAATGCAAGAAGAACAACCGGTCTGTTATGTCTCACGGTCTTTAAACGACCATGAGAAGAATTACTCTCTCACGGACAAAGAATTCTTGGCGATAGTATGGACAGTATCATATTTTAGCCATATTTCTGGAGAAAAAGATTTAAAATAATAACCGATCATCTACCCATAAAGTACTTAAATAAAAAATATACCAGAAGAGAGTATAGTCAAAGAAACCAACGATGGTTACTTAAACTATAAGAATACCAGTTTGATATCGAGCACCTAAAAGGGAAAGAAAACAAAATAACAGACTTCTTAAGTCGAATTCCAGAACGTATTAATGAAGATAATGCAAATAACAATACAGAAAACCAATTAATAAATAATATCTCAGACAACGCAACAGTACATTCTCAACATGAGCAACAGCTAGACCATATCCCGATAAAAGAAGCAATAATCAATATTTATTAAAACTCAACTAATACTTACAAACGACACTAACAAAGAAATAGAAGTGGTACATAATAGAAGGATAATTTACATAGACATGACGAGAGAACGAGAATACTGGGTCGACTTATTACGTAGATATATTAAGCCAGGTATTATAGGAATTTACACTGAACTTTCATATCACGAATTTAATTAAATACAACAAATTCTAATTGAACTTTTCAGCCATGATAAAAAAATAAAATTCGTGAAAATAGGTACATAAACAAATTTCATTTTATCAAACGAAAGAAAGTTTACATACTGGTATTATTGAAATATACCATAGTTTAAAAAACAAAATTTATTATCCCATGTTAGTTAAGGAAATTACAAAGATTATAAACAATTGTAAAACTTGTCTTAAAGTCAAATATGAAAGAAATCCAATTAAACTGAAATACGAAGTTAGCGAAACATCTTCTAGACCAAAGGACGTTTATTATTTCACCAAGCAAGCATCTATCTATCTAACCTTGATAGATAAATTAATCAAGAAAGCATACGTTTATTATTTAGTAAATAGAAATTGGATAAAAAAAATTTTAATTTTAGAAGAACACTTCTGAAAATTTGGAAAACCTTCAAAATTAGTTACAGACAATGAATTTAAATTCGAAAATATTAAAATTTATAGGTTTCACTCAGCCCTTCAGAAGAAATTAGTAACAATAAGGAACGAGGATTTAACATTAATTCAAAAAATGCATAGGGCAGTAAGCAATTGCAACAACAGATACCATTCAACAATAAAGATGACCCCGGAAGAAGCAATGTTTGCGGATTTCGCAACACTTGCTAATAAAACTTCAAAAACAAAAATATATTAGTAAACTAAATGAGGATAGACAAGAGTATAAAGAAAGTAGGTAATTAGGACCAGTAAATATTAAACCACATCGTAAAGTCGCAGATTATGACATTAGCGTTTCTCATACTGACAATAATGACGAGAAAACGATTGACAGAATAACAACAGACAACGGATACGTAGAAATTAATATGGGACAGACTGAAATAGTGCAAGATACGAAGACAATTTTACACATCATCAATACTACAGAAATAAGACAGACAATTAAGCTGGTCGATCAAAACACACAAAAACTACAAATTTTTAGTGACCCAACAATAAGAAATGAATTACAAACCCGTTATGCCAAGTTGACAACAATTGAACCAAATAAACAAGCGAGGAAAAAGCGGGGGCTTATCAATCTTATGGGTACAGCAGGGAAATAGCTATTCGGGACAATGGATGACAATGACAGACAAGAAATTTCGGACCATATCAAGTAAATAAAAAACAATAATCAAAATGCAATAGGTAGTCTAGACAAACAGGTAGAAATCAATGCGCACTTTAACGAAAATATGTGTTATTACTTAAAAAAGGTGACAGGAAAGAATTAAAGATTATATGTATTACAATAACTTAAGTTAGACCAATTATTGAGATTTAGAATGTCAGAAGAATAGATAGACCAGATAATATGTAGATAACATAGTGTCGGTAAATCACGGAATAATACATCCTAGCATGTTGAACATAACAGAAATCAACGAGACAGAACTTGACTTTTCTAAACTTCAAAATGTTAAAGTAGGATTACTGAAATATGACAAAGACAGAATAATATTGGCATTAAAGGTACAATTTTTATATAAATTTGTAAATTTGTACAAATTCGTTTATTCTAACAAAAACAAAAAAATAAAAAAAAAAAAAACTTTGTAGTAAAAAAAAATAACTTTGTAGTAAAAAAAAAATAAATAAATAACTTTGTAGTAATCGAAAAGGGAATTTGGCAACGCCATAAAAGAAAGTTCAAGATCATACGAGGGCGGGTCAATAAGTCAATAAGTTTTTGAATTTCTGACCTCTTTACTGAAACAGCAACACTGCTCCTGTCAAGAGGCATCTGTCAGTTGACTCCTGTCAAAATTTAAACTTGCTGCGTCAGTTAGTTTGTGTTTGACAGCTATTTTTATCAGACTACTCACTAATTTGAGGAGAAAATGGAAAAAAGTGAATTTCGTGTGCTTATTAAGCATTATTTCTTGCGAAAAAAAACCATTACCGAGACTAAGGCTAAGCTTGATAAATACTATGGGGACTCTGCACCATCGATTTCAATGGTAAAAAAGTGGTTTACTGAATTTCGTTGTGGCCGTACAAGCACTGAAGATGCCGAACGTCCTGGACGCCCAGTTGAGGTCTCTACACCCGAAACAATCGAAAAAATTCACGATATGGTGTTGGCCGACCGAAGATTGAAAGTGCGAGAGATTGTGGAAGCCGTAGGGATCTCGCATGGCTCAGTGGTTTCAATTTTGAATGATCACTTGGGGATGAGAAAGCTTTCCGCAAGATGGGTGCCGCGTTTGCTCACAGTCGACCACAAACGCAATCGTGTAACAACTTCACAGGAAGGTTTGGCGTTGTTTAATCGCAATATGGAGGAGTTTTTGCGCCGTTTTGTAACAGTGGACGAAACATGGATCCATCACAACACACCAGAGAACAAACAACAGTCAAAACAGTGGGTTTCTAAGGGTGAATCGGCGCCAAAGAAGGCCAAGGTGGGTTTGTCAGTCAATAAAGTTATGGCGACTGTTTTTTGGGATGCACGCGGGATAATCCACATTGACTACCTTCAAAAGGGAAGAACAATCAATGGAGAATATTATGCCAACTTATTGGACCGATTCAATGACGATTTGAAAAAAAAACGACCTCATTTGGCCAAGAAAAAAGTTCTTTTCCACCAAGACAATGCAAGGGTGCACACATGTGCAGTTGCCATGGCAAAAATCCATGAATTGGGCTATGAATTGCTCCCTCATCCACCCTATTCTCCAGATTTGGCTCCGAGCGACTACTTCTTGTTCCCAAACCTGAAGAAATGGCTTGGTGGAAAAAGATTTGACTCCAATGATGAAGTCATCTCGTCATTTTGAGGACCTCGACAAATCATTTTTTTTGGAAGGGATAAAAAAATTGGAGAAGCCTTGGACAAAGTGTATAGAGCTCAAAGGAGACTACGTTGAAAAATAAAATTATTTTTTTATCAAAAAATCTGTTTTAATCCAAAAGTCACGGACTTATTGACCCGCCCTCGTACTTGCATACAAAAGCTCATATTGCAACTAAAAGCTTTTACTTAGTTTATGATTCACACCCAAGTATTGCGTGGGATAAACATAAATCCGAAACGGATGACGTTGAAACCTCCACTTAGGTTTGGCATCTCACAAACGACAGGTCGGGTTTGTCCACTAGTCTTGAAAGGTGCCACATTTGCGTGAGAAAATCCTACGGTGAATTGTAAAACAGCAAAATTTGAGTTTGAGATCTTCAACAGTCGGGTCATTTCCACTGCTTTAAGCACGCACACTCAAAGACCTTTTAATTTTAATTTCCTTTATTTTTTTTTATTTTACTATACCTTTTCTTTTACATTTTTCTGAATTTTGTAATCATTGAATTGAATTGTTTTTTTCCTTTTTTTAAATAAAAAAGAATATTTTTGCATTTAATTGCCTAAGTTTTTTCTATTAACTACTCATTTGCTTAACTGCCTGTTCAGCGTATGCTGCGGTCTTCGGACAGTACAAAACGTGGCAGAGAGGGTAGCAAAGCAGTGTTTTCAAAGGTCGTGTCCTTCGCTCACGACAACATCGATTACTGAACCTACGAGCCTGGGGGTATTGGTGAACATCACCCATACTACAAATTATAATTTTATCACACCTATTCAGAAAAGATATGATGGAAGTTACGATGTAATAGAATTCAATAAAACAAAGCATTGTACATTCTCATATATTTAAATTAAAACAAAATCAAACAACCGCAATGTTTGTACAAACATTTGGCTTGTCTAAGGATCTCAAGCGCATTTAGTCGCATTTGCAAATTTTACTTATATCGACTTGAATCGTGAGGGTAATCATACTATTGATCATGTGGCTAGTTCACAAAAGCCATGGAATATTTTCCTGGAATTAGCATCACCGGATAGTGCCGATCCACTTTTACCATTCAATCCGAAGCGTGAGGTTCTGATTTTTTATAAATACTATGAAGCAACGAACAAACGCCTTAATTACATCGGTTGCAGTCAAGAGGACCTTCGCCGACGTTTAATCGATATCATACCAAGAATTAAATCACATTTAGGTTTCAAATCGGACACAGAGTTAACTATTTACGATGAGTCGAGCCAACAGAAAATCGTCAACATAGAAGATACACTTGAAGATGTTCTACACATTTCGTCAGACAATTTACAGGAGTATATTTTGATTTTCGAAAAGGAACATGTTGGTATAAAGCTTGAATTGTCCACAGTCGATGATTATTTTAAGGATTTGTTGTATCGTGTTGAGATGTTGTGTAGCGATAAGTGTAATCCAAACGACCCGGAATTTGTTTTAGAGCTTTCAAACTGAAACACCTACGATTAGATGGCACAAGCGGTTGCTGAACGTCTCAATACCGATCCAAATAAGTTTGTAATCATAGTTATAAAGGCACTCCAGGCAATCCTATTCCTTATACACAAAAGGATATGATTAAGGATCTTAAGCGACAACAAAAAAAATATTTTATCAAAGACTATCCTTGAGTATCCATGAACTTGGCAATAAACGTCAATTTAAATGCATTTAGGTATCAAACGATCTGAGAGAGGAAAAGGAACTCGTACTGTATCCAAATAAAAATTAAACTGTCAAAAGTCTGCTGGACGAAGCTGCAAAGAAAATTCAATTCCAGTCACAAAATTATGTGCATATTCAAAGAGAACGTTGCTTTGGAGAAGGCAATGAAGCAATCTCCAGTCAAAGCAACCAAAAAACGTTCAGCATAGTAGAAGTACAAATTGATGAAATACAATTGGCCGAAAACGAAATGCTCATGAAAGTGTCATATTTCAGTAAGGAAATCTATAATTCATTTGGTGTACCGTTCTTAATCAAGCCAGACATGAGAAAACATTCGGAGTTTTAAAGCAGCGCATTCGAAAACGTCTCACTGTGCCCGACAAAGAATGGGATGGCTATAAATTCGATGTCATAAGTGATGTCACCGACAATACTACCATTGATTTGGATGTGTTCCGAGCAATTGCAACACCGCAAGCGACAATTGTTAGTGGCACACCACTGCCTTACTTTGGCCTTAATCATATCAACAAGTCCCGAAAGCGAACTTGGTTGAATTTCTCGGAGAAAGCTACCAAATCTGCAATTAAATCAATTTGAATTTGCTAAACAATTTATGAAAATTAAAATAAAAAAAAAAAACAACAATGAGAAAAAAAAAATATACATAAAGATAAGAAAAAAATTTCTGATTTGTTAAAATCCTAAACAAGAAATTTTTCGTAACAAATTCGTTTTTTCTTCTGTAAGTACATGTAAATACTTATATGTATTGCGCTTGCTCTTATTATTATTATTTCCATTTTTAATTTGTCGTTCAATTTAAATATATTTTTTAATAACACACAACTATGAAAGAAACATTTACAAATTCAAAAAAATTCATTATTTCAATCTACGTTGTCCTCGTCTCTTCTATCTACCGGTCCACTGCACCTCTTATGGCTCCAACGAGCCAATCTCCCGAATGCTCCGAAAGGTCAACTCAAACCTGTCCCTTTTTGATTTCCACCTGAGCACTCCTCGTCTCAAACAAGAACTCCTCCATCATTTAAGTTAGATTAAGCTTGTATTAAGCCAATAAATGAGGGCGTCAGCCCCCACCAAAATTAAACAACCGGAAGTTATTGCAACCTTTTTCCTCCTAATCATTTTATTGGTCATACGACATAGAAAAGGATGGTATATGAAGAAGGACCATAAAAAAAATTGTTTATTGCCCAATTCATATGTACATGTATCTTTGTTAACCCTTCTCCCTTATTTTCCATAATCTCTTCTCTATAATACAATACATATAGGTCCCTAGGGACCTTGTCGCTAATTACCGTACTAAATGTTTTCAAAATTAAAAAAACTCGAAATGTAGTGCGCGCATTGTTTCGCAATAAGATTTAATCGCTTCAGTATCGTTTTTTTTATAGAATACAGTAACCATTAAGCTTCTAACACTTGCACAAAATGATTTGTGAGCATTCAAAAAATCAAAAGGACGCACTTAAAAAATTTGAATATATTTATATTTTTACATTAGGAGTCAAAGAAAAAGCAAAAGAAACTTCGTTCCTAGCGTGGGAACCCTGACGACACAGGTTTTTTTTATATTTCAAGAATCTCCAATTACAAAATACAGTTGAAATTCTGGTTCATGCACTGTGTGTTGTTTGTTAGGGTTTGCATATAAATTGTTTAATCTCATTTTTTTTCAGTTTTATTTGACACCGGACGATTTTTGCGAATGATTATGTTCGCTGTTATAAAAACAAGGAACTAACAACAAAATTGAGGGGTTAGAAGTCCGAGTTTATCTAATACCATAATGATTATCACATTTTCTAAAAGAACCTATCACCAATCACATTTCAGTTGTACATTTCTACAAAATTTGTTAATACATCCACATAAAAGTATTTCCCTAAAAGTTCTACATTCAGTTGGAAGTGCTCAATGTACATACCACATGATTGCATAAGCGTTAACAGTTGTTAGAACCCTCATATTCTGGAAGTACCATATATCCATCCGAGCATTACAAAGTTTTAGTTGTACGATGTACCATGTACTATGTTACACGTGTCAATAGCACAAGAGCAGGCAGATTGCTTTGTTTAATCGAATAACTGGATAGCAAACAACTCTCTTCTCAATGCCTCTTTTTAAAACTTTGAAACCCGTCAGCGCCTTTTATGATATTTGATTTTCATATTCAAAACACAAAGGACTTGTCACTAAGGCCTTGCAATTATTATCTCTCTTTACATGAGCTGATTTTCTACAGGTGAAAAACAGTCTTCGTATACATTTGTGGGGTAAAATCCATTCCCGCTACCATACGAATAACTCAAATTTAAAAAGTTCAGATAAAAGGGTACCTTAGTACCCATGTAGTATATATTCTCGGTTACTTGTGCTATCCACACAAATTGATTTAAAACATTTTCTTTTACGTGGGAACCTAGTCATCGGCAAAGCGGCCCAATTAGTTTGGTTCTTTTAGACAGAAATTGTTTTCTAGTTCATAAATGAACGACTACGTCTCGAGAAGCCGTTGAAATTGAACTACTTTTTGGTATCTACGAGTATATTGATACTTTTGATATCTATATCGAGCGTTAAGTTTTGAGTACAAGCGTGCGGCACATTTTGGGTGTGTGCAAACCATTTTGCTGCTGTTTGGTCATCAGACAAATGAATAGAAATCTGTAAAAAAAAAACCAAAAACAACACCAGCGTTTTGACTTATTGTTGACTGTGTTTTTCTTTCTGGCTTTTTTCTGAAAGCTTTATAAAAGAAATATAAACTATAGGATGGAAAAGGAATAAAGTTACTATAACCATCACTAACCAAACATCAGAAAGGAGTCAAAAAACGATTTCCTGTTGAATAGTGCGACAGGTATTGCCTTCAAATACCCAGCTACAGGATTTGCGACAACGTCAATAAGTAATTTCCAAGGTGATAACTGAAAGCTTATTAGTGAATGAAACAATATTTCGAACTGTGCACCAGTGGCAATGGGGAGGTCGTATTTTTGATTTATTTGTTTTTTTCGTTGTATGACTGAGAAGACGGAAGTTGTAGATTGATATTTGAAAGACGTATTGAGGAGTTAGAGTCAAACAGCACAAGCACAACATATGGACTTGTGCATGTATGTATGTATTCATGGATTTTCGCCATGGCAACCGCTGAGTTGTGAGACGGCGCGGTGTCTTGGTGAAACAGGATTTTCTTTTTCTGCAAATGTGGCCGTTTTTCCGCAATTTCTGCCTTCAGCTTGGCAAGTAATGATGCGTAGTATGCTCCTGTAATGGTTTTTCCTTTTTGTAGATAATCGATTAAGATAACTCCTTTACTATCCCAAAAAAAAATAGTCGCCATCACTTTCCCAGCCGAAAAAACAGTTTTTGCTTTTTTTGGAGCCGGCTCGCCCTTTGCAGTCCACTGTTTTGACTGAATTTTTGTTTCGGGCGTATAATGGTGTATCCAAGTTTCATGTACAGTAATTAATCGGCGCCAAAACTCGGATTTATTGCGCCTAAACTGCGCCAACAGAGCGTTGGAAATGTTCATTCGAACAAGTTTTTTGTCTAACGTAAGCAAACGCGGCACTCAACGCGCGGACAGCTTTCTCATGCCTAAGTCTTGATTGAATATGTAACAAACACGTTTTTTGGACATTCTCAAAATCTCTACTATCTCTCTCACTTTAATTCGGCGGTCGTCTAACACCATTTGGTGAACTTTAGCAATGTTATCGTCAGTGTTTGCAGTTTTTGGACATCCCGAACGTTCATCATATCCCAAGCTCTTACGGCTACGTTTAAATTCAGCTGGCCAAAAATTTCACTGTGGTAAATGGTGGTGCAGAGCTCCCATACACAGAGTCCAACTCATTTTTGATTTGCGTAGGCGTATTGCCTTTCAAAAACAAGAATTTAATAACAGCTCGATACTAAATTTTTTCCATTTTCACAAAAAACACTTACTCACAAACTGCACGTCCAAAATGACTGAAACTTCGGTAAGTAACTGTCAAAAGATGCACAACTAAGGACTGAAACGAATAAAATCTGTAAATTTTAATACAGGCTATTCTTCCAATGCGTAAAAATTGCAATCCCATTTTGTACCCAAATTAGCCTGTATATTCTCTAGTTTCAGTTTGTTATTGATTTTAGTTCGGTGCGGTTTAAAATATTTATAAAATATGAGTCAAGAGGAACGCCGTAAAAAGATCATCGACAAATGGCTCGAAAATACTTCGCGTCCAAACCATTTCATCGCTAAAAATTTAAACATAGCATGCAGTACGGTGGATTCTGTTAATAAACGATATTTGGAGACGTTGATAGTTAAGCGAAAACAGAAAAGTGGAGCTAAAAGTGGAGCACATGATACAAATTTGGGCAGGAAAATAGTGGGTACCATCGTAAAAAACCGGACTATGTTATCCAGATATGTTGCTCGGAAATGTAATATCAACCAAACAATGATACAAAGATTTAAAAAACGTAACGGTCTAAAAACACGAAAAAACACAAAAAATACCAAAAGTTACTGAAAAGCAAAAAAAAGTCATAAAAACACGAGCCCGAAAGCTGATCGGCAACAAGAAAGCGTGCTTAGTTTTGGATGACGAAACTTATGTCAAAGCCGACTTTACTACTCTTCCAGGTGCGCGGGTTTACAACTCGTTTGAAGTTGAGATTCGTCCGCAATCAACAACATCGATCGGGAAGGAAAAATTCGGGTCAAAATATCTCGTTTGGCAAGCCATTTGCCAATGTGGACACAGAAGCTCATCGTTTATTACAACGGGAACAATTAACGGAGAAGTGTAACGAGTGCCTAAAAAAACGGTTGATTCCTTTCTTAAACAAACACGAGGGTTCAACATTTTTTTTGGCCAGTGCCTTACCATTGAAAGGTATTGGGCTTTGGTCAAAGCTAAATTGAGGAAAAGTGAGCAGTGTGCAAAGGACGTAAAAGATTTTAGTGCTAAATGGAAAAGAGCGTCCAAAAAGATCACGGATGTAACTGTCACCTACCTTATGAAAGACATTCGAAAGAAGTTGAGGAAAGAATGGGAACCCAAATAATTTTTTTTCTTTTTTGTAATTGTGAATGAATTTAATAAAAACAGAGTTTTAAAGCAAATAAAATTAACTTGAATTATGAAAATATTATTATTATTATTATTATTATCAAGGGAACGATACAAAAATTAATTTGTAGGTTCCGGGATTTAACGCCGGGGTACTATGCCCATGTGGCGCGTTTTTGTCAATAGCACGCGGAGTACTGAGTTCCCATGTGGTCATCCACCTACGTACTTACCGCGCCCAACACTGCTTAATTTCTGTGATCTAGCGGGAACCGATGCAATCAATTTTTTTTCAATTTATATGCATTTTTATTTGATTTCTTAATTTACTCTTACATGCTAAACAAAAAAAAAAACGCTTAAAAATTAGCTTAAATAACTTACAAATAGTCTTATTCTAACTTACTGGCCCCATGCGGGCACTCTAGGTTAAACATAATACTTAACCTATGTCTTTCGACGTTTCTTACAGTCTATTTTGTTTTTTACATTTATTACAACTGAAACTAAGAAAATTTATTTTAAGTAGAAAAACTTAGTATCTGGGCATTTTTTTTTTAATTAAACTTAAAGACTACCTAAACAAGAAATCTTAATCTACTTAACCTACTTACATATAATACGTTCATACACACATATATACAATACACAATGCATTCACACTTCATATATACATATATGCATATACACATATATATATATTGGGTCTACAAGTAAGTTTCCAGCGTTTGTCAGAGATGGCGCGACCAGTGGATGCCGGGCAGAAATGTCAGACCCCATGTGTTTTATTTGTAGGTTTTGTATCTATCAACAACTTTGCAGCGTTATATTTGAGCAGTTCTATCGGTGTCGTACATTTTATCCAGCAAAATCATGGCAAGTTTCCAGCCAAATAAACGTCATTTGCGGGAAGCGCTGCTTTTATTCTTTAATATGAAGAAAAGTGCGGCTGAGGCCTATCGTTTGCTTTCGGAAACTTATGGGGCGGAATGTATTGGTGAACTGACGTGTCGCGAGTGGTTCAAACGGTTCAAAAGTGGTGATTTTGGAGTTGAAGATAAAGATCGCCCCGGAAAGCCGAAAAGTTTTGAAGACGAGGAATTGGACGCTTTACCGGATGAGGATCCGTATCAGGTTCAAGAAGAACTTGCTGCATCATTGGGCGTCACGCAACAAGCCGTTTCCCTGCGCCTAAAAACACTGGGATTCATTCAAAAGGTTGGAAACTGGGTGCCGTACGAATTGAAGCCAAGAGACGTCGAACGGCGATTTTGCATGTCCGAAATGTTACTGCAGCGGTACAAAAATAAATCATTTTTGCATCGTATTGTCACTGGTGATGAGAAATGGATTTATTATGATAATCCTAAACGCAGAAAATCGTATACAAAGCCCGGCGAGCCCGCCCAATCGACGCCGAAACGAAATATTCACGTGAATAAGGTCATGCTCTGCATATGGTGGGATCAAAAGGTGTCGTATACTACGAACTGCTTCCGAGTGGTGAAACCATCAAAGGACCATTATATCGAACCCAACTAATTCGTTTGAAGCGGACATTAAAAGAAAAACGGCCAGAATATGAGACCAGGCATGAGTCCGTCATTTTTCATCACGACAACGCTCGGCCACATGTTGCGGTTTCGGTGAAAAACTATTTGGGAAATAGTGGATGGGAAATTCTGCTTCACCCGCCTTACAGTCCAAACTTGGCACCATCTGACTACCACTTGTTTCGTTCGATGCAGAACGCTCTTACGGGAATACGCTTCAGCTCAGTAGAGGAAATCAAAAATTGGCTCGATGCGTTCTTGAGCTCGAAAGACGAGAATTTTTTTTGGTCCGGAATCCATAAATTGCCAAAAAGATGGGGGAAAGTTGTAGCTTCCGATGGACGATACTTTGAATAAAGCATTGTAACTATGTTTTCATAATAAAACTTCAAATTTTGGAAAAAAAAACGCTGGAAACTTACTTGTAGACCCAATATATATATATATATATATTTTTTTATCATTTTTTATTTTTATTAATTTTTTTTTTGTTTTTATATATTTTTTTTTCTTAAAATCTAACTTAAACCTACCTAAAACTATATAAGCCGGCCATGGCTAAAAAACAAAAATAAAAATAATTAGGCTGGCCCACTCTGCTTCACATGAAGCTAACTATCACTGGAGGAGTTCGACAACGAAGCATCCTCGCCCTCATCAAGCCACCAAAATTGCTAGTGCTGTTGAGCAACATCCCTCCTGTCGCGACTCCCTACCGCCCTACTGAACCGGAGACGCTCCTCACTGCCATGTGCGACGTCTCTGTCGTAGTTGAGTCGCCTGCCCGCAGCGGTTCGAGCGACGTGGAAGATTAGCGGCACCGCCAGTCTGCCCTGGATCAGACCTTTACTATCTAAATAGAGGAACGCTTCTGGAGGAATAAAGCCGTCAAAGCGAGCTCTCTCGTGATACATATAATTGGGGTAGTAAGCCCCTGAGATCAGGTTGTTCGATGAGGTCATTGCTCTTGCAATGTGCCTTCGAGTCAACCCAATGGCGAAATTGTCCACTCTTATTAGGTTCGCCCTATTGTATAAGACCTCATTAGGATAGAATTTTACGTACTCAGACTCTGGTGTTCTGTATAAGCGAAGACAAGTCCTAAGACAAGCCCTCTCAAACACCCGAATCTTTTCCAATAAACTTGCTCTCACGTTGGCCCACACAGGACATCCAAATACAAGCATGGGCCTGATAAGGGCCATGTAGCAGACCACCTTCACCCTCGCATCGAGTTGGCTGCTATAAAACAGTCTCTTTGTAAGGGCAAAAGCACCTCTGGCTCTGGCCAGAGCAACATCTATATGTTTGTTAAAATACAGATATTGATCTAGTCAGATCCCAAGGTATCTGACTACATTTCGACAAGCAAGTGGCTGTCCATGTTGTCCGACGATAGAAAACTTTCGCCAATTCTTTCTGGTAACCCTAAAGGCCCCAGACAACGGCGTCCTAAACAGAATGGTTTCCGACTTCTGAAAGTTGATTTTCAACTTCCAGTCATCGCAATATCGTTTAGTTTTATCGAAGTCACGTTGCAAAAGTATGTTAATGACCTCAATCTTTGGACCTGATCTGTACGCGATTAAGTCGTCTGCGTACGCTATGGCATGGTGAAGTGAACCTATCAGATCATTTGTGTAAATGTTGAACAGGATCGGCGAATTTACCGCACCTTGTTGCAGACCGTTTTTAATGTTAAATGTTCCAGCAGAAGTCACATCGCCATTTTTCACGATGAACTGTCTACTGGAGAGCATATCAAAAAGAATATACAGCAGTGGTTTACTAATGCCCAACCTGTCCAGCTTGAAAAAGAGTCCTTCTAACCATACGGTATCGAAGGCTTTCTCCAAGTCAATCAGGCAGGCACCAGTGCACTGGCTCTTGCCTTTGTTCCATTGGATATCAGAAACCAGTTTCGATACAGCATGAACGATGTCATGCCCCGCCTTGAAACCGAATTGATTATTCGGAACTATATGTTTGTCCTCAACCCACTTAATCAGGACTCTATTGATCACCTTCTCGAAAACCTTACTGATGTTTGGAAGAAGACTGATCGAGCGGAGATTCGCCGGATTGGAAGTATCTTTATCCTTTTTAGGTATGGGATGTACCACCGCAGTTTTCCAATGCGCTGGATAATGTGCATTATTCATTGCATTAAGCGGGAACCGATGCTTTCAGTGTGGCGAGGCCGTTGACTATGAAAATATTATTTCGGAAAGTTTTCAGACAACCCGTATTTGTATATTTAATGTATAGTACAAGATTACTAAGCTAAAGCAATCCTTGACAAAAAGAAAATAAACAAAAATAATTTGATTCACTTCAAAACAATATGTACGAGTATTACTAGAAGTACTTAAGTAGGTAGGCGTGAAGGGTTTTTAGGAGAAAAACCCCAATTAGCCCTTGCTGTGCCATTTTTCTACCACGACTCGTGCACCTGGTTGTCGGCGTGTGTTAAGGTTCGTTCTTATTTTTGATGCCTTGTAAGAACTATCCAGCTGAGTTTAAAAAAGTGATTAGTTCTCCGATTCTTTTGCTAGATAACTCTTTAAGGTCATCAGGTAATCATTTAGAACCAGCATCATATCTCTTACGTACGAAACTAATAATTCTCTCTGTAATGGACATGGAAGTGTTTTACCTTGCCTTCTCCATTTCTTTATGCTCGTATAAAAAATATATATTGTTGAGATTTATTCTGTTTGGTAATACTCAACTGTTACCATTCCCCAATCAAAGAAGCAGTGTACATAATCGCCACTGAATTTCAGTTTTAAAATACAGTATTTTGAATCGCACATGTCCAGTGTAAACCTTAATCTTTTCTTACGATTCTCCGTCGATATAAAGACTTTATTTTTTCTAAGTCTTACATGATAAAAGGCGTTATATAGTGCTCCCTCCTGTCGCTTCATATTTCTTTTTAAGTCGAGGGATAATTAATATATTTATTTTATACTTGCTACTAAGTTAGTAAGTGGGTGTTCCTTTTTTCCAATGACTCGTGATTTTTACTTTACTTTCCATGCTGTACTTCCTTTCTATCTTCCCATTTTTGTTACAAAATACCTTCTATGTAGCTCTTTTGCTAGACTGACTTCAACTGCAATATTTTCCAGCAGTGATGTGATATTTATTTAGCATGAAACGGAATATGGATTACAAAAAAATGTAAACACATGAAAAATGGAATGCTGCAGTTTTAGCTATGTGAATTCAGTTTTGTCCAAGACTTTATATGTATCTTCTGCGTTAAGAATCCTTTTCGGCTGTTTGATCAAGGAAATCAACAATAAGAAAATAAATTTAACGTGGAAAAATATCTGTTCTTTTAAATTTTTCATGTGAGGACCTTTGAATGCTTTTGAAAAACATTTTCTATGTTAGAATTTATAAAAACAACTATTTCAAAAATGTTGTTTTCTCTGTCCTAACTGATGCGAAATATTTGCCTGGCAATTTTTAGGAAAGCAAGGAAGTCAATGTGGATTAGACTAATTTAATGAGATGCTAAAATAAGCAATAATTTATTAAAATAGCATATACTGTATTTTGCTTATTACTTAACACTTACCAGTGACAACAAAACAAAATTACACTTAGAGGCAAGAAAAAACCCTTCTAAATCTATATATTAAACATATCATTTTCAAGGTTTTTTTTTTTAAATATTATTGACTTCGGCAATCAGTATAAAAGTTTTACTCAAAAATTAAAAAAATTAAATCAGAGTTCGGGCAGTGCCAAGAGCTTTACAGATCTTTACTGACTAGTAGTAGCGTTGGGGTTACTGCTACCAATAGACTATTGAAAACTCTACTTTACTCTACTTATCACTTTGCTATCTCGATATTGCTTTCTGCTTTCTACCTTCATGTTTACATTAAAGTTTTGTATACATATATTGTATTGCACATTATACTGTACGCAAAAACAGTGAAAAACACCTTATATAGAATAAATACAACAAATGAAATAAGTCGGCGTAAAAAAAAGAAAAACAAATATATGTAGTTACATATGAAACTAAGTCCTTCGCAAAAAAAAAAACAAACTAAAAGTTATATTGTATTAATATTATATGTTTTCATTTTTTAAAAATGTTTATACTTAACCGCAATTAAATTTTAAAGTAAACAAATCAAATACAAGAAATTCTGCATAAAAATAATAAAACAACAAACAAATGCTTCCCGACGTCTCCAGGAGGTCAGCGGCCTTTCTGTTGTCCATCAGCAGGAAAGCCTGCAGGTTGCTTAATGACGTCGTGACAGGGCATTACACTTTTGCAAAGCATTATATAACGGACATCCCATATACATACATTAGATACTGCTTATACAATGATGTATATCATACAATTTTAATTGGACTGTAAAAATGATTTGGCGTCGGTGCTGAAGCGTAATAGAAATACTGCGTACATGTTTGAGTCTGGAGCGTTGCCACTGGGACTAAAGTTTGAGAATCAAACAAACAAATCGACATGTGATTGAATACGATTGCAGAGGGAGGGTCAGACGAGGAGTTCGCAGTGGTTATATAACTGATTAACCGGAAACTGTGCTGGATGTGTCATAGAATGATGGCATTCTGCACCTAAAATAGTTGACCAACATTTATTTAAATTGTGTCCTTGATATAAGCAATTGAATCTTAACGAAATTTGTTTCACGAAGCGACCAAGAGTGTTGATGCCAAGAGTGGTGAGGTTATTGTAGTGCCGTAATGTGTGGTTTTTGAGAGACTTAGAAGAGCATCGCTTAAGTTCAGTATATTGAGAACGAACGGAAAGTTGAGATTTGAATTCTAAAGGTCCAAAAGTTCGTGTTCTCTCTTGTGTTAAGATGTGTATGAGCAAGTAATTGTGTTCGACTACAAATTTGTGTTTAACGCATTTAGTTCTCGAGATCTCTCTTCCTGAGCCGATGGAGGACCTGGACGTACTTCGATGTTAATATAGGTAAGGTTGGATAAGCTTGGGTGAACTATTTTTAAATCAAGGATTTTTAGCATTAGGTGGATTAGGTGGTTTTTCATTGAAGAATTGCCTTTGTGAAATGGAATGTGAGGACAAAATTGTACTTTTTTATTCTTCAAACCCAGGTTCTAGGGCAACAATGTCATGATTTGAGCAAAAATCACAGGGTTGTTTGTTGGAAACAATAAAATAAGATCATGCATCATGTAGTTTGGTGAATGTATTTTTTTTATAAATCTATATTAAGCAAAGCATAATGAATTAGCCAAGCTCTAAAAATTTTAACTGCGTTTATAAAAGTTTTTAAGAAGTTCTAGCGTGACGCTAATAAAATTAAAATTTCTCTATCCATATATTTTTATCATATCTCACTCGGTCAATACGCGTATAATTCAATAATATGTAACGCATTATCGACTATGATATTCAATGATCTGCCTTGTTTGATGTTTAATCTGTATTTCTCCTTTTTTTCGCTTCACACAATTTCACACAATAAAATTTCCTAAATAATTTTCAATAAAATCAAAAAAAATTGATTTATCTTATTGAGAAGGACCACTTTAACAAATATAGCAACGCGTTAGAATTAATTAGAAGCAAATGAAACTAATTTATTCATCCACTTTATAGAATAGTAATTTTATTTATGTAGGTAAAATGCATTTCCTGTACAAAAGAATGACAGAGAAATAAAGTGATACCAGTATCATCTAGGAGATTTATCGCACGGTTTTAAATCCTATCTAGCAGGTGCAGAGATGTTTCGGTCGCACCCGACCAGATTTGAGCATTGTATTCCAATTTCAAGTGGATAAATCCCTTATAAATTGAAGCCAAATGAGAACGGGAAAAGTATTTCTTACATCGTTTGGTGGAACCTTGATAATTCGCAGCATTTTTGGCGACATCGAATATGTGGTCATTCCAGCGTAAGTTGTAATTGACACGCATACCGAGAGTGGAAAGTTTTTTGTTTCAACGACGCAAGTGCTATTCATGAATAATGGCTGGGTATTTAAATTTCGCTTTGACGACAGCAGACAGTATTGTATTTTGGAAGCATTAAATTCAACTGTGTTGATCGACCAAATGATAATGCTGCTAATATCGGAATTTAATGAGCTTAACATACGCTGTCGTTCCCGTTCTACAGCCGAAGAGTAGGGAAATGAGTCCGGGAATGAATATGAAAAGCGGAGAGTACTGTCATCAGCAAGGGAATATATTGGATTAGAAGTAGCAGACAAGAGATCATTAATGAAAATTAAAAAGAGTGTCGGAGACAGAACGGCATTTATTTTGTGAATATCAGACTTGAAACCATCCACGACAACTTGAATTGAAAGTTTTGAAAGGTAATTTCTAATCCATTGAAGAAGAGAGCCATCGATCCCAAACGCACGGATTTTCGAGGCTGATGCCAAACTCATTCGAATGCCTTAGAAATATCAAGTGCAACTGTCTTAATTTCGGCAGATTGTTGTAGATTTTGGTTAAATTCAGTGAGACATGGCATCAACTCAGCTACGAAAACCGGCCGCAAAATATGCAGCAAGCAGATTGGATTTGTCTGAAGAGCTGACAGCTGGAATGTCATTGTAAATGGGCGTGGGGAGGAGGATGAGGCAGAATTTCTTATGTTTTTGACAAACGACCAAAAGCTTTTTCTACCTTTGAGACATTGTAATATTTGTTGTGTCAGTTTTTGGTCGTATTGAATTTTCACACTCTTAAATAAGACGTTGGCGTCATTCCTGGCTCGTTTGGACTTTCTTCGGTTTTCCTCTGTAAGTTCGGTTTTGTAGGACCGAAAAAACGTTTCTCTAACCCTGATAGCCTCTTTATAGCTCGAATCGTATCACGCCTTTTGTTTTGGTTTGATAATATTCATACGATGTAGGATAAAGCATCTCATTCCAAAGGGAATAGTGTCTGTGATCATATCAGCAGCGGCATCCACGTTTTTATCGAGCAAACATAACGACCCGTTTAAAATTCCTAAAGAAGCTGCTAAGTCCGCTCCAACTGGCTTTGTCGTATTGCTATTAGTAATATTTTCTTTCACTGTGTGGTGGGTGTACGAAAAATTAGCTGATATGACGCAATGGTCCGTGTGGTCCGCACACGTCTGATATACATGTGGGCTCATTTACAACGATTTCAGTATGAGGATACAGGGATAATGTTCTTCGTATGGAGTCAGACAGCGCATCAAACTCGTTAAAGCTCGAATTGCTGTCAAGTTTAGGGCTTCTGTAAATAAAGCAATAGTGGATACTATAACTTGCTTTTGGAGACGGAATTTAAACTACATGAAGTTTAATTCCGGGTTGGAATAGGGATTACATTGTGATGGAGTTTCGTACGCAACATCACTATGCACGTAAATGGCGAGACTACAATCAGAAAAGAATAGTGACACTAGTTCGTACGCATGCAGCTTTAGATCTGCGTGATTTATAAGTTGCGGGCGGACATCTACCTGTGTTCCACTAAGTGCCAAAACGGATGGTCTGTATTCATAGACATGGACCTACGCAGAGAAGTGATTACTGCTTAGCCTGCGTACATTTGCTATGTTAAACGTTGGCTTACCGAATGAAATTGTTGTAGATGTTATGCCCTTACAACAATATGAAACAATGAACCAACAAAATTCTCACTAACAACCCGCTATCCATCAGTTATTACCTACTCAGTCCAGTAATTACGGCCAGGAGTGGGAGAGGTGCACTGCACAACTTGGTTTTTTTTGCAACACAGGAGGAAAATTTACGAATTTACGATTGCACTGATTAGTATGTGCACTCGGCGGTGGTCGCCTCCAATTTGCTTTGCGGGTGGCTTATCTATTAAATTTCATTTTCGTCATTTAACTTTAGGAAGAAGAAAGTCCTTCTGAAAATTCTCTGAACTCAAACAAAATCTTTCCAGAGATGTCATATTTTTGGTCTAGATTGTCTACCATTTAATCTTGTAAAGGTACTTGTATACGCTTTAAAAATATTTACAAATTCGTGGTCAGTTATGACTTGTTACGCGCGTTTAATCCAATTTTCATAATGATCTCAATAAGGGAACAATTTCCCGAAATGGAGCAATTCGAATCGACTCATTCGTTTCATATTGTTGCCATGTCAGTGAGGCCGCTAAACACCAGACCCGAAGACTGTGTGTTTGTAAGATCGCAACCAATCGGTTCCGCACCGTTTCTAAAAGCTAGGTATTTCCCGATTGTCCCCGTGGCATTTTTTCATATTCTCGCGTATTTTGAGAAAAGACTTGGCTTTACGTCCGTATAAAATCCTATTGACCAAAGGGCTAAAGCCAAACGATCATCGTGCACGTTGAAGTAGTTCACTGGGTGCTTCGCTCATGAGACTTAGCCAATAAGCCAGAATCTTCAGACGACTTGGAGGCGTATATTAGTCTTGAACAACTTGTGAAATCGATGGTATTTTTGTCATATTGTGGGTCCTAATTCTGTTTAATGGCCGTTGTTAAAATATTGATGTAAAATTGAGATAAAGAGCATTAAGTTTAATGTTAAGATTAAAATGAAGGGTTACAGCTATTTCTCCTTTTTTCATCTACACTTTGCTAGAGCATTTACGGAGTCTATTGTACACATTTGCTCTGTATTAGCCGAAATTCCCGTAGTTATAAATATATTGAGGAATCTCGGTGGCGGTTTATCAATGCGTCGGATTCATTGCGACTGACACATCTACCGATA
Source organism: Volucella zonaria (assembly GCA_963966105.1). Lineage (NCBI taxonomy): Eukaryota > Metazoa > Arthropoda > Insecta > Diptera > Syrphidae > Volucella > Volucella zonaria. The sequence continues at coordinate 40,302,097 of OZ014532.1, read as the reverse complement.
CTACTTAATCCACCGCTGCTTCCGCCAATTTCCCTGATTTTCATGAATCTGCTTTCACTTAATCCACTACTTCTACAGAATCCGTGGCTACTTCCACCAAAACTAAGTTCTTTTCGTTCCACCACAACGTTTCTTTATTTATGTAGAGCCGGTTTTTGAATTTCGTTTAAAAACTCATCAAAGTTGCACCAAATTATTTCTTTTTTTCATTGTTCACTACGTTCTTGGAGGGCGTATGCGCTAACAATATCCCAAGTTTCGCATTCAATTATTAGTTTTACCTTTACCACCATTAGTTGGTCGCTAATGTTTGATACGCATATGATTTTATCTAATAGTTCAGTTATGTTTTCGGTCTTTCGAGATTTGAACGCATGTTATATCGATTTTACGTTACCATAACACATTTTCTAGTTTCAAACTTTTGCCCATTAGTGTGCCGACATTCCAGCTTGCGATGCACTGCTTATTTCTGAAATGTATCGTGTTACTCGCCCTCGGGATCCATTTGGATCTGACATGAATATTTCTATTCGATTTATCGTACTATTCTCATTTTATCCGCTTTTCTGCGTGTATGCATAAGAAATATATGTGGATTTCTCCTTACTATCAGAACTAGAAGAAAGTTTATTGTAATCAGTGACTGTTTAAACAATGTCACATTTATAGAAGTGAACTTTTCTCGGAGCCGTATTCTATATATAACATAAAATACTTATTATGTTGACAGGATTTACTGTAGCACAACAATAATAATAGCTTTTTTAATTTAGTGCTGCATGAATAAAAATTTGGAGTTATGTAAGACTGAATGGACATTCGTTGCTAGCTCTCATGGTAAGAGCGCATAAAATGACACAATTGAAGGATCGGCTTCCAGAAGTAACCCATAAGGGACATACACGAGTAATTAAAGTAAAAAGTTGTTAAGGCCTTAGGATAGTAAAGCCGAAGTGTTTCTTATATGAAAATCCCTTTTTCAGAATATTTAGGCTTTCTGTTGTAGTATATGTTATGTCGTGCAATTATTTTTCCCGACCCCTTGAAATTTGAAAAGAATATATAGGGTGAGTCCTCCTCGCAATACTAAAATAATTGAGTTATTCATGAATGCGTGTTAAGAAAATTAAAATCTGAATAGCAGAACCAGAGTTTTGATTTTCAGAATATGTGTAAGGCCATACGCAATTCATTTTGATGTCCTGCAAGTCGCAGTTGCCCTTAAACCAATTCAATGCAGACCGGACTGAACATTAATCGGCGATATGAACTGACATTACTCATGCTTTATCAAGTAATATTATATATTGAACGTTAATGGAATGGCTTATTATTTAATTGCCTTACTAATACAAAGACACTGTCAGTGGCTAGGGTTCTCTTCTTTATATTTACTTTATAACCGCGAATATGTGTTAGTTTATTATTATTATTTTATTAGCATAACAATAAATTCTTAAGCTAATACAGAAAGTTGAAAAAAAGGAGCACTAGCTACGGAGGCTTTCAGCTCTAAATGAGTATGAATAAATGAAAACTACATATGTAATATGAAATACCTATTTTAAGTTTTTTTTTTTTTTTCGTGGGAAGGTGAGAAATCTTCATAGACATTATAGGCCCGGAGCCTATAGCAGTGTGAGATTCTTACTCACTAAAAAACACCTCCCTTATGCAAACCACGACTGAGTTCACACTCAACAAGCAGTTCTTCTATCGCATTTTATTTTGTTTTTATAAGATATCCTGCAGGCGATTTTCCATTGAAAATTCCTGTGTACTTTAGAAAAATTACGCGCTGCTAATTACCGCGCTAGATCGAGAGGCTTAGTCCTTTTCAGACGGCGCAATAAATTTGTCTCGTCGAGGATCTGTTGAACAGAAATATTGGTATGACCTTGTAATCGATTATTACGTTTTCGCGCAAACATTTTAATTACGTTCTGAATGTTTTCGACTCCTAAGTCTCTGTGGATATCATCGTTTCTAATGTACCACGGCGCATTAACAATACCTCAAAGAACTTTGTTTTGGAATGTCGGTAATATATTAATGTTACTATTTTTAGTACAACCCCAAAGTTGAACACCATATGTCCAGATCGGTTTTAGCACTTGCTTGTATAACAGCAGTTTGTTCTATAAGCTAAGCTTAGAATACTTTCCAATAAGCCAGTAAATATCTCTATATTTGATTTCAAGCTCTTCACGTTTTTTCTTGATGTGTGCCCTCCATTTTAGTTTAGCGTCGAGTGTCATACCGAGATATTTGGCCTCGTTCGCGTAAGGAATTCGTACTGCGTTGATAAACAACGATGGATTCTCAATTTTCTTGAGAGTGAAGTTCACGTGGACAGACTTGTTTTCATTAAGCGCGAAGTCTTTGTCCAATTGTTAATCAGTGTAAGGGCACGTTGCAACTTGGCAGTTGCTTCTTCGACTGTTTTAGCCGTTGCCAAAATGGCAGTGTCATCAGCAAATGTGGCTAGGACAGTGTCGTCCGTTTGCGGTATATCGCGGGTAAAAAGCAAATATAGCAGAGGGCCGAGTACACTTCCTTGCGGCACTCTCGCCTTTATTGTCTTAAAAGTGGAATATTCGTTTCCGTGTCTCCCACGGAAGAGTCGGTCTTCCAGGTATGAACCTAAAATACAAGACAATTGCTGGGATAGGGCTTGTCGAAGTTTATATTTTAGGCCTTCGTGCCATACCTTATCAAAGGCTTGCGAAACGTCAAGGAATGCGCTTGAACAGACTAACTTACACTCAATTGCTCGTTCAATTACATCGATTATTCGATGCACCTGGTCAACTGTAGAGTGTTGGCTTCTAAAGCCAAATTGATGATCCGGCAAGAGGGAATTTGTGTCGGTAATTGGTTTAAGACGATTAAGAAGGATTCGCTCGAAGACCTTCGATGTAATCGAGAGAAGCGATATTGGTCTATATGACTTGACTTTAGTCAGCGGTTTGCCGGGTTTCGGAACCATAATAACTTCGGCTACTTTCCACTGGTGCGGTACATGCTCTAATCTAATGCTGGCATTTATAAGATAGAGCAGCTTTAGCAAACCTTTTTTCGGTAGCGCTTTAAGTATATCTCCCGTAATTAAGTCATATCCCGGGGTTTTATTGGGCTTAAGCGTGTCTATAACTTGTCTAAGTTCCCTAAGTGTAGCCTTTTCTACTGGAAAGTTTGTCGTCGCGTCTAGCGTAGTGACATCCTCTGGAAGCACTTCCCCGTTGAATGGTTTAAATGTTTCTGCAAGATGGTCGGCGAAAACATTAGCTTTTTCCTTATCTTCTTTCGCCCAGCCATCCTGGTTTCTTCTTATTGGCGCCACGTGTATTTGGGGCTTTCGAACACTTTTAACGGCTCTCTATATGGAGTAGTTGGTATCCTATGTCGCTGTGAGTCTTTCAAGGTAGTTATTAATACCTTGATTATTGAAGTCCTTGATCGATTTTTTCAACAAGTTGCAGAGCCTATTGAAGGACGTTTTATCTTGTGGTGCCTGGGTTTTATGCCACTTTTTCCGCGCTCTTCGTTTCTTCCTTATCATTTCTCTGATTTCCGGTGGGTATCTTATGCCGACTTTGGGAACTTTGTTCAATTCGCGGGGAGTGTTCTTCCAGGCCGCTTGCTGTATGACTTCAACAAAACGTTCAACTTCTTTTTCAAGTTGATACGGCGTTTTAAGTACTACTTTCAACTCAGTATTGTCTACAACATCTATTCGGAAATCTTCCCATTGAGTTTTGCTGTTAGTTAATCTGGGTGGTCTTTGTTTTTTAACCCAGGATTCGCACAGTGAGAGGATAACTGGAGAATGATCGGAGGAAAGATCGAAGCCCTCTACAACTTTGACGTAACTAGCGTTAACTCCTTTTCCAATAAAAAAGTCTATTAGATCGGGTGTTTTGGCGACTTGCCTGTTGAGTAAAAGTAGCAACCACATTCCATACCATTCACTGGGGACTCTTTCGCGGCATTGCACCCTCGAGTCAGATGTTTGCCAGCGCATTTTACACAGCGAGGTTCCTTCTGGCAGTAGGCCTGAGTATGGCTGAATCCCTGGCAACGTGTACATTGGGGAATCAGCCTAGAATTTTTCGGCGGAGGTTCAATTTTGACAAGAAGTCCCGATATTGAATTTATGGCATAGATTCTTTCTAGGCTTTCGGTTTTGTCGAAAGTTAGCCTAAAGAGGGGAAGACCGCGTCTTGGGGTCGTCCTCTCGCTTTCAACATTGCGCTGTTTTTGCGCAAGTATATTAACTGCGTCGATTATCTTAAAGTCTATATTTTTAAGGTCATTTACGATGTTTTCTTTAAGGCAAGAGGGATGCAGTCCTCTAGCTACAACGCGTATCTGTCTTTCCGTTTTATTTTCGTACGTATGCCTATTAAGTGATACAAATTCTAAACATACATTTTATATAACTAAATTCTCATTCTGGAGGAAGTTGTAGACTTTTGTTATATTTTCATGGTTGATTGTATTAAGTAATAGGTAGGCTGATTGATTTTCAAGCAAGAGGGAATTAAAAGATCTGGAGATTTGGCATGGAATTTGTCCGAGAATTGTGCTATGTCGATTATATTATTGCAGACTGGGCACTGTGGTGGGCTGTTCATCTTTAGGATGTGTTGATGCGTTTGAAGGGTGTGGCCTAGGCGAAGAGGACGAAGTTGGAGTTTATTGCTTTAGAGGTGGATGTCGGGTAGATCTGAATGGAACGGCTAGTGTTGATTTTGGCGTAGTGATTTTGGTGACTTCGCCAATTTAAAAGTCGGTGCATCTTAATCTTTTGGGTGATCTGTTTTTGCAGATCATCTTTGTAAATATATCAAAGGTGAAAACAGGCGCATTATTGCAGGATTTTGCTGCCATATCAGCAAGTTCGTTACCTTGTATCTCCATGTGACTTGGAACCCACATAAGCTTTATTTTGTTGGGGTATTTTGTGAGGATATCCTTAATGTGGCTTATAAGTCCAGTGTTATGGTTGGGATTTAATGAGGCTTCTAGTGCTGATAGGCTGTCAGTTCATATTATGGCTATCCCCCTTAGTTTTCCCATTATTTTTACTGCTTAGAGTAAAGCAATTGCCTCTGCAGTGAAAATTGATGCGTTTTCTGGCAAAATTCCGGCCTTTAATAGAGATCCGGTTTCTGAAGTGACGGCAAAGGATATGGTGTGCATTGATTTAGATCCGTCTGTGAAGATAGGTTTCCATCCTTTAGATTTAAGTTCACTAATTCCTTCGAGAAAATATGCCTTGTCTGTATTGTCTTTTTTATGTTCAGTCAGATTCAGTAGAACCGAGGATTGCTTTATGCACCATGGTGGATAAGATGGAGAGTAATGTTACATTTGTTTGATGGGAAGATAAAATCCTCTTACGCTGTATATTGTTCGAGCTATGGTTGATGGGAGACGCTTGGTTGTTTTTGATCTGATAACGGCGGTAATGTCCTTGTCAATAATGGAATTGTATGAGAAGGAGAATTTCGCAAGAAGTTTGGTAAAACATTTTGCTTGTCTTTCTTCTAAAGTAGGAAGTCCTGCTTCTACCATTATATTTTATGTTCTGGAGTCGATTTTAGGAGGTTAAGCGTTGTTTTGGGACATTTACCATATATGAATAGTACATAATCAATTTTACTTAAAACTAAAGCTCTGGTAATATTCCAAAGATAATTTTTGTGTACGTTCAATCTTTTACAAGCTAAATAGTTAACAATGTTAGCTCTCCCAGCTAGGCTCTTCTTAAGGTCTATCCAATATGGTTTCCAGTTGTACTAGATGGAGTGAAAAGTGACCTCCTTGATGGCCAGAATGCGCTGCTACTGCAAAAAAGGTTATGGTGCCTTGAAGTCCGTTCATATTTAGGCAGACATGCCAAATTTCAGTGCAATACTGTCTTTAGCTTTGTTTTGACAGCTGATTGTTGTTGACGTGTTTGGCATCATGTTGAGTATGGACAAAAACGATTTTCGTTCTCTCATAAAACATTATTTTTTGAGAGGCAAAACGGCGAAGGAAACAAGAGAAAAGTTGGATAAATATTAAAGGGCTAATGTTCCGTCAGATTACACAATCAAATATTGGTTTCGAGAGTTTCGTCGTGGCCGCAACTCCACTATCGATCAAGTCCGCAGCGACAGGCCCTCCGAAGCGGTTACAGAGGACAATGTCAAAAAAATACATGAAATGGTGTTGGCTGACCGGAAAGTGAGGGTGCGCGAGCTAGCAGATACCACAAAGATTAGTACTGAGAGCACACGCCATATTTTGGGCAATATTCTGCATATGAAAAAGTTATACTGGCGTTGGGCGCCGCGAATGCTCACTCCTGACCAAAAACACGAACGCGAGAGCACTTCGAAAGAGTGTTTTCACTTGCTGATGCGGAATCGGTTGGACTCCTGGCGTCGATTGGTAACTGGATTTGGATCCCTCAGACTATTATCTCTTCCCAAACCTCAAAAGATGGCTCATCAATAAAAAATTCAGCTCAAGCGAGGAATCATCGACGCCACGGAGGAGTATTTTGCAGACCTTCTGGAAAATTACATTTTGGACGGGATCAAGAAGTTGGAAAATCGCTGGAATAAGTGTATCAAACTAAAAGAGGACTATATTGAATAATTTTTTAATTCCAAGGAGGTCACTTTTCACTCCATCTAGTATCTATTATTAAATATCACCCCTAAGATTCTTAAATTATTTACATTTTGCACGCTAATATTATTCAAACTTAAAATTGGTTATGGGCAAGCTACTTCACGACAAACATGCAATATCTTAAATTTATATAATGAAAGCTTGGCCCCCGAGGCGGAGGTCCTATGTAGTATTTCTGTTAGTAATTCAGATAGGATAGATTCGGTTCTTTCTAGATCATTGAGCTTACTAATGATGAAAAAATCATCTGCGTAGCTGCAATGATCCAGATGTTTGTATTTTGCCACTATTGTACTTATTGGGTCTATAACTTAATTCGTGCGGTTTGCTAAGAGATGGCGTAACTTGTATTATTCCATTGGAACGTCATTGTACGTCATTTCAGTATATGTCATTCATTTGAAGCTTAAACAACAATAATTTTTTTTCACTCAAATATGTCGAACTTTGTGCCTGAAAAAGTGTTTTTGCGGCGAGTTCTTCTTCATTACTTTAATATGAAGAAAACTGCTGCCGAAAGTCATCGTATTTTGGTGGAAGTTTATGGTGAACATGCGCTAGCTGAGCGAATGTGCCAAAAGTGGTTTGCACGATTTAAAAGTGGTGATTTTGGCTTGGAAGACGATGAACGTCCTGGGCAGCCAAAAAAGTTTGAAGATGAAGAACTGGAAGCATTACTCTATGAAGATTGTTGCCAAACACAAGAAGAGTTCGCAGAATCTTTGGGTGTCACTCCAGCTAGCAGTCATTTCAAAACGTTTAAAAGCAGTTGGATATATTCAAAAGCAAGGAAATTGGGTTCCACCTGAACTCAAGTCGAGAGACGTCGAAAGGCGGTTTCGCATGTCCGAAATGCTGCTGGAACGCCACAAAAGGAAGTCATTTTTGCATCGGATTGTTACTGGTGATGAAAAATGGATCTATTACGACAACCCCAAGTGCAAAAAATCATATGTGAAACCCGGTCAACCAGTCAAATTAACGGCAAAGCCGAATATCCATGGCGCGAAGGTAATGCTCTGTATTTGGTGGGATCAGATGGGTGTGCTGTGAAACCATCAATGGACAACGCTACCGAACACAATTAATCCGTTTGAAGAGAGCGGTGGCCGAAAAACGCTCGGGATATGCGACCAGACGCGAGGCAATATTTTGTCAAAAGCTATAATGAAAAGAACCCCAACAAAGGGGATCCTTGAGGGATACCATTGTGCAGTGGAAGAGTTGAGGAGAAATGATTGTTAACCTTAACCGAAAATTTTCTATTCAAAAGAAAAGATTTTACATAACCAGAGGAGGCGTTTTGCTACTATTTTTTCTAGATAATCAGGAAATTAGCAAAATTGATCGGTAGCCACTAACTATGTTAATCGGCTTGTTAGACTTGGGCAAGGGGATAATATGTAGTAGCTAACTGCCAGCTTTGTGGAATTATGCCAGTCTCAAGAATCTTATTGTATAAGCGACAAAGCCTTGATTTTGTTGACGGTGGTAGGTTTTTAGCATAGGGTAAGATATGCGGTCCATACTTGGCATTTGACTTTTAATTTGGAGAGGCAGCTGTCCAGTTTCAGATTCGTTATCGCAAATTCAATGTGCCTTACTGATGGAATTGTGGTAGCTGAAGGGTGAGTATCATGAAGGCAATTGTTTTTCATGGTATTGAAGCTGTTCGGAAAGTGTTTGTCTTTTGACTGATTTGACCAAGTGAGGGCAAAGAAATTGCTAATCTCTGCTGCGCACGAAGAAGGGCCAGTTGGTGTTTCGATGCGTTTAATGGAACGTGGAACGGAGCTCCCAGTTATTCAGCGGATTTATGCCAAATTTTGAACTGAGTTCAGTTTGGATCGATTGAGGAAGTGAACTCTTGTAAGCTTTTGGCTTTGCTAATTTTCATTTCTCTCCGGAATAAAGCATTGAATTTTTTATAGTATAGGTTGGTATTGGTGGGATGTTTCTTAAAAAGTCTCCAAGTTCTCACTTTTCGGAATGTAAAGTTTTTAATGTGGGATTCCATCACGGGATAGAGCGGTTTGGGGTATAGAGATATTGGAGGCGGACCATATGGCTTTTAGGATCACTGCGGCTTCTTTGTTTATATTGGACGACGGTGTATGTTTTAAAAAAAAAATCAGTAATATAAATTTTAAACTTGTCCAAGTTGGCTTCATCAGTTTTACATGTGGGGATTAGTTGCGCGTTTGGCTTAGCGGAGCCTATTGTAACGTTAGTAATAATTGGAAAGTGGTCACTGTTGTGAAGATCCTCAAGGATTTTCCAAGAAATTCGCGGATGAAGTTCCGGTGAGCAACAGGTGATGTCAATGTGTGTAAAGGTTCTGTATGTGGAGAAGTGAGTAGCTGATCCGTCATTTAACACCACGAGGTTGGAGTCGGAAGATGTGTGAGTGTTATCTCTTCAGTTAATACAATGAATACGTGAGCATTCCTCGTGTGGAGGGGGTAAATAGCAATTTTTGCAAGTTGGTGAATTATTGCACCTGTTTTTGGGGTGGCCTAATTTTTGGCAAGAGACCCATCTCATCGGATTTAGGATATATTAGTCTACTTTGTAATTTACCCAACCTATTTTTATGTCATTGGTACGTTTAATGAGATCAAAGGTAACAATTGCGGCACCTGTCGGGACTAGATCAGAGTTAACTTTTTTTGGATTTTTTTTATGTCTACATAATATTTTATAATATATTTTTTTTTAATTCATTCAGCATCTCATCTTCTGGTATGTCAATTATGGAAAAGATTCTACCTTGAATTGAGCTGAATCCGACGTGCGAAACTATTTTTACTGGAATCGAATCGACGTATTTGGCGGCTTTGAAGAATTTTCCAGCCGTAAAAAGATTAGATTAGCATTGGTTTAACTTCCAAAATTTCTTTGGAAATATATTCCAATCCACGATTTATGTGGAAAGGGTTATATGCTGAGAGTGGTTTAAGATTGTCACCTAGTTTTTCTAATCCTGATACTACTAGATACCGGGGAAAATTGTCATCATTTCAAGAGATTGTTGGGAGTAATGGGAAGTTGTCATCAATGCAATTGCGTTTTGATTTTATGTTCCGATTTAAGGGAGCGCCCGGAGAAAGATCCCTAAATCGGTTACGATTAGGGAGGTCCGAGCCCCCTTTCATCTCTTATTTTTAGACAATTGAAATAAGTTAGGCCGCGTGGGTGGGAAAATTGACACTTCGAATGTTAACAAAGGAAAATAAAAATGATATACATAAATAAACCAACTACGCTATTTCACACACGTCTTTACACGGCGATTGCCTGACAGAGACTGTGATGTGTTAATTTAATGATACAATCTCTTTAAAGCGTCCGTATTAAATTCATTTAAAATAACATCTACTAGGTTTTGTTGTGCTTCACCCTTACAGCCATGTTTGCCGCTTGTTATTAAACTCGCAAAGGCATCACAATTACTACGATGCGTTTATATATCTGTTTAGTTAGGGTTCTTTTACGTTGCTTAAACGTAGATTACGGAATATGTGTCTGAACGACTCCTTCAGCAAACTTTCTGCAGGTAGAAAAACTTGAGTGTCTCGTGTAGCTAGTCAATATCGAATTATAACATTGTTTATTTTTCTTTGATTTTGCTTAAATTCCCAACAATTGTATTAGTCGACCAAAAATGTGCAATATGCTATATTCGCGTACAATGAGAATGTTCTGTAGACAGAACTACAATATTTGGTGCTACAGCTTGCATGAATGCTGACCTACTTAATACTTATTCTGTGTAAGAAGTAAGTTTATTGACACGAAAAGTGGATCAGCATAGTTGCTGTGAAATATACATATACGAAGGTTGGCTGAAAAGTTTCCGACCGAACAATGATACAAGACATTTTTTCTCAAAATTTTTTTTTATTTTTCTACATAGTCTCCTTGTAACTCTACACACTTCTCCCAGCGATGCTCCCATCTCCCTTGGCGGTTTTCTCTGCAAAGTAATTGATCACGAAGGTGATTGCCTCCTCATTTGACGAAAATCTCTGTCATCCGAGCCCAGTTTTCAGATGAGGGAACAAAAAGAAGTCGCTTGGGGCTAGATCTGGTGAATAAGGCGGATAGTCAAGCAGTTCAAACCGTAATTCATGGATTTTCGCCATGACAACCGCTGAGATGTGAGAAGGCGCGTTGTCTTGGTGAAACAGGATTTTCTTTTTCTGCAAATGTGGCAGTTTTTCCGCAATTTCTGCCTTCAGCTTGGCAAGTAATGATGCTTAGTATGCTCTTGTAATGGTTTTTCCTTTTTGAAGGTAATCGATTAAGATAACTCCTTTACTATCCCAAAACGCAGTCGCCATCACTTTCCCAGCCGAAAGAACAGTTTTTGCTTTTTTTTGGAGACGGCTCGCCCTTTGCAGTCCACCGTTTTGACAGAATTTTTTTTTCGGGCGTATATGGTGTATCCAATACAGTGATTAATCGGCGCCAAAACTCGAATTTATTACGCCTAAACTGCGCCAACAGAGCGTTGGAAATGTTCATTCGAATACGTTTTTGGTCTAACGTAAGCAAACGCGGCACCCAACGCGCGGACAGCTTTCTCATGCCTAAATCTTGATTTAACATGTAACAAACACGTTCTTTGGACATTTTCATAACCTCTACTATCTCTCTCACCTTAATTCGGCGGTCGTCTAACACCATTTGGTGAACTTTAGCAATGTTATCGTCAGTGTTTGCAGTTTTTGGACATCCCGAACGTTCATCATCTCCCAAGCTCTTATCGCCATGTTTAAATTCAGCTGCACAAAATTTCATTGTGGTAAATGGTGGTGCAGAGTCCCCATACACAGAGTCCAACTCATTTTTGATTTGCGTAGGCGTATTGCCTTTCAAAAAACAAAAATTTAATAACAGCTCGATACTCAATTTTTTCCATTTTCACAAAAAACACTCACACGACTCACTCAACTGTCAACTAAAAACTGCGCTTCCAAAATGACTGAAACTTCGGTAAGTAACTATCAGAAGATGCATAACTAGCATTCACTAGCTTTTATTGACGAGTACCGCTATCTTTACGTTGCGGTCGGAAACTTTTCAGACTACCTTCGTATAATGCATATGCAAACTAAAAATCCTGCCCCGCATTGAATAGAAGTTGCAAAACGATAGAGATTAATCTTTTATTTTCTTTCGAATGTTACGAGCACAGTAAACTGTTTGTTTATTTAGCCATAAAATTAATACTAATACATACATATGTACAAGTCTTACGTCAAGAAGATTTAACAATATTAATTAATTATAAAATAAATTTTTTTTGGACCTTGGTATACTGAAGTCTGTTAGATTGTTGAGTGGTACATATGTTAGTCTGGTAACTGATGAGTAGATAATATATCCTCTAATTGTTAGTTATTGCTGCTTCGTTACACAGCCTCCTTAAATCTTGGCAAAACCGGAACCGTTAATAGTTACATGGATTGTGATTGATTCCGCAGACTAGATTCGGGTAGTGCATATAGCCAAGAGTTTGTGCTATAAAGTTGGATCCAGCAGGGACTCTTCTGCATTGGTTTTATGTGAAATTTGTTAATTTCAAATTGGTGGTTGAGAAGAGATATCTCATAGGTACTAGCGTTGGATGCGATGTTGTAGCGGACCTTCTTCCTTGCATAGGAATCCCCCCACAAGAATTGACATGCAACCAGAAATGGTGACAATGGTTGTATATCAGCTAATGTTTCGTTTGAGAATACTTGCACGGGGATTAATCGAAACACTTCAGAGGCTATCAATGGTATTCTGATTTTGAAAATCAATTACCCGATCAAGCGTAATGATGCTTGTGCAATTCTACGAAACGCTAAAAAACTAAAAGGTACTAAAATCTAAATTCATAAAGATCTCCCGTACAACACGCGCCGTAGAAAAAACAACCTGCTCCAAATTGCAAAATTTCTTCGCGATAGGTTCCCCCGCGAAGAGTTAAGAGACGATAAACTTTTCATTGCAAATAACCTTTACACATGGGATCTGGCTTACGGTTTGAAATCTGATGTAAACGATCCGGTGGTGATACTACGCGCAATTTTCGGTAGCGATTGTCTATTGTTTTCTACTCTTGAACATTTCATGAATGAAGTTCAATGAGCCGACAAAACCGTAAATAATGTCAAACACCAAACGTCAAGTTTGACGACGGAAGTTAGAAACATTTCATCTCTAAGAATGGGCGAAACAGCCGTTGTGCAGAATCCAGAAAATTTGGGTGCAGACACAAGTAAGCGCTCGAGTTTACACGATCGAAGAAATTGAGGCGAACCCGTCTACCAGGAACATATGAAATATATACAGTTAAAACTATTAGGTTATAATGTCGCAGGACTATGTTAAGAATTTTGAATTATTTGTTATTTTTGAAACTCATGTCTTAGAAGGCGAGATAACGAAATTCAAAGGAACATTTAGGGACTATGAATTGAAATGAATTCCAGCAGTGAAAACAAATACATTTGGAAAGGTAGCGGGGGAGAACTATCCGCGGGGGAGCTATCGAAAATGTCTTGAAGGAGTTGTTATGAGTTTTAAGCTAGTTGAAGAAATGGATGTCTTGGAAGTAAAAGTCATGGGTTCTGTCCTCTTTATTGTACCAATCTACCTGAACTATAATCACTGCAATCGAGATTATGACAAACTTTGCGACACTCTTCAGGACTTAGGGTCAATGGATATATTACTTGTTGGCGATTTTAATCATAGGATTGGATTGTCACACAATAATTTTGAAAGTGGATCTGTTCCAAAAATGATTAATCCAACCCATAGATCAAAAGACGAAGTGTGGGATAGGAAAGGTGCTAAAATGCTTGAGGTTTCTGATGCTTTAGATTCAAGGATTCTAAATGGAAGCTGTAAAGGGGATCGGTATGGTGAATTTACGTTTATTCGAGGAACGGCTTGCTCTGTCATTGACTACTGCCTTGTGGCCGGGAAATGGAACTCTATTCTGAGTAACTTCAAGATATCTGCACAAACTTTCTCTGACTACATGCCTTTGGAAATTTCTTGTACAATTTCGGGAACTGAAGAAACGCTCAACACAAGGCAAATGGGGCTACTGCCAAAGTTGACATGGAGAGATAGATTTCAACCTATATACCAAAATAATTTAGATCAAGAACTTGTCAAACGAAGGTTGATAAATAATCTGCTGCACATGGATGACCTAACTCGAGTAATGATTGAAGCTGGTCCAACAAATACCACAGGCAGGCGTAGGGTTACTCCAAAACAGATCTGGTTTGATGCAGATTGCCATAAAGCTAGAAAAAAATCTTTTTCGCTTCTAAGTCTCTTAAGGACTTACAATACTTCTTGTTCGGCCAAAAGGAAACATCTGGAGAAACAAACCGTAGCCGTTTTAAATTCATCGAGATCCTCAGCAGAATTTTGGAAAGCGGCCCAAACTATCAACGGGAGAAATAACAAAATTGCATCATCCTTACAAGCATCTGAACTTCGCGACTATTTTAAGAATCTGCTCAACGCTCTTCAATTTTCACCTCCGCCACAGTATGCGGCACCATTTTTTGAAGATGAGTTTTTAGATGCTCCATTTACAGTTTTTGAAGTGCAAAATGTTATCAAAAAATCTAAAGTTGGTAAAGCACCAGGAGACGACCGAGTACCAGAAGAATTCTATAAAAATTGTTCAGTTCAATTTCTGTCCGCATTAACCAACGAATACAGTAGAATATTTGAAACAGCGAGTGCTCCAGAAAGCTTTAAAAGGTCAATAATTTTTCCTCTACATAAGAAAGGATCGTACGACAACCCGGAAAATTATCGAGGCATTTCTTTCCTGAATACGTCGGTTAAGCTGTTTAGTACCTTAATCTTCAATATATTTACGCAGTGGATCGAAAACAAGAAAATACTGAATGAATTTCAAGCTGGATTTAGGAGAAACTATTTGACCTTAGACCAAATATTCACCCTGACAAATAATCCGGAGAGCTTCAAAAGAAGGAACGAGAAGTTATACGCTTTCTTCGTCGGCTTTCGTGCTGCCTTTGATTCTATTGCACGTGAAGCATTTTTTTACAAGCTATATAAAATGGGAATCTTTAGCAAAATTGTTATTTTATTGAAAGCGATGTACGAAAACAACGTCGCGTACGTATGGGATGATGAACTTGCATCTGAGGTCTTTGAAACGCAAATGGGAGTCAAACAAGGTTGTGTTCTGAGCACGCTACTTTTTATATTATTCATAAATGATATTGTAGAGGCAATTGGAGGAGGAATTCAGTTTGGAAGTATGCAGATACCAGGACTAGTTTTCGCCGACGATATAGTTTTTCTTTCGGATTCAGTTGAAGGATTGCAGTGGATGATCAAGCGACTTGAGAGTTATTGTGAACTTTGGAACTTAGAGGAATCCAAAATTATGATATTCAGAGCTGGTGGCGGCAGATATGCTCGTAATAAAAAATGGACCTACAAAGGAGAGATTGTTTCAAAAGTTCGGGGGTATAAGTATCTAGGCGTATTAATTACGGCGAATCTTAGTCTGAAAAAGCATTTCCAACTTAAACTGGCTGAGGCGAAAAGAGTTGTTTCTTCAGTATGGGGCCGATGCATCAATAATAAATATATTGAGCACAGGTCTAAGATAAAATTATTTCGTGCGACTGCTGCCTCTATATACTATATACTAGGGGAATTCTTTTCAAAAAGTGGGAGGAGTTGGGGGATAACATCGGTGAAAATGTGCGCGTTGCCACAGACATTTGTACTGCTGATTTAAGGAAGATTTTATTAAAGAGAGCAAACTCTACTTTGTACGATAAATGTAAAACGGAAGCAGTAACTTCACAACATAGAATACTCTATAGTCAACTGAATTATAATCTTCAAGAACACACGTAGTTTCTCAATCGCTTTCTGCTGAAGATGATTAATTTAAAGTAAGAGGTGAAATAATCAATTTAAATTACATCCCACATCGTCCTGACCTGCCAATTCTATGTGACTTGTGTAACCTACAAGAAAGACAAGAAAGGGAGGATGTATACCATTTTATTGCCAGATGTCCTATCTTAAGCAAATTTCGTGTGAGATACTATACTTTGGTGTAAACAAAATGGATATGAATGACGTTCTGAACATTTTAAACGGTGAACTTGGTTATGAAGCTTTGTATAAATACACTTCAATCGCACTTGATTACAGAACACGAATTGTTGAAGGAGACTTCTAAATAAACATATATGTATTAAATTTTATTAAACGAATTGTCAATCTGGTAGACGACTTTGTGCCAAACCATAGTAAACTTAAGTTTATCAAATTGTAATAGTTACTCTAAGTACTTTTTCTTTTAAATAAAGTTTTCAATACTACTACTATTCATTTTGAAAATCGTTTAAAATTCGGTATCGCAGTTAAAGTTTGGTGCGCAAGGGACAAGAAGATTTGCGATAAGTTTTCCACAAAGAGCTCTCTTGTCATGATTTTTATTCAGTTAATTAGGTCGTCCTGAGATCGTGATATAACCTTGAAGTGATCCGCTATTTGTCTTTGATCTCGGTTCATGAGATTTACCGTAGTTTCTAGAAAGGATGTCTGGTTCTTAATATGGGCAAGCATCAACTCCTTATTGTCTCTCAGCTTTTCAATTGCTTTGGAGATATTTTCGGCATACTCGGATTCGAGTACACCGAATAATGTGCTTGCGAGATTCCCTATGACATTTAGAGCTCCTCTTTTACCTCGGTTGCTACTGGATGAGGGTAATAGTTTTATCAATTCTGCTACCAGGTGTACTATTTGGTTCGTAATTTTTTCGCGGTGGTCCAGATTTCTGTATATTTTTTCAAATCGCGAGCCTGAGTTCCACACCATCTCCAGTTTTCTTCCATAAAGTTCCATATCAAAGCGAGCTATAATATTCCATTGTCTGGATATTACGTATGCTAATAAAATATTTTCAAATAAATTCCAGGATGGGAACTGAATGGGTCTTCCTTTGCTCATGCGAAGAGTAATGAGTGTCATCAAAATCATTACCAGGGTAGAACCCAACTATCTCTTTACTCATTCTTTGAAATGTGTTGATATGCTATATGGTCTAATAAGGCAGAGCTTTTTTATGCCATAGATTTCTGCCAGAGCTCTAGCTTACTAGAAGCAAGGGCTAGAAGGCCAAAAGTGAGAAGACAACTTGTTGGAGTTCGAATTGAATCCGCTTTAGTATTCTAAACGTACGACTTACAATACATATATACGAGTACACACATTCCTGCTGGCATTTCCATGCATATTGAATTGACAAAGTATCGATGAATTTTTGAACCTCAATTGGCCCACTAAATCTTGACACATGATCCAGCTTCCAATATGGACATAATAAGTAATACATTGTAGAGTGTATGCTATGCAAAACATTGGTGACACATTCCCCATTGACGTAGGCGGTGCATTAGTGTTTACAATGTTTGTTATGCCTGCATTCTTGCGACGTCATTAGTTTAGCTGTCGTACTGAAGTGTCTTTTATAGTTTAGGGTATACGTCTGGTTTGAAATGCGACGGTTGTGATTTTAATTTTTTTTTTTATAATGAGCGCGCGCTCAAAGGGTTTTTGTACCCTTAAAATGTTTGTACACAGCGCGGGCGAAGGAAATTTAGGGAGGAAGAAAGGACAGGCACCGATGTACATTGTTTTTAAATGTTTGTAAGTTATAACGACCAGGGAATAGAGATCGGCAAGGCATTCCATAAGCGAGTTGTACGGCTTAGGAAAGAATCACGATATTTTAGAGTACGTCGTGAGAAAATGGGCTTGAGGGTATACTGATGAGCATTCATAACGTGACGGGTGTTACGATTGAAAGTTTGAATGGGTGGAATGCTACTGACGATTTCAATGGAGCACTGGTGGTGGAAATAGCGATAAAACAAAGTGAGACAGGAGACATTACGTCGGTGTTCGAGGGTGTCAATTGATTGACTGATATTAGTATCACCAATGAGTTTTATCGCACGGTATTGAGTCCTATCTAGCAGGTTCAGAGATGTTTTAGGAGCACCTGAACAGATGTGGGCATTGTACTCCAGTTTTGGGCGGATGAATGCCAGATCAGAGGGGGGAAAATATTTCTTACATCGCTTGAGGAAACCTAGACATTTCGCAGCCTTTTTGGCGACATGTGTCACTGACACATATACCGAGAATGGAAAGTTTATCGGTTTCGACGATTTAAGTGCCATTCATGGATAATGGCTGGGTATTTGAATTTCGCTTTAATGACAGCAGAGAGCATTGAGTTTTGGAAGAATTAAATTCCACTCGGTTGATAGTTCCCCAATTGGTTATGCTGTTAATATCGGAATTTAATGAGCTTAACATACGCTGCCGTTCCCGTTCTACAACCGAAAAGCAGGGACGTGAGCCCGGAAACGAATATGAAAAGCAGAGAGTACTGTCATCAGCAAAAGAATATATTGGATTAGAAGTAGCAGACAAGAGATCATTAATGAAAATCAAAAAGAATGTCGGAGACAGAACAGAGCCCTGGGGCACACCGGAATTTATTTTGCGCATATCCAACTTGAAACCATCTATGACAACTTAAATTGAAGAAGAGAGTCATCGAACCCAAAATGTCAAATGCCTTAGAAATATCAAGTGCTACTATCTTGCTTCGCCAGACTGATGTACTCGTACGCTATGGTTCTACTTTTCGGTGAGACATGCCATCAAATCACCAGTGGACCTGTTGCTACGAAAACCATATTGCCGGTCATTGAGAAGTTTTCGTGTTTCGAGACATTCCATGAGCTGACAGCTTATCAGCGTTTCCATGACCTTGGAAAGAAGGGACTTAAGTGCAATGGGTCTGTAGGAGAAGAGAGAAGGAGATTCGCCTTTTTTAGGGGCGGGCTGGATAAATGCTGTTTTCAATCTGCTCGGAAAGAGTCCTAAGGAGTAAGATGATGAAAAAGCTTACGCAGTGGTTTTGTCAACGAGGTAGAACACCTCTTCAGAAGAAGGGGAGATATACCATCGGGACTAGCAGATCTGTGAATGTTAAGATCTTTTAGAACTCTTGCTACTACACGAGTGCGAAAGTGAATTTGTCCCATTGAAGATTCGAGGCACTCAAGTGTAGGCGGGGACAGAGCACAATCTGGGAGTGTTGAGATGGCCGCAAAGTGTGCAGCAGGCAGATTGGCCTTGCCCAAAGAGCTGACAGCTGGAATGTCATTGTAAATGAGAGTTGGGATGGAGGAAGAGGCAGAATTTCTAATCTTTTAGATGAACGACCAAACATTTTTACTGCCTTTGGGACATTGCAGTATATTTTACCTCAGTATTTGTTCGTATTGGAATTAAACACGCTTGAGAAAGACGATGCAGTCAGTTCTGGCTCGTTTAAACTTTTTTCGGTTTTCCTCTGTCGGGTTGGTCTAATTCTCTAACCCTAACAGCCTCTTTACAGCTCGAGTCGTACCATTCCTTTTCTTTTGGTTTGATACTCTTCATCCGATAAGGGATAAAGCATCTCATCTCAAAGAGAATAGTTTCTGTGATCATGTCAGCAGTGGCATCCACGTCGTTATCGAGGAAACATAACGACCAGTTAAAATTCCTAAAAAAGTTATTGAGTCCGCTCCAATTGGCTTTCTCATATTGCCATACGGTTCTTTAGGGCTCATTTACAATCTGGAAATTTATTTTCTGCAGCGAAGATCTCAATACACCGTCCTTCGGGTGTTGTCTGTCCAGAATGTCGAAGCCAACCAGAATTGTGCATATTCTTTGCCAACTTAAGAACACAGTGTTTAAATATTCTTTTATTGGCCTTTTCTTCGGCAACTCGTACCAAACCATCATTCCCCTTAATCCATTTGACTATCCTACCTAGCTGCCATTGCAGATTGCCATTGCAGTTGTGTTCCTTTAGTACAACCATCATTTCGTCCTTTATGTAACAGTTCTCTGGTTTTCACCTTTGGCCATGTTGTAATTCGCTTAGATATTCATTGAAACAGAGCGTTCAGAACTGCTGTTTTAATGCCGTAATTGTTCTCCGCCCTTTCTTCAAATTATTACTTGAGGTTTGGGGAGAAGGATCAATTGAGTTGGTTAATGCTTTACTTATAAAAAAGTGTCCAGAGATTAATGCTGCGAGGCCGTTCGGATTAAAACAAAGTGGTGTGAGTGGTCTTGATTGCTTCTATCTCAATCATAAGGGTTTCTCATTCCTCCTAGGTTAGATTTGCTGCTTCCAAATTTTGTTTCAGGAAGTATTTGGCAGATTTAACTGCTGCCTTCCATAAGGCGCCGAAATGCCGTGCTCGTGGCGGAATAAAATTAAATTGACTTCCATTATCTAAGCAAAATGTTGCTATTTTTTCCTTGAGCTGCTTGAACTTCCTGTAGTTGATTTCGTGCGCCGATAAAGTTTAACAATTTCCTCTTCTTCCAAGAAAACTTTTAAGCTTGGATATAAAGGCCTCGCTCGCAAAATGGCTTTGGTGATAAATGGATACACACAGGGTCAAACAAATATGGTATACTCCTGTGTTCACGACGGGTCTTGTTGGCTATACTCGAGTCGCTGGTAGATCTCTCATTATTTACGTTTGGGTTTCGCTCTTGCACAACGAATGCAATTCTGACCTAACCATAGTCTTCTCCCTGATAGGCCAATATTTTTGCCGCATTATAGCTAGGAAAATTATTTTTAATTTGAATTTTTGGTTATTGTATGTTCTGCTGGGTGTTTGCCTGAAGCTCAGAATTGGCGCCTCCAATCGTCTTCTAATCCGCAGGATTCCTTCGCCATCCAGATTCTGTACAAATCTTCCGCTTAGAAGTTTATCTATTTGTGGTTAGAGTCAACTATATCTTTCACAAAAATATTTGAGTTGAGTTATGGATATCCATTGTAGTGGAATTATCTGATGGTTCGTTTGACGTATTTTAAAGAATATAGTTAATTTGCGTAAAAACCTTGATAAAAATCTTTTTCCATCTGCCTTGCGATATAAGTCATGCACAATGACTGAGTGTATGTAACAACTGGAGATTAGCGAGTTGTATACGAAAAAACTGTTGGCTAACTATATCTCGTGCAAAATCTGTAACACTTTGATTCAGCTAACTATCGAGAAGATTTTTATGGGGCAGGAAAATGAGTTATCCTGTAAGGATAACTATAGAAAAAACGCGAACGGTGAGGGGCTTAGTTTTCTCCCTGACTGTTCGACTCACGTTAAAACAAATCCGAGTGTTACTTTTAATACAAAGCCTTATTTGATTTTGTCTTAAGTTTTACCAACGAATACCTGCTAAACTCTAAAATACACCATTGCTAACTTATGACCCACTTCGTACAAAGTGGCGCAAAAGTTGTCACCCGATGTTCTTTGGCTGTAATTTTTTTATGAATGAAAAACATTGGTTCTGCTTTTGGATTATGTTTATTTGATGTCTTTAATTTTTTCCCCAGTAGGTAGAGAAAATGATTTCGGCTAAATGGCTGCCGCCAGAATTGATGACCATTCGGGCCGGATTTGTGGCATTTCCCATCACTCTTACCAAAACTTCAGTCGATAGGTCCTCGCATTCTCGACGGATATTCTCTTGGAGAGCTTCAAGAGTCTGAGGATTGCTGATAAAGACGTGTGACTTCAAAAAACCCCACAAAAAGAAGCCTGGAACGGTTAAATCACGACTCGGAAATGCAGCCCTCAGAATTTCGGTTGTCGCTCGTGCAGTATGCGCCGTTGCTCCCAATTCATCCAATTGAGTGTTTCACCAAAATTCTCTAATTCTAAAGACAGTTGATTGATGCCCAATTGCGTGGCACGTCGTCTGGTCGATACTCTGGAGTCCTCTGTGATATCTTCAACCACAGCTGCGATATTCTCAGCAGAACGGCTGTTCCTAGGCCGGCCAGACCTGACAGCATCTCGTGATGTCCCATACTCTTCTAGGCAAACGGCTCAATGTCATAGTGTTTGCCAAGTTGGTGTCGGACGACTGGGAAATCTGCGCCGAAATTCACGCTGCGACAACACCACCGACGAATTATTCCACGAAAAAACTCGTAACAATTAATCCGCGTTCTTTAGGAGTATAGCAATTCATGTCTTGTTGACGTGTATTGTGTATCTGTTTACTTCAAAAATGTCAAAGTACGAGTATAATTGATATTTGCCGCCATTTGCAAAAATTATAACATCTTCCGATAAGGTGAGGACTGATGATTTTTGTGTCACCTAGTATATTTGCGTGCAAGGTAACCGGTTCATCAGCATTATTATTCTTTGGAGAACTTCGTCTTAAGAAGAATATACCCAACGAGTGCGATCATATTCCTGCACACTTACCCATTACGTGCTTACTCAAATCAAAATTATTAATTATATTAGGTGATCTCAATATAAATATTGAATGAAACTGTCTCTAACTACTTGGCTTTACTTGCTTCACATGGTGCTTTATTAACGAGCCCACTTGGCCTGCTCGGGGAGTCGCCTGGATCATATTTATGGTCTTCTAAGGAATGTTGCTCTCAATGAGTGCGTAACGTGTGTATTTTATGTCAAAATTACTGACCACAGTATGACAGGACTCCTAATCCCTATATCTAGAGTTTGCAGATCTTCTAATTTCTTTCCAAAAAGATGTATAGTTGACTACGTTGAACTAAAATATTCTTTGTGCCATGAGTATTGGGAAGACGTTTATACTTCTAGTAACTCTTCAACTGCCTACTCAATTTTCATTAGTTCTCTCAAGAAACACATCTTATCCTGTTCCTCTTCACTTCCCTCAAAAAATTGGTTAAAAGACTAAAACCTTGGATATCTAGGACATTGTTAAACAAAGTTATAGCCAAAAATGGACTTAGAATTAAGTCCAATAAATATCCTAATAATCAGAGTCTTAAAAGAAGATGCAAGGAATTATGTGTCATTCTAAAAAAAACAGATTCCTATTTGCCGAGGTAGTTACAATACATATTACCGTGCTCTTTTCACTTCTGCACATTGTAATCTAGAAAATGAGTAGCAGGTAGTTAATAATACACTAAATAGATCTTCTGCTGCTAAAAAACTTACTGTTTTAAGTGTTGATAATTCTGAACCGTTATTTTGCTAATATTGGTTGCAGTCTACAACCGACTTCTGTCCCTTCAATTTGCTGTACTTGTCCTTCCATATGCGAACTTGTTGAACCCTTGCATAACAGTAGTTTAGATTTCTAAACCATTTCCCCTTCTGAAATTTTAAAAATTATTGCATCTCCGAGTATACCCAACTTGAAGTCGAGAATTTATTTGGATTGAAGTCCCATAAATTTTTACTTTGCCGCAAATAGCACTATAGCGCTTCCCTTATATTTTATTCAGATTACACTTTTGATCCTTTTTTTCCATTTTTTTATTTTTATGACTAGAAAGGAGGTTTTCCCTTTCGTAGTTTTTTTTTCTTTTTTTTTGCTACTACCTGATTCGAAATTGTCGAATTGTAGAGGTTGAGTACGGTAAATGAATCTAAAAAAGTTATCCAGATCAGTCCCGGAACTACAAGATGCCGATAGTCCTTTAATAAGTGGCGGTAGAACGGTGACTGCTCCCGCTACCGGCAAGGCTCTTGCACTGTGGAACAGAAGTAAAATTGTGACAGGCCATGGTGCACCAAATTTTCAAAGAGTAGTAAGACTGTGGCAAGCTTTTTTTTATATTTTAACAACTTAACTCATAGAAATTATTTTCGTTTCGGACTGTTATTATTTCAATTCAATTTTCACCTAGTTCTCGAACTTGTAGATTTTAATGCGTGGAAAAAATGATGAACTAAAAAAAAAGAGAGGAATCTATTAGAAGAATACCCCAAACGGATGCGATTATATTCCTGCAGACTTTTTTTCCATTACTAGATGCTAACCGTGGCTTCACTCGCTCATCAGTGCTTTTGTTATGATGAGTAAGTAAATTTTAAGTAATTTTACAAATACCAATTTATAAGTACATTGGGGGTGGTGCAGACATATATGTGTGTATGCATAGATGTATGTAGTGCACGTAGATAACACTAATAATGTTAAATATAAAAATAAAAATTCTTTGTTACCAATTATATATTGGAAGACCTTAACTCAACACAGTTCTATAAACAACGTTTCTGGTCTTACATCTTGGCAAGGGCATGGTTTCATGAGTAAAAGACGGTTTTTCTAAACGCACACTGGCTACTTTGAGAGTTTGCCCTTGGGCTTTCTTTACTCTCATTACAAAAGTACTTTTTAGTGGAAATTGCAATCTTTTAAATTAGAAAGGTAAATCCGTCGCGTCGGTCTAATTGGCACTCGTGGGATCAAAACACTTTCTTCTTTAGCTCTGCTACTAATTATAATAGCATCTGCAACAATACGATCTTCGGCGATTTTTCGAAGAGCATCTGCATATTGTTATGATCCTGATCGTTGTGCAGTTTTACTCGTATATTTGTCATAAAGTTGACGCCCATGCATTTATTTCATCTGCCGGTGTGCCTTTGATAATTACCGGCAGAATGCCGAGCTGACCATCGACCATTCGCAACAATAACGCGCAAATGTAGTGGAATCGTCATACACAGTGCGGGCATTCCTACCTTCCTGCTCATGGTCATACTCTTGCTAGCACTCGATCACTGCCGATGCTGTATTACATTGTCATATAGCGCGTGCAGTGACTTAGTGTATGTAACAATCGATGGACAGCGAGCTGTGGATTTGAATTTTGTTGGTGTGCTGGGCATAACACCCACAACCGTTTGATTCGGTAAACCAACTCTGAATTTTTAACTTCACAGCTGTGCTTAGTATCGTCTGTGTTTGTGTTTTTTGTGTTTGTCTTTCTTTATAATGACTCGGCAATTCAGATTGGATATTGCTAATATACGTGGGCTAAAAAGTAATCACTTTTCTGCGTACTTCCACGTCTGCAAATATAGACCAGCTGTTTTTGCACTTAGTGAAACACAGGTATCTGATCTGAAGCTACCTGGCTACGAACTAGTGCCATTATTCTTCTCCCACCGCGGTCTCGCCATTTGCGTACGTAGTGATGTTACTTACCAAACTCCACTACAATGTAGTCCCTGCTCCAATCCGGAATTCAATTTCATGTGGTTAAAATTCCATCTCCGTAAGCAAATTATCCACTAATGCTTTATTTACAGACGCCCTAAACTGAACAGCAATTCGACTTTTAACGAATTCGATGCACTATCTGACTCCATTCAAAGAATTGTATCCCTGTATCCTCATACTGAAATCGTTATTACGGCGATTTCAATATACACAATTCTGGTTGGCTTCGACATTCTGAACAGACAACACCCGAGGGAGGGTGTGTTGAGATCTTCGCTGCGGAAAATAACTTAACCCAGCTTGTAAATGAGCCCACACGAATACCAGACGTTGACAGTCATACCGCCAACACCATGGACTTGTTTTTAACTTCTCACCCTGACAAGTACTGCGTTGATGTGCTCTCCCCTCTAGGCTCGTCGGACCATTGTGTCATATCAGCTAAATTCTCGTACACCCACCACAAAGTTAGAGAAAAGATCCCTAAAAGAACCGTATGGCAATACGAGAAAGCCAATTGGAGCGGACTTAACAACATCCAAAAAATACTACAATGTCCCAAAGGCAGTAAAAATTTTTGGTCGTTCTTCAAAAATATTAGATATTCTGCCTCATCCTCCATCCCAACGCTCATTTATAAAGATATTTCAGCTGTCAGCTCTATGGATAGGGCCAATCTGATTGCTGCGCACTTTGCGGCCACCTCAACACTCCCAGATTGTGCTTTGTCCCCGCCTACACTTGAGTGCGTCGAATCTTCAATGGGACAAATCCACTTTCGCACTCGTGTAGTACCAAGAGTTCTAAAAGATCTTAACATTCACAGATCTGCTGGTCCAGATGGTATAACTCCCCTTCTTCTGAAGAGGTGTTCTACCTCGTTGACAAGAAGACTGCGTAAGCTTTGTCATCAATCCTACTCTTTCGGACTCTTTCCGAGCGGATGGAAAACAGCATTTATCCAGCCCGCCCTTTAGGCGAATCTTCCTCTCTCCTCCTACAGATCCACTGCACTTAAGTCCCTTCTTTCCAAGGTCATGGAAACGCTGATAAACCGTCAGCTAATGAAATATCTCGAAACACGAAAACCTCTTAATGACCGGCAGTATGGTTTTCGTAGCAACAGGTCCACTAGTGATCTGATTGCATGTCTCACCGAAAAGTGGAACCAAAGCGTACATCAATCTGGCGAAAACAAGATAGTTTCGCTTGATATTTCTAAGGCATTTGACAGAGTTTGGCATCTGGCTCTTTTGTCGAAAATGCGTGCTCTTGGGATCGAGGACTCTCTTCTTCAATGGATTGCAAATTACCTTTCGGAACGTTCAATTCAAGTTGTCTTGGACGGTTTCAAATCTGATATTCACAAAATAAATGCTGGTGTGCCCCAGGGCTCTGTTCTGTCTCCGACATTCTTTTTGATTTTCATTAATGATCTCTTGTCTGCTACTTTTAATCCAATATATTCTTTTGCTGATGACAGTACTCTCTGCTTTTCATATTCGTTTCCCGGCTCACGTCCCTGCTTTTCGGCTGTAGAACGAGAACGTCCGCGTATGTTAAGCTCATTAAATTCTGATATTACAAGAATAACTAATTGGGGAACCACTAACAGAGCAGAATTTAATGCTTCCAAAACACAATGCTGTCTGCTGTCATTAAAGGGAAATTTAAACACCCAGCCATTATCCATGGATGGCACTTGCATCGTCGAAACCGATAAACTTTCCATTCTAGGTATGTGTGTCAATGAAAACTTAAGTTGGAATGATCACATATTCGGTGTCGTCAAAAACGCTGCTAAATGTCTAGGTTTCCTCAAGCGATGTAAGAAATATTTCACCCCCTCTGATCTGGCCTCAATGTGCAGCGTGTCCTCTAATTGGATGACGATAATTTGGGAAATGATTCCTGGGCATATTCTAAGAAAAAAATCATTCCACAGTAAGGGTCTATCTCCAATGTTGAACTCATTTATCGAGGATTTAAGAAAAAGCTTACCTTGGTGTACCCTGACCCATGTTAACGGAAATTTCTCTGTTAGTACTAATGGTAAAAACTTCGTGTAGGACGAAGTAATACCAGCCTTTATAACGGCGTTTAAATAAAGTTGATATCTTGTTCGAGTGTTTAGATATCCACTTTCTAAGCCTGTTCCATTTTCATTGCCTATCCTAATTATCGACTTTGAGGTCGCTTTCCTCCAGAAAATGCCGAATCAACATAACGTTTTACTATTTTTTCTTTTGAAAGTAACAATAATAAAGAAAAAATCATCAATGAGTTTGCAGAAAAAACCACAGATTCTATGATACTTGGAAAAACCTGGAGCAGTTAAAATTTATAAAAAACGGTTTTTTTACTTTAAGCTCCAAAGGCTATGAATAAAAAATGATTTTGTGCGGTCTTAGGTAGTACTTAACAAACTTATACTAACTTATTGGCCCCACACAGGCACTCTAAGCTACACTAAATTCTTATATCTATGTCTTTCGACTTTGTTTACATTTTGTTTAGGAATATTGATTGCCGATCATCTCTTATGGAGATGGCACAGCAGTTCAACCTTCACCTCTGTTGGGTGCCGGGCCACAGAGACGTTCCAGGGAATTGTAGAGCCGATGAACTCGCCAAAATTGGAACCACTTTACCTATTCTACCGGAAAGGGGTAGCATAGGTATCCCAATCGCTGCGTGCAAACTAATATTAAAGCTGGATGCCAATAAAAGAACAGACCTTAGGTGGACTGTTGGACCAACATGTCTAGCGACCAAACGAATCTGGCCAAAACTGCATCTGTATCGCTCTAAATGTCTGATCCTTCTAAATAAGGAACATCTCAGCGCTATCATAGGTGTCATCATTGGACACTGCCTTATAGGCAAGCACGCAAGAAGGCTTGGCGCCTTTACAAATGATTTCTGCAGAAGCTGCATGGAAGAGGAGGAGGAGGAGACAACCCTTCACCTACTCTGTACATGTCCAGCTCTCTCCCAGAGAAGAAAACTTCACTTAGGAGCCTTCTTCTACAACGACCTAAACGATCTGAAAAATACAGACGTAAACAGTCTCCTTCGCTTCGTCAGAAGCTCAAACTGGTTCCATCGGTAAGAGGATCATAGATCCACGTAGCATCACAATGGGCCATTAGGCCTAAGTGGGTTGGTTTTTATCCAACAGCCACTCTTACCTACCCAACTACCTACCTTCGGTCAAAGCAAAAATATAATATGGAAGCTTTTGAGAGTTAAGATAGACAAAAGTGATAAGCCTTTGGGTGCGTAATTGATGAAAGGGTTAGGAACGATGGTAGTTTTTAAAGCTAGAACTGATTTTTTGCAGGTGTAAGATATGTTTAGAGGAAAATGGGGTTCTTTAGCAACATTTGTGGGAGAGATGCTGAATTTTTAGGTTTAGGGTAGTCCCTCCTGTTGGATTGAAACCACAATATTTTTTCGAGTTGTGCAATTGATCCAGATAGAGGCAGCCTTATGAAGCAAACAAGCGAGGTACAGTCGATCATTTTGGTAAATTCTGCCGTCTCTTAAGCGGAAATGGACGTAGCGGCCGTGTTCACCGATATCAGCTAGTTGCTTAGTAATCATTACAGTGGGGGGAAGAATAGGGTCTAAGGTTGGAGATGCAGAAGTTTTAGACGTGTTGAGGTTGTTAACCAACGAGGACGGGGGAGGATTGAAGGTATGAGAACGGACGAAATTCGGATAAGAGATGGATTTTGAAGGTAAGTCGACAACGGTTTGGCTTTTAGTACGGAGGAAGTTAGGCGTGATATTGAAAGATACGTATTTGGGAAGACTAGATTTCGTGAAAGTTTATTGGATGAATAGGGATATGAGAAGTTAAGAATCCGTTCTGTGATGAAAAAGAGGGAAATGTTCCCTCCGTAAAACTCCAGTTAGAATCACGATGAAAAGTCGAGGATTGTTTATTGGGCTCGGGGTTGTGATTGGGGTTGGGGTTAGCAGTATACAGATTAGGATTAGCATTTGGCTTGTGCTCCGGGTAATCTGATTATTGTTTTAAATAGAATAATTCAGACTGATAAAGAAAGAATTTGTACACTTTCTAGTTCAGCGCAGCGTAAATTTTATAATATTTTGTATGTGCCAAAACGTTGGCTGTCGGCTGCCATTTGAAGTAGCTTTATTATTGTTATTATTTACTTATTTTTTTAAAGCAGCCTTCGTGGATCATATTTTTTAGAGTCGTGCAGTGTCTTGTTATTGATGTATGTTAATAAATTCTTTTTGTTTTTGATTTTTTTTCTATTTATGGCCTTCCTATGTCCATACCAAATTCTATCAAAATCGGTTCAGCGGCTTAGCCAAGAAGACGTCACAGACAGACATAGTTACTTTTGTATTTATAATATTAGGACGGCTTCGATAGACAACATCTAAAAGATGTCTTTGGCATCTTCGCTGTGGAAAACAATTTAATCCAGCTTGGAAATAAATTCACATGAATACCATATTGATAGTCATGCCACCAATGCCTGATAAACATTAGGTTATCCAAAAAGTTTTTGCGATTAAGGGTACTCGTAAGAATTTTAAATTAGAAAGCTAGTGCTTTATTTAAGAATCACATTTATTATACGAAACAAGAACAGTTACAATCTAGCATTTTTACCAAGAAAAAAGGACAACCTCTTTGAAGGCGCTCTGAATATCGCAACGATTGTTCATGGGTTTTATTTACAAGAAATAGTCCACATGTTTGCAGAGGTGGTGAGTGGTGGATGTGGAAATTGGTCTAACGTCTGTAGCGTTTGCTGTTTAAGTTGGGGTCTAGCAATGTCATTCAGGAGGATCGAATGTCTGTTCTGATGTCGACTTCTTGAGAGCACTTCTATTCTGGATTCAGAAAAGTATGGTGGATTATTTCTGGTTGTTATAATAATTTATTCTTCACCGCTTATCATAATTCAATTGAGAAATGCTTCGAATGCGCAAACATCTATACAACATGCCTAGAAGCAGGTAAATTCACATTGCAACTAAAACGAGAACGCCTGATGCCGAAAGGAAAATCTTTTGATGACTGACGTCTATGCCATCGTGTTTGCTGGACATATAAGGCGAGGATACTTAATGACAATATCTACGACTGCACTTACACATTGAAGGAGGAATCGGCATTTCCTACTGACAGTACGATTTCACAATAAAAATATATAATCTGTAATAGAGTTGCACGATATGCAAGCACGAAATTATGTATATGCTGCCAATGTTGGCCAACTACTTCGAAGATTGAAGTTTGTTTGGACAAAATGTTCAGTTCTGTTTTGTAGACAATAAGACCAAGAAATAGATAGTAGCTAAAACATTCAGATAAGTCACGGAAGACTATAAAATATGCTCGTATTATCAAAAACGTTAGGCCAAGCCTAAAGCAATAGAGATGGCAACGCAACAAGTTGAACGCCTGATTATGCAATACAAGTCGAAGGTTGAATTACAGAAGAATTAAAAATTTCTGTGCATATATCAAAAGGTAGTGTGTTCACAATTTTACACGAAAATGTGAGCATGCGTAAGTTACTTTTGAAGTGGGTGCCGCGTTTGCTCACATAGGACCAAAAACAACAACGCGTCGACGATTCAGAGCGCTGTTTGGAGCTATTCAAGGGAAATAGAAAGGATTTCTTACGTTGATATATGACAATGGATGAAATATGGATCCACTAGTACAACACATACCTGTCAGCTGAGTAGACAGTAACGCTTGAAGCCGTCCAAAGCGACAGAAAACGTAAAAGTCGGCTGTCAAAGTTATGGCATCCTTATTTTGGTACGCGCATGGCATTTTGTTCATCGACAGTCTTGAGATAGGTAAAGCCATCAATAACGAATATTACATGGCATTATTAGATCGATTGTGTATAGAAATCAAGAAAAAACGGTCTCACATGCAAAAGGAAAAAGTGCTGTTTCTTCAAGACAATACACCGTGCTACAAGTGGATGAAAACGGTTGTTAAATGGAATGAAATGCGCTTCGAATTGCATCCCCACCCACCGTACTCTCCAGATCTGGCCCGCTGAGGCGACATAAAATGAGTAATACGATAATGTAGATTGAAGTTTCAATAAATGAATCACGGAAAAGCTGAAGTCTTTTAGTTTAAATTGACTTCTCCGGCACTGAATAAACTATTGTAAATAAACAATTTCAGCAACAACAAAAAAATTATACAATACATATACGCAAATCTTAGCTATTAAAACAAATTACAATTTATTCCGATTGAAAGACTTTAATGTTGCTATCGTTCGTGATAATTGTCTAAACTCCTGCATATATTCCTCCATACGGATAAGCGACACCAATTCTAGCTCCGAGTGCAGGATATCCCAAGGTGGATATACCAGAAACTAAATAATCAGGTCTAGTAGCTGCCATGGTTACAAGAAGAGCCATAGCAAAGGTCAACTATGGGTAGACAACGTCTCAGAATATCTTTATACAAATAATATAGTACTTACGTATTTCAACATGATAGTCAAGGAGAGTTTTATCTTAAATTGTGTACCGATCACAAATGACTGTTTTCCAGTATTTAAATGATCTTTGCTATTTATACCTCACGGATTATATGTGATTCGCATCTACAATACTCCTTAAATTACAATTTGTGACATGTAAATGATCACACTAAGTTAAACTAAGGGTATTCACTACGAATACTGTTCAATGAACTGTTTATTTTTCCATTTCAGTGAATTTTGAGTCAAATTTCATTCGACCGGTTTTAGCAAATAGCAAATCCACTACTTCCAAAACCTAATTTGCCATCATCGCTATAAAGGAGCAAGCTACCCCCAATTGAAAATACCTGTGCTGATGAATATTTCAAATGCAACAGTGGAAACAGATGAACAAAAGATGTACTCCTATTGAGATACTCGTACATGTTAAGCGTTAAAATTAAACTCGACCTAGTTACACTTTGGAGTCAAACAAGGCTCCAAAGAGGGGGCTATTGAACGTGCTCTCTTTTGATTTCCCAAATCACTTTTCTCTTGCTGGTATCGGAAGCGCATGCCCGGGAATTATGTTGCGGGGGAATAGTTGTCACCTGGAAAGTCGTTCATTAGTAGCACCTTGGATCTGCATCATAAATTATTAACAATCAGTCGTACGGTACAATAACCGAAAGAATAATTGGTGCTCTTTTTATGTTTCGTACTTTTATATGTATATACGAGTATGTACAATATTGTATATATGAGGTAAACGGGTTGGGTTAGTTTTATTTAATACAAGACATGGGCCAGATATGGTCCCTTAACTTATATGCTGACGTTATAAAATACATGCTAGTGCAACAGATGAATGAATATTCACAAGTCAATTAATAGGGAAATAAGATACTTGTTACATCGATTGCTTGGAGGTCAAGCATTATGGAATTATAATACGAACGTCTATTTACATGCATACGAAACATTTCTATATGTTTACATATTTTTTTCACTTTAATCAAACATTTTGCAACAAATTTATTTTATTTACATATTAGACTAGAGGGCTCTGCCTACAGGAATTTCAGATAAAGGAACAAATTATTTTACGAGTATTATACAGGATGTACCCTAATTCGTTGACGATAATTTGGAAAATGATTCCTGGGCATATTCTAAGCAAAAAATCGTCCTACAGTAACTGTCTATCTCCAATGTTGACATCATTTATCGAGGATTTAAGAAAAGGCTTACTTTGGTGAACCCTGACCCATGTTAAAGGGAATTGCTCTGTTAGTACTAATGGCAATAATTTCGTGTAGAACTTTATTTTTAGAAGAAATACCAACTCTTATAACGGCGTTTAAATAAAGCTGATATCTTGTTTGAGTCTTTAGATATCTAATTTCTAAACCTGTTGTGTTTTCATTGCCCATGCTAATATTTGAATTTGAGGTCACTTTTTTCCAGAAAATGCCGAATTAATATAACGTTTTAATATTTTTTTCTTATGAAAGTAACAATAATAAAACAAAAATTATCTTCAAGTTTTCACAAAAACCCACAGATTTTATGATACTTGGAAAAACCTGCAACAGGTAAAAAAAGGAATTTATGATTTTTTACCAACGTTTCTAACAACAGTTGACAATACATACCACCTTGATCAAAAATTAAAAAAATTATTCAGAAAATTAAAAATAGAAGTTTATTCATCTAAATTCATATTGTTCCCTTCAAAGTAATCCCCATCCACCGCAACACACTTATGCCAGCGCTTGATCCAAGCCTAGAAACATTTTTTTATATTCGGTTTTCGGTACGTCCATCAGTGCTTCCTGCGATTTTTCCACTACTTCCTCTCGGCTGCTGAAACGCGTTCCCCGTAGTGGTTTTTTAACTCGATTGAACAGAAAGAAGTCACAGGGAGCCAAATCAGGTGAATTCGGTGGCTGTTGGATGGTATTTGTTGCACGTTTCATGGTGCAAAATCCACGAGTTTTCTGTCCACAATTCTGGTCTCTTTCGGCGAATTGCTTCACGCAAACGTCTCATAACGCCCAAATATTACTCTTTGTTTACTGTCTGGCCTTCTGGCAAAAATTCATGATGCACTACACCGTTGTAATCCATGAAAACCGTGAGCATTGCCTTCTTTTTTGACTGAAAACGACGTTTTTTTTTTTGGTCTCGGCTCATTTGCTGAACGTCATTCATTTGCCTGATGTCTTTATTGCGTGGCGTACTCATAAACTCACGGCCACGTCTCGTCTCCAGTAATGATCCTTTTGATGAATGTGGGATCGGATTCAACCTCGCAAATCATCTTTTTTGCGACGTCAACACGGTCTCTTTTCTGCATGAAATTGAGTCTTTTGGCACCAACTTTGCTGCTACACGACGGAAACCCAAATCATTAACCAAAACGTCTTGGACGGATCCATAGGCAATGTTCAAGTCCTCCGCTATCTCTCTGATAGCTAATTTATGGTTATTGACCAACATTTCCTTTACTTCATCAATGTTTTCGTCGGTTTTCGATGTCGATGGTCTGCCACTGTGTTCATCTTCTTCGATTGACTCACGACCACTTTTGAACCGCTCGTGCCACTGGTAAACGACCGTCTTTTACGCAGAATTTAATACAAATTCGTTGTTGCAAATTTAAATCCAATTCTAAAATTGTAAAAAATCGCCAACACACACAGAGATAGATGTACTCTTGGCTACGCAACTTTTGCAAATGTCAAGCTATGACGCTAAGATAGAGGGAATATGAGCAACAGATTTACCAACTTAAAAAAAAAAAAATAGAACTCAAATCGGAACAATGGGAACGCCACACGGTGGTGCGGTGCGGGAACTTTTTGATCAAAGTGGTACTCGTAAGAGTGGTTTTCCACGAATTACTAATTTTCCAATATTTTTTTAAAACTGCATAGCTATTAAAGAGTTTTAAAGCGTGCTTGTTTAATTGATTACCTGTCAAAACCCTCATTTCCTTACCTTGTTCTTGAAAAGTTCTCAGAAGCAGTTAAGTTTGGGATTTGCAGGCATATTTCGAAAATTTACTAAACAAAAATGGTATAAAAGATTAGGAAAAAAAACTAATTCATCAGTTTAACTTTTTACGCTAAGGTTACAGTTGTTTAGACATGCTGTTTGAAATACCAGCATTTAAAAACCAAGAATACGCAGACATTATTTACGCTTATGGGCTATGCAATGGAAGTTCAACTAGTGCGCGACAAAGATACCATGAACTTTATCCTAACCGACGACTTCCAAATAAAAGAATATTTATAAATACGTATCGAAGGCTTCGAGAAACGGGATCAGTTACGAATACACGATCGAATGCGGGGGCTCCACAGGTAAGAAGGATTTCGGCTGATGAAAGAATATTGGATGCTGTTACAACTGATCTATCAATCAGCATCAGGCGCTTAGCTTTGCAACTAAATGTTTCCAGACTTAAAATTTCTAAAGTACTGCATGGAGAACATCTTTATCCATACCACATGTATAGTACAAGAACTGCTTGCCTATGATTTGGAAAAGAGACTTGAGTTTTCTAACTGGTTGCTGGAGCGGAGCTTGTGTGACAACCAGTTTATTAGCAGAATTCTTTGGACGGAAGAACCTCAATTTACAAGAGATGGGATCACAAATTTTCAAAATCTTCATACGTGGACTGCGGACAATCCACATACATATATCATATATATCATTTCAATACAAATTCAGCGTCAATATGTGGGCAGGTGTACTTGGAAACAAGTTAATCGGCCCCTTCAAACTACCACCTAGGCTGAATTCTACAAACTATCTGGAGTTTTTGCGAAATGATTTATCAGAACTATTGGAGGACATTCCACTGATTCAACTAGCTTCATCATATTTTTAACAGGATGGTACTTCAGCCCGCTATGGTCGTGCGGTTAAGAATTGGCTAGATGAAGAGTATGGTAACCGTTTGATAGGAAGAAATGGACCAGTTAACTGGTCCGCAAGATCTCCTGACCTTACAGTATTGGATTTTTTTGTATAGGAAAGAATGAAAGAACTTGTTTATTCAACCGAAATAGCAACTTTAATTGAATTGGAAGATCGTATTCTCGAAGCATCATCAAAAGTGAGGTAGCAGTTAGCATCAACAAACATTCGCAGTGAAATCCAAAAACGGGCTCTAGCATGCATACAAAACCAAGGAGGACACTTTGAGCACCTGTTATAACTGTTTTAGTATACACATAAAATGAAAACTACCTAAGACCGCACAAAATCATTTTTTATTCATAGCCTTTGGAGCTTAAAGTAAAAAAACCCTTTTTTATAAATTTTAACTGCTCCAGGTTTTTCCAAGTATCATAGAATCTGTGGTTTTTTCTGCAAACTCATTGATGATTTTTTCTTTATTATTGTTACTTTCAAAAGAAAAAATAGTAAAACGTTATGTTGATTCGGCATTTTCTGGAGGAAAGCGACTTCAAAGTCGATAATTAGGATGGGCAATGAAAATGGAACAGGCTTAGAAATTGGATATCTAAAGACTCGAACAAGATATCAACTTTATTTAAACGCCGTTAAAAAGGCTGGTATCACTTCGTCCTACACGAAGTTTTTACCATTAATACTAACAGAGAAATTTCCGTTAACATGGGTCACGGTACACCAAAGCAAGCCTTTTCTTAAATCCTGATAAATGATGTCAACATTGGAGATAGACCCTTACTGTAGAACAATTTTTTTCTTAGAATATGCCCAGGAATTATTTCCCAAATTATCGGCAACGAAATAGGGGACACCCTGTATAGAGCCTTGTTCGAGCAATATCATAAATATAAGATATTCAAAACGAATTGCAATATAAAAGGTGATTTTCAATTAGTTAAAGTTTAGACATACTCACATCTTTGTATGTATTTCCCTAAAATTGCAGAGGATTTATGGATATGCTAAATTTTATGTACTCGTATGTAACATATCTCTGTTATCGTAGTTTTTAAGTTATTAATTTTAAACCATGCGTTTTATAATATTGTATCTAAGTACTAAAAATATATCGATCTTATTGTAAATACCACTTATGTTATATGGTATATCAATAAATGAAACGAAATGCTGCAGTATTTCCACTGGATTAAAAAAAGTTCGATCAATCTATAATACTTTTTAATACTGAAATCACAAGGTTTGGCATACGTTTCATAGCTTCCGTCACAACTCGACTTTTTATAATATGAGAATAAACTGTCAATGGAAGCTCCAAAGGAACTCTTAGGCAGACTGAACGTGGCTTCGGGTCATGAAAAACTCATCTCTGAGCATTCGCAAGTAAGTTCATCGTCGAGTTAATTTTCCGTGATTACAAACCGTGAATTTAGCAAACCGACTGCGTTCAGTGCAGACTTGCATTCTCGAACTAGCCTGGGAGTGGTGAAGTGTACAGCAAGATTTTGCAAAGCCTTAAGCGTATATTGGCTACCGCTACATATGCAAATGTTTCAGCCTCTCCCTTCGTATATTTTCCACTGGAGGAGTTCTAGTGTCATTGCATCAAACGGCATGTCCATAAAACCAGAGTTAATAGAAAGTCAACGTGGAAGCTCCAGGGCGCGTTGTTCCAAAGACCAAATCTCTTTAAACGGAAGGTTAGTATGAGAGTGCAGCCTATGATATAAATATCAAGGGGAGGGAGATTGATCAATGCATCTAGAATAGAGCCTGGCTGCTACGGGAAGCCACTATGCAATCGAGGCACAATTTTTTTTAGTCTGGTAAGAGCAGCAGTGACGTATTTTCGTGAGAGCTTGTTCCACTAGACAACCGACGCATTGGATAAAATAGGCCCTATCTAACCGTGTGGATCCAAAAGACCCTTCTTGGTGACAGGCCCAATCTCTTGCGGACGCCCGCTTTGCACCAGATGGTCGACAGAACCTTAGACGCTTTAATACGTTTAGTCCAAAGAAGTTTGTTATTCTAATATAAATAAAAGATGATTCTCTTAGAGGTACTTTTTCCAGGGAGGATTTAACGAGAGAACACGCATGCATGGTATTTTTGTTCAGGATTGTTGGGCATTTCATTTTAGAAAGACTTAACTTGGCACAGCGTCTACACATTATTCAGCTGTATTACGAAAATTGGCATTCTATGAGGAATGTGTGAGGAATGTGTTTCGTGCCACTTACAATTCGCTATATCATTGAAAACTTTGAAACCCAATTTTGCTTATTGGATAATACTTATGCGACCAAATGGACCATATCCAGCACATAGAACGGAGAGGCTACACGATGACCGCGATGATTCGATTTGGCGCCGTTCTCAACAGCTTGGCGTAATTTAAGGGAAGATCTTAGTTTTTGACCAAAATTTTGTTCAGCGATCTGGCCCATTTCTGGATTTATGGCTACGTCAATAAGCAAAATAGTCATATTTGGGTTGCGGAGCAACTCAAGAGCTGCTATTATATGGAGGCAAAACAACGGTGTGGTGTGGTCTACGGACCAGTGGAATCATCGGTCCATATTTCTTCAAAACTGACGCCGACCACTATTTACTGCCTGATGTGGTCTCTTCAACATTTGGTTCCACCTAGATGGCGCCACTTGCACCACAGCCCGTGAAACCATGGTTTTATTGCGAGAACGATTCTGTGAACAGTTAATTTCACGCTTTGGACCAGTGAGCTGCCCGCTAAGATCTTGTGACATCAAACCCCTAGACTTTTTCCTTTGGGCTACGTAAAGTCTAAAGTCAACATGGATACGGCGGGTACGACTGAGGACTTGGAGGCCAAAAAAACTCGAGTCGAGTCAAACACTACTCGTAATGTTCGATGGCGTCATCGGAAATTGAAATTTCAGAATGGACCATGTTCGCCGCAGTTACGGCCAACATTTAAAAAAAATAACCTTCAAAAAATAAATGTTAAGAATGATTTATTTTGTATGATAATAAAAATTACTCAATAAATTTGAATTTTTTGATTATTTTTTTTTTGAGAAAAAAGTGCCTCTAAAAGAATCACCCGTTGCTTAGCTTCTTTAGAGAATTGGATGGTGAGTCAAGCCAGTCAGCTTCCTCATCCTCGTAAAAAGAACAAATGGGATTGACAGAAAGCCCATTTCCAGTGCATCAATCTTTGAACACGCTTTGCGGGTAACCCCCGTTAACTGCCGCCTTCCCGTATCTTTTTTTGAGTTTACAGCCAAGCAGACATTAATTTAGATAATCTCACCTGCCGATTGTGGTGTATTGTCCGACCAATAGTTGTTTGTATTGTAGCTATACCATATACTCGTAAGTATGTATTTTTGTAGCTCCGTTTACTGCTTAGCCCATTCTTCCTCATTAACGCAATAGATACTGCCCGCTGATTTCTGTCTATTTCAAGTATGTACATACATATATGTCAAAGGGAGCCTATGAAATCGCCTTATCTTGTCGAAACCGTTTTTTAGTATCAAGGGCTCAGTGATCTTATGAAGCAGTAAGTATTTTTCATTGTCATCTTGCACATGCGGATGAGTCTGCAAGTATCAGTTGTGATATAAGGTACGAAAACGACGACTAACGTTAAGTTTCTAGTCCTGAGCAGGTTCTCGAATATAGTGTTGTACAGGCGATATTTTCAAGAAATACTGTCTTTCTTAATTTGGCATACAAATGACAAAGGATGATTTTTCACGGAGATCTTAGTCAGGCGTTTGGTCACATAACTAGTGTAAAAAAACTCCTTGCCTCAACGTTTCTCTGATGAAAATTCGATTTACAAATTTACGTTGCTTTTACTCTGTATAGCTGGCACTATGGTAGATTTTCTTGGTTTTTTTTTGTACAAAAATTTGATGAGGTCGCAAGCTGGAACTTTGGTAATATCCTAAAGAGTGCTTTGACCCATCAGCAAACATTTTTGAAGTTTCCAAGATTGAGGATTTAAAATTATATTTATTATTATTATTATTACTTTATTAATATAAAAAATAAATTGTTAAGCTAATAGAAATGTGGACACTGCTGCTGAGGTTTTCAGTTGTGATAAAGAGTGTGGTTTATAAATACTATGAAAGATTAAAGATAATAGCCAAGTGACCTGATTGCCGTCTGATTGGGTTTTTATCTGAGCAAATGTACCAGGGACCATCCTTACTGGATCATCAGCATATTCATATAATGACTGCATTCAAAATTGATAATTTTGAAGACGAACCATAAAAGAGGTGAGAAAACACATGCTTTTGGTAAAATGCTATCACGGATACCTCTTCGAAAGCACTGCTCTAATCCATCATTTAGTGAAATGATCAAGGCCCCTAATTAACAAGACATGGTGATTCAATTATAGCCTTTGCGGGAACCCATTTCAATGTTCAAAGAAACTCTCTTGGTTTTGTTGATAGTATAGCTCGACAATTTCAAGTTTTTGAAACGTTTTTGCACATGTCATCATACGTACGAACCATAATGGCTGAATATAATTTTTTGTTGTGACCTAACCTTGATCGTGCAAAAATCGTATATGCCCCTTGTCTTTTGATGAGAACAAGTTGATGGATAGCAACTTACGATACAATGGCTTTCGGCGTTGTTGTTTTAGGCATTTTCTCCACCCAATTTAAGGAGAAAAATATATACATATGTATATATGTATGTATACAAATTATAACTATAGGCCAACTCTCTGAGTTTAGACCAGATTTGCCTTCTGGTAAGATCAATGGGGTGGAAGGAGAAAGCAAGCCATGCGTAGTTATTGATCACATTATTTTTCACCGAAAATGCGGTATTTTTTTTATGTACCGAATAATCACGCCATTGAGGGGACAAAAGAAAAAAAAAAGGCAAGCGGAGTTGTAGAGAACTGGTGATGGCTTTGACAAGGCAGTAGAGAGAAGTCGCGACTCGGCATCTAACTCGACAGGAGGACGAACTCCATCTGCGTTTAAGTGAAAAAAAAGAGTTACAAAAAAAAATTGTTATAATGTGCGAACCAATAAGTTATATTTGCTCAATCTAAGGCACAGTCCTTATATAAAAAGTACGTGGAAAAAAATAAGACTTCAAGGGCTTCGCCTCGACAAATATATCCTCGATTTTCGAAGTAATATAGTTTTACGCTTACTCGTGCCTTCATAAAGTCAGTGCTTATCCAGTGAGATACCCAACCCTGTTGTAAGATTTCCGTGATCAGTGGCCTATTTTCCACATTCCACGGCCGTAAGAGGTGAATCTCAAGATTCTAAACCGGCCAGGATAAAATGGCAGTCCTTAATATCCTGAACCTGCAAGACGGGAGGAAGCAGCTCGAATGGTGTGTGACGTCATCTTCCAAGAGGTTATAATCTGACCCCAGCTCATCTCTAAGATGCCATAGACTAGGCGCACAGCGAGTAGCAGAGTTAACCTTTTTGTTTTTGCCCCCATAGTGTCCCGAACCTGTGTAATGTATTCCGCCTTCCCTCCTTAAATCCCACCAAGAAAAATTCATACATAAAAAAAAAATTAAATAAAAATACTAATTGTGAATTGGATTATGAAGTATGTATAGCAAATTTTGTAAAATACAGTATAATCTAAGGATGCTAAATTTATTACTTTTTGATCCTCACAGAATTAAATTTATTAAATTTATAGTTTATTACGAAACAAACCAATCAAAAGGAAAGGAATGTGCACATATCCGGATCCGAACAGAAAAAAATACCACAAACATTGTTATCACTGATGAGTGATTTAGTCTAATCTTTTACATACATATAATTGTTTTTGTATCCATATTGACATATACTCGTATGTAAGTAAAATTATTTAGTTCAAACAAAAGACCAAATTGAAAGAAATGGCAATTAGTGTTGGATTCAATTTCCAAGGCTTGTTTTTTTTGTTTGTTTAATTTGGAAAGTATCTGTTGCATTACCTTTCGTTTATGAATTTTTACAATTTGTATGCCTTAGATTTTACTCTATTTCTATCCAATTATCTTATAAATACCATTAGATGTAAGTTTTTATAAAGTATCGAACCTTAATCAAGTAAATTTCATGATTTATACCTACGATTACCTAATTTAATGTTTGGAAGAGATAGTTTTGTTTTTGGTTTATTATACGATAATTATGAATTATGTTTGAAATCCCCGATCCTTCCCTTCCCTTCCACTACTATAATTTTTTTTTCTTGAATAAAATTTGTATGTATTTTTCGAATTGAAGTAAGCGATGTCTTTTACTATACGAAGGGC
The DNA here is from genome assembly GCA_963966105.1 of Volucella zonaria. Classification (NCBI taxonomy): domain Eukaryota; kingdom Metazoa; phylum Arthropoda; class Insecta; order Diptera; family Syrphidae; genus Volucella; species Volucella zonaria. Next base: position 40,260,514 of record OZ014532.1, on the reverse strand, counting down.
GTTCAATATATTCTCGGTATCGATATGAAGGAAAATGCGAATTCAATTTAAATTGTTTTTATTTTTCAATATAATCTCCCCTAACATCAATGCATTTGTTACATCTTGAGATAAGCTTTTTTAAACCCTCAAAAAAATAAATTTCCTCTTTCTCTGCAAAATACCCATTTATTGCCGACTTGAGTTCTTCATCATCCGAAAATCTTTTTCCACGAAGACATTTTTTCAAATCCGGAAACAGGAAATAATCACTAGGGGCAAGGTCTGGACTATAGGGTGGGTGTTGGATTTCTTCGAAACCACAATCTCGCGCAGCAGCCTTGGAAACTCGCGCCGTGTGAACAGGAGCGTTGTCATGAAGAAGCAACACACCCGCTGCGAGTTTACCCCGTCTTTTCTTTTTAATTTCCTCCCGCAAATTATGCAAAGTGGAAGCGTAGGATGTGGCGTTGATGGTTTCACCTTTTTTTTTGTACTCAATGAGCAAGATTCCCTTTGAGTCCCAAAAAACTGTGGCCATGAGCTTTCGGGCAGACGGAGTGACTTTGAACTTCTTCGGGGGGTCTGTTCCTTTTTTATGCCACTGCATGGACTCTTGTTTGCTTTTAGGGTCATAGTGGTGGACCCATGTTTCGTCCCCAGTAACAATTCGATCCATAACACCGTCCGCGTTCTCACTACACATCTCCAAAAGCTCTCTACAGCATGCGATTCTCACTTTTTTCTGAGGCGCTGTGAGCATTCGTGGCACCCACCTTGCACTGACCTTTGAAAGGTTAAGATGGTCATGAAGAATGGTGTGAATGGTACCAATTGAAAGCTTGTTGATCTCTGCCATCATTTTCACCTTTATTCGGGCATCCTCAAGAACAAGTTTTTCGACTTCTTTGATGCTTTCTCCCGTGCAAGCAGTAGCCGGGGCGCCGGAGCGGGGGTCGTCTTCAATTCTCTCTCTGCCTCTCTTGAACTCACTTGACCACTTTTGCAGAGTTGATAATGAAGGTGCGGAACCCTGGTAAACAGCCACCATCTCTTCATGAATAGTTTTTTGACTTTTTCCTTGTTTAGTGAGAAATTTAATTACAGCGCGATGCTCAATTTTCACCATCATCGTCTCAGTTGCCATTATGATTCTGTTTAACCAGAGATAAAACGCGAATTAATAATCACATTTATATGAAATTTTACATGAATGCACTAAATAATACGAGTATTACTTGATAAATAAGTCAATTTATATATACAACCACGGCTTCACCCGGATACCGAGAATGTGTTGACCGCCCCTCGTATATTACATATATTTACTCAATTTTATTTTTGGTGACCTTTTGGATAGCTTCAATCAAATGATGAGCTAGATATTTTTTTATTCGGATGTGAGTAGTCTTCGGAGTTTAGAGTTTAGAGAGTTTTCTTTAGAGGGGATTTGTACACCCTATTTTTAAGGGGTAGCTTAAGTAAATTTCGAGTGAATTTTAACTGCCACGGTGTTGGTCCTGACTTGTTATTACTAGCATAGGGATGGGTTACACTCGAGGAAATATCCCCAACATATTTCTTCCCCTAAACACGAGTTTGATAATTGAATTGGATATGAGGAGACGTCTAAATAGGGTAAAGCCAGAAACACGGGTTAAAGATAGTTTCAGGACAATTTCGGGTCCCCTATGAAATATTTTCCTCAAATAACATCATCGAGTAGGCATGTAAATACAGTAACATAGTTCGGTGAAGCAATAGCAAGATTACCCCCCAATCCGGCGAGCTTATTGCATGGAGCACGACTAGCATGCCTTCTGCTACTTGCAGCCCGAACGCCCTTTCATTTTTGCCCGGACTGGCTATTAGCTATGTGTGTATGCAGTGGTCATAAGGGTCAGTTTAAGATGGTAAGTTAAGTCCATGTTGGATATAAATAATTCGTTACACCTTGATGTCGAAATCTTCTTGAAACTCGTGGAAAACGCAGATTTATAAGATTAAACGTCCGAAAATCATTTTCGATGTGCCAGCCTATTATGGCTGAATAAGGAACTAGAGATCAAGGTAAAGTACCTCTTTTCTAATAGAACTTATAAGTGTAGGGCCTTTAATGACAACTGTACATTTTTTACTCAAGATGATATGCGCGGGGAGTTCCTTTAATTCAGTAGATGGTACGAGGGCGGGTCAATAAGTCAGTGACTTTTGGATTAAAACAGTTTTTTGATAAAAAAATAATTTTAGTTTTCAACGTAGCCTCTCTTGAGCTCTATACACTTTGTCCAACGCTTCTCCAATTTTTTTATCCCTTCCAAAAAAAATGATTTGTCGAGGTCCTCAAAATGACGAGATGACTTCATCATTGGAGTCAAATCTTTTTCCACCAAGCCATTTCTTCAGGTTTGGGAACAAGAAGTAGTCGCTCGGAGCCAAATCTGGAGAATAGGGTGGATGAGGGAGCAATTCATAGCCCAATTCATGGATTTTTGCCATGGCAACTGCACATGTGTGCACCCTTGCATTGTCTTGGTGGAAAAGAACTTTTTTCTTGGCCAAATGAGGTCGTTTTTTTTTCAAATCGTCATTGAATCGGTCCAATAAGTTGGCATAATATTCCCCATTGATTGTTCTTCCCTTTTGAAGGTAGTCAATGTGGATTATCCCGCGTGCATCCCAAAAAACAGTCGCCATAACTTTATTGGCTGACAAACCCACCTTGGCCTTCTTTGGCGCCGATTCACCCTTAGAAACCCACTGTTTTGACTGTTGTTTGTTCTCTGGTGTGTTGTGATGGATCCATGTTTCGTCCACGGTTACAAAACGGCGCAAAAACTCCTCCATATTGCGATTAAACAACGCCAAACCTTCCTGTGAAGTTGTTACACGATTGCGTTTGTGGTCGACTGTGAGCAAACGCGGCACCCATCTTGCGGAAAGCTTTCTCATGCCCAAGTGATCATTCAAAATTGAAACCACTGAGCCATGCGAGATCCCTACGGCTTCCACAATCTCTCGCACTTTCAATCTTCGGTCGGCCAACACCATATCGTGAATTTTTTCGATTGTTTCGGGTGTAGAGACCTCAACTGGGCGTCCAGGACGTTCGGCATCTTCAGTGCTTGTACGGCCACAACGAAATTCAGTAAACCACTTTTTTACCATTGAAATCGATGGTGCAGAGTCCCCATAGTATTTATCAAGCTTAGCCTTGGTCTCGGTAATGGTTTTTTTTTCGCAAGAAATAATGCTTAATAAGCACACGAAATTCACTTTTTTCCATTTTCTCCTCAAATTAGTGAGTAGTCTGATAAAAATAGCTGTCAAACACAAACTAACTGACGCAGCAAGTTTAAATTTTGACAGGAGTCAACTGACAGATGCCTGTTGACAGGAGCAGTGTTGCTGTTTCAGTAAAGAGGTCAGAAATTCAGGACTTATTGACCTGCCCTCGTATTTGTGATAAAGACGCACATGGTCTCTCTGTCTTTACCTTCGATGGGGACATTTACGATGACTGCCGCTAGATCCCTCGTGTTGAATTTTGGAATGATAATACTAGTCCGATGGATAATTTTTCACAGCGAAACTGCAAGCTTAACATGTCTGTGACACTAGGTGCAGGTTGCTTTGCAGTAACTTAATAACGATTACGATATTCCTTGGGTTCTGACCTTCTGGAAATTGATTGACGAGGGCTAAAATTAACTCTGTTGTTGCCATTGTGTGTGTTTGCTGCCTCACACTGGCCCATTTAGGCTTTCAGAATTCAGTTTTCCGGTGGGTCTATAATGTAAAATTTTTAAATTCACTAGATTAACAAATGTTTGGAGCACTCGTAATTGTTAATTAATTTATTTGGATCGATAGTTTTGCTTGTAGAGCAAGTCAAAGTTGAGTAATTTTTAAGGTCACCTAAAAAATCATTTCTTTTTCATTTTGTGTGATACATCTGTTCATTTGTAAAATCAAAAATAATCGCGTCGACATACTGCAAGCATCGGCTCCCACTGTTTCAATAAATGTAAAAATAAATATACACTGTAAGATACGTCTAAAGACTTACTTTACGTGTTAGGTTTAACTTAGAATACCCGCATGGGGCCAGTAAGTTAGTATAAGATTATTTGTAAGTTAATTAAGCTAATTTGTACGCATTTTTTTGTCTAGCATGTAAGAGTAAATTAAATAATTAAATAAAATTGTAAATAAACTGAACTGAAACTGAACTACTAGATCACCGAAATCAAACAGTGTTGTACGCGGTAAGTACTGCGTGCTGTTGACAAAAACGCCATGTGGGCACAGTACCCCGGCGAATTGTGGACTTTACAAATTAACTTGTAACGTTGCTTTGAAAATAATAAATAATAATAATAATATTTATTATAATGTTTTTTGAAACCCTATTTTCGACTTTAGGATGCGTTTAAGGAAAAGGTCTGAAAGCGTCCGACCTAAACTCAACAGAAAATTAATTCGTGTGGATTTTTAAATATGCATATGTTCAAAAACTCAGATCCCTTTGTGTTAGATAGATTTGATTTGTAGAGGTCAGCCAATCTTTTTTCTTTCAATTAACAAAAATAAACCCAAATTTTAATTTTTCTTGTAATGAGCAATAAACATTTATTATTGGTTTTGTTCAAATTGCTTCATTAAAGCAAATGGTAATATTAAAAAATATTAGCCAAGGATTAAAATGGACATTTCATATAACAATTTTTAAGATTTTTTGTCAACGTCTCGAATAAAAAAGATTTCATTTGTGCTGTAGAAAATGATTCCCAACTGTCCGGAAAGGTGTTCGAAATTGAAAAAAAAAAACTAATTAAAATGTGGAGCAGCCTATAGGTCCAGAAAGAATTTCAAAAAGAACAAAGAATGGTTGGAAGATTGTCTCCATACCGATATTGAAAAAATAGAAGTAACGTGTGATTTACCAAGTACACCAAAGTCATAAAGAGGAAGGCCAAGAAAATCAATAACTGAATGCTAGACGTTCACCAAAAAACCAAAAACTAATAAATGTTACAGAAAACAGAACCACTAAAGATGTTTCTAATGCCTTAACAATAAAGTATAATAAGGATCATGAGAATTTGAAAGCTGATGTAACCAAGGCGGTCTATGCCGGAAATCCAGTGAGGGTCAAAAGAATAAAAGAAAGCATTTCTACTCTACAAAAGGATCCTATCAAATGTATTTGTGAGAATGCATTGGCTTTGTTTATGGATTTGGGTCTGTCCAAGCCCCTGATGTGCTTTTGGTTAGTGAAACTAACCTTACCAAAAGGCGCAAGATAAGGCACAGAAGAAACAAAATAGTACGGAGAAACCGACTCAACTCTATTAGGGGAGTAGGCGTTGCGATCTTTGTAAGAAAAGGAATACGTTTTAAAAGAGTATACAGTCGTGTAGTACGCAGGTTCCAGGTGTTGGAGGCATGCATCGTGTATATCCCTCTCCGTAGTGGAAAGCGGCTGTACATGGTGTCTGTCTATGCACCTGACCCTACTCAATCTACCTCATTCATCTCAGAGCTTGAGACACTTTTTCGATTCCTGAGGCTGATATTGGAAGACAATTATTTTATTATCGGAGGAGATTTCAACGCCAAACATAGTGATTGGGGAAATAATACACCAAATACTAGAGGGAACCTACTATTCAATTGGTGGGGTCAGCAGAGTATAACGTATCGACTCGGGCTTAAGGCGACGGATAGTCCGTCGTTTCCCAGACATGGGTCCTATTTGGATCTTCTGCTGTTCGACTCACGAATACAACTGACGTGCACTAACCAACAAACTACAAACTGTCTACGCACTTTCGTGTATGACAGTGACCATTGCGGTCTCAGCACCGAAATAACTGTTCCCAACGAAAATGTGGAATTGGAAGAGTTTGTTCAAAGGTATTTCTACAATTATAGTAGAGTGCGTTTGACACACTTCTCAAGAATGCTGACGAGAGCATTCTCCTCGAATTCGCTCTACCGACCGTCCAATAGAAATCTGTCAAACGAGGAGATTGACGTGCGTCTAAAACTAATGGACGAGACAATCAAACGAACAATGGACAAAACGATACCACAGTATCAGCACACTGACGACGAAGACTTATTCCGCAACGCAACCATTAACGCACTGCACCGACATAAAAGTAGACTGCTGTCAAGACTAAAAACCTTGTACAGACAGTTTACGGACAGACATAACCCGGAGATCATGACATTGAAGTCGTCGATTAAAAACCTCCAGATATTACATAATAAAGGAAAATTACAGAAACTCTGTAAGTTTGTATTGGAACAATAAAATTCGGGCTTTAAATACTAGCAACCCCAATATGTTCCCGCAAATAAATAAAATATTTCGGCGAAATAATCAGAACGACCTTCCATGTCTTAAAATCGCCCGAACGACGAACAACGAACAAATACTTGTAGCAGCAGGCATCGATCCAAATGAGGTAGTTGATGATGATAGCTTCTTTGTGATCGATGATCCACAGGAGAAGGTAGCGGCTATAGGAGCGACTATCCAGGATGTGTACAAGGCGAATGACATCATTGGCCCGAACCACGACCTGGAGAGTCGAGTCCTTATGCACAATTTCTGCCTTCGAAATGAAATTGTGAATTGGCGATTTGAGAGCTCGGGTTTCCCCCAGTTCAGTGACGAGAATATGGCAAATAATGTCATCACCAACGAAAGGGTATTACCACCGTTCATTTAGAAGGAAGAGCTCCAAACGATCTTCGAATCACTTAGAAGTAAGAAATCAGTGGGAACCGATGAAATACCGAATTTTGTGCTTCGACATCTCCCACTAGAAGCGGTGGACATTTACAACACCCGGTTTAATAATGCAATGAATAATGCACATTATCCAGCGCGTTGGAAAACTGCGGTGGTACATCCCATCCCCAAAAAAGCTAAAGATACTTCCAATCCGGCGAATCTCCCCTCGATTAGTTTTCTTTCAAACATCAGTAAGGTTTTCGAGAAAGTGATCAATAGAGTCCTGACTAAGTGGGTTGAGGACAAACATATAGTTCCGGATGATCAATTCGGTGTCAAGGCGGGACATGATATCATTCATGCTGCGTCTAAACTGGTTTCTGATATCCAATGGAACAAAGGCAAGAAACAGTGCACTGGTGCCTGCCTAATTGACTTGGAAAAGGCCTTCGATACCGTATGGTTAGAGGGACCTTTCTTCAAGTTGAACAGATTGGGAATTAGTAAACTACTGCTGTATATTCTGTTTAATATGCTCTCCAGTAGACAGTTCATCGTGAAAAATGGCGATGTGACTTCTGCTGGAACATTTAACATTAAAAACGGTCTGCAACAAGGTGCGGTAAATTCGCCGATCCTGTTCAACATTTACACAAATGATCTGACAGGTTCACTTCACCATGCCATAGCGTACGCAGACGACTTAATCGCGTACAGATCAGGTCCAAAGGTTGAGGTCATTAATACACTTTTGCAACGTGACTTCGATAAAATTAAACGATATTGCGATGACTGGAAGTTGAAAATCAACTTTCAGAAGTCGGAAACCATTCTGTTTAGGACGCCGTTGTCTGGGGCCTCTAGGGATACCAGAAAGAATTGGCGAAAATTTTCTATCGTCGGACAACATGGACAGCCACTTGCTTGTCGAAATGTAGTCAGATACCTTGGGATCTGGCTAGATCAATATCTGTATTTTAACAAACATATAGATGTTGCTCTGGCCAGAGCCAGAGGTGCTTTTGCCCTGCCAACTCGATGCGAGGGTGAAGGTGGTCTGCTACATGGCTCTTATCAGGCCCATGCTGGTATTTGGATGTCCTGTGTGGTTCAACGTGAGAGCAAGTTTATTGGAAAAGATTCGGGTGTTTGAGAGGGCTTGTCTTAGGACTTGTCTTCGCTTATACAGAACACCAGAGTCTGAGTACATAAAATTCTTTCCTAATGAGGTCTTATACAATAGGGCGAACCTAATAAGAGTGGACAATTTTGTTATTAAGTTGACTCGAAGGCACATTGCAAGAGCAATGACATCGTCGAACAACCTGATCTCTGGGGCTTACTACCCTAATTATATGTATCACGAGAGAGTTCGCTTTGACGGCTATGTTACTCCAGAAGCGTTCCTCTACCTAGATAGCAAAGGTCTGATCCAGGACAGATTGGCGGTGCCGCTAATCTTCCACGTTGCTCGAAAAGCTGCGGACAGGCGACTCAACTACGACAGAGACGTCGCACACGGCAGTGCGGAGCGTCTCCGACTCAGTTGGGCGGTAGGGAGTCGCGACATGAGGGATGTTGCTCAGCGGCACTAGCAATTTTGGTGGCTTGTTGAAGGAGAGGATGCATCGTCATCGTATTCGCCCAGCAATAGGTAGCTTCATGTGAAGCAAAGTCGGTCAGCCTAATTTTATTTTTTTTGTTCTTTTAGCCATGGCCGGCTTACATAGTTTTAGGTAGGATTAAGTTAGATTTAAGTAAAACAAAAAAAAAATATAAAAAACAAAAAAAAATAAATAAAAAATAAAAAATTAAAAAAAAAAGTATATATATGTACATATATTTATATATTAAGTATATATTTATTATGTATATATATATATTTGTATGTGTATGTTATGTATTCGATGTAAGTAGGTTAAGTATATTAAGATTTATTCTTAGGTAGTTTGTAAGTGTTACTTTTAAGTTTTATAATAAAGTAAAAAAATAAAAGTTATGTTACTAAGTTTTTGTTAAAAAATGTTTTCTTAGTTTTAATAATGAATAGAGATAGTATAAACATGTAACGTAAGATTCGTCGAAAGGCATAGTTTAAGTGTTAGGTTTAACTTAGAGTACCCGCATAGGGCCAGTAAGTTAGAATAAGATAATTTTAAGTTAATTAAGCTAATTTTTAAGCGTTTTTTCGTCTAGCATGTAAGAATTAATTAATGAATGAGAATAAAAATGCATATAAACTGAACTGAAACTGACTGGATTTGTGTCTGTAAAAAAAGAAGCTGTTGAGAAGTTCCCTGCGAAAACATAGAGGATCTTCCATCTTACAGAATTATAACAGTTTCCAAAAAAGTGGTATTTCCAGGAAACTACGAGATCACGGAAATATCAGCTAGAGTGAAACTTCAAGACATGATGGATGTACTGCTAGGCGGCTTTTAGAGGGTACCGAGTTGACCTTCGGCGAGTGCACAGCGCAAGTGCACTCGTAAAATTCGTCCCTCGTGTCGAAAAGAAAAGTAAGAAACGACAAAAAAAAACTCATGCCCAAAAATATTCCATTTCTGTGCGCGCCAGTCAACAAACAAAATAAATTGCTCTATAAAAAAAAAAACACGAGCGCAGTGGCAATAGAAATAATTGCGGTCAACCTAATCCTCCTGCCTTTGATCTCACTGTTGCTTACACTCGGTCACCGTCGTTGCTGTATTAGATCATATGGCACGGGCAATGCCTGAGTGTTCATAGCGACCGGTGGATAGCTGTTTGTGGGTATCAATTTGTGAATTATAATGACTCACTTAGTGAAACTCAGGTAGATCACCGCCCACATCTCTCACATCATTCAGACCTGAAGCTCAAATCTCGCCTTTTACATGCGTAGTGATGTAGCTTACCAAATTTTACCAAAATCTAATCTTTGTTCTAATGCGGAATTCAATTACATGTGGTTTTCGTAAGCAAATTATCCACTACTGTTTTACCCAAACTGGACAGCAATTCGACCTTTAACGAGTTTGACGCGGTATCGTGGCCATGACTCAAGTGGTAGTGGCTTCCAAATCGGAAGGTTCGGTGTTCGAATCCTAGCCTCGCTCGAAAGACGTTCATTTTTTCAGTTAACAACAATCAAATAAGATGAGTAGTTGACTAGGAATCAACAACAAACCAACTTGCACTAAGAATTTAGTCTCCCCATTAAATGTTGAATACCACCCATGGAGCGAAATAATCACTGAGCTCAAATATCTTTCTTTCTCTCTGTAGCCCATTTTCCAAAAAAATTTAGTACATGCTGAGGCTTGTAAATGAGCCCACACGTATACCAGACGCTAATAGTCATACCACCAATACCCTGGACTTGTGTTTAACTTCCCACCCTGATAATGTCATATCAGCTAATTACCTAAAAGAACCGTATGGGAATACGAGAAAGCCAATTAGTGTGGACTTAACACCTTCTTTAGGAATTTTAACTGGTCCATATGTTTCTACGATAACGACGTGGATTTCGGTGCCGATATGATCACAGACACTATTCGCTTTGGAATAAAATCCTTTATCCCTCTCGTAAAGGCTTGGTATGACTCGAGCTGTAAAGAGGCTGTCAGGATTAGAGAAATATTTTTTCGGTCCTACAAGGTCAACCCGACAGAGGAAAACCGAAAAAAATTCAAACTAGCCAGGAATGGCTGCAATGTCTTTCTTAAGCGTGTAAAATTCCAAAATGCCAAAAACTAAGGCAACAAATATTACAATGTCACAAAGGTAGTAAAAAGTGTTGGTCGTTCGTTAAAAACATTAGAAGTTCTGCCCCATCCTCCATCCCAACGCTTATTTATAATGACATTCCAGCTGTCAGCTATTTGGACAAGGCCGATCTGCTTGCTGCATACTTTGCGGCAAGTTCAACAGTTCCAGATTGTGTTTTGTCCCCGCCTACTTGACTGAGTCGAATTTTCAGTGGGACGACTCCACTTTCGCACTCACCTAATAGCAAGACTATTGAAAGATCTAAACATTAATTTTCCATTTTTTTTTTTAAAGAACTTAACACTCAAGTGCGTATGAATACACTTATAATGCCTCAGCATGTGTTAAGTTTGTGGGAAAGTGGGATAGAGAGAGAAAGAAAGATGTTTGGGCTCAGTGGTTATTTCGCTCTATGGGTGGCATCCAACATTTAGTGGGGAGACTAAATTCTTAGTGGAAGTTGACTTGATGTTGATTTCTAGTCAACTACTCGTCTTAATTGATTTTCTTTAACTGAAAAAATTGATGATATGCCTTTCGGGGGAGGCTGGGATTCGAACACCGAACCTTCCGATTTGGAAGCCAGTCTACTACCACTTGAGCCACAGCCACCCGCCGCTGGTCCAGATGGTATATCTCCGCTTCTTCTGCGTAAGATTTTTCATCAATCCTACTCTTTAGGATTCTTTCCGAGCAGATGCAAAACTGCATTTGTCAAGCCCGTCAAGAAAAAAAGGCGAATCCTCTTTTGTCTCCGCCATACTTGCGTCCCTTCTTTGCAAGTTCATGGAAACGTTGATAAACCGCCAACTCGATACGAAACTTCTCAATGACCAGCTGTACGGTTTTCGTAGCAACAGATCCATTGGTGGTTTGATGAGATGTTTCGCCGTAAAGTGGAATCAAAGCGTGCTTCAATCTGGCGAAAGCAAGATAGTTAAACTTGATATTTCTAAGGCACTTGACAGAGTTTGACATCAGACCCTTTGGTTAAAAATGCGTACATTTGGGGTCGTTGAATCTTTTCTTCAATAGATTAGAAATTACCTTTCGGAACGTTCAAGTTGTCTTGGATGGTTTCAAGACTGACATCCACAAAATAAATGCTCGTGTGCCACACTCAGTCTCTGACATAAAATGATCTCTTGTGTGCTACTTTGCTGATGACAGCACTCTCTGCTTTTCATGTTCATTCCCGAACTCACGTCCCTGTTCTTTGGCTGTAGAAGGGGAACGGCAGATTATATTAAGCTGATTACGATCCGATATTAGCAGTATAACAAATTGAGGAACTACTAACAGAGTAGAATTTAATGCTTCCAAAATACAATGCTGTCTACTGTCATTAAAGCGAAACTTAAATATCCAACCATTATCCATAAATAAGACCTGCGTCGTCGAAACCGAAAAACTTTCCATTCTCGGTATGCGTGCCAATGACAATCTAAGCTGGAATGACCACACACTCGTAGTTGATGTCGCCAAAAATGCTGCGAAATGTCTAGGTTTCCCCAAACGATGTAAGAAATAGTTCACCCCCTCTGATACGGCTTCAATACATAAGATCTGCCAAAAATTGGCAATGTCTGGTCAAGCGCTCCTAAAACATTATTCACCTGCTAGATAGAATTCAAGATCGTGCGATAAAACTTATACATGATGCTAATATCACACAATCAATTAATATCCTTTAACACCGACGTAATGTCTCCTGCCTCACCTTGTTCTATCGATATTTTCATCATCAGTGCTCCAATGACATTGCCATTAGTATTCCGCCCCTTCAAACCTTCAACCGAAACACCCAGCTCGCTATGAATGGTCATCAGTTTACCTTCAAGACCACTTTCGGGCGTAGTCTCAAATATCGTGATTCGTTCCTAAGCCGTACAACTCGCTTATGGAATACCCTGTCCTCTTTAGTTCCAAATCAGAACCTGCATCGGTCCTGTCTTTATTCCCTTTATGTGCAATCATTTTAAGGGTACTCAAATCCCTTAAGCACGCGTAGATTATACAAAAAAAGAAAAAAAAATGTGAGAATAAAGTTGATTGCACTTCCAAGAATTCTTTTATTACAAAGTAAATAGGGTTGTGGTGGATAATCTAGTCAAGGTGCCTACCAGCAAAAAATAGATATATCAGATCGTGAAGTAGATACAAACTTGTTTATGGCCTTAGTTGTTGCGCTGAGGCTTAACAGTTCAAATTGTGAGAACATTGGAAAAACACTCATCGATCTTCAGTTCATTTTTATCGGCCCATAATGTTCCAATATGGAAAGGAAACTGGAGAATTCATAAAAAGTACAGTCAACGATATCAAAAGTCAATTCGCTTTTTCAGCCTACCGAATATAAGGTTTTGGACGAAATAGGGATAGTTATCAACCTTGAGTTCTTTTTAACTATGATTGGAAATTGGATTGGTAAATTTCTGAACAAAGAAATAACAGATACAATACAAAGTAAACGCGGTCATATTCCTGGTATAAATAACACAACATCACTTCAGCAATCAAGATGAATCAAATCGTGACGAACATAAATACGAATAGAGAATTTCTCCATTACATCCAAGAATCAGGTGCATGGACTTTATTTTGAAACTCGCATATACATTTCGACATGAGGGAGAGGATATTGATGAATCTATTGGAATCAAGGAAGCAGAAAAAATAAGAAAACAGGAGATCCAAAAGTATTTTGGCTCATGTAGTTTGGAAATACCAATGATGGAAATATTTTGAGGAGATTTTTTCAAGAATCAGAGGCAACAGCTCGTATAACTGGCGTTAATAGAGACGTGATAACGATGCTTGAAGTAATACTTAATGTTTTGAATTGCGGGGTATTCAAGAACACAACAGAGCTATTAAAGCAAAAATATTCCGAAAAACAACTCCAACCTACCCTCCATAAAATTTAGGCTCATAATCAAAATATAATCGAGGATCAATTGTTACTATTTGGAGAGTTGTCAGAAGAAGCCCAGTAATCCAAGAATAAAAACCACAAGGATGGGTGAGAATGAAGGCTTTATCAACATGCTTGCCGCCCCATCGGACCCACTGATCTCAAAGTACAATACTCTCCAGAAATGATAAGTTTATTAGACATTACCCCTGCTATTGACGAAATTTTCCAAGAAATCTGATTTTTTTTATTTAAATTGTTGGTCCGCTTACTGCCTTTTCCACTGTTTGACTTGAAATGAATAACTGAATTATTATATTATGTACTCTAATGTGCCACAAAATAAAAATAATGCTCTTTGATACATCTAAAACGATTCATTTACTTTAATCCACCACTGTTTTTCTCGGATTAGCTTTTAGACACCCTGTTATTGCTTCAATCATGGACTTTTGAATATTTTAAAAGGAAAATATTGTGTTTATCCCCTGCGTCGAGAAATTCCTATTTCAGTAGAAGATTCTGAGTCATCCTGTAAAGCATTTTTCTCAAAATTCACTAATTTTGCAACCCTGGGAATTTCCTTTAAGAAGGAGAAAAACCTCTCACAACATTTTTATTCGTTTAAGAGTTGCAAATTTTGGAAGCAAACAAGTTAAGATTAACCACTGGGCACCGACTAAAGTGCTGGAGCTGGTTGCCTTACAGTCAGGTGCATGTGAAGGAAGGGGCAGGTTCTTGCAGGGCGGCGGGAGGTTGGCAGTAGTTTCGGCCACATGTCGGCTTTTGGTAATAAGCCGCATATCACCGAAGTGAAAAAAGGTTTTGCGTCTTATTTCCATTTTCCGATCCAGGGATGTTTTGGAAACGGTTCACATTTTCTTTTGATTGCCGTAAGATTGGTCTCTATTCCGGCGGCAGTGATATAAATCCTGCATAGTATAGTAGAAATTATGTTCCCCAATTTCGCTCATATGATCTGCAAAGGCTGTTTTAAAAATGGACCTGTCTCCCCAACATATGCATGGATGGCCACTCGTATACCTGTATCCGAGATACATTACATGTACACATATGTATATCAACAGAGGACAGAGGCAATGATGTATCAAGCGAGATATTATTGCCTGCTTATCCAAAATCAATTTCAAGGGTGGTACTTTACCGCAAAGAAGTCGAATCCAAAAAAAAAACCACAATATCGTCGGTGTCATGGCAAAGTGGCGTATTTGCACATCTGCTTATTTTTAGCTGTTGTTGCTTAAAACGGTATACGCATATCAATAGGTGATGTAAATAAAAAAAGAATTGTCATGTATACGTGAAATGAAAAGTTTTCTCAAAATTTGCAACGTGCAGATACTTCACTTTGGCATAGCACCAACGGAATGTATTGTATGTAGGTTTGCTATTTTATAAAAGTGCGTTATATTACTCCATTAGAGAGACTAGTTAAAAGATTTCTCTCCTTATGTCAGAGCGTATTTTTTAACGGCCTAGTACGCCTGCATACAATCCACCAACTGGATATGCGACTCCAACTCGAGCAACACTTGGATATCCTAAGCTAGATACAAGAACATCAGGCTCGGCAGCAGCCATGGTAACAAGAAGAGCCAAAACTAGGATCAACTATAGAAGAAAGAACTTTACAATTAATCAATTTATGTATGAAATCTCTGACTTACGTATTTCAACATGATGAAAAGGATTAAAAAATATTCTCTATAAACTTTAAAGCGCAATCGATCAAAACTAACTGATATCGGGAATTCAAATGCTATTCATTATTTATACCAACTGTCACCAGTTTCTCTCTTTCTGTTTTGTTCATAAATTAGTTTTGCATGACTTAAGCTCCTCGTACAATGTACGTTAAGTAACAGTAACTGACACTGATTTTGATACGAAATTGTGAACATGAGTTTCGAACCAAAACAGGTTGCTGTAATTATAGAAGGGTTTCTATTGCTACTTATATGTTAAAACAAGCAATCATTCGTCACGAAAATTTACTACAACCGTAAGAGCTTTCTGGTTTACTTTAAACATTTACACTGTCATTCATTCGACATTCAGAAAAGTAAATATACTTTATTGTACCTAAAGTGTCTGCAAAAACAAATTCTGCAATATTACCCCATTTGATCTATCACTTTTAATCCTTAACCAAAGTCGTGGATAAATTTAGGGGCTACAACAAGAAAACGCATTTTATTCTGTAGACCAAAAGTTTGAGGCCGCCGTCAGTGCTCGAAGGAAAAACAAAATCTAACAGCCAAAATTCTGTTTAGTAGAATAATAATCATGCAAAATAAAGGGAAAATATACATATGAAACCTGAATATGAAGAAAAATATTTTTATTTCGTTGTAAACATAAATGAATTAATGAAAAAAGAAAAAAAAATACTCAAACCGATTTTTCGTCAAAGAGGCCACCTTTAAAATCGATTACTTTTTTTATAATTGCTGGCATTCTACCTATCAGTTTTTGAATTGTTACCTGTCGCAAATTGCTCCACTAATCTAATAGTATATCCCACGATTTAGATTCTGATGATGAACATTGATCTCGGACCTTCTATCCAGCTCCTCCCACGTCCTACTGTTTCAGGTAGTCTTGACAAAGTCTTGATATGTGTTTAGGATCATTGTCCTGCTGAAATACGAATCCTTCGCGAATTAACTAATCTTTGACCAGAGGTAACAGCGTTTTCTTTCAATATCGTTTTGTATGCCTCCTTATTCGTTTTTCCAATCACTCAAACCAGATCTCCCACTCTCCTTGAAGATAAACATCTCCAAACCAAACAGAACCGTCTCCATGCTTGACGGTGGGAACCACACACTTCAGCGCTACGTTGAACGAAAGCTTGCCTTTTTGTACCAAATTCCTCGAACTTGGATTCATTCCTCCACAAAACTCTTTTTAAAACTTCTATTTTTGATGTTTGGCCCATTCTAAACTTTCCTGATTGTTTTGTGATTGCAGCAGGGGTTTTCGAACATCAACTGGCCCAAATAGTTTAGTTCGTCTTAACCTTCGTTTGACCGTTGTAAAGGACAGCGGTTTACATATTTGTGTTTGATTTCTTTAGGCGACAATTTCGGTTACTGTTTTTCATCTACGAGGGGCGTTCAATATATTCTCGGTATCGATATGAAGGAAAATGCGAATTCAATTTAAATTGTTTTTATTTTTCAATATGATCTCCCCTAACATCAATGCATTTGTTACATCTTGAGATAAGCTTTTTTAAATCCTCAATATAATAAATTTCCTCTTTCTCTGCAAAATACCGACTTGAGTTCTTCATCATCCGAAAATCTTTTTCCACGAAGACATTTTTTCAAATCCGGAAACAGGAAATAATCACTAGGGGCAAGGTCTGGACTATAGGGTGGGTGTTGGATTTCTTCGAAACCACAATCTCGCGCAGCAGCCTTGGAAACTCGCGCCGTGTGAACAGGAGCGTTGTCATGAAGAAGCAACACACCCGCTGCGAGTTTACCCCGTCTTTTCTTTTTAATTTCCTCCCGCAAATTATGCAAAGTGGAAGCGTAGGATGTGGCGTTGATGGTTTCACCTTTTTTTTGTACTCAATGAGCAAGATTCCCTTTGAGTCCCAAAAAACTGTGGCCATGAGCTTCCCGGCAGACGGAGTGACTTTGAACTTCTTCGAGGGGTCTGTTCCTTTTTTACCCCACTGCATGGACTCTTGTTTGCTTTCAGGGTCATAGTGGTGGACACATGTTTCGTCCCCAGTAACAATTCGATCCATAACACCGTCCGCGTTCTCACTACACATCTCCAAAAGCTCTCTACAGCATGCGATTCTCACTTTTTCCTGAGGCGCTGTGAGCATTCGTGGCACCCACCTTGCACTGACCTTTGAAAGGGTAAGATGGTCATGAAGAATGGTGTGAATGGTACCAATTGAAAGCTTGGTGATCTCTGCCATCATTTTCACCTTTATTCGGGCATCCTCAAGAACAAGTTTTTCGACTTCTTTGATGCTTTCTCCTGTACAAGCAGTAGCCGGGGCGCCGGAGCGGGGGTCGTCTTCAATGCTGTCTCTGCCTCTCTTGAACTCACTTGACCACTTTTGCACAGTTGATAATGAAGGTGCGGAACCCTGGTAAACAGCCACCATCTCTTCATGAATAGTTTTTTGACTTTTTCCTTGCTTAGTGAGAAATTTAATTACAGCGCGATGCTCAATTTTCACCATCATCGCCTCAGTTGCCATTATGATTCTGTTTAACTAGAGATAAAACGCGAATTAATAATCACATTTATATGAAATTTAAATTTAAAATAATAGTATTACTTGATAAATAAGTCAATTTATATATACAATCACAGCTTCACCCCGATACCGAGAATATCTTGAACGCCCCTCGTACTTCGTTTGCTTGTTGTGACTATTATCTGATCCTCGTGTTAAGTTGTATTGTATTGCGATTTTCGAATATGATGAAAAAAACACAATGAAAATACGCAGTGCGAAAGTTTTTCAGGCTCATGTAATTCATTATCTAATAACGATTTAGATGAAGAAGGTTATGCTCTATACAATATTAAAGATTCAAAGTATCTAAAAATCCACCATCACAACACCATAACTCATCTAGCTACACCTATGGTGCTCGTGACAAACAAAATATGGTACCAATCGAGCAAATGGAATTATAGCAATGGGCGATACCAGATGAAATGCTTTATGCGTTTACCGAAACTAAAAATAATACAGCATTTAAAAAAAAAATGAAACTGATGCGGGCTGCGCTTGATACTTCTAGTTTTTTCGAAAGGAAAGCATTCTTTGGCTTGTTGAAATTATCAGATCAAATCTTGCCATGAAATATTGAAAGTTTATTGGCGGCGGATGGAAAACATGTTAAATATATTCAGAATAACGAATAGAGAAGAAAGAAGAGCTGTTGATCGAACTGCTCTTACCTTTGAAGTGTTTGAAAATTTATTGTGAACTGTCAATAAAACTACTGCAGCTCAAAGTATCATACGAATATTTATGATTAATGAAATACTTTGTCCGTTTAGGAGAAAATGTTTTTCCAGAATGTACAATACATGAAACCAAAGTACATTATTTATGTAATGCTTTTATATGTAACTACTGGAAAAGGAGATTCTAATAAAAGAAACAAAGTCTCAATTCTAACACAGAATATGCTCCAACCAGAGAAACCCTTCTTCGGTTCTCTATTCTGGAACTAGTTGAAAAACTTATCACACATGGTCACTTACATGGGAGCGATGCGAAATACCACCCGAATTTTTTCTCAAGAAAGAACAGCAAAAAGTATCTACAAATGTAAGTGTATATTTGATTTCGTGAAAGATAAAACATTGGCATTATACGTCCCAAAAATAATCAAAGTTTAGTGATGATCTATTCCCATGCAATATGGCGATTCAATCTATGAAAACAGTGAAAATCCTGAAATAATTTATTTTAAGACAGCACAAAAGCTAGTGTTGAAGAGTTAGATCAAAAATGTGCCAATTACGCAGTCTCAAGAAGAGCTGAACGATGGCCACGTGTACAATAATATGCTATACTTAGTATATACAGTAAGTTTAATAGACTGATAATAGTTCAGTACTTTTAGATAGTTTCAAGGTGTTGAGTCTTTTTTTTTTTAGTAATTTGCATTGTGTTCTAGTAGAGGACTAACTAAATATTTTGTCAATTTCTGTTCTTTCTTTCTCAAAACTTTTTACAATGTAATAAAAGTTTCAATCTCCACAAATTTCAAATTGAACTCTGGACTACTTGACTATCTATCCCCGACTGCCTTCTCCTTTTTGATATCCACCATCGAAACCCCAAAAATTTCGCTGAACCCTGCCACAGAAATCCTGTTTTTGTTTTCCTTTCCACTCGAACTGGACTATCAGACCACCACTGCTAAACTTCGACGACCGCTAACCCCAATCGTATGTTACATATCATCTGATATGGTAGGATTTTGGTCCTACGATGCGAATTTCCAATCCAGATCAGGAGGAAAAACAAAAAAAAAACTAGGAAAATATGCGATCTAGCGCGGGGACCTTGGTAGCCGGGTCGCTACCAATCGCTCAGAATGAAGCTGACAAATATGGTATCCGAATCTCAATAAGAAGTGGGTAATTTTGACCCAAGGGAAAAAAATCACTAAAAACTAACGATCTAACAACATGAAGATTGGAACCTTGAATCCGGCGATTGGTAGCCGGGTCACTACTCTTGCACTACTCAGTAGAGCTAATCACCATGGTATCCGGAGGTCAATAAAAAGTGGGAGATATTAACCTCCGAGTAAATAGCCAGGTTCAAGTTTATTAAACATTTTATTCACCCCCTTCCATAAAAACGGTTTTCGTCACCTAAACACCAAATAAACTACTAAAGCAAATCCTCCTTATTGCTAAATACGAGTAATTTGATATCTTTGGAACCCTACACGCCTACTTTTTGCCCACTACTCTCGCCTAATTCGTACGTCCAAGGAGAAACTCTCCTGATTACCTCAAATGGCCCGAAGTAGTTGGGAGCAAGCTTTGCCGTAAAATACTTAGCAGCGTCTGACAAGGCGAAATTTCTTCTCAAGACTAAATCTTTCGGAAAAAACTGAGCGTCCCTTCGTCGTAGATTGTAGTGTTTCGTAGACTTTTTTGCTGCTACACATTTTACATTTTGCACTACCTCGCCTAAAGCTTTCGACCTTGCCTGAATATCAAGGAAATGATCTGCATCTATACTCAATATACAAGGTACTATTCTCCCTTGGAACTACTCGCTTCCACTCTTCTCCCTCACTCATCAACTTTGGATACCTCAATGGAATACTCCTAAATAGAATGCCTTCATTTACTCTCCAGTCGGGATATCTTCCACTATCTAGCTGAACAACATCTAACATCATAAGATACCAAACATCTGCTGAGGCTACGGAAATCGATGCCAGCTCCTCGTTCACCCTAGGCAACGCATCAGGGCCCAAGTGTTCCTTATTGTATAATATTGTATTAAAATAATATTGTTGTAATTTGACTGCCCATCGAGCCAGCGTACCCTGAAGGTCTTTCAAATTGTTCAACCACAGCAAAGAGTGATGGTCGGTTACCACCATAAATCTACTGCCTTCGAGATAAGGACGAAGCTTTTCAACGGCCCATAGGACCGCTAGGCACTCCCGTTCCGTTGTGGAGTAATTTCTGTTCGTGTCAGAGTTCTCCTAAGACAGATTATTACTTTTTCTCCTTCACCCGGTTGGTCCTGAGTAAGGACGGCGTCTATTCCACATCCTGAAGCATCCGTGTGTACCGTGAAGGGTAAACCAAAGTCGGGACACTTAAGCACAGGGGCGCCGATCTAATTTTCTTTTAACCTACAAAAAGCTTTCTCATAGTTTTCGTTCCAATTAAATCGGCCCTGCTTCTTGAGAAGACCTGTAATTGGAGAGATCAATTCATAAAAATTTGGACAAATTTCGCGGACACTCGACCATACACCTTTCTCTGGGTCAACCAATAAACCCTTCTCGTTTACCACGTATCCAAAGTACCTTGTGAGAACTCATTTTATATAATTTTTTTAGTAGAGCATCGTAGTTAACTCAAGAAAAAATTGATGTATAATACGTTGTAATGAAGACCGTTTTGTGGTCTATTCAAAGCGAGATTGCAAAAAATGGTAAGGTTAGTAGAAGTAGATCTATCGGAAATGAAATCATTAAAAATGATAACTGGGTTCATTTCAAGCGGTTTATATCAAGACGTTTGGGTAACTTCGATATCGATTTGACTAATTTTAGTGCTAATTCATAAATCGATGACGACTTATAGTCGAAAAACAACCTGCTGAAATAATACATATAGTGCAAATTCAACCGTGCTTGAATCTTAGGAAATATATTGAATATATAAAACTTACCTGAAATAAGAAATTTGTTAAATAGAAATTCGCAGCTTTCTAGAGGAATTAGAAATACGGAATGGAACGTAAAAATTAATTCTCTAGACAAAAATTCAAAACCCTTCTGGAGTATCACAAAGGTTACCAAAAAGAGAATTAATACCTATCTTGAATCTAATAATGGTTTTTCTACCTCGAATGAAGAGAAGGCAAATCCTTTTTACCTTTATCAAAATACGTGACAGATCGTTTATTTTATTTAGTCGTATAGATATAGATGTACCAATTCATCGCATTTATTGTAATCGTATGCCTTAAATTACAACATTTCCCTGAAGGAAGAAGCCAAACTGATAGCGATTTCAAAGCCCGGAAAACCTTACAACAATCTAAACTCGTATAGGCCTATGAGTCTAAGTCTAAGTCTAAGTCTGTGTTGCAACTGGTTCGACAAATCAATTTTGTTTATTTCACCTCCAAGTGTTAACCATCGGGTACTGGCCGATGTCCATCCAGACTCGACGTGCCAAACTTATAAGCACGAGTGATGACCAGGAGGCAAAAATAGCAGCATGCTAAACGGGACTAATCCGCTGTTCCCTAGCTGAAATAAAGCGAATAAGACCTTATCCGGGCTACTCCGACATATTTGGAGGTCAGGCCGGTATGGGTTTCCTAGACTAAGTCAGGGTCTTGGAAAATGATGGGGACGGATGAGCCCTGACGGGGTTAGGGCACTCTAGGATTTTTAAAAAAATCAATTTTTTAATTGCTTTCAATGGTCCCTTAGGACCTCAAAAATGATGTTCGAAAAGATTATGGCCGGGCAATATAGGCGTAGGCTTTCTATAACTTAAAATTTTAAACACGTTTACCCCAAAACTACATTTTTCAAACTGGCCGCACCCATAACTTGAACAATTTTCAACCAATTCACTTCAAATTATAAAAATATATTGTCTAAATAAGTACATAGGATTTTTTTTTTATATGGCATAATTCATTTGTTATTAACAATTTTCTGGCGATTTTTCAGCGAATTTTGCAAGTTTGACTTTGGAAGTGAGCCATTCGGCCAAAAATCAATATATCAAAAAAATCATTCGTACTTCTCTAGGTGTTGTTATGTACAATAAATAAAAATTATAAAAAAAATTATTGTATAATTCAAAACTTATTTGAGCTGTTGGTACGGCGGACCGCCCTTCTAAAAAAGAGAGGCCATCTGAGAAACGCTGCACAGCTCCCATTTTAAAATAAATTATTCTATAAAAATTATGTTTTACAGTCAATCATATGTACAATATGCTTCTACCTTGGTAAGCTCGATTTAGTTTATATTTTTCCTAAAAAAAAAATCACAAAAAGCCTATTTTTACGGCCTCTAGAGTGGCCTAACCCCTTAATGGACCAACAGCAGCGCTCACATCCCCGAACGGATTACTGGCTTTGGCCTAACCGACCACTCGTCCTAAGGGTATCTATAATGGAATTGCCTGTCCAGGTTGTGGGGGTTGTGCCGCCGAGGAAACTACCCGTCATGGAAAAAAAACTAATTTACGAAGCAACAACAAGCCTCAGATACGGACAAATCTACTGTTAGCTACCCCTGCAAACGAAACGAAGCCAACGAACTTCAGACTTGCTCATGGAATGTTAAGGTCCTTAATAGGCCACGTGCAGGCGAAAAACTGGTGGAGGCCCTGGACTGCTGCAAAGCAGATGTAACCGCCATGAAAGAAATGCAATGCGGTGGACTGCAGAAAAAGAGGATGAAAAACTTTCACATCTACTACGGCGATTGTTATCGGCGGAAAAAGCAGCTCCCATTCGTATGTGGATTTGTTGTTAGAGCAAAACTTAGGCAAGAAGTCTTGAATTTCCGACATGTTAACAAGTGCCTCGTAATAATCCGTATTAAGGCTAATTTTGCAAACATTAGCCTAATATACTCGCAAGTTAAAAACGACTGTTAAATTCTGTTATAAGAAACAACAATTTCAATTGGTTATCTTTTGGGACACATAAAACCTTTATTATGAAGCTTAAGGTGCCAACATTATTGAGGGTAAAATACTTCTGATTCTGATTTGTAACTTAACTTATAATTAAATTTCGGTATGATAAAGATTATACAGTAAGTTCTTTGTATTGTTATGATATTAGCATAAGTAATATTCAATAATCAATAAAATGTAGTAAGATGTAGATAAAACTATTTATGGTTGGTTTAAGTCAATTTGGTTACTCTAGGTCCTGATATGATAATCGTTGTTGTAAATTGTATGTTTGTTTATTCGCAAATACTAAGGTTGAGAATTACTTATTACACAGAGGAGGAAGTTGACGACACAGAGCATATGTAGATTCTACAAGTTCTTAGACAAGACTTACGAGCAGTGCCCCATCTATGACATTGGATTTGTCATCGGCGACTTTAATGCAAAGCTAGGAAGAAAGTTCAGATTGTCGTACTGAATAGTATAGCATGTACTGCCGGAAAGTATAGCATGCACGACACCACTTCCGATAAGGGATTAGGTTAATCGACTTTACGGCGGGGTGAAACAATAGGGGACTTGGAGAACTCCTTGCCAATCAACCGTCAACCAGATTGACCACATTGCGAACGACGCAAGGCACTCCTCCAGCATTATGGATGTCCGGATATCCCGAACATCGCAAAGGCAAGATAATACTGTCAAGAAGTTTGACGTTAAACGGCTACAATCGAAAGAGATCGCTAAATCCTTTTCCGATCGAGTGTCCCTTAACCCTTTAAGAGATCCTTTGCCGCCAGCACCAGGTATCAAAAACCAGCGGCAACATTGGCAAAAAGCCAGAGGTGCCGCCTCTGATATGCTGGGTTTAACTCGGCAACTCCAACGAAACCCGAAGACGAGTGCCGACAAGACCACGCAGCTACGCGAGAGGCATACAAAGCGGCGCTGCATAGAACTCATAAGCTCTACGAGCAGAAGAGGAGACTTGACCAAGCCTGTAGTCAGGAGAAAGAGAAGGACCAAAAGAAGCGCGCGGTCGAGGAAATTCAGACATGCTATTCCAGGAATGAGATTCGGAAGTTTTACTAAGAAGTAAAAAAAACATGCCTCTGACACAAACCCCGGACCCAAGCCTGTAGAGACGAAAAAGGCAGTAGAGACACAGACGGTGCTGAGGATTTGGAAAGAGCATTTATGTACATAGACTGTAGACGGGATATTGTACTGCCCTCAGGCAGAATGAACTTTCAACTTGGACAATGTAGACTAATAATTCCATCCACGCGACCTGCATGAAGTAAAGACAATCATATCTGAACTTAAGTTCAACAAAGTTGCTGGAGCAGACGCCCTTACTGCCGAGCTATTCAAAGCGGCAGGCGATGACTTGGTAAGGAGCATACATTAACTCATCAGTAAAATATGGTCGGGCGAAAGTATGTCCGATGAATGGAACCTTAGCATTGTTTGTCCGATCCCCAAAGAGGAGACGCTTTGAAATGCCCCAACAGCCCTCCATCGCCTACAAGATGCCAAGATCTGCCAAGTTGTGTAAATCTCTGAAGTCGTTCGTCAACAACGTAATTGGTCTATATCAACGTGGCTTTGGGCAAGCAAAGCCCACCATCGATCAAATATTCATTCTACGGAAGATCTCGGAAAAAACCCATGAGCTCCAAATCGATACACACCACCTATTCATCGATTTGAAGGAAGCGTATGACAGCGATTATAGAGACGAGCTATACAAAGCAATGCCTAATTGTGGCATCCCTGCCAAACTCTTTCATTTGTTCAGGGTTATAATGGAGAATGCAGGCTGCTCCATCGAGGTCGGGGACCTTTGATGACATAAAAGGATTTAGAGAAGGCCACGCGCTCTCATGCGAATTTTTTAACATCTTTCTTGAAAGAATGATGCAAAATTCACGCGCTAATACAAGAGGTACAAATTCTCAAAAGTCTGTCCAATTTCTCGCATATGCCTATGATATTGAGACGGAAGTGGTGAAGATCGGCTTAGTGGTCAATGAGGGCAAGACCAAGTATACTCTGTCAACAAGAAAGGACATCCAACACCGACGTCTCGGACAGAATGTCACTCTCGACAGATATATAGCAACTTTCAGGTCGTTAAGGACTTAGTTTATCTATGTAGGCTCCGCTATCAATTCAGGCAACGACATAAGCGCTAATATCAAATGAATATTAACTCTTGCAAATTACAGTTTCTTCGAGTTAAAACGGCAATTGACTAGCAAAGCCCTTTCTCAAAGAACAAAAGTGACCCTACATAAGACCTTAATAATCCCAGTCCTGCTCTATAGGCGCAGAGTTAAAAACTTTATCAAAAACGGATGAGTATGGTCTTGGCTGCTCTTGAGAGGAAAATTATTTTGGGTGATTTTCGGTCTCGTCTGCATAGACGGTGGGTGGAGGAGGAGTTAAACGACGAACTGTACGGGCTGTACAGCGACATCAACTTAGTCAAAAGAGTGAAGGTCCAACGACTTACATAGGTCACAGGGTCATGTAGGTCGGATGGACACCAATGTTTCGGAAGACCGCGCCTCAGGTGGCGCACGCAAGTGTAAGTTGACCTCAACCAACCTAGCGTGCGAAACTGGAAACAGCTAGCTAAAGACTGAGCTGGCTGGACACGCTTGTTAGTTGAGGCCCAGGACCACCCCGGACTGTAACTCCACCTTAAGTAAGTAAGTATTTTACCTAATGAAAGTTTGGATTCAGAAGATTTCAACCGACATTGCATGCGACGCTGGTGTCTCTTTAGTAGATGACAACCTTAGGTTTCACTCCTCATTAGGAAAACTGAGTCTGTCTTCCAAGCTGAGATATACGCAATACAGATGGCAACGAAATATATTGTAAAGAACCGATGGCGGGGAAGAAGAATGCTAAGGGCTTTAATTTATTTAACTGCTCGGAAAATAGAGTAAAAAATTAAAGATATTTAAAAAAATAAATTAAAAATAAATAAAAAGAATTTTTTTATATAAAAAAAGGAAAAACGAATGTAAAAGAATTTTTGAAAGTTTGAGCGAAACAAAATAAACAAAATCTAATCTATTTGAAATATTTGAAATATACGAACAAATATTTCAAGAATTCATTAAATTTTTAAATGTAAGGAAAAATAAATGACATTCGGCACTTTAAGATATAAAAATATAAAAAAATTGATTTGAATGACACTGCAAAGGTAATATTCAATCAAAATTTACGGTATTTTGGAGGGGTGATCATATGTAGGAATATAGCATTAAGAGAAGTGGGGTAAAAACAAATTCAGTAGTAAACTGTAAAAGATACAATTTATCAAAAAGAAAAAAAAATAAGATCAAGTTCTTAGCTGAAGGTCAGTTGGATAGTGCTGATATATTGGGTATATAACTTAATTCGTTTGCTAAGAGATGGCGTAACTTGTATTATTCCATTGTTATTATTCTACTGGAACATGCGTTGGAAAGCTACTGTCATTGTACGTCATTTCAATATATGTCATTCATTTGAAGCGTAAACAACAATAATTTTTTTTCACTCAAATATGTCGAACTTTGTGCCTGAAAAAGTGTTTTTGCGGGGAGTTCTTCTTCATTACTTTAATATGAAGAAAACTGCTGCCGAAAGTCATCGTATTTTGGTGGAAGTTTATGGTGAACATGCGCTAGCTGAGCGAAGTGGTGATTTTGGCTTGCAAGACGATGAACGTCCTGGGCAGCCAAAAAAGTTTGAAGATGAAGAACTGGAAGCATTACTCTATGAAGATTGTTGCCAAACACAAGAAGAGCTCTCAGAATCTTTGGGTGTCACTCAAGCAGCCATTCCAAAACGTTTAAAAGCAGCTGGATATATTCAAAAGCAAGGAAATTGGGTTCCACATGAACTCAAGCCGAGAGACGTCGAAAGGCGGTTTTGCATGTCCGAAATGCTGCTGGAACGCCACAAAAGGAAGTCATTTTTGAATCGGATTGTTATTGATGATGAAAAATGGATTCATTACGACAACCCAAAGCGCAGAAAATCATATGTGAAACCCGGCCAACCAGCCAAATCAACGGCAAAGCCTAGTATCCATGGCGCGAAGGTAATGCTCTGTATTTGGTGGGATCAGATGGGTGTGCTGTATTATGAGCTGCTAAAACCGGGTGAAAGCATCAATGGGCAACGCTACCGAACACAATTAATCCGTTTGAAGAGAGCAGTGGACGAAAAACGCCCGGAATATGCGACCAGACACGAGGCAATAATTCTCCATCATGACAACGCTCGGCCCCACGTTGCTATTCCGGTTAAGAGCTATTTGGAAAACAGTGGATGGGAAGTCTTACCCCACCCGCCTTATAGGCCAGACCTTGCCCCTTCGACTACCATTTGCTTCGGTCGATGCAGGACGCCCTCACTGAAATACGGTTCACATCAGAGCAGAATATCTAAAATTGGCTTGATTCGTTCTTGGCTGCCATGCCGGCGCAGTTCTTTCGGGATGGGATCCACAAATTGCCAGAAAGATGGGAAGAAGTCATAGCATCAGATGGGCAATACTTTGAATAATACTATTGTTCATGTTTTACTTAAATGAACGTTAAAATTTTGAAAAAAAACCGCACGAATTAAGTTATAATAAATAAAATAAATTTAAATGTAAGGCAATATGTCAAAAAAAAAAGTTTCTAAGCTGTCGTAGTTAAATTCGGAGAGCCAATGTTTTAAATGTTTGGGGAACATTCCAGATATTGATATTGTTTTAATCTACTGAGGCAATTTATTAAACAAACTGTAAGTGAAGACTGAGAAAAAATTTCGATATGCAGTAGTACAAAAACTGGATACAGATTACATATTTGAGGAGTTTCTACGTAAATTATAGTTTGAAATTAAACGAAAGTTACGATTACCAGACTTCATGAAGAGGGTTTTCAACATCTTACAACAATACAAGTGACGAACTGGGAACAGAGAATAAGGATGGTTACGAGGTTTTCGGCAAAGTTTTCTTAAAATAAATTTGTGCAAGATAAGGGGTCGTATATTGTTATAATATAGACCGCCCCAACAAGCAATTCCATACTGAAGCTAAGAATGAAAAATTCCGTAATAAATAATTTTTAAAAGTATAGTTGAGCATGGATTACGCTGATAAAAAAAATTACTAAGTGAGCATCGAAAATGCTTCCGTAACGTATCGATATGATGTATAAAACACATTTTAAAATCAAGCGTCAGCTTGATGTTTAAAATTGTCAACGCACTCTATTAAAAAAACATTTATGACTGCAACATAAACTACTACAGTAAGTGGAAAAGGAAAAACTAGCCGTACATAATTGTATTTTTGACACTCCGGTGCAGGAAAGTACAGATTTGCTTCAAAGTTGTGAGATGGAGATAAGCCGAAGAAAATTAATTTAGTTTTAAAGCATATCACTAATGACGAACATGTAAAACAATGTCTCAACAAGTTTAAATCCCAGGGTCTAGACGACTATTTAAACCGTAAATGAAACCTAAGTACTAGGTGGCGTGAAAAGTAACATCCTTGGGAATTCAAAATTTTTTTTTTTTAAATGTTTTTTTATATTATTCAATATAGTCCTCTTTTAGTTTGATACACTTATTCCAGCGATTTTCCAACTTCTTGATCCCGTCCAAAAAGTAATTTTCCGGAAGGTCTGCAAAATACTCTTCCGTATCGTCGATGATTTCCTTGCGTGAGCTGAATTTTTTATTGATGAGCCATCTTTTGAGGTTTGGGAAGAGATACTCGTAATAGTCCGAAGGGTTCAAATCCAGTTACCAATCGACGCCAAAAGTTCGCCCGATTCCGCATCAGCAAGTCCAAACACTCTTTCGAACTGCTCTCGCGTTCGTGTTTTTAGTCAGGAGTGAGCATGTGCGGCACCCAGCGGCAGGATAACTTTTTCATATTCGGAGGGCCTGCCGCTGCGGACTTGATCGGTAGTGGAGTTGCGGCCACCACGAAACTCTCTAAACCAATATTTAACGGTGTAATCTGACGTCGCATTAGCCCCATAATATTTATTCAAGTTTTCTTTTGTTTCCTTCGCCGTTTTGCCTCTCAAAAAATAATGTTTTATGAGAGAACGAAAATCGTTTTTGTCCATACTCAACATGATGCTAGAAATACGTCAACAACCGTCAGCTGCCAAAACAAAACTAAAGACAGTATCGATCTGAAATTTGGCATGTCTGCCTAAATATGAACGGACTTCAAGGCACCATAACCTTTTTTGCAGTAGCAGCGCATTTTGGCGGAGGTTACTTTTCACTCCACCTAGTATATCATGCACAAAAGCAGTAAGTGAACCTTTTAGTTTAAAGCAAACAGTGAATTTATATGTATATACTAAAAGTAGTATCGGTCCCAAAACAGAGGCCTAACTCTTTGCGACCTCAATTGCGTAGCCAATTGAGCATAAAACCACGAAACCCTGCTTTGAGCTATTATGCGCACGAACATGAATTAATTATTAACTAGAAGCAGGTCGCGAGTATTCTGGGTATATTGGAGGTCATAAAAGAGGTTTTTGTAATCGTCTTCAGTAAGTCTTCATTCAACTTAAGTACCGTGGGCAAGGCGTTCAATTCAAATCTTCAATATTCGTCCTAATAACTGACGTCATGAGTTTAATAATGGAAAAGCCTTGTATCCCTATATACATATTATGATTATGGCAATTTTCAGATATATTGAAACTCGGTGCAAGGAAAAAACTTCACGGCCAATAAATTCACATGGGAAACAACTTAACCTCGAGTGGGAAAGAATTTCACTTTTTTTATTTGAAGTTATTTCCCGCTTCACCGCAGATTTTGTGAAGTTGTTTCTCATCTATTATTTAAGAATTTCTCGATTCTAGTTTTTAATAATTTCATCTAATGCTGAAAAAAGATATTTAGTTTTTGAGCATTAGATAAATTAATAGTTACAACAATAAACAGTAGAATATGTATGAAGAGAATGCTGCCCCCTGCAACCCCTTGCTTGTGGGCAATGTTGGATTTGGAGTAAGTGCGTGGTTGGGTGTATGCAAACATTGAATATTATACATGTATATTCCACCTTTAGTGGGTGATAACTTCACATGTTAAGAGAAATTATTTCACACAAAAAAGTGAAGTTATTGCCAACATTCAGTGGGAAATAACTTCACATAAAAAAGAGAAACTATTTCCCACTCGATCAGAAGTTATTTCCCATGTGAACTCGTTCTTAAATACTTAAAGTAGACCTTAGCTCAATATGTAATAAATGCATATCTGCAACAGGTCATTCAATCGTAATTAAAATAAATAAATACATTGTTGCTATTGAAATATAATGAACTTTATTCCATACTTGAGGATCATGTTCAATCGTAGTGAATCTATACACCAGCATACAATCCACCATAAGGGTATACGACACCAACTCGGGCACCAACTGATGGGTATGCCAGGTTAGAATAGCCCGAGAGGAGGGCATCAGGTCTAGCTGCAACCATGGCCACTATAAGAGCCAAAACAAGGATCAACTACAAAGGCAAGATAATTACACAAGACTCATTTAAACACATTAATTCCCACTTACGTATTTCAGCATGATAATGCAAACTTAATAGCGATTTTCTGAATAACGTTTGAGTATAAAAACAATTGACAAATGACTGATATGAAAAATTTAAATAGTTCGCAGTATTTATACTACTTAATTCACTATTCCGTTTTGCATCAGTTAAGATATACTAGATAGCTGTGTAATCAATACAATTGATTTCGTGTCGCTTTGGTTAGGCAATTAATGAAATTCAATCGTTTTATGAATACTCTAAGTGGTAAGCTCAGATACTTAACGTATTTACGTAAGACTGTTAATCCAAATCAAGGATTTGTAACTGAAACTAGATAAACTATTGTACATAAAAACATAAAGCAGCTTAAATTTGTTGGAGGTAATTTTGCCAGAACATAGCTAGTTATGGAACACAAGGAATCGCAAAAACATATCTGCGTGAGCACTACGGTCTAAACTAACAATTTTGCCAGGTGTTAAGGGTTAAATGGATGAGAGGTAAAGGTTGAGTAGAGAGCAGTGTTTATTTGATAGTAAAAAAAAGGTTATATGGTGTGCGTGGGTTCACTGTATCCATAATTTTACGAGGATTGATTCGAAAGAGGGAAACATATCTAAAATAACGTAGGTAAAGTTAAGCGAGGTAAGTAGTAACAGAGCGGAAGAGTTACCGTTACCACTTAAAAGCTGATGAATGTTGGTTTGTCGCCAATCTCTCCACGTACGAGTAGTTTTAGTGGTAGTTAGATTATCAGTTTCAGTATATCGGAATAGGGTGGTAAGTTGAAACCACCAGTCCAAACAGATAACATTTCGCTGTAAGGCTAGTACATGAATGTAATGTAGACCAAACTTCACTGCCGTATTCAAGAAGAAGCCAAACAAAAGTTATACAAAGGAATTTAAACATATAGGTCAGTGGATTCCTTTGACCAATGCTTGATGAAACAATGCGGAGTTGCCTTTTTTTATGATGTTATCTATATGGGAACGGAAATTCAGTTTGTTGCTATAGATAACATCTAATTTGGTCACATCTGTCCGTATGGGAACATGCTCGTTATAAATAAAGTTCGAGGTGCTTTTATCAAACATTTTTGACTGTGTAGTGTGTGTTGATGTTAGCATTTTTGCTGGAATATGTTAATGTCATATGCATATATAGATATTTACGAATCAACAATGATACATAAAGGGGGCAATTAGTGCCTTCCTTTTAAGTATGAATTAATCCACCGAAAGTTGAAAGCCAGTTACGATAGTTGTACGCGAAATTTAATTGAAAGTCTTGCTGAAATCAAAGGTCGCCACATCAATATGTTCTAGGGAGCTCAATATACTTGAAGCTTTGAAAGATCGATGATGAAAAACACTAAGTCGTACACTCGTATTATCCTAAAGGATCCTAAAGAATAACACGAGTTTTTAAAAACACCATCGATATGGAATAGAGTTTCGTATTACGGCTTCTCTTATGGAGATATATTATATTCGGAGTCACTACTCGATAGGTTATTTATTCACCATCCCGTTGCCAAGAAGACCCTAACTGCGAAAAATATAGTATTTGAGCTTCAGGATCTCAATGCCTACAGGAATGTTATAAGTTTGCGCACTGGTTCTTTTCTTCTATGAATTACTGTTCATTGTAAACATACTGAGTGGTTGCAATGAAACACCGAAAGTTCACGACATTTTTTCCGTGTCTTCATAATTAGACAATTATTTAATAAAATGTTTTGAAAAATTCAACATGTTCTTAGACTGGTACATACTCTGTAAAAAATTATTATCGTCTATTCTTTACGACTGTCGAATATAAACGTAAAAATGATAATCACAAAAAAAAAACAATTACAGCAAAATAAAATCGGCCTTAAATAACCTGTATACCTATATACCTGTATATGAAAATATTTGAATCGATGCACTTTTATAAATATAGTCCCTTGCCACAAGTTTATCCGACACAACATGGCTTAGAGAGATCTATTCAATAAGAACTGATTGATGTTATCAACAGGACTCCCATATATTATGTAAATATGTATCCACAAGTGTACGATATTTGCGGTCAATTATTGGACATCGATAATACTTAAATAAACGGCTATATATGTTTGTGTGAAGCAGTGCAACGTGTGCTTAACAATTTTTTTTAAAAGGTAAGAAAACTGTAAAAAAAGCATGCTGATTCCTTTCTTCAAAAAAATCATGATAGATGAAACTAAGAACTATATGTTATTCTAACCGGGAGAAAAAAAAAATACGGCTGTCATTCATGCTTTTTATTCTCTATCCAATGAGCGAGAGCTGATGAATGGTCCTTCTTCGCGAGGTTGATTCACAGGAAATAACATGCACTGAACTACGCTAAGTTAAAGAACATTTACTCCGCCTCGAATAAGATACTTCAACCCATACTGTCTAAACGTTTCTCAAAAATTAACTTTGAATAACAGCCCTCAAAAAAAAACATGATCATTAATATCCATTAATCCATTATACCCAACAAAAATTCTTGTACATTAAGATTAAATCTTTTTTACATTGTGCAAGCTAGGTAATTATACATTAAAAAAAAATAGGGTTAAATTGTAGCGATAAAAAATTAGGAAACTTATAAATATGGTATATAAAAATAAAAAGAAGAGGAGAAGAAATAGGGGATGTGGAAGACTAAAATAGTTTGAAAAAAAGATTTGGGGAAGGAGTATAAGGGTTGGGATCTTCCATCAGTAAGTTTGAGCAAAGTATTTAAAAACCTCCTTTGTAAATATATTTGTGTTGCTTGATCGTTTGATATCTATCGGTAGACGATTCCAAAGATGAGTCGCATGGATAAAAAAATTTCGATTAGCTGTAAGATACTTATGTCTTGTTAAAATTATTTACATAGATCTTTGGTTTGGCAAATTTTAGCATTTCAAATAAATAGTCTGGTTCTTTGGTAGTAATTATTTTATGAAGCAATAGTATGGTTCTGTAATTCAATAAGGTTATTAGGGAACAGCCAGTAATACTTTTAGTCAAGTGTGTAACGTGCTCTAACCGTCTAATATTATAAATATACCTTGCGCAACTATTATATGCCACAGTTAATTTTCTTTTCGACACATAGTCCAAGTCCCCTATATTTCGCATCCGTAAAGCAATATCGGCAAGATAAAAAATTTAACCAATTTCAGCTTAACACCTATCGGGAGGTAGTTTTTCGTGGGACTTAGACGACGAAGAGCGCTATACACTTTCGATATTACTCTGTTTACGTGTAAATTCCAAGTGAATGTACTACTAAAGTAGACTCCAAGATTTTTTTATCTTATCCACATACTCTACAGGAGTGTGATTGAGGAATATTGGAGCGGAAATTTCTGTTTGTCTACCTCTATTAATGAACATAGCTTTTGATTTGACCAATCATGAATTCTTTTAAGATCTTCATTAATATTAATTAACGCCTGGTTTTTATGGTATTTCGGAAACAAAGAATATATTCGTACATCGTCGGCATATATATGGTACGCGGAGGTCGCGAAACATTCAGATATATCATTTATGAAACATAAAAAAAGAAGAGGGCCTAGTACGGAACCTTGAGGAACACCCATTTGGACTTGAAGAAATGAGGAGCATTTAGTGCCATTAGACATATATTGTATGCGACCAGATAAAATTAAGTTATTAATTTGCATGCGGAGCTTTCGAAGGAAAATTACCTATGCAGTTTATTTATTAGTATGGAATGATTTACGCTATCAAATGCCTTTGAGAAGTCTAAGAAAATTATTAGACCCCACATATCGCAATATGTATTCATTATGAAATTAAACTTTATTTCTAGTAAAACTTAGCTTACCCTATAAAGAGGTATTGCTTTATAGAGGAAGTATGCGCCTTCCAGCAAAACTTATGATTTAAAACAATACCCAAATGTCTAAAATATCTACACGATCGATATAAATGCAAACGCTATTACACAATTTTTTTTTTTTTTATGTACTCATAATCAGCGCGCGCTCAAGGGGTTTCAATTTTAAGTACCCTTAAAATATTTGCACACAGCGTGGGAGAAGGGAAGATAGGGAAGGAGAATCGCTAGAAAATAGAGAGCTCGGCAGGGTATTCCATAAAAGGGTTGTAAGGGTTAGGAAAGAATTGCTACACATAGTAAACACCCCCTTCGGGGTAGGGGCTAGCATATACCCGAAGTAGGCATGCCTGTCGTAAGAGGCTACTACGACACTGGGCCGGATTAAGGTGTTATGCGACTCGTACAAGAATCGGTCAGTTTGGAGGCCCAGTATAAAAAGTAGCCCAATCTTTAACGGAGCATCCGGATACTTGACGACCTCCAATCAGACGGCCTTATCTGTCTAATGCGGATCTCTGGACAGACGGACTACCCTTTCTCCACTACTCCTGAGAATTAAAATGAGCTCTACAAATACAGTACAACACAATACAAATACAAACCAGGACCCCTTCAAAAAAAAGCTCAAGGGTTACGAGATCTCCAACAATCGGATCGCTGGAAAAATCGTGCGGAAGCAAAGACCAAACACAGTTTTGGACGATAATATTACACCGAATAAGCTACAAAATCTCGAACACAAAAATTCTGATCCCCGCGCCAGGCTCCAAAGTAAGGAATTGCTCTGCGCCGAACTTAAAAAGGAATTAGATGCCATTAAGACGCAATCTAAAACCGAGTCGGATTCGCGACTTGACCGCCCGGAAAACTCGAGTTTTCACACGGACGAAGAAGAGCTAGTCCGAGAAACACATTGGATACTTAAAAAAAAGACTTAAAATAGGCACATTTGTCGTAATTAGAATTGGAAAACTCTATATCTTTAAGTTTACTATCCAGTTTTATGTTCTATCGATGCCCCGATCGTTTTAGGTTACACATTGATTTCGCCAGTGTATAAATATATTTGCATATTCAATATAAATTTCTTCATCAAGAATGCTGTGGAAATATCCATGTGACGAAGTCTTAAATCGTCCTTTGCAGCGATGGCATATAATATTCGAATAGACCTTATTTCCGCTACAGATGCGAATGTTTCAAGATAATCCCGATATATTTGAAAGTTTTTTTTTTTAAACTAGTCTAGCTTCTCTGCATCCGATTGCTCCATTTGCGTTCCGTTTTATTTTAAATACCTATTTACAACCGATAACGTTCTTATCGGTGGGTCGACCTTCAAGTGTTCACATTTTATTTTTATTCAATAAGCTATACTCCAGTTTCATTTCCAAGCATTTATATATTCCGATTCTTCGATTAAATTTGGATCTTCAACTTCGGCAAAATTCACGTCGAAGTTCAACTTTACGGATAGGAAGTTATCTTGTCGCAGAAATTTTGTTCTTATCAACATCATTTTTAGTAACGCTCTTTTCGTCTAAATCCTCATTTGTTTTACCTTTTCTCAGCTCTTCTCTAATATGTAGTTTCGTCACCTAACTCTATTCCATTATTTTCATTCACCCTTTTTTCATTCTCATTTAAAATAAATTCGTAGAAATTTTGGGTATTATTATTTGCGTTTGCCTTGTTAATGAATATTATATTTCGGCTCTTAGTAATGTGGAACGTGTACATTTTTCCACGGTCTTAACAGAAACCAACTAATATAACCTCCTCGCTTTTCGGCTCAAATTTTCCTAAGTTCTATTTTTGTTTCAAAGAAATAAACAAAAAGAAGTAGTAGGTTCACTTCTTTAAAGTGAGATAAGAGTTGTTTTGCTGTTTTATTGCGATTCGGAGTTATCGAGCATCTAAGGTATGTCGCGGTATATACTAGTTCTGCACACAAATATTATTATTATTATTATTATTATTATGTTTATTTTCAAGCAAAATAAATTACGTTAATAATACTTGGAGTCAAGAACTAGCTACCAAGGCTTTCGGCTAGGTATATAAATATATTGGAAGTAATATAAGTATATATTTGATTAATTTGTGGCAATCTGATTTGCATTATTTAAATAGAGTTATTGATATTCAAGTTTTTCAATAGCAAAAAAACATATTTTATGTATATTGCTTTCTGATGGAGATTTTAAAAGTTCAGTTAAGAAGCTGTTGCAGTTGAAAATTTTTAATGTATCTCTGACTTTTTGGCAGTACATAGTCTGTTGTATAGATAGGACAAAGCTATTGGAGCATTTGACGTTTTGTTAATAAGTGGCTATGCGTTAGATATGTTATGTTTGCTTAAATTTTTAAACACCGAGCCATATCGATAAGTGTACGATTTGGTTATTCGGCAACATCATTCTACTGCGGTTTATTTGGACAACTAAATTCTTGTTAAATGCCATGCAAGCAACAAACTTGAGTAAAATTCTTACTTGTATATTCTGATCCGTATCTGATCTTATTCTTTTCATTTTTAGATTCAATTGATTTTCAGCATAATTTATAAACTCAATAAATTTTGACATAACTTCTGATTTTTTCGAATAAAATCTTCAATGAAAGCTACGGAATACATTGATTTATTCAGTGATTACCTTCTTATTGGGCCACAGATATCCGGGTGCACCAATTCCAGACAATGAGATGTAGATTTTTCCAACTTTGTATGCAGGTTGTATACTTAGTGTCCAAATGCATTTGCGTAGCGTTTCTTTCAAAATCTGCTCACGGCCATACACTTTGTATGGAACCTACCGAATCACGCTACGCAATAGCGCAGACTGGTTTCAAAAAGAAGTTTGGTGAGGAAACGTCATCTTAAAAAAATGAAATTTAACAAATAAAAACAAAATTTATTATTTTACTTTATTTTAGATAAACAACGAAGCTATGGTAAATTACGTCCAGGGCAAGCGTTGTCTTTACGTCAAACGAGGTGTTCCTTTTAAGGACAGTAAATACAAGGACAGACTTTGGGCAGATATAAGTTTGGAGTTCAAAGTTTCTGGTAAAAAAAATCTACAAATTTTTATTGAAAAGGTTTTAATTTGTACTTTTATTACAGCCAACGATTGTAAAGTTCGTTGAAGAATATTGAGAGAACAGTACAAGAGACAGAACAATTTTGAAGTTCAGTCGACGGGGAGCGCGGGTAGTAAATATAAGAAAAGTGTGACAGTTCGTGCAAACATTAAACTTTCTGATGTTTCTCTTGACTCATCCTGGTAAGTAACAAAATACATTATTACCGTTCGTGTTTGTTTGAAAAATATTTTAGTTTTTAGCACTGTGGCGAACTGCACCAGAACAACAGAAGCCATCGTCGGTCGATCAGTGACCGCCATCGTAAGCGGGCGAGAAACATATAATAAACTCAGTATACAAGATATTCTTGGTTGTATTTTGATTCGCGTATATGCTTGTGATTAGCAGAGTAGTACATTGTGCTTAGCAGGGTAGTACAAGCACCATTAGCAATGTGGACGAAAGCACAAGTTCCCGAAGCTCAGCAAAGAAAAATAAGAAATGATGCTTGCCGAACTGATATCTGTCGCCAAGCAAAGGTACGAATAGGAGGTAGCCAACAGCAAATATTACTCCTTTTATGATCTCGTCACCCAAAAGTTTAATTGCCTAGACAACGAGTGCCCGAAGCTCAAGTTGACATTTTTAGCCTCTTCAATGTAAAAGTAAATTGAAAACAAATTAAATTATGCCTGGGAACTTTGTCGAATGCTTTTTTCAAGTCGATGAAGACGATATGCAGATCTTTTGAAGCTTCGCGGTGTTTTTCCATCATCTTCACCCCAAACTTTTAATCGCGTCATATGACTGCCATGAAGCTTAATAATATTCCGCTGCCAACCCGCTAGAACATTCTCGTATATTTTCTAGTGCCTTTATACAATGGAACAAGAAAGCTCTTCTTCCACTGATTAGGCATTTGATCGTCTGTCATCATTTCATAGAATAAAATCGCGAGCTAGTTTAACCCAAGATTTCCGATTATCACCCACAATTTGGAGATTATTCCATCCAGTCCGACTGCCAGCGATCCCTTCATCCTTTTCAAATCTTCGGTAACTTCAGCTTCCTCAAAATCTGTCGTTTTCTTTTCGAACGGGTACTGCGTGAAAATTATTCTTTTAGTAAAGCATTAAGGTGCTCTTTCAATTTATTGCAAAATTTCGCTCCAAAAGTAAATAAAAAAAATATATAAATAAATTAATATGCAATATATGTGAATGTATTTTTATCTTATCGAACTGAATTGATATATGGTATGTACTCGTACATAACACGTTTCGATTTTCCAAGCATTTCTTCTGGTTGAATTGGAGGAACGTTGTGGAGGAAAACAGTATCTAAAATAATGGAAAATAAAAAAAAAATTAGTATCAAATCTTTTAATAAAAACATGTCTTTACCCTCCTACTGTTATCTGGAGAAAATTGTAAACATATACTCAATATCCTCCACCTGGCCGAAAGTGTTTCTAGAAATAATCACTTAGTATTTGACGATTTATATGTGTATATAAAAATCGGACTTAACAAAAACAATCTGAATATGTGGTCGAACTCTGGAAGTGGTCTTATTATATTCTTTTTTCCCGCTGTGAGTAACATACGCAAAAATTTCATTATGTTGTGCCTTAGTAGAAATGCGGCATCTGCGACAAAATAATGGGGAAAAATTGTAATCGTCCATGGCGGGCTAGCATCTTCTGGATGTAGTTAATTTTTATTAAAATTTTTTCCAAATGAATAAGGAGTTCTTAAAAATTCCACCGTCGCCACCCAGCACCAGAATAGAAAACTTACTTTGAGTACCTTCATACCTAGATATATTATGTAATATTTACTGTGCTTATCTTTATAAGTATTAAACTGGGATCCTGATTTAGATGGACCAATTATTCTTAAATGTTTTTCATCAATTGTCGCAAACTCTCTTTGCTATGGATTCCCAATCACCGTCTTTTGGGGGCCTTACGTATAATTCTGCGAACCACGTCCATAATACATCACAACTTTCCAAAATTATCGTTGTTGCGGTTTCTAAATCAACACGAATTTTCATGGATATCGTGTGGATGGGGGAACTGGGGCCAAAAA
The DNA here is from genome assembly GCA_963966105.1 of Volucella zonaria. NCBI lineage: Eukaryota > Metazoa > Arthropoda > Insecta > Diptera > Syrphidae > Volucella > Volucella zonaria. The sequence goes on along the minus strand of OZ014532.1, from coordinate 40,220,542 downwards.
AATGAGAATGATGAAAATATATTGGCTGCGTCCGAAATTCATTATAATTTTCAGGCAACTACGAGTAAAATCACGTAAGATGAGATGAGATGTTGCCTAAAATAGAACAACAAGTCCAATTACACTATTAATTCAGTATCCCCATTAAAGGTGGGATGTCACCCATAGAGAGAAATAACTATTGAGGCCAAAAATCGTTCTGTTATACTCTCTATCCTCTCTCGCTCCCATCGCGTTATTACTCACGGTCTCTTTTCTTTTACCAGCCATTTCGATTAATCGACGGCGAGTACTGCCCAATAATGGGAGTTTTTCTTTAACATCAAAAACTGCCCGCCCGTTTTTGTATGAGTCATCAAGGCTGTCAAGTAGAATGATAGCTAGTAGATTGTTGACTGCATTAAACTCTCTGATATACTCATCCATACTTTAGGCAGTATCCACTTTCATGTTGAGAAGTCTTCTGAATTTCTCTGCTTTCTCTCGCACGACTTTTTTGTTGTATGAATTTTCAACGAAATCCCACAACTCCTTCGACGCTCGCAGGTGTCACACGAGTGGGGCTCAATGCTAGAAGAAAGTCACCTCGAACCTCGAAATCCTTTTCTTTCCATTTCTCGTGCTTCTGGTTGTTACCTGCTTGTCGATCTTCCTTACCCTCAACGATCTTGATGAACCTATGCTTGTGGAGGATTTCTTCATGTGTGCACGCCACTTGTTACAGCAGTATGCTGTTATATTCGCCATTTTATGTATATTTACTCGTATATTTTTATTTATTTTATTTTATTTAATTTTTTCATTGCAAATACAAGCTAGCTGGGCCCATAGCCTATTAAAATAAAACGCACGGAGGCCTTCTTGGAAAAGTATAACACGACGTTTTTATTGAAGAGCCAAAAAAGGAAATGAAAGAAAAAGCAATATGGTGACAAATAGCAAGATGGCATTTATAGAAAAGGAACTGGTGTAAGTGATGCCAGTTATAAAATACTCTTAACAGGTGTGGTCTACAGTATCGAATGCTTTGCTTAAATATATGAACAGAATAGGAAAGGTTTTAGATGTGCTTAAATTTTTATATTGGGTTCTACTACATGAAATGTCCGATTCTCGCTCAGTCGGAAATAAGAAGTTCTCGAGTGAACATCTGTACCAGAACGTTAAATTTTCTTTTTTTATAAATAAAGTGATACGTGTGAGAATTTTAGGTTTCGTTACAAGTACCGTTATTTTTTTCTAGGAAATATTTACCATGCTGTTGGCAATCCAAATTTGAACCCTCTTCCTTTACGAGTTTAAAATGGAACATAATGCGACATTGGCAATAAAAAATATTAATGACGTATTTAAGGATGTAGCGGTAAATGACAGCACTATACGACGTTGATTTGGAAAGTTCCGTTCTGGAGATTTCGGCCTTGGAAATGAACCACGTGGGAAGCCGGAAACGTTAGTTGACGACGATGTTTTAAGAGCCATGGTGGATACGGACCCACCGGTGCGGGAGATTGCACAAAGCATGGAAGTATCCCCAATGACGATATGTCGACATAGGAAAGGTAAAGAAACTCGATAAGTGGGTACCCCATGAACTAAACGAATCCCAAAAACTACGGCGCCTGGAAATCTGAGCATCGCTTACATTAAGAAACAAATTGAACCGTTTTTGCACCGGATAATTACCTGTGATGAAAAACCACAACACACCCCCAAGCCTGATCTTCAACTTGCCTGGTGGCAACTTGGTGGACCAAAGGACCACTTTTCATTTCTTCAACCAGGATAAACGATAAACGCTATCAAATATTGTGAGGAAGTCGTCATTTTGCATGCCAAATTGGCAGAAAAGCAACCTGCGTTGGTCAATAGGCACGGTCCGATCCGTTTGTATGGCAATACCTGACCCCATACCTCACAAGTACCGGTGCAAAAACTGTTGCAGTTGGGATTTGAAATTCTTCCGCATCCACGCTACTCTCCTGATATTTCCCCAACGGGTTACCAGCTCTTCCGCAATCTGGATTCATTTTGCCGGGAGAAGGTCTTCCGGAACCGAGCAGAGGTCATAAAAGCCTTTGAAGATTTCATTGCCTCAAAAAGTCAGCACATTTACGAAAAAGAAATATTTAGCCTTATATCACGTTGGAAGAATGTCATAGATTCCAACGGATCCTATTTTAATTGAATAAAAATTTACGGAAAAATAAATTAAATTTTAACTGTAAAATCGGACATTTCATGCGGTACAATCCAATATTTTTCATATTTCTAAAACATACTGGAAGCACTAAGAAATTTCATAGTATTTAAAAAAATAAATAATTCTCGACTTCAATCCTCTTTCCATAATTTTGATAGAACATAAAAAATATGAAACTAGGACGATAATTGTGTTGACAATTCTAGCTACTTACTTTATTTCTTATTTCTTGTTTAACGTAGAAAATTAACTGTGTAAGTATTTAAGTTAAATTTGTACTTGTTTGCATCTCACTATTGCTAATGTATTCATTTTAGTAGTAAGGTACGAGGGGCGTTCAATATATTCTCGGTATCGATATGAAGGAAAATGCAAATTCAATTTAAATTGTTTTTATTTTTCAATATAATCTCCCCTAACATCAATGCATTTGTTACATCTTGAGATAAGCTTTTTTAAACCCTCAAAAAAATAAATTTCCTCCTCCTCCATTTATTGCCGACTTGAGTTCTTCATCATCCGAAAATCTTTTTCCACGAAGACATTTTTTCAAATCCGGAAACAGGAAATAATCACTAGGGGCAAGGCCTGGACTATAGGGTGGGTGTTGGATTTCTTCGAAACCACAATCTCGCGCAGCCTTGGAAACTCGCGCCGTGTGAACAGGAGCGTTGTCATGAAGAAGCAACACACCCGCTGCGAGTTTACCCCGTCTTTTCTTTTTAATTTCCTCCCGCAAATTATGTAAAGTGGAAGCGTAGGATGTGGCGTTGATGGTTTCACCTTTTTTTTTTGTACTCAATGAGCAAGATTCCCTTTGAGTCCCAAAAAACTGTGGCCATGAGCTTCCCGGCAGACGGAGTGACTTTGAACTTCTTCGGGGGTCTGTTCCTTTTTTATGCCACTGCATGGATTCTTGTTTGCTTTCAGGGTCATAGTGGTGGACCCATGTTTCGTCCCCAGTAACAATTCGATCCATAACACCGTCCGCGTTCTCACTACACATCTTCAAAAGCTCTCTACAGCATGCGATTCTCACTTTTTTCTGAGGCGCTGTGAGCATTCGTGGCACCCACCTTGTACTGACCTTTGAAAGGTTAAGATGGTCATGAAGAATGGTGTGAATGGTACCAATTGAAAGCTTGGTGATCTCTGCCATCATTTTCACCTTTATTCGGGCATCCTCAAGAACAAGTTTTTCGACTTCTTTGATGCTTTCTCCCGTACAAGCAGTAGCCGGGGCGCCGGAGCGGGGGTCGTCTTCAATGCTCTCTCTGCCTCTCTTGAACTCACTTGACCACTTTTGCACAGTTGATAATGAAGGTGCGGAACCCTGGTAAACAGCCACCATCTCTTCATGAATAGTTTTTTGACTTTTTCCTTGCTTAGTGAGAAATTTAATTACAGCGCGATGCTCAATTTTCACCATCATCGCCTCAGTTGCCATTATGATTCTGTTTAACTAGAGATAAAACGCGAATTAATAATCACATTTATATGAAATTTTACATGAATGTACTAAAATAATAGACTTATTGATAAGTAAGTCAATTTATATATACAACCACAGCTTCACCCCGATACCGAGAATATGTTGAACTCCCCTCGTATTTCATGCGTTACTGTAAATATCATACATAATTACATTTCTTTGTTTCAATGGTCTCGCACACTTAACTGTAACTTGCAACTTCACATCTGCTTCTTTATCTTTATTCTGTACATAAAATGTCCTAACACTAATGTTATTACATAATGTGCATACCCTTCAGGTAGTCGGAAAACGGTTGCACTACCTATCGTCGTTTTCTTTATTTCCTTTGTATTATAATTCTATTTAAACGTGAATTTTTTCCGGCTCAATAGAGACCTATTTTGAAATACAGTCCACTTAAAGTTAGTTTGATTTTCCTTACTACGAGTAAAACAGATTGTTTAATTCCATAGCGTCACATCTTTTATGGAGTGGAACCACTAAAGCGGTTTTCAAGGATTCCGGAAAGATTTTCTGCTTAACGCAGAGGTTACAGATAGAAGTTAGAACACCTGCAATGTGAAAATAAAGTTATTTTAAAACAGAGCTAGGGATCCGATCCGAAGGAAAAGAATTAGTATCCAGTCTTAGGAGATATTATTATTTTATATTTTTCAAGTGACGTACATATTTAAAGAAAAAGGTTTCTGCTTGAAAACTCATTTGTTCACAATTATATTTATACTAACAATTAAGACCATTCACATTAATTAATGAATTATGCGAAGAGTTCAAATTTGATAAAAAATGTTAGCAGTTTGCAAATTCTCAGAAACATTATACATTTTACACTAATCTATTCCTGAAGTATCTAATTAGGAATATCAGAGTGGAATAACAGTTTATAGCTCTAGACAGATCTTGTAATTATAATTTTTAAGTTATATTTGTCACTTTTTAACTTTCGAATAGTTATTTTTTCACTTTAGTTTTGATGAACATAAACTAGTCATCCAGGATTAAAGACACCTAAAATTGTACGTACTGTAATACATGCATATTATATAATATGAGACTGCTCCTTCTTGAGAGATAAATCAAAATCAAATGCGAACGCCGTGAATTGTAAAAATTTATCAAATAGTTCAAGGATCAAACTGGGCGAAATTGTTATACAATGATTTTTTTACGAGTTCTACCTATCTTATTATCGAGCTGAATGCTGATTAAACTGGGATCAGTTATTCATAAATCAAAGGACACCGCTTGATAATGGACATGATTTTATTATGAGAAACCTTAGGAAGATATAACGTAAACAAGAATTCAGTCGAGTCGATTGATTTATAGGGGATTCAAAACCAAACGAAGACAAAATCGGTAAAAAATACCTGCACCCGCTAAGGAGGCTTAAATATTAATGTTCAGATCACCTAGCAATATTATATTTTTGATGTATGAGATCAGCTAGATAATTCAAAGATGCGAAATGAGTGAGGAAAGTATTCCCTTATAATAAAAATACAGAAAAATCTTGAAATCGGACATTTTTTGGATGTCAGTACAAAAGCGTACAAAGTAATTGGAAATTGAAGAGGAGAAGCTATTATTACCGATAGTACATATTATCACAAGGATTAGAAAAAGTATAATAATTATTAATCATTTATCAAGAGAAAATAGTAATAAATCAAGTATTTATACATATATACAGTATTGTTCGAAGCCTAAACAACTTTTTCTTCCAAATTATTCGAAGTCGAATATTTAGGTATTCGTTATTATTTTTACAACTAAGATAATTTTAATTTATTACAGTTAGTACTTAGATAAGTTTAGAAAAAACAGAAATAAAAAATCAATTCATTTAATGAAAAAAATAAATAAATACAAACTCCTCTCAAAATGCAGCTGTTCGAAACCTAAGCAACTTCTACGTAAACACAACTGTTCAGCGAAAAACGGTACCTTACGATAATTTTTTTGCGATTTTTTTGCAATTTTGCTTGCACGCCTTTTGTTTAAATTAGTTGAGAGCATTTGTTGTGTAAAGAGGTTCGAGTTCACACCCGTTTTTTCAATTGATATATTAATTAATTATGACACGTACACAGTATGAACAAATGATTAAAAATAAAATAATTAAGTGTTATAAAAATGGAGAATCACAAATATCAATAGCTAAAAAGTTCAATATCAACAAATCTATTATTTCACGGCTTATTAAGAAATATAGAACAATTGAAACAACCGAGAAAGTGAATTTCGGTGGACGTTCTCGCAAAACAACACGTGGGATCGATAGAAAAATTCTCCGTTTGAACACAAAGAACCCTTTTATGTCATCGAGAGACATTGCGAATGAATTGCAACTCAACGTTAGTTCCAGCACTGTTAGAAAACGTGCACTGAAAAATGGCTTAAAAAGTTATTCGCCATCTAATAAGCCCTTATTAACAAAGAAACATTTAAAAAAAAGGTATACCTAACAGAACTTTAGTTTCTTGTCTCGAATGTTAAAATTTTAAAACACTTTCAGATTAGATTTTGCAAAAGCGCGAATAAATTGGTCCGTAGACAAGTGGAAGACGGTTCTTTTTAGTGATGAATTAAAGTTCAACCTGTTCAACTCTGATGGCATCTGCTACGTTCGGAGCAGAAAGGGTCAAAAGCTGAATCCCCGGTATTGCAATGGTGTGGACTTGCTTCTCTGTGAATGGAGTTGGACCTTCTTGCCAAATAAACACTATAATGGATGGATTTGTCAACCATTTGCAAGATCAAATGCTACCATACGCCGAATAGAATATGCCACTTCGATGGGTGTTTCAGCATTCATCGAAATGGTCAAAGAATGGCTGTCGACCAATGGGATTCAAGTTCTGGATTGGCCAGCCCAATCCCCCGACTTGAATCCTATTGAAAATCTGTTTGGCATCTTAAAGCGCAGAGTTGGGAATCAACGCTTCAAAAATAAGGATGAGCTCATGGCCTGTTTGAAAACGGAATGGAAATCGATAGCAACGTCCACAATACAAAACCTAATTGAGTCTATGCCCCGTAGACGTGCGGAGGTAAACAGATATAAAGGTTATCACACTAAATATTAAAAGTTGCTTAGGTTTCGAACAGCTGCATTTTGAGAGGAGTTTGCATTTATTTATTTTTTTTCATTAAATGAATTGTTATATTGAAGGTTTTGTTTTCGTTTTTCCTTCAAATTTTTTTTGACTATTTTTTCTCCACGCATCCTTAATAGAATTAAAATAATGTGTCAGTAGAAAGATAAAATGTCAAATCATGAAATCTCTGTAAAATGTGCAATAACAGTATTTCTGTAATATATTTGAGTACGAAATAAAAATCTATCTATCTATCTATTAAATGAATTGATTTTTTATTTCTGTTTGTTCTAAATCTATTTAAGTACTTACTTTAATAAATAAAAATTATCCAAGTTCTAAAAATAATAATGAATACATAAATATTCGACTTTGAATAATTTATAAGAAAAAGTTGCTTAGGTTTCGAACAATACTGTAAGCTTAGAAAAATCACAATTGCTGATTTTAATTACGTTCCCTCCTTCTGTTTTCCTCATGAGTGAAGTCGAATTCCTTATCCAAGAAAATAGAATATACGAGTGGGCAATTAACAAACGTCAGTCCCTATCTATGTATCATGAAACACGTTTAGCCTTATGGCGCGAAAAGCGACAGCTTTATGCAAACCGAATTTTAAAATGCATTTATGTGCAAGCGTTATACGTCATTATATACGAGTATATACGTATGTCGTTTTGCTTATACTTATAATTTGAAAATTAGATTGAACAATATTTTTGTCACGCATTTTTATTATTATAATTTTTCTTGTTATGCAAACAATGATGGTCGCCAAGGCTACATAAGAAAGAGCACAACCTACAATAAATGAATTTTTTTGATTTTTTTTAAGTGATAAAGTTCTAAGCTCAAGCTTAAGCATTACATTTAAAAATTATCATCAAATCTCCGTTAAAAACTAATTATTCCTGAAGCGTTGTGGGAAAGTCCAAATTAAGTTTAGATAAATTGAGCTAAAAAAAACAGGTTCATTTGCGGAAAAGCTCATTAATGCAAAAAAAAAAGAACAACTTTGTTTTAAAAAATAATCGCAACGAAAATTAATCAATCTTTTTGAATGCTACACACCACTTTAAGAGGGATTGAATTCAATTGCGCTTGAATAATTTCAACCGAAATTTTTACTTTGCTGTTTTGTGAACCAGCCATACTTACTCGTGTTTTTATTATAATTTTCACCTAAGGACAGTTTGACAAAACGGTTTGGATAGAAATTAATTAGAATTAACATTTGAAGAAATAATTGTTCACGCGATTTGAATTTTAAATTTTTCTTATACAGACATCTTTAGATTTCGTGTGTTTAGAGGGTTTAATATGAAAATTCGACAAATTAATCCTGGAGTAGGTCTAAAGGAATATACTTTCAAAGTGATGTGAATTTTAAGTCAAATTCTTATAAAGCTTTGCTGAATATTGCTACAATTGAAAATGTTGCTATTAAAAACTTGAAAAATATTTATGTAGTTTGCGTATGATGCTAACAGCCAAAATTATGTTATGGAGCTGATTTAACGAAGGATAGTTTTATTAATTTGGATTTTATTTTTAGGAGCTCTACTTGAAGTTTTAAAAAAGTGCAATGGGGTTTCAAATTTATAATATATAACACAGATAATAAAGACGTTAACCAAAAAACCATTATCAGAATTATATACAGTGTTGGCCAAAACTATAGCACGAAAAATAGTCAAATAGGAAAAAGTAAAGAATATTAAAAAAGCTTATGAGAGTTTAAAAACTTTTATATTTTCGTTTTCACAAAATATTACTCTTTGATTCACAATTATTCATTTTACGTTAAATCTTATCTAATTTTTAATAAAATAAAATAATCAAAAATCCATTGAAAAATAAGTGGGCAAAACCAAAGCACATTTTCGAATTTATAAACAAATAACACAAAAAAAGGTTTTGAAACTAATACTTAGCGGCATATCCATTATTTTTGACTACCGCAGCACATCGACGAGGCATTGAGGCAATTAGATTATCAATAGTATGCATTGTGCTTGTCGTAGAAGTGAGTCCAAATTATTGCATTTCGTGCGATCAATCCTTTGATCCACAATTCCCCATAGATTCTCTATGAGGTTGAGATCAGGGGATTGCACTGGCCACTTCATTACAGTTATTTCGCTTTCGTTAAGTCAATCCCTCACAAGTTTAACGGTATGTTTAGGATCGTTGTCATGTTGGAAAATCCATCGCAACGGCATATTCTCCTCAGCATAAGAAAGCACAACGTTTTGAAGGATATCCCGGTACACGAAACGATCCATTATACCGCTAATCCTATAAATTGGACCGACTCCATGACCGGAAAAACATCTGGACACAATAATACTGCCATCACCGTGTTTCACAGTACCCTTGGTGAATCGTGGATTTAGGCCTTCGCCTTTCGGCCTCCGTACCGAACGAAAACCAACAGATCCCTTTAAATTGAATTTGAAAAAAGTACAGTTTTCCATTTTGCTACGGTCCAGTTAAGGTGTTCCTTTGCAAACTCAATTCTCGTGCGTCGATTTTTTAGAGAAATAAATGGCTTTTTATAGGACGATATGATTTTAAGCAACTATCAAGCGCTCTTCGCCGCATTATCCTACTTGAGATCTCAAGGCCCAGATCTTTTTGTACACATTTTGAGGATATAAAGGCGTCCTTTTTAATAAGCCTTATAATTTGTTTATCCTCGCGGCTGGTCGTTTTTCGGGGTCTACCGCCACTATGCACCATTTGGACATTTCACCGAGCACGAAATCGAGCTATTACTCGCGAAATCACCGAATGGCTTATACCAAATTTTTTTGCAATAAATGTTATTGATTTACCGCTTTCAAAATCAGAAACTATTTCTTCTTTTATTTCGTCAGAATACTTATTACAAGCCATTTTATCACCTTTTTGTCACAATTAAACCCAATTTAAGCTTCCAGTTTAAAACTCCGCCTATCACACACAAATATGTAGTTTTTTCTCCATTGTTTAGAAAGTTTTTGGAAAGAAAAACAGTAATCTTTGATGCATATTATAAGTAAACGGTAAAAATTGCTGACTGAAGGCAATAACAGGGTGCATGTGATTTAGTTTTGTTTGTAATTATTTTATTTTATTAAAAATTGGATAAGATTTAAAGTAAAGTGAGTAACTGTAAATCAAAGAGTAATATTTTGTGAATAGGAAAATATAAAAATTTTTAAGCTGACACAAGTTTTTTTTTATGTTCCTTACTTTTTTCCTAAGTGAGCATTTTTCGTGCTATAGTTTTGGCCAACACTGTATATGGTATTGTTTTTTTTTTTAAATCAGTTATCTACAGCAGATAGTAACACAAGATATAGTAACCGGCAAAAGTGATGCAAACGGCCTATATCCGAGTATAAATGAAAATTCATCTTTCCTAAATTCTCTCTCCCTAATTTAATTTCTTGTTTTTTATTGCATTATACTCGGAGTATTAATGTGTTTTACTCTAACGTTTTTATTATCATTCTTTTCAAACTAGACGTTTTCTCTTGTACAACTTAAAATTACGGGTTATTTCGAAGCTGCCTGAAAATATTCAGAGGTTCAAAGCATGCTTTCAAGTAAGATCTTCATAATAATATAATAGAATAATAAAATAATAATAATAGTAATAATAAAGTAAATAGTAAAATAATTTAAAAATAATCATAATTTGTTATTTTATGATTTATTCCAGATTTTCCAGTACAAGTTCTTCTAAGTTCTCTTTCGCTTCCGAAACATTTCACTCTTAACGTTACTTTACGAAGAAAATATGGATTTAAAAGATTGACGATTTTAAGACGCTTTGAGAAATTACAACTATTGATCGATCGGTGAAGTTGATGACGAATACTACGAAAATACATATAGTAGCAATTTATAGATGATCGACAGGGTAACATTATTATATACCATGGAAGTTGGTTAGTGAGAGGCAGGTGCCTGTCTTCTTCACGAAAAAAATAACTCTTAGCGACTATCAAATACCAGACAAACCAAAATGAAAGCCAAACAAAATAATAAAATGGAAGATCCTAAAATGTTGCTCAGAAAAGCATAATTTTAGCTTTATCCCGCAATAATCGCTGCGCTTGGACTGGAATAGGTCTCAGGCCAATTCAAAGCTGCGGTAGTGATTGTCGTTCTAAAACCATGAAAACCACCGAGTACAAGTAATACTCTTAGTTTTAGTTTTAAATGCATTTTATTATCTTAATCATTAACCCTTACATACTAACAAAAAATGCTTAAATGCTAGCTTAAAATTACTTAACAATCTTATATTAACTTATTGGCCCCACACAGGCACTCTAAGCTACTCTAAATTCTTATATCTATGTCTTTCGACTATATTTACAAGTAATACTCACATGAAGTCATATAGACCAATTTCGTTTCGAACAATTTTAACGAAAATGTTCAAGAGTATATTTCTCAAGGGTCTACAGCAGGTTATTCAGAAAAGGTGTTATCTCTGATCATCAGTGTCAGTTTAAAGAGGTACGAGTATGTACGAGTAGATTGGCTGATTTACATAATTGGGAAAGAGCAAAGAAAATATTTACTTAAATGTACTCCTTTACGTCTTACAAGCCTTTACTAAGGTTTCTAAGATATTCCATCCGGGGTACCGCATATTTTTTGTACATATAACGTCAAACTTACTGTATATTCCCTTAATGAGGAAATCATAATTGCTCATTGGAAAGGAGAGAGACCAACTTTACGAACTACGAACAAATATTGCGTAGGTCCGCAAATGAATGAGAAAGCAGTCGCACGGTTGTAGTGAAAGGGATGTATCAGATTTGAAAACAAGGGTCATCTATGAAAATTAAGAACAGTGTCGGAAGCAAAATATTGCCCACCTGCCTTTTAAATTTTGAAATATGAGGTCCAATTTTGGTTACTTTTTTCAAGATATGCTATCAAATCACCATTGTTCCAGTGTACTGTCAATCGTTTCATAAAAAAAGGGATTTCATATTTTAGAGACGGATTGGAGATATGCTGTTTTTAATTTTTTCCATAGTTTGTTAGAAGAAGAAGATATTGAGAGTGTTTAGTGGAAAATATTTGAAGAGCGATGGATGACTAGTTCGCGCAAATCGCGCTATTTACACTCACTTCAAAATTCGACTATAAAATGATGGGCCGAACACACAACTGATCTCGTCGTGCGGAAATAAACTCATTCGAGAATGTTAACGTCAACGGCGACACCAGAATATGTGGCTCAAGTTCGGGACAAAATTGCGGGGAAGCGACAAGGCCTCTACTCAAATTAAAACAATCAATTATTTTGAAAAGGATATCAATATTTCATTCATACAAGATGCGAATCACGCAGGGTTTGGAAACTTACTGTTGAGATACGCTATGTATTTTCATACCGATGGGCATGCGAATAAATAGAACATGCGTTACTGGAGTCTTTACAAGCTTAGAGAAACTCCACCAAAAAAGTTTACATTATCAAAAAAAAACACAATGTAAATATGTTAATTGATGTGCGGTTTCTGGCCAAAGTATAATTGGATCTTGTTTTTCCAACCAGTGAAAATGAATGACTGCTGATTGGCAAATGACGATTGAGTGCAGTTTTTCCAAGTAAATTGGATGTAAATGCTAATATGGGGACATTCCCAGGCCGTTTCGCTCGCCGGACCTCACGTCATGCGACTTGTTTTTTGTGAGGATAGCTTAACTCGGAAACTTAGAATACGAGTTTCAATCAATCTATCCGCCGTGAAGCCGCCGAAATTGTACATATTCTTGCATATCTAAGAATATAGGATTCCGACTGTAAGATTGCATTCTAAGGAACGGTCATCATTATGACAGTATTTTCTTAAAAAATTTAAATACACATTATTAAAATAAAAATAAGAAAAGCTAATCGAAATGGGTGCAGCCAATTGGTCACGCTAAAAACTTCCTAATAAAGAGAATTTATATTCCGCAATGGTTTTTGATATACTACCAGAAAGTTCCCGGAATGTATTCAGAAAATTGGAAATACAAGTTTACTCATTTAAATCTATAATCCCCATCGACTGCAACACACTTATGCCAGATCTTGATCCAATCCTCGAAACATAGGCTCTCTAAGAAACTCAAATTCCTGTGGCACAGATGGCATTTCAAATCGGATGTTGAAGAATGTTGCTTGTTTTGTTGTGGATGTCCTAGCCCATATTTTTAATAAAAGCGTTTTATCCGGAGTCTTTCCGATAGCTCTTAAATCTGCGGATGTAGTTCCACTGTATAAAAAAGGTGCCACAAATGATGTAAGCAACTACAGACCTATTTCGCTTCTTCCTTCAGTAAGCAAAGTTTTTGAAAAAGTTATGAAAAATAGGATTGTTAACTTTCTTAATAAAACAAGCTTTTTCAGTTCACTTCAATATGGGTTTCAAATAGGTAAAAGTACGGAGGATGCACTGCTAAACTTTTTCTCACAAATTTTCGATAGTTTAGACAATAAAAAGTCTGCAGCAAGTCTGTTCGTCGACATTTCTAAAGCATTTGATATGGTTAACCATTACATTTTGTTGCGGAAATTACAAAATGCCGGTTTTCGAGGTTTTGTTCTTAAGTGGTTCAAATCTTATCTTGAAAATAGATCTCAAAGAGTAAAGATTGAAGGGATCAGAAGTAATACTAGGTTTATGAATCTAGGGGTACCTCAGGGCGTTGTGTTGGGACCAATTCTATTCCTGATTTATATCAACTCATTGTTTGAGCAAAATTTCAAAGGCCTTATCACTGCCTTTGCAGATGATGTTGTTTTAACATATGGTTCTGTAAGCCCTCTAAATTTAATTGCTGATATCAATGCAGATATGGAAATGTTTAGGACATGGTTTGCTGCACACAGACTGATGATCAGTTCCAAAACAAAAGTAATGTATTACAGTCTGACATCTCAAAAGTCGTTTGACGCTGAAGTTTTTTTTCATGCACCTGAGTGTCAAATTGTTGAGCTGCTTCTGTAGCACCAGCCCTTCCGCTAATACTTTTTCTAGCAATCTCAACTGCAGCGAAAAGTGCTTTCAAATTGCAAGCGTCAAAGAATTTAAATACCTGAGGCTAATTATTGACTCTAGAATGTGCTTTAATAATCACATTAAGTTATCAATGTACAATATTTTCGAATGACACTTAGAAGTTTCTTTTTTCTGAAGAATGTCTGCTCTTTAAACCTTCTGAGGATAATTTATTTTGGAATTTTCCAACCTAAGCTACAATATGGCATTAATTGTTGGGGAGGGGCGTGTTTTAACAGAATCCAACCACTTCTCGTTTTACAGAAATTTATTGTGAAAAATCTGCGGGAAAAATCGCTTACATCATAGCTTTCCATTATTTTACAATTTGAAAATTCTTCCCGTCCGGCATTTATATTGTTTCAAAGTTCTAAAGTCCTTTTTCTATAGATCTGGTAATTTAAATATTAGAGTTCTTGAAAATTACAATTTACGTTGTAATCATTTGAATCTAGTAGCTGTTCCTAAATTTCGAACCACAGCCTATAGGAATTTTTATACAGTGTTATCGCGCTGCCTCTTTAATGAGCTTCCTTTCTGGATTAGGACTCTTAGTCCTATCAAAATATTTTTGAAGCATGTAAGAAATTGGCTTCTAGCCCATGATATTAAACGTTTAGAGTCCATCCATTAGCTTTCATTCGTAATCTGTTATTGATATTTTTGTTGATTTGGTGTTTCGGTCTTTATTCTTTTCAAAAAAAGTAATTTTATTCTATAAAACTAAACTTGTTTTCTAACTTGTACCTTGGCATTGTGTTCTTTTTCCTCAATGATATAAGGTATTATGTTTTACTTAAGGTTCAATGCATTGTTTGCTTTAATTTTGAAATTGTAAATTTTTTTTATTTTTTTTTGATGAAAGGGTCACCCCACCCATTTATTTATATTATTGCTTTTTATCCTTTTGATGGGGCATTCAATACTATTTCTGATTAAGAAATATAAAATGTCTCTCATTTTTCTCTAGTTAATATTATTTGTTGTTTAATTATGCTAATTATATTTTGATGTATTGTAACTATATTCTAGTGAAAATAAACTTTTATACTATTTTACTATACTATACTATATATATTTTTTATATTCGGTTTTCGGTATGTCCATCAGTGCTTCCTGCGATTTTTCCAATACTTCCTCTCGGCTGTTGAAACGCGTTCACCGTAGTGGTTTTTTAACTCGATTGAACAGAAAGAAGTCACAGGGAGCCAAATCAGGTGAATTCGATGGCTGCTAGATGGTATTTGTTGCACGTTTCGTCAAAAAATTACGAATAATGATGGCACTGTGCGACGGAGCGTTATAATGGTGCAAAATCCACGAGTTTTCTGCCCACAATTCTGGTCTCTTTCTGCGAATTGCTTCCCGCAAACGTCTCATAACGCCCAAATATTACTCTTTGTTTACTGTCTGGCCTTCTGGCAAAAATTCATGATGCACTACACCGTTGTAATCCATGAAAACCGTGAGCATTGCCTTCTTTTTTGACTGAAAACGACGTTTTTTTTTTTGGTCTCGGCTCATTTGCTGAACGTCATTCACTTACCTGATGTCTGGATTGCGTGTCGTACTCATAAACTCACGGCCACGTCTCGTCTCCAGTAATGATCCTTTTAATGAATGTGGGATCGGATTCAGCCTGGCAAATCATCTCTTTTGCGACGTCAACACGGTCTCTTTTTTGCATGAAATTGAGGTCTTTTGGCACCGACTTTGCTGCTACACGACGGAAACCCAAATCATTAACCAAAATGTCTTGGACGGATCCATAGGCAATGTTCAAGTCCTCCGCTATCTCTCTGATGGTTAATTTACGGTTATTGACAAACATTTCTTTTACTTCATCAATGTTTTCGTCGGTTTTCGATGTCGATGGTCTGCCACTGTGTTCATCATCTTCGATTGACTCACGACCACTTTTAAACCGCTCGTGCCACTGGTAAACGACCGTTTTCTTTAGAGAATCATTGCCGAAACAATTTTTCAACATTTCCAACGTTTGCGCACCACTAAATCCGTTTTTTACGCAAAATTTAATACAAGTTCGTTGTTGCAAATTTAAATCCATTTGTAAAATTGTAAAAAATTGCCAACACACACAGAGATATATGTACTCTTGGCTACGTAACTTTTGCAAATGTCGAGCTATGATGCTAAGATTTAGAGGGAATATTAACAACATACTTACCAACTTAACAAAAAAAAAGAACTCAAATCGGAACAATGGGAGCGCCAGACGGTGGTACGGTACGGGAATTTTTTGATCAAGGTGGTATCATATCCTATTAGGATTTAGGACAAGTTATGCCGAAAATGATAAAAAAACAGGTTAAACCTGATCAGTTAAGCTTGAAAGGTTTTGGTAAAGCTTAGAACATAAAAGTTTGGCAGGTGGGTTTATCTCCCCTGTAATGCAATTCCCCATTTTTGTCTCTTACAAACCAATCACACATTAAAGTTTAACCGAACAGATCTGTGTCTCTCTATATTTACGAAATCATAGTTAGTACTGCAACTCAAATAATTGTGGCTCGATATTTTTCAAATTTTCGTTAAATATGAGTATGTGCTATGTTAATAGATTCGCCTAGTGCTGCAAACATTTTGGAAGTGTCCTCAATTTTTAAGAAAAAAATTAATTGTATTCTCTGTTATTTGTTATCGTGGGCCAAAAAACTTGGCATTTACGGACATACATACACATACACACACACACACACACAGAACGTACCTGGATTTTTATCGTTAACCTCCTGCCGTAAGACTTTGTGTTTACGAGGTGCCCATACACCCATAGGGAGCAAGGATACGCCTTGCCATCGCTCTCCGTCAATCCTTTGATACCAATTCGGAACTGTGTTGGAGGCACAGTTCCACCCTTGGTATGAGTCGAGGCCGACCTAAAACCTCTTGCTGCTCTTCGGGTCGCAGCACCCAGTACTTTTTTGCAACTCTACAACGGGTTAGACCCGTTCCCGCGATTTGGGTTTAAACCACAGCCACCATGACGCTCCCACAAGGGGGCCTACCTCTAACAAGTCAGGCCCGGACCGAAATCCGGGGTTTTCCTGACTCCCATGGTACCGTGATTTAAGTCCTGGTATGGACTACCGGTGGTCAAGCCGCCAACAAGACCTATGACCGGCAACTTGTAACTGGTCAAATCATAGCAACCATTCAGAGGCTGTAATCTGAAGATGTTTGCGATAAGACCAGTATAGAATAATCTGCCCCCGCTTTTTATTAGACAACGTCATTAATGGGCGAAGCCTTGATAATTGGGCGGGGGCCCACACACACACACACACACAGAGGGAGACATTTTCTTGAAAACCTTCTAAAAACATTATGGACACCGTAAAATGTAAGGACATCAAATCTACATTTTCTTCGCTAGCAGGGAGTTAATAAATATTAATGTACGAATAAAAAT
Source organism: Volucella zonaria (assembly GCA_963966105.1). NCBI lineage: Eukaryota > Metazoa > Arthropoda > Insecta > Diptera > Syrphidae > Volucella > Volucella zonaria. The sequence goes on along the minus strand of OZ014532.1, from coordinate 40,203,246 downwards.
AACGTTTACTCAATTCTAAACTTGAACATTTTCCGCTGATAAAGGATTATCATTTATTGTATTTAGACCAATTGGGGGAGACATTACACAAAAATGACGTTGAGGTAGCTGAAAGGTGTGCAATTGATATTATAATTGATCGTTGGGATGTTGGATGAGGCTGAATTTCGAAAGTTTTTGACAAAATATTGAACAACTTTAGTATACTGTAGCATAGCTGGTGTGGGTCTATGGCATAGAAATCTGGTATTATATCAAGAAAACGGACGCCAATATTTGACCACATTGGAAATAAATTGCTGTTGGTGTTCTTTTGTCCTATGGTACATAAGAAATGACTATTTGCAAAGAGATTTCGGAGTTCCTACAATCGAAAATAAAAAGAAAAACCCTTGTGCGAAAGAACAATATTTGATGTGAACGGGGGTATTAATAATAAAGCCTTACAAATGTTGGAAAAGTGAAATAAATTGTGGATGTTTGATTTGGCACAATAAAAGCCTTAGAAAAACATTCATTCGCCATCGGAAAAACAATATTTGTCTGTAGAGAAACCAATTTACTGCTCCAAAGTTGCTTGCGTGACTCCAAAGAAGTATGGAGTTTGGAAACGTAATAGTTTCCGATCTCCAGGAATATAAAAACCTTTGAAGTAAGCCGACAAATTAATTTATTGCAATTTCGTCCAGAATTGTAGAAATGCAAATGCATTAAGTTTTCATCGTGATTAAAATCATTCACTCCTTCTGGTTCTGTCGTGATCTGTTTCTTTCATTCCTGCCTTCCTGGTTTTTCTTGTTTTTTGCTCCTTCTTTTCTTTCTTTCATTTTCTAGTTGTCGCGGCATAGCACGGGATCAGCAAGTATAAGTTAAGCTAAGGAAATTGCCGTTGTGAGTGGGGAAATAGAAAGAAAAGAATATAGGTCTTAGATTGAAATGTTGTGGTGGGATAGGATCTGGTCGGATAAGGGGCAATTGGACAGTTATTTGTTTAGGAAAAATTGAAAAAAAAAATTATGAAATTGTGAGATTTTCAAATTTCCTTTCGAAGCAATATGTAGGATTTTGAAGCATGTTTTAATTAATTTGAGAAAAGTTTTGTGGTCAAAATTTCTTATTTTTCTCAGAATGTCAAAATTTTCCAAAACATTTTCTTAAAATGTACAAAAAAAAAAAATCAACCCCTCGTTGAGGATTGAGGATAATGATGTAATCGAAACTTTAGGTATTGTTTGGAATCCAGGAAACGGTGAATTTCAGTATATCAAACCAAATGAAAATCCATTTAAAACGATAGCTAAGAGGTTAATATTATCAGAACTGTAACAGAGCTGTCCCAAGGCCTTATCAATCCAGTTGGGGTAAAAGGCAAAATTGTGATAAAAGACATTTGGATAGTCATAAGTAGTTGGAACGAATTTCTTCCTATGGAGATACAGACTCGTTGCGAAGAGTTTCGTAAAGAAATATCAAAAATAGATAAATAGATAATGGTCCCCAGAGGTTAATACGGCCGAGCTATATGCGTTTTCAGACGCGTTTACCAAGGCATATAGTTATTGTTTATATTTGAGGACCACCGATAGTAATGGAAGTATAAAATACAGCGTACTTAGCCCAAAATTCAAAATATGCACCCATAAAAACTAAATCAAGTAAATTTAAAGTCTTGTGTCTCGTGTTGCATATAACACAGAAATTATAAACAGTATCTGCTTGACTGTACCGTCATTTGGCAGAAACAAAAACCAGTTATTTCAACTACTGATGAGGAAAATAATCATTCGGCGGTTCTCCTTAAAAAATAAAACGAAAAAGTTGAGTGTGCTATAACGATTTTCAAAAAACCAACCGATTCATTCGATATACCATGCGAATGCAAAGTATCTAAGGTACTTAAGCTTTCCAAAAGATCAGTTTTTCTTCGAACAGCACTAACAACCGAAGAATTGAAAGGTGGGCTTTTTTGTATCATCTGAGCCATTCAAAAGATTCATTTCCTGGAGGAAATTAAGGATTCGTGAAAAATTAAAAAGATCAGCCCAAAGATTGTTATCAGTAGTCTCAATCCCTTTCTCGTAGATGTGCGTTTCAATAATTCGGGCATTCCTTATAGTTCCAATTGTCTAGTTTTCCTAATTTTTTTTAAAAAATTTCGTTGTCTATTTGTCTAAAATTAACTTTCACGCAAGTCCCCAAGCCTTGGTTGCTAATATTAGACAGCGTTTCCGGATCGCCGACGTTTGCTTATGTAGCTGAAAAAGTTGAGATGGATTTCCCGTATATCATATATATCAATCAGTGTTAGTGCATCAACTTATGGGATATTTAAGTTGAAATTACTTCGGAAACTATTTTTAAAGCAGTAAACGCAGTATGATATACAATCTTGGTGTGCTACTAAATATATCCAATTTGTTCACATACCAACCAATTCCACCCACTTTCGAGGTTTATGGGAAGTAGCAGTCAAGTCGGCTAAATCGCATTTATATCGAATAGTAAGGCGGCTCTCCGAAGAGTTCTCGGCCGTGATAGCTCAAATCGAGAGTATCATGAACTCTCGAGCACTTTGTGTACTAAGTCCTGATACAAATTATGAGCGATTTTGAATTCCAGGTCATTTCTTAATTGGTGTTCCTTTAAACTCCATTCCAGAACCAGCAGTCTAGTTGACAGATGGCGAAAACTAACGCAACATTTTAAGGCAAGATGGTCAAAAGGGTACATACTGGAGCTTTAAGGGCGAACTAAATGACAAGGTTTATTCGAAAATATCGAGGTCGGAGAAGATATCTCTGATGTCGAATCTAGAGTTCGAGTTGGAGATGCCCGAGTACAATAAACGAGACTAAGACAACCAATTCATAGTTTGGCACCGCTACCACTTCATTGAAGTGATAATTTATTCTGTCGAAAACTCTTCAAGACGGGCACGATGTTCATGCAGAGAGCCGATAAATTAAAAAGAAAATTGTATTCACATAAAAATGTAATTCAAAAGAAATCTTATTGTGAATTAGCTAACATTCAGTGTTCATAAAAAAACTTTTGTGCAGACGAAATTACCCTTTTAAATTTTCTTTTGAAATAAAATACGAGTAAACGTGAATAAAAAAAACGTAACTCCAACTAGCCGTAGAAAGTTGTTTTCTGTTTTTTTTTTTACTTTTCACTACAGCCGAATAAAGAACTTAATTTGATTCGTCGTTGTAGTTTTAATTAAATTTAGCTGAGGCCCCATAAACCATTGTGGACAACCAATATCTGTCAATTTAACCATTTCTTCGTCACCATACCTATTCACCAAGCAACTACCCAGCCAGATTGACTGTGTTTTTCAAAGATGCAGCTGTTGCAATACAATTAAATTGTCAATTATAGTGGTAATAAATAAGCACATTGGAGGAAATGACGGTAACTTGTTAGCTTTTTTCCCGTGTACATATGTATATTCATACAAGGAGTTCTTCAACGTTGGCCAACCGTATTTACGAGTATAAAATATACATATAATTGTGTCTCTTATATTAAATATAAATATAGTATAAGTATGGATCGTATTGAAATACTCAAGATTTTTGGCAAACCAAAATCCTTCATTTTGCCTTCCAAAAATTGATTTCGCCGGAGCAAAAAGTTCCATATTCAAGTGAATATCGAAAGAGAAAAGATTGAAATAAATGCTTATATTTATGTATTTCTAAAGACGAACCATCTGCCCTATCAATTGAATCGCATTTCTACTGCCTTAATTTTTCGGGAAATCTATTCATCTAACTCAATCGTAAACCATCTCCTGCAGGTGCCTTCATAATCCAATCTCATTTCAAAGGCAGACGAATAAAATACAAGTGTCAATCTACTTATGCCATTAGTATCTACCTTAGTGGCGAATTCCCATCCCTTATCCTCCGCAATAAAATTGCAGATCTAAACAAAACATGAAATATCCTAATATTATGAAAATAAGAAACATTTTCATTATACCTATACTTCCCCTTACAAGGACACCAGCAGCAGTAAAAATAATACCGAGTCCCCAATTCTAATTCCCAGTGAGTAAGAAATCCATCTTCAAATAAGAATGTCATGACAATGTTTCTCAGCCTCAGCCATTCGGGATGGGATGAATGCAATTTGAATAAATAAATACCAATTCAAAAAATGTACACAAGAGTGTACGAACCAATTGCTGGCATGATCCAGAAGTGGCGTCGGAAAGTTTCCTGACAGACTGTTAGTAGAGGGACTGTAGATGGTAGGTATGAGTACCCACCATGACGAATGGAAACCGGGGAACAAGCAAAAGAACTCAAAGATAATTTAATAATCCGGCTCCAGTTCGAGCTATGCATTACACTAAGTCCACAAATGAAGGTGAGCACTCTGTGAAGAGGAAACGAATTTAAGATATAATCAGACAGACAGTATCTACTTGGTCTCAACTGCTTGCTACGGAAAACGCAAAACGTCGGCACTGCAAGACAGGATTTCTTCAAAATGTGGCAATCTATTTAGGAGCAAAATATGATAAAATAAATTTATTATCTCTAATGCAGCGGCGATAAATAAGCTGAAGTGCGGTTGAATGATAGTCACAATTGAAGTGCTAAAGCTAAACGAACTGATGCCGCAAAAGGATAGCCTGCTATTTAAATGAATCAAATAAAATTATTCAATTTGCAGTCGCAAGATCGAGAAAGGACTGATTTAAGAGATAGAACTCTGGTAAAGATTCTAGATATTTGTGAAAGATTTACTTATTATGTCTGCACAATTTCTTATCATAGCTAGTTGAATCAATGTATAATACACACCCCGAGAGCGGAAAGAGCTTCAGTACCAATAATGTCAGTTATGACACAGTAGTAAATTTGAGTATTTTTTTTCCATAATCAAAATCACCTCATTATTTTAGGATTCAGTCCAACTCAGATGTTAATGAGGTTAACAATGATATTGCACTTGCTAAAATCAAATCGTAATGTTGTCACCAACTAAGTACGAGTATGAGAGAAAGGGATTAATTACTTTAATTAAGAAGAGTTCAGCATTTGTCTTTAAAAGGCTTTGAATAGATTTGAATAGACAGCTGAATGCATATGCAAAGATTTAATTAACAAGTTTGTGTTCTGTGAAGATCCGAAAGACGAACTACTTTAGATGTTTTTTTGATTCGTGATATATCCTATCTTGGATCGGCCTCGGATTTTCTCCTAAGGCCATTTTAGACCTCAACACCTAGTGCTATGGCTAAGCTTTGTTTAAAAAATGACTCGAGATCACCAGCAAGTTGTAACCTACATTTTATTTTCTCCTAAGCCAATCTTATGCCAGATACCTAAAGACAATACGTGCACATCAACTTTGCTTTTTGTATAGCTACTCACTTTTGCGCTCTTCCGGCATCATAATCAAAACTTTTCCCATCAATAAAATCTGCCTTGTGCTCGTATTAGAAGGATGTCATCCTTCTGATTGCATTGGATTCGTGTGTATTTCGTAACCGAAAGCAGCTCACTATCTAATCATTAACTCTGACACTGAAATGCGAACCGGGGAATCGAATTATGTCCCTTCTGAGTAACTCAGACTCAGACTCATTGTGATTGTGTGATGACATACATGAGTTGTGTGTACCATCCGTAGTAGTAGTAGCCGTAGATTCTGAGAACAAGTGTAACAATCTACCGGCTAGATTAAACTGCGACCTTCGGAGAAGAGAAGGTTTAAACAAGCTTTCAAACAAGGCAACTCTAGAGTACGTGCTCTAGAGATTGCCACTCCTAAAACCGATAGCAACGGCACAGAGGCTAAACGAACCCGATCCACTTGCCCAACGTCGGAAGCAAAGAGAGACCGAACAGGAAATGCTACAGTCGATAAGGTTCCATATACCAATGTACTGGACCGGATCAGGCTGGGTGGAATCCCGGAAGACATCAGTCTCAACCTCCTTAGTGTTGGGTAAATATCTCAAATACAAGAGAGAGTTATTGATGTTTTGATTGAGTTTTGCGACGAAGAGGTGAAGCCGTCTTTTGACAGCTTTACAATCAGCGCTGGCTGAGTCGTGTTAGTCTACTCCAATGAAGCCACTGCGAGTTGGTTGAGTAATTTCTCAAATTTGGGACGAAGAGGTGAAGAAGTCATTTGACAGCTCTGCAATCAGGGCTATCTGGGTCGTGTTTGTTTACTCCAATGAAGCCGCTGCGAATTGGTTTAGCAAATTCTAAAATATCAAGGAAAAATGCGGTCTGAACGTGATGTTAATGAAGGAGGATTCATTTCTGAAACCACCCACCATAAAGAGGTTCTTTCCACAAACTATCGGCCTAGCTATCATCCTTGGATGCACAGAGCTCAGGTCTAAACATCAGAACCTGGAAAGCCCTAGAAATAGTGGAAGAGAAAGATCTCGTAAACATGATCTTTACTGTTAATGACAGTACGACGAAAAGACTAACCGACCTAAAAGGTCATATAGCTTACAATTTCAGTAAACTAAAGCTCATTACAAAAAGCTCCGATAAAATTCCAACTACGAGTACCTTTAGGATAACCAGCACCAGTAGTTTGTCAAAGAGACTGCAAATCAAAATCGTTAATACGGCTGCAGCTGATGGTGACAGAGCGCTTGAGCTCCCCTGAAATGGCCGGTTAATATCGAAACATAACATAAGAACCAACTTCTCTGAATAAACCCAAAAAAAGAGTTCTGTGCCTCAAACGGCAGAAAACTCAGCTCGTCCTACGTGAGTTAGACGAATGAGCAAGGTTTTCATCCGAGCCACATACGGAATTCCGCGTATGCCGCAAAAGATGATTGCTAGACTGAAAGTTTAGCAGGCAAACCTGCGCCATACTAAAGGTGCCTCGTACACTTTTAACCAACGAATGCACAACAGGACTAATTCAAGAATCTTGGGGTATTGAGGGTAAGATATTTGGCCTCAATAATAGTGAGCGAATATTGGAATTTCCGAGGAGATTCTAGACCGAGGGTTGCTTTACTGATCAGTCCCAAAATTAAATATCTCCTCATTCTAGGGTCTAAAACCAGAGATCTAGTGGCAAAAATAATTGACTTACCTCATACGAATGGAGCAAGAGTTCGTGTGTGTCTCAGCCTATTTCCCCGGAGACATACGGGTAGGCGCCATTGTATCTGTTCTTATACATAATCTGATCAAATAGTGTCACCGTCGCAATTGGCATCTCGGTCTTGGATGCGATGCCTACGCCCACAACAACATCTGGGGTGGTAGCGATAACAATAGTAGGGTCGAGTTTATGTAGTAGGAGTAATAAACCCAGTTTTATAAATTCTATAAGAGAGAAGGTACTTGAGCTTACCATCTCGTCTCTTTTTCTTCATACTATTATCAAGGATTGGCATGTGTCAGCTGAGGCATCCCCATCCGATCATATGTACATAAGGTTCAATATAACTAGGATCCAATATCGGACAGGATCAAACTAGATACGTGAAGAAACCCACGAATTGGAGTACTTTTCAAGAAAATCTCGCCACCAAAGCTGATCCAATGTGCTCACCTTTACATTTCATTGGGGACGTGAATGTCAGGTGTTAATTTGAAACGTAATATGGTCCAAGGGTATGTACTATAGAGAAACCCTCAACTTGAACAATTGTGTAAAATAGTGAGACAATTTTTCCAAACATTGAAAATTGGGATCACCACAAGGCCACTTTAACTAACTTCAATAAAGAATTGAGAAAGTCCAGGTGAGTTTCCTGCAGAAAGAACCTGGAAAAGTAGCCAGAAATTTCACGTCTCCAAAAATGTCTCTCAAAAAATTCTTCAAATAGCTTAGGTCCGTTACAAAAAGAAGATTGTACTTTAACAGCTAGTCGAGAGGAAACTCTAAAAATGCTACTTAAGGTTTATCACCCAGACTCGACCCTCTTAAACAAAACACAGTATTTAAATTTTGAAACCACACCTTTTCCCTACAAGAACAGAATTAACAGTCTATCTGGAAATATGTTCAGCATAGACAAAGTTAAATGGGCAATAAACTCATTTAAACCATATAAGGCACTTCTATCAAACGGAATCTTCCCAGCACTGATTCGAAAAGGTCGTATGGCAAACGTAGTTTTATCGCCAAACCAGATAAACCTAATGAACTAGCTAAATCCTATCGACCCATAAGCCTTACATGATTTTTTTCTGAAAACCATGGAAGGACTTATCGATTTAATGGAAATAAAGATTCTGAAAGTGGCTTCGCTAATACTGGATATGAATCCATTTTAAAAACTGTGTCCAAAAATAGTGTTGACCATCCTAATCGTTGATTTAGAGCGATGCTCGTAAACCGGAAAATCTCTCCATCTTCCGGTGAGACTAAAATCTCTCACTCAGACGTCAAAGGTTGTCCACAAGGAAGTGTTCTCTCTGCCCTTGCGGCCAATGGTTATTGATGACTTACTAGTAAAACTTAGTAATCTGGGCTGTGGAGTTTTGCCAGCCTCCTATCGAGCTCGTCCCCAGGTGGAGGAGAGGGAGGTTCTAGTGTGTGTTAGACTATGTTGAGATAAAAGCCGATATATCGATAATAAAAGGATTTTATTATTACAAAAAACGGAACTATTGTACTAAGCGAACACGAGTTGGTTTCCAGAGCGGTAATGAAGAAGTGCCAGATGAGGAGTATGAGAGTTGCCAGTATGTAATAATACCACAAATGGTGTTACCATGTTCTCATGTGGGTATGGATTTCCAACAGACTACATGGTCTATACACGGATAGGGTTGATGGAAATACCAACTACCACGCTCGGACCAAAAAGCGGCAAGAGGCGGATTCTCTTAAAAATATCTAAATATGGAGAGTTTGATGTGTGAAGAAAATTCTACGGTGCACGGAGTCGGATCCTCAGTACTGGTGGTGGCGGAGAGTGCGCAAGCAGGCTCAAAGTCGTCGGTATCCAAAGACTGCATAAATAATAATGATACACCTACTACGGCAGTGGTTAACTGGTTAGTTAGTAATACTACAAGAAAAGACCCTGTGCACAGGGAAATATTCCCCAAACAGTTTAAAAAGAGCCCACGCGTTGCGCGATCACCGATAAATACGGCTCATAATCGGTATCGAGCTTCCTCATGAGAAGTGCTACCACTTTAGACACACATCACCCAGGTAACCCGGCCACGAGAACAAAAGTGTCACAACTGGCTTAAAAATCGATGCGCTTATTGATTTTTATAGAGACAAGCACAATGTGCACGGAGAAATAAAAAAAAATGGGCAGCCCCATAAAGACGGTTTTCAGAGAAGCTAAAACAGAAGTTAAAAATCAGGAGGACAGAGTATTCGAACTGGAAAAACAAGTGTGGAGTCTCAGTCAAAGTGTGCTCAAAGAAAGTCGAAAGACGCCCTAACAAACGGCGGATAGCTGGAAGATTGCAAATGCAAAAAAACACGTGTCGCACAAACTATTTCCAGCAATTGAATCGAGTAACGAAGGCGACAGACCGGCAAACCGAAAAAGAGAGGGCGACGGTATGAACAGCAAAGCTCTAACCCCGAAGAAAAAGCGGACGAATCCGCTAAAATAGAAAATATCAGAAGCTCTACCGATAAAGGCTTAGCGGATTCGGTCACTCAAAGCGCTCCGACGCGAATCGGTAAGAAACAACAAAACCCAGAACTCAAAGCTAATTGAAGCGCGGTATGCAAAAACTCAACAGGAGTTGGGTCGAGGATAGCTCCCGAAGGCAGGGTATGAAACCCAAGAGACCTCCTCATCCTGACGCTATTGTTATTAAGAAAGCTGGTGAATTTCGTTTGCCGACATGCTTCGGGAAGTGAAATCGGATCCCACTCTTAAGTTGTGGGAGTGAAAGTAAACCGTATCCGAAAAACAGCAAGCGGAGATCTCTCGCTTTCGTTAAAGAAATTTTGCTGACGCTACGACCCTGAAATTTATAACAAGAATAAAGGAGGCGCTAGGTGAAGACCCTAATGTGTCAGCCTTAACTCAGCTGGGAATCGGAAAGGTGCGAATTAATTGGGTTTACGGCCATATACGAAGAAAACTTTTCGCTGAAAAGGTGTTTCAGATGCTTTGAATTCGGACACCTAGAAAGAGCTTGCAAAAGCTACAGCGATCGATCAACCACGTGCATTCGATGTAGGGAAAACGGCCACACGAGCAGTTTGGGAACGACCACGATTGCGATGTGTGGCCGTTCCCAAACTGATCGAAGAAAAATAGAACTCTTCTATAATGAACAATAAAGTGCTGGCTCCTCGGGGCCGGATTTCAACTTGAGGATCATAAAACCGAAGTTTTACTTAATAGTACGCGAGAGGATTAGTCTTAGAGTCGGAGAATACGATGTCATTTGACGACAATTTATTAAATACTTAGGGGTAGTGATTGATTCTAGTTTAACATACTACAAGCACCACTTGGAATATGCTTGTGAAAAGTCAGCAAAAGCGGTCGGTGCACTGTGAAGACTCAAGAGTAATGCCGGAAGACCAAGAAAAAATAAAAAGCTCTTACTAGCGCGGGTCGCTAGTTCCATACAGTTGCACGGCGCAGAGATATGGTAAAATGTAGCGGAAGTAAATCCGTACGCACGCGGAATGAAGTCCGTTTACCGCCCGTAAACTTTAAGAGTAGGGAGGGCATTTCGAACGGTATCCTACGATGCCATACTCATCATGTATTCAATGCCGCCCATCGAGATCCTCGCCGACGAACTGAAATGACTATGCAACGGGGGAGCCAAGAGACACCACAGCATAGCGATCGCAGAAAGGAAGACTGACGCATAGACTGATACCATGGCTTTCCTGGATTAATCGGAAGCATGGCGAAACAAACTTCTACTTGACGGAGTTTCTAACGGGTCATGGCTGCTATAGGAAGTACCCCTTTCAACAGAAGCATGAGACTATTCCATATTGCCCTCAATGAGATAATATCTCAGAGAATGCAGAACATGTGTTTTTTCACTGTGCGCGTTACAGAAATGAAAGAGTGATACTGCGAAATAAATTCGGTGAATGGCGACTATAGTAAACATAGTTATCTATATGATCTCTAGTGAAGAAAACTGGATTGCGGTAAGCGATGCGGCGACAAGAAATCTAAGACGCCTAGAACGCAAACGTAACGCGAATGTTAGCACTAATTACCAAAACAGCAGTTACTTTACACCGATCCTTGCGAACTAATACCTGACGGTGGTTCCGTTAGGTTAAAGTTCGGTCCGCAAATGTTCAAGGGAGGTGTTTTTAGTCTATAATAATCCGGTATTACCGATGGAATACGGCCATTGGTACCTTCACAAGGTGTCCACCGTCCTACGTCAAAACAAAAAAAAAAAAACACTTAGTCGTAATAGTGAAGAGTAAACACCCTAAAGCCGTTTGCTATAAGATGCAGATTGCTCTAAAGATAGTGAACGACTATTCTGTTGGAGAAAATCTCTCAATCAACCGCAGTAAAGCTATACTGTTTTCTTCACAGAGACGTGGTATGGTGGTACTAGCAATCGCTTCTCACTCGGAGGTTCAAGGTTCGAATCCTAGCCACGACAAAAAAAAAGTTTTCATTTGTGCAATTGGAACTCAGTCAGAAAAATCTGCGTGTGAAGGCTGACATGTAGATTTGCTATTGTGGGGTTTTTAAGCACAAATCAACCATTAAAATTCACAACCTGAATCATTCCGAGTGAAGAAAATCTCTCCGTCCTATTCGGACTCCCACCCCTGGAGAGTCAATATCGAAACTAAACACACCTGAGTCTCAAACCACTACATCACAACAATTCTTTCCTTGCTCCTACTTCTATCTTTCCGCCCGCGCCACGGCAACAGTAAAAGGGTATCATAACTCCTTAGGCGCGCGCAAATTATAAAAAAAAAAATCCTTGATCAGATTTCACTTAACGGTACAGAAATTGTTTACTCCAACGAAGTAAAATATATTCGTATACACCGTGTGGCGCTCCCATTATTCCGATTTGAGTTCTGTTTTTTTTTTAAGGTGGTAAGTCTGTTGTTAACATTTCCTCTAAATCTTCGCGTCATAGCTTCACATTTGCAAAGTTACGTAGCCAAGAGTACATATATCTCTGTGTGTGTTGGCAATTTTTTACAATTTTACAAATGGATTTAAATTTGCAACAACGAACTTATATTAAATTTTGCGTAAAAAACGGAAATGGTGTACGAACGTTGGAAATGTTGGAAAAGTGTTTCGGCAACGATTCTCTAAAGAAAACGGTCGTTTACCAGTGGCACGAGCGCGAGCGGTTCAAAAGTGGTCGTGAGTCAATCGAAGATGATGAACGCAGTGGCAGACCATCGACATCGAAAACCGACGAAAACATTGATGAAGTAAAAGAAATGTTGGTCAATAACCGCAAATTAACCATCAGAGAGATAGCGGAGGACTTGAACATTGCCTATGGATGCATCCAAGACATTTTGGTTAATGATTTGGGTTTCCGTGGTGTAGCAGCAAAGTTGGTGCCAAAAGACCTCAATTTCATGCAAAAAAGAGACCGTGTTGATGTCGCAAAAGAGATGATTTGCCAGGCTGAATCCGATCCCACATTCATCAAAAGGATCATTACTGGGGACGAGACGTGGCCGTGAGTTTATGAGTACGACACGCAATCCAGACATCAGGCAAGTGAATGACGTTCAGCAAATGAGCCGAGACCAAAAAAAAAAAACGTCGTTTTCAGTCAAAAAGAAGGCAATGCTCACGGTTTTCATGGATTACAACGGTGTAGTGCATCATGAATTTTTGCCAGAAGGCCAGACAGTAAACAAAAAGTATTATTTGGGCATTATGAGACGTTTGCGCGAAGCAATTCGCCGAAAGAGACCAGAATTGTGGGCAGAAAACTCGTGGATTTTGCACCATGATAACCGTCGCACAGTGCCATCATTATTCGTAATTTTCTGACGAAAAATGCAACAAATACCATCCAACAGCCACCGAATTCACCAGATTTGGCTCCCTGTGACTTCTTTCTATTCAATCGAGTTAAAAAACCACTACGGGGAACGCGTTTCAACAGCCGAGAGGAAGTACGAATAATGGAAAAATCGCAGGAAGCACTGATGAACATACCGAAAACCGAATATAAAAAATGTTTCGAGGATTGGATCAAGCGCTGGCATAAGTGTGGTGCAGTCGATGGGGATAACTTTGAAGGAGACAATATAGATTTGGATGAATAAACTCGTATTTTTAATTTTCTGAACTTTTTGATCAAGGTGGTATTATTAATGAAATTACCAAAGCGACTAAGGCCACGTGGGCTTAAAGGTCATCCAATGCATATGACCCATCATCACCTACTCGTCAGTAGTATGGTGGAACAAAATATCCATGCTTTGGCTTCACAGGCGAGATGAACTCATGCCCAGCAGCAGCTACAGAAGACTTCATTGGTTTAACGCCACTCCATCGCTTTCCAAAAAAGATGGCAAATCGCAGCACTGTCAGAGTACTACAAACAGGATCGCATGGATAAAATGACTCTTCTTTCCGCCTATCTAATATGGTGATCCCAAGACGAGTAGCATGGAACTATATACAAAAACCTCACCTCAAGTGGTGTATATGGAAGATGTATACCGTGGTGGGTGTACTTGATATTTTTGGTTCGACCACCAGAATTTTGCAACCAATGGGAAAATTTCACAGTGTTTTTCCAGCGGAAGCTCATGCCATTCAAGCCAATTAGGCCCTAATCTGATTGACTCTAAATCAGTTTGGCACTGCTTCAATACCCTACAAGATTTTGCCCATAAGAATACAGTACAGCTTGCCTTGGTGCCTGGTCATAAAGATATTGTCGGAAATTAAATAGCCGACGAACTGGCTAGAAACATTTCGGCTGATTCTTCATCGGCGCTGAGCCGTTCTGTAATAACACAAATTCAGCAATTAACTCAGCAATAAATAGTTGAGAGAATAAAATGTGTATATCACATTGGGAAAATATCCCAGGGCTTCGCTGGCCTAACTAGAAGAGACATCAAAATCGAAAGAATCGTTACAACTTAAATTGGGTGGATTTCTAACCGGGCACTGACACGTTCATGTCGTCTTTGAAAGGAAGACGACGAAACTGAGAACCACATTTTATGTGAATGGATGGCTCGAAGTGCCTTAAAGAGAAGATACTTCCCAATACTGATTCTGTGCTATAAAAGACCTTTTAGATTGCAATGACCCTGCAAAGAAAAAAAAAATAATCTAATGAGATTTTAAATAAATTTAAAAACACGTTACCTTGATGACTTCATCTTGTTCACACACGATATGCAGTTATGAACTTAAGTAAGCGAAAACGCAGGTGGATGGTTCTTGGACACGAATAATAAGTTGTAGATATTTAAATGAATTCGATTGGTCGTATAGTATTTTTTTTACTTCTTTACTTCTTCATTATAGATTTCGTAACAATCGCCGTTTATGCTCAGCAAGCTGCCCTTGATCTTCCTCTTCCTTTTCTAAATAAATGTTAAAATAATAAAGGAATACTATAATAATAATACGCTAGGGTATTAGGAAAGTACTATTGGCCGAAAATGAGGTGCGATGTTACGAGGTATGTAAAAAATTGTAAAGTTTGCCAACAGGTGAAGCCAGTGAATGAGAAACGGGCTGGTCTTATGACTGAGAGGATAGGTATTTCAAAAGCGTGGCAGATGATTTCGGTTGACTTGGTAGGCCAACTCCCAAAATCGAATAGGGGTCATATGTATATACTGACGGTCGTTGACTATTTTACAAAATTCCCCTTACTTTTCGCGTTGAGGTCTGCAACAGCCAAAGTGTGTACTGAGTTAGAGGATAATGTGTTCCTTCTTTTTGGTGTCCCTTCAGTCTGTGTCTGTGACAACGATCCCCAGTTTAGGAGTAAGGAACTGGCTGCGTTATGCCAAGGCTACGGGTGCCAAATTAGGTTTACTGCTCACTATCACCCATAAGCGAATCCTGCAGAGCGCATTAATCAGATAATAAAAACTACGTTAAGAGGATTCGTTTCTGAGAATCATCGAGTCTGGGATACTTAACTTTCAAAGGTTGTATGCGCAATACGAGTCGCGCAACATGAGGTTTGTAAGGACCTAAAACCGTATTATGACACAAATGATCCCAAAATCTAAAGCCCCAAACGAAGTAATCGTAAATATAGGGTGATTTTGAAGTTTTTGATAATTTTGAGCTGCATAGATTAGTTTTACGTTCGGGTTTTGTAAAGAATAAGGTCTGCATATATTTTCATTAAATCGTATTTACTTTTGCTTGTATTCTCTTAAATTATATTTCAATGTGGGATTAAGACTGGTGTGTTGACCCAGTTGCTTTGCAAAGTAAGTACATTTCCTTGGAGGTAAGGGTGGGGTTTGTTGCAGTAAAATTTACCACAACAAGTTCCACTCTTTCCCTCTCCTCTCGGCCTCACTCATCCACATTCTTTTCCGTGTTTCTTCATAAGCTTAGAAGGGTGGTGGGCAGCCATGGGTCCAACAGCCATTGGAGCAAGTTTCTAGTATCTGGAAGGATCAACCACAGCAGGTAGGACGGACAGTCCGTTGAAGTAATTATTTGGGGGAAGGCGCGAGACCAGCGTCCAACGTTTTAGTGAACAAGAGCCATTCACAAAGTCGTCGGCTCCTGTCCTTGTTTTGTGTTGTCTTTCCTATCCTAGACGCTCTATTCGGTGACGGGCGGTCACCACCTTAAAAAAAAATAAAAATAAAAATAAAATAAAATAAAATTGTAATAAAAAAAAAATTGCTGTAAAGAATGGAACCCTTGTTGCGCGCCCCTCATTTAATTAATTCTTGACAAGAGAATTCGCCGGGATGTCTTCGTTTAGTTTTTCATCGGGCAGAACTCATGATTAGTTCCTTGTTTCGCCCCCACTGTACGCCACCCGATCATTATCAGAAACTTATAATGATTAGGATGTATGTATATTGCGAGTAAGCCATATATTGTTGGCAAATTATCTTTTTCCTTTTTTTATCTTTTGGGAAGGACTGGTGTTGCATTCAGACTGAATTCAGACTAAATGCAACCCCAACGATCGTAAAAGGAAATATTAGCTCTGTCCAAAGGGAAATCCCAATCTTGGAGGAAATTTCCCCAGATTTGGGAAATAAGGAAGAAACACGAATGTGTGGGTGTGTGAGAAAGTGGAAACAATGGAGATCCAATGCACGGTGGCACACTCCAGCAAATTTTGCGGAGCGCTGCACACAAAGACCAAAATTGGCCCGCTGCACTCATCTGAACGGATGTATGAATGTGTATATAGGTGAGACCTACGGTTCGACCTAATATCGGTGGTATAGGGTTAATCACTCCTTGGTTGACCATCAAAGAGTAAAGAACAAACAAAAAAATTTAACAAAAGAATAGCAAAAGAAAAAGGAAGCGAAAAAAAGGAAAAGGTACGAGAGGCTTTGACAAAAGGATAGGATATACCAAAAGTGAGGAGGAAACACAGATGAAGTCAGGACTGACGGGACAGGCAGAGCCACAGGAATTCTATGAGAAAGCAAAGGTAAGTAGCATTGTTTATTCGAGACACCTCGCGTTACCCCGGGCGAATCCTTTTATAAAAAAAATAAAAAACAGAGAATTTTGCGACCGTCGTTATTCGGTATCGGGTCCGCAACTAGCGGTCCAGTCTTAGTGGGACCTTCAGTACCACCGTATAAAGTACAGTTTGTGGTTACCGCCTACCGGCTTTCACGATCTATTGTTTTGCCAACCCTTTTTTAATTTTTTTTTTCAATAGAATATTGTGCGGTAACCCCTTTGCGATTTGTTTGCCGCATACGGTTTTGCATTTCCACTTAAGGCAAAATGTGCATGGTGCCCAACCTTTATCAGTCTTCGGCGAAATTGTGCAATAGTACTTAGCGTGCTAGGTATATACATAGAAAAACTTCGATGAGAAGTATAAGAGTACTGAAGAAATTCTGTTAGGTATATTAAAGGGCCAGGTCCACTTTGGCCACCAAACTTGGTGGTGGTGCAGACAGCAAGCAATAAGCCACGACTTAATATCTTTGGATTTTCGGCACAAACGAAGAACAACATCGCAAGAAAAGGTACCTGCTAAGAGAGAACAAAGAAATTTAAAATTGATGTTAGGAGAATGCGTCCTTTAACAAATAAGTAACATGTCCTCGTCTGTTGCGTATGAAGAGGAAATAGTAGAAGTTTGAAGCCGTTAAAAGGATGAACCTGAGATGGTCTGTTAAACCGGATCATATACTTTCCGAAGTATGTGCGACAACTGGTAATCTTGGATTTAAATGGACCGCGATTTTCTTTAATAAAATCATGAGAGGCGATGGAATGCTTAACCCCTAACCAGTGGGCGCTACTTCTACTTTATTCATCTATAACAGTGCTACTATAAAAGATGATGTGGCAGCCTTTTAGAAAACGCTTAGTAATTGGATAAATTATCTATTGCAGAAAGTAATGGATAATGAATCAGTCGTACTAAGACCGAATATCTGCATTTCCGTTTTTTCGAACCCGCAAACCCAACTCCTTACATCTATGTATTTACAAGCAGTCATTGTAGAGAAGGGAGAAAATTTACATACTTAGACTCTGTTCTTAACCAATAAGCAAATCGTTGTGATTATGGCGCGAAAACTCCGCTGAAAAGTCGTTCGACGTCTTAACGTCGCAGGATATTTTTGGTGCTGAGGTGTCTGAATATGAAATTCCTCCAGGTCTATTACAACAACTTAGCTGCGGCATTAATGATCTTTTTCTTCACAAGTTAGTTCCGATATCACACACTTACATTACACTAACTTTCTTACTTGGATGGCGCTAAAGTCCGGGATGGACTAGCTAATATATCTCTCCAGCTAGCGCCGTTTTTTACTAGCTGCCTCCAGTTGCTCAAACTTCCACTTTTGTGCACCACCTAAGATGAGGTCGTCACCTACTTCGTTGTCTCTCTTGTTTGGAGTCGAAAGCTTTCCGGGCTAAGACGCTGGTGTTCATGTGCTCAAGGTGACCTAGCCATCTAAGCCGGGTTATACGAGCTTTTCTGAAGAACCGGAAATTATCCGAAGAAATTTTCTCTCGGAACGCCCTAGAACATTTCTGCCCCGTAAATAAGGACTGGTGTGATGTGTGTTTTGTAGAATGTCTTCTTGGTTAGTCGAGAGAGAGAGTTTTACAACTCAAAGCTCAAATAAGCAGCGATTAACAAGAGGATTCTTCGCATGATTTCCGCGCTGGTGTCGTTGACGGAATTGACAACACAGCCGATGTAGATAAAGCCCCTTACTACCTCAAAGTTGTGGCTGCATATCGTGACGTTTTGTCCTAGGCGTCGATGTTTTGTGTCACTCTTTGTTGGCAGAACAAACTTTGTAAGATATTTCCTTCCTTGACCGCTAAACTCAAATTTGCCGCTTCGGTATCAATTGTCGCCAATGCTGCATTGCCAGCTTTCTATGTTCTTCACATTATGCCGATATCGTCAGCATATAGTATGCGAGTAAACAAACAGACTTTTGAAAGATGGTGCCTCTGGAGTTGACTTGTAAGTTTTAAACAATTCTTTCAAGAACAATGTCGAAAAAATCACATGACATACGCATAGCCTCGTTTAAGTCCTTTTCTGACATTGACGGTCTCGCTTTTGCCATTATCGACCTCCATCGTCATCCTGCAAAGTCTAGTGAGGTTGCCAAAAGTAGGCATGGCTTTACATAGTTCATCTGTATAGGTATTGCCATACGCGACTTTGAAATCAATGAAGAGGTGGTGTGTATTGGTTTGGAACTTCTAGGTCTTTCCCAATATTTGCCGTAATACTTTTCTGGCCTAAAACCACACTTATAGGGGCAGGTCAAACGGTTTACAACGGGTAAAAGGCGTTCACATAATATGGCAGCCAGGATTTTATGTGTGATGTTGAAGTGACTTATTCTCCTGTAGTTGGCATAGCTCAGGGGACCTTCATTCTAAAGGCTCGGACAAACGCAGATTTTAGAGATGAGTTGAGATCATCACCTGCTGTTTTAAACAGTTTTACAATTAAATTTTTGGACTTAACTTGGAAATGCCCGCCCTTTATTTATCAATATAGTTGCCTTCGAGGGCGATACACTGATTGAAACGATTTTTCAATCTTTCGATACCAGTTTCGGTTTAGCCTCAAAATAGGCCTCTTTTTCGGCAATTCGGTAGTAAATCTCTTTCCGGTGAGCATTCTTTTGAGGTCTGCGAACAGGAAATAGTCGCTGGGGGCCAAATCTGGAGAATACGGTGGGTGGGGAAGGAATTCGTACCCGGATTCATTCAATTTTGCCATTGTTTTCATCGACTTGTGACACGGTGCATTGTCTTGATGAAACAGCACTTTCTTTTTCTTCAAATGCGGCCGTTTTTCTGCGATTTCGTCCTTCAAACGCTCCAACAACGCAATGTAATAGTCGCTGTTGATAGTCTGCCCCTATTGGAGATAGTCGATGAAAATTATTCCATGTGCATCCCAAAATACGGATGCCATAACCTTGCCAGCCGACTGTTGAGTTTTTGGTCGTTTTGGTCGAGGTTCGTCGCCTGCTCGCCACTCAGCTGACTGCCGACTTGACTCTGGTGTGAAGTGATGGAGCCATTGTCACATACAGCTTTAAACACTCCTCTGAATCATCAACACGTTGTTGTTTGACTGTGAGCAAATGCGGCACCCACTTTGAACAGAGCTTTCGCATGTCCAAATATTCGTGTATGATATATCCAACACGCTCTATTGATATCTTCAGAGCCTCAGCTATCTCGATCAACTTCACTTTATGGTCATTTGTAATCAGTTTGTGGAGTTTTTTGATGTTTTCTTCTGAAACAGCTTCTTTTGGACGTCCACTGCGTGCATCATCTTCGGTGCTTGTATGACCACTTTTAAGTTTTTCAATCCACTTGCGAATGGTTCGTTCGGCTGGTGCAGAGTCCGGGTAACACTTATCAAACCATTTCTTTGCATCGGCTACATTTTTTCTTATCAAAAAGCAATGATAAATCAACACACGAAATTGCTTTGAATCCATTTTTTTCACAATAACAAAAGTTGCTTCACTCACAACGGTATATCTTGAGAATTAATCGCCCGACAGCTGTCAAATGTATACACGTATCTTTTGAAGGTTAGTACTAACTGAAAATGGTATGGATTTAATTCAAGTGGTGCCCAATGTGTTATAATGTTAAAACAACTATAATGGGTGGCCGTGGCTCAAGTGTAGTGTATTGGCTTCCAAATCAGAGGGCAACTAAAATCATGTGGGCTGAGTGGTTGCCTAAAATACTGCAACAATGAGCCTAATGACACTAATAATTTGGTCTCCCCATTAAATTTTGGATGTCACTCATTGGGCGAATTAGCCACTGAGCCCAAACATCTTTCTTCACATACTAGTATTTCTATTTAATTTTCCAACATACTTAACACGTGATCCAGCATTTTAAAATTAGTCATACCATCTGAAGCTTTAAGTTTTTTTTAAAAGAAAAGAGGGAATATTGAGCAGTCGCAAAAAATTTGACCTGGACAACGGAAAACAGCAACGTGCAGAGACTCAACCAATGAAAATATTTGTAGCTCTTCAAAAAAGAGAGAAACTTAAAAATAAAAACGTTAAACATGTTTGTTTGCTATGGAATCAAGGTGAGTTTTATTTCAATCATAGAATTATCGATTCCAGAGATTCCTCCATGGTCGAACGCAGCAACTGTTAGCGACCAAGTACTCCTGTGTATAACCCACCAACCGGATATGCGACTCCGACCCGAGCAACACTTGGATATGCTAAATTAGACATAAGAACATCTGGTTCTGCAGCGGCAAGAGCGGCAAAAGCAACGAGAACAACCAAAACTAGGATCAACTATGAAAAAAATAGTTTATATTATTAGTATAGTATTATTAGTATAGTAAGTATATACAATGTCTGTTCTCTGACTTACGTATTTCAACATGATGAAAAAGAATTAGAAATGATTTCTTTGCAGTACAATCGATCTAAACTGACTGATATCGGGAATTGAAATACTCCTCAGTATTTATAGTTACGAGTATTGCAGTTGGAATATCTTTAGACTTGTTCGATTCACAGATTTGATGAGCTTGATTAAATGTGCATTCCAGCCTAGATATCAGTAACTGACACTACCGGATTAGATATCAAACCACGGTTGTAAGTTTTCAACTACATCAATACGATTTTGATGTGTTGCTATTAGTTACCTAAAATAAAGATACATACTCGTACATACTCGCATGTATTTCATTCTATGAAAATGGAGACATCAATGACAAATCGAGAAGAAAATATATGATCGTACATCAAGCATATTAAAACACGCTGACTTTGGATTCGAATTTGTACAAAATATTATTCAAACGGATGCACTACAACTATTTTTTTTTAAATAAAAATCATAGAAAATGATTTGAGATGTCTGATGTAAACGCTGATCCTGAATTCTTCTCTAATTGCTGTTGTTTGTACTTCAATATTCCTATCACCAGGCTTAATGTTATGTGTCAGATATGGACCTTATTGTCTGCAGTGTGAGCAGCTCGTAAAGTTACCATTAAGCTTGCCTTTGCCTTAGGAAAATGGTTTCACACTTCTTCTTACATACTTTTTTGGAATGAGGACTTATTATTGAAAAAGTTCTAATTTTTTTTAATAGGTTATGATATTTTTATTTCCGTTTTTTGGAACAGAGTTCTTATTTTTTTCTTTCAGACTGTAATTTTGCAAGAAAATTCTAAGATTACATATCATAGTTAAGGATAACCCATATGTACTCGTAACATACATTTGATCTGCGCTGGCTGGTAAATGGTGTGAGATTTATGGCTTTTCATTCGGGTATGTGTCAGGTTGTTCCACACTGCGACTTTTTGAGGCAATGCCATTATTCCCCTGTGTCCACGTGGTACGAATGCTTGAGGCCCTGCCATTTTTGGGTTTTTATGTTGGGACTTGGTTCAGTCGCCATCCACCGCTGCCCCACGATATGACTATGCTACCGGCACTCTCGTTGTCTTATTTACTTATTGTTCCCCTTTAGTATTGCAAGGCAATGGTATAATATTATTTCTCGTTGACATGAAATAAATTATCGTGGCACTCGGGAAAAAGGGGAAAAGAAAATGTTTTTAGGTTGACTTAAGGTTTTTAAGTTAGAAATGTCGGTGTCACAAATTTAGTTTACCCATAAATACAAGTTTAATTTCATTTTAAATTCATTTTTACGAGGGGCGTTCAATATATTCTCGGTATCGATATGAAGGAAAATGCGAATTCAATTTAAATTGTTTTTATTTTTCAATATAATCTCCCCTAACATCAATGCATTTGTTAGATCTTGAGATAAGCTTTTTTAAACCCTCAAAAAAATAAATTTCCTCCTCCTCCATTTATTGCCGACTTGAGTTCTTCATCATCCGAAAATCTTTTTCCACGAAGACATTTTTTCAAATCCGGAAACAGGAAATAATCACTAGGGGCAAGGTCTGGACTATAGGGTGGGTGTTGGATTTCTTCGAAACCACAATCTCGCGCAGCAGCCTTGGAAACTCGCGCCGTGTGAACAGGAGCGTTGTCATGAAGAAGCAACACACCCGCTGCGAGTTTACCCCGTCTTTTCTTTTTAATTTCCTCCCGCAAATTATGCAAAGTGGAAGCGTTGGATGTGGCGTTGATGGTTTCACCTTTTTTTTTGTACTCAATGAGCAAGATTCCCTTTGAGTCCCAAAAAACTGTGGCCATGAGCTTCCCGGCAGACGGAGTGACTTTGAACTTCTTCGGGGGGTCTGTTCCTTTTTTATGCCACTGCATGGACTCTTGTTTGCTTTCAGGATCATAGTGGTGGACCCATGTTTCGTCCCCAGTAACAATTCGATACATAACACCGTCCGCGTTCTCACTACACATCTCCAAAAGCTCTCTATAGCATGCGATTCTCACTTTTTTCTGAGGCGCTGTGAGCATTCGTGGCACCCACCTTGCACTGACCTTTGAAAGGTTAAGATGGTCATGAAGAATGGTGTGAATGGTACCAATTGAAAGCTTGGTGATCTCTGCCATCATTTTCACCTTTATTCGGGCATCCTCAAGAACAAGTTTTTCGACTTCTTTGATGCTTTCTCCCATACAAGCAGTAGCCGGGGCGCCGGAGCGGGGGTCGTCTTCAATGCTCTCTCTGCCTCTCTTGAACTCACTTGACCACTTTTGCACAGTTGATAATGAAGGTGCAGAACCCTGGTAAACAGCCACCATCTCTTCATGAATAGTTTTTTGACTTCTTCCTTGCTTAGTGAGAAATTTAATTACAGCGCGATGTTCAATTTTCACCATCATCGTCTCAGTTGCCATTATGATTCTGTTTAACTAGAGATAAAACGCGAATTAATAATCACATTTATATGAAATTTTACATAAATGCATTAAAATAATAGTATTACTTGATAA
Source organism: Volucella zonaria (assembly GCA_963966105.1). Taxonomy (NCBI): domain Eukaryota; kingdom Metazoa; phylum Arthropoda; class Insecta; order Diptera; family Syrphidae; genus Volucella; species Volucella zonaria. The sequence goes on along the minus strand of OZ014532.1, from coordinate 40,179,687 downwards.
ATAAGTCAATTTATATATACAACCACAGCTTCACCCCGATATCGAGAATATGTTGAACGTCCCTCGTATTTCATTTCAAACACTTAGTTTAATTAACATTTACGATGTCTTTATATTTCGGGACTACGACCCGAACTGCCACTCTACTAACGGAACCACTACTATTTGTACTGTCTCCTCTTTCACTTTACGAAGGTTATGTCCACAAACTTATCCATGTACATTTATATGTTATTTCTGGTAAAATAAATTATTGTTTGTTTGAATGGTGAGTAAACTTCGCCTATGTAAACGCAACCGCTAGTTTCACAAAAATAAATGCGTGCCACTACGTTTTAACGACTAGGCAATGTGTTAGGTAACCAGATGGCCAGAAGGGTGAAAACTACCCTCAATTACTTGCTTTCATTCTGGGAGTTTGTCTCCTGGGAACCATACTATAAATGACAGTGCTTGATATCCTTCTTCACCTCCGGTTTGATCTGCTTGTCCTCCTTTTCCTCCTTCTTATATTCTGCCATGGCTTTCAGCTTCTGATTCCTCTTCATTCGCCACACCGTCTTCCGCTCACTAGCATTTTCTTGAGTTTTTTTTGTTTTTTTTTTTTTATAATGAGCACGCGCTCAAGGGGCTTTTGTACCCTTAAAATGTTCGTACACAGGACAGGTACCGATGTACATTGTTTTTAAATGTTTGTAAGTTATAACGATCAGGAAACACAGAGATCGGCAAGGCATTCCATAAGCGAGTTGTACGGCTTAGGAAAGAATCACGATATTTTAGAATACGTCCGAAAATGGGCTTGAGGGTATACTGATGAGCATTCATAGCGAGACGGGTGTTACGGTTGAAAGTTTGAATGGGTGGTGGAAATAGCGATAAAACAAAGTGAGACAGGAGACATTACATCGGTGTTCGGGGGTGTTAATAGATTGACTGATATTAGTATCACCAATGAGTTTTATCGCACGGTTTTGAATCCTAGCTAGCAGGTGCAGAGATGTTTTAGGAGCACCTGACCAGATGTGGGCATTGTACTCCAGTTTTGTGCGGATAAATGCCTTATATATTGTGGCCAGATCAGAGGGGGTAAAATATTTCTTACATCGGTGCGGAAACCTAGACATTTCGCAGCATTTTTGGCGACATCGAATATGTGGTCAATCGAACGTAAGTTGTCACTGATACACATACCGAGAATGGAAAGTTTATCGGTCTCGACGATGCAGGTGCCATTCATGGATAATGGCTGGGTATTTGAATTTCGCTTTAATGACAGCTTCAGATCAGAGTGATCTGAGAGGTGTGGGAGGGGATCTACCTGTTTTTCACTAAGTGCCAAAACAGCTGGTCGGTACTTACAGACGTGGACGTACGCAGAAAAGTGATTACTTTTTAGCCCGCGTATATTGCCTAGGCCAACCTTGAATTCCCTGGTCATAATTACAAACAAATACAGTAAACACAGACACTGATAATACTAAGCAAGGCTGTGAAGTGAAAACTCTGACGTTGGCTTACCGAAACAATTTGCTGTAGGTGTTATGCACTTACAACAAATGCTGCACACTTTGCGGCAAGCTTAACACTCCCAGATTGTGCTTTGTCCCCGCCTACACTTGAGTGCGTCGAATCTACACTGCGACGAATCCACTTTCGCACTCGTGGAGTAGCAAGAGTACTTAAAGATCTCAACATGCATAAATCCCCTGGTCCAGATGGTATATCTCCCCTTCTTCTGAAGAGGTGTTCTTCCACACTGGCAAAACCACTGCGTAAGCTTTTTCATCAATCCTACCCTTTAGGACTCTTTCCGAGCAGATGGAAAACAGCATTTGTCCAGCCGTCCCTAAAAAAGGCGAATCTTCTTCTCTCTCCACCTACAGACCCATTGCACTTACGTCCCTTCTTACCAGGGTCATGGAAACGCTGATAAACCGTCAGCTCATGAAATATCTCGAAACACGAAAACTTCTTAATGACCGGCAGTATAGTTTTCGTAGCAACAGGTGCACTGGTGATTTGATGACATGTCTCACCGAAAAGTGGAACCAAAGCGTACATCAATCTGGGGAAAGCAAGATTGTTGCACTTGATTTTTCTTAGGCATTTGACAGAGGCTTTTTGGATCGATGATTCTCTTCTTCAATGGATTAGAAATTACCTTTCGTAACGTTCAATTCAAGTTGTCTTGGACGGTTTTAAGTCTGATATTCACAAAAGAAATGCTGGTGTGCCCCAGGGCTCCGTTCTGTCTCCGACACTCTTTTTAATTTTCATTAATGATCTCCTGTCTGCTTTTCATATTCGTTCCCGGACTCACGCCCCTGCTCTTCGGCTGTAGAACGGGAACGGCAGCGTATGCTAAGCCCATTAAATGCCGATATTAACAGCATAACCAATTGGGGAACTATCAATCGAGTGGAATTCAATGCTTCCAAAACTCAATGCTGTCTGCTGTCATTAAAGCGAAATTCAAATACCCAGCCATTATCCATGAATGGCACTTGCATCGTCGAAACCGATAAACTTTCCATTCTCGGTATGTGTGTCAGTGACAACTTACGTTGGAATGACCAGATATTCGATGTCGCCAAAATCTGCGAAATGTCTAGGTTTCCTCAAGCGATGTAAGAAATATTTTACCCCCTCTGAACTGGCCACAATATATAAGGCATTCATCCACCCAAAATTGAAGTACAATGCCCACATCTGGTCAGGTGCTCCTAGAACAGAATTCAAAACCGTGCGATAAAACTCATTGGTGATACTAATATCAGCCAATCAATTGACACCCTCGAACATCGGCGTAATGTCTCCTGTCTCACTTTTTTTTATCGCTACTTCCACCACCAGTGCTCCATTGAAATCGCCAGTAGCATTCCGCCCATTCAAACTTTCAACCGTAACACCCGGCTCGCTATGAATACTCATCAGTACACCCTCAAGCCCAATTTCTGACTTACTCTAAAATATCGTGATTCTTTCCTAAGCCGTACAACTCGCTTATGGAATGCCCTGCCGATCTCTGTGTTTCCTGGTCGTTATACGAGTAATTTACAAACATTTAAAAACAATGTACATCGGTGCCTGACTTTTCTTCCTCACTAAATTTCCTTCGCCCGCGCTGTGTACGAACATTTTAAGGGTACAAAACCCCTTTAGCTCACGCCGATTATAAAAAAAAAAAAATCTCTCTATTGACCAGAATGTGCACCAGATATAGTTTCCTCTACAGTCTGCGGAATCCTAAACTCTGCAGTGTGATTCATTACGTTTAAAACATTAAAACGCTTCCGCGGACGACCAGGCTTGCCGGTACGAATCAATCTTGGTCTACCGGGTTCGAATTTGATTTCACGCCCAAAGTCTACTCTGCATTCATGTTCAGCATGTTCTCTATTACCCTTTTCGATGTACTCACCATTGTTTTAAGCTGCTGGAATAGTAGTACACTCGTAATCTTCTAGCAGCATGGCTAGTGCTGCAAGTTCATAAGATTACTTTCATCGAAAATGACATCTCTTCTTTCAATTACCCTGCCGTTCGTTGGGTCGTACAAGTGGTGTGATTTAGATGTAAATGAGTAGCCGACCATGATATACTCTTCGCCGTTTGCCTGAAATTTATGTCTATGCTTCTTGTCTAGTACCACAGCCACTGAGCCAAAAATTCGGAGATGCTGCACCGATGGTTTCCTCCAAGTCCATATTTCATTAGGTGTCGTACCAACCAGTGCTTTTGTTGGAGTTCTGTTGCGCAAATACACTGTAGTAGCGATTGCCTCTGCCCACAAATGTTCTTTTAGGCCGGCATGAACTAACATACTTCTGGCTATCTCTAGCAGCGTGCGATTCGCACGCTCAGCTACACCACTTTGTTGTGGAGTGTATGCGGCCGTAAGTTACTTTTCAATGCCTTTTTCCTTGAGAAACTTATTAAAATTGTTATTCACAAACTAACAGTGTCACTTCGTGATCGTTTAATCGTTTTTTCGTTTTGGCACTCAACCAATTTTTCAGAAACTTCTGCCTTGGATTTTAAAAAGTATTGGGTATATAACTTTTTTTCAAAATTTGAACGTTTATTTAAGAAAAGCATGTACAATAGGATTATTCAAAGTATTGCTCATCTGAAGCTATGACTTTTTCCCATCTTTCTGGCAATTTGTGGATCCCATCCCAAAAGAACTGCGCCGGCTTGGCAGCCAAGAATGAATCAAGCCAATCTGTGAAAGATAAAAAGTTTTTAATTCATATACATAAATGGTTTGAAAGTTAAGTTAAATTGCTTTTATGTTAATTAAGCTTATTCTTATGTTTTGAATTTATTTTAAATTAATTCTAATTGAAATTGTAATTGCTTGAAGTGGGATAGGGATGGGAAAAGGTTGCTCTAGTTTCTAAGAAAATTTCGAAGCTCGTTTTTGAATCGTCGTGCATCAGTTAGCTCTCGCAAGTTACGTGGGAGTGAATTCCAAAGGTGGATAGCAGCAACAAAAAACTGTCTTTCGGATGTTAGACAAGAAAAACGCGGAAAAACCAGACACGAAGATCTGTCTAAATTTTATATAGTTACAGAACGACATGTTAACTAGGTGTTTTGCAAGATGCGAAACGTGATTATGTCTTTTTAAACCGTATACATATCGAACAGTAGTATTGAAAGCCACTTGAAGTCGCCTTCTACTCTCGGCATCACATCCATAAAAAATTTCACATCCGTGGATAAGTACAGGAATGACTAACGTTTTAGCAAGTAGCAGTCTTATTTCAAGAGGAATAAACTTTTGAGCAGTATATAGGGTTCGTAGAATACCGTAAGTTTTCCCTACTAATGTATTTATGTGGTTGTTCCATGTAAGGGTTCTGTTGAAGACAAGACCTAGATTTTTCGAAGACTCAACAAATGCAATTTCAGAGCCGTTTAGCATTAGGTGAGGGAAATAAGACAGATCTAACTTTTTTTTAGAAATAACTAAACACTTACACTTTGTTGGATTAAGTATTAGGCCGCTTTTGAGTGACCAATCAGAAATTCGTTCCAGATCCCCATTTAAAACACTGACGCAATTTTCAATCAGGCCCAAGGAACAGCTTTGATAAATTTGTATATCATCGGCATAGATATGCTTAGATGAACTTAATATGATAGAAGCAATATCGTTAATATATATGGAGAACAATAGAGGCCCTAGAATAGAGCCTTGGGGAACTCCTTGCCTTAAGAGAAGAAAATCGGATTTATCTCATCGACACCTACAGCATTCGACTTAACAGACAGAAAACTTTCTACTATGTCCAATTCATCTACCCTATTAAATACAAAAGACGTTTCAATCGGTAAAGAAGCATCCTCGAATGAATAGTTAACTGCTGGAGCATTGCAAAGTTGGTTTGACAAAAACGTTCGATTTAGCTCGTTGGAATCGATTGTGGTGGAATAAGTAGCTTTTTGCTTCCCGATTCCTAATTTTCGAATGTCATTCCAAAGTTTATGACCATCTGAGGAAGAACAAAGTCGGTTGGAATAGAATTGTGTCTTAGCATTGCGTATTTCACGAACAACACTATTTCGTAGATTTTTGTAAGCCTGATGAAGCTCTTCTATACGAAAATATTTCCATCGTCGATACGCCTCATCACATTGTGTCATTAACTCTCGAATTTCATTCGTTAACCAGGCTTTTGTTTGGTCTTTTACAATACCAGTTTTTATTGGAACGTATAAATCGAAAAGAAGATTTACATTGTTTTGTAAAAATTTAATTTGGTCATCTGGAGAGGTCATACAACAGATAAGGTTCCATGGAATCAACTGAATGTGTTGTTCAAGAGAGGGCATGTCAATACTTTTGAGATCTCTGTATGTATAAGTGGATGCTTCTGCATTATTTTCAATATCAAAGTCATACGTCAGAAATAATAAATCATGCTTCGAAAAAGCAGGCGCAGAGATTTGGTCATAAAATAATACTTTGTCAGGATTATTTACAAAAAAGACATCTACTAGTGTACTGGAGGAGCTGGTAAAGTGCGTAGGGACTTGACAATTCACGGGTTTTAAATCAAACAATTGCATATTTTCAATTAAATGTCCTTCACATAACAAATTACAATTAATATCACCACAAACAATGACATTGCTTGCGCAAGTCGAAACTTCTTCCAAGACGTCATAAATAGGTGTCAAATCAATATACCTATTTGGTCTATAAACAACACCTAAGCAAACACTCCTTCCGCCACAAGTTATACATGCGAATAAATATTGAGAGGCAGAGCCTTTTGGCGAGCGACATCTTCGTCAACAGATTAAGCCCTTTCTAAGGTATATCGCAACGTCTCCACCAGTACGATCACATCTATCTGCTCGAAAAAATTTGTATCCACTTATATCATAGACAGCATCCTTCACATCATTATTAAACCAAGTTTCCGACACGCAGATTGTATCAACCTTTGAGTTTACAAATATGTCTTTAAATGCATCCAGTTTAGGGCTTAAGCTTTGCGCATTCAAATGGCAAATCTTAAGACTGCAGTCATGATTACAAAAAATTCTTATCATAGGTCGAACCGTGTACTCTCTACCACCACCAATGGAACTCACTCTACTTTCATCTAGATCTACATGTGAGATGTAAAATAATACAAGAACCAAGTAATACACGCAGATCAAGAACATAAATTTCCTCTTCCTTAAAGCAACGTAAATTTATGAAAAGGGGCATTGGGGATAATTTCAAGCAAAGACAGTACAACAGTTAAAAAAGAAAGTAAAATAAGAAAAACCAAAAACAAAAACTAAGAAATGACACTATGTACTTGTTGGTGACGATCAGTGTTGATTTGTTGTTTTATGCGTCTTCTTCGGCAGGCACCTCGCGGCAAACGCATTTAATAATCGCTCATTCTCAACCAATATAGATTCAGCTTCTGCACTCTCTCTCACATAAACGGCACCGAAAAGTGTGTAGACAGAAAACAGCTGTTTGCTGCGCTTGAAACGCAGAGCTCGCTGGTATATGGAGCGGTTTTTTTTTAGTCAGACTCCCGTACATATAGATGTTGTTGTTGTTTTCTGCTTTAATGTCTACGGCTTGGAGGCATAGCTGCCTATGATTTTTGCAAAAAAGAGCCACTGCATGCAAGACGGAGTTTCTTTCTCGAGAAGTGTTGAACTTGATTACGATGGGAAAGTCAGTTTTGCCTCTGTTTAAATGTGCTCTTCGACTACGGAATATACCTTTCAATGGCGGGGGCATACATTCGATGTTATGGCAAAGATGGTGAAAAAGTGTTTTTAAATTTTCATTTGGTAGCTGGGGTACACCAAAAATTATGCCATCAGCTGCAATTTCTCGCCGTTCGAAAGCTTCACATCCCTTTTGGAGATCAGTCATTTCCTCTTCGAGTGTGCATGAATCAGCTATTCGTGAAATTATCTCTTTTTCTTGTGTGTGTAAAGATTGGATGGACTTTTCGACTGTGTCAATACGAATCTCGACGTTCTCTTGTCGTTCTTTTAAGCTTTTAAGAGATATATCAACGTCTTTGACGTGCGAAGACAGCCTTTCTTCGATTGATGAAATTCGTTGAATTAAATCACTTCGCAAGGAACCTATTTCGGTGGAAATACGATTTGAAATTTCATCAAGTAGCTTAGCTAGTCGTTCCTCTAAATCGCATATAGTCACGCTCGCTGTAGATTTGTTGGTGGATGGAGTTAATTTGTTGACGGTGCCTTTTCTATCAGCTGGGTTGTTGTTGAGTTTAGGTGTTTGAACAGATTCCTTAAATGGTGTTGGCGTCGATTGTTTCTCTTTTTCAAGATAAGTTGATCGCGTCTTTCCCACCATTTTGCTCGTAAAAGTATGAAACAAAGAGATCGCGCTTGCAAGATGCAACTTATGAACAGAAGTTAATTTGTTATTATATTTGTACTTTCGATTTTAAATCTAGCAGCTCATAATACAGCACACCCATCTGATCCCACCAAATACAAAACATTACCTTCGCGCCATGGATATTCGGCTTTGCCGTTGATTTGGCTGCTTGGTCGGGTTTCACATATGATTTTTTGCACTTGGGGTTGTCGTAATGGATCCATTTTTCATCACCAGTAACAATCCGATGCAAAAATGACTTCCTTTTGTGGCGTTCCAGCAGCATTTCGGACATGCAAAACCGCCTTTCGACGTCTCTCGGCTTGAGTTCATGTGGAACCCAATTTCCTTGCTTTTGAATATATCCAGCTGCTTTTAAACGTTTTGAAATGGATGCTATGAGTGACACCCTAGGATTCTGCGAGCTCTTCTTGTGTTTGGCAACAATCTTCATAGAGTAATGCTTCCAGTTCTTCGTCTTCAAACTTTTTTGGCTGCCCATCGTCTTCCAAGTCAAAATCACCACTTTTAAATCGTGCAAACCACTTTTGGCACGTTCGCTCAGCTAGCGCATGTTCACCATAAACTTCCACCAAAATACGATGACTTTCAGCAGCAGTTTTCTTCATATTAAAGTAATGAAGAAGAACTCCCCGCTAAAACACTTTTGCAGGCACAAAGTTCGACATATTTGAGTGAAAAAAAATTATTGTTGTTTACGCTTCAAATGAATGACATATACTGAAATGACGTACAATGACAGTAGCTTTCCAACGCATCTTCCAATGGAATAATACAAGTTACGCCATCTCTTAGCAAACCGCAAGTTATAGACCCAATACATGCATGTGTTTGGATCTGTATATCTCCTTTTCCCGTTGCTTCGATAAATTTGTCGCCGGCTACACCAATTTTTTCTTTTTCTTCTGTGAACGGTTCTAATAAACTGCTATAGCCGCACATATGTGACGTCGCGCCACTGTCTGCGCACCAGGTCAGACGATTATACGAGCGGGACTCTGTACCATTGTATAGGGAATATGAATATGAGATTTGTTGTTGCTTTTGATGTTGTTTTTGCTGTTGTGATTGCCTTTTTGGTGTACAGTGAAATTCCCCCTCACGGACACCCCTTTTACACGAACACCTTCCTTGAACGGACACTTTTTCATGGTCTCGACCGATCCTGGTATAATTCGTATTATGTTGCTTCCCTCTTGGGCGGACATTCTCTTGAACGGACACGGACACAACAAAATTTGCTCTTAACGGGACAAAACAAAAAAAATAAAATAAAAAATAAACGTAGTGTATTATTTTTCTGAGGTGAGTGCTGTTGTTGCGTTTTTCGCACCGTGTGACTTCCCCGTCAACTCGGCGATTCATCGACCTCGTTGAAATTCTTCTCGATACACACGGGGATTTAGTGTTTGTCTGACACCAATATGTAAAAGAGCGGTGGGTGCTACGCTCGTTGTAAAAATGGCTCCAAATAGAAACTTATCCAAGCGTTTTAATATTGGAAAAACACAAGCTGCTGACATTATAAAAAATAGAGAAAGTCTTTTACACAAATGGATGTCGAATAGCAATTTTAAATGAAAAGAGAAGGTTGTTAACTGGTGATGGAACCAAAATCGACAAATTTTGTTATGACTGGTTTACAGCAGCTCGTCATAAGCGGATTCCTTTAACAGGTATAAACATGTAATAGGTTTTCAGATAAATTTTCCTGGAACCAGCGCGTTGATTTCTTTCAATATCTGTAGGTATGTTCTAGCCAAACTTCAAAAACTTAGTTAGTGTTGTTTTTTCAGGTCCGCTAATACGATGCAAGGCAAGGGAAATAGCCGAGTCTCTTGGACATTCTACATTCAGTGCTTTTTCTGATTGGTTAAATAAATTTAGAATTTGGCACAACATAAGTTTTAAAGCGATCTCAGGAGAAGGAGCTTCGGTTGATGCTGAAGATGTTGTATCGTTTTGGGAAAAATGCCCTTCTTTAATTAAGCAATATTCACCAAGAGAAGTCTATAATGCTGAGGAGACAGGCCTGTATTTTAGGGCCCTTCCAGACAAAACACTTACATTAAAAAAAGAAAAATGTATTGGTGGTAAATATCCCAAAAAGAGATTAACTATTTTACATTGTGCGAATATGGTGGGAGAGAAAGAAAAACTCTTAGTAATTGGTAAGGCGGTTAAGCCCAGAGCATTTAAAAATATTAACATGAATAACTTGCCTGTAACCTGGAAACATACTAAAAAAGCGTGGATGACAAGACAAATTATGACAGAGTGGTTGCAAGACTTTGATTGGAAAATGGCAAAAGAAACAAGACATGTTTTATTATTTTTAGATAATGCAGGATCTCATCCAAAAGTCGTCCCCCTAAAAAATATTAATATTAAAATCTTGTTTTTGCCCCCTAATTGTACATCAGCTTGTCAACCACTTGACCAAGGAATTATAAAAAATTTCAAAAACTATTACCGAATTCTAATATTAAAACATCTTCTATTAAATATTGAAACAGCTGGTAAAGCTTTGAGGTAATTAAGAAAATAATGCCACTGAATGCAGTTTACTTTGCAAAAGATAAAGTATCAAAAGAAACGATTGAAAATTGCTTCCGTAAGGCAGGGTTTAAGCATGAAAATACGCAAAATGAAGATCGCTTAACTGAGACTCTTATATCTGATCCAGAAGATGACCTACCACTTAGCGTACTTGCAGATATCTTGAAAAACGAGAATTTATTGGAGTTGACGGATGACACCTAAATGACCTTTTGAACCTAAATGAAAATTTATATGTTGAAGATCCAGATTTAGAGCAAAAAAGTGGAAATCCAGTTGAGATACAATAACTTTCCGAAGACTCTGATATCGATGAGGGTTCAATACCAATAGATACTATCCCAAAATACGGTAAAGCTATTACCCTAACCAAGCAGCTTAAAAGTTTTTCCGAAGACCACGGAGATGCAGAGTCTTTAGAGCTTCTTTTTAAATTAGAAATACGATTTCTGGATGCCATTTTAAAAGAAAAAGAGAAGACAAACAAGAATACATGAATATTTTTCTCAAGAAATTTACAATTAATTTTAAATCTATGTATATCTGTTTTTTTCTTTTACAATACGTATTTCATGTGTACCTAGAGATGAAAATATTTGTTTTTTTATACGTTTTAAATAAAAATTTATATACATATATATATACATATAGTATTAAGAGTTTTCAATTTGCGTATTTCTTTTAGGCGGCAGGTGGATCTACAAGCCCATTCCCATCATAGGAACATGGACAAAGAGACCATGGGGGAACTGTAACTACCACATCACACAGTTCCTATCTGGGCACGGCGGCTACCGGAAATACCTCCATAGATTTGGACACGATAGTTCGCCCAGTGTCCGAAAAGTCAAAATGAGGAAGAGGATGTGTTGCATGCGGTGTTCTACTGCAGACGCTTTGCAGAAGAAAGAGTAAATCTACCAAGTTCAGAGAACCTCATAAGTCACATGACGCAGTCAGAGGACAAGTGGATGGAGTCTGCGCGTGCAGCACGCGCTGCGAAGAGCAGATGCCCTAAGAAGAGCTCAAGAGGCGGACTCGGAGAATAGAGCATAATTGCTTACCAGCCCCGCGAAGTAATACTTAACGGCTGTCCCGCGGGGAGAGTGGTTGAAAGACGTAGTGGTGTGGATTAGTACGTAGGCGCACACGTGGCATCGAATATTCGGGTGTTGCGAATCGTGCATGTTGGTGGCATGGACTACCGTATCTTTAGAAGATTGCCACATCCATTGACGCAACCAAAAAAAAAACAGCACCTGCAAGTACATCGCAAATTGAAACGTGCATCACTTCTCCGTCTTACTTTCGAATATGAGTCGAACATTGACTTTTTGTCACATTCAAAAATTTTCATCGGCGCAACTAGTTCTTTAATCCTAATGCCTGATATCGATCCAAAATTCTTGCAAATCTACTTCATGGGCGATGAGGAGCAACAAATAATCACACGCTGCCAATATAATAACATCGAGCGGATGGCGGAACGAGAAATTATAGCGAGATTGGGACTATTTTTGTAAATTCACAACCAGTTGGTCCAGTTGTTCAATACCGTTTCAAGCAGACTGCAAAATGACAACTACATGGTCGTCATCAAAGCTGAGAAAGTCACATCTGCAGAGCATGCGGGCCGATACAATGCACCGGCCGCTAATGAAGTTGCAGTTATTATGGTTGGTGATGCATATGAACATCAATATATACGGATCCAACGCAGAGATAACACAGTGCACACAATTCAAGACGGTCATCATTCTTACGACGCATTGAAATATCCATTGATATTTTAGGAAGGAGAATCTTTCATCTCAACATCAAACAAAGAAATCCAACGACAGCTCCAATCCATATATTATTTACTTTTTTCTTTTACCGTGTGATTAATTTCTTTTTGTCTTACTTACATTTTTACTTTGTAGGTGCAGAAACCAACAAAAAAGTGAGCGCGATGAGCTTCTACGCATATTGGTTGATGATTCGTGCCATTGAAGACAACAACATTTTCCGATGCCGTCAACTGTTCCATCAACACATCGTTGATATGTATGCGAAAAGTGAAAGCGAGCGATTATGGTACATCAAGTATAATCAAGCTAATGTGCGTTCTGAGGAGTACATTCATTTGCGTGATGCTATTGCCGGTAACGTAGATGAAACAACTAATATCAACGACATCAGTACTGCCTATACATATTCTTCCATCATCATATATTGGTAGTCCACGTTATAGGCAAGAATATATTCAAGACGTCATGACGCCCGATCAGAGTTATTTATTATTTAGGTACAATCCAAACTGGGATGAAATTAAAATTTCGTTATTGCCAGGTCAAACAGCAATGCATCGCCATGATATCACTGCACGTGTCTTCAAACAAAAATTAAAATCGTTGATGAACTTGATTACACATTACTCTGTATTCGGAGAGACAAGTTGAATGGCAAAAACGAGGTTTGCCACATGCACATATTTTGGCTTGGTTGGGCGATAAAATACGGCTAGAAGAAATTGATGAAATTAAATTCCGGATCGGAATATAGATAAAGAGTTGTAACTGCTAACATGATCCATGGTCCATGCAGTTCTCTAAACAAGACGGCGCCGTGCATGGACAGTGGAAAATGTACGAAACGTTATCCAAAAGAGTGTACGAGTATAAACGATACTATCAATAATATCGATGGTTATCCATTGTATCGTCGCAGAGACACAGACGATGGTGGCCAATCATATCAATTGCCTATGTTAGCGGTGTAACGGTAGACATTGACAATCGCTGGGTGGTTCCGTATTCGCCGTTGCTGTGCAAAACAAGTTTTGCAGTTCGGAGAAGTCCATCAAATACATTTGTTCATAATTGGGCAATTATTTACCATATTGTTGACGGCATGTTCTAGGTCGCTAGCTTCTATTTTCTGGGACAAGTATATATAAAGATTCTATGAGCGACGACATTTTATATCCAATTCGGGCCTCTAATCAAAATTACAATATCGATTTTTCGCCGGAAATATATAATGAGGCGTTAATAAAGGTTGAGGATATTTATTTTCTCATTTCGAATAAGCCACTTATTATTTTAGGTATGCCATCGCCTAACCGCTCAGCAACAGACATCATGAACAGCGATGTTTAGCGCGAACAACAATTCGATGCGGTCTCTTTGACAACTTCTGCTGAAAATAATGAGCAACTGCTAACTGCTAACTGCTGAACAAAAGAATATATACTATCAAATTAATTTGTGAATTGCAGCACAACAAGGCGGAGTCTTTTTTTTGGACGCACCAGGCGGCACTGGCAAAACATTCCTAATCTCATTGACGCTTGCGCGCATTCGATCACAAAATCATATTGCGTTAGCAATTGATTCATCAGGTATTGCAGCGACTTTTCTTGATGGTGGACGGATTGCAACTCAAATTGCCATTGAATGTTCACACAAATCCAGAAGCAATATGCAACATAAAGAAGCATTCCGGCATGGCTAAAGTTTTGAAAAAAAATCAAAATTATTATCTGGGATGAATACACCATGGCCCACAAGCATTCACTTGAAGCTCTCGACAGAACATTGAAAGATCTCCAGAATAATACCAGATCTATCGGTGGCGCTCTACCTTTGCTGTCGGGTGATTTTAGACAAACAGTGCCAGTTATCCCACGCGGCACATACGCAGACGAAATTAACGCGTGTTTGACACAATCATGCCTTTGGCGAAATGTCAAAATATTTCGCCTTAACATAAATACGTGTGTTGAACTGCAAAACGATCCATTGGCACTGTCATTATCCGAATATTTGCTCAACATTGGCAATGGTAACATTATTGTAAAAATAAAATAAAACATTTTCATTCATTCATTGCATGGAAATACACAATACAATACATAAAATTGCCAGACAATTTTTACAAGATGGTAGTCACGAAAGATTCTTTGATTGAAAGCATATTCCCAAATTTCCGCACTAATTAAATTAATCATGTGTCGCTACGTGAACGAGCTATTTTGGTCGCAAAAAATATCGACGTTGACACTATTAATTTCAAAACACAACACTCATTGCCTGGGTATGAGATGTCATTCAAATCGATCGACACTATTGTCGATCCTGACGAAGCAGTAAACTATGCTGTTGAATTCTTGAATTCACTGAATTTACCGGGAATGCCACCATATAACTTGAGATTAAAAATTGGTTCACCAATTATTTTGCTGCAGAATTTAAATGCACCTAAGCTATGTAATGGTACGCGATTGGTCGTAAAAAAAATCATGGGCAATGTTCTTTAAGCTATAATTTTGAACGGCACGTTTCAATGTGAAGTTGTTCTCCTGTCACGGATCCCAGTGATCCCTTCAGACTCGCTACTTATTCCATTCAGACGACTCCAATTTCCAATTCGCTGGGCATTTGCAATGACTATTAATAAGTCACAAGGCCAAACAATGTCCATTTGTGGGTTGAATCTAGAAAATTCGTGCTTCTCACATGGTCAATTGTATGTTGAGTGTTCTCTCGTTGGCCGTCAAGTTTGTTCATCAACTCGCATTAAAATAAATAATAAACAAACTTCATTTCGTTTAGTATTCAAGTTCAACATATATTTCGAAACTGTACTTTCTTTACTTTAATAAAAATATTAATATCATAAAAATGAGTAGAGTTTTTTCTTTCTTTAATCAAAATGAAAATCGTCCAAATTTGCATCATATGTCGTTGGTAAGGTGTCACATTCCTCTGCTACATATGTATACCCTGAACACAGCAATTTTTCGTTTCTGCTGCCAAATTGTGAAAAAGCTTACCAATCGATAATGTTGTAGACGAATTGGTGGTAATAAATATTTTAAAGAGGAACTAAGTGGTATTAAGGACTGAAACGAATAAAATTTGGAAACTTCAAAGTAAAAAAAAAAATATTTTCATAATTCATGTAAATTTTTTTTATTTGCTTTAAAACTCTGTTCTTATTAAATTCATTCACAATTACAAAAAATAAAAAAAATTATTTGGGTTCCCATTCTTTCCTCAACTTCTTTCGAATGTCCTTCATAAGGTTGGTGACAGTTACATACGTGATCTTTTTGGACGCTCTTTTCCATTTAGTACTAAAATCTTTTACGTCCTTTGCACACTGCTCACTTTTCCTCAATTTAGCTTTAACCAAAGCCCAATACCTTTCAATGGGACGGCACTGTGGAACATTGGGTGGATTCATGTCTTTTGGGACAAAGTCGACATTTTTAGCAACAAGAAAGCTCAACGTCGCATGAGCATAGTGAGCTGAAGCTAAATCTGGCCAAAATAATGTTGAACCCTCGTGTTTGTTTAAAAAAGGAATCAACCGTTTTTTTAGGTACTCGTTAATGTACGCTCCTCCGTTAATTGTTCCCGTTGTAATAAACGATGAGCTTCTGTGTCCACATTAGCAAATAGCCTGCCAAACGAGATATTTTGACCCGAATTTTTCCATCCCAATCGATGTTGTTGATTGCGGAAGAATCTCAGCTTCAAACGAGTTGTAAAACTGCGCATCTGGAAGAGTAGTAAAGTCGGCTTTGACATAAGTTTCATAATCCAAAATCAAGCACGCTTTCTGGTTGCCGATCAACTCGTTAGCTTTCGGGTTCGTGTTTTTATGACTTTTTTTGGCTTTCCAGTAACTTTTGGTATTTTTTTTCGTGTTTTTAGACCGTTACATTTTTTTAGGTCTTTGAACCATTGTTTGGTTGGTATTACATTTCCGAGCAACATCTCTGGATGACATAGTCCGGTTTTTTACGATAGCACCCACTATTTTCCTGCTCAAATTTGTATCATGTGCTCCACTTTTAGCTCCACTTTTCTGTTTTCGTTTAGATGTCAAAGTCTCCAAATATCGTTTAACAACAGAATCCACTGTACTGCGTGCTATGTTTAAATTTTTTGCGATGAAATGGTTTGAACGCGAAGTATTTTCGAGCCATTTGTCGACGATCTTTTTACGGCGTTCCTCTTGACTCATATTTTATAAATATCTCAAACCGCAGCGAACTAAAGTCAATAACAACTGAAACTAGAGAATATATAAGCTAATTTGGTACAAGATGGGATTGCAATTTTTACGCATTGGAAGTATAGCACGTATTAAAATTTACAGATTTTATTCGTTTCAATCCGTATATTGCCTTCCATCATCCGTAGCAATAATGTTTTCAAATTCGTACTATCAAAATGTACCTGGATTATGTACTGTTGTCTTCACTGTATATCTTGACTTACAAAATATTCTTGGCGTCATTTTCTCTTTTTCTAGTAAATAAACTTTTTATGGAGAATATTGTATTTTGAAATAATACCACCTTGAAAGTTCACGGAATTTATTCAGGAAATTAAAAATACAAGTTTATTCATCTAAATCTCTATTGTCCCCTTCAAAGTAATCCTCATCGACTGCACCACACTTATGCCAGCGCTTGATCCAATCCTCGAAACGTTTTTTATATTCGATTGTCGGTATGTTCATCAGTGCTTCCTGCGATTTTTCCATTATTCGTACTTCCTCTCGGCTGTTGAAACGCGTTCCCCGTAGTGGTTTTTTAACTCGATTGAATAGAAAGAAGTCACAGGGAGCCAAATCAGCTGAATTCGGTGGCTGTTGGATGGTATTTGTTGCATTTTTCGTCAAAAAATTACGAATAATGATGGCACTATGCGACCGCGACGGGTTTTCTTCCCACAATTCTGGTCTCTTTCGGTGAATTGCTTCACACAAACGTCTCATAACGGAAACCCAAATCATTAACCAAAATGTCTTGGACGGATCCATAGGCAATGTTCAAGTCCTCCGCTATCTCTATGATGGTTAATTTACGGTTATTGACCAACATTTCTTTTACTTCATCAATGTTTTCGTCGGTTTTTGATGGTCGATGGTCTGCCACTGCGTTCATCATTTTCGATTGACTCACGACCACTTTTGAACCGCTCGTGCCACTGGTAAACGACCGTTTTTTACGCAAAATTTAATACAAGTTAATTTAAATCCATTTCTAAAATTGTAAAAAATCGCCAACACACACAGAGATGTATGTACTCTTGGCTACGTAACTTTTGCAAATGTCAAGCTACGACGCTAACATTCCCTCTAATGTCAACAAAAGATTTACCAACTCAAAAGAAACGGAACTCAAATCGGAACAATGGGAGCGCCACACGGTGGTGTGGTTCGGGAACTTTTTGATCAAGGTGGTATATCGTTCACTTACTTCAAGGCTTCCGAGAAAAAAGGCATTCAAAGTTTTCGAGTGATGCCCAAACTTGTAAATTTGAGAAAAAACAAGTAAGCTATTATATATTAAATATATCACATATCCACAATGTGAATTCGACATGAAGATGCCATTTATAGGGTATTCCTGAACGAAAATCTTATATACTTTGAATTAATACGTTATTTTCCTAATTATATTAATTTAAGTGACTTAACTTAAATGTGTCGTTATTATTGAAAAAAAACAGTATTTCTGTATTTATGTTAGGCATTTTATTTTTGTAGTATTTTCAACTTATAATATAACTGATAATTCATGGTATTTAAATGACATAGTGGTTTTAAGTTAAAACATTAGTCATAGATAATTTCATCATTAAGTATTTATTTAAGCAACTACAGTTTAGAAAGGAACTTCTCTTTCAGTTATTTTATGTGATTCAGTGGACCGATGTCATGTGCCACTATTTTTAAATCAACAAAATCTTTAAAGCGAAGCTCATTTATAGTGAATGGAAATCCAGTGTTTTCAGCAGATCGGTGAATAGACGCAAATTATTCTATCGCATACATGGGACCACTTAAGGAATCGTCTTGTTTCTCTCTCGATTATTTGTATATAAACTTTAATAAGATATTTCTGGGTTATGGATTTTATACCCAAGAAGCGCACGGCATATAAATACGGGGCAACCATAAATTTTTTTTGTTGCTGTCCGGCGCAGTTATCTGAATAAAATATTTGTTCAGCTTCATTAGTACTCGACCAATATTTAATATTGTACCATGTACAATATGGCATTTGTTCATTTTTATGTCATATGCAGTGGAATTAAAAACATTTAATTTTGATTTGTAGTAAAATGGAGAGACATCTCCGTAAGGTAATTGCAGGGCTGATTGTAAATCATAAACTGCGACAACAGCATTTATATTTTCTTTGTCCTCCTTTTTTTCTGCTCTTGATAGATTTTTTTCATGCAAGCGCTTTTTATATTGTTCTTTCTTATTCTCACATAAAACTTTTTTTGGGACGAAAGTTAAATGATGAAATCCTCCGTAAAAGTTCTATAAAAGGAAATGTAGGTGAAGAACGGCTCATTTTTTCCCGTACATATTTCTACGTAATGTTTATAAATGCTTGTTATAATTTCGCTTCCTTAAATAAAAGTTTTGCTCGTGTGTAATGGTTTTTGATTTTCCGGATCTTATCTATGAATGTCTTACCTCTAGCTTTAAGATTAGTATCAAGTCTTTTATATTTACCATGTTTTCCTCTTTGATCGGGTTCTACATAATATTTGGTTGGTCAGTTTTTCACGCTTTTGCTGGACGGTTCTAATTGGACGATCGTTAATATCCAGGGTGTTTTGAAAAAAACAGTTTACAGACGCGCTCAATATTTTCATCTTGTTTAAAAAAGTAGGCATTATTATTCTGGCGAGGAGCTCTGGATACCCCTATACGAACGCAGCGGTATCGCGGCTCTACGATTTGCATACAATTGACAATACATTGTCGTTGCTTGTCAATGTCTCCAAGTTCCTAGTATGAATCAAATAATTGTTTTCTTTTGGCCTCGCTAAATTTTTGGGAACATTTGAGCTTACAAGCCTCGGCACTTGAAGCTTTCATTTCTCTTCCAGGTCTTTCTATTTTGCTCAGTATGTGTGATTCAAAACGTTATCCACTATTTCGTTTTTTTTTGTAAGGCGTTTCTTCCTTTGTTTTGATCTTTTTCTTCCTTTAGGACTTCCTGACTTTAAGGGATAACTTGCCGCATTAGAAGTTGACGAGATACTATTACTGAGTGTAGTTTTTAAAACAGAAGTAGATTTTCCAGCTTGTGCATTATGGATAGACGCACCATACTTCTAATTCAAAACTGCAACTTTTTCGTGAATAGATCGCTTAACGGTGGTAGTATTATCAGGAAAATTATTTTCCAAAAGAGGACGAAATACAGTCTATAAGTGATTGAATACCTTATTTTTTCTCCATCGTCCTTTGTAGAACCTGGACAGAATGTGGCATCATTTACGGAATCGTCAGAGTGTTCCGAAAGCGATGAGTATGATAATGTTGCCGATGAGGACCACCTCCTTCCTTCGCAGTCTGATATTTTCAACCAATCTAAAAAATGCATTAAGTTCTTCGTATTATCTCTAAACATTTGTAATTTTTATCAACAATTTCGTCTTATTTTGAGTTATAGAGAGCTATTGAGAATTGATATTGTTGAATTTTTTTTTAATAACGGCGTATTGGCTTATAATGCAAACTGATGACTTCTTATCAGTCGGGCTTTTAACGTTATAAGTAGAAATATTTCAGAGATAATAATTTTTTCAAGAACGCCACATGTTGTATTACATCTAGTTTGAATCAAGAAAAATATTGCAACAATACAGTCACAACTTAAAATATTACACCCTACTTTGAAAACAGACCTTTTCTCGAATAATGTCACAAAATAAAAAATGCCGCTCTTTAAGAAACTTAAACGATCTTCACATGACAACGAATGCAGAACAACTGAGATATGGCGCTCTTATGAGTAAACGAAATCGGAACGTTGTACATGAAATAACAGCATATCATCTTCTCACGCCTTGTGTATGATGATGACATTTTTACACAATATAAATCATCAGATAATGAATATTATTATTATTATCAAGGGAACGATACAAATTAATTTGTAGGGTCCGGGATTTAACGCCGGGGTACTATGCCCATGTGGCGCGTTTTGTCAACAGCACGCGGAGTACTGAGTTCCCATGTGGTCACCCACCTATGTACTTACCGCGCCCAACACTGCATCATTAACTCAAAAATCGTCTTTTTTGAGTTATGACAGTCTAGGAAACTTGACTGAATTCCAAAACGCAGTGATGCCGTATTTCTGCTCAAGCATTCCAAAACGCAAACAGATTATTGTGATGCAATGCCTCCTTTTTTAAAACGCATTGTGAATGCATTTGCACTGCGCAAATAATTTCAAATAGCGCATCGTGAATGAATATGATGCAAAACGACATTTCATCAGATTCCACCGAAAAAAATGGACGCGTCGCCGGATTCGTAAGTAAAAATGTAAAAATGTATATATATGTTATGTACATTATTCTTATTTGTATTTTTATTTGCAGAAATATAAAGTGGACACACGATTGCTCTCAACTGCTAGTAAGCTCCAATTGGAGCAGGAGTTTTGCTCTAAGAAAAGAAAGAAGCAAGTCCTATGGAGAATGGTGCTTCTGGAAATGAAAAAAATAAAACCTGATATAGATTTTACGGTGGAAAAGATCAGCCGAAAGTTCTTAAATATGATGACCACCTTCAGAAGGATTAAGGCCAGAAATAACAAAACTGAAAAGAAAGTGAATTTAAATGTGATTGTATCTTTTAATGAACTCATTTTATTTTAAATTTAATGTATAATGCTTGCATTTATGTTTTGTGTTTTAATTGTGCTGGGGCTTAGGTGGAGAAGAGTGTGGTAAATCGTTCTTTTTTAAGTGTTGCTTCGCTTTTTGCAACCGCACGATTTGTGTTTTCAATCTCTCTCTTGGTCCTAAAATTATAGTATGGAACTCTCACTCATGTCATTGTGACCTTTATGGAAAATAGTGAAATTATGGAAAATCGCACGTGTCATCACGATTTGTTTTACTATGGAGGTCTTTTGCACCGGCACAAAGTTCAAGATTCGAAATTTCTTTTTTAAAATGCCAAATGCTTGTTCTATGAATATGAGTGTGGAACTGTTTTTTTTTTTTTTTTTTTTTATAATTTACGCGCGCCTAAGGGGTTATGATACCCTTTTACTGTTGCCTTGGCGCGGGCGGAAAGATAGAAGGAGGAGACAGGAAAGCATTGTTGTGATGTAGTGGTTTGAAACTCAGGTGTGTTTGGTTTCGATATTGGCTCTCCAGGGGTCCGAATAGGACGGAGAGATTTTCTTCACTCGGAATGATTCCGGTTGTGAATTTTAACGGCTGATTTGTGCTTGAAAACCCTACAACAGCCAGTAGTGACAGAAGTTGAAATGTTTTGGCTCAAAGGGTAAGCCGAATCCCCGAGTAGATGATAATACGATGGTATCTTTAGTTTGCCACTTAAGCCCCTGATGTGCTTTTGGTTAGCGAAACTAAGCTTACTAAAAGACACAAAATGAGGCACAGAAGATATAAAATATTACGGAGAAACCGACCCAACTCCATTCAAGGAGGTGGTGTTGCGATATTTGTTAGAAAAAGACTGCGGTTCAAAAGAATATACAGTCGTGTAGTACGTAGGTTCCAGGTACTGTACATCTCTGTACATCTCTCTCCGTAGTGGAAAGCGGTTATACATGGTGTCTGTTTATGCACCTAAGCTACTCAATCCACCTTATTCATCTCAGAGATCGAGATACTTTTTCGATTCCTAAGACTGGAATTGGAGGAGAATTACTTTGTTATCGGCGGCGATTTCAACGCCAAACATAGAGATTGGGGAAATAATACACCAAATACTAGAGGGAACCTACTATTCAATTGGTGGGGTCAGCACAGTATGATGTATCGACTCGGCCTTAAGGCGACGGATAATCCATCGTTTCCCAGATACGGGTCCTATTTGGACCTTTTGCTGTTTGACACACGAATACACCTGACGTGTACTAACCAACATACCATACCGTCTACGCACGTTTGTGTATGAGAGTGACCATTGCGGTCTCAGTACCGAAATAACCGTTCCGAACGAAATTGCGGAATTGGACGAGTTTGTTCAAAGGCATTCCTACAACTATAGTAGGGTGCGTTGGACACACTTCACCAGAACACTGACGAGAGCACTCTTCTCGAATTCGCTCTACCCACCGTCCAATAGAAATCTGTCAAACGAGGAGATTAACAGGTATCTAAAACTAATGGACGAGACAATCAAACGGACAATGGACAAAACGATACCACAGTATCAACATACTAACAACGAAAACTCATTCCGGAACGCAACTATTGACGCACTGCATCGACATAAAAGTAGACTGCTGTCAAGACTTAAAGCCTTGTACAGACAGTTTACTGACAGACATAACCCGGAGATCGTGACACTGAAGTCGTCGATCAAAAACCTCAAAATATTAATCAAGGAAAATTACAGAAATTTTGTAAGTTTGTATTGGAACAATAAAATTCGGGCTGTAAACACCAGCAACCCGAATATGTTCCCGCAAATAAATAAAATATTTCGGAGAAAAGATCAAAACGACCTTGCGTGTCTTAAAATCGCCCGAACTACTGACAACGAGCACATACTTATAGCAGCAGGCATCGATCCAAACGAGGCCGTTGATGATGACAACTTCTTTGTGATCGAGGATCCGCAGGAGAAGGTAGAGGCTATAGGAGCGACTTTCCAGGAAGTATACAAGGCGAATGACATCATTGGCCCCAACCACGACCTGGAAAATCGAGTCCTTGTGCACAATTTCTACCTTCGAAATGAAATAGTGAACTGGCGATTCGAGAGCTCGGGTTTCACCCAGTTCAGTGACGAGAATATGGCAAATAATGTCATCGCCGACGATAGGGTACTACCCCCGTTCAAAGGAAGAGCTCCAAACGATCTTCGAATCACTTAGAAGTAAGAAATCAGTGGGAACCGATGAAATTCCGAACATTGTGCTTCGACATCTCCCACTAGAAGCGGTGGACATTTACACCACCCTGTTTAATAATGCAATGAATAATGCACATTATCCAGCGCATTGGAAAACTGCGGTGGTACACCCCATTCCCAAAAAGAGTAAAGATACATCCAATTCGGCGAATCTCCGCTCGATCAGTCTTCTTCCAAACATCAGTAAAGTTTTCGAGAAGGTGATCAATAGAGTCCTGACTAAGTGGGTTGAGGACAAAAATATACGAGTAGTTCCGGATAATCAATTCGGTTTCAAGGCGGGGCATGATATCATTCATGCTGCGTCTAAACTGGTTTCTGATATCCAATGGAACAAAGGCAAGAACCAGTGCACTGGTGCCTGCCTGATTGACTTGGAGAAGGCCTTCGATACCGTATGGTTAGAAGGACTCTTTTTCAAGCTGGACAGGTTGGGCATTAGTAAACCACTGCTGTATATTCTTTTTGATATGCTCTCCAGTAGACAGTTCATGTGACGATGTGACTTCTGCTGGAACATTTAATTTTAAAAACGGTCTGCAACAAGGTGCGGTAAATTCGCCGATCCTATTCAACATTTACACAAGTGATCTGATAGGTTCACTTCACCATAGCGTATGCAGACGACTTAATCGCGTACAGATCGGGTCCAAAGTTTGAGGTCATTAATATGACTTCGATAAAATTAAACGATATTGCGATTTTGTTTAGGACGCATTTGTCTGGGGCCTCTAGGGATACCAGAAAGAATTGGCGAAAGTTTTCTATCGTCGGACAACACGGACAGCTGCTTGCTTGTCGAAGTGTAGTCAGATAACTTGGGATCTGGCTAGACCAATATCTGTATTTCAACAAACATATAGATCTTGCTCTGGCCAGAGCCAAAGGTGCTTTTGCCCTTACAAAGAGACTATTTTATAACAGCCAACTCGATGTTGTCCCGTGTGGTTCAACGTGAGAGCAAGTTTATTGGAAAAGATTCGGGTGTTTGAGAGGGCTTGTCTAAGGACTTGTTTTCGCTTATACAGAACACCAGAGTCTGAGTACATAAAATTCTATCGCAATGAGGTCTTATACAATAGGGCGAACCTAATAAGAGTGGACAATTTTGTTATTAAGTTGACTCGAAGGCATATTGCAAGAGCAATGACCTCGTCAAACAACCTAATCTCCGGGGCTTACTACCCTAATTATATGTATCATGAGTGAGTTCGCTTTGACGGCTTTATTCCTCCAGAAGCGTTCCTCTACCTAGATATGAAAGGTCTGATCCAGGACAGATTAGCTGTGCCGCTAATCTTCCACGTCGCTCGGACAGCTGGGGACAGGCGGCTCAACTACGACAGAGACGTCGCACATGGCAGTGCCGAGCGTCTCCGGTTCAGTATTGCGGTAGGGAGTCGCGACATGAGGGATGTTGCCAGTTTATTTGTTAGCCATGGCCGGCTTACATAGTTTTAGGTAGGATTAAGTAGATTTAAGGCGCAAAAAAAAAAAAATAAAAAATAAAAATATGTAAAAAAATAAAAAACAAAACAATACACAAAAAAAAATTAAAAAAAAAAAAAATTATATTAGAACAGATGTGGGTAACACAATCTGAATTAAGGGGTAATCTAAGTAGGATTAAGTAGGTTAAGATTTATTTTTAGGTAGTTTATAGGTTTAGTTTTAAGTTTTATATTATAACAAAAAGTCCTGATACTAAGTTTTTTTAATTAAAATTCATTTTCTTAGTTTTAGTGTTAATAAATATAAAAAAGAAAATAGACTGTAAGCAACGTCGAAAGACATAGATTAAGGAGTATGTTTAACCTAGAGTGCCCGCATGGGGCCAGTAAGTTAGAATAAGATTACTTTTAAGTTATTTAAGCTAATTTTTAAGCGTTTTTTTTGTATAGCATATAAGAATTAACTAATAAAAATGCATTAAAACTGAAAACTGAAACTTAGTTTGCCACTTATTACAGCTTTTCGTAATGGGCTCTGACGTCAAACTGTGGCATCGTGGCATGAACAAGGACATACGTAAATATTAAATTACTGTCACATACTCACTATAATTATCAAATAAGCCAGAAATAAAAATGCAATAAAAAACAGCGGTACCTGCATGATTATATGAGAATGCGTTCCCTTTCTATTATAAAAACTCGTGCAATATTCTTTTGGTGGTGGAATTTCGATATGGGTTCCATCCAGGCATTCCAAAACAAAAGAGAATGGATTAAAACGCTTTTGTTCAAATTCCTCTACAACTTTAGAGCGATCTATGTTATTTGTATGCCATTTTATATATTTCTTTTTTAACTTTAATATGGCTTTCAATGTATTTCCGAAAATTCTGTAAACTGTTCCTCTTCCCATGCCAAAGCGATCGGAAATCTCTCGAAAAGTGGCAAGCTTCCAAATAGTTATGTAAAGGCATTTTTCTAGTGTATAGACAGGTCCACCAGTTTTTTGCAGATTTCCACATAAGTTTTATAACAATTTTAAGGGCCTTTGTAAGTGATAGAATAAAAAGTAAAAGAGTTTATTAAATTTTTGTTTATGCAAACCAATACATTTCACTTTCAGAAAACGTACTTTTATTCATTCGAAAATGACTAAAAAAATACATTATCGTGGTACGTTCTTATAACTTTAAAATAGTTTTTACATTTCGGAATATTTCTATTTTTTTTGTGTGACTGAAGAAACTAAGCACATTCTTCGAGTACGTTTCCTCTTTACATTTTAAACTTGAATAAATATGCTAGGACTGTATGAACCAAAATTGTTGCGTGAGCTGTTTAAAATTACTGTTGTTACTAATTTTCTGGTCATTATTGTAGTGGAAGACAAGAATCATTGCAAATTAAATGAATGAAGTTTAAATCAACGGCATTGCACAACGTCAAAAATTGCAAAGCATTATACTTAGTTCATACGGTATATGCAAAGCAGTATTAAAGCATTACAATCTTGCATCACAAAAGCAGTGTGCATTTACAATGCGCCCTTCTCTTAATGTTCTGCTTTATCGGTCAAGTCCTTTTGGCTTCAACGTCAATCAGTGTATTTTTGCAAATAATTCATACACCAAATTTACAGATGTACGAGTATGTATAGTATAAGTATATATATATGTCATATGTTCATATGACAGTTAAGCGAAACTAAGATCTTTCTTCCATTTATTTAATTTCAAGAATGTGTGCTTAAATAATGTAAGAACAGTTCATACAGTTACTACTAATTCTAGTTAAAAAATCATGTGTTTCAACTAAACTTTGTAACTGTCCAGTTCCCTTTACAGCTTTCTTAAATCACTATCTAAAAGGGAAACATCTGGAGTTCCTCATGGTACTCATCACGGGCTTATCCTTACTATAGATGGAGTATTCTAGCCAAGTGTGCTTGTTTCATAATAAATATGTAAGAATTGAAGCCATCCGACAATATGAAGTGAAAATCGTCCTTCGCGATTTGAACGCCAAGTTAGGAAGGCATATTGGTTAATGCTGTCAGAAAATACAGCCACCACGACATCGCCTTCGGATTCGGAAACACTGCACAAGTTCATTGATTTGGCGATGGAAAATAATGTAACTGTAACTGTAACATGGTTAATACACCTTTATATTCATAAATGGATTTATTTGACTCTTGATCAACAAAGCGTTAACCAAGTTGATCATATTGCGATCGATGCAAAGCGCTCTTCCAATATTTCGCATATCCGAACGTTCGCAGCAGCTTACATCTGTAGCTACGATACAGATGTGGATATCCGTAATAGCCCATGGGCAGCGAAACACTGTGAGGTAATTAATGTCGAAGGGTTACAATACAGGAAGAAGAAAAAAGAAAGAACACGAGAAGCGCTCGATCGAGGCTTTCGAGAGGTAGTATCAGAAAAATTAAGCTTGGAAGTTTTCCCATGAAAAAGAGGACTATGGCAAAGCTATAAAGCACGAACAGAAATTTGCAAATGACATTGTAGAAGCCCAGTAGTTGCTGAGAATCTGGAAAGATTCTGCAGACTGCCAAACGGTGATGACGAACACCATCCAACACTTAGACAGAATTAACCATTTAACCTGGATAATGACAGACAACATTTTAGTCCACCCAACCAAGATGAAATCAGGACAAAAATTTCCAGCATTAAGTCCTGTTGGAACTGATGGATTAACTGCCAAGCTGTTTAAATCAAGATGATGATTTTATGTGGAGTATACATTAACTAATCTTTTACTCATAAATCTGGATCGACGGAAATGTGCCCGACGAAATGAACCTAAGCATTGTTTGTCCGTTCCTAGAAAAAAACGAAGATTCGACGCGATGCATTGTGCGAAACTCGCAGGCCTACTGAAGAGGCGACATCTTTCAAAAGTCTGTTCAGTTCCTCGCATACGACATTGACATAATGGGTAGAAAAGATAGCTGTCAATGGGACGTTCGCAAGTATTGAAGCAGAAGCGGCAAAAGTGGGTTTAGCGGTCAACGAAGGCAAAGCAAAGTACAATATAACATATGCTGTTAATTAGATCACAAGCGCTCCCGTAGCCTAACCGTTCTAAATCGCTCGTACATCAGTACCCCCATAGGTATCATTACTGGATACTGTCTAATCTGAAGACATGCTGCGAAGCTTGACATCCTCTCGAATGAATTCTGTAGAAGGTGTAGGGATGATGAAGGATAGAATACGACTTTCCAACCCGTCTGTACTTGCGCAGCCCTATTCCGCTCTAGGAAAATTTTCTGGGCTCATGCTTTCTAGACAAAATTGGTGATTTCGCAGAAAACAACGTTGCCGATCTTCTTGACTTCATCAGAAGCTCAAATTGGTTTTAAAAATTTTCTCTCTAACTTTTAGATTTTTTATCCATATGCCAGAATTGAATAAAGATCCAGTGGTATCACAATGGATCTACTCTGGCCTAAGTGTGCCCGTGTTCAAGACGCAGCCAAGCCAACCAACCATATGTTGTGGGTACACAACATCGACGCCTAGGACTGGTAGCTACAAATTTAAGGTAGTAAGGGACAATAACAGCAACGCGGAGATCATGCGAAGAATCACCCTTGATTATCGTTGATTTTTGGGTTTAGGACGCTATCCAGTAGTCTTGCTATACGGCGAAGATGCGTGGACGCTTAAAGTTGATTAAAATGCTCTCTGGCTCATAGAGAGAACAGTTCTTTGGGTAATTTATGGCCACGATTGCATCAATGGAGGATAAAGGAGACGTTTCAACAGCGTAATATATGGGGTGCACAGCGATGCCGACTTCTTCAGAAAAAATCAAAAAACCCTGCTTAGATGACTACGCAACTTTGAGCTCATGGACAACGGAGTCCCGGATAACCTTATCATAGCCAGCGCAAAAAGTGGAAGGTGCCCTCAGCAAACTTCGTTTATGCAACTGGAGGCAGCTTGCAAAAGACTGCGCCAGCTGTGGAGAAATGTACTCTCAGGCCCTGGCTCAGCTCGGACTGCAGCGCCATCTAAGTAATGGTTTAAAGGCGTATCGCTGATCGATCTCAGAGATCGACTTTGAGAAGTGATACGGGAAGCGCTGACATAAATATGCAGTAAATAATGGAAAATATTTTAAAGCAAATTACCTTGATGAAGACGAACTAATAATTTTCCTTCCAAAACTATAAAATTCGCGTTATTTCTTGAATGCGCTTCAAACATATGTGTGTGCAGGTGAGAAAAACGATTACAGTTTACTAATCGGTACGGAAGTCGTGACATATTTAGTGTACCTTAAAATGTCTGCATAAAGTGCTGCGAAATAGTCTGAAATCAATCTCCTTTTTAATGGATTCTATAGTATTGGAAGAAATTCATTTAAAATTTGTATGGTGCCTAAATTCACAAACTTATGTTCAAATAACGTAAATGAATGCTTACATGTTGGAGTTTCATGATTTTTTACATTTTCATGCACAAAACGATTAACATTGATTCATTCTTTCTGAGAGTTTCGCGTTCAATGAAAAGGGGAGATATCCCACCAAATGAAAACTAAATAAAAGTAGAATACGTCGTTTTTTTCTTCATTTTGTTGAAAAAAGTTTTAAAAGTTTTTTGCTTGAATTATGATGAAACATCACTGCCTCAAGTTTCAAGGAAAGCAGATGGAATAAAACGAAAACTTAATTTGCAAATCCTGCCTCTCTTCGTAGTCGTCGTATTGAAGCCCTTATGTGGCAAATGATTACATAAATAATCCATCATTGAAGGAGAATACAAGAAGGAAAAATAAAAAAATAAATAAATAAACCCAAACAAAGAGAAAAAAACTATACTCCCAAATCCCATCTTTCAAAGTTGAAAAAACGTTTCCCTTTTAGTAGCCTTGAGCTTAAAGAACTTCCCTATCCAGTTAATACAAAGAGTAACCACAACCTCTACTACATTTGTCCCTATGTACTATTGTAGAGCAGCCCATTGTAGACAGAAATAAATCGCACTAAACTGATTATTATCGTTCGCCTTGTAAGAAACAAGGGGAGTTGGACATTTTGTTTTTTACAACTGATCACCGGAACACAGGACTGGGGCTATGTTGTTACCTTGGCGTCGTGTGTTCATGACCAAGAGAAATAGAGCGAGCTAAAGTGCTATTATTATTCAATTGGAGTCATAGAGATTTATTGATTGGGGATTGGTATTGCTTGGTAGTGGGTGGGAAAAGGTCTTCGGGTTAAGCCTACAGCAGTTTGAAAAAGGGTTAATCCAGCAAGAGAATCGTGAAGATTTGTCGGTGGAATTTATAGCGGATTTATGATTGTTATTAACATTGTAATTGAGCTCGGTAGTAACATATGGTTTTAGCAAACGGATGAGGTAAACTAGAGCGAATTAGAATCAACCTCATGCAACGTACTAAGGCACAAGATGTGCTTTGTTTATATTGACTTCCTTAATATATTGGTATGGATTGTGAAATTATATTTTTTATAGTATAAATCGGAGAGATTCCATAAAATTGTTTAAAATAAACTCACTTATAGATTGACTGAGACTTCCTGGGCTTAAAAATGTAATTAGGTTGGAATTCAGCATAACCGAATTTTCAAATAATTGGCATTCCTAATAAACATTTATTTATATATTTAACAGCTTCCGAACTCTTTCCGTCGCAGGCGGGTTGCTTGCAGTTATATTGACCGAGTTTTCTAACAACCTTTATAGCTCTGCCATTAAAGTTGATTTAGGTTTATATGTTAAAGGTTTAGTTGTTCTAATTGTTTGGTACCAATGACCACTGTTTTGGGAAGAGGATCGCCATCTGTTTACGCTAGACTGGCTAGACTGGTTAGACTGTGCTAACATTCTGATATAGCTTCTCCTAGTTTTCTAGCTAACTCGATAATGTATTCTTGGAAGAATTTTTGGTTTAAAAAAGCTTAACTGCATTCTTTTAGATGTAGAACCGGCCGCTTTCAACGTATATTACGGGTTAAGAAGATAACGAATTTTACAGATTGTATATTAGCAGAGAGAGCTATGTAAAGGAGAAAAAGCGTTCACATATGTATGTAGCATTGGAATAAATCATGTTGCGTATTTGTTAGTACCTGTTCACATTGGCGTAGGCAGGAAGGTTGTCCGAAAGGGAGGGAACGCTTTTTATTGAAGTGGGAAGAAGAAGGGTTATTTCCACCGAAAATCCATTTCTAAATTGCTAAATTGGATTTTCGGGTGAAGCACGTTGGCTTAAACTTACAATGTTCACTCCACTTTTACCAAACGAAGCGAGTAGAATAAATATTTTTCGACTTTTTTTCGAGTGTTATTCAGTGTTCATTTCATTCATATTTTGTGCAAGTGAAAGTGTAATTTTGTTAAACTGAATTTTTTTTTAAATATTTGTGGCAATTTTCAGAATTTCAACTTTCAAACAAGTTTGTCTGAACAACGAGGAAGCGTCGACGCAATTGAACAAAATCGTAATTAAATTAGCAAACAAAATGAATTTTTTTTAATGAAAAAAGAGATTTTTTTTTTTTGGGGAATTCAAGGTGCGTGAAATAATTAGAGAATTTGTGTAGGTCGTTTTGTGTCATTCCGTATGCCGCTATTATCATTATATAACACAGTACGTAGTCACAACAACTCTGTACATTGCATTTCATTGCATTTGTATCCATAACGGCCATCTAATACGAGGGAACACCCTACTGGATGCTACTTCTTGTAGCATCCAGTAGGGTGACAAGTTTTGAGGGCTTGAAATATTATATATCAGAGCATAATGGCCAAGGTCATCTAGCAAATGATAATAGGGTATTGACCAAAAATGTTGTATTTAGAGAAATTTTGTTGTAGTTTTCTTTTTTCAATTAATTTGCTAACTTTTGTAAAAATTATCATTATGTTTTGAAAAATATATCATTTATCATATCATCATTACAATTAAAAACATTGTCATTTTAAAAATGTTCATATAGTTTAGAATAATTTGATAAATTATCATCATTTCTTGAATTATAAAATTGATTTTGTAATGTGTGTCCCTTATCGTTCCCCTTACTCAATAACAATAGGCAATTTTGTTATTGACCATCGATCTAGAACTCATCAAACTTAAAGAGCTCGCAGAAGCTGTTGAAAAAAGGAACAATGTAAGTTTATTATTCAAATACTAAAATTTAAAAATTGATTTTCAAATAAGTGTTGTTAATATTTCAGATGGGATTGAAATTTTGAAAGAGATCCTTACTGACAGATTGAAGCACATTTATAGATAGACCAGAATTAAAAGGTCTTGCAAATAGTACGTATACCATATTATCTAATACTGTATGGTATGTATTTTACAAAAAAATTAATTATATTTTACTTTTTCAGAAGCAAAACCACCGGATTCCGGCTTTTGTGCCAAAACAGCAGATACCGTAAAGAGAATTAGAAAGCTGATTGGTTCTTTTCAAAAGAAAGGTGTTGAATTGGAAGCCTTAAAGGGAACTTTCTTAGCGGTGTTTAATGAGCCGTTAAATGTGGAAGTTCTTATTCGCTTGGTTATGGAAGAAGAGTCAAATTCCACGTTGAAACATCAAAATTGTATTTGACAGATGAATCCTATTACAAATACAATTCAGATAAATTAATGGTTTTCGATTATTAAAGAAGGAAGAATATAAAATTATTTGATCTTTTCCGATTAAGCTCATTTTTTGATGGATGGGTACGTAAATAAACAAAATTGTCGTTTCTGGGGACCGGAAAACCCATACGAAATTCACGAAAAACCAATGCATTCCAAAAAAGTCACTATGTGGTGCAGATTATGAGTTGGCGGCATCATTGTCGCGTACCTTTTCGAAGATGAGGCAGGAGAGACAGTTACAGTGAATGAAGAACGTTAGCGCAACATGTTGACCGCCTATTTTTTTCCAAAATTGAATGATTTGGGTCCGGACGATCTCTGATTTCAACACGATGGTGCTACGGCCCCCATACCAGCTATCATTCAATCAATTTTCTCTCTACGAAATATGAAGATCGCATTGTTTCGGATAGAGGAGCAGTTGATTGCCCGCCAAGGTCATGCGATTTGACACCTTCAGATTTCTTCCCGTGGTAAATAACCGCCAGAGTAAGGTCTATTCCAATAACCCAGCGACAGTTCAGGATCTCAAACAGAACATCCGAACTGAAATTAAGGCCACTGATCCACTTGTTGTTCAAAAACTCATCGATAATGTTGACCTCTGAATGGTAGCTTGCAATAGGTGGTGGTGATTATATGAACAAAGTTGTACTCCATTCATAATTGCTATAGATCGGGCTTTATTAATCAATAAAATTCTATATTGATTTCTCAATAAATGTGTCTTTAATTTAGTTAAAACTTCCACGCTAGCTGTTGGCCCCCTCTTTAATATTCTTACCATTCAGTTATGCTCTAAGTTGTAGCAGTGCAATAAGACTAAGCCTATAAATTCCCTCCGGATATTGGTACAAAGTACCAAATATTGGTTGTATTGTAAATTCTTTCAAAATTGAAATAGTTGAGCACTATAAATGCTTAGGTGGCATTATTGACAACACTTTGAATTGGCGCGAACACATTTCCATTTTGAAGAAATAGCTCCGTGGAGCTATTTAGAAAATCGAATATTCTGACTGTAAAGCATCTTTACTATGTACAATGCTTTAAAGTCCGTACAATTTTCTTCATAAGAGGTGGCTATTTGCAGAGCCCTAACTCTGACTCCTTTAGCCTGTGAAGTACCTCAGGAAACTTCTTCCGTATTCCTTCTTTTTGCACCTCAAGATTCAGAAATTTCTATTCGGTTGTTTCTTCCAAACAATTTAATCGTCTTCTCGCTAATATACGAATCGTTAGAACCCGGAATTAAAAAAAAAAATTAAACGTGTGGCTTCTTGATAATAATCAAAATAGAGTTGTCGAGTTTCATTAATGAATGGTACTTTGTCTGGATGCCTTTGTTTTCTCCATTTTGTATTAAATGAATTTTGATTTAGAATGAATTTTAATTTAGAATGAATTTTAATATATAGAGTGTCCCCTAATTCGTCAAGGATAATTTGGGAAATGATTTCTGGGAATATTCTAAGAAAAAACTCGTTCTACAGCAACTGTCTATCTCCAATGTTGACGTCATTTATCGAGGATTTAAGAAAAGGCTTACTTTGGTGTACGTTGGAGCACGTTAACTTAAATTGCTCTCTTAATACTAATGGTAGAAACTTCGTTTAGGACTTTATTTTTTGAAGAAATACCAGCCTTTATAACTGCGTTTAAATAAAATTGTTGTTATCTGATCACGTTTCTCGAAGCCTTCGGTACGTATTTCCTTCACTAGGAAGTCGTCGATTATGATAAAGTTGTCGCGCTCTAGTTGAACTTCCATTGCACTGCCCATAAACGTAAATAATGTCTGCGTCTGTCTGATGAATTAATTTGGTAAATTTTCCAAATAGGCCTTCATGCCCCAAACCTAACTCTTTCGGAGAACTTTTAAGGGTAAGAAAATGAGGGTTTTCATAGGTAGTCAAATAAACGCGCACGATTTAAAACTTTGTAATAGTTATGCTGTACAATTATTGGAAAATTAGTAATTCTGTTATTGTCAACTGTTAGAAACGAAGGGAATAAATCATAATTTTTTTTCTTTACTTGTTGCATTTTTTCCCAAGTAGCATAATTAAATTTTTTTTAATTATTATTACGTTCATAAGAAAAAAATAGTAAAACGTTATGTTTATTACGCATTTTCTTGAGAAAAGTGACCTCAAAGTCAAAAATTAGTATGGGAAAGAAAATGAAACAGGCTCAGAGACTGGATATCTGAAGACTTAAGTAAGATGCCAACTTTATATAAAGGCAGTTATAAGGGCTACTATTTATTTTAAAAACTCGGTGATAAAGGATGTTTCTGCCATTAGTATTAACAGAGCAATTTGCGTTAACATGACTCAGGGTACACCAAAGTAGTCCTCTTCTTAAATCCTCGACGAATTAGGGGACACCCTGTATATACAATTGTTCACAAAGCACATTGTATTTATCTGATGTGCTATTATCAAAAAATATTAATGCACTTGGTCAAAAATGTACTATGTATACCAGAGAGACAAAACATTAGGGGAAGTCCCGGCCTCAAATGGCGCGCACGATTAGAAGGGGATCTCAACCCCCGTGAAGTGAACAACTGAAGCCAGTGTGTGTTTTGTTTTTCTTAATTATCCGGTCAAGAGGTTTAGGTATACATTTTTGCACAAAGCGCGGACGAAGGAAAGTTAGGAAGGAAAGAAAATGAAGTATCCATGTACGTTCGTTTGGAATGCTTGGTCATAACGATCAGTTGATCAAAGATCGAGCGAGGTGGATGGGATTATAGGTTGTGGTCTAAGTTTATCCCGGACTATATCACCATCTAGTGCAAGTAAGTGTTAGAGCTCTAAGAATTTACTTGAATTTGTCACCCTAAGAGCCAAGAAGTATTTGAATTTAGATTGAGTTCCTGGGGAGTTTGCAGACACCGGAACTAGGCTGTTAAAAGATATTGTTATAATTGTTATAATCGCGGTTATTTATTTTCCTATATGACCTTCTAGTCCTGGTGGAACTAGTTCTGCGCCAAAGAGATAAATTAAGTCTTTGTAGTCAATGTTTAAGAGGCTGTTAATTCTATAGTTTTATTAGATTAGAAGTGCTATGAAATTTCATTCATGAAGTATGTGACATCATATTGCAGAAAAGTTGGGGCAAACTAATCTATTTGTCTATGCTTTGAATAAATATTCAGAAATAGGTTACGCGGAGTCGTTGTTCTTTACTGCCTTTCATGTAAATGGGTGGTTGCGCCTACTAGCTGGTACCATGTGAAGGGTTCTTACTTACATGTCAGCACCGACTGTTAGTCTTATACTAAGTTCAATTCTATAGATTTCAGTCGTATACATTAAATACTTCGGGACGATTTTGTTTAACAAGCACATGCACACATTCCCGGAGTATTAAAATCTTCAATCGTGTGCCTCTTTAGCCCCGGGGCACACGTGCGTTTTTTTAACGGCAGCGGCACCGCTTTTTCGTGTTACAGTACTCACAAGCACACTATTTACTCGCAGGTTTTCACGAGACCGCTGCGTCACCGCAGACGCGATTACGTCTTTTAGTACATTGTTTGTTATTGAGCAGTGCACACATGCGTGATTTTGCCGCTAATTAAATTCGAAAGAAAGATGTCAAACATGGAGGAATTTGACATACCATAGAATTATTTATCAATGAGATAAGAAGGTTTCCAGAAATCTGGAGTGTTGCTTCCGAGGCATACCGTGACCGGCAAAAGAAAAGAGCGGCTTGGATAAGTGCTTGCCGAGTATTTTGTGAAGGTTTCGAATAGAAAAACGATAAAGCCAAAAACGAAATACCATATATAAGTACCTGTTTTTATTTTATTTTTAATCAACATTTATACATTGCGAAATGTCTGCTCCACAATTCTTTTAAAGAAACTCTACAATGGGATCTTTAATTCAAAGCTGCAATATGGGATTTCCTGTTGGGGAGGTACTTATCTTAACAAAATACAACCTCTCTTAGTTTTAGAGAAGCATATACTAAGAAAGTTATGTTAAAAACATGTTAGATACCCTAGTTTTCCTTTGTTCTGTGATCTTAAAATCCTTCCTGTTCGTCATCTGTATTGTTTTAAAGTATTGAAGTCATTCTTTATGAAATCAGGGGTAATCGAAATTTTAGATTAATTTCTAATTACAATTTACGAGGTAATTTTGCTCGTACCACTGCCTACCGTAATTTCTATTCAGTTATGTCGCTCCGCCTCTTTAATAAACTTCCACAGTCTATCAGGGCAATAGCAATACCAGGAATGTTTTTAAAATGTCTAAAAAACTGGCTTCAGAACCACAACTACGCTATCTTAGAATCTGTTACTTTTGACATTCTGATTTAACTTTAACTTAAATTCATTTGTCTTCTTTAATCTTTCTTAATCTATGTATTTAATTGATTTTTTTCGTTATCATGCTTCTTTTGTTAATTGTTTTTTTAATATGAATTACCTTTGTTGTTTATGGCCACCCCATCATAAAATTTAATATTAATGTAAATTAACTGATTAAAGTGGCATTCAAAACTATTTCACTACTTTTGTTAGTAAAATACAGAATGTCTCAACATTTCATATAAATAAGTTTTGTGCAACTAGTTTTAACACGTTTTAATGAATTGTATTTGAATTATACTCTGAATGAAATAAAATTATCTAAATCCAAAAAAAAAATAGAACATATATGTAGCATGTAACGTAAGTGATTTAAGCTTAAATTCAAGTTAAGTGAAACAATTGTTTCATTAATGTTCAAATAGAGTTTTTTTTGCCATGCAACACTACGAACATCAGATATAAAATAATCTGCTAACTGATATCTAGCTTCAATCGATTGATTAGGTTCTCTTGAGGGTCCTGACCAGCTTTGTTGTTGTTCAATAAATCCTTCTATCGTTAATACATCTTCGATATTAAACCCATCCCTAGCTCTTATATACATAATTATGGTATTGATAAATTCAAATTTGAAAGATTTTCCATTTATTGGAAAGTATTCCAAATGCGCACTCTACATACCTCCTGGAACGAGACAATCTGTAGTTAAATATCCGTTTTTTGTCCGACAAAACTTTACCGCTATAAGGCCTCATTATGTTTTTTTGAAGTGCAAATGCTTCATCACCAATGAACATGTAGTTCATACTTGGGAGAGGCTCCCCCATGGGAAAATTTAATTGATTTTTCATAAGTTTTTCATGAAAATCAGTCGTTTCGAATACAGTACTGTGTGATTCCTTTCCAAAAGCTCCAACGTCAATATAAATAAAATTATATTTTGCATCTACAACCGCGAGCAATACTATGGAAAAAAACTTCTTATAGTTGTAAAATAGCGACCCGCTCAACTTTAGTTTCCGTACTTGCACGTGCTTGCCGTCAATAGCACCTAGGCAATTGGGAAACTGGTAATACATGTTTATGAAAGCTTTCCATAATTTCTTTCTAACGTTATTCTGCCAACTCTGGAAAAGAATCTTTTAGTAAACATTCCCAGATAGCTCTGCAAACTTTTTTTAATAACTTTCCTATTGTTGTGCGTCCAATTCTGTATATCAAGTTCAAATCAATGGACAATCTCCTATGTGTATCCTGAGACTTAATTTTTGGCGAATCTTTAACTGCCAACTTATCAAAAAATCTTACACTCATTCGAAAATAGGTAAAAAGCTTTTCAGAATTTTCTCTTATATTTTTAAATGATGTATAAAATATTTCTTTTGTTAGCTGATGATCAGCAAATGGATGTACCCAATGTCTTGTCTTTTTAAGAACATAGTTTTTATGCACTAGGTACGCGAAAATTACTCGTTTCTTTTTATAAATCTCCATTGCTGCAAGCCAAGTGCGAACTGCAGATTGGGTCCTGCGAGAAAAACCCGCATGTGTGATTGAACTAACTTAAGCTCTTTCTTCTGGAGTAACAGGTATTCCTCCTGCCTTTTACACACATGGAGCTATATACTCGTACTCCGTTCCACAGTTTTGTACATATACTTGTTGTTTTGATGCATAATGTCGATTCGTTTGTGGTTGTAATCAAGTAATAGAAAGAAGATGCTCGGAAAAATTATGAAAATTGTTTCTGAGACATTCTACTTCTATTATGAATATTTTGATGAAACATATGTATATATGTACTCATATTTGTTAATCCCGTGCACAGACCTAATGTCGCACAATGTTAGTATTCCGACCTTTCCATTTGACAATGAAATCTCCTATTAAAATTCTGGTGAAAGGAAATGTGGAATAGTTTCTTGTTTAAGTACCCGGTTAGTGGTGAGACTATGAGTTAAAAAACAAGTCACTTGTGCTAATGATCCGCATGCAATGGTCAATAAATCGCAGCCTCAAAATTGTTTGTCGAGAGTGAACAATTAAAATCTATACACAATCTTTGAAAGGATACAAGAGAGAATTTTCCAAATTGTGACTTTTTGAAAACTTATACATCCACATGTATGTACATATATATGTCCATGTAGAGCGATAAAAGGATGCCATCCGGTTTTATTTGGCAGTGAAATAACCTCAACTCTCTGTGATTCTATTTCGGTTAAATGTCCTATCACACTCTATGTCTTATACATACCCACGTAGGACGGTTCCAGCTTCTTTATTTTTCTTCTTGGGCATAATTATCACAGAAAGTCTATAGAGGATATTGAAGAAAAAATTTGAAGTTACAAATTTCAGAATAAAATGCCCCCGACCACTTAAACCATCACAACTGTAGCAGGACTCTAATCCAGCCATCTTAAATTTAATCTATGTACTTAAGTACATGCACGTTTATGATCTGTACTTCGTAGGCTGCAATTGAGTTGTTACCGTTATCATAGTGTAATGCGTCTGGAGCTCGTAAAATAATTTATTATATACTAGGACTCGTAGGGAATTCTAGTCGTGTATTAACGTGTATGGCTTTTTGACGTAATTTATGCTTGCGGTAAGATTTAGCGTTTGAGATGATGTTAGTGTATGTGGTAGCGTAGTGCAGTGGTTTCAACCACAATTGTGTTGCGGTACTGAAGCACTGGAAGGGAAGCATATGCACTTAAGTTCTGACTGCAGTGTTGATTGAAAACGTTACTTAAGATGCGGTTGTTGGCGGAAGAAACTGCGTAATTCAGGTCAATTTCGATTTCAAATTCAATCTCAATTTACTAGCAGATTTTATAGTACTCAGAACATAACTAAGCATAGACACAGTAGTATAAATCCAGCAATTACAATACATGTCTGAGAAAATATAATACATATTCATATTTAACACTAGTCTATATTTAGTGTCAATCTGACAAACTTTTTTTTTCAAATAAGCAAAACTCCTAATAATTGTAGTGCTGTTGTCAAACACTCGCGGCTCACCGGGCTACTTTCTCGTCTAGTTTCCGTAAAAGCAAAATTGTTGTCGCCAGAGGGCTCTGAAGGCTTGTAGAAGAGTTATTACATATCTGACGTTTAGTGTCAATTTGATATCGCCAGTGCTATGACACTTCGTTCATTATTTCTTATTATTCGATTGTGCAACCTTTTGCTGTGAATTATTTCAGATTTTTTTTTTCAAACAATTACTGCAAAATCTCTGACTATGAGCGATTCTGCAAACAGTTTGTACGGCAAACAGAAGACAGCGATGATCTGCCCGAATTCTCGGAAGATATACAGATTATTCACCAAGCGAGACTGAAAGTGATTCCGAAGGTTATAACTAGAGCTCTTGATAATACCCGCATTTCCGGGTACTACCCCGGAGCCATAATATTGGGTACACGTACATGATTGGGTACCCGCTATTCTTTGGGCACGCGGTACTCTTCGGTTTTCAGCAATTTCATGTAAATCACAAAAAAAGAAAAAATAATAACTCAAAGGCATTTTTATTCGAAAAAACAAACGTACTCGTATGTACATTTCACAATACTATGAGCAAATAAAAAACTGACAAAGTAAATAAATGAATCACAAAAAGAATTAACATAACATATTCATCAATGAGTAAAATATACATATTAATTTAGTTAGATGTTGTTGGTTGTAGCAATTTTTGATTTTTCATCAAAAATGTCAACAAACTTACATTATCTGGTAAAAGACAAGAAAGTTTGGGTGTAACACTGTGCCCTGCAGTGGAAAAGCAGCGTTCTGATGCAACTGATGTCGCTGGTATGCATAAATATTTTTTGGACAGAATTGCTAGGGCTGGGTACTTTGTGGCATTATTTTTCCACCATTTTAATGGGTCAGGAAAATTGTGGCTTAATTGTGGTTCTCGCAGGTACATATCGAACTCACTGACTGTTTCTCCATCTGATTTGGCTTCTAGCAAGAAATCCAAGGCGGTACATCATTCAGTTATAACTTCTGCATTTCCGCTTTCGTTACACGTTAAGTTTTCCAACAAGTTCTGCACATGTTTTCTGATCACTACCTCAACCTCGATATCCAGGTTTTTATGTCTCGGATCCGAAAAAGTAGAAACCTGTTCCGTAAGAACTTCTTCAGATTCCTTCTAGCCATTTTGAACCTGCGCCGTAAGTCCTCTTGGATAATTCCTACGAATTGTATAACACTTTCGTCATCTCCAATATTTGTGTTAAAATGTTTATTAATAAGGCCATATATAATAGGCCGTAGAATAGAAATTGTAACATCTTCGTTGCAAAGCATTGTGCTTGCAACTTAGAATGGCTTCAGAACTTTGACCAATGCTTCTACATGAGTCCATTCTCTTTCGTTTACTTCAAGTTTTAAAGCCAATGATGAAAATCTTACATTTCTGTCTGCCAAAACAGCAATAATGGCAGCTCGATTTGCTAGTAGCCTCTCACACATTAAATATGATGAATTCCATCTTGTAGGACAGCTTTGAATTAAATTCAGCTCTTGTAAGCCAAGCTGTCTCTGCTTCTTACCTAAATCTGAAGAAGCAACATTGGAGTGATGAAAATGGCTTACTAAAACGCTTATCCTTTTCAATATAATTGTGTATGGTTTCACGGACTGCAAGGCATATTTAACGCAAATTTGTAAAGTATGTGCAGCACAGCCAAACCTGTTTTTAATTTCCTCTACAAAATTTACTGAGGAGATAATATTCGCAGCATTATCTGTCACAACTGCATGAAATTTTCCCTGTGAGCCCCATTCTGCTATGACCATTTCTAATAACAGAGCTAGGTTTTCCGCAGTGTGTCTCTCCTCCATGTGTTCAATACCCAATGTATAATTTTTTAGTTCCCAGTCATCACTGACATAATGCAGGGTAAAAGAAATGAAGGAGTCCTGAGCTCTTGACGACCAACCGTCTATAGTCAAAGCTACAAAGGATGCAGAATAAATCGCATTTTTAATTGTTTCGTGTACCTGACTATATAATAGCTGCAACCGGGATAAAATAGTTGAAGCAGCGGGCAATTCATAAGTGGGTTCAACAACAGACATGAAATGCTTAAACCCGTCACTTTCAACAAATGAAATTGGTAGTCCATTTGCACATATCATATAGGCGGTTGTTTGCGAAATTTGTTCTTGTCGTTGAGAATTGATGAATCTGTCGTTATCAGGACGTCTGTTTTTTCTTGGAGGAGCTGCACTACTGCTGCTATTGCTATAATTAAATAAAATGTAAGAATCGTGTACACCCATATTAAAAGTTTACTAAAAAATCTACATACTTGTGTATTTATGTATATAAAAAAATCAGGGCAGATGATTCGATCAAGTCTGATCAGGTGAGCAAGATGGAGGGATTGCACTTTCAGAAGGAATGATGGGGTCTTCGGGCTAAGGCTGATATGGAAGGGGGATGTGAATTGTGAATTGTTGTACGAAATTGCAGCACCACAAATATTGCACATAAT
Source organism: Volucella zonaria (assembly GCA_963966105.1). Classification (NCBI taxonomy): domain Eukaryota; kingdom Metazoa; phylum Arthropoda; class Insecta; order Diptera; family Syrphidae; genus Volucella; species Volucella zonaria. The sequence goes on along the minus strand of OZ014532.1, from coordinate 40,137,297 downwards.
GTCTTTCTTGTCTTCACTTAATTTTGAAAACCGCCACACCCAACTTCTCCTTTTCCTTCTCGCACTCATATTGATTTTAACACTTAAACCTTATTAAAACAAGAAAACACAGGATGATCTCAAGATACTGATGAGAGTCACACGTTTACAAAACGAAGTTTTAATAAGACCCAACAGTAAACTGATAAGAGCGTTGTAATCAACGTGAGTAAACATATGGTATATACACATAGACAGACTTCTGTCTACATGTTCAATTACTGATATCGTTTGCATGAGCAAATGTCATATAGATAGTTCCTCAATTATTGGATAGTGGCTTGTACTTGGTATTTTTCTATTTTATCAGGCTTCAGGACTAAAATTAAAATGACACGCTGTATTAAGCGACTACATGACTCAAAACCTTGACAGTATCCTTTATTTAATTTGCATTTTTGTGCTACTTGAAGATTGTATTAATAGTCATTATTTCAACCGTGTACTTTTCAATACCAAATATTTTTTTTTGCATTAGCATTCAAAATTTCTTTTAAAATGCCTGCCACCTACTTATCTCTTAATCTCCTGCGCCTTCACAGGAACCTATCATACTCTCTCAAAGCAAATATTAGCCCCCCTCCTTCTTTAACCATCATACCCCCTCTCCCAACCGTATTCACCAGAAACCACCATCCATCCTCCCCCTTACGACACTAGTGATCATACCATTCCCTATGCCACCATCATACACCCGCCTCTGATTTGTGACTTAGGTATCCGTTACCCGATGTTGTCGGGTACCCGATAGCTAACATTGACGGATACCCGCGAACTTGGGTATTACCCGCATTAATTGTTGAGATGGGTATTACCCGGGTAAAATCAAGAGCACTAATTATAACAGTGACAAAAGTAATGCTGATTTTATCGGACAAAAAATGCGTTTGGAAATCGCTGCTTAACCGGACAACGCACTCAAGTCGAAAGACAACAAAATTCAATACGTACGCGATCCAATGCCACCATGCCCATCAGTCTCGACAATAGATTTCGCTTCTCGTCAAGGTTTGTTTTGAGTTTTTTGTTTAGGCGCTTTCATTTGAAATTTTTGCAGGGCCAACATCATTTGCGAAATCTCGCGTCAGCAGTCCAGTGACTGCGTTTTTGCTTTTTATTGAGCCAGTCGAGAATATTGTGGTACAAATGACCAATTTATACGGTGTTCACAAGCATGGCGTCACGTGGAAGCCGGTTGATGTGTCTGAAATGCGCGCCTTTTATGGACTTTTGTTGTTGGCTGGGGCATATCTGTCGAAAAGCCAAGCAGCTGATAAGCTTTGGACTGCTAGGTATGGGCCACCATTTTCGCAGCGACAATGTCACTTATTCGCTTTCGAATAAGATGTGACAATTTTTTTACATCTTACAGTTTGGCACTCGAGCTGAAGAAGAAGCAAATTACGATTGTCGGCACCATAAGGAAAAATCGGAAGGAGATACCGTCAGCGCTGATTGATATGAAACGAAAACCAGTGCTGCATACCGAAATCGTCTACAACCATGCAGATCGTTTCATGATAGTGTCATACGTGCCCAAGAAAAATCGCTTCGTAACTTTGCTTTCGACGTATCATGCGGCGTCCACTTCGATCCAGCTGACCGGGCAAAAAAGCCCAACATAATTCACTTTTACAATAAAACTTAGGCTGGTGTCGACACTCTCGACCAGACGGGTGGCACTTATCGGTATAAACGCAGGACCAACCGATGGCCACTAACGTTGTTCTACAACATTCTTAATATTTCAGCTTTGAATACCTTCTTGATCTTCACTCAATTGTTCCCGGAATGGAATAAGAGTAAGAAAAGTTTTCGCCTACGATTGGTTTTGTTGAACTTGGGCGAGGCCTTATGTGAAGACAATATCAAAGCTAGGGCACGAACACCACATGGTATACATACGGCAGAAGTTTTTCGTCGTGTGCGAGATCCAAGTTCGTCGATTTCACCGCACTCCTCTTGCTTGAATTCTTCATCAACATCATCACAAGCATCAGCATCGGTCGAAATGCTAGCGGTCAACATATTGATTCATCAGCCAACCACAAAAAAACGGGCTAGATGTCACATGTGCCCTCGAACTCCGAACGCAAATATTCACAGTGTTCGATGTGAAATGTTTTATTCTTTGCGAGAAATGCGAAGTACTTCATCGCAAATGAAATTTCAGCATTCTCCATTCGATTCCACCTGTCCTTTTTTTTCCTTCTTATTATACCATATTTGTAGTTGAACTGCTATTTTATTTATTTTTTTTTTATAATAAAAATAACAAAAATTGAAATTTTCCGCAACAAACCAGCATATTATAGTTTTTTTGACTCTCCAATCGGCTCTATAAAACCTTGTGTCAAATTGACACCAAACATCAGATTAGCATGGCAAAACTAATTATAGACTGGTGTTAAAGGTCGCATATATCGAATTAGCGAAACTGCGAAAATTGATTGGTTTATTGGCCAAACAAAAAAACTTAAATATTGGACTATAACTAACATTTTCACTAAGTGCTAAATGACAGTCTTGGGGGAGTATTTGTTAAGGTAATGGTCAAGAACTTGTTAAATGCTCTTGTATTCAAATAGCATTCTGGACATGGATTCAAAATTTGACCAAATACTTCTTGCAGCTGAAAATAACCAGAGGATGAAGTGTGATTAAAGATCTTGATGTCATTTACATACTCAAATATAAAATAATTAGCGATATTATTAATTATAAGGATAAATAATAAAGGGCCGAAAGATATTTTTCTTCCAAGTAGGAATCATTTTACATAATAAAACCAGAATGAAAATCCGATCCGATTAATTTGAATATGAATATTCGAAAACTCTGTTCAAATCTATAGTAATTTGTTTGTCATCTTGTAGTGCACAACAATGTTAGGTTGACCTTTGTTAAATAGCCCTATAAGACAGTTTAGAGATGGTTTAGTAGCAAGTTTTTCTTATGGATAAGGATTATATATTAAGAGTTTTTCCAGACGAAATATTAAATATAAAAGGATGAAACAGTTTTTTTTTAGAATTATCGCGGGTAGATCAACACGGCCAGCATTATTGGGTTTGAGTTTTTAATTAATTTTTTCTTTTAGGAATTGCTGAATTTGTATGAGTATGTCTAGAAAATTGAGCAATGTCCTTAGATTAGATAATAATAATCATAATATTTAAATATAATAATAATTATGAATATAAATAAATAAGGAAGTTTAGACAATCTAAATATATAAGAACATACACTACGGCTCAAAAGTTTGTGGTCAAAGAAAATTTGACAATTTCAATTGAAATAACTTTTAAACAATTAGAGATATTTTAAAAATTCTTTTTTGTAAGTGTAGGGACGACTTTTGTTTATTAAAGAAGCAGAAAATGATTGAAAACTTTATTATTTTTTTTTTTAAATTCAGCTTATTTTCATTAAAGTAGCTTCCTTTATTTTTGATCACCGCTTTACAAATTCTAGGCATTCTTCAAATAATTTGTTTGATTTCCACGTTGTTTGTAAGAGTGTCCAAAGTTCTGGTTTTGATTTTGGACAGCTTTCTCGTACTTTCTTATGGAGTTCGTCCCATAGAAGCTGTATTGGGTAAAGATCTGGGGATTGAGCTGGCCATATCATATTTTGAACTATCGTATTTCTCGTTGCTCTTGGGATTTACCGTACTCCCTAAAAAGTTTTGAGGAATGTTTGGGGTCGTTATCTTGTTGGAACCAAAAGTTATCAAAAATTAAACGACATCCTGATGAAAGAGCGTTGTCCATCAAAATGCTTTCATATTCTTCTTTGTTCAATGTGCCATCGTTTTTACCAAATCTCCAACTCTTTCATAACAGAACGATCCCCAGACCAAAACCGAATTGCCTCCATGTTTCACAGTTGGAACCACACATTGTGGAGCCATCCTCATTTGGTCCGATCGACGGATGAAAACTCGACTATTTGATCCAAAAAATTTTGGATTCATCGGTCCATTAGACTTTCTTCCACATTTCGATGGCCCAATCTTTATGCTGACACTCTAGCCCTTTTTTGCGATTTTGTGGCCTTAGGAGTGGTTTTCGAGCAGCAATTCGGTGCTGAAGGCAGCAGGATTTCTTTACTGTCATTGACTTCTACAAAAAACAAATTTATATTAAAAAGTAAAAATAAAGAATAGAGGGAAAAGGTAAAAAATAATTTACAGATAATACGTTACGAATTGAAGAATTGAAAGATGTAGAAGTTAAGATTGAAGAAAAAAGTGTAAAATGGTTGTATTTTTAAAATTTGTGGCATTTTTAATACCCCGCTCAAGTGAATTAAACAGGTTTATACGGTAAAAAAAGAGCATGATGAATTTAAGTATTGTAATTATAAACGGGTTGTGCAGATTATAAGTCCCTTGAGATCGCAAATATTGTATTTCGTTATATATGTAGATACCGTGGGGATTTAACATTAACGACCCAATGTAGGTAAATGCAGTTTCGAGCACTGATATATGGTATTGTTTCAAGGTACATTTGAGTAAGCTTCATCATAAGTTTTGAATTCATCGGACTAGACAGGTACATATAGCTGAACGTCGTCAACGTTATTGTGGACTGTACTGCTCGTATACTGATAATAAGTCTTTAATGAATACAGAGAATAAGATAGGACCGAGGATCGATGCTTGTGGTACACCTTTTCTAATTATCTTCAAAGCTGAGGATTTGACATCAATGACTATTTTTTGAGATCTGTTGGAAAGATAACTTTTAAGAAGCTGAATAACTTGTTCACTGAAGCCAAACAGATTATGTAATTTCCAGCTTAGAATGTCATGACTTACCTTATCATAGGCTTTTGAGAAATCAAGTAAGCAAAGGAGTATTACATATGTCATGCCTACTACCATCTAAGATGAAGGGCAGCTTTTATTACTTCGAACCCAGATTTGGAAGGGTTAGCGAGGTGATCCGAAGAGCGATGACTTATCAATTGCTTCGATATAAGTTCTCAAAAAGCATTGATAGGCACGGTAAAATGCTTATGGGTCTTAAATCACTGACGGAAGCTGCATTAAATATTTTGGCAATCGGTATGACCTTTGAAATTTTCCAGGACTGAGGAAATATGGATGTCATTATACAGTGGTTAATAATACGAGTCAGGTGGCTTATATTGTATTTTCGTGTAATAAAAGCTTAATGAAGCGGATGGGTACACCGTCCACACTAGTCGAGTTCGATTTTATAGCCATTCATTTTCATTGTCATTTCATTTCATTTATTCATTATTCTTTGTTTTACAAATTTTGTATTACTTAAAACTAACATAACAGTATAGAGACTAAGAATAAGTAGTGACATTTGTATTTATATAATATAAAATAGTGATAATGACACTTTACAAATCAAAAATACTTTGAGTCGTGGGGTGACTGGATAATTCATAATAATTTGTACAAGAATTGAAATTCAAAAATTTTTTGGAGCAAAATTTTACAACAATTTAGAATTTAAAAATAAAGAAAAAGGTTAAAAAAGGTAAAGCTTAATATACATTAATGATGAAACAAGCAAGCAAACACAGAGATATGCAAGTTTAGACAACATAGTTCAGCAAAACTTTGTTTTCTTTATGATCAAAATCAAGAAGCCACATTCTTACACGATTTAGGAACTGAGACAAGGAACTTATTCGCCGGATATCAATAGGAAGCGTATTGAACAACTTACATGATACAATGGAATAAAAGTTTTTGAATTTAGTAGTACGGAAACGAGGTGTAACGACAACATTAATTGAATTGCAGCGCAAAATGCGAGTGTTATTAATAGGACTCTGTAAATAACCAGCTCTGATGAAAACAATTTTCAAAACCTTGTAATAATACAAGTGTTTAAGAGGTAGAACTTTTAATGATCTGAACAAGACTATGGAATGAGCTAATCGATTGACCCCACATACTTTTCTTATAGCGCATTTTTGCAAAACGATTAAAGGTTCAAGATTTGTCTGGTATGCTCCACCCCAGCAACTTATTCCGTATTCAAGCTTGGGTTGCAGAATTCCATAATATACTGTTGTTAAAGTTTTTTTGTCGCAAAATTTTGTAAGACGATAAAAACTACGTACTGCGGATCGCAAATATTGCTTAAGTATTGCAATATGTCTGGACCACCTCATATTCTTGTCAATAGTAATGCCAAGATATTTAAAATCATTAACATCTTCAATTTTGAAACAGCATGTACTACAATATGCCTGATTAATCAGCATTGTACCTACAGCATCCTCAGAAGTAGAATTAGAACACACACAATATGACAAATTAGACCTTTCACAGTTATTTGCATGAAATAAAATTTCAAAGCTAGGAAATTCTTGACTGTTGAGACTAAAGTGCATTAATTTAGTTTTATTACTCACTATTGATTTGTGCTCCAAAAACCAGAGTCCCAGGAGGTGCACATCGTGATTAATATCCGCACTTAAGTTAAGAGGACTATCAGATCTGTATGCAATGCCAAGATCATCTGCAAAGGCTGTGACTAATCCTCTAAACCGTTGGCTAAACAAGGAGTTGATGTAGACAAGGAACAAAATGGGACCAAGGACTGAACCCTGGGGCACACCTAAGTTCATGGTTTTCTCATTGCTGGAAAAGTTAGCAACTATGACTTTTTGAATTCTATTCCTTAAGTAGGACTCAAACCAGTTGTACGTAAAACCACGAAATCCTAAATTGTATAATTTATTTAGAAGAACTCTGTGGCTTACCATGTCAAAGGCTTTGGTTATGTCTACAAAGCCATAACATAGTCAACAACTGCTTCTTCGATAACTACTTTAAAATCACCCGACATATGGGTAAGTAGACAAGAAATTTCATTTAGATGAAAGTCAGGGGTGTTGGGTCAGATGGACCATTCTCTCCATGCTCTTCAACATGAAGGAAGTCAGACGTGTAGGTCTGAAACTCTTGCTGAGCGTGTAGTCCTCTTTTCCGATTTTCAGTAAAAAGGCTACTCTCACTGCTCACTGTTTACGAGGGTTCTGGTATATATGCCAGGCTAGCAGTGTAACTTAACTGGGTATGTGCCATCAGTGCCAGGCATACATATACTAGACGTATGTTTAATATCGTCATCCGTCACCACAAGCGATGAGATATTGTTATGTACCAGCTACGACGTGTTGTGTTATTTAGCCCACTAACAGCGTCGTTAATAAGAGATGGTTGTCAGCTGGTTCTGTTTAGGTTATCTGGGAAGAAAGCCTCAAGCGTAACAGTCTCTGCTTTCGACTCAGTATAGTTACCATCAGATTTTCAGAATGGTTCCAGCCTGTCCCCTTTTGAGAACTTTGAAAAGCCTACTGGTTTCGCCGACAGTTTCGATCTTTTCCTAAAAGCTTTTATAAGAGGCACTCTTCGAAATTGGAATAAGCTTCTTATATTCTTTTTGCTCCGATCTGTAAAGATACCAGTCTTCCTGCAAATTAGCCTGAACTGACTTGCTTATAAGTTTTCTGAATTCTTTACGAAGACGCTGCAGATCTGCGTTCCACCAAGAAACGGGCGATCTGAAGATTACTTTCAAAATGCTTGGCGAGGGTTTGGTTTTCTGCGGGTTACTCTTCTTCAACAAGGTCGGGACCTCGCATCCGATTCTGAATTCGACGTACCTATGGTCTGATATGGAAATATCCGATCGTACTTTCCAGCCAGTATTCTCCTTAGCAATCCTGTTGGATAACGCGAAGTCGATTACTTGCTATCTTAATCTCGTAACAAAAGTTGGCTGAGAGCCAACATTTTTGATAACCAGGCCGGACGATAGTATGAAATCCAGGAGATGATTGTCTCTCACGCTGTATTTGCTACTGCCCCCAAAAGAATTCTGAGAATTATTAACGTAACATATGGTAAGTTCCATCTTTCTGGAAGGAATCACGGTATTCAATGAGTTCGGTTACCGCCTTCCGTGGTGGTGGTAATAACGAATCATAGGGAAAATAAGCAGATGTAACAAAAAGTTTGTACCATTCTCCGTTCGTTTAGTAGCTCATATCTGCAGTATATAAATCTTGGTTGCGAAATTCTTAGTGGAAGTTGGCTTGATGTTGATTTTTAGTGAACTACTCATCTTACTTGATTTTCGTTAACTGAAAAAATGGATATGTCCTTCAGGCGAGGTTGGGATTCGAACACCGAACCTTCCGATTTGGAAGCCAGTCCACTACCACTTGAGCCACGGCACATGAAGACATGTTCTTGGCCTTTCGTCATACAGTGGTGTGAAACCCCTTAAAATCCGAAACCACAGATGCTCTTATTCCGCCCCCATGGTTTCTGTATATGTATATATTGTCACGGTTTTGAATTCAACACGAAAAGGTTTCTACATAGGGATGTAGTAGCAGACTTGTAATATTGAAAGTTGATCTGCACTCATTTGAAGACAATGTGTAAATTAACCCTTCCAAGGTGCAGATAGGGACATGAGTCCCTTTTAAACAATGTGTTCGTTAGTTTTCATTATCTCGACCCGCTACGTTACTGCATCTGGCCGCCCTTGTTTTGTAATGGCGATTCAGACGTAACTCGTGTTTTCTTCCAAGTGCTATCTGCAGTACTCTGTTTAAAAGACTCAGGGATTCAATTTTGATAAACTCATCAAAAATATTACAATTGAAACTTTATTTTGTTTTTTCCTTTTTTATTCTCACAACAGATTCGCACTTTCTTACTTTTTTTTGTGAACTTGTTAGCGGTGAAGAAGTTTGAGATGTTACAAAAGAAAATGAGAGCAAGAAACGTGCTCATGAACTTTAGTATTCAACTAACTTTTCGCCAATTGGTATGATTGGAGACCGTGTTCGCAGATTAGCTATTCTACCTATTATAAGGAACATGTTGCTTGTAGATTTACGAGTTTCGCTTGCAATGTTCTTGAGTGATTTTGAGGTTGGATAAAAGAAATGTTTTTTTTATTTTTTATTACTTTTTTTGAAAAAAGTCAGTAAACCGCATTTCAATGAACTACGCCACAGCCTTTAATTAAGGATATACAGGATATACGAATGCCAAATAGCGATTGATTTATTAGTCTAGTGCTGTCAACGAATCAACTGAAATATTTTGCGCAACAACCTTTTTTTTTTTTATTTATTTATTAATTATTCTCTATCACAATAGTATTAATTATTCCAGATATAGACTTAAGCTAACAATATTATAAAGAATATATAGTGGCATTAGATATTTTCTTTTTTTTTATATAATCCAAAATAAATTTATTTACATTAATCTATATAATAATAAAAATAGGTAAGAAATTCATTTGACAATCTGTATTTTCTATACCACGGTAATGAAAATAGTGTCGAATGCCATTACATTGAGAATGAGATATCAAATAAATTATATATGTATGGGTAGGGTGACCCTCAAAATAAAAAACTGATACAAATATTACTCAAATATTATATAAGCAAGCTTTAGCAGACACATAATAAATAAAATTTGCTATAGAGTATCAAATAGATGATAAGTATAAATCTAGTTTCATTGGTTATACCAGATAGTCAAAGAGAACAGATTCTAAGCTAGTGAAGATGAAATTTAGAAGCCAGATTTTTATGAGTTTGAGAAACAATCCAGGCAAAGTATCGATCTGAGCGATAGAGGAAGTCTATTAAATAATCGGTGAGACAAAATATAATAAAAATTACGGTAAGCAGTGGTATGAAAGGGTGGAACAGATACGGAGTATGAAAAGTTTCCACGCAGGTTAAAATTAGAAATCAGTCAGAAATTCCGATTACCAGACTTCATAAAAAAGGTCTTCAGCACCTTAAAGCAGTATAAATGTCTGACGGGAAGAATTTTTAAGTCGCAGAACAAAGGGTAAGTAGAATATCTCCTAGGTTTGCGGCATAGTTTGCGTAGGATATATTTCTGGATTATCAAAAGAGGTTGTATTTTATTCCTATAAGCACCTCCCCAGCAAATAATACCATATTGTAATTTTGAGTGAAAAATACCATAATAAATAATTTTTAACAACTTATTAGAACAGATATTTCGCAAATGGGAGAAGTGCCTAAGCGTGCAACGGAAATAAGTCCTCAAAGCTTCTACATGATTAGAAAAGCTCATTCTAGAGTCTATAGTAAGTCCCAGGTATTTGAATTCACTAACAATATCGATAGGGAAACATTTATCACTGCAATTCATGCTGTCATCAAAAGAAGGAGAAGATAAGCCAGACCCACAGTTACAGTTTGCAAACAGGAATCTTAGACACTCTGGAGCGTGAAAATAAACATTCAGATCCAGATCAAGATTAATCGACAAATTAAAAATCATAATCTTAGTCTTAGGACTTAAAAGCAAGTTGTGTTTATAGAACCATGTTCTTATAAGACTAAGGTCCCAATTTAGGTCGGAAACCAGATCTAGGCGACTATTTGAACCATAGGAGAAATCTATATCATCCGCAAAGGTCGTTGGACCACCTTTAAAATTAAGTGTAAAAAGTGAGTTTATGTAGATTAGAAAGAGAATCGGACCTAGAACAGAACCCCTAAGTTGAGAGTCATAGGTTCACTCCTGATTTCGTGAATTTTTACTCTTTGTGATCTATTTTTTAGGTAAGATCTAAACCACTCTAACATAAAGCCACGAAAACCTGCTTTTTCAAGTTTATCCAGTAGAATAAGATGATCAACCATATAAAACGCTTTGCTAATATCAATAAATAAACCAGCAGTACACTTTTTACTATCTAAGTTTGACATTATTTTCCCACAAAACAGCAGGAGTGTATCCTCAGTTGATTTTCCCTTTTGGAAGCCAAATTGTGTAGCATTAAAAGACTTAGCTTTTGTGAGATAACTCACTATCCTATTTTTCACAAGCTTTTCAAAGATTTTGCTTATAACTGGGAGGAGTGAGATGGGCCTATAATTACACATTTCAACAGTAGAACCCTTTTTGAACAATGGGATAACATCAGCACACTTGAGGTCTCCAGGAGAAACTCCCTCAAATATGCAGCGATTAAAAATGTAAGCAAGGACATCCATTATATGACAAGCAACTTGTTTAAGTAGGATATTGGAGATACCGTCAGCACCACATGAATAAGTATTTCTTAAAGTGCCGATAACTTTTAAAGCTTCAAGAGGAGTAATGGGTTCAAATGCAAAACTATTCGAACACATTGGTTCAGCAAAACAATCAGTAGTCGAACAGAAATGACAAGTAGGTTGAACAGGACATGGTTGCATGCTGGTGGCTATGTTCGTAAAATAGCAGTTAAATGCATCTGCAATGACTAGTTTATCAGATACAACACAGTCATTAACACGAATAACAGTCGGTTTTATTGCAGAAGAGGATTTCTTTAAGATACTGTTAACAATTTGCCATTCACTTTTTAAGTTACCTCTAGCAGAATTGAAGCTAGAATGGTAATAGTTATCACGGCAAATTGGAATTTCCCTTTTAAGTTCGGTACACAGATTTTTGTATTTGCTTTTCAAACACAGATTATCTGGGTGTTTATAGCATTTAGTTCTAAGTTTGTTTTTAGCCTTAACTTTGTTCAACAAGTAACTGGAAGTCCAGGGTTTAAGCCTTTTAGAAGATCTTTTAGGACTAAAAGTATAAGAGCAACTCAGAATATGCTTCTTTAGACAATCAATAAGCATTGAAAAGGAAGCAGAAGCATCAGAACACATATAGACATCTTCCCAAAAATCACAAGAAAGATTGTATTTGAGATTGTTGTAGTTTATCTTCGTTACCCTGTCAGGAGGTACAGAATTCAAAATGGATATTCTATCAGTAATATTAAACAAGAACCCAGTCATAGAGTGATCAGTAATCATTAAATCAATAGCACATTTCTCACAGCTACTGAAGGAGCCATTCCTGAGACTTCCATAAATATGGTCTAAGCAGCTACCTGAGACAAGTCTAGTAGGTTCATTGATGAAACTAGCTATGCCATGCGATGCCAACAATTCCATATAGCTCGAGACAATTTCAATTTTTTCCAAGATGTTAATATTGAAGTCACCCATTACAATGACATTAATTGATTTTATATTTTCTAGTATACAAGAAAATTCTTCTATAAATGTCGAAACATTAAACATATGTAATCTATAAACACATAAAAACACATAGATCTCATGGTTAATTCCGATGGAAACCTTAAGAATATCAGCACTCAAACAATCGACACAAAGGACATAGTGAATTATATATTCCTCTTTCTCTCTTATAAAACAACCAACTCCACCCGCAGCGTAGTTTTCATTAGTGTTAACAAAAAAATTATAGCCAGATAAAAAATAATAGTTTTTTTCAAACTTATAAATCCAGATTTCTAACACAAAAATAATATCTGGTAAGCACAGAAAGGAATCAATATGAGTGACAAGAGCTTCGAAATTTTCTCTTAGACTTCTGATATTTTGAAGAACTTATTATAGCAGAAGGAACTATCTGTTAAGACATTATCAAAATTAAAGCTGTGAAGAATAACGGAAGAAAAGTCAACGAATACATTATTTTCATTTATTTTTTCGCATGGAAAAAAATGCACTAGATAAGTGCGAGATCACTAAATGATCTAATTGACATAACCTTTCCTCCCTCAACCTTTCTGAATAGAATTTTATCATCTTTGAACCACATATATTTAACATCTTTCAGCTTTCATAAAAAGAGCTTGCGTTTATTTAGTGAGAGAATCATTAATATAAATACCGGAGTTAGCTTTCTTGATATAACATCTTTCAAATTTATTGTCAGGAACATCGATGGATAGAGCATTCTTAAAGAGTTGTTTAGCTTTGGATATTGCGTTATTGTCATTCGCGTCCGACACTCCAACAATCTCAATACAATTACTGAGAAGATGTTGTTGCTGCCAATTTAGTTTACTCTTCAAGTAGTCCACTCTCTTCCTAAGCACTGTATTCTCTGATTGTATCAAGGAAAGTTGTTGCAGAAAGCGGTGGTTAGCTTCCTCTAAGTTCGACAGCTTCTTGTAGATCATTTGAAGAGTGAACCGCTTGACTATGTGCTGTGCTACTTTCCGCTTGTATTTTGTTGTTTTTAGTAGCAGCCAATGCATGGTTTATGTTTGACATTGGCGAAGCCGGTAGTGGCAAATGCAAAGAGCGGCGTCTCTGTACTGCACATTTGTCACAACGAAATGCACTACCACTTGTTTTAAAAAAGTCTGCGTCTTGTTCAGTGATGTTCACGCACGAAAAATGAAAGAAATGCGAGCAATCCTCACATTTGATTTTTGTTAAGCAATTACGATCGATTCTATGCGAACAAACCGAGCAATTCATATTGAGGAAAAGAAAAAAAATTATATTTGAGTTCTGAGATTCTAAGATGCGCACCCCACGACAATCCAGAGATTGTATTATAGTATATTATAAAAGAATAGTGGTAATGCCACTTGAAATAGTTATTTATGTTGTGGGGTGAACATGTTAAAAAAAAAAAACAAAATTCAAACCAAAGAAACCAATATAAAAAGAAAAAAATATTGTAGGTTGCAAAAACAAGCGAATACATATATAGAAAAATAAAAGATTTGAACTATTTAAATATTGCACAGTATAGCGAACCAAAATTTCAATTTCATCATGATCGAAGTCAAGAAGCCACAGTTTTAAGAAAGCAAATAAAGTTCTAAGGCACAGTGAAGAGTGAGTGGAAATGGGTAACATAAAAGGCACACAACTAGTCGCTACAACAAGAAGCAAGAACAAATATAAAAGGAAAAAAAAAAACGTGTGTAGTCAGGGAACCCCCTTTAGGAACGAAGTTCCTTTCGCTTTTTCTTTGAATCCTAATGTAAAAATACAAATTTATTCAACATTTTTCAAGTGCGTCGCCTGCTGTATAGCCCTAACATACTATATTTTATTTTGTTGTGTATTTCCAATGAAAATAATATAAAACGAGATATTAAATCAAAATGTTTCTTTAAATACACTGGGAAAAATATCAATTTATTGAAAATTAGTTAACAAATAGTGCATAACAAATTTTAAAATTATATAAAATACATGTAAAAAAATAGTTTAGATCTCATAATGTTTTATCACGGTAATTATTGGCTAATGGTAACTAAAATAAGATACATGTAACTCAGATTCAATTTTGTCCAAGTATCTCGAAAAAACAGCATGTGTGCTGCCCTGGATCATTATTTATAGACAAACCAAATTTTTCTGATAAAAAAGATGTAAGTTCTTCAAATTTTTTGTTCTTACGAGTACTAAAGTCAAAGTTGAAGTCTCCAGGCAGTATGAATGGAAGCTTATGGAACTGTTAATCTATAACCGCCCCTCAGTATATTCTAACAGCGCTCGATGAGTAAATAATATAATATTCTCAATTTTTTGATTGGGAGAAATATAAATAGCTACTATAACTACTTCAATGCCGTGTCCATGTTACAAACAACAGAACAAATGTCATCGACTGACAAATGCCTATTACTCAATTCTGTACTGTTTGACAAAATCAATTTTCTGTAAAAATGTGGACAGTATTTTCAGAGTTCTGGTATATTACATGCTCGCACAGTACGAGAGTTCCTCGATCGGGTATACTCCAACAGGTGGATAGGGCATTCTGATACAATTTCGTGGCGAGCCCGTTCACTTGATTTAAATCCACTCGATTTTTTTACTGAGGAGCAATAAGAGAAAAAGTTTATTCTAAGCCGATAGAAAATTTAAACGAGCTGCGACAAAAAAATGCAGAAAACATAAACATCAGAAGATATGCCCGTCTTATTACCAGATCATTTGTAAGAAGGTTCAGAGCTTGCATTGCCGCAGAAGGCAAACAGTTTGAACATTTGTTGTAAGATACAAGATCGGTAGATGGCGATCCTGAGAGTATACACCAAGAGAACGTAGTGTTCTGTATTCTCTGTGACGGGAAAAAAATAAAATGAAATGATAAGGGTGGCATCTGTATCTGTTTCACTCACACTATTCGAAATGGCGTGTTTATCCGTCTCAATCACAGCGTCACTGTCTGTCTCGCTCACACTTGGTACTCATTTTAACTTATTAAAAAGAATTAACGATGAATCGGGTTTCTTTAACAAAATATTTTTGTTGTCCTCAATTAAGCGTTTTAGTTTTGGTGGGGGCGAAAGCCCCCATTTATTCGGCTTAATACAAGCTATAACTTAAAATTAAACTTAAACTAAAACTTAAAACTAAGGTTGGTTATTCTGGTGAAGGAGAACCGATTTGAGGTAGGAAGTGGTGCGGTGGAAGTCAAAGACGCTAGGGTTTGAATTAATTTTTCGTAGCATTCGGGAGATTGGTTCGTTCGCGCCATAGGTGGTGTGGTCGGTTGGGAGATAGAAGAGACGAGGGGTACGTAGATTACGAGGGTTAGTGTTGAGGAAAATAGAATTGTGAAGGGACGTGCATTCAACCTGACCTGAAAGAAGTCGATGAATGAAGAGAAAGTCGGCTGCATCTCTGCGTTCCTCAAGGGTGTTTAGGTTAATAAGGTTGAGACGGTTTTGATAGGGGGGCAGAGTAAAAGAATCATCCCAAGGCAAACCTCGAAGAGCAAATCGAAGAAAACGGCGCTGGATGCTTTCGATTCTCGAGATATGAACGCGATGATATGGGGACCATACTTGACTGGCGTACTCTAGGAGGGGACGAACAAAGGTAATATAGAGGGACCTGGTCACGTATGGGTTGGTGAATTCTTTGGACCATCGTTTTACAAAACCTAGTGCAGAGTTGGCTTTAAGGATTATCCCATCCATATGCAAACGGAAGTTGAGCTCCCTATCACACAAAATGCCGAGGTCGCGAAGAGATTCAACGGAGGAGATAGGTTGGTTGTGGAGCAGGTAGAGTCGGGGAGGAGATTTGAGCCGCTTATGTGAAAAGGTGATGGATTGGCATTTGGTGATATTAAGTTCCAAACAATTTTTGAGGCCCCAGATCGAAAAACTATCAAGGTCTTGTTGAAGAAGGAAGGAGTCATGGGGAGAGGAAATGGTTTTGAAAAATTTGGTATCGTCGGCGTAAAGGGAGACGGACGAGTATTTGATGATCCTATCGAGATCATTTATGGTTAATATAAAGAGAAGGGGACCGAGATGGCTACCTTGAGGAACTCCAGAGGTGGCCAAAAATGGAGCGGAGTGGGCTGACCTAAAACGAACACTGTAAAAACGGTTTTCGAGGTAAGAGGATATCCATTTTAACAGTATGGGTTCAAAGCCGAGGGCAGACAATTTGAAGAGTATTAATCGATGAGAGATTTTATCGAAGGCTTTGCTAAAATCGGTTGCAACTACATCGACTTCGTTGCCGTTCTCTAGGGCAGAGATGGCAAAGGATACGAATTCAACGAGATTTGTGGTGGTTGACCTACCCTTTAGGAAGCCGTGTTGTCTAGGGGAAATAAGTGATTTGCATTGGAAGCTTAGAGCTTCATACAAAATACTTTCGAGGAGTTTGGGTATATGGGAGAGTTTAGCGATTGGACGATAGTTTGTTATTTCGTTCTTTGATCCCTTTTTGTGGATTGGAGTTATAAAGGAGGTTTTCCAAACCTGAGGAAATTCTCCTTGTGAAAGGGATAGACGAAAGAGATCAGAAAGGGCAAGGGAAAGAGACGAAGAACATTTTTTAAGAAATATGGCAGGGAGGCCATCTGGACCGGGTGTAAATTCATCATTGAGTTGGTGTAATTTATATTCGATATAGGAGGGGTCCAAGATGTGAGAGAGAAGTGGGCCGTTGGAGAAGTTCAGTAGGTAACGAAAATAGGATGGATCTGGTACAAAGGAGTCGTTGGTAAAGGATTGTTTAAAGAAGCTGGCAAATAGGTTGGCAATGGTGAGTGGATCGGTTGATGACTTGTTGTTGAAAGAGAGGGAAGGAGGGTAACCATCGGACTTTCTTTTGTAGTTAACAAATTGGTAAAAGGACTTAGGGTCATTTATAAGGTTGACTTGCGCATTGTTAAGGTAACGCTGGTAAAGGGAATCGTAAAGTTCGGTGAAATGAAGATAAGCACCAAGATAGTTGGAATAGTCGGACAGGGATCTGGTACGCAGGAAAACAGCCCATAACTTGTTTCTCCTGTTTCGTAAGGAACGAAGCTTGCGATTATACCAGGGAGGACTAGTAGATGATGTTTTAAGGCGGGAAAACGGAACGTAAAGGCTGAAAGAATTAAATATTTCTTTATAAAAAATGGATAAGGCATCATTTACGCTTAGGTTGTGAAAGTTAAAGGGGGATCTGCTAAGATAGTCACTGATTTTGTGAAAGTTTGCTTTGTGAAAGTCATAGGATGAGAGAGTTGTGGGAGGAGTGAACTGGAGAGAAGAGTTATGAAAAAATGAAAGTAGAAGGGGGGGGGGGGGGGGTGGTAGTTGTCGATTGTAGAGAGAGATAGGGGACAAAGTGAGACTGAGGAGTTGATTGAATCTGTTGTGATAATAAGGTCCAATTGCCTGCCCATATAGTTGGATACACCACTGACTTGGCATAGACTTGAGTCTGTTAAGCGATCTAAGAAGAGACATTCCTGAGCTGAGTTGGCATTTGAAGCGATGAAGAACGATTGATCGTCTGATGGAATCCACTGTAGCTGAGGAAGATTAAAGTCGCCGAAAACAAAGATATCGTCAGTAGAGTCAGACAGGTCAATTAAATAGTCGATCGCATCGACAACAAGTTGGTAAGATTCGGTAGGTTGAGCTGGCAGGATGTAGCAACATAAAACGTAAAGGCACTTGAAGGGGAGTGATATTTTTATAGCGACAAAGTCGACTTTAGAGGATGAAGAGATGGTAATGGGGGAAGAGTTAAGGCTGTTGTGGATCGCCAGTAGGACGCCTCGACAGGGGGAATCATCATGTGGGCGGGTAGGATCGTCGTCGCGAAAAACATTAAAAGTAGGGGGGAACAATTCCTGGTTCTTTATGTCGGGAATCAAATTGGTTTCGGTCAAGGCGTAAATATCAAAGGGAAGAGAATGAGATTGACGTAGGACAGCATTGGTTTTAGAGCGAAGACCTCTTACATTCTGGTAGTAAAATGTAAGAGGGATGTTGTGGGGTGGAGATGTATGGCGGGATGGTTTAAGTGCTGACAAGGAAGGCACGTTATGGACGAAAAAATTTATCGTGGTCAGCTCGGCTTCGCTGTAGGTGTGAGACTCGTTTAGAGTGAACGTAGTGGCCGAAAGCAGCAAGGTCGTCTGCTACTTTCTGAGGGGACATGCTAAAAATCACGTGGTACCTGACATAAAGGTTCCTGAGACTGATAGGGTCGGTAGGGAGGCCTTCCTGCTGGATGGATACCATGACGCTGGTTTTGGTCTTCCCTTCGTAGCAGACCGAGTCCGATTTGTCGTGTAGATAGGCGAGAAAGAGACGAATGTTTTCATATATCTTTCTCTCTCTAAGCCTAGAGAGTGCATAGCGACTTTCTGTAGTTCCATTGGTTTGCTGGGTTAGTTTAACTGTGGGGGGAAAAAGAGGATCAAGAATAGGGGCAGTGGAGGAGGGAGATGGAGATTCGTGGTTGGATATGGAGTTGGGCGCCGGATGAGATGTTGGGTTTAGGGTGTGGGAGTTAATAAAATTAGGGTAGCTCCAGTTTGTAGGTCGAAGTTAGGAAATGAGTTATTTGCTGGGATCGGTGGCGTAGAAGATTGAGAAGGAATAATATGGGTGGTTGGGGTTAAGTTGAAAGAGACGCGTTGGCGCGGGGGCTTGGGTGGAACATTGGAAATTAGCGGATTAGAGGATTGGTGTGTAAGGGCTTTGTGTCGGATAAGTGAGGAGGGGGGACTAAAATCGGGGAACAAATTCGTTTTGAAGCTCCAGTTGGGATCGGGATTAGAGCTTCGTTTTTTATTAGCGTGCTTTTTAGTTGGAAGGGGGTTTGGGAGTTAGTATAGCAAGTGTCTTACTATTTTTTAATTCAGACCAATTACGCCATCTTTTAAAGTTACTTGCCAAAATGGCACAGTACATTTTTTTTGTCAGTACAGTCAGTTCAAATTAGGTGATTAATGATTTTCAGATACATGGATGGACAAAAAAGCAATGTTTTAGTTAAAACCAATATAGTTATGTTTCAATTTTGGACTGTAATTTACAGAATAGTTACTGAGAGTTACGTGACAATAAAAAAATCTAAGAAAAGTAAGGACTTGCGGTCACAGTACTTGAAAGATCGTCACAGGGTGTCAGATTTCTCGATTTTTTTTGAGTGCCCATAATTTTAAAATGACTTACATTTCTTTTTTTATAATTTTGTGATAACCGCCACCGCCACTTGACTCCTCACTCGTTTCCGGCTTGACGTTGATTTTTGGGACACCCTGTATATAGCAGCAGGAAAATGCTTTCGAGTAGCAATAATTTTCTTATCTGATGTCAACGAAATATTCGCAGATCGTAGTTCAATAGGCACAGCAAGATTACTAACTTTACTTTATACAGCTAATTGAGCTGCTTTTCTTCTCTTCTTATGACCAATATTTGTTGAGCCACAAAGCTCCAACCAAACCCTAACTTCAATGTTATTTGTATCCAAATCCACTAATTTTCTAGTTGAACCGTCACATAAACCGTCTAATACATCAATGTTTGTTGTAATAAGATAAAACTTGCCTTTTACAAAAGTAAATTTATTTACTTTTATTTATTCACACAGTAAGCCGCCAGTATCGATAACTGATTTTTTATGTAATTTTGCTCGAAAATTGGCATCTTGCTCATGGTTCTTAAACCCAGTAATCATATCAGTAGCTGTAAAGATAATTTTGTCTTGAAATTGTTGTAGAGCGTAATTGTTGTAAGCATTTACGTGCTCATTTTTGAAAAAGAGGCGAATCCTATTTGGACGTAATTTTGCGTATCGGCATTTGTAAAAAATCCTGATTCTATGAACTCTAGTTCATATTTTTCATGTTTAGAAAATGCAACATTAGCTTGTGTCATATACTTGATTGAGCTGATAAACTGTACGCGATTAAGTCGTCTGCGTACGCTACGGCATGGTGAAGTGAACCTATCAGATCACTTGTGTAATCGGCGAATTTTCCGCATCTTATTGTAGACTGTTTTTAATATGAAATGTTTTAACGCCATTTTTCACGATGAACTGCCTATCTGTGAGCTCATTGAAAAGAATATACAGAAGTGGTTTACTATTGTACAAACTGTTCAGCTTGAAAATGAGTCTCTCTAACCATACGATATCGAAGGCTTTTTCTAAGTCAATCAGTGTACTGGTCCTTGCCTTTGTTTCATTGGATATCAGAAACCAGTTTAGACGCGGCATGAATGACATCATGCTCTGCGTTGAAATCGAATCCATTATGCTGAACTTTGTATATGTTTGTCCTCAACTCATTTAGTCAGGACTCTTGATCACCTTTCCAGTAAACTTACTGATGGTTGGAAGAAGACTGATCGAGCGGAAATTCTCGGGGTTGGGTGAGTCTTTATCCCTTTTATTAATGGGGTATACCACCGTAATTTTCCAATGCGCTGGATAATGGGCATTATTACTTGCATTATTCTACGAGGTGGTATAAATTCACACCGCCTCTAGTGGGAGATGTCGAAGCACAATGTTCGGTATTCTATAGGTTCCTACCGATTTCTTATTTCCAAGTGATTCGAAGATCGTTTGAAGTACTCTATCGTGGGCAATGACATTATTTGCTGTATTCTCGTCACTGAACTGTGTAAAACCCGTTCAAGCCAATGATGTCGAAATACCTTTGAACCAATTCTTTCAATTCAGCAGTTTCGTTGGTAACACTTATATCGGTGCTGAGATCGCAATGGTCACTGTCATACACGAAAGTTCGTGATTAACGACAGTTTGTAGTATGTTGGTTAGTTCCTGTTAGTTCTCCAATCAGTCTCAGCAATGCACATTCAGTAAATTTACCGCTTGTTTAGCCGAATAGAGAGACACTGAAGAAATGATTCCTATCTAAAAAAAAAGATAGCATTCTGGATTTGAAGCCAATTTCAAAATTTTTTGTGTTCCTTCCAGAATCATTGTGTACAATGGTAAAGTTTAGTTTAATCTTTTTCTTTCTTTCTCATTCTTTTTTCATTGATTTGCTTTTTATTTCCCTTCGGAGCAAGTAAGAAAAAAATTTTCGGGGTCCATTTAAAATGGACGGGGTCACAGTGGCAATGTGTTCAGTTGACAAATAATAGGTCGTGGGTTCGACTCCGAGTGGAATAGAAACATTTTTCTTTTTCTTTTAATTTAAAAATAAGTACAAAAGTAATAGCGAGAGGCACATGGAGGGGGTACTTCCGTTACGCTTTTCAGCGTGAGGATTTCTACCAGTTAGGTCGCTGCTGCTAGCCGCGTATAGGAAATTCGTTCCAAAAAAAATAAGAAGAGTTATTTGAGAAACACACTGTAATCCAGCTCAAGCAGCTGGAAGTTGGCAGTTCCTGGCGTTACTGTTATCGTATGCGAAATAAGAATATAAAGACCCATATACGAGGCGTCTCAAAATAAAGCTTCTTTTTGAGTGACTCACAGTGCGAATACAATAAATCTGAGGAGCGCGTAATTGGTTGTCCAGGTTTTAGGAATTCAGTCTTTCGCGTATCCGTAAGTTACGTTTTGTGTATCTACGCATGTTTTATAAAAAATAATGATTCGGCAACTGATGTGTGAAGAAAATTCTACAATCATTGTGATTTGCATAGCATGAATGATGCGCCAACTGTTCCGTTGACCATGAAATGGGATCATAAGTTCAAAGAAACCGGTTCAACAACGGATATACCTAAATCTCGATACAATGTCATCAAGAACTGACGAAAACGTAAACAATGTAAATCACGCCATTCGTGATAATATGGACCTATCAGTTCGTAAGGTGGCAAGTGCTTTAAATGTGCTTAGATTATCATTACACCGCAACTTGCGCAGCCCTACAGAATGCAATTGGTGCAAGAATTAAAGCTCCAATATGCTAGTCAGAAGCTTGAATTAACCATATAACCGAGCATCAACATTGAACAACATTTTGTTGTTGGGTAAGCCACATTTTCATTTTAACGGACACGTTAATAAGCAGAACAGCTGCTATCGGAGTACAACAAACCCGTAACGCAAGCTCCTGAAACGCCTACAATCACCAAAGATTACCGTCTGGGTTACAATGACAGCGATTGATCGGCCCGTACTTTTTTGAAGGCGGAAGGAACTCGTAGTTACAGCCAACTCAGAGGTGGGGAGATGTTGGACAATTTATTGGTGACTCAACTGCAGAACGCTCCTGGTTTTAACCATTAAAAGACGGGACAACGTCACACACTTCCAATGCCACGTGTTCGTGAAATTTTCCCTCAATAGTTAACATCCAGAAGAGGAAACGTAAATTGGCCTCAACGCAGCCCCGATTTTAAAGGTCTAAGATGACGGATGTTAAAACGAAATTTTCACAGCAAATGGCCCAAAAAAGGCCATTGAATTTGGAGCTTTTCTTCTCTTTTCAGCGACTGTCATCTGGTTCTGTACAATGTGATAGGTGATTCTGCTAAAATTGATACAGATCTGCCGTGAAACACTGCAAAATACTCGAAATGATACGGAGCTCGGAACCTCCTCCTCGGAACTAGGCGATATGCTATCATGAGCATTATTCTACAATATTAATAATATAATAATAATTAGTGAGTGGGAAGGGTATTAATAAAGAAGGTGTTTTTTCCACAAGTTCGCCCACTTTATTTTTATTTTTTAAAGAACTTAACACGCATACACTTATCATGCCTCAGCATATGTCAAGTATTTTTGGAAAATTGGATAAAGAGAGAAGAAAGATGTTTGGGCTCAGTGGTTATTTCGTTCCATGGATGACGTCCAACATTTAACGGGGAGATTAAATTGTTAGTGCATGTTGGCTTGTTGTCAACTACTCATCTTACTAGATTTTAGTTGACTGAAATAATGAATATCTTTCGGGCGACCTTCAAGTTCACTACCACTTGAGCCAGGGCAACGCACCATGTTAACTAACGACTTTTGTATTAGCTAAGAGTAGGACGAAGTAATTAAAAAAGGCAAAAATGGTTATTCTTGGGCCATAACGTCACTGTCGACAGCTATAATTTCGAACTAGTAAAGGGATTCAAACCTCATTGTTAATATTGACGTCATATACTCGTATGGCACCCAAATGAGCATCCGATAAAAGGTACACCTAGCAGACCATTGCTACATACGAGGGCGGGTCAATAAGTCCGTCACTTTTTGAATTTCTGACCTCTTTACTGAAACAGCAACACTGCTCCTGTCAACAGGCATCTGTCAGTTGACTCCTGTCAAAATTTAAACTTAAACTTGCTGCGTCAGTTAGTTTGTGTTTGACAGCTATTTTTATCAGACTACTCACTAATTTGAGGAGAAAATGGAAAAAAGTGAATTTCGTGTGCTTATTAAGCATTATTTCTTGCGAAAAAAAACCATTACCGAGACCAAGGCTAAGCTTGATAAATACTATGGGGACTCTGCACCATCGATTTCAATGGTAAAAAAGTGGTTTACTGAATTTCGTTGTGGCCGTACAAGCACTGAAGATGCCGAACGTCCTGGACGCCCAGTTGAGGTCTCTACACCCGAAACAATCGAAAAAATTCACGATATGGTGTTGGCCGACCGAAGATTGAAAGTGCGAGAGATTGTGGAAGCCGTAGGGATCTCGCATGGCTCAGTGGTTTCAATTTTGAATGATCACTTGGGCATGAGAAAGCTTTCCGCAAGATGGGTGCCGCGTTTGCTCACAGTCGACCACAAACGCAATCGTGTAACAACTTCACAGGAAGGTTTGGCGTTGTTTAATCGCAATATGGAGGAGTTTTTGCGCCGTTTTGTAACCGTGGACGAAACATGGATCCATCACAACACAGCAGAGAACAAACAACAGTCAAAACAGTGGGTTTCTAAGGGTAAATCGGCGCCAAAGAAGGCCAAGGTGGGTTTGTCAGCCAATAAAGTTATGGCGACTGTTTTTTGGGATGCACGCGGGATAATCCACATTGATTACCTTCAAAAGGGAAGAACAATCAATGGGGAATATTATGCCAACTTATTGGACCGATTCAATGACGATTTGAAAAAAAAACGACCTCATTTGGCCAAGAAAAAAGTTCTTTTCCACCAAGACAATGCAAGGGTGCACACATGTGCAGTTGCCATGGCAAAAATCCATGAATTGGGCTATGAATTGCTCCCTCATCCACCCTATTCTCCAGATTTGGCTCCGAGCGACTACTTCTTGTTCCCAAACCTGAAGAAATGGCTTGGTGGAAAAAGATTTGACTCCAATGATGAAGTCATCTCGCAAACAAAGGCCTATTTTGAGGACCTCGACAAATCATTTTTTTTGGAAGGGATAAAAAAATTGGAGAAGCGTTGGACAAAGTGTATAGAGCTCAAGGGAGACTACGTTGAAAAATAAAATTATTTTTTTATCAAAAAATCTGTGTTTTAATCCAAAAGTCACGGGCTTATTGACCCGCGCTCGTATATACGAGTATATTTTATTTTGCAAGGCACGGGTATTTCTTTAGAATTGTGCAATATATTGTAGAATATAAATATATATATAATATACTTACATAACATATTTACTGAAGATTCAATAAAATATTGCTTAATATAGCTAACATTGGGCAAATATTATTGGGAAAAACTTGATTATGCAATGAATAAACGAAGACAAAAAATAATCTATAATGTCCCGAAGATTGTAAATACTACTGGTCGTTCGCCAAAAATAGTAGAAATGCTGCCTTATCCTCCAACCCAACGTTCGTTTTTAATGGCATTTAAGCTGTCAGCTTTACGGACAATGCAGATCTGCTTGTATTTCGCAGCCAGCTCAACGTTTTCAGATGTCATGCCTTCACGTACACCCACTGAAAAATTATTACAACTCCTTAAGACTTTTCCGAGTAAATGGAAAACGGCTTTCTTCTAGTTCGTCTCTATAAACTGCAGTAAAAATTTCATGGTTGTTCGTAATCTTAATACTGTTGCATATACCTACATACAGGGTGGGTTTTTTAACTTGAGACATCCAAATTACTAGAAAAATACGCGATATCGCGAAAAATGTTACACACAAAAGTCACAAGGTTCTGAAGGGGACATAAGATGGTGACCACGAGTTTGACCTTGAGACCCATTTCCAAGGTCAAATGAAGGTCACTTTTGAATTTTCAAATGATAATTCCTGATTTTCATTGCTCAGTCGTATTCCTCAATGGGGCACACAACTTTGTCTCAAAGGTCTTAGTCATTCAGTGCAAGATACCACTGCACTGGCACGCCTAAATCTTTAATCGGTTTCCAATGTTGTTAGGGTGTTAGAAGGTCAAGATTTGTTTTGAGGAAGTCATTATTGCCTCGAGTGAAGTTAAAACTCAAAGAAATTTCAGATAGAGACAAATTGTCCTAAACTTATCTGAGAGTGTATGATGTGCGCTCTGCCCTTTTTTTTCTACTTGAACGGAACTGCACTTCATTTAGAAGTTCGATATTTGTTTTGAGGAACTGATTATTATTAGTAACGTTTTCCAGATTAATAATGCAGGCTATTTCAATTCAAGGGAAAATTGAAATGATATTGATTTATGGAGAAAGTGGAAGGGACATCGATGGAGCTGTTGCTCTTTACGCCCACGTTTCCCAGACCAGATACGATCGCGCGCTTCCTTTTATCGGGTCATCCAACAATTCACTGGTGAAGGAAGTGTGCAACCAATGAAAAGGAATCGGTCAGATAGGGTGGCTGTTGAGGACAATGAAATAGCAGTGTTAGCTGCCGTTGCACACGATCCTCACATTAGCACTCGCTAAATAAGTCGTGAATCAGGAATTTCTCGAACGACTGTCTGTAAGATATTACATCGGCGTAAATACCATCCTTATCATATTTCTATGCATGAAGAACTTTCTAGTGAGGATTTTCGCAACCGTGTTTCCTTTTGTCAATGAGCACTTCAGCACATTGAACGAGACCCCCTTTTCTTCGCCAAGGTGTTATTCTCTGATGAGTCGATTTTCACCAATCACGGTACGGTCAATCGACATAATATGCATTACTGGGCTACCGAAAACCCTTTTTGTTTGCGACAAGTTGAACGCCAACACCATTGGAATGTTAATGTTTGGGCGGGATAAATTAATAGGTCCATATTTTATTGAAGCAACTTGAATGGCGAAAAGTATGCAGACTTCTTGCGGGACCATCTTCCAGTATTACTAGAAAAACTGCCATTGGAGTTGCGATAAACAATGTGGTTTCAACATGATGGTTGTCCAACCCATTATTCCCAAGTAGCCCGGAGCGTATTGAACAATGTTTACCATCAACGATAGATCGGACGAGGGGGTTCGAGGCAATGGCCTGCTACATCACCTGATCTTACGTCACTTGATTTCTTCTTGTGGGGCTACTTAAAAAGTGAGGTTTACAGAAAAAAGCCAACAACACGTGAGGTCATGAAAAGACGAATAACTGAAGCTTGCCGGAAGATTACGCCAGAAATACTTCTCAGTTCTGTTGGTTCATTTAGAGCGCGGATAGACAAGTGTATTGAAATGAATGGTTACATTTTCGAGCATTTGTTGAAATAGTCTCGGGAAATAAACGTCGAAATGGGAAGAATTCAATGATTCAACAGTGGGAGGTAAGTGGACCCACTCTAATTAATCACCCCGAAGGAAACAAAATACTACTACGTCCACGTCGTTGTTTCTGGGTTATGCTAAAGGCAGTATGTAAAAACAAATGACAAGCCTACGAGCAATACGACTGGGCAATGTAAATCAGGAATTATCATTTGCAAAATCAATAGTGACCTTCGTTTGACCTC
The DNA here is from genome assembly GCA_963966105.1 of Volucella zonaria. Lineage (NCBI taxonomy): Eukaryota > Metazoa > Arthropoda > Insecta > Diptera > Syrphidae > Volucella > Volucella zonaria. The sequence goes on along the minus strand of OZ014532.1, from coordinate 40,110,295 downwards.
GAAAATGGGTCTCAAGGTCAAGCTCGTGGTCACCATCTTATGTCCCCTTCAGAACCTTGTGACTTTGTCTGAAACATTTTTCGCTATATCGCGTATTTTTCGAGTAATTTGGATGTCTCAAGTTAAAAACCTCATCCGGAATACAAATTTTGACCAATAATATTGAAACGTGTAAAAATAAAAAAAATTGACAATTTGTGCAACAATATTAGAGACGTTCAATAATGTGGAATTGGATGAATAATAGCTATTTTCGCTGTTTCTTATGTACAAAGAAGTCTGAGGTGGTGAATACTTAGGAGAAACTTAAATGGAAAGCAAATGAAGTTTCTTTGAAATACCTGGCTGCCATTTCAACTCACACTTTTGTTCACTGCTTTTTTATATCTACTTGAAGACTTATTCTTTTATGCTATGTATATAAACAATTTGGATTTCGAATTAATTCATTCTGCAAGAAATACAGTCTTTTGGGTCAAATAAAATATGTACCTTCAGTAATGTCTTCCAAATGAACAATCCATAACCTTTTATATAATGCGTAGCGTATAAATATATGTATGCATTTCAAGTCCAGCAACTTTATTATTTTTTCAATTTGAATTCAAGCCGACATTAATTTCTTTTTTTTTTTCATTCAATAAAACTCTTGCCACTGGCAACAAGTATAATAATAACCGTTAATTTGCATCCTTAACCTCAATGCGCAAATAATTCTATTGAAATAATTCTTGCAAGTGAAAGAAATAAACAGATATAGAGTCTGTATCAATGAATCAGTTCCACCAGTACTGACTGCTGGGTACATCGATCGAACTCAGAAGCATCCTCGTGCATTATAAATAGTTTTGTTTTCCACGCCATTTTTCATTCACATTCACCATGTAATGCAACGTCCTTCGCATGAGGATTCAATTCAATTCATTCTCCTCCCGCTCGTACCTACAAGGGCAAGAAAGGATTGCGATTGATCCTTGTTGGGATTCCACTTTTTACTTTTATGGCACGTTAAGTCGTTTTTTTTTTTACCTCATCTCCTTTTGAATCCTTGGGCGGACTTTAGAAGCAGATGAAGTGGGATACAGATACATATATTTTTTCTGCTGCTTTGATTTATTAAGGACGTTCGAATAATGTTTACCCGTAAATATTTCAAAAATAAAATGTGACTTTTTGTTAGATCTAGATTAAGACATTTTTAGGTTTACATACGAGCAGATTCTTATTTTACTTTTCAATTTGGATACGTATACATACCTACATGTGTTATGTATAGATAAATACACTAAGATACAAAAATTTTTAAAGAACTAAATCCTTTACACTATCCACAAGGTGTCCTTTTTTAAAGATACATACTCGTAATACAAATTCGATTTGCATTCACTTACCCCTGAACTCATCTTTGTAGGTTTTGTTTTTATAGTCCCAAATACCCCAGTGACTCTCCGCATCCCATGATGGTAAACACATTAGCATATGCCTGCCGCATTGGTTTGAGAGTTTCGCATAATTCCTTTGATAATGATGCTAAAAAAATCACACGACCGTACGAGTCAAAAAATACTTTTTTAACATACCGACCTTAAGAGGCAGCGAGTGCCTCCTAATATCGTCCTTCATAGGTGGATAAGTTTCACAGGGATGTAAAAATAAGTCATGGCTCTATATATTTCATCCATTTAAATACATCTGGTTAAATTTGATGAATGAGTATTGATTGGAAGTTTTTTGGTTTCTCGAAAATCTAAGAGTGTCACGGAGGGATTATAGCCGATAGAACGATGCTAAGGTTAACAAAGCATACCTTCATCCGACCGTATTTTACAGATATGCAGAATAATACGCCAAAAATACTTAGGCACCAACTCTGACTTTGACTTTGACTATATTCCCTTCCCTACATGGTTTTGTTTGTTATAGTTTGTGCCCTTAAGATGATTTACATCCTACAAAATTTCCGATCGTCAATGTCGATGTCCTTTCAGTCTCCTTAATCACAGAATTTGCGAGCACCTCTTATACTTTTTGAAGCCCCACCTTGAGCGACTATTGTTATGCGGTTGTGGACACACCTCATCAAACCAGAGGCTTATGGTCTTCGGGTTAAACCTAATACATCAGATATTCAGAATACCTTAGGTGTACCTTTGCGTCAGCCATTATGTGAACAATTGGCTTGTCGAAGTGTGCGCTAGTTATGATGACATTTCAACTCGCCGTTGTCGAAAATGGTGTTATGCAGGCTATGTTTCCCAACTGTTTTATCGAAAATGATTTCCTTTCCTAACTTGGTGCTTAAATTACCACGGTCGATCTTGGGACATTGTTTGTTGGTTTTATTGATGAGCTCATAGAAGCAATCTGAGAAATAGACATCATTCTCCCCTATGGGAGCTTAGGTGCATGCTCATTTAACCTTGATACGAATCGTAATCAAGCTTTCGCATGCCTAAAACTCTGATGATAACCCAGCTTCTAAATAGACCTTGTTTTCTCTTCTATGGTGGAATCGCTCTATATCTCACAGGTTTCCATCCTTTTTCCACTAGATCTCATCGCATTTGGATATCTGCATTAAATTATTGGATTCCGCTAATTGTTCATTTGCATATGACCTGCTATGTAATTTACCTTAGAAGAGTAATACCATCCACATCTGATGCTGTTAAGGTTGCTTCACTGGATACCGGATTTTTTCGGATTCAAAAAACCAACCCGGTGGTCCAAACGAGCATCACCATTGGTTTGTTGGAACAACTGCTATCACTGTTCCTTTTTCGACTTTCGGCATGATGCTGAACAATCATTAACTAACTGATCTCCGAATGTGTTCCAGTAACTTAAATGAGTTAAAATTGCATTCACAATCTCAAAATTGTAAGTAAGCCTTTATTAAATTTTAAAAACGGCACAAAAGCAAATTAATTCTTAATCTATATAGCAAATCGTATACGAATACATACCTTAGGGTCTTATTCTTATTTCAAGAACGGTAATAAAGTTTTTAATTATTTTATTTATTACACTGCCAGCTTCTGCTTTTATATGGTACAGATCAAGGCAGTAGTCAATCAATTACGCTTACAATTTGTCATTTCCATGTGATTTAGCATCTGCGTTGGCTTAATTTCTTCAACTAAATATATTTATTGTTATTCCTCGGGTGTCCCTTGACATAAGCCTTGGGCTAACCGAATGGTATTTGAAAATCAGCTTTTTTGCATATCGTCCAGTCATGAGTTTTAAGCCTTGATATTTTCCAAAATCAATAAGTCCGTGACTTTTGGATTAAAACACAGATTTTTTGATAAAAAAATAATTTTATTTTTCAACGTAGTCTCCCTTGAGCTCTATACACTTTGTCCAACGCTTCTCCAATTTTTTTATCCCTTCCAAAAAAAATGATTTGTCGAGGTCCTCAAAATAGGCCTTTGTTTGCGAGATGACTTCATCATTGGAGTCAAATCTTTTTCCACCAAGCCATTTCTTCAGGTTTGGGAACAAGAAGTAGTCGCTCGGAGCCAAATCTGGAGAATAGGGTGGATGAGGGAGCAATTCATAGCCCAATTCATGGATTTTTGCCATGGCAACTGCACATGTGTGCACCCTTGCATTGTCTTGGTGGAAAAGAACTTTTTTCTTGGCCAAATGAGGTCGTTTTTTTTTCAAATCGTCATTGAATCGGTCCAATAAGTTGGCATAATATTCCCCATTGATTGTTCTTCCCTTTTGAAGGTAATCAATGTGGATTATCCCGCGTGCATCCCAAAAAACAGTCGCCATAACTTTATTGGCTGACAAACCCACCTTGGCCTTCTTTGGCGCCGATTTACCCTTAGAAACCCACTGTTTTGACTGTTGTTTGTTCTCTGCTGTGTTGTGATGGATCCATGTTTCGTCCACGGTTACAAAACGGCGCAAAAACTCCTCCATATTGCGATTAAACAACGCCAAACCTTCCTGTGAAGTTGTTACACGATTGCGTTTGTGGTCGACTGTGAGCAAACGCGGCACCCATCTTGCGGAAAGCTTTCTCATGCCCAAGTGATCATTCAAAATTGAAACCACTGAGCCATGCGAGATCCCTACGGCTTCCACAATCTCTCGCACTTTCAATCTTCGGTCGGCCAACACCATATCGTGAATTTTTTCGATTGTTTCGGGTGTAGAGACCTCAACTGGGCGTCCAGGACGTTCGGCATCTTCAGTGCTTGTACGGCCACAACGAAATTCAGTAAACCACTTTTTTACCATTGAAATCGATGGTGCAGAGTCCCCATAGTATTTATCAAGCTTAGCCTTGGTCTCGGTAATGGTTTTTTTTCGCAAGAAATAATGCTTAATAAGCACACGAAATTCACTTTTTTCCATTTTCTCCTCAAATTAGTGAGTAGTCTGATAAAAATAGCTGTCAAACACAAACTAACTGACGCAGCAAGTTTAAGTTTAAATTTTGACAGGAGTCAACTGACAGATGCCTGTTGACAGGAGCAGTGTTGCTGTTTCAGTAAAGAGGTCAGAAATTCAAAAAGTGACGGACTTATTGACCCGCCCTCGTATTTTAAATATTCTGTACTAGCGGTAAACGGCGATTCAATTTGTCGTAATCTCATTCTTATCTAATTCTTAAATAGTACTTAGTAAATTCAGATTGATTGGTTGTGCCAATCGGATTGCTTACTCCTCCGCTTTTAAGCTATCTTACCTTGGGGTATCATTGCAACGCATATCCTGTCAGAAGACTTTACGCAAGGGAATCCAATCCAATATCGTACAGGTCGTATAGATTACCTTGAAGGAGCAGCCTATGATTAGAATATTAAAAACGATTCACATTAATAAGTGCATCAAAAGATGAGACAAGTGAAAGCAACAAACAATTTTTTAAATACAACCTTAAGATTGTTTTCAGCATAGTTCTGTAGGCTTAGCTCATTAGATCAGAGCCTACATGTTGGGTATGTGGTAAATAAAAAATTCACGGAGTTCACAAACTTGTTTATTTAAATTAAACTTTTAATTAACATTTGAAACTTAACATTCGAAAAATAAATTTCGGAGATCGAAAGAAGTGTGCGTTTCACTCTAGGAAATGACATATGGCATAAATATTGTTTTGCCGCACTTTTGATAGAGACAATAAATGTCTGTATATAACACTATATAACCAACATCTGTCAATGGACATAGGCTGACTGACTCAATATGCACAAAAGTTAAGTTCGAAATCCAGATTATCTAATAATCAATCAACAGGTAAAATATATACGAGGGTCGTTCAATATATTCTCGGTATCGATATGAAGGAAAATGCGAATTCAATTTAAATTGTTTTTATTTTTCAATATGATCTCCCCTAATATCAATGCATTTGTTACATCTTGAGATAAGCTTTTTTAAACCCTCAAAAAAATAAATTTCCTCTTTCTCTGCAAAATACCGACTTGAGTTCTTCATCATCCGAAAATCTTTTTCCACGAAGACATTTTTTCAAATCCGGAAACAGGAAATAATCAATAGGGGCAAGGTCTGGACTATAGGGTGGGTGTTGGATTCCTTTGAAACCACAATCTCGCGCAGCAGCCTTGGAAACTCGCGCCGTGTGAACAGGAGCGTTGTCATGAAGAAGCAATACACCCGCTGCGAGTTTACCCCGTCTTTTCTTTTTAATTTCCTCCCGCAAATTATGCAAAGTGGAAGCGTAGGATGTGGCGTTAATGGTTTCACCATCAACTCAATGAGCAAGATTCCCTTTGAGTCCCAAAAAACTGTGGTCATGAGCTTCCCGTCAGACGGAGTGACTTTGAACTTCTTCGGGGGGTCTGTTCCTTTTTTGCTTTCAGGGTCATAGTGGTGGACCCATGTTTCGTCCCCAGTAACAATTCGATCCATAACACCGTCCGCGTTCTCACTACACATCTCCAAAAGCTCTCTACAGCATGCGATTCTCACTTTTTTCTGAGGCGCTGTGAGCATTCGTGGCACCCACCTTGCACTGACCTTTGAAAGGTTAAGATGGTCATGAAAAATGGTGTGAATGGTACCAATTGAAAGCTTGCTGATCTCTGCCATCATTTTCACCTTTATTCGGGCATCCTCAAGAACAAGTTTTTCGACTTCTTTGATGCTTTCTCCCGTACAAGCAGTAGCCGGGGCGCCGGAGCGGGGGTCGTCTTCAATGCTCTCTCTGCCTCTCTTGAATTCACTTGACCACTTTTGCACAGTTGATAATGAAGGTGCGGAACCCTGGTAAATAGCCACCATCTCTTCATGAATAGTTTTTTGACTTTTTCCTTGCTTAGTGAGAAATTTAATTACAGCGCGATGCTCAATTTTCACCATCATCGTCTCAGTTGCCATTATGATTCTGTTTAGCTAGAGATAAAACGCGAATTAATAATCACATTTATATGAAATTTTACATGAATGCACTAAAATAATAGTATTACTTGATAAATAAGTCAATTTATATATGCAACCACAGCTTCACCCCGATACCGAGAATATGTTGAACGCCTCTCGTATGTCTTAAATGGCGTAAAAATCGGCGCGGAATACTTCTAATCTAACCAATGTACTGATGCAGATATCACTCAAATGACAATCACTATAATCGCAGGAGAAGCAATGCATTTTTTTCCGATTCCGATGCCGCCTCCATCAAATTTAAAAAAATTGACAATAGGTCATCAGAAGTGTCATCTGCGAAATTTTTTGGATTGAGTTTAATTTTTTGGATTGACGAAGAAATATAGCAAACAAGAAGCATACAAAACGCTCCTGCTCAAGTGGATGAGATTCTCAGACAAGAAAGGTGTTGGGATATTTAAAGAAAGGAACCTGAGAAGAACACGCCAAGCCAGGATTGGTGATGAAAACCAAATATCTGTCAGGCGGAATAGTATACTTTATAATCGTATGTATGTATAGAGTACCCGACACCCGTTAACATGATAAGAGGCATATTTTAATTTAGGAATAACAAGGCTGTTGGAGCTGACAATCTCATGGAACAAGAGATGTGTATCAGCGTATTAAATGGTCTTATCCGACAATATAACTGATAAGAGGTTCCAGCTATGGCAGGTTTGTTTTACTCACCGCATTCGTATTTTTAAAAACGTCTGCTAGTTACGAGCCAATTTCGGTTTGTACCAGAGAGTCTGTACTTTCGAGTTGACGTAAGTGATATTTGATTTTTTCTAAAAATTCCAACAAAAATCATAATTTTTTTCAAATGAACTATTCTGGTATTCTTATGAATTTGTTGTAGTTCTACATTCCATCATGAAACACTCTAAATATTCATCTCGTTCTCAAGTTTGATGGATTTAGTTCCTCTTGAAAGCGTGTCCAGTTTGATTTTCCCGGATTTCTACTCTTCATTTTACCGCTGAGACGGAATTCGGTGAACGAAGAGTCCCACATGGACAGTTAATCACGAGTTTTTAACGGATAATTACCGAACTTATTATTTGTTGTCTTCTTTTTGGAAGTTGTGTGATAGGCAATCTGGTGATCAATTTAAATGAAAATATGAAGTGTAGGGGATAGTTCAGAGTCAGAACAAGATAATTTAAGTTAATTAAAGTAATCTAAGAGCATTTTCTGTTGCATAGGCTAATTAGAATATAATTACAAATTTAAATGAAAAAACGCTATCACAAAATATACTCATAATTCTATCGTATTTCATATTCAACGATTTCGAGTACATACTGTCACTAATAATGGCAGATGAGTACCACTGCCATTATCAGTGGCATAATACATCTCCGATGCGTTTTTCCTAATACATACATGGATTCTGTATTGATGTAGAGTAAGGGGTCCAACCTTTTTGTTTCCCTGGGCCACATTGGAAGTTTTGTGCCACAAGCATATTACCATAGCTGGTAAGCGGAAAAAAAAATATATATAGTTTTCATGTTTAAGTAATTTAAAATTTATTAGTTTATAAATTTATTAGTTTACAAATTTTATCATTACAAAAATAGAACATGAAATTCTTTTAACATTGTTTTATACATTTTATATATAAATCCATATAATAAAATTAATGTGATACTTGACATTGAAGTTGAGAAACTAATTCGTCAATATCTGGTTCGATTGACGTGGTTGCAATTCTCAGGCAGCCCTCATGATGTTTATCCACCATGTTGGTTCTAATTTTAAGCTTGTATGTTTCATTCTTGAAAATAGTTGTTCACTTCCAATGATGACATGAATAACGCATGACTGTGCAGTGCGGGATATTTGTCTCAGGCAGGTATGATTTATAAAAGTCCAACAAAGAAACGTGATCAAATTTCTCTTTAAGTTGGATGTCAGATTGGAACTCTATACATTCCATTTGAAAATTTGCTGCCAGCATAACTATACGACTGCAAATGGAGTCGCAAAAATACGAAAATTTTGATTATTTGTCCGAAAATCCTGAAATCTATTTTCGCAGTCTTGTATCAAATCGAAAAGTAAGCCGGCATATTTTTCCCTATTTTTAGAAAAATGTTTGGAAAACGTGCTGAAATGCAAAAAGTTGTTTGCATTTAATTGGGTCCGCCAGAATTTTAGTTTTACCTGGAAAGCGTTTATTGTTCTATACATCGTAGTGATCAGTTGGTTTTTGCCTTGATGACGCGTGTTTAAGTCATTTAAACGAACAGTCAAATCTACCAAAAATGCTAAATCTGTAAGCCAGTCGGCATTGTCAAGTTCTGGGACAGATTTGATTGCATTAGGTATGTCATAAAATCTTTTTAGCATTTGTTCACGACTGAGCCAATTTAATTCTGTAAAGTATACGATATCGCCATACTCAGCATCAATATTTTTGGAAAATTCCTTGAATTGGCGATGATTCAATCCCCGGGCTCTTATAAAATTTACAGTCTTGACGACGATTTGCATAACATGATCCATTTTTAAAGCTTTTCCGCATAAATTTTCTTGGTGTACTATACAATGGTACTTCATCAAACGAGAGTTTTCGACAGCAATGGCATCGTCTTCTTTTAATTTTACAAGCCCATCTTTTTTACCGATCATAACTGGGGCACCATCCGTAACTACTCCAGATATATTGGAAAGTGACAAAGAAAATCGTGTTAATGTTTTTGTCACTCGTAAATCTGTTGATTTTGTCGTGTCTTTTAATGGCACTAAAGAAGCCATTTCTTCAGTTACGCTATATTCGCATTAATCCCTCTAATAAAAATGGCAAATTGAGCCGTATCATTAGCATCAGTACTTTCATCCATGGCTAAAGAATAAAATTTAAAATCACGGGCTTTACTTTTCAAATCGTTTTCGATCGATTTCCCAAGATCGTCAATTCTTCTGGCAATAGTTTGATGAGACAATCTGATTTTAGAAATATCATCTTTCTTGTCTGGATTGCTTTCCATGCAATCCTTAATAAACTCGCCATCGAAAATGGTTTTGATTTTTTGGCGATTAAATTTGCGACTACATAACTAGTCTTCACAAATGATTCTGTCTCAGTTGTAACATTGCTAAAAAATTTTTGTTGAGATGTAAGACATTTTTTTAGCACCAATAAATGGTCTTTGCGACACTTTCCTTGATATGCATCGAATTTGGAAGCATAATGTCTTTTCAAATTATACTCTTTGAAGACAGGTATTGAAACACGACAAATTAAGAAGAGTGCCTCACCTTTCGCCTCAAGAAAAAAGTAGTTCTCTGTCCATTTTTCATTAAATAACCTTCGTTCATCGATATATTTCCATTTCTTTTCTTTTTGTTGAGACGTAGTGGACATGCTGAAGCGAAAAGGTTTAAACAATTAATTTTGTACAGGTAACGACTAGGATGATAACAGAAATAATTGATAATGTTTATTTTTATTAATGAACAGCAAGAACATAGAAACGTAGGAAGCTGTATAGTGAAGTAAACAAGAATATGCACATACTTACTTGTCTTAAAATGTAACACTTATCTTACAACGACAGTTAAAAACCGATATACTCGTATGTATCAGTAACCGCTTAGTTTTATTCACTTAAGTCACTTTCAAATTAACTGTTTTACTGTAGCCAAAACGCGTACGACAAACTGTACGCAAAAAATTACGAAATGTACAACGCGATACCAAAAAAAGGGTGGCTGGAAGAAAAATGTCGCTTGACAAACAAGAAAACAGTGTAGCTGAGCGAGCAACGCAAACAGAAAGAACGAAGGAACTCACTGTTCTATTTCTGTTGTTTGTTACTTCGTAGCTGTAGCATAAAAGCGCACACAACATTCCTCAGAAAAATGGACATGCTTTAGTAACCTAAAAAATATTCTCGGGCCGCATCGAGACTTACCTTGGGCCACATGCGGCCCGCGGGTTGAACAGCCTTGATGTATGAGTAGAGTATTTTCCATTAACCAAATTTAAATGGAAATAGAGAAGAGCGTTGGAGATAATAGTTCGTTTGTACAAGGTGGGTCAAAAGTAGTGTGATTATGTGAATTAACTGCCATTTTGATCGAACTGAAACATTTGGGCTCTGTTTTCACGAAAGATTTATCTAAAGGTCTAAAATTAAGTTGAAAAAATGATATCGATCAAATGTCCACCTCCTAAGTTGATGCACATTTGTGGTCGTTTTACGGCATTTTGAATTGTTACTCGCAAAACACCTGGCTCCAAATTGATGATTTCTTCTTCAGTGTTGCCTTTCAAGACTTGCAAAGTTTGTGTTTATTGTAGTAAACGCGAGATTTCAAAAAGCTTCAAAGGAAGAAGTTTGGCGCAGTTAGATCTTTTGATTTGGCGGCCAGTTCAAATCGCCAAAACGGGAGGTCACACCGTCTGGAAATTTCTGATCAAAATCTCCATCGTTGTCCGAGCTGTGTGGGCTCGAGACCCAATTCACCAACTTGCGGCAAAAATAACACGTATATCTCTCCTCGTCCTCAAAAAAATAAAACCAATCATTTTTTCACTGCAAACGCCGCACTAAACAGTCACTTTGAGGGGATGTACTATAATGATTCTTCGTGCAATTCATGAGGATTCTCCGTGCCCCAGAAATGCAAATTTTTTTTACTCACATAACATCTTATGTGGAAATAGGCTTCGTCGCCCATTATGATTTTGGATACGAAATCATGCTCCTCTTGCACCAGGTTTAACAGAGCATGAGAGTAAGCAATGACGGTCAGCAGCCAGCAATTGGTGAACGGTTTGCACTTTATAAGGGAACGTCTTTAGATTTTTCACCAAAATTCGACGCAACGAACGTCTGCAGATGCCAAATTATGTACATCATTGTCTCGTCAATGTTTGTGGACTCTCTCTGACGGCATCGGCCACAAAAGCCATGCTCTCGGTCGAACGAGCAATACGGGGACGGCCACTTCTTGCGAGGTCTCAAGTGGACCCAGTTTGCACGAGACGCTTAGTCCAACGCTAGAACGGCGAGAAAAACGACGACGAAATTCAAAGTACGGTAAAACAACAGACCGGAAAATAGTCAAATAAGCAGTAACAATAATTCCGCGTTCCTCAGAGATATATCGCCCCATAGCTTCTTGTCAGCTAATTCTCTATCTGTCTAGAATATAATTGTCATAGCACAATGACACTTGATGTCATTTGCAAAAAGTATGGCGCATTCACATTATGACATAAGTTTTGCCCTACCTTGTAGTTCTAAGTACAATTTGCTGTATATAAAAACATCTTTAGACTAATGTCTAACCAGAGCTTCTTTTAAAGCCTTAAGATCTTTGACTATAAAGTCTTGTCGGTAGCAATTCAAAGCATTTTTAAAATAATAATTTAAACTTTTTCTTAGTGCATTTGGCTTAGTAATTTATTTTATGGACTATAAAATTAAAGGCTTACACTCCGAGAAGGGAAAGAAGTCACACCTATGGTTGTAGGATGGATAAAGATTAGTATGATTGGATAAGTTTTTCGTTTCGGTTGAACAAAATAATATGAAACAATATATGGTTTCAGTAGAAACCAACGTGGACTTCTGCTTTGTCTGTTTGACAACAGACTCGTAACATGCAACATATTCGTTTTGAAGTACAGTTTTATGTTTTCCAGTAATCAAGAAATTGAAGTTCTCCATATACAGTAAATATTGAAACTGATTTATATCGTTCTAAACGACTTACCAAAAAAATACCATCATAATTCAAATTTGCTTTACTAACAAACGCGGCAATCATTAAAAGAGTGTAAAATTTGACACGGTATAAAAAAAAAAGACAAAATAACAATGTTCCTTAGGAGCCACTAATCGGATCATAAAGCATGTGCTACGAGTAACTTAAGCAGCAGTGCAAAGTGAACCAATTTAAAAAAAATGTAATCCGGAACAGATGTGATTCCGTTCGGATATACTCGTATAAATTTGTTTGGTTTATATAGGCGACCTTGAACGATAAAGTAGAACAGTGTTCATGTTACAGCACACCCTTTATTGCAAATCCACGTACCCACGCACCAAGTATAGAAAATGTATTTGGATAGAAGATTAAGGCTTACCACTGATTGCGTTGTCAACCTCAAGTACTACCCCAAACTGTCTGTTGGTTTCGAATAAATATACTTCACTTCGTTATATCTACCATCCTTCGTGCTGATGATATTGGGGCTTACCAAGCTTTCAGTTATCTACATGTGTGACAGTTGCTTCTTATTATAGATGTACTTGGGAGGATGTTGATTCATTAGGGAAATATCTAGCGTGTATCATACTCTAAATAGGCTCTGAAGCAGTATGTGTGTTTAATCAAATGACTTCCTCTCCCTACAGGGGGCTTTTCGATTTGGGTAAAATTTATGATATTTTCGAATACCACATTGTGCTCTTGCACAAGTAAAGTTAAAATATTTAAGTGTTATATTCCGAAATATATATCTTTTGGAAAATCCTGCCCGATATGTAGTATCAAGAGCATTTTTAAGGCAAGCGTTATAAAAATTTTAGGTGTGCGTTATCTTTATGATATTCATTAGGATGAGTAGTGATAAATCTTGGACACACTTGAGCCGACTTTTTGCAGACTTTGCTGAAATGTAAATTATGCCTTCCATGCAATTTAAGTAGGGGAACATATCCACTAAAAAAGTGACGCCTTCTATTTTATTAAATGCTCCTGCTTTGTGCAGCGTAGAACTATAATCTTGCATTGTAAAAAATGCTAACTCATTTCAAGAAGCTTAAAGTATGGGTAAACGTATGGGTTTACCTCATGAAGAACGATAGAAGCCATCATCCTCTGTTGTAATGAAAGCTGTGGATTAATGGTTGATGATGCTAAAGGTGATGAAAATCTAATGTGAAATTTGAAATATCAACAAATAAAGTTTAGCGAAAAGTCTTTTGGACGTTCATATGCTCAAGATGGCAACTTAACAATATCACAATTCTTATTCTAATCTTAATACATACGAGTATATAAAAGAGAGTGACGTTAGTTACTACGCTTATAACTCAAGAACGCCTTTACCGATTTCAATGATTCGCACCAATTCGGACTGGTTTCCGGCTAAACAAGAAGAATACCCAAGAAAATTCCCGAAAAATCTCCGAACAAAAAAAAATATGAACAAATTTCATATGTGCATACATTTTATATGGAGCGATTTTACGACGCCATCTTCATGATAGATGACGTTTATGTTTACGTTACGTTGTGACAATTTTTTTTGGTCAATGTTTTGCGAAAATTGTTTTTGCACCAAATTTGTGTGACAATTGTTTTTGTAGCAATTTTCTTTGTCACACATTAAAAACGAACATGATTTCAAATGCTGGTTCCGGTATTGCTAGTAGATGGCGTTGTGTGCATCAACTTTAGACAGCTGATTCATTTGCACAGTCTTTCCATCGCATACTATTGTGCTGTGCAGACGTGTGTTGTGATTTATCAGCATTTTTTCAAGTTTTATCAAATTTTTATCAGCTTTCGACAGTAATTGTAATTCAGTTTGATTTAATACATTGTTTTGAAACGATTTTTCGTGAAAATTATCAGCGAAAAGTGATTTCATGGAGGTAAGTTCAGTTTGATGAAGTGCACATTGTGAATGGTTATGTTCTTTGTGATTGCGTACGCATCGACAATCAATCCAAACGTTAATTTCAGATTGTGCAATTCATTTTTAGGTGGATTACTTTGAAAATCAATTCGAATTCGCTGTTCATTTCATTCTGATTGATCATTTTGGTGTGGAATTCTATTTTCAAACGGTAAGTTTCCAACGAAGATGTTTATTTTGTGTGGTTATGACATTTGTGCACATGTATTGGGTCTACAAGTAAGTTTCCAGCGTTTGTCAGAGATGGCGCCACCAGTGGATCCCGGGCAGAAATGTCAGACCCCATGTGTTTTATTTGTAGGTTTTGTATATGTCAACAACTTTGCAGCGTTATATTTGAGCAGTTCTATCGGTGTCGTACATTTTATCGAGCAAAATCATGGCAAGTTTCCAGCCAAATAAACGTCATTTGCGGGAAGCGCTGCTCTTATTCTTTAATATGAAGAAAAGTGCGGCTGAGGCCTATGGTTTGCTTTCGGAAACTTATGGGGCGGAATGTATTGGTGAATCGACGTGCCGCAAGTGGTTCAAACGGTTCAAAAGTGGTGATTTTGGAGTTGAAGACAAAGATCGCCCCGGAAAGCCGAAAAGTTTTGAAGACGAGGAATTGGACGCTTTACTGGATGAGGATCCGTGTCAGATTCAAGAAGAACTTGCTGCATCATTGGGCGTCACGCAACAAGCCGTTTCCCTGCGCCTAAAGTCACTGGGATTCATTCAAAAGGTTGGAAACTGGGTGCCGTACGAATTGAAGCCAAGAGACGTCGAACGGCGATTTTGCATGTCCGAAATGTTACTGTGGCGGTATAAAAATAAATCATTTTTGCATCGTGTTGTCACTGGGGATGAGAAATGGATTTATTATGATAATCCTAAACGCAGAAAATCGTATACAAAGCACGGCGAGCCCGCCCAATCGACGTCGAAACGAAATATTCACGTGAATAAGGTCATGCTCTGCATATGGTGGGATCAAAAGGGTGTCGTATACTACGAACTGCTTCCGAGTGGTGAAACCATCAAAGGACTATTATATCGAACCCGACTAATTCGTTTGAAGTGGGCATTAAAAGAAAAACGGCCAGAATATGAGACCTGGCATGAGTCCGTCATTTTTCATCACGACAACGCTCGGCCACATGTTGCGGTTTCGGTGAAAAACTATTTGAAAAATAGTGGATGGGAAATTCTGCCTCACCCGCCATACAGTCCAGACTTGGCACCATCTGACTAGCACTTGTTTCGTTCGATGCAGAACGCTCTTACGGGAATACGCTTCAGCTTAGTAGAGGAAATCAAAAATTGGCTCGATACGTTCTTGGGCTCGAAAGACGAGAAATTCACAAATTGCCAGAAAGATGGGGGAAAGTTGTAGCTTCCGATGGACGATACTTTGAATAAAGCATTGTGACTATGTTTTCATAATAAAACTTCAAATTTTGAAAAAAAAAAAACGCTGGAAACTTACTTGTAGACCCAATATATATCGATAATTCCTTAACTGATTTTATGACATTCATTTCTCAGTGTTATTCACAATGCCGCGAGCCAGAAAACCTAATCTTTCGCATCGAACCCGTAATGCAATTGAATACGGATGAAGAAATCGAACGAGAACAGCGTCGTGTTAGTATGGCCCGACTTCGTGCATCACAAACGCAAGATGAAAGACAGGCGGCAAATGAAACGGCTCAGTTAACAATGAGAAATCGTCGAGCAAATCAAACAACTCAACAATCGCGTGAAAATCGAAATCAACGCGTAAGAAGAAGTGCTTCAAGTGTTGATTTGAATCGAGTAGCGTTTCATTACGATTGCACAGTTGATTACAGCTCGCATCCTTCCGTTCAAATTGACCCAGTGGAGGTTGTGTGCAACCATTGCGGTGCTTTGAAGTTCGCTTGAGAAATGCCTGGACTGTGCTGTCTCAGTGGCAAGGTTAAATTACGACCATTGCCCTTGCCAATAGAGACGTTTCATTCTTTGCTTCGTGGTGGAACACCAAATTCACGTCATTTTCTATCGAACACTCAGAAATATAACGGATGCTTTCAAATGACTTCATTTGGAGCAGATATTATTGATGAACGCAGATTCAATCCGACATTCAAGGTAATAAAAGATTAAAGAAATTAAATTTAATTAAAGAAATTAAGATTAAATAAATTAAAGAAAATCATTTATTCTAATTTCGTCATCAACTCTACAGATCCAAGGCCAAATTCGCCATCGAATTGGATCATTGCTACCGCTTGAAGACGCACAACATAAATTCCTCCAAATCTACTTCATGGGCAATGTGGAAATTCAACTTGATCAGCGCCAAACAATCAATACGTCAATGAGAAGAGGAATTCTTCGAGATCTGCAGCAGCTACTTGATCAACATCATGCATTGGTTCGGTTATTCAAAACGGCGTTGGATCGAATGCCAAGTGATGACTATAAAGTCGTGATCAGAGTGGATAAACGACCTGCTGGAACGCACGAACGCCAATTTAACGCTCCAACAATAGATAAGGTTGCAGTTGCGATTGTTGGCAAAAATCTGGAATCACGCGATATTGTGCTCACACGTCGGGACTCTGTTGTAACGAATATCCGAAACACATAGTTCATACGATGCATTGCAAAACCCACTGATGTTTTGTCAAGGAGACGATGGATATTATATCAACATCAAGATGATAAATCCATTGACCGGTGAGTATCGATATCATAATAATTTTCATTTCAATATGACACTAATGTCACCGATATCATTCTAGGTGAGGAAACCACCAAGAAGGTCAGTGCAATGAATTTTTACGCGTATCGCTTGATGATTTGCCTAAATGTCGATAACTAACATATTTGCTCCGATTTCGCAGATTGTTTCAGCAATTTTGCGTTCATATGTATGCCAAAATAGAAGCGGTGCGCCTCCTTTTTATCAGTTTAAATCAAACCAAACTACGTACGGAGGAGCACATTCACTTACGCGATGCAATTTGCACCGAAGGAAATGCAGCTGATATTGGTCGGTTGACCATTTTACCGGCGACGTTCGTTGGCAGCCCACGTCATATGCATGAATATGCACAAGATGCAATGACATATGTACGTTATTACGGCCGTCCAGACCTGTTCATCATCTTCACGTGCAATCCAAAGTGTATAGAAATTGTTCAACTGCTGCTTCCTGGCCAAACATCAAGTGATCGGCACGATATCACCGCACGTGTATTCAGACAAAAAATCCGGTCGCTGATGGACTATATTGTTAAGCATCGTGTCTTTCGGAATACTCGATGTTGGATGTATTCGATTGAATCGCAAAAAAGAGGCTTGCTCATTTAGTTAGTCGGAAGAATGAAACCAGACCAAATTGATGACATCATATATGCCGAGATTCCTGATCCCGAAACCGATCCAGACTTGCATGATGTCGTAATTACAAACATGATTCATGAACCATGTGGCTCCATTAATCTACAATCACCGTGCATGGTCGACGGCAAGTGTTCCAAGCGTTATCCACGAAATTTGACTGATGAGACCATCACTGTCAACGATGGTTATCCACTGTATCGCCGTCGATCTTCTGATGATGGCGGTAGAACAATCACAGTCAAAGTGAAAGGAAATGATTTCGTGGTCGACAACTCTTGGGTTGTTCCGTATTCGCCACTTCTTTCCGAAACATGGAAGGCGCATTGTAACGTAGAGTATTGCAATTCAGTGAAGTCCATCAGGTACATCTGTAAATATGTCACGAAAGGCAGTGACATGGCGGCTTTTGGTCTTCAAGCTCCTGATATCAATGATGAAATCATGCGCTGTGAAATTGGTCGATACGTAAGCTGCAATGAAGCGATTTGGCGCGTATTCTTATTCAAGCACTTCGTACGAACTTGATTGTATGTTCTTCAAAAAAAAATAAAGCACATGAAACATATATCTTGGCCACGGTATTAGCTTTATTGGAGAAAGATTTAGACCATTATTATTGTCTTTAGTTAAATGTGATTTCGGGGCTTGCTCAAATAAAGCGCAAGTTGAAGTCTATTTTTTAATCACGCCCAAGTCGCTAATCGTCATACATATGTATGTATACCTATGTTCAGTGGAAATAATCCAAGGGTGTTAAATCACATGACTTTAGAGGCCAGTTCACAGATCCATTACGCAAAATTATTCATTCATCGAATGTTCACTTTAGTAAACTGATTATGGTGCGCGCTTTTTGGCATGTTTCGCCGTTTTGTTAAAACCGAAGCCCTTCCACATTAATGTTATTCAATTTGGAATGAAAAAGTCAGTAGTCATGGATCTGCATATAGCGCTCTTCATTGGCTCTTGTCGTCCAGGCCGACTTAATTTTTTTATGATTGATTTCACCGGCCCATAAAGCACATCAAGCCGTATCTCAATAATGGATTTCGGATTTTCTGTACTTTAAATTGGGCAATTTTGCTTGTTGATATAGCTATTCAACAATAAATTAGCCTCATCGTTGAACAAAATTTTATTGTGGAAAAGAATGTCCGTATAAATCACGTACGACGTTGATCAGCGACTTCAATATTGCCATGAGCTATGTACATAAAGGAGAATGGGCAAAAATGTATGGGAGCTGGCCTATCAGCAGCCATGAATGATTTGCTTATTAAATGTCTTGTTTTAATCTAAAGATACTGTAAAAAAATATTACTGCCAAGATCAATCAGTGAATGAAATAAAATACAATATTGTAGACTTCTCTATATATATTTCTTTGTTTTAAAAATATGTGTTTTACGGTATTTTCTCTTTGTTTATTTTATTTTTGTGTGGAAAAGTGGATTAAAACAATCTATACAATCTATATTTTTTGTTACTGAATACTAACTCAAGATACAGACATGAAGAATACATAAAATCATAGTTTTTCAGTAATGTTTTTTGCATTATTTTTCAAAGTAGGAACGATTATAGCGATTATGAATTTGTGTGTGCACACTATGGCGTATGCTTGATGTATGTATGGTGGTTCGTAACGATGAGTGTGTTTTTCCTATTCGTGCTCTATGATTGCACCGAATTCCCCTGCTGGTAACAAAATGACTTCTTCTTGATTTTTTGCCCAGCCTAAGTACCACACAACGCTCATAACGTGTGCGCAGTAACCCACCGTGCGCCTTCCGTTTAGGCAACTGCAGTAATAGTGAGCGATGGCTTGTCGGCCACTCCTTTGGCGATCAACTATTATGTACGAATAATAGGTTCTTGATCTAACATGTCTTGATTGTATCAACACACGCAGTAACCAAGAGTCTTGCTCTGCAATGTAATCATCGAAACCTACCATCTCTTGTTCTCTGTATAAGCCTTGTCTGACATGTTCAGCATAATAGTAGATATTTATTGTGGCAGAAATAAAATATTTACAATTAACAAGATACAATCTTCGTTTTACAGAGATTTGGTTTGCATTACCTTACATCTAGAATACTTATATAGTTTCTAAATAATATATCACAAAAATACTACCAGTTCGAAGGAAAGCCACTAAAAACCTTCTTGACAAATAAAATGCCTTATTTCGTTGGAGGGAAAAGAGAAGTGGTGTTAACACTTGATTTCAAAGTGCTATGTACTAGTGCAAAAAGAAAATAATTATTATTAAATAAATAAATAAATAAATAAATGACATATAATAAATAAATAAATAAATAACAATGAAAGCAAAAATATATAAGAATAAAGTTAGAATTGCACATTATGTAACTAGGATTGAAATCAAGTCGTTGTCTGAAGCCAGACAAGATACTCGTAAGTTGTATGGACTATGAAGTTTCTGAATTCTAGTTGAAACCATTTCGATGCCAGCTATGTTATGTAATTCTTCTGTCGAGAAAAACTAGGGCAAATTTAGGATCATTTTTAATAATTTATTTTGTGTTGTCTGGAGTCTACGAAGATGACTTTTTGCGCATGTGCCCCAGACAGGAGATCCATAGAACATGATCGCTTGGAAAATAGGCTTGAAAATCAATATCTTATTATCATTGTCCAGCTTTGAATTCCTGCAGATGAATGGATAGAGAATCTTGATCGTAACATTAATCTTTTTTATAGCTTCTTGTATGTGTAGCTTGAAAGATAATTGTTTATCTAAGTAAATTCCAAGATACTTTCCACTAGATTTCCACTCAATTGGAACACCGTTGAGTTGAAGGCGGTTGCTTGGAAGTAAGCAAGCTTTTCTTTTTCGTGTAAAAAAGATAGCTTGAGTCTTAGAAGCATTAATAGTAATGTTCCAATTATGGTAATATGTTAGAACAGTATTTAAAGCAGATTGAAGATTAGTTTCAATATTGGAACCAATTGCATCCGACAAATAGATACAAATAACATCAGAAAATAAAGCAATATTGCAGTTAATCAAATGGGGAAAATAGAGGTATATAGATTAAATAAGACTGGCCCAAGTACTGATCCTTGTGGGACACCTGCATTAATCTGTTTATTGTCTGCGAGGGTTTGATTTAAGGACACGATAAAACTTCGAAAAGATAGAAATGATTCAATAATTTTTATAAGGTATAACGGAAAATTGAAACTCAGAAGCTTGTCTACCAAACCATCATGCCAAACCGTATCGAACGCTACGTCCAAAATTATCATGCCAGTACTTAAGCCTCTAGCAAGATTACTTTTGATATATTTTCTTATACGATCCACTTGGTGAGTAGTGCTATGCAAAGCTCTAAATCCAAATTGCTCTTTAAGTAATATTTCGTTATCGTCAACGAAGGATATAATTCTTTTTTTGATAATCTTCTCCAGGCACTTACTAAGGGAGCTCAGCAGACTTATTGGCCTGTAACTAGAGGGCAAGTTTGCACTTTTGCCAGGTTTCAAAATCGGAATTATCTTGGCAGTTTTCCAGTTTTTCGGGAAGTGGCTTAAGGCAGCCATTGAAAGTATTTACCAAATATTTAAGAGAAGAATCTGGAAGATTTTTAAGAAACACTTTCTGGTTTTTAAATTTCATATAGTATCCCTTAGTTCACTTAAGGATATTAGATTGACATTTCTTATCAATGGGTGTGACCTAATGAAGTTGACTGATTGCTTAACGGAGGAAGTTATGTGTGTATCTGGGATAACATGTCTAGAATTTAAATGATTATTTGAAAAATTTATCTGCTAAGGCGTTAGCTTTTTCCAAGCAAGAATGTAACACAGACAACCTTAAGTGGAGGTATGTTTGTGTGTTTCTTTTTAATTACTTTAACAATGTTCCAGAATGGTTTGCTACCTTTCTCTAACCCTTGGAGTCTATCGCTCCATGATTGGTTTCTAATATTTGCGATTGCATATTTTAGTAAAGAATTCATTTTTTTATATTCGGTGAGATATAAGTCGTTTCTCGTACGTTTCCATCTGGATCTACAAGTATTTCTTAACTTTATTATGTCAAGAATGAAATGCGGATGGATAAATGATTTATGTCTAGAAACCATTTTTTTTGGAACTGACTGATCAATGCTTTCAATAATGGCGGTCGTAAAAGTGTTTATATTTTGATCAACTAAAGATTGACTAGTATTTTGGTTTGATGTGTTTTCCAGTTTTGCGCGCATTAGCCTTCTGAATAACTTCCAGTTAGCATTTTTTGATATCAAAAAATTGGCTTGTGCAAGGAACTGGAGAAAGAATTACACTACATTGCACGGGTAGATGGTCGGAACTAAGTTCATTAAGAGTTTTAGGCTCGGTAAAAAGATTAGGTATGTTTGTTAAAAATAAATCTAAAGTTGAGGGATTCCTGTTCCTACTCGATGGAATGTAGGAAGGATTTGGTGGGTAGAGTATTTCAAATGGATGTCTTGAGTTTAAATTTTCAAGGATGTTACCCCACGCATTAGCCCTAAGACAATCCCAGCGCCTATGTCTGCAGTTAAAATCACCACCGATTAGAAATAAATCATTCGTATTAATAAGCCTTAGTAAATCATTGTGAAGATCCGCACGCTTTTGCGCCCGGAAAATAAGCACTAAAAATTTTTAATGAAAACCCGTTAACAAAGGGAACTTCGACACCAATTGTTTCAATTAATTTCGTACTTGGGATAGGTAGTAAATTATGTCGTATCGAACGTTTTATTACCACGGCACTTCTATATTCCCTGACCAAACGTATACAGAATTAGATAAGCGGTCGGTTGAATTCAACCAAGTTTCTGATACTAATGCTAAGTCAATGTTGTAAGTCATAAGGAAGGAATAAAATTCAATTTGTTTACCTCGAATGCTTTTAGCATTCCAACATATTATATTTAAGCTACCTAAGTTCATTTCTTAGATGTGTATAAATACTTAATTGCAAGCTGAGTGATGGTATTAAATTGCTCCGCCTTTGTTGTACAATTTCCCAGCAAGGTGATCATTTCTGCAATGAGTGCGTTTATCTCTTCCAAAGAAAAAAGCTCTTCGTTGGTGTTAACACCATTGTTGTTGGTAGGCTTGATCCACACATTTGAGGTGTTGTGGCTGTATGTAGCTTCAGCATTAACTGCAGCATTTCAAGAAAGCTTTGGCGGCTCACACACGTAAGATCAGTCGATTTATGTGTTCCGTTGCAGTTCGCACACTTAATAGTTTTGGAAGTGCATTCACTAGTTTTGTGGCAGTCGGAGCAAATAGCACAATAGGTCTTGATGTGACAGTTTTTCTCACCATGTCCATATATTTGGCAGTTATAACACTGCGTAATTCTAAAATCTAAAGTTTTTTTTTAGCTCTCCTAGTCGTATTGATCCGATTTCAAGAAAAACTAAATAGAACACATCAACAAACCGTTCATATTGTTTTTTAATTATTTTAATATTTTGACACTTTAAGCCGAGTGTTACAAGTTCATTTTTAAGTTCTTCGGTGGCTAATCCTTCAAGCCCATACAAAATTACTTTAAATGACCTTGACGTTGGTAGGTCATGCGTGAAAAATTGCAAATTCCTCGATTTGAGTATTGAGCACAATTTTTGACGGGAGTCAACACTTTCACAATTTATTTTGATTCCAATGCTCATTTTCTTCACTGAATAATTGACTATTTTATTTTCTCGAAGTAGAGCATGGATTTCACTGATGTTTTTTTGCAAAACACACACCGAGGGAATTTTAGTTTTTTTGTCTGACTTGGAGGGAATTACGACTTCATCACAATCAATGTCTTCGTTATCCGAATCAGGAAGGCATTGCAAGGGCGCAAAGCAATTTGTTGTAAAATTCATGTTTCTAGAACTCATTTTGCGTAATTTTATGTTGGAAGACTTGTCGTCTTCAACATTTGGTGAACGGTAGCGTTTGGGAATTTTAGTGAGTCTAATTACGAACGAATGGTTAAAAATTTCACACGGTCAAAGCTCCGAACGGAACTGAGTTCAGCATAATAACTTCGAGCCAACTTGATCTGATAAGTGTCAAGTGCAAAGAGCATTAGATCTTCTTCAGTTGTATTAGGAAAATCATGAAACTGGTCACCACGCCTGGCTTCAAACGCGACTCTTCGCCTATTTACATTGAATCTCATAATGTAGTCCGCAAGGTTGTTTGGTAGATTCATGCGGTCATTAATAATATTTAAGAACGTAGCTGCATGTGCGCTGTGTTGTACAGGCTCCTGGAATGCATTAATTAATGCTGCAGCTCTTTAAAATCTTCGAACATGTGATTTAATGCACGATTGAAGTAATTTTGTCTAAGCAGCTTGAAGTCACGTTTGAATCATCCGTTAATAACTTCCACCACCCACCGACATATGGTGACTAGCCTGGTTCTATTAGTTTGTACCGTCGTAAGCTGGTCTGCACCACGGTCTATTAGCGGAGTAACCGAATTCCCTTAAATCGGGTAAAATGTCTCTAATTCCAAGGTCGAAGATGAAATCATCACCCGGTTGAAAAAACCAATGAAACATACCTTCTTCGTTCAATGACATTCTTTGCAATATAGTCGCATCCGAGTCCGTAGCTGCGTAAGGTCCACAATCATCTATTATATATCCATCACAGCATACAATTGTTTGCGTACTTGTGCAAACTATATGTAACTCTTTGAAACGAGTGGATGTAAATGTAAGTCCCATCCATTATTGTAAATGCTTTTCTTTCATCCATTGTTGACTCAGGGTTCCCGAATAATGCATTAGGAACGTAGAGGTTGCGTTCAACGACTATTCTCCTATTTACGTGGTCGAGACGTAGGTGTCTATGCACGAACTCTCTAAACAAGTTGCCTCTGGCTTTTTTCAAATGCCTCTCTAATGTCCTCCTGCTCACAGCAAAGAGTTTCGCTAGCGTTTCGTTGCTTTCACCACTCCGCGACTTCATTAAATATATAGATAGACTGGTTCTGGAGTTAGATGTATTTGATAAGGAAGGCGTCTGTTCTAAGTACTCTAAGAAATGTTCGCGACTTAGTCCCAATCGAATATGTATTTCGTCAGTTTCCATGTTTTCGATATTTTCAAAATCTAGAATAGAGCTTCTCGACACGGCTTCTTTCATAAGACTCATAATGTGTAAAAATTGAGTGTTGTTAAAATCGTGTCTTAGATTCGGACTATCTATAATCTCCTCCCAGTCGATGGTTCGTGAATGTGGTTCGCACATTCTGGCATTTTCTAGTATGTACAAGTTGAAATTCATCAAATGTTTTATTTTTGTATTATCAGAAATTCAACGAAGATTTGTTCTTCTGCATCTATCAAATAGACAATTAGCTGCAGTATTGGGCACTCGCGGTACTTGCAATACATATTAGTGCGGCGCGGGATTAGGATTGGGCTGCACAGCACGTTGAGCTCGCTGCCAGCATGGTCGACAAATATACTCTCGGTTGTTATATTCGATCTCAAAAAAAATTCATTTATTAGCGCTGCAAAGCTATTAAGAGTCAGTTTCTAATATTAGACGTCTTTACATAAAAAAACTGTTAGATTTTTTTATATTGCAAAAAATAACACTTACTTGCACTCGAGCAATAGATTCAATTATATGTACTATATATTGGGCAATAGCGGCGTTTTGATCAAACAGAGCTCATGGGATTTTATAATATCTTTTTCCATTCCTCACTGATCTAATGCACAAAACACAGATTTGGTGATTGTCTTCCATAGTAAACAAAGTTCTGTTCACAAGGAGATCAAAATGAATTAATACAAAAGCCAGGTCAAATAGTTGGAGAAAACAAAAGTCCGAAGTACGCCCAAAAATCATGGGGTTCAGAGAGGCAAGAGATAATCACACAGTACACAACGACACACACGTAACCGAAGGATTGCGCTCAGTGACGAGTGAGCGAGCGAGTTAAGAAACGTATTCCTTATATCACAAGAAAATCCAAAACAACATCACCCAACGATAAACAAAACTAGGCAACACATGTTTATCAGCCAGCACACAAAAGATTGGAATGGGATGTATTAAAACGTTTTGAAAGTCTACAATAACGTATTGCATGTGCTGCTAGTAATTAAATGGCCATAGATACTTTTTTTATATATGTTGTGTATAACATTTACATTATGATATCTTTTTGTCTACATCGAATGCAATGTTACGTTCCTAGCAAAAGTTATTGCTTACTATCAGTACTTTCACCTGACACTAGAATTATTAGTGGCTGCCTCTTTTATAAGCTTGTAAGCCAGGATCTTTACGAAAAATCTCCTGTAAAGAAATTGGAATTTTAAAAGTTACTAATAGATTTGCCTACGGTGAACTCGGAGAAAAAAAACCGAGATGTTTTCTGTAAGACGTCTTTATTACTAGTGATTTAATTTTAACAGTAGGCCTACGATAACAGGCTCAGAGTCAAGTACAGTAGTATGTACTTGATCATAATGGTTCAATAGTACAGCAACATTAGTACCTAATGTGATTACATTAGCATATGTACATAAGAAAGTACAAAAATCAAGGTGACAACATATTATTATTATTTTTTTTTTACAAATTACTATGACTCTTACAGCTCGATCATCCTGACAGAAAATCGTCCTCGATTTATTTAAATACTAATATTTCATCGAAACCGCAAAATAATAATTCTCGAACTTGTTGAATACATACTACACTATATCATTATAACACAGAATATAAAAACTTAACACATCATTTCGATTGAACATAATTTACAATTCTTTTGACTAAAAAATACTAATCTACATACATACTGAAGCTTATGATAAATGAGATACATTGAAATTAACATTTGGCTTCATATTTTTGGGCAAAGCTACACCCCCATAAGGTGTTCTTGAAATTTGCGTATTGTCAACATCTTTTATTAAATAACGATCATTTTTTAATATTTGTACAACTTCAAAAGGTCCCTTGTATTTAGCAATAAGTTTTTTGTTAATTCCTGGAGTATTGACGACATTTTTTAGCATAACAAAGTCACCGATTTTATATACATGCGGCTTTTTATGCCTTTTATCAAAATATTCTTATTCTTTTTTTGACTATTAACAATTTTTTCTTTAGCTTTCCGTCTCAAAACTTCAAAGTCCCTTATATGATCGGTTAAAATATTTTGTTGAAGAAAGTCTCTTATTTTATCATTAACGACACCGCTTTGCGTAACTCCGAACAACAACATTCTTGGACAGAGGCCTGTGCTTTTATTTTCAACATTGTTAAGAGCAAATTCGACTTTATGAAGATACTTTGTCCATTCACCACAATTTTCTTCAGTTTCTTTTGCTAACATGGGTGTTATACTTCTATAGTATTTATTCGTTGAACTTGTCCATTGGACTGAGGTGAACTCGTAGCAACTTTAACATGTTGAATATCGTTATCCCTACAAAAGTTGGCAAAATCCTCTGAAGTGAAGCAGCTACCTCTATCTGAAATAACTCGGATTGGTTTACTGTAATTTGAAAAGTAAGAATTCTGACAATCTACCGCATCTTTTGTAGTAGTGCTTTTGACTGGATAGAGTTTTGTAAACTTTGAAAATGCATCTACGATAACAAGTATGTATTTTCTTAGATTTCGCGTTCCATAAGGAAGTGGACCATAATGATCGATATGAATTGTCGCGAAAGGTGAATCACCTTTTGGGATATTATGGAGAACACTTTCCTTCTTTCCGGCAGATGGAGAGAAATGGATACATTTAAGACAATTTTTTATATAATTTTTAATTGCTGTATGAAACAACAAGGAAACCAGTATGTCTTCCTAATAAAATTGTAGCATTTTTCGGTACCAACATGGCAAAGGTTATCATGGTGCATCTGTATTACATTTATCTCCATCTGCGATGGAACATGAAAGAATACATTGCTTTCAAATTTACGATAAATAAATCCATTAATCAATTCATAAAAAGGGCTTTCTTTCTTTTCTAATTCACTTATCAGATTTTTTATGATAGGATCATTCTGTTGACCAGCCGCAAGAAGATTCTCAAAAGAGGCTGGTTTAACAAGTTAAATATTGTGGCATCTACTAAGTGCATCAACGTGACTCGTTTTCTTTCCATCTCTATGTTCTATCACAAAATCATAATCTTGGAGCTCTAGCGCCCATATAGAGATTCTGGGATTCAAAACTTTTTTATTAAGTAAGAGTCAATGCTTTGCAGTCCGTAACAACTTTAAATTTGATTCCAGTAAGATAGATTCTAAATCTGCGTACGGCATAGCTGATCTCAAGCGTTTCTAGCTCGTAGGAATGATATTTAGATTCAGGATTAGTGGCACGTTTAGAGAAGAAAAATATCGAATGGAATAATCTATCTTCTTGCCGTTGTAAAAGAACCCCACCGGACTCTAGGCTGCTTGCATCACAATGCAACACTGTATCTGAAGTCAGATTAAATATTCTTAATATAGGAGCATTCAATAATTTTTGTATCAGTAATTCAAAAACAGAAAATTCGTTTTTACCAAATTTAAATGAAGCATCTTTTTTTATTAAGTCGTACAAAAGTTTGGATATTATTGAAAAATCTTGTATAAATTTTCTAAAATACGAGCATAACCCTAGGAAAGAATAAACATTTTTTGAACTGTTGGTATAGGAAAATCAGATACAGCATGCAAACCTTCTGCATTGGTTTAAATCCCATTTTGAGATACTTCATAGCCTAAATAAGTAATTTTTTCGTAAAGAAAAAATGAAAATTGTTGCTCGTCTTTAGTTTCCGTTGCAATAAGCAAATCATCTATATATATCAACAGTTTTTCATCAATAATAAGATTCTTAAAAATTGAGTTAATGTATCTTAAGCCCAATAGGCAAGCGGAGATACTCATATTGTCCTACAGGTGTAACAAATGAGGTATATTTTACTGACTCCTCAGACATTTTGACATGATTAAAACCGCTTTTTAGGTCTAGCAAAGTGAAAGATCTTTTGTTACGTAATCTGTCAAGGTGATCTTCAATGAGGAGAAGCGGAAAATTATCTTTGACTGCTATTTTTTTAAGCTGACGGTAATTGATACATAGACGAAGCTTTCCAGTTTTCTTTTTAACGAGTACAGTGGGAGATGCAAACGGCGAATTACTCTCACGAATTATACTCCTTTTCATTAAATCGTCCAATATGTTACGTAGTTCTTGTGTATGGACAAGAACTGTTAGGAATACTTTTGGCGACAAGGGTATTTATTTGACATTTTTCTTTATAACTTACATTTTCATTAATTTTCAAATTCAATTTATCATCGATTTCACTATCAATATCAATACTTAAAATTTCATTTACGACGTCGTCAATACTTTTCATTTCAATTTTTTTTAAATTATTCAAACTCAAATTTTCGTTTTTTATTGTTAATTCGTTTTCTCTAAAAGGTCTCTGCCTAAAACAACTATATTTTTCATTTAACTATTTCTTACTACATGCAAACATAAACTAACACAACTATCTCTAATCTTAATTTTGCAATACGTCTTACATAAAATAGCTAATTTGCTGTTATTTATCCCGACATAGTTATGCAGATCGGATTCTAAAGATGTCATCAGGTAGGATGGTACGAATTTTTTCTGAATGAAGCTTAATGGACTTCATGTATCTATCATCGACTAGGCAGTCATATTGGTGTTAACATCGGATTCGTCGTAAATAAAACTGAACTCATCTAAACCTTGGAAATCTTGCAGAAACGAAGAGTTGTCCCGTGGAATGTGGTCTTCCACCAATAACACTTTTGATGATTGTGTACAGTCTGGAGCAATAAGTCCGCTTTTTCCGCAGCGATAGCAGGTTCCTCTTTCTCTGCGGGGATTGAGACAATTTTTTGCTATGTGCTCCTTATTGTTGCAGTTGAAGCACAGGTTTATCTTCTTAGCTTGTGGAATCGCTAAGGTACACACAAGATACTCTTAGTATTAGCGTTTGCAGCTGATGTCGTCGGATGAACTTCAAGACGCATTTTTTCATGCTTCCGAAAAACAGTTTTCAGCTCCGTTAAATTGTTAGCTGTGAATAAAAGCTGTTTATTAAAAACTGATTCCGGGATACCTCTTATTATGTAGGCTACAAGATCCGATTCCTCGATGTCAGCAACACTGGCGATTTCTTGCATGATTAAAACATATTGCTGGCAGCTTTCGCCCTTCTGTTTCCTTCGATTCCGCAAAGCATTATGCACGTCCGATGCCGTAGCGCGTTGATTAAGCCCATTAATAAGGGCAGTTTTTAAATCCTCCCATGAGCGGAAAGAAGTAGATCGAAGATAAAGTTTTGCTGTGCTGGTAAGCAACTTCTGAGCAAAGATAAAGCACTTCTGCTGGTCTATCTTATAGATCACCTTTGACTCTTCGAACAATTTAATCCACCTTGTAACGGACAGGTTATCGTCACCCGAAAATTTTGGAAGAGACTCTTCTATGTCTCTAAAACTCAAACCATTGGATGTGCCGAATTCCATCGTGTTACCCATTTCCGTTAGCTTTCTCTGGAGCAACGCAATTTCTTCCTTCTTCGACACGATCTCCCGAAGTTCATTGAGTTGCTGTGACAAGTTTCAAGCTCTGTATTACT
Organism: Volucella zonaria; assembly: GCA_963966105.1. Classification (NCBI taxonomy): domain Eukaryota; kingdom Metazoa; phylum Arthropoda; class Insecta; order Diptera; family Syrphidae; genus Volucella; species Volucella zonaria. The sequence continues at coordinate 40,080,168 of OZ014532.1, read as the reverse complement.
TTCCGTTTGAGCTCCACCGTTAAAGACATCTAACACGTATGCGGGGAACAAAACTTCGATTCTGCTGTTCGTCTTCTAACCGTAACTTTAAAATGTTTTTCACTCCCGAATTTGGCAAACCCATTTCACAAAGCTTTTCTTTTAATTGCTGCACAGTTGCGAATTGCATAATTGCATAAATTTATTAGCGCGTAAAGCCATCTTAAACTTTGGTTAACTTAAACGTAAAGTAAAATTAAATTTGGAAAAAAAAACGAATGTGTACACAATCCCACTTCTGATATTTTGTAAGAGTTATTAATGGGTTTGCCTACGGTGAAATCAGAGGAAAAAAAAACGAGATGTTTTCTGTAAGACGTCTTTATTACAAGTGATTTCATTTTAACAGTTGGCCTACGACAACAGGTTCAGAGTCAAGTACAATAGTTTGCACTTGATCATAATGGTTCCATAGTACAGTAACATTAGTACCTGATTTGACAACATTAGCATATGTACATAAGAAAATACTAAAATCAAGTATAGGGTGACAACATATTATTATTGTTGTTTTTTTTTTTTACAAATGACTATGACTCTTACAGAACTACGTCCAGTTGTTGTGCACGATGGTGAATCAACTCATTCCGGTCCTCCTCAATAATACGCTCCACAGCAATAACAACTTTTCGGTGCACACTGTTCGAGTCTATGCGGATGAGTATTTCCAATTACAATATGGTATTTTTCGTGAACTGAATTACGATTTTCGACATAAATTTGCACCATTTGCAAGAACTGTTCTGGCATAAATATATTTATGATGAAATGGTAAACCAAATTGATGATTCAGGTGCCAATTATTAAGTTGGATGTCAAAGAAAGCTATCAAAATGCACAAAATGGAGAGGCTCTTAAGCCGAAGATTTTACGATTGTCACCAGTATTGGACGCCCGCTTAAATATCAAGACTTTGCCCATTAATGACATATGCAGTCAAATAATAAACAGGGGTAGAGCGAACTACTGGTCTAATCGTAAGAGTTTTCCGATTGCCTCAACCAAAGGCTGCTACTATTTGATCAGTAACATTACATGCTGCCGGTCATGGGCAGGATGGTAGTTCTTACCGGGACTTCTAAAAATAAGGTACAGTGGATGTTACGGCTCCTGAGACTTCGGTCCGGACCTGACTTATTAGAAGTAGGCCCCGTAGTGGGATCGTCACGATGGCTGTTGTTTAAACTTAAATTACAGAAAGGATCTTCCAGTTGGTTTTGATTCGATTTAGAATTGCAATAAGTACTGGGCGCCGTGACCTTAAGATCGGGAAGAGGTTATAAGTCAACCTCAACTCATACCAAGGGTGGAAGCTGTGCCCTCAAGACAGGTTTCCAATTGATGTCAAAGGAATAACGACAAAGCGTATCCTTGATGTTGCCGTAAAATACAAGATGATATGTTATCTAGCAGGACTCCACGAACTCGGTTCACACTTTTCACTGCCGTCCTTACTTCATCTTCAGTAAAGTCTTTTGCTCTTTCCTCTATGCTTCGCCCATGCTATGAATATGCGTGTCTATGTTTTGCGCTTAAGAACACTTCAGCATTGCCCCAAAAAATGATAGACGACGACCTTAAGGAGTATATCGGAAAGATATGTTTCAAATTTTCTGGGAAAACAGAAGAAGACCGTTTATGAAACGTGGACACAGTATTTATGGAATTCACAAATGCTTATTTAGAAGTAAGCTTAAACAATTGAATTTCTAAAAGATGAAATAAAATTAGTAGCTTTTCTCAGGGCATGCAATCAGACCCATTAAAAATAAAAGCCAGAAAAAAAATTAAACATCCAGGAAATCCAAAAAGAACTCAAAGTGTTCCTTGCATATCCAATGTACCTGACGTGAGGGGACAAGGTTCAAATGAAACCTAAAAAAATTACGAAAAATGTTGTTCGAATCAAATATTGAAGATCTAAGAGCGATTGATAGTGTTAAAGAAACATGTAATAATTTCGATAATTTTTGTTATCCCGTTTTTCGAGAAGCAGTACGCGCTTACGACAAATACATCAACATTTTCTATTGGTTTACCTAATTATGTTCGTACTTATTCACATGGGTCAATCTAAAATTTGCATTTTTATGAATAGTATTCACTGTATAAAGATATCAGTGCACGTTTCAGAGACAAGTGGCAAGGACTTGATTGTCAGGCTTATTGATAACTGACAGAAATGAGAAGAGCTGTTGACAATACTACAATCATCCGAATATAACTGGATCTTCTTCTCAACTTCCAGTTCATTGTCATCACGAAGAACAAATTCATTCATGCCTTGCGAACATTCACAAAAAAGACAGAGAAAGCACCAAATCAATTTCCCCTTTAAATTTGGACCTAAAGTTTAACAAGCCCTCATTTTTTTTAGCAATTTAAATACTACATATACATATAACAAGGTACGTACTACTCGCAAACTCTATTAAACTCACGACTCAATTTGACTATTTAGATGTAAATGAGAATTTTGTCACGAAACGTGAATAAAAATCAACAACAACATTTCAACAACGTGCTAACATGCCACTACTTCTCACGTACGTATCTACAAATCCGTCCAAATCACATCTAACTCTTTAGCACTTTAACGATTGTAACATCATTTCTTGGCAAATGTCCAACCTGTCTATTAGGACTGGAGAGAAAAAACGTTTAATTTCCGGTTCCACTTCTGTACATTTTCACTATGCTTTCCTCCTTGTTTTGATCCTCATATTTACTACGAATTTGGACGTCCACACCCCCATCAATGGAGTTCAGAACTTTTTTTTCCTTTTCACCCTTCTTTGAAGTCATTCCAAGCGATTAAACTTAATTCAGCTCATCCTGATGTAGCTGCTCACCCCTGCGATATCAATTTTTTTCTGTTTGACTTTGCCATTGTAAGTAGTCTACCTGATTTGATCATCGGACACTCATTTCCCTTAGCCCTTATTCCTGGCTACCTTAAACGCCTACTCTGTAGTCAGGACTCAGAACTCGGGAGTCTTGGGTCAGGACAATGACTTCAGAGGGGAGATTATTTATGCAGTGAGCGTGTCACATTCTTTTGTGTATACGAGTATATGTATGTATGTACGTATGTTATGTTGTATGTATGTAGGTATATTTTTTTCTCAGTAAAAATAGTGTCTTGGCCAGTATTTATGAGAAAGTCAATGGATTTTTTTGCTGGTTGCTAAGGCGAAGATGAGGGTGAAACGTGTGATTGCTTTGCATTGAATATCGAAACTGGATTTCCTGTTCGAAGTTTTTTTTATTTAATTTCCATTGCTATAAAAGAAAGGAGGAAGGATATGAGAACGAAAGATAATCTCTTTTTTCTTCTGCCTTAGTCCCCCAGTATGATTCGCTTCTTGGTGCGCAATTGAATTGAGTTTCTATTTTGTTTTCAAAAGTATTTATATGCAAGGGTTAGCCTGGTACTTTGAATTATTGGAAAGTTCCTTGCATAGATACTCACTAACGGATAAGTGAGGTGGAAGTTTACACTTAAACGAGGTACGAATATCCGTACGAATACGAACCAGTCGCCTCGGGTGGGAAAAGATTTAAATTGCAATTTTTATTGGAAATGGGTCTGGGGTAAATGTGTCTGTTAAGACCGTAGTTTTGGGCTATCTAAATTGCTTCTACTAAGTGTAATGCGGTATTGAAGAGATTCAGGAACGATTCTCATTTGTATATTTCCGATGTTTAAAACGAAAAATGCTATTAGAGAATTGATATTTTTTATCACTATTAATTTATAGATTTCCAAAATATCCGTTAGCTAAATCTGTTACCTCGCTGTTATATTGTACAATTCAATTGAAATGTATGTTTGTAAGTACATTGGGTATGTAGATCCCCGTAGCCTGAGGGCTCTTTGTTATCTTTTGATAAAAAACCTTGCGTTAAAATGTCTGGTCCATATAAAAAAAAGGATTCTAGAAAAAAATACTGGAGTCCATCTCAGTGTTTACCGGATAGTGACATTCACAGTGACGATGAAATCTTGAGCCCTGAAAAAGTTAAAAGAGTGTTCGTGCCTCCTTTAAAAGTTATACAAAAATCTGGTGATTATGTCCATAATTTGATGAATTCACTCCACATTACGGACTATACAATTGAATACCTGTCAATCGGTATCAAAATAGGATGACGTAATTCGTTTGGCTCTTACGAAAATGTTTTAAATAAATTAAAACAAAACAAGTGTAAATTTTCCACTCATGACACGCAAAAAAATTTAACTTTTAAGACTGTTATGTACGGCATGTATGACACCGATCCTCAATTGGTGAAAAACGAACTTTTAAAAAGAGGTTATAAGTGCTTAGAAGTCAAAAAAATGATTAAAAAATATGAACATTGTACGGAAATCATATTTTTAGTTTCACTTGAAATCGGTACCGTAAAACATACACAAGTTAGCTAGAGTTCCCAACGAAAACATGGCCACGGCGAAAAAAATTGTCAGATAAAAACTTATTGTGCATCATTTGCACAAATCCAAATTTAATTAAATGTGCGAGTTGCAAGGGAAAGCACAAAGCTACTGATTCTTCGTTTGAAAGCAGATCTAAATTCATCGAAGTGCGGCAATTGTCAATGAGGAGAAATATTTTTGCAGATAAACAGTTAAATTTTGTAAGGCAAAAACCTGTTTTACTCAGCTCCCTCTCCGAGTTTCCAACTCTTGAACATAGTCGCCGCAAAGCTCCTGTGTCATCTAATGCTTGATTAGGATTGAAGTTAAGCTTGTAAACTATCAATCTTTAAAAATTTATTGTATTTATGTCCCTGGTGGTGTATCAACTGATGCCAGAAGAAGGATTTTTCACAATGGTATTAAGAAACTAACTTCCACCCAAGACAACTACATAATAGGCCGGGATCTAAGCTGCATACATAGAGGTTGGGGTTGTTCTCGGGCGAACGCATGGGGTAATGTACTTTCTAGTCTTTCTTTAGTTCTACATTATATTATTTTGTTCCTTCATAGTCCTACGTTTATTTCTACGTCTACTCATGGCAGTCCTTCGGTGTTAGATTTTTTTTGTAATAAATTGCCCAAACTCTATTTCAAACACGATCAGTAAAAGTGAACTAAACTCTGACCATAATCCTGTGCACTATCGACTTTTAAATTTGGGGTTGACAAAAATGCAGTTTATCCAGAATATCAAGAGTACTGATTGGCACCATTTTCAAAGGATCATCGAAAGAGACCTAAGCGATGTCCCCACCCGCATTGATAACGTCGTCAGCACAGACGATGTTGATCGCTCTGTTGAACTTTTTATTAATTAGGTTCTTAGTGCTGCTAATGAATCTGATAAAAAAATTCACAAAATTCACATTTTCTCCATTTATTGTTGCATTAAGAAAAATAAGGAACATTCAGAAAAGAAATTGGCAAAGATTTCGACATTCGAATTTTCGCAAATATGTTCGAACCCTTCATAAATTAATTTCAAAACTTATTGCTAATCAACGCAATAATGAGTGAAACCACAAGCTAAGTTCCTTGGACAAATGTGGGAAGCCCTTCTGGAATATAGTGCGGGTTTTAAAAAACAAACACAGAATTATTCCAGGACTTAAAAGCCCTTCTTCTTTTAACTTTACCGATGAGGAAAAAGCTAATATTCTAGCTTATGTCTTCAAGAAAAATCATTCTATTGCTTCCAATATTGGTGATCCTTTTTTAACTACTGTAGTAAACTCAAGGATTGAAGAATTCAACACCTTAAGCTGTCTAACTCCTGCAAAACGTATGTTTCCGAAAACCAGCTTGCTCTCCTGATAAAGCATCTCAAGGTAAGAAAAGCTCAAGGCCTCGATCAATTTGAAAACACCTTTCTAAGACACCTTCCTAAGATAGGAATAAAATATATAACTTTCATTTTCAACTCTTGTCTAAAAATGCAATATTTTCTAGATACTTGGAAAAAAGCCAAGGTTATACCAATCCTCAAATCTGGTAAGCCTCCGAACAACGCAGAGAGTTATAGGCCAATAAGTTTACTTAGCTCACTAAGCAAGATGTTCGAAAAAATTATAAAAGACGAACTAATGACTTTAATTTTTGAAATCAATATTTTGCCTGATAAGCAATTTGGTTTTAAACAAAATCATAACACGATTCAACAAGTTGCAAGAATAACCAAAATTGTAAAAACAAATCGTGAACAAGGGAAATTAACAGGGATGATACTTTTAGATATCGAAAAGGCTTTCGACACAGTATGGCATAGTGGTTTATTATACAAACTATCAAGCTATAGTCCTCGCTATTTTTACTTGTGCAAAATTATTCAAAGTTTCCTGAAAAACTGTTTTGTTCAAGTTCACGTCAACAATTGTGTCTCCTGTTCCTTTGATGTCAAATGCGGTGTGCCTCAAGGCTCAGTACTTGGACCTGTATTGTCTATATTTTTTACGGCCGACTTTCCAGTGTTGTTAAATTGCGAGACTGCATTGTTCGCTGATGACCTCTCAATATAGAGAGAAATTTAGATGGAGTGATGGAAGTAGTTCATGTTTATTTCAACAAATGGAAAATCGAACTTAACTTTGACAAGGTAAAGGCTATCTTTTTCACACGAAAAAGGAAAGCTTGCTATCTTCCAAGTGGCAGTCTCACTGTGACCGGAAAAACTCTATCCTGGGAAAGCCCAGTTAAGTACCTTGGCATTAAACTTGACCAAAAGTTGATCTTTAGTGACCATATTACCGCAACATTAAATAAAATAAATATTGCAATAAAAATGCTTTATCCTTTAATCAACCGAAAATCCTGTCTTTCACAAGGTAATAATTTGATAATATACAAAGTAATCTTTCAGGCAATAATATGCTATGGCTGTCAAGTATGCGGTCAAGCTGCTCAGGGCCATATTAAAAGATTGCAGGTGGCACAAAACAAGGTACTGAAAATGATGCTTAACCTGCCGTGGCGAACGTTGAATTGATTAGTGAAAAAATCATTAAGCTTACTTTCAACTTTAAATAAAAATGTTCCAGTGTTGAAAATCCTCTTATTAAAAGTTATTCACACAATATTTTAACTAATGGATTAATGAACGTCGCTTATATATATTTAAATTTTCATGTTTTTTGTTTATTCATATGGTATACTTCATGTATTCTTGTTAATGCTTCTGTTCACTTATTTGTTAATTTATTCATTCATTTAATTTTCCTGTTTGTTAATTTATTTATTTATTTATCTATTATTTATTTATTTACTTATTTATTTATTTTTTTATTTATTTACTTATTTATTTATTATTTACCTAAGTGATATTTTGTTATTTATTTATTAAAATTTTGAAATACTATAAATGGCGTTTATTTATTTACCCATTTTTCTGAGTTTTCTCTAATTAAACATTTAAAAGAGGTATTGCTCGGCATTGGATTATTATCCTTTTGTATTTTTATGTCCTTGACTTACCATTTTTCTCTTTGTTCGTTTACTATTTGTTTTTTTTATTCTTTAAATAAAAGGCTGTTCTTTCGCTTTTCCTTTTGTAAATCATTGTTAAATCCATATTTATTATATTTCAACTTTTGTAAAATAACGTTAAAGATAAATGATATTTCAATATAATATATCTGCAAATCGTAAGCTTATTAAAAAAAAATTGTTAAGAAAATTCGTGCGAAATAAAGATCTATCTACAACATTTGGGATGATGTCAAGATGTAAAAGTTGGAGAAAGTCGGGTTTTCCAAAAAAAAAAAAGTGATTGCTATTATTAAGATAGATAACTTAAGGGGCTAAATGCAGTTACCTGTATTACTGTAAGGTCCGCATGCATACTTTTACCTGTGTTGCAGCTAATTGGCATCAGCGATGTGCTCAATTAACAATGATAATGTAACTAAAACGCCAGTACTAGAGGAAAAATGTTTGTGCTCTCTGATATAGCAATAAGTAATAAACCTACATATTTACATATGTACATGTATCACACGATACTTACTGGTATTTGAAACTGAACAAAACTGAACTCAAAGTAAATATTGCAAAAACAAATTTCATAGCCTTTCTTATTTCATAACAACCCTTAACATTGCTTGGCAACAGATGGAGAAAGTCAGTAATTTCCTTGTTCTCAGGAAGCGTCATCTTTATTGACGGTGGCAATAAATCAAACCGAGGCATTAAAAGCGGTAGAGTAAAAGTTGCTTTTGGAATAGATGTACTAAATAGTACATCTCAATTTCGGGTTTTAATTATTAAGAACGAATTTATTCGTGAATAATAAATGTATTAATTTGACTCGTACAAATCAGACCAGCGATGTCACTTCTGAAAAAATTTCTGGAGTAAAATTTGGGTGTACAACTTAATTCGTGCGGTTCTTTTTCAAAATTTAAGAAAAACATGTACAATGGTATTATTCAAAGTATTGCCCATCTGAAGATATGCCTTTTTCCCATCTTTCTGGCAATTTGTGGATCCCATCTCAAAAGAACTGCGCCGGCTTGGCAGCCAAGAATGAATGAAGCCAATTTTTGATATTCTGCTCTGATGTGAACTGTATTTCAGTGAGGGCATTCTGCATCGACCGGAACAAATGGTAGCCGGAAGGGGCAAGGTCTGGGCTATAAGGCGGGTGGGGTAAGACTTCCCATCCATTGTTTTCCAAATAGTTCTTAACCGGAATAGCAACGTGGGGCCGAGCGTTGTCATGATGGAAAATTATTGCCTCGTGTCTGGTCGCATATTCCGGTCGTTTTTCGGCCACTGCTCTCTTCAAACGGATTAATTGTGTTCGGCAGCATTGTCCCTTGATGGTTTCACCCGATTTTAGCAGCTCATAATACAGCACACCCATCTGATCCCACTAAATACAGAGCATTACCTTCGCGCCATGGATATTCGGCTTTGCCGTTGATTTGGCTGGTTGGCCGGGTTTCACATTTGATTTTTTGCGCTTGGGGTTGACGTACGTAATGGATCCTTTTTTCATCACCAGTAACAATCCGATGCAAAAATGACTTCCTTTTGTGGCGTTCCAGCAGCACTCCGGACATGCAAAACCGCCTTTCGACGTCTCTCGGCTTGAGTTCATGTGGAACCCCATTTCCTTGCTTTTGAATATATCCAGCTGCTTTTAAACGTTTTGAAATGGCTGCTTGAGTGACACCCAAAGATTCTGTGAGCTCTTCTTGTGTTTGGCAACAATCTTCATAGAGTAATTCTTCCAGTTCTTCATCTACAAACTTTTTTGGCTGCCACGACGTTCATCGTCTTCCAAGCCAAAATCACCACTTTTAAATCGTGCAAACGACTTTTGGCACGTTCGCTCAGCTAGCGCATGTTCACCATAAACTTCCACCAAAATACAATGACTTTCGGCAGCAGTTTTCTTCATATTAAAGTAATGAAGAAGAACTCCCCGCAAAAACAGTTTTTCAGGCACAAAGTTCGACATATTTGAGTGAAAAAAAGTTATTGTTGTTTACGCTTCAAATGAATGACATATACTGAAATGACGTACAATGACAATAGCTTTCCAACGGAATAATAACAACGGAATAAAACAAGACCATCTCTTTTTTTGTTTATAATGTTTTGTTTTATCATCTTTTTTTGTTTATAATTATTGGAATAAATCATTAACAAGAAAAAATTGAAATTTTCTGCAACGCACCGTAAAACATCCAGCAAAAACTCATGTTTTGGATGCTTTTCGGCCGAAGGATTCGAATTAGTCACACAGAACCGCGATGCACAATTTGTTGTAAAATTATACCAGAAGGGTTTGCTAAAGGCTGCCGAATTTCTGTATGGACCAAACTATTACGACTGGATTTTGCAAGACGATAACGATCCAAAACATTGGAGTCGCCTCTACGCACACTGGAAAGAGAAATAGGAAGGCGAATCCAATAGCAAATGTATTGCCTTTAATGAAGCAGATGCTGAAGGAGAAAAAATTACGAGTAGCCACGATAAAATAACTTCCGCGGGTCTTGAAGTAAATTTGGAGAAGCCTAAAACATGCGCAAAAATTAAGTGAAAGTTGCGCTAGACGATGCCAAGCAATTATAAATAATAGTGGTGACTGATATAATTACACAATTCGTTTCGATATATGTATACGTACATGTGGGCGAAAAATTGTACAGCCTTGAGAGTTTTCCACATAAATTACCGAGATCTGATGTGCCAAAGGCTTGCGAGAAGTCCAAAAGTATTGTACTAAAATAGTGGCTTTACCCAATCTAAAGCTCTCCTTATATCTTCAATAACATTTATGTACGATACATATAAGCGCTGCTATGCAGCTGTGTTTCTGTCGAAAACTGAATTGTTTGGGCGAGAGGATATTTTGAGCATGAAGATAACAACTCATTTGATTCTGCATAATTCTTTCAAACACTTTTGAAAGGAAGAGTATATTTGAAATGGGCTTAAATTCCTCAGAAGTTTGATCTGTTGGAACTGGTATCACCATAAACAATTTCTATTGACTGGGGTAAGCGCTAGTTGTCAAAATAATATTAGAGTTATGTGTGAAACAGCGCAATATGATTGGTAAGATACTTTTAAAGAAGGTAGGATCTATCTACTATATAGTATATAATCGATTCCGACTGTATTTGATTATATCTGGAGCTTCAGTAGAGAAACGCTTAATAACATTGACAATTCTCAACCGATCGGCTTACTGAAACACGATTTGGAAATGACAATTCAGTACAATTTCAACCATGAAATAATGACGCTGTATATTGAAAATAATCGTTCAGTTGTGTTAACTCAGCGTGCAAATCGCGGAAAATATTGTGGTCGTTCTGCGACTTCCGATAACACATTTCAGCGTATCGCCAAGAACAGCGTCCATGTCATTCCAATGAAGCTTGTAAAGCTGAGAGAATGTTGACGAAAATCCAAATGTCCCGTATAGTCACCAATCTCAGCTATTAAACATCAGTAGGATTTTGAATCAAAACCTTCACATATTTCCATATAAAGTGCAGTTGACTGAAATGTTTTTGTAAACTGATAACCCGCATCGCTTGCCTTGCGCGAATATAGTCATTCGAATGATTAAAACTGAACCGGATTTTTGGGAATGGAATCTGATGACCGACGCGACGAGGCTCATTTCATCCTCTGTTTCTAGGTAAAAAAACAAAATTGTCGCTCTTGAGGAATCGATAATGTTCACATAATCCTCACACGAATGGACGATGAGAAAGTGACTCATTGGGCCAGTATTTGATCTGAAGCCACCATTGGACCATGTTTCTTTGAACTTGGAGACACAGTGGATGGCAATCGGTATAGGTGGATGTTAGCGCACATTGTGTGCCCGCAAATACGTGAACGAGATCTACAAGGCTTCTGATTTCAACAAGACGATGCGCCATGTCACACTTCGTGCCAAACATTGAACTATTTGAAGCAAATATTTTCGGTATGTGTGACGTGGTGCCATGGACTAGCCTCCAAGATTGCCAGATTTGACTCCTCCAGACTTCCTCCGGTGGTGCTATTTAAAAAGCCGATATCATCTGAGACGTTGCCCAATGTTATTCAAAATGCCAGAAAAAGGACCTTATAAAATCTATTGTATTTTCTTCAAGTTATTAAACATTTCCATACCGAAGCTCCCAATGGTTCGGTCTGTATATATAACTCTTTGAACTATTTCAGTGTAATCTATTGCAGAGAAATCAAAGACCGTTCCCGTAGAGTTAATAGGATCCGTACCCGAATACCTATATCTATATTTACTTGCTCCGTGAATGCTCCTCTAAGGGCTGGGAATGGTTATCTCACAAAGCTCTGGTTAAGTGCGATGCAATTAACGTTGTTGCTCTTTTTTCCCAATAGTAATTGCCGTAAATTTTTCCACAATTGCCGTTCACTCATGGGTTGATTTAATCAGTTTGCATAGACATTCTTTGTATGCGTATCTGAGAATCGACTTGATTACGAAGATTGCGGTGATGTGTATCCAACGTATGGCACCTGAAAGTTAAGGCCCTGGGGTCATCATACATTTTCAGCGAGATGTCCCACTATTCTGCTGGAGAATTATAATTATTTTTAAGGACCGCGATTTTGTCATCAAAACGATAAAAAAAATCTGGGAAAAGGTCGCCGTTGACATCATAAGAGAATCCTTATTCATGCAGGCTAAAATAGCAAGTAAGTGCTCAAATAGCTGCATAATATTGGTTCGCGCTATCATAAAGCTCACAACCCTATACGGAACAGATCTAAAAATGTAACAAACCAGCTAATAGGCTCAAATAATAACGGATCTTCAGATCTGCACGTGCAATGTTCAAAACATTAACAGATCGCATGCCACCGCACAATTAATGAATATCCTCGTCTGAGCAGATATGGTGCTATAGGACGGACAACACAAAAACTGCGGTAAGTACTATGGAGAATGTTTCAGACAACCGGCCCGGCAAGCAGAGCGGATGCGAATTTCAGGAAATCTCAACCACAGTCGGTGTTGAGAATCTGGAAAGATTATTTCTGCAGACTTAAATTGTGATGACGAACAAAATCCACGGTCAGGCAGAATGAACTCTTCAACGTGGACGAAGACAGACTATAACTCATCTCCAAAATCTGAGTTGACGAAAGTATGCCCGAACAATGGAATAACAGCATTGTTTGTCCGATCCTAAAGAAAACAAATCCAATGTGGAATGTACGGTTATTAGACCATAAAAATAGGGGCTTTTCGACAAAACCGAAAGCCTAGAAAGGATTTATTCTACAAATTCAATTTTTTCTGCGAAAAAAATCGAGGCTTATTCCCCAATGTACACATTGCCAGAGATGCAGCCATACGCAGTCCTACTGCCAGAAGGATCAATTCAAAACGATGCCTTCTAAAAACTCAGGCTCAGCGAGTATACCGCGCATATAGCGGTGTGAGCAAATACGACCAACTGTGAATCACCTGATCCTGCCTTAATTGTTTTCTTTGTAATTATCGAGAGACTACTAGAAGAACTGACTAAAACACATAAGATAATAGTCGAACGGCTTCTCAACCTCGAAGCAAATCTATGTAACTAATCATCACAAAGAAGCTCAGTATTCTTGCGTGGAATGCCATTGGCCTACAGAAAAGGCTTGATGAACTAAATATTTTTATTCAGGAAAAATCAGTTGATACTCGTATATTTAATTTCTGAAACTCACCTGACGACACAATCGCGAGTGGGACTAAAAGATTACCGCGACTACTACGCTCATCGTACATCGGAAAACACAAGAGGCAGGTCATCTCTATTTATAAAAGACTGCATTGAACACTCTCTGGAAGCACAAATTGAACTTGACATATTTCAAATGACCACAGTGCGCCCTAAAAATAAAAATTAATCTTTTAGTATGTATATCCTCAATCTATTGTCAATCGCTCTGCAAAATAGAAAAACACGAATTTATTGACCTATTTAACTCTCTTGGACCAATCTTTATAATTGGTGGCGACCTTAACGCGAAGCACAGCTTTCGGGGCTCAAGATGTATCTCATAAGAAGGCAAAACCCTCTACAGGTCTGGTGTGGAATGTAGTTGCCAATTTTACTCAACAGGCAGACCGACGTACTGGCCTCGGATGTCGCCAAAACACCCAATCTGATAGACTTGTTTATCGGAAAAGGAGTAAACGCTAGTTATGTCAAAGTTAAAGAAAGCTTCCTCCGATCATTCTCCAATTATCCTTTCATTGTGTGAATCTTTGGTTAAGAAACAAAGACCACCCAGATTATCCAACAAAAAAACTCACTGGGAAGATTTCCGAATAGAGATTGTCGAAAATACTGAGTTAAAAGTAACGCTCAGAACACCGTATCAACTTGAGAAAGAAGTTGAAGGGTTTGTTGAAGTCATACAGCAAGTGGCATGGAATAACACTCCACGCTAATCGAACAAAGTGGCCAGTATCGGCCCGCCGGAAATCAGAGAAATGATAACGAAGAAACGAAGAGCGCGGAATAAGTGTCGTGAAATTCGGCCTCAAGAAGATAAAACGTCCTTTAATAGGCTCTGCAACTTGTTGAAAAAATCGATCAAGGACTTCAACAGCCAAGGTATTAATAACTACTTAGAAAGCCTCACAGCGACACAAGATACCAATTACCCCAAATACACGTGGCCCCAATAAGAAGAAACCAGGATGACTGGGCGAAAGAAATTAAAGAAAAAGCTGACGTTTCCGCCGACCATCTTGCAGAAACCTTCAAACCATTCCAGTGCTTCCAGAAAATGTCAATACGCTAGATGTGATGACAAACTTTCCAATAGAAAAGGCTACACTTAGGGAACTTAGACACGTAATAGACACGCTTAAGCCCAATAATACCCCCGGATATGACTTAATTACGGGAGATATACTTAAAGCGCTACCGAAAAAAGGTTTGCTAAAGCTGCTCTATCTTATAAATGCCACCATAAGATTAGAGTATGTAGGACATCAGTAGAAAGTTGCCGAAGTTATTATGTCATACAGACCTATATCGCTCCTCCCGATTATATCGAAGGTCTTCGAGCGAATCTTACTTAATCGTCTTAAACCGATTATTGACACAAATCGCCTCTTGCCTGATCATCAATTTGGCTTTAGAAGCCAACACTCTTCTGTTGACCAAGTGCATCGAATAACCGATGTAATTAAATGAGCAATCGAGTGTAAGTAAGTCGGTTCAAGCGTATTTCTGGACGTTTCGCAAGCTTTTGATAAGGTATGCCACTAGGGCCTGAAATATAAATTTCGACAAGTCCTACCCGAGCAATTGTTTCATATTTTAAGTTCATACTTAGATGAACGACTCTTCCGTGTCAGACACGGAAACGAGTGTTCCAATTTTAAGATAATAAAGGCGGGGGTGCCGCAAGGAAGTGCTAAGGGGTTTTTGTACCCTTAAAATGTTCTCACACAGCGCGGGCAAAGGAAATTTAGGGAGGAAGAAAAGACAGGTACCGATGTACATTGGTACGACCAAGAAATGCAGTGATCGGCAGGGCATTCCATAAGCGAGTTGTACGGCTTAGGAAAGAATCACGATATTTTAGAGTAAGTCAGAAATTGGGCTTGAGGGTGTATTGATGAGTATTCATAGCGAGTCGGGTGTTACGGTTGAAAATTTGAATGGGCGGAATTTTACTGGCGATTTCAATGGAGCACTGGTGGTGGAAGTAGCGATAAAAAAAAGTGGGACAGGAGACATTACGCCGATGTTCGAGGGTGTCAATTGATTGACTGATATTAGTATCACCAATGAGTTTTATCGCACGGTTTTGAATCTTATCTAGTAGATGCAGAGATGTTTTAGGAGCATCTGATCAGATGTGGGCATTGTACTCCAATTGTGGACTGAAGAATGCCTTATATATTGGGGTCAGATCAGAGGGGGTAAAGTATTTCTTACATCGCTTGAGGAATCCTAGACATTTCGCAGCATTTGATGAAAATTAAAAGAGCAGATCGTTGATGAAAATTAAAAAGAGTGTCGGAGACAGAATGGAGCCCTGGGGTACACCAGCATTTATTTTGTGAATGTCAGACTTAAAACCATTTGTTAGAACTACAGGGTGAATGACACGAACTCCAACTTTTTAAAATGCTATAATTATTTTATTTTTTGATAAATTTTATTGTGTCAAAGCAAAAAATGTTGAAAAATACATCAATTTTCAAATTGTATCAGTAGCTTTCAATATGTCCCCCTTTGGCGTGAATAATGGCCTTTAGACGGCCGAAGAAAGCATCGCACGCTGCACGCAAGTGGCTCTGCGGTATTTTGGCCCATTCCCGGCGAAGTTCTTGTTTGAAGTGATCCAAACTTTGGTATTTTTTAGTGTCAATCTTCGCCTTCAAAATACTCCAGACAGAGAAATCCAACGGATTTGCATCCGGAGAATTTGCAACCCATTGTGTCGAAGAAATGAAATGTGGAACATTGTTTTTTAACCAATCTTGGTTGACGCGCGCTTTGTGAGACGGCGCCGAGTCTTGTTGAAATGTCCACGGTCTCCGACCGAAATGATTGTTTGCCCAAAGCTTCAGTACTGCCTCTAAGACAGTTTCACGGTATACGATCGCATTAATTTTGAAGCCACGGTCCAAAAATACGAGCGGAGAGCGACCATCGGCGGTTATGGCGGTCCAAACCATCACCATCGGTGCTGCCTGTTTTCTGGTGGCCGTCTGAAGGTGTAAATTTTCGAAAGACCTCTCTGGCAAGCAAACTCGGTCATTTTGTTTGTTGACATATTGCTCGATAACAAATGGCGACTCATCGGAAAAAACCAAATTCGGCAACTCACCACTTTCGTGCAAGCGTAGCAAATCCTTCGCTCTTTCGACTCTAACTTTTTTCTGTTGCGGTGTAAGATCGTGTGCTTCTTGGAACTTCAATGGCTTGAGCCCACGCTCATTTTTCGGTATGTGTTGCATCCGTTCCAACGATATGTTGAGCTCACGAGTCATTTTTCTTCCAATTCGAGAAATCGAATTCATGCTCGTTTTTTATACCATTTACACTTCGGATGTTTTTCCACAGTGTAAAAGTAATTCTTTTAACGTTTGAAATAAAAACCACGCTTGACCTTACGTGTTTTAAGATTCATGTTATTTCTTAGTAATCGAAATAGGTTGTACAATTCACGTAGTCTAAAACGTTTCCATCTCTTAAATGTGTAGTTCCTTTTATTTTCCAGTTCTATTGCCTGTTCTCCGTAGTAGACCAAGGTATAACTGAGTTCCTTATATTGTAACTTTTGACTTCATTGGAACATGTAAATTGAACAAGTTAAGAACGGTTTCGTTAAATATATTAGCTTGTTCATTAGATGATGAACAATTCTATATGTGTTGCCAATTCAGTCTTTCTACATCATCCTTAAGTAAATTAGCATTCATATTGTTGATTTGAAAAATCTATATGTTTGAAATTTTAAACGTCGCCAATATTAAATCATGTCTGGAAAATATCGGGACGGAGACGTGGTTGACGAAAATGTCATTACTGGCATTGCTGAAAAATAAATCTAAAAGGGTACAACTGGTGTCTGTAAAGTGCGTGGGAACTAGACTAACGGACTTCATGTTGTCCAGAAAAGAGGACATATTATTTTCTTATTTAAAACATTACAATTGAGGTCACCACAAATAGTCACGTCTGTGTAGAGGGCTGACATGTTTTTAAGCAACACTAAAAAGGAAGACATGTTTATTTGAGAATTAGGTAGATAATGTACTCCGCAAATAGTTTTTCTTCTATGGCCTACAATTTCGAAAATTACTTACATTTAATATTAGAAAGTACATATATTGCTGCACCAGAACCAATTCTGTTATGTCTATCACCTCGAAATAATCTGTATCTGCTCATACCATAAGCAACATTTTTAATATTTGGTTTAAGCCAGTCTCTGAAACACACACAATATCAATATCCAATCCAACAAACAAGTTTCTAAATTCATCTCTTTTACAGAATAAACTCTGTGAGTTTATGTGGCATACATGCCACAAGCAACCTATTTTGTTGTTTGCAAAAAATGTTAATCAATGCACTCAAGTTTGTATGCGCTGCTGATAGCGCTAAAACTAAAGCAAAGAACCCTGGTTTATATAATAAGTGAAATGATCTTATGAGAACTTGCTTCAAAGCGAAATGATCTTATGATTACTTGCTCCAAAGGGTCAATCGTTACTAGCGCCTTGACGTAACTCTATAGAAAATAATTCAATAGCGTCAAATCCCATGATCTTTGTGCCAAATTGACGGGGCCCAGCCGTCGTTGGGACGAGTAGTATGGGGAGGAGTATCATTCTATTGAAACCGCAGTTCTTTCACATTGATGTCACGCAAACTTGGGAACAAATAATCGTTGATGATTGCATTGTACTGGTGTCTATTGACGGTAACGTGTATTCCGGTCTGATTTTCGAAGATTCCACAGGCGTATAATCCATAGCATACGATACATTTTTCTAGATATAATGACATTTGGTGAACTTCTTGAGGATTGTCCTCGCTCCAAATACGAGTATGACAATTCTGTTTGTATACGTAGCCGTTTAACCAGAAATGAGCCTCATTTCCGAATAAAATTTTACGGTAAAAAACTGAGTCAACCTCCAGTTGATTTAAATCGACGCTAAAAATGGTCAGTCGGCTTTAGCTCTTACACCCGTTGGATCTTATAAGTCTTGAGACCAAGGTCTTTGAGTACAATTTTCCAGATAGTGGGTGGGCAAAGACCAAGTTGGTACGGACAATGACGAATCGATAAACTGTTCTCATCCTTGCTGGTGTGTGAGTATCCAATAGCGTGAATTGGGTGCAACATTTTTCAATAGCTCGTTCAGAAGGCCGATAATGTCTACAGTAAATTTCAGAAGTTCTCTATAAGTTTCGAGAATAGAGCTTCGATTTTTGAAATAAATTTCAACAATTTGAAATCGTTGTTGTGGCGACAAATGTTCTGGGATGAAATTAACTAAAGCTTGGCAGCTCAATGCGAAAACTGATTTGACATTAAATCCTTATTGAAAAGTCTGCCGCTGCAGAAAAAACACCCATTATAATGTATGCCCTCGTATCAATATTTATGTATGTTGGATACTTCCAATTGGAGATCGATAAGGAATCCGACTATTTTAAGGCCTTCATCAAAGATGCACATTAGTGAGAAAGGTAAGAATAAATGATTTGAGGAACTTTTTTAAACCTACCTATATATGATGTAACTATGGTACTGCTCTGACTGCTTCTCGATCGAATATTTGTTCGGGTTGTTGCAAATCGTCTACATTAAATTCATATAAAACTTCCGTTAACATATCTTCCACTGACCTTAACGAGCGCATTAAATACAATTCAGTGTTTTCAACCCGAGTACGAGTAGGTCCATTATGTACATTCAAAAAGCCATTTTCTGTGATACCGCGGCGCAGAATGGCTTCGTGGCGGAATGAGTTTCGGAAGGAAATCCCAGTGAACTCAGAAAAAATACGATGGGAAGCCGTGATTTTAATTTATTGCCATTGAAGGAATGGAACAAGGAACCTAAAAGAAGTGAAAGTGAAAAATATTAACAATAATATCCACGTGCCTGGGAGGAATTAAGGTAGAATTAAGGCGGCTGTAAATTACGAAACCCGCACACGGCAGCACTCATTGTTGGCGTGTTGTGCCTGCTCATGATTGTTGACTGATTTTTGCCTTATAACGGTTTACATCAATTGCAGACGCCACGAGAATCGTAAATTAATCCCGTGGGGTTGAATTACAGTTGGGCTCAACCAGTAGTCAGGGACTGCTGGTGCTGGTTATATGAAACGAATACGAGTATGAATGTACGAGTATGTTGAAAATTAGTTTTGGGGTTCAATTAATCACAACGCCACATTGAGAATAATAAATTTAGGTAACCTCCGTTTTAACCTCGTTGCGTTGTGCGCTATGCAGTCAGTCTAATGCGGTAAGTGTTAATGATTTGTAAAGAGCACAGAGGGATAACTGGAGCGCAACTGGGTAATGAAATAATTGTCAAAATTTTAGTTAGTTGTGGTAGTTGATGTACATTTGGGTTTCAGATAGTGAGCTGTTCACCATTTTTTTTTGCGGGTGTGGCGACAGGTGCTTGTAGGTGTTTTTTTTTTTTTTAGCTTAAATTACTGAAACCCTAGACATTAATGTCAGAATCTACTTACTTGCGTAAAGAATACACTTGCAACAGGTCATTTGGTAAAGTAAAATTATCAGTAGATATATGGTATGTGAGTTGGCGACGATTAGGTACCATGTAAATATTTGTTTGTTCATTTAATTTTTATCTAGACTTTACACTAGGAATTATACTCTCACTGTAATTTCTAGGTATGTACATATATATGCATATAGTTTAGATAATGTTTTATCTTAAAATTAGTGGGGAAGGATTTACAATTATCGTATAAACTAAATTGCACAAATAAAAGTGAGTAAATTTATGAAAATGACAAGCGAATTAGATTGACGGGTCATATACTCGTATGCTTTGGATGAAAAGTAGGCGTTGACAGTTCAAGTATTATATTTAAAATTAGGAACGATTTGAATAAGTTTAACATTCAAGAAGAAATATATTTAATGTTTAATCTTTTTATAATGTATACAAAAATGTGTAATTTGGTAATGTTACGGGGAGATATGGTCACATTTACGGAGACAATGTACAGTTGCGGCAAACTAATTAAGAGCTATCGTAAGTACTGGCAATATATTGGTCCAGTATTCGCTTGGCGATATAATTAAGAACGTATCACTAAAACAGGTTTGTTTGTAGAATTTCGCTGCCCACGGAAAAAGTTTTTAGTGAACATACTAATTCATTTGAAATTAAAGAGATATTATTAGTTTTTGTTGGGTTTAGAGATATTTTGAACTTGGTATGGTGAAAAGCAGAGCTGCATAGCAGGCATGAGGGAAGCCATACTAAAATTTCGCAATATTGAAAGATTGTCCTATAATAATATCGCAGAAAAACTTGTTTACTCGAAAACAATGACTTTTAAGGCCGTAACATATGTCGAGTAATATCGAACCACCGAAAGCGTAGAAAGACGTACAAGACCTCCCAAAACGAATGAAGCTCAAGATAGGTTGATAGTTCGCACGGCGTAAAAAAAAAATCCTTTTTTGAGCTCGAACGGTATTCGAAAAGTAGTTTTCGGCGATGACCAAAATGCACTTTCTGCACACTCCATTAGAGAGCGATTGAATGAAAATCAGCTCTTCAGGAGATCAGCCAAAAAAAAAAGGCTTTCGCTAAAAAAACCGAAAGGCTAGGTTAGCTTTTGCAAAGGAACACAAACATCGGACCATCGGACAATGGAAAAAAATACTCTAGAGTGATGAGACTAAAATCAATCGAATGAGCTCCGATGGTAAACACTATGTTAAACGACCAAAAAAAGGAGCATTCACTCCCAAGTACACCACACCACACCCTCAAACATGGAGGATGGAGTATTATGCTATGGGGTTGCGTGTCTTTTAAAGGTACCATACCGAGTGGAAGATATAACGAACGCTCAAAGCTACATAGGATTAGTTCAAAATATAATGCTGCTCTATACAGAGGCAGAATTGCCAGTAACTTGGAAATTTATGCAGGACAGCGATCCGAAACATACTGCGAGGTCAACGAAAGCATGGTTTCAGAATAATTCTGTGGATGTCATCGATTGCCCGTCATGCACCCCGGGCCTAAATCCAATCGAAAACCGCTGAAACGAGTTAAAAAAAAGAGCTAAAAAGCAGAAGATTAGCAATACAAAATGAATTCTATGAAAACGTAAAGACATTCCAAGAATGCAATAACACCGAAAAAATGTCAGGACCTAATTTTGTCAATGCCAAGGCGATGTATGGCTGTAATTGCAAACAAAGGATTCCCGACAAAATATTGAGGAAAAACCGCACATTGCGATGAGAAGTTTACATATTTTCTTATTGTTCTTAATTAGTTCGCCACAACTGTATATAGAAATCACTGATAAACTTTCCCTAAATTCCTGAAGGAAAATCCATTAATATTGCTATATAGTAAACTTCTAATTGGCATCAGCAAAAATCTTACAACTATAGCTTAAGTGTTTCATTACCAAGACTCAACAATAAGCCAACTTCGAAATATACTGGAAGGTGATGCATTAAATCATTATAAACTCGAGTATGGTCTTGCATTCCGCAAGATTATTTTAAATCACTTGCTACTTTATGTGCCCACTGAAATGGAGGATAACTTTAAGCGATGGTAGGTAGGTAGGGCAGGTAAGAGTGGCTGTTGGTAACACCAACCCACCTAGGCCTATTGGCCCATTGTGATTCCAGGTGGATCTATGGTCCTCTTACTCATGGAAGCAGTTTGAGCTGATGATGAAGCGTAGGAGACTGTTTACGTCTGTATTCTTTAGATCGTTTAGGTCATTGTAGAAGAAAGTTCCTAAGTAAAGTTTTCTTCTCTGGGAGAGAGCTGGACATGTACAGAATAGGTGGAGGATTGTCTCCTCTTTCTCTTCGCCCATGCAGCTTCTATAGAAACCATCCGTTAAAGCGCCTATAAGGCAGCGTCCAGTGATGATACCTATGATGGCGCTGAGATGTTTCCTATTTAGAAGGATCAAACTCTTAAAGTAATTTACATTCAGCTTTATCCAAATCTGTTTGGTTGCTAGACGTGTTGGTGCAACAGTCCATCTAAGGTCTAGCATCCAGCTTTAATATTAATTTGCACGTAACGATTAATATACCTATGCTACCCTTTTCTGTTAGAATAGGTAGAGTAGTCCCAATTTTGGCGAGTTCATCGACCCTACAGTTCCCTCCAATATCTCTGTGGCCCGCCGCCCAGCAAAGGTTAAGTGGACTGCTCTGCCATCTCCTTAAGACACGATCGGCTTTGAAGGACGGTTTTAGAATTTAGTACGGATACGGATGTCCTTTACAGATATCACGTTTTTCATCAGCAGGGGACAGAGCTTCTTTAATTGCCAAAATTTTCGCCTGGAATACGCTACAGTGATTTGGAAGACGGAAAGAGAGGCTTAGATTTAGCTTATCTGAGAAAACACTGCCACAAACCTTACTATCGGTTTTAGATCCATCTGTGTAGAAATGGGTTGACTTGTCCTCCATGAAAGCATCTCCCAGAAGGATCTAGAGGGAAAGGCTGCAGTTGACTGCATTGTCTAAGGCCGTCCACCAGACAGCAACCCCGTAGGTGAGAATCGGTCTTATGACCGAGATGTATAGCCAGTGGGTTATACGAAGGCCCTATTTATTCCCAATGGCTTTTTTACAAGAGAATAAAGCTACTCTACCTTTATTGACTCTTTCTTGAATGTTAGGTTTCCAGTTTAGTTTCCTATCAAAAATGAGACCCAGAAATCAGAAGACTAAACTGGTACCTTGTATTGAGGGAGGGACTATAATTGAACTTTTATATTCCCTAGAAAAGAGGACAAGATCAGTTTTATGGGGGTTTCCTCCAAATCCACAGCGATCAACGGGTTAATCTGTTAAGATTTAGTTGAAGGGGTTCTTTAATGGTATTAAGATAGTTACTGGAGATGGCCATAGCAACGTCATCAACGTTCACGGAACTGAAATCTTTGCTCCCGGAGCAGATGGATTCGCCGCCGAATTCTTAAAAGCAGTGGGAGGAAACTTCCAAAGTGTGTCCGATTTAAAAGCAGCGACCTACCCACCATAATACCTTCCGTGAACAACCTCATTACCTCTTAACTGTACGGCTGTGCTCGTAGGCCAGTAAATCCACTTGTGGTCAAATAAAAGCCTATTAACTCAATCACATACTATTCCTATATACAAAGGTAGGTAAACAGAGTGACTTACGTTTAGATGACTAGGATGTCAGAAGGTTCCATGATTTTTAACGTAAACCACCTGTCATGAGATCTTATGTTTACGAGATGCCCATACATCCATAGGGAGCAAGGATACGCCTTGCCATCCCTCTTCGTCAATTCTTTGATACCAATTCGGAACTGTGTTGGAGGCACAAGTTCCACCCTTGGTATGAGTCGAGGACGACCTAAAACCTCTTACTGTTCCTAGGGTCACAGCACCCAGTACTTATTTGCTACTCTACAATCGGTTAAACCAAAGGAAAACCCTTCCCGCTATTTGGGTTTAAACCACAGCCACCATGACGCTCCTACAAGGGGGCCTACCTCTAACAAGTCAGGCCCGGACTGAAATCCGGGGGGCTCCTGACTCCCATGGTACCGTGATTTAAGTCCTGGTATGGACTACCGGTGGTCCAGCCGCCAACAACACCTATGACCGGCAACTTGTTCCTGGTCAAATCGTAGCAACCATTCAGAGGCGTTATCTGAAGATGTTTACGATAAGATCAGTAATATGCTCTGCCCCCGCTTTTTAATAGACAACGTCATTGATGGGCGAAGCCTTGATAATTGGGTGGGGGCTCGACAAGGATGTCAAGGCGAATAAATTAGAATGCTCTAGCTCCGAAAAGTTATCAATCCTCTAAGACAGAGCTGTCTAACCCCTAGTAATTTGAGGGCCGCCATACGAAAATAAAATTTATCTGGGGGCCGCACCCAAAATAAAAAAAAAACATTTATTACTGTTTAACTATGTATTGTTTACTGAAATATTAGCCAACATTAACAAAATTATGTACTTCAATGAGAATTTTGCAGTAACTGTGATTCCTTAACTAATGTAGCTATATACTCGTAAATATCAATGTTTGTAGTAGCCAAATAGAGTAAATTTGATAACGATTTGTCCGCCATGGAACTTCTATATTTAGATTTTATAAATTTCATTGTTGGAAAGGTACTTTCACAGAGTTAAGTACTGCCGAGCATTGACCGCATTCTAAGATCAAAGTCTCGCAATTTAGGATACTTTCCTTCTGGTAATAATTTTAAAAAATCTTCTCCTGTTTCACATTTGTTACTAAACAAGTGATCTGTTTGCAAATCATACAACTTTAGTTGCAAATCGGATTGTACGTTTGTAATATTTATAGTTAAAGTTTGACTAAAAAGTAAAATATGATGTTCAAAATTTAAAAAAAAAAATCGTTCTTCGAATTCCTTGATTATATCTTCAATATATTCTACATGAGATGGAAATGATGTTTCCTCAAAATTCTTCATTTCTTCAAAATGTTAATTGCAACTAGAGAAAAAAGTAAAGTCGCTATTGATAAATGTTGATTTGAATAGCTGCAACTTTCTTTTAAGTGACTAATCATATCAGTTAAAAATGCAAGGTCTGTTAAAAATGTGGGATCCTGCATTTAATGCCCAAGTTTTTCTGTATTAGACTTCACTTAATTTTGAAGAATTATTGGTATTTCTTTCCGAAGAGCAAAAAAAGGTTTTAAGCTTTTTCCGGCACTCAACCAACGGATATCTGAATGGAGAGTTATGTCGCTATATGCAGCATCCATGTAATTCAAGAAATCACGAAATTTACGATGTGTCAGGCACCTACTAACACCTTCTTTCAAAGCATTGGCTTTACGTAAATTTTTTCCACAGAGTGCTTCTTGATGTATTATGCAATGAAGTGTTGGGTAGTTAATATGGTTTTTCTTTAATAGTCCACAAAAGCCGGTTTGAGTTCCCGTCATAGCTTTCGCTCCATCGGTTACAATGCAGGAACACTTATCGAATCCTCCTACTTTACAACTTAATTATGAACAGCTTCAAAAATGTCTCTACCTTTTGTAGTCCCATGTAGAGATTCCAGGCTAAGGAGCTCTTCGTTTACAGTGAAATCTTCTTGAATAGTTCGAACAAATATTAAAATTTGACTAATATCTGTCGAATCAGTGTTCTCATCCAAACACAAGGAAAAGTATTTACATTTTTCCATTAAATGCAATACCTTTTTGGAAACATATTGGTCCATATGATCTACTCTCCTTGCTACAGTTTGATGAGATGAAGCCACTGTGTCGAATTTTTCTTCTATGTTCATTAAATTGTTTAGCCATTTCAATTGCATATTTCTTTATTAGTATGCCATCGCTATATAGTTTCTTGGCGTTTGCTAACTCCAATGCTACTGAGTATGGAGCGGCGAGGCTAAATGTTTCTGTGGTGGTAAGTTTTGTAAAAAATGTGGTCTGGTGCAACAATTTGTTTTTATATTCTTCAATAATTGCAGTTCTGGATTCGTCAAATATTTTGCTATAAAGTGATTTGTAGTGCTTTTTCACATTATATTCCTTACAAACAGACAAAACTTGCACGCAGATTAGGCATTGAATCGTATTCTTATTGCTTATAATCAAATAGTCCGATTCCCATTGGATCTGGTACATTCGATTGCCATTACCAATTTTTCTTCTCTTTTCAGACATGGTTAATGATAAATTAATTATGTACCTAGAGATTTGTTGACAGCAACGTATTTTAACACAACATGCGTATTTTAACAAAAAATAATAACTTTTACTCTTAAACTAACGTATTGCATCCCCCGTGTAATGAAGCTGTCAGTTGAACTTTAGAGCTGATAACGCGGCTTGCTTGTTAGCCGAATGCCTGCGAATGAGTTTGAGATCCTTTCGTCGGTTTCAAAAATGGACTGTGATAGTTTGTGCGAAAAATTCCCTTTTATAGAGCTTGGTTGACCATTGAATCTGTTTTCGTCTTGCATCTTCTTGACAAGCAGATGACGTAAGCGTTTATTATTTGATGGCAAATAATATTTAACGTTTTATAAAATTATATAAGTATTATTGAAAAATGCATCGCGGGCCGCATAAAGCTCCCTTGAAGGTCGCATGCGGCCCACATGCCGCGGTTTGGACAGCTCTGCTCTAAGATAATACGGCAGAAAAAGACCACTGAAGTTGGCAGGGAATAATTTTTAATAAACTTTAATATAGTTTGTTCTAAAAATGTTAACCACTGGTTAATTGATACCCCTTTTGTCACCATAATAACATAAATTCGAAGGTTTCATGTTCAATAGGACATGAGACAAAATCGGAAAAAGCAAAGATTTGCCTCTAACAGCTGAATTCGGCACTTACCAATGGTGCCGCATATTGGTAGCTACATACGTAACACCGTGCTTAGGCTATAATTGGACTATAAACTGCAGCCAACGCAATGCGAAAATTAATGCTATCCGCTACGTTATCATCATTCTATGTAATTATATCTATCACGAGAATATGGCCTTTAACGGCTTCGTTCCCCCAGAAATGTTCTTCAATTTCGATATGGACTGCTTGCTACTAATTTTACACCCCGCACGAACTACCGGATAGACGTCACCACGGCAGTGTGGTATGTGTCCGGTTCAGTAGAGTATTTTGACATCAGGAATGTTGCTTGTCCGCAATCTCGGTTTCCTTGGTTTCTGTTTGAATCAACAGAACAAAAAGGGAACACGAAAAAAAATAATTATCGACAAAGACAAAACAAAACAAGCATTATTTAAATGGACTGTATATTCGTAAAATAGCACAGAGTAAAAGAAAAGCTGTGTTCGCTCGAAGTGTTCTACAATATACCTATACATGGCTGTACTATGGTGCGTGCTTGCACAGCTTTCGGTTGCAGGTGTGTGGTCTGTGAATGCTTTATAGCTCAGTTATATGTTGAATGCCGCACAATGACGATACATAAATGCACCGTTCTGTATTTCGTCCATTCTAGACAATTTCCAAATTCGGCGTAACGACATTTGAGGGCAAAGTCGGTTTAAATTGGTTTTGAATCATGAACAGCTTACGTTTTTCAAGGTTGGATTTAGACTGGCTTTGAATCTATAAACTTTTCTATAACATAAAAACATACAATATTCAATACAAACACAGTTAAAAATAGATGTTCAAAGGTTACCAATTATTTTGGAAAAAAAATATGCTCTTAGTTGTACGTAATTTAATCAATTAAATAACAACGTAAGCACTT
Organism: Volucella zonaria; assembly: GCA_963966105.1. Taxonomy (NCBI): domain Eukaryota; kingdom Metazoa; phylum Arthropoda; class Insecta; order Diptera; family Syrphidae; genus Volucella; species Volucella zonaria. The sequence continues at coordinate 40,052,641 of OZ014532.1, read as the reverse complement.
GCTGATCTACCTTGTAAAAGTTGATGAATTCAAATTAAAACATGCATACAAATTTGTTGTTGCAGGCTTTACGGATTGGAGTGTATATATTTTGGAAGGAAGAATTATAAGTTTGTCACAAAGCCATAGAAACCACTGCACACCTAAAATATACCTAATAAGGCAGGCTTACGCTTGGTGATTAAGGGTAAGTAAATAGGAGAAACAGCTTATCTGGAATTAATCAACTAATTTTAATTTTCTATTTTAAATAATAAAGATAAAATCATTTTATGAGTTGATTGTAATATTTTGTTTTTTGTTTAATGAAAAAAAAACAAACACCGTATCGAAAAGAGCAATAAAAACTCTTTTTATCTTCAGAATCAGTTATTTTCACGTACACAATTGAAAACACATTCTGGGAAAGTTAAACACGGTCACATATGTACCTACATACGAGCACCCGTATGAGCAATAATTCTCAGGTTCTTTAACCTTGGACTGTCAATAGAAACTTTATTTTGTAGTTTAGTCAGTCATATGAAAGTATTTGACGCGGAAGCATGAAAGCTCATTGCTCTTTTTGTGTTTTTCTGTTCATAAGCTTTGTTTGTACGTTTCTAGAGGTATGTAGTTTTGTCTGTACATTGTGATTTCGCTTAGGTATCAATTATGTGTTTTAAGCTTATAGGAAGCAGCAAGTCGACTCTTCGATAACAAAAGCTTAAAAATACAGTAGTGGAAATTCGATTACGAACAACAAATGTTTTTTTTTTTGTTTTAAGAAAATAAAAATATTTATTAAAAATTTTAAGCGTAATGATATAGTAAATAAAAGAATTAGCACAAAATTTTAGTTCCAAAATAAAAGTTTAAGAAAATTTAAAAACGATGAAAGATTATAGGAAATTCGATTGTGAAAACATGCAGGTTTCCACATTTTTTTTAAATATGGCTGAAATTTTTTCGAAAAAAATGTCTTAATAACGGGTGGGGCTTCCTCTATTTGCTAAAAAATCTGTAAGGCGGCTTGACATTGATATGGTTAGCGTTTAAGCTCATCAGAGCTGATTGACGACCAAACCTCTCGGATAGCTTCTTTAAGCTGATTGGCATAGTGGAATTGTCTGCCATGTGAGGAAAACCTGATTTTCGATGGGATTAATTTCTAGACTTCGAGCTGGCCACTTCATTACCTCGATATTGTTTTGGAAAAACCATTCTTTTACGGACCTTGCGTTGATAAAACTCTTCGGACACGCTCACTACATTGAGATCTAGCACATCGATATACAAAGAAGCCTGAGTAAGCGGAAGTTGTTTGACACGTTCGGTACTTTCTGTCTTCATGTAAAATTTGTCGTTCCCTCCTCGCTGTGATAGGAAAAGCAAATTCCCTTTGAGTATCAGTAGATGTGACATTCTGCCGTCGAGCTTCCTGTAAAATACGCCTATTTTCATGAACTGAAAATTTTCTTTTATTGTTAAATTTTCTTCTATAACTGTAATTTTCACCAAGTCTAACGTAATTACACACGACTCCAACAGACGTGTTAATTTTACGGCAACAGTTCATAATGGTACTTCCACCAGAAATGCACTATTTTCTATGACCTTCTCAACAAATTCTAGTGAGCTCACCAAAGAAAAATGCGAAATCTCTTGTAAGGTAACGGTTTATTACATGGAATGTCGACAGATGTTTTGATCGAGTTGCCACCCAGGTGTTTTAAATGGAATTTTGCTAGGCACTGTTCATAATCGAACTTCCACTACTCTATCTACTCGTGAGCTTAGCTTTAAAATAAAATATTTGATGAACAAATTTACAGTATGCATATGGCTCAGTCGAATCTAGTTTCAAGTTGGGTTGAGATAGTTTTATTTTATAAGTAATAAAATTATTTCTTCTCTTGTTTACAGTTGTCAACTCAAATACATATACATATTTAATCTTTTGATTAGATGAGCTCATAAGCCTGTTAGAATTTCAACAATTAACTGTCAACCTGTGCGGACGTGTTTTTCTTTTTCTCCCGTGTACCGAATTCAGTTAGTTTTCCACTTTCCTTCAAAGCCCTTTAAACTGCTGACTCAGTATTTTCCTTCGTTGTTCATCGACCCAGTTTTGTCTGCCGATTCTCACAAATTCAGCTGTGACAGTTGACTCCAAAAAAAAAAAAAAAAAAAAAAAAAAAAAACAGTGTCGACCAAGTTTAACTTAAATAAACAAAAAATGGAAAAGTGCTGTGCTAGTGTTCTTTGCTCAATTGTTGGCCGCAACACCGAATGGGTAGCCTACCATGGTCTCCGCGGAAAATCTTTCCATGCAATATCCATCGGACTTACCGGGAGATCCATTACCTACCTCAAGGAGTATTGCAGTCTCTGCACTTTTTACTGGACGAGTGAAAAGAGATCACCTTGACTCACGTTATGCTGGCAATTAAATGCAACAACGGATCTATTAATGCAATGCTAACGGAGAATGGCCATATTAGCAGAACAATTCCTGACAGAATTGAAAAGATTGAAGACTCAGTAAACTGCATTGACAGCAATGTGGAAGCTCACAAGTCCACCGGAAGGATGATCGAAAAGCAACTGACAAATTTCGCTAATTTCCTTAAATCCAACGTACTTACCCACATAAACGATTCTATCAACCTTCTCCGTACAGATCTCGACTTGCTTTTTCAATCCTCCTCCAAAACAATACATACTACCCCGCATCCAGCGTTCGATGACCTGATCCTAAAATTGATTGACGTCAGCGAGGAACTCATTGCGACTCGGTTGATCGTTGCCGAAATCGTTAAGAAGTGAGATTGGCTTCCACAAAATCAATGGAATATCCGACTAAATTCAATTTCAAGCTACGATTAGTTCCCCGTACAATGTCTCAGTTCATAATGAATTAGTAGACTCGGAGTGGCACATGTCATCATTTTCAACTACTCCTCCCACCGCCCTAACAACGGAAACCGAGATCGCGCAGCCTTTACCAGCTAGCATCCCGCCCGCCGCCGCTCCACGCAAACTGCTCAAACAATTCGGAACTTCATGGACCCTCTCCGAATGGAAAAGCAGGCTCGAAAAACTGAAAAAAGGAAACCATACAGCATTCTACGTTGAAGGTGCTCCTCAGCACGCTGATGCTGCTTAGGTCCGGAATTTCTTTCAGCGAAACTATGCTATCACCATTAGCGAGTGCCAGATGATTTCTCCTGCTGACTCCAAAACTACCTGCAGCTTCAAAATCAACATCCTAACCAAATATTCTTGGTTGTTCCCTACTCCCCCTGATAAGGCCACTAAATCTGGGAAGACAAGTATCACGAAATGTTCCGAGCAACGAGAAAACCCACGTGTCGACCACAACCAAAATTCCAAAAATGAACGTAGTATCAATGCTAAGCTTAAAAAAAGACCCCTCTCTAACTCCCTTCCAAAATTAACAGAGAAACATCTTAACAAAAAACAAAGCCCTAATTCCTATCCTAACTGGAGCTTCAAAACAAACATATTCCCCAAGTTTAGTCCTCTCTCCTCAGTTATCCAACACAAATTCCTTACACATCAATCCTCTAATCCCCTAAGTCCCCCCGTTACACTCAAGCCCCCGCGCCAACCTTTCTCTTTCAACTTAACTCCAACCACCCATATTATCCCTTCTCACTCTTCTACCCCACCAAACCCAGCTAGCAATTCATTTCCTAACTTCGACCTCAAAAGTGGAGCTAACTACCCTAATCTAATCCCTCATCCAACTCTATATCCAAACATTTATCTCCAGCCCCCTCCTCCACTGCCCCAATTCTTGACCCCCTTTTTCACCGAACAGTTAAATTATCACAGTAAACAAATGGCACTACAGAAAGTCGCTATACACTCTCTAGGCTTAGAGAAGAAAAATATACGAAAACATTCGCCTATTTCTTGCCTATCTGCATGACAAATCGGACTCGGTCTATTACGAAGGGTAGACCAAAACTAGCGTCATGGTTTCTATCCACCAGGAGCGGGCTCTTTATCGACCCTATTAGTCTCAGGAACCTTTATTTCAGGTACCACGGGATTTTTAGCATGTCCCATCAGAAAGTGGCAGACGCCTTGCTGCATTCGGCCACTACGTCCACTCTAAGTGAGTCTCACACCTACAGCGAGGCCGAGCCGACCCCGATAAATTTGTTCGTATATAACTTGCCTCCCTGGCCAGCACTTAAACCATATCGCCTCACACCTCCACCCCACAGCATCCCTCTTACTTTTTATTACCAGAATGTAAGAGGTCTTCGCACTAAAACCAACGCCCTTCTACGCCGATCGCATGCTATTCCCTATGATATTTACGTCATGACTGAAACCAATCTGATCCCCGATATAAAGAACCAGGAATTGTTCCCCCCACTTGTAATGTTTTTCGGACGAGGATCCTACCCGGCCCAATGATTATTTCCCCTGTCGAGGCATCCTACTGTCGATCCACAACAGTCTTAACTCTTATCCCATTACCATTTCTTCATCCTCTACAGTCGACTCTGTCGCAATAAAAATATCACTCCACATCAAGTCCTTGTACGTTATATACTATTATATTGTATTATATATATATGTTAGTATTGCTACATCCTACCAACTTGCTATCGATGCAATCGACCAGTTAATTGGCCTGTCTGACTCTATTGACGATATACTTATTTTACTTATTTTCGGCGATTTTAATCTTCCTCAGCTACAGTGGACCCCATCAGATGATCAATAGTTTTTTCATCGCTTCAAATGCTAACTCAGCTAAGGAATGCCTCTTCTTAGACCGTTTAACAGACTCAAGTCTATGCCAAGTCAAGGGTATATCCAACTACATGGGCAGACAATTAGACCTTATTTTCACAAGAGATTCAATCAACTCCTCAGCTTCACTTTGTCCCCTCTCTCACTCAACAATCGATAACTACCACCCTCCCCTTCCCTCGTTTTTTCATAACTCTTCTGTCCAGTCCACTCCCCACACAACCCTCTCATACTACGATTTTCATAAAGCAAACTTTATCTAAATCAGTAACTATCTCAGCAGATCCCCTTTTAACTTTCACAACCTAAGCACAAATGATGTCTTATCCATTTTTTATAGAGAAATATTTAATTCTTTTTCCCTTTACGTTCCGTTTTCCCGCCTTAAAACAGCATCTACTAGTCCTCCCTGGTATAATCGCAAGCTTCGTTCCTTACGAAATAAGAGTTATGGCTGTTTCGCAGCAGATTCTTTTCGGACTATTCCAACTACGTATCTTGGCGCTTATCTTCATTTCGCCGAACTTTACGATACCCTTTACCGCAACAATGCGCATGTCAACCTTATATTAGATGGAGTGAAAAGTGACCTCCTTGGGAATTAAAAAATTCTTTTTTTTTTTAAATGTTTTTTTTATATTATTTAATATAGTCACCTTTTAGCTTGATACACTTATTCCAGCGATTTTCCAACTTCTTGATACAGTCCGAAAAATAATTTTCCGGAAGGTCTGTAAAAACTCCTCCGTGGCGTCGATGATTTCCTCGCGTGAGCTAAATTTTTTATTGATGTGCCATCCTTTGAGGTTTTGAAGAGATAATAGTCCGAGGGATCCAAATCCAGTTACAAATCGACGCCAAAAGTCCACCCGATTCCGCATCAGCAAGTCCAAACAATCTTTCGAAGTGCTCCCGCGTTCGTGTTTTTCGTCAGGAGTGAGCATGCGCGGCACTCAGCGGCAGGATAACTTTTTCATATGCAGAATATTGCCCAAAATATGGCGTGTGCGCTCAGTACTAATCTTTGTGGTATTTGCTAGCTGGCGCACCTTCACTTTCCGGTCAGCCAACACCATTTCATGTATTTTTTTGACATTGTTCCTCTGTAACCGCATCGGAGGGCCTGCGCTGCGGAATTGATCGGTAGTGGGGTTGCGGCCACCACGAAACTCTCGAAACCAATATTTGACGGTGTAATCTGACGGAGTATTAGCCCCATAATATTTATCCAACCTTTCCTTTGTTTCCTTCGCCGTTTTGCCTCTCAAAAAATAATGTTTTATGAGAGAACGAAAATCGTTTTCGTGCATACTCAACATGATGGCAAACACGTCAACAACAATCAGCTGTCAAAACAAAACTAAAGACAGTATCGCACTGAAATTTGGCATGTCTGCCTAAATATGAACGGACTTCAATGCACCATAACCTTTTTTGCAGTAGCAAGGATGTCACTTTTCACTCCATCTAGTAAACGACCCTATGTTCTTTTTCCAATTTGTTAACTACAAAAGAAAGTCCGATGGCTACCCTGCTTCCCTCTCTTTCAACAATAAGTCATCAACCGATCTTCTCACCATTGCCAACCTATTTGTCACCTTTTTCAAACAATCCTCCACCAACGACTCCTTTGTACCGGATCCATCGTATTTTATTACCTACTGAATTTCTCCAATGGCCCACCACTCTCTCACACCGTGGACTCGTCTTAATGACGAGTTCTCATCCGGCCCAGATGGCTTCCCTGCCATATTCCTTAAAAAATGCTCTTCCTCTCTTTCCCTTGCCCTTTCTAATCTCTGTCTATCCTTGTCACAAGGAGAATTTCCTCAAGCTTGGAAAAAAAGCTTCCTTCATAACCCCAAAAGTCCACCCGATTCCGGTAGGTCAACCACCACAAATCTCGTTGAATCCGTATCCTTTGCCATCTCTGCCCTAGAGAACGGCAACAAAGTCGATGTAGTTGCAACTTACCTCGGAAACGGTTTTCACAGTGTTCGCTTCAGGTCAGCCCACTCGGCTCCATTTTTGGCCACCTCTGGAGTTCCTCAAGGCAGCCATCTCGGTCCACTTCTTTTTATATTAACCATAAATGATCTCGACAGGATCATCAAACACTCGCCCGTCTCCCTTTATGCCGACGATTCCAAATTTTTAAAACCATTTCCTCTCCCCATGACTCCTTCCTCCTTCAACAAGACCTTGATAGTTTTTCGATCTGGTGCCTCAAAAATTGTTTGGAACTTAATATCGCCAAATACCACTCCATGACTTTTTTACATAAGCGGCACCAACCTCCTCTCCGACTCTACCGCCTCCACAACTAACCTATCTCCTTCGTTCAATCTCTTCGCGACCTCGGCATTTTGTGTTTGCATATGGATGGGATAATCCATGAAGCCAACTCCGCAATAGATTTTGTAAAATGGTGGTCCAAAGAATTCACCAACCCATGCGTGACCAGGTACCTTTGTTCGCCCCCTCCTAGAATACGCCAGTCGAGTATAGTCCCCATATCATCGCATTCATATCTCGAGAATCGAAAGCATACAGCGACGTTTTCTTCGGTTTGCTCTTCGAGGTTTGCCATGGGACGATCCTTTTACTCTGCCCCCCTATCAAAACAGACTCAACCTTATTAACCTAAACACCCTTGAGGAACGCAGAGATGCAGACGACTTTCTCTTCATTCATCGACTTCTTTCAGGTCAGGTTGAATGTGCGTCCCTTCACAACTCTACTTTCCTCAACACTATCCCTCGTAATCTACGTACCCCTTGTCTCTTCTATCACCCAACCCACCACACCTCCTATGGCGCGAACGAACCAATCTCTCGTATGTTACGAAAAATTAATTCAAACCCTAGCGTTTTTGACTTCCACCGCACCACTTCCTACCTCAAATCTGTTCTCCTTCACCACTCTAACTAACCTTAGTTTTAAGTTTTAGTTTAAGTTTAATTTTAAGTTATAGCTTGTATTAAACCGAATAAATTTCGCCCACACCAAAATAATAAGTTGTGCTAAAGTTTGACTTAGAATCCAATGTAGAAATGGGGACCGATATTAGATACTCCGACTGGAACTCCTCGAAGATGGGATCAGAGTCAGAGTAACTTTCATCATTCACTTGGGTATACAGTTAGTTTCGCGAAGCATCAAATGTAACAATTTTTGTGGTGATATTTTCCATTAAAAAAATCGAGAACAAAATCGAAAAATTGAGATCTTTGCTCATCTTAAACAAAAAATATATAATCAATTGTCTACCAATCACAAAGTTAGCTCAGGTCTTATGTCTTTATTGGTAAGTAAAAGTAAAAACACTTTATTTGGACGTTTCGACAACGACATCTTGCTAAAGGCCAAGTTCGCCGTCCAAGCGTCTTTAAAACTATATTCACTTTACTTTAATGTGCAATATTGGTTGATTTGCCAATATCATCGTTTTTTATTGCCAAGCTGAAAAAATTATTCTTTTATGTGACATTTCAATAACATGATATGATGCACACAAGTCAAATAATGCCTGCAGCTATAGGAATAGCTAAAACCAACGAAGTTGTCCACGATACCGAAACGAAAGGGGTACTCCCTTTTATATTGCAATTCAAACAAAAAATGTGCATATTTGGTTCTTTTCATCACGATCAAAAATTGCGAACCAAAAAGACGTACGTAAAAGACTCAAGATTTAAGACCAGCAAAGATTTCAATTGCATTTGTAAATGTTTGCCGAAATGAAAAAATTGACGAAATATTTTCCAAATTTTCAATGATAAACTTATCCCTCAGACAGGAGTTCTAAATCATTTGTTTCTACAACACATATTCTCAACAAAGTTATCCACGGTACGTCTTTGCTATTTGGCAAAATTGAACAATTAAATAAATTAATTAAAATGTTTTTTTAAAAATATGAAGTACAAATAAGCCTTTTTATAAAGGATTATAGTTTCAGATATAAATTGTGTTTTTTTTGTGGTTTGGTTACTAAACTGCCAACACTGTTTCTACAGATTGTCAATTTGACAATTCTAAGTTGATTTGTGGTTAGACGTTTTGCCATTTTACGATGAATAGATTAACGCCTGAACATTGGGTGCAGATTGTGCAAACTTATTTGGAAAACCATGATTCGGTCCGCCAAACTTATCGTGCGCTACGTCTATTTTACGGTCGATATAATCGTCAATCTGAGCAAGTTATTCGGAACACGGTAAATCGTTTTCGCACCACATACACTCTAGTTGATAATACGCATCCCCAAAGATGACAAACAGTGCGAACAGAAGAACTTATTGCCATTACGTAGTGCAGTGTTGAAGAGAATCCGAATGAGTCGATTGGCCATCGTGCACAGTAACTGGAACTTCCACTTTGTGGAAGATTTTACGGAAAGATCTTGGCTTAAAAACTTATAAGATCCAGCTTGTGCAAGAGTTGAAACCGGGTGGCCATTATACGCGTCGTAGGTTCGGTGAATTGACCGAAAACATGATTCAGCTTGATCCTCATTTCCAACGCAAAATTTTGTTCTCCGATGAGGCCCATTTTTGTTTAAATGGATATGCCATCAAGCAACATTGCTGAATTTGGAGTGGAGAAAACCCAGAAGCCTTTGTCGATACGACCATTAAACTCACTGTTTGGTGTGCTTTATGGGTTGGTGGAATCATCGGCCCATATTTATTTAAGGGCGATGGCGGCCAAATTGTTACCGTCAATGGAGAGCGCTACACAAACATGATTTCTGACTTCTTCGTTGCTCAGTTGAATGGCATTGACGTGACAGAGCTGTGGTTTCAACAAGATGGCACAACATGCCACACAGCGCGCGACATCATCAATTTATTGTGGGAAACATTTGCTGAACGCATAATTTCGTGTAATGTGAACTGGCCCCCACGATCCTGTGATCTCACACCTTTAGATTACTTTCTTTGGGAGTATGTGAAATCACCAGTCTATGCCGATAAGCCAGAGACGTTGGACGATTTGGAAGTCAAGATTCGCCGTGTTATTGCTGATATAAGGCCCCAGTTGCCCGATAAAGTTGTCGAAAATTGAACTTCACGATTGCGCTTCATTCGAGCTAGCTGTGGCGCACATATGCCCGATATTATATTTAATCACTAATGGCATGAGATTATCTATTAAATAAATCTAATATGATAGACATTAACATTAGCTTCAGGTATTTTGTTTCATATCGAATTTGTATAACTCTAAAAACAACACCCTCTATAACAGAAAAATAACACATATGAGAATGGAGTTAAAAAAGAAGAAAAATGGAAAATAGTAATAAGGAAGAAAGAGAAAAGATGAAGAAAAAACCAAAAATAAAAGTGTACAACTGCTGTACTGAGAAATATTTACAAATGGTTGTTTTGAAATCTGGAGCCCTCGACGTCCTTTTTATGTGTTCTGGGATTGACTTCCACATCCTAATAGTGCCGGTGGAGAAGACTCGCGATGAACTGACATACTCGTAATTGAAGGGTTGAGTTGTAATATTAAAAATTCTTGATGATCTGGATTATTGCAGCATTGTGAACAAATATGGAGGTGATTTTGTAAGCAATTTATTTTGTGTAAGAAGATGCAGTTACGAACATTTAAATATTGTTGCAAGGTATATCCAAGGATGTTATTTGCAAATGGTGAAACATGGTTATATCTGCGCAAGCAAAAAACATAGCGTACTCCAAAGGCAACCTGGAGTTTATTTCTAGATACTAAATCATTATGACAGTTTATTACTTCGTTGTAACAGGTATCAGTAGTGTTTTTATCAAATGACTTTTTGATTTAATTGGAATGACACGAGCACATATCCAAAGCTTCCGAAGAGAGGCCTAAATACGAATAACCGTGTGGTTAACTTATCCAGAACAGAATAACCGACAATTTATTTTGAAACCCAGACATGTAAAGTTCGATACGAAAGGGTCCCTTGTGGTATTTATTGACATATAAGGGAAATTTTTAGTATCATATTGATTTGCGTATTCAACAGTTAAAGGTCTTCATTTACCGTACAAAAAAGAACCTCCATTAGAATTAGGGGCTTCGAGAGGTAGATTTGTGGGGTATCTGCATAAACATGGCAGGTTACATTTTGACAGTAACTAGCAATATCATTAATATACATGCAGAAAAGATTTGGGCCTATTATAGGACCCTGTGAAACACCTAGGAATAGAGATTTAGATTGAGAGCAACCTTCATTACTATAGGTCCTTTGACTGTGACCAATCAAATAACTCGACAAGAGCTTTACCGCAAAGATAAAAACGAATTTTTTGCAATGTATTTCGTGTATCAAACGCTTTTAAGAAGTCAAGAAGTAATAAGACTGTTAATTATCCCCGATCAAATTCTTTTCTCATATCATCTAAAACCTTCACCATAGATGTTGCACAACTATGTTATGTGGAGGTCTAAATCGCGACTGATATGGGGAAATTAGGAAAAGTCGTTGAGGTGAAACAGTGATCCAAAGATATATGGCAAAATTAATTTTAAAAGGTATTCGAATGCGCTTGACTTAAGATTAGTAATAACTTCCAATATGTTACTTTCTACAACAGTTGCAAAGTTTTTGTTTGAATTACTACAGGGTGAATGACTCGAACTCCAACTTTTTAAAATGCTATAATTTTTTTTATTTTTTTTATTTTCGATAAATTTTATTGTGCCAAAGCAAAAAATGTTGAAAAATACATAAATTTTCAAATTGTATCAGTAGTTTTCAATATGTCGACCTTTGGCGCGAATAATGGCCTTGAGACTGCCGAAGAAAGCATCGCACGCTGCGAGCAAATGGCTCTGCGGTGTTTTGGCCCATTCCCGGCGAAGTGCTTGTTTGAGGTGGTCCAAACTTTGGTATTTTTTAGTGCCAACCTTCGCCTTCCATACCCCAGACACATAAATCCAACGGATTTGCATCCGGAGAATTTGCAATCCATTGTGTCGAAGAAATGAAGTGTGGAACATGTTTTTTAACCAATCTTGGTTGACGCGCGCTTTCTGAAACGGTGCCGAGTCTTTTTGAAATGTCCACGGTCTCCGACCGAAATGGTTGTTTGCCCAAGGCTTCAATACTGCCTCTAAGACAGTTTCACGGCATACGATCGCATTAATTTTGATGCCACGGTCCAAAAATACGAGCGGAGAGGCACCATCGGCGGTTATGGCGGCCCAAGCCATCACCATCGGTGCTGCCTGCTTTCTGGTGGCCGCCCGAAGGTGTAAATTTTCGAAGGACCTCTCTGGCAAGTAAACTCGGTCATTTTGTTTGTTGACATATTGCTCGATAACAAATGGCGACTCATCGGAAAAAACCAAATTCGGCAACTCACCACTTTCGTGCAAGCGTGGCAATTGCTTCGCTCTTTCGACTCTAACTTTTTTCTGTTGCGGTGTAAGATCGTGTGCTTTTTGGAACTTCAATGGCTTGAGCCCAAGCTCATTTTTCAGTATGTGTTGCATCCGTTCCAGCGATATGTTGCGCTCACGAGCCATTTTTCTTCCACTTCGACGCGGATTTCGCTCAATTCGAGCCTTCACTTTCCGAACCATTTCTACCGATGTTGCTGTTTTTTGATGACCACCTCCATGGCGTTTTGCAACACTGCCAGTATCACGGTAACGAGCGATGGTCCGAGACGCAAAGGATTTATTCAGATTGAGGTGCTGGAGGGCTTTAACGATAGCTACTTGTGGTTTTCCAGCGAAATATAAATACGTTTGAATTCCATCGCGGATAAAAATTTTTGAACGCAACTGAGACGCAAATCGTTTCAAAGGCTTATAAATAATAAAATCATCTGTCATGTGTCAAAATTTGAGGTCACTGTCATGAACGGTTTGGAAATTATAGGAGTCTGAAATTGGTTGTAGTTAGAGTCATTCAGATCAAAGATCAAAGTTATATTGTTTTCCAAGATAAATACTACGCAAGTTTCTCCAAAGGGTCTTGGAATGTAATGATATTTTTAATTCAGATAGGTAGTAAAAGCGTTTCGACTGCCGCATTACATTGTTTGAGTATTTACTGTCCTGACGAAAATCTTCCAGTTCCTCGAAGTTTTTCTTTCACTCCATTTGCAATACAGCTTCCTTCGCTTGTTGGTGGAGCCGACAACGACAAAAGAAAACAACGGACCTTTCGAATTCTTAATGTTAACTGTCTTTAGCGGTATATTTTTATCGAATAGTTCCAGAACAGACTTTTGAAAAAGCGATAATTTTTCATTAGCTCCAGCAATGAACATGCATTGACTCCAACATATTGGTATAGCATTTCTTTGTAGAATGTCAAAATTGATGTTCTTATAGTCTCTATAAGTGAACATTGTAAGGGTGGCAGTAAGTGAAAAATCAGTTTTATAAGTCAGAAAAATTAAATCGTTGTCAGATTTGCTGTCAAGAGAGATCTCATCACATCAGATTGAGTAAACTTGGAGTTACATTCGGTGCATATCGAGTTGGCGAAGAGTTTACCATAGAAAGACCATCTTCAGCTATAACATCAAGAAATTGCATCGACAAAATATTTTTTATTAATAAGTTTGTGTTGAAATCTCCGCACAAAATTATATATACTCGTATGTATATAAAAAGCCCTAAAGTCGGCTTTGGCCGTAAAAAGGGGTAATGGACAGAAAAAAATGTTTGGCTTTATAAGCAAATGCGAGAAGGCATTTGCTATTTCCGTCCGTAATTTGTACTATTTTATATTCAATGCCGTGGACTGTAGACACGATTCAGCGATTTCTAGACAACGTAGATTTGACCTACAGCAGATTGCATTACCTCCACCTTTGGTCTCTGTTAAGCGATCATTGCGATATAATTCGTACCCCACAATACTGTAAGCAATTCTTTCAACATTAAGGTCAAACCATGTTTCGCCAATACAGATTGGCCCTACACAATATTACCTACATTATTATTACCTGCACCATTGACAATGGAGTTAATGGAATATCACATGGTTACACAAAACAAGAACGTAAGAGCCAATATTTATCCATTATTGTGAAAACAAAACGCCAGCAGTATAAGAAAACGAGTAAAAGTAGAAGTTAAGGTAAGCAAGGTAAAAGTTAGAAAGCTAAGTACAAATAAGTTGTAGGGATAAAATTAAAAAGAATACAATAAAAAAAAATTAAAAAAAAGGTTGCAGGAACATTTTCACTTAATGTGAACATCGCTTAAATCCAATAATGATGATTGATGTTCTTCCATAACTACTTTTTTTATTATTATAATTAGATGACATTTCTTCTATTACAGAAGAAAATATGTCCAAACAGACTTTCAGGATGCCATTTACTCAAACAAGTCGTTATACTTTCTTAATTTTTTTTTTTTGATGAACTTTATGTTTTCTGAAAGCAAGCGATTTGAGATTATTAATCATTCTTTGCGGTATCCTCTAAGTTTTTCTGTTCAGATATAAAGTTTACAAACATTCATTTAATATATTTTCTCTTAATGACCCACGGTAACATAATTAAATTTTTTAGGCATCCAATCCAGATGACTCGTTCTACGTAGCAGGTGTAGTGGAATTCGAACCAGCCGCTGTAAATCAAGCATCTCTTGATCAAATCAATGATAATTTACGGGGCTACCTAGATATTCTTTCATCGCCTGAAGCAAATAATTTAGATATCATAGTCTTTCCTGAGCTAACTCTGAACAACGCATTACATTTGACCTATGTTCCTGATCCAAAAGTAAACATCACTCCATGCAACAATAGCGAGTACGCTCCGTTCTTTCAAGAACTCTCCTGTGCTGCAAAAAATCTCAGAAAATATGTTGTCATCAATGTTTTGGAGAAGGAAAACTGCACAGCTGAATTACAAGCTGAAAAGGATGATCCAAGATCATGTTCAGCGAATGGTTTAAGCAGTTTCAACACAAACGTAGTATTCAATCGCGATGGGAGTGTGGTATCTCGGTATCGGAAATATCATGTTTATGGAGAGCCAAGAAATACAACATATCTGCCAGAGTTGTCAGTTTTTACTACAGATTTTGGAGTTAAGTTTGGCATGTTCATTTGCTTTGACATAAATTTCTACTCTCCAGCAATAGATTTACTTAAGCAAGGTGTTAAGGATATGATTTTCACAGCATTTTGGTACTCAGAATTGCCATTTCTGACAGCCGTTCAACTTCATCAGTCCTGGGCTTATGCCAATAATGTAAATCTACTAGCTGCAGGTGGAAGCTATCCATCAATTGGAACTACAGGCTCTGGAATTTACGCTGGCACACGAGGAACCTTGATTTCAGTAATGGCTAGAGCACCTGAGCGGAAGCTATACGTAGCTAACGTGACAAAAAGTTCTCACTGGTCATCAAATACTCTACAAAGCATTAATCGAGGGAAGAAATCGACGAAAAGAAGCCTTAATGGTCTTAATCTTATGCGAGAGTATCGAATGGAAGCTTTTACGTCTCAGCACTTAGAGATGAATGGCAGTAGCAATTTTAGCGAGCAAGTTTGTCATGATAATTTTTGCTGCGATTTTCGTTTACAAACAAAAAAACTTTCCCCGCCAGAGGGCACACATTCATATAAGTATCACTTGGCAGTTTTTGACGGAGACCGAAAATATTCGGGCAATGGATATACTAAATACAGATTCTGTGCAGTGTATGCTTGTAAAAATAGTTCTCTAGAAACTTGTGGTACCGTCTTTGATGATAGTATCAGCGTAAGCCCTGAGCATGCTTTTGAATCTATAACGATTGAGAGTGATTTTCCAAGTGCTGAAAAAGTTCTTATTATGCCAAATACCTTGGACCAGAATTTAGACCCACTAAAAGTAGATCAATTTGAGTTTGATATTACAGAAAGGACGTAAGTATTTGCATTTTTGTCAAAATCTTAAAGGTCCTACAATACAATTTCTTCTTTTTCTTTAGAAATAGCAAACATGTGAGGCTTACCCTTTGTAAGGAGTCAGACGATTTATTGACTTTTGGAATTTATGCGAACTACTTTGATGGAAAATCAAGGTCGAATTGCATTTCGAAGTCAATCTTTACAATAATATTTGGAGTAGTATTTGTTATGATAACTGTTAAAGTTTCCTGTTTTGTATAAATGACAAATTAAACGTTAAATATAAAATATAAGTCTCTTTGGAAGTACCAAAGCAAATAGGTATGATATATGGTATTCACGTTCAATGTTTCAATCTTTTGACTGAAATGACAATTATTCGGCGAGTCTTAAACGCATGGCTTATATGATTAGCGTAGAAAGCCATGAATGAAAAGACAGACTCAGAAATAACTTCACTCGGATCTCGAGTTATATGCGCATTTATTGGCATCCAGGAATGTTGTCGATATAGAGATCGTAATGTAAGTGTTTCTAGCGAACCAATGGCAGCGATCATACTCCCGTGGTGCGTGATACCTGGTTTTCTAGGCTGAGGTTTGTTAACTTCCCGTCTAAGTGGACACTATATGTTATGAAGAGACAAACAACCTAAGACGGAAAGACTTACTCCTAATAGTCACATCAAATGAAAAACGGACAACAACTTTGGGCTATGGAGACCAAATAACGGAGGTCCTAGACCACTCCAAAGCGGATATCACTGCCATTACAAACGATGCGAAAAATTAAGACATCGCCAATGATGATTGCTATAAAAGACTTACCTGATCAGAAACCGTTAACCAGATTGACCACATTTCGATTGACACAAAACACAGACTGGTGGTACATCCCATCCCCAAGAGGAATAGAGGAACAAAGATTCTTCCAATCCGGCGAATCTCCGCTCGATTAGTCTTATTCCAAACATCAGTAAGGTTTTCGAGTAGGTGATTAATAGAGTCCTGACTAAGTGGGTTGAGGGCAAAAATATAGTTCCGAATAATCAATTCGGCTTCAAGGCGGGGCATTAAATCATTCATGCTGCGTCTAAACTAGTTTCTGGTATCCAATGGAACAAATGCAAGAACCGGTGCACTGGTGCCTGCCTCATGGAATTGGATACCTTGGTTCGAGGGACTCTCTTCAAGCTGAACAGGCTGGGCATTAGTAAGCCACTCCTGTATATTCTTCTCAATATGCTTTCAGAAAGACAGTTCAATGTGAAAAATGGCGATGTGACTTCTGCTGGAATATTTCACATTAAAAACAGTCTGCAACAAGATGCGGTAAATTCGCCGATCTTTTCAACATTTACACAAGTGATCTGATAGGTTCACTTCACCGTGCCATAGCTTACGCAGACGACTTAATCGCGTATAGATCAGGTCCAGAGATCGAGTTCATTAATATACTTTTGCAACGTGACTTCGATAAAATTAAGCGTTATTGCGATGGCTGGAAATTTAAAATAAACTTGCAGAAATCGGAGCCCATTTTGTTTAGGACGCCGTTGTCTGGGGCCCCTAGGGATACCAGAAAGAATTGGCGAAAGTTTTCTAACGTCGAACAACACGGATAGCCACTTGCTTGTCGAAATCTAGTCTGGTGTTTGAGAGGGCTTGCCTTAGGGCTAATCGTCGGTTATATAGAGTACATAAAATCTGAGTCTGAGTACATAAAATTCTATCGTAAAGAGATCTTGTATAATAGGGCGAACTTAATACCAGTGGACAATTTTTTTCTTAAGTTGCAAGAGCAATGACCTCGTCGAACAATCTGATCTCTGGAGCTTACTTCCTTAATTATACAGCTTTGAGGGCTATGTTCCTCCAGAAGCGTTCCTCTACGTAGATAGCAAAGGTCTGGTCCAGGACAGATTGGCGGTGCCGCTAATCTTCCACGTTGCTCAAACAAAAAATATAATATATATGACTACGCATATACACATCTACATGCATACAAATATATTTATGTTCACATACGTATGCTTGCATCCACTCACTTGTGGATTACATACGTACATACGAGTTGTACGAGTATTACATTTTGCGTAAAAAAGCGGATTTAATGGTGCATGAACGTTGGAAATGTTGGAAAAGTGTTTCGGCAACGATTCTCTAACGAAAACGTGCTTGCCTATGAGGCAGTGTCCAGTGATGACACCTATGATGGCGCTGAGATGTTCCTTCTTTAGAAGGATCAGACACTTAGAGCGATACAGATCCAGTTTTGGCCAGATTTGTTTGGTCGCTAGAGATGTTGGTCGAACAGTCCACCTAAGGTCTGCTCTTCTAGTGGCATCCAGCTTTAATATTAGTTTGCACGCAGCGATTGGGATACCTATGCTACCCTTTTCCGTTAGAATAGATAGAGTGGTTAAAATTTTGGCGAGTTCATCGGCTCTACGTTTCCTGGAACGTCTCTGTGGCCGGGAATCCAACAGAGGTGAAGGTTGAACTGCTCTGCCATCTCCATAAGAGAAGATCGGCATTCAAGTTCGGTTTTAGAATTTAGTGAGGCTGAGTCCAGGGATTTGATAGCGGCCTGACTATTGGAAAAGATACGGATATAATTTGCAGATATCACGTTTTTCTTCAGCCAAGACAGAGCTTCTTAAATCGCCAAAATTTCCGCCTGGAACACGCTGCAGTGATTTGGAAGCAGAGTTGCGAATTTAGGAATTAAACAAACACTAACCCATAAGCTAACAATTGACTTGTAATTTTAAAAAGAATTAATTCATAAGCTAGTCGGGAGTTATGAACGACACCAATTTCAATTCTGAAGCTATTCGGTGAGTTATGAATTACACGAATTTTAATTCTTAAGCTAGTTTATGAATTGGAGAAGCTAGTTTATGAATTGGAGAATTCTTAAACTAGCTTTGATTTTATAGATCATCGAAATCAAGCAGAGTTGGGCGCGGTAAGTACGTAGATGGATGACCACATGGGAATTCGGTACTCCGCGTGCTGTTGACAAAACGCCACATGGGCATAGTACCCCGGCATTAAATCCCGGACCTTACAAATTAATTTGTATTGTTCCCTTGATAATAAAATAAATAATAAAAATAAAAATAATTTTAAACCAAAGTGATTCAAGAGCGCTTAAAGGGTTGTATATGTATGAGTAGCCATTTATGCTTTATGCGTTAAATAAGTCAATTGAATTGGTATCAATATTGATCAAATTATATGATGAGCCAGTGGCTTATCGTGCCTCTTGCTCTTTCTCCTGTGAGTGTTTGTTAAAACCGTTAGAAAAAATACAAACTTGAGTTGGTCAATTGATTAACATAAGTCATTCACAAATCGATTGTTTAGTGAATACGTGAGAAGCATTAGAGTTTAGCGCTCTTGAATCACTTTGGTTTAAAATTATTTTTATTGTCATTATTTATTTTATTTTAGAGAATATCGATTACACCACACCTGAACTTTGGTTTGACAAAAACTTCCATGTAAGCTTCCCCTCTAGATCCTTCTGGGAGGAAGATGCTTTCATGGAGGACAAGTCAATCCATCTCTACACAGATGGATCTAAAACCAATAGCGGAGTTGGTGGCGGTATTTTCTCAGACATGCTAAATCTAAGCCTCTCCTTCCGTCTTCCAAACAGAGTTGCAAAAGCTTAAGTAATTTTTGGCTTAAACCTGTCTTTAATTCACAAGCCAATTGGTGGAATTTGTATTAAAAAATTACATTCCTAATGTATTAGGAATACTGGCGTGGCCAAATGGATTATTTGTCCACTGTTTAGTCGCAGCTATTTTATTTATTTTATTTATTTATTTAAACTTGCTAACGCAGTAAGAATTCACTTATAAATCGGTGAAAGATAAACATTATTGCGCTTAAGCTTTAATTTAGAATTTACATTTTAACTCTAGTGAAACTATATATTTATTAAAAGTAGAAGTAAGTTAAATTTAATATTAATGAAACTTTGTCAATTTAATATTTTATCCTTTAATTCAAAAAGTAAAATTTTGATTGAAATTGCCTGAGAAGGGGAAAGGGTTGGGTGAACCTAGTTGCTTTGATTTTCAAGGAAATGTTGAAGTTCGTGTTTAAATCGTCGCTCGTCATCTACCTCTCGTATAGTACGTTGGAGTGTGTTCCAAAGACGTATAGTAGCAATATAAAACTGTCTTTCAGATGTTAAACTTGAAAATCGCGTAAGTAGTAAACAGGCAGATCTGCTAGACACCGGAAACTTGATTTTTTCTTATAGATATGTCGGCTGCCTACTTTTAATAATGCTGAAGAGAAATAAAAGCGCACGAAATTTTATATAATTTTGAAATGACATCTTTGCCAAGTTTTTGGCTAAGTGTGAAACGTGGTCATATCTTTTGAGACAATATACATATCGAATGGTGGTGTTAAATGCTACTTGTAGTTTTCTTTTGCTCTCGGCTTCACATTCATGAAAAATTTCGTATCCATAAACCAGCAGAGGAATAACTAAGGCTTTGGCAAGTAGCAGTCTGGTTTTAGTTGGTGTACACTTTTGGGCAGTACATAGTGTTCGAAGAACTCCATATGTTTTTCCCACTACAGAATTTATATGGTTGTTCCACGTTAGTGTTCTATTGAAGACAACGCCTAGATTTTTCGAAGAGTCAACGAATTCAATTTTTGAGCCGTTTCGCATTAAGTGTGGGAAATAGGAAAGATCAAGAATAGTTTTAGAGATAACTAAACATTTACATTTTCCTGGATTTAGTACTAAACTACTTTCTGACGACCAATTTGAAATTCGTTGAAGCTTTTCATTTAAATCACTAGCGCAATTCTCAATGAGGCCTAAGGGACAGCTTTGATAAATTTGAACGTCATTAGCGTAAATGTGTTTGGATGAATTTAATATTACAGAAGCTATATTATTAATATAGTTGAAAATAAGAGAGGCCCTAAGATCGATCCTTGGGGAGCACCTTTAGTTAAGGAAAGAGAATCAGATAGGACACCATCTATTGACACAGCCTGTTTCCTTTCACTAAGATATGACGAGATTAATTTCATTGAAGAAGGAGAAATGGAAATGTAGTGCCTTAATTTATTGATCAGAATATAGTGATCTACCATGTCAAAAGCCTTAAAAAAATCCAGTAGTAATAAGAACGTAACATTGTCATTATCCAGTCTATCTCTTATGTCTTCAACTACACTGACCAAAGCTGTAGTACAACCATGCTTTACACGGAAACCTGACTGAACCGGAAGCAGCAATTTATTGTTCATAAGAAACTTATTAAGTTGTTTATGCATAATCCGTTCACATATTTTTGAGGGAAAAGGCAGGATTAATATTAGCCTGAATTCATCACCTATAGAGTTTTTAGGAATAGGAATTATTTTTGCTAATTTCCATTGGTAAGGAAAAATGCCAGTCATAAAAACTGTATTAATGATGTGCGTAATAAATGGTAGCAATGTTGGTAAAATTGTTTTAACAAAAATCGTATGAATCTCCTCAACTCCTATAGCATTTGATTTAACAGACAGGAAACTTTCTACTTTGTCCGTATCATCCACCCTTTTGAAAGCAAAAGACGTTGCAGTTGGTAGAACAGTACCATCAAACACACAATTATCAACAGAGGCACTTGAATTTGGATTTGATAAGAACTTGTGATTTAGGTCATTACGATCGATATTAGTAGGACAACTTAACTTTTGTTTACCGACTCCTAGTTCACGAATATTGTTCCATATTTTACGACCGTCGGATGTAGAACTGAAGCGGTTGGAATAAAATTGCATCTTAGCAGTTATTATTTCATTACTCAAGTTTTTATAGATTTGATGAAGCTCTTCCACCCGAAAACGTTTCGACCGTCGATACGCCTGATCACGTTGCAACATAAACTCTCGAGCCACGCTTTTGTTCTGTCTCTTACAATCCCTCTTCTATTTGCTATTGAAAATATCGAGGGGTGTTAAATGAAGCAGACTGTCTAATGCCGCAGAGGGGGTAGACAGCAATGATCCGCTTATGCATAGACATGCTGTTCTCTAGACTTTGCTTAGTTTAATGCAGTTAACCGCACTTTCTAAGGCCGTCCACCAGACTACCACCCCGTAAGTAAGTATCGGTCTTAAGACCGAGATGTACAGCCAGTGGGTTATCCGGGGTTGAAAGCCCCATTTATTCCCAATGGCTTTTTTGCAAGAGAATAAAGCTATTGAAGCTTTATTGACTCTTTCTTGAATGTTAGGTTTCCAGTTTAGTTTTCTGTCAAAAATGAGACCCAGATATTTTGCTGTATCGGAAAACACTATACTGGTACCGTTTATTGAAGGAGGGTCTATAGTTGGAATTTTGTATATATTTCCTGGAAAAGAGAACAAGATCAGTTTTATGGGGGTTTATTCCCAATCCACAGCGATCTGCCCAACGGGCTAATCTATTGAGATTTAATTGAAGGAGTTCTTTAATGGTATTAAGGTGCTTACCTGAGACGGCAATAGCAACGTCATCCGCATAGGCAATCACTCTGCTACCACCCGCTTTCAGGTATATCAGCTGTTCATGAACTACTAAGTTCCAGAAATGGGGAGAGAGGACAACGCCTTGCGGCGTACCTCTGCTGACACATCTTTTAGCAGAATTCTCACCCAGTTTAGAGCTGATTATCCTGCTTTTTAACATAAGACTGATCAGTTCCCCAAGTGAGTCGTCCACCTGCAGAGTTGACAGCGCAGTCGTGATTGCGGATGTGTTTAGTCATCAAAAAGCTTCGTAAATATTTTGTTGTAAATTTAAACGGAAAACATTTCTCAATTTCAATAGATAGATTAAAACCTGCATTTGGAATATTTTGCAATGAAAATACGATAAAGAACAAACGTGTTAGATACGTATAAAATATGTATTACTTTTTTTAACAATACTATAAAATAAAATTATTGTTTTCAATACTGCAAAGGGGAAGATGTAGTGACACCCTGTACTTAAAAAACATAAATTTAGTAAAAGACATATAATACATATGACTATGTATATACACATCTACATGCACACGAATATAAGTATTTATGTCCACATACGTATGCTTGCATCCACTCCCTTGTGGGAGTATGTATGCCCACACTCAACTACGACAGAGACGTCGCACTACCCCACGGCCTCAAAACTGGAAACAATTCAAAAAATGATAATGTTTTGCATGTTTCCCGTTAGATAACATGTCAGTGCATCGAATGATTACTCATTTAAGTCATTTGCGTACTCTCCCACTATTTGGTAAGCATTTGAAGTCACAGTTTTATTACGATTGCGAAAGTGATGTGAAAAAGTGAAAAAAAAGTGTTGGTTTCAAAATACTGTAGTTTTGTTAAAAAATAAGATAAAACATTGCCAAGACATGGAACCGAAAGCTACAGGTGTGTACAGTCGACTCCGCTTAACTGAAACACCAATTTGCCACAATTATATTTTTCACTTAAGCGGTATCTTCCCTTAAGCGAACTTCGGGTAACTGAAAAAAAAATTTCAGTTAACTGGAGTTTTGACAACTGAAAAACGATTTCACATATCCAACTTGAAAACCCAAAAATACCAACATCATTTTTAATATATCAATATTTTATTTTAAAAAAACTTGAAATAAAACGAAACTTCAATAACACGTAAATAAAAAAAACAAAAAAAGATATATTTTAATGCTATTTCACAGGTCACTTTCAATACCATATATGCACTTTCAATATATGTACATACTTACATACATAAAATAAATAAATATAAATATAGCATCATATGCTTAGTTACTCGTAAATGACTTATAGAAATCGTCGATGTTTGTTTGGCTACGCTTCTTCTATTATAAATAGACATTTTGTCTTCCAGGTCATCATAGTATCACCCACTTCACAGTTTCCCCGAAAAAAATCCTTTAACGTTTTAAGTGCATTAAAAGCCTCGTTCAGAGTGGATTTTTGTGCAGTTGGACATTCGACCAATTCTTTACTATCAGAATCCACTTCTTCTGAATTAGTATTTAATGCCAGTTGTACTTCCCTTATTATGTCTGCATCTGTCATGTCAGCAAAACATAGAAGAAAAAAATGGCATGTTAATAAGTTTTTGTTAAAAATTGTTTTCTCAGTTTTAATTGTAATGAATAGATATAGTATAAACATGTAATGTGAGATACGTTGAAAGACATAATTTAAATATTAGGTTTAACTTAGAGCGCACGCAAGTAACGTCAGCACTCCTTCTTTAAGAAATAAAATGTGTTGACATTACTCTTTCTGAGAATATGCATCGCAGAGTCGCCATGTCATCTGATCCCGTCTGGACAGATCGTGCAACTCTGCTGATGGATACATTCATGTATAATATCATTTTCTTTCATTAATTAAGTTGAGAGAAATAAAGTCTCAGTTTGAAAACTCATCTCATGTTGTCTTGATCATTTAATTTGTGTCGTCTGGACTCGTAATTGGCGCAGTCGGTTTTTCAGCGTTTCGTTCCCATTTTTTGCCTCTTAACTTTGAATTTTTGTCTTAGTGATTACATAATTTCGTTCGAATCGTATACATATATAATATACATATAATATATATACATATATAACAGTTCCAACAATTGAAAACTCAAAAAAAAAAAAAAAAAACTCAACTAAAGAAGTCATTTGGCGTATCAGAAGAATTTGCAACACTAAAAAACAAAGCAGATAACATCAAATTTATTAATGTAAGTCAATATTATTCTGAGCTTAAGATTATTTTAGATAAATTAAATTTAAATTATCGACTAGAAACAAACCCACCGTTAGACTACAAACCTGAGAATAATGAAGAAAGTATATTATCTAAATTTTTGTTTAAAATACCTAGGCAGGAAGAGATGTTTCTTAGAACTAAAGGTGTAAGCACTTTAATGGAAGCTTATCATGCTTTGCTAGCAACAGGAATAAAAGAAAAAGTAGAATATAATAGCTATCCGTACGTTAGAAATCAGCAGAATAATGTTACTAGAAACAACTACCAACAGCAACAAAATTCAGGACAGTTTAGAAATAATAACAGCAGTGGAAATAACTATCAGACAAACTACCAACAACGACAAAACTCAGGACAGTTTAGAAATAGTAACAGCAATAGAAATAACTATCAGACAAACTATCAACAGCAAAAAAAATCAGGACAGTTTAGTAACAGTAACAACAGAAATGCTCATAGCAATATGGTAGAACAAAATCGAGCTAACTATCAGCATAACGATAACAGGAATAACTAGAATAATAATGTCCAGAACCAAAGTAATTCAAGCAGACTAGAAACAATAACTCAAGGCAATGTAGAAACCATCGGAAAGTTGAAACGATGGATGTTGATAATATAAATAAAAACACAGTACAAGTGGCAGAAAATTTTCATGTCAAGGCCTCGGATTCAATGCATTTCCAATAGTTGAATTAATTATTCATGGACGTAAGATCGACTGTTTGATAGATACAGGATCATCTATATCACTTCTTGATCAGTCCATGCTTCCCCAAATTGTAAATAATAAAATTACACCAATACCCATTAATACTGTTATCGGACAAACATTCATAAATTTTGAAAAAATCACAAAAATTCCAGATGAATATCGTGGAAATTGCCGGATCTTACTAACAAGAAATTCGACGCGATTATAGAAACAAATGTTCTGATACCTCTAGGAGCTAAAATAGACTTAAAAAACCAGGAAATCGAAGTAAATCAATATATAATTAAATTTAAAGGGTTCGATTGTCCCTTTCCTTACGAGGACGTTAACACGCTAGAATGCATAGAAGTTCATGATAATCTGATCAACAAATTGGATACATCGAAGTTAAATGAAGAAGAGCTTAAATGTCTTCGCGACATCTTAAGGGACAACCAAGAATTATTCTTTGTTGAAGGGCAACAATTAAGAAGTATTAACGCAGTAAAACACCAAATTATTACTACATCTAATGAAACAATTTATTCAAGAACTTATCGATTTCCACCTATTCACGAAAGAGAGGTAGAAAAGCAGATTAGCGAGATGCTAAATCAAGGAATAATAAGGGAAAGTAATTCCCCCTATAATAGCTCCATATGGATAGTTCCTAAGAAAATAGATAACTCAGGTTAGCAAAAATGGCGTCTGGTTATCGACTACAGGAAGCTAAATGAGATCACAGTGAGCGACAAATTCCCAATTCCGAATATAGATGATATATTCGAGAATAGTTGATGAGAAAGATCAAGCAAAAACTGCTTTTTCTACACCTCAAGGGCATTACGAGTACATCAGAATGCCCTTTGGTCTCAGAAATGCTCCGGCCACGTTCCAACGGAACCAAGTGCTCAGAGGTTTAATTAATAAAATATGTGTAGAGGTTTAATTAATAAAATAGTCTCGAGCAACACATAGCAAATTTAAATAAAATATTTGGTAGGCTGAAAGAACACAACCTAAAGATCCAGGTCGATAAATGCAATTTTTTCACGAAACAAACAAAGTATTTAGGCCATCTTTTAACAAATAAAGGAATTAAACCCAATCCTTCGAATATAGAAGTCATTAAAAAACTTAAACTTCCGACCACTCCAAAGTAAATTAAAAGCTTTTTAGGCTTAACCGGATATTATCGGAAATTTGTCCGAGATTACGCTCAAGTAGCGCAACCAATAACGAAATATCTAAAAAAAGACATGAATGCCTCTGACATTCAATATGTAAATGCATTTGACAAACTGAAAGAATTGGTCACCAACCCACCTGTATTACATTACCCTAATTTCAAAATGAAATTTCAGTTGACGACCGATGCGAACAAATATGCAATCGGCGCAGTACTAAGTCAAAATAACCATCCTATAGCTTATGCAAGCAGGACACTAAATAAGCATGAAATTATGTACAGCGCAATAGCAAAAGAACTATTGGCGATTGTTTGGTCAACGCATTATTTCAGACCCTATCTTTATGGTGTCGAGTTCGACGTTTTTACCGATCATCAACCAATCAAATGGCTACATTCGAAAAAAGAGTGTAGAAATTTAAGTCCTAGACTTCAAAGATGGCTATAGAGATTAGGTGAATATACATTCAAATTAGAATACATCAAGGGGAAACAAAATAATGTTTGCTGATTTTCTAAGTAGAATCAATGTCGATCGAAACGAAATTGGTCAAATTAAAACTGAAAATTATCCTGAAATTCATGAAATAAGTGAGGTAGGAAGTGTAGATGTGGAAACAATACACAGCTAGGAGGAAAATCAGAGTGATCACATTCCTATTGTGGAAACAATAGTAAACAAATTTAGAACACAAATCATACTGGTGGAATCAAAAACTAAGGAAATGGAAACTATTAATAAGAACAAAAAAATTTATATTTCAAAACAAGACATTGAGGAAAATAAATTGAATGACATTTTGCGAAGATCCATAACAAAAGGAACTATAAGAATACACTCCGTATTAAATGATCACTTATACAATCAGGTACAGTTAAAGTTAATAAATGATAAAAATATAAAATTTAAGAGGTGCAGCTATCTTGCAGAAGAGTTACAGGATGAAGCAGAAGCTATAAGATATGTAAAAAATGCTCATGAAAAAGAATCGAATCGTAGAATTATGAGTTTCTGAAAGACAAGGTATATTATCGAAAATTAAAACAATTAATTCAAAGGTATGTAAACAATTGTAACATATGCCAATTATCCAAATATGACAGGAACCCTATACGAATTAAATTTAAAATAACACACACTTCTGGTGATCAAAATGAAGTTGTACATATAGATACATGGACAATAAAAGTGCAAAGGTTCTAGACCAGTGTAGATCGATTTTCTAAACATGCTGCGATATTTGATTTAAACGATAGAAATTTAATAACTATTAGAGAAGCTTTAAAAAAGAGGCACTCTATATTAGGAAAGGCCAAAAAGTATATAGGCGATGAATTTGATGGACTCTGATTATCTGAACGATACGAGGATCTAATATCAACTCAGAACACTACCTGGTTGTAGACAAAGTGCGAATGCAAATATCGCGGAAGCCCAAACATCGAAGAAGTACTGCGTAGAAATTTTACATCGAATGGCTACAACTCCAAGAGACCGGTAGATCATTTTCTGATAAAGTCTTCTAAGTGAAGTCCAACGCTACTAGCGTCAAGGGCAGAAGATAAATGCAGGCAGATAAAAAAAAACTTGCAAATAAGGACGAAAGCTGCTCGCAAACCCTATGAGGAAAGTAGACGGGAAGAATATTGGCCTCTCAGATGGAAAAAGATTAAAGCAGAGAAGTGCCTGATCATTGCCATGGAGAAGTGCTTTTGCACAAATAATGTGTTCCAGTTCCGTCAAAAAGTGAAAAGAACTTACAAAGGACTTCATGCTCTATATTCGCCATGTCAAGTTTTGGCAAACTTGTCCCTCTGTTTAGGATAAAAATAGAGAGCACTCATTGCTTCATAAAATTCGGAAATAGCATCATCAATATTGGTTGTCAGAAAAGGATTTCCACAAGTGGCATATGGGATTTTGTTAAATGAGGATAAAAGGAATTTCTCATCAAAGTCCGGTGCTGAGTCACATGCATTCATTATCGATGTAACATTTTTACTTAGATCCAAGTTATGTACACTGGTATTGATGAAAACAAAAACAGAAATATACAGATTATATCATAATAACTTTATAAATTTAGAATTTATATTTAATCTGTACTAAACCAACCAGTTGAATAAAATAGATATTAATTAAGTATTAAAAAAAAAATATTAATTAAATTGAGAATTTAAGTTAAGGAAAAATGGACGGCGTCGCCAAATCCGTAATGGAGTTAACCGGAGCCGTCAATGTGATATTGGACCAGCCCAAGGACGTGGAGGAGCGCTTGAAGTCACTTGAGCGAGGCACTCACATAGAACTCGAAAGCATTTGTGCGGATGTACCCCAAGATGACCTCAAAGAGATAAGTCTGCTCTCCGATTGCGTGAAAGAGTTGCAAACTTTCAACGGTAATCCGACACAATATGTGTCACGGATACATAACGTCGAGGGTATTTTGAAGGACTTCAGCATGATTAGGAACAAGCCCTTGTACCGAGCTATTTTACAGCATATCCGGCAGAAAATCTGCTGATAGGGCCATGATTCCCTACAACATCTTCGATGACGATGTTTGAGACGGGACATCTTCATAAGAAGTCTTAACGGTGACTTGTCAAGGATGTTTATTGTGCAAAGGCCGAAAACCCTACCCGAGACGTAGGTATGCTTCATCTCTGGAGATTCAGAATCTCAACTGCCGGAACCACATTATTCATATGAATAACGCGACAAAACCAATTACGGCCCCACTAAACCAAACTTTTATGCGAAAAAATAGACCTCATCCACCGCAACAGAGATACCATCTCAAACAACATACTTCCAGCGTTCTCAATTGCCCTCATTTGACACAAAATTCTGACGCACCAACTAGGCCGACTGGTCCAAAACCTTATCCTAAGATGGAGGTCGATCATTCTGTCCAAACCAAACAGGTCGATTTTATGAATAGGCATATTCCGAGAACTTTTCATGTTCCCGAGGCTCCTCTTAACAACTGCAAAGGTTATATAACCGAAGAAGATCGTGGGGAACATTAGGCGATAACGCCTGAAGTCTACAATGAAGTAGCTGAGGTAAATTACAAGGAAGAGGTAAATTCTATGAGGGACGGCTATCCAGCGGTCCATACATAGACTACTTCCTTAAAAACGGCACTGTGTTGAGCTTCCTTGTGGATACTGGGGCTAACAAAAATTTCATAAGCACACGCTTATCACAAACTTCGACCCGCCTGGCTCAACCATTTCCAGTGTTCTTCCAGGCCTGAAATCTTTTGATGACACCATCGGCGACGACACTCTAAAACAGCTAGGAGCCATTATTGATCGTGAAAAGAATATCCTTACGTTATCGAACGGTGTACAAATTCCTCTTAAGAACAAACTATCCTCAGTGGTCAATGATGTGATTCACGAAGGGAAAGACTCTCTGAACTGATAGAAAGGTAGAACAATGTTTTTGGCTCACTCAGTTCTAACGAGTTGATAAGAACCGCAGTGAGAGCAGAAATTAGAACCACCACCGACGAACCCATTTACTCGAAAAGCTATCCATATCTTCCTTGCATGAGAAAGGAGGTGAACAAAGAAATAAAAGAACTTCTGGCAGAAAGAATCATTCGTCCCTCTAAAAGCCCCTATAAATCTCCGATTTTGGTAGTGCCGAAAAAACCAAAACCCACAGGAGAACTTCAATACCGAATGGTGGTCGACTTTAAACGATTGGACCTCGTTACTATATCCGATGCCCAATCCCGGACATTATTTCAACGCTCGCCAGTCCAGGTAAAGCAAAGTACTTCACCACGCTCGATCTTACTTCTGGATTTCACCAAATACCCATGCAAGAATCCGACATACCAAAAATCGCATTTTCCACAATGAATGGAAAGTACGAATGATCGATGACATGCTAAAAGAATATATGTAATATAGTATTTATCGACGACATTGCCATTTTTGGTAGCGGCATAGACGATATCCTGAATAACATCGAAACTATTCTTTCTCGTTTGGTTGAGGTGAACTTAAAGGTTAACCTAGAAAAGATTCACTTTCTGGTCGAGTTTTTGGGATACGTCATCACCCCGGACGGAATTCGTGCGGACCCCAAAAAGGTTGAGGCCATACAGAAAATACTGCCGCCGGAAAACCTCAAAGATTTGAAAAGCTTTTTGGGGCTCGCGTCTTATTATAGAAAATTTATTCGTGATTACGCTAAAGTGGCGAAGCCTCTCATGGATTTAACAAGAGGCGAGAATGCACAAATTAAAGCAAATCAATCCAAACGTGTACCGATCGAGTTGAACGAAGAGGCACTACAAGTTCTTGAAGACCTTAAAAGCCTATTAATGTCATCCGAAGTTCTGCCTTTTCCAGATTTTGAAAAGGCATTTAACCTAATCACTGATGCCTCGAATTATGCAATTGGAGCTGTTTTGTCGCAAGACATATCAGGGCAGGACAAACCAAATGCTTGCATCTCGAGATCCCTCAACAAAACCGAGGAAAATTACGCCACGAACGAGAAAGAGAAGTTGGCCATTGTTTGGGATATTGACAATCTTCGTACGTATGTGTACGGAGTAAAGAAGATACGGATCTTCACTGACCCTCAGCCATTAACGTTCCCTCTAGGCAACAGGAACTTCAATGCTAAGTTGAAAAGATGGAAGGCTCGCAGAAGAGTACGACTATGAGTTGGTCTACAAAACAGGTAAATCAAACCCAGCAGCTGATGCTCTTTCTAGACTAAAAACACAGGTGAATCACTTGTCTGGCCTAGCACCATCTGGAACGGCACTGAATTCTAAAAAGGCATACAATGGCTCAATTACCGATACAACATCTAGCAATTCCTCAACACAGGAACGCAGAAGAGCTCATCGGAACGCTAGGGAAAGTAAAGAGCAGCTGCTCGAACGATATTTTTTTCCGAAAATGAATTGTCTGATTACCAAATACACTAAAACTTGGGACATCTGCCTTGCAAACAAATATAATAGGCATCCAATGAATCCAGAGCTCCATGCGACTCCTGTACCATCGTATACTTGCGAGATACTTCAAATGGATATAATGGAATTTTAGAATGAGAAATACATTAGCTGTATCGACAAATTTTCCAAGTTTTCCAAGTTGTTCCACATTAAGAACAAATCTAAGGAATAAAATAACAAAAACCTTACCTTAATTCACTGTGCCAAAAATTCTAGTTACCGACAGCAAACGTAGTATCCTCAGTCCAATCATTCTAAACTTCATCAAAATGTAGGGCATAGAACTCTACAAGACCCCCGTCCAACGCAGTGAGGACAATCGTCAAGTAGAGCGATTGCGTTCTACCATTCTAGAAATCTACCGATGTGTGAAAGCGGAATACAAGGACTTGAAAACAAAGGAAATACTCAATATAGCGGTTGACAGGTATAGTAATACCAACCATTCTGTGACTGGAAGGAAACCATCAGACATTTTCTACAATAGAAGCTCCAGGGTTAATTACCAAGGTTTGGTGAACTTCCGCGCAAAAGTCAACCACGAATTGCTAGCGGAAATTGAAAAAAAAAGCAAAGAATCAGTAATAACGTCATAATATGTATAAAAAGACATTCGTCCAAAAGATATGAAAAGGGTGAAATAATCTATATAGTTGGTAAGAAAATAAAATAGATTTCAATAAGAATACTATAATTGTTACGAACTGAAAAGATTTTTTTTTTGTTTTGCTGTTTTTATTTAAAACCTTTAATGTCCACTTTAACATCACACTAAAGTTGCGACGAACATACCCATATGTTCACATACCATATATCGACCCACGACAAATATATGCATATTACACAGATTAAACCGAGGGGTTTCAAATCTTCAATTACAAGGCACCTATAGTTTCCCTAAAAGTGAGTAAGGGCTGGATCGTTGAAGGCAGTTTCAAGCTGGTACATACCATTAATGTGGAGTAATTTGAACATTGGTTAGCTGAAGTGACCAACGCAACAAACAACCGCATTAAGAACGGAGACTGAAAACGCATAATCGAATTTCATTTACGGCAGGTAAAAAGACGTCTTTAATCACTGAAGGGTAAACCAACGAGGAAGGCAAGATCCATCAATTGGTGGGGAACTGCTTGGAAGTGGGTAGCTGGCAACCCCGATGCCACGCACTGGAGCGAAATTCTTCGGAGTGAGGAAGCTATAATTGAAAACAGTAACCAAGAACATAAGATCAACCCGAATCTCTTTGGCATCACGCGTGAAATAACACAGACGATCAGCTTAGTCATAGGGAGATACGAGAACGGCCTTAAGGACTTAAATTCTGGAGGATTTGAGCTGGATATTTTGGACGAAATTCTGGGGATTTTTCGGGCTTGTCAAATGGCTAAAAGCGATTTGATTAATACAAATCTCCTGGACACAGAGGAAATCAACAAGGTTATCAATGAACTGGAAACCTTACCGTACGCTAATGAAATAGAGGCCATCGAGTATGGCACACCAACAATTTCACCAACGGCTCCATGTTGTTATATGTTACTGCCAAAAGTAGGAATAGAAGAGCACAATTTACTGATAACTAGACCATCAATAATAGACGGAAAGCAGATTGATCTAAAATTCAGGAAGGTTCTGGTCAACCATAGGGTAACATATGCTGTCAAATCTAATTGCCTATCAATTTACAACTCCACGACTCGACGATCTGTGAGGATAAAGCACTAGAAATAATTCCTGAAGAAAGCTGCGTTGCAAGGCTGCTTAAAGGAGTACCCACAACCTGCACCATCCAAACTAATAGGGAAGAAATCCTGGAACTCATTAAGGACGACACCATTTTCGTCACCAAGTTTAAAGGCGATTTAACTTCCAACAACATTTCGAGACATCTTACGGGTACCTACATAATCCCCGCACAACGAAGCTGTCCAGTTGAAGGGAAGAACCTTTACGAGTTCCACGGCCACAGTTGTGCAAGCCCTTCCCCCGGCATTGATGAATATCACAAACCGCAACCACATGATCGACTTGGGATACGTGCATGCACTTAGCATTCAGAACATAGAACGTCTAGGAAACTTAACCAAGGAATTTAAAATTTCTATACTTACTGAGATGGTAATCTTCTTATGTGTGGTATCCGTTGTTCTCACCATTTGGCACCGCCTTACAATTGCCTCGACATGCACAGACAGGTTCCCAGCTGAGCCAGCATATTATTTCCGTAGAAGTTTATGCACGCGCAAGCTACTTGACACCGGATGGGATGCATGCAAAATATCAAAAATGACGAGTCAGGAGATATCCATGGGAACATTTGGATAGAGGCAAAGCTTTGGAGTTAGATGGGAATGGATTGGGCAGATAGCTGTAATCGTGACGGCAACCGGGGCTATTGTTCAAATTAATAAATTTTAATTATTAACGTGTCTAAAAGAATTGTTTTATTCAATGTAAGCCGAACGTTCGCGTTTTTTTTTAAATCCTCTTAAAGGGTTTCCTTAACTCAGACTATCTCCACGTTCTGTTGTCTCTGACAGTCATAAAATTGTTATCATGAGAGATTATGAAACAATGAAAAGTATCCCGGACAAGTTATTTCTGTTTTTGAAGAGTGTGTAATGGTTAAGTATACGCAGCAATGATTACAATTTTGGAGATTACCAGCTATCAAAGACGAACAATTATTGTATATCACTGGAAGTACGTGATTCAGAAAATAGATATGCAAAACTGGGTAAAAGGGGGAACTATATCATTACAGGGCTAAATGATTCTGCAATTAACTGAGATGTTAAAATTGAGACAGATTGATTAAGAATGTGATTTAAGACCAAAACTACGTGTGATTAACAAGGATTAATTAATTATTTACACTGAAAAAATGTCCTAAGTTTTTCTGTATTCTAAGCACAAAGTTTAATAAGTAATGTATATTGTATTAAATTTAATTAATAAACGTTATTACGATTAAATTTAAGAAGATATTCATATGTATATCTTAAGTTTAATTATACTCATAATACAAAATTTTGAGTTTTTCTTTAGAATATGAAACTACTGCATTGTATATAAGTGTCTCTTCAGGGGTGTCAGCTCAATAAACTTTTACATATAAAACAACAACAAAACAAAAACTGAGGCCAAGTTAGTTGATAAAGCCAAAGTTCAGATTCCTTTCACGAAGGTAACCGGCTGATATTCTTCACCGGTCAAAGTTTAAAGTGAAGGATGCCAAAAAGGTAAATAAATCAACTATAAACAACATTTTTTTAATGTTTTTATCTAATAGGTATATAAAAAAGAATGCTTGTTTGCTCGTATTTTATGCGTTAGCGTATCGTTTGTCTGGTTGTGTTGGAATTTTGGCTTTGACAAGCCTGGCGCTTGGTGCAAAGAGCATTGAAGTAGTGAGATGTTTGAATGTGACAGAAATAAACTCACCGTTGTATTGTATCTTACTCATTTCCATAGCATCATTGCGTTTGCAGTAACCACAATAGTGACCAAGAATTTTGCGCAAAGAAAATTTATTTTTCGTCATAATACATATGAGTGAGATTGATTAGCAGTGAATATAGGCCCGTGTCCGTACCGTTAGCAATGACAATTCCATTAAGTTTCCGGACAATATTTTCAACCAAGCCCTGATCGGAATCGAAGACATATGCTTAACCATTAATAACAAACCACTCATCCAACTTAGCATGCTTGTGCCACAACATTCTGCTCTTGACCTTAATGATATCGATTTAGTGAGAGAACAGCTGTGCAATCCTAATTATTTGCTTGCATTTGTTGATGCACACGAACATGTGGGAAACAAAAGTACCAGTTGATGCTGCCACAAAATCTATTTCATTTCCATTTAACTTTTGCATCATTGTGTCATCAATCGAACAACTCATTCAGAAAGTTTTTCCCCAAATTGTGACCAATTCAAGCAATTCAAAAAAAAATTGCAGGCGATTCTTTTACATATAAATCGATTGACTGCGTTATGAATGCGAACGAAGTGGTAAATTATCCAATCGAGTTTTTAAATTCTTTGGATCTTCCTGATGTACCGCCGCACAAATTGTCACTCTCGCGCAACGTTAATCCATCCCGATTGTGTAATGGAATAAGACTCGCTGTGAAACAACTGATGTCGAACGTCATCGAGGCAACTATTCTTTATGGAAAGTCGAAGGGAGACGATGTGCTCATTCCACGCACCCCCATCATTTCCACAGACATGCCATTTGATTTCAAACGACTGCAGTTCCCCATTCGACTTTCATTCTCAATGACAATCAACATGGCAGAAGGTCAATCACTTTAAGTATGCGGATTGAATCTAGAAAATCCATGTTTTTCCTACGGCCAGTTGTATGTTGCATGCTCACGAGTCGAACAGCCAAGAAATGTATTTGTTTTTTCTGAAAACGGAAAAGCAAAAAAATATTGTCTACCCTAAAGCACTTGAATAATAAAGTCATTAACAAAATAAAATACATTTCATTGATACTTCTTCTTTATATATCGTTGAATTTCAATAAATGTATTCATTATCCACAACAAAATAAATATTCTTTCTATCATCCCTAATTAAACAAGATTTAAATAAGATAACTCTTCCAAATTGTAAACGAAATTTCTACAATTATTTCTTCTGCAGCAGTAACGCACTGGGTTCTAGCCAGTTTATAATACAATGTTTTTAAACAGAGAATCGAAAGAGCAGCCAAAGGCCTCCTTGTACTTTTATAGCGCCAGGAGAAATGAATTCAACCAACCCCATAAGAGAAAATTATTGTTTTTAATGCTTTCGGCTGGTTTCGTAAGTATTTTGAATCATGAGTGTGGAAACTAATAAACAAACATTACAAAACATTTTAGGATCCAAATACAAAAGTGGCCCATCTGGAAATGAAACTGCAAACCTTATTGAGAACATATAAAACTGCGGAGGGCAACAGCAACTGAACAGAGGCATCTCCGTGTCCATATCCATTCTTGATATTGACTGAAATTTTGAAATTTTATGAGTACTACAGTATACATTTACATATACATACTGTCGACGAGATTTGACATCCAACACCAACTGCTTTTACTGCAGAAACTACAACTTCGACATGGTAGTTAATTTGCACTGACTGCATTCTAGACACCAGTACTCCAAAACTCTCCAATAAAAAGCAAATTTCAATTAAAAACCGTCTCAATTTAAAACATCAAAAATTTCCAGTAGTGCGAATTTTTACTAAAAAAAAAAACAAAAACTACCCTCAACAAGAACTTAAACGGTAAACAAAATGCCACCAAACGCTACCACCCCAACACAAGTTATGGATGCTTCAGCCACCTGTGCTCAAGCAGAGGACAACTTGAAATCGGGAACTGCCGAGACCACTGGAGTTCTTTTCGAAGCCGATGCAGAGACCATTGATGGTGGACTTGCCAAAGATATTGTCAATCTGAAGAAGGCAGAAAAACGCAAGCTTAAATTCGTCTGGAGGAATATCATCGCTTTTGCATATTTACATTTGGCCGCTCTCTACGAAACTTGGCTGATTTTCAGCTCCGCTAAATGGGCTACTCTTGGTTTTGTTGGAGTTCTCTATGCGATATCTGTACTGGGAATCACCGCTGGTGCTCATCGACTCTGGGCTCATCGTTCCTACAAAGCCAAATGGCCATTGAGATTGATTTTGATTGTCTTCAATACGATCGCCTTCCAAGATGCGGCCTATCATTGGGCACGCGACCATCGTGTCCATCACAAATTCTCCGAAACCGATGCCGATCCACATAATGCTACCAGACGATTCTTCTTTTCGCACGTGCGTTGGTTGCTGTGCAAGAAGCATCCCGATGTCAAAGCCAAAGGCAAGGGCCTTGATCTTAAAGCCGATCCCATTCTAATGTTCCAAACAAAACACTACATGAAACTGATGCCAGTGGCTTGCTTCATTCTACCAACAATTATTCCGATGTACTTCTGGGATGAGAGTTTCATCAATGCATGGTTCGTAGCAACAATGTTCCGTTGGTGTGTGATCTTAAATGTTACCTGGTGTGTGAATAGCGCAGCTCATGCCTTTGGCAACAAGCCATACGATGGATCCATTAATCCAGCTGAAAATACTGGTGTTGCTTTGTTCGCTTTTGGTGAGGGATGGCACAATTATCATCATGTCTTCCCATGGGACTACAAAACTGCCGAATGGGGCAACTACAGCATGAATCTGACAACAGGCTTTATTGATTTCTTCGCCAAGATCGGTTGGGCTTATGATCTTAAGACTGTGTCAAAGGATGTCATTGAAAGACGTGCCAAGCGTACCGGAGATGGATCTCATCCAACATGGGGTTGGGGTGATAAGGACTTGTCCAAACACGAAGCAGAAGCCGTACTTATTAAGAATCAAAATTAAGATTAAACATGAGGGAGACTGATACAAAAACAAAGCCCATTGCAGCAGCTATTCAATCTAAATCATTCTCTAATTTTACTCACAAAGTCATAATGTAGACGATCAGGAACTATTATATTTATTTTGTACAGTAGGCTAAGAGATTTTTTATAACAAACAACAAACCTAAAACTAAGTATTGAAATAATACGAGTAGTAATAGACGTCGTGTAACTGGGTTGCGATGTTCTTCTAGCCCAGAAGGCGTTTATTTAGCTATGTACCACCTTGATCAAAAACTTCCCGCACCTCACCACCGTGCGGCGATCCCATTATTCCGATTTTGTAGAGGCGATTTTTTACAATTTAGACATAGAAATAAATAGTGAGCGAACGCTGGAAATGTTGGAAAAGTGTTTCGGCAACGATTCTCTAAAGAAAACGGTCATTTACCAGTGGAACGAGCGGTTCAAAAGTGGTCGTCAGTCAATCGAAGATGATGAACGCACTGGCAGACCATCGGCATCGAAAACCGACGAAAACATTGATGAAGTAAAATAAATGTTGGTCAATAACCGCAAATTAACCATCAGAGAGAAGGCGGAGGACTTGAACATTACCTATGGATCCGTCCAGGACATTTGGTTAATGACTTGGATTTCCGCCGTGTAGCAGCAAAGTTCATGCAAAAAAGAGACCGTGTTGACGTCGCAAAAGAGATGATTTGCGAGACTAAATCCGATTCCACATTCATCAAAAGGATCATTACTGAAGACGAGACGTGGGTTTATGAGTGCGACACTCAATCCAGACATCAGACAAGTGAATGGCGTTCACCAAATGAGCCGAGACCAAAAAAAAACACGTCGTTTTCAGTCAAAAAAGAAGGCAATGCTCACGGTTTTCATGGATTACAACGGTGTAGTGCGTCATGAATTTTTGCCAGAAGGCCAGGCAGTAAACAAAGAGTATTATTTGGGCGCTATGAGACGTTTGCGTGAAGCAATTCGCCGAAAGAGACCAGAATTGTGGGCAGAAAACTCGTGGATTTTACACCATGATAATGCACCATCGCACAGTGCCATCATTATTCGTAATTTTTTGACGAAAAATGTAACAAATACCATCCAACAGCCACCGAATTCATCTGTTTTGGCTCCCTGTGACTTCTTTCTGTTCAATCGAGTTAAAAAACCACTACGGGGAACGTGTTTCAGCAGCCGAGAGGTAGTAATGGAAAAATCGCATTAAAAATCATAAGTGTGCTACAGTCGATGGGGATTACTTTGTTTGTTTTACACTAAGCCATCTTAGAACTTCAAGCATAGAATTAATACTAGTGTATCTATTACATTTCAGTATTCAGCGCATTGCCTTATTTTGTAATTTTTGCATTTTGTCAAACAATTTGGCTGGTCCCAAAAGCAACACAGTTACACAATATTCAAAATGAGGTCTTATAATACAAATATATATTTTTATAGCCGTTAGTCTACATACCCCTCCTTCCTCATGCTTCTAAAAAACCCAATTTTCTTTGCAATTTTGTTACGTACATACACAAAATGAGACTTAACATTCAAATTGTTATCTATGTATTATTACACCCAGATACTAAATTTTTTTTACACACTCAAAACCTATCACATGGCCAAATATCTTAAGGAACATAACCTTAGTTTTGTCAACATTTAATTTAAGCTTATTCATGTCAAGGTACTTTCCTATATTTAATATATCTTCTTTAAGGTTGGCTTATCATTTTCAGATACGAATAGTAGATCATCGTCCGCAAATAATATTAACTCCCCATATTTAATTATTTTTCTACATATCATTTACATGCAACAAAAATAGCAAGGGACCAAGGACTGATCCTTGTGGCACTCCCAGATCAATATCTAACGGGTCTGATAATATATTATTAAACTTTACTACCTGTTTTCTGTCGCATAAGATTCTATCCACTGTCTCTGTCCACCCTCTTCAAATCCAAGAAAACTGCAGCCACTTTCTTGTTATTATGTACATCCTCCTTCCACTTTGCAATAGCATAATTTAGAGCAGTTTCACAAGAGTGTTTTTTCCTGAACCCGGATTATTGTTCAGCGAGTATGTCATTTTTATTCAAAAACTTTTCAAATTGCACTTGAACTGTCTTTTCTAGGATTTTTCAATAAATTGGAAGCAAATTTACCGGTCTGAACTCTTCACATTTATATGTATTTGCAATTTTACTGTACTGGTATGATAACGGATGTCTTCCAGCTCTCTGTGAATATACCCCTTATTAAAGACGTATTTGTGATTATAAGCAATGCTGGCCCTAACACATTAAAACCGTCTTTGAATATATTTTTATTAGTACCATGAAAGTCTTTCTTTGATGGCAGTATTTTTACTATTTTCCAGAGATCACTAACCGATTCAATTGCCTTAAATTTCAACACATTTTGTCTGTTCTCTAATTCAATTACAAACGGTATGTTAACTATGGAACTACGTATTAATATCTTTTACACTTTTAATGACAAACTCGTTGAATTTCTTTGCAATAGTTTTTTTGCAATTTATCTTGGTGCCTCTGAACTCTATCACATTATTTTCCGCTTTTTTATCTTTGAGCACTAGACTTTGAATTTTTCTCCACATCGTTTTTCGATCACTGGCGTTATTAATCTTATTTTTGATATATTCACTCTTTGCTTTGCTTAATAAAGTTATGTAAATATGAATATTCCTTGCTCTTCTATGTATATAAATTCTAATCTTCCTCCAGTCTTGTAACATATATATGAATTTAAAATATGTTTTCACTTTTCTCCTAAACTAAACTAAACTACTCGTATCCCATGCATTCTGGTTTGTTAATTTTGCTTGTTTTACCACCAACAACTCGTTCATGACCCTAATTAATTTATTTTCAAAAATCTTGTGTATTGTGTCAACATTTGTTCCCTCATAAATTCCACTTATATCACTTCGAGCAATTGACGATTCTAATTTTGTTTTATTGTATTTAAGAGTTTATATGTATTTAATTCTTTCATTTGATTGTTTTAACTTTGTCTTTATTTGTATCACCAGAGTTTCGTGTCCACCTATTTTTAAGGATCTATCAACTTTTGCTACCATGTCTTGAATGTTCGAAATTACGTATTCTATTAATGAACTACTATTAGATGTTATTCTTGTTGGTTCACTAATTGTTTACACATATTTTCGTCTGAAATCGTTTCCACTTCCTTTTTATAATAGTTGTCACTCAACCAATTAATATTAAAATCTCCAACTATCACTAAATTCATAGCAGATATATCACCCATGAATTAAAAAGGTTACAGAAA
Organism: Volucella zonaria; assembly: GCA_963966105.1. NCBI lineage: Eukaryota > Metazoa > Arthropoda > Insecta > Diptera > Syrphidae > Volucella > Volucella zonaria. The sequence goes on along the minus strand of OZ014532.1, from coordinate 40,011,578 downwards.
GTTCTATCAGATGAGCTGGGTGATCTATACATATATTGCTGCAACTGTAATAGGCGTGTGTCCCGTTTGCACGACTTCTATTACAAGCACCCATATATCCATTTGAATTTGTTAATTTTTAAGCACAGTTTCGCCATGCCAATACTTACCAGACGCTTTTCGGTTTAATAAAAGATTTCAAATCGAAAATGTTTAAGCCCTGAATGTCTCAGTGTAAATATTTGCATTTTTCAACGCTTATCAGAACTCACTTATATCACATCATATCTATCTATATTATCTACCTATAGAGGGTGTCAACCAATTCGTCAAGGATAATGTGGGACATTATTTTTGGGTATATTCTAAGAAAAAATTCGTTCTACGTTAAAGGTCTATCTCCAATGCTGACATCATTTATCGAGGTTTTAAGAAAAGGCTTACTTTGGTGTACCCTGATCCATTTTAACGGAAATTGCTCTGTTAATATTAATGGTAGACACTTAATTTAGGACTGTGCTTTTAGAATAAATACTAGCCTTTGTAACTGCGTTTAAATAAAGTTGATATCTAATTTTTGTCTTCAGATATTCAATTTCTAAGCCTGTTCCATTCTCTTGCCCACTCTAATTTTTGATTTTGTGGTCATTTTTCTCTAGAAAATACGTCTTAAACACAACGTTTTACTATATTTTTTCTTATGAACGTAACTATAATAAAAAACATCATCAACAAGTTTGCAAAAAAACCGATAGATTTTATGATACTTTCGAAAATCTGCAGTAGGTAAAAACAGGAATTTATGATTTTTTACCTACGTTTCGAACCACAGTTGACAATAAGTGTGGTTTTCCAAGAATTAATAATTTTCCAATAATTTTTTAAAATTGCATACTATTAAAAAGTTTTAAAGCGTGGTGGTTTATTTTTTTGTTAGAATATTGTATTTGTATTTATAGTGAAAGCCTTAAAATTAAGTTTACAAATTGAACATAATAAAATAAACATAAGAATAACAGACGAAAATGATTTAACAACAAAAAATATTTGAAAAAAAAAAAAAAAATAAGAAAAGAAAAAAGATTTAAATAACAAACATGTGAATTTAACAAAAGATCATTAATTAAGAATTTAATCCTGGATTGAGATTTCATCTTCCACGATTTATGATCCAAATGTTTGTATCTGCGAATTATTGAGATTATTGATGTGAAGTGATACCATTCTTCGTCATCGTTCTCCGGTACATCTGCTTACTCTGCGCGGCAACTTAAAGTTACTGCAAAATGTAAGGCCCGGTGCACATAAGCTTCAAAATAGATAGGAAGAAATATGTTGCAGCTCATGTGCACCGGGCAAGGGAACAGACTTAGTATTGCGTGGTGTGTGCGGCACTGCGAGTGACAGTAGACTGAATTAAATCAATTCTTCGAATTTTCGCTCTTGTTCCCGGACCCCGGGCGATTACTGTGGCGTTCGGATTAGCGAGTGTTCGGATTATCCAGGCCCTGCTGTAGTTAGTAAAAATTCAATTTTACGAAAAAATATTTTTTTTAAAATTATGACTTTGAAATTTTATTGTTCAAAAACCCTACATTATAAAAACTTGAAATTAAAATGAGATTGAATAATGAAATGTTAGCTTTAAAAAATAGTACAGCACGTTATTCTATATGCCTTGTTAATTTTGCATATATTTTTTTCCATTTTAAGTCATTTTTCTACTAAATTGCTCCTCCCGCCTAAACGGGGGGAGATAGACCCACTTCTATACAAGTCGCATCATATGAGGAATTTTTTCTTTCGTTTATTTTTCATTATTTGGAAAAGAGCTTTTTGAAATCGTTTTCATTTTTTGAGGCAGATAATACTTCTTGGTAATTATATATTCTTTGATATGTTAGTAGTCATTTAGTATGAGAAATGAGATGTGATACAATTTCATTGGAACAACAACTCAATGAATACGATCCTCATTTGAATCTAAGTATTGTAGAACAAAGAATACGAGTAGTTTTTAACAATGTTACGCAAGAAGTTGAAAAAAATGACGGTGGTTTTTTATTGCAGATCCTCTGGGAGGAACTGGGAAAACTTTTCTTTTAAATTTTCTGCTGTTGAACTTAGCTAATGATGAAACACCTATGCACATATTTGCAACATCAGTAAAAAGACCGATCATGGACGGATGTTGCAGCTTACGAGTATATTGCTGTTGGTTTGGGACGAAGAATTTTGATTAACAAAAAATGTGCGAGTACAACTGCAAAATGAGACAGAATCAAAGCAATATCCGGAGGCTCAAGGCGTAGATCGTATTGCTACAGATGTTATCGGTATGATTATTTTAAATCGTGAACTCTGTAATATTGTTCACAGTACAGAGGCATAGGTGAACAAAGTTTATCCTGAATTGCAAGCTTATATAGGAAGTAAGGATTGGTTGTGGGAAAGTGCAATTTTGGCGCCGACTAATGCAATTGTAGGATAAATAAATGAAACAATTATGTTGTAAATAGAACGGGATATTGTAAAATATTTGTCTGTGGATAATGCTATAAACACTGAAGAAGGTACCCTATACCTTATGGAATTTCTTAAGTCCTCGGAATTGTACGGCGTGCCTTCTCATAAACTAAGGTTAAAGTTTGATCTTGCGGTCATCTTAATTTGCCCAGATTATGTAGCGGTACACGTTTACAAGTTACACATCTAGGTCGAAATAATGCTATATATATGGGCCATTATAATTAGTGACAAGCAGGAGGTGAAAGTGTTTTGATCCTGTGGGTGGCCGTGGCTCAAGTAGTATTGTGTTGGCTTCCCAATCCGACGGTTCGGGGTTCAATAACAGCCGTGGACGAAAGACTTTTTTTCAGGCAACTAAATAAAATCTCGTGAGATGAATGGTTGGCTAAATACAACATCAGTCAGTTCATTTTATATGTATTTTTTTTGTATCACTAAATTTACTCTTACTTGCTAGACAAAAAAATGCTTAAAAATTAGCTTAATCAACTTAAAATTATTTTATTCTAATTTACTGGCCCCATGCGGGCACTCTAAGTTAAACCTAACACTGAAATTATGTCTTTCGACATACCTTACTACTATACTCTACTATTTCTTCTCAATATAATTAAAACTAAGAAAACAGTTCTTACAAAAAAAACTTGGTAACGTGACCTTTTCTTTTATTTTATTATAAAACTTAAAACTAAAATTATACAAACTACCTAAAAATAAATCTTAATCTAGTTACATCTAATACATACATAAATACATGTATATATATACATAATATATATATACTTAATATATAAATATATGTTTATATACGAGTATATATGTTCTTTTTTTTAATTTTTTATTTTTATTAAGTTTTTTTTTGGTTTTTATATATTTTTTTTCTTAAATCTAACTTACTCCTACTTAAAACTATGTAAGCCGGCCATGGCTAAAAAAATTAGACGACCCACTTTGCTTCATCTGAAGCTAACAAGTATTGGAGGAATTCGACGACGACGTATTCTGTCCTTCAATAAGCCACCAAAATTATTGGTGCTGCTGAGCAACATCCCTCATGTCGCGACTCCCTACCGCGCTACTGAACCGGAGACGCCCTGCACTGCCGTGTGCGACGTCTCTGTCGTAGTTGAGTCGCCTGTCCGCAGCTGTTCGATCAACGTCGAAAATTAACGGCACAGTCAATCTGTCCTGGATCAGACCTTTGCTATCTAGGTAGAGGAACGCTTCTGGAGGAACATAGCCGTCAAAGCGAACTCTGTCGTGATATAATTGGGGTAGTAAGCCGCGGAGATCATGCCGTTCGCTGAGGTCATTGCTCTTGCAATGTGCATTCGAGTCAACTTAATGACGAAATTTTCCACTCTTATTAGGTTCGCCCTATTGTACAAGACCTCATTGGGATAGAATTTTATGTACACAGATTCTGGTGTTCTGTATAACCGAAGACAAGTCCTAAGACAAGCCCTCTTAAACACCCGAAACTTTTCCAATAAACTTGCTCTAACTTTGAACCACACAGGACATCCAAATACAAGCATGGGCCGGATAAGGGCCATGTAGCAGATCACCTTCACCCTCGCATCGAGTTGGCTGTTATAAAGTATTGTAAGTCTCCTTGTAAGGGCAAAAGCACCACTGGCTCTGGCCATAGCAACATCTATATGTTTGTTAAAATACAGATATTGATCTAGCCAGATCCCAAGGTATCTGACTACATTTCGACAAGCAAGTGGCTGTCCGTGTTGTCCGACGATAGAAAACTTTCGCCAATTCTTTCTGGTATCCCTAGAGGCCCTAGACAAAGGTGTCCTAAACAGAATGTTTTCCGACTTCTGAAAGTTGATTTTTAACTTCCAGTCGTCGCAATATTGCTTAATTTTGTCGAAGTCACGATGTAAAAGTGTATTAATGACTTTAATCTTTAGACCTGATCTGTACGAGATTAAGTCGTCTGCGTACGCTATGGAATGGTGAAGTGAACTTATCAGATCACTTGTGTAAATGTTGTATAGGATCGGCGAATTTACCGCACCTTGTTGCAGACCGTTTTTAATGTTAAATGTTCCAGCAGATGTCACATCGCCATTCTTCACGATGAACTGTCTACTGGAGAGCATATCAAAAAGAATATACAGCAGTGGTTTACTAATGCCCAACCTGTCCAAGAGTCCCTCTAACCGTACGGTATCGAAGGCCTTTTCCAAGTCAATCAGGCAGGCACCAGTGCACTGTTTCTTGCCTTTGTTCCATTGGATATCAGAAACTAGTTTGGACGCAGCATGAATGATATCATGCCCCGCCTTGAAACCTCCTTACCCGAACTATATGTTTGTCCTCAACCCAATTAGTTAGGACTCTATTGATCACCTTATCGAAAACCTTACTGATGTTTGAAAGAAAACTGATCAAGCGGAGATTTGCCGGACTTTTTTGGGGATGGGATGTACCACCGCAGTTTTCCAACGCGCTGGGTAATGTGCATTATTCATTGCATTATTAAACAGGGTGTTGTAAATGTCCACGGCTTCTAGTGGGAGATGTCGAAGGACAATGTTCGGTATTTCATCGGTTCCCACTGATTTCTTACTTCTAAGCGATTCGAAGATCGTTTGGAACTCTTCCTTCGAAATGAACGGTGGTAATACCCTTTCGTTGGTGATGACATTATTTGCCATATTCTCGTCACTGAACTGGGTGAAACCCGAGCTCTCAAATCGCCAATTCACAATTTCATTTCGAAGGCAGAAATTGTGCATAAGGACTCGACTCTCCAGGTCGTGGTTCGGGCCAATGATGTCATTCGCCTTGTACACATCCTGGATAGTCGCTCCTAGAGCCTCTACCTTCTCCTGCGGATCCTCGATCACAAAAAAGTTGTCATCATCAACTGCCTCATTTGGATAGATACCTGTTGCTACAAGTATTTGTTCGTTGTTCGGGCGATTTTGAGACATGGAAGGTCGTTTTGATTATTTTTTCGAAATATTTTATTTATTTGCGGGAATATATTCGGGTTGCTGGTGTTTACAGCCCGAATTTTATTGTTCCAATACAAACCTACAGAATTTCTGTAATTTTCCTTTATTATGTAATATCTGGAGGCTTTTAATCGACGACTTCAATGTGATGATCTCCGGGTTATGTCTGCCAGTAAACTGTCTGTACAAGGTTTTTAGTCTTGACAGCAGTCTACTTTCATGTCGGTGCAGTGCGTCAATAGTTGCGTTGCGGAATAAGTCTTCGTCGTCAGTGTGTTGATACCGAGGTATCGTTTTGTCCATTGTTCGTTTAATTGTCTTGTCCATTAGTCCAAGATGTCAATCTCCTCGTTTGACAGATTTCTTTTGGACGGTGGGTAGAGCGAATTCGAGGAGAGTGCTATAGTCAGTGTTCTGGTGAAGTGTGTCCAGCGCACCCTACTATAATTGTAGGAATTACTTTGCACAAACTCATAAAATTCCGCAATTTCGTTGGGAACAGTTATTTCGGTGCTGAGACCACAATGGTCACTGTCATACACGAAAGTGCGTAGACAGTTTGTAGTTTGTTGGTTAGTGCACGTCAGTTGTATTCGTGAGTCGAATAGCAGGAAACTACGGACTATCCGTCGCCTTATGCCCGAGTCGATACATTATACTGTGCTGACTCCACCAATTGAATAGTATGTTCCCTCTAGTATTTGGTGTATTATTTCCCCAATCTCTATGTTTGGCGTTGAAATCTCCGCCGATAATAAAATAGGTGTCTTCCAATTCCAGCCTCAGGAATCGAAAAAGTGTCTCGAGCTCTGAGATGAATAAGGTGGATTGAGTAGACTTAGGTGCATAGACAGACACCATGTACAGCCGCAACACCTCCGCCTTGATTGGAATTGGATCGGTTTCTTCGTAATATTTCACATCTTCTGTGCCTCATTTTGTATCTTTTAGTAAGCTTAGTCTCGCTAACCAAAATCACATCAGGGGCATGGCCTTTAAGCAACTTAAATATTGCGGCTTGTCGTTCGAACCTAATCAGTGAATTCACATTCACTGCAAGGACCTTCAGGGTTGGTTCTGCTACGCACGTACCCATTACTACAAAAAATAATGTCTCCCCATTAAATGTTGGATGTCACCCATGGAGCTAAATAACAACTGAACCCAAAAATCTTTCTTTCTTTCTCTATCCCATTTTCCAAAAAACTTAACACATGCTGATGCATTATAAGTGTATTCATACCCACTTGACTGTTAAGTTCTTTTTAAAACAAAAAAGAAATTATACCGACGGATTTACATTTTCAATTTAAAAGTTTGCAACTCCCACTAACAATTGCTTTCGAAATGACTATAAATAAAGCCCAAGGACAAACACTTAAAGCAGCCGGTGTGCATTTAGAAAAACCATGTTTTTCTCATGGCTAACCCCATGTGACGTGCTCGCGAGGACCCAAACCGAAAAATCGCAATGTCCTGGCCAAAGAAGAAAGGACCAAAAACGTTGTTTATAGAATGTATTGAGTTAGAATCTTGCAATACATAATTAATACTTGCTTTATTTTATATATTTTAACCAAGGCTCGACGTACGAAAAAAAATAAATACATATTCTTCTTGTGCTGGCATACGTACATTTGTACATAGACACATACCTGTCTACACCACTTTACACCCACCTATGCACTTATAAATATGTAGAATACTTATGAAATTACTAGGTTACAACAAAAGTACTGATAGTCGAGCGAAGCCGCCGATAACAGCTGGTAGATTTATAACTAGGTTTCTCTTCATTAAAATTAGCAATATCTCAAACACAGAACTTATTTAGATAAGGACTGGAACTAATCCAACACATTTGTTTTTATCACCTCGCATTTACTTAGTATTTAGTGATTTTGTGGAATTAATTACAACAGTTTGTCAACAACGTTACATTGTTATCGCATCGCCGATTTTTATCACCAATGAAAGGGTTGAAATTGTGTCAGACATCTGAAGATTACAGGAAATGTGGTTCGCTTATCAAAAAACTAGTCACACTGCTGCAAGCTACTTATTGATGAAAGTATCTGTTGTATATTGTTGGATAGACTTTGGTCTTAGTTAAAGCGTATTTGAAATGAGCTGACATAAGCAATTTTCTGAAAATATGATGTGCCAAACATTCAAATATTTAACACAAATCTTAGGGTAACGCCTTAACATTTATTTAATAATTTGGGATTAACATTTTGTAGAAAAAATTGAAACTTTTGTCGAACTTTCCTACGTACAGATTCTAATAAAAATTTGCCTACAAAAAGTTGTTCTTGGAATAAAATTGATCGTTGTGCCAACTACTCGTAAATATGGGATCTTCGATTTTGATTTACTTTTGGGGGGGACTGACGCCCCCATTTATTTAGTTTAATACAAGCTTAACAGCTAGGACTTAAAAGCTAATAATAATTAAGGGCTTAAAGCTAGGGATGGTGAAGGAGATCGAATTTGGGGGAGAGAGTGCTGCGATTAAAATCGAAAACGGAAAGGTTGGCATTTACCGCAGAGCAGCATACGGGAGATTGGTTCGTTAGAGCACTGTGTGGTGCAGTGGATTGGTAGATAAGAGAGACGGGGCAACGTAGATTTCGAGGATTAGTGTTAATGAAAGTGGAGATGTAAAGAGATGAGCAATCGACGGAGCCTGAGAGGAATCGGTGAATGAAAAGAATGTCAGCTGCGTCCTTTCGCATCTCAGGGGTATTCAGGTTAAAGAGTTTGAGACGGCCTCAATAGGGAGGTAAGATTAGAGGATCGTTCCAAGGTAGACCTGGAAGAGCAAACCGAAGAAAATTGTGCTGGATGCTCTCAATATGGGATGCATGAACTCGATGAAAGGGACACCACGTTAGGTTAAGGTTAGGGTTGCAGAATTGCTTGGACCATTGAATCGATTGACATTTGGTGACATTGAGTTCTAAGCAGTTTATACTGAGGAAAATGCTTCTAAGGCTTATGATTCATTTATTGAAATTTTAAAAAAACTCCATAGCTGCTTCCAGTAAAATCGTTGTACTGAGCAAATCTGAAATAAGTCTAAAGCCCTGGATAACGCCATCTCTTCTTAAAAAAATCAAACTGAAACATAAACTGCGGAAAAAATGTAGTAAACATCCACTAAATGCGTGTTTAAAAAGACGTTATGATCGCACGTGCCTTAAAATCAATAAAGAAATCCGTTTATGTAGGGAATGTTACTACCAGAACCAAATTAGGATTTCGCGCGGAAATCTTAAGAAAGAATGGAAAGTGGTTAACAATATTATTAATCGAAATATGAGCAAGCACGATACAACTATAACGCTTAGCGTTGCTAGTATAGTTATCTCGGATCCTATTTCAGTAGCAAACGAATTCAATGAGTCTTTTGCTTCAATCGGGCAAATGTCATCTTCGCCTGATTTTTCTAATACTTGCTATGGTGAACTTAGAGATGGTCTTGTGGATAGTGTTCTGCATAGAAACAGTTTTTATTTTGAACCTATTTCGGGTCTTGAGTTATTAAAAACCATAAACTCTTTAAACAACTCAAATTCATATGGGAATGATGGTATTTCAAACCTTGTGCTAAAAAAAATATCCCTTAACATAGTTGATATTTTAACACATCTTTTTAATTTAAGTATTGTCATTGGCAATTTCCTTGAAGAACTGAAATGTGCCAATGTTATACCACTTTTTAAAAAAGGAAGCAAAAAAGATAAAAATAATTATAGGCCGATCTCGCTGTTACCTTCTATTTCAAAAATATTTGAAAAAATAGTTAAGCGCAAGATTTTGAAATATCTCGAACATAAAAACTTTTTTAGTTCGAACCAGTTTGGATTCAGATCAGGCCTTTCTGCTGAGGATGGTCTCCTAGAATTTTGCTCCTTTATACACAAAGGTTTAGATGATAAAACATTTTGCAGTGGACTTTTTGTAGATATAACTAAGCCCTTCGATATGGTTGATCACAACATTCTTTTGCACAAACTATACAATGTGGGTTTCCGTGGTTGTATCTATGATTGGTTCGCTTCTTATCTGAAGGACAGAAAACAATTGGTCAAAATTGGAACCAATTTTAGTAACCCTAAAACTATTAAACTCGGCGTTCCCCAAGGGTCTGTTCTTGGTCCTATTCTGTTTTTGACTTACATCAATTCTATATTTGAACAACCTTTTGCTGGAAAAGTTACTGCCTTTGCAGACGACTTAGCTATAGCATATAGAGCAGTTAGTCCCTTGAACTTAGTAGCTGATATCAATCATGACGTCCATTTATTAAGAATTTGGTTTGCTGGACACAAACTATTGGTTAGTAGCAAAACTAAACTTATGTTTTTTAGCCTAAGCACAGAAATAACCCCGGATGTTAATGTTACATTCCATACATCAAATTGCGGAAGGTATAAATTAATCAGCAATGCGTGTGCTACTCTTAATTCTAGGGACTCTTTTGATACGAGCATCGCTTGTAACACCAATTGCTTTAAAATTGAAAATGTTCATTATTTTAAATATCTGGGTGTAATAATTGACCGTAATTTGAGTTGGTCTGAGCATATTTTAAGTGTGAAGCGTTATCTTCTTTCCACCATTCGTTGTTTTTATCGCCTAAGAATGTTTTGTTCCAATAATAGTCTAAAAACAATATACTACGGGATTTTCCATTCTAAATTACAGTATGGAATAAGTTGTTGGGGGGGGCGCATACCTTAGTAAACTTCAGCCGCTAATTGTGCTGCAAAAATGTGCAATAAGAAAAGTCTGTAACTCTTCTCGTCTAGCTCATTCCATGGAGTTATTTAGGCGTATGAGAATTCTCCCAGTGCGACATCTTTTCTTTTACAAGGTACTTAAAATTTTCTTTATGAGAGGTGGATACCTGCAAAGTCCAATATCTGACGCATATACGAGTATCTTACGAAGCAATTCCCAATCATTTCTTCCAATCCCTGCCTTTTGTACTACAAGCTTTAGAAATTCTTACTCCATTATATCATGCAAGTTATTTAACAAACTCCCTATTGACGTACGAATCTTAACAACCCTATCCTCTTTTTTGAAAAAGATAAAATGTTGGCTCCTTGGTTACGAACACAATAATATTGAGGTTTTGTTGCGCTATATTGCTTAGTTATTTTTTGTTTTTGTTTTTGTTTTTCGTCATGAATTTTGCTATTAATGATTAATTTTTCTGAATTACTTTCTTTACTTTTTCCTTTAATTACTATTCAGTTTGTTTTTATATTTATATTAAATTTGCTCACAGCATAATGAACAATGAATTATTAACTTTGAAGTGGCATTAGCTCTATTTTTCCTTTCATAAAATAAAAGTGCCACTAACTTATTCTCTTTTATTTTTAAGTTAAGTTTTGAATAAATATGTATGTGTATATAAGTTAATTTATAAAATGAGAATAAAGAATACATTAAAAAAAAACAAAAAAAAAAGTACGTTCTTGATCACCTGGTGGAAAAACTATTTACATGTATTTGAAGGAGGCTAGAGTCAGCAAGGGTTTAAGATCTTACGTTTTGATAGTAGAAGGTAAGAGGAAGGTTATTTCGAGAGGGCAATGGTAGCACGTTAGGGACGGAAAAATTTGTCATTGTTATCTCTGCTCCGTTAAAGGTGTGAGATCTTTTTTGATTGCACTTAATTGCCGAAAGCCGCAAGGGCGTCTGAGACTTTTTGGGGAGACATATTGAAAATCTAGTGGAACTTGATATATAAGTTTCTCAGATTTGTAAGGTCAGTAGGTAGACCTGCTGTATGGAGACCATGAAGCTTATTTTAGTTTTTCCATCATAGCAAACTGAGTCGACTTTGTTATGCAGATACGCTAGAAGGAGACGTACGAGTATATTCTCGTACGTCTTTTTTTCTCTAAGCCTAGAAAGCGCATAACAACGTTCTGTTGTGTCAAAAGTTTGTTGAGTTGGTGGACGAAGATGTTGAGGGCGAAGCAGCGGTAATTGAAGGGGCATTAGACATATTTTCAGATGAGGGATTTACAATCTGTGAACTAATGAAATTGGGATATTTACGAGGCTCGTTCTCGATATTCTCGATATATAAATTGACTTATTTATCAAGTAATACTATTATTTTAGTGCATTCATGTAAAATTTCATATAAATGTGATTATTAATTCGCGTTTTATCTCTAGTTAAACAGAATCATAATGGCAACTGAGACGATGATGGTGAAAATTGAGCATCGCGCTGTAATTAAATTTCTCACTAAGCAAGGAAAAAGTCAAAAAACTATTCATGAAGAGATGGTGGCTGTTTACCAGGGTTCCGCACCTTCATTATCAACTGTGCAAAAGTGGTCAAGTGAGTTCAAGAGAGGCAGAGAGAGCATTGAAGACGACCCCCGCTCCGGCGCCCCGGCTACTGCTTGTACGGGAGAAAGCATCAAAGAAGTCGAAAAACTTGTTCTTGAGGATGGCCGAATAAAGGTGAAAATGATGGCAGAGATCACCAAGCTTCCAATTGGTACCATTCACAGCATTCTTCATGACCATCTTAACCTTTCAAAGGTCAGTGCAAGGTGGGTGCCACGAATGCTCACAGCGCCTCAGAAAAAAGTGAGAATCGCATGCTGTAGAGAGCTTTTGGAGATGTGTAGTGAGAACGCGGACGGTGTTATGGATCGAATTGTTACATGGGTCCACCACTATGACCCTGAAAGCAAACAAGAGTCCATGCAGTGGCAAAAAAAAGGAACAGACCCCCCGAAGAAGTTCAAAGTCACTCCGTCTGCCGGGAAGCTCATGGCCACAGTTTTTTGGGACTCAAAGGGAATCTTGCTCATTGAGTACAAAAAAAAAGGTGAAACCATCAACGCCACATCCTACGCTTCCACTTTGCATAATTTGCGGGAGGAAATTAAAAAGAAAAGACGGGGTAAACTCGCAGCGGGTGTGTTGCTTCTTCATGACAACGCTCCTGTTCACACGGCGCGAGTTTCCAAGGCTGTTGCGCGAGATTGTGGTTTCCAAGAAATCCAACACCCACCCTATAGTCCAGACCTTGCCCCTAGTGATTATTTCCTGTTTCCGGATTTGAAAAAATGTCTTTGTGGAAAAAGATTTTCGGATGATGAGGAACTCAAGTCGGCAATAAATGGGTATTTTGCAGAGAAAGAGGAAATTTATTTTTTTGAGGGTTTAAAAAAGCTTATCTCAAGATGTAACAAATGCATTGATGCATTGATTATATTGAAAAATAAAAATAATTTAAATTGAATTCGCATTTTCCTTCATATCGATACCGAGAATATATTGAACGCCCCTCGTAGCTCCGGTTTTGAGATCGACATTTGGGAAAGGCGTGTTTTTCAGGGGTTGAATGCTGGGAGTTTGAGTTATAGGGGTTAAGTCGAAAGAGACACGTTGAAGTTGGAGCTTGATTTTGGGGTAGAATAGGGGGAGTTTGAGTATGGGTGGGAGGCTTAAAATTTGAACAAATTTTAGTTTTGAAGCTCCAGTTGTAGGTTGGTTTGTTGTGGGAAGAGGAGGTGGGTCTTAGCAAATTGGATTTGCTTGTTAACTTATTAGCTGGTTTAGGTAAGACGGACTGCTTTACTTTATCCTGCTTCTTGGTCGTATTTTCCAACCATTTGCAGGCACGCATCCTTCCAAGATTGAAATTGTTGCTGCATTATGGAATAACCATTCGTATTTGGTCGGAATATTGAGATTGAAGTTACGCTTGCTTCCGTGGTGAGATGTTGGAAGCAGATTGCTGTGGCTAATGGTGATGCCATATTTCTTTTCGAAGAAATTCGAGATCCGATCAACATCAGCGTTTGGGATGGCGCCTTTGATAAGAAGCGTAGTGACCAATTGATTTTTCGAGGCAAGCGTATCAAGTCTACGTTGCCATTCGGAAGGTGTCCAAGTTGAATTAAAGTGATTGATAAGCTTCCGTGGGGCAGCGATTGGAGGAGCTGACATAGATGTGTTCTCTGTTGTCAGGTTGGAGGACCATCCGCAGATATCTTATATGTGGGGCTTCTCGTTCTGTTGAAGCACTGATTGATTACCAAGTATTGTCTACAAACTAGGGTGGTGTCGGTGCTACTCTGCGAAAGAATTGTACGCAATAATAACATAGGCAAACACCTGAGTGCAGTTCAACAAAAATTTACCTTCCAGGTCATTTCGGGAGGAATATACATTTTTGGTCTGTTTGGAATCAATTTAACATCGGCATGTTTAAAGGTTGAAAGAGAATGGGTCTGTTTTCTCCTAAAGGCTAGATCTAATACATACATATATCCTAACAGTAAATATTCAGAAATAAGCAACAAGGATATCAGATGCATGTAAAATTATGCTAAAGCTAGATGCCAAAATAGCTAAAATTGGCTGCATAAGTGGCTCAACAGGTCTAGCGACTAAACGGATTTGGTAAAATTTGTATCTAAAACACATTTATGGATGGTTTCACAGAGCAGGCTTAAACTCCGTTTAACTACAATTCACGTAATCAAATGAATCAAATGACAAACAATTCAAATAAATAAATAAATAAATATGCTGCTAAAAATTATGTTTTGAATATGTAGCTTTTAAACCAAATTATTATTTCTTATTAAAGCTACGAGTACACTTTCCAGTTTAGGTTTTTGACTGCCGGATAGGGAAATTTTTGTATTCACTCCGAAAATCTAAAATGAAAATTTGGTTATATCTTTACGTTTTAAGGTCTATATAATATTTTTAGACAGTTTTTACGAAAGTATATGTGTGTGTATATGTCCGTATGTGCCAGTTTTTTTGGCCACGACACTTGCGATCGCATAGTGCTATCGATTTGAATTTTTGTCAGATAATGCTGCGACTTTATGCTGAATCAAGGCCATTCGATTGTACTCAAAACCCGCTGATGACTTTTTAAGTTATTATTAAAAAAAACATTTACAAAGTACAATTATTTGTTTTTTCGAAAATACAGGACTCTTTCGTAATTTTTGCAGTATTAATCCAAACCTATCAACATAGCGTATATTGAAGAAAAATTGGAAAAAAAATCGGGCCAGAATTATTTGAGTTATTCAAACAACGCCAACAAATTTTAAAGCCGTGAATACAGTAATAAGTGCGATTTCGTAAATACTCTGATCTGACCGGTCAAACTTTTATGGGTGATAGATTTTGGATAGAGAAAAACCAAAAAATTGCACCAGAGGGGAGGCCACTCCCCTCTGAGTAAGAGGGGATTAAAATATATTGGAATGCTCAAAAAATTATTCATTTAAAAAAAAAATAATAAAAATGCCTTTTCTTCTATTTAATTTTCCAAAATTTAGTCAGTTAAAATGTATTTACTTCATTGGTTGAAACTGTTGTCAGGCGCTCTGGAAGGCTTTCCAATCAGTTAGAAAAGAAGTTTCCGCTTTTGGTGGCTATATCGGAATAACTTATTTAAATTCCTATAGCATATGAAATATCAAAAACCATATAAAAGAGAGGTACCGATGAACGTTGGTCTTAAATGTTTGCAAGTTACAATGACTAGAAAATAAAGAGCTCGACAGGGCATTCCATAAGCGAGTTACACGGTTTGGTATATTTCAGAGTACGTCCGAAAGTGGGCTTGAGTTTATACTGAGGAACATTCATATTGAGACCTGTGCGTGTGTGTTACGGTTGAAAGTTTTAAGGGGCGCAATAGATAGTCCTGTTCCAACCCGGAATTCAATTTCATGTGGTTAAAATTCCATCTCCGCAAGCAAATGATTCACTACTGCTTTATTTACAGAAGCCCCAAGCTAGACAGCAATTCGACTTTTAACAAATTTGATGCGCTGTCTGACTCTATTCAAAGAATTGTATCCTCATACTGAAATCGTTATTACAGGCGATTCCAATATACACAATTCCGGGTGGCTTCGATATTCTGGACAGACAACACCCGAAGGACGGTGTGTTGAGATCTTCGTTGCAGAAAACAACTTATTGCAGCTTATAAATGAGCCCACGGTTATCGTAGCAACAGGTCCACTGGTCGCACGTCTCACCGAAAAGTGGGACCAAAGTCTATACCAATCTGGCGAAAGCAAGGTAGTTGTACTTGATATTTCTAAGGCATTTGACAGAGTTTGGCATCAGGCTCTTTTTTCGAAAATGCGTGCTTTTGGGTTCGATAACTCTCTTCTTCAATGGATTAGGAATTACTTTTTGGAACGTTCAATTCAAGTTGTCTTGGATGGTTTCAAGTCTGATGTTCAAGAAATATTGTAAATGCTGGTGCGCCCCATGGCTCCGATCTGTCTCCGACACTGTTTTCAATTTTCATCAACGATCTCTTGTCTGCTGCTTCGCTAACGAGAGTACTCTCTGCTTTTCATATTCGTTCCCGGACTCGCGTCCCTGCTCCTCGGCTGTAGAACGGGAACGGCAGCGTATGTTAATCTTATTAAACTCTGATATTAACAGCATAAATAATTGGGAAACCACTAACAGAGTAGAATTTAGTGTTTCCAAAACGTAATTCTGTCTGCTGTCGTTAAAACGAAATTTAAACACCCAGCCGTTATCCGTGAATGGCACTTGCATCGTCGAAACCAACAAATTTTCCATTCTCGGTATGTGTGTGAATGACAACTTATGTTGGAATGACCACTTATTCGATGTCGCCAAAAATACTGCGAAATGCCTAGGTTTCCTCAAACGATGTAAGAAATACTTTACCAACTCTGATCTGGCCTCAATATATAAGGCATTTATCCGCCCGAAATTGGAGTACAATACTCACATTTGGTCGGTTGCGCCCAAAACATCTCTGCACCTGCTACATGGGATTCAAAATCGTGAGATAAATCTCATAGGTGATACTAATATCACTCAAATAATGGGCTCCCTCGAACACCGACGTAGTGTCTCGTGTCTCACTCTGTGTTATCGCTATTTCTACCAACAGCGCTCCATAGAAATCGACAGTAGCATTCTGCCCATTCAAACTTTCAACCGTTGCACCCGCTTCGCTATGAATGCTTATCAGGATACCATCAAGCCTACTTTCGGGCGTACTCTAAAATATCGTGATCCGTTCCTAAGCCGTAAAACTCGCTTATGAAATGCCTACCTAGCTCTTTATTTCCTAGTCTTTATAACCTTCAAACATTTAAAACCAATATTCACCGGTACCTCTCTTTCTAACCTCCCTGAATCTCCTTCGCCCGCGGTGTGTGCAAGCATTTTAAGGGTACTTAAATCCCTTGAGTGCGCAAATTATAAAAAAAAGGAAAAAAAAAAGATTAGGTTAAACAGGGGTGTGCTGGATATCATAGCACAGACACCAGCCACCAAAACAGGCCCATCGCGATCCCTGTGGATCAAGTTGAATTTGTCTTCAAATGGCAAAAACCTAAACAATCGCCTTGGTGGAACACCTAATTTTCTTGCAAAAGCCAAAAAGGCGTTTGAAGCTCGTGCCGTATATTTCCTCTAGGTTTTCGACAAAGTATTTCCCTAAATATTTTCTTCGACTACGCGATATTGCCTCGCATTTACACAGGATGTGTGTTATGTCCTCAACAGCTTGGAGATCACCGCAGAATCTGCAGATATCCGTATCTGACAATTTTAGTCAGACAGCAGGAGACAGTGCCTTACAGGATTTTTATTACTGTCCTAAGCCTGTTGAATTTTTTGAACTTCCTAAATCTTTTGCCGTCAAAAAGTGGCCAAAGAGCCTTGGATACCCTATGTCCTTCAAGACTTGACCACGTTAGGTTGGCAGTCTTTGTGATTTTTTCTTCGGTAGTGCCCCTCACTATGCAAAGGGGTGGTTTGATATTGGCAACCTCACTATCGTCGAGTAGCCCTCCTTTTCTTGCAAGCTCGACCGCTTGTTTATTTCTTTTAATACCGCAGTGTCCTGGCACCCAGCACAGTTTTACCAAGTTCTGATTGCATAGTGCCTTAAGCACCGTACGACAGCCCCTGACTGTATCAGAGTTAAAGTTGGTTGACTCCATTGCCTTGAGTGCGGCCTGGCTATCGATGTAGTTAGCGATATCTCTTTCGGATACCGACCTCGTCTGCATTACCTCAGCCGTCCTGAGGACAGCCAGGACCTCTGATTGGAAGATACTGCTTGCGTCCGGTAGTCTTATAGACACTTTTAGTTCTGGGTCTTCTGAGAAGATACCAGAACCTGTTCCTTCCCCTCTTTTTGAGCCATCAGTCAAAAGTGCAATTTCATTCGACCTGATTATCGCATTTTTTCCCAGTCTTCTCTCTCCGGATAAATTATATCGTACGGGATGTCGAAGTCGACCAGGGATGGAATTTCATCAATTAGAATTGTCCGTAATTACTGCTCTTAAAGTAACCCAGATTAGTGAGTCATATCGCTGTTGCCAGGAATTTTTTTGATCTTTAAATCAATCGGTGTTAGATGCAAGAACTTGTCCAATGTTGCCGTACAGGTGGTACGGAGCGCACCTGTAATGGCTATGGAAGCCGTTCTTTGAACCGCAGCTAATTTTTCGTAAATAATTTTCTTGTTTGATGCTTTGCACCATACTAGTGTGCCGTATGCAAGTATGGGCGTTACCACCACCGTATACAGCCAGTACACCATGGCAGGTTTTAAGACCCACATTTTTCCTAATGTTCTTTTGCAGATCTAAAGAGCATTCATTCCTCTACATTAAGATTCCAATTCAGTTTTTTGTCCAGAATCACACCCAGATATTTCGCCTGTCCGAAAGGGACAGTTCCACTCCGTTGAGTTTTGGGAACTCAACCAAGAAAAACCAAAAGAACCAGTCCCGTTTTGGAATGGTTGGCCTTGAGACCACAGCTGATCGTCTTCAGGTGAATCTACTTAATATATTTAAGTATTTTCCCTGTACTATTATGACTACGTCATCTGAGTATGCCTTGGCACTTATACCCATTGTACTGAGCCTTTTGAGGTATGTCGTTGATAACCAGCACCCACAGGAGTGGAGGTATGACCCCCCCTGAGGGATTCCCCTAGTCACGGACATTCTTATCGAGCTTTGCCCAATGGAACAGTTTATTTTCCTGCTTGCAAGCATGTTCCAAACACAGTTTGTAATGTCTTGTTCAATGTTAGCGTCTACTGGAGCATTTTTATTGGCACTTCACCTTATTGAAGGCTCCTTCAATATCGAGGAAGGCCGCCATCTCAAACTCTCCGAAGTGTAGATTCTTCTCTATTTTCCCCATCACCTCGTAGAGGGCGGTTTCTTCAGATTTGCCTTTTATGTATGCATGCCATAACTGCATCTATTCCTAATATGAATCTCTAATAATCGCTCCAGGGTTTTAAGCACAAATGATGGCAGACTTATTGGTCTGAAATCTTTTGGTGTTATATGCCCCTGTTTGCCAGCTTTAGGTATAAAAACCACCTTAACCACCTTCCCTCCAAGCTCCCATTTGGTGGCAGTGGCTCAAGTGGTAGTGGACTGCCTTGCAAATCGGAAGGTTTTAACGAAAATCAAGTAAGATGAGCAGTTGACGAGAAATCAACATCAAGCCAACTTCCATTAAGAATTTAGTCTCCCCATTAAATGTTGGATGCCACCCATATGGAGCAAAATAACCACTGAGCACAAACATCTTTCTTTTACTCTCCCATTTTCCAAAAAACTTAACACAAGCTGAGGCATTATAAATGTAGACATACCCACTTGAGTGCTAAGTTCTTTAAGAAAAAGAAAAACAACTATTGTTATGTACTCTATTTTTAGACTGTGTCTAAGAATTTCCAGAATTTTTTCGATTGCTACCTCCTGTGCTTTCTGTAGCATGATCGGTAGAATACCATCCGGACCGGGAGATTTGTAAGTCTTAAAGGACTGAATTACCCACCGTAATTTTTCCTATTAATAAGAAGTATCAGAGTTTCCACCAGTGTTGCCAGAACCTCTTGGCAACTTTCAGCCCAGGGTCCGTCACTTTTTTTGAGGTAGCTAGGAACGCTCGTTTCCTTTGAGAGTGTAACCTCGAAAACTCGTCTGCTACCGCGATATATTCACTGTACTTCTGCCATGAAGCCCTTTTTGACTTTCTAACTAGGTACTTGAATTGTTTCTCACATTTGTAGTACTCATTCCATGAATTGTCGCTTCTGAAAAGCTTCACCCTATTATAAAGTTTCCTGACCTCTTTCCTTTTTAAACCTATCTCCCTATTCCACCATTTTGGTTGAGCCGTTTTAGCTGTTCTATTAGCCGGGCAAGCTTTTTCGAATGCCATTATTAGTGCCTTATAAATATTTTCTACGCAGTATCTGAGTTAACAATATTGTCGCAGGTGATTGATTGGGTATCCAGGTGTATATTTACCACTTCTGTATACTTGACCCAATCAGTCTTCCTAGGATTTCTTTGAGAACTACATATCTTGTTCTGAAAGTTCACTTTGAAGCGTATCCATCGGTGATCCGACATTAACGCTTCGTCGACTACTCTCCATTTCCTTATTTCCTTCTGTATTTGTAGCAAGGGTAATATCTATCACCTCCTGCCTATTTTTCCCCACAAAAGTGGATGAGTTTCCTTTGTTACAAATATTTAGGTTGGAAGATAAAATAAAAACGTACAAACAATCAGCTCTTTGGTTAATATCACCGCTTCCCCGTTGTGTATGATGGGTGTTTGCATCACAGCCCAATTGGTCTGCTTTAAGCAGGTTCTTTAGCTTCTCCGAGATCACTACCTCGCAGCCATAGGGGAAGTAGGCCGAGGTCAGACAGAGTGGTTTGCACACTCCTTTTGCAGATCGCCGCTGTTAGATCTTCTGGCCTGTAATTATTCAAAAGAAATGCTTCTATTTGGTTTTGGATAAGGATGCAAGTACAGATCTTACCTTCTGCCTTGTAGAACAACTCGTAATTTTTCAGCCTAATACTCTGGGTCTTGTTGTCCTTATTGATCCAGGGCTTTTATATGAGTACAGCTGTGACGTCCTGTCTGGTGATGTACTCCACCAGATAGGCCGTTACTACCCGTACTGTGGTGTAGGTCTGTATGCAGTACTTCCATCATCTTGGGGGGTTCCTCCTCGTCTTTTCCCTTGGTCGATATCTTACCATAGCTTTCGATTTTTCGAGGTATGGTAAGCAGTCCCTGTTAAGAGACAGCAGAAAAATGCTGCCGATACTGTCTTCTAGATCCCGTCTCAAGGACTCCATGTATCGGCTTCTAGTTCTTGATTCTGCACATGGAATAGTCCCAGGAGCTTCTCAGGGTACGTGTAGGGACACGAAACCCATACCCATGCTGTCGGCAGAGTGTACTTCGCCAACCCTCGCGCATTTTAGCTTTCCCAAGCATCGCATACTTCCAGAATGAAGAGTCTGAGGAAGTCCACAGAAGACTTATTCCCACAAGCTATAACCTTGAGTCCGCCCTCCCAACCAGAGCCATCGAATTGAAGTTCCCTGTTTCCTATGGTGGATAATTCCTTCCACAGGACGTCTTGGAACTTCTCCTCGACATTTTTCCACTGGTCGATTGTTAGACGACCGCAAGGCTCCAGCTCGTTAATCACGGCAACGAGAATCTCGTCTTACGGGGGTCGCTTGCTTACGATGCAATTCGGATGAAGTACCAGCCTTCACCATTCGGCTCCGCTACGTCGTCGGATTTGCTTCTCTTGCTGCTGAAACTTGCTTTCTTTCCATAGACACTAGTCCCTTCTTTTAATTTTGCCGCGTAGGATGTAGAGGGCGCCTGATTGGTCAGCTGTCTCCACTTTTTCCATCGCTGCAGCCTTGCCCTACTTTCTTTGCCTCTTCGAGGTAGTTTTGGCAGCGGATATTCCAGCTGCCTTGACTACTCCTTCGACCGAGGACCTGCCCTGTGCATCACCGGTGTGAGTACCAGCCTGCTCACCGGTGAAGTCGCTCTCGCTACCCAGTAGCTCCACTTCCTCCAATTTCCCTACAGGGAGGGAGATGGATAAAGTCGAAATTTCGTGTTCAGTCATCTCTAATCCTTCCTGGACGGGGATGGTCTGTGTTGTGTTTTGTGTTTTGTTTGATTTTTGTTTTCCCATTTTTAAAATTTATTCTGGTTCCAACGAGTATGGCCGGAAATAAAAGGTCAGCCTAGGCAGCGCCGCCATATCTGTGTAAAGCTAAGTATAACAGGCTCGCGCCAAGGAGATTGTGAGAGCTCGTTCGCATTTGATTTTACCCCCAACCTTGCATCCTTCGGCACGGTTTGCTATATGCCCAAACCTGGAATCAGGTTTGGCAGTTCTTATTTCGGCACTCCTCAGCCGACCGTAGTCAGTTGAGTCCTTTCGACTTAAGCTTCCGCACCGGCGTCATTGAAGGTAATGCTCGCGCCAAGGGGCCTGCTACGCGGAGGCAAGAGGCGGAATGCTACTGGCAATTTTGTTAGAGCACTGATGGTCAAAATAGCTATAGAGCAAGGTGAGGCAAGAGATATTACGTCGGTGTTCAAACACCTCAATTGGCTGTAAAATATTGACATCACCTACGAGTTTTACTCGTATTGCACGGTTTTGCATCCTATCCAGTAGATGCAGGTAGGATTTAGGAGAACCTAACCAGATGTGGGCATCGTACTCCGATTTCGGGCGGATGAATTTCTTATACATATATTAAGGTCTGGGCAGAGGGGGTAAAATATTCTGATGAAGCTCAAGGAAACCTAGACATTTCGCAGCATTTTTGGCGGCATCGGATATGTGGTCATTCCATGGTAAATTACCATTGACATACATAGACGCAAAGTGTGAAACAGGCAGATTGTACTTAATTTTGGACGTGTCTTGCAACTTCTATTACAAAATAATATGGAGAAAAATAGTATAAGTTAAAAGTTAATTGCGATTAGCTATGGAAATGTTATGATTGAGAAAACTCCGTTTTTAATTTTTTAAAGATAAGAAGTTGCAAGATTCAAGTGCATATTTTGCAGTTAACTTCGTCAATTTTATGAACTTTGGATAAAAAATAGGCAAAGGTGTACAACCGTAGGGATATATTTTCGAAAAATCGATTTTTTGGCCCATCTTAGAATCGGATAACATATCCAGCATATTTTACATTATTTCTGTTATTTAAGCAAGGCGGTTTTTTTTTCGCTGTGAAATAATTTGCGAACTTTAAAAAAAATACAGATACAAGTGTATAATGTTAGAATGCCCAAGGCGAAGTGTAGATTTTCTTTTCGGAACAGAGCACTGAAATGAAGAACTTGAAAGTTCCTTTTAATGGAATTTCTCAGTCTGTCGATGAAATATGAACAAGCGCTTCAGTGATAAAGTGTCTATAGTACCAGCACTCACTACGTCAATTCCGAGTACCTGCAGCCTGATGCGAGAGTAAGCTGGACGTTCACAGTGATATTAATGCATGGTGCCGTCATCATTTTCACAGCAAATGTCACAAGATATTGTATCACTCGTGTCCAGCACAACAAGCAAAAGCGCAGTGCTCCTATACGACGTCAGTAAGCAGCCTGCAAACTTTCCTACTGAGGTGCAACAGGAAAGAACCTGACCTCTGAGAGACGTCGGGAAGAATTCGTTTGATCTACTGGGATCCTGGGATCCTGGAGAGTCATGCCATCTGCAGTTATGCTCATATAAGACTCAAATGTCAATGGAAACCCTAACCGAGGGCGCAGGCAGACCTAACGTAGGTTCGAGTTTTCACTGAGTCTTGCCCAGAAAGTTAATCGGCGATTTCATTTCCCGTGTTCACATTGTAACCTGGGACACAAACTAGTCTCAGTGAATGTAGTTTGCCTACTGCGGTCAGTGAAGTCTTGCGTTCTCGATCTAGTTTTCAAGTTGCAAGAGGATTTCTTGGCTGTCGCTACAGATGTGATGCTACGTTCCCTGATTATTCACGATATTATTCGTTGCAATTAAATTTGCATATAAGTATCTCTGCTTGGAAGACAGACGCAAGTTTACTTAACAGGACTGAGGTCTAATGTTGTCGTCCTCCAGAAAGATGTCAGCGCCGCAAAGTAAATCGGTTTTGGAGCCATCCGCGAGACCCGACTACATTCTTTTCCTTGCTCAAATTCTAAGTGAAACCATTCCTGGGTACAGCATGCCTATAAGACCAGAGTCAAAAGACAGTCGGCGCGAAAGGACACCAAAGCTTCAGGCTACTTCTCTACGCAATCGGCTTTGAGCGTCCAGCCTATGTTATGAATATCAAGGGGAGGGAAATTCATCACTACGTCTAGACCAGAGGCAGGAGTGCTACGGAAAACTCCCAGGCAGTTCTTTGGAGTCTGGTAAAAGCAACAGTGACTTATTTTCATAAGAGCCTGTTCCAGCAGACGGACAACGAATAGGATTTAACTGACCTTATTATACCCGTGTGGAGTCAAAGGACCGTGGCGAATGACAGGTCCCATAACTTCCCGACACCTCCTTTGCACTGCCAGAAGGCCCGCAGCCTCTTTGAGGTTTTCGACGTAACATGCTTAGCCCAGAGCAATTTGCTACCCAGCATGGTACAAATATTCTTAGCTTGTTTGGAGAGTGAATGGTAATGCCTTTAAGGGTTAGATAAGTTGGATCAGCCAGCTTCCTGCCTTTCGTAAACAGTACAACTACAGTTTATTTCCAGTGCACCAATCGATCACGTCTAGGGCTGCCTGTGCTCTAAAGCAGATAGTCGCTCGACACATTCTAACAGACAGTACACCTACATGGTCTGCAAATTCTTGAGCGTGGACATTAGAACTATTGACATCCTTAAGCAGTGAGTCGACCAACATACACCAAAGCGTTGGAGACTGGATTTTTTCTCAGATTAAGACAATTTTGATTTCAATCATACTAATAACAAATTAGCTTACAAATAGAACCGATGAATTTCCTTATTTCTTTTTTCTACAATAACACATTGTTTAGCACAATATCTATGCAAGCCTAGTCTGAAAAATGATTTATTACCACCTTGCTGGTGAGTAGTTTCCATGTATTTACTACCGCCTGTAGATGGTTAATATATGCGTCAATGTCATCGCCGGTACATTTGAATTTGCAGTCCTGCCACAATCTCAATATTTAAATAGTTCGTTTTGGAAAAATAATTTCTATTCGGGTATCTTCTGTAGAAGAAATTTTTGTGTCAATCGAATTTTAATTCCCACTGACTGATGATGCGAATCAATTACATGACATATTCTGAAAATTCGGGAAGATGCTGACAAAGTTCGACAAAATCATAAAACGCTTTGCATGACACTGATATAATCACCAACGGACCCTAGTGATTGTTTTCATTTAGCCAGTCTTCGATAAACTGACCTTAAGGTGTCATTATGCCACTCTTCCAAAAAGGATGTTCAGCATTGGCGTATCCATTAATACTCGGAAGACCGTAAGCGCAAGGACTGCATTCGAGGTAATAAAAGGTCATCTGAAAATACGAGTCATTTTAAATTTCGCGCCATTATTGAACTGTCGACATTCAATTTTTCACTGCGAAGACATTTGACAAGTAAAAACCAGGAAGCTATTAAATATGGTTTTGAATATGAATTATATTACACATACTCGCACAACGTGACAAAATAGTTAAAATTCATTACAAAAACGGTGAAAATATTGCGGAAACTCTTCGTAAAGTACGTACTACATTCAGTTATCATAAAGCGCCTATTGGCACAGCTATAGTGAACTTAATCGAATACTCCAACTCGGCCGGCAAGGTAAGTTGAAAGTATCTCCGCCGTGAGTGTGACTCAAAACACAGCTATGTTCAGTTCGAAATGATCACAGGAATTGGGGCCATCCGAAACCACTTTGCACCGCATTTTGCATCAAGATCTTGGCCTATATGGAATAAGGTCCAGTTGACATAAGAATTGAAGCTGGCAAACAACGCCAGCCGATTGTGTGCTGGAAATGAATGGACCAGATCATGATTTTTTATACAAAATTATTCTGAGTCATGAGGCTCAATTCCATTTGTCTGGGACAAACAAAACTGTCGGAAACGGTGCCCCAACGTAAACCCAATAGTGAAACATCCTGTCCATCCACAACGAGAGACAGTTTGGTGAAGTTTCTGGGCTGGCGGTGTCATTGGGCCATAGTTTTCGAAAACGATGCTCGTGCGACTGTTTTAGTGGATAGCTTGCGTTACCAAACGATGTTAACTGACTTTTTTTTACCTGATATTGATGGTATAGATGTGGACGACGTTTAGTTTCAGCAGAACGGCGTCACATGCCACACAGCTTGTGAAACAATGGCTCTCTTGCGTGACAAATTTTCTGGACGTATGGTTTCTCGGAATTGAGACTTCAATCGGCCGCCGAGGTTGTGCGATTTAACAGCATTATACGTTTTTCTTTGAGACTATGTTAAAAATAAAGTCTTTCCCAGTTCTTTCCAACGATTCAAGCGCTATAAGGAAATATCAGAACTGTTTTTCGAGACATACAGCCGCAATTATCCGAAAACGTGATACAAATTTCAAATAATGACTATTTGTAGGCAGAGCAGAGGCGGACACTTGGCAGATATTGTATTATTTTACTAACCTCCGAGTTTTTACTTTAGACTAAAATATAAACATCACTTCGTAAAAATCATTTCGTAAAAATCATTTCGTAAAAATGCTGCGTGTTTTTACTGACTTAGATGGCACCTCGTGGTGGATGACCCTATATATAATGTCATCCGATCTGAACTTTTTCATTTGATTTAAAGAAAGTTTCGGAAATGTAATTCTGGTCGGTCGCTACTTTTGAGTATTTGTACTACTTAGTTCTACGAGTTGTTAACTCCTTTCGTGGCACTGGATATATTTTCAGAGAACATCAATTGCATTATGCCCCAATATTGGTTTGGCAAAGACTTTCGTGTAAACATTCCCTCTGGATCCTTCTGGGAGGAAGACGTTTTCATGGATGACAAGTCAATCCACTTCTATGCGGACGAATTCAAGACTGATAGCATGGTTGCTTGGGGTGTTTTCGAAGATTAGTACAATCAGCGAGGCTTGGGTCTGCCTTCCAAGTCACTGTAGTGTGTTCCAGGCAGAATTTTAAGCGATTAAAGAAGTCCTATCCTTACATATCCGTATCCTTTCGGATAATCAGACCACAATCAAATCCCTGGATGCAGTCTCACAAAATTCTAAAACAGCCCTTGACTGCCGTTCCACTTTTAGGGAGATGGCAGAGCAGTTCAACTTTCACCGAAGTTGGATGCCGGTGCACAGAGACATTCCGGTTAATTGTAGGGCCGACGAACTCGCCAAAATTTGAACCACTGTACCTACCCTACCGGAAAAAGGTAGCATCGGTATACTAATCGCTACATGCAAACTACTCGTAATTCTAAAGCTGGATGCTAATAGAAGACCGAATCTTGGATGGACTGTTGGATCAATATGTCTAGCGACCAAACAAATCTGGTCAAAGCTGCATCTGAATTGCACAAAATAAGAAACATCTCAGCGCTCTCGTGTGGTGTCATCACTGGTGTCTTATCGGCAATCATGCATGAAGGCTTGGCGCCTTTACTAACGATTTCCGCAGAAGCTTCATGGACGAGGAGGAGGAGACAATCCTTGACCTACTCTGTACATGCCCAGCTCTCCTCCAAAGAAGTAAAAGCTTTCTTCTACAAGAGTGTAGGTGATCACAGATTTCATTTTCATTCCATTTCATTTCATTTACATTTATTTGTATTCTTATTCATATAAGATATATAATATACATCTTTTAACTTATTGAACAAGCTTAGGATAATTACAATTATAATGATTGATATAATCTGTACATAATTTCAAGATAGGTGATAAAGAAAAAAAAGAAGAAAAAATAGGATAAAGAGAAAGAAGAATAGATGAAGAAATAGAGCATTATTAATAATGATATCCACAGGATATCACAATGGGTCGATAGGCATAAGTGGATTGGCTTCTCCAATAGCCACTCTTACCTTATCTAACCTAGTTGTTAAATAGTTCGTCAGGCTCTTCTTACGTTTATGACTCGTACGCGTATCTTTTCGAGGTCTCCCTTCATTATTTTTGTCTGATAGAAGTAATGTGCCCCTTCAAGGTAAAAAAGCCCTTCGCTATCTTCCTTGAAAATTAAATAAAAACAGATTATCAAAGGCTGATTGATCAGTTTTCTTGTAATTTATTTGATAACTAGCTGATGCCCTGCGTCATTTCAAATTGCAGAAAATCTGTGGTCAATTGTCCATTGCAATTGATGCCGATGCAATTGAAATATTTGCTGGATGGGTTGCCGTCGGGTCGATTTTGAATTGTATTCCCCCTCATTGAAGCATCTGTGATAAACGATATTTTTCGTTTTGTTGTCAGGTGCGAAAACGATTAAAGCGGATGGTTTTTCGACACGGGACCATGTGAAAAACATTCATTTTCCAGATTCAGGCCACAAACTCTCAGTGATTGGCCTTGTGATATATTGATTGTCATGGCGAATGCGAGACGAATTGGAAATCGGATTCGCTAAAACTCGAATGGCATATCGGTTGGGATCATTGGAATTCTCGAAAGGAGAACTGCCCCGCCTTTGAACTTTCCTTTTAGTACTTTCTCGTGAATCACATTGCTCATTAGGTTTGTGACCGCTAAACGCGTTCCATTCCATAGTTTTGGTTGATTGAGATTGCGAAGCATGATGACGACTGAACTAACCTTCAATTGTAAATTGTGCGGTGGCAAGCCAGGCACATCCAATGAATTCAAAAACTCAGTTGGATAGTTGGTTGCTTCGTCTTCGTTTGTTACACAGTCGATAGATTTGAAGGAATGCAGGGAACCAACGATTTGATTTTGAATTGTGCAATTTAAGTCATCCACATCCTTGTTCTTTGCCGCTAAAATTGCTCCTTCACTCAACCAATCGTAGGTTTTGTGGTTAACAATGATGTTCGGAAACACTTTGCTGATGAGCTCCTCTTTCGCTGAGAAGAAATTGCAAAAATTCGGCGGGAACGAAATCAATCCATTCGATGCGCCGACAGGAATACGACCATTACCGATAGTTAGCAGTTGATTGGAGAACACTTCGGCAGATGGATCGGTTAGCAATGCAACTCGCATGTTTGCCGTCAGCTGAAGTTTCTTCACATAATGATTGCCGGAATTAGCCTGAGAGTAAAACCAATGCACTCCCGAAACGTCTTGCGTCATTACGCAGCTCTTTCATAGTGCGACTCAGAGGTTCTAACGCACGTTTATGCGACATTGTGCATTCGTCCCAGATAATGATTTTGCTTCCTACCAAAACTTTGGCCATTGCTGAATGTTTCGCTATGTTACATGTTGGTTCTTCAACCGCTTGTAGGTTTAATGGCAATTTCAATGCCGAATGACCGGTTCGGCAACCTTCCAGCAGCATAGCCGCTATTCCAGAAGAAGCAACTGCTACAACAATTTCTGATCTTGCACTAACTTTAGCCAAAATCAATGATATGAGGAATGTCCTGCCAGTGCCACCAGGCGCATCAAGGAAAAGCATGCCAACATTTCCATTATTAATTGCCTGCATCGCCGTGTCGTACACTTCTTTTGTTGGGAATTCAACAAAGGTACATTCGTTCGAATCAATTGGCAAATCAATTCTCGTTCGAAAGCGTCCCTTATTCCACGATCTGCGATGGCATTCCTAACCTGACTAACAAACTGCCGCACATGAGGTAACACATGTCTTCTATCAAATCCAAAGCCTGGTTGTGCATTCTCATCTCAAGATGGGGATCCTCTGAATGGACACGAACTCGATGCAAAATGTGTTCTGACATGTCATCCTTGTACTTGTCCCACAATTTACGTGGATTCGATGGGAAACATGTGGAAATAATGATTGCAAATAATGTGCGTATCTGACTTGGAGATGCGGAAACAGTTGCTTCAGCGATTGTCGTGTCCCAATGCGTACCGTTTTCAAGCAAATTGAGCTCCTGACATTCAGCACGAAATCTTTGCAACACTACACCATTGACAGTCCGAAGTGATTCAAATGATGTCGGCCCACGAACATTCACCAGCAATAGTCGCTAGTAAAAGCATTCATCATTCCTCGGATGAACTGCATAAATACGGCCAAGAGCTTCAGTAGAACACACATCTGGATGACCAGAAACTACATCGCCTTGCTTGTAATCTCTTCGATGAAGCATTCCAAGTGTAAAAATGCGGCATCTCTGAGTAAAGTAGTGTACGTGCAAACGGATCACTTTGACAAATCGAGAAGAAACTGGTCAATGTTGTTTCTGGTGGGTTTTGAGCACGTTGAGTGACATTTGCTGCAGTGAAATATTCTCGTTGACCGTTCTCCAGATGCACTGGCAAATGTGTAACAGTCAGATAACGTTCGTGAATGGGAAATGAGAATAACGCCAAATCACCTCATTGCAGCTTACGTATCGGCCAACTTGATAGTACGTGATTTCATCATTGGGATCAGGAGCTTGAAGACCAAAAGCTGCCATGTCACTGCCTTTCGTGACATATTTGCAGATGTACCTGATGGACTGAATTGCAATACTCCACGTTAGAATGCGCCTTGAATGTTTTGGAAAGAAGTGGCGAATACGGAACAATCTAAGAGTTGTCGACAACGAAATCATTTCCTTTCACTTTGACTGTGATTGTTCTACCGCCATCATTAGATGATCGATGTCGATACAGTTGATAACCATCGTTGCCAGTGATGCTCTCATCAGTTAAATTTCGTCGACCATGCACGGTGATTGTGGTTTAATGGCGCCAAACGGTCCATTAATCATGTTTGTACAATAATTACGACATCATTCAGGTCTGGATCGGTTTCGGGATAAGGAATCTCGGCACATATGATGTCATCAATTTGATCTGGTTGCATTTTTTCCAGTAACCAAATGAAAATGTGTGCATGCGGCAAGCCTTTTTTTTGCCATTCAATCAAATACATCCAACATCGAATATCTCCAAAGACACGATGCTTAACAATATAGTCCATCAGCGACGGGATTTTCTGCCTGAATACACGTGCGGTAATATCGTGCAGCAGCAGTTGAACAATTTCTATCCACTTTGGATTGCACGTTAAGGTGACGAACACGTCTGGACGGCTATAATGACGTACATATATCATTGCATCTTGCGCATATGACGTGGGCTGCCAACGAACGCATCGCGTAAATGAATGTACTCCTCCGTACGTAGTTTGGTTTGATTTAAACTGATAAAAAGGAGGCGCTCCGCTTCTATTTTGGCACACATATCGACGCAAAATTTCTGAAATAGTCGGCGAAATCGAAGCAAATAGTTATCGGCATTTTGGCGAATCATCAAACGATACGCGTAAAAATTCATTGCGCTGACCTTCTTGGTGGTTTCCTCACCTAAAATGATATCAGTGACATTAGTGTCATATTGAAATGAAAATTATTATGATATCGATTTTCACCGGTCAATGCATTTATCATCTTGATGTTTATATAATATTCATCGTCTCCTTGCCAAAACATCAGTGGGTATTGCAATGCATCGTATGAACGATGTGTTTCGGATATTCGTTGCAACTGCCCAGAGTCCTGACGTGTGAACACAATATCGCGTGATTCCAGATTTTCGCCAACAATCACATTGCTGGAGCGTTAAATTGGCGTTCGTGCGTTCCAGCAGGTCGTTTATCCGCTCTGATCACGACTTTATAGTCATCACTTGGCATGCGAACCAACGCAGTTTTGAATAACCGAACCAATGCATAATGTTCATGAAGTAGCTGCTGCAGATCTCGAAGAATTCCTCTTCTCATTGTCGTCGATTTGGAGGAATTTATATTGTGCGTCTTCAAGCAGTAGCAATGATTCAATTCGATGGTGAATTTGGCCTTGGATATGTAGAGTCGATAACGAATTTAGAATCAATGATTTTCTTTAATTTATTCAATCTTAACTTCATTAATTAAATTTAATTTCTTTAATCTTTTACTACCTTGAATGTCGGATTGAATCTGCGTTCATCAATAATATCTGCTCCAAATGAAGTCATTTGAAAGCATCCCTTATGTTTCAGGGTGTTCGATAGAAAATGACGTCATTCTGGTGTTTCACTACGAAGCAAATGTGGCAAGGGCACTGGTGGTAATTTAAGCTTGCCACTGAGACAGTACAATCTAGCGAACTTCAGTGCACCGCAATGGTTGCACACAACCTCCAATGGGCCAATTTGAACGGAAGGCTGCGAGTTGTAGTCAATTGTGCAATCGTAATGAAACGCTATTCGATTCAAATCAACACTTGAAGCACTTCTTCTTACGCGTTGATTTCGATTCTCACGTTGTTGAGTTGTTTGATTTGCTCGACGATTTCTCATTGTCAACTGAGCCGTTTCATTTGCGCCTGTCTTTCTTCTTGCGTTTGTAATGCACGAAGTCAGGCCATACTAACACGGTGCGATTTCTTCATCCGTATTCAATTGATTGGCGATATTTCGAACTCCAGTTGCATTACGGGTTCGATGCGAAAGATTAGATCTTCTGGCTCGCGGCATTGTGAATAATACTGAGAAATGAATGTCACAAAATTAATTAAGGAATTATCGATATATACATGTGCACAAATGTCATAGCCGCACAAAATAAACATCTTGGTTGGCAACTTACCGTTTGAAAATAGAATTCCACACCAAAATGAGCAATCAGAATGAAATAAACAGCGAATTCGAATTGATTTTCAAAGTAATCCACCTAAAAATTAATTGCGCGATCCGAAATTAACGTTTGGATTGATTGTCGATGCGCACGCAATCACAAAGAACATAACCATTCACAATGTGCACTTCATCAAACTGAACTTACCTCCATGAAATCACTTTTCGCTGATAATTTTCACAAAAAATCATTTCAAAACAATGTATTAAATCAAACTGAATTACAATAACTGTCGAAAGCTGATAAAACTTGAAAAAATGCTGATAAATCGCAACACACGTCTGCACAGCACAATAGTATGCGATGGAAAGACTGTGCAAATGAATCAGCTGTCAAAAGTTGATGCACACAACGCCATCTACTAGGAATACCGGAACCAGCATTTGAAATCATGTTCGTTTTTAATGTGTGACAAAGAAAATTGCTACAAAAACAATTGTCACACAAATTTGGTGCAAAAACAATTTTCCCAAAACATTGACCAAAAAAAATTGTCACAACGTTACGTAAACATAAACGTCATCTATCATGAAGATGGCGTCGTAAAATCGCTCCACGCAAAATGTATGGGAAAATGAATTTTCTTCACTATTTTTTTTGGGGGAGTTTTCGGGAATTTTCTTGGGTATTCTTCTTGTTTGGCCGGAGACCAGTCCGAATTGGTGCGAATCATTGAAATCCCTTCTGGCGTTCTTGAGTTATAAGCGTAGAAATAACGTCACTCTCTTTTATATACAATATTAAGAAGAATTTCTTTATTATGTCTGTAAATTTAATGTTCATAAAATCCACCCTTTAATTGACTATTATACATGTATACTAGTATGTATATTTATTTTCTGCTTTTGGGTTAATGGAAAAGATTATCGCGCCAAAGCATTTGTGTTATACTAACGTAATCATAAGTTTTCTTTGCTATTAATTAAGCCATAGATATAAAAATTGAATATATGTATTCTGTGTTTCTTAGATTGGTTGGTGTTGCATACTAAACGTCAGATTACTCGGACGTCACTGAGTATTTCATTGCCATCGCCAACATTTTCTCGCCGTGACGCCGCACGACTTTAAATTTGAAGCTATATGATTCGTTCCGGAACCAATCTACTACATGCTGATTGTGATGGTTATCTACTAAGGTAGTTACAGAGAGAGTATAAAGAATTTAGACATGCGTCTATCTGCGTGAGTGAATAAAGTTCCTCAAAAGTTAGCTTCTCGTTTCTTGGAGTTCGTTTTAAATGGTGCTTTATTGACTACACTCCGGCTATCCAAAACCTACCGAAGTGAGGCGAAGCGGGAGGGATGAACTTCCATTTAGGTGCTTGATCAGAAAAGATCTCTGCAATTACTGAACATTCATGTTTTGCATTTTACATCATGCGGTCGAGTTCCGCGCTAGCTCCGACCAAATTGGTTCCAAAATCACTGTATGGCTGGCTGGCTACAAATACCTCGTCGTGCAGTGACGCCACGAAAGTCAGCTAAAGAGGCTTGAGTAGTCATATCTAATAAGATCTCGATGTGTATCGCTTTGGTTGCAAGGCACACAAAGATTGCGAACTATCCTTAAAGACCTTTCAAGGTTTTAATCTTGATCGGGTCAGCATAGTCGACTCCAGCATGAGCGAATGGTCTAGCCGCCCTGACTTGTGGTGCGGGTAGACACCACATCAATTGTTACATGTTTTGTGCTTTATGTCGGAAGCAAGCTAAGCATTTGCGGATTTGTTTCTTCATCACCCTTTTGATTTAAACCATCCAATACCAGTTGCTGAAACCCTCTGTACGATTATATGCGCCGTGGATCACAAGTTCTGTGAAGTGATGCTTTTGGTGCAATATGTAGTCATCCTCCTACGCGAATTATGTCTTGTCCGTTAATGCAGGTGTTAATCGATTCGAGTTCGCTCATTTTCCTGCTTTTAGTTTCAGTTCGCGAGCAGAAGGCCGGGAGAACTTGTAAATCAATATGCTTACACTATTATTGGAGCGTTGTGTCGTTATATGGTGAGTTCGAATTTTGCTAATCCCATCCAGAGTTTCTCTTGAGAAGGGCTGATCGGGTTCTTAAAATTCCCCTCTTTCACAAAACGGATGGACCTTTTCATCATAAGTCCCGTTCCCTGAATAAAGAAGGAGATATACCTCGGGATGCCAGGTCTGGTGTGTGTAGGAATGTGTCTCCTTGTGTCTCTGTCACTGGCAAACGTAATCCATTTAGTAGGAGGTGCATTAATCTAAGCTAGGACTGTCGTGGAATCTCTAAGACCCCTTTACATACTGCCACAGAGTGGATAACATGACTGCTCTGCAAGGCTTTAGTACAGGAAGACTTACGTTATTAGCAGGTGCAAGCTTTGTTTTCGTCATAAATAGATGCATCTGTGTTTTTTCTATATCGCCTAATACGCGTAGGTATTGGTTGAAGAATCGCCGAAGCCATGCAATTCAAAACTTTTATGTGTTTTTATGTGTCCTTATTCACCGCTCAATCACGACGTACGCAATCATTGGAGGTTTCCGTCGGAAGTTCTCCCATTCATACTTAAGTTCTCTTGAATTGGCTGATCACAATTACTGCGGCGCTGCAAAAGCTACTGCATGAGGATCTTGTCTTTGATAATGCATACTGATATCCAGCGTAGTGGGCAAAAAAACCTTTCTATGGCTGACAGAATGGCTTTCTTTGTATTTCCTTGAGCTTCGCAGTAGGGGGTGGCCGTGGTCTAGTGGTACTAGCTATCGCTTCTCACTCGGAAGGTCAAGGTTGGAATCCTAGCCACAACAAGTTTTCATTTGTGTAATTGGAACTCAGTCAGAAAAATCTGCGTGTGAAGGCATAACACTTACATGTAGATTTGGTTGTTGTAGGGTTTTCAACCACAAAAACAACCGTTAAAATTCACAACCTCACATTCCGAGAGAAGAAAAATCTCTCCGTCCTATTCGGACTCCCACCCCTAGAGAGTCAATATCGAAACCAAACACACCTGAGTTTCAAACCACCACATCACAAACTTTCCTTCCTCCTCCTTCTATCTTTCTGCCCGCGCCCTGGCAACAGTGTAAGGGTATTCATAACCCTTTAGGCGCGCGTAAATTATAAAAAAAAAAAAAAAAAAGCTTCGCAGTACGTGTTTTTAAAGAGACTGAGTCTGATGTTGAGAACCACCTTAAACATAAAGTATTAACGTAAACTAACAGTCCTAAAGGCAGATCAAATTCGATTTAGGGATTCTGTTCTGGTATGTCCATGACGTGTTCCTTATGGTTAGAAGTCCATTTATGTAGCTTAAATCCAGCTGATGCTAACAGCTTACGCGCTTCATTGCGTTTTTTCGGGCTTCCCGAATACTGTCATCTTCGCGTATAGGTCATCTATGTACATATTTGCCTTCATACTCTTCGTAACCTTTCGTTATTCTGGAAACGTCGTTCTAAAGTAGCAAATCTTCTGAGAGCCACTTTTCTGCTGGAACTGTCGGTTGTTTTCCACCCTTAAACGGACGTGTTAACTGAAAACGACCATCTGCTAGACTTGTAGTTTTGAAGCTCGCAAACCGTGTTCTATTTGAAATCCTGTGCTTGAAATAGCTTCTTCTTCAACCCCCCACAACTTTCATAGTTGTGCATAGGGGTTTATAAGTTATACAAAAGATTGAATGGAATGTAGTATATTTTTGCGAACCTTACCTATGATAACCTATCCCAGTTTAGTCTACTGGGCGATAACTGAATTGGTGTCGTCAATCCTGATAGTTTCCGGAAGGATGAGCTCTGAATATATTTGGCCGGAACAAGACAAGTTGACGACTTAAAAATTAAAGCTATGACATAGCTCTCGAAGGTCGAATCTCTCGACGAAAATGTATCGTCGACATAGTGTTAACTGGCGCCATTAGAGACCTTCCCAAGCCCGGATGCCTTTACATGAGTGCGATGATTAAGGAGCTTGAGTTCCTGCGTAGCTGATTCCCGCATGAACGTTGCCCCTGGCCCTGTGTCGATGAAGAAACCTGGACAAACGTATTTCATTTTTTTTAACTGGTTATGAGTGTGTTCTTTTTCTTTTGTCTTTTATTTTTCTCGGTCTAAACACACACACAATATCTGGCTTCGAAGAACCGCTGTTCTTATCACTAATTAATGGGATAATAAGTTTTTTGTAATGTCTGTAAAATTAATGCTAATCAAAATACTCCCTTTGATTGACCAATATACATTTATTTTCGGTTTTTGAATTTATATAAAAGTTTTTAACGCCAAACCATTTGTTTTGTTTACATATGTAAGATTACTTGGAAGTCACTTAGTATTTCATTGTAATCGCCAATAGGGACCATCGGTGTGAACGTTAGAAAATTAGAATTATTGACTTTATTTCGTCCTAAGTTAAAAAAAATGCAGAAAGTAACGTTGTATATTAATTAACGGTGTTAAGTAGCATCCAAGAATTGCCCATTGTAAAATAAACATTTTTGTAATGTGGTAGTGAGTCCATCCTAGGCTGTTCGCGAAATTAGTTATGTTGGGAAGCCGTTCAGTGTATCTGAGACAAATTACAAATATCACTAATATCGCTTAAAAACTAATAATTTTGCGCAGAAAAATATCAAAATATGTTATCAATAAATATCATTGGAGAAAAATGCCTTCCAAGTTTGAATTATAAGATTATCCTGGCAAGAATAAATCCACTAAGCCTGGGCACTTTGGGTTCCTGTTGCTTGGGGGAAAATATTAATGTTTACCACTACTTGATAAAAAAAAACTGCTTGAGTCCTTTCAATATGTTGGTTTTAGACTTCTAAATCAAACTTCTGTTAAAATTGTCATTAGCGATTTTGTTAATTTACTTAAGCTAAATTTCATAAAATTTATCTCCAAATGTTACTTAAGCCAATGGCACAAGATAAAGTTAAAAGTAGTCTGCATGTTACGATAACTGATGCTGATGATTTTTCTCTAAAGTAGTTCACATAAATTCCGAAACTGATCAGATCATCTCTTGGAGTTAGAAGCTGTAAACGCGCATTTTTCTTCCGCCTGAATGAATAAAAATTAAATATTTTTCGTTGATCATTATATAAAATGGCTTTCTCACCCATTGTCTTCCAAATTAAACTGAAAACTATCAACATTTAAGGGCATGAGATCAGAATCCACACTATTTGGCATCACCAACGCATTATCAGTCTTGGTAAAATTAGCCTCCACGGAGAATGCCTCAAATCTATACTGTGGACTAACAGTTAGAGTCTCATCAAAGGCCAAAGCACAACCCTCCATAGTATTATTAATGCATGCAATTATTGAACACACTGACCAACCCAAAGGATCTATCCCAGGATAAATTCGATCACCATCAAACGCTACAAGCCGATAGTGATATGATACTGTATCTTGGGGAGGTGTTAGCTTTGTTGCTTTGTACATAAAATGACAACATAAATCATCATGACATAAGTGAGTGTGCTCTTCTAGAACATTGAACGGAACGCTTGTGAATGCATCAATTCGAGAATCCCTCTTAACCAGAACACTTTTCATGTAACTGGTAATAGCTCGCCTTTTTCGAATCTGTAGCTGTTGAACTCGCCTCGTGTTGGATGAAGAAACTCCTTTCTTGGGAACCTGCGCCACATAAAGTTTTCTTTCTGGTGTGCTGCTCATAACCGTGATAATGGAACCATTTTTACCAGCATAAATTCCAGATCCAGTATTACCAACTGATGGATTTGAAGCACCAGCAGCTAGCAAATTAACATCGTAACTATATGCCCAAGACTGTTGAAATTGTACAGCTAAATAATTAAAACAAGAATACATATGGTAGCTCGGGAAGTTAAATCGGATATGGATAACATACCTGTGAGAAAAGGTAGCTCTGAAAACCACATAGTAGGGAAAATAAAATCAGTAATTCCTTTCTTTACCAACTCTGTAGCAGGCGTGTAAAAGAGCAAGTCAAAACAAATAAAATGCCCGAACTTTACTCCGAAATCTGTATCAAATTGTCCATACTCGGGCGTATACGTAATATTCCATGGCTCATAATATAGATTATACTTTCTGTAGCGCGATATCACCACACCATTTCGATCAAATACAACGTTTGTATTATAAGAACTAAGCTTGTAATCTGAGCAGGGCCTTGGATCATTTTTAGCTGCCTGCGCCTCCGGTGTACAATCCTCTTTTTCTGCTACATTCACTACAACATATTTTTGAGAAATTTTCGCTTGGCACGATAGCTTCTGAAGGAATTCGGCATACTCTGACCGATTGCAAGGCGCTAGTTTGTTTGCTGGGTCAGGAACGTAGGTAAGATGGAGAGCTCTATTTAGAGTGGCTTCAGGAAAGATAATTATATCAGTTTCTAGAGCTTCATTGGATGTAATTATCTCAATATATGCAGCTACATTGTTATTTACTTGATCTAAGGAGCTAAGAGTTTCTGCTGCACGCTTAAACTCTACTACTCCAGCAGTGTAGTAAGAAGATGATGGTGTTGAAACCTGAAAAGGAGAACATAGTACATTAATTGAAATTTTTCAGAAGAATTTTCAGAACAAAATGTAAAATTCCCATTTAAAAAGCAGTTAGCCATCTAAGAATAATTTCGAAACAAAACAAAACAATTACACAGTCAAACTCCTCATTCACGTTTGTTAATATTATGCTTTTAAGCATTGTTATAAATTGAAGTTGTTTCATCTGAAAAGAAAACCTTGTTCACTTGCGCCGTGTTTCGTATACATATAACAAAATAGTAGTTAGGTGGTATTTGAAAAGGCTTTTAATTTGTGAAAGGAGTCATGGCAGATTTTGGTCTTATAATCACTGCATTGACTGTCACATGCGCCTGAGCGTAATTCTCTAGCCAAAAACGGGGTAAAAGTGATCGTTCCTCGACTCTTTTTCAGTATAGCAATGTTTATTAAAGTTCAAAGTATGATAAGAAGGAAAATTTGACAAACAGAAAATGAGTTCAAAATGTTGCTCAGGAGAATATCCATTGAACTAAGAAAGGACTAAGGTACGAGGTTCAGTATCCAGTGAACATTTATGCTTACTAAAAAAATTTTAAAGAGAAGCAAGTGTCAAAAGGCAATTAAGTCAGCCTCTCCCACTAAAGAAGCCGTTGTCGAGGACATTTAACTAGAGCACGTCAAATAACGCAGGTTCCTAGAGAACAAAAAATACAACAGCTACAAAACAGATGACAATGTCAAGTCAAAAAAGAGGCGTAGCACTAAAAAGGAACTAGCATGGAAAATTAATGCCAGACTCAGTTGTGTATATGGCTGACCTTGGAATTGGAAGAGGGTGAAAAGAACGCTCTAATGTATCTAAAGCAAGGGAGTGCCGCTACAGACCTCTCTTAGACGTTCACTAGAAAATAATAATGATTCAATATCAAAAGAAGAGAAAGACGAAGTCGCTTAGCTAAACAAACTGATACAAGAAAGGAAACAAAAGTTGCAATAACACTGAAAGCAGTAGTCATAACAACAACAGAAATATCAGCAAGAGTAAAAACTAAATAGAGATTATAACATTAATTATAATAGGGGCAACAAGGATAACAAACACAATAGTAGCAGCAGCAACAAGAACAGCAATTTCTGCAAATTGAGGTCGAATTTCTTGCATTTATGTGAATAGCCGATAAATTAAGGATAGCACACTCGTAAGATTACGTAAGCTTGTACAATAAGTAAAAGTATCTTTGTTAAAAATTAGGACCAAACAAAGATATTATATATGTAGCAGCTAGACGTACAAAAAGCGTCAAAAGAATCCGCGATCTCTAATTAGGTGACACTCAATATATAGTTCTGATGACGTGAA
The DNA here is from genome assembly GCA_963966105.1 of Volucella zonaria. Taxonomy (NCBI): domain Eukaryota; kingdom Metazoa; phylum Arthropoda; class Insecta; order Diptera; family Syrphidae; genus Volucella; species Volucella zonaria. Next base: position 39,971,507 of record OZ014532.1, on the reverse strand, counting down.
TAGTAGCTGAGTTACGCCATAGATAGCCGAAATAGGCGCGGCGCGGCATGTATACTTCGCTACTTTCAATGAGGTTAATCTGAAGATGCTTGTGCTTAACGTAAACACACTATTTATGATCGAGAGAAGAACAAATCTTTCGGCAGCCCAGGTTTGTTTGTGATTAGCAATATTAAGCCTAGCCATCGTATTCACAATACTAGCTACAGTGGCTACCATGTATAAAGGAGAAACCGGTCTGACTCCACACGGAGGCTTAAGCGGCCTGTAAACGCTAAAAAATGGTAGTAGTAAACATGGTATCACTAAAACCCGCTGACGCTGAGGCCAATTCACTCCAACATAGATGATAGACTGTAAAAACACTCGAAAAATTCTTTCCAAACATCTGTATTTGGAACGTTCGCCATTTTTTCCCGATTATTTTGTGTGCTCACACGACGAAATTCACTGATAAAATGGCTTGCTCGAGCAAATGTTGACAGATGAGAGCGCAAACACTTAATCATAGTATCAGCAACACAAAACTCCGCCCACAAATATCAAACCACTTTTGATTTTAGTGAGACCAAATTCTGATGTGAGACCAAAAAATTGGTACGCGTACCAGCCCGCAGGTGATCAACATCAACTAAAACTTGGTTTGTTTTAAATGTTTACTAGTACCAGGTTTTAGCGTTTACAGGGCGCTTTAAGAAAAAGTGTCATATTGCTGGCACGTGCGTAGGTTCAAGATGTTGGTAGCTTGCATTGTATCCATACGTCGCCGAAGGGGGAGACGAATGTCCATACATATGTGATACTTTTTGGATCTCTTCAGCTTAAGTCGGAAGAAATTTTTACTTGTTGGCTGGTGATCTTAATGCTGGGCATGCGTTATGGGGGAATAATCTCTTGAACACTAAGGACAACCAGTTGCACAAGTGGCCGCTCCAGTATATGATTGAGTTCCAGCTTGACTTATATGGGATCGATATTACAATACGTTAACGTCGCCGATGTACTCATAAGCTGACGTTCACCTATTCGTGTCCTTTTGGTCCATTTGGTTCAAAACATGCGAACTACCAAGTTATTTCAGTTCGATTACAGCTTTTATGCTATACGAATGGATTTTTGTACGTTCTAGATAACTTCATTGTTCCCCTTGTTTTACCACAAAATTCGTATACGTGCAAACAAAAACTGTCTCTAAAGCTCGTTCAAACAAAAAGGATTCAAATTATTGGAGCCGTTTGGAATGTTTGCCGGATAGTGAAAACGAAAATGAATGTGATAGTATGGATGACCATGTGTTGCCAAATAATACCCCAAGGTTGTACACCCCCCAGCGGCACGGTTTAACGAAAGCCACTGGTGAATTATTTCATTAAAAAAATATCTATCGGCATTAAAATAATATGTGATACTATCGAAGCATATAATTGAGTAAATTAAAGTTTGAAAACAGTCACACGTGGTCCAAAACCAAAAAGCATTTAAGGTCGTGTTGCTTGGTTTAGATGCATATGACACAATTGAAATAAATAACGAACTTATAACTTTTGGACTAAATCTCAAGGATGTTAAAACTATCAAAAAATATGATCATCAGAATGATAATTTCTAAATAGATTTTTCTTAGATTTTCCACACCTAAGTGAAATGAAGTTTTCAACGATGGATTAAAAACAGAGGGACACAATGCTAAAACTGCAAAATGTTTGGTCACGGCGAGAAAAATTGCAACATTGGAACTGACTGTTCAATCAGCGCAAGCCCTCACAAACTTCTGATTGCAAAAACGCCATTCAACACAAATGTGCAAATTGCAATGAGAACCATCAGTCCATAGATATGGCATGCGTGAGCCGAAACAACTATTAGGTTGTACCAAATGAAATGTCCTCATGATTTTGAGGTAAAAATGTAAAAGCCAATATTTTTTTTTATAATTATTTATTTAGTCAAAATATGGACCGTGAGCATCTACAAGGTCCATTTTTTTTTTATTGGAAGGCTTCATTTTTGGACGCTATAAAGGAGAAACGTACTCTCCGTACGGTGGATGCGGAAGAATTTGAAAGCCTGACTGCAGCAGTTTTTGCACCGCTGTGCATGAAGTATGCAATAGCATCGGACCATGGTTATTTGCCAACGCTGGTTACTTTTCAGCCTATTTCGCATGTACTATGTCGATTTCCTCACAATACTTGACTGCAATTATGCTTTCCCCTGGTTGTAGAAATGAAAAGTGAACTGGTCCTTTCGATGTCCACGAGCTTGTCACTGTAACCTTTTCTGGGTGAAGATCTAGTTTGGGGGTGTGTTTTGGCTTTTATTCTGCATCCAACCACTGGCCAAATCTTTTACGGTTGTCATACAAAATTGATTTTCATCACGCGTGATTATATGCTGTAAAAACGGTTCATTTTGGTGTCTTAGCGGTGTAGTTTTTGTGCCTCGTTTAGTTCATGGGGCGCCCACTTTTCGAGTTTATTTACTTTTCCTATTAGAGATAGATGTCGATTTATTATCATGGAAGATACTCCCATGTTCTGTGCAATGTCTCGCATGGTTTTTGTTAGGTCTACCGTTGCTTTTAAAACTTTGTCGTCAATTACCGTTTCTGGTTTCTTACGTGGTTTGTTTTCGAGGCTAAAATCTTCCGAACGGAACTTAGCAAACCAACGTCGAATGTTGCGCTCGTTTCCGCTACATCCTTAAATACGGAAAATGTTTTTAGATCCGAATTTAAATTCATAAAGGAAGAGACCCCAAGTTTGAGCCGTCAACAGCATGATAAAAAAATCCTAGCGAAAAAATTACTGTAGTTGCAATGAACCTTAAAAGTCTCACACGTCAAACAAACGTTCTACTTTATCTTATAAAAAAAACAAAATTGCAATTTGCAAATGTTTACTCGAGAGCTTCTTATTGCGAGCTAAGTGAAAATTGGACATTGCATATGGTACAAGCTAATACTTAGAAACGAGACAACAACTGTCGCCCTTCACCTAAGTACTCACACAACAAAAATAATATCACAAATGTTTCATTCCTGTCAATGAACGACCTCCCAGCATTAGCAACACGAAACGCTGCACATGGTGTGAGAATGGGAAACAACAACTTTATCAATTCAAACACGAAAGCTTGGACGAGTGCATCAAGTGCACCAGATCCTGTAACTCTTCTCAGCAACAACAATAACAAAGTGTCAACTGCTTGCACCATCGGTGAGTTTGAGTTATTCTCTTTGAGCAAATTGAATTCGCTCATTATGAAAAGGATTACGAGTCAAGGTTTATGTAAAACTAGGATAGACCAACTTAAGGTTATTGCACAATTAGTTACTAAGTTTTTGTACAATAATGTTAAGTAATTTGGCATATAATGATTTGAACATTATAAGATGGAATGAAAGAGGCATTCGTAATAAACATGTTGAATTTATTATTTTCTTAAATAACAATAAAATTGACATTGCATTAGTCCGGGAAACATGGTTGACATCAGATATTCGTATTTCCACGTCGGTTTACAAATGTTATCGAGTAGGTAGAACCGACAGAAAGGGTGGAGGCGTTGTTGTTATGATAAGAAGATAAATCGAACGTAAGCTTTTACCTACGGTTAAAACTAGATATTTGGAAAACGTCGGAAATGAGGTGAAGCTGAGAAACCAAAACGTTATTAAAACTTATTACATATACGAAACGAAAAATGTTAAAAATGGACTTTAGAAGACTTTTAACATAAACGGTGCATTTTTAATGGGAGGCGATCTCAATTTTAGACACAGAGATTGGGAGTGCATTAGTCAAATTCATGGGGAAATATTCTGTCTAATCTTTCTTGTAGGTTGCCGTTTTCTATGTTATATCCACCGTGTCCAACCTATTTCTCAACCAGTTCACGTAGAAATCCCGCTACCATTGATTTATTTCTTGAATCTTGAATCTACAATACCATATATCGCGAAAAGGAAATGTTAATTTTATTATTCAACCTAACTTAACCTCTGCTGATTTCGCTATTCCGAAAGTTACAAAAAAAAAATACTTTCATGTAAAAATGCTGGCTCATGTCTTGGAGCTAATTAAAATAAGAAATATGCACAGAAAATATCGCTTACATTTCTACTAAAACCAAGTTAGATATTTAAGCAAATTAATAAGCAAGTATATTTAAGAATAGAGAAATGAGTTATGGTAAAAAAATATAACTTAATGCATAAGCAATAAAAGCAGATAAATGCCGTTTCTCCAAAATAGTGCAAACACTTTACTATACTGATACCGATAAGGCACAAGTACTTGCTCTAAATTTTGCACAAATTCACAATGTATCTCTATATTTAGGGATTCAAGTACCGACATACTGGTAAGCACTGCTGCAGAATCCTTCAATGCAGTTGATGTTGAAACTCCAATGGTCGAATTCGTATCCGAAATAGACTCAAAATTCTTTTCGGACAATTTAATAATTGGGAAAGTAGGTGGACTTGACCAAATTAAAAATGTTTATCTTAAAAACTTGCCTAAAATAACATGTACGAGTATTACTAATGCATGCCTTAAAATACAATATTTTCCAGACGCGTGGTAAATAGGACATGTGGTTCCTATATCATGAAAAAGAAAATATGTCTTTCTCCCGTCCAACGGTTTTACCATAAAGATACACTAAATTCCTTGGGAGCCCTCCGTGAGGTATGTAGGTATACACCTTGACACAAAGTTAACATATAAGGAACATAACACAGACACTTAATAAAATAAATATCGCTATTAAGGTATTATACTCGTATCTTTTTGTCAACAGGAAGTCATTATTATCAATTGGAAAAGAAACGATAATTCAAAAAGTAATTTTCGAACAAATTTTCTTGTACGAGTGCCAGGTCTGGGGTAATTGTGCTCAATGACACGTTAAAAAGTTACAAGTGTCGCAAAACAAATTATTAAAAATGATGCTTGATTCACTTGGCATCACTCCACATTAGACCTACAAGCTAAACCTCACGTTTAGCTGATTTCGGATAGAATACACACACTTAATGAAACATTTATGAGCAAATGCTCATAATTAACTTATTCGTCAATTAGTTCACAGATTGCTACGTTTTTTGTTTTAAATCAAATTAAAAGTTTGTTAACTTATGTATTTATTTATATATTTATTAATTTATTTATTTATCATTTATCTATTTATTTGTTTCCCATTATAATTATTATTAAGATTCCTATAATATTACTTAATTATTTGCTTCGTTATTACTTCAGGTTTTTGTTTTTGTTTTCCCCTATATTTTGCTAAGATTTAATTTAAAATATATTATTAAATAATTATCTAGTAGAAAAGTATATAACAATGTCAAATCTGTATATTTCAAATGAAAATAAATCTTATCTTATAAAATTATGTTTTTACCATTTGTTTAGTACTCTTAAAAGGCAGAAAATAATGCATTTATAAATACAGTGAACGCCGTTTATTGTGATCACCTTTGGACCTGTCGAAATAAAACAAATACAAATGACAAAAAAAAATTACAGATATGTGTATATTACATGAAATAGTTAAATATTTACATTTAATAAACTACAGGTAATAATATTTGAAAAATTTTTCGATGGTTGTGTGTTTGTTTGCACTCAATAATTCATGAATGTAGTCCTCATATTCATAATGTTTTTCAAATGTCGATGCCCTGCATTGAACACCACGCTGAATAAAGCGTAGGGCATCTCTCACTTTAGCATTTGTTGGCGGAGCATCCGAATTCTCTTCATCCTCTTCTGTTTGGCAGATACAGTCTATATTTTGTTGATCTTTCTTACATATGCAATCTAACAAAGTTGATTTTCCTTCAATCGCTATATCTTTATTTATGTCTACCCAATTTTCGAATTCATCTTTAGACATATCGCTAGAAATGGTTTCGTTCGTTTCAACCATAATAGTGAGCTCTTCAGCAATGGTGATTTCATCCTCGATTTTTGAAAATCCTCCTTTCCGGAAGCAGTTTTTAATTGTTTTATTTGAAACATGTTTCCACGACATAACTAGCTAATGTAGGGCATCTAGAAACGAAATCTTTTTTGCAATCGCATTTGCATCAGATTGAGTGTCGCTATCGAACTCAGTAATGTGTATGGTAATAAGCTTTTAAAGTTCGAATTATACCTTGATCGCATGGTTGTATAAACGACGTAGTGTTTGAAGGCAAAAAAATTATTTTTATGTGTTTCAAAAACAAACTGGTACTGTGAGCCATACAGTTGTCTACGAGCAAAACTATGTTACATTTTAACTCGCGATCCCACTTTATAAGCCAATTACTGAAAATTTTGCTTGTCATCCAAGCATTTGCGTTGGAAAAGTACTCGACAGGCAATTTTTTGACACCTTTGAAAGAGCGATAATTCCTACTTTTTCCAATGACTAGGAGACCTCGGTTCTCTCCTGACATGCTTATGCAGCAAAGAACCATCAAACGTTCTTTTGATGTTTCGAAAACCCTTAGATGTTTCATTGCTGAACATATAAGTATGCTTAGGCATGGCACGAAAGTAGTTTCGTCTGCATTATAAATATCCCGATTGGAATATTCGGCAATAATTTTCGTCTATTCGGTTTTCAACCAATCATTAGCAGCTAAATAATCAGCACTTTCTTCCATCGATTAAACCAACCATCAGTAGCAACAAAATCTTTTTTTCCAAACATTCTTGCTAGTTCTTCAGCTTTTTGACACATGATTGGTCCATTAACCGGTGCATTCGTTTCTAGAACTTTGCCAAATCAAATTTTTAATGCAGATTCAACCTGATTATTTTTTCCACACCACTCTCTCTTTCGAACCATGTTCTGCTTTGATATTTCGACAGTTGCTCTGTTCTTTAAAGTGGCTGTGAGATTCTCAAATGCACCGCAGCATTCCGTTGACTAATTTTTGGCAATTTGTCATAGCAATCAAAAATTCTTCGTTTTTCTTTTAATGATAAATCTACTCGATTCTTTTTTTCATCCGCCATGATTTTACAGAATAATTATCTGCACTATTCAACGAACTGTGTTTCAGTTTTATTTTTTGTACATATATAAATTAACGTATTTTTCTTAAAATCGTCACTAGTCAACTTTTTATTGGACACTAACTTTAGACACCGCACTGCAATACGAATTACGTGCACTATGATACATATAGCTATTTGTATTTAATTTTTTTTTTATTTCTTTATTCCATATCAAGAAACTTAAATATAAAGTATAATGTACTTCATGTTAATATTGAGCTTTTGAATGAAATAGCTTTGTACAATCTGTTATCTAATAAAAGACAAGAGACGAATGTACCCCTTACATACAAATAAAATGCGCTACTACCAGATACGCGTCAACGGAAAAACAAAAAAAAATTTACTCCAAGTATACGTTGAGATTGTTGTCCTGAGCAACGGTACCTTACTTGTTTTACCTATATTGTTCCTACAAAATTTCGATAAAATAAACCGAAGAGCGATTACAATAAACGATATTTTTTGTGTGAATTTTATATGGAGTGATTTGGTTCTTGGTGATTTTGATAACACTAACCGATTGATAACATTATCCGTGACTATTATATCCGGTGACCACTGTACATCTAAAACTCAACGTTTTATTATTCCATACACTTTTATGAATTAAGATTATAGTGAACTCGACAAATCAAATTCATTCATATTTAATTTAAATCGAAATTGCAACTATTGTTTCCTTCTTAACAAGATGCTTCTATTCTACGAACACTCGTAAAACACCGGAGTAAAGGTAAGCAAAATGATTTCCAACAGCTCCTTCTTTTAATTCTACACCATTCGTGCGATTAATCGGAAGCATAATGAATATTCCATTAACCAAATGTCCTGAATGTAAAGAGTAAACATTCTTGTACGTTACACTGTATACACTGTATACTATGCATTACATAGGTTTCATGTAATTTAGCACTCTCTCCTAACCTGTAAGATGTTAGCATAAGCGCCATTTTCATATTAATAAAGATAGTCTTAAGCAACCGTCGAAAGCCTTTAGTCTCTTCCTCCTTTGGATGATTAGATACCAAACTGGCGACGCGGAAAACCCGTTTTTTTTTTAGTTATTAAGTCGTTACATACGAGACGTAGAAGTAGAAACAAAAACCAATTACGAGTAATAAAGCCAGCCATACACGTTACGATATACTTGCGCAAATTTAGACTTGTACGCAGATAGTTATGCCAGTCTTTGGGTGCAAATTTCAATTCAGTTAACAAATTGATGTGCGAATACTGCTCTCTTCTTCGTAACCAATCTTTATACCATATAGATCGATTTCTTTTAAGTCTTTTTAACTGTTTTGTAGCAAATATTGATCCAACTATTGCCAACTCGTCATCCATCGCACAATACCACTGGGCACTCACCACTACAGAAATGGTTCCGCTCAAGCGTTCTTGAGCCATCTGTGTTCACTTCCCAATACCGTCTATTTGCTCAAGTTTTGACTTGCGCAAGTATATCGTAACGTGTATGGCTGGCTTAATGTCAAATACTATTGGACGCATTGAACATTTTAATGCGGCTGATTCATTTGTTAAAAATTAAATAAAATGGAAAAAGATTACGATAAAATGTCGTTCTTAATTGGTATGGAAGGAAGTGAGCTATATGCTCACTGACTCTAAGCACCACAAATTCGACGAGCTGATCGACAAACTTTAAGCCTGTAGTGGCAACAAGTCATGAAATAAGTCTGCTACAATATAGTATGCGATTGCAGATGTAGAGGGCATCGACCCGATTGAAAGAAAGGAAATGATATGGTGGAAATGAAATGATATGGTGGAAATGAAATGATATGGTGGAAATGAAATGATATGGTGGAAATGAAACACCTATGTAAATTAGGGTAAGACGGATATCGATATTGTTCTTTTGTACTCAGAATTCGAGGCGTTAAGGCGTAGTGTGTGCAATGTGTTAGTATACCCAGAAGTGGGTTGTTTAAGTACGTTTAACTTATCAAAATGTAATTTATAAATTCTAAAATGAAATAAAATAAAATGAAATTTTAACAGAGATTGTTGTATATTAATCCAACAACAAGAACCCATCACCAACCAAAGAAAAACACAGTACCGGAACTACTTACATTTTTAAAGTGTAACCAGGATTCGACAGAAAACATTTTCGATATTATTGTACCCATAATTCAACTAGCCACTAATAGCAAGTATGGAGAATTTCTGGAGGCCGCTCTTAATGATAGGCTGTTGATGGTCATCAAAAATAAAAAGATACAGTCAAAATTCATCGACATTGGTGATCTCACCTTTCAAAAGGCATTTGAAACGGCGCTTAATATGGAGTTAGTCGGAACCGAGATGATACATATGAGTGGAATCTCGATGGCAGTGCACGCGGTGAAGTCAAAGTGTTCGAGAGAGGTGAGTAATTAGGGCAGAAGCAGAGGAAGTTCAGTGGCCAAGAAAACATCGGACGACAAAACATATAGACAAGCAGCAAGGCCATCAATGGGAACCCTTGAGAACATACAGCGTTATTTTTGCAAAAAGTGGGGACAAGTTCAAAGCAACTGATTTCTAAAGAAGAAGTGTATCAAGAAATCAAGTGGATTTTGTTGGTTCCATTAAAGCGTCATCCCAGGGCAGCATTTTGGAATCAGAATTGTCCGACAGCATTTTTTCCATTGTTAGGCAGGTCGTGGTTTGATAAATTTTTTTCCGTGTTGAAGAAAGGCGTTCTTTAACCTAAATGCATGTGCTAGTTTGAGGGATAACACTCTGGAAAAGGGTGACTTATTTCGAAAATATAAAAAAGTGTTTTATGGAGATAGAAAAGATTCGATTGAAGAATACGGTACGACACAGTGAGTGGCAACATTCGTTTATGTGTCGAGTGCAAAATGACAATAGATCCTTGTGTACGCACGGTATGATGACATACTTTTGTGTCTTATATTTAGAAGGTGAATACCAACAGGGGGAAGTTGAAGAGAACTGCAAGGAACTGTAAACTATTAACACTTTTTAGATTTCGTCGTCTCATTTTTGCTGTCAAATTGCACCTGCTATTTTTCAATCCATAATGGATGAATTTCTAAAGAACATTCTTAAAGTGATGTGCTATTTTGACGACATTATTGTCGGAGCTTCCAACTTAGAAGACTGTCAGGCAAATTTAATTAAAGTCATTCATAGCTTGGAGAAATATAAGGTTAGGCTGGAAATGGATGAATGCCAATTTTTCCAAAAGGAAACTGACTACTTAGATCAATCACCGGGCATTAAACCTGGTGAAAAAAAATTAGAGGCAATAAGAAATGCCCCTCAGCCTGAGAATGTAATTCAGTTAAAATCATATCTTGGACTTTAAAATTACTATGCGCGATTCATCCCGCACTTTTGCTCAGAATTAAAAAATTCTGTACGATTTAAAAAAGAAAGATGCTTGTTTTCTCTGGTCTGCCGAATGTGAAGAAGCCTTTGCTAAAAGTAAGGAATTAATTCCAAATAGTAGCATTTTACTTCGCTACGACCGCAATAAAGAGATTATTTTACAAACCGGAGCCAGTCCTTAGGGAGTGGGCGGAATTTTATCGCATATAGTAAATTGAATGTAAATACTGGTACTGCTTGCCTCCAGTACCCTTAACCATGCAGAGAAAAAGTACTCTCAGCACCACAGAGAAGCATTGGCCATTATATTTACAGTCAAGAAGTTCCATAAATATATATATGGGAAATCGTTTACGATCTATTCAGATCGCTAACACTTACAGAAGTCTACACCGACAGTAACAGCGGCCCGAATTCATCGATGGGCCTTGAAACTAAGCAGAGTTGGAAAAGTAATGATTACATTGTGTAATTGATTACAGGATTAATTACAATTACAAGCAATTAGTATTTGAAGTCGTTTCAATTACAATGACATTAATTACTAATTGAAATATTTTCCATTCCAATTACAAATAATTATAATTGAAAAAAATTCAATTACAATTACATGTAATGTGTAATTAATTTTTTTTTGTAATCATTACATCCCAATTCTGCTGCGATTTTACCTCAACCGCTTATTAACAAAATATTTATATTGAACATGAGAAAGCTTTTTGTATTTTCAGCATAGTATTCTCTAAAAGTCAATTAAAATTTACTTTTTCTCATGTTTTGAAACTAGTGAAAACAAATATAATAAATTTTTCTTCTAACAAACTGAGAAATTTATATTGCATCAATATAATTGAGTTGGAAGTAATTGAGACTTTCAATTGCATGTAATGTGTAATTGATAATTTCAATTACTTGTAATTGACAAAAAATCAATTACAATTACATGTAATGGGTAATTAAATTTTTTTGCAATCATTACATCCCGACTCTGATACTAAGTATGTATCAATATAAAATAGAGTATAAGAAGGGACGCACATGAATAATCAGACGGTCTACCTAAATGCCCAGTTTAAAGAAGTAGTTGGAAAAGACTGGAAAATAAGATATATTTTGAATAAGGTACAAACTGGATGGCCAAACAGTGTAACTGAAAATTTACAGAAATTCTATCATAAGCGTCTGCAATTGCTGGAAGGAAATGGACGTCTTTTTTGTCTTCAGCGACTGGTGATACCAGACGTCTTACATAAAACGATTTTAGCACTTCTTAATGAATTACATGCCAGCATCGTGCGCATGAAAATGTTAGCGAGAAAATATTCCTGGTGCCCGCAAATTTTGCGCTCTTTCAGGAAATAAACTAGTGTCACAGCATCTGGAACCATGGCCAGACTGGAAAACATTTTTCGAAAGTATACATATCGACGTTATTATTTGATAGTTGTCGATAGCTATACAAAGTAGACTGACATTAAAGCAATGAGACAAACAAACGTCGAAAGAGTTATTTTGGTTTTAAGATCCATTTTTATGCACTTTGGGTTACTCTCCACACTTGTGGAGATTTTTAATAAATTTTGCAATGATAATGGCAAAATTGTTTGAAGAGCCCACCCTACCACCCATAGTTCAATAGGGCTGCGGAGCGCGTAGTAAAAATCACTAAAACTACCATTAACAAAATGCCTACGGATCTAAACGGCAACAATATCCCGATAGATATACGAGTACTTATGAATAATATTCTTCTCATCAACTCATACAACAACCACTAATTTGTGTCCAAACGAAATTATATTTAGAACAACTCCAACAACATTTATAGATGGTGTAAATCCTGAAATTCGAAATGATAATAACGAGGGGGCGAAAGATAAAATAAAATTGAAAGCTAAAGAGAAAAAAGTATAATCCCTAAACTTAAGCCAAAATAAGAAATAAATTATTTTTAGTCCAGGTGAGCAAATATTGTATAAGCTCCAAAAGAATCATGCTTATAATTGGATTTCTGGTAAAAGCCGCTTCCTATCTTTAAATTTAAATAAAACAATGTGTGCGTGAGATATTATCGAATTTTCTTATTCGTTTGAAAGTCATATCGATACCATTATATATGGAATATAGCATCGTTCAAATGTCTGCCACACATTCTCTGGGTAGCGCGCATCCGAAATGTCCAATTTTCTATGACTCTGGCGCATAAATCAGACTGAATTTGAACGACGGCATAGGTTATGTTGGCCTTGAGGGCCGCTGTGAGTTGCGGCGTTTTCGCATAGACCTGCGACTTCAGAAAATGTATAACGGGGTCAAATCGCACGATCTCCGTTGCCAGTTCACATTACCTTCACGTGAGTGACCATGCCGTCGAATCGCTCGTGCAGAACTTCCAATGTGGCGTGAGCTGTGTGGCACGTAGCGCCGTCCTGTTGAAACCACATGTCATTGGTGTCCATATCATCCAACTCAGGTCAAAAGAAGTTGGTAATCATAGACCTATATCGCTCGCCGTTGACCGTGAACGTCGTTCTCAAAGAAATATGGACCGATGACGCCGCCAGCCCAAAATCCACACCAAGCAGTGACTTTTTCGGGATGCATTGGACGCTCTTGGATCTCATGTGCATTGGTATCGTCCCAAATTCGACAATTTTGTTTGCTAACGTACCCATTCAACCAGAATTGGACCTCATCGCTGAAGATGATTTTTCGATGAAAATGTCAGTCTCCAACTGCTCCAGAGCCCATTCAGTGAACACACGTTTATCAATAGTCGTTTACCTTCATCTCCTAGGTCAGTTGAATTTTGTACGGGTGCAGGCCCAAGTCACGACGTAAAATTCCCCAAGTTATGGTCTGCGAAAGGCCGAGTTCTTGTGAGCGACGCGAAATCGACTACCTCGGATTTTCCTGCACACTCTCACGGACAGCGGCGATGTTTTTGACAGATCTTGCGTTTCGTCGACGTACGGGATTTGTTTATCGTATACTGAATCAGTGGACTACAATTTATCAACCACACTGCTAATAGTCCTCTCGGCAGAATGGCAACTGTAAAATCGACGAAACGTGCGGAACTTTGCGCGAACAGAACACCCATTTTGATAAAACAATCTTATCATTTGTACACGTTGTTGGACGCTATGTCTGTCCATGGTAATTTGGCAAAACAGACTGAATAACGAGAGCCAATTTTACAGATGTAGCTTCAACAGTATGGCCGCAATCAACTGTCAAAATTCGGAAGTCCCTATTGGAAGATCCTGTATAATTGTAAGACAGATAGGAAATGTTATTTTTACTATTAATACAGATGGTGTCCATAGATCCGTACATATTACTCAGTTATGAAAGGCTAAATATAAATAAGTTTCCTTTGCACCTACAAATATAGTGCATACATTTAAGGAGCCATATGAGAATAGAAGATCTATATCTTCAACCAATTTGCCACGTAGATCAAAGAGATTACAACTGAAGTACAATGAGCTATAAATACGTACATATAGGTATACAAATATTAATTGAGAATTTATATAACACTCTAAATTATGAAATTTTGAATTTATCTAGGCTAAAGGTTAAACACAGAACCAATTGATAAAAGCTTCGTTCCTTACTTTCTTGAAATATATGCAAACAAATAAGAAAAAACATAAATACATGAAGAAAATTGTGAACTGAATAAAAAATTAACTTTGAATGAACTTATGATTAATTAATTAAGTTTGGTGTAGTGTCATGAATGACACAAGAAGTAACCATTCTTGTACGCTACACAGTGCATACTATGCATTACATAGGCTTCATGTAATTGAGCACTCTCTCCTAACCTGTAAGATGTTAGCATAAGTATCATTTTCATATTAATAAAGCTAGTTTTAACCTACCGATGAAAGCGTTTAGTCTCTTCCTCCTTCGGATGATTAGACAGATTAGACCTAAATAACACATATGTAGTTGTTACGGTTTTATACCATACTTGTATATCATGGTTGTAGGAAAATTGTGACGTTCGAAAGTATTGTCTTGTCCCTCTATATTTCTCTTATAATCTTTTGCTATCTGACTTTTGAAATATCTGTATTCATGTTTCAGCAGTTTTCATAAAATTTCCGGGGCTTCATTACTAGGGACAGATTTCTTAAGTAAAACTTTTCAGAACCTGCATATACTCGTAGATTTGTTTGTGGCTTGCCAGATTAGATTTCTTTTATGTTATTTACTCCGATATTTCATGATGTTGGTTGTAAATATGTAAATGAATATACATATTTATGCTTACTTTCGGTTAAATATGAACTAACAGGTGTTCCACAATGATCCAACAACATTTCCTGCGTTCAATGTGAGTGTAGATGAAATGCAAATTTCGTCGCTAAGATTGTAGGTATAATAAATAGCTGAACTCCAAGAAATTATAAAGGATGTCTAGTGGAAAAATGTTGTTTTTTTTTTGGTGGAGAGTTACTAGATTTATATCCCTGATGGGACTCACCTATCCTTGGTAAACCAAGAGATTAGGCTCTGTGGGAGCTAAGCTCAGGTTCTAGCCCTTGGGAGTGGATTACTCCACTCATTACAATTTACATTCAGTAGTTAAAATAACTTTAAAATATCAATTTACAATTTTAAAATGAATACAATAAAAAATATAAAAGCATAACTTAAAATTAAATTAATATAAAAAGCATTAATAATTATTTTTTACAAACTTAACTTACTTATTTTTAAACACAACAAATCTTGATTCAGATTTAATTTCACTTGTAAGACTGTTAAAAAAGTTCAATACCTTGTATATAATGGAACACTGAGCTCTGTTGCTATTACAACTATTGTAATACATGTTGTTGACATTCCTTAAATCGTATGGTTGAATATCACGTACATTTACAATATTAGATTCTAAATATTCGGGTAAAATTTTATTTTTAATTTTAAATATAAAAATCATTGCACTGATAATTAATCGCTGTTCTATTATTATCCACTATAGAGTATCTAGCATTATTTTAACCGGGGCGTAAATATTGCATTTTAGAATTACGCGCATAGGTTTATTCTGGAAAATTTGAAGCCGATCTTTTATTCCTTGCTTACAGGCATATAGAAGTGTCGACCAGTAGTTAAAATGTGGTAAAATAATGGTATTTGTAAATTAAAATCGACTTTCATCAGTTAATACCCATCTTATTCTTTTTAGAAAACCAAACTTTTTTAAATCTTACCACATATATAATCAGCATGCCCCTTAAAGTTCAAATTATAGTCTAACAAAACACCCAAAAATTTAATACTTCTCACACACTCAATAATCTCTCCTCCATTCGGTTATGAATACCGAAGGATCAACGATTTGGAATTGCTTACATTTTTTCTTTTTTACATTCAATTTCAACTTATTCATTTTCAGCCACTCACTTACATTTTTCAAGTCCGCATTCAGCTTCTCATACATACTGTCAACATTCTTATCACTTATGTAAATCAAAGTATCATCAGCAAACAAAATTATCTTACAAAATTTAACACAATATTTAATGTCATTAATGTATAGAGGGAAAAGAATAACTCCCACTACCGAACTTTGTGGCACACCTAGCTCTATATTCACTGAATTCGACAACACCCTATTCACTTTTGCTCTTTGAGACCTTCCCAATAAGTAATAAATCATCCAAGTTCTGTACATTTCACATCATTCGTTTCTAGTTTTTGTATCAGAATACCTCGATCAATTGCCTCAAATGTGATTTTTAAGTCCAAAGACACCGCGATCACTGAATTTCCAGAATCAATTTCTTTCTTCCACTCACAAATTAGCCTATTTGAAGCTGTCTCCCATGAATGTTTTCCTCTAAATCTGGACCATTCTTTGATTCCAATTTCTTCTATATAATTTCGAAACTAGCTTGCCACGAATCGCTCCAGAATCTATTCAAATTGTGGCAGGGTATTCACTGGGCGAAATTCCTCACAGTTGATTGTGTTGCATATTTTCTCTACCGGTATGATTACTGATTCTTTCCAATTATAAGGAAATAATCCAGATTGTAGTGACTCGTTAAAAATTTTCATTAATTTTTATTGTTGAACTTTTTAATTATATTAAATTATGATCTTTCATTACAACATTAGTATTTAAAAATACTATTCAAAGTAATATTGGGAGAAATGTATTCTAAGATTGAAATCGACATATTTATTTCTTATCTCTATAAAGTATGAATTTAGCCGCTTTGCTATTTGGGATGGCACGTAAAACGTATTTTGATCAAACTTTAAACTTAATAATGTCTTTATTTTTTTTAAGCATTGACTACCTTATTTTTCTAAATATTTCGAATATGTCTATACCTAGTCCCATTTGTTTCGGAATAATCATATATTGCCATTTTAAACGCCATAGCTTTCTTTTTTCGAATACATTGCAAATCCGATGTAATCCATGTGCATTGATTATCTTTTCGATAGTCATATACGCACAACATTTTTTAATTTTTTCATCGAGTTCATTAAAATTGTCTACATGGTGCCAGTTTGAGAAGCCTGTACTCATTAAATATTTATCAAATTGATCTTTTGAGTATTATAACTTTTTAAATCGCTTAGCGTACTTTTTTCTTTTCATGGTCCGTTATTTTATCTAACTCGCTTACCGTTGTACAAAATAGATCACATATATCTGTTTTCACTAAAACATAGTCAAATAGAGCCCCAGCCGAACCGACGATTTTATATTTGTCAATTATTTGAATAAGCCATAAGTTTATAAAATCATTCACCGGCGAACTTGATGATCTATACATTACAATAAACAACAACATTTGATCATTAATCCAAACGTAAACGTTCAATACCCATGTAAAGTAATCAATTTTTGTTAAAACCTTTATTTCATGTTGTGTCCCAAAAATGAACGTCAAGCCAGAAACGGGTGATACGTCTAGTGGTGTCGGTTATCACAAAATTATAAAGAAAAATCTAAGTCAGGTACTTTTAAAATTATTGGCACTCAAAAAAAATCGAAAATTTTGACACCCTGTGACGATCTTTCAAGTACTGTGACCGCAAATCTTTGCTTTTCTTCGATTTTTTTCTTGCCACGTAACCCTATGTAACTCTTCTGTAAATAATTGTCGAAAAATTTTCCATCCATGTATATGAAAATCACTAATCACTCAATTTAAACTGACTGTACTGACAAAAAAATGTACTGTGCCATTTTGGCTGGTAACTTTAAAAGATGGCGTTTTTAGTTTGGATTCCAAAATGGTATGACAGTTACTAGACAAACGCTTAGTTGAGGACAAAAAAAATATTTTGTTAAAGAAACCCGATTCGTAGTTAATTCTTTTTAATAAGTTAAAGTGAGTACCAAGTGTGAGCGAGACAGACAGCGACGCTGTGATTGAGACGGATAAACACGCCATTTCGACTAGTGTGAGTGAAACAGATAGAGATGCCACCCTTGCCATTTCATTTCATCTTTTTCCCGTCACAGGGCACACAGAATACTACGTTCTCTTGGTGTATACTCTCTGGATCGCTTTACACAAATGTTGCATGTTGCGCGACTAAACGCCATCTACCGATCTTGTATCTTACAACGACTGTTCAAACTGTTCGCCTTCAGCGGCAATGCAAGCTCTACATCTTCTTACAAATGATCTGGTAATAAGACGGGCATATCTTCTGGAGTTGATGTCTTCAACGGCTTCTGCAATTTTTTGTCGCAGCTCGCTTAAATTTTCTATCGGCTTAGAATAAACTTTTTCTTTTACTGCTCCCCAGTTAAAAAATCGAGTGGATTTAAATCAGGTGAACGGGCTGGCCACGAAATTGTACCAGACCGCCCTATCCACCTGTTGGAGTATTCCCGATCGAGGAACTCTCGTATTGTGCGAGCATAATGCGCTGGGCAGCCATCTTGTTGATACAACATGCATGCATAAATATTCCATGCATAGCACATCTTCCAATAAATTTGGTAAGTGGTTCTCCAAAAAATCGAAGTAAACCTCGGCGTTCAAATTCTGCGGCAGCTCGAATGGGCCAATAATTCTACCATTCAAAATTCCCGTCCACATGTTTACTTTAAAACGGTACTGTGATCTATCTTCCCGCATCAAATGTGGATTTTCCACGTGCCACTCGTGCAAATTGTGATGGTTCATGTAACCGCCCCTTTGAGAAATTCATTCGTCCGACCATAGAATTTTTTCGAAGAATCTCGGATCTTCTCTGAACCTCTGCAACATCGTTTGACAAAATTGCACTCTGTCTGGATAATCTCGTTGTAAGACTTCGTCCTCGTAGGGCATGATGGGTCTTCCCTCACTAACCATTCGATTTGGAAAGCGACCCCCTGGTAATGACCGGTGAACATTTACAAACACTCGATGATCCTGAAAACGCTGAGCATTTGGGTATCTCTCACGATAAGGTCTGGCTGCAGCACTAGCATTACACTTGCATTCCCCATAAATGAGATGCATGTTAGCATATTGTACTACACAATCACGGGATCAACGATCAACACTAGTCCAGAAGAAATCCAGGTTCAACAGAAACGGTCAGATAGCAAATCAAAGTCGCAATGCAATGAGGTCCAATAAAGAAACCCAAAGTTGTAAGCAGGAAATCAACACGAATACAGAATCATACGCTGTAAGCGAAGGAACGTAACATACTGCAGTATTGCATGATGTGCCTATGCGCCACTGCTTGACAATTGCATCTCCATCTGTTTCACTAAAACTAGTCGAAATGGCGTGTTTATCCGTCTCAATCACGCCGTCACTGTCTGTCCCGCTCACACTTGGTACTCATTTTAACTTATTAAAAGGATTAACTATAAATCGGGTTTTTTTAACAAAATATTTTTTTTGTCCTTAATTGAGCGTTAGTCTAGCAACTGTCATACCATTTTGGAATCCAAACTAAAAACGCCATCTTTTAAAGTTACCTGCCAAAATGGCACAGTACATTTTTTTGTCAGTACCGTCAGTTCAAATTGAGTGATTAATGATTTTCATATATATGGATGGACAAAAAAGCAATATTTTAGTTAAAACCGATATAGTTATGTTTCAATTTTGGACAGTTATTTACAGAAGAGTTACTTAGGATTACGCGGCAAGAAAAAAAATCGAAGAAAAACAAAGATTTGCGGTCACAGTACTTGAAAGATCGTCACAGGGTGTCAAATTTCTCGATTTCTTTTGAGTGCCAATAATTTTAAAAGTACATGACTTAGTTTTTTTTTATAGTTTTGTGATAACCGATACCACTTGACCTATCACCCGTTTCTGGCTTGACGTTAATTTTTAGAATACCCTGTATATTATAACGCCACTCGTGTATCTCAGGAAGGAAGCCAAATAATATTTTCGGCGTAAAATATAGTTGCTCTATGTATCATTTTATTTTTCTAGATTTATTTTCCGGTATCACAACATATCACATTCAAAATCAAGTGCATTGTGTTTCACTCTAGATTCAATTTCATATCTTAATCCTCACACAACTAATACATTTCAGATAATCAGATTTACAGTCACTCGCCATATGCATTCCCTCACACCTAAAATATGCTTTTAATTCGCTCTTGCAATCCTTAGTTACATAATTGGAGCCCAGACATCCATAACACCTTTTCACACAAATTGCTTATAGAGCATTTATTCCAGCCAACGCTTATTTTACCTGCTTTAATTATTTGTGTTATGTGTTCTTCTCACTTATGCCGATAGCCTTCTTTATTTCCTGTATAACTATTCTTTTAAGTCAACGAATTTTTCATTTTGAAAAATTTTCTCGAAATTAAATTTTCTTTTATATTAAAATCTTTTTTTAATTTATTAACATTATCCTCAATGTGTCTTAATGAAACTAGTTTCTGACGGCACTTTTCACATAATATTACTAAAAACTCTTTCGCTGCAGTGCCGAAACATCACAGTCAGAAAGTTTACTACACTTTGGATGGAAAATACTACCCCAGCCACATTGACAAAGTACTGTTTCAGCACCACGGCTTCTTTTTTTCAGGAGCCGCAATTCAAATCCATCTTTCTCTCTCGCTTATATAACAACTTGAAACATAAATTGCCGTACAGTTTATCAAACACAGCAACCGAATTCAAATAAAAATGTGAAATTTAAAATCAGATTTTTTGATTTCAATAGAGCGCAAATAAAAAACATTTATTAAACACTCCTTCTCTACGAGAAGGAGGAAGCTGCCTGGTCTGTCACATCTAGTGCTTGAAGGCAACACCATCCAATTCTCCAAAAGAAGCTAAGTATTTGTGTGTCCCCCTGGATAACAAACCTATATGGACTAAATATGTTACGTCGAAAGCTTCTAAGGTGAAAGCCGCTTCTGAAACTGCAAAGGAGCTGTCGGGAAGTCATAGGGCCTGGCACCGAGAAGGGTCCTCTGGATCTACATGACTACGCAGGAATAATTGTATCCTATGCGTAGGTTGCCTATGGAATCAGCTCTCACGTAAATCAGCCTTTACCAGACAGACTCCAAAGAACGGTCTGCCTCTGCTGCATGGATGCTTTTCGTAGCACGCCTTGCTCGACTCTAGACGCATTGATGTATTTCTCTCCCCTTGATATTCATATCATAGGCTGCACTCTCAAAACCATCTTCCATTTAAAAAGAACTGATCTCTGATGCAATGACACCAGAAATTCTGCAGCAGTAAAAATACGAAATCGACTTTCCCTCTGCCCAAGACTGGTTTCGTCCAGAATCGGAGCCAAGAAAGGAATATAGCCGAGTCTCCACGGATGGATCCACAATCGATATAGGATGTTGACCGACAACGTCAGATTTCACGCCTCGTTAGGAAAACTTTCGTCTATCTTCCACGCGGAGATTCACGTAATCCCGATGGCAATGAACTACAATATATTACGAGGAAACGGTGGATGGTGCGAGGCTTTTGCAGCTAGAGCGGCAGCCAAGCTGCGCTTGTAGCCTTGCTACCTTCTTACGACTTCTAGGCAAATTCGAGACGGCAAGACATCACTGAACGTGGTCGAAAGTCTAATTTCATTGAGTCTTGTCTACATCCCAGGTCACAATGGAATCACGGGAAATGAAATCGCCAATGAACTTCCTAGATAAAGCTCAGAGGAGAGGTTTTCAGGACCCGTATCTTAGTTAGCTCTGCCTGCTTTCTCGGTTAAGGCTTCCATTGACAATTGGGGTTCATATGAGCACAACTGCAGATGGCATAACTCTGCTGGTTGCAGGCAGACCAAACGAATGCTTCCCAAAGTCTCTAAGAGGTCAACGGCCTTCTGGCTGTGTCTCAGCAGGAAAGATTGCAGGTTGCTTACTGTCGTCGTGACGGGGCACTACACTTTTGCTAAGCATATAAATGTGCTGGGCATAAGTGATACAACACCCTGCGAATGTTGTTGTGAACATCATGACGACATCGCGGAGCACTGCCTCTGTGAATGTCCGGCTTACGCTCGCAGCTACTACGTGTTGGCGTGGTGGGTGCTGGTACTGTAGGCACTTTATCACTGAAGCGTTTACTCATTTTTATTCGAAAGACTGAAGGATTCCATTAAAAGGATCATACAAAAAGTACAATGGACTAGTTCTTTGTCTGAGTATTGAATGTTTCATTTTGGAAGCTTGTGTCATGCTCATATTTACTAAATGTATATTTATATTCCAGGGTTTATCGTGTTTCAAATAACGAAATACAATACTTGTATTGTATATATACACTAAAAACTAAACATTATTTTGAATGGAATATGTTGCATTGTCATCTATCTTTGTACATATACTCATCTTCACTTTAACATTTAAACTTTAACGTAAGTATTGACAAGTTCAGATGCTTTCAGAAATGTCAGAAACAATAGCATACATTTCAATCGTTTATCAAATATTTCCATTAAAATAAATAAATATTGAATTTTGATCGCACCTAAAACTTAACTCACTAAGATAGTTTTTCTTCTGATACTGACATCGCTTTTTGAAGAGACAAACACCTCTACCTATCATTTGACGTGAAAAGTCGTTACATTTTGAATTAAATGAAATTTTTATAACAATTTCACAAACGGTTTCTGCTTATAATTTTTTTTCAATCGAAATGTAAATAATCTTTCTTTAGTTGCATTGCCTTCACTCAGCTTACAATTATAAAATTATAGATAAAAATTAAACATTATAAAAAAAAACACGATATTTGTCAAAATTTTCGAAAAGGCGTACCTGCAACGATGAATTCGCGTAGCTGATAACTAGCACTACAGTGAGAATTTTAGTAAGCATACTGTCGCTTTGAGTGGAAAATAAAAACTAAGAAGTTTTGCAGTCTTGGGGCTTATCGCTTCTAATGAACTATACCTTGCTAAACAAGAATCTGCAGTACGGTGAAGATAAGAATATTGCCTCTCACTCTGGTTACAATGAAATCTATAAGCACTTCGCTCTTGAAAGCTCTCATAGGGATACCATGATATGCATATTTTTTGACAATTGCCATAATGTTGTCATCTACCTGTTTTGGTGATATTATGTTCAAAAAAAAAATATTTGCGTAAGTTTATTGTACCAAGCAGTATTAAATGTTACATAAAAATGTACATATTGTAATAAATTTACTGCTGCTGTAATTCTCATAATTTAAAGTTATAGCAATCTGCTCTGTTGCTGTTTGGACGAAAACGGCTATACCCAGATCTTAGGCCTAATTTTTAGTTCAAAGTGTTTGACGCAATTAAGCCAGTTTCGAAGGTATTTTTGTTACTAGTAGCTTAACATTTTTCATTTTAAAAGTTTTGTCTCGGCTCGCTACGAACCCTTTTACTTGCGCCTATACCAACTCCATACGATTAAGCTGACGGTGGTAATCAAGTCCTTAAAATGCTTGAAAGTCCTTCTTGTTCAGTTTTCGATGTGGGTAATTACGAGTTCCTTTCCTTTTCCGGATGGTGAGTGGAATCCAGTTGATAATCCTGAATTGAATGCCTGTTTTAAGATAAAACATATTTTTGTGCCTTCTTCTCTATATTTGTTTACTTTTTCCTCAATACTTTTCTCTTGACGTCTAATAAACTGAAATTTAAAAATATTTCGTGAGTTGAAATTTAGAGACCAAACTTCACAAGTTTTACAGTGTACTCTGTCTAAGTCGAATTACTCTCAAACTCGAATTTTTTTCGCATTCCTCTCAATTTTCCATACAAAAACGTCTTCTAAGTCAAACAAATCCGTCTAAGTCGAAACTCCCTCTAACTCGTACACATTCTCTCGCTTATTGGCCTCTTTTTTCACCCCTTAAGTCAAATTTTTTTTTTGCATGAAAAAAAAAAAAATACCCTCTCACAATTCGTATTTGGTTATATAACCATAACTACATACCTATACACCAAGTACCTACTCACTTCGACACCCTAAAAATCTGTAGCATCGCGTATGCCATCATCCTAAGTGCGTTGTGTTTCTACCTACCCATATCCAATATATGTATGTATAATGCGTCAAGGTACTTACCTAAAAAGATACAATTTGTACAAAAATCGCAGGGCAAAAAAAACAAT
Source organism: Volucella zonaria (assembly GCA_963966105.1). Taxonomy (NCBI): domain Eukaryota; kingdom Metazoa; phylum Arthropoda; class Insecta; order Diptera; family Syrphidae; genus Volucella; species Volucella zonaria. The sequence continues at coordinate 39,947,478 of OZ014532.1, read as the reverse complement.
GTTATCCTTTTCCTTGTGTTGTTCGTTGGATCCAAAACAGTTTTTATTTCAAAGCAATGGAAATCTATCTAGAAAAAAGGTCTTGTTTTAGTGAAATTCCATTTCGAATTTGAAAATCAGTTGATTATAGGCAGTTCGACACTGCTTATGCAGTTATTCTGTGCAAGTTGGTGGTAAGATCAATTAAAAAAATTGTAAGTTAAATGTTGCGGAATTATTGCAAAGTCAACCGTGTGGTCAAAAGTTTTGTTCATTTAAAATGTATTGTTTTTAGCTTTGAGGCAATAAGGCGTTCAGTTGGAACAGAAGATTTAAACAACAATAAGTTAAACTTTTAAGGGATTACATCTCAGATTTACAAACTTTTACAGATAAATTATTGCAAAAAGAAACATTAGATCTTGGCAAGAAATTGAGAAGGATCTTAAAAACAAAACTAAAATTGCTGAAAATTTTGATGTTCCTCGTAGTACACTTTCATCGATATGGGGTGCAAGAGAAAAATTGAGGCTGCGGTATGGTTGTGCTAATACAAGTGGCCAAGGAAAGCGGAACAAGGTCTGTGAGTATGAAAGTGTTGACAAAGCCGTTTTCAAGTGGTTTGAGAGTATGCGTGCCAATAATTTACCAATAAGTGGTCCAATCATATAAAAAGAAGCTTTGAAATTTGCAAGCAGCTTAGGTGTTCGTGATTTCAAGGCAATTGAAGATTGGCTGAGCAAATTTAAAACCAGGCACAGCCAGAAAGCGCTTCTGTTGACAAAACAAAAGCTGATGAATGGAAGCAGCAGTTATCAGACGTTGTCAGAGGATTCAAACCCGAAGACATTTTTAATGTCGATGAAATCATGGGCGAAAAACGTTTTAGAGGCAAATACAGCAAAGACAGAGTGACATGTCTTGTATGATCCAACATGATAGGATCAGAAAAACTAAGACCCTTAATTATGGGAAAGAGCAAAAATCCACGCTGTTTTCAAAAAACAAAATCTTTGCCAGTGGATTATGTAGCCACCAACCGTCTTGGATGACTGCAGATCTTTTTACGAGTCGGCTTTTGAAGCTCGATAGCAAAATTTGCAAGATCAAAGCGAAAGGTCTTATTTATCATCGATAACTGCCCAGCTCACCCTAAACAAGTAAAAGATAAATTGAAGTATATAAAGCTTGAGTACTTCCCACTCACAAAATTTTTAAGTAGATTATAAGCGCCGTATACTGACAAAAGCCTTAAGGATTTGGGAAACCAAAAGAGAAGATTACAAAATATCGTTTCTAAACTGTGTAGGGGAAATTTCAAGATTATGGGTAAAAGATGTAACTCCGTTAACGATTGAAAATTGTTTTAAAAAGGCCGGATTTAGAGACGAGAAATGGGACGAAGAAGATTAAATTCCGCTCAATTTACTTAGATCAGAGAACGAGGACGCCCATGAAATCGAGCAAATGTGGAACAAGTTAACAGAAGCGAATTATAATGTTGCAAATGTTAATTGGAAAGGCTTTATGAAAGTCGATGACGGTATCGTGGCTACCGAAGCACCTGACAATCAGTCTGTTTTGGAAGAAATAATTAATGCTGAAAATAATGCAAACGAAAGTGAAGTTGTAGAAGAACCCGAGGTAATTAACATAGGAAAACCGGAAAAACCGAGATTGAGTACGCGATTGAAATTCTGCAACCTTTTTTTTTTAAAAACAACTTAACACTCAAGTGGGTATGAATACACTTACGAATATAATGCCTCAGCATGTGTTAAGTTTTTTGGAAAATGGGATAGAGAGAGAAAGAAAAATGTTTGGGCTCAGTGGTTATTTTGCTCCTTGGGTGGCATTCAACATTTAATGGGGAGACTAAATTTTTAGTGGAAGTTGGCTTGTTGGTGATTTCTAGTCAACTACTCGTCTTACTTGATTTTCGTTAACTGAAAAAATGGATGATATGTCTTTCGGGCGAGGCTGGGATTCGAACATCGAACCTTCCGATTTGAGCCACGGCCACATATGCTGCAATAGAATTGACTAACCCAGTACCGGATGAAGTTCAAAACTATCTTTTTAATTAAACTAGAGTCCTTTTTCAAAAAAAAACACAAAACCTAACAAATTTTTTTAAGTAATGTAAGAAATCTAAATTGTAAAAAGAAATCATACTGGCAGTTATTTTTGATTTTTACTTAACTGTATTTATTTTACAGTCTTTATTTTCACACTACAAAAACTCAGACATAACTTGCCTCTACAAGATCTCAATTATAACTCAACTCCTCATGCAAATTTGAATGTTCATTACCCGGCAGTTCCTTTTTCTCTTAAATTCTCACCACAGTAAAGTTATTTAAATAAGTTTTTGACTATATAACAATGAATTTATGTGCCTTATTTTAATTTTAATTTAGCAAGAAGTTTAGTTAGATAGTTATCACTTTATTGTAGCTTAAATTTTATATTATTGGTTTTATAGACTTTATTGCACATTTTACAGAGATATGGTATTTCACTACGTTACTACTGACAATTTAAAAAATTAGTGAACAATTATTAATGTAAATACAGGCTTAAGAAGGAAAACTACTAAAAACACCTTCATTAAATCATTCGTCGTGATAGATAGAAGAGGGGGCAGTAGAAACAACAATTTGGTTTCATTACAATTAATACCATTATATGTATAATGAAGGAACAAAGAAACAGAAACTAAGTTAATAAATAAATAAATAAATAAATAATAAATAAATAAATAAATAAACAAATAAATAAAAAAAATAAATAAACAATTAAATAAAGTAATTAAACAAACATATAAATAAGTAAATAATAAATAAATAAATAAATTGCTTAATAAATAAATTTGTAATAATTAATTAATAATTAGCTGTTGAGAGCTGAAACCAATTTATTGCTAGACATGCTACATAATATTTTGTACTTTTCATTCAGTTTGGCAATGAGGTCTTTAATTTTTTCACCATTTGTTCTAATGTGCAGCTCGTTAGTAGAGAAGTCCCAAGGCAGTTTCCAAATCAGTTTTAATAATTTATTTTGTGCTCTTTGAAGTTTGAGGAGGTGACTTTTGGCGCAGTTCTCCCAGACGGGAGATCCGAAACAAAGAATTGACTGGAAAGTGGTTTTGAAAATGATCGTCTTATTTCCTCTGCTCAAATCTGACTTCCGATTTATAAATGGATAGAGAACTCTTGTTATTATATTGTTCTTATTTATCGTTTCTTTAATATGCAACCCGAAATTTAATTGTTTGTACAGGTGTATCCCAAGTTATTTGACATTAGGTTTCCACTCAGTAAAAACATTATTTATAGAAAGGTTGTTGCTTGGCAAGAAACAGGCTTTTCTTTTACGGGTAAAAAAGATAGTCTGGGTCTTTGAAGCATTAATTTTAATCTTCCAATTGTTCAAATAGGCTAGTAGTGTATTTATAGCAGATTGTAAATTGGTTTCAATATTGAGACCAATTTCATCTGAACAGAAAATACAAGTATCTTCAGCGAATAGTGCGATTTAACAGTTAGCGAGTATTGGAAGGTCCGACAAATATATATTAAATAAAAGTGGACCCAAGACGGAGCCTTTTGGAACACCTGCTCCTAGATCTTGGACATCTGAAAGTGTACCATTAACAGTAACTTTGTATTTTTGAGAAGATAAAAAGGATTGAATTATTTTTATTAAATAAAGCGGAAAGTTGAGCATAAACATTTTATGTAGCAGGCCATTGTGCCAAACTGTGTCAAAGGCTTTCTCAATATCAAAAAGTACCAAGAATGTACTTTTTTTCAGCAAGAACTGACTTCTGACATGTTTTACAATGCGGTGCACGGAGCTGTGATGTTGCCTGAATCCGAATTGTTCAGGAGGTAACAAATCAATGAGGTTAATGTACGAGAGTAATTTTGTTTCAATTAACCGCTCAAGGCATTTACTTAGCAAATTTAGCAAGCTAATTGGCCTGTAACTATCAGGAAAACAGGGTGCTTTCCCAGGTTTTAAAATCGGAAATACTTTAGCTGTTTTTCACTTGTCAGGAAAATATCCCAGTTTCAGACATCTATTAAAAAGTTGCTGAATGAATTTAATGCCCATTACAGGCAAGTTCTTCAAAAATATATTTTTAACGCAATCAAAACCTGGCGATTTGTTATTTTTTAAAGTGGATAATACATCAACCACATCGTAGAGATTAATGATATCCGTATTTAGTTCAACATTATTTGCATTAATGTTATTTATTGACCGTTCAACTATCGATTCTGTATAAGGATCACTTGAACCATTTAAATTTGTGAAGCTGTTAGCAAATACATTTGAGAGAGCATTCGCCTTTTCAGAAAAGGAGATCATTACAGAGCTCCCAACTTTAAGCGCAGGCAATGCATAGTTTTTTTTTTAACTATCTTTATTATGTTCCAAAAAGGTTTACTTCCTTTATTTAATTTTTGAAGCTTTTGGTTCCAAACTTTATTTCTGTAGAAAGAGATAATGTATTTTAAAACGGCATTAAGGTACTTCATATCGTGAAGATGTTGAATGTTTATGGTTCTAGTCCACTTGGATCTGCAACCATTCCTTACCTTTATAACATTTAATATATCAGATGGGAGGTTGTTGCCAGACTCACGAGATCTGACTTTTTTTGGTACAGCTTGATCCATTACCTCTAAAACGAATTCAGTGAACTGTTTAATAGCCTCATCAATGTGAGTTGTGCTGCCAGAAAAAGGTGTAGAAACAGAGAAATTGCTCAGCTTCCGACTGAGATTTCTTTTGAAACAGGACCAACTCGCGTTCTCATAATCAAAAACCAAGTTCGGATTTTGTATTGATATTGTATTGATCTTAGTACAACAACAGCAACACCACCTCCTCTTCTATCTACCCGATCTAAGCGATAACACTTGTAATTTTTATTACTTAAATTATAACTAGAAGTTAACCTTGTTTCCTGTAACAAACTTACATGTATATTATGTTTACCCAAGTAAGTAAAAAATTCTACAGATTTATGGCGAATACCTCTAGCATTCCAACATATTATATTCAAACAAGTATGCATTATTTTTCTTGATATAAGAACTTAATAGCTAATTGTGCAATGGTATTAAACTGCTCTTCTCTGGAGTTGCATTTACCTAAGAGCGAAATCATCTCAAACATGAGAGCTTTTAGTTCTTCCATCGTAAAGAGCTGCATATTACTCTTTGAATTGGTTATGTTGTTACTGGTCTTCCAAACATTCGGAGTTGTGTTGTAAGTTTTTAAATCTGGCACAACTGATGTCTTGTATGGTGTACGTTAGGGGGGAAAGTGCGTAGTACTCGGAGTAAAAATCTGCTTACTCATTCGTACTTGATGAGGTTAGTTTCGAAGAGCAAACCGCTCACGAATTTCAAAAAATTTTTGTCTACTCACGCATGCCGAGTTGTCTGACTTGTGTGAATCACTGCAGTTAGCGCATTTGATGTTCTATGAGTTGCATAAGTTTGTTTGATGGTTCTCAGAGCAAATAGCACTCTGCGCGCAAAGTCCCACTTGACTTGAGTTCTGAACACAGAGCGAAAATTGCGTTTTAAATCTATTAACTTTATAGAACCAAATTCTAAGTATATTAAATAAAAGACGTCAACAAACTTGTCTTGTTTTTTCTTAATTATTTTAATGTTTTGACACTTAAGCCCGAGTGAAATTAATTCCTTTTTAAGAGTATCCACATTCATTTCATCAAGACCATACAACATGACTTTTAACGCCCTTGAAGTTGGAAGGTCGTGGGTGAAAAATTGAATTTTTTTCGATGTTAAATCCGCACAAATAATGCTATGTGTTACAGGTTTGTCACAAATAATTTTAATACCGATGGATACTTTCTTCACACAATAGTCTTCGATTTTCAACTCGCGAAGTAGAGAATGAATCTGCTCACTAGTTTTATGCAGAACGCAGATGGAAGGAGTTTTTATTTTTTTTTGTTATAATTGGAGAAGTGATCTCGTCACAATCGATTTCATTGTCCGAATCGGGTAAACATTGCAAAGGTGCAAAATATTGTAATTACTCCTAGAGTTATTAGCTCTGGAGTTCATTTTACGACTTTTTGCTGTTGAAGACAAATTGTCTTCAACACACGGGGACCTTATTCTCTTACTAATTTTTAAATAAAGCTAGATACCGAAGATACAGAAGAAATCAATAACTTGACGCTGGATGTGATCAACTTGAAACTACAATTCGAACTGATTAGCAAGAAGATGTTTTTTTATTTATTTTATTTAATTATTTATTTTTTATTTTGATGAACTACGGTGTCCTTATTTAATTTTAACCAAGCAAGAAACTATTTTTTATTTGTTTTTTTTTTGTTAACTTTTTTAAATTATGTTAACCTTCTGTTGTTGTTTCTCTCTCTCTCTAACTCAAATTTTTCCAAAACTTCCTCTAACTCGAACAAATCATGGTGTCCCGTGAAAATTCGACTTAGTGGGAGCCAACCGTATTTGCATTTCTCAGTTTTTAGTGTACGAAAACAAAGTAAAACAAAGAAAACGAAGTGAAACGAATAAAATATACTTCATTTGGAGCGAGGGAAAAAAAGTCTCTGTACCCACTTCTATCAAAGTGAACACTCTGCCTATTTTGTGCTTAGTGCTCAGTTATTGAATGATTAATGTCGAGAAGTGCTCGAAACGTTTCGTATAAATATAAGCACATAGTGCGAACGCATTCTGCTAGAACCTGGCCGAGCGTACAATCCTGCCGATCTAATCACACCAAAAAACGCATGCAACAGACCTTGATTGATACGTTAGGAAGTATTTGTATTATAATGTTTCTCTTAATCTTTACACAATACTTGCAAAACATCATTGTTATTGCAAATACTCCTTTGAAATGGCAGTAGCCATTCACATTCAAAGAAAATATACAATTTAAAACTCCTACGCAGACGATGACTTTACTCAAAATTCACAATTTTTGTTTATAAAGGGTGTCCCAAAATTAACGCAAGAAAAAATTTGATAGAAAAAAAAACCTTTTTAGTTAAAACTTGTAAATCTTTAATTGATTCATAAATTATACAGTATAGGGTTAAGCATGGAATAGCATATCGGGTAAATGACCTCCATGACTTTGACGACACATACTCGTATGTACATACCCTTTTGTCGAAATTTTCCATGGCTGTTTGCATAAATGTGGTTGAATACCATTGGTACAACGTTCAATCTGCCTCTTTAAGGCGTGGGTGGTGCCAGGCCTATTGGCATAAACCTTATACTTCAATAAAGCCCAAAGAAACAAGTCCAACGGCGTTAAATGAATGATCTGGGCCGTCAATTCTGATAACCAAAATGGGAAATTAAACTGGATTATCATGTCGCGATAGCACCATTAACTGTTATTGCCTGACCAATCGTATTTTCAAAGAAAAATAGTCTGATGATGCCAAAATCCGTACCAGACAGTGAAACGTTGTGGATGCATTTGTCTCTCAATAATCACTCGTGGATTTTCTGAACCCCAAATTCGACAATTTTGACGACTAATGAAGGCATCAAGATGAAATGGCCCTCATCGCTGAAAATGAAAATTGCGAATCATAGCTGGCAAATCTTCATTGTTTTTAAAGTATTACTTAATAATGAAAACGCGTTGTTCCTTCTTGTAGAGCTCCATTTTTAATAACCCTGAATTGTCAGCTGCGACGCTGTTTTATTTTTTTCGTCAGCTTTACCGCACAAATGTCTCAAATCCTGCATGAATTTTGGGAAGTCCTTTACATATCCATATGAATGGAAGCAAAAAAGCTCCTTCTTTCACCTCGACAATCAAAAATGGCAAGTTTGTGATATCTTTGTTTTATGATGTCTATAATGTTTTTAGACAAGTTTTAAGAAAATGTATATGTATACACGAACGCACGCATGCGTGTGCGTGTGTGTGTGTGTGTTGGTTTGTATGTGTATGTGGCCATCAGATCTTGACCAAAGTCCGCTAGCGACTTTTTAAGTTATTAGAAAAAACCTGTACGAAATATAATTATTTTTTTCTTAATAATAGATTAGATTAGATTAGTTAGATTAGATATTTGATTTTATACATTTCACACTTAAAAATTACTAACAATATTCAGGAAAGAATGAAATAGAAAAATATGTAGTAATCATTCTTTAACTACAACGTTAGTGGTGAATGACCCATCAAGGTTTAAAAAATTCAAAAGATATCTGATGTGGGGGCGACAATCAGTGCATTGGTTAAATATAAGTATTTATTTAACTGATATTTTTAGTCCCGGTTTCGCGGTAAGAAAATAATTTTATTCTCTTTTACCCTTAGTACTACTTAATACACTGTTTGTTTTTTAGAAGACCGAGTCTTGGCGTGTTTGCCAATCCCTTTTATTAGTTCTATATTGTTAGCTCAGCATTTTTTGGTGTGGGAAAATTTCATTCTGTTCGACGCGCGTGCATCGGACGAAGTAAGTTAAAAGTGCAGAGAATGCAAAAGATAGGATTTTGGGCAAAGAGAAAAAAATATGAATCAACAAGAAATTGTGTTGAGCTTCGGGTATGGTCTGGTATGCGTTACGGATACGTAACTTCCACCCCGTTAAATTTAAAATTCTCCTGAATTTTAGGAGATTCCTTACTTATATTTTTGATAGAAAGTTTTTTATTTTGTCTTGATAGGATTATTATTAATATGATAAAAATTATAGCGATTGTTGAGCTAGCAATATAGCTAACATTTTTATGAAACTTAAGTATATTGATAAGTATGTTCTAAATTAGTTATACTTTTTAATATAATTTCTTCAAATTGAGGTTGTTTAGTAAAATTATTTGTTACCTCTTCATTGTAAAAGAATCTATCTAGAAATTTAATATTGTTATTACTAAATGTTTGATATAAAATTTTGATGGTACAATTGGTAATTGTTATTAAAAAGTTTCCTTTTAATTTTATTCTTCTATCATCACATTGGTTTAACAATTCTTCATTTTTCTTATTTTTACAAATTATTATATAATCATCTAATCTCTTAATTTCGACAACTTAATTTTTTTTAGTTTACAATTATTATTTGATATACAATTGTTTGTTGATAAAAGTTCGTTTACATATTGAATTTTATTACTTTGCATTTTGTATTTTGTTTGATTTATTTCTACAAAATATTCGTCTTCTAATATAACTTCCAGATAACTTGATGTAGGCATTGATGTTATTAGTTTAAAATCTATCAGTTTGTAATTGTGTGGAATCTTCGTCGTATTTTAATAGTCCTGTTTTAACATTCGTTAGACTATAAAGGTCTAGTTCAGTGTCCCTAATCTCTATTGCTGTTCGTCTTCCGAATTTATCGGAGGACTCATCGTTAAGCTGTTGTTCATCTTCGCTTGCTACAAGTTCATTCTCGGATAACTTATTTAGTGTTAGATTATTTTCATCTTCCTTGTTGACACTTCCTGGAATTCTGCTAAGAAAGTCCGCGATTTTATTTTCCTTACCTTTGAGGTATTCGATCTCAAATTGGTATTCTTGCAATTTGAGTAGCCACCGTTGGTTTCTCTGGCTAAACTCTTGTTTAGGTACTTAATACGAATTTCTGACCTCTTTACTGAAACAGCAACACTGCTCCTGTCAACAGGCATCTGTCAGTTGACTCCTGTCAAAATTTAAACTTGCTGCGTCAGTTAGTTTGTGTTTGACAGCTATTTTTATCAGACTACTCACTAATTTGAGGAGAAAATGGAAAAAAGTGAATTTCGTGTGCTTATTAAGCATTATTTCTTGCGAAAAAAAACCATTACCGAGACCAAGGCTAAGCTTGATAAATACTATGGGGACTCTGCACCATCGATTTCAATGGTAAAAAAGTGGTTTACTGAATTTCGTTGTGGCCGTACAAGCACTGAAGATGCCGAACGTCCTGGACGCCCAGTTGAGGTCTCTACACCCGAAACAATCGAAAAAATTCACGATATGGTGTTGGCCGACCGAAGATTGAAAGTGCGAGAGATTGTGGAAGCCGTAGGGATCTCGCATGGCTCAGTGGTTTCAATTTGGAATGATCACTTGGGCATGAGAAAGCTTTCCGCGTTTGCTCACAGTCGACCACAAACGCAATCGTGTAACAACTTCACAGGAAGGTTTGGCGTTGTTTAATCGCAATATGGAGGAGTTTTTGCGCCGTTTTGTAACCGTGGACGAAACATGGATCCATCACAATACACCAGAGAACAAACAACAGTCAAAACAGTGGGTTTCTAAGGGTGAATCGGCGCCAAAGAAGGCCAAGGTGGGTTTGTCAGCCAATAAAGTTATGGCGACTGTTTTTTGGGATGCACGCGGGATAACCCACATTGACTACCTTCAAAAGGGAAGAACAATCAATGGGGAATATTATGCCAACTTATTGGACCGATTCAATGACGATTTGAAAAAAAACGACCTCATTTGGCCAAGAAAAAGTTCTTTTCCACCAAGACAATGCAAGGGTGCACACATGTGCAGTTGCCATGGCAAAAATCCATGAATTGGGCTATGAATTGCTCCCTCATCCACCCTATTCTCCAGATTTGGCTCCGAGCGACTACTTCTTGTTCCCAAACCTGAAGAAATGGCTTGGTGGAAAAAGATTTGACTCCAATGATGAAGTCATCTCGCAAACAAAGGCCTATTTTGAGGACCTCGACAAATCATTTTTTTTGGAAGGGATAAAAAAATTGGAGAAGCGTTGGACAAAGTGTATAGAGCTCAAGGGAGACTACGTTGAAAAATAAAATTATTTTTTTATCAAAAAATCTGTGTTTTAATCCAAAAGTCACGGACTTATTGATCCGACCTCGTAGGTAAGTGGTCCGTTATGATTTTATATCTATTTTCCCATAAGTACGGTTGATAATATGTCAGTGATAAAACGATTGCAAGGAACTCTTTATCGGTGACGGTGTAGCTTTTCTCGTGGTCATTTAATGTCCTTGAGGAGTGGCATACGGGTTGTCCTTCTTGTATTAATATCGCCCCTATAGCATAATTACTAGCGTCAGTATCAAGAGTGAATGATTTTTTAAAGTCTGGAAATTTTAAAATCGGGTGTCTCATAATATTAAGCTTAAGAGTCTCAAAAGCTTGGATATACTCAGGGTCATCGGTGTTAATCTTCCTGTCTTTTTTAAAATACTTAACCATGGGGCGTGCTATTTTGGAATAGTCTTTAACAAATTTTCTATAATACCCTGTAGCTCCTAGGAAGCCCTTTAACTGTTTTTCAGTTTTGGGAAGTGGGTATGCCTGAATGCATTGAATCTTATTTGGGTTAGGTTTCATGCCCTCCGCTGTTAGGACATGATCTAGGAACTCTGTGTTCCTCCTCATAAATGTGCATTTATCGAATTGTATTTTTAGGTTATGCTCAGCGAGTTTTTTTAATATCAATCTTAAAGCTTGAATGTGTTCTGTTAGGCTTGTTGAAAAGATTAAAATATCATCTAAATAGACGACATAACATTTATTAATATAATCCCTGAGTATCTTGTTCATTAATCTCTGAAACTTTGCCGTCGCGTTTTTTAACCCAAAGCATTCTAAGGTATTCGTAGAGGGCCTGGGGGGATACAAAAGTCGTTTTAGAGATATCATTCGGGTGAACTTTTATTTGGTGATAGCCTTTGGCGAGATCTATGGACGAAAAGTACTGGGCTCTCCCCAGTTCGTACAATATGCTATCTACATACATTGGGTAGGGGGTACTTATCATCAATGGTGATCTCGTTTAGTTTCTTGTAACCGACACATAAACGGAATTTCTGTTTTCCCGAATTATCTACCTTCTTTGCTACCACCACTATTGGTGAAGCGTACCTACTATTAGATTTTCGGATAATCCCTTGCCCTTGCATTTCTTCGATTTACATCCTTGCTATTCGTGTTGAGTTCAAAACAATCAAAGGTTGCTTCGTTCTCGGTAGAATATAGAGGTATACTGACATTATTTTTTAGAACTAGACACCTATTGTCAAAATCAAGGGTTTTGACGATTTTGCTAAGTAATTACATCCCTATTAGGATGTCGTAGGGTTTGTTCCCTAAGTTTCGCTTGTACCATCGTATGGCTAATCTGGGATCTAACTTAAACTCTACAGGAATATTTGTAATAATCCTGTCTACTTTTTCTGTAGTAACATTATTGATGGTGTTCAACCTCATATTAACCGTTTCGACAATTTTAAACTCCCTACAATCTACTCTGCTAGAGTTGATGATGCTCATCGTTGAGCCAGTGTCTATTAGTGCTATGTACTTATTTTTATCTATTATTATTTTTATAAGGATTTTATTACCGAGGCCTAGTTGAGAAAAAACGCTGGTTCTATGTTGTGAACCTCTTCGTTATTCATTTCTTCTTCTGCTTGCTCTTGGTCCTACATCCATGGGTTCCGGTTGTTGATTGTCATTTCGGAACTGACCTGACTGATTGAATGCTAGTTGCCTGGATTGACCTGATGTTCTATGTTGACCTGATCTAGAAGGATTTGACTGAGAGTTATTGTTTTGCCTATGCCGACCTGAATTTTTTCGATTTTGAATGTTCGAGTTATTCTGCCTATTCGAATTATTGTATGATTGGTATGTTTATTCCTTACGAAATGATTGTCTTGTTTATCGTGATTGGGTTTTGAATTATGTCCGTTACATTTGTCTTATATCATAAAGTCTCTGTCTATGTTATGTTGATCAAAGCCCACATAAGTGTACAAAATATTTTTTATTTGATGTAAATCGTAAAGATCTTTAGATCTTTTATTTCTCGTAACAAATTCCCTTAAACTATTTGTTTAATTCTATTAACTAAAATAATATGAAATGTTTTCTTGGCTTCACTAGGTTTCGTTTCGTATGTTGCGAAAGAATTTATTTCTTGAACTAACAATTCTATTTTATTACTAAGGTCTAATATTGAACTTACTCTGAGGTAATTTATTTTTCTAGATATGTTCTTGTGGTTGCTTGCTGGTCGAAAATGTTGTTTCAACAGGTCTTTTCTTCGGTCCATCCGCTCGGCTGGTTATTGAGAAGTTAGTCTTGGCTTTTCCCGTGATTTTTGTGTTGTAAATCGCCTCGCATAACTCCTACTTCACTGGATCTTCCATCGCATCTAAGTGTGTTCCAACTACACTTAAGAACTGCGTGAGTTCTTTTTGATTGCCATCAAATTGCTTGATATAAGAAATTTCTTTCATTACGAAGCACACACGGCTTTGTATGTTTGGTGCGCCTCGTGCAGCTAAAACTTCTATGGCTGCTGTGAGCCTTTCCATTAGTTGTTCGTTCATTTCCTGGCTGATAACTTTGTGCCAGAACTTATCTCTGCTATTCTTCTTCAGAATTTTGCTGTGATTTTCGTTCACACTAATTTATTTTTATTATGGGTCTGAATTTTAGTTTGGTTAATCACTGATTTTTAGTGTCACCAAAATTTTTATCAAACGGTTGTATTTCACTTTTCTACTAAGTCTTTAGAATTGTTTTCTTTATTTGCTTCGCGATTTTTCGGGCCGTTCACTTTTGGATTTTTTTTTTTAAAAAGATCCTACCGACTGCGCCACTGATATTTTTAGTCCCGGTTTCGCGGTAAAAAAATAAATTCTTTTACTCTTAGTACTACTTAATACACTGTTTGTGTTTGGCGTGTTTGCTAGTCCCTTTTGTTAGTTCTATATTATTAGCTCAGCTTTTTTTGGTGTGAGAAAGTTTCATTCTGGATACGTAACTTATACATCTTAAAGGAAAATAATCAAAAAAAAATTCTTCTTTTTATTGTACAAAAATGTTTCAATACAATCATAGTTTAAAGTGAACAATCAGTCTTTTACTTTTCTGATATAAGATTAAAAACAAGGTATTTCTCTAATAGAAAAGGGCAATTTATTAAAAAACTTTCCATATAGAACTAAACTTGTATAGAAACGAGAAAAAAGTGTTCCGTGTGGATTATACATTTGGGAATTTCTGCTCGGTATATTACCACTTCGTTTGAAAAACTCTCTCAAGACTTTAAAAACATATAAATGTCTGATTGGTAGAATTTGCAACGCTTTAAATAAAGGCCAACTTGCAACAAGTCGATTTTTATTAAATATAATTCTCATTAGATGTTTTTGGGCTATTAATAAAGACTTAAGTGTAATAGCATAAGCAGTTTTTCAAAAATCTTAGAAAAAGTGAAAAGAAGAGAAATAGGCCTATAATCCGAAACATTTCTTCTGTTTCCTTTTTTAAAGAGAGGTAAAACCTCACCACATTTCAAATGTTCAGGAAAACAAGCCTTTTCAACACTACGATTAGTTAAGACACTCAGTACATCCACTACATACAAGGCAATATGTTTTAGGAACACACTTGAAACACTCGTGCAAGAGTGATTTTTAAGAATATGTAAATTTGTCTCGAAGTTATCGGCTCAAAAACGAAGCGATTTGGTTGTATATAATCGACGGGTAAGCTTGAAGAAATGGAACAATCATAGTCTACAAATGTTTCAACATATGTTAAATTTGTTTGAGATGCTGAATAAGTCAGATTCAATAATTCTTTCAACTTCAATACTATCAATTTCAAAACGACTTCTATTCTTTTCTAAAATGATGTCAACTACTCTCTTGCAAATAGATCAGTGTAGTAGTTGTTATGAGTTTATTCTATATTTTGCACATGTGGGATGAAAAGTAACCTTGGGATTGAAAAAAATTTTTTTTAAATGTTTTTTTATTTTATTCAATATAGTCCTTATTCCAGCGATTTTCCAACTTCTTGGCCTCGTCCGAAAAGTGTTTTTCCGGAAGGTCTGCAAAATACTAATCCGCGGCGTCGATGATTTCCTCGCGTGAGCTGAATTTTTTATTGATGAGCCATCTTTTGAGGTTTGGGAAGAGATAATAGTCCGAGGGAGCCAAACCGGGCGAATACGGTGGATGCGACAGCAATTGGAGCCGTAAGTCATTGATTTTAGCCGTGGTTGCGATGCTCTTGTGCGCCGGCGCATTGCCTTGCAAAAACAAAATTTTTTTCGCTTCATGTGAGGCCGTTTTGTAGCGATTTCGGCCTTTAATCGCTCCAATAATGCACAGTAATACTGGCTGTTCATGGTTTTTCCTTTTTCGAGGTAGTCCACGAAGAGTATGCCACGACGATCCCAGGGACAGTCGTTCATTGATCTCCGCAGAGTATAGACGTGTTTCGGCTTTCGGTTGTGTAGTGATACCAACAGAAAAGAATTAGACAAAATTCATATAGGGCTCCAATTAGCCCAGAGGTAGTGTGCCCGGTTACCAAGTTAAAGGTTGCGGGTTCGACTCCGGGTCGAACAGACTTTTTTTTTTTTTTTGTTTTTTGTTCAATTAAAAAAAACAAAATAAATTGATAGTGAGTGTTAAGAATCATCACGCGATGGATTGTGAAGAGCGGTCCGTTATGCCAGTAACGGACAAATCAGGCGAGGCGTCAAGCGGTTCAAGCCAAACAGAACCGAAGACGAAGAGAAGGAGGGCGCTAAGACCAACTTCCACCTTAGCACAACGTCCCTCCCTACCAACTTCCACCGTAAAGCTGCTTGGTGGAGTGAGGGAAGGGGCGCACTCAACGTCATCAACTCCAGCAAATAATTGTCCCGGGAAAGTTACTGACGGTAACCCATTTTTCTCAGATCTACACCTGAGAGAGAACAGATTCGCTTCCTTGGTGCCAACCGAATCGGAAGATGAAGAAGAAGAAATGGCGTCTATAAGTAGTAGCATAAAAATGCTGCAACAAAGGGTACTGGCCATAAAAGAAAAACAAATGGTAAGAAGGAAGAGGGAAGAGCAACAGCAATCCCAGCAGCAACAGCAGACGCAGCTAGCTCAAAATCAGAGCCAACAACACCAAGCAAACACGATAGCACAGGTGATACACAAACAACAACAAAAACTTACAAACCACCAGCAAAAACAACAAGAGCAACCACAACAACGGCAACAGCAAAAACAGCAGCAGCCACAAAAACAGCAACAGCAAAAGCAGCAGCAGAAACAACAACAGCAGCAGCAAAAACAACAGCAGCAGCAACAACAACAGCAGCAGAAACAGCAAATTTCAAAACAAAGGGTTCCACCTATAAATACATTTAAGATGGAACTAAAGGAAACAATAGAACTATGTAAGTCGGCCATAGGCAATAATTTTTATATTAAAAGACTTAGCTTAGATAGGCACGCGATCCACTGTAATACAGTACAGTACCATAAAATTAAAAGTTTATTGAAGGATTCGACGACAGAGTTCTTCTCCTACACCCCGAAGGGGGAGAAGCTGCAGACAATGCTGCTGAGGGGGTTAGAACCGTCGACTAATCCGAAGGAGCTCCTTGCACTGCTGAAAGAGAAGGAGTGCGAAGGGCTCAAATTCGTGGGGGTCAAGCCATTTGTCACGGCTAGAGCCAAAAGGGAGAAGCGGAAACTGCCGTCCTTCCAACAGCAAACTGGATGGTCTAAGGAGTATAAAAGCCCTAGACTACCAGGTTGTTCACTGGGAAAAATTAAAGAGGAGCGAAAACATTTTACAATGTGTTCGCTGCCAAAGGTTCGGGCACGCCGCGTCGAACTGCGAAATGCAGCCCCGATGCGTGAAGTGTGGAAAGAACCACAAGTCAGAGGAATGTGCTCTAGGTAAGGACGGAGCGTCGGAAAAAAGCCAACTCTTTTGTGCTTTATGTAGGAACACGGGACACACCGCAAATTATCGGGGTTGTCCCAAATTCCAATACATCAAAAGAGTAAATCTGGCTCGGCAGCAGAAAGTGGAAGTTAAACGTCCACTCGTGCAGGCACAAATACCAGCCGTTACTTCCCAAGTTACCTACGCCCAAATGGCGGCAGGTAGGGGAACTACGGTACAACAAGCAAAGGTAGCTCCTCAGGCCCCAGCGCCTAGAGCACCTGAACCTGTACCTGACATGCTGGCTATCTTGCTCTCTATTCAGGGGCAGATGGCTCAGCTTTAAGCAACTTAAACCGACCCAATTCTATTCAAGGAGGTGGTGTTGCGATCTTTGTAAAAAAGGGACTGCGTTTCAAAAGAGTATACAGTCGTGTAGTACGTAGGTTTCAGGTGCTGGAAGCATGCATCATGTACATCCCTCTCCGTAGTGGAAAGCGGTTATACATGGTGTCTGGTTATGCATCTAAGGCTACTCAATCCACTTTATTCATCTCAGAGCTCGAGACACTGTTTCGATTCCTGAGGCTGGAATTGGAAGATAACTATTTTATTATCGGCGGAGATTTCAACGCCAAACATAGAGATTGGGGAAATAATAAACCAAATACTAGAGGGAATCTACTATTCAATTGGTGGAGTCAGCACAGTGTGATGTATCGATTCGGCCTCAAAACCACGGATAGTCCGTCGTTTCCCAGACACTGGTCCTATCTGGATCTTCTGCTGTTCGATTCACGAGTACAACTGACGTGCACTAACCAACAAACTACAAACTCTCTACGCACTTTCGTGTATGACAGTGACCATTGCGGTCTCAGCACCGAAATAACTGTTCCCAACGAAATTGCGGAATTGGATAAATTTGTGCAAAGGCATTCCTACAATTATAGTAGGGTGCGTTGGACACACTTCACCAGAACACTGACTAGAGCACTCTCCTCGAATTCGCTCTACCCACCGTCCGACAGAAATCTGTCAAACGAGGAGATTGATAGGTATCTTAGACTAATGGACGAGACAATTAAACGAACAATGGACAAAACGATACCTCGGTATCAACACACTGACGACGAAGACTTATTCCGCAATGCAACTATTGACGCACTGCACCGACAAAAAAGTAGGCTGCTGTCAAGACTAAAAACCTTGTACAGACAGTTTACTGACAGACATAACCCGGAGATCATGACATTGAAGTCGTCGATTAAAAACCTCCAGATATTAATAAAAGAAAATTACAGAAATTCTGTAAGTTTGTATTGGAACAACAAAATTCGGGCTGTAAACACCAGCAACCCGAATATGTTCCCGCAAATAAATAAAATATTTCGAAAAAATAATCAAAACGACCTTCCATGTCTCAAATCGCCCGAACGACGAACAACGGACAAATATCTATCTAAATGAGGCAGTTGATGATGACAACTTCTTTGTGATCGAGGATCCGCAGGAAAAGGTAGAGGCTATAGGAGCGACTTTCCAGGAAGTGTACAAGGCGAATGACATCATTGGCCCGAACCACGACTTGGAGAGTCGAGTCCTTGTGCACAATTCCTGCCTTCGAAATGAAATTGCGAATTGCCGATTCGAGAGCTCGGGTTTCACCCAGTTCAGTGACGAGAATATGGCAAATAATGTCATCACCAACGAAAGGGTATTACCACCATTCATTTCGAAGGAAGAGCTCCAAACGACCTTCGAATCACTTAGAAGTAAGAAATCAGTGGGAACCGATGAAATACCGAACATTGTGCTTCGACATCTCCCACTATAAGCGGTGGACATTTATACCACCCTGTTTAATAATGCAATGAATAATGCACATTATCGAGCGCGTTGGAAAACTGCGGTGGTACATCCCATTCCCAAAAGGAATAAAGATACTTCCAATCCGGCGAATCTCCGCTCGATCAGTCTTCTTCCAAACATCAGTAAGGTTTTCGAGAAGGTGATCAATAGAGTCCTGACTAAGTGGGTTGAGGACAAACATATAGTTCCGGATAATCAATTCGGTTTCAAGGCTGGGCATGATATCATTCATGCTGCGTCTAAACTGGTTTCTGATATCCAATAGAACAAAGGCAAGAAACAGTGCACTGGTGCCTGCCTGATTGACTTGGAAAAAGCCTTCGACACAGTATGGTTAGAGGGACTCTTCTTCAAGCTGGACAGGTTGGGCATTAGTAAACCACTGCTGTATATTCTTTTTGATATGCTCTCCAGTAGACAGTTCATCGTGAAAAATGGCGATGTGACTTCTGCTGGAACATTTAACATTAAAATCGGTCTGCAACAAGGTGCGGTAAATTCGCCGATCCTATTCAACATTTACACAAGTGATCTGATAGGTTCACTTCACCATGCCATAGCGTACGCAGACGACTTAATCGCGTACAGATCAGGTCCAAAGGTTGAGGTCATTAATACACTTTTGCAACGTGACTTCGACAAAATTAAACGATATTGCGGCGACTGGAAGTTGAAAATCAACTTTCAGAAGTCGGAAACCATTTTGTTTAGGACGCCTTTGTCTGGGGCCTCTAGGGATACCAGAAAGAATTGGCGGAAGTTTTCGATCGTGGGACAGCACGGGCAGCCACTTGCTTGTCAAAATGTAGTCAGGTACCTTGGGATCTGGCTAGACCAATATCTGTATTTTAACAAACATATAGATGTTGCTCTGGGCAGAGCCAAAGGTGCTTTCGCCCTTACAAGGAGACTGTTTTATAACAGCCAACTCGATGCGAGGGTGAAGGTGATCTGCTACATGGCCCTTATCCGGCCCATGCTAGTATTTGGAAGTCCCGTGTGGTTCAACGTGAGAGCAAGTTTATTGGAAAAGATTCGGGTATTTGAGAGGGCTTGCCTTAGGGCTTGTCTTCGGTTATACAGAACACCAGAGTCTGAGTACATAAAATTCTATCGCAATGAGGTCTTTTACAATAGGGCGAACCTAGTAAGAGTGGACAATTTTGTTATTAAGTTGACTCGAAGGCACATTGCAAGAACAATGACATCGTCGAACAACCTGATCTCTGGGGCTTACTACCCTAATTATATGTATCACGAGAGAGTTCGCTTTGACGGCTTTATTCCTCCAGAAGCATTCCTCTACTTAGATAGTAAAGGTCTGATCCAGGACAGATTGGCGGTGCCGCTAATCTTCCACGTCGCTCGAACAGCTGCGGACAGGCGACTCAACTACGACAGAGACGTCGCACACGGCAGTGCGGAGCGTCTCCGGTTCAGTAGAGCGGTAGGGAGTCGCGACATGAGGGATGTTGCTCAGCAGCACCAACAATTTTGGTGGCTTTTTGAAGGAGAGGATGCTTCGTCGTCGAATTCCTCCAATACTTGATAGCTTCATGTGAAGCAAAGTGGGTCGCCTAATTCTTTTTTAGCCATGGCCGGCTTACATAGTTTTAAGTATGAGTAAGTTAGATTTAAGAAAAAAATATATATATAAAAACAAAAAAAAAAATAATAACAATAAAAAATTAAAAAAAACAACGACATATATATTTATATATATATATACAATATACATATATATATATATATATTTAGTATATATATATTATGTGTGTATATATATGTGTATATATATGTATTAGATGTATGTAAGTAGGTTAATTAGATTAAAATTTATTTGTAGGTAGTTTGTAGGATTTTAGTTTTAGTTTTATAATAGAATAGAAAAAAAAGTCATGTTACTAAGTTTTTTTTTTGTAAAAAATGTAAATAGAAATAGTATATTATAGTAGTAATGTACGTCGAAAGACATAATTTAAGTGTTAGGTTTAACTTAGAGTGCCCGCATGGGGCCAGTAAGTTAGAATAAGATAATTTTAAGTTAATTAAGCTAACTTTTAAGCATTTTTTTGTCTAGCAAGTAAGAGTAAATTAAGTGAAATAATAAAAATGCATATAAACTGAAAAACTGAATGACGATCCCAGGAAACCGATGCCATAACCTTTCCGACCCATCGAGCCTCCCTCGGCCGCTTCGGAGCACTCGTGTCGGCTTCAGTCCATTGCCGGGCACTCATTCTGTTTTCTGGTGTGTAATATTGGATCCAAGTTTAATCAACAGTTACCAATCGACCCGAAAAGTCCGCCCGATTTCGCTTCACCAAGTCCAAACACTCATTCGAATTGCTCTCGCGTTCGTATTTTTGGTCATTGACAATATTGACCAAAATATGGCGTGTGCGCTCAGTACTAATCTTTATGGTATCTGCTAGCTAGCGCACCTTCACTTTCCGGTCAGCCAACATGTATTTGTGTATTTATTCATGTATTTTTTTGACATTGTCCTCTGTAACCGCATCGGAGGGCCTGCCGCTACGGACTTGATCGGTAGTGGAGTTGCAGCCACCACGAAACTCTCGAAACCAATATTTGACGGTGTAATCTGACGGAGCATTAGCCCCATAATATTTATCCAACTTTTCTCTTGTTTCCTTCGCCGTTTTGCCTCTCAAAAAATAATGTTTTATGAGAGAACGAAAATCGTTTTTGTCCATACTCAACATGATGCCAAACACGTCAACAACAATCAGCTGTCAAAACAAACATGTCTGCCTAAATATGAACGGACTTCAATTCACCATAACCTTTTTTGTAGTAGCAGCGCATTCTGGCGGTCAAGGAGGTTACTTTTCACCCTATACAGTCATATTGTTTTTTTAAGTTTTATATTATTGGGATGTTTTTTACATTTTAAACTTATCTTTTTTTTCTTTCTTATCTGATTAAGAAAATTGTTACTCAACCAGGGTTTTAAACGTTTCTTGTTATTCGATTTTTGTTTCACCAAGAAAGTACAAAACTTAATGTGGCTTTGTAAAATGTTAGTAAATATACCAAAAGCAATGGAAGGATTACTTTCGAAATAAACCGACTCCCAGAATTCATATGTTAAACATTCTTTCAATAGTTTGAAATCCACGCACTTTTTCAATGTTGCGGATAAGGGGTGAGTAAATTAATTGAGGGCAATCATTCTATGATCTGAAAGTTTCATATTATAGACTTCACCACTAAAAATGTTTTTGTTATTGTTATGAGATCTAATAAAAATATGATCAATGCAACACTTGGTAAAATCGGTTACACGGGTTGGTTCGTTCATACGACTCTTAACACCATTAGAAGCCGTATCTTTATCTAATTCATTAAGTACGTCAATATTAATATCTCCTAAGATAATTAAATTTGTTGCCTTAATTGCATTTAAAATGTTACTACATTCATCAATGAAAATACTTTTACTTATTTCGTGTAGTCTATCTATGCACAGAATATTGTTATACATAGTTATTCTCATATTCAAACGACAATTTTGATAAATCAGCGCTGGTCAATTTTAAACTACAGCACTTTAAATCTAACACAACTAACAAAGACATCTACACCACCAGCAGAGTATAACCCGGTATATTATAGAGACTAATTTCATTTTCATAAATCCAAGACTACCATATAACGACAGGTAGATTAACCATCGACTCAACATGAGCTACGAGAACAGAAAAAATTGTTCTCATGCGGCGTATGTATAGAGGACTCTTTTAAAATTCCTGTAGTGCTAATCGAAATTTATTAACATAGCACACATTTGACGCCAGAATTACCTGAGTTATTGCTATTCCAACAAGTTTAAAACCATCAATGCAGTACTAACTACGATTGCGTTAATACAGAGAGTTCAAACTTTTGTGGGTGATAGATTTTCGTGATACAAAAATATTAAATTGCTTGACAGGGCGGCACTCCCCTTAAAGTAACAGGGTTATGGAAACATGATGAACTGTTCTCAAAATTAGTCTCTTTTTAAAAAAGGAAAAAATGTGTCTATTTTTGGTTTTTTTTCAAAAATTTGTTAGTCAGAAATGTATTTTGCTTTAGTGGTTAAAACTGGTTGCAAGCGCTTAGCAATGTTATCCAATGAGATGGAAAAGAAGTTCTCGTTTTTGGTGACAAGATCGGATTAGAAGGTAATCCGATGGTGTAATAGCAGGAGCATATGATGGCCGGAGTTTTACGTTATCGTGATGAAAAACTACGCCCTTTCTGTTCGCCAGAAATTTCTTTTGCCATGAATTTCTTTGTTCAAAAAATCAAGCTGAATACAATAACGATTAGCATTTACCGTTTTATTTTGTTTAACCATAGTATAAAGTATACCAGAGCTTCGTGGTTCTACCAGGGCCACATCTTTACCTCCTCCAAATCCACACCAGCTATTGATGTTGATGAGGAGTTTAAATATAGGTTCTTTTCCTTGGCTTTACCAAAACCTTTTCTTTTTGACCATTTTCGGATTAAATTGTCATAAATTTAAATAGGATACGAAATATCAAAAACCATTGGAGAATACAAAACGTTCTCTTTATCTGGAAGTTCTTGCTGTAACCCATCGGTCGCACCAATTTCGGCCGCTCTTTTCGTTTAGTTAAAGCTCACATCAGCTGTAAAAAACAACAAAAACCAACAGAGCTTGTGAATATATAAGCGAAAAAACAATCTCACTTTCTTAAAATAAATACTGGTACTCGTAACTATACTGTAACTGATCATTCTGTATCAGACTTCGCGGCATACATAGATGAAAAATTTTCCGGATTTTGGCCGCTCCAAAAACCGCTTTACACTGATTGCCCCTTCCTATCAACCAATTGTACATTTTACCCATGCACGTCATTCATATTACATACACATGCATAGTGAACTTATCACCCCTATTATGATTAGCGCGTTGAACGTTCGCCGCGAATCGAACTCCCTGGCGAATTACTGCTGTCGCCATATTACGGTTGGCAAATTTTCTCATTCGCCTTTGAAAAATATGTTGCCAACCAAACGTCATAAAATGACATTTGGAAAATTTCAAAAATATTAATTACTTTGGTTTGATTTTTGTGGGTTAACCCTAGAAAACTATGGTTCGTCGATTCGACGAACATATTTTTTATTTCTTAAATTTCTCTCTTCCTTTTTCCGCGATCTTCGTATAGCTCTAGACATCCAGGAGTTCTTGTTGTGTGCAGACGCTTAAAGATTTGTGAGCTCAGGTAATGGTAGTTTTGAGGTAAAAATAATGCGATCGTTCGTCGCAACGACGAACTTAATGTAACTTTGAGCGTTCCAGTAAATTTTTTTAATGTGAAAGTATTTGTGAACTACAGTTTCAGAATGGCTTCTCAATTTGTAATATCGGCTGAGGAAATTGAAAAAATAATATCAGCTTGTGACGATGACGAGGATTTAAATAAAAGCGAGTGTGAAAGTGATGTGGATAACAATGTAGAAGAAAAGGAAAAAGAAGAGGAAGAAAAAGACTCAGACTGGGAAAATTTTAATGATGAAGAAAGCACGGAAGAAGATGCTGAAGACAACATACCATGAAGTTTGCTTGGAGAATACCAATGATCTAAAATAATTTCTGTTCCTATGGATGACAAAAAAACACCAAAGCTACCGTTATGCGGCAAAAATTCTTCATAAAGCGCGAGGTCCTACAAGAACAGTTAAAACATTGACGGACCCACTTTTGTGCTTTCAAAGTTTTTTTATGAATGAGATTGTTGAAGAAATTGTTAAGTGGACAAATGTCGAAATCGACATCAAAAGGACCAATTATAAAACATCAATTTCCACTATAAAATTAACGGAGGTTGATGGAATAAACGTTTTGTTGGGAATTTTTGTACCTTCTGCCGCTCTAAAAGATAACCATCTTACTGTACTATACATATTCGGGAAGTAGATATAATTCGGCAATGACCAAGGACGATTCAAATTTCTGATAAATTGTTTGCGATTTGATGATAAATCGATAAGAAGTAATATTATTTCTAATAAGTTTGCGTTAATAAGGAACTTGTGGGAAATGTTTATTCAGAAATGTAGCCAAAACAATACTCCTGGCCACCTACTTAGCATTTGATGAAAAACTTTTGGCATTTTCGGTTTGAAAATAATTATGCTTTGTGATAGTGGAACTAAATATACATGTAGTAGATGCAATGCCATATCTTGGAAAAGGCACGAATACTGGGAACTTACCGCTGGGAGAATATTGTGTAAAAGAACTTACCAAAACTGTCCACGGTACAAATCGAAATATCACAATGAACAATTGGTTCACGTCTGTTTAACTCGCTAAGACGCTGCTCCGTTTACCGTACAAATTAACTCTCGTGGGAACACTGCGTTCTAATAAAAGAGAAATCCCAAATGAAATGAAGAAATCAAGATCTCGCAAATGTGGAACGTCAATGTTTTGCTATGACAAAGACCTAACACTTCTATCATATAAGCCGAAACCCAATAAAATGGTATACTTGCTTTCGTCCTGCAACGAGGAAGGAACAGTTAACATGCATCCGGGAGAATCTCATATGATTGCATTTTACAATCAAACAAAAGGAGGCGTCGACAAATTTGACCAAATGTGTAGTAACATGTCTTGTTCCCGAATGACGAATAGGTAGCCTATGTGCATGTTCTATGGAATGTTGAATATGACATTCCTAAATAGTTATGTTATCTACACTCATAATGTCGTCTCCCAAATTTTAAAGCCTTAAAACGAAGAGACTTTATGAAGAAGCTGCATTCTAGTCTCGTTACACAGTGGATGAAGAAAAGACTAAAGCTTCCCACTTTGCACTCCGAACTCAGGGCTAATATTCCACTGAATAGTGATGACAACGAACAACTTTTAACACAGCACAGCACAGCACAGCACAGTTGAAAAAAGCCCGAAAAAAAGGAAGATCTGGAAAATCTTAGTCAAAATTGCGGCGAATGACTAAGTCCAAATATGCAAAATGCAAAACAAATGTATGTGGAGAACACAATATTGATATTTGCACCAAGTGTACAAATTAATTTTTTTTTTCTGCTATTGTTACAATATTTTTTGTTGTTTTTTTATGAATTAATCTTTATGCTCCTGTTATTTTACAATATACGAGTATTAATATTTTTATTTATTTTCATAAAAACTAAAAAGAGATCTCATATACCATATATGATGTTCCTAGAGAAAATAAAGAAATAAAGGCTTAAATGTGTATAATATAAAAGAACAAAATTGAGTTTTATTACAAAGATGAGTAGAAGATAATAAATAATTCACAGTTACGAGAATTTGTGAATAAATTTTTCTATAAATTGAATTTAAACTTTTGCGTCGTTGATTCGACGAATGATTAGCCTTAATTATAAAAAAATATGATTAGTCTTCTAGGGTTAAAGTAAATTTAAATAATAAAACATGATACCTACCTCAGCAGTGTTGATTTTGATTTATTTTTTGACGACAATTATGAAGACGACAGGGCAATACAGATGTGCAGAATGCGAAGAAAAATCCGGGATAGTGCTAATCCTTCAGAAATTCCAGATCATTTGTGAGTACTTGAACATTCTAAATAAAAAATAACTTATGTCCTCATTTTCAGATTTATCTTTTATTTTCGGTTGAATAAGGATGCATTTGTTTTTGTTTTGAGCCAAATTCGAGACCAATTTCGTTCCACCCACACGTCTGCAATTTCCCCATTACACTTATTTGTGCCCTTCGGTTTTTCGGTAGTGATAGACTTGTGTGGGAAAAGATTTTGATTTGGGGCTAGCGCAAAGTACGGTCTCGATTGTTTTAACTGAAGTGATTCAAGTGCTTGAAGCAAAAAATTGCCCGGCTTGGATCAAAGTCAACATGCCCGAAAGAGAAAAACAAGAGGCTGTTATTACTTTTTCAGGATGGCCAGATTACCTGGAATAATCAAATATGTGGATGGAACAGATATCGAAATTGCTTCACCGGCTCAGCTACGCCAACTGTATTTAAATCGTAAGGAGTATTACAGTTTAAATGCGATGATAGTGAGTTTTTCTATTTTTAAGTTTAGTTTGGTTTTTTAAATTTATTTTATATGCCGGAAATAACTGTGACCACAATATAAACATCCACTACGTCGATGCCAGATATCCCGGTTCCACACACGATGCTTTTCTGTAGAACAACAGCGAGTTAAAAGTGGTCTTGGAAAGATGGTCCCAAAATGGAGAGAGGACAATGTATCTAGGTGTGTATTATGTTCTTCGCTTTCTGGAAATCAAATTAACATTTGTATTTTTATTAGATTTTAGGAGACTCCGGTTAACCTCTTCTACCTTATTTGCTTACTGCGTTCAGAAATGCAAATTCGGAAACTAGAGAGGCACATTTCAACAAATTCCATTCAAAGGCAAGAAATATTGTGAGAGAACGATTGGAGTTTTGAAAAGACGCTATAGATGCCTTCTACATGAACGAAACTTGGACTATACTCCGAGAAAGGCCACAAGCATAGTGAACGTGTGTTGTGCCTTGCACAATGTTTGTCGCAGTTACAGCGTAACAGAGCCTGAAATAATGGAGGAAGAAAACTTGACAGCGGTTTTTCTCAAAAATTTTCTTTTTCTGTTCTTTTTTCCTTGCGTTTGATTAACTCTAGCTTTTCTTTCTCTCATATCTAGCCATTTCCGCTAAGTGGTTTTCAATGGATTTACAAACTGCTAGGAGCAGTTATATTTGTTTCACTCACGGTTCTGCTACGTCTTGGCCCGAGAGTTTGTTATAGAGGTTTTTGCACAACTTCTTCAGTTCCGCTCAAAAGCTCTGATACTTGAGGCGAAATGTGCAAGCTTGACCCGAAGCATTTACCTGCTGCGCTTACAGCTTGTTGTATGCTGAGCAGCTCATCTACTGCCTGTTCCAGGGGAGATAAAGAAACCTGTGTATAAGGTCCTCCTCCCGCTGTCACTACATTCTTTTTATTGGACGCAATTTTTTTTTAAGCTTGAACTTATAATCCAGCCAAACCTTAAACATTTTTTAATATCTCACTTCAACAATTTTTTAAACTGATCTTAATTTCTGCCACTTTTTTCCCTCACGTGTTGGCGGTTCTAAGAAGTTGAGCTCAACCGCGAACTCATCCTAATACTCCTTCTCATTGCGGTTGGAGTAGCCAAACGCTCCTATGCCTTTAGCCATGTCAGGGTTCGATCCCATCAGTTGAACAAGTTTTGCCAACTGGTCCGTATTTGTTCTCTTAAAATATAAAACTAATAAAAAACCATTTCCACTATTAATACTTTTTTGGATTTATCATTTTCTATCACAAATTTTCGAAAATATAAAAAAAAAACAAATACACAACTATAGCGGCTTATCGTTCGCCTTCCTTTTAATAGAATATTTCGAATTTACAATTCGTTAAATTTTTGAGGTTTGAGGCGAACTTAAGTTTATTAATTCGCTAACCATACTACCAAACAGTCACATTCGCCAACTTTTTCGTTCGACTCGCTAATCGTAATAAGGGATATACGTAAAAAAACAAAATTTGTGACCTTTGACTTCGGATACAAAACAATGCACAAGCAGGATCGATGCATTGTAATGACGTACGAGGGGCGTTCAATATATTCTCGGTATCGATATGAAGGAAAATGCGAATTCAATTTAAATTGTTTTTATTTTTCAATATAATCTCCCCTAACATCAATGCACTTGTTACATCTTGAGATAAACTTTTTTAAACCCTCAAAAAAATAAATTTCCTCTTTCTCTGCAAAATACCGACTTGAGTTCTTCATCATCCGAAAATCTTTTTCCACGAAGACATTTTTTCAAATCCGGAAACAGGAAATAATCACTAGGGGCAAGGTCTGGACTATAGGGTGGGTATTGGATTTCTTCGAAACCACAATCTCGCGCAGCAGCCTTGGAAACTCGCGCCGTGTGAACAGGAGCGTTGTCATGAAGAAGCAACACACCCGCTGCGAGTTTACCCCGTCTTTTCTTTTTAATTTCCTCCCGCAAATTATGCAAAGTCGAAGCGTAGGATGTGGCGTTGATTTTTTCACCTTTTTTTTTGTACTCAATGAGCAAGATTCCCTTTGAGTCCCAAAAAACTGTGGCCATGAGCTTCCCGGCAGACGACAGACTTCTTCGGGGGTCTGTTCCTTTTTTATGCCACTGCATGGACTCTTGTTTGCTTTCAGGGTCATAGTGGTGGACCCATGTTTCGTCCCCAGTAACAATTCGATCCATAACACCGTCCGCGTTCACTTTTTTCTGAGGCGCTGTGAGCATTCGTGGCACCCACCTTGCACTGACCTTTGAAAGGTTAAGATGGTCATGAAGAATGGTGTGAATGGTACCAATTGAAAGCTTGGTGATCTCTGCCATCATTTTCACCTTTATTCGGGCATCCTCAAGAACAAGTTTTTCGACTTCTTTGATGCTTTCTCCCGTACAAGCAGTAGCCGGGGCGCCGGAGCGGGGGTCGTCTTCAATGCTCTCTCTGCCTCTCTTGAACTCACTTGACCACTTTTGCACAGTTGATAATGAAGGTGCGGAACCCTGGTAAACAGCCACCATCTCTTCATGAATAGTTTTTTGACTTTTTCCTTGCTTAGTGAGAAATTTAATTACAGCGCGATGCTCAATTTTCACCATCATCGTCTCAGTTGCCATTATGATTCTGTTTAACTAGAGATAAAACGCGAATTAATAATCACATTTATATGAAATTTTACATGAATGCACTAAAATAATAGTATTACCTGATAAATAAGTCAATTTATATATACAACCACAGCTTCATCCCGATATCCAGAATATGTTGAACGCCCCTCGTATTTAAGACTTATACAAAAATCCAGCTTGTTGGGAATTAATGCAAACTGGCATGTCTATTTTTTCTGGACTAATGGGTCTCTACGAAATTTTAGCAATTGCTTTCACCTCGATATAAAACCATTCCTTTTTGTCAAAGCAAAGAAAATATGGAAAGCTACGGCTACTAAGACATCAAACATGATTTTTTGGAAAAGAGTTCAACACCCTCGTTCAGTGGTTTTAGTTCTCTGTATGTACTACATACCATATGTATGTACATAGTACAATGCATTTAAAAAAAAAACCAATAAAACTGAATAGATTGTGGAGTGGCGTAGTTAGACAAGTTTTAACTATGTATATAAACACCGAGTTTTTGTTAGCAATAATTATTCTCTCAGTTTGACTGTTAAATTACTGCTATAAATATATATATTGCTTATATATTTAAATCAGAGAGCCCGCAAAAAGTCCGTAAGTCGAATAAGATAATTTGAGGAGTTGCATGGTTTTTGGTGGTCACGATAATTCATGAAAGCTTTACCTGAAATCGAAAAACCGAATATTTTCTATTAGTACCCGAGTATAGCTCGTGATTGAACGAAATTTAAACTTTCGGCAGAGTTGCATCCAAAAACGTACCATTTTCGGTCAAATCTACACCACACCGTTCAATCACTAGGGAATTCCATCTGGAAGAAGTGTTCAGAATTTCAAAAAAATCGGTAGATTAGTTTTTGAAAAATCATGTCCACCGACATCAAAAACAGAGTTTCTATGAAACTTCCATTGGTCCTTAGTGATTGGAACTGCATTTGTTTTTTTTTAATTTATCATCATGGCACTCTTCAGACTCTGTCATATCTAGCTGTTTCTCCAAAGCCTCACATATAAAGATAACTCGACCCTTAAAAAGCGAGAAAAACCAACAAACAATTGCTAAGCAGATATACCTGCGACGCACCTGTTTGATTATATATATTGAAATTCATGTCTAAGGCCCTCTCTCTCTTAGAGTAAAACTCCGATTGACTTGGAACTTTGAGAAAATATTCTTGATATATTGTACTATTAGATAAAGGATTTATTGAAATTTCCAAACCCATGTAACCCTTTAAGTTAGCTAAGCTAGTTTTTAAATATTATTCGTCTACATTTAAATGCTAAACAGTTGATTAGGAATGCATTGAAAATGAAAGTCTTCACCGTCTGCTACAAGAAGTTCTGTGTTAAAAACTCGGCCAATACCAAAAAGAAGATAAAGTAATCGATTTTTCAGGCTCTCTCGATAGATCATGGGAAACCTCCGAATGTAAAATCAACTTCCTTTGAAAAAGTCCATAATTCTTCCTACATTTGGATTTATCAGAATATCGTACGTCCTCTCTTTTTTTTATAAAATCAGGGGGGAAAGAAAGAGAGGTACCGATGAACGTGGGTTTTAAATATTTGAATGTTATAACGACAAGGAAATACAGAGCTAGACAGGGCATTCCATAAGCGAGTTGTACGACTTAAGAACGAATCACGATACTTTCGAGTACGTCTGGGCTTGAGGTGTACTGATGAGCATTCATAGTGAGACGGGTGTTCAGAAACGTTCAGTAGATGAAACAATCAAAAGTAATTTTCCAAATGCTTCCGAAGGCTTAAAAGACATTGTTCGGTTTCCCAATCAAGCGGCAAACATTATTCATGTCTGTGGCACAAAAACCTCAGACCACGAGCACCGTCAACTTTAACAAAGTATCTACTTGGAGGAAGCAACAGAAATCGAAGTTTACAAAACATTGTGCCATCTAAGTAACAAAAAAGGAGCAGATAACATCTGACCTGTTGATCTCAACATTAATGTCATGTGTCTCACACCGATAATCACGAAGGTTATAAATCGTAGTTTGTGTCAGTGTTATATGCCAAAACTAATGAAAACATCAATACTTCTCCCAATATACAAGGGAGGGAGAAAAAAAGACACGGAGAATTACAGACCGATTTCAATCATGCCAGCGGTTGAAACATGCCTAGAAGAAGTAGTTGTTAATCGTGTTAATTGTTTTATGTCGAAGCATAAAGTGATTCACCCTAATCAATTGGCTTTCAAAAATGCAAGAGCACCCAATTATTGCTGGGGGAGTTTACCAATGTGGTCAATGCTGGACTGTATAATCATCACGTACTTGTGCTTTTTATAGACTTCAGCAAAGCGTTTGACACATTGAAACATGAAAAGCTGATGGAAAGTGTCAAGAAACTAGGACTGAGAGGAGTGCTGACAAACTGGCTCATAACAAGCTATCTGACTGAAAGTGTAATCCAAGTCAAAGTATCTGACATATTAAGCAAAAAAAGAACAAGTAAATACAGTGTGCCACAAGGTTCCAAATTGGCCTCATTTTATTCATTCTATTCACGAACGAACTATGTACTAAGTACTAAGCACTGCTTATGCCTATGCTAATGACATTGCAATCATCGTAAAACACAAAGACTTACACTTAGCCGTGAAGATATTGCAAGACGAATTCAACGCTTTATCTGAATGGTGTCCTGATAAGAATCTGGTGATAAATGCAAACAAAACAAAGGTGATGCATATTCGGACGCCATCAAAGCTAACAGAAAATATTGAAATTTTTCATCGCAATAGTAGGTGCCCAGTACTAAGAAGCAGTAACACAATTGAGGTAGTCAAAACCATTAAATATCTTGGTGTTACCATCGACTTAAAAGCGCTATCTTTGTTACACCAAGTGTTACTCACATATGCAGGTACAAAAGTAAGTGTTGTACTCGTTGGCAGAGTCTCGCATTATATATGGGATTCGGGCCTGGGGAAACGCAGCAAATTCCCACCTAGAGAAGATATCTAACTCCCAACATCGTCCTATTAAAATAATTAGTTATAGACGTCAAGACAATCTTCGAGATGACAACACTTCTAAGCTACATGGACGACCAACGATTTATACAACACAACAGTCACACACAAAACACCAGAAGACGAGCACAAGGGATGCTAGAAGTTCCGGCAGCTTACAACTCATATGGAGACAGAGAATTAGTATTAGCATTAAAATTAGTAAATTCGCTCCCACCGTTTTTGAAAGTCATTCCAAATTTTAAAAAGGGAAAGAAAAAGTTAAAAAATCATTTCATTGAATCTTATTGTGTGAACTGGAGACTTACATTAGTATTTTAACACCACCAAAAGAATTTCAATTTAAAACAAAAATTGGAATAACCATTGTTAACTTAAATATTTTCAATTTAGACACTTCCAAACTTTATCTACTTGTATCCAACCGCCTGCAGATAAGTACTCTGCTTTGCAGGTAAAACGTAAATCAAAATTGTTTGTGCAAAAAAGGTTAAACGTTTGAAAGGGCGGTGGTGGGAATAGCAATAAAACAGAGTGAGACACGAGACGTTACGTTGGTGTTCGAGGGTGTCCATTACTGAGTGATATTGATATCACCTATGAGTTTTATTGCACGGTTTTGAAACCCATCTTGCAGGTGCAGAGGTGTTGCAGTAACACCTAACCAGCTGTGGGCATTGTACTCCAGTTTTGGGCGTATGAATGCCTGATATATTGATATATTTCCCTGAGGGGGGAAATATTTCTTACATCGCTTGACGAAACGTAGACATCTCGTAGCTTTTTTGACGAGATCGAATATGTGATCATTCCAACGTAAGTTGTCACTGACACACATACCGAGAATGGAAAGTCTTTCGGTTTCGACGATGTAAGTGCCATTCATGAATAATAGCTGCGTATACAAATTTCCCTTTAACGACAGCAAACAGCATTGTGTTTTGGAAGCATTTTGTTGTCTTGATAGTTTCCCAATTAGATATGCTGTTAATATCGGAATTTAATGAACTTACCATACGCTGCCGTTGCCGTTCTACAGCCGAAGGGGACGTAAGTCGGGGAACGAATATGAAAAGCAGAGAGTACGTCATCAGCAAAGGAATATGCTGGATTAGAAGCAGCAGACAAGAGATCATTAATGGAAATTAAGAAGAGTGTCGGAGACAGAACGGAGCCCTGTGGCACACCAGCATTTATTTTGTGAATATCAAACTTGAAACCATCCAAGACAACATGAATTAAACGTTCCGAAAGGTAATTTCTAATCCATTGAAGAAGAGAGTCATCGAACCCAAAAGCACGCATTTTCGATAAAAGAGCCTGATGGAAAACTCTGTCAAATGCCTTAGAAATATCAAGTGCAACTAACTTGCTTTCGCCAAACTGATGTACGCTTTGGTTCCACTTTTCGGTGAGACATGCCATCAAATCACCAGTGGACCTGTTGCTACGAAAAGCGTACTGCTTTGAGAAGTTTTCGCGTTTCGAGATATTTCGTGAGCTGACAGTTTATCAGCGTTTCCACGAGCCTGGAATGAAGGGACTTAAGCGCAATGGGCCTTTAGGAAGAGGGAGAAGACTCGACTTTATTAGTCACGGGCTAGACAAGTGCTGTTCTCCATCTGCTCGGAAAGACTCCTAAAGAGTAGGATTGATGAAAAAGCTTACGCAATGGTTGTGCCAGCGAGGAAGAGCACCTCTTCAGAAGGAGGGGAGATATACCATCTGGACCAGCGGATTTATGCATGTTGAGATCTTTAAGTACTCTTGCTACTCCACGAGTGCGAAAGTGGATTTGTCCCATTGAAGATTCGACGCACTCAACTGTAGGCGGGGGCTAAGCACAATCTGGAAGTGTTGAACTGGCCGCAAAGCGTGCTGCAAGCGGATTAGCTTTTCTCCAAAGAGCTGACAGCTAAAATGCCATTATAACTTAGCGTTGAAATAGAGAATGAGGCAGAATTTCTAATATTTTTGACGATCTCTTGATCTGCACAAAATAGCAAGGCGAAATACGGTGAGCAAGATGTACTAGCTTGATCCATCACAGGCTTTTGTGCCAACAATATTTATTTATTACATGTTTTAGCTAAAAGTGATGTGGTTTCAGTGGTATCGGGTGTTGTCTTCCCTGTGATTTATCTTACGATGAAAATAGTTGTCTAATCGTACACTTTGACAATGACCAATGCATTTGAGCAAGTCATTTATTAATGAATATCTTTTGTACCAAATACGAGTACTCTTTAAATAATTCAATAAAACATTCGCGTTGCAGATATTGGAGTCAATTACGTGGGAAATTGTTGTCGCGAAATAAGTTGTCATGATATTTGTATGTACATCTGGTTCCTTTATGTTTTGACTTGATCTTTGACAGAAAGTACGCATTTATAGTTCCCGTTTACCATGCCACAGCTTGTTCTTGAGTGAACTGACATCAAAAATATCCAACTGATAAATGATCAATTCTGCAGCTCTCTTACTTCCTCTCGATGACTGTTTGATATCGCTTTATCTGATTCTTTATAAAATCATGTTTTATCAATTAACAAACACATATATTCCCGGAACTCTTTTCTGGTAATTTTATGTTTTTTTCCTCAGTTTCAACATAAAAATAAAAAAATATAAAAACGAAGTTAAAAATTCGCCATACTGTGTTATACATAATACATATAAAATATTTAGAGCTCTTATTGGTTACAGATTTGAAAATAAAATCTAATCAAATATCTGATATATAAATAACACGGTTGATATGATTTTATATTTATTTGTTCAACATTAAGAAGTGAAGAGATAGATTACTTCATGTATAAACGAAAATATTCTGTATAACCATTAACCATTCCATCTTTCCTGCTTTGGGGAGAACTAAGAGTATTGCCGACCTTGAATTCTTAAAAACCTTCTAACCGCTTTTTTGCATTCAATTCACCTTTTATCCTCCAATCATATTTGATTCATATGCGAATCATGCATAAATTTTTTACGCAAATAAAAAAAAATCAAAGTACGCAAAGTAAACGTTGGCAACATACGGAGAATATGAATGGGAGGAATTCAGGATGCGGTGAAGGTTACGAAAGACGACTTTTGATAAACTGACTTTGTCTACATATATGGTTATGTATTTCGCATTAAATTTGTTAGCCAAAATAGAAAAATGCTATCCTCCATTAAATATTAAGACTCTAGTCGTACTGTTTTCGACTTTTTTAGCAAAATTAACATTCACATGCAAACAACTTTTTGTCGAAAATTAGAAGAAATGGTTTTGTTAGAAGGTTTGCATTTTGTGATTATGTAATCTTTCCAGTCGCATACTTTTTGTATTAGGATAAATATTATGAATGAGAAATATCCGTAGTTGTATCTCAAAAGTCGCGTTTTTTTTAAGTTATTTTTCAGTTTTAAATTTCTAGCGTTTCACATCGATGTCTCTTTCAGTTAAAGAATACTATTTTATCAGCAGAACTGGGTAAGTGTGCAAAGATTTAAACAAACACGACTTTGAATGAAATTGCAATCAACTGGTTCTACTCTATCAGCTGACAGAAATAATCCTCCAAGGCAAGTCAAACAGAACCAAACAAGGTGGATATAATTTAATCCTTGGAGAATTATTTTTTTTCGCATTCGTCAATATTTAAAACCAAAGTTACTCGTTGAAACAAGCCAACGCGTTGGGCTTGCTGTAAGCTATTGATAAGTTTTTATGAACAACTCTATTCTGCATCATCATACTATTGTATATGATTATATCGCTAATAGATGCATGCATTTTGAAATTACAATAATATGACATTTCAAATTGAATGAAAATCGATTTGCTAGAATTGTTTACAGCTTACACAAGTTAAGCTAACAAAAGAGTTTAAAAATAATAACTTTACAGTTATACATTTATGTATATATGTATATACTTATATATTTATTTATTTAATTATTTTATTTATTTAAAGAATATGTACACAGTCAGATTACATCTTATAGTTAGTGTAGGCTTTATAAAAATGTTTAGGTTGGAAAGCAGATTTAACGTTATAAGTATTGTAGGTGACTACATATAATTAATTTAATTTGATACTACATAAGTGAATTAATAACAAAAACAATAAAAATATATAACATTTAATAAATTGGCCAAGTGTTGAAAAGGATAAGTTTTGAATGTGCTTGTGTTTGTGGTTCTCCTTAGTGTAATGGGTAATGAGTTCCATAGGAGAGTGGCATGGACGAAGAATGAGCGCCCAGATTGCAAGCAATGGGATCGGGGCCGAATAAGGATGGCTGTTCTTTGTGAACTCACAGAATTTAATCTGTTATACAAATACTCAGGCTGTTGGATCTATATAATACAATGTAAGAGGATTAGTGCTCTAAACCTAATGAGGTTGTCGAAGCTGAGGTCCATTGTAGAGAGTAACTTGATATGTGGTCGAAGTGTCGTTTACTAAAAATGTATCTTGCTAAGTTGTTGTAGACGACATTTAATTTACGCTTAGTATTATAGTCAACAAGGCAAAAAACATCAACTATATAGTAATATAGATAATAAAAGGGACTTAACAAGTGTAATAAAATTTTTTTACTCAAGCCTTACCTCCATATTTCGGTGATAACATACATTTATACATATGTAGTTCCCACAAACTTGTAATAAAAAAAATTTAAATAAGTAATCTAGATTATAATAACCATTACTTACGAGGGTTGTCTGAAAAGTTTCTGACCGCAACGTAGTGAATGCTAGTTGTGCATGGGAAATGATGAACGTTCGGGACGTCCAAAAACTGCAACCACTGACGATAACATTGCTAAAGTTCACCAAAAGGTGTTAGATGACCGCCGAATTAAAGTGAGAGAGATAGTAGAGGCTATGAAAATGTCCAAAGAACGTGCTTATTACATATTAAATCAAAATTTAAGCATGAGAAAGCTATCCGCGAGTTGGGTGCCACGTTTGCTTACGTTAGACCAAGTTTTTTTAGTTTTAAATGCATTTTATTATCTTAATCATTAACTCTTACATACTAACAAAAAATGCTTAAATGCTAGCTTAAAATTACTTAACAATCTTATACTAACTTACTGGCCCCACACAGGCACTCTAAGCTACTCTAAATTCTTATATCTATGTCTTTCGACTTTATTTACATTTTATTTATTAATACTTATTTTCTATGCTTAAGGCTAAGAAATTACGTTAGACCAAAAATGTGTTCGAGTGAACATTTCCAACGCTCTGTTGGCGCAGTTTAGGCACAATAAATCCGAGTTTTGGCGCCGATTAATTACTGTAGATGAAACTTGGATACACCATTATACGCCCAAAACAAATATTTCTGTCAAAACAGTGGACTGCAAAGGGCGAGCCGGCTCCTAAAAAAACAAAAACTGTTTTTTCGGCTGGGAAAGTGATGGCGACTGCTTTTTGGGATAGTAAAGGAGTTATCTTAATCGATTATCTTCAAAAAGGAAAAACTATTACAGGAGCATACTACGCATCATTACTTGCCAAGCTGAAGGCAGAAATTGCGGAAAAACGGCCACAAATGCAGAAAAAGAAAATCATGTTTCACCAAGACAACGCGCCGTCTCGCCCCTCAGCGGTTGCCATGGCGAAAATCCATGAATTACGGTTTGAACTGCTTGACCATCCGCCTTATTTACCAGATCTAGCCCCAAGCGACTTTTTGTTTGTTCACTCATCTAAAAACTGCGCTCGGAGGACAGAGATTTTGGTCAAATGAGGAGGCAATCTCCTTCGTGAACAATTATTTTGCAGAGAAAAACTCCAAGAGATGGGAGCATCGCTGGGAGAAATGTGTAGAGTTACAAGGAGATTATGTAGAAAAATAAAAAAAAATTTTGAGAAAAAATGTCTTGTGTTATTGTTCGGTCGGAAACTTTTCAGCCAACCATCGTACTTCCGAAAAATTGGTAATGGCAACTAATCTTGAAACTTAGTAATATATGCATATTGATATTCAAGACTAAAGATATCCAAAATTAATGAAAAGAGTCAAAAATAATCAGATATCGAGACAAAATAAACAGAAATAATAAAGTATTAACGAATTTATTATTAATTAATCCAAATTGAATGAACAGCAACCAAGAGGACAAGCTGAAATTTGCCAGGGCTTTCCACACCTTGTCGCTTTCACATTTCTAATTAATTTCTAAAAAGATACAACGACTATTTACTGGACCTGGAGCTGCCACAATATGAAGATTATTAAAAATATAATACCGGGCGAATAGTAATCCACAAAATCGCAATAGCCAGTGTATCTCTTCAAAACAAGAGTAGAACAGGTTAACTGAGTAGGGTGTTAATGAAGTGATATTCGCTCTAATCAGCTTTCTTCTCAGCAGTTCTCGAAGAAATATCCTTTTCAAGCTGTAGGAACTCTCTAGAACTAGTTTTGCGGATAATGTAGTAATTCTAGCATCATCATAGTGGCTTATTTAAGGAACACTGAAAAGCAAAACTAATGAGCAAAGGAACTCACAAATAAATCAAGGATTACAAGAAATAAATGGAACAATGAATTGGGATTACTGATTTCGTTAGAAAAAAATGATCAGGTTCTTTATAACCTCAATAACTTTAACGCATTATATATATAAACTCGATAAGTAACAAATGCTGTATATTCTCATGAGAACTCGCCAGACTCATACGAAGCCAGCCATGATTCTATGTGCCCATATTCGGGTTCATAGCACGGACAGGATGATGGAGAGCACGAATTATGTACCAACCTTACAAATAAAACACAAGTTATTTGAGTAATGCCTTCTTACTTCAAGGTCTTTCACTCGACGGCGGTTTTGGATTAAAACACAGATTTTTTGATAAAAAAATAATTTTATTTTTCAACGTAGTCTCCCTTGAGCTCTATACACTTTGTCCAACGCTTCTCCAATTTTTTTATCCCTTCCAAAAAAAATGATTTGTCGAGGTCCTCAAAATAGGCCTTTGTTTGCGAGATGACTTCATCATTGGAGTCAAATCTTTTTCCACCAAGCCATTTCTTCAGGTTTGGGAACAAGAAGTAGTCGCTCGGAGCCAAATCTGGAGAATAGGGTGGATGAGGGAGCAATTCATAGCCCAATTCATGGATTTTTGCCATGGCAACTGCACATGTGTGCACCCTTGCATTGTCTTGTTGGAAAAGAACTTTTTTCTTGGCCAAATGAGGTCGTTTTTTTTTCAAATCGTCATTAAATCGGTCCAATAAGTTGGCATAATATTCCCCATTGATTGTTCTTCCCTTTTGAAGGTAGTCAATGTGGATTATCCCGCGTGCATCCCAAAAAACAGTCGCCATAACTTTATTGGCTGACAAACCCACCTTGGCCTTCTTTGGCGCCGATTCACCCTTAGAAACCCACTGTTTTGACTCTTGTTTGTTCTCTTGTGTGTTGTGATGGATCCATGTTTCGTCCACGGTTACAAAACGGCGCAAAAACTCCTCCATATTGCGATTAAACAATG
The DNA here is from genome assembly GCA_963966105.1 of Volucella zonaria. Lineage (NCBI taxonomy): Eukaryota > Metazoa > Arthropoda > Insecta > Diptera > Syrphidae > Volucella > Volucella zonaria. The sequence goes on along the minus strand of OZ014532.1, from coordinate 39,907,623 downwards.
CCAAACCTTCCTGTGAAGTTGTTACACGATTGCGTTTGTGGTCGACTGTGAGCAAACGCGGCACCCATCTTGCGGAAAGCTTTCTCATGCAAAAGTGATCATTCAAAATTGAAACCACTGAGCCATGCGAGATCCCTACGGCTTCCACAATCTCTCGCACTTTCAATCTTCGGTCAGCCAACACCATATCGTGAATTTTTTCGATTGTTTCGGGTGTAGAGACCTCAACTGGGCGTCCAGGACGTTCGGCATCTTCAGTGCTTGTACGGCCACAACGAAATTCAGTAAACCACTTTTTTACCATTGAAATCGATGGTGCAGAGTCCCCATAGTATTTATCAAGCTTAGCCTTGGTCTCGGTAATGGTTTTTTTCGCAAGAAATAATGCTTAATAAGCACACGAAATTCACTTTTTTCCATTTTCTTCTCAAATTAGTGAGTAGTCTGATAAAAATAGCTGTCAAAGACAAACTAACTGACGCAGCAAGTTTAAATTTTGACAGGAGTCAACTGATAGATGCCTGTTGACAGGAGCAGTGTTGCTGTTTCAGTAAAGAGGTCAGAAATTCAACTTATTGACCCGCCCTCGTATTACGCTAACTTAGCACAATACCTAGAATAATATAAAACATACAATGAGGAGTTGATAGTTATTAGTTAAGAATCATGTTGTTTTGCTTGCTTGTTGCTTCTTGGTGTTGACAAACAAAAGTCAAGCCAAGCCAAATTTTGTTGTTAAGCTGAAGTTTTTCGTTACGTGTTGATAATGTTTTTGGTGTTGCTACGAAGTAATGTCTAGCTAGGAATTTGACGATAGTATCAACGACGATGATGATGGTGTTACTATGCACGTAACTCGCGCATTGTTCACTCATACACGATGCCCTTTTACCGCTCATGGCTCAATCCGTCAGAGTTAGTGCCTCACCACGCGCATTACACCCTCTCTTTTTATTCTCTACTACGAGACTGTCGCCTTTTTATTCCTCTCGCATATCTCATTCTGGTCGAGCTGCCTCTCCACTTGCGCTACTGCCTCCTGTTTTCTGTTGCTTTTCCATTCGTCGGAGTTCGGAAAATTACTGCCCAACGTACCATAAGAAGTTCCACTTCATATGGTTTTTCACGTTTCATTGGTGTTCGGAATCACTGCATGTTGCTTTTTCGTTTCATCGGAATTCGAAATCATTTCATGTTGCTTTTTCGTTACCGGAATTCGGAATTACTGCTCAACAAGCCATAAGAAGTTGCACTTCAAAAAATGGGCCCGTAGTCGAACCGGCGTACGCATGTACACATGTACATACGTATTGTTCATCAATTGAATGTCTTTGTTTTAAATTACTTCAATTTTCTGAAGATAATGCATGAAGAGAAATCGGAGGTAAAGAAACAAAAAGAAACAAAAGCTAATCGTGAAAATCAAACAAAAATAAATTGACCGATCAATGCTTTGGTAAAATAATGTAAAACATTGCAATGAAGCGAAAGATATAAATTACAGCGTTCTTCGGAATTGTGGTAAATTTTACATCGCAAAACCTAGTCCAGTTATCTCAAATTGTCCACCGTTCGGCATTGGTCGTATATCTAATATTTTCCTCCTCATGTAAGTATTATTGAAAAACTATTGTCATTACCTCACTGCCTACACAAAGTATCATAACGTGAAATAATACGTGTTCAAGATAAGAAATCCATTAAGCGATTAGTATCGACAAATCGCCAGAAGGCGTTAGTTCAAATTACCACTATCAGTCAGTATTTCGAGCACGATTAGAAAATCTGATCAGATAATTATTTGAGTTCAGTTCAACTTGTCCATAAATCACCTGCCGTTTACCAACTGAAAATCTATTGGGAATAGCGCATACAAATAATAAGTCCAAAAGTAAATGGAACTCAAACTAAATGACTAATCTGGTACAAACTTCAGACTTCCTCAGAAATAAATTCTATGAAATATAAAGCGCGCATGTAGGCATTTCGCTATCTCAAATGAAGTGGTTCAATTGTATGAACATGTACTTTAGACAGGGTTCACTTTCATTGTAACTACTTTTGAAGCTTTAAACCTTCAAGGTACTTTGGAATCTATTTGTCTAGGTATTATCGACTATTTACATTAGCTTGGTTTCTCGAGATTCAAATAATTGTACATAAGTTGGGTTTTTTATTCGGAATATGAATGTAATTCATAGCTATTTTCTATTTTCTTATGTTTTATTAGTAGTCTAAATAATACGCCTTTTCAATTAAATTCTTTGACATCAGATCTAGGGGTGATTCCAAATGCATGGTCTTTTTGTCTACTTATCTACAAAAAAGATTGAACATAAGATCTCAGTCCTTTACTTTGGATAAAAAAGCATCAATTAATATAAAAATTAAAAAAAAAAAAACTAACATTCAATAATTAAAAAAATTAATTTTTTTGAAATTTCATATACGCAATTTTGGAACTATTGTAGCTGACAACAATTAAATGTAATCTTCTATATCTTCTGATTCATTGGGTCGTGTTATGAAAATAATCGTATGGGAGACGGTGGGTCTATCTTCGACACCCACTGTGTTACAAGAGTGTTTAAAAAAGTTCCTCCAAGGAAGTAGGTAACAACTTTTATTTAATTATAACTTCTAATGTATTAAACCTAGAGCAACTAATTCATAATTGAGTGCTTTCATTTTCAAGATATTGGTCTTCAAACACAATTTTTTTTAATTTTGTTTTAACAAATTTTTGGGAAGTATTTAAAAAAAGTTTTGTGTTTGAAGACTAATTGCTCGAAAATTAAAGCATGGTGGGTGGCCGTGGTTTAAGTGGCAGTCTATTGGCTTTCCAATTGGACGTTTCGGGGTTTAATACAAACCGTGCCCGAAAGACATTCTTTTTTACACGGAACTAAAATCTCGGGGGATAAATGGTTGCCTAAAATATAAAAACAAGTCAATTTACATTAATAATTTAGTCTCTTCGTTAAATTTTGGATGCCACGAATGGAGTGAAATAACCACCGATCACAAATATCTTTCTTTATCGCGTTTCCCGAAAAATTGAAAACGTGCTCTAACGTGCTCTGAGAGTTTAAGAGAGAACTATCTATTAAACAATTGGCCATGAAACGAGTTCAGCTTGGTTGATCTAGATTTAATTCACAAGAAGTTATAACTAAATAGTCGTAATTCTTAGTACCCTGTACCTCAGTCTGTGTTGAAAATTGACCCACTCCTCCCATAAGATTTTGAATCATAAAATGAATCAGATCCCAAAATGTCTGTATCCCAAACCGGACCACCCTGTGTAATAAAATTATAACGACACTCGTGTCTGCTCGCGTATCACACGAAAACTATCGAACGGACATTATGAAACTTTACGGTGATACACTTAAGAGGCTCGGTTATTATCTGCAAGAAAATTTTTTTCGATATTTTGCATGGGGGTTGATATATTTGGTGATATCCATCCTTGTTCGTGTACTTTTTGTTGGTTTAGAAGCTTTACCATAGCTATAGCTCCGAAAGTATTCAACTGTTTTACATATGTGTATAAAATTTAGTGTGTCATAAATTTCTTGAATTAACAAACATTTTCAGTTATGTCATTTCCATTCGCCATTTTTAACCGTAGAAATAAGAAGGCGTTTTTACCTTCTACAAAATTTAATCATTCTCGTATGCGAATATCACTGCAACGAACAACTCACCAGTAAGTCCTGCATATGACCAAAAGGAAACAATGCATTTTGGTGTCTGCTTTTTTACTACCCAAGATTTTTTGGAACGAAGTTCCTCTATGCGGCTTCCGCCAGAGACTTATTGTACTAGAAATCGTCACGCTGAAAAGCGTAACGGGGTACTTCCATGTAGCACGTCTTTATTACTGTATTTATTTTAAAATTAAAAGAAAAAAGTTTCTATTCCACCCAAAGTTGAGCCTACGACCTATGATTTGTCAACCGAACGCACTGTCACTGTGCTAATTGGAGCCTATATAAAACTCCTCACATGTCTTTCCTATTGATTTACTACTCAATCGCAAGCCGAAACACGTCTAAACTCCACGGAATTCTATGAATGACTGGGGGATCTGTACCCACATCCATTGTAAATGGACCACAAAGATTTGGTTTTTTTTTTTTCGATGTGCAATCTAACTTGCACCGAATGGAAATAAAAAGAAAATCAATGAAAAAGGAAAGAAAAAGAAAGAAAACGATTAAATTAAACTTTACTACACAATGATTCTTGGGGCAATACAAAAATTTTTGAAATTGGCTTTAAATACAGAATGCTATCCTTAATATGTAGAGAGGGATAACTTCTTCAGTGTCTTTCAATTCGGCTACATAAGCGGCTACAAAGGTATTTCGACATCATTGGCTCGAACCATAACCTGGAAAATCGGGTCCTTGTGCACAATTTCTAACTTTGAAATGAAATAGTGAACTGTCGACTCGAGATCTCCCCCGTGCCTCTCGAAGGAAGAGCTCCAAACGATCTTCAAATCGCTTAGAAATAATAAATCAGTGGAAACCGATAGGATACCGAACATTGTGCTTCTACATCTCCCACTAGAAGCGATGGACATTTATACCACCCCTGCTTAATAATGTAAGGAATAATGCCCATTATTCAGTGGTACGCCGCATCCCTAAAAGGGATAAAGACACATGCAATCCCGCGAATCTCAATAGAGTCCTGACTAAGTGGGCTGATGACAAACATATATGTTAGTTCCGGATAATCAATTCGGTTTCAAGGCGGGGTATGATGGGCATTAGTATATCATTTTCAATAAGCTTACAGGTAGACAGTTCATCGTGAAAAATGGCGATGTGACTTCTGCTGTAGCATTTTACATTAAAAACAGTCTGCAACAAGATGCGGTAAATTCGCCGATCTTTTCAACATTTACACAAGTGATCTGATAAGTTCACGTCACCATGCCGTAGTATATGCAGACGACTTAATCGCGAACAATTTATCAGCTTAATCAAGTTATGGGACAAGCTAATGTTGCATTTTCTAATTTACTAACTAAAGTAGGCAATGGTGAACCATTAGAGAAACATGAGCTAGAGTTGATAGAATCAAGATTTTTTGGAAAAGCCGATACGCAAAAACTATGTCAAAATGGGCATAATGTAAATGACTACAACAATTACGTTCTACAACAATTTCAAGACAAAATTAACTCTACAGCTACTAATACGATTACTGGGTCTGAAAACCATGAACAAGATGCCAATTTTCTAGCAAAGTTACATAGAAGGTCAGTTATCGATACTAGCGGTTTATCGTACGAAATTACTTTTGCAAAAGGCAAGCTTTATTTTGTTACAACAAACATTGATGTATCAGATGGTTTATGCGACGGTTCAACTAGAAAATTAATGCATTTCGACCTGGATACAAATAACATTGGTTGGAGGTTTGGTTGGAGGTTTGGTTGGAGGTTTGCGGCTCAACAAATATTGGTCGTATAAAGAGAAGAAAAGCTGCTCAATTAGCTGTACAAAGTGGAATTTTGAATAAAAGTATATTTTTACATTAGGAGTCAAAGAAAAAGCGAAAGGAACTTCGTTCCTAATGTGGTTCCTCTGACCACACACGTTTTCTTTTTGTTTTCTGTTTTCTCTACCTCCTGTTTTCTATAAATACAATCAAGAAAATGTAAGAAGTTTCCATTCTGGTTTTGTTGGAAAATACGAGTCATGCCTGTATGACTGTATACCTGTATTTGTATGCATGTACGTAACAATGTTTGTTTATATACAATATGTCTTTTTTATTCTGCTTGCTGCTCTGCAAGGCGCAAGTTTTTATTCTGATCTAGTTACGCACCCATGCGCGGATTCGTATATGTTGTCGACGACACGAGGCATAATTTTTTTTGGGTTTGCGTGATCTGATTAAGTTGTCTCGGTCTATTGAAGCGGCGGTATTGAGTGAAGCCCGGTTAGCTTCAGGATAGAGTCGAAAAATACGCGCAAAAGAGATTGCAGACAGATTCCGCACCAGTGTACATTGATGTAACTGAAGAGCTACTGTTGCAACGCAGCATGGAGCCAGAAAATCTAAGTCGCTGGATTGCATTTTTTCGTCCTCAATTTACCGACGGCAAAATGACATTCTCTAACATAGCCCAGTTCAAGCGAGCAAATTGGGTCATCAGGAAAATTAGAAACGAGGCCAACGTATACAAACAGCACACAATTTTTTATAGGAAACAACAAAAATGCATTATTTCGATCAGGAAACTCAGCCCATTCACCCATGCACAAAGCATTGATGAAAGTGCTGAAGTCAAGAGCAATGCAAAACTACGCGCGGGCGGAAACAATGGAGATAGACAGCTGATCTTTTAATTGGGAGATCTGCAATCAAAGGGGTCAATGACCAGCCGAATCAAGTCAACAGCAATCAGCTGGAAGCAAGAAGGTTTCGTCGAAGCAGCAGCAACAGCAACAGAAAAATTCAATACGCTTTTGTGAACACAAGTGAACGCAATGAAATCTAAAAAAGCGTCGAGTCTTTTATTGCCTAAGTGTTAGGCGTAATCAATAAATATTTTTCAGTTTAGATATCGAGTTTTTTGATCTGTGCCTTTTAATGGTCTAGATACTGCGTGTTACCAAACCTGCCAATATTACAGCTGGCAATACCATTTAAACTGGGCTTCATACCGGTAATGCAGGCTACCTTAATTCAGCGACGTTAATATTGTATATGTAAAAAAAACGAAATGTGAGAAAATCAGTTTTCGAATTTGTAGTTACCGGATAAAGGCATACGAAAATTTAGCCCTTTGTTCAATAATTGAATTTAAATAAATTGGAATCGCTAAATTGTATTTTTATTTATTTATATTTTATTTTTTTTGAATCGCGGTAGTCCGCGCATATTAAAAACATTCTCAGTTTTTGCTAGTGTCCGTGCGGTAAAGCTACCGTGGTTCCATAAGAAAAAAATTTCCAACCTAGAAAGCTGAGCGATAAATTTCACGAAGCTCGATAAATGAGGATGTTTACCCTAGATTACAAGTATTTAAAAAAAAACAACTTTTCCTTGATAAAAGAAGCCATTATTCATTATTGGAGAATTTTATGGGGAGTATTTCGCATTTCTTTATAACTTTAATAACTTTGACACACTATATGAACTCGATAAAAAACAAATGTTGAACGACTGATGATACACGCCAGGGATACTCTACAGCATAGCTCATTCCCATGTAAATTCTCATGAGAACTCACCATACTCATACGAAGGCAGTCATGACTCTATGTGCCTATCCGGTCTATAGTACGGACACTAGAGGGAACGTCGGTATGTATTTGTCCAGCCCTTATAAATAAAACACAGCTTATTTGAGTAATAGTTTTTACTTCGAGATTTTTCACATGACTGACTTGTTATCGTAAACTAACTTAGCATAATACCTAGAACAATATAAAGCATTATATTGTACAATGAAGAGTTGATAGTTAACAGTTAATTACAATATCATGTTGTTTTGCTTGCATGCTAAGTCAACCGATATCGCTGGAGCAATTCTGTTGCTGGACTGTTCGATTCTGCTTATCTTCTCGGCGTTGACAAACAAAAGCCAAGCCAAAGCTCCGAGTCTGTAGCCTTTTCGTTTCTCTCCTACGTCTCATTCTGCCCGAGCTGCCTCATCATGCCCGCTTACCCGGACCCGTTTCCTGCCGCTTTTTCGTTTTATTTAATTTTTAGTTCAAATGACATCGTATGGAGCAAATCCATTTGTTGAAGGATCTTTCGTTCCGACCTCCAAAATACAGGGACAAGTCTACCTGCTCATCGGCTCTGTGCTACTCACAGATTTTTGTAAATATATTTTATAGCTTATTACGCTGAACAAGCTAACATTACGACACATCACATTCCGAGCTTGGGGGCGAAACACGTGGAATAAAATTGCAGGGACTTCCTTCAGATTCAATAATATCTTTATCCTCCTGGGAAAACATTGGTGTGAATTTATGATGCATTGAAATTATGATGAATGCTGCAATGAATCCCTCCGAAGACATGTATGACACGAGCTCGTATATGTATTGCCATGGGCACTAGACATACATATAAAGATACATATGAAATCCTTATATGTTTTTGGAGATCTGCAATAGAAAATCGTATGTCAAATAGGCCAGCGTAATAGATCAGCACGATCCTTGGAAAGCGATCCTGTATGTTGAACTGAACGCCGCCGGTTTTAATAACCGTAACCGTACTCATATGATATACGATATAGGATGGGAAAATGAGTTTGCTCAGATTTCTAAGATTTAAAATTCAGAGTTTTTGACGTAGATAAGACATCATTAACTACGGACCACCGTGAAGTGTTTTAATATGCGAGTCTGCAGAGATTAACCTCGAAAGATTGCAATTATTTAACAATATGATTGGGTAATATGTTTGTTCATCTATTTCCACAAATCTTAATCTACCACCCACACACAGGCTGCCACTTTTATCAATAAACGGATTCAAGCTCCAGATTTTACTTTTAGTGGATATTTGAGATTTATCGTTTAGATCTTTCATCCAGCATGCAAAGTGTTTAACCTGAGGTAAAAGTATGGGCTTAGAGAGGGTAAAACTAAATTTTCCAGGTTTTATTGTACCTGCAAATTTAGATTTCCTTCGAAGAGAATAGTAAAATCGAATTATGTAACAGTTAACGCGGAGCTATCTGGTTAAAGTATAGAATTTCGAGAGCAGATTAAATTCGTGGTTTGCTGCTAGGCAGATAATTTTAGTTTAGTTTTGTTTATTTAGTTTCGTATAAACCATTTATATTTACAATAACATGTTCTAACATTAATAATTTTCTTAATTAATAATTGGACTTAACAAAATCGATTACATTCCTTTTGAATATATTTAATTTAGTTTCGTTTTTTAATTGATTTTCTGGACTATTAAATAATTTAAAGCCTTTGTATATAAGTGAATTTTGCGTATTAGTAGTAAGAAAAATAGGTAATCTTAAATTGCTATTTCTTACCCTTCTTGCATAAAAACAAAATAGTTGAACAATATTCAAAATGCGGCTTTACAATCACATTATAGATATTTATTGCACAAATAGTCGAAATTTGATTTCTTATCCTATTTACTCGTAAAAATATTTTTTTTTAGCTTTGTTTTTATAAATATCTTAATGTGATTTGCAAATTATAAATTTTGGTCTAAAGCTACTCCTAGATATTTTATTTCACTAATTTTTTTCAATTGCTACGCCTTCTATACTAAGGCCATTGACATCAGTTCTTTCGTTAAGCACAGTCAACTTTGTTTTCGCAGCGTTTGGTTTAGGTTTACTTTGTATAAGCCACGTGTTGATATAGTTTAGATCATCTTGTAATTTAGTGTTGCAGTCTACGCCATTATCATGACTGCATCATCCGCGAAGAAGGCCATTTTGTTGTGTTTTATAACACATTTAAGATAGTTTATATAGATTGTAAAAAGTAGAGTCCCTAAAACAGACCCCTGAGGGACACCAAAATCTACTTTAATCGCGTCAGAAACTTCTCCATTGAAAATTAACAGTAATGTTCGATTTCTTATGAAAGACTGGAACCACAACAACTCATTATTTTTAAAACCATATTTTTTCATTTTCATTATTAAAATATCTGTACTAATAGTCTCAAATACACGCTTTAAGTGCAAAAATACACAATACACAGCTCGTTTTTTGGGCAATTATTCCTTTTACGGCGTTGAATCCTAGGCTTTTGTTCTAATTAGGTATGGAAGTTCATTCGTTACTAATTTTGCCATGAAGATTTAGAAAGGCTAACCCACGGAGGACCAGACAACCACAAGTGGAAGTACTCTTCCAGGGGCGCAATCAGCCAGGTTCATTAGTGTTCATCAGCCGCATAAGTGTTTTGCAGTATCTCACTAGCTAACGAATAGGATGACCATGAATTCAAGTAAGAATTATTTTTGAATCAGTCCACAGGTAGGCTTATGTTTGCAGTGGATGATTTTGTATTGAAGATAGATATTTTTTACATAACCTTGCTAGTAATAATGCACCAGATAATTCAAATCGAGGTAATGAGATATGCCGTTCAGGTGTAACTTTGGGTTTGGCAGTAATTAAGTTCACAGATATTTTATCAATCTGGATAGAACGAGAACAGAGTTGGAAGCATCACAAGATCTATTCATCTCATTACAAGAGGTGGAATTAATTCCCGTCCATCTCAATATGTTTTATATGTGACTTATACATTGGAATTGAAACTTTGAAAAAAAAAAATAAACGAAATGAGGATTCAAAAACAAGACAAGTGCCTTCACGAAACAATTTCCTTCAAAGTCAAAAGACAATTCATGATCTTCTGATGGCAAATCGGATAAAAGCTGAAAACCGTTAGAGGACCATTTTCTTAATTTGAATCCTTCAGATAGTAGTAGTGCGTTGAGTTCCATTTGGGGAATTTTTGCTGACTCTACATCATGAGCACCAGAAATGATGTCGCCGACATATCTCTTTAGATGCGATTGGATGTCTTTTATATTCATCATTAGCCAGTTATTGTAGCACTCTTATGGACAAATAAGGTGTACATATAATGCAGTTTATACAGTTGAAGAGGATCAGTTAGCTTAAGTCCCCACGGAATAAATTGCAATTGCGTTTCATCGGAATGAATCAGTATTTGTCTGAATATTTTCTCTACATCAGTCGTGAACGCAATAAAGAAAAAACGCCATCTCAGTATGACGGAAGAGAGATCATTTTGAAGTATAGGACTAGGGAGCTATTCCTCGTTAAGCAAAGGTACAATGAGGTGGTTTTAAAGACTCATCAAGAGTTTTGTAGTTGAACTATTTCCCTTCCAAACTCCATGATGAGGAAGAATGAAAACATTTTGAAAGGTCATTGAAATTATATCTTAGTTCGATGTGATTAAGATCGATGTATTCTTGCATAAAATTACAATATGCAGTGTTGAGCATGGGTAAATATTTTTTGTGTACATTATGTTCTCAATTCTTGAATACTTTGTAATCGCCACCAAATATGTTCGATTTGAAGGAAATTTTAATAGGTATCTTGAAAGTATTTCTCGCATGCTTTTTCTTAAGCAGTTGGTATATGTTTAGCATGTTCAAGCTCCCAAAATTTTCGAACGGAGCTTTCTATGTTGATCTGCAAATGCAGGGACACATGAGTTTTAACTGGAAAAATAGTAGAATCATTAGGGTTCTTTGAGCTAAAGGACCATGTGCGTCCTTGATAATGCCGTCAAGAATTATTTAATGAAATACGTCTGATCCAAGAAGAAGATCGATTTGTCCGGCCTGTGAGTATAATGGATCAACTAAGGTTATGTGACCAAAACTATGGAATGCCGAAGCCGAGTGGTTATCTCATTACCAAAGCAGTCAATATTGTTTCAAAACTTGTGTTTGTGGTGGGTGGCCGTAGCTCAAGTGGTAGTGTTTTAGCTTTCCAATCGGACGTTGCGGGGTTCAATACCAGCCGTGGTGGAAAGACTCTTTTTTAGGCAACTAGAATCTAATAAAATGAATGGTTGCCTAAATACAACATCAAGTCCAATTTACATTAATAATTTAGTCGCCCCATTAAATGTTGGATGCCACCTATGGAGCGAAATAACCACTGAGCACAAACATCTTTTTCTCTTTCACTCTATCCAATTTTCCGAAAAACACAGGCAGGCTCCGGCATTTTAAGAGTACTACCCTTACTATCCTCTTGAGTGTTAAGTTCCTTAAAAAAAAAAAGAAATCCTCAGTTTAACCCTTACGAAACTCTTGCTGGGTTTTGGACTGCTGCCTATACCACTCACAATACAATGGAGAGGATCCTTTTTGAGTTCGAGCCGATGTACGAACCTTTTGGTAATAAAGGATGCTTTAGATCCTCTAGATAGATAGTAGCTTAACTCTTGCTGTTGCAAGGAAGATTTGTGAAAAGGCTAAACATTTTGCCTAATCTACTGTAGTTGAAAAGTGGGAAATAGTTTGGCCCGTATGAAAAGATTAGTAGCGGATGTAAAGGGATACTTGACTGAACTGTATAGCAGTCCAAATGCATTAGAGTATGATGTCGTTTATTACATTTACGACGTGTGTATTTGTTTCTACCTTTGGCAACCACATGTTTCTACCAAGGCAATTGTAAAAACAGATTTTTAAATTTTGGCAAATCGATTTTCTCGTGACTTAAACTTTTACAAAATTTTGAATGGAAGTGAAAGTATCTTTTATAACATAGACAAGCCTTCTTATTGCACATGGAGACTTATTCTGCATGACCGGTTGTTCGCATAAGGGTTCTAAGTAAGAGTCGAAAATAAAACGCTTCTTGTTAAATCTATCACTCAACATTTCCATGTCGTAATTCGCTTATGTTAACGGAATAAAGCGTGCTAATTGCTCAGCTTCACCTGTCGGATATTTTTTTTAAATAATAAAGTTTTTGAGCTTCTGATAAAGACTACTTTATGGATCATTCCAACATATAAATCATGAAAAGGCAACCAATCGTTATAGTATCCGTCAAATCAAGGTAGCTTATGTTAGTTTCTGGAAGGTAGATTCCTCCGTGTTCATTCAAACTGTGATAGTTAAAGTAGACGATTGGGAAATAGGGCTGCGCTAGGACGTTGAATATCACTTAATTTGTCTAAAATATGTGACTTCAAATCCAGATAAATAGTTTGAAACTTTTCACTACACACTTCAGTGAAATATGACGCATCCAAATTCTTTTTAGAAATTTTCACAAGTGATGAAATCTTAATGTCATTTTCCGTAAAAGAGCTCATGGCAGATTTTAAGAGTGCTAAACGACCATTTAAATATTACTCGGTTGAAGGACCAAGAATGTTCGATAAATACTCGTAATATAAAGGAATAAAATTCAATTCCCAAACAAGAAAAGAAGGAAAAAATAACTTTAAATAGGGTAATCCAAGATTTATTCATAATCACATCTTGTCTCTTAGCACTGTGACGTTAAAAAAGAAAAAGTACGGTAGTAAGAGTTTAAGTAGCTGCAAGGGGCAGCTTAGCAGAAAATGGAGACTGAAAATTCATTGGAGTGGTGTTGCCAGAATAACGAATATATAAATACTAAATAGCCATGCAGTTTTATAGCTATTTGATTCTCGTGAGATTGAATGAGAATCCTCATAATGGCTGTTTTTTATAGAGGTATACAAATTCAATATGAAATAAAACATTTGAAGATGATGTCAATGTCTACGATATTAACTTTGTTTAATAGATAATTGTACGTCATTAGTGCTGAATATGATATCGGGCATATGTGCGCCACGGGTAGCTCAAATGAAGAGCAATCGTGAAGTTCAATTTTCGACAACAATATCGAGCAACTGGGGCCGTATATCAGCAATAACACGGCGAAAGTTGACTTTCAAATCGTCCAACGTCTCTAGTTTATCGGCATAGACTAGTGACTTCACATAACCCCAAAGAAAGTAATCTAAAGGTGTGAGATCACAAGATCGTGGAGGCCAGTTCACAGGTCCATTACGCGAAATTATGCGCTCGGCAAATGTTTCCCGTGATAAATTGATGGCGTCGCTCGCCGTGTGGCATGTTGCGCCATCTTGTTGAAACCAAAGGTCTGTCACGTCAATGCCATTCAACTGAGAAACGAAGAAGTCAGATATCATGTTTCTATAGCGCTCTCTATTGACGGTAACATTCTGGCCGGCATCGTCCTTAAATATGGGCCGATGATTCCACCAGCCCATAAAACACACCAAACAGTGAGTTTTAATGGTGGTAAGGGCGTCTCGATGAAAGCTTCTGGGTTTGCCTCCACTCCAAATCCGGCAATTTTGCTTGTTTACATATCCATTTAACCAAAAATGGGCCTCATCGGAGAACAAAATTTTGCGTTGAAAATAAGGATCAAGCTGAATCATGTTTTCGGCCCATTCACCGAATCTACGACGCGTATAATGGTCACGCGGTTTCAACTCTTGCACAAGCTGGATCTTATAAGCGTTTACGCCAAGATCTTTCCGTAAAATCTTCCACCAAGTGGATGGGCATAGCTCCAATTGCTATGCACGATGGCGAATCGACTTATTCGAATTCTCCTCAACACTGCGCTCCACAACGGCAATAAATTCTTCTGTTCACACTGTTTGTCGTCTTCGGGGATGCGTATTATCCACGAGAGTGTACGTGGTGCGAAAACGATTTATCGTGTTCCGAATAACTTGCTCAGATTGACGATTATGTCGACCGCAAAATGGACGTAGCGCACGATAAGTTTGGCGAACCGAAAAATGTTTTTCAAAATAAGTTTACACAATTGCAAGACGTACTAACCACAAATCAACTCTCAACTGTCAAATTGACAATCTGTAGTAACAGTGTTGCCAGTTTAAAACCCAAACCTGTAAAAAAACACCCTTTACATTGTTATCGTTCGTTTTTTAGGTAGTTTTTAGTAGATCAATATACCAAAATTGAAACAGAGCTTTTACGAGTAGTATTTAGTATATTATTCGAAAAAATTATAAAAACCTGCGGGTAGAAAACTAAATTGATTTAAAGGTCGCTGAACAGCTGGGCGTTAACGCAGGTAGGATGGTTAGTATGGTACGAGTAATTCTTCCTTCGATTTACACAGGAGGTCCGCGATATATGCACGAACGCACGCTGATGTTTGCTGTGTACGAAAATATGTCCGGCTGCATTTGTTTATCACCATCACCACGAGTCCCAAGTGGAATGAAATAACTAGAGAGCTTCTTCCTGCGGAAAAGCCTTACATTACAGACATTGACTTGATAGGGCCATTTCATTGGATTTTAAAGCGCTTGATATATTTTCTCATAAAAGAAAACCAGTTTGGAGCGACTCAATACTGCATGTATTCAGACAAAAACGTCGCTTGCCACGCATTAGGGCATTACAAACCCATATGAATGTGGAGTCCTGCAAATGCGTCCGGTTAGTTAAATACATTTGTAATTACGTAAATAAAGGAAACGACCAAGCCACATTTGCTCTTCAGCACACTCATCGACACGAGGTGAGCCAAAACCAATCTGATGTTCTGTGGACTATCGAATCCAGTGAAACCGACAAGCGCATTATAAATAGTAGTCGGTGTTCACTTCAAGGTATTGTTTTTTCTATAGCTGGAAAACTATTTAGTGATTACGGATTTACGGCCCCTCAACGACTGCCGGATCAACCACATGTCAAGCGAGAGTATACCGCCGAAGTGAAATACAGCCCAGGGGTGATGTCTGACATCCTGAATGACTGTATTCTTTGTTTTCTTTTTAGATCTTTGCCGGAGAACGTGTCAAGTTTTTTTAGAAAATTGGAAGAGAGAGAGAGAGAGAGAGAGAGAGAGAGAGAGAGAAATTCACCTCCAGATTTATAACACATTCCTCCAATATGTGAGTTCAAGTGAAGGCAAAATATTTTTTCTGGAGGCCCCTAGTGCCGAAAGTGAGAATACAAGCAATGAAACTCCTGTGTGCTCAGTTTCCCGTAATTATAACAATCCAAAAGTGTTTCAAGACTGCTCAATAATACTATTGAATGAGTGTACGATTTCAAGCGGGAAAGCAGTGAAGGATGTAGACGGAACATTGACGGATATCTGCTAAAATAACTAGGTTATGGAAAAACGCTCCCTGTTTTTACGAGCAGCCTCACTGAAATAATCTTCTCTTTGGCCCAAAGTTTGCAGACTACGCCTGACGGTTAAAATCAGAGCAAAACTTTTCAGAATCCACACGCTCAAGAATTCTCTTCTATGTTGTTGAGAATTGGCAAGGAAACTCTAGTCGAATTGTCGAGTGAAGCTATAAGAAACGCTTGGCAAAATTATTTCCATATTGGATTAACTTATTCACTTGGTGTTCATAGAAATAGCACTGATACCTCATTAAAGCAGTTCCTAGATGTTTGAGCGAGCTATTCTTATTGGAATGTATTCTGACACTGTTGATAAGCGCCGTGTTCGAAGAAAATGTTGCCACTAGCTATCCGATAGAATTTCTGAATTCTCTGAATACTAATGAAATAATGGACTCCCTCGAACACCGACGTAATATATCGTGTCTCACTTTGTTTTATCGCTATTTTCACCACCAGTGCTACATAAAAATCGCCAGTAGCATTCCGCCCGTTCAAACTTTTAACAGTAACACCCGTCTCGCTATGAATGCTCATCAGTGTACCCTCAAGCCCACTTTCGGACGTATTCTAAAATATCGTAACACATTCTTAAGCCGTAAAATTAGCTCATTAATGCCCTGCCTAGCTCTTTATTTCCTAGTCATTATAACCTTCATACATTTAAAACCAACGTTCACCGTCACATCTCATTCTATCCTCCCTGATTTTCCTTCACCCGCGCTGTGTGGAAGATTTTTAATGGTACTTAAATCCCTTGAGCGCTCGCAAATTATATAAAAAAAAAGACGAGACGGGGAGAACATCAATTTCTCCAGAAGAAGAAAAAGGGGATGAGAAGCGCGCGATCGAAGATATTGAGAGGTTGAAATCCAGAAATAATGTGTAGAAGTTTTACCAACGGGTAACAAGAACGTTTCAAAGCAAGGGCACCCGTACAGAAGCCTGTAGAGATGAAGGGGGAAACGTTGTTTTGGAGCCACAGTCAGTGCTGAGAATATGGAAAAACTTTTTCTGCTGATTGTAAAACGGTGAAGAAGCCTAACATCCCACCATCAGATAGAATATACCATTCAGCATAGACGATTATAACCAAAACTTCCGTCCACCTGACCAAAACGAAGTAAGCATAGTAATATCTAAACTATAATCCAACAAATCAGCCGCCAATAACCTGATTGGTCCCTATCAGTGAGGTTTCAGACCAGGAAAGTCCACAATCGACCAAATTTTCACACCCCCGCAGATCCTGGAAAAAAACCCAAGAAGTTCAAATCGATACACAAGATCTTTTCATCAATTTTAAGGCCGCATATTACAGGATTTATAGAGACGAGCTATATAGAGCCATGTCTAGTTTCGCAATCCCTGTCAAACTCGTCCGATTGTGCAGAATGACGATGGAGAATGTTCGCTGCTCCGTCATGCTTGGTAACGAATTAACCGACCTCTTTGATGTCGAAAAAGGTTTTCGACAAGGTGACGCGCTGTTATGTGACATCTTTAAGATCACATCTGAAAGAAGACTGGATACACAGTGATATCGACATAATTGGGAGAACTCAGCGGGCTGCCATCAGTGTGTTTGATAGTATTGCAATGGAAGCTGCCAAATAAGAGCAAAACCAAGTACGTGCTCTAAACAAGAATGGACACACAATATCGACGAATTGGATAAAATGCCACAAACGACACTTTTAATTTCGAGATAGTAAATGCTGAATTTAGCTCTGCTATAAATTCTGCTAACAACATCTCACAGAAATAAAACGAAGAATCACTCTTGAGAATCGGTGTTTCTTTGGGCTTAGAAGGTAATTGAGTAGTAGCCCTGTCCCGGGAAACTGGGGAGACTCTATATGAGACCATGATCATCCCAGTCCAAGGCGCAGAAGCAGGGACCCTATCGAAAGCGGATGAAGATATCCTCAGATATCGATAGAAAAATCATTCGAAAAGTATTCGGTCCTGTTTGCGTTGATAGGTTTTGGACATCGACATAGTTAGAAAACTGCTCATCAATGACTTGAGGTGGCTAAGATATAAAGAATGAATCGACACCAATACTTCGGCCCGAAAAGTCTTCGAATCAAACTCGAAGGGACAAAGCGGTAGAGGAAGAAACGGGATCAGTTGCGAATGCGGGACCTCCACAGGTAAGAAGGATTTCGGCTGATGAAAGAATACTGGATGCATCAATCAGCATCCGACGCTTAGCTTTGCAATTCAATATTTGCAGACATAAAATTTCTAATGTACTGCATGGAGAACATCTTTATCCATACCACCATACACCTGTATAAGAACTGCTTCCCAATGATTTGGAAAAGAGACTTGAGTTTTCTAATTGGTTGCTGGAGCGGAGCTTGGATGACAACTTGTTTATTAACAAAATTCTTTGGACGGACGAATAAAAATTTACAAGAAATGAGATCACAAATTTTCATAATCTTCATACGTGGGCTGCGACAATCCACACACAATGAGACAGAAATCATTTCAATAAAAATTCAGCGTCAATATGTGTACAGGTGTACTTGGAAACAAGTAAATCGGCTCCTTCAAATTACCACCTAGGCTGAATTCTACAAACTATCTGGAGTTTTTGCGAAATGATTTACCAGTAAGTACTATTGGAGGACTTTCCACTGATTCAACTAGCTCCATCATATTTCCAACAGGATGGTGCTCCAGGCCACTATGGTCGTAAGGTTAAGAATTGGCTAGTTGAAGAGTAGGTACGGCAACCGTTGGATAGGAAGAAATGGACCAGTACACTGGCCTGCAAGATTCCCTGACCTTACAGTATTGAATTTTTTTGTATGGGGGAGAATGAAAGAACTTGTTTATTCAACCGAAATAGCAACTTTAATGGAATTGGAAGATCGTATTCTCGAAGCGCCATCAAAAGTGAGGCATCAATTAGCATCAATAAACATTCGCAGTGCAATCCAAAAACGGGCTCTAGCATGCATACAAAACCAAGGAAAACACTTTAAACACCTGTTATAAATGTTTTAGTATACACATAAAATAAAAACTATCTAAGACCACACAAAATCATTATTTATTCGTAGCCTTTGGAGCTTAAAGCAAAAATATACTTTTTTATAAATTTTAACTGCTGCAAATTTTTCCGAGTATCATAAAATCTGAAGGTCTTTTTGCAAACTGATAGTAAAACGTTATGTTAATTAGGCATTTTCTGGAGAAAGGTGACCTCAAATTCGAAAATTAGCATGGGCACTGAAAATGAAACAGGCTTAGAAATTGGATATCTAAAGACTCAAACAAGATATCAACTTTATTTAAACGCCGTTATAAAGTCCTACACGCTGTTTTTACCATTACCAGGGTACACCAAAGTAAGACTTTTCTTAAATCCTCGATAAATGATGTCAACATTGGAGTTAGACCTTTACTGTAGAACGATATTTTTCTTAGAATATGCCCAGGAATCATTTCCCAAATTATCGTCATCGAATTGAGGGACATCCTGTATAATTGAAGCATACTTGAAATGATCAGTATGAAGTCCTTCAAAAAGCATATTTCCAAGTTTTAAACGAATATGTATTAGTTTCTAAAGTAAGTTATCTACTTCCTAAGAAAATAACAGTTTTCAAAAGAAATCTGTGGCGCATTTCTGCATGATTTATTGGATTATGCTACAAAAATTATTTAAATTGACCAATTAGGTAAAGAATCTATTTTGCGAACTAATCGGAGATGCTTAAATGCAAAAATGTTTTTACTCCATTGTTTATTTTGATTGCAAAATGTAAAATAACTCTTCACAAAAAAAAACAAACTTAAAGTAAATATTGTATATTGTACAAATATACAAAAAATTTGAGAAATTATATTTTATCATAAAAAAAACACAACATTTCGAATAAAACAATGTTTTTGTTCTATTTTCCAAATATATGCTTATTTACGCTTTAATTAAATGTTTGAAAATATATTTATTAAGATTTTTGCTATATATACTTTAATTTTGATGTATTTACGGAAGTTTTCGAAGAAAATTTTTTCTGTACATATTTAGTACTTCATATATTATGAAATCCTAGGTAGCAAATCGATTCATGGATGTGGAAAGTGGCTGTGAATAGGTGAAAGACATCATTCATTCGCAAGCGAACTGTATTTCGAGAACCAAGAAATTTTACTCGTGCAGGCTCTTGAATGTTTTGTATATGTAAAATCCCACTACCACTCCAATTCTAAAACAAAACCATTCCTCCGACTCCTCTCTGGAACATATTTACCAACTGCCTAATCCCCAGTGCTGCTATTCTATTAATTAACTGTCATTTTTAATTTGGCAAATTTGCCGATTCATGTGAATTGACCCTTGTCGTACTAAGCCACCCTTATTTTGGTCTCCCCAGCAGC
The DNA here is from genome assembly GCA_963966105.1 of Volucella zonaria. NCBI lineage: Eukaryota > Metazoa > Arthropoda > Insecta > Diptera > Syrphidae > Volucella > Volucella zonaria. Next base: position 39,887,499 of record OZ014532.1, on the reverse strand, counting down.
CACCATGGAAGCATAAAACACGGTTAACTGAAATGGAATATGCGAATGTAAAAGCGAACTAACTGCTGAAAGACAGAAGGAAAGGACTTAAGCCAAAACGAATATAAAAAAATTCACCTATAGAAAATCTGTCAGTCGTTCATAATTGAGGGGGCACCACCATCAGTTTGGTGGTAAGGAGGTCGACACAGGGTGATTTAATGCTCAAGTTAAAGTATACATACTAAAGTAAGCGGTGGGACAAAAATGGACACATTGAAATGTTTTTTTTTTCTCCATTTTCCTATTTTCAGCATAAAAGTAATAAATACAACCTGGTGGAGCTGTAATTTTAGCGGCAGGCAAGTGAAAAATGATTTATGAAATCGACTTTCAAATATCAAGTTCTTGAGGTGACAGCAGTTCACCACCGAATCGAAGGCATTTGAGATTTTATTTTTTTTCAGAAGGGATTCTTTTACATGCCAAATTCCAAATCGTATAAACATATTTTTTAAGCTGGATATTCAGAGTTCCATAAATCTAAATTGAATTTTTGTTTTGATTGTTTTGATGCTTAAGATGCCAAACCACGATCTAATTTTTGGCAATAATATTAGAGAAATAATTTCCCGGATGCGATATGCGTTGCGGAAATTGTCGTACGTTATAATATTATTCTCGTGCTTCCGTTTCATAGGAGGATCGATAACGTGGCAATAAAAATGTTATGCGATATTTAATATCAAAGGGAGTACCTAAATTGGGTGGATTAATTTCCTTAAAAAAAGCGCTACTGCCTAAAGATGTGATTCACTTAAACGTGTAAATGAATATGCGGGTGCAAATTAAAGCAAACAAACAGCTATTCACTTCCAATTGAAACCAACGCCACAACGCGAATATCTCAAAAACTCGTATGTAAAATATTAAGTCATTTACTCGTTTATCTGAAAAATATGTAGGAATCAGCATAGAAACAAAAGTTTCGTGGAATAGTTAAGAAAACTATATTATGGTATTTAGAATACTAAACAATATAAACCGATCAGCATTATCGCGCCAACATTTAATAATATTTTTTTTATGGACAAAACCAGTCGAAGTTCTAGCAAAGCTTAATTGAGTGACCGTGAGGCCGGGAAGCCTCGGAGAATGAAATCCGGCTAAATTTTTCATATTAAAAGCATATTTGGGAACTTTCATTTCTTCTGGTGATAATATGAACAACAATTTCAAACGTAGTAACTTGTGAACGTATCAAATGCTCTATTACAATTACCAGTTTATTTAATTGCCAACGTGTTTCTTAATATGGGAAAGGACAAGGATCAGTTAACATATTGATTTCTCTATTTTGGTTTCATATTATTAGCAATCATTACATTAGACACTTTTAATATAAAATATGTAAAAAATAAGTTATACGAATAATATAGAATTTCTATGATTGATGACAGAGAAGCGAAATTAGCCTTTTTGTATTATTTTATTTGCACCATAAAGCAAAAAGTCAAGTTTGCTAATCAACGAAATGAAGCTGGATCAACTTCAAAAATGGCGGAGAATCCAGATTCTCTAAAATCTAATCACTAATCATTTGTTAAAGCAGTTAAAAACAATAGATCGTTGTCGGATAAGCAAAAGAGGGACTTGAAGATGATAGAAGCGCAACAGGAGTACTTCAGCCAATTCGAAGCACAAAACCTAGCAATTAGAGATGCCTTCTAAGAAAATAGAAGTTGTTTAGTAAAAGGCACAACAACAATAAATATCAATAGTCGGAGATAGAAATCGAAATAGGAAGCTGATTCACCAGCCCTAAATCAGAATCAGCTTGCATCATGGAGTAAATCAGTGAGAAGAATGGAAGTGTCAAGTTAGCCAACTATATGCTCTTTCCTGATCATTCACTTTGACATGGTAAACGAGCTTAAGTAATTTTCAACGAATCGAAGAGCTAAACCGGATTAATTGCACGGGACTAAGTGGCTAGCAATCGTACCTAACAGTAGTGATACCCTTGCCGGCAAGGTCGACGGGGAGGGGACGAAAACTAAGGGATGATCTTCCAAGACAAGGTGCGAGGCTGCTTGACTGAGGGAGAACTCAGTCGCTAGCGTAAAATACTAGACACCTGGGGATATCTAGTTTTAATTCAATTCCCCTTTCCTGAATACAGCGGTTGAGTAAATGGGGACATCGCCTCCCTCATGAAAAACGCTCACCTAAATACAAAAATAACAACAATAATAATGATGACAACGACAAAAAATTAGTCGCGAACCGCTGACGTTGCACTAAGTGACTCAAACCAAGATCGGATAGCTGAGTGGAATAGCCTCTAGTCGAGAATCGGCGACCAAAGAAAGTAGTTTCAGATGAGGCAAGTGTCGGAACAATAGAACGCTGCGCGAGTAATAAGCTTAACCATCAGTTAAGAAAAAAAAGAAGAACTATCTTTACATTCAAATCTGCAAATCTTTATTGTATAGTAAAATAGTATCTTTTATTGTTTCGTGTTGTCTTCATCACTGAACTATCCAAACTGATGCTGGATCGGTCAACCAATTTTCTCTCTGAGGGAAATGAGTAAATGCTGGTAAAAACCTTTTTTCGCCATAATGGCTTCTTGTTGTTGCCAATGATAATAGAGATGTGGGAGATGAAGTTGAAGTTGTTAGAGATGTGACGTGCTGTCCATTGGTGTGCACGCAACTCGCGCTTACAACATCGTCAAAGTTAGGGACCAAGGGCAGAGCGAGCCTATGTAGCGTGATCCATTAATAATTGTTAATTATCGACTAAGATACCCAAGACTCAAACCCAATTGATTAGCTTGAACTCAACATTTATATCAACCGCCAAACTGGCTTAACTTCCATACGCACTCCAGGTTATACATTGTGGCTTAATCGACTTAGTGCGTGAATTAAACATTCCGGATTTAGTTTATCAAACAATTGTTTTTCCTTTTCGTGGCACAGTGATAGCAAGAGTACAATAAACTGTTTCTGCATCGTACTGTTTGCGCCATCAAAAAAACAAGAAAAAAACGACAAGGTAAAACATTTTGCTTAGCATGTGAACGAAATGGTGGAAATACACTTTCAAGATAGGTGTGAATTTGGTGGACAATGTCCTAGTGCTCCACTTACATTCAGTTCATCTATGGAAAAGGGTGATAATATGCACCTTGGGTATGACCCACCCATGAAATTCACCACAGTTAAGACCAAAAATGCCACGCCAAAATTGTTGAGCAAGCGGCCCACATAACCTCAGTAGCCATAAATATATACATACAATACATACATGAAAATCAAGCCCAATGTACTCGTACAGCCGGCCTTATCAAGAGTACCTCAAATTGAACATAAATCAAAAAACTAGACATCCTCGTATACCTGTAAATTAGTGCTTTTACCTTCAAAATTGTCTGTGCATATATACATGCATGTGCATATATGGATATATGTGCATACACATGTAAATATGCATATATATATACATACTTAAATCTTTCGATTCCTTTTGTTGTTATTGTTGTATTGTTAATTAATCCAAAATCCAAAAGAAATATTGTCAAACATAAAGGCCAGAGAGAAGTTATACATTTATATTTATATCATACACACAATATTAAAACAGAGGTAAAATTGGATCAGTACGGCTGAAATTTGTGCACAAAATTCAACTGAATCATCGAGTAAGATCGTTAGTACATAAATTCATTTAAATTTCTTTAGCTATAAATTTTCTAGAGTCTTATTATACATATATACAATATACCAAACGTTTTTTTCAGACATACATCTTAAAACTTAATTGCCACATTACCTAAATTTGAAATATAAAATTTATTAAATATTAATTGTTAACAATTTGCAATATACGTACATCAAATCAATAATTAGTACCTACACACCATTGTATACTTAATCTGTTATAGTTCTGAAATATTATACATGCAATACACTCTTAGCTATTTTAATATGCAAACCTATGTACATACACAGGGTGTCCCCTAATTCGGCAACGATAATTTGGGAAATGATTCCTGGGTATATTCTAAGAAAAAAATCGTTCTACCGTTAGGGTCTATCTCCAATGTTGACATCATTTATCGAGGATTTAAGAAAAGGCGTACCCTGACCCTTGTTAACGAAAATTGCTCTGTTAGCACTAATGGTAGAAACATCGTGTAGGACTTTGTTTTTAGAAGATATACTAGCCCGTGTAAGGGCCTTTAAATAAAGTTGATATCTTCGTTGATGCTTTAGATATCCAATTTTTAAGCCAGTCCCATTTTCATTGTCCATGGTAATTTTTGATTTTGAGGTGTGCAACTTTACCTGATTTGTAAACTAGGCCTCATTGACGATGCAGCCTATAAACTTAATGAAGAGAAATTCAAGATTGGTCTGAAGATAATTCCTTGACACTGAACCCACTTAAATCGAAATGCCTTGTTATAAGCAGAAACAGCATGAGTGGCTGTAATCTTCCTAGCATATTTCTCCGAAATGAACCAATCGAGTTCGTTGACAAAGTTAAAAACCTTGGTGTGTGGATTAACAACACTCTAAGTTGGAAGGACCACATCTCCTCTATTATAAGCAAAATCGATGGTTCTTTAAGGAATCTGTCTGTGTCGCAGTCTTTTACTCCATTGCATACAAGATTAATGCTAGTGAGGGCTCTACTGATTCCAATTTTGCCTTATGGCTGTGAAATTTTCTGTTACAGTAGTGCTTTCATTAGACGTAAGCTCAACATCGCCTTCAACAACATCACCCATTATTTTTATGCATTGAGATGCTTTGACCATGTTTCCCGCTGCCCTAAAAACATATTGGGATGCACTCTTGATAAATATCTCGAGTATTGCACAATCAAGTACTTGCATAAAATTATTATTGGCAAGCAGCCTCCATACATATTCGAAAAACTTAAATTTTCACATTCAACCCTCTCATTAAGTTTAATCCAGCCGCGTATCTATTACCAAAACTCAGAGCGACAATTTTTCGTTCATACCATCCATCTTTGGAATTCATTTCCTCTCAGCGTTAGGAGACTTTACGAACAGTTTTGCTAAAACTCCCTTTCGGCATTTGGCAGGGTAAATGAAGCACATTGTATAAATAATTTCATAAAAGGCAGAATTATTTACTTTCACCTTTTCGTTTACTTATTTGTTATAATCTACCGTAAACTTGAACTCGACTGTATGAATTTTCGAATACTTGTACGACGTCGTTTTTTTTTCAAATCGTCATTGAATCGGTCCAATAGGTTGGCATAATATTCCCCATTGATTGTTCTTCCCTTTTGAAGGTAGTCAATGTGGATTATCCCGCGTGCATCCCAAAAAACAGTCGCCATAACTTTATTGGCTGACAAACCTACCTTGGCCTTCTTTGGCGCCGATTCAACCTTAGAAACCCACTGTTTTGACTGTTGTTTGTTCTCTGGTGTGTTGTGATGGATCCATGTTTCGTCCACGGTTACAAAACGGCGCAAAAACTCCTCCATATTGCGATTAAACAACGCCAAACCTTCCTGTGAAGTTGTTACACGATTGCGTTTGTGGTCGACTGTGAGCAAACGCGGCACCCATCTTGCGGAAAGCTTTCTCATGCCCAAGTGATCATTCAAAATTGAAACCACTGAGCCATGCGAGATCCCTACGGCTTCCACAATCTCTCGCACTTTCAATCTTCGGTCGGCCAACACCATATCGTGAATTTTTTCGATTGTTTCGGGTGTAGAGACCTCAACTGGGCGTCCAGGACGTTCGGCATCTTCAGTGCTTGTACGGCCACAACGAAATTCAGTAAACCACTTTTTTACCATTGAAATCGATGGTGCAGAGTCCCCATAGTATTTATCAAGCTTAGCCTTGGTCTCGGTAATGGTTTTTTTTCGCAAGAAATAATGCTTAATAAGCACACGAAATTCACTTTTTTCCATTTTCTCCTCAAATTAGTGAATAGTCTGATAAAAATAGCTGTCAAACACAAACTAACTGACGCAGCAAGTTTAAATTTTGACAGGAGTCAACTGTTGACAGGAGCAGTGTTGCTGTTTCAGTAAAGAGGTCAGAAATTCAAAAAGTCAGCCCTCGTTATGCTATTTCATGCTATTCTCATTTATAGCTTAAAGAAAATGTGCAGTCTATCATAAATGATGTTACTGAATAAATAAATACTGAAATACTGAGGTCACTTTTCTCCAGAAACTGCCTAATTAACATAACGTTTTATAATTTTTTTCTTATGAAGGTAGCAGTAATAAAAAAAAAATCATTATCAAGTTTGCACAAAAACGCATAGATCTTATGATACTTGGGAAATCATGCAGCAGATTAAATTTAAAAGTAAAAGAGTTTTTTGCTTTAAGCTCCAAAGGCTATAAATAAAAATGATATTATGTAATTTTGGATGATTTTTATTTTATGTGTGTACTAAATCAGTTATAGCAGGTGTTCGAAGTCTCCTCCTTAGTTTTGTATGCATGCTAGAGCCCGTTTTTGGATTTCAATGCGAATGTTTATGGATGCTAACTGCTGCCTCACTTTTGATGACGCTTCGAGAATACACCCTTCCAATTCACCTAAAGTTGCTATTTCTGTTGAATAAACAAATTTTTTCATTCTTCCCCATACAAGAACTTCCAACACTGCAAGATCTCTCCAATTCTTCCTATCCAACGGTTACCGTACTCTTCATCTAGTCAATTCTTAACCTCACGACCATAGTTGGTTGGAGTACCGTCTTGTTGAAAATATGATGAAGCTAGTTGAATCAGTGGAATGTCCTCCAATAGTTCTGGTAAATCATTTCGCAAAAACTCTAGATAGTTTGTAGAAGTCAGCCTAGATGATAGTTTGAAGGGGATAAAATGCATGGTAACTTTGTCGCGCACTAGTTGAACTTCCATTGCCCACTCCATAAACGCAAATAATGTCTGCGTATTCTTGGTTTGTAATCGCAGCCATTTCAAATAGTGTTTCTAAGCAACTGTAACCTTAGTGTAAGAAATTAAACTAATGAATCATTTTTTTTTCTAATATTTTATACCATTTTTGTTTGGTAAATTTTCGAAATAGGCCTTCCTACCCAAAACACAACTCTTTCTGAGAACTCTAAAGGAACAAGGTAAGGAAATAAGGGTTTTGAACTCGATAAATGATGTCAATATTGGAGATAGACCCTTACCGTAGAACGATTTTTTTCTTAGAATATACCCAGGAATCATTTCCCAAATTATCGTTGACGAATCAGGGAACACACAGTGTAAAGAGTGTACCGGTGAACGTTGGTTTTAAATGTTTGAAGGTTATAATGACTAGGAAATAAAGAGCTAGGCAGGGCATTCCATAAGCGAGTTGTACGGCTTAGGAACGAATCACGATATTTTAGAGTACGTCCGAAAGTGGGCTTGATGGGCATTCATAGCGAGACGGGTGATACGGTTAAAAGTTTGAATGGGCGGAATGCTACTGGCGATTTCTACAAAGCACTGTTGGTGGAAACAGCGATAAAACAGAGTGAGACATTAGACATTACGTCGGTGTTCGAGGGCGTCCATTGTTTGAGTGAGGCCAGATCAGAGGGGGTGAAATATTTCTTAAATCGCTTGAGGAAACCTAGACATTTCGCAGCATTTTTGACGACACCGAATATGTGGTCATTCCAAAGTAAGTTGTCTGCTGGTAGCGCTGACACACATACCGAGAATGGAAAGTTTATCAGTTTCGACGATGCAAGTGCCATTCATGGATAATGGCTGGGTGTTTAAATTTCCCCAGTGTGTTTGGGTGTTTAGGTTCCCCAATTTGTTTAATGAGCTTAACATACGCTGCAGTTCCCGTTCTACAGCCGAAGAGCAGGGACGTGAGTCCGGGAACGAATATGAAAAGCAGAGAGCACTGTCGTCAGCAAAGGAATATATTGGATTAGAAGTAGCAGACAAGAGATCGTTGATGAAACTTAAAAAGAGTGTCGGAGACAGAACGGAGCCCTGGGGCACACGAACATTTATTTTGTAAATATCAGACTTGAAGAATCCAAGACAACTTGAATTGAACGTTCCGAAAGGTAATTTCTAATTAATTGAAGAAGAGAGTCATCGATCCCAAAAGCACGCATTTTCGACAAAACAGCCAGATGCCAAACTCTGTCAAATGCCGTAGAAATATCAAGTGCAACTATCTTGCTCTCGCCAGAGTGATGTACGCCTTGGTTCCACTTTTCGGTGAGATATGTCATCAGATCACCACTTGTTGACTTGTTGCTACGAAAACCGTACTGCCGGCCATTAAGAAGTTTTCGTGTTTCGAGATATTTAATGAGCTGACGGTTTATCAGCGTTTCCATGACCTTGGAAAGAAGGGACGTAAGTGCAATGGATCTGTAGGAATTGAGGGAACAAGATTCGACTTTTTTAGCGACGGGCTGGACGAATGCTATTTTCTATCTGCTCGGAAAGAGTCTTAAAGAGTAGGATTGATGAAAAAGCCTACGCAGTGGTTTTGGCAGCGGGGAAGAACACCACGTCAGAAGAAGGGGAGATATACCACCTGCACCAGCGGATTTATGTATCTTACGATTTTTAAGTACTCTCGCTACTACACGAGTGCGAAAGTGAATTTGTCCCATTGACCTTTGGGACATTGTAGTATTTTTTGCCCCAGTTTTTGGTTTTTGTTGGAATTGTACACGTTTAAGGAATGCGTTGCAGTCATTCCTGGCTCGTTTAAACTTTTTTCGGTTTTCCTCTTGAAGGGCCGAAAAAACATTTCTCTAACCCTGACACCATCTTTATAGCTCGAGTAGTACTATGCTTTTTCCCTTGGTTTAATACTCTTCATCCGATGAGGGATAAAGTTTCTCATTCCAAATATAATGGCGTCTGTGATCATATCAGCAGCGGCATAAACGTTGTTATCGAGGAAACATAACGACCAGTTAAAATTCATAAAGAAGCTGTTAAGACCGCTCCAGTTGGCTTTCTCGTATTGCCATACAGTTCTTTTAGGAATCTTTTCTCTAACTGTGTGGTCGGTGTAAGAGAAATTAGCTGATGTGACACAATGGTCCGACGAGCCTAGAGGGGAGAGCACATCAAGGGTGTACTTATCAGGGTGAGAAGTTAGAAACAAGTCCAGGGTGTTGGCGGTATGACTGTCAACGTCTGGTATTCGTGTGGGCTCATTTACAAGCTGGGTTAAGTTATTTTCCGCAGCGAAGATCAACACACTGTATATTGAAATCGCCCGTAATAACGATTTCAGTATGAGGATACATGGATACAATTCTTTGAATAGAGTCAGACAGCACATCAAACTCATTAAAAGTCGAATTGCTGTGCGGTTTGGGGCTTCTGTAAATAAAGCAATAGTGGATAATTTGCTTACGGAGATGGAATCTTAACCACATGAAATTGAATTCCGGATTGGAGCAGGGACTACATTGTGGTGGAGGTTGGTTAGCTAAATCACTATGCACGTAAATGGCGAGACCGCGGTGAGAGAAGAGTAATGGCAGTAGTTCGTAGCCAGGTAGCTTCAGATCAGAGTGATCTGATAGGTGTGGGCGGGGATCTACCTGTATTTTACTAAGTGCCAAAACAGCTGGTTTGTACTTACAGACGAGGACGTACCCAGAAAAGTGATTACTTTATAGCACGCATATCCACTCTAAATTCCCTAGTCATTATAACGAAAGACAAATACAAAAAACACAAACACCGACGATGCTAAGCACAGCTGTGAAGTATTGTAAAAATCTGACGTTGGCTTACCGAAGCAAATTATAGTAGGTGTTATGCCCTTACAACAATAGGAACCAGCATACCAACAAAATTCAAGCCCACAGCCCGCTATCCATCGGTTGTTACATATACTCAGTCACTGCACGCGCTGTATGACAATGTAATGTGACCGAGTGCAAGCAACAGTAAGACCAGGGGCAGATAGGTAGGAATGCCCGCACTGTGGATGATGATTTCACTACACTCGCGTGTTGTTGTTTTGTTTTTGGTTTTTTGTGAACTCGCGAGCGGCTTTTTTTTTTGTTCTTCACGCGAGGAGCGAATTTACGAGAGCACATGTGCATGTGCATTGGTCAATGGTCAGCTCGGCACTGACACTGTTGTGCGGCCATTAGTCTTTATAATAGTGCGCGTTCAGTGGTAACATCAAAGAACTGCCAATTCTTCTCCCATGACTTACCTTCAGTATGGTCAGTCAAGATCATGTCCATTGACGCCTTTAAGAAAAGAATTCATTGAGCTCGGTCTTAAGTGTCAAAAAATTAAAAAGACAGTATGACAAATGTATCAATGTGTTCTACATTTTCTTTCTGGAGATGGGTTCGATTAAACTGAATGATCTAAAGAAAAATGTTCGTTTCATCTTTAAAAGACAAATCAAATGGGATTTCGCTTGGAGACAGAGGAGCAAAGTAACATAGTGCTATAACTACCAGATGTATGGCCAAGGAGAAAAAAATTGTCACATCAAAGAACACTGCGCTATTTGCTCTAAGAACCACGACACTAAAACATGCGATTCTAACAATATAAAATGCCCGAACTGGAAGTGCCCACACAAAGCCACCGATCCGTCATGCATTAGCCGTAAAAGCTTTTTTGAAATTCGATAGGGGCTCGCAACGAGAAACGAAGAAAGGTATACAGCTGCATCCAAAATTCACAACGAACATCAGCAACTTTCCTGCTCTTAATACACAGCGAAAAAGCAGCACCGTTTCCCCTGCAACAGTTGGCTGCAGTAATTTACCCAATGTCTGGAACAACAACAACAACATCCATACCAGACCAAATAAAGTCGATGGACTTTTCACCATGGATCAGATCAATGCGCCAGCTGAAATGATTATGCTGCTAAAGAGATGTAACTCTAAGTCTGAGCAGTTCAATACCACTGCACAATTAGCTGTTAAGCATCTTTACCAAAGTAAATAATGTGTGCTAGCCTGAATAAACTTTGTTGGAATGCTAAAAGCATTCGATGTAAGATTTGTGAATTTTGTCTGCTTTCTTAAACAAATACGACGTTGATATTAGTTTAGGCACAGAGACTTGATTCAGCGGAAACGTAAACTTATTTAATAAGGACTATAAAGGTCATCGCTTAGAAAAAATGGTAGAAGAGGAGGCGAAGTTGTTGTTGTATAAATACTATAAAGGGTCTTTCATTAAGAGCTTCCTATCTTTAAATTTAAATAAAACAAAGTGTGTTTGATATATCATCGAAACTTTCTATTCGTTTGGAAGGCCTATCGATGCCATTATGTATTTCCCATTACTCTGGCGCATAAATCAGGCTGAATTTGACCGATGGTATGGGTTACGTTGGCTTTGAGGACTGCTGTGATTTGTGGCTTATTTGCATAGACTTACGACTTCAGAAAACGCCAAAAAAAAAAGTCTAACGGGGTCAAATCGCACGATATCGGTGGCCAGTTTACATCACCTCCACGTGAGATGACCATGCCCTCGTATCGCTCGTGCAGAATTTCCAATGTGGCGTGAGCTGTGTGGCATGAAGCGCCATTCCCTCCCCCTTCGGGTCAGGGACTAGAATATACCCGGGGTAGGCATGCCTGTCGTAAGAGGCGACTACGACACTGGGCCGGATTAAGGTTTAAGCGACCCGTGCCAGAATCGGCCAGGTTGGGGACGCAGTATAAAAAATAGCCCAATCTCTAAGGGATCATTGGGATACTTGGCGACCTTCAGATCAGCCGGCCTTATCTAATGTGGATCTCTGGAGAGACGAACTACCCTTTTTCCGCAACTCGTTGGAACTAAAATGAGTTCTACAAATACAATACAACACAATACAAATACAAATCAGGACCTCTTCAAAAAAAGCTCAAGGGTTACGAGATCTCCAACAAGCTGATCGCTGGAATAATCGTCCGGAAGTAAAGACAAACCACTTTCGGTATTATTAGTATTACACTGAGTAAGCTACAAAATCTCGAACGCGAAAATTCTGATCTCCGCGCCAGACTCCAAAATATGGAATTGCTCTGTGCCGAACTTAAAAAGGAATTAGATGCCATTAAGATGCAATCTAAAACGGAGTCTGATTCGCGACTTGACCGCCCGGAAAACTCGAGTTTTCATATGTACGAAGAAGAGCTAGTCCAAAAAACAAACTAGATACTTAAAAAAAGATCAGGTAAGAAACACACAGCTGATTCCTCGCCTGAAATTGTACAAAAAGAGATGGCAGCCAGCTCTAATACTGTTGAGGACAATAAAAAAAAGCAACCCAAACAAAAACCGCCACCGCCAATAAACGTCTTTCGAATCTCGGACTATAACAAGTTGCACACAATCTTGAAATCACTGTGTTCAACCGATTACAGAGTAAGATCTCGCAATAACGATACAAAACCGAAAGCCTAGAAAGGATTTATTCTATAAATTCAATTTTGGGACTTGTTGTCAAAATTGAACATCCGCGAAAAAACCCGAGGCTGATTCCCCAATGTTAACGTCGGAACTCTTTTGCTCTGGCGGTATGATCAGGGTGCATGTACCTTCATCTTGTTGTGGATATATTAGGTGCTTGTACCAATATATCAATGTAATTGGGAATGATATTTAGCTATCTTACCTCACGTTGGGGAATAACTAAATATCACTTCTTCTTCTTAGTGTTGAAAAATCAGTGCTTTATTGCTTCAAACTTAATTCTATTTATACAAATTTATTGCGTACTTAGCATAACGTAAATTACGGCTAACACTTACATACAAATTGCTTATTTGACAATAGTTTAATATCGTACAGTTTTGTTTATTTAGCAAAAATTAAGTGCAACAACAAAATTATGAAATTATTCACGACTATACGAGTATGGCTCGAATTTCGTCCAAACAACCTTGCAGTGCAATGCGCCTTGTTTTTGTTTTTCCTCTGTGGGTTCAAGGTGGATTGTTTGGGCGACATTGTTCGCGACGTACTTATACTTTATGTTCTAAACAGGTACACGTTGTCAGGGATTCAGCCATACTCAGGCCATATGCGCCGGAAAACATCTGAAGCGAGAGTGCAGTGCCGCGAAAAGGTCCCCAGGGATATGCATCAACTGCAGGGGAAAACATCAATCCAAAACGATGCCTTCTAAAAACGCAGGGCTAGCGAGTGCGAGAAATCATACCAGCGGTCCAACCCCAAAACCTTTAAAGAAGGCAAAGATAGCAAACGCGTGATGGCCGCTAAAATCACCAATAACAACAACGTCAAAAATAACAATGCGCAAGTGAAAAGTGGAAAAACTTACGCGCAAATAGCGGCGCGAGCAAATACGACCAACTGTGAATCAATTGATCCTGCCTCAAATGTTTTCTCAGTAGTTCTCGGGAGACTAGAAGAACTGTCTAAAGCAAATAAGATAATAGTCGAACGGCTTCTCAACCTCGAAGAAGATCTGCGTAGCTAATCATGACAAAGAATCTCAATAGGGGGGAACCGATCAAACTAATGATCCGATTTGAACCGTCTTGACAAAATACCAGACGTGGTACGTAGTTTTAAAGAGTTCTCTGGAATCCCTGCCGCGTTTAACTCTTGGCGCCAAAATGTCGACAGGATTCCAAACATTTGCAACCATCTTAGAGGAACGCCAAAATACCTTGGTATTTTAAATATACAATAGTTAGGAACAAAATTGTGGGAAATATGTAGGAGCAGTACTGGAATCCACGCCACGAAATTGGGAGTCCATATCCAAGTGCTTGACACTTCATTATGTAGACAGGTGTGATCTGGAAACATTGGAGTACCAGATGACGACCTTTGTTCAAGGAAATAACACACTCAAGTCTTATTACCAATCAGTGTATTACCACCTTTCGCTGATTTTAAATAAAGTCTCAGGCATGAATTTGCCACCTGAGGCGCTATACCATCTGACATCCTTATATAAAGAAAAAACACTTTATAAAGGGCCTAAAGGGCTGTAGGCATAAAGGGACCAGCCGATTTGCCGACTGCCCTTAATCTGTGCCTAAAGGTGGGAAACCAATAGTTTAAAGCAAATCACGCCCATCATAACACTGGCCTGTTTGGCGTCGCTTTCCTCACAAGTTGCATACTTTCCACAATTACCTCAATATCGTTTACCACATCCTCGATATAACCAATTTTAAGTACCCCAAAGACAAAGTTATCCACCAAATTGTCAACTTCACCAATGCCGGAATCAGCAAACAAATCCACATCCCCACCAGAATACTCAAAAATATAAAAAAAAAAAAAAAAAACAAGCACCTTATACCTCTATACCAAGTCCCAAGCCAGGAAAAATAATATAAACTACGGTAATAGGCCACTAGGAAAGAACTGGCCGCCTAGTCCTAAGCGTTCAATGGCCTCTTCGCAACAACATTTACGAGTACTTCCGAATAAAGTGTGAATAAATTTCCATTTGGAGATGCTGCTCCTCAAACCAATACTCAAATCCCGTACACTAATACCATGATTGACTCCCAAGGTGAAATTTCTATAATGCCATGATCTCAGCAAAGATGATTCAGCCAGTTAAGACCAAAGAGGTCTAAACACAAAAACTAAGTTTTTCCTTCTACCGTCTATTAAATCGTTCCATGCGGTCCTCAGAAACGATAGCCTCAAAGAACTGTCAGCAGTAATTTTTGCAAAAGAAAATTACATGCTCATAAACAATAACGTTAAAGTTAAGTGAAAACAGCAAATTTCCGAATCCGTCCATAATATTAAAATCAGAACTGACCATGTATCTCAAGTGCAAAAGGACAAAGTAAACGTCTTAATTGCCAAATATTACAGTTTGTTTGGCGAACCAAATGGAAAGCTAACTTTCACAACCAATGTTAAGGGAAGAATTCATACAACTACAGAAGATTCCATTTATTCAAAGCACTACCCATATCCCACGCCCTTAAAAACGGAAATAGATAAACAAATCAACCAATTACTAGATGATGGAACCATCCGACCGCCACGGTTACTATACAATTCTTCAGCTTGTATTATACCAGAAAAAGCGGACACCTCCGGCGATAAAAATTAATGCATGGTTATTGATTACAGGAAACTTAATTCGATAACGATTTCCGATTGCTACCCAATCTCTGAAACAAATGAAGCCCTAGCTCAATTAGAAAGAAATAAATACTTTTCAGTGGTTGACCTTAAAAGTGGCTTTCACCAAATACCTCTTCACGAGGGTGGCACCGAGAAAACTTCGTTTTCTGCCAATAACGGAAAGAATGAATTCGTAGCACTCCCTTTTGGTTTAAAAAACGCTCCGTTAATTCAGCGAGCTTTAGACGACATTCTACGATAGCATATCGGTAAGGTTTGTTACGTATGGTTATCGATTATTATCTTTAGTAAAGATGTTGAAACTTACTTCCAAAATCTAGAAACAATTTTCAAGACTCTACAACCAGTTGAACTCTGAGTGCAATTAGATAAATGTGAATTTTTGAAGTCAGAAGTTGAATTTCTGGGTTTCGTTGTATCTTTAACCTGCATAAAAGCGAACACTATTACAGTGGAAGCTATAAACAAGTTTCCATTACCAAGAACCCTTGAAGATTTGTGATCGTTTCATTTCTTGGTCTGTTGGAATTTCACCGCAGATTTATTATAGATTACGCAAAATTGGCAAAACTCCTTACAGCCCTTTACGAGAGGAGGATAGACGAACATCCAAAACAATATCAAGCAAAAAGCCAAAATTTTCTCACTTCTGAAGACGCTATCCTTATTTACCCAGATTTCAAGAAGGAGTTTCATCTAACAACCGATGCGTCGGACTGTGCCATTGGAGCGGTATTATCGCAAGAGGGTAAGCCAATAACAATCATTTCTAGAACACTCAATAAGTCAGAAGAACATTACGCCGCTAATAAAAAGGAAATCCTCGTCATAGTATGGGCTTTGAAATCATTACATTTACTATACTGTCCAACAAAGCTCGCAATTTTCACAGACCGTAAACAATTGACTTATGCATTGAGCAATAAAAGCACGAGCATAGTCTCTGGTTTTTAACGTAAACCACCTGTCATGTAGACTTATGGTTACGGGATGCCCATACATCCATGGGAGCAAGGATACGCCTTGCCACTGCTTGCCTACCATAATAGTATAATACCAAAGCAGAACTTGTGTTGGAGGCACAAGTTCCACCTTTGGTAGGGGTCGAGGCCGATCTAAAACCTCTTGCTGCTCTTAGGGTCGCAGAACCCAGTACTCATTTTCAACTATACAATGGCTCAAGCCAACAGGAAGACCCTACCCGCCATTTGGGTTTAAACCACAGCCACCATGACCCTCCCAGGGGGCCTACCTCAACAAGTCAGGCCCGGACCAAAATCCGGGGGGCTCCTGACTCCCATGGTACCTAAGTCCTGGTAGGGATTATCGGCGGTCTTGCCACCAACAAGACCTATGACCGGCAGCTTGTAACTGGTCAAATCGCAGCAACCTTCGGTGGCGTTATCTAAAGATGTTTACTATAAGACCAGTAGAGCAAAAGCCCCCGCTTTTTATTAAATAACGTCATTGATGGGCGAAGCCTTGGTAATTGGGAGGGGGCCCAAAAACTCGAGCAATAAAACCAAACGTGGGAAGGCAATACTCGAAGAGTATATGTTAATTACGAACTAAAATATAAGCCTAGCAGATCCAATGTTGTCGCCAATGCGTCGCCAACGCATTCCAAAAATAGCCATGTTAATTCGCTAACCCAACACAGCGATGAAAGTTTTGGTCAAGACCTTATACAAATTGTAAATGTACCAATAAGTGTATTCAAAAATCAATTTATTATTTGCTTAAGAGAAACCCCAGCATACGAATTTCAAATAGTTTTCAAACCTATCACAGGATATTAAAGAACCTCATAGAGGATTGATATTAGCTGTCTCCCAAACCATAATCATGGATAACGAAAAATTTTTGTTCTCTAGGTCCATTATTTTCATTTTGGAAAACATATTCAATACAAATGCCTTTAAAGCAAAACCAGTTCCGTAAACAGGCAAGTCGAATGATTCCATTCGAGACTCTCGGAATTGATTCCTTGCCTTAAAATAGACAACGTCCATGGCTTCTTTCTGAATTATTAGACAGATGCATTTATGAATATAACCAATCTGTACATTCGACTACAAACGAAAAATCCATATGCATATTTTTCGGCAGACAATCACTTAACAATCCAGAAGCACTTGAATGCGTAAGACAGGAAAATATATAGAAAATAAAAAAACTAAGCAACAAACCGACGTTGAATACCGCAATAAAAAGAATCCTTCTTTAATGAATTATTCTGGAGGTGAAACCATTTATGTCAAAACCAACAAAAATGTAGGTAATAAACTAAACCCCAGATATAAACAGGAAATCGTAACTGAAAATCAAAATACTATTCAAATTGTACTTGCACTGTCTTTTCTAGGATTTTTCAATAAATTGGAAGCATATTTACCGGTCTGAACTCTCCACATTTATATGTATTTGCAATTTTCTGTACTGGTACGATAACGGATGTCTTCCAGATATCTGTGAATATACCCCTTCTTAAAGACGTATATATGATTTTAAGCAATACTGGCCTTAATACATTAAAACCGTCTTTGATTATATTTTTATTAATACCATGAAAGTCTTTCCTTGATGGCAGTATTTTCACTATTTTCCACAGATCACTAACCGATTTAATTGCCTTAAATTTAAACACATTTTGCCTATTCTCTAATTCATTTACAAACGGTATGTTAACTATGGAACTACATATTAATATCTTCTACACTTTAAATGAAAAACTCGTTGAATTTCTTTGCAATAGTTTTGTTGCAATTTATCTTGGTGTCTCTAAACGCTATCACATTATTTTCCACTTTTTTATCTTTGAGCACTAGACTTTTAATTGTTCTCCACCTTCTTTTTTGATCACTGGCGTTATTAATCTTGTTTTTGATATATTCACTCTTTGCTTTGCTTAATAAAGTTCTGTGAATACGAGTATTCCTTGCTCCTCTATGTAAATAAAATCCAATATTCCTCCAGTGTTGTATGTATGAATTTAAAATATGTTTCCAGTTTGCGCCTAAACTAAACTAAACTACTCGTATACCATGCATTCTGGTTTGTTAATTTTACTTGTTTTACCACCAACAACTCGTTCATGACCCTAATTAACACATTTCCAAAAACCATGTGTATTGCGTCAACATTTGTTTCCTCACAAATTCCACTTATATCACTTCGAGCAATTGACCGTACAAATTTGGTTTTATACAATACAATTACAACTCATTCGGGAAGTACCATACATAAAAGTTTAATTAAGATTTGATTTCCTCACTTTTCGCCCAACTAACCTATTACTAGTGACTCTGTGCACCACAACCGCAAATCTCTAGAAATTAGATTACTCCAATTCAAAATTAATAAAAACTCACCTATATCGAAGAAAAAGTCTTAAAATACTGTAAACCCAGTCATCCCCTATTCCTTATCATCCGCTTTGAAATTCAAAATATTAAAAGCAATTTAAGTAGATTAAAAATTAGCAAAGTTAAATAAGTATACGGTTTTTTAGGAACTACGTAGACATAGATTGGCGGGAAATCTCGACCACCACCACCAATTACGAAATATTATTGCAAAATAATAATAATGAAATTGTTATTAATAAAGTAACGTTAGAAAAAATAAACGAAATTGCAAATATTACGAAACATATCTAAAAATATTTGAGGAAAAATAAAACAACAGTAATAATATTATATTATATTAGAATACACCTGTCCCCCCGATTTGCACAGTACTTTTTTTACACGATTTCACTTTTACACGTTTTTTTTCCCAAGCCCCTGTCCCTGTATGTACACGTTATTTTTCCCTTTTACACGGTTTTTAAATTCACGAATTTTCCAAGATAAAACTGTTGAAAACAACAAATTTATGCTAGTCACGCTGGAATTAAACTAATTAATGGGACTTTGTATAATTTTTTTTCGTTAAACATATTGATTGGTCAGTGATCCTTTAGCAGCAGAAAGGTGCATATATATTTTGGTGTTTTTTGTTTTTTAATTGAAATTTTTAGAAGTTCATATTTAACGGTAAGCGATAATTATTTATGTTTTATAATAAATTAGTACCCTTATTATTTTATAATATTTTTAGTATTATTATATTGGGCCTACAAGTACGTTTCCAGCGTTTGCCAGAGATGGCGCCACCAGTGGATCCCGGGCAGAAATGTCAGACCCCATGTGTTTTATTTGTAGGTTTTGTATATGTCAACAACTTTGCAGCGTTATAGTTGAACAGTTCTATCGGTGTCGTACATTTTATCGAGCAAAATCATGGCAAGTTTCCAGCCAAATAAACGTCATTTGCGGGAAGCGCTGCTTTTATTCTTTAATATGAAGAAAAGTGCGGCTGAGGTCTATCGTTTGATTTCGGAAACTTATGGGGCGGAATGTATTGGTGAATCGATGTGCCGCGAGTGGTTCAAACGGTTCAAAAGTGGTGATTTTGGAGTTGAAGACAAAGATCGCCCCGGAAAGCCGAAAAGTTTTGAAGACGAGGAATTGGACGCTTTACTGGATGAGGATCCGTGTCAGATTCAAGAAGAACTTGCTGCATCATTGGGCGTCACGCAACAAGCCGTTTCCCTGCGCCTAAAAGCACTGGGATTCATTCAAAAGGTTGGAAACTGGGTGCCATACGAATTGAAGCCAAGAGACGTCGAAAGGCAATTTTGCATGTCCGTTACATGTTACTGCAGCGGTATAAAAATAAATCATTTTTGCATCGTATTGTCACTGGTGATGAGAAATGGATTTATTATGATAGTCCTAAACGCAGAAAATCGTATACAAAGCCCGGCGAACCCGCCCAATCGACGCCGAAACGAAATATTCACGTGAATAAGGTCATGCTCTGCATATGGTGGGATCAAAAGGGTGTCGTATACTACGCACTGCTTCCGAGTGGTGAAACCATCAAAGGACCATTATATCGAACCCAACTAATTCGTTTGAAGCTGGTATTAAAAGAAAAACGGCCAGAATATGAGACTAGGCATGAGTCCGTCATTTTTCATCACGACAACGCTCGGCCACATGTTGCGGTTTCGGTGAAAAACTATTTGCGAAATAGTAGATGGGAAATTCTGCCTCACCCGCCTTACAGTCCAGACTTGGCACCATCTGACTACCACTTGTTTCGTTCGATGCAGAACGCTCCTACGGGAATACGCTTCAGCTCAGTAGAGGAAATCAAAAATTGGCTCGATACGTTTTTGGGCTCGGAAGACGAGAATTTTTTTTGGTCCGGAATTCATAAATTGCCAGAAAGATGGGGGAAAGTTGTAGCTTCCGATGGACGATACTTTGAATACATTGTAACTATGTTTTCATAATAAAACTTCAAATTTTGGAAAAAAACGCTGGAAACTTACTTGTAGACCCAATAATTCAATTACAATTGTTAAAGCTTCACCATGTTGAAAGATATTAAATAGCAAGTGAAATGGAAAGTCATCTCTTTAGAAACCAAAATTATAATTCTTGATCGCCTATGTAATGGAGAAAGGGTAACAAAGATTGCTAAATCGTATTTCATGAATGAAGCCACAATAAGAATCATCAGAAAAAATGAAAGCTGTATTAGAAAAAGTGTAGCAACTGAGACTGGTGCCAGTAAAAGCACAACTTCTTACGTAAGGGATATTGTTATTGAAAGCATGGAAAAGGCGTTAGTGATATTGATAAAAAATGAAGCTCAAAAGCGAATACCAATTGATACCAACGCCATAACAAATAAGGCTTTGTGGATTTAAGAAAAAATTTAGGATGAGTTACCATCCACTTCTTCAGTTGGAAAGAAGTCATCATTTTCAGCTAGCCACGGTTGGATTGAAAGATTCAAACAAAGGCATTCTCTTCATAATCTAAGATTAGATGGTGGACTAGCATCTGGTGACGTAGATGCAGCGCAAGAATACATAGGAAAGTTGGCTGAAATTATTGCAGCTAATTCATATGCTTCTGATCAGGTATTCAATGCTGACGATACGGAATTATTCTGGAAAAAAATGCCAAAAAGAACGTTTGTGCCTCAAGCTCACAAATCAGCTAATGGTCATAAAGCAGCGAAGGATCATATAAGAATTCTTTTCTGTAGTAATGCTTTAGGCAATAATATAATGAAACCATTGGTTATTAACAAATCAAAAACATGACGTGCATTTAAAGGGATAAATATCAACAACCTGTTGGTTTATTGGATGGTCAATAAGAAAGCATGGGTTACTGCCATGGTTTTTAACGAATGGTTTCATAAGTTATTTGTCCCCGATGTTAAAAGGTATTCAACTGAAAAAGGTTTGCCCTTTAAAGTGCTTCTGCTAATTGCCAATGCTCCCGGCCATTCTCAAAATTTACAACATGAAAATGTTCAAGTTGTATTTCTACCAAAGAACACAACTTCTTTATTACAGCCAAAAGATCAAGGAATATTTTCTACTTTTACGGACTGTATATCAAACAAACCTTAAGGTATATTTTAGAACAAACTGATAATGATGCATCTTTGACAGTAACGGATGCTTGGAAGAAATTACCATTTTGGATTTTGTTAAGCAAGTTGCATTATCATATTCCGGGATTAAGCAATCAACGCTGGATGCTTGTTGGAAAAAAGTATGACCAAAAGTAGTTGAAGGTAAAATTTTTTGTCAACCATTAGTTGAGTTGAGCATGCTGTGGGAGGAGAAGGTTTCGAGAATTTAACTGAAGCAGATATTGAAGAGCTAGTGGCTGATGAAGAATTAGATGAGGATGATTTAATTAACATGATTGATGATACAATTGATCAAGACAACGGTCCTGATGAGGAGACTGAACCAATTGCATTCACAGCAAAAGTCACCCACGAAGGACTTACAATCGGGCGAAAATTAGGTAATTTTTTTCTACAACATGACCCTCTTCGGTTCCAGGGAGATATGAACAATTGTTTAGCTCACTATGAGGGGTATGCAAAGATCTTACCAAAAAAACAAAACACAAATGTTGATTACTGATGTCATTACCAAGTCTCTTCCACCTGAAATTGTCAGTAATTTATCATTCATCGAATCAGAATCGCCAAAAATAATAGTGAGTGAGTAGTGATAATAGTATGTAATTAAATTTTTGCACTAGTTTCGTATGAATTTTGTATTCTTAATTTCTTTAAAACAATTTCTTTATTTATTAGTAATTACTCGTACATGAATGGACTGATATATTTTATTTTTCATTTCTATTTTATTCTTATTTTATGCAAAATATTCTCGATTAAAATAATATAACCTAAGTAAACATTGATGAGGCACTAGAATTCGAACAAATTCAGATAGCTTCTAATTAAAAAAATTTAGTCTACCATGTTATAAGTGTCCAAACTAGAGAAAAGGAAACATGTAAATTATCGTTAGTAAAACTACTCGTAATTAAAATAAAAAACAATAAGAAATAAAATCAATTATGAAAAATTATTAGGATATAAGAATGATATATAGTATGTATAGGCTATTAAAAGAGAATGTAAAACATATAGCACATTAACAATTTGTAATGAGACTAATATTGTAAATCTAAGAATTGCACCATCCCTAATAGAGACCATATCCCAGAAATAGATAAATAAATTAATATTAATGAATTACTAAATAAATTTCTCCGGGCCTGTACGTCAACAGAACAAGAAAAATCAACTTGCTGGAAACTAAGCATGAAATAAGCTTAACGGTAAACGTCATCCCATTATCGATCCTTTTGGTCATCGTCCTATTCGCATATCAAAGACAACGGAGTGGTAAACGAAACAACCAAAGACAACCTGCCATTGAATTGAGATATAAAGCCATCGCAACACCTATTAACATCTTCAATGTCAAACAAGGACCTTAGCAATTAAGGCCGGAGGAGTTAAGGCAGAATAAATGAAATCGTAATCAACAAATTTTATACACGAGCCGAGTGCAATTTCCCACACAGTTGTGACACTGAGGTTACATCCGCCATGAGCAATCAAGCCGACACCTCACAAGCAATGCCTACATGGGAACTCCATTTCGCTGACGATGCATCTAGAGCGACCGCCTCACGAGCTCTCGTTTGATTTTATAGATTTTAGAATTAAGTCAGTCTTTTGTCAACTTTGTAGTACGCAACATTCATTAAATAAAAATAAGAAAAGGAACAACAATTTT
Organism: Volucella zonaria; assembly: GCA_963966105.1. NCBI lineage: Eukaryota > Metazoa > Arthropoda > Insecta > Diptera > Syrphidae > Volucella > Volucella zonaria. The sequence goes on along the minus strand of OZ014532.1, from coordinate 39,864,203 downwards.
TGTAAATGAAGGGAATTCGATTTTTTTTTTTGCATATTTTTAAAGTTTAATAAGTTGAAAATAAACTGTGACACTAAGCCATCTTAAAGTTATAGCGAATAATAGCGGAGAGCGTACCTTGCATTTTCTTTTCTTCTCCAAACCTTAAACGCGTTTTTCTCGAAACTACTTTTTATCCGTCGGCCCAGATGATTAAAAAAAACCTTTGGACCGATTCGGCTGAAATTTTGAAATTTTAACACAATATTCTAAACATGAATGGTTCTGTCCGATATGAGAATTAGATTTTTTTATCCACTTTTTTTTATCTCGATTTTAAACCAAAAAAACAGTCGATTATTGAATTTTTTTGTACAAGGCCGCCATTTTGTTATTTTTCACTCAAATCTTTTAAATCTGCTACGGGACAGAATGATAACCCTACTGAATAATAATCTTTTTGGAATTTTGATTTCAGATGATTACAAAAGAAATAATCAGGGTGTTCGCAAAAAAAACCCCTAAAAACCTACAAAATTTAACCTCGGACATGAGACTACCCTCGGTAATTCCTTGAAGTTTACAAAGTCACTTTCCTGTCCGTGCTTTAAGCAATCCCAGATATGCCTTCACCCTTGACACTAATAATTAATTGAAGGGGCGAAAAGTATGACGCTCCTATCCTATACCACCAGCAGCAGGACGAAGCAACCTTATGTTGGCTGAAGGCACAAGACCATACTTTTTTTCGAGAGAGCGATTAGTGGTTTTTTTTTTTTTATTGATACCTATATTTAATATATGTATACATATAGAAGACACTACACAAATTTTTTTATTCGAATCTTAAGAATAGTTTGCGGTGTACGCCGCTTCCAAAAGGACACTCCGACGATGTTACTGCTTGGTGGTTGACTGCAATTAAGCCATACGGTTCATCTGAAAAATACAAAAAATATATTTATAAACTAGACATATAGGTTTATAGCATTACGTAGGGAAATTTCTATATATAACAAAAAAAAATGGCGGCCAGCGAATTTTATTTCCTATTTCCACAGAAAATGTTCATCGTTTATGAAAAAAAAAAAAAATAGAAGGGGGCCATTTATAAAAAAATCTTTAGGTGGTGCCATAGAGACTGTATTTTTGAACATTTTAAGACTTGGTACATGCAAATGGGATGGATAGTTTTTCAAATATGTTGTCAACCAGCTTGAAAAACGTAGTTTCGAGAAACACGCGTTCAAAGTTTTGCTGAAGAATAGTTCGGCATACAAACTATGTATATTCTATATCTGTATTTTTTTTGTTATCACTATCAGTCGGCTATTCCTGGACCATAGACCAGCTCCTCAGCATCCAGAAACACATAATTTTTTCCGTGTTTTGCACACAAACGACCCTCATGCGTGTTTTTTTCTAGATAATATTGGTTGAGTGCTTCATCAATTTTTATTTTCAATATCTCCAATACATTAATTAATGAGGCCAGGTCTTTGCGAAAATTTCCAAATAACAGAGGTCAAACACTCGGTTGCACATGCTTTACTGTATGCAGATTTTACAAAAATATCGATTTTTTCGAGCAATAACCGATAAGTTTCGTGACTCCATCTAAGGAACTGAAATCGCGTTTGCGCCAAGTTCCAGCACCAGAAACTGTCAATCCATCTACTTTTCCAAACTTTTCGGGGGTTAATTTTTGTTTTCTTCTTCACCAGCTAATTTGAAGGACATTGTCTTTATGGATTCTGTAACATCACGAATCTGTTCCATAATAGTATCGTAGAAAGATTTAAAAATAGAGCGCGGCGGGTCCACGAAAGCAAAAAATTATTCTGCTCCAGCCCATGACACTCCAAGTAATCGCATCGCAAAAATAAATCGACGATTAACTTCGTATGCATTTGGGATAAATGGACGAGACGTGATTTCTTTTGGCGTACAGGACTTGCAGTTTATGACAATTTTAAATCCGAGTCCTCTTCGACTAGATTCGCAAAATTCTATTGTACATCACTCCCACACAGTTTGCATTTCACGTGCGATTCTTCCCTCCTAGCGAATCCAATACATTAACCGGAAAATATTAGGGTAGATAAGAGTTCATAGGCGCCAATAAAGGATGGGCAGGTAGCAAACCACTCTAACAGCCGAATGTCTGCCGCTTGGCGCGGTCGTGCGCTTGGAACGGTTTCACATAAAATGCTGTAATCCCGTCAATTTTACGAATTTCTTTACTAAATTTGGTTAGAGTAATCTTAACAAATGCATCTTAACAAATTAAAAATTTTTTTTACCGTATTCTGGTGCCTAAATTGTATTGTACCTAATCGGGGATCACTTCAAAATAAGGCTATTTTGGTTAAGGCTAAAGAGAACTACTCGTAAGTTCATTCGCAAGGCTATATACGGGTATTCGCAATCTATGTGTACTCAATAACTTTTAACCCTAAAATGCTTAATCCTGTTAAAACATCAATCAGTATATCAATTTAGCTAACTTGTATCTAAGTGGGTATCCTAACCATAATCAACATTACCATACATTTGCTATGTACTTATATGTTGTTTAGAGGCATATTGTTGTCGGAAGACTGTCTGCTTGTTGCTTCCCTTTTATCGATCTAATAAAGTTCCCACGAGAGTCGCTAGGATTCACTGAGTGTACTTACTGATGCCATTATGTCTATTTAAGATGTGTTTATGTCCATTTTATAGACAGTGAACAACAGCTATTGCAGATGATAATCATGCGGTAAAATTATTTTCTTCTTTTGTGCGCTTTTTCTTTGGGGAAAAATATACAGAATTTTTTTTTTTAAAGACATAGAACGAACTTATTTTTGCGTTACCCAACATCTTACAATGAATGTGATTTTTACTTTAATTTCTACAAGTAAGAATGTAGGAATCCTTGTCGATAGTAGGCAAACTTCGCCAATTGAAAATTCCGAAATACTACTAACTAATAACTATACGTACGAGTATTTTGAATGACTGAGCAATCCTTTGAAAGTGATTGTCAGTTTCCATTCCAATTTCTTTGCTTTTAGTAGTGCTTTATCGAAAGAGATGGAACACAATTTCATTATTGATTGAACAATCTACAACAAATAAAGTCAATATTGTTAATGAATAACTCAAACACAATATTTTGTGTATGCAGAAAATGGGCAAACTATATGTAGTGCCTACCTTAAGCTACCATAAGTCGATTGTGGTCAAACTTTCCATTGTGAAGTGCAGTATCAATTTCAAATTCTTTTCACCATTGTTCGAAGTCCTTGTGCTGATTGTTTGAATGGGCGCAGATTATCCAAATATGAATACATTCCAACGCTTGGAATAATCCTTAATTCTTTAGTTCCTTTTCTTTATTATTTTAAGTCATCTATGGTTTTATGGGATTTCGTGATATCGGCCTGGAATACAGTATGGAATGGTCCTCGCTTATTTTTTCCCATTCTTTTTAAGCAGGGATTAGATTAAGTGATTAGAAGTTGTTTAATTGATTGATTTATTGAATAAAGAATCCGGGTATTTATGGTCAATTCAAGTAAAAACTTAAAAACATAAATATTGTAGAAAAATTTAAAAATTTTGCTAGGATGAGAGCAAATGACAAATGGCATAGGAGTGCTAAAAGGGCATTTTTAAAGGAGATTTTGGTAAGGTGATAGTTAAAGAGAGGTAGAGTGGAGTTCACCTCGCGTACCATTCTGAACATGGTTTCATGATATCCATAATTAATTCGGTGGAAATTAATTCGGGAGGAGGGAGGAAAGGTTTCATGGGTTAACGTTCAACGAAATGAGTTTTAATAGAGCAGGATAGTTAATACCACGAGTTAAAAACTAATGAACAAAAAGTATGTCACCAACTTACTTACGTCTTTTAAGTGCATAGCAGCCTGCTAATTTCAAGAGATCGAAATAGGAGGGTAGGTTGAAACTACCCTCTGGAAGGGATGCACTCATCTGCTAAATGGATGAGCCTTTGTTATAAAGCTTCTACGCAGCATATATGGGTGCTGTAATAAGAAGAAGAGGTCGAACAAAGCTTTTAAAAAGGGATTTAGAAAGATATTAGTCTGACCAGCGCCAGTGGGTACGGAAGTTCAGTTCGTTGTCAAATCTAATACTTAAATCGCTAATTTCCTGTCACTATGAGAATAGGTTCATTATAAATAACGTCCGTCGTGAAGTTGAAATACGTTATCGGGTGTACACATATGTTAAACTTTAGCTTTTGTTAGCGTTAAGCTCAAATAATTATTTCGGGTGTGAAAAACTGTTAAGGTATTTTTACGAGTACATCAAAAAACAGTCAGAGGGAGACGAGATGCCAATTTTTGAAAGATAAAGAATCAGTTAACATTGTTTGTTGTCAGGATGAATTACAAAGAATCCTGATAGCATCCATGGGGTACGCCGGTGGAAGCGTTTAAGGATTTAGACACTCAATATTCTAGGTATTGATTTTATCGGAAGATATACTGAAATCGGTGGTAACTATACCAACTTTCTTGCCATCTTCTAGAATGCACAGAGATGTGATGCGTATTTTGTTGATCGTCCTCTTTAAGAATTTGTGTTGGCTTTTCAAAAAAGGTGGGCAAATAATAAAAACACCATTACGCCAAATTGATTGCTCTCGTAGATCTTTGTAATGGAAAATAGCTTTGCTAAGGATCTATGATTTGGAATTTCGTCTTTTCGACTTTTCTGTTGGAAACAGATTATATTTGTATTTCTTTAGGAATACAAAACACGCCCTTCGAGATGGACAACAAAAAAGAGCTGTGCGAGATTCTGTCAAGAGATCCACTCATCTTAATAAAATGATGGCGGACAGGTTTTCAAGGCAAACCTAGTATTCGTTCTCAAGTTTTTCAATCCAATGCTGGATTGATGTCCATTGAAATCAATGGATAACAAGCTAGATAGAGCTGATAAGGCCTTTCCGAATGATAAAAGGAAAGCTAAATAACTGATTAGATAGCTTCACGATTGTGAGCTTGAATGTACTAGCGTAGGTATCCGCTTTTCTTTAAGCGTTAATTAAGTGGAAATGCGATGGATTTAGGTTTTGGACAATTTAAAAATTGTCATTCACTAAGAGAAATAAGTGTAAACAAATTGATGATTATAAAATCTATATCGAGCATGATCGTAAATGACCGTGCCATAGTTTATTTTTGTTATTACAGACTAAGCCCAAATTTTCATTTTACTAAAATGGAGGTGACGAAAATTAAATTTTAATTTGGTGGGGGCTGACGCCACCAATTTATTTCGCTTAATTCAAGCTTAAACTAACTTAAAGACTATGACTTAAAAACTGACAACAGTTAAAGGTTAGGAAGTAAAGGAATGATGGAGGAGATCAAGTTTAAGACCAGAAGTGCTCAGGTTAAAATCAAAAAGGGGGAAGTTTGAGTTGACCTTACAGAGCATGCGGGAGATTGGTTCGTTAGAACCATAAGAGGTGCGATGGGTTGGAATGTAGAAGAGACGAAGACAGCATAAATTACAAGGATTAGTGTTGAAGGAAATAGAATTGTAAAGGGTAGCGCAATCCACAGAACCAGAGAGCAGTCGATGAATCAAAAGCATATCAGTTACGTCTCTGCGTTTTTCGAGGGTATCCAGGTTAAAAAGTTTGAGGCGGTCACGATAGGCAAGTAAGATAAAGGGGGCATCCCATGGTAGTCCGCGAAGGGCAAATCGAAGAAAACGACATTCTCTATTCGGGATATATTTACTCGCTGAAAGGGGGACCACACTTGGCTAGTAGATTCGAGAAGGGGCCGGACAAGGGTAATGTAAAGCGATCTTGTCACTTAAGGGTTGAAAAACTTTTTAAACCATCGTTTGATAAAACCGAGCGATGAGTTGGCTTGGAAATTTAACTCTCTATCGTATACTCGTAATATTCCTAGGTTGCGAAGGGAATGAACCTGGGGTACAGGTTAATCATGAAGAAAGTAAAGTCGAGGGGGAGATTGATTGGACTTAGGAGACAAAATCATAGATTGACATTTGGAGACATTAAGCTCAAAACAATTTTTTATACACCAAGGGGAAAACCTATCGAAGACTTCTTGAAGGGGAATAGAGTCTTGTTGTGAAGAAATGGTCTTGGAGAACTTAATGTCGTCGGCGTAAATGTGTAGGGAGCAGTATTTAATAATATCAAGATTGTTTATAGTTAAAATGAAAAAGAGAGGCCCTGTGGAACTTCAGAAGTGGCTTAAACGGGGTTGAGAAGGCTGACCCAAAATGAACGCTATAATAGCGGTTATCTATATAGATAAGAATATATTCATTTTAATAATATGGGGTCAAAGGATCAATTGATGAGATATTTTATCGACGGCCTTAGCAAAATCTGTGGGTGGCCGTGGCTCAAGTGGTAGTGGACTGGCTTCCAAATCGGAAAGTTCGGTGTTTGAATCCCAGCCTCGCCCGAAAGACGTATCATCCATTTTTTCAGTTAACGAAAATCAAGTAAGACGAGTAGTTGACTAGAAATTAACATCAAGCCAACTTCCACTAAGAATTTAGTCCCCCCATTAAATGTTGGATGCCATCCATGGAGCGAAATAACCACTGAGCCCAAACATCTTTCTTTCTCTCTCTATCCCATTTTCCAAAAAACTTAACATATACTGAGGCATTATAAGAGTATTCGTACCCACTTGAGTGTTAAGTTCTTTAAAAAAAAAAAAAAAAAAACCAATAACATCGATTTCGTTGCCATTTTCTGGGGCTTAAAACGCAAAGGACAAGAATTCAACGAAGGTTGTAGTAGTGGATCTACCTTCCAGAAATCCATGCTGACTGGGTGATATAAGCGAATTGCACTGAAAGCTTAGGACTTCATATAAAAAACTTTCGAACAGTTTAGGTATGCGGGAAAGTTTAGCGATGGGACGGTAGTTGGGTACTTCATTCTTTGATCCCTTTTTGTGAAATGGGGTAATGAAAGAGGTCTCCCAAATTTGGGGGAATCCCCCTTTTCTGAGGGACAGATGAAATGAGGAAAGTGGGTGCGAAAGATTGGAGGCACACTTTTTCAGAAATATTGCTGGGAGCCCTCTGCCCCGGGTAAAAATTAATCATTGAGATTTTGTAACTTTTCTTCGATAAGGGTGGGATCAAAAGAGAGAGGAGACAATAGAGAAATTGGGAAGACACTTGAAATATATGGGGTCGGGTAGGAAGAAGTTGTCAGGAAATGATTGTTTGAAAAAGTTTGCAAAATAGTTAGCAATAGTATGTGCATCGGTCGATGATATATTATCCAATGAGGTAAAGTGGGGATAACAGTCTGATTTTTTGTAGTTGGCGATTTGATAAAATATCTTAGGATCGTTGATAAGGTTGGTTGTGTCGAGAAAGCGCTGATAGACGTAGTTATAGAGCAGGGTGAATTGGAGATAGGTTCCAAGTTAAAGAAGTCATATTAAAAATTGGTGCAAATAAAAACTGCCCATAGTTTGTTTCTTTTGTTTCGTAAAGAACGAAGCATTCTGTTATACCAGGGAAGGGAAGTAGATGATGGAATGAAAAGGAAAATGGGACATATTATAAAAATATTTCAGTATAAAAACTGGGAGAGCAATATCTACACATACATCATACTTTATAGTTTAAAGTAATCTCCTCTATGAAAATTAGGTTCATAGGACAGAGTCCTAAGACCGTCATCATACCAAAATCTTAAGGTGATAGGTGAGCCGTAAATATCGAGATTAGACAGAAGGTGATTGCTTGCTGAACAAATGCAACATCAGAAGAAAAAATGATTTCAAGATGTCTTCCAAGATTATTGGTGATACCACTTTATTGGAAAACATCGGCGTCTGCAAGACTATTCGTTAATGGCGGTAAAATGTAATTCATCAAGCTGAATCTATAGTAGATGCGTAACAATAGCCCAACATAATAACTACATCGCTAGGGTCGACATGATTAAAATGATAGTCACACGCCTATGGTTATCTCGCAACCGTGGGTTGATTGAGAAGGACGGATATAAAAACAAGTAATGTAAAAGTGCACTTTTAATAGGAATTTAAGACTAGTTAATATTGCCAAAAGGACTCCGCAACCGATTGATTCATCACAGACCCTCCTTGCTGTAGATATCAGCTCTTAACTTTTTAATCGGATGAAAGGCTGCTCTCCGTTAAGGCAAAAGTATCGCTTTAAGGAATTTGAGAGTTAAGATAATCTACAGAGTTTTGGTTTGCAACACTCTTACGTTTCGTTAATAAATATTTAAGAATTTTCGAAGCGTTTGTTGCGATTTCTGTGCCAAAATTTTTGGATCATAGCTCTTAAGGCTGAAACTCGTTAGTGATACCCAATGACTTTATGAAATAGGAGATTTGCGGCTTATATCATAATCATAGCAAGATACGCATTTGTTTCAGTATTCCCTCAGCATATTTTTCATACTAAAAACATTTTTCGTATTAAGAAGAGTTAAAAATTGTAATTACTAATCTCTCAATTTCTGCATTAAGTTTCTTTTCTAAATCGTTCTCTCTTTACAATTTTATTTTACTAACACAAGTATAGTTCATAAAGAGCATAGCTGCTGCCAGATTGACAAATTTTAATTAATTATAAACAACAATTACAATTAAAACCGTTTCACCTTACAATTTTTTTTCGATAATGCTGCTTAGTATCTACTCGTATTAAATGTAGAAAATTTACTTTGTATTTTATACTACACGACCTGACTTTTGACTCCCATGGTACACTTAAGGAGATCAATGCTTACAATGCAATAAAAATAAAACCAAAAAAATACCCAAAAAAAAATTTCAAAAAGAATTATATTAGAACAGAGGTGGGTAACCAGATACTAAGTTTTCTACTTAAAATATATTTTCTTAATTTCAGTTTTAATAAATGCAAAAACAAAAATGACTGTAAGAAACATCCAAAGACATAGATTAAATATTATGTTGGAATAAGTTATTTAAGCTAATTCTTAAGCATTTTTTTTTTGTCTAGGTTGTAAGTGTAAATGAATTCTATAAATAAAAATGCATATAAACTGAACTGAAACTGAAACTGATGCTTACAATGCAATGCAACAAATTTGCTTACTTCGGTTGATGATTCTTTTAAATTTGTGGGAGAAAATCTTCATAAATCCAAGTTGCCAGCGAAAGAAAAAATTCCAGAAGCTGACTACAAGGACGTAGATCAAGGACTAAAAACTAGGAGCTCACGTATCACACTTTAGGCTGGCTCTAATCTACGAGTATCTGCAGAACTAACTAACAGTGAAAAATTTAAAGTAAAAACTTTTCTTACAAGGTAATAAGCCAACGATTTGGGCTTTTATCATTCTTAAAAAAACTTTGAAATTAGTGGGGATTTTGCAAAATATTAAAACAACAACATTAATGCAGATGAACTAGAGATGGCATGTCTGCGAAAGAAAGAAATAATTAGCATTTTATAAATATTTCATTTCATGGGAGTAGAAAAGATTTCATATACACACGATCCCAGGTGCAGAAATTCCTATGAAAATATTGCCATGAATTGTGGTAACAAACAAAGAAGGTTGTCTCTGATGTCAATAATAAGTGACGTACCTAATGAAAAAGACTTTCAAGTAGTTAAAGAAAAAATCGAACCAAGTGCCAGTTGTATCAATGAAACGTTTTTAAAAATATACTCACAACTCTCGAATTGTTAAAATACTCGTAGCCACAATGATTCAAATGTATACGTACCTTCTTGACAATAAATTTAAAATTCTAAATTGGTTAACAAAATAATCGAAATACCGCCCTGTTGATACAGCCATTCCATGCTAATCAATTGCATGTTTCTAAGACTCTTATTCAAATTGCCATAAAAAAGAACCAACATACGTAATTGTGATTAACATAACCAAAAAACTGAAATCACATACCAAAAGTTTTAATTTTCAATGCTTATGCATATTTTTTTAAAACCCCACAAACTCTTTTAACATTGAATTAAAATTGCTTTCATTATCTATCTGGAGATACTACTCTTCTACCATCATTTGACACTGAAACAAAATTAATTTTCCACACGACAACTTTTAATCAATTTTTGATCTAAAATGTCTTTTAAATTAAAATTAAAACATAATTAGTTTAATTATCGACAGTGTGGATTATTTACATACATAGCCGGTGAACTAATTTTCAGACTTTAATTTTTTTCAGTTATAATGATTAAAAATGTGCCACCTAAAGAAAAATATAAAACAAGTAATTAATTCATCAAAAAAAATGATTACCCATAAAACTTTTTATCTTTTATTAAGTTTTTTGATTTTAATTGAATGGAAGGTAATACTCGTAGATAGAAGTGAAGAAGATATTTCAATTTAGTAGTTACTTCGCTCCATGGGTGGCATCTAAATTTTAATGGGGATGCTAAATTATGTATGGGTATATTAGACACCTTGTGTTACTCTAGGACCTGGAGTCTAGGTAACAACTGATCTAATATATATTTTTGTTTGAGTAGAAAAAAATTGCATAAATATAACTATATCTGTAGGGACAAATTTTTGTACGATATCTCAATCATATTTGAATAATAAAATACTATTTTCGATGACCTAACTACAATCTTGCTATTGTTAAATACACCGGACTTCGAGGTGGTGCCTACAATTCTTTGGAAGGATTCAAATCTAAAGGCTCTTTCCATAATATGTACATTGGAAACTATTTGGCCTACATCTGATTTAAACGTAATATATAACCCTTTGACGACTACGGGGACAAATGTGTCCCTAGTTAATAATTAGAAATATATTAATAATTATGAAGCCAATACCCAATTATTTTATTTTTATTAGTGCTTGAACGCATCTTTAATTTTTTTTTTCGCTAAAACACTACGTTGGCAACACCGTATATTTTCTATGGTAATTGAAAACTGACAGTTAGTTTGACGCTTTTTCGGTCTACTTTTCAAAAGATTTTAGTGACTAGAAAGTGTTTTATATTGTTTTTTATTGAGCTATAATTATTACCCGGTAAGTAAATTGATATAATTTACATTCATTTACTTTGTTTACAGTGTCATGACATCAAAAACATAAAGGGACACCAGTGTCCCAGTGGTCGATAAGAAACACTATTTATGAGAAAATATTTTCTTGTTCTACTGATGATTTTTTTCAACTACCCTCATTTTCTTATTGGTATTATTACAGACTAGCTGACCCGTGTTCGCCTTGCGTCACCCGCCTGCCACTTTTAAGACAAAAAGAATTTTCATCGCACTAAGACCTCTCCATAGTCCATAGATAGCCACATTGATAGGATTTACTGAAAATGTTACAATATGATATCTGTGCTCGTGACTTCGTACGCGCAGACCACTGATATAAGCACCGATGCCATTTTTTATAAATACGAGGGCAGGTCAATAATTCCGTGCATTTTTGAATTTCTGACCTCTTTACTGAAACAGCAACACTGCTCCTGTCAACAGGCATTTTTCAGTTGACTCCTGTCAAAATTTAAACTTGCTGCGTCAGTTAGTTTGTGTTTGACAGCTATTTTTATCAGACTACTCACTAATTTGAGGAGAAAATGGAAAAAAGTGAATTTCGTGTGCTTATTAAGCATTATTTCTTGCGAAAAAAAACCATTACCGAGACCAAGGCTAAGCTTGATAAATACTATGGGGACTCTGCACCATCGATTTCAATGGTAAAAAAGTGGTTTACTGAATTTCGTTGTGGCCGTACAAGCACTGAAGATGCCGAACGTCCTGGACGCCCAGTTGAGGTCTCTACACCCGAAACAATCGAAAAAATTCACGATATGGTGTTGGCCGACCGAAGATTGAAAGTGCGAGAGATTGTGGAAGCCGTAGGGATCTCGCATGGCTCAGTGGTTTCAATTTTGAATGATCACTTGGGCATGAGAAAGCTTTCCGCAAGATGGGTGCCGCGTTTGCTCACAGTCGACCACAAACGCAATCGTGTAACAACTTCACAGGAAGGTTTGGCGTTGTTTAATCGCAATATGGAGGAGTTTTTGCGCCGTTTTGTAACCGTGGACGAAACATGGATCCATCACAACACACCAGAGAACAAACAACAGTCAAAACAGTGGGTTTCTAAGGGTGAATCGGCGCCAAAGAAGGCCAAGGTGGGTTTGTCAGCCAATAAAGTTATGGCGACTGTTTTTTGGGATGCACGCGGGATAATCCACATTGACTACCTTCAAAAGGGAAGAACAATCAATGGGGAATATTATGCCAACTTATTGGACCGATTCAATGACGATTTGAAAAAAAAACGACCTCATTTGGCCAAGAAAAAAGTTCTTTTCCACCAAGACAATGCAAGGGTGCACACATGTGCAGTTGCCATGGCAAAAATCCATGAATTGGGCTATGAATTGCTCCCTCATCCACCCTATTCTCCAGATTTGGCTCCGAGCGACTACTTCTTGTTCCCAAACCTGAAGAAATAGCTTGGTGGAAAAAGATTTGACTCCAATGATGAAGTCATCTCGTCATTTTGAGGAGCTCGACAAATCATTTTTTTTGGAAGGGATAAAAAAATTGGAGAAGCGTTGGACAAATAGAGCTCAAGGGAGACTACGTTGAAAAATAAAATTATTTTTTTATCAAAAAATCTGTTTTAATCCAAAAGTCACGGACTTATTACCCTTGGACCTTACTGAAAGCAATATAAAGCAAAAACAAAGACAAAAAAAACAACAACAATTTAAAGTCTAGTCTTATTTAATTTGTTAAGATTAACACAAAGCTTCTCTATACACAATGTTGGCAGTAGAAAGACCAGGGAAATACAGACAAAGATTGCTGTAGCTGCTAACACGGGATAAAGCCACATAGAGCTGGCCATGCGAAAAGCAGCTGACACTGAGGTCCACGCCCGCAACGTGCAGCGTCTGACCCTGCGCTTTGTTAATAGTCATAGCAAAGCATAAGCTAACTGGAAACTGTACACGCTTAAAACAGAATGGGAAATTATTTGGAATGAGATTGATTCGGAGTATAAAGACGGTATCTCCTGCGCCGCATCCTGTTAAAATCTCGGGTTCTATCACGTTTAGCTGTAGGTTCGTGACTTTTAGTCGTGTGCCGTTACATAATTTTGGTGGGCTTAAATTTCGAAGGAGGATTATGGGGACGCCGACTTTTAAATTAAGTTCATGTGACGAAAGGCCAAGTGCACTTAGAGAATTCAAAAATTCTACCGGGTAGTTTGTAGCATCTTCTTGTTCCATTACTCTGTTAATGGAGATATATTTTGCATTTTCCCCATAAACATAACATAAGCAATAAATATTGCTTCCGCTTGGTCATTGCGAGGGGTCAAAATAGCTCTTTCACATAGCCAAGAGTTGTGATGATTTATTATTTGCGTTAGGTCACCGTATACAGAACAAATGGGGTCTTGCAATGATGGAACTGTAGAACATAAATTAGTAGGCAAAATAACTTTTCCTTCTTCTTGCGGAAGGAAAAACGTGCCTTCACCAATTTGTAGTAGGAAATTTGAAAACTCCTGTGCATTTGGGCTGCCTCACGTTCGCGCCCGTATATTTATTGTTAAATGCATCAGAATAACTTTGCGCCACAAACTTGAGCTCTTTAGGCAGGCTCTAATTTCATCAGCCCTCGTTCCTTGTGGTATTACTGGCAAAGTCTGCCTAAAATCGCCACAGAAAAGCACTGTAATACCACCCATGCGACTGTCGTTTTGTCTGATGTCTCACAAGGTTCTATCTAATGCCTCTACCGGTTTGTCATGGTGCACTCGTCCCATATCACTAAGCAACAATCGCGTAAAACACTTGCTTTGTCGCTATTTCTGGAAAAGTTACATACTGGACTTTCCGTATTGTTTATGTCTATCGGAATTTTAAACATTGTATGTGCCGTTTTGCCTCCGGGCAACAATGTAGCTGCTATGCCCGATGAGGCGACAGCTAGAGCAATTTTGCTTAGATTGCGTACTTGGGCCAATATAATTTTGGTGAGAAATGTTTTTCCCATCCCACCTGGTGCATCTAAAAACACGATTTCACCCAAAGCAGCATCTACGCTGTGACACACGCGATCGAATACCAGACGCTGTTCCGCCGTCAGACTCAAGATACCGTTTTGCAACGTTTCGGCCAGTTCCGCTGGATTATAGTTTGTTTCCACCGCGTATTCCCTATTAATGCGTTCACCATCTAAAGTCGGTGCGGGCATACCGTATTGAAAGAGAGCATTACCCCCTATAGATGTAACTATATCTTGAATAGCCAGCAAACATCGATTCAGATTATTCTCACGCAACTTGTCGTTGAGTTCGCGGTTAGTTTGATTGTTGCCATGTGCATTAGAAAAGTCTTCAGTCAATTTTTCTTGATATTTTCGCCACAACTGTGCAGCATCGGAGAGTTCACAAAATACCAGCAAAATAGCAAACAAATGACGCAAGCGTTGTGGACTATCGCTTACGCATGCTTCGGACAAAGTATCATCGCAATGCTGATCACCATCTAGCAAGCGACGCACTCGGCAAGCAGCCTGGTAAGTGGGATATTCAATGTAGTCAACCTTTCGCAGTTCGTCAAAAGAAGAAGGTCTTCGGACTGTACATAGAAGTGAGCCCTCGCCCAATTGTCAAGGCTTCGCCCATCAATGACGTTGTCTAATAAAAAGTGGGGGCAGAGCATATTTACTGGTCTTTTCGTAAACATCTTCAGATTACAGCCTCTGAATGGTTGCTACGATTTGACCAGTTACAAGTTGCCGGTCATAGGTCTTGTTGGCGGCTTGACCATCGGTAGTCCATACCAGGACTTAAATCACGGTACCATGGGAGTCAGGAGCCCCCCGGATCTCGGTCCGGGCCTGACTTGTTAGAGGTAGGTCCCCTTGTGGGAGCGTCATGGTGGCTGTGGTTTAAACCCAAATCGCGGGTACGGGTATTCCTTTGGTTTAGCCCATTGTAGAGTTGCAAATAAAGTACTGGGTGCTGTGACCCTAAGAACAGCAAAAGGTTTTAGGTCGGCCTCGACTCATACCAAGGGTGGAACTTGTGCCTCCAACACAAGTTCTGCTTTGGTATTATATATAAGCGAGTATTATAAGCGATGGCAAGGCGTATCCTTGCTCCCTATGGGCATCTCGTAAACATAAGGTCTTAAATGACAGGTGGTTTACGTTAAAAATCCAGGAACGTTCTGTACATAGAAATAGGCGTAAATAATAGCATTCGGAATTGTTTGGATGCACCGCGTAAACCCGTCCAATGACGTGGTCCTTGTAAATTCCGGGTTTGCCAGTTACAGCTTTTCCACGTTTTCTACGGTTGAAAACACCTTGCTGCTTGTTGTAAGTGTAATATGATGGAATTTCGTCGTATAATCATCTGTTTCACAAAGACGAAAAAATGCCAGCAAAGTGGTTTGTCTCGGGTTTTCTAAGCGCTCATTCATGTTTTCAGGATTGAAATACACTCGTTGCCCGCCTTCAAGGTGAATATCCAGATGCATCACTGGCGGATATCTCTCGTGAATGGGGAAGCTCAAATATGCCAAACCGACTCAGAAGAACTTATATATTCCAGATTGGAACCTCGTGACTTCATCGTATTCATTATCTCTCAACGCAAACGTGGCCTGGTCACTGCCCTTGTTGACGTATTTACATATATATTTGATGGACTCGACGCTGTTACACATTTCGACATTTATGTGGGCTTGAAATGTTCTTGATAACACGGGTGAATAGGGTACAACCCATCTATTGTCCAAAACAATTTCTTGACCATGTAACCTGACTGTAGCTGTGAAACCGCCTTGCTGCTGTGATCTTCGACGATACAATGGATACCCTTTTTCCCCTGACACCGTGTGCTCTATTAGTGCTCTAGGGTATCTTTTAGAACAGTGATCCTCTTGCATGCAAGGAGAGTTTCTATTTAAAGCGCCACATGGCCCATGAACCATGTGTGTTTTTATAATCTCCTGCAATACTGAATCTTTGTTCCGGTCAGGAAATTCAACACTTATGGCCGTATCAACAGCATCGGGACAATTTTTTTTTTGCATCCACAGGAGAATGTGAGCATGTGGCAAGCCACGCTTTTGCCACTCAACGCTGTACATAAAACAAAGAGCAGAACCGGAAGCTTTTCCTGTTGTAATCAGATCGATCATCAGCTTTAGTTTTAAGTGAAATACTCTAGCTATGATATCATGCCTATCATAAGACGCCTGTCCTGGGAGAAGTTCTTGAGAAATTTCAATCCACTTTGGATTAGTTGTAAAAGTTATGAAAAGGTCAGGTCGGCCGTATTTTCGGACGTAACAAAAAGCATCTTGCGTACGTTCATGCATATAACGTGGACCACTGGTAAAACTTGATGGCAGGATTGTGATTTTTAACATATTTGGCAATTCTACTATATGTACTTGCTAAATAGCACTATGATGGCTTCTAAACTCGAATTGCTCATTGGGAAATAATATCTTGCTCTCTATTACTGCAATAAGTTTCCTTTTCAAAATTGCTTCAAGAATTTTGCTAAGACTTCTAATAAGACTTATACTCGGTAGCTATTAGGGTTTACCTGGCTTAGGAATCGGTATCACTTTAGCAATCTTCCAGCGATCAGGAAAGTATTGGAGATTTAGACAGAATTTAACTATACCATATATGTTATGAACTGCTTTCCCGATGTTGACAGCTATCGGTGTCATAGACTCCTCATGTATAACCCTTTCATTTGAATAATTCACTAAGTAATTAGTAATTGCATTGCCTAAGTTTTGAGAAACTTCGTGGTTTATAACAAATGACAAGGCAAATGCATTTGCTTTTCCATTGTCGGTGTGGAAAATCTCGTCAGAAATACGAAGGCTAGGAATTTGTCAATTTATATTTGTTTATAATTCTGACAAAATTCCAAAAAGGTTCCCCATTTTTAACTAATGCATTTAATGTTTTATTCAACTCTTGGTTACGATGTTATTGGACTTTAGTGGCTGTAATTTTATTGAAATATTACATAAGAGCATGATGCTTGGGTTGGCGGTACAGAGTTTAAAAAAGTCATAGGAGACTTCAAAATAGATAAAAAGGTAACCAGAATCGACTTTTGCAAAGTAAAGATTTGGTCGGCGGATAATTTTTCTGGCCTTTGTCTTGCTTGCTCTTTTAATCATGCAACTTTTAATAAGGCACCTTTTTCTGGTAGAATAGGAAGTACGGTTTCTTGTTTGGCAGAAACATCTTTTCGTTCAGGCAACAAAGTTGAACATTGAACTCTATCATCTGCCTAAAAGATAAAGGGCAGTTTAGAGCTTTAGAATTGATTCAGACTAATTCCAAGGAATTGATTGGAGGTTTGATTTCCGATTTATCGGATAAGGTATACTGGCCTGGAAGTGTTTTGGGGTTCTTGAGAAAGTCCGGTCAGTACTCAGAAGAGCAGCATTATCAGTTTCTTTACTGGCCCACTGTGATAAATAGCTCTACTAGCAGCTTGTCAAAAATGTTGATAGTTTTTGTTTTTTTTTAAAAAAATTTAACTCTCATGAGGGTATTACTACACTTAAAATGCCGGAGTTCGTGTTAAGTTTTTCGGAAAATTGTCATGTAACATAACAGCTGGTCGCGTAGTAGTTGTTTTTTCTTTTGATGCGTTCAAAATTGTTTGAATCCTGTAATTTATTAAACAGAATACCCATTGTTGCAAAACTAGTAATTCAAATTACCCTCCCAATGTGCAAAAAAATCGGTTCTATGACCTCTGTTAACTCGTTATGATTTATCGCTTAATCCGAGGCAATTTTCAAGACCAGTATGTAAGTGTTTTCTTTCGACATTTAATAGCTGTTGCTTGAAGCTAATCGAGTAAAATTTTGTCTACTCCTGTTAGTAAAGTGCAATTTTAGTATGGAGTGCAAAAACAAACATTTTCGACACATTTTTATTTTTTTTTTGTAAAGGCAATAAAGGTGTTGAGGCTTGGAAAGAAATATGTGATATTTATACTGTTAACTGCTTAAAATAATGCATTCGTTAGAATTGATTCAGAAATTCAGTCTGAGATTTTTCACTCAAAGTTAATCAACGTTCTGGTAGAGGGACTGAGGTTGATGATGACCAAATTAAAGTCATAATTGGCTAAAAGCAATTCACAGATAACAACTGAAAATGCCTTTAAACATCTTGTACGCTCAAAAAAGCTAGATATCTTGGGTATCACATGAATTGAAAGAGATTCACTTAACACATCGAATCAATATTTGGGACATGCATTTCAAACACAACGATATTGATCCTTTTTTAAAGCGAATCATCACTGGTGACGAAAAATCGATCGCCTATAACAACATTAGTCAAAAAAATCATAGTCTAACGTGATAAACCAGCACAAACTACATCGAAACTGAACTTCATTAAAAGTAGGTTATGTTGTTAATTCGGTGGGATCATGAAGATGCAGTGTATTTTGAGCTTCATTGCATGAAACCAAACAATTTTAATGTCAATATCTAATAAAACCGGAGGAAGCAGTCGAAGAAAAATGGCCAGTATGGACAAATCGTAAGGGAATCGCGTTCTATGACAATGCTAGACCACACATATCTTTGACAGCTCCCGAATGAAAAATTATTGAACCTTGGTTGGAACCTTCTAAGTAGGAAACATCTCAGCACTATCACTGTGCACTGCCTTATAGGCAAGCGTGCAAGAAGGCTTTGCGCTTTTACAAACGATTTCTGTAGAAGCTAGAAGGAGGAGGAGGAAGAGGAGACAATCCTCCTGTATATGTCCATCACTCTCCTAGAGAAGAAAACTTCACTTAGGAGCTTTCTTCTAAAATGACTTAAACGATCTAAAGAATATAGACGTTAGCAGTCTTCTACGCTTAATCATAAGCTCAAATTGGTTCCATGAATAAGATGATCAAAGATCCACGTCGCATCACATTGGGCCAATAGGCTTAAGTGGTTTGGTCTTTCCAACAGCCACTTTTACCTACCTACCTAACTTGGTTGTTAAACACAGAGATTGGGGAAATAATTTGCCAAATACTACTCGATTGGTGGGGTCAGCACGATGTCATGTACAGACTCGGTCTTAAAGCGACGGACAACCCGTCGTTTCCCAGAGGCGGGTCTTATTTGGATCTACTGCTGTACGACGAACATTTACGACTGACAGGTACGAATTTACAAACGCTAAACTGTCTGCGCACATTCGTGTATGACAGTGATCATTGCGGTTTTAGCACCGAAATTACAGTTCCCAACGAAATTGCGGAATTGGAGGAGTTTGTCCCAAGATATTCTTACAACTACAGTAAGACTCGATGGACACGCTTCTCCGCAACCATGACACGTGCGCTCTCCTCGAATACGCTCCAACCACCGTCCAATAGGAATTTGTCAAACGAGGAGATCGACAATTACCTAAAACAAATGGACGAGACAATTAAACAAACTATGGACACAACAATACCGCGATATCGACATACGACTAACGAAGACCTGTTCCGCAATCCTACTATTGACGCACTGCACCGACAGAAAAGTAGACTTCTGACAAAACTTAAAAACTTGTACAGACAGTTTACTGACAGACAAGACCCGGAGATTAGGACACTGAAGTCGTCGATTAAAAATATTCAAACGTTAATAAAAGAGAATTACAGAATTTCTGTAAGTTCATATTGGAACAACAGGGTTCGGGCTGTAAACACCAGCAACCCGAATATGTTCCCTCAAATAAACAAACTATTTCGGAGAAAAAATCAAAACGACCTTCAGTGTCTTAAAATAGCCCGGACAACAGACAACGAACGGTTACTGACAATAGCAGGTATTGATCCAAATGAGGCCGCTGATCATGATGACTTCTTTGTGATCGAGGATCCACAGGAGAAGGTTGAGGCCATAGGGGCGACTTTCCAGGAAATATACAAAGCCACTGATACCATTGGTCCTAATTATGACCTGGACAATCGCGTCTTGGTGCACGGCCTCTACATTCGAAATGAAGTAGGGAACTGGCGATCCGAGGGCTCTGGTTTCACCCGGTTCAGCGACGAAAATATGGCAAATAATGTCATTACCAGAGAGGGTGACCTACCCCCGTTCATTTCGAAGGAAGAGCTCCATGAGATCTTCGACACAATCAGGGCTAAGAAATCAGTGGGGACCGATGGTATTCCGAACATCGTGCTTCGACATCTTCCTCTAGAAGCGGTGGACATTTACACCACCCTGTTTAATAATGCAATGAATAATGCACATTATCCAGCGCATTGGAAAACGGCGGTGGTTCAACCTATCCCCAAAAAGGGAAAAGATATATCCAATCCGGCGAATCTCCGTTCGATAAGTCTCCTTCCGAATATCAGTAAGTTGTTTGAAAAAGTAATCAATAGAGCTCTGTCTAGGTGGGTTGAGGACAAACATATAGTTCCGGATAATCAATTCGGTTTTAAGGCGGGACATGATATCTCACATGCCGCGTCTAAACTGGTGTCCGATATCCAATGGAATAAAGGAAAAAACCAATGCACTGGTGCCTGCCTTGTTGACTTGGAGAAGGCCTTCGACACCGTATGGTTAGAGGGTCTTTTCTATAAGCTGACTAGGCTGGGGATCAGTAAACCACTCCTGTACATTCTTTATAATATGCTAACCAACAGACAGTTCATCGTGAAAAATGGCGATGTGACTTCTGTTGGAATATTTCAAATTAAAAATGGTCTTCAGCAAGGCGCGGTCAATTCGCCGATCCTATTCAACATTTATACAAGCGACTTGATAGGTTCACTTCCCCACACTATTGCGTACGCAGACGATTTGATAGCGTACAGAACAGGTCCAAGAATCGAGGTCATTAATGCTCTCTTGCAGCGTGACTTCGATAAGATAAGACGATTTTGCGATGACTGGAAGTTGAAAATCAACTTTCAGAAGTCGGAAACCATTCTGTTTAGGACGCCTTTGTCTGGGGCCTCTAGGGATACCAGAAAAAATTGGCGAATGTTCTCGATCATTGGACAACACGGACAGCCTCTTGCCTGTCGAAATGTAGTCAGATACCTTGGGATCTGGCTAGATCAGTTTCTGTATTTTGACAAAAATGTAGATGCTGCTCTGGCCAGAGCTAAAGGTGCTTTTGCCCTTACAAAGAGACTGTTTTATAGCAGCCAACTCGATGCGAGGGTAAAGGTAATCTGATACATGGCCCTTATCAGGCCCATGCTGGTATTTGGTTGTCCCGTGTGGTTCAATGTGCGAGCAAGCTTAATGGAAAAGATTCGGGTGTTTGAGAGGGCTTGCCTTAGGGCTTGCCTTCGCTTGTACAGAACACCAGAGTCGGAGTACAAAAAATTTTATCGTAATGAGGTCCTTTACAACAGGGCGAACCTAATACGAGTGGACAACTTCGTAATTAAGCTGACTCGAAGACACATTGGAAGAGCAATGACCTCGACGAATAACCTGATATCTGGGGCTTATTACCCCAATTACCTTTACCACGAGAGTGTGCGCTATGATGGCTTCGTTCCACCGGAAGCATTCCTCTACCTAGATCAGATAGGGTTGATCCAGGATAGATCGGCGGTTCCGTTAATCTTCCATGTCGCTCGGAAAGCTGGGGACAGGCGACTGAACTACAACAGAGACGTCGCACACGGCAGTGTGGATCGTCTCAGGTTCAGTAGGGCGGTGGGGAATCGCGATAAGAGGGATGTCGTTCAGCAGCACCAGCATTTCTGGTGGTTGAATGATGGAGAAGATGTTTCGTCGTCGTTTCCGTCAATTACGGACCAGCCTCACTAATGAGGCAGAGCTGACCAGTCTATTTGCTCTGTAAATAGCGATGGCCAGCTTGCATAGGTTTAGGTTAGTATTTAAGAAATACATATATATATATGTGCGTATTGTGTAGGTAGGTTAGGTCGACTTAGGTTTATTTTAAGTTAGATATTAAGTTTTTATAAAAAATACAAAATTATGTCCATATGCTAAGTTTTTTGTTAAATTGTTTTCTTAGCCTTAAGCACAGAAAATAAGTATATATAAGTATCAAATGTAAACAAAGTCGAAAGACATAGATGTAAGAGTTTAGAGTAGCTTAGAGTGCCTGTGTGGGGCCAGTAAGTTAGTGTAAGATTGTTAAGTAATTTTAAGCTAGCATTTAAGCATTTTTTGTTAGTATGTAAGAATTAATGATTTAGAAAATAAAATGCATTTAAAACTAAACTAAAACTAACCTAACTTGGTTGGAAAGTGATGTTACATCCACTACACAGCCCCGATCAAGCAAAATCCGATTTTCCTTTCGAAGTTGCAAAATTCTTTGACTGGTTAAACTGTAGCCAAAGATGTTGACCTATAGCAAAATCGCACTTGGTTCAGTTTTGTGCTAATAAGGGCGAGAAGTTCCATGAGCGTGGAATCATGAGGTTACCAGAAAGATGGCAAAATGTCATCATACAAAATGGAAAATACAATATACATATACATAACTGATTAAAGTTTGTTCTTGGTATAAGCCGATATAAGCAAAATCCGATTTTCCTTTCGAAGTTGCAAAATTCTTTGACTGGTTAAACTGTAGCCAAAGATGTTGACCTATAGCAAAATCGCACTTGGTTCAGTTTTGTGCTAATAAGGGCGAGAAGTTCCATGAGCGTGGAATCATGAGGTTACCAGAAAGATGGCAAAATGTCATCATACAAAATGGAAAATACAATATACATATACATAACTGATTAAAGTTTGTTCTTGGTATAAGAAAAGAAAAATTAGTCTACATTAAAAAAAAAAAAACAAAGTAGATATCCTGGGAACACAGCAGTTAGTTAGTTATGCTATGGCCTCGTTGAACAATGGCTTCTTTTTTCATATATTTTTTTTAATGAATCTAATACTCAACAGAGTTTAAGTTTTTCAATCAATGGTGGTACATGCCATACAAAAAACTAAATCTGGGACATGCGTGTCCCAACAGTAAATTTCGGTGGGGTACATGTGTCCCACCAGTAACGTATTAAGAAGTAAGTAATTAATTTTTTTCTCATAGCTAGCGAATAAAGTCCAATAGAAAACGTCAGACTGTGATTGCTGAAGATACCATACAAAGCTTGTTGGAAAGCATCGATTCAGAGAGCGGCAGGGACTTCGGTGATGAAAGTTTTCTTGATCCGAGTTACTGTGATAAAGCTAATAACTCATCTGAAAATCATTCTGACTTTGGTTGAGAAGAGCCCGTTTCGCCAGAAGAACAAGAGGGGGAAATACAATAACCCATGGCAGAAGGACGGCTCAACAATGGTGTAGTATGGAACAACAGTAATATTCATTTCATGCCTCGAAAAATGATTCCGAATTTTGAGAAGCTAATAATTCTTGCTAACATTGTTAAGAGTTCAGAAGGAATTGAAATACAAATTAAAAGGTGAGGCAAAATTCCAAGACAGGTCTTCTTTGAAGCAATTTAATTCAATGAAACCCACCAAAATAGGGATCAAGACTTGGGAACGATGCGATTCCACATCCATTCCGACACAGCTTTGATTTTGATTTTTACTGTGGAAAAGAAATAGTTCAGTCCGAAGCTACTCAGGAAACTGTGCTCAACGATCTCAAATTCTGCAGCCGTTATATGTTGAGATAAGTTTTTTCACTACCGTAAACTTAGCGCAAACTTTGGAATTTGGTTTAGTAAATACAGTTGTGAGAAATAGGAAATTGTAACCAAATCTTGATGGCTCAAAATTGGAAAGGCGTGACTACGTCTTCAAATTTAAAAATAACGGAAGCTTGATTTGTAAATGGGAAAACACCAAAGAAGTCGTATTGATCACCAATTGCCACACTGAAATCGTAGCATGCGTACAAAGGACCAGCAAAATGGAAGTTCCATATCCTCAAGCCATTGCTTTCTACAATAAATTTATGAGAGGAGTGGATCTTTCAGATCAATTTTCTTCTCTTTATGATCCTGGCAAGAAATCTGGAAAACGGTGGAAGAGAATTTTTCAAAAGCCGCACATGGTTTGCGTTCCATTTTTTGGATTCTTCTTCAAGAAATAAGGCATACGCAGATACCATTAATTTGTTTTCTCGTTGAATTGGCGAAACAGTTTCTCGCATATGGAAAAGAGTGAGCAAAAGTTAAACGTTGTAGAACAAGCGGGCAACACTCTCATCGAGAAAAGAACCACTGTGGGTTCTCAAGCCATTTTTAGTTAGGTTTTCAGCTCATCTTTCTGGCTTAAATATTACGTTTTGTTAGAAAATGCTAAATTTGTATCAGTAAAGCATCATCCACCAATGACTTTTTTTAGAGAAGAGATAACAAGTTCAGTTCTGTGTTTTTATTGCGGTCGTTCAATACACATCGATATTTTCATTTTGTTTATTTTTGGAAAGTTTATTATAGGTATGTATTTAAGTCATATGGGCGCCTTTCAGAGATGGTAATGTTTACGTCATCTGCATAACTAATCACCCTACAACCTTTCGCTTCCATGCGGACCAACACGTCGACCACCTATTGTAGTTCAAGAGGTTGGGAGATAGGACCATGTCATGTCTGTTTCGAGTTTGTTAAATATGATATATGGTAAGTTTTTAGATTTTTTTATTAGGCAACCACATGAAACAAATAGTATTCCTTAACTAATCGGAATATTCGCTCTTTCTAATAAGCCCATAACAAACCGAAAAAATTTATTTTTGTTCTTTTTATTTTATTTTTAAAAAGAAACTTGTGTAGACTGAGCTTCTGTGCTCTGGAAAAGGAATGAGAAGGAAATTGATGCTCCAGAGTTTAAGGGTATAAGTTCATAGTTTAAAGGATAAGGGGGCAATAAGAGTGCATCTATAAGGGCCATTTTCCATCTTTACAACCGAAGAGTTATGAAGTTAGCTAATTTGAAGTATTTCATGTATGGAAAAGTTTTGAGCTGAGATTTAGGTAAGAGACCTTGGTTTGCTTAAAATATCTCCCTTCACACCAAGCCACACTTCGCCTTTCTTGTATATTGCTATTGTGTAGAAATTGCATTTTCTCTAACTGTCACAAGCGATGAGTTTAGTATGGTCCGAGTCCCATCTACCTCCTTAAGTGATTGGAGGCAGTTCTGAATCTTTCACGATTGTCGGCGATGGCCACAACTTGACCGCCTGTCAACGCGCGTTTAGTAAACCATTGTGGTGTTCTCAAAAGATCTGTGGCGCTGTATTGATACAGATGATAATCACAAGGACGACATGAATTCTTGTGGCCAAAAGTTAGTTATCGATGCAATATCGACGCCAAATTTTATCCAAAAAGATGGCTGAAAAATTGACAAAGGCGTTGGAACATATGCCAACATCACGGTTGTTAATTCAATTATACTAGATAGAATCGCTTTACAGTCGAAAGTTCTAAGAAAAATAATAATCGTATCCATGGTAGGCAATCAATTTTTTCATCTGGAAGAATTATCCGACAAGTTTGTGGAACATACGAGTATAAATAAAATCATTTAAGCTATGCATGATGAGTACCTACCTCATAGGCATCCTGAGAATGCCTATAATAAATTCTTAACATAATTTTATAATAATTAACCCCACCAAATGAACGAATACATAAATGGCGTCCTTAACTAAATACGCCAAACATTGGTTATACACCCCTGCATCATGAGAACAACTCACCTCAATTTCCAGTACAGTAATTCTCCCAATTTTACTCGTAGTTATACATTTGTTGCTCTCATAACTCACCCGGTAGTCCTTTCGGTTGATCCATTCCTTTCTCTCATTCACCTGTTTTCATGTTTTCTCCCAAAATAGACCAATGCATAGCGCATAGAAATTTTCATCTGTTGCTCCGATTGTTTTGCTTTACGAATAAACAAATGTTTTTCTCTCTTGCATTCGTATTGGTTTCTCATATCTTTTTCACTCTCAATTTAGCTTCTTCATGGAATTTGCATTCCAATGAGAGAACTATCCGTAGCGTCGACGCATTGAATAGTCTCATTGAACGTGCTACCCCTAGTATAGTCTCATTAGAAATTATATGGAAAACTCACCTGCTCCCCATCGAAACCACCCAATGTATCTACATCTCTGACCAAGTCCTACGTATGCAATACATCCCAGAGAAACGAACTTCTTTGAATCCAGTAGGCTCTCAGCCTCCGAGCGGATAACAAAACAGTTCCCTTCAGGATATATGTTTTTTTGCGATTCTTTTCTTTTCTTTAAAAAAGGTGCTACTTTGTTGCTCGACATCGCGTTAAACTTGTTTTTATATGTAAACAAAACAAAAAAAAAAAAACCTTTCCAAAAATTCAACTAAAATTATAAATTGTGCCAAAATAGGAGAAAATATACTGGTTAAAAAAAATTATTCAAGTACATAGAATTTCAAATCCGATTTACTGACCGTTATAAAATATTCAGAATTCGAGTGGAAAAGAAAGTTTCGAATCGAGAACTACTAATTCAGAGAAGTTAAATGTGGAAATTTGAACAAACTGCTGTTTTCGTCTCCGAGAATATTTAAAAAAGGTTCTTGCAAAAATATGTACCCAGGTTCAAATATATACATATATACATGTATGTATACATAGGTGTACATATTCGGATTTGTAAATAATTAGTGTTTGGGGAAAAAATTCAATTGCAATGTATGAGTACTCGAATGTGGTAGCAGAAGGAGAAATTTTAAAACAACGTCTCTTCGTACATACGGATATATTAACACACATTGCATTCTACGAGTATATAATAAAAAAAAAAGTAGCAATATAAAAAATTAAAAACATCTCCCATTCATAGAATTTTATGTATCTTTGTTTGTACCTGTATGATATTTTCCAGAATGTTGAGGTAAAATAAAGCAAAACATCATCATTGTGTGTAGTGTTTTTTCACCTGTGCAAATTTTAATTGGTGCTATCGCTCCGACATGGAAGCTTAACGTGAGTTTGTTCCCCATTCTGTTCTGTTTTTTCTTCGGTTCGTGTTGCTCTGAAGGTTTTTGCTAAGGATACCCTCTAAGTGGCAAACGTAAGAGTTCAACAAAGTTTTAGAAGTTTTCCAAAAAAAAAAAAATATTGCAACAGAAAAACTGTTGCAGATATTCGAATGTATAACGGTATTGGATGTATTGCGAGCAGTTTTTTTTTCGTGATTTAAAGATGCAATTGCATACAAATGGAAAGATCCACGAGTAGATACTATTTTTGAAATAACCCATGCATTAGAAAGTCGCGAAAAGGAGAACAACGAATTTTAAGGAATAAGAAAAAAAAGGAAAGAAATCAGTTTCTCCATTAAGATAAATCTTTTACATCCGTTTGGCGTGCGATGAGTTTAACGTTTTTCGTTTTGAAATTGGAATTTGCGTTGTTTCTGTGTTTTTGAATTTGTTGGTGGCATGACCGCTGCCTTTGGGGTTGGTTGCTTAGAATTTATTTGAAATCTATCGAATGATTAAATTTGTGTACTTCGGGAAAGAAAAACAGCAAACTTTCCGCGCGAGTTAAATGTGAAGAGGAAAAATCGCAGATTGCCGTTTCTCTGTTAAGAACCGCACGATTAACTTGGTGTCTCTGTATCGCAATATCATTCTGGATCGGAATCTGGAACTAGGTGTCTGCTAGTGTTTTAATTCGATACATGATATGTACATATACACATGTATATATATGTAAAAATAAATAAGTAAATATGTAGTCGCAGTCTAAAAAAAAAAAAAAAAAGAATTATAATACAAGTATGAACGTACAGATTCGAGTACGCGTGCAAAATAGTTGTTAATATTTTACGGTTTGTTTTCGCATTGAATCTTGAAACTTCCTCACACGAGTGAACTTTTTTTTATTATTGGTGCGTTGGAATTTCACTTTTGTTTTTCGGTTAATTACGAATATCTATCGCCAGTGGCGTTTGGAAAAAAAAAAAAGAAAGAATCTTTTCGGGGGTGTTCATTTTTGTATTGGTGTTGTGTTTAGTTTTCGTTGTAGATGGTATAGTTATTTTTGGACGGCACATATTTTTAGCAGTGTTAAGGAAGGAAGGAAATACTAAGCACTTTTTATAGAAAGGAGTGAAGAAAAGGTAAGGTAAAATACAAATTTTTGTACTTTTTTTCTCCCATTTTACAACATGTGGATATTTTTTTTATTACTGGAAAAAACGAAATCAAACTTTGCCTTCAGAGCATTGTTTGACTTACGGGTCAAACATTTTATTTTCGTTTTAATTTACATATTTTTAGAATATGCGTGTAAAAATTGTTTAGCATTTTAGAAAAGTGAAGACGATGACAAAGTGTACGAATTTTAATCTACTTACCTAGGTAGAAAGAAAAGCGTTTTTTTAGTCAACCAATAGAAACAATTACCAAACCATGGCATAAATAAATATTCACTTTGCACAGAATATAACCGAACACAAAGCAGAGGAAATGCATATTTAGTTGAAAATTGAGGGTAAAATTCCAGTGCCTATTACTCACTAGCATCAGGACCGATTAAAAATAACTTTTATTAAGAGATTTCTACAAATCAGTGGGAGTTTGAGAAGTACCTCGCATCTATGTAGATCATATGTCCTGAGCTAATATAACTACATATTCATTCAATGTGTATCTTTTTGATAACTAAGTAAGTAGAAGATAAATAATTTGTTTTCAATTGAAGAAAACAATAAATTGCTTGACAAGATTTCATACGTTAAATCTAAGCTGCACCATTTCGCCCTGAAGTTTTTCTGTAACTAATCAACTGTAGATATTTTCTAAATTGTAGATAATTTTAGATAATTGTTGAATTAATAGAGAAAACCTGTCATCGAGCCATTTTCACCAAAAAATATTGGTTTCAATCTTGGGTGATTGAACTTGGAATCTTATTTCATGGATTTTGGTTTATGGTTTTATTTCCAATATTAGAAAAATTTTTTCCTAGGGATTTTAAAAAGTTAAATTATCTAAAATCATAATTCAAATTTCTAATGCCAATTCACTCGCCATAACTCACTTAATAATTGGTGAAAAACCATTTTAGGAAAATAAAATATGATAAATTATTTGAGAACATGACATATTTGTACTTTCAATATCTTAATAATAAACGGATACTAAAGGGAACATTTAAATATCGTAAAATATTAAGGGTCCCAAATAACATTGTACTTTCTCCATTCATACACTGGAAGTGTGTAAGACGTCGTTAAAAATATAAGCTGATCTTAAGGTTCACTTAAACGATATTCAATTATTTAATTCACCATTAGTTACAGTAACTGATATATTTCGTCAAATTAAATTGCAATTACTTGTTTCATAATTTCAAACTTGAAATAACTACTTTTTTTTAAATCACTAATAATAAATTAATGTATTGTATCTTAAATTGAAATCAAGATCCTAAGCTTATTAGTTAAACTATGAGAAGAAATTGTTGATTACAAGTGTTAAAAGTTAGAGTTGAACCAATCTTGGGCGGAGGTAGTGATACGTAAATATCTTCTCACAAGTTTGTGCTAATCATAGTAATACATAGTTGAAAAAGCAAATTGTAATTGAGTAAGTTTTTTAAAAAATAATCTAGGAACGGATTAAACAGCGGTGAAGTATTTACAGAAAATATTGCGTCTAAAATCCAATATGTGAAAGCAAACATTTTCATACAATGGTGTATCAATTGCCGTACAAACACATTAAACATATTTTTATTCTTAAGCTATCCTTTAAATTTCACAACAAATTTCATATTGGTATGAAATCAAAACCGTAGTCATGGTGATAAAGCTTACATATGAGGCAAATTTCGTGGTCTATAGTGGCTGAGAAATGTTGGGTTTACCTGAATAATGGAAACAAAAAATTGGAAGACCAGGTCAATATCTATGTACATATACTCGTCCATACATGACATATACAGTATACAGTATATGTATACAGTAGCGGATATGGAAGTCCGGAAAGTTAGAAAACACTTTAATGAATTGTATACTTTTATTATCTCGGGAAACCGCAGGTTTTACCTCATGTGGATTCTTATTGTATAATCGCTGAAAAAAGTATTTAGAGTGAGAAGTGCAAATTATGGGAAATAAAAAGAAAATGAGTGAAAAAACAAAAATCTTAATATTAGCTTTAAAAAAAGAAAAATATAGTGTTCGTGATGCTCATATGTCGCGATCAGTGGAATTGAGCAAGTCGTCAGTTACGGAATTCATCAAAAAATGCGAGTCAACTGGCTTATTTGAAAGAAAACGAATGCACCTATAGGGACGATTTAAAACAGCTGGAAATTTAAGTGAAGACTGTAAGACCAAGACGTCTAGAATTCGGTTTGCTTCGAAGAACACCTGCAAAAAACCCGTTTCTTACCAAATAAATGCGTCAAAAAGTCTCGAGTGTGCGAAAGATTACGAAAACTGGACCATAATGGATTGAAAAAATGTAATCTTCTGGTCAAAGTCGCCGATTCAGAATGTAACATCTTCGTATCCGACGGAATACAGTAGGTACGGCGAAGGATTGGAGAATGATTCAGTGAAGGATGCATTACAACAACGGTGAAAGATGTCACGGATGATTTGGGGATGCTTTCCTATCATGGTGTTGGACGACTGGGTCTAATAAATCGAACTGTGAACGCAGAAAAATGTAAAAAAAATATTGGAAGAAAATTTGCTACCATCATTAGAAGAATACTTTACTCATTCAAATAAGGTGATTCTTCAAGATGATTCTGCGCCTTATCACCGCGCGAAATTGTTAAGTTTCAGTTTTATTATCTTCCTTTAAATTTTGGCAAAACAATTGTAAAGCTTTATTATTGTAAACTCCGTTTACCATTTCAAGTTAAGCAATTTCTAACAGAAAGTGGAATTTCGACATTGGAGTTTCCTGGGAACAGCCCTGATCTGAACCCGATTGAGAACCGTTAGTATATAATAAGGGTCCATGTAGCAAAGAAGAGACTACGAACAGTAACCAAGTTGGATATATGTATTTATTGAAAAAGTGTGCTAGATACCTTGCAGATATGTCCGTAAAGAAATGATGGTACCACAAAGTACTGTTAACCACCACTTTTGAAAAGTAACGACACTAGTTTTCTGCATTTAAAATCTTAAACTCGACAAGCAATATAAACTATGATAAATTACTTATAAAAAATTTATTGAAGTAATTTTTTTTTTAAATAAAACTTGAGAAAACTTAAAATGATTTGTGTTGAGTTATTTATTTTAGTAATCGGTCTACTGCTATGCATTTCTAAAACCTATTTGAAGCAACAAATGTTTCTTAAAGACGAATTCTGATTGTTTGATAAATCCACAAAAATATTCCACTTAATAGAACTTTTTTACCCTGTCGGGATTTTCAATACCGCTGCTGTATTATTGGGTTGTACCACATGAAATGTGTGGTTTTCGCTCAGTCGGAAATAAGAAGTTCTCGAGTGAACATCTATGCCAGAACGTTAAATTTTCTGTTTTTTATAAAATAAAGCGGTACGTGTGCTTGACGTGTGAGAATTTTAGGGTTCGTTATTGTAGCGGTAAATGAACGCACTATACGATGTTGGTTTAGAAAGTTCCTTTCGGGAGATTTCAGCCTCGAAAATGAACCACGTGGGAAGTCGTAAACGTTAGTTGACGATGTTTTAAGAGCAGCCGTCGATATGGACCCTACGAAATCAGTGCGGGAAATTGCACAAAGCATGGGAGTATCCCTAATGACAATAAGTCGACACCTTTCTCTCATAGGAAAGGTAAAGAAACTCGATAAGTGGGTACCCCATGAACTGAACCAATCCCAAAACTACCGTGTCTGGAAATCTACGCATCGCTTACATTAAGAAACCAAACTGAATCGTTTTTCCACAGGATAGTCACTTGTAATGAAAAGTGGATACTGTATGATAATTGTATAAGATCTGGACAGTGGTTGGATGCAGATGTAAACCAAAACACACTGCCAAGCCCGATGTTCACCCAAAAAAAGTTTATGGTGACAATTTAGTGGACATCCAGGAGAAACGATAAACGCTGTCAACTATTGTGAGGAAATTGATATTTGCATGCCAAATTGGCTGAAAAGCAACTTGCGTTGGTCAATAGGCGCGGTTCGATCCTTTTGCATGACAATGCTAGACTCCATACCTCACAAGTAATGATGCAAGAACTGTTGCAGTTGGGATTTGAATTTTTTCGGTATCCACCTCTCTGATATTTCGCCAGCGAATTACCATCTTTTCCGCAATCTGGATTCATTTTGCCGGCAAAAGGTCTTCCGGAACCGAGCAGAGGTCATAAAAGCCGTTGAAGATTGCGTTGCCTCAAAAAGTCAGCACTTCTACGAAAAAGGCATCACGTTAGAAGAATGTCATAGATGCCAACGGATAGTATTTTGATTGAATAAAAATTTACGGAAAAATAATATTGGCTTTTAAATTGTTTACTATAAAATCGTTCATGTGATACAACCCAATACTAAATATGTATGTTGAATATGTGTTATATTAATGTGTTTAAAAAGTTTTCTTGCTAACAATTTTAATTTATGCAGGCTTATATGGGAATCGACACAAGATATAAGGTTGCGTACCTTATGGCCGACTTTCTTATTCAACTAGACTTCCTTAATTAATGACATTTAACATTTGATTTTATACTTTTCCTATTTTTATTATTTTGTATGACTACTAATTTTCTTCTTGTACTATGGTTTTTACCAATTTTATTTTTTCAACTTTTTTAAATTCTTTTGTTTTTAATGTTTTATATATTAATTGACGAAAGCCTCTTAAGAAACCATATCAAAAGTTTTGTTATTGCTTGGCAGTAAGCTCTTTCAAATTGGACTATGTCGGTCGGAATCATTGGAATATGCAAAAAATATTGTAGTTACCGCTCCGAGCCAATTTGTAATTTTGGCTTCTATAACGAAGCTTCGCAAGTATAATAATTTAAATTACGTATTAACATGACTGGAATTCCGGTTCTTAAGCTTAAGCTATATAGAACTAGCCTAGAAGAGTTTGAATATTTGTAACATTCTTTGGGATAGTGAAATATATCCTTAATACTTGTAACGATACCAACAGCCGGGAGGACCATTGAACAGAGTCAATGGTAATGTCTTGTCGTAAGACTTTATATAGCCTCAATAAGATTTTCTGATTCGTGGACTATAAGCACCAAACTACAATTAAGTTTGATTTAATAGTAATTTAATTTGATCTAAAATTTGTCCATTTCTTTTCTCCGAGCTTGAATAATTGTTTCCTCTTAAATGACCTATTGTATCTGTGTGGACATTTTGAGGTTGAACTTAACTCCAAGGGGATAATATAAAGAGTACTTTCTAATTATAGGCATGTGTTACTTTGTTACAGACAGGGAATATTTGGAGAAAATCTAAAGCAAAACAAACCACCCTTACCCTAACTTTTTCTTAAAGAATACTGATATGGTAGATAAAATGTTAAGCGTGCAGTCATATATCCGACAATCCTAAATACTGTGTTTCAATTAACTAATATACTCGTATAGCAAGGTACATTTCATCTGTAGATCACTTCGGTCTGCCAAAGCTGGATATTCATTGATGTCATACGATCGTCTTAGTATAATATAATATCAATGTTGTGTTGTATAATAGATAGGTAAACGCAACACAAAATCACTCGAATATTTGTAGCTTTTTCCATTCATTCATTCATTTTTATTTTTGCAGCATAAATTACATATTTCTTAAAAACTACTATGGCACAATTAACAGAGATTTGGTTATTGTAACCTTACTACTGAGAATATATATACTTCTTGGAAAAATGCGTAACATATCTTTGATTAATATTCAGAGGAAAAGCTGATGAAAAACCTCTTCACAAATTGGACTTTACAAAGAAATAAAGGGGGTGGCGGTGTTATGCTTGATTTCATGTAACATTCAACATAAGGTTTAACAATTTAATTATTCAAAAATGAGTTATTCATCAATTACAATTAAAACACTTCTAAGGATAAATATACAAAATACAGATAGATAAATAAATAAATAGATGAGTAAATAAACAAATAAATTAATTAATTATGAACGAGAATAAATAAATAATTAAATAACAAGATGAATAAATAAGTAAATAAATAAATATGTATGTATAAATATATAAATAAATCAATAATAAATAGAACAAATATATACGCAAATCAATAACTGTACAGATAAATATATAACCAATTAAATATAGGACAGGTATGATAAACATATTACGATTCGTTCAGTAGACTTGAAATCAAGTGGTTGTCAGCTGAGCTGCAAGACCGGCGATAGCGCTCGAATAATTTATTTAGTCTAATAGGAACTTTTTCGATTTTTGAAGTTAAATGGAGATCATCGGTCGGAAAATCCCAGGGCAGGTTGAGAATCATTTTCAGTAATTTATTTTGGGCTATTTGCAGTTTTCTGATGTGGCTTTTTGCACATTTACCCCACACAGGTGAGCCATAAAACATAATCGGCTGGAAGATTGCTTTGAAAATAACAAGATTATATTTGATTTTCGATTAATAAATGGGTATAACATTTTTATAGCCTGGTTAATCTTTTTAATGGTTTCTTGAATATGAAGACTAAAGGTAAGTGTTTTATCCAAGTGCACCCCAAGATACTTGGTACTTGATTTCCAGTCTGTTTGAATGTTATTTAATATAATTTTGTTGCTTGGTAAGAAACAGGCTTTTCTTTTTCGTGTAAAAAAGACAGCCTGAGTCTTTGAAGGATTTAATGTAATCTTCCATTTGTTGACATATGTTTCAACTTCATTTGCTCCAGATTGCAATTTGGTTACTATGTTACAACCTAATGAATCTGAAGCATAAATATAGCAGCTCCAAATATAGCAGCTTCACATGTGTTCAGTGATGGAAAGTCGTGTGTAAAAATGTTGTACAGGATTGGTGCAAGTACTGAGCCTTGAGGTACCCCCGCATCAATTGAGAGACTTTCTGTACTGTAATTATTTACATAAACTAAGTATTTCCTGCCAAACAAAAAGGACTGTATAATTTTTATTAAGTACAGCGGAAAATTAAGGTTGTGAAGCTTGTAGAGCAAACCCTCATGCCAAACGGTATCGAACGCTTTTTCTACGTCCACAAGAATCATAGCAGTACTTTTCCCTACAGCTAAATTATCTTTGATATGTCTTGTGATGCGATGAATTTGATGCACTGTGGAATGGTGTGGCCTGAAGCCAAATTGTTGCGGAGGTAGTATATTGTACAAACCTACATGTGTTGCTAGTTTAGTTTTGATAATTTTTTCGAAACATTTACTCACTGAGCTTAGTAAGCTTATGGGACGATAACTACTCGTCAGACATGCGTTTTTTCCTGGCTTGGGAATGGGTATTGTTTTGGACGTTTTCCATATTTTAGGATAGTAACCTTGTTTTATACAGCAGTTAAACAGGCGTTGTAAGAATTGTATGCCGCGTTTTGGGAGGTTCTTTAAAAATATATTTTTTATTCCATCTAAACCAGGGGACTTGGAGTTTTTCAAGTTCTTTATGACAGTTTCTATATCTTCTGCTGATATGCATTCGCCTTCATCTATCGTTAATGCTTGTGAGTTTATGAGCCCTATAGTCTGTTGCACTAAGTTTTCTTCGCTGCTGTTTATGATTCTACCAATTGAGTGGTTCGTATAGAACACTTTGCTAGAGCGTTAGCTTTTTCTTCATTCGAAAGTAAAACTAAATTGCCCTCTTTCAAAGCAGGGATAGTGTGATTTTTTTGTTTAATAACCTTCACGATGTTCCAGAAGGGTTTGCTCCGTTTATCTAAGCCTTGGAGTTTAAAATTCCATTTTTGGTTTCTAAAAATCAAAATATGTTTTTTAATTCTTGCTGTTAAGGTTTTGACTAGTATCAAGAATATGTTATTTCTAGTTCTTATCCATCTCGACCTTGCAAAATTCCTGATTTTAATAGTTTCTAAGATATGACGCGGGAGGACATCTGTTTTGTTCCATCTATTAACTTTTTTAGGTACAGAATGCTTAATACACTCCAGTACCGAATCTGTGAAATAACTCACACCTTCGTCAATTTGGTTCGGATTTATTTCTTCAGACAAGATTTCCTGCTAGTTTGTTAGTTTTAGGCGCATTTTGTTTTTAAATAAGTTCCAGTTAGCTTTCTGGTAATTGAAAAATAAATTATTTGTCTGAATTGGTGACAAAACAGTACTAAATTTTACTGGTAAATGGTCTGAGCTTAGATCATTTATCACAGTAGGTTGTGTAAAAAGTTCTGACATATTCGTAAGAAATAGGTCTAAAGTTGACGGGTTGGCACGTTGATTCGAAGGAATGGGTGTCTTGAATGCAAGTCAGCAAGGATGTTACCCCATGCATTAGCTTACTTCCAACAATTTGTTTGTTATTCATAACGATGGCATTGGCGTGTACGTCCTCCTATATTTTTTTCTTTTTCAGCGATCGTTTTCGTATATTTGTTGTTGTAAAATTTCCTTTTTTTAAAAATTTCAATTTTTGGGATAGCAAATTTAAGAGACCTGTGAAGTCGAATGGTCAACCCTTCTGAATAGCACTCTAAAATACCTAACCTAACGTTTACACAGGGGCGTGTAGGGTTTACATGTGTTGTGAATCTGTACACGAAAGAGCGGACTGGTAGCCAACTAATAGCTTTAATAGCAGACAAATTTTGGGTGCGAGTTAGGCTGCTAGTTGGACTGCTAGTAAATTGAAGTTTTTGTGTTGCTTTCTCCTTTTTAACTACTACAGTTTTTTTTTTGTCTCATTTTATTTTTTTTAATTAGTAGGTATATTGCATAGACAATTTTGTTTGGATGGGACGGAACTTTTGAAATACTTGTTGCAGGATACATCCTGTTGTGCATTTTGTTTTCAATAAATAAGCATATTGGACAATTTTTGAACTGAACATTGCCACCACCCCATAGCAGACTGGTCAAAAAATTGTTTTCCGCTTCGAATTTCGATCGGGTTAATAATTACGGATTTATCAACGTTGTTCTCCCTATATAGTATTTCACTTCTTTTAGTGTTTTCAACCTCAATATTTATTTCAATATCATCCTTTTATTTTTAACTGATAATGACATTTTATACTCTTTGATTTTTTTCGCTTTCCCCTGGTTGCTGATGGTGACATTAGCTGAGTTAACTGGCGTGCTAGTAGACTAAATGCACAACGATTTACAGTAAAAAAACACTAACCATGATAAAACCCAACTAACTTAACTCGCGTGTCTAAACCTTGGGTAAGGCACATTTCTAATGGCTGCATAAAAGGAAAATTATCTCACCCCTTTGGCAACATTTTGACACTGTGGTCCCGAGTTAAAAACGGACACACTTAAATAGATACTCCTAACGAATACTCTTAAATTACAC
The DNA here is from genome assembly GCA_963966105.1 of Volucella zonaria. NCBI lineage: Eukaryota > Metazoa > Arthropoda > Insecta > Diptera > Syrphidae > Volucella > Volucella zonaria. The sequence continues at coordinate 39,826,701 of OZ014532.1, read as the reverse complement.
TATCCAAGCGAAAAGAAACTATACAAATATGTCACTGAAATGACTGCTTTTAACTACCAGCTAGCAGTAAAGCAATCGAGGTAGTCAAAAGCATCAAATAAAATATCTCGGAGTGACCACCGACGAGCATTTTTTGTGGCTTGAACATATAAATACCCTGCGTCTTCAGCTAGAGAGCACTATTTCTGTATCTAAAGCGATTCTCAAATTTAGAAGTGCAAAAGCAGGTGTACTACTCGTAAATAAAATACGGTATTTTGGCCTCATTTGGAAAAAATATCTAACCTGCAACAGTGGTTTGTTAAAATTTTTGGACCAAGCAACCAATCTTTTAAATTTCTAGATGTCATTGCAATCTTTCAGATGACAATACTGCTTTATTACATGGATGATGTTTTTTGCAGCCTATACGCCACAAGCTAAACACAAGAAGGAAAGGGATGCTCTTAGATGTTCCGGAAACTTACAACACTTACGGAAATCGAGAACTACGATGTACTATCCCAAAATTAATTAATACACTTCCTCAATTTTTTAAAGTCATTCCGAATTTTAAGAAGCGAATAACAGCTAAAAAAAAAACACTTACTTCAATTGTAAAGTAGAAAGTAGAAAAAATAATTATGAGATTATTGAAATTAGCTTAAACGGAAATCCTTAATCCAATTAATTGTTACCATACAATTTATTTTTAATTAATTGAAATAATTTAATTAATTTTTAAATTTAAAATCACTTCAAAACTAAGAAATTTATAACCACCTGCAGATAAGCACTTTATTTTGTCGGTAAATAAATGCAAAACTAAAACGAATGTGTTAATAAAAAAAACCATCGAATTTTGGTGACAAGCCTGAATAAAATGTTGTGGACATACCATATTTGCCTTATTCAACCAAACTCCTGTATGTATAGTGTCTGCAAAGAGGCAAATACTTGGCGATGTTTGCTAGTAATAAAAATATGCGTGATCATTTCGTATGAGTTTACAAATACCATCCAATTATTCTTTGACCCACTTATCGAAATCTTTTATAACTGAAGTCTATTTACAAGATCTTAACCCTCTGATTTGATTCCGAAGAAACCGACTCATAGGAAAGTCTTTTTATACATTAAATTCTCTAAAGTTATTTGCGGACAGTTCATTTTTATGCTTTTAAAATATTTAGGAAAATAATTTGTATATTTTTTTTACAACTAGATTTTGGGAAAATAAATACTACCCGTATAGAAAACATCAGAATGATAGATAATATAGTATTTAGTGCGTATACGTATTATTTAATTGAGTACATCGAAAGATATTATTATGTTTTTGAATACGCATCTGGTTGGAATAATTAAGGAAATGCCGATGGAAAGTGAGCGTAAATCCTTACATGTAGAGCTTCAAAAGCCGGCCTTTTGAGGGGACGTTTGGTTAGTAAATGTTTCCTTTACTTGCGGTTTTTGTAACTCTTTACATCGTCATCTACATAAAATTAAATAGTAATTTTTGTTTCACATCTCTTTTTGAACCTCCGAAAATCTCTGCCCATGTAAATCCCTTACGGCCGGCATAAAGATTGGGCAAAAAATCGGAGATAAGCTTAAAATTTGGAAAACCTATACGAGTACATAACATTAAAAAACTATAAATTTCCATTTCTATTTTTATGCTGTGCATATGATTTCTGCTCCTTCCCCTTGAAATCATTTCTATATTAAGCGCATATAAATATAAGTAACATACATACATCAAATTGTATACACATATATGCCATTTATCTGCATTAGTACTATACTTTCTATAGAGTTGGCTAGGTTTGCGGATATTACAACTATTCTATCGGCTCTTGTAATATACTATTATACGAGTACATACGAGGGGCGTTCAATATATTCTCGGTATCGATATGAAGGAAAATGCGAATTCAATTTAAATTGTTTTTATTTTTCAATATGATCTCCCCTAACATCAATGCATTTGTTACATCTTGAGATAAGCTTTTTTAAACCCTCAAAATAATAAATTTCCTCTTTCTCTGCAAAATACCGACTTGAGTTCTTCATCATCCGAAAATCTTTTTCCACGAAGACATTTTTTCAAATCCGGAAACAGGAAATAATCACTAGGGGCAAGGTCTGGACTATAGGGTGGGTGTTGGATTTCTTCGAAACCACAATCTCGCGCAGCAGCCTTGGAAGCTCGCGCCGTGTGAACAGGAGCGTTGTCATGAAGAAGCAACACACCCGCTGCGAGTTTACCCCGTCTTTTCTTTTTAATTTCCTCCCGCAAATTATGCAAAGTGGAAGCGTAGGATGTGGCGTTGATGGTTTCACCTTTTTTTTTGTACTCAATGAGCAAGATTCCCTTTGAGTCCCAAAAAACTGTGGCCATGAGCTTTCGGGCAGACGGAGTGACTTTGAACTTCTTCGGGGGGTCTGTTCCTTTTTTATGCCACTGCATGGACTCTTGTTTGCTTTCAGGGTCATAGTGGTGGACCCATGTTTCGTCCCCAGTAACAATTCGATCCATAACACCGTCCGCGTTCTCACTACACATCTCCAAAAGCTCTCTACAGCATGCGATTCTCACTTTTTATCTGAGGCGCTGTGAGCATTCGTGGCACCCACCTTGCACTGACCTTTGAAAGGTTAAGATGGTCATGAAGAATGGTGTGAATGGTACCAATTGAAAGCTTGGTGATCTCTGCAATCATTTTCACCTTTATTCGGGCATCCTCAAGAACAAGTTTTTCGACTTCTTTGATGCTTTCTCCCGTACAAGCAGTAGCCGGGGCGCCGGAGCGGGGGTCGTCCTCAATGCTCTCTCTGCCTCTCTTGAACTCACTTGACCACTTTTGCACAGTTGATAATGAAGGTGCGGAACCCTGGTAAACAGCCACCATCTCTTCATGAATAGTTTTTTGACTTTTTCCTTGCTTAGTGAGAAATTTAATTACAGCGCGATGCTCAATTTTCACCATCATCGCCTCAGTTGCCATTATGATTCTGTTTAACTAAAGATAAAACGCGAATTAATAATCACATTTATATTAAATTTTACATGAATGCACCAAAATAATAGTGTTACTTGACAAATAAGTCAATTTATATATGCAACCACAGCTTCACCCCGATACCGAGAATATCTTGAACGCCCCTCGTATATGTTACATATGACCTCATCAGTGAGTTCGAGAGTTATCCAATTATTTTTCTTTCATTACTCGTACAATACCAGCTGATGTTTCCGGTTCGAAATTTTTCAATACGGTCGTTTTTTTAAAATAGAGAACTTCACGATTACTCGTATTACTTCCGGAACATTTAATCACCGCCGCGTCGCTGTCATTCTACCTTTGTATTGTATCAACTGAATACGTATGTTAAAGTCGAACTCACGATTGTAGTATAAAATAAACCTTTGAGCTAAAGTGGAATTTCTGTGTCGCGATAGTCTGCTTAGTTTATTTTCGCGTCACTGCCGCCAGCCCGCACTATCTTTATGTTGGATTTCATCATTCCAATTTTCTTGATAGTTTGCAACTGAACGCAAGTATTTTAATTTTTTGCAGCTGGGGATGATAAATCTTTCTATATGGTCAGGTTCTGGGAAGTTGCACCGGAGAATGCAATTAAGTGTGTACTAAAGGGCATGCTACGGTGTAGGAACTCTGCGCTAAGCAATGTGTTAAATACTCTGTCCACCTACTTCAAAATTTCATAATTTTGCATGGCTAGTCGTACTTGTACCGGTGACTTCATGTATTGTATTATGGAAGTACTTTTATATGCATGGTGACTAAATACACAGTGAGAGAGTTAGCTTGGTGAGCACTAGATGGACCATGAGGGTATAATGCAAATTTGAACTTGGTTGCACAGCTTATGAGCCACAAGAATAGCGGCTGTCGTAGGCGACATTGTGTTCATACAAAACCACAGTATTAACTCATTCCATACTATCTGCTAGTGTCATGTATTAGCGCTAAAAGTTAACTTAAACAATTCTTATAAAATGTAAATATTCCCATTCGCAATGGGCAAAAATTACGGAAGGTGAAAGTATAGGTATAATAAAAGAAAGTAAAGATAATCTGGATATTTGTTAAAAAAATCAAAGACCTCGCAGTTTTTATCTTCCATCATCATATTGTCTTTTGTATTCTCACAACATACATTATCCGATGTATTGGTATACACACATTTCTGAGTTTTTAACATTCCTTTAAGAAGATTATGCAGAATTATACTTTCAACTCTATAGTCTTTCGTTTGTTCGATGAACATTTGTTCTTTATAGAAGCTTAAAAATATTGTACTACGCATGTAACATTTATACAGTCTCGCAATCTATATGCGTATGTTAGTATGTATGTGTTTTAATTTTCTTCTGTACAGTAGAAAGAAAGACAGATAAATAACTTGCGGATAATATGCTTAGAAAAGTCAACGTACCACGTATACACTCATATGGTATGTTCAAGATGATGAAGATTCTGTTTATTTCGATTTGGAATACTTATGAAAGCTATTTAAATCTGAGATTTTGAGTGTTTATTAATTGCTTTAATTAGGTAGCTATAAGCAGGAAGTAAACTACAATATTTCTAAATTTAAATAAAGAGCCCCGTGTCCTGCACATTCCAGTTTTTCATATTGTCAAATTTTGAAAGTATTTTTCAACAAATACTCGTATAGTCATTCAGTCCTGTAGCACAAAAATCTAGAAAAATCGAAAACCGATATATTGCTTTCCATCTTCTCGTTGTCTTAGAGCGATATTTGAATTTATGAAATACCATATAATATTAATGGTCTTTGTATGAAAGTTCAACTTCGTAATTAATTTAAAAATGAATTTTAATGCATTTGAAAACACGTTAGTTTGTCTTGAGCTGAATTGAGAACTGCCTATGGGCTCATATGAAAACAAGACACGCTATAGAAATAGTTAATTTGAAATTGGAAGCAAGGATAGTTAGGGAAAACTGATTTATAGTAAGCAGCACAAACATGAAGTTTCACAAGAATTAAATTAATTGCGAATTAAAATGGGGGTATGGAATGCTAGCGGTTAAACGGGCTAAATCTCGACATATGGGGGCTATTTTAAAAAAAAAAAATACGTGCGAAAATATGTGCTGATGAATATATAGAGTAACTCCAAACAAAATTCACCTCACGACCTGAATTCATACCAAAGTTAATCTCACCTGTTTAGCAGAAATTAAGAAACTATTCTGCATCTAATTTCTTCGATTGTTATAGTCGACTGGATGCAAAAAACCGGGTATTTCACTTTAAACATTCACCGTTATTTGAAAGATAGATAATTCACATGGGCATGAGAGTTTTAGTAAACAAAATAAATTAATGGTATTATATGTAGGTATGTATGTATGTAGGAGTATAGGAATAAATCGAATATCGACTTGGAGAGAAGAATTAATTTTTTTAATCTGTAATACTTTATCTTAGGTTTAAGTCAAGGCTAATGGTAAAGGTAAAGGTGTTTTAATGAGCGAGATTTGTTTTTTTTTTTTTTGTGGGTAGATAAAAACCTTCATAGGAACCATAAGTACGCGCTTATAAGAGCACCACCACACCACCACACCACCACACCACCACACCACCACACCACCACACCACCACACCACCACACCACCACACCACCACACCACCACACCACCACACCACCACACCACCACACCACCACACCACCACACCACCACACCACCACACCACCACACCACCACACCACCACACCACCACACCACCACACCACCACACCACCACACCACCACACCACCACATCAGGAATCATAAGCACGAGTACCTACTGCCTACCACAGTGGCATAGCAGCGCCCACCATAAGCGCGCCCTCATGGTACGAGGGCGGATCAATAAGTCCGCGACTTTTTGAATTTCTGACCTATTTACTGAAACAGCAACACTGCTCCTGTCAACAGGCATCTGTCAGTTGACTCCTGTCAAAATTTAAACTTGCTGCGTCAGTTAGTTTGTGTTTGACAGCTATTTTTATCAGACTACTCACTAATTTGAGGAGAAAGTGGAAAAAAGTGAATTTCGTGTGCTTATTAAGCATTATTTCTTGCGAAAAAAAACCATTACCGAGACCAAGGCTAAGCTTGATAAATACTATGGGGACTCTGCACCATCGATTTCAATGGTAAAAAAGTGGTTTACTGAATTTCGTTGTGGCCGTACAAGCACTGAAGATGCCGAACGTCCTGGACGCCCAGTTGAGGTCTCTACACCCGAAACAATCGAAAAAATTCACGATATGGTGTTGGCCGACCGAAGATTGAAAGTGCGAGAGATTGTGGAAGCCGTAGGGATCTCGCATGGCTCAGTGGTTTCAATTTTGAATGATCACTTGGGCATGAGAAAGCTTTCCGCAAGATGGGTGCCGCGTTTGCTCACAATCGACCACAAACGCAATCGTGTAACAACTTCACAGGAAGGTTTGGCGTTGTTTAATCGCAATATGGATGAGTTTTTGCGCCGTTTTGTAACCGTGGACGATGGATCCATCACAACACACCAGAGAACAAACAACAGTCAAAACAGTGGGTTTCTAAGGGTGAATCGGCGCCAAAGAAGGCCAAGGTGGGTTTGTCAGCCAATAAAGTTATGGCGACTGTTTTTTGGGATGCACGCGGGATAGGGATAATCCACATTGACTACCTTCAAAAGGGAAGAACAATCAATGGGGAATATTATGGCAACTTATTGGACCGATTCAATGACGATTTGAAAAAAAACGACCTCATTTGGCCAAGAAAAATGTTCTTTTCCACCAAGACAATGCAAGGGTGCACACATGTGCAGTTGCCATGGCAAAAATCCGTGAATTGGGCTATGAATTGCTCCCTCATCCACCCTATTCTCCAGATTTGGCTCCGAGCGACTACTTCTTGTTCCCAAACCTGAAGAAATGGCTTGGTGGAAAAAGATTTGACTCCAATGATGAAGTCATCTCGCAAACAAAGGCCTATTTTGAGGACCTCGACAAATCATTTTTTTTGGAAGGGATAAAAAAATTGGAGAAGCGTTGGACAAAGTGTATAGAGCTCAAGGGAGACTACGTTGAAAATTAAAATTATTTTTTTATCAAAAAATCTGTGTTTTAATCCAGATCCAGACTTATTGACCCGCTCGCGTAGTGTGAGATTCTTACTCACTAAAAAACCTCCCATTTTCTATAAGACTACCACTAAGTTTCCTTAACAAGTAGCTCAAGCTTCTGTAGTTTATCGCGTTTGGTAGATAGCTTTCCAGAGAAGGCACCTACTACATATTACCGTTATTTCATACGGTTTCTCCTTAAGGCGCTAAGTCGAACGGTCTTGTTCTTTGAAGTCGCCGCACAAGATTTGTCTCGTCCAATCTTCGGATTATTTCTTGGTTGCAATGATGAACAAGACGAGTGCGAAGCTTACGAGCGAAGCTTGTTACTTCGTCTTTCACGCTTGCAATTCCCAGATCACGGTCAATATCGCTATTCCTTATATACCATGGAGAATTTACGATTGCTCTAAGCGCTTTGTCTGGAAAAGTCTATAGGACAGACATATTGTTTGGTCTGGAACAACCCCATAGTTGTATACCATAAGTCCACGAAGATTTTAGCACTTGCTTTTATATAAGCAGCTTGTTATATGTGCTTAGTTTAGAGTATCTTCCTATAAGCCAATTCATTTCTCTTAGCCTGATTTCGAGCTCTCACGTTTCTTTTTTACGTGTGATTTCCACTTCAGTTTTACGTCTAGAGTCATTTCCAAACGTTTTGCCTCGTTTGCATACGGTATTTGTACCGATTTGATGAATAAAGGTAAGTTTTTTATCTTTCTGTACGTGGTATTGACGTGTGTTGACTTAGTCTCGTTTTGTTTTGTTCAGAGCTCGTTGAAGTTTTGCATTCGATAATTCACCTGTTTGTCCTGTGGCGAGGATCGCCGTGTCATCCGCGAACATGGCTAACACAGGCTCTTCATCTAGAGGTATGTCTCTAGTGTACAGTAAGAATAGGTATGGCCCCAGAACGCTTCCTTGTGGAGCGCCTGCTTGAATTTCCTTGAATTCAGAGTATTCAATCCCATATCTAACCCGAAACATGATTTATAGCATATCTTTTCAATTTTATTTTATTTTAGTTTATTTTATTTTCAGGAGATACAATACAAATAAATTTGTAAAGTCCGGGTTATCACGCCGGGATACTATGCCCATGTGGCGGTTACAGATACTTATTCATTATTTGTCTTATATTTTAAATATCTAGTCGTACATATAAATTTAAATATTAAGTTTATGTTTTGCTAATAGGGGGAATAATTTTGATTTTCCGGGGGTTATTGATGGATCCAATAATGTTTGGAGACTAGGAACATTTCCCTCGAAGTGTTTCTTAGTTATTTTGCAGCCTTGTAAGACGTGACTAAGTGTAAGTAGCTCGCTGCACATGGTGCATGATGGTGTTTCTTCTCTGTTAAAAAAGTGAGATTTGTTAAACATCGTATGTCCTAGTCTTATTCCGGAGATTTGTACTGCTTGCGATCGGCTTAGCTCTTCGTTATAAGTAACAGGTGATAAATCAAGTTTGTGTGTCCTCAAAAATGATTTTGATTGATCCCACCGATTTTTTAATTCCTCTTGTAAAAGCCTTAAGGATTGAATCCAAATAGATTTTGCAAATGGTGGTATTCCAAAGGCATTTTAATTGCATCCCGTGCACCAGCGTCTGCCTTTTCGTTGCCTGGTATATACCAACATGTCCTGGTGACCATATTAGGTGAATGCATGGGCATTCTGAGCAGAGATTGGATCTTAGGGCTTGCAAGATTGGTACATTGCCTATATTGTTTTCTGCAAGTGCCATTAATTCCCCAGTGTAGGAATTTTCATCAGAAGTGGTAAGTTGTTGAAATATTACTCTGTTATTAGAGCTTCAAGTCTATAGATACAGTAATCGGTAGCTCCATCTTCGCAAGATGCGCCTGTGTAGAGAACACAATCGAAATTGCCAGATTCTAATATTTCAGCAAATTTTTTCTAATTACTTCGTTTGGAGTGCTTTCTTTGGAAGTTTCGTTTAAGAAAGTATCTATGAGGTATCCAGGAAACAGCCAAGGGGGAGTTAGGTTGTTATAACTGAGAAGTTCGGGAATCGTTATCTTTGAAGGTTTGACATTACGAATAGAACTGATGATAGCACTTTTGGTTTTTGAGGTTTCAGATTAAGTCCAACCCGATTTGTAAATATCGTGCAGAGCATGTTCTACGTTCGTAATACTTTTAGACAGAAGCTTATAGTATTTTGACTTACAACTTTCATACCTTTAAAGCTTAGGATGTTAGCTTCTGCCAATAAGGCTTCGATAGGCGTTGAATATAATGCACCTAATGCAGTTCTTATCAGAGCATTCATTTTTATGAATTCAACACAAGCAGTGTTGAATAGCTCCTCTTAAGAGTGTCTTTGCTGTCATGAGTGAAGTATTTATATGGGATCCCTTGTGTTTGTTTAAGTAAATTATTTACTCTCATCAGCTTTTCTGACACTATTTTTTCATGAGAATTACATTTCCATGTTTTGGTGCACACAAGTCCTAAAATCTTAGCGTTGTTTAGAAGAGGGATACTTCTAGTTCCAATGTTTATATTTATTTTGTTAGTAGGTATTTTTGTTCCAGATTCTTGGAACCAATTGGGTGCCTTTGTTAATGTTGAAATTAATGTATCATTTACTTCTTCTGGTTTGCCTGACGCCAAGACAAAAATATTGTCGGCATAGGTTAGCAAGATTTTAGTTTGCACTAGTTCTAATTGAAGTATTTCAAGAAGCGGATTAACATAGGCGTTGTATAACACGGTAGATATTGGTGAACTATGTGGTATTCCATTTTGAATGACAGTGGGACGTGAAAGAAGTCCATTTATTTTCACAATGACTGTTCTATTTGACATACAAGAAAGTATTACCCGAAGTATCTGTTTGCTGATTCCCCACTTTTTTAACTGGTTGATTACTCCATAGTTGGATTACTCTTTCAAATGCTTTCTCCAAATCCATAGACAAAAAGAACAGAGTGGTGACATAGAGCTAACTCTGCGTGTCCTGCGTGATCTTGCGTGTGCAGCAAAGTGTGGGTGCCTCTTCCTGGTCTAAAGCCATATTGACCACTGTTATTATCTCGAATATTATAATCTCGAATAATTTGGACAGTACTGAAAGGTGGGATATTGGACGATAGCTGTCCAAAGAGCTCTGGTTCGCGTTGGGTTTGGGAATCGGAATGAAATGACTTTTTTTCCACTCATGTGGGTAAATGCCATTTTCCAAAATTTGATTGTACAGTCTTACCAACCTAACTATTACTTCCGCTCCTAGGTGTTTAAGCATTTTGTAAGTAATTTTGTCCGAGTCGGGAGTTGTACCTTTTGTTTTGCCAAGAGATTTCATCAACTCGTTGAATGTAATCGGGTGGAAGCTTTGGTCATGCTCATAGTCTTCGCCGTCTAGTGCTGCCCTTTGAAAACTGTTTTTTTTTTGTCTGAGAACATGTTCTGAAAAGCTATGATCAGGGCTGTACCTAGCCCATTTGTTCGCAAAGAGTTCTACTATTTCATATGGGTCTAAAACAGGGGTGGAGTTATATATTACCGCACTGATACCTTTTGTTGAGTTGTTTCCGTTGACCGCCTTTATCTTACTCCATAAAGTTTTGGCTTCCATTGACGCGTTGATTGTTGCCAAAAAGTTTTTTCATCCATCTGCTTTAGATAATCGCACATCTCTCTTTAATTTTGCCGCCATACGCCGGTAGATAATAACATTTTCGACGGTTGGCGAGCGTTTAAATAACAACCATGCCTTTCGTTTTTCTTTCGCCATTTGTTTTAGATGCGGGTTGAACCAACTAATACATGGGCTGAACTTGAATTAAATCTATACCATTTTCAGTTAGTACCAACCTTTAAAAGATACGTGTATAAATTTGACAGCTGTCGGACGATTAGTTCTCGAGATATAGCGTTGGAGTGAAGCAACTTTTGTTATTGTGGAAAAAAAATGGATTCAAAGCAATTTCGTGTGTTGATTTATCATTGCTTTTTGATGGGAAAAAATGCAGCCGATGCAAAGAAATGGCTTGATAAGTTTTACCCGGACTCTGCACCAGCCGAACGAACCATTCGCAAGTGGATTGAAAAATTTAAAAGTGGTCATACAAGCACTGAAGATGATGCACGCAGTGGGCGTCCAAAAGAGGCTGTTTCAGATGAAAACATCAAGAAAGTCCACAAAATGATAACGAATGACCGTAAAGTGAAGTTGATCGAGATAGCTGAGGCTCTAAAGATATCAAAAGAGCGTGTTGGATATATCATACACGAATATTTGGACATGAGAAAGCTCTGTTCAAAGTGGATGTCGCGTTTGCTCACAGTCGATCAAAAAGAACAACGTGTTGATGATTCAGAGGAGTGTTTAAAGCTGTTCAACCGCAATAAAGCCGAATTTTTGCGTCGATATGTGACAATGGATGAAACTTGGCTCCATCACTTCACACGAGAGTCAAGTCTGCAGTCAGGTAAGTGGCGAGCAGGCGAAGAACCTCGTCCAAAACGACCAAAAACTCAACAGTCGGCTGGCAAGGTTGTGGCATCCGTATTATGGGATGCACATGGAATAATTTTCATCGACTATCTCCAAAAGGGGCAGACTATCAACAGCGACTATTACATTGCGTTGTTGGAGCGTTTGAAGGATGAAATCGCAGAAAAACGACCGCATTTGAAGAAAAGGAAAGTGCTGTTTCATCAAGACAATGCACCGTGTCACAAGTCGATGAAAACGATGGCAAAATTGAATGAATTCGGCTACGAATTGCTTCCCCACCCACCGTATTCTCCAGATTTGGCCCCCAACGACTATTTCCTGTTCGCAGACCTCAAAAGAATGCTCGCCGGAAAGAGATTTAAGACCTGAATCGCCGAAACAGAGGCCTATTTTGAGGGTAAACCGAAATCGTACGACAAAACTGGTATCGAAAGATTGAAAAACCGTTTCAATCAGTGTATCGCCCTCAAAGGCAACTATATTGATAAATAAAATTGAATTTTGCAAAAATTTTGTGTTTTACTATAAAACGGCACGGACTTTTCAGCCCATGTGTTAGGTTGAGAAAGATTGCATGGTGGGTGGGAAGCTACGAGTAAATTGGAAGTGGATGCAGCCAACCTTATTATTTTCTTTATGGAAGCTGCTTCTTTGTTGATGTTGTCAGATATTGGAGTAGAAACGTTTGCTTGTTGGGCCTTGTTTGCAAACTTTTTCCAATTGGCTTTGGAATCTATAAACCTGGAGTGAAATATATTTGAAAATTTGCAGGTTGCCGAAGTCTTCTAAACAATCATGCATTTTCCAGTTTGCATTAATTGCAATCGCAGATGAGGCAAGTGATAAATCAATGGCAGTAAAGGTGTTCTTTGTTGAAAAGTGAGTAGGAGACCCCGTATTCAGGAGTACAAGATCAGAGTTTTGCAACCAACCAGCACCGTTAATATATGGGGAGCCCCAAAGATTGTTGATGGCATTGAAATCACCAAGGATCATGCTGTGAGAAAGATTGTTTGCAGTAAGATTCAGGTATTGCTGTTGGGACGCGATATTTTGAGATTGTCGATAAACGTTCTGCAAAGTGATCGGCTGAGGCAGGTTGATTGTTAGCGTTTGAGTTAGGAAGATGTTTTGTGAATACGAGTATGAATGGTGAATACCTGCTTTTATTAACATAGCTGTTCCATCTCTATTGCGATCATGTGGAATGTTGTGAAAGTATGCAATATAATCCTTATATTTTGTTGGAGCATTTTTTGTTCGAATTTTTGTTTCTTGTAGCGCTAATCCTACAGTTAGATTGAATTTTTTAATCAGAATGTCTAAATTGGGAAGACTGTTAAAAAGCCCCTGAATATTCCCTGAGTTGAATTCTTATTTTGACTGTTCAATTTTTTGCAGAATATTTTCATTTGTTTTGGGTAGGTAGGGGAAGGTTTTGAAGTGAAGAAGATGAGCCTGGTTCAGATTTTGAGAGATCTTTTTGGCATCGATCGGTTTAATAGGCCGTGTGAACTTATTTTAGGCACAAACGGGGAAAAGAGTATAACAAGATTTTCTGATTTGATTAAAGGTTATATTGTTTTGGAGTTGATTGTTTCTATTGTCTTTGAGTTGATTTTTTCTTGGTTGGTGTAAATGTTATTGTTTTGTTGATATGTAGTTGTGGTTTGATTTAATAGAGTGTTTGATGTTGGTGTGTGTTTTGAATGTTGTTCGACAGCCGGAATTGCTGTTAATTTTGGTGTAACGGATTTTGTTGTGATGTTAAAGTCATTTTGGCTATTTTGAATTGTTTTCCTTATTAATTATATTAAGGAAAAAAAAAATATTTTATTTTTATACTGTTTTCCCCAATTTATAACAAAAACAAATAAAATTATTTTTGATACACATGTACTCGTAGTACCGAAAAGTTTAATAGCATTCTTTGAGGACTACAATTGACAATATAAAATTAAATTACATTACTCATTTACAGTTAATTCTGAGACGTCTGTTGAAATTTTACAGTTAAGTTAGGTCAGTGTATAATATGAATACAGATAAAGTGTTATTGTGGCAATGAAAAAGAAAGAAATTTCAGTAACTAGATTCTTCATTCGAAAACACTGAGTTTCAATTAAAGTAATTATCAATCCCAGTACATTTAAATTTTCACTGTGGGTTTACAATTTTCATCAGAACTCCATTTGTGAATAATTTTTATTGAAATTCTAATTTTTAGAAATACTGATGCAAGGAAAAGTAATCATTCATTGTGGCATAACTTTCAAATAAAAATTGAATGGAATGCATTAGCTGCAGCAAGATTTTCAATATACTTGTACGATTATTCGCCAACGATAATGTTGAATCGAATGCAAAATGTTTACGTATAAGCATTTGATTTTTATATCAGCACCATACATACTACATATGTATATACTCGTATGTATGTGCACGTTTTCTGGCGAGAAACATTTTCAAAAAATCTAAATGATAAAATCCAATCTATTGGAAAGTCAATACTAATACATTAGCAAGTATCGACAGATTTAATTAAGAGCAGCTATGAGTACAAACAAAGAACGATACATTTTTCTTCTGGCTGATTGAAATGTAAACAGCAACAATGAAACCTGTGCCATGGATTCCAGAGTAGAGAAAATAAAATCTCGTATCCGAATTCTTGATTTTTTTTTTGCTTCATTTTCTTGCCGCCAGTGATTTGAAAAATGATTGTATTCTAAGGGCTGGTTTTCGTTCTTTTAAGTTTATTAATTCCCAATTTTGTGAAGCTTTTCAACCGGAAATACCCGTTAAGCGAAGCAAAGAAAACGATTGAAATTTTAAGTACGTCTTACGACTATAGTCGGAAACAATTATTTTCGTTTGTTGAAAAGTTTTCTTCAACTCAACTTGTATTTTTATTTGTTTTCGAGTATTCGCAAGGGTTCAAAAATAGTAACAAAGTAAATAAGCTTTATTCGATGGATTACATATTACTGCTTTATGGTCGAAGTACCCTGTTAAGATAGCTTCCGAATCTCCTAATACTGATGAAGATAGTAAAGCGATCGGTATCCTAAAAGTATATTTTCCAATGATCAGGGCTGTTCCCATAGAATGTTTTATGTAGAAAGAAATTAAAGTAAAATTGGATTTAAGATATGTATATAGCAACTTTATTTGTTTTTTTTAAAGGGCCTTTTAATGAATATGAGACTCTTTTCAAGACGACGAAATCACATTTATATGTAGATGACTGTTGCTAGAGGAGTTACAATACGATTAGTAAATAATTATTGGAAAAATATGTCGTAATTTAATTTTTTTTTAATAAGTTCTTATTGAAATTTTATAGCAATTAGTACACATTAGTGGCATGAGTTTTTGAAGATCCAGGGAATCTTTAAAGGCTTGTTGCAAGTTAATTAACGAGATAATGGGATGCAGTTATTTTGAAGAATTCCCGATCTTAAAAATGTTTAACTGACATAGCGAACGAATATGCGACGCATTTTGCCAATAAAACTGTTAAAACCATCCATCGATGTCAGTTAATTACATCAGATCACTAAAATTTAACCATCGAAAACACAATTTCCCCAATTGATACCAACATGTGCATGAAGTGCACAACATAATCAGAAGTACGAGTGAAAATATTCGATGGTATTCTAGCAGTAGATGTAAAACATCATACCTCTGATTGTGCTCCGATCTTGTGCAAATTGATAAATCTTAGGCTAATGAAAGGAACTATTTCAAAAACCATTAAAACTATATTAGCGCGACCAATATAATGGGTGGTCCAAATACAAGTTTCTTTTTGAATCATATGTTATTTTGACGCTGACACTTGCTTGAATAACGTTGGGAAATGCTACTGGAATCTTATTTCAAAAATTAGTGCTGTGTTGCACAAAAAGTGCGTTTAATTAAAAGAAATTTTGTCCGAAATGAAACACCCGCGGCGTCTGCGGTACGTAAGTTTATGCAAAGGGTTAGAGTGGTTTGCTTGCGGACAATACCCACGGTCCCCATCATCGGTACGGTACGGTACGCACCGGCGAGAATGTGACTGCTGTGGCCGACTCAATCCAGGAGCATCGACTCGCCATCGATCGCAACAACTCAATATTTCACGCACCAGCTAGATGAGAATTGTGCACAAAGAGCTCGGATTATTCCCTTAAATTTCCAATTTCTCAGCAATTGAAGGCAAACGACCATCCGCTTCGTTATTGCTTCTCAGTTTGGGCCTTACAGCAGTTCTAAATGGACTTCGAATTTGGAAAAAAAAAATAAATTTCTCTACCGAGGCGCATTTTCATCTCGGCAACTGTGTTAACAAACAAAAATCCCGCATCTGGGAATCGGAAAACCCGTACGTGATTGTCGGGAAGCCAATGCGTTCATAAAGACTGACAGTTTGGAGGGGATTCTGGTGTGGTGGCACCATTGGCCCATTTTTGAAAATGCTGAAACGTCATTTCGATCATGATTACCGAATTTTAGTGAGCTGAAATTGAAGACATCGACTTGAAGCACAATGGTGCGCCATGAAATACATACCATCAAACAATCGATTTGTCGTGCGCTGAACTAAGTAATCAACGCCTTGTCAATTGGCCTCCTCGGAGCTGTGATTTGACCCTGTTTTTTTTGTGAGGTGCCCTCAAAGATCGATGTTGTGCAACCAATCCAGAAATTATTCAAGCACTTAAGGCGAATATCGTCTAAGCCTTTCATGAGATAGAGCCAGAAACAGTCAATAAGACCTTGGAAAATTAGGTTGACAGGATGCGCTACTGCGAAGCCAGCTGAAGCAGCCACATGAATGAAATCGTATTCTACAATATAACTAATGGGAACGTTTGCCCTTTCTAATAAAGCCTTAATATATCGAAAATAATTAATTTCTCCTTATTTTATTTTATTTCTAAAAAGAAATTTGTATTTGGACCACTTTGTATTCTCCTGCTAGGAGAATTTTCAAACTGCATAAATTCTCATTTAAATAAAAGCTACCATATCTTAGTATTTTTTATGGATTTCAGCAAAGCATTTGGTACGTTAGATCACACAAAACTGCTAACACATCTCGAGCGTATCGGCATTGGTGGAGTATTGACGGAGTTTTTGTTTTTTTGTTAAGAACTCATGAATTTATTACTACTTTTAAAATGCTGGAGCACTTGTTGAATTTTTTAGAAAATTGGATATCTGAACAACGGGGTGTTTAGTGTGAAAGTGAAAGGAAAGAAGTGCACTACGGGGTACCTCAAGGATCGAAATTGGGACCAATCCTCTTTATACTTCACACAAACGAGCTTCTACGCCTTTTTTTTAAAAAAAAAGTACGCCATTTGTTTATGCAGACGACACAGCCTTAGTGGTAAGTCATAGGTCGCTGGATACGGCCACAGAGATAATACAAGAACATTTTAATGACGTTGTAAAGTGGTACCACAACTATGGCCTTGTAATCATCGCGGCAAAAACTAAGATGCACATACGAAGTCTACATCATAGAGTTACGCAACAGCAGATAATTGATAATTGATAAAAAGATAAAAATAATTTATGTGCTTCTACACCGAATCAGCTCATTGTAATCGTAGAAACATATAAATATCTAGGAGTTATTGTTGATAGCCACCTAATCTGAGACAAGCACATTGACAATATTCATATGCATTTAAGGAAGGCAAATTTGAATGTCCACTACCCGACAGTTCCTTTTTCTCTTAAATTCTCACCAAACAGGGTTAGTTTAAGGTTCCCCGAAATAACAACAACTACGGTAATAGACAGCAAAGACATTATATAATGCCTGATAATCGAAAAATATAACGAACTTTAAATATAGAAAAAAAAATGATGAAAAATTTCTTTTTAAACTTACCTAATTAAAGTAATGTATTGAAAAAAAAATACAAATGTAATAATATGTACGTATACAAAACTATAGCTAAATCATTGGAATATTACATTTTAAAGAGTTCAAACTTGCTAACTTTTAATAATGCAACCTTCTGCAGAAAAGCCACTAACTAACACTAACAACCAATAAAGTCTAAAAAAAGAACAAAGTAGAACTTCACTATATGAAAAGATGTGCCATTTTGCAACTTTTACTCTCTCTCTCTCTTCTAAAATTTAGAACTCAGTAGTACCTTTGTAAGCTAGAAAATATTCGACAAATTCAGTCCAATGGTGCTACCACATTTCCTCGGTGTAGAACTTGTTTAATCGCTGATCAGAGTGTCCATTATATTCCACGACATACTTAAAATCTATCCTAGTTTTATCACATTAAATTAGTCGAAGTGTGCTAGCATACGAAGCATAGCCATTTTTTTCTATAAATTTTCAGCATTTATTGTCTTTGACTGGTTTAAATTATTGTGACATTAATAGCTTCTCATTTTTCGATTTATGCAATACTCTAAAATTTAATTTGATATTATACTTAATCTAACAGGTTCATTCACTCTGTTTATCGAATAGATATTACTCAATACTCATGGTATGTACGTAAAATTTAATGCTTTTTTCTGGATTTGACCATCAACGAGTATGGTCGTGCATTGCACAAAAAATTATTGAAATAAAATCTGTTATTAAATTGTGCGGTTTAACTAGTCTTTTCATTTTTCCTATCATATAAGAATTAGATGCTCGTTTTGGATTGAAAACAAATTCGTAGAAATTCGTAAACAGTGACACTCATTTGCTTCATTTCCCTGCGGTCTGAAAGGGACTGGACTGTTCGTGCACCATTGATTAATGTTTTTACTCTTCCTTTAACTCCCTTGTGTGGTGGCCCAAGTGGTAGTATACTAGTTTCAACTTGGCAGGTACGACCTTTGAATTCTGTTGGAGGAATATCGCAAGTAAAATTACACAATTAATTTAGTTTTCCTATGAAAATGTTGGATCGAAATAACGTGTGGGTGGCCGTGGCTCAATTGGTAGTGTGTTGGCTTCCCAATCGGACGGTTCGGGGTTCAATACCAGGCGTGACAGAAAGACTTCTTCTCAAACAACTAAAATCTTGTGAGATGAATGGTTGCCTAAATATAACATCAAGTCCAATTTACACTAGTAATTTAGTCTCCCCATTAAATGTTGGATGTCACCCATGGAGCGAAATAACCACTGAGCCCAGAAATCTTTCTCTCTCTCTCTATCCAATTTTCCCAAAAACTTAACACGTGCTCCCGCATTTTAAGAGTAGTAATACCCTCTTGAGTGTTAAGTTCTTTACAAAAAAAAAAAAAAAAAAAAAAAAAAAAAAAAAAAAACGTACTTTCTTTCCTTCCAATTTTTCGAAAAGTAAAACACGTGATGGACATGACACAATTAACTATCGTTAATATTTTATGTAAGTTAAAAACAGAAAAAATAAACAAGCGATGCCGTTTATACTCGTAGTAGAGTCTTTCCTTCTCTTATCGCTTCTTAAGCAAGTATTGTATTATTGACTGCTGAAGCAATCAATTCAAATTCGTCTTTTCATATTATCTGTGTGGACTTACACGGGTGTATCACTTAACTGTTGTCTGATCCGGCCAACCAAGTACTCAAATAATATGGTCTAAATAACTAAACCGTTGCCATTGCGGAAGCTCCCTTGGCAATTTTCAATGTTATCGCTGCTGCCACTCTTCGGCAAAAATTTATGGCTAAGAAAAATGTTTTATAACTTGCTGAAATATGTCTGTTTTTAGCAGAAAGTTTTGTTATTACCAATTCGAGATTAGCAAAAATATTGCGAGTTTGATAGTTTTAGTAGTTTCCCTCTTATTCTCTAGCAAATGCGCAATCCACATCTACATGACAATGTTAATTTTTTTTAATTTTGGTATGCCCTCTAGTTGCTATTATCTACCTGTGAAACTCATAAATACCAATTTTTGTTTTTAAATACTCAAAAAGTTTTGTCTATTTAAAAGGGTAACTAGGGACGTGATTTATAATCTAGTGATCAGGATCAGCTGGCAGGCATTAAGTCTTAAAAGTCTGTGGTTGATTCTAATCCAACTGGATTTCCTACCCTCATTTCTGTGAAGCTGTAATCAAGGCCAACAACAGAGGAATGCCGCAAAGATTTATTCGACAAGCGAGATTACAATGATTCATTGCTGCCAGGATGATGGATGAATGAATCGATCATCACATTTTGGCTCCTCTGTCTCTCCATCGAACCATTTTTCTTGATTATGTCGCGTATATTTATTTCTGGTTCTTTTTGTTCATTCCCTCACATTCATTATCATTCATTAAGAAAAAGCTTGATTACCGTTGGACACTGAGTCGCCGCTGAATAAACTGACACCCGGTGACATGCCATTTTATTTCCCGAATAAATTCAAATTATTTTCGAAACAAATCGTAAATTCTGACAAGGAATTTTCAGAAAATAAAAACGATGCGAAAAAAAATCTATATGAACTTTAAATCAGGCGTACCACACGTGGCAACAATGTGAAAGTTGAGAGAGCAGAGCAGAGTCAAGTCGGCAGACACCAATATTCGAAATATCGTATATTTTCAACGCATGTTGTGTGATTATTATTATTGTTTTTATTCAGTTCTGTACTTTTTGGTAATGGTATTCGAAAATGGATGGTTTGTGAAAGTGGCATATAATAATGCACTGCTTGAATTCTTTTAGGGAAGAGAAACATCTACAAAATTTGTGTTTTTCACTTATAATTTTGAATAGATACACAAACGTAGCGGATGCACTCAGCAAACAGTCTATGTACAAGGTGGCGTAAAAGCCATTAACTTGTTGGAAAATGCAGCCAAATTTGCAAATGATGTCTTATGTCATCACGATCTTGACATTTGCGAAGTAAACAGAAGCAGAAAACACATAAACAAATATAGATTGCATTGAGATCGTCTATGATTTGGAGGAATAATCGGTCGGTAGTTTTGAGTCAATGCAAAGTGCGCAAACACTGCGGCGTTTAGTAGGTTACTGCGAATGTCGAAAAGAAAACCACAAACAACAACTAATGGCTGGTCTGGCGCAAAAACTAAAAGCACTGTATTATGTTAGCTATTGCGATCAAATAACTTATCGCGTGCAAATTAATAGTAAACCGTCCTAAATTGAAACCACGATAAGGAAGATTTCCCATTATAATATATAAATAATGTATTATATTATATATGCATGTTTGCACACATACGTATGTAGGAAAAAAATTTTCGAATTGTAAATAGAAAAAAAAGACATTAAGCACGCGGCAACATTCGGGATTTTAACAGACCACCGAATAATTATCGGGGCCCGTAGAGGCTTCAATAGACAAGAAGGATAAAAAAGTCTGAAGAAACAAGAAGCGTCTATTTGGCAGTAAGTCGAAGACATGAAATGGAAATATACTAAGCACAATGCTAAGATTATATTTGATCATTCCCTTTGTGTCGCCATGTAGTAGAAATGCAACAAAAGTCTATTTCAAAATAGCGGTTAGCCAACAAGAGACGTTGTTACGGATTGTTGCATATCTACAATATATATTAAAATGAAAAATATACTCATGACTGACAGTTTGTTCCGTTATTCGGGGATTTTTTGCTCTGACTAATTTCAGTTCACTCAGTGAACAATTACGGTGTGCATCGAAGTTTTTAAATTAAATAAAAAATAGTGTTTTTGGTGTTTCTGTAAACTAAAGTGATTTATTTAACAAGTGAGTATAAATTTTTCTTATTTCTGTGAAATAATTTAGAAAAATATTGTAAGCTTAGAAAAGATGTGTAATCAAGTATATCTACAGCATCCTGAATTGTCTGACGATACACAGCCTTCAACTAGCAAAGAAGGAGAAAACATCATATGGAAGAAGAAGAACTTCAACTTGATTTTCTAGGTGACACAACCTTGCCATTAGAAATTCGCCAGCTTAATTCCGCAATTCCCCAAATTTTCTCTCGAAGCGCCCGGGAGCATTTTCATCCGCTTTAGTCAGTGTCCACATTTCTACGCCGTAAAAAAAATTCTTGTGTGTTATAATGTCTTTTTGGTAGCTCAAGTAAGGACCTTATTATTCAATTCTCGTCTAAGCTCAAAGAAGAAGCGATTAGCAAGTGTGATCCTCCGTATGCGTTATGCGCTTTTGCCATTGCCGTTGGCGGAGTTGATAGCGTTGCCGAGATAGATAAAGTTCCTTACTACCTCAAAGTTGAATCTGCCTATCGTGACTTTACGTTCTAGTTGTCGATGTTATATATGCTCGTATGTGCTCATCTTTGTTGACAGCATATAATTAGTTTTCCCCCCGGTGAACGCTAAACCTATCTTTGATGCATCTG
The DNA here is from genome assembly GCA_963966105.1 of Volucella zonaria. Lineage (NCBI taxonomy): Eukaryota > Metazoa > Arthropoda > Insecta > Diptera > Syrphidae > Volucella > Volucella zonaria. Next base: position 39,804,742 of record OZ014532.1, on the reverse strand, counting down.
TTTCAATAGCCGCAGACAGTAAAAGGGTATCATAACCCGTTAGGCGCGCGTAAATTATAAAAAAAAAAAATCAGTTCTTATGTATTTGTTCCCAAATGATCTCATTGAAATGATCAAAAACGAAACTAATTGGTACTCCCTTCAAAAAGACCCTAAAACCACATTTACCGTACCAACATTAGATATATGTCAGTTTATTGGCATCGTTTCCTTTATGTCCATAGCTCATCTGGCAAGAGTTAAGAGCTATTGGAAAAACTTTATTATAATTCCGGCTATTCAAGAAACAATGTTCCTCAATAAGTTTGAAAAGATCCGACAGCTTATGCATTTTAGTGACAACAGCAAGAATGTTCCAATATCGCATCCCGAGAACGACAGAATCTTCAAGATAAGACCCGTTATTGATAAATTAAATGATTCATTTATGAAAGTCTCATTTGAGCAATATTTGTGTGCGGATGAACAGATTTATTCCACCAAGTCAAGGAATAATTCGAAACGATACAAAGCTAATAAACCTAATAAATGGGGATATAAATTGTAGGTACTAAGCGGTGTTTCAGGATTTGCTTATAAAGTCGATATTCAATCAGGCATCCGAGGTCAATCCAGGGGAACCAGACCTCAGAGTCTGTTATGCGTTTAGCAAGGATTATTCCTAGGCATATGAATTACCGTCTTTAGTTTTAAAACTACTTCACTTCGATTCCATTATTAGGGTATTTAGCCAAGGAAGCTATACTGTCTTTGTGAACAATAAGAAGGAATCGTATACCCAATTCAAAACTAACGGGTGAGAAAGTATTTAAAGAACAACCTCGTGGTGCTTCTGTTGAGTATGGTGCCAATGTAAATGGTGTTGATATTTCTGTTACATTTTGGCAAGATAATTTAAATCCATTTCTAAAATTGTAAAAAATCGCCAACACACACAGAGATAGATGTACTCTTGGCTACGTAACTTTTGCAAATGTCAAGCTATGACGCTAAGATGTCAACAACAGATTTACCAACTTAACAAAAAAAAAAAAACTCAAATCAGAACAATGGGAGCGCCACACTGTGGTGTCCCCCGGGAACTTTTTGATCAAGGTGGTATATGCAACAAAGTGTTTTTTATAGTTTATGGCACCAAAGGAATCTGAAAATTTACTTTTTTTCAAATTTTGACACACTGCGATACAAAGGGTTAAAAGTGAAGTTGAGAAAAAACAACATCTTTCGTAGTATAAATCAATCAGTTTTGAAAACTGAGTACTCAGTTTTGCAGAAAGCGAAATGTACGTATAAGTAGTTTATACAAGTTCCCTAACTTTCATGGTCCATTAACGGACTTTTAAATTTCCTTCTTATAAAACTACCCAACAAGTGCATCACAGGCTGACGGAAGCTAGAGCTCGAGTACTCTGTATGTACGCGTATGAAGCAGATAACTACCAATTGGCAATTGGCAAAGTATAAATACAAATATGCTGGACGCCATAATTTTAAAAAAGATCTGTGAATAGATTAGACCTCAAATGAGTGCAACCGCAATAGACTGGGGACAGCTTTGACAACATCTGCTATCAAATTCTACGAGGAAAGCAAATGTGATCGGTTTCCACAAAAGAAAAAGAAAATTATAGATGGGTCATTTCACGACATTCTGAACGACCCACATCCGATTTGGCTCAAAATTAGTAGAATTATTCACTGGAGTGGTACGAATGACAAGGCAAACGAGTATACAGAATTCGATATACCATTGGGTCTATAACTTAAATCGTGCGGTTTTCTAAGAGATGGCGTAACTTGTATTATTCTATTGTTATTATTCCATTGGAACATGCGTTGGAAAGCTACTGTCATTGTACGTCATTATCATTTGAAGCGTAAACAACAATAATTTTTTTTCACTCAAATATGTCGAACTTTGTGCCTGGAAAAATGTTTTTACGGGGAGTTCTTCTTCATTACTTTAATATGAAGAAAACTGCTGCCGAAAGTCATCGTATTTTGGTGGAAGTTTGTGGTGAATATGCGCTAGCTGAGCGAATGTGCCAAAAGTGGTTTGCACGATTTAAAAGTGGTGATTTTGGCTTGGAAGACGATGAACGTACTGGGCAGCCAAAAAAGTTTGAAGATGAAGAACTGGAAGCATTACTCTATGAAGATTGTTCGCAGAATCTTTGGGTGTCACTCAAGCAGCCATTTCAAAACGTTTAAAAGCAGCTGGATATATTCAAAAGCAAGGAAATTGGGTTCCACATGAACTCAAGAGAGACGTCGAAAGGCGGTTTTGCATGTCCGAAATGCTGCTGGAACGCCACAAAAGCAAGTCATTTTTGCATCGGATTGTTACTGATGATGAAAAATGGATCCATTGCGACAACCCCAAGCGCAAAAAATCATATGTGAAACCCAGCCAACCAGCCAAATCGGCAAAGCCGAATATCCATGGTGCGAAGGTAATGCTCTGTATTTGGTGGGATCAGATGGGTGTGCTGTATTATGAGCTGCTAAAACCGGGTGAAACCACCAATGGACAACGCTACCGAACACAATTAATCCATTTGAAGAGAGCAGTGGCCGAAAAACGCCCGGAATATGCGACCAAACAGGAGGCAATAATTTTCCATCATGACAACGCTCGGCCCTACGTTGCTATTCTGGTTAAGAACTATTTGGAAAACAGTGGATGGGAAGTCTTACCCCACCCGCCTTATAACCCAGACCTTGCCCCTTCTGACTACCATTTGTTCCGGTCAATGCAGAACGCCCTCACTGAAATACGGTTCACATCAGAGCAGAATATCAAAAATTGGCTTGATTCATTCTTGGCTGCCAAGCCGGCGCAGTTCTTTTGGGATGAGATCCACAAATTGCCAGAAAGATGGGAAAAAGTCATAGCTTCAGATGGGCAATACTTTGAATAATACTGTTGTACATGTTTTTCTTAAATAAACGTTAAAATTTTGAAAAAAAAACCGCACGAATATATTTAGGTACATTGCGTGTAATTCAACTTGAAAATTGGAAAAAAAAATCTGAATTCAAAGTTTTTTTCTATATTTGAAAAAATCATAACTTTGGCTCTGCACTTCAGAGTTCAGTAAAATATACCTTGTTGGATTGAGAAAAATGCCAGGTTTAAAGGTTTTAATACAATTTTTTTCTTCAAGGCCGAAGAATATTCCAGAATGTCCTTTTTATTTTTTTTATTTGTTAAATAACTCAAAAAATTGTATTTTATTTGTTTTAACTTTTTTTTATATATTCTAGAGAGACTCGTTATGGGTTCGGCCAAAATAATTATTTATAGGAAGGTAAATCAAAAAACTAAATGTTTAACCTCATAACCACTCCTTATCATAGTTGTGTTTGTTTTTTTTTTAAAGAAACATCACTGCGCTTATTATTGTTTGATTTCTTCAACGACTAGTGTTTGTAACTGCACTTTGCCGTTTTTCATTATTTTAGTAGTTGTACTTGTATGTATAGTCTTTTGATATCTATCTGTAGTCAGCTTGGGATTTATTCCAGATTATTTCATAATATACGAGTACAAGTGTAAAAGAGTTGATTATAAAATTAAATTTTGAGTTATCTTCAGAAAGTTCAAATGAGTGCTTTTGCGTGAAATCTCGCATGATTACGATCCAACCAAAATTGAACACAAAGTCGTTAAACTGAATCTGTCAGTAAGCTACGGCCTTTTAAGAAGTTTTACCTTGAAATCAGAGGTTCATCACTCTAACAGTGAAAATAGACCACCCCTGCAATACAATTTTTTGTTTGCCATAACTTCAAGAATGTTCTGCTATCAGGACGAAAACCTGAACTGCAACCCCCTGTATATCAAGACAGAAAATGTCAAAAACCACAAATTAAGAAGAATTTTTGACACTGCTTTTAATAATGCCTTCATAGAAGACTATCAGTGGACCCACACAGACCGATCAAAATTAGAAGTGAGAATTGAAAACAGACAAACAGAACACGCACTTAAGAGAAGTCAAATTTTTTTTAAGGAAAACGGACATACTTGTTTCAATGGACTTTTCTGAAAATTTTTGTGCAAGATGCGGTGCAGGGATAACACTGGATTAACGAACAGGCGACAATTCATCTTTACGCAGCAATATATTACTGGAACCAGATGGATGAAATTAAAAATGAATGTTTTATTGTAATCAACGACTGCTTAAAACGTGACCCTATCGCAGTACATTTTTTCAGCGCGGTCTGATATTCCTGAGGAAGAAATGCCACCATTTAAAGAAAAAATTATTTATTTTTCCGATGGATTTGCTACCCAGTACAAGAGCAAAAATAATTTTTTTGATTTAATATTACTTGAACTGGAACTGGGGTTGAGAGTGAATGCTGAATGGAACTTCTTTGTATCTTCTCATGGTAGCAGTGCATGCGATGAGCTTGGCGGCACAGTAAAAAGACTGGCTGCTACCCTACAAAGACCGTATAGAGAACACATTACAACTCCATAATAGTTATATAACTGGGTAACTGAAACTGTATGGAATATGGGTTTTACCTGTGTGTCCACACAGAGGTATGATGAAGAAAAATTATTGTTGGAATCGAGATTTTCTAATTGTACGGGAAACGAGAAAACTTCATCATGTTTCTCAAGAAGTAAGTGGTCGCAACTTAAAGAGCGTTTACACCAAACTTCAGTCATAATAATCGTCTCACCAGACAGGCTGTGCGTACTATGGTGGATCAATTCGAGTCAATATAACACATGGGCTGAAAAGTCCGTGCCGTTTTATAGTAAGACACAAAATTTTTGCAAAATTCAACTTTATTTATGAATATAGTTGCCTTCGAGGACGATACACTGATTGAAATGGTTTTTCAATCTTTCAATACCAGATTTGTAGTACGATTTCGGTTTAGCCTCAAAATAGGCCTATGTTTCGGCGATTCGGTCTTAAATCTCTTTCCGGCGAGCATTCTTTTGAGGTCTGCGAACAGGAAATAGTCGTTGGGGGCCAAATCTGGAGAATACGGTGGGTGGGGAAGCAATTCGTAGCCGAATTCATTCAATTTTGCCATCGTTTTCATCGACTTGTGACACGGTGCATTGTCTTGATGAAACAGCACTTTCCTTTTCTTCAAATGCGGTCGTTTTTCTGCGATTTCATCCTTCAAACGCTCCAACAACGCAATGTAATAGTCGCTGTTGATAGTCTGCCCCTTTTGGAGTTAGTCGATGAAAATTATTCCATGTGCATCCCGTAATACGGATGCCAAAACCTTGCCAGCCGACTGTTGAGTTTTTGGTCGTTTTGGACGAGGTTCTTCGCCTGCTCGCCACTCAGCTGACTGCAGACTTGACTCTCGTGTGAAGTGATGGAGCCAAGTTTCATCCATTGTCACATACCGACGCAAAAATTTGGCTTTATTGCGGTTGAACGGCTTTAAACACTCTTCTAAATCATCAACACGTTGTTCTTTTTGGTCGACTGTGAGCAAACGCGGCACCCACTTTGAACACAGCTTTCACATGTCCAAATATTCATGTATGATATATCCAACACGCTCTTTTGATATATTTAGAGCCTCAGCTATCTCGATCAACTTCACTTTACGGTCATTCGTAATCATTTTGTGGACTTTTTTGATGTTTTCATCTAAAACAGCCTCTTTTGGACGTCCACTGCGTGCATCATCTTCGGTGCTTGTATGACCACTTTTAAATTTTTCAATCCACTTGCGAATGGCTCGTTCGGCAGTGCAGAGTCCGGGTAAAACTTATCAAGCGATTTCTTTGCATCGGCTGCATTTTTTCGCATCAAAAAGCAATGATAAATCAACACACGAAATTGCTTTGAATCTTATCTTTTGAAGGTTGGTACTAACTGAAAATTGTATGGATTTAATTCAAGTGGTGCCCTCTCTTAGAAACGGATTTTTCAGCCCATGTATTATCCTGCACCAGTGCGCAATGCACCGGTCGAAGTACTGAAAATATCGGAACAGTAAGTGCTTCAGATCTAAATGAGCCAAATTTGTCAATTTTACTCCGTTCACAGGAATTAGGAATCTCTCAGTCCGCAATATGGCCCATGTGGCGTAAAGATCTTATCCTACACTCTTATAAGATCAAATTAACTCAAGAGCTGAAGCGCCGAAACTTCTCCGATTGGGCTCTGCAAAAGTTTGAAAAAAATCCCGAATATCATCGGAAAATCATCTTCACAGATGAAGCTCATTTTTGGCTTAATGGCTTTATCAATAAGCAAAATATGCGTTATTGGACATCAACGAAATCACATGTGCTCCAAGAGTTCCCATCGCATCCACAAAAAGTGCGGATTTCATACCGGAAGTGTGATTGGATCGTATTTTTTCGTCGATCAAAATGATCACCATGTTGGAAAACTATTTTTGGCCAGAATTATATGGACATCAGTCATGGTTCCATGCTACACATCTGGTCAAATAATTGATATTTTGAAGGGAGGGATCGGTAATCGTGTAATGTCGAGAAATTGTCCTGTCGAATGGCCACCTCGCCCAAGCGATTTAAATTCCTTTTATGCGGTTATGTTAAGTTGTTGGTTTATGACGATATGTGTCAATATGACGTTCCTGCCGATATGTATGGAAGACCAAACGTGCTCGTGACGGTTATATGAACTGGATCGACTTCCATACTCAAACTTAACATATGTACTATATTTGGAATATTGAATTGCAGCCCATATCTCAATTATTCTGTTTTATTTAGATACAAAATTGTTACGTCTTTATTAAAAAACCCAATATTCATATGGAAATATTTATTCCAGAATATTTAACCTTCTCATAGAAAATTATTTTGGCTTAACCCATACAGATCCCAACTTGAAATTTAAAAAAAAAATAAAATACCATTTTTTGAGTTATTCAAAAAATAACATTAAACAGGACATTCTGGAATATCTTTCGTCCAAGAAAAAAAAATTATGTTTAAACCTTCTGAATTCAACAAGGTACTAAATTCTGACGAGCAGAGAAAAGTTATGATTTTTTGAAATACGTATAAAAAAAACTTTGAATTTTGATATTTTTCCAATTCTTGAAGTCCCATTACACGCAATCTATTTATATCGAAATCTGCAAAACTTTTTTGGCTTCTGAATCGTACTACTTCAATAAGTAATTCTACCAATTTCGAGTGAAATCGGAGATGGCTCGTTTAGAAGGTCGTGCGATCTTTCGTGGAATAATCCAGATATGGTTCGATCCAAGCCAATGATATTTCTTTCTGAAGTTTTACAGAAAAGTAAAAATAAATGAATAAAAATTTGCGGTGACGTGGAAAATGTCTGACATTAATTCCATCGGCCAAAATAACCATGGAACATAGATGACAGTGACATTGACAGCAAGTTCGTTCACCCGACCAACAACAGGTTTAAGTAGAGATAACTAAACTAACGAGCAGTAAGGCTGCTGGACTAACCGGACTCTGCAGCCGGATTCCACTTGTTATGGAGCAACCACGAACCTATATGTAAAATATTTACGGGTAAAAATATGCCTAATGAATGGAATCTCAACATCATTATTGAACGCCATCTCAACTGCGTCAGATACAAAGTGAGCAACCAGTTTCGGCAGGTATTTATTCACTTGAGAAAGATGTAAGAACGTCAAAACAATACTCACGATCGGTTCATCGATTTTTTAACATCATACTTGAAAAGATTTTGCTTTTAGGCCAATATGAGAGGCACAATACATATATCGGAAGCCTCTAGAAGTAATTGCATATGCTGATGGCATTGATATAACGCTTTTGAAAGAGGTTAGAATTCATTTAGTGGTAATAAAACATCAAATAAGGTTCATGTTGGTCACAAGGAATAACATCATACAGCAAAGCCACAGAGTGAAGTTCGAACTTTGAGGAACAATAATCCCCAGATCATTTCTAACTGTTTAACTGCGTTTCGTGTTTAATTCACTGAAAAGCCAAACAAGAAAAGCTTTCATAAGGAATATATTTACATCACTTTTCGTGTTTAAGTGCGCTACCCACTTCAAAAGTATATCCATTGTCCAATTACTACCTGTGATTTTCTCAGCTCGAATAGTAATAAAATCGTTATGAATCGCTACTGAAAATCGATATTTCATCGGTCTCAGATAACACGAATTATACTGATGGATATTTACAATACATACATATCTTTTTCAGCAAATTTCTCTGAATAAGCAATATCATAGGAATTGGAATACAACAACACCGCATCAAAAGTGCCGTGAAGCTCAAGTTTTAGCTCAGAATTATTGGTTGTTGCTGTTTGAGTTGTACGACTACCAACAGCAATATTTAAAAATGAAAATTCTCAATATTTTTTTAAAATTCTGCGGATACAGTAAATTATATTGGAAAACAAATTCCCGATAAAAACAAGCATTAAACAGCATGTCATGCTTTTATTGAATCCAAGTTTTGATAAACACTCAGTTTCGCACATGACTTACGTTTATCTTTTTGTTTTTGTTGTTGTTTTTATAATTTCCACTACGATTACTTCATGTTGTAATTCAAAAAGAAGTGAAAGCATTTGATACTTGACCCGTTTTTCAAATGCATGCATAAATATGTGAAGGATATACTAAATTTAAGTAGAAAAAATATGGAAATCATTTTAAATATTGTAATTGTTTTAAAGCATAATAATATTACTCTTTTTGGTGCTGTACGAACTCGAAAGACAATTTACTGGCATAGCGTTAGTTATCGTTTGGCTTATTTAATCTATCCTCTTATAACACATGTGCAAATATTTGGAAAAATTTGAACATATACAAAAGAAAATGAATAAGTTAATAAAAACCGCAACATAAATCAATCTATTGTACTTCCGTCGCATGCTAAGATACTATCCAAATATAAATCATAGCCGCGCAATTTTGAATCATCGATAAGAATGACAGCTTTTTTCAAATATGAAAAACCTTTCCCTACAGACTTTTCCCCTTTAGGCCAGTAGACAACTCAAAATGTGGCTGCGATATACAATATAATTTATTTACATCTCGATAATTCGGTAGATTAAGTATATTAACAATTTCCAATTGACTTTCCTTATCTGTTTTGGTATCCAGTCCTAATTTCAACACAGCAACAACATATCGTACTTCCTTACTCGGATCGAAATGAAATACTCGTAAGTAACAAACTCGTACATAGAAAACTAGCGGAAACCGCGTTAAATATCCACAGGCAATGTTCTTTTTGTCCTTCCCCAACTATTCGATGAGGATACCGCAGTCAGTTTTACTGTGAGTGCTCAAAATTGAAGGGTGAGTGTTGGGCACACCAAAGACCTTTGTGGTATTTATTGATTGGATAAATGGTGATGGTGTGTGAGTGAATGTGGTCGTCACCACATTGACCCGGCTTTTTTCCTAGTTTTATGTTCTGTTTGAGCTTGGTAAGGAATTTGACACCATGTTCCGTATTTTTTCAATGAACTTATATTGCCCGAGACATAGCCAACCCTGACTTTAGGGAGAGGGCAGTAGAAATGATGTTAAATTTCTGGCGACAATTCTTGTGTGTTCACTTCTTTTGTTTGAGTTACCAACTTAAGGGGTGGGCTAATGATGACAGAGCTTCGTTTTGTCTAAAAAGAGGGGGACGAATATTTATGTGTAAATAAAATTTCTCTATTAGGTAAATTTATTGCATTTATCTTAATAACCCTGAAGTCTTATCGTAGACCTACATACGCTAAAGATATTCGTATTCGTACATATTTTAGGTTAGAAAAATGAGTTTGCTTGAATCGAAAGGAAGACAATAGGAGCATCAATTAGATGTAGGCATAGGGTATACAGTTATTTTGGCATAAAATTTAATGATATGCTAAGTAAATATATACCTATTAGGATCTAAGAAGGGAAATAAACTCTTGCCAGAACGACACCATTTATTGTCGCGTATTATGAAGCAGGAAATGAGAAAATAACGACGTCAAGCATATGCAATTATCTGTATACTCGTATTAATGTGAAACAATTTACACAACTATGAATGTACATATACATTACACACAAAAGTGTAAGTGCAAATGTAACAAAAACGGGGAATATATAGTGTCTTTATTTATATATATTATTATATACCTAGATATCTTAGGTGACTGAAGTTTTTTGGCGACTCATTTGCCTCGTCCATAATACACTATGCTTCGATATTGACGCAGTTGATATTTGATATTGATATTTATTGACATATAAAATAAAGGCAGGGCAAATAACAACAAAATTACATATGTAGTATGTATGATGTGTATGATAATGCAAATAAATTACAACCAAGAAAATAAAACTAGAATAAAAAAACGCAATCATATAAAATTGCATGCCCAAAACGCAACCAAGCATGAGAAAGCTAAAAAAGTAGTTCAAACCAGCTGTATGGAATTTTTCGAATTCGATTTAGTTATTGCAGAATAAATAAAAAATTTCCAGTGTGTTTATTAAACAGGCATATGTGTCAAGTCATAATACCATATGCAGATAAGAAACAAAAAAATAATTTCATTAAGCTAATAGTTTGATCCTTTCTTTCGAATAATCTTCGTAAAACACCTAAAGATAGGATCCAAATTAATAAACATATGTATAACCAAGAATTTTAGGAGCTTCAAATAAGGTATGGTCAAACTTACGAAGATCAAATGCAAACCGATAATTGCGTTGAAAGAAACCTTTGGATGGATGGATGTTATGAGTCCCTTTACTAGTTTGAGGGTAACTTGTGTAGGTAAATTCGTAGCGACGCACAGACTTTGTTTATAATTGAATCTATGCGAGCATGAAATTTAAACATATTTCGCAGATAGATAGGTGGAGATACGTGTGGACCACTCGAACATAGAACATAAGTTGTCATTTATCTTGCTTTTTAAGTCCTGATGCATGCCAATAGGAAAACAAATGTACTATTCCTATTGAGCATGGTCGCATGCATACATGTATGTAAAATCGATAGTGAGATAGAGTGGAAGGTGAATCGTAAAATCAAAGAGAACAGTAATGGACCAAGAACAGATCCTTGAACAAAATTATTTACAGGAAGAAACGAATACAGCTAACTTTTGAGTGAAATAGCTCGCAAACGACTTTTTTAAAGAGTTAGAATAGTTTAAATTTGTCGTTAGTTTATCGCAGAGAATATGGGAATTAACGCACACAAATGCTTTAAAAATCACTAGTAGCCAGTTATTGTCAACGTATTATTTTGTCCGGACCAGAAACCAGAGTGCAGAGTATAAAGAAGCTGTTTGTCTTAAATAAACTCTTTATATGTCTTTATTCAGAGTTTGTGACTTTCTTGGAAATTTGGGCAATTAAAGTTACGGTTCCACACTAAAAATTAAAAATAAAATAATTATAAAATTTTAATTTAGAAGATCTAATACGCATTTCTGTGCAGCCGAAACGTTTCCAGCGACGTTAAGAGACAATTCTCCTTTTGATCTGGATAAGGCATTAAAACCACAATGAGAGCTTTGCGATTTTATAAAACAAGTTTTAATAGTAATAGGTACGTGCTCGTTAAACTAGTAGTCATGAATTAACTCTACATTATGATACTAATACAGAATTACTAAAAGATTTAAAAACACTTTTATAGCTGGCTTGAATTACATCTTATAAAGACGGCTCACAATTAGTCTTAAAATCCGTTGCCTCAATGAAGTTAACAAAAAAAATTGCTCAGAGAATTCATGGAAATCTTGAAGGAACTATCGTGGATGAAGAATAAAAGGAGATTTATATTAAATGTCATACGTTTTGATGCAAGATGAGATATCACTTCTACAATCGGAGAAATAATATGCGAATTAAAAACATGTGGTGAAATACAAAAAGTGACAGGAATGGATTTATTTTTGCATTGAGAATATCGCTAAAAAGGCAATACGCGACCAGACTTGATATTTTTTTCTACATACATCGTAACACCCCCTCTGCTGGTGTGAATTTAATCAGCTCGGTAAGGCATTTAAGTCGTAAATCTAGGAAACCCATTGAAAAATTTGAGAGTCCGTTCGTCTTTAAATTTTGATAAAAGGAATCTATAGAATTTTCTGAAGAATGTAGAAAACGAAAACTATTAAATCTTTTAAAAACAGAGAGCCATCTACTCTGATGCATCGTTGAAAAGAAATTAAAATCGAAGTTCACCTGATTGAAATTGTTAATTGCGTTGCATTAAATAATTCCATATTATCTAAACCATCCACAAATTCTATCTTCAATTATCCAATGAATATGAAAAAAATTATGAAAGAATAGAAAGTATATAAAATATATGGTAAAATGGTAAAAAAGCCATACTACAACACAATTGAATCTTTATTTAACCTGCTGAAAAACACTCCTAAGAAGTTCGAGAAACATGCAATGGGTATTAACCTTCAAAACTTGATAGTGGAAAGTAATCCAAGTCTATAGACTTTAAAGCTCTCACTTTAAATAACTCAAGAACTTTAAAGAACTCAATAAAAAACGCAATGTACGAAACTCAACAAAAACTTTAAAAAGCTATTCACTACGACTACAAAACTGGGGAAGTTCTAAAAATGGTGCCTTTTTATTATTTTTGTTATTATAAGCAGTGAGCATAAATTCCAATTCGTCGATCTAAGTTACGGAAACCATTATGGTCTTAAAGCCAGGGCACCAAGTGCCCAAGATCGAAAGCGATCACTTTACCGTCGTTGATGGAAAAATAATTTGTTCAGGCTCTTTTCTTAATGTCTCAGGAAAGGGAAAACGAATTTGTAAGTCCCCTCCAACTAAGGTTCGGCGAAAAACCCTAAATTTTACTCTGCGTGTAGGAAAAGACAAAATGAACAATACTACCAGTGGAGAGGCTACACATCGATCCATATAGATGTATTGCATTTATTTCTTATACAGAAAGTCCCAAAAATCAACGTCAAAACGCAAACGGATGATAGGACAAGTGGTGTCGGTTATTACAAGATTATAAAAAAAAATCTAAGACATGTACGAGTACTTTTAAAATTATTGGAACTCAAAAAAAATCGAGAAATCTGAAACCCTGTGACGATCTTTCAAGTACTGTGACCGCAAATCTTGGCTTTCGATTTTTTTGTTGTCACGTAACCCTGAGTAACTGTTCTGTAAATTACGGTCCAAAATTGAAACAGAACTATATCGGTTTTAACTAAAATATTGCTTTTTTGTCCACCCATGTATCTGAAAATCATTAATCACCCAACTTGAACTGACTGTACTGACAAAAAAAGATGACGTATTTAGTTTGGATTCCAAAATGGTATGGCACTTGCTAGGCTAACACTTAATTAAGGACAAAAAAAATATATTTTTTAAAGAAACCCGATTAATAGTTAATTCTTTTTAAGAAGTTAAAATGAGTACCAAGTGTGAGCGAGGCAGACAGTGACGCCGTGATTGAGACGGATAAACACGCCATTTCGACTAGTGTGAATGAAACAGATAGAGATGCCACCCTTGTTATTTCATTTAATTTTTTTTCAATCACAGAGCACACAGAACACTACGTTCTCTTGGTGTATACTCTCAGGATCGCTTTACACAACTGTTGTTTGTTGCGCGACTAAACGCCATCTACCGATCTTTTGTCTTACAACGAATGTTCAAACTGTTTGACTTCAGCGGCAATGCAAGCTCCGCATCTTCTTACAAATGATGTGGTAATAAGACGGGCATATCTTCTGGAGTTGATGTCTTCAACGGCATCTGCAATTTTTTGTCGCAGCTCGCTTAAATTTTCTATCGGCTTAGAATAAATTTTTCTTTTACTGCTCCCCAGTAAACAAAATCGAGTAGATTTAAATCAGGTGAACGGGCTGGCCACGAAAGTGTACCAGACCGCCCTATACACCTGTTGGAGTATTCCCGATCGAGGAACTCTCGTACTGTGCGAGCATAATGCGCTGGGCAGCCATATTGTTGATACCACATGCATGCATAAATATTTAGTAACACATCTTCCAATAAATTTGGTAAGTGGTTCTCCAAAAAATGGGCCAATAATCCTACCATTCAAAATTCCCGTCCACATGTTAACTTTAAAACGGTACTGCGATTTATCTTCCCGTATCAAATGTGGATTTTCCACGTGCCACTCGTGCAAATTGTGGAGGTGTATGTAACCGTCCCTTTGAAAAGTTGATTCGTCCGCCCATAGAATTTTTTCGAAGAATCTCGGATCTTCTCTGAACCTCTGCAACGTCGTTTGACAAAATTGCTCTCTTTCTGGATAATATCGGGGTAGCAGACTTTGGACTCGTTGTACATGGTACGGATGGAGATGGTTATTCCTTAGAATTCGGTGTGCTGTATTTTTGTGCTTTCTTCAATTGCACGTACTGAGGTACTAGGGTCTTGTGCGACTGCTTGTAAGACTTCGTCCTCGTAGGGCATGACGGGTCTTCCCTCACTATCCATTCGATTTGGAAAGCGACCCTCTAGGAATGATCGGTGCACATTTACAAATACTCGATGATCCTGATGACGCTGAGCATTTGGGTACCTTTCATGATACGGTCTATCTGCAGCACTAGCATTACACCTGCATTCCCCATAAATGAGATGCATGTTAGCATATTCCTGAGCAGTGTATCGAGATGGCATGATGGCATTCACACTACACACTCACGGGATCAACGATCAATAATAGCCTAGAAGAAATCCAGGTTCGACAGAAACGGTCAGATTGCAAACCAAAGTCGCAATGCAATGAAGTCCAATAAGAAAGCCAAAGTTGTACTCGTAAGCACGAAATCAACACGAATACAGAATAATGCGCTGTAAGCGAAGGAGCGTAACGTACTGCATTATTGCACGATGTGGCTATTCGTCACTGCTTGACAAGGGTGACATCTCTATCTGTTTCAATCACACTAGTCGAAATGGCGTGTTTATCCGTCTTAATCACGGTGTCACTGTCTGTCTCGCTCACACTTGGTACTCATTTTAAATTCTTAAAAAGAATTAACTATGAATCGGGTTTCTTTAACAAAATATTTTTTTTGTCCTCAATTAAGCGTTAGTCTAGAAACTGTCATACCGTTATGGAATTCAAACTAAATACGCCATCTTTTAAAGTTACTTGCCAAAATGGCACAATACATTTTTTTGTCAGTACAGTCAGTTCAATTTGGATGATTAATGATTTTCAGATAGATGGATGGACAAAAAAGCAATATTTTACTTAAAACCGATATAGTTATGGTTCAATTTTGGACCGTAATTTACAGAAGAGTTACTCAGGGTTATATGACTAAAAAAAATCGAAGAAAATTAAAGATTTGTGGTCACAGTACTTGAAAGATCGTCAGAGGGTGTCAGATTTCTCAATTTTTTTTTGAGTTCCTACTTTTTTTCTGCTTTTAAAATGTAGATGATTTAGACTTTTTTTTATAATTTTACGATAACCGACACCAATTGACCTATCACCCGTTTCCGGCTTGTCGTTGATTTTTGGGACACCCTGTATGTATACTCGTAAAATTTCCAACCGTTAGTGCATTTTTCTGTGTAAGGCTCACATTGAGGAGGCTATTCAAATCCACGTCTCATATTTTACCGAGGATACAATTGCGCCTTAAGTGAAGATAAATACCATACTTGTTTGCAATTATTGCTAACTTTAATTCTGTTGCTATCACGTTGATCCCATACATCCTTCTCAAAAAGGAAACAATCAAACGGAGACTCAACCAATTTTGCCAAAACAAAATCAATATCTTCACGTAGTCTTCACTTGTAAATATTCTATTGTTTCTTTGAACAGAATGAACAAGTTTGTATATATTGATAATTCTTTGGAACAAACAAACATAACTTCATCTAACGTTTAGCACGACGGTATTGCATCGGATTTACTCTAATTCTAGATGTCTACAAAACTTTTTGATTCCCAATTTTAACTATTGACTACTTTCGAAAATAAAATATTTTGTGTTGGCAATAGAGTAATGATTCCTCAATTGCACAATTGAAACGCTCCGAAACAGTGTTTTTTGAAAACACTTTTAAAAAATTGAATTTGTAAAATTTGAACATGAACAAACATTTTGGAAGTTCAAGTGATTGAACATACAAGTTTGTGAATATGTATTGCCTATATTGTATGTAACTATGTATAAATTTGTGTATTCACGTCCTGTATATGTATATAGACATCTCTGTTCCTAGATACACCCATCTTTTTGATGATTGTGTGAGTACCTATTGATCTTTCTTCACTGCATAGTAAGCTCATTAGATGGAAACAATACTACGAGTATTGATGCATTTATGTAGAGAGGCAGGCAAACGGAGGGTATCTTTATCATCTCGATGAGTAGCGAATTTGGTGTACCATGTACGGAGACAGCGTTGTGTTGATCACTCCACGGATTTAACCAGAGAGAACTTTGATTGAGCGCATCGAATTATGATTTGATTAATTGCGTACTTGTCATAGTTTCAGTGGTAACACTTATATAACTCTCCCCCCTCAAGAATAAATTGAATGAGTTAATGAAGTTCATAGTTGCTAAGTTGTTGTCCTGATGTTTGTAATGAGTCGTTGATTTGGCGGGCTCAGTTGTAGCCATGTTTGTCTGAATTTAAGCCCATATATCGGCCTAAAAAGAAGAAAGAAGATGGGACACGTTGGTAAAGAAAGGAATTTCATATGCAAATAAAGCTTATAATTCATTGGTTCTATCTTTAAGATGAAATGAAATGAATAGTCCAATGTACGAGTATGAATAGCAACGTTTTATTTCAATCAGACTGTGAGGATATAAAAGCAGTTCTTTTCATTTTTACTGGTAGCAGTTTCCTTTCTCCTTAATCTTCTGTTTATGAGCTCTTCTTTTGTAAGTGTCTATTGTAATTTTGTTGTTCTTAATTACCTTATGTTGATTGAATCTAATGCTAATTTGTTACGTTGGATTCATAAATAGTGTCATTCGGTAAGTATTTTTTTTTTATTTTCAAGGGAACGATACAAATTAATTTGTAGGGTCCGAGATTTAGAGATTTAACGCCGGGGTACTATGCCCATGTGGCGTCAGCACTGATTTGGTTAAGTTTGTTAATACTCGTAATATGGGTTTTGTGTCGCAAAGTCTGACCTTCGAAAAGTTGTGTTAATGTTTTATAGTCTTTTATACGTTGTATTAAATATTCTTGTTTAATTTGTTGATTATTTTTGAAAGATAATGTATCAAGTTGATAGATATGACCGTTGAGCAATTCAAATGGAGTCATTTTTGTGGTAGGATGAAAGTTATTGTTATAGGTAATGACTTCTTTATCCGCGATTTCTTCAATTGGCTTATTACAATTTGTATCTTTTGTTATTCTTATGGAGTGGAATCGCTTCACTGTTGTGTTACCATTTGAACTTGCTGCATATATTTTATGGTGTTTTATATTACAAATGCCTACGAAGTCTTTGAAAATTGTGAAAATGAACTTGCTTCTATTGTCAGATACTACCAACTTTGGGATTCCATGATGTGAAAAATGTCGCTTTAATGACCTAATGAGGTTAATACTATTTCTAGTTGATAAAAGATAAACACTTGCGAACTTACTAAATTTATCTATAATTGTAACGAAGTTTTATTTTTGGACCGAATATATGGTACATCTACATGCAAAAGTTCTAAAGGCCTACATGGTATTTTTGTGATTTCAAATTTTATCCTCTTATGTATGCTGTACTAATATTTGTAACAAATTTCACAGACATTAATACGACTATTACCCGTTATGATGTTTTTCATTCATATTTGGAAAGTAATGGGTTCTTTTCAAATCATACACCTTTGAATGATATTCACGCACAAACTCCTCCTCCTCCATAACAACCATTACTCAACAAGTTTGAATAAACTGATTGAACGGCTTTAAATGTGTTATTACCCGCAAATTCAGCAGTGATTCTCTTTGTGTATAAGTAATCCTTAAACATACTTTCATTGAGCCAATTTTTTCGTGTTCAAATATGTATTTGTTTTCCTCTTAAATATTGTAGTATGCTGAATTGCCATTAAGCTAACTGTTTGATTTGAAAACTCATAGAGTGGTGGTTCGGATACTGCGATCTTGTCACCTGTATTTTCGTTTGCAGAGTGAATGGTAGACAAGGTATCCTCTTCATCTAGATTATTTAGTATTGAAGCTAAATCTATATTTGCATTACCATTAATATGTTCAGTGACCTCATTAGAGTTTATTTCTACCCTGGGTAGAGCATCAGCATTTAGATTCTGTTTTCCTTTTTTGTATGTAAAATAATAGTCGAACTCTTCGAGCTGTAGTCTCCAGCGGGTGAGTTTATGTATATTGTAGTTAAGGAAAACAGCCATATGAGCTGGAAAGGTATAGAAAAATCAGGATATTGCAGAATAGGATCGTTACATAGTAAAACTTTACACGTTTCGAAGCATTTCACATACGTTGCGTCCAGAGATATTTTATTATTTTTTCGAACGCACTCAGTCATTATCTTCGTTAATTTTTGGAAATCCTAAATAAATTTTCTATGATACCCAAGAAGCCGAAGAAAAGATTTGATTTGTTTACCTGTCCTTGGTAAAGAGAAATTTGTTATACGAGTAACACTAATTTTCTCAGGATTGGGTTTTACGCCATCACGTGTGACAATGTATCCCAAAAAAGATACTTCCTTTTGAAAGAAAAAAGATTTTTGCAATTGAATTTTTAAGTTGGGTTCTGAAACAGCACTTAAACTCTCAACGTATTCCTGGAGGGATGTGGAGCAGATAATAATGTCATCCATATACACAGGGCACACCTTACCTTGAAGTTCTTTCAAGATGTTATCCAATACTCTATGAAACGTCGATGGAGCGTTTTTGAGGCCGAAAATGCGAAATCTTTATTTGGTGGAAGCCAGATGCCAAATCAAGACTTGAAAAATACGAGTATATGTATCTACCTAACTTATACAATATTTCAGCGATATTCGGTAGAAGGTATTTGACTTCTTTTAATTAAGTTTGCGAGAGTCAATTACTAACCGCAATTTTTCTTTGCATTCATGATTTTTTTTTGTGGGACTACCAGTGAAGTGAAGACCAGTGAAAAAAATTAGGACGGATGGTACCCTGGTTAAGCATTTCAGATATTTCCTTTATGGATGTATGGATAGCAATAACACTTTGTGTATAATGGTATTTCAACATTGGTTTTAATTTTTTGTTTTATTTGATTAGAAAATGTTAAGCTATAATATGTCCCTCCTGAAAGAAAATATACTCGAACTGGTTACAAAGTCTGTGAATAGCCACCTTTTCTTCTGAATTAAGCATATTTGTTCTGCGCATTACACAAAGTTTTGCATTTTGTAAATTGAAAGATTATATATTTCAATGAAATTCTTTGAATTAATAGCTTCAATTGGTTTTTCTATTACAAAAGCTTGAGCAGAATGGAAAATGCTAATAGCTTCAAATATACCTTCAGGTATAGTTAATTTTCGGGTTACAAGATTCGGTTTTATTTGAGCATTACCTGGTTTAGTATCAATTGGAATACAGCAAACTAATTTGCTTCATTCCTGGACTGTATATGCTCAGAGATTAAATTAAGTTAGGCGCAACTCTCTCTTTATTAGTTCCAAGAAGGGAATATTTTAAATCAATTTTTATTGCAACCCATCGAATTAGTTATGAAACCGAAAAATTAAAAACGATAATTTAACATGAGTTCCTAGTTCTAATAAATAATTTAAATTGTTTTTTTATTGAGAAATTTTGATCCAAAAATAGTTGTAATTTCCGCTGTATCTACGAGTATACTATATACTCGATTTCATTCTGATTGACAAAAGACTTATTTCTGTCTGTATCTATTAGAAATTTTGGGTTTCTGTCGTTCAAATTTCGAATATTAATAAATGGAAGAAGTTTTGTGCTATCTATAATCTACACATAGACTTTTGGATTTGGACAGGAAGAAATAAAGGGGCCTCTATTTTCTATATTATGCAATTCGAATTACGAGTATTAGATTGCAAGCTCATTCGGGAATTTCCACTGTATTTGTGAATGTGTTTGTTTGGATATATAGGCGATGGTAAATTGTGACTTAGGCCCGAATTAGTGTGCTGTGTGGACCCTTGTTGTTTAAAATCATTACGAGTATTTCCCCTAAAGTTTGCTGAATTTCTGTTGAGTTGCTCTTTGTCTTAATGTTGAATGACCGTTATTGTACCTGGGAATTCTGTTCCTCTCTGCCTGAATGGTGTATTCGTATTTGTAATTCATTGTTATTTAAAAATATAAAAAAGTGAACCCTGCCTCCCCGGGGCTTAAAATATTGTAACATTTAAAAACTAATTAATTAATTAATAATTAAAGCTTTAATTTATTTTAATATATGCGCTTTTCTAAATGCATTTGAAATAAATTTTACCACACAATCATTAAATGCCTGTTCCTACTTGCAGCGATGAACTATCAAATTGTACTGCATGTCTGTCTCATGAGTCTCTAGTCTCTACTGTGCATATTGTTTTTCAGGCATTATGAAAAAAAAGACAAGTCCGAATTATTTATGCAAGTATATTAAATCAAGTACAATAGATTTGACTGACTGGATTAAAAGTTGGGACCCATTCCAAACCTATTATATATATAAAATAATAGAGATGAAATAAATTCAAAACTAAATATATATAAGTACTTTAGAAGCTAACGTATTGTCTTTTACCAAACCCATCTTGTCAAAAAGGGATGCAGCCTACACTATGCGACTTCCTATTTGGTTTAAAGTTCGTTGTACTGCACGGTGTTATTCCATCATATCTCGGCAAAAAAGCAAAAAATAAAACGCCATTCACAAAAGCAATTCGTGCCTGATCAATATTTTGAATATTTGCCTCTCTGTTCTCAGTCCGTCCATTATCTATGTACAATAAGCGTACTTGTGTATGTGCGCTAGAAAATAATTCATTGGCAGAAAAAGCTTATCCAAGGCTGTAGATAAACAAAAAAAAAAAACACTATTTCAGCGCCCCCAACAATATCAAATATTGATATTTGCATTGTGAAAAGAACTGCGGCTTAATTAAGGATAGCTTTTCATTGTTCGACCATAGAAGCGGGCAAAATAAACCAATACACTCAAGGAAATCAGTATACTCGTATGAGTATGTAAATGATAGAAGCTACAGTGGACACAAATCCGATTTTTTATTTGATTTGTTGGCATGTCAGTGTAGATGCACGGAATGAGTAGTTCAAAGTACTAGCCAACAGTAACTTGTTGATTTTTGTGTGACATAATGGATTAGATTGAACGATGAAAGTTTAACTTTTTTGACAACCTATAATCAATTTCTTGCACTAGCATGAAATGTTCAAATTACTTCAGCAACCCGATGAATTTTATGTTATAGAAAATTCATCAAGTACCGTGGAACTCTGACAGTCAAAGCTGAACAACACTTTAATTATGGAATTAAATGCATTGATAAATTACTACATTTCCCTAGCCATTGTTTGCAGTACACAATTCGTTAAATGAATCAAATGTGAAATATTGACGTTGAATCTTGGCACTACAGCTCGCGTAAGAATTTCACCTTAACCCAAGAACCCATTCAAGTAGTTCAATCTTTAATTAAACAATCTTCCGTTACGCAGTAAAAGTCCCCCAGAATATAAATTAATAAATTAAAGACTACGCTTTAATAATAAAAAAACTGAGGCGAACCTCTTTATTTGAATCTCTTCTTAAGACTAATTCTACTTAACAAATTTTATAATAATCTAACCTATGCTTAACCTATTGCATCAGCCCATTCGTGTTCCCACATATTGCATCAGCTCGGGTAACGACCGACAGGTGCATTACTGGGAATTACGCTCGTGGTGGAACCAGACGCTGAGTCGGCAAATCGGATGTTGTGTTATGCCTTCCCACGGGAACGTTGTTTTATATCAGGTGTCGTTAACTCCTCCCTTCTGAGACTGATGCGTCCTCGCAACTTCATATAAATGGAATGTTGTAAATGCTAGGATACCTTTGAGAAGATGCTGGATGAATGATTTCAGGTTGCGTTGTCAATGCAAGTATTGGTGGCGTCGGTGATGAAGTGACGGGGTTGCCTCTGGCTCTTCTGTTGTATCCAATAACTGCTAACGCCAGGAAGAGTACTGTGAAGGTCCCATATGTTACCATTTGGTGCATCTTCTTCTCAGCTTGAATCCTCTCGATGTGTTTGGTGTTTCTCGTATGAAGCTCTTTCATTAGTTCCAAAGAGAGGATTTCTTCGACTGCTGGACTATCGTATGTTGGGTGGAGCATTGGAGGTAGAACTTGCATTCTTAGGATCTCCTTGGAAACGTACCGTTGGTTGTTTATCATGATACTTTCGTTGGTGAACTTGATGACGAATGTCCCTTGTAATGACTGGCTTCCATTTCGAACTACTATGGTTCCGTTGAATTGGTTAAGAACGACGATTCCTGATGCTACTTCTTCGATTTGGGGAATGTGCTGGCTGTTCGTCGCATTGCATGATGCATTCTTATTTTCTAACAAATTTACTGTGCAATTATCTTTACTTATATCTATTACATTCGAGAATTTACATAAGGACAGTTCATTAATTAGCTTACAACTATTTTTAATTCCGTACAATGATTTATTTTTCCTTAACACATTTTTAAATTCAATTTTGTGGATAATCCCATTATTCCTTTTTATTGGTACTAATAATAGTTTCTCATATAATTCGGACTTCGTTTTTGGAATATCGATTATGTAAATTAAACTTTTTGAATTTGATGCGATCTTTATGTCTGCAAATTTGAGTGCTTGTTCTATATTTGAATATGGTATTACATCTTTACTTAAAGTATCTAATACTAAATCTAATTCGTTTTTAGCAAGAATATTTGAATTAACAATATTGGCTTTAGCCAGTTCAATAGCATATATTACGTTACTTAATTCTTCTTTTATCAATTTTAACTTATATAATAGGGTTACATTTATTTCGTATTGAAGTATGCCATCTTTCTTTATGGTATTTAATATTTCGTTGGTTACATTGGTGAGCGCGTTTATTCTTTCTTCATACTGTTTATTTATAATTATTTGACTATTGCCGTTATCAATTACGTTATTA
Source organism: Volucella zonaria (assembly GCA_963966105.1). Taxonomy (NCBI): domain Eukaryota; kingdom Metazoa; phylum Arthropoda; class Insecta; order Diptera; family Syrphidae; genus Volucella; species Volucella zonaria. The sequence continues at coordinate 39,781,542 of OZ014532.1, read as the reverse complement.
ATTTTATTTTTTACTATTTCAAAGTCTTCATGGTCGGGATTGCCTGCGATCCATTTCCAGGCTGACCCGATGAAATTTAATGATCGTTTTACACGGATAATCTCTAAGTTTTGAATATAATTCCTTATTTGCTTGGTTTCGAATTGTAGGAGTGGGTAGAAGGGACTGGAGCGAGGAACTCGGGATTGGATAACGGGATCGACCTCTGCGATGAATTGCTCGTACGGTGCTATTTCGATGATGTGCATCAGTTTTAAGGAGCCTTCCATAATTTTAGCAGTGCCATCATTTAGGACGATTAACGGGGAGTTGGTATAGTCAAGAATATTCACATCTCCTTGGCCAGTTCCGATTAACAATCTGTTAGGGTGAAATTTTTCCTTTAACTTCGTATGTTAGATTTGTGCACAATTTTCCCTGACTCTGTAACTACTGTAGTAGATTTGTTCTCTTTTACTGTTTCTTTTTTATACCTGGGTGATAATTTGGAGCCTAATCTTTTGTTAACTTTAATGAAAATAATATCTCCTGCAGAATAATTTTTGGTGGAAGGTCTGTTTTTGTTGTGGTATGTCAAGTCGGCTTCCTGTTTCAATTTATTTATGGTTTCCAATCGGGCTTCTTCAATTTGAGTGGGATCTGTTCCTATGTTCCTACCAAAGAATATGTCAACGGGTCTTTTGTGTGTAACTGAATGTACTGAAAAATTGTAAGCATTAACAGCTGCTTCTAAAAGTTCTGCAAAGGACTGGTAGACCTTTTCACGTTTCAGACATCGCATGATCTCAGCAATAGTCGAGTGAAAGCGCTCTACTTGACCATTAGATTTGCTTGTATAGGGAGGTGTTGTATATATCTGAATTCCAAGTTCATTTTCAACCATAAAGGTGATAACGGATGAGTTAAAGGATTTCTCGTTGTCGAAAACCAAAATGTTTGGTACTCCATAACCAAAGATGATGTCTCTCAAAGGTTGTTTAATGTCCTCAACAGCCTTTGACTTTATAATTTGTGTACGAGCGTGTTTAGAAAATTTGTCTATTGCAGTGAGAACTAAATTTCCTTCTGTGGAGAAGATATCTACGTGTACAATCTGACCTGGGTATTTGGGTATTGGCGTGGCCTGAATCTCAACTTTGCTGGGGTGTCGGTCGTATTTGTTTTCCTTGCATATCGAGCAGAGTTTAGCTATTCGTTTGACTTTCTTCGACATTCCAGGAAAATAATATTTTTCTAATATCTGACTCTTGTTTTCTTTATCATTCCTATGGGCACGATTATGTGTCTGAATGATTATATTTTCTTGATCCTGATCATTCTTTACGTCCTCAACCATAAGCTGAGTAAAGCGTATGCGGTATGAACTAAAATGTTCTCTGAAGATAGTTTGAATCATTCCCATTATGCGTTCAGGAGTTTTAATACAGTTGGTGACGGTTGGATTGAGACGTTTCCTAAGAATTTCGATGAGTTTCGGTTCATCGTAGCTGGGTTCAATGATGGTATGTCTATGGAAGGTTGGAAATACAATTTCAAATTTTTCAGAGGGTGGTGCACCTACTTGAAGAAGAATTTGATTTTTAAACACGTTGATAGGACATTCAACCCTGTAGATTAAACCGTGAGATGAGCTCTCATCGCTATGGACAGTAGGAGTCAGTGAATTAACTTGGCTGCTCTGAGGTGGTCTAGAAAGCGCGTCGGCAACTACGTTGCTTCTTCCTGGCTTGTATTTAAGCTCATAGTTGTAATCTTCCAACATGGCTTTCCACCTTTTCAATTTTGTATTGTTGTTCCTATTGCTTAGAGCATGGGTCAACGGTTGATGGTCAGTGTAAATGAGAACCTTTGCCGAACCGTATAGGTAATTTCTGAGAGAATTCAAAGCCCATATAATGGCCAGCATCTCCTTCTCATTGGCGGCGTAATTTTCTTCCGTTTTAGTTAAGGTCCTCGAGATGAAGGTAATTGGTTTGTTCTCTTGTGACAGGACAGCACCCAGTGCATAGTTTGACGCATCTGTGGTGAGCTCGAAGGGTTTTTTAAAGTCTGGATAGACTAAAATGGTATCTTCTGATACAAGGGATCTTTTAAGTTTTTGGAAAGCATCTTGCGCTGCATCGTTAAGATGTATTAGCTTTTTGCTAGAAATGTTCTTGGACACACGTCCATCCTCCCCTCTTAAAAGGGATGTCAGGGGTTTAGCAAGTTTGGCGTAATCGCGTATGAAACGGCGATAATACCCTGACAGACCGAGGAAAGATCTTAAATCCTTCAGAGTTCGAGGAGCCGGGAAGGCTTCTATAGACTTCACCTTTTCTGGGTTGGTAGTAATACCCTTTGACGATACGATAAAACCTAAGAACTCTATCTTTTCCTTGAAAAACTCACATTTATCAAGCTGAACTTTTAGATTCGCGTCATTAAGAGTTTCGAAGACTTTGCGGATGTCCTTAGAATGTTCTTCTTCGCTCTTACTATAAATTATTATGTCATCGATGTAAATGCGGCAGCGTTTGCCAATGTGTTTACGCAAAATATCATCTAATGACTTCTGGAAAGTTGTAGGGGCATTCTTTAATCCCATAGAGAGTCTGGTGAATTCATATTTGGCGTTGTTGATTGAAAAGGCAGTCTTCGCCATGTCCGAATCTTTAAGCGGAATTTGGTGAAATCCACTTTTGAGATCAACAACTGTAAAATATTTATTTTCACCTAATTCGGACAAAAGTTTTTCAATATTCTCCATCGGATATTTCTCAGGAATAGTGACATCGTTAAGCTTACGATAGTCGACAACTATCCTGTACTTTTTTTCTCCGGAAGCGTCAAGCTTCTTTGGTACAATCCACACTGGTGCATTGTAGGGAGACCTGGAAGGCCTGATTATACCATCCTTTAACAGTTTTGCGATTTGGCTCTCAACCTCTTCTTTGAGGGCCATAGGATAGGGGTAGAATTTGGCGTAGACTGGGGTATCTGTACTCGTTCTTATTTCTGCCTTAACATTAGTAGCACAAGTTAATTTGTTATCGGGGTCATCGAATAGGTTAGGGAATTGTTTCGCAATGGATCGGATATGAGATTTTTGTTCAGCTGTCATGTGATCAGTTCGGATATTTATGGAATTGACCGATCGCGTAATCAACTGTTTTATTTTAACTTTTACGCTGTTGTTAATTACCATATAGTTGTCTTTCGTGTGAATCACAGCTGAAAGGTCTTTTAACGTGTCATTGCCCAAAATGGCATGGAAAGATTTTAATTCCGACATGAGGAAAAATTTAATTTCGATATCATTGAGGCCAAATAGATTTAAAAAGGTGTGATGACTTATTTCTACGTTACCGCCCATGGAATTGGCATAAAAGGGTTTTTCATTCGGTTTGGGGTTTTTAATAAGATTGGGCTGAATATAGTTTTTATTTGATCCTGTATCGATCAAAATTTTTAAAACTTCTCCGCTCTTCGTTTTGCACTCAAAGTACGGAAGCGAGGAGCGGTTTAATCTAAAAAATGAATATCATTGAACTCAGGAAGTTCTTCTAAGTTATTGTTTCCGCATTCGAGTGATTCCGAATATTCCTGGAAACTTTGGTCGTACTGACTATCTCCACATTGCTGTTGAAATGATTCTGAATATTCCTGAAAGCTTTGATCGTACTGGCTATCTTCTGCCTGAATCATCTGCTCATATTGAGTAGGATTGGGATTATTAGATGTACACGGGAATTGTTCGGGGTCAATAGTGTTCAGATGAAAATTCCTCTGCATCTTATGAGGATGAACTTGATTTGATGTTGCAGCAAATTGCCTTTTTGGTGCGGGTGGCCAGTTCCTTTGCCGAGGTCTGTTCATGTAATTTACATTGTTCGTCCTGATAGTGGATGTCTCCATTGGCGTTTGTTGAGGTCTAGTGGTCTGGTTCTGCGGCGGATTAAAGGGCGCGAAAGGTCGCTGAGGCCTTGGGGGAACTGTTGGTCTGGGGTTGACATTCATTGGGGGTCTCGGGGAATAGTTGGTTGGGTACTGATTATTCCAACTCATAGGATTATGGAATAACTGCGGGAAAAACTGGTGGTTATTTTGCGGAGGTGGATGTTGCACTTGAGGATGACGTTTTGGTGGGATAGGAGGTGGTAAATGATGCGTCCTTCTGTTGTTATGATTGTTCGCATTCGCACACTGAGCTCTATAGGTTTGGTTTTCGAGCTTCATGCATAAATGTAATGCCTGGGGCAGATCTACAGGTTCACGGATACCGAGAAGCCTGGGTAGGTCTCCTCTTAACCCTCGTATGAAGGTGTCGAGTGCCTTGTCCCTATAGGTATGCATTAATAAATTTAGGGCTTCCTCGCCAACGCTCATACATGAAATTTTATTCAAAATAAGCGAAAGGTGGGAATATACCTGCTGGTAGAACTCTTGTACCGAAAGGTTACCTTGCACCAATGATGTCAACTGATACTCCAGTGTGCCTAAGTCACGCTTGTCCGCGTAATGCAGCGTGAGGCACCGAGCAATACACTCCCAGTTCAGTGGGGTGTTGTATGATTCAAGAATGTGGTCCGCATGTCCAACGATCTTGTTTCGAATCACGTTAATGATGCCGAAATACCTTGGCGAACCCCTAATGGATTCATATATGCGCAATATCCTTTCTACGCTCTTTCTCCAAGAGCTAAATTCTCCGGGTTGCCCCGAGAATTCTCTTAGGCTTCGAACAACATCGAGAATTTTATCTAATTCCGCTATGTTGGTTTGTTGGTCATGGTTAATGGCTTGATCAGTTCCTGCGAACTGGTCTGCATTGGGATTTAAAATTGACTGAACTAGGCTTCTTCCTTCAGTCTGTAAGGCATGGCTTACGATTGAGGAAATCAGACTTTGTAAGGCAGGATGGGATATTGGGACGGTACTTGGGTTATTTTGCGCCTCTGGGGTTGGGTTTAAGACCGGAGGCCGGATCATAGGAGGGGTCATTATTAAGCAAGGAAGAACGAACCCAAGGAAGTGGAAAGAATTCGATTATCGAAAATAATAGCGGCACTAAACGGTAAAACCAAACAACTTTATGTCGCGGCAAACACAGAGTATATCAAAACTTGATTGTAGATACGACCGAGGAAACTTAACTGCGGCAAGAGTCAAACAACAAAAACACAAAAAGGGAAATAAAAATAATAATGTGATATGAGTTTAGGAAACGTTGTCGAATAAAAAGGGATTTTATATGGCTATGACTCTCAATACTTTTATAATTAAACTATTTAATTTTGCAATAAATTCTTTTAATCACTGTTTTGCTTGAATTCTCAAACTCTTAATTTCTAATCTAATCACGTATTCTTATTTCTTTTCTTTAAGTCTTATCACTACTTAATCTATGCTTACAATATCAGCAGCATTCCCACGCTGGTGCTTTGGATTATTCCCTTTTTTCCGTCGTCTGGCGGTGACTCGGGGTCCTCGGTCACTCTGGCACTGCGCTACTTGAGGGCTTGGCTTGCGTCGGGTTTGCGCTGAGCGACGGTCGCAGGTCGACGTCGCTGGACCGGTGATTGCGTGGATGCGCGCACTGCACTATATATTTTTATATATTGTCCCAAAGTCACTGGACTTGTTCCGGGTCACTGGGCTACTTTAGGCACTGGACAGCACGGAGGTAAGGTCGCGGGGCTACTTGAGGCACTGGACGTATTTGGGGTACAGATCACGCACTATCTTAACACAATACCGGTCCCTGCTCGGGCGCCAATTAATAAACTATTATTAGACTACGCTTTAATAATAAAAAAACTGAGGCGAACCTCTTTATTTGAATCTCTTCTTAAGACTAATTCTACTTAACAAATTTTATAATAATCTAACCTATGCTTAACCTATTGCATCAGCCCATTCGTGTTCCCACATATTGCATCAGCTCGGGTAACGACCGACAGGTGCATTACTGGGAATTACGCTCGTGGTGGAACCAGACGCTGAGTCGGCAAATCGGATGTTGTGTTATGCCTTCCCACGGGAACGTTGTTTTATATCAGGTGTCGTTAACTTATATTCCCCGATTAATTGGCAAATGCCTTCAGTTTCAAACATATGTACCCACTCGGTTTGCATGATTTGCCATATAGTTAAACCGCATATGCAACGATTAAACTGCAAATGGTAAAATCTAAGTTAAGTCCGAGAACTCACAAACAGATACCAGCAGGCCTAAAATGAAGTTGATTTAATCTTTTGAAACTTTCGACATTACAAATCTTGATGTTCGTTTAAATGAGGATTCAACAAGTAATTGGCAACCAGCGGTATAAAGGTTATAAGCATACAAGAACAATATTTCATAAAATATGTATTGGGCAGTGTTTCGACTTTACTTCAATCTCTCTTAGTAGGAAATATAATGACGCTGCAAACAATCCAAGGTTGAGTCATATCTGTCTCTGCAGAGAATTCACAGGTAATACACAAACATGTAGGACAATCTCACGCTTTCGGTTCTGAAAGCAATCTCACCCCAATTAATGATCTAATGTACGAGGGGCGTCCAAGATATTCTCGGTATCGGGGTGAATCTGTGGTTGCATATATAAATTGACTTATTTATCAAGTAACACTGTTATCTTAGTGCATTCATGTAAAATTTCATATAAATGTGATTATTAATTCGCGTCTTATCTCTAGTTAAACAGAATCATAATGGCAACTGAGGCGATGATGGTGAAAATTGAGCATCGCGCTGTAATTAAATTTCTCACTAAGCAAGGAAAAAGTCAAAAAACTATTCATGAAGAGATGGTGGCTGTTTACCAGGGTTCCGCACCTTCATTATCAACTGTGCAAAAGTGGTCAAGTGAGTTCAAGAGAGGCAGAGAGAGCATTGAGGACGACCCCCGCTCCGGCGCCCCGCCTACTGCTTGTACGGGAGAAAGCATCAAAGAAGTCGAAAAACTTGTTCTTGAGGATGCCCGAATAAAGGTGAAAATGATGGCAAAGATCACCAAGCTTTCAATTGGTACCATTCACACCATTCTTCATGACCATCTTAACCTTTCAAAGGTCAGTGCAAGGTGGGTGCCACGAATGCTCACAGCGCCTCAGATAAAAAGTGAGAATCGCATGCTGTAGAGAGCTTTTGGAGATGTGTAGTGAGAACGCGGACGGTGTTATGGATCGAATTGTTACTGGGGACGAAACATGGGTCCACCACTATGACCCTGAAAGCAAACAAGAGTCCATGCAGTGGCATAAAAAAGGAACAGACCCCCCGAAGAAGTTCAAAGTCACTCCGTCTGCCCGAAAGCTCATGGCCACAGTTTTTTAGGACTCAAAGGGAATCTTGCTCATTGAGTACAAAAAAAAAGGTGAAACCATCAACGCCACATCCTACGCTTCCACTTTGCATAATTTGCGGGAGGAAATTAAAAAGAAAAGACGGGGTAAACTCGCAGCGGGTGTGTTGCTTCTTCATGACAACGCTCCTGTTCACACGGCGCGAGTTTCCAAGGCTGCTGCGCGAGATTGTGGTTTCCAAGAAATCCAACACCCACCCTATAGTCCAGACCTTGCCCCTAGTGATTATTTCCTGTTTCCGGATTTGAAAAAATGTCTTCGTGGAAAAAGATTTTCGGATGATGAAGAACTCAAGTCGGTATTTTGCAGAGAAAGAGGAAATTTATTATTTTGAGGGTTTAAAAAAGCTTATCTCAAGATTTAACAAATGCATTGATGTTAGGGGAGATCATATTGAAAAATAAAAACAATTTAAATTTAATTCGCATTTTCCTTCATATCAATACCGAGAATATATTGAACGCCCCTCGTACGTGAAAGTTGTTTATAACAGTAGACAATTAACAATCTCTATATTTTTGGCGGTGATCGCACATACGAGTACGTTTTAGTTGATCAAATTGGTAGAGTTCTGCTTACGCTATGTTCCCGCTCCTTCAAGCAACTTGCTGGATAAGATTACAAACAGTTATTTTCCCATAGGTTTGGGGGAGGTGATCAATCTTAGCCAAATTAAAAAGAAGAATGGCGCTCTACGCATTGAAGTGGAGATGGATAAATTGTCAAATCAGTGTATTTTAGCGCAAACCGCGAGCAACGAGTCGCTTTTTGAATTCAAGATTTCTTGAGGGGAATACCTGGTGTGATATTAAGACGACAACACCATTATTGCCGAAATGTTTGCATAATTATTGAATATCCTTGAATTTGACTAAGCATCAATTTCTGTTCTTGGATACGTTATTAACACCAGAGGCATTCGTCTCTTTGAGGAAGAAGTGTATATTATCCATCACCAACTGATAAAAAACAATTGCAAGCACTTGTGTTAAATTTATTTAGAAGAAAACAAACCTAATGTTGCAAAGTAGCACTCTGAATGCAATTATTCTTATAAACTATGGCATTTTGTTTCTCAGTACGCATAACTAACATGGTGATTAGGAACTACCGGATTTATTTTATTAACCTGCCCTGATATCAGCCGAATAAAATTACGTCAACATTTAGGAGGGGTTAATAATTATAGCTGGAATAAAATTAATATCATTATTTCCTTTACAGAAGGACATTTATTATCGCTACCGATAGAAAATCTTGGATGAACCACTTCATCTACGAGTACATTGTTTATACTAGATGTACTGTCCTCTAACACATTATGGTAGAGAATACTTTTAAATGGGTATCGCTTTAAGAAGCTTCATAAAACTGGCATATAATAATCAGTGCCGAGAATAAATAGCAGAAGCTGCCCAAAACAAAAGAAATTGTCTTCTCAAAGTGCAAGCCCAATTTAACCGGATCGAAAAGAAAAGTATGCGATATTTACTGCTAACTTATTTAGATGGCGCAAGAGTCCGGATTGAAACCAAAAAAACCGGTCTTTGAACAACTGCCTCCAGTTGTGTACCCGAAAATACTTAATAGCAATTTTCCACTTGTTCGCGATACCAACGCCTGTCCGCATGGGTAGGAATCAAAGACTCTTTGAGCCAGAGTGTTAATTCATTCACACCTCAGGCAACTGATGGGCATTTTTGTGACTACATATATCGATATCTTCGCACAAGAGATGACTGATAAAATGTCATTATCAGAGTTAATAAGGTGAGATATTGCTCATGAAACCAAATCGGCTGCACATTGATGATTAGAGAATATGCTCAACGGTCCAAAATACTGGATGTGCTGACTTTCAGAGGTATAAATGTCGCCCTTAATTATTTCCTGGTTGCCGCCTGATAGTGTAGCAGTAATGCAGTAGCTAAAGCTCACAATATGAGCCTCGGTATGAAACTCTCTGGTATGACATAGCCTTGAGGACTTTTGGGTAAACTTCGGCGAAGTAATTCATTGGAGTACCAGCAACCCCCGAGAAAACTGAGGAAAGCCAAACACTTAGGAGCTTCCAATAAGCCCGAAAGCAGGATTTTTATGTTTTTTATTGGTAATCTTCAGAAATTCCATAGGGCATTCCAAATTTAATGAAACAACGTTTGCAGCAACTGGTTGAGAAAACGATGGGATTAAAAGATAATCCTGGTTATGTATAAAATGATTTCGGTCCTGTCCGAAAACGAGAAAATGTTGCCACACCAATTAAGTGTATGAAAAACAACAAAGATACGCATGAAATATCCACGAAATTCTTCTAAGTTAAACTTATTTTTTTGGTGAAGATAAATGCATGCCCGATGATTGAAACATACTTTGAACTTGTCTCATCTATATAAACGTCCATCATACCATATTTATGTTAAATGCCGTATTTAAAGTTCTATCAAGCATAAATAACCAACGAATTAGACATTTTTACAATCTTTTATTAGCTTTAAAGACACATATGAGCCATTCACCTCATGCGCCTCTTTTAGAAACTGGCTTCTTCAATCGAGTCTCATAAGTTGTGTATAGAATAGGTTTAAATACAATATAAAAATCATTATCTTCTACAAGTTTCTTCAGGTGTTGAACGACGCTGGCGGCATTGATATGATCATTATAGACGCGTTAACGCGATTAGAGAAAAGGCAAAGTAGGAAGTCAATTGTCTGAAGATAAGGTGTTATACAAGTACGTGCTGTCCATATGCAAAGAACGTCTGTGGTTTAAAGTTCAAGTGAGGGCGGTTAACAGGAGATAAAATAGACGTCACACAGTAACTACAGTGGTAGCGATTTTTGATGTGATTGATATTTTGAAGACGCGGTCGATGAAGGAACTAATAGCCTCAGATAATAACGGATTCAATGTTGACGACCCTAAAAACGCCAGAAGAAGAAAACAAGAGCACAAGCCGGGCGCTAGTTTTACTAACAGGTAAAAAGAACGTGGCATGCCAACAAGACCCGTACCAGAACTTATAGAAATGAAGAACGAAACCTTGTAGTAGAGTCACGGTCGCTACTGACAATATTGGAAAACTTTTTCTACGGGCTATATACCGACGAAGAAGCCCAACATACTGCCATCAGGCATAATGGACCATTCAACTTAGACGATGATAGCCAAAACTTCCATCCACCTGACCAAAACGAAGTAAGAATAATAATATCTAACCTTAAATCTTACGGCTTACTGGCCGAGATATTCAAAGCAGCTGGAAGTGACTTTACAGAGAGCATATAGTATACCAACTCATTTCTCAAATCTGATCAGAAAAGTGTATGCCTCATGAGTGGAAATTCAGCATCATTTGTCGGATCCACAACAATTACGACCCCCCATCTGCGCCAACTTCAGAGGTATAAGTCTCCTCCACATTACATACAAAGTCGTATCTGTTGAACTGATTGGCCCCTATGTGTCAGTGTGGTTTTAGACCATAAAAGATGGATAAAATATTTCTTACATCACTTGAAGAAAGCTGGATATTTCGCAGAAATTTTGACGTAATCGAATACGTGGTCATTCCAGAGTAAGTTGTCACTGATACACATGCTGAGAGAGGAAAGTTTTTCGGTTTCGACGGTGTAACTGCCATTCATGGACAGTGCCATCCATGGATAATTGCTGGATATTTAAATGTTGGTTTAATAACAGCAGACAGCATTGAGTTTTGGAATCATTAAATTCCACTCTGTTGATAGTACCCTAATTAGTTTTGGTGTTAATATCGGAATTTTATTAGCTTAACATGTGCTGGCGTTCCAGTTCTACAGCCGAAGAGCAGGGACGTTAGTCCGGGAACGAATGTTAAAAACAGGAAGTATTGTCATCAGCAAGGAATATATTGGAGCCATGGGGCGCACCAGAATTTATTTCATCAATTCTGCCGACAGTAGAAATAAAACGAAAAATCGTTGTTCCTTTGGGCTATGAAGGCAATTGAATATTAAGGTCCTATCTCGAACAACTACGGATACTCTATACAAATCCTTGGTTATTGCAATCCTAACTTATAGCGCTGAAGCATGGACTCTATCGAAAACGGATGAAGATATCCTCGATCATTTAGAGAGAAAAATTGCTTGTATAATATAATATACGGTTCCATTTGCACTGATAGACTTTGCAGTAGAAAATGCAACAATTAACTATACGAGACGTACAGCGATAGCAGTGAGAAAACTGCGCATCAGTCGCCTGTAATGGCTAGAACATGTAGAGCAAATGCACAGCAATGCAGCGGCTCGCAGAGTTTTTGAACCTTACCCGGAGGGACAACCCAGCCCAGGAAGACTTCACCTTAGGTAGCTCGTACAAGTCAACCAACTTGGAGTGCACAACTCAAGGCATTTAGCCAAGCATCGGACCAATGCGAGAGGCTTGTTAACCCTCCGATCAGCGACAGCTTCGACGGCGTTATATTAGCAACAAGGTCCATAAGGACCTACAAGCATTTGTGTACAATTTTTCAACAAATGTATGGTATTATCATTATGCGGTTGTTCCTGATGGTCTTTTTTATTAACTTATAGTTCTTTTTAGTCCGAAAATGTACTTTGTACATAAAAAAATAAACAAAAAATGAATAGGTTAAGCAATTAGCATGAATATTTATTAAGTATTTATGGTGGCTTTCTAGCTAGTGCATCAGTGCAGGTTTGGCACCGATGTAAAGGTGCGGAGTGTTCAGCATAAACAGCGTTATTGCAACTACAACTATACGCTCGGGTTTTCCGCTGGTGTTTGTACTCTGCACGACATAAGTGGCACGATGGCCGATTTGTACGTTGTGCAAATGAAGGAGCAGGTCCTGGTAATAGTGTTGCTACTACCTGAAAAGACAGAAAATATTATTTTTTAACGTGGCTTTCAGTTCAACTCACCACAACATTAAATGTTTCCATAGCGTTTCGAATTTGGGATAGCACGTTATTCGTGGATTGGTGGCACGTTTTTCAATGTTGGAAATTGCCAATTGTCTCGTCAACAATTTCAAAAACGATCGTCGTTTGTCCGATTCTTGCACTGGAATAATTTCATCGTACTCGTATATAATGAATGAGGCCAATGCAGCAAACATTGTAGAACATGGCAAGTGGCCAACGATTTGTTGAACTTTTGCGTGAATAAGTGCCAAGAATTTGATCCATGGTATCCACCGCAGATTTATGGGCATTGTAGTCCAGAATAACAATTGGCTCTCGCTTATCGTTTGCATTATCTACATACATCACAAGTGTAATGCATAGTAGATAACAGCAGCACCGATTTGTTTTTCTTAGCCACATATGGGCACAATGAAACTTTACCTTCGAAGAATCCAAACAATGAGCTTCTAACAGGACGCGAGGGTTTTCTTAAAAACTTGGGTGGAACGAACTTACTGTTGAGCGTACTGTTCCTCCATAGGCAGTTTTTCGTCTTATCAATATTTCTGCCAAATCCAATGTTGAGAAGAAATTGTCGGCATATATTGTCCGGCCGGTATTAAGGTTTTTTTCTGCTAATCGGCATACGATATTTTGGCCTTGATTAATCTCGCGCTCCTGATCCGGCATCTTTCCACCATAAATCATACCCTGGAGGGGGTAGTAGTAGTTCGAATCACACAACCACCACACTTTTATTCCGTACTTGGCTAGCTTAGACGAAATGTATTGTGTGAAACGTGTACGCCCTCGATAAAGAAAAAGTTGTTCGTCCACGGTCATCGAATCGTGCGGATTGTAAGCTGCTGCCAAAGTAGCTTGCAGCATAAGAGATAAATTATCAATAGCAGCAGTTTTGCTGGTGAGTAATTTCTCCGGCCGTGTTATGCATTATCACAGCGAATAAATTTTATTATATATATGAAACGGTTATATGATAAGGCGACTTTATATATTGGAGCATGTGTTGGGCCCCATAGTTCCTTAGCATGCTCGCTGTGTAATTTGCACATCCCAGCATACAAAATGATAGGCAAAAACGCATCAAACTCTTTTAGAGTCAACTGTTTGTATTGTTTCTGCTTAGTTGGATGTGCTTTATTCCATGTAGCAATTACCTGTTTGGCTTTCGTATTCGTTTCTCGAATGATGATGTGCGTCATATCTTCGGTGATTAGAGATCGAAAGATGGTAAATGGATCATGAAACAAGTTTTTCAATGGCCCTGGCTTGCTTCTACTGTAATCGACAATATTATGAGGACGAATGCGATTACCATTTTGTGCCATTTTTGGAAATAAAATTTGCAGCATCAGTCTCAGCCTGATGACGGGCAGCAGTGACAGTAGCAGCTTCGGCACGAAGCTTTTCCATCTCATCATCGTCGTCTTCATCGAACTCATCATCATCCATTTCCACATTCACTTGGCTTTCGACATCGGACATTTCAATAGCACCTTCTGGATAATTTGTCAAGTCAGCGTCCTTATCACATCCCAAAAGTTCAATTTCATTATCACTCTCTTCATTCATAAATGCAGCATATCTCTCATCTACTGCACGCCTTTCCTCTCGTCCATTAGTTGGTAGCGTATACGGATATTTATCACCAAATCTGCGAAATTCCAACCTGGATCTGCCGTTGTCTAAAACTCACAAGAGTACAATTACCAATTCCATAGGTGCAGCTTGTATAATTACCAATAATTTATCAAGAACAAAATTCCGTAGTAACACTTTTTACTTTTATATCACAAAAGCTTCACAGTAGCGATGCTTTCTTACAAAACGATAGTCTCAGACTAACTAACCAAGGCCAAACACGAGTAATTACTCGAGTAAAAATAATGATTGCCCGAAAAACAGCCGAACAGCCTGAAAACGCCCGCACGGTACCCAAAAGAAGTAAGAGAAAATCCAAGCCCCGTAAGCTCATCCTTTTTTTTAGATAAAATGCTAAAAATGATAACAATAAATAATTTTCTTGAATAAACATCAGCGGATACACTAATACTGCCTGCGATACTGCACATGGTTAGTAAACAACCGGAAGTTGCTGCAACCTTTTTCCTCCTAATCATTTTATTGGACATGTGGCATAGAAAAGGATGATATATGAAGAAGGACCAAAAAAAAAATTATTTTATTGCCCAGTTCATATGTGCATGTATCTTTGTTAGCCCTTCTCCCTTATTTTCCATAATCTATTCTCTATAGTACATGTAGGCCCCTAGGGACATTGTCGTTAATTACCGTACTAAATGTCTTCAAAATAAAAAAAAATCGAAATGTAGTGGACGCATTGTTTCGCAATAAGTTTTAATCGCTTCAACATTGTTTTTTTTATAGAATACAGTAAGCATCAAGCTTCTAACACTTGCACAAAAAGATTTACGAGCATTCAAAAAATCAAAATGTCCCAGGGACCTTCTCGCTAATCAGAGGGTTAATTGAGGCCAAATGAAATGTCACTGTTGACGATGTTCCCAATTCATTGGAGAGTCGGAAAGATTGCGAAAATTAAATTCGATTGCACTTACACTACTTGTTATGTCACCCACGAATTGAAATGTAGCTATTTGCATTTGATTCAATTAAAGTATATGAGTAATACTCATTTGCTTAAAATATACTCTCGCCACCTATTGTAAAAAGGTTATACTAAGTCAGAAAGCGTCGCGGGCGTGCGCACAATAACTCAATAACGTTTCATCATAATCGGATGAATGGTATAGGAACGCACAGAGGACAGACAGACAAACATTCATTTTTATATAAAATATAAACTAGTGTAACTTAAGTTTTTCTCATGGTTAGTTACCAATTAATTATATTAGTACATATACAGCTTTCCTATACTTGCATTTGCATCTCATGTATAGCTCACGATTAACGAAAAGAAATTTTCCTAAGTTACCACAGTCTGTTGCATTCAAAATCCCATTAACCCAAAAAGTTGAACTATTGCAGTCAATATTCAGGAAACACTTTCCAAATAAATTTCACTAAACTTTGTACATTGTTTACCAAAACTTACACGGTTACCTTTATATCAGCCTTCTGAATGAGGGTATCAAATCTCACTATTGTAAGTTAACTGTGATAGCATACTTTCATTTATTTTATTTTTTTTAATATTTAGATATGTAAGGGATATCATGTATGTGTATGTATGTATATATCTATGTGTCTATAGCCATATACATAGTACCTAACAGAATATAAATTTTTAATAACTCGACCCAAACCCATTTTTCGTATGCTACTATTAAAAGAAAACAAAGCAACAATTGCATTTTGTTTATCCATCTACACAGAAATGTTGATAAATATAAAAGAACAATAAGACAACATCACACGAATACTTACATTACGGCATTCACAAATATGGAACTAAAGTAAACCTACATACACATATGTATATAAGTGTTCATATTCCTTAACAAAGGCACGTAGCCATACACAAACGTTCCCATGAATAGATTAACCCCAGCGATTAAACAAATCCCCTTGTATTAAAATCCAAGTTTTTCATGCCTACGTTTAGGTACAATAGTTTTAAAATGATTCCAAACCTTGTACATAGTTCCAAGTTGTGCTATTCAGGTACTTTGTACTGAACCGCATTTTAATTTGATTATCTTTTGCGTTTACAATACTGCCGGTCAGTTCTTTGGTTACTTAGCGTATAAATTTGAATGTGTTTATAACTACATTAATAAAAAGGAACAAATAAATGCTCAGATACGGGGGCTAACGAATAATATTTAGATGTTCATAAGCGAAGTACAGTATGGCAAAATAAGAACAATCCTTTTGAATAAGTAAAAGAAAAATACAATTACTATATTTAGCAAAATCTATAAATTTTTAATGAATTTAATAAATATGATGATTTTTTTAGGTTTCGTATCTTCAGAGATTCATAGATTGGTTTTATTCTTTCAATGTATTAATATAAAAAGATACTCTTCATGAAACATGTTTAGTAAAGAAGTAAGATGATACGTAGATGCATAGCATTTAACATATCATAGCATTGGAGTTATCAAACAAATCAGCTTCCTTTGTTTTAAGTTCCTCTGAGAGCCAATTACTTGTATACTAACTACCGGATTCACTTGTTGTACCCACAGAGCAAAAATTCGTTAGGCATGATCCGACAGAGAATACAACCACATTACCTTAGCTTCAAGCAGACAGTTGGACAGAATGTATATTCACCCCTCCAATCACATATTAACCACAATCGAAATATGCTGTTAAGGTTTTTGTCACTTGCAATGTTGTAATACTCGTATCTTAAACAAGCTACATTTAAGATATTACAGCATTGCAAGTGACAAAATCGATGAAAATATCCAGCGTGGAATTTTTTATCGATTGCGAATTTAATTTTGCCAACATACGAGTATTACATTTTAAATTGAGGATGCATTCTCAAGTGCTAGGCCAGTAATGAAAATTGCAGTCCTCTTCCAAATAAGCTTAAATTACAATCGTAAACCGTGGTTTTGTTGCATGAAGTTTTAAACTGAATTCCAGATGTATTTGCTCGCTGATTTCAAATTCCATTTTCCAAAGCAGCTCTAGTCATTGAGATATGAAGGCGAGAGATTCTAACAAAAAATGTATCAGTTTTAAACTAAAATATTTTATTACATAAAATTAATTTAAATATGTAAAACTTTCATTATACGACTTCCTTGCATGAGTCGGCCAGGAAAACTACTCTGAATGCTCCAGCAATAATCAACCATCAATTTGAGTTACAGTAACCCTTATATCGCTCTCCCATATTGCGAATATCTTGATGGAATCGTTCTCCTTGCTTTTAGCTTAAATCACCCAGATTTTTAGGGAAACGATCTAAATGACTGAAGAGGAACTGTAGCTTAATGCTCATATTGCATCCAAGTTGCTGAAAGTGCAGCATTAGTTGCTCAATATGTTGCGGGTAGTCGGCCGACTTTTTATTTCCCAATAATTTTTTTACTGCATAAACGAACTCATTCCAAGCAGATTTTTCAACAACTATCTTGCAATTGGTGAAATTTGAATCATTTATAAATTTTTGGATCTGAGGACCATCAAAAATAGCAGCTTTCGCATTTTCAGTACTCAATTTTGGAAACATTTTTGTAATGTACTTGATACATTCCCCGTTCTTTGTTAAGGGCTTTTACATTTTACATTTTCATTAACCCTAATTTAATATGCAAAGGAGGCAATATTATACGGTCTCTTGACACTGGTGAAGCATTTATCACATTCTGCCTTCCTGGGACCAAAACCTCCCACAAATACCAATCTTTATTAATTCAGTGCTCAGATTTAGCTCTGCTGTACCATAAGCATATAAAACAGGGATGGTTAGTATAACCACCTAGCTGACCCAAGAGGAAGTTTTTACCGTTTTCAAATCTACGAATATTATTATGTTCTATGTACTTTATTTCTCGTAGGATATTCTTCTTTAACTTTGGTTGAATATGCAATAGGCGAAGAACCCAGTTTATTGCTATTATGCAAGAGGACACATTTAAGACTGCATTTCCATGAGTCTATAAATAAACACTATTCATTTGAGTTATAGTTTTGTAATCCAATTGCAGCGGATCTGGGTAATCTTTATGGTAGCTTTCATTAGTATTACTTTGTGTAATAACATTGTTTAGGTTAAATAGTTTGTTCTGATGAGCTTAGGTATTCTTGGATTTTTTTTCGATTCGGAATGCGATATGCCTATTATCTCTCATTAAATTTCGATAGTGCTTTGCAGGTAATAATCTCCTTAGAATGTTTATTGTAGTAATATAATAACATGGGATCGTTCTCTCAAATACCTCGGCATACATTTAGACTCAAAGTTGACTTTTAATGAGCACTTTACTCATGCATTGAAAAAGACAAAAGTTAAAATCAAGTTAATGTACCCATTAATTAACAGTAAATCACTTTTATCTAATGCAAATAAAATATCAACCCACAAGGTAATCTTCTATGCGATTTTGACATACGGGTATCCTGTTTGGCGAAGCAAAGTTTGTCTGGCAAATGTTTTCTCCTTTTAACCGTATTACCAACAAAGTTAGTTAGTCTTAAGTCGTTATGAATTTATTTATTTTCCACTACTTCATCAACAGTAATTATGGCTTTGCATATACAACAAAGACTAACTTTGAATAGATATTCTGTCCATGCAATAAATTTTGATGACATCCACTTTTCCATTGTCAAACCTCTGTAAGAATCACGGACTGTACAGCTTTAAATCTTGTGCGAAGGATTTGAATTCGCGATTAATAAAATATTATTAAGTGTTCTACAATATTTTCGTTATCAAAAAGCAATTTTCCGAAACCACACTACATAACGCTTATAAAAAAGATGGTTACCCGGTATAAGAAAAGTATTAGTTTTAATATCAAGAAATATATTTAATACTCGTATATCGTGTCAGCAGGTGTATACATAGAGTCTTTTTGGAAATTTAATTACATTTTTGATTTTGATGTATGACTCTAGAATCAGTGAACCAAGAAATATTATTTTTTAAACACTTGAATGCTGTAATTCATTTGTATTGTATATTAAATTTCATTTAACCATTTTTTTTATTTGTTTTATATGTATATTACCATGAATATCTACATGCAGATATGTGAAAAACAACCACACTTTCAATAGTATTTCGAAAGACACCAAGCCACAGTGACAAAATTTTCCACTCTACTGTTAGCATCTAGTCATGCACGTACAAAGTTTACATAAAATAGAAACTACAAAACTACAGAAAAAAAATTTTTTCTTTGGGATTTACTTTGAAAATTCTTAGTTCGGAACTATTATTTCAGGTTTCAGCTTTCCTTTTTCATTCCAGAATTATCCAGTTCTATGTTTTTCTTTATTTCCGCTGACTGCTAATCTAATGAAAAAAGACATTGGAGAAAACTCACTGCACTTGCATGCTGCATGAAAATGTTCGTATAAGATTTTCCTTCCTGCTTGCGCAAAAAGGTGAATGAATCATGTTGATTTAATATAAACAAATGGGAGCACGGCATTAATCTCTTTTTAATGGAAATTACATTCATACAATATATTATCCTTAGAGCATGTAGGTACCATACACATATACGAGTGTGTAGAAATACACTATATTGAATTTTTAATGAAAATATGAATACAATATCTATTTCTGAATATTATCGATTTTTGTTTTAAGAAATAAAGAAAATTATCCAAATAATAAATAGAAAATATAATTGATTGCAGTGATTGATATAAATTTTGATTACAATTCTACATTAACGTAGACTGAAACTATATTTAAAAGCTCAAATTTTATAGAAGTACCTTTGACGGAGGCTACCTAGAGTACGACATCAAAATCGTACTCGGACAACAATATCGGTCAAGATGATATATTTGTAGATATAAGGAAAGCATTTGACTTGGTTAGCCACAAAATTCTTTTGGAAAACTTGGAGAAATCAGGTTTCAGAAGATTTATATAGTTGAGTCTTGCCTTCAAATAGGACGCAGTATGTGAAAGTTGGTAACACGGTTAGTACTTAAAAAAATAGTAACATTGGTGTTCCCCAAGGCACAGTCCTTGGTCCTATTTTATTTCTCATCTTCATAAACTCGCTGTTTTTGCTTCTATTCTTGGGGAAAATAAAAGCTTTAGCAGATGACCTTGCGATCGCTTACTGTTCTGGTAGCAAATTAAATCTTATTGCTGAGTTAAATCATGATGTCCACTTATTGGGATGTTGGTTCACCGAACATGAATTATTTGTAAGCATAAGTAATGTTCTTCAGTCTATCAGGAAATGCGGATCCAGATATACAGGGTGTCCTAAAAATTACCGTTAAACCGGAAACGGTTATCACAAAATTATAAAAAAAAATTTAAGTCACGTGGCATTTCTATCTATTTCACTCACACTAGTCGAAATGGCGTATTTATCCGTCTCAATCACGTCATTACTGTCTGTCTCGCTCACAATTGGTACCTACTCATTTTAACTTATTAAAAAGAATTAACAATGAATCGGGTTTCTTTAACAAAATATTTTTTTTGCCCTTAATTAAGCATTAGTCTAGCAAGTGTCATACCATTTTGGAATCCAGACTAAATACGCCAGTTACTTGCCAAAATGGCACAGTACATTTTTTTGTCAGTACAGTCAATTCAAATTGGGTGATTAATGATTTTCAGATACATGGATGGACAAAAAAGCAATATTTTAGTTAAAACCGATATAGTTATGTTTCAATTTTGGACCGTAATTTACATATTTTTTATAATTTTGTGATAGCCGACACGACTTGACCTATCACCCGTTTCCGGTTTGACGTTGATTTTTGGGACACCCTGTAGATGTAATGTTTCACTTGTTTGACTGTGAGAATCACTTTCTAATAAATAGTAAGTGCAGAATTCTTCAATAGGAACGCCGACTGCAATGCTAATTGTTTTAGAATTGAACGTGTCGACGAGTTTAAATACCCTGGTGTTACTATTGATAAAAACTTGAAGTGGTCCAAACACATTTCAAGTCTAAAACAAAATCTACTCTCAGCTACCTGCTGTTTCTACAGGCTGCAAAAATACTCTTCTTTAAATATGTTGAAAACAGTTTATTATGGTATTTTTAAATCGAAACTGCAGTACGGTCTTTGTTGTTGGGGCGGTGGTTACCTTAGCCAGTTGCAACATCTTTTTGTAATATGAAAATCCGCGATCAGAAAAGTTTGTAAGACTAATCGTTATGCTCACACAATGGAGCTGTTTTATTTAAAAATCTAGAAATCCCACCAATACGGCACTTATATTATTTCAAAGTCTTGAAAGAACTTTTTATTAGAAAAGGCTATTTGCAAAGCCCTATTTACAATGCCAGAAGCCTTCGAAGCAACTCCAGTTTCATTGTTACTGTTCCATCATTCCACACTACAAGCTTCAGAAACTCTTACTCTATCGTTTCATGTAAACTGTTTAATTCACTTCCAATTGAAATTCGTATCGTAAGAAATTTTTACTCATTCTTAAGAAAAACTAAACATTGGCTTCTTGGCTTCGATCTACAACAAATTGAAAACTTACTCCATTACATGATTTAGTTAAAATAATATAGAGTACAATATTAAAACAAAATGTTAATGGTTTATTAGATTGAAAAAATATCCTTTATTAAAATTAAACTTATTGAATTTCTTTTAATCATTTTTCTTTAATTTAGTTATCTTGAGTTGTTACTTATGTGTATATGCATATGAATATGTATATGATATTTTTAAATTTATATATTTTTTTTATGAAATAGTTTTTTTGTTTTTTGCTGCCTTAATCTGTAGTTTTCCATAGTCTTTATGAACGTTACTACCCTTCATTGAACACCCCACATAACGTAATTATATTTGAATTTAGTTGATCATCACTATCAACTCATTGTTAAAAGATGTCACTAGCTGTTCTTATTCTGTAGATTTAATATATGAATTGTGTAAAATATTTATTTAAGTGAGAATAAAGAAAAAATTTAAATTGAAAACCATAACGATGAGACTAGCAAGACTTGAAGCTGAATGAAACGTGGTTGTAAGAGGACAACATTCCTTCAACTTAGAGATCCCGCCAGGTTATTAATAGAAGGCAGACTTCCGAATATCTTAAACTTAATACTCGTAGTATGCAACTATCCTCCACAAGTGACAACATATGTCATGTTCAAATATCAATTTAACTTACCAAAGCTCTGTTTGTCTTTCAGTTGGAACCAGGGTGGTTACGTTTTCATTTAAATTATTAAATATTGCACATGCCACTCCCCGTAAGGTGCTCAGGATCTTCCTAAGCCTCACTGACATCCAAGACCGTAAGTTCCACGGTTGGCCTGGGCACCAACGGCAACGGTCATAACTTTGCCCGAATGCACTTGTCCGTCAGGGCCTGGAAAAACTCAGATAATTCGACCTCACAACCATTGGCTCCTCGGGACCGCAACATAGCATATAAGACACAAGTCTAAAACCTTGATGGACTCGATGAGTTGAAACCATTTGCTGCTTTTGTTAAGGACAGATAGACAATCCATGACCCATCTCTTCCAGAGAGTTTTACGCTTGACGAGTTCCCTGGCTGACAACTTGCCCCCTTCTGTACGCTTGCACCGGCAGGAGCCTATAAAATCGAGCATCCACGCAGCAGTTCTCCGGAGCTTCGAAAACTTCCCAAACCTTGAAACATTAATTAGTGGGATACTAATACCTGTGGCAACATAAAGTAATAGCCTCGGGCGTAGTTTCTCGGCACTTGTCTGGGAATTGATGTCATCCAGTTGAGTGGGATAAGTCTCTTTCAGCGACCCAAGAAAAGCAGGACAGGGTTTTGAACATAGGAGGATACCTTCCTCTTGTGGATTCATCCGTTGGATATAGCTTTGACGGGACTCAGCGCTATTAGTTGATATTGTTTGTGACGTTGTGACACCGAACGAAGCCAGCTGAGCACTGTCGGTTTACTCAAGGAAATCTGCACTTGAATAAAAAGGCCTCTTTTTTCTTGCTCTTGCGACATCCGTAAAGCTGTCGACGTAGTCATCGACATAGTGAGGGTCGATTATGGCTTTGACAGCCCTGGAATGGGCGTTTGGGAATCGCCTGGTAGTAAGACTCTTTACGAAATTAGCTGATCATGGCGAACAGCTGGCTCCAAAGATCATCGATTTCATCACATATACATCGATTTCATCACATATATGCACATCGATTATCATCTTGCCGATGAAAGCGCTGCGAGTCACCATTATACGGTTGGATATAATAGACCTACATTTCACGAATGTCGCCGGACACAGCCAGGGGTCTCAGCCGGAAATTGAACAAGATCGTCGGTAGCGGTTTAAGATCATCAGGACCCTACAGGAGGAGCGAGTTTAAGGAAACCACTTCCATCTCTGCAAAAAGGCTAGGCGAACGTTGGGTGGTTTATTGGGGTTACGCACTCCGAAGTGCGTCCGATACCAGGCTCGTGACGCCTTCACATTCGCCTCAGCTTTCATAAGCTTCCTGGCGTACGTTTTTGCAACATAGCTGCTGATGATATTTTTTTACAAGCTGGCGATTTCCGGATCCCTTGACATCTTGTTTTCTAAACCCTTCTCTTCGCTATATTGTAGCTTTCCAGGATATCGCTATCCTCCTTTTTCCAAAGTGGACCCGAGTTGACCCGAGTTGACCCGAAAAATTCTCCAGACTGAAGAAGTCCTGAATGACTTTGTTGCGATGGTCATCCGGTTTTGCCCTCCTTTGGTTGCTGTGCATAATGAATTCGTCATTGGGTTGTGTTTCTGCTTCAGTTTACGTCCTTCTGTACGCAGCCCATCCCAGTCTTGTGTCTGCTACGATCGGTCCGATTTCTTCTGATTCGAAAGTATGGAAAAGTGCACCCAGCTATCTGCCGCTTAGGCGTTTACGTACTCGGTAGATGTAGGGGAGTCTAAATAGCGACACTATCTTTCCCATTCAGCGACGATACTAATGAGTCGGCAAGTTCAATTCATTGACTATTTGCATACCTTGCCAAACCATTGCAACCTCAAGCCTTTCCCACGTACTCTCAGCCACAAGGGTTTTGCAATATCTTAGCTCAGGATCATCATGGAGTAACCCTCGTCAAGGAGGGCACATACCCTAATAACATTGTTATTGGCAATAAGTCATACTTGTAATACGCGAAACAGGACTCTTGGGTCAGCATCAACGTTGCAACTTGAGAACCGGTCTGACAACTCCTTTGTCCGTGCTGTTATCCACCGACCCCGACGTTGTCCGTTGTTCTTCGTAAAGTGATAAATGATGAATTTTCGAATAGCCATTAACTTCGCATACCTTCCGAGATTTGCACGCTCTAGTGTTGTGTCCGAACTTAAGCCATCAAGAACAAAGTCAATTTCTATTCACAAAGTCCCATCTTCTTACAACATCCTGCATGGAACGCTAGTACGTGTTGTCTCCCTTTACAATGGCGGCATTTGTTACTGACAGTGACAGCCAGAGAGTCCTGTTCCGTAGCATGAGAAACATTCCTTATCCTTGGCTTCAACTCTTTTGTTGGGGGTGCAGCGTTGAAGCAGTCGGAGTGACTAAACGCACTAGTCGGGCGATCTCAGTCACCCATTCTGCAATATGTTTCACAGTCAGGTACGGTTGAATGCTCAAACTACGTTGTGCCCATTTCAGGTGCTTATTACTTTAATGTTGGTGCAGACCTCTTTCTTGTTGTTGATGAAAGATTTTGCAACCTTGTTGCGAAGGGTATCAAGGGTATTTCCAGTTTTCCTTCGACGATCTGCAACAATTCTTTCACTTTTTGTTACTGGCTTCTCAACAAACAGTCTGGCGTCCGAAGGGAGACTCCAACGGCCACGACCTGTTCGATATTGTCGGTGTGAATGAGTAGCAACTCCACCACTTCTCGCGCTTCTCCTACGAAGGTTGTTTTGGATTATTGAATATGCGAAGCTCGCTGATGACTCGCGATACGCGCGGGTGAACAGTGACCATTCTTCTGGCCTACCAGTAAACTCTGGTAAGTCTTATAGCTTTCGTATATCCTCAAAAGTACCCGAATGATTTGGCGGATGAGTTGATGACAGGAACGGCGGAAAAACAAACAGTTGGTTTTGAATCAGTGGTGTTAAAAACTCCTGGCGCCAATTGGCGTTGTCGTCATATAACCTGTCAGCAATATCTGCGATAGCTGCCGTGGCAGGGACTCCAAGGCGTTGGCATAGATGGCATTTGATATTCTATTTAAATACCCCAAGGAACTCCTGGCGAAGGGATTTGAAGTTGGCGAGTTGGCTATTGCTGCAACGATGGTAGATTGATTCCTGAAGTTGTTGGTGCGGGCTTATTCTGTTCCAACATTAGCTCTCTCAACGGCGGAGGCATTGGAAGTTTCTACTTCCAGTTGGGATCGCAATTAACTTCGATGTCTTCGATGGCGGCATGTGCCTAAATCCCATCACTATAGTTTTCTTCACGTCATCCCCGGAATCGCTCTCAGACTGTTCTGAGGAAGTTTGGAGTTTTGACTGCGATGCTCTCGGTAAGCGAAAATATTTCTTCACTTTCTTGTCGAACATGCGTTTTGTTGTAGGCAGTGATTTATAAATATTGGCGGCGAATTTTGCTGTGGCAAAATATCTATTCCTGGCGGCAGACGATTCCTTCCATCCTTACCTTGGTACCACGTGCGGCGGTAAGCAGTTGAGTACAAGATTGAGAAAAAAAGGAATAAAAAATTTGTTGTCTCATCTAGTCGGTGCACGCCCCTATTTTAAGATTTTAACGGGTAGAATTTATTCTTTGAAAACAGCTATTGCAATTCATATACTGGTATATATTTTACAAAATACTTACTATTTTTGTACGTTCTAGATTCCAACTCAAAGGCAAATGTCCCTTTTTTTCATTTTCGCTCACTTCATTTTTCGTGACATTTGTCAATTTGACTTTCCAAAGCTCTGTTTTCCTTTGGGTGGTTACATTTTCAGTTAATTTTAAATATTTCATACCCTGATCAACAAAGGAATAGACTTTCCAAAGCGATAGAAGAATTTGGCATAATTTAAATTTAAATTAAATTAATTACAAATGTTTGTACGTAAGATTTACATATTTTATAGTAATTAGAAACTTAGCTAGATTGTTTATAATGCAAGCGTTTTTGGACTGTTGAAACAAGTTATACTTTTTGTGAAGTTTATAAATTTATTACTTTTGCTTTCTGGATACTTTATAAGTAGTCTGCACGGCAGGCGGGTAAAAACCAAAAAGGCGGATACGAAGGAAAAGAAGATGGGAGATCGTTGCCTTGAACCTCAATCCTATCTAATATAGGACATTTATTCTATTACAATATAATTTTGGAACAACTTATAAGATAATTGTGTTCAAATTAACAATTAAAAAAAATAGAAGCGATCTACAAAGTAGGCTAAGCATCCTTCCCACCTCGAAGGGATGAAGCACTTTCAACGACCAGTGGTAGCCTTCTGATCTTATAAACCGCTCTCTGAATCGTCCCGTTGCTTATCTTCAGAGTTACAACTCCAACAATGCCGTCTTTGCCAGGATGAAGAATAATGATTCGCCCAAGTTTCCACTTCATATGAGGAAGATTTTCGTCATGAATCAGTGCAATACCGCCGATTTGTAAAAGATTGTTAGGGTTTGTCTACTTCGTCCGCTGCTGTAAAGACTGAAAGACTCCTTGGACCAGCGGTCCCAAAAATGCTGCATATGCCATCGTAATTGCTGCCATCGGTCTAATCGGCTTACGTTCTTGACATCTCTTAAATTCGGCACAACTATTGCCGCCAGTGGTGTTCTGGAAAATTATTAGGATTATGTTTCAAAGGACAAATAGGACGCGAGTATAAAATTGCCTCGAATTATAATTGTATTTAGGGATGTTAACTATGTTTAATTTAGTGTACGCTTTAAATGAGACTTGTCAGATTTTTCAGCAGACACCCGCAACAAACCTTCTTAGAGCGGCTATAAATGCAGCGGTTGCAAGATCTTCTACAAGCTGCATGTGGACCGCTTTTATTGTGAAGCAGATGAAAAGAGAAATATATACTTTGACTGACCTTGAAACAGCGCACGCAAGTCCTATATATCCTGCCATCAACAGCTCTACCGTGAATGATCCAAAACTTTTGACGAACCGTACTTAAAATTGCTTGCGTCCCAGCGTGAAAATGTTTTTCATGGAAGTGCCGTAAGACTAAGTCAGTGAAAAAGTATCTTTTGGGTAACAGGGTGGGATGCTTAGCATCAAGATCTAGGGTTGTGTCCACCAACTCGAATCAGTCACTCCGAGTCAATAAACGGGCACAGAGATTATATATATATGACTTCGTGGACTCAGCGCCTTCCCTTTCATGAGTAATTCTAATTCCTGCTGAAGTGATATCCGTTGAAAAATTATTGTTATCACGTTTTCTGATTGTACTAATTCATTTGGAGTAATTAATATTCCACATGTTTTTGAGACTTCTAATTCCCTCGCAAGACAGTTGTTTTTGAATCTAGTTATATATGAAACAATCCGAATGAGGCTATCAGAGTTCAAATCGCTTTAATTTTGATTCGTTGCTCTTATTTCAGTAGGCCAGTTTTCAGTAAGACTTCGCAAAAACCTTGGGCTGTCATACCACAGTAGTACCGATTCAATAAGAACCTTTGGATATTCCCCACGCGAGATTACCTCGGCAGGACTGTGGTTAGGAGATGACTTTCCAATACCAAAGCGGAAAGTGCCAGAAACTACCCATCCTAGTAGTGTATTCTGTATTATTGGAAGAGTGTCCGATAACTTGATTTGTCCAACGCATAGGATGGTAAAGAATAATTCAGATCTATTTTTTGTGGACTATTGAAGAGAGGATCAGACAGCTATTGTAGAAGTTCTTTGGATTTTCCAATTTCCAATGTCAATTTTCTCATGTGGTAAAAATTCAGTAATGCCAGAAATAATGTTAGCTTCAATCGAAGCAGAAAAGTCATTGAACTGTGAAATTATAATAAGCGACTTTTGAGTACTGATTGGAGTCGTTGAGTTTCCAATTCCAGGAAGACGAGATGATCTAGACTCCCGACTAAGCCCCAATGAGGGAACAAATCTCTACGTTAATTTGCAAGGAACTTGAACCTTGTGTATGTTGAGAACATATACCACACCGGTGGCCAATACGGTGTATTTATTATTGGAATATGCTTCTGAAGCTTGTAGAACATGTGAAGACATGTTTACGGTGCTGACATTGGAAGCATTGTTATCTTGACCTAACACAACATTATTATGATTTACGAAATTTACTGCTACAGTAATAGCTCTATAATCGTGCAAAAGGCTGTCGTGTTTTTGCCAACAAATGCGACATGAAGTAACTGACAAACATTGGGGTAATTCATGCTTTTCGTACGTTATGCTAGTTCGTTTTATTTATTCCCACTCCTAATATCTACGTCTGTCAAAATTGACAGTAATCGCTATTGAATGTTTTATCGACCCCAAATCCAAATTCCAATTCTTGTTCAGAAAAACCAAGTTTTTCAACTTCACGTTGTCTAAAAACAGTAAAAGGTAATTATCGACAGCTGCTACTTCGAAGTAAATAAATACTGTATTTTAAGAATATTCCTTGAAGAGCACATTATCTTCGCATTTGACACTTTAGTTATTGGCATAATCTGTATAACTGGAAGTAGCTTGTTCGGAATTAAAAAGGCAGGAAAACTGATGTGTTTATAATTAACGTGTTTCATCGCCTTATCATCGATAAGCTGTAATATTGTGTTGGCAAGAAGGTAATTTCGGTTGCGTTATGTTTGTTGATTCTCGCTTTTATCAATGTTAAGATTTTTTTTGGTTGACGTTTGATAGCTGCTACTTTAAACTCACTTAAGAAGCAAATTGAATTTTATTTTGTTTACACCTGTTAACACAATATCAATCTTAACCTGGAGTGCGAAAACCAACATTTTCGTCATATTTTTTCAAAATTCATTTACGAGTAACACAACGAATCAAACCTTGGCTTGGAGGCGGTGTCAGATACACAATACAGCCCCGACCTAAAACTATCAGATTTCCATTTGCTTACAGTTTGCAAGATTGTAAAATTTTCAGCAATGATGATGACCTGAAATCAGATATGCTCCGGTGTGGAGCGGAATCATGAAGTTGTCAGAAAGATGACAGAAAGTAATCAAATAAAATCGAAAATCGACTTTTTTTTTGTGGTCAGGAATGGTTTCCGCCATCTGAGCCAGGTATGTAATGTAGTCATGTCCCCACAACCAATGTAGGAGGCGGCGCTGATGTCCTTTTCGAGGACTTACTGTGCAAGGGTGACACGAGTGGTTTTAAGGACCCTACGTTAGGTCTGTCTTCCTCTATGGTGAGAGTTTCCATTGACAGTTGGTTCTCATATGAGCATGAGACAAAACGTATGCTTCCCGACGTCTCTATGAAGTTAGCGACTTTCGTGTTATTCTGCAGCAGGAAATTCTGAAGGCTACTTACTGGCGTCGTGACGGGGCACCACTCCTTTCCTAAGCAATTAAGTGTGCTCGGCATAAAACAACATCCTGTGACGCTTGTAGTGAAAGTAATGACGAGGCGAAGCACTACCCCTGTGAAAGTATCAGGCTGCAGGTACTCTGACTTGGTAGGTGCTAGTAGCATAGCCACTGAATCAGTGGATCAAGCGTTCACACCGAACATCGACCAGGTTTTGTTTGACAGTTGTATCAGCTGTGAAAATGTTGTGTAGGCAAGCATTTTTAATTCGATTTTTGTTCTTACGTATTTTCTTCTCCTCTATACTCTGTTGGAAACAAAATCATTGTATTTGATATTAAATTATTTATTGATAAAAGCATAGAAAACTTTATTTTTCCAAATTTGAAGTTTTCTAATTTGTTTTGAGAACTAAGTACTCTATCAACTGTTTTGCTGATATGCTGACTGTTCAACAACCTTACAATTACGGTAGGTTTAATCAGAAACTTCTTTTACTAAGGAGTTTCACAAACTAAAATATGGTATATTGTATAATATATGCAATAGTTTTCGATGCGGGGTATTTAATAAAATAATAATAATTATGTTGGTTCAATGATACGAGCCTTAAACGTTTTAATACTAAACTAATTCATTGAAGAAATCAAGAGTTTTTTTAAATAACTGCTATTGCTGATGATCCTAAAAGATGGTGTACAAATACAGATCAATTGACAAGATTATCTGTGTAAGTACAATGAATAAAATTGTATTTTAGAAAGTATTTATTTATCTTATCATTAAGGAACCGACATACGAGTACACGAGAATGACAAATGTACAGAGTAAATAAGGAAAAAATATGTATAGGTATAAACCAGAATGAGATTATTTTATTCGTATTTAAATGATAAATCTAGAGCTAATGACACGATTGTTAAGGCTTTGAATATGGTAATATTTTTTTATGATCGTTCCTCAAAGTTTAAGATTGACTAAAAATTTGTTAACTAAGTAGTCAACGATTTCAACTTTGTTGTAATATTGTTTTAATAGATGATATTGAAAAATGTTATTGGTCTTGTTTTGTTTCAGTTGATAAGAACTGTAGAGGAGAAAGTTATGAACAACTACCGCAAAATATTCTCGCAAATTTTATTAATTAGGAAATACACGGACAGCGTGTTTAAAAACTGTGGTTTACAAAAAAACTTAATTATGTTATTACTCGTATAACGGATCTTTCAAAAGTCGTACACATTGTACAATAGAATTAACACAAGAATTGAAGGAACAGATCATAATCAACGATGAACTTTCGTCAATTGGTTGTTAGAACATGATGCTGGTTTTTCACGCACTGGTGGAATCATTAGTCCATTTTTCTTCGAAGATGCAAAGAAAATAGCTGTTACTGTCAATTGAGAGCGCTATAGACAACTGATTGAAGATTTTTTGTGACACCAAATTGATGAAATAGACACGAACGATCCAATTGGATAGACCTACGAGTCACACAACACGTGTGAACATTGAGCTCTTGCGGTTTCAGTTTCCAGGTCGATTAATTTCCTAAAAACTTATCATGTCCTCAGGCATTTTAATTGTAGTAATACCTACTGGAGTGTTTTTTAAGAAAAAAATCTGTGTGGATAAGCCAACAACAATTGCACAACTGCAAAACAACATTCGGACTGAAATTGATGAACTTAATGGGGTAATGTGCGAGCGAGTCCTTAAAAATGTTGATGTTCGTATGATGTTCGTGGTGGACATTTAAATGGTGTTATATTTCACACGTAATTGTTCTGAGCCATATTTTTATAAAAATTGAAACACCAGAAAAAATCTGAATGTATACATGTTTTATTTAAAGAAAACAAAAAACATCTAGGCGCGGCTTTTGAAAGACCCTTTACATTATTTGCTTAACAAAAGACCACTCTAAGTATATTCTATTTATGTATTTAATTTTGTATTGTTTTCGATTATCCCTTTTATTTTACAATACATTGTTCTTTGTATGGTAAAACTGCAGACGCGTGTTTTTTTTAAAAAAAAGTAGAGCCCGTTTGATAAATCTATAATATCAAAATAACCGATTTAAAATTAGGATTTTACTTTTAACCACCTTAATATAGACGACAATAAAATATCGGTGTTGATCAGTTTATACATTAAAAGAAATTAGAAGAAAAGCCAATGTGATTTGATGATTAATATCTCTACTCTTGACATTAAAACTTAAATTTTAATTACTTTTGCCTTATTCAAAGCCATTTTAAGCAAGAATTATTGAAACAATAAATTTATATTTAGTGTCACCACATACATAAAGATAGAGAAATTTATTAACAATTTTATAGAATATAAAACAAAATAATTCTTTCATTACTTCAAAGGACAAGAAACGATTCAATATTTTTCTCCATTTCAGGTGAAGGATGCTTAACATTCGGTTATCATATGAATACAAAACGGTGAGCCTACCTTTTTGGAAAGCTATTATACGTATGTACTCGCATGATATGATAACATAAATTTAATTTATCTAAAAGAAATCATTTCTTAAAATTGATGGGCAGTACTCAGGTATACATAAGCATCCCAGCATAAAATCCAGTGCTTGGCAACATCGGTAATTACTTTCAACTTGTGCGCAGTCGTTGATTCGAGCTTTCCTGACGTGTTGCTTTTACCCTTGCCTTGCAGAATATCCATTGGGAATGGGACGTTAACAATTTTTCCAGACCCAGGTTCATTCAGGGTTGCAAGGAGCTGTTAATCTACACCTTAATCCTTCCAACTTGAGGATGTTTTCTTCTGAATCCCGGCAGGTGGATATCCACTTCTAATATTCAGTTTAAGACAATGCTGTTGATTCGGATACGTTCGTTCTGGTGCGCTTTCCATCTAAATAAATATTAATGAGTATGATTCTTGAGTGCTCCTTTCCTTTTTGCGCGGACTGGTTCGGGGTTTGGACCTTTTTCGCCATCCCTCTTCTTTCATTCCCTTTTTTCATTATTCGTGGGATTTTCACAGATTGAAGAGATTTATTTCAATGTGTTGCCTCTTCCTTCGCTGCTGAATAAATTGTGCGTCCATTGTGGCCAAAGATGATGGGATGTTTGTTATGGAAGTGCACACACAAATTAGAATTGTGTTGAGTAGGCAGCATATAAAATTTTTTTTGTGACTGATATATTTTTCGGAGGAAATATTAATAAGGGTTAGTTCTAATTTCGGAACGATTACGTAAAGAATTTACGATTTCTAATCGTAGCGAATAGCAATAAATCTAAGTACTCATTTGTTTAACTAATAAACTTATGATTCTGGATGAGATAGTAACATACTTCATTCTATATCGAACTAGAGCTCATACAAATATAGCAGAATTTGCTAAATAAATAAATAAAGTGAAACGCAATAAATTTCCTATTAAGTTGTCAATTAGTCGTTAAGTAATGCATTTGCTTTGTCGACTAAACGCAACCTAAGAACATACATACCATATAACTGCAATACAAGTGCATTCGCGATTATCGCAATTAATTAAAACGAGGGTAGTTGCAATGACCGAGTAAATTTTTTTTAGGCTCAATTCGAGATGAAAAGCGAAAAGCTTACATATGTATGTATATAATGTAAGAAATTTTTATTCAATCTACTATAATTCTAATAATAAAGAAAACAAAAGGAAGTTAAGTCATTTAGATATAGATACATACATATATATAGTTCTCTCTACATTATTTTCTTTTGAAAAAATTTGACATTTTTGCTTGGATTTTTTTAAAATCGCCATTTCTCGCAGTTTTTGAAGACTTAAAATTTGTTCTATGGGGGCTGTGTTGAAAGCTTGTATTACAGTCTCAGCCTTTATTTTGGAAGCAGGAATCTCAACCTCGGACCCACTTTCACTGGATCTTTCAACTGATTCATTTTCTTCATAGTTTTCCTTATTGTTATAAATGGTTTCGCTGCCGGAAATATCACTGACGAGAGTTGATATGGATTCTACGACCGCGTGTTCACTGATAATTTGAGCTCTAACTGTGCTCAAAGCTAGCTTATCTTGTATCTTCCCAATCACTATGAAAAGCCATCAACACATTCTAGCATTTTTTGACTGAATCTGCCTGCAATCCATCCCATGCGTTAGATAGAAGGAAAATTGTATTTCAAATTGAATGCTTTAATTTTTATTTCAAGGTCTGATCCTTCACATCCAACTAACAACGCCAATAGACTTTTTTGTAGTGCAACTGTCCAATTTATAAGGTTCTGGTCCATTGGCTGAAGGATAGCAGTGCAATTTGCAGTCAGCACTTTTTAACTCGACATCTTTTAGGTGACAAAGTACATTCATACAACTTCATTACCATCAGTCAAAAGCACTCAAAAGTAGCGGTAAAATAACTGTCTAGACAAGAGGAAAACTCAAAACACAAATATAGCCAAGAACCAGAGTAAATAAAGATATATGGTATAAAAACAAAAGTTGCAGTTATCGAGTTAAAATTATTTGAAAAGTTGCGATTACTGCGTCAACAATGGTGTAAATTCAGCTGTTGCAAAAATCGAGGAGTTACGTGAATCGAGAGTTGCGTTAATTAAAAACGTACTGTAGTCGATTAAGCTGTTAATAAAAATTATTGCCATCGGCCTTTTTTCTTCGCAGCCAAGGGAACTAATTCATAAGTTGAACACATCAATTATCTTTTTGTGATAATAAGAAGTGTGGCCTTCATAAAGTTGTTCTACTTCAACAACTTCAATACATTCAGCACATCCTTATACTATAGTTGATGGTGTAGGTGGCGACAAATAGAAACAAGCTTTCTTACTGCTCTTCAATCGAAACAGGACCAATCGTCATTCGAAACGATCTAAGATCTAAAATTATCCGCCGTAGGGAATGACTTGTACTTCTTGACCAGGCGTTCTTAGGCAATTGTAATTCTTCGTTTAATTTCTGATGAGGTGTCATAATCAAAGCTGGTATTGGATAACTCGTATAAAAAATATTTAACTACCTCAAAGTATAATAATAGCTGTGTGTTATGACATATTGACGATGTTGTGCGTCTTTTCTTTTTGACAGTTCAGGCTTAATAGCTTGCTGCGTTCTGTCAATTATAATATATTAATATCATCAGTGTATGTAAGTAGCTGTGTTTCTGGTGTTGGCTTGCGATTTTCGCACGCATATTATGTATGTATATTCCTGACCTATGAAAATACCCGAAAGGCTTCTGACTTTTATTAAAGAGTTAAAGATTAATGCTAGGATTTGATAGGATGTTGTAACAAACAAAACAATTGTCATACCCCCGCTGTTTTACTGTACTTATACATATATTAATTACAAATTTACGAGTATAGCTAACTTATTACAAAGTTCTGGCATGAAAAATATCAGTGTTCAAAATTTTTTTTTTAGCTGTTTTGGTTTTAATTTATTATCATGCCCCAGCCATATTTGTCGAAATGCATACCTTATTCACGGAAAGCTCTCAAGTCACTTTGGGAGCACCTGTGTCACCTTAACATTTGCATATTAAAATAAGAAAAATATTACACACATCAAAATTTCTCTACTGCAGACTCAAAATGGAAAGGCCGAATCCTTTTATCTTCTCATAACACTATCACAAAATTAGTTTGTTTTTGTATTGTATATTATTTATAAATATCCTTTTATCGAATTTAATTTGGATTTTTCATTAGTATCATAATACTGTTAGGTATAGTTTCAGTAAATTCGAAGAGAAAAAAAATCTATAAGCCAGCTAGAAGGACCTATCTCAAACAAATAAAAACACATTGCGCCAGGATTTGAAATATTACAATAAGCTCTTGAGTGAAGATTTATGCCAGAACCACGTGCAATTTTGTTTTTGTAAGGTAAAGTGGTTCGAGTGGCCGTCTAGGGTTCATTGCAAGCAAAGTATTTTCTTTCTAGAAATCAATATACATACTTGTGTTCGGTCTTTCAAATTTGGACACTTTTATTATGTATTTGAGTGGGGATGGAGTTTGTTTTTTTACGCAGCTTGCGTTTTGCGTTTCTTTTATAATAATTTTTTAAATCAATCACAATTTTGTAATTTATATTTTATATGGTCTTTAATATTTCTTCTTATTCTTCTTTTGTGAACTGTTGAAATAAGTAACAAGTATAATTACTGTTAATGTTACATATTCATATATATATTACGTATTACTCCCACATATCTGAGTTGCCACTAC
Source organism: Volucella zonaria (assembly GCA_963966105.1). NCBI lineage: Eukaryota > Metazoa > Arthropoda > Insecta > Diptera > Syrphidae > Volucella > Volucella zonaria. Next base: position 39,745,860 of record OZ014532.1, on the reverse strand, counting down.
TGCGTCCATTTAGGCAAAAGTGCTTGCAGGTGGGTCTATAACGCAAAAATCTTTAAATTTGCTGCATTAATATTTGAATCGATAGTTTTGCTTGTAGAGCCAACCAAAGTTGACTAATTTTTTAGGTCACCCAAAAATAGATTTTTTTTATTTTTTTTATTTTAGGTACACCTAAATAAAGTCCCGGTATTGTTTAATAAATAGCATATTTCCTACCAAACCTAAACCGCCACTGACCCACAAACATATTGAAAAGAGGCTAAGTTGCGCTACGCAAAATTTAGACGGGGATTGGAGCAACACATATTTACGGTAGAACCTTTTTTTTTTATTTATTATTAATGGAAGAAAGCCTGAACAAGAGAAGATGAAAAGTTTCTCTACAACAACCAGCAGAAGTTCATATTTATGGATGCTTCTCGGCCAAAGAATTCGGTAAGTTAATAGTATTCACGCAAAACCTCGATACAAAATTCATGGTAAAATTATACCTGAAGGGTTTGGTAAAGTCTGCCGAATTCCTGTATGGACCAAACACTTACGACTGGATTTTGCAAGAGGATAACCTTCGAAAACATCGGAGTTGCCTGTGAAAATTCCAGTAGACGATGCCAAGCAATTATAAATAATAATGATGATTAGTCTCCATACTAATATAATCGCGCAATTCGTTTTGATACATATTTTAGTAAAAAGAATATGAATTAATAAAATTCTGGCATTTTTCATTGGTTTTATAGACGCACGTTTTTGTTGAATACTCTGTAAAACTCACGCAAACACATTTCTTGTGTTATTTCGGGAATTTATTTTCAAAGGTTACCCTTAAGTATCAGTGTTTTAGTTGGTTTATTTGTATATATAGGACCCCTATAGGACGAAATTGGGTGACGTCAAATCAGGAAATTGTGGGGACAGTTAATATAATCACTTTTTGACATTATTCGGAAAGGATAGACTTCTCGCAAGATTTTATCGTATCACGAGCCATGTTGGCACAACAGAACACAACACTAACAGAATTGCCTCTAGCATGCACAAATAAATATGGCCCAATGACTCCGGCGACCTAAATGTCCTTCGACAAGGGTGTAATAATCGTTTGTGTATTGGTTAAGAATTTTCAATGAGGAAAACCGAAGCACTCCAATCTCGACGCAGTTTATAAACATTTCCCTGTAGGTGTTGTGCTAGTTGAATTTTTATCCGCCAATGAATGGTGGCTGAACGTTCACAAATGCCTCATTCCATCAATATTTGCCGGCATATGTTAGCTATGTTGTCACCCAGACTTTGAAAAATAATTTTGCAAACCAAAAACAGACAAAAGCATGTACCTTGCGTACATTTCAGTATAATTTGTTCAAATACGTTTTAAGCTTTTGATAAGGGATCTACTTGGTTAAGATCGACCCAAAGTACGAGTATGTACTATGATTTTAAATATTTTAATTTTATGCTCATGTTACACTATCTCATCGCTGGCGTTTTTAATGGCTTCTTGCATTCATGTCTTCGGCACTTAATGCAACTTGCATAGAACTTGTCGATGATTCATGAGATATGTATGTGTATTTACTGGTGGTTTCTTGCAATTGTGCGATCAATTTTTGTAACGTAACGTGAAAAGTTTTGGTGTGTCATTTACTTGCAATGTAGTTTCAGCAGTGCGGTTAGTGTTGAAAGGAATACGCAGCTCAGTAGCATGCGTGCTAACTAGTGCTGCTATGATTGCAATTATTTTGACATTATTGATTATAGTACTACTGATTACATCGAATATTAACGTTTGAAAGGAAATACTTACGAATTTTATCTTTGATGATGCTTAGTGAAAGCCTGACTCCAGGTGCCTGCTTCTATGAGTATGTTTCTCTGTAGATGAACCGAGAGAACTGTATTGGTCTTCATCCCTCATGTCCGATGAGTGCCACCGATTATTTAGCTTTACCATACAAGACGAACCAAATAATCTGATTGTGTTGGTGCAGAGTAGAAGAAGTGAGAGCATGATAAGTGTTCCAGTTACATATGTACGTCCCTTCAACTCTGTTTAATTGTATTTTTAGTATGAACACCCTTGAAATGCTTTCACACAGTGCGGGCATATTGCTGATCTTGAATGCCTTACTTCGGGCCCTGATGTACCTTTTTCCTTTCATTTGAATAATTATGGATTTTAAACGGCATAAAACTGTTTACTTACAAAGCTTTCTACCTCCGTCTTGGTGTGAGATTTTTTACACGCAACACAAAAATCACTTTGTATTATTTGTAGCCAATAGACTTTGCAATCGTTTGCAGTAACTTGTGGAAGGTTACCTAGGTTGACTTCCTCTTAAGAATGCCAATTAAGATTTATAAAGTTAAGTATTTTCTAGATGAACGCATTCAGAAACCAGAGAAGGAATTTTTCTCACTTTTAGAATAAATACTAGAACTACTTCTCACGTCTGTCTGGGACATATTAGAGTAGCTTTGGAAAACAACTTTTGGGAAAAATGTTAAAATTCCATTAATGCTTTTTATCGTACAGAAACATTTTGTGAAAGCTTTAGAAATATATTCACGGTTACCGCCGACTTAAAAGTAACAATCCTTACAACCGGTTGTTATTCAGATCCTAATTCGATTCTCCTGTAAAATCTAATAGTTTTCACCATCAACCGAGAAGAATCCATTATGATCTGCTGAGAATATGCTCTTTGGTGGTTGCCAGATTGTTGAAGTTTTTTCACAGGCTTGCTTCGCTTTATTATTTATTTTTGGGTGGTTTTGTAGGTTATCGGTTCCTAACTCGTGCTCGCTTATAGCTTCTTCGTGATTTGATGTACTAGCTTTTCAAGACAGCACCCGAATATTTCGTTTTTCTGTAAATATTTTTGATTTTATTAAATGTAAATTGTTGGCGTGCCAATAGATGATATTCGGCACGACCTACCCGTACTAGGTGATATAATCCATTTCAAATCACCGTGCAAATGGAAAACTGCCCAAAGAGGGCCTGGAAGTGCATGCTACTCATCTGCTCACTGGAAAATGATATTTACGAAAGGGCTGAACTTTTTCCACTTCATTTCAGATTTAACTTATTTGCATCATAAGCAAACTCAAATTCATATGTTGGTAGGAATGTACATACTTATAATATACATACTTATACACATTATATATAGTCGACCTTGTCTGGCATCGAAGGGGACCATTGCCTATCAGATCTATGGAACTCCGAATACAAGTTCAAGTGGCAGTAGAATTTTTAAGTACAAGAACTCATTCGGTCCCTATCATTTTAACTGATTTAATTTCAGTTTAATCGAATTAGAGCCTTTACACTTTTCCCTTAATCTTCGTTACTGGAAATTATATATTGAGTTCCATTAACATGGACATGTGGACATGGACAAAATTTATAATCCATGGTAATCCATTGGAAGCATACACAGCGTAAGTTTAATTATTTTAACTGTCATTCTATGTCACGCCAAAAAAAAAATACTTATAAATACGAGAGTTGTTCGTCCTTCTAATATATATAAAGTCAGTTTCAGCACTCCGAATGTTTCCTTAAGTAAAATTTCAAACTTGTTGAATTTTCAAATAGTCCCAAACCGATAGGTACACATTCAACTTCCTATGTTATGGGAATAAAAATAATAAAAGCCAAAGTGAGATGAAAAAGTCACCACAATAAGTAGCTTTCAACGTATCAGCACAAAAAAAAATATTTCCGAACACTCGTGCTAAATACATTCAAACATATGTCCCCACATGTATGTATGTGTATGAGCAAAGTTCTTCAAACCTTTTAAAAGTTCAGCACAGCCCAAGGGCTAAGATAAGAATACCTTTCTTTTCGCTGGCAGCGCTTCCCTAGTTGCCACGCTTTTTATAACCTTAAATGCATTTATATGCGTTTGTTTGTATATTTTCAGGAGGTCAAAAGCGAAAAGTCATGAAGTCTTGGTTTTTTTTTTAATTTTTCTTTTTCTATTATAGGTTTATGCACATATATATGTACATATTATAAATATCCTCCTTTGTTAAATATGGTTCTCAAAACGGATTTAAGGCGTCCATAGCACGGTAAAATTTAAATAAATTCATTCATTAGTTCTTTTTTTTTGTAGTGTCCTGCCCTAGTTTTTTGCTTGTCTCATTCAGTCCTTTTCTTTGCTGTATCCAACTGTGCTTGACCTTTTATCCATTTACGGTAGAAACGAGTTTTCGCGTTTTTGTTTTCTTTCGCAGGGAGACTGGGAGAAAGTAAAACAAAGAAAGGATACGGTTTACACAGGACATGCTTTTTTCATTTACATAGACTTAGTAAAAGTTGCCGGCGTTTTATTTCTTTTTCTATATGAAGATTGTATACAAGAAATACATGACATTATTTTAGGATTTGCAGTTTTAAAAGTCAAGCAACAGAAAACTAAATGAAAAATATTGTGGTTTTCTCAACATACAAATATATATAAAAACGTATGTTTGATGTGGAGCAGCCGTATCATTTTTTTTAGAGACGAACCGCGGTTTCCTTACCTTTTAAATCTGAATAATAACAATAAGGCTGTGTTTATTGCTTTTTCTTCTACGCATACTTCCATTTGAAAATGCATTTCCCAAGAACTTCTAATTAGGTACTTTTTAATTTTGTGCATGTAGAAATATGTTATATGTTCAAAAAAACTAATCCTTGTCATATCGTAACTGGGCGTTAGGCCCTAGTTCAGTTCGTCGCAACTGCCCAAGAGATTGCAGGATTCAATTCAAAGTACAACCCTGAAAAAACACGACGTAACGTAGTTCAAGCGGCATTGAGCTGCAAATACGGTATAGGGATTCGTCAGCAAAAATGAGGCAAAATTGAGAAACGCAAACTACGGCTCTTCTTAGTTTAGCACACCCTCAGTGCCAAACTGTATGGGTGTCGGGCAAGCAACGTCGAACTGACGAACTGTGAGACGCAGCCTCGATGCGTGAAGTGTGGAAACAACCACAAATCGGAGAAAAGCCATCTCTAGTGTGCCTTACGCAAGAGTTAGGTAAAAATACACTAATCCAGCAAATCCAAGCTAGGCAGCAAAAGGTGGGAGCTAGATGTCCACTCACCAGCTATCATTCCCCAAAATACTCAAGCCCAAATGGCGGCTAGTGGGGGGAGAATGGTACAACAAGCTAAGGTTGTTTCTCAGACCTCAGAGCCTAGTGTACCGAAAACTGCACATAACATGCACTTTGCTCTCCATTCAGAGGCAGGTATCTCAGTTACAACGTCAGATATAAGCACTTCAATCGGACCTAACATATCTCATGGATGTAATGTATGGTATGTCTTAATGTTTACGAATATGGCGGAGTCTTTCTGTTGAATGTTAATTCATTGAAAAAGGTAGAACGAAGAGCTATACTGTTTGCGGTGATGAAAGACCAAGGCCCTGATGGGCTTTTATTGGACAAATACAATTGGTGTCCCTCGCAGAGCCATCTACATCTCAGTTCATAATTCATAGTGTTGAGCACTAACTCTTATAACATGAAGTTCGTTTCGTTTCATTATCCATGTATTTCATTTTGTATTGTTCATCTTCTTCATCTTGAAATATATTTCACTCTTCATTCGTTATTTTCCTTTCAAAGTAAACTGGTGTGTTTCTTTTGTATTGCGGCAGCGCAACTCTGATAGCTTTTGGCTAGTGAACCTGAATTAATAAAACAAAAACACGAAACTAGGCACAAAAGTTACCACAACGGGTAAGAAAAAAATAACCGCTTAAGCTCCATGCAAAGCTGAATATCCTGAAGCTATTCAATTTACCCTATTTATGTGTCTCAGAACTCGAGACACTTTTTCGATTCCTAAGACTGGAATCAAAGAAGTATTATTTTATAATCGACGAAAACTCTAACGCCAAACAGAGAGATTGAGCAAGAAAAAAAGTATTAAATACTACATATAGGGAACCTACTATTCAACTGTTGGAATCAGCGTATTATTATATACCGACTGGGCCTAAAAGCGATGTTTCCCAAACTAGATTTAGTGATGCACCTCTACACGCAGATAGAACTGACAGGCATAAAAACTATTTACGCACGTTCTTGTATGACAGTGACAATTGTGACGTAATTCCGATATACCTAGTTTATTCTCAGAGACTTAACTTGGAGGTCATCACATTCAAGTCGTCGATCAAAAACATTCAAATATCATTATTTAAAACTATAGGGCTTCTGTCAGTTTGCGTTAAGATTACGGTGGCACTACAGTCCGGGGTGGACCTGGGCCCGAACCAACCATCGTCCCCCACACATAAATGTATGAGGGCCCCTTCCACTTGCGTTGTGCCACCTGAGCCAGGCTCTCTATTGCGCTGTGCGCTGTCCCTCGGAAGCAAATTCGAGGATTTTTCGAACCGGACCATTGTTGTCCATTCGCTCTACCCAGACCCAGCATATTCTAATCCGCATGCTCACCGCGAACGCAACTTTCAAGAAGAATTTAAAGTTAACGTTTGGATTGCAGGTTCGGGTCCAGTGTCGTGGCCCGCAAGATCCTCTGACCTTACGCCCTCGGGTGATAACATCGAACACAAGATAGTAGAAGCATGTGACGATCTGCGAGCAAGTGAAAGATTACTTCAGGCCATCAAGTCGATCCGGACAAGATGCGATAAATTCATTGAAACGGACGGACTGCAATTTCAGCAGTTTCCTTGATCTAAATTCTTTTTCTCGATTTTACGGATTTTTTTTTTTCTTTTGAATTACATTGTGTCTTTTTATTTTGTCTCTATCTCTGAAACGCCTGTAGATAATTACAAGCTGCTTTTGGAAAAATTATAAAAAATAGTATAATAAAGTACAATCAAAAACCTGTTGTAAGTTCTTACTGCAAATTTTTGAAGAAAAGAATAGTATGTAATTTTTTTTAAGAAAAAGTTACAAAAAATTGACTTTGAGGGACTCTGTTTCATAATAAAAAAGATTTTTGCTTAACTTATAATACACCCCCCGCCATACAATTTTTTTCTTGTATCATGTTGTCCTATCAACCCCTGAAATCTTATTGCTAGGTCCTGAATCACCCTATATATAAAATAAAACATTGGTAAACAGTCATATTTCGTTATCGTAATCAGTCTATATAACGAAACATTTTTTTTTTCAAAGTGTGGGTTAAAATGTGCTCTACTCATGTAACGTACTGCCTCTCCACCCACACAATTGAACAATAAATAAATGCAAAAGTTTCAGCTAACGACCGTTGCAATTGTGTGTATAAAAGGGTGACAGGATCGCAGTCTTGCTAAGTCAGTGTAGGCAAACAATTTACATTCGAGCTATACTGATAGTAAGGGCTTTGTTCAGTGGACAACCTGAAGAATTTTGAATGGTCATTTGGTCCCTTCCAGATTTTTTTATTATGAAGAAAAAATTCAAATAAAAACAAAAAAATTTCCATAGCGCATTAAAATTAACATAAAATTAACAATAAAATACCAAAATTGAAATTTGAACAATTTTAAAAATTCTGAAATGAAAAGTATTGGTGAAATGTTAAGTACTGATATAAATACAATAATAAAAGCGATAATAAGTTGAACTTGAAAATTTAAGTTATGAAGAAAAATATCAGTACATAACCTTGTACGGAAAAATATTCATAAATGTGACCTTGCAAATCAAGATTTCGAAACGAAAATTGCTCTAAATGATCCAGTACATATACTTGTATTTAATTGTACTCTTCGGCGTTTACCGCACCCCCATATACTAGAACTGCGTAACATATTGGACGATTTAATTGGAAAAAAATAAAATTTCGTGAGAGTAATTCTCCGTTTGCATCCGCATTGTGCTAAGGGCTTCCCCGTATCGAAGACCACCTAGACAGGTTACGTAACAAACGATATTTCACTCTTTTTTAGATTTCAAAAGTGGTTTTCATCATGTTAAAATGTCTAAGGAATCTATTAAATAAACCTCTTTTGTTACATCTGTAGGACAATTTTAGTGCTACGTATGCCTCTTTTGGGCATTCAATAATATCCAAACCTTTGTATGACTTGATAAAAAAGGATGTTCCGTTTGAATTTGGTAAGAAGCAATTGTCAGTTTTTGAATCCTTGAAACAAAAAATTATTAAATGCTCCTATATTAAGAATTTTTAATCCCCCTATGGATAAAGAGTTGCATTGTGTTAATGTGCCACTGCCCCGGAATTCAAATCTCATTCTTACAAATTAGAAACACTTGCAATCATCTATGCCATACGCAGATTTACAATTTATCTCATTGGTATCAAACTGAAAGTTTTTGACTCTAAGTTTTGACTATAAGAAGGGACGATATATTACTGCTACATAGAAACACAATCAAACAATCAATTCACGCAAGACATTTTGCTTCATTTATCCAATCATCATCATACGCAAATCCCACACAATTTCAAAAGATATAGAGAGCTTTTTTTTTATATTTTATCAGAATATAATTTTCTCGAAGTAAATTTGGCGTATAAGGATCTACATTTCCTCTCCCACCAAGGGTGTAATAATTTTTTAGAAAACTGGATATATACAATTATTATACCTCATGTAAAAAATTGCCGTCGCATCAGTGCGCTTTCAACTTCAGTTCAATAGAAGGAAAATAAAAAACCACCCTCAGTCAGATCGCAACTGCAATCTTGAAAGCAACTTTGGGATGAAAATCCTTTTTGTTTATGGCTTCACCCATTTTCGTGTTTCTTACGTCATATTTGCCAATTTAAGAGTTTGTACGGACTATACGTGATCACTTGCTATAAAGACGTCTTACCGAAAGCATCGTGTTGGTTTTCTTTCCTAAATTTGTTCGCCATTGTATAGCCGTAACTCTTACAACATGTTTAGTTAACTAGACTTTCCGCATTTTCGACGTATTCCAATACACTCGAATCTAAGTATAAAAGGCGAGAAATTGCTACTGTTAAGCATTTATTTTTGTATTTGACTCGTAAACATTCTGACAGGATAAAATATCCTCGTCTCAACCGAATTTTTATATCGTCAGCATACGAGTAGCAAGTAGTACAACACTTCTGGGAGATCGTTTATAAAGGCGGTAAATAGCAATCGCAAAAAATTTAAATTTTAAACTTATTACTTTCAAGCTTGAAATTTGGGTATATCATGGGCAACCTCCTAGAAAATCTATATCTACAAGGGCAGAGCGAAATTCCGGGCATAACATCTCGGCAGAGCCTGTCGAACTGTACTTTTCGTAGAGTTCGTTTTCAGGGGCAAGTGCAGAGAAATAATTCAAAAAGTATTTGCACGATTGTAATAAATGTATGGTACAAGCTTATTCAATGACATTTAAAACTGCTTACAAAGTTTTATCCTAGCTCTTACACTTTTGAAAACAAAAAGTAAAATTTTGTTGACGAAATAATCTCGACAAATTCACTAGCTCTCTTGGACTACTAAGATTCAGTTCTTAAGTCAATTACACGCTGAAGAGAGCTTTTCGAAATGTCCAATTCTTGAGTACGGTGTCGAATTGATGCTCTTGGACTCTAAGTAATACTCTCATGAACTTTTTCGACGTTTTGTGTTGAAGAGCGTCTAAAATTAGTCTCCCTGAATTTTTGAATTAATCTCTTCACAGTTATTGAAGTTATATAACTATTTCGGCCATATTTTGTACGGAAATCGCGAACTGCAGCGGCCAAGCCTTCATTATTTTTAAAATATTGCTCAACAATGAAAACGTGTTGTTATTTCGTGTAGAACTCCATCAGTAATATCCGTGAAGTGTGAGTTGTCACAATGTCTTTATTGTTTTCACTGACAACATTTTCGCACAAATAGCCCAAAATTAAAATTTTCTGTGAAATTCGGAATACCCCTTATAATAGATATTTTTTGCTGACATATTATTAGTCTATATTGTTCATACATCATACTTTTAGTCCTGCTCTTATTGGCATTTTTCCCTATATGCAGTGAAAAGCTGGACTATTGGAAGAAATATACAATATGTGTAAACATGACTAAAAGAAAGATTTTTATAAAATTGAAAAGCATATACTCCAACTCGTGATACTACATATATATACTAAATATAAAAAAATAAGTAATATTTGGAATTTATCCGGATTCTGGAGAGGTATATTCGAGCTGCTAAATTTTCAGCTATAGCCTTTTGGAGGTGTTAAATGTTATAGTAAGTGCCTTCATAGGCTATAAAAAGTTCCCGTTCCCGTTCCCATAGGCTATAAAAGTTCCCGAATCTAATTCTGCTTCTATTTTATACCTTATCAATTTCTCCCTGCATTTACATTTAGAACTAACAACTCATGCCAAGAGAATGACGCTTTGTTCCCTGTCTAAAGAATCGGCAGCGAAAAGTGCTCTAAGACTAAGCTAGCTTAATGGGCGGAAATTAAACACGAAAGGCCACACTTTAATACTTACAAGCGAACTAGGTCTATGATCCAATACGGACCATATGTATAATACCTCACCACAACTTTGAAGCACCATTCGTCTGCAGTTTTCCACGCAGAGAAGCATGAGACAGGAAGCAAATGGTATGAGACTCGATACCCATGTACACTTTTTTTTAAAAAAAAAAGATCTTAGAACTCAAGTGGGTATGAATACACTTACCATGCCTCAGCATGTGTTAAGTTTTTTTGGAAAATGGGATAGAGAGAGAAAGGGCTCAGTGGTTATTTCGCTCCATCGGTGGCATCCACCATTTAATTGGGAGTCAAAATTCTTAGTGGAAGTTGGCTTCTGATGATTTCTAGTCAACTACTTACATATCTTACTTGATTTTCGTTAACTGAGGAATTGAATGTCTTTCAGGCGAAGTTGTGAATCGAACACCGAACCTTCCGATTTGGAAGCCAGTCCACTTCCACTTGAGCTACGGCCACCCGGATGCTCTAACCTTCCAACCTGTGAAACTTCAGGACAATTATGACCAAAACTCAGCAAATACGAAGGAAGTAAGCTTCTCTTAATAAGAAGACCTGTACTATGATAGCGCCTTACCGACGACGACTTCTGGTGGCGTAAGCTCACAGCAGGATGCTCTCCACTTTCTGTGTCACTGTCCCAGGCTCAGTAATTTGAGACAGAACATGTTACTACTACGAGTACTTCCACTTTAGTTGCTACTTCCACGACATCTCTAGTCAGATTCGCAGATGCAGCAAGATTTCTTAGACCTGCTAAAGGATAAAACGACAACCAAACCGAGACGGAAACCGGAAAACAAAACTAGCAATCCAAAATTTCCCTCTCAATTCCCCTGCCAAAGAATCACAATGGGTATTCACAGACCTAAATGCGCTGGGGATCAACCGGCTAACCTAACTAACATTCAGCCGCTTATCTCTTCATACAGCTTTATAAACGAGAGCTACGAACTTGTACGGGACAATACTGCATGCATAACTAATCATTACTCATTCATATTAGCTAAATATTATGAAACTTGTAAAGATTAATCGTACTCAACTCAAATAAATACATACCATATATTATTTTCCATTAATGACTTCATAATATGTAAATATTTTCTTTGCCCTACTGTTTTGCTCTTAAAGATCAAAGCGAGTTAAATGGGGCAGTTATACATACGCATATGTATGTATGTGTCTACAAAGTTCGCCTTTCAATGTGCTTGCACGCAAATTGATTATTCTCCAACGATTCCGACACCTACTCGTACATACAAAGAGTAATTTTATTTTATTTGTTTTGGCTATCGGATAGAGAAAAAAAACTTTACGACACTCACCCCGGCGCCTTTATGTCATTTAAATGCGCGACGTCCATGTTCATCTATATTTGAAGAAGAATATTTAACAGAAAAAAAATTATCGAACTGTAATAACTCGGAAAAGTTTTTTTATTGTTTTTTACTATCCCACTGAACACGAAAATTATCATCTGTTGGATTAAACAAGTTTTTCCCTTCTTCTTATCGGGTCAGTCCTCGCCCCTTTCGTAGCTACACGTTATGACATAGCTTTTGAATACACAAAAAGAAAGTGCCCACATTTTTAAGGACACTTCTAAGCCTGAGACAATAAATGGTATCCTGCATTAATAGTGCGCTGCTACTTGTACAGTGACTGTTGACGGCAACAGCAAGTTCCCTGGGCTTGCAACATTCTGTAAAGACATCAAGATATGTTACATCCTGACACTAAAAGAGAGAAAATCTAGTGAATTCAGTCCTCCTCCAGTTATCCTGTTCACTGGAGTTAATGGTAAAATAGGGATCTGCATGAAAATTTAAGAACGCAAACGAAGAAAAACTTAACTAAACGTAAGTTCTGTTGAATTTTATTTTACGTACTTATTCAGTGCAATCCCCCGAAAGGAAGATGACAGCAACGACAACGAAAAAAGCAAAAACGACAATAGCTGATGATAAGGGAGGATAACGACGACAGAAAGGACGACTTCTTCCATTGAAATGATTTGAATTTTCATTTTTATTCCCTTTTCTGTTATGGTCGCGATGTTTTTCCTCTTGTCACAGCGGCCAAATTGCGGGGGAATACTCGTACTCCTATTGGAGAGATTTTCGAATAGAATTGATATGATATGGGGGACGTGGAGGGAAAATAGGATTTCCGTAGTCAATAGAAAGGGGAATCATGAATAGGAGATGTCTTTTGTCGGAAGGCGATTTGTGATTTTCCTTGCTATCACAACAAATCAACGGAAATCTGGAGATTCAAATATTTGAAAAGCAGGGGTTTTGGCTGTCGCTTCATAACATACAAAAATTGTCACCTGTCAGAATATTTTCACGCGAATGCACACTACTAATGGTTGACTAGGTGGCCAGGAAAATAATACCTTTCCGAGATTTGAGGAATTGAATTGAATATTTCCTCCTTTTTTTTTAAATTAGCGCTCGTTCAAGAGGTTTAGGTACACTTAAAATGTTTGCACACAGCGCGGGCAGAGGAAAGTAAGAAAGGTACCGATGTACATAGGACTTAAATGTAGTAAGGTTATAATGGTCTATAATGGTAGGTTTCAAGGGGCGGAATCCTACTGACAAAATCAATTGAGCAATAACGTTACAGCAGGGTGAGGCAAAAGACATTGAGTCTTATGTGTCTTATCGCACGGTTTTGTATCATATTTAGCAGGTGCTGAGTAGTTTTAGGAGTGCCTGACTGGATATAGGCATTTTGCTCCAATTTTGGGCGGATGAATGCCTTAATATGATCAGAAGGAGGAAAGTATTTCTTACATCGTTTGAGGAAACTTAGACTTTTCGCAGCATTTTTGGCAACATCACACATGTGGCCATTCCAACGTAAGTTGCCTCTGACATACATACCTGGGAATTTAAAATTTACATTAACGACAGCAGACAGCATTGTGTTTTGGAAGCATTAAATTTCACTGTGTTGATAGTTCCCCAATTGGTTATGCTGTTAGTATCGGAATTTAATGACCTTAACATACGGGACATCCACGTCGTTATCGAGGTAATACTCGTATAACGACCAGTTAAAATTCCTAAAGAAGGTGCTAAGCCATACGGTTCTTTTAGGAATCTTTTCTCGAACTATGTGGTCAGTGTACGCGAAATTCGCAGTATTGACACAATAGTCCGGCGAGTGGTCAGGTAAGAGGTCGGGTGAGAGGTTAAAAATAATTCCAGGGCGTTAGCTTTATAGTCTGATATTCGCTCATTTGCAAGCTGGGCCAAGTAGTTTTCCGCAGCGAAGATCTCAACACACAATCCTTCGGGTGTTGTCTGTCCAGAATGTCGAAGCCATCCACAATTGCAGTTGTGAAAATTAAAATCGCCCCTAATAACGATTTCAGTAAGAGGATATAGGGATACAATCCTTTGAACGGAGTCAGACAGCGCATCAAACTTGTTAAAGATCGAATTGTTGTCCAATTTGAGGCTACTTTAAATAAAGCAGTAGTGGATAATTTGCTTGCGGAGATGGAATTTTAACCACATGAAATTGAATTCCGGATTGGAACAGGGGTTAATTGTGGTGGAGTTTGGTAAGCTAAATCACTACGCACGGAAATGGCGAAACCGCGGTGAGAAAACAATAGTAGCAGTAGTTCGTAGCCAGATAGCTTCAGATCGAGTGATCTGAGAAGTGTGGGCGGGGATCTACCTGTGTTTCAGTAAGTGCCAAAACAGCTGGTCTGTATTTCCAGATGTGGACGTACGCAGAAAAGTGATCACTTCTTAGTCGGTGTACATTTGCTTTTTTCTTAAACATTTGCTAAACACTTTACTCGTTCACTCTTAATCAGTAAATAAAGTAACATCGGCACATTTCAAAAGTTGTCACCGAATTAAAAAAGAAGCATTCCACAAAATAGCGGAAAATTTACCATTGCCTTAGTTCTCCAACTTTGTTTTACTTGTTAACTGACAGCTTTTAGTCAATTTCTTTTTTATTTGAACACACTATGAATAAAATAGTGGTTTGCAATAACTTCCGTTGCTCCTAGGCGGAAAAGTCATACATAATAATCGTAGATAATGAAGAGAAGACAAAAGTTTTGATAAAAAAAGTTAACCTAAAAGTTGAAAATTTAGGGATAAACGCATTTTTCTGATGAAATTGGCCCAACGATGTTTCAAAATATTAGTTTTAAAATGCCATAATTCTGGCTGGCGTTCATCGAACTCGACGAAATTTTAGTATTTTATGTACACTGAAATTTTTTTTCAAAACTGTGTACAATGGTTTTTTAAGCTGAATCTATTAGAAATCTACGGCGAGGTTCCTCACTTTAACGACCTATAACTTGGAGGGGGGTGAAAATAGACCGCCCCTGCAATACAATTTTTTGTTTACCATAACTTCAGGAATCTTCAGCTATCACGACGAAAACCTAAACTAGGGCACCCCGTAGGTATTTTATGTTACACAATTTCAAAGTTGCGAAATTCGAGAAATTTTTTTGGATTTGTTGCAAAAATCGAAGAAAGTAAATCCATTATGTAGGTTGCAAATATCGGGGTTTGCAAAAATCGGGACGATTGCTAATAGTTCATTTAAAAGAAAGAAAAAAGCGATCGAGTAGGGTGAGAGATTCTGAGTTTGTGATAAAGCCCAACATTATAAAAAATGGAATTGATGAAAATGATGAGCATATGAGTTAGCTGTACTAGTTTTATATTCAGGATATTATCTATATTATTTGAAAATAAAATGAACAACTAACTGAAGAAACTGTTCTTGAACTTTATTTGAATTGAAAGTGTTCGATTCCCTGCTTGGAATGAAAAGGTCAGTTTGTTAAATAAAATCTTAAAAGCAATCGTTTATGTGATATTATTATGATGTAATATTGTAATTAATCCTTGTAATTTAAAATTTCGAGATGATTACTTAAACCTATATTTTGCCTCTTTTCGCATTTACAATTTCTTTTTCTGATTAGTGGGAATGCTTTATTGGTTTTGTTATGCTTCTCAGCTTGCCAAAAGAAATTCTAATCCATCATCTGAGAGAAATGAAGAAGTATCAGAACTTTAAGATCTTAAATCCTTCTTTTGATTTCAGTGCTATTTAAGGTAATCAATCGTTACTCTGCGAAGCTCGAGCTATCAACTGTTTGAGATCCTCAGGGTAATCGTATATAATTTCACTTATTGCGATTATTACCTGATTATATTATTAATTTATTTGTTTACTACCTATGTTGAATATAAATAATAATGATTGCCAAAGCTGTATTCCAAATGCTATTCCATTTTGTAAAATTGAAGACGAGATGCTAAAAAGTGTTTTTCATTCTAATAATTTACAGTTTTCCATTATTCACCAAAATATTCGAAGCACGAGAAAAATTTTTGATTTATTTCTAGTCCATCTTGAATCTCTTATTAAGAAGCCTGATTTAATTTTCCTCTCTGAGATTTGGATATTTGAGCATGAACTAGAACTGTATAATACTCGTATACCGGCTTTTAATTTTCATGCTAAGTGCAATGATACATATGCAGCAGGAGGAGTTGCTGTGTTTGTAAACAATTACTTAGAATATGAGTACTGCAGTTGTAATCTAATAAGTGCGGATGTATGAGTAATTAAAGTTTCTTGCACAATTGATGAAAAAAAATTTGTATTTTTATGTGCGTTTATAGGTTGCACGAAAAGAGTATGGTCGTTTTTGTTGAAGAACTGAGTTGTTTATTGAGTGCTAAAAAAATAAAAAACTTATTTATCTTGGTAGATATAAACTTAGATATCCTAAGTGAATCTCCGATAGTACATGAATATCTATCCGTAATGTCGGCAAATTGGATGTACTCATGTATTGATACACCAACTCGAATTACACACTCTTCTCAAACGTGCATTGATCATATATTTGGTAGCCTTGATCGCTATCCAAATTGCTCGGTTGTCAGTTGATGACAGGTCTTTTTTTTTTGAATTTTAACAGCCAAATAAGGAAATCAAATAATTTATCACACGATAGATCTGTAATTAATTACGATCGACCTATTGCGTGTTTAATCCACGAAAATTGGACAGCCGTTTACCTTGAAGGAGACATATCTATAACCTTTAATAATTTTTCCAATATTTTAAAAGGTCATGTCGCAACATGTTCTCGGATAATTTCAAGTAGGAATAATAAATTAAAGAGACTTAAACCCTGGATGTCGGCAAATTTACGAAAAAAAGGTGAATTATAAAAATAAATTAGGAATCAAATGCAAAAAACGTCCCAATACTGCTCATCTTCGTATTGCTGATGTTCACACTTTTAAAGAAAATTACTATATCAATAAATTTCAATTAGCCAAAAACAATATTAAAAAAGAATGGACAATTGTAAACGATCTACTCAACAAAAAATATCTCTGAATAACACAACCTGCGTAAATGATGATGGCAGGGTCATCTCTGCACCGGTTGAGATGGCTGATGCATTCAATATCTTCTTTACAAGTGTGACCTCAAATACACTTTCTGATGCAGGATTTGATTCATCTGTTGATAGTTACCCATGCTGCTTAAGTGGGGAAAACTCCCAAGTGCACACTTTTGCTTTCGATCCGATAACATCCTTTGAATTGCATAGAACCATTAAAATTAAAATCGATTGATTTTATTAAGAAAATCTCACTCTTTATTGTTGATGTGTTGGCACATATGGTATTTAAAATAAAAGTATTTACTGAAGTATTTTTCCAGACTGCTTAAAGTTGCTGAGTACCTATCTTTAAAAAGGGGGAAACAAACAGTTTTTTTTAGTCCAAATCAATATGGCTTCAGAGCTGGCAGGTCAACACAGGATGCACTCTTAAAATTTTGTAATTATAATTACGAAAGCCTTAATAACAAAAATAATACTGCTGCATTTTTTATAGATATAACCACGGCATTTGATACTGTGGACCATAAGTTACTACTAAAAAAACTAGAAAACGCTGGTTTTAGAGGTTTTATGCTCAATTGGTTTTCTTCGTACCTTAATAACAGGAAACAAGTAGTTAAGTTAGAAGATATATTGAGTAATAGCCTGAATATTGATATAACTGTTCCACAGGGCTCGGTGTTGGGACCAGTTCTATTTTTAATCTATATCAATTCAATCTTTAACCAACAATTGAAAGGGCTACAAACCGGGTTTGCAGATGACATAGCTTGTTCGTATTCCAATGCTTCCACCTTGGTTTTATTTGCAGACATAAATCATGACCTAGAAAAATTTAGACATTAGTTCAGTAATCATAAGCTAGTCATAAGTGATAAAATCAAAATTATGATTTTTAGCCTATCTAATCTTACGCAACTCCATAAAATAATTTATCACAGTACAAATTGTAAACATGTGCTGTTTAGTTCCAATACTTGTGGCAAAACTAGTACGGAAAAAATTTTTTTGTAATTGAGAGGGTACCTTCATTTAAGTATCTAGGACTCGAGTTTGATGACAAATTAAATTGGAGTGCGCATACCTCCTTACTTAAAAAATATCTGTTAAGAACTACCAGCATAATGTTCCATCTAAGACTGTTTTGCTCTTGTAAACCCTTAGAAATAATTTATTACGACTTAGTACAATGAAAGGTGCAATATGGTCTACTTTGTTGGGGAGATACATATAGCAACAAAATCCAACCTTTTCTAGTGCTGCAAAATATATTCTAAGAATCATTTGGAGAAAAAAACGTCTAGAACACAGTTTTTTGCTTTTTTGCAACTCTTAAATACTTCCACTGAAACATATTTACTTTTACAAAGTGCTTAAAATATTTTACCTAAGGAGTGGATATTCGTTAAATCGTAATCCCACCGTTCATGGCCTTCGAAGTAACGCAAGATTCCTTGCGTTTGTTCCACCACATAACACCCACCTCTTTCTTAATTTTTATACTTCGGTTTCACCAAGAATTTTTAATCTACTACCGCTGGCTATACGCTGTAGTACCAATGCTCCGTCGTTTTCTCAAGAGGTAAAAAAATGGCTTTTTAATTTTGATTTCAATGAGGTAAAAGATCTAATAAAGATATTACAATAAGAATAATGATAAACACAAAAATCATCTCTAGTTTTTTTCTTTTTCTCCCATAAATCACCCTTCCACCTTTTTATTTTTGAATTACTTTTTTTTTAACAATTCTTTAGCTATACATTCGATACTAGTTGCCTTAACTACAGAATGTATCTAAATATTATTCAATACCAATGATATCTTATAGATAACTAATTTATACATAATATTAATGGACTTAAATTATAATATAATTCTTTGTACAGTATGTAATTTCTCTTGATCTGTATCTTATAATGAATAATAAAATAAATAAAACAAAAAAAAAATTACTGGGGGGCCAGAGAAGAGCGTTAGGGAAAAAAATTTAAATAAAGCAACAACGGTGTGAGATATAAAATTGATTCTGGCTTTATTGTGAAGCTACCTTCATACAATTATCTGTGGAATAGCACATCTTTTAGTCGGTTAATATCGCTCTATACCTGAGACCATTGATGGTAACGGTGTCTCCTTCCTCATTTCGAAAGAAATAAGGTCCGATCATGCCCCCATGCCCTAAACCGAACCAAACAGTCAATCTTTGTGGATGCATTGATGCTTGGGCGAACACTTGTGCACAATGTTCGCTCCAATAACGGCAATTTTGAAAATACTATTGTATGTCCGAAACACCATGAATCTTGTTTTTATTTTTTTTTTTAAATTCGAATAGACCATTACAAGCGCTTTGCCTTACCAGGAGACCACTCCCTTAAAATTTTAGTTTTAGTTTTTTCTAAAGTTAAATCCTTACGATTCGTTTCTACTCGTATACCCATCAAGCAAATAAAATTGCAACAGAATATTTTCCCAACCTAGAATAGGCAATGACAGATACAAAGTACACAAAAATAACGGAAAGTTTGCTTGAAAGATGGCGCATTCTTTGTAGCTGGCATATTTGTGTTTGACTTTGTTAAAAATATGCGTTCAATCCAAAGAGATTTACTTGTTCACTCCGTAGAAGAGTCCGTACAAAATGGTGTGTGTCCATTCTATTGGATAGTTCATTCAACCTGTGTTTGCTCTACCGTGAGTGCATCTTATTTGCGATCCGAAATATGACGACTCTTCGATACTCATATATACGAGTATCTTTCAAAAACGTCACATGAATGCAATAAATGCTTATCTGAACTGCAGAGCGCGACAAATTTTATATAAACTATTCTTGGTAAAGAGAGAATGGAGTTAAGAGTAAGTTGCTACTTGTGGCAGATATGTTAAGTAGTTATAAAAGTTCCGCGACTGACACATAGATGGCGACTCGAATAGGACCAAAAACAACAACGTGTTGATGATTCAGAGCTCTGTTTTTAGCTGTTTAACCGAAATGAAAAGAATTTTTTCTTGCCGTATTTGACAATGCATGAAGCTTGGTTTTATTCCAATGAAGAGGTGATCGCCGAAACTCAAGCGTATTTTGAAGGGTTGCACAAATAGTTCTAAAAGAAAGGAATAGAAATGTTAGAGAAGCGGCGCTGGAGTAATTGTATCACTCTAGAAGGAGACAGTGTTGATGAATAAAGTCGAATTTGGCCAAAAAATTTTGTTTTTGTATGTTAGTCTCGGGAAACACCAGTCTTCGAATCACCTGCTGTACATTACTATCCACGGTATACACTGTTTATTTAATAGCTTTGACATCCGCATTATAATATATTAAAGCCAGTTGCAAAAAGGAAAGAAATTTTCAATAAGTGAAAAAAGTACTCTAACGCGTTCCTTAACGAAGAATTCAAACGACGAAACATACTCTGGGCAGTCGCTCATGAAAATTAAACGAAACCGTAAAATAATTAACTATGAACGTGGAATTGGACCCAATCACATACTTTCGACGTGTCTACAAAACTCTAAGACCTTAGTTTTAAATGTCCTGCTATTTTGATTGATAAGTTGATGGGAGGCGATCGAATACCTATGTAGTGGAAGGAGAACTTTCTTATTATCCTGAAAAAGTCGAAACAAGAAATGGCAACTGCTGCCGTTCGGTGAAGCTATAATGTCACAAACTATGAAAATATACAAGAGAGTTCTCGACAGTCAGCAACGCAAAATTATTAAACTTAACGACAGTCAATGCGGTTTGATGGCAGTTAGGTCGATGAAA
Organism: Volucella zonaria; assembly: GCA_963966105.1. NCBI lineage: Eukaryota > Metazoa > Arthropoda > Insecta > Diptera > Syrphidae > Volucella > Volucella zonaria. The sequence continues at coordinate 39,725,183 of OZ014532.1, read as the reverse complement.
TCGTGAAATGCAAATCAAAGTTTACGGAAAATGATTGAGAAGCATACGAGTATTGGCGTTTTAAAAGATCTACATATAGTCCTCATCGATTTGAAAAAATCGTTCGATAGAGTTCCGAGTTAATTTATATGGATGATGCTATCACGCCATATATATGTATCTCATTTACACGATGCCATTAAAAAGAGAGTTAAATGCTCGAAGATAGACGAGATCTAGTTTTAACCTTCACATCACTGTGTTGGACGATATACGAGAAGTAAAAGGAAAAAGGATGTGAAAATACATAATTCGAATACCAGCCGATGTGATCGCGAAATTTTTCACATTGAATCTTGAGAGGAAAGAAAAATCGGACTGAACAAATCACCTGGGTTTGTTTTGTTCAACACAGGTCGTCGAAAAATTAAGTTCGATCAACAACAGGGGCCCAAGTTCCTCTCTATGTTCGAAGAATGGCTAAAAAAAAATAATTTGGTCATTGATATGCAAAAACATTATCAAACTCTTGGCCTCATTGACGAGGTAATCCAAAATAGAGCCCTGCTGAATGGTACTGCAATACAAATTCGTGGGAGCATATTTAAACAGTTAATAAAAGAAGAAGAACAAGAATCAGTGTTGAATTTGGGGTTTCTCAAAGTTCGGAATTTGCAATAATACTCTTTTATCTGGTTCATAGAGTAATGCTACTTCACATGATTTCTCGATATTTTTCAGAACTGAAGTTGGTTGCACACATTTCGAAAAAGAGCAAATAAAAAAGATGGGGCTTCATAGTAACAATTAAATACATGTAGTAAGTAAAAAAAAATGTTTAAGTTAAACAGTTTTATTAAAATAAAGATAATAATGATGTAGATAATATACTAAAAACTAAAAAATAATTAGGTAGGTCCTAGGGTCCTAGGTACCAGTCGTCCCACCACTACCCTCATAAACCTAGGGGATTAATCAGACAAGAAAATGAAATCGTGGAGCGCGTGAAATTTCTATCAACTTTGTTTTCAAGTTTTTAGTTTTTATATTTCTCATTCTATTTAGCTCATTTAGTGCCTCATTATTACAAGGTTTCTTTCCTGACAATTTGTTGCATTCTTATTCCTCAATACATAATCCTTCCAAAGACTTTACTCGACCCAGAGCCACGTATGCTTGTCCTTCTACAAACAATTTCGAGCCTAAATACACAACTGTGTGGTATAGAGCGCTGCCTTGCATTTTGTGAACAGTGGAAGCCAATGACCAAATTAAGGGCAACATCCTTCCTTCAGCTGTCCCATAATTGAACTGTGCTGGAAACTGTATAGCTTTAGAGTGAATAAGGTATACGCCGTCTATTCCAAAGTCGATCTGAACTGACGGTACATCTGTTTCGTAGATTTGGGTTCGAAGAAACTGAGTAATATAGCCGATTGCACCGTTTACCAGTCCTTCCGAAACGTCAATATTGGACCGCAACATAACTTTTGCTCCTACAAATATTTCAAGTTCTGTTGGTAAGCCTCCAGTCTTGTTTATGTCTGTTAGCTAAATTCAAATTATCTGTATTTCGTGTGGCGTGAATTAGTAGTTGGCCTGTTGCAAACTCATCACTTTGGTCTTGAATAACTCTTTGCATCAAAAAACTAAAATAATGGGCGGTTAGCTCACCGAGTCTCAAAGCGGTGATCACTTTCCTGGTGCATATTCTCTGTCAGTTCACAAAGTGTGAACAAACACCACAGATGCGTGGCAGGTTGAAGATATTCGGGCTGTTTGAATACAGGTCTTCCGGAGCGTTTGATAGGTGTCAGTTGCAAAAGATCGCCAAAGAGTAAAACGTTTACTCAGCATTTGATATCATACCATAGAAATTTCATCGATAATCAGAAACTCCGTCTGCTTCCATTGTCGCTTTATTATTCGTAAATAGTTTCCGGACAGGGGTGACATACCTGTTATTCGACCATCCTTCTGTACTGGCAACTTAAAGGTAGTGTGTATGGTAGCTTCATTAACATATTAATCGTGCTGCAACTCCCATTAGTTCGCATACTTTTACTGCATCCTTCCCATAGCACCTGTTAATTTGGTCCCGTAGTAAATTCTTGCCACACCAGCTCCACCTGTAACGAATATTTTTAAGCGTTCTGCGGCACCCGACATTTGACCTTGTATGGACTGAGTTACCATTGTGAAAATTTATTTTTGTCGAGCATTCATAGACTGGTATGTACAATATGAACTTGTTATCATTCATTTGCAGATTTGGAACTTGTTCTTCACAGTCTAGTCCCATGGGCTCTTCCTGTTAAAATTGCTTGTCACGCTCGCGAGACCCAAATACGCATTTAATTCTCTTAACATTTCTACATTGGCGAGAAATGCGTCTATGGCACTATTATATTATCCCATCAGTTCACTCTCATTGCGATAGGGCATATACTGGAGTAGCAAACTGTAATAATAAGACTCGAGAACAGAAGCTGCTACGAAGTTAGGAACCCGTATTACAGCTGGCGTGTTTCTAATAGTCATTTTTGTGTTGTTTGTTAGTGTAATAAGACGCTTTCTTACTCCTTGCCCACGCGGTAGATACGCATCTGTATCAATACTGTCTTCATTGATTGTTGGTGGTTTCGTGTAGTGTGGCTCAAACAACATCGCAAACTCCATAAGACACATGTTGTTGAAATTATAGTCGGGATGCTCAGTAGGTCGCTTTTCATATCGTTCAAATATATTGGCGCAATAACCAGCTGCTTGACCAGCTTCAGTAAAATTCAACACTTTATATCGTTGCTCCGGTTTAAGAGTATTGAGAAAGACTGATTTTCTCGAGCTGTCACGTATATTTAAATGGCAAAGTCTGAATACGCATTCGCCAGCTGAAACTTGTCGTTCTTTCAATATGCGCATGCATATTTTAAAAAGTTTACGCGAAACGTCGGTTTCTTCTCTCCTAATTTGTTGAATAGCTTGAGTTACTTCACCATCCAGATTCGTAGGTTCTGATTTTGATACGTATCTTCCGATATAATAAGCAATTGACCCGTTAGTACCCCATGGTTGTATATTCATATTAGCTTTACATATTTTAAGCAAAGCAGGACTGTTTTATCAATAATCTTCGCTTTTTCTCTTTAGAACGCAAATACGACCACCATTATAGATAAATTCGTTAGATGAAGGATTGATAATATATCTCTCTGTGCATTCTGAGCGAGGAAAGTTGAAACGGCACATTATATTTTTATTGTTATTTTTCGTACAGGTATTAGTATGACGATGTATTTGACAAATTTTAACCAATTCGTGTAGTTCAGAATTTTCAGGATTGGCAGTACTACATGCTGAATCAATGCGAGCTATTCCTTCAAGTGTCTCCACAGATGGACGGTCTTCCACCAAAATAACCATATGCAGATGAGGACTTCCTCTATTTTGAAATTCTATTCTCCACCAATGGTCTCTCACTCTATCGGTGAATATTTCAACATCGGTTTTTAGGAACTGCATTAGTGCATTTACACGTACCATAAAGTGCCTACTCACAACAACGGGATACATCTAGATGAGCCGTTCAGTTTCGTGAATATTTATATTATCTGGGTCAATGTGTTGTCTGCCATCAGTCATCAGAAGCACTTTTTTCATATCTTTCCAGTGAAGATCGTTGCAGCTCAATGTTACAGAATAGTTCGGAGATCCTAAACATCTTATTTGTGCTATTAGGTCATTGAGAGCACTAAGCCAATAAGCAGCGGAATCTCTTAGATTTTTCAAATACAAGTGTAGGTCCTCTACTCGATTGCCATTTTCAGCTTCTACTCTTCTAGCACATACTGCAATGGTTGACATGACCCGATGGTACTCAAACATTGAAAGAGCGTAGAACAGGTAATCGTTGCGCTGAAACCTAGTATCAACATCTGGAGTACGAAATTGATAGTAATCCAAAGGGCTTATATTTACTGGTCTTTAAAGCCATTTTTGCCATATGGGAATAATTGATACCACGCGAATTCTTCTGCCTTTATCTCATGACCTTCATTGACAATATTATCATTCGTCTTTCTTCTAATCTCGTTTACATTTTCAGACACCTCAAGCTCATCGTCGACATCGGGTTGGGCGCTATCAATAGGCAACATTACAGATGTTTGCATAGGAACAGTTGCAGATGTCGGGTTCGAGAGCTGTTGCTATACTTATACGGCTTGATGAGTAGTGACGTCTTCCCTGAAGTGTTAGAGTGTAAGCGATATAACGCGACCCAAGGCATCTCTTACAGATACGGCAAATTTCTTGCAGGTTGTCGCATTCTATAACGCAGGCTCTGCCACTTTTTGCTGTTGGTTTGCCTTTAGGGCCACAAGAATGGGAATCAGCGAAATAGTATTTATCCTTACAGCGAAATACGCCGACAAATTTATTCGAAGCTGCCAATATTTCCGAAGGATGACTGTCAAATAATTGAGTTAAAGCTGTGAGTAATGGAATGCCAATATTGTTGCTATTGACAGCGTCCTGAAGACTTCCATATTCTATAGAAAATCACTTTTCATACATTTGTACGTTTCCTTTGACGACATGCAAATTTCGCATCTCTAAATCATCCAGTTCACTTAGAGGTAGTAGAGCATGAATTTGGCAATATAAGCAGCCACCCTCTAACATGCTACCGTTCAGAATATTGACGTCCCATCGATTAGCGTTGAGAATTGCGGCCCGCGCGATATTTGCTAACGACATAGCACTACATTATATACCGGCATAGCCCGAAGTGAAAACGTTGTGATCACCTTGATGCCATGAAGCCCGAATAATTCTAGTAACGTCATTAATTGGAATGAACGCATTTGGAATTTCAATTCTTTCAGGTTCTCCGTCTTCCGATAAATCTGGCACATTAAGTCGTATCAAGTCTTGTTCACTAATTTGGGCATTTTCGTAAATACGTACATACGCTCTGTAAAGCGGGTTATTCCTAATTAACTATCTTAAAGCACTATAGACTTTTTCGCGGGATATTGTGAATTCTCTTGTGATGTTTAAATTTTCCAATCGTTCTGTTACTACAACAATACCTATCTGGTTTGAAGATCGGGGAAGCATATTAGGTAGCCTCAAAGATATCTTGGGCAAACAAAACAGCTTGGCCGCGGAAACCGTACTGCCCATATAGCCCAGTAAATTTCACGACTTTAGTAAGTGGGATGATTTTGCACAGTATACGTCGCTCTGTCTGCGTCAGCGCTTGAATCATGTCTGGTATAGAACCTGGATCCAGATTATTGCAGAAAGCCTTTGGTGGTGCTATTGATTTATTACTGGTGACATGTGTTTGGCAGCGGGAACATAAAAGTAACGTCGTTTTTGAAGACAACTTTACAGGTAGATATCTTAATGCAACAGTGTTGTAACGTACTGTACCTATGAACTTGATTAGGATAGCAACTTTTGGTACAAGTTTCACAAACATGTATGCACAATGTGTTAATAGCATTTTCGAACGCTTGTAGATGATTTTCTGCTTTGTGTTTCTGGGTACGCTCACGTTGCCCTATTAAGCTGGCCTAATGTTGCTCAGGTGTTTGTGAAGTTACCAACTCCACTTATCTCTTACGTTGCCTTATTAACCTGGCTTCATGTTGCTCGGGTGGTTCTGAATTTACCAGCTCCCTTTATCTCTCACGTTGCCTTATTAACCTGGTTTCATATTGCTCAGGTGGTTCTGACGCTACCAGTTGCTTTGGCTATCACGTTGCCCTATTAACCTGGCCTCATGTTGCTCAAATGTTTCCGATGCTAACCATTCTCTTCGTTTCTGTAGTCGACTACACCTACTTTTCTTTCGCCTTTTCAAGCCTTCTTTTTCGTTGTGTTGCAGTTTCTGTTTTATTTTTGTTTGTTTTTGTTTTATTATTATTTGTTTCCATGTTGAGTAATGATATTATAACGGTGTTTCGATTAGATGCCTAGATCTCAATTTTAATGTAAGTATAGACTGTCTCAACTCTATGATCCGCCATGCACTGTGTTCTACTTGTAGAGCCCTTTCATTTTACCATATACCCATATTGAGGATTTTTGAGAAAATATTTAATCCTACATTTTTTAGAGGCAGCCATCTTGGATTGGAAATTTGTCATAATGTGCAGTATCCTACTTGTAAAGCCCTTTTATTTGATACCCATATTGAGGGGGTTTTCAGAAAATATGTAATACGCCATTTTGTAGAGACGGCCATCGTTAATTTACAATGATATTGATTATACTAAATTGTATTGTCATCAGAACTAAAAGTGTGTACCAAATTTCAGATCAATCTCTCAACAGGAAGAAGGTTAAATTTCAACTACTAAATTTGACCCAACAAACAAACAAACAGGTCAAGTTTAATAAAATCGTTTAAAAAGGCGGGCCTGTAGCAGTTATTATTCGAATGCATTACCTACAAAATATTTGCTACGTCATCAATTGAACATCTCTTTGGAAATAGATAAATCATGAAATTAGCCACACATTGGCCATATAATTCATATATGCAGGAGACTCGTTTCCAATGATGTATACAATTCATGTTACGTAATACTAATGTACATACATGCATATGTACATACCTACCTAAATGATGGCCAAAATGCTAAATATTACTATGGGTAATAATTTTCTGATTACTTAAAATAAATTCAGAATTAATGACAATTGATTATTAAAAGACCGCAATACCCAAAAAGCTTCCACTCAAAAAAATGCAAAATATGATTTATTTTTTACAATCTTGGGATTCTTCAGTAATGCTGTCTTTAAGTACAGGGTGCGTTTTAAATGTCAGTCCGATTTTTATTTATAGTTTTTTATTTGCCAATTTTATTGTCGGTTCCTAATTGATAATTTGCTGTGGAGCACCTAACCAAATATGTGTCCAAGCTATTAAAAATTTCATTTAACTAAATGTCTAATTGCAAACTCGCGAAGTAAATTGCGTGAATATTTTTTAACCGAATGATTATACGCACCCTGTTTAAGACCCACATACATACATAGAGCAATCTTCGTATCCTTAATATAAATAAATTCACTTAGCTCTTTCCGCAAGGACTCTGTAGACGCGTCGCAGTACTCTGGCCGTATGTTCTTTTATTTTAAATTATATGTACTCGTATATTGAATTTTTTATTTATTTGTTTTTCGGTTTAAGTCTTACTCTCATTTGCATTGCAAATTTTTTGTCGAATACGCATATTCGTCTCCTTGTGTCGAAATTCGAACTCAAACTTTAACTTCTCCACATTTTCAGATTCCGGCTGGATAAAGTTAGGCGTATGAATTTCATGATAAATTACCTGAGAGCTGCATCTTTTAATGTACATACAAACTCATAAGAGAATCTGTTGAGTAAATAGGGACAGGTGGATCTGGTTTCCGTTCAATATTTCATTCTCTCTGCGGATAGACCTTGACTATCTTTGGGAGATGCCAGTTTTAATTCATAACAGAAATGAAAATCACAATGATAAATACCGCTGGGGTTTTGCAATTTAAAAAAAAAAGAAATAAACGTTCACGCTAAAAAGTTTTCAATGAGGGCGTACGACTAAAGTATCCATTGGTAGTTAGAACAGCGTGAAAGGGCTTGCAAAATTCGATGTTCTCGTTAAGGGACCTGGTATTATTAAATTTCTGAAGCACAAACGAGTTTGTTTACATTTTGTAAATTTTCGTCCTTGGTATATACGATAGAAATTTAATTAAGATTTGGGTTTTGCGAGATACTATAAGGGTGATACATTTGCTGTCTGTGGGTTGGGTAATGTTTTTTTTTTTGCACCTGTGAGGAGAATTGCTTTTGAGTTTACATGGTCAAAGTTGTATTTGTATTTTATTTCACTTATTTCATTTTCTAAAACATAAAACCTTTTACTTTACATAGGTATCGTTTAAAATAACATAATGTACAATTTATAACGTACAAAAACAAAAAAAAAGAATATTTTAGCCTTAGTCCAATAATTAATGCAAGGCATTTTTGTAATAATTTGGAAAATAGGTAATCAAATTGCAACTGAGGAATTTTTAAAAAAATAAGTTGTTAGCTCAACGGTTTGGGGCGGGTCAAGACCTAGTTTCTTCCACTTATTGTGGTGTCTGTCTTCCCATTTTATAGTGAAGGGTAAGATGAATCTTCGAAGTCGTACGGCGTTATGATGAGAAGCTTTTCCACAGGCGCGACATTCCTCTGTCGGAGATTTTCAACAGAAGGTAATGACGTTAAGAATAAACTATGTTTTTCTAATTATTATCGGTGCTGTTCGAGATTACGTAGTAATCGACGATCTTACGCCTAAATCACAATAGCGCTTTTGCTTCGGCTTCGCTTTGAAGTTCAACTATAATAATTCAATGCTTTCTATCACAATGGCACTTTAAACTTCCAACTTACGTTTGGCATTCGCAATTAAGCAGTTAACAGCCATGAAACAATTTACGTTATATGAGCAGTTTTGAAAATTTTAACTGATTCATTTTTCTGGTAAGTAATTTATTTATTCAGAAATTGTAAGTATAAATATATTTTACATTGTGTGTCTATATAACAGAAGATGTCTTTTGAAAAACGTTTGATTAATCTGGTCATCTACCAGTTTTTCGAAGTTAAGCACATTGAATTCCCGTCTTTTTATTTGGACTTTTGCGGTTTTTTTTAACTAATAAGGCTTTTTAAATTTTTAAAGTCATGCTTTTAATTGAAATAAATTAAACACAAATAAAGCGAATAAAACGTTAAAATCACTAAAGCCCAAGCCGAAGCGCTATAGCGTTTTAGCCATTAATTACTGCACCACACCGATTTTGTCTTTTTATCAGCGTTGGATATACTCTTTTAAGCCAAAGTTAAATATGTAGTTTCATAATTTGGTCGTGTCAAAAAAGGCATAGGTACAAGAAGAGTTTCATTAATTGTATCTTAGCAAGAAAAACTTCAAATTTCTATGAGGCTAAGCGAATTTTGTTACACATTATTAAATACAAAAATGTTTTGATATGATGTTGCAATATACAATATATGTACGAGTATCTCAATACTATGTATTCTAATAGGTTTGGAAATGCAGTACCTTCGATTCTGGTAGATATGCCATTAAAGGTTGCTTCTGGATTGTGCTCGGACAGAGTCAGGTGTACATTGAACAATCTCCAATATCTTATAGGGGATACTGCATTTAAACACCTTTCCTGACGATAAAAATATTACCAACATTTTTCCATGGACAACCATAGACGCGTCCTTTATATACTAATATTGCCAGACAAATGGGGATTTATTTTAAATCGAAGGCTCTTAACTGAATGTACAATATGCAGAGTCAGGCACGGCGATCATAGACTGGTGATTACTAGGATGAGGCAATACATTTTGCAATAGATTTTCATTCTTTATATCTGTTTGAAATTTTGTACCCGCAAACTTTTACTACCTCTGAACAAGTACATAGTTTCTCAAATTAAAGCGTAAATTAGAAACGACCGTTGGAATTTCTCAAGATCAAACAATGAACTTCTTGAAAAGCGTATAAAAACATGCGCCACTAGGACATCAGCGACTTTTCAATTTCAATTTTGTTAAGAATATTTAAAAAGGCGTTGGAAAGAATGTTTTTACTTAGTTAAAAAAAAAAGCTTCCGGAAAGACTTTGACAGTGACTGAAAGAAGAAAAATAGATGCTTTCAATGAGTTAGGACTCTCAGGCCGTGAAATTGCAAGTAGGCTTAAAAGAAGTAAGACTGTTGTAAACAGTTATCTTGCGGATCCACAAAACTATGGAAGAAATTAAAAAGGACGCACGGCAGAAGCAACAACATTGCGAGAAATGCGGTTACTTCTACGGCGTGCCTCAAATTCTACTCTACCAGCGACTAAAATAAGGGCCAACAGCGAAGTATCAGCCAGAATAGCAACGGTCCGAAGGATAATACGAAAAAGTGGTACTATACAGAGAAAAAACTTAAAAAGAGGCAAGAACACAAAGAGCATTGAATGAATTTTGCAGGAGAACATGTCGCTTGGAGCAGTGAATGGAAACGCGTTGTTTTTTCGAATGAAATAAAGTTTAACTTGGACGGCCCCTATGGTAACAACTTTTATTTCCATGATCTAAGAAAGGAGGAGCTTATTTTGGCAAGACACCACAGCCTTACTTTAGGTGTAATGGTGTGGGGAGTTACTCGTATTACCTACTATGGCACAACCGAGTTGAAGTTTTTGTCCACGACAATGAACGCAAACAACTACAAATGTTTGTTGGAACGGTCATTTCCAAAAGGGAAACAAATTTTTCGACCCCTGCCTTGAATATTCCAACAACACAATGCCTCCATCCACACTACCAGGGTTGTTAGAAGTTGGATACAATCAGAAGACATGGAACTTTTGCCATGGCCGCCCTATTCACCGGACCTAAACATAATCGAAAATGTTTGGGCATGGTTATCTCGTAAAGTGTATGAAGGCGGCAGACAATTTGAAGACAAGGACAGTTTAATCGAAGCTATTCGTGATGCCTGGGCCCAAATTTCTCTTGATTATTTAAAAAAAACTGTATGATTCCATTCCAAACCGTCTAATAGAGGTCATATCGAAAAATTGCGGATATATTCATTATTATTGTAGAAAAACATAATAAATAAACCATAAAATGTAACAATTTCATTAATTTTTCCTTTCTTTCGAAGATTTTGCATGTGGCCTCATCCTAGTGGCGCATGTTTTTATACGCTTTTCAAGTAGTTCATTGTTTGATCGTGGGAAATTCCAACGACCGTTTCTTAATTCCCCTTTAATTTTATGACTTCGTGTTGAGAAAATATGAACCTGTTCACAGGTAGTAAAAGTTCGCGGGTACCACATTTCAAACAGGTATAAAGAGTGAAAATCGATTGCAAAATGTATGGCCTCATCCTAGTGATCGCCAGTGTATAAATCGAATTCTTCGAAATTGGGATAACTTGAGATTTTGAAGTTCTTCGTAATAAGGATCATTTTCTTCTTTTTATTAACCGTTGAAATATTACGTAGAAGGTAAAATTTTTGACCGTATTTTCGGGATACCTCTGTTGGACATCTGGAAATGTGCATTCTTCTTATTACATCACAAGTTATTACACCCACTGGCATTCGTAAGATTTTCGTTTCTGTTACCGTCACTCTTTCTTCATATTTCTCGTAAATCGTCTGACATTACGTTGTGTAAATTAGAGCTAGAAGAACGATTATCATGTATAACAAACCTAAAAATCTAAGTGCTATTAAGAGTATTGAAATTTATCACAGGATAATTCATTTTATATAAATGTTAAGAGCTAAGTTTTCAAGTTCGGCAAAACCGTAATAAAGAAATTCCGTCATTATACGACTAATTCCTTGCCTGTCGTCTTCCAATGCCTATGATACAGCTATCATCGGTGGAGAGAAGAGAAGAGAAGTCGTTATGGACTAGTAAATGTGCTACTTCAATCGAAAATCCAGCATGTTTACAAGCAATGGACTTTATACACTGGCTTGGTATACTCTACCTTCAACTTGAAATTATCCGGTTGTTATTCTGTGCATCTTGTTTCCGTTTTAATATCATTGTTCATATCTCGCATCATTTCTAAAACATTTCGAGTACATTTTGAGATTTAAACATTTATCATATAAGATTTATGATTGTCAATGAAGACAATATGCAAAACATGAGCCGATCCGAGGGCACATCTTTAATTCACTCTTTTTACTGCTTTCCTAATTGCGGCTTTAATAAATTTAACCATTTCGTAGATACATACTTAGTGGACGGGAATACTTCGTTAAATAACAGGTCAAAGCAATCTTTCCATCCATTGCAGGCATCCCTACTCGTCTTCAATATATTTCAGCGATTACACATCTTCTCTATTCTTCACCATGATGCTATCTAGTATTAATTCGTTTGCTTATTGGTTGCTCACAATATAAAGTATTACAACTTAAGTCGCACTTTATCGGTTTAGTACTCAGTCCACTCTTGTAAGACCTACTTTTGTTCCTTATTTTCTTCTCATCGTTCCACCACCGATTTCCCATATTTATATACCACCGTGTGGCGCTCCCGATATTCCGATTTGAGTTCTATTTCTGTTGTTAAGTTGGTAAATCTGCTGTTGACATTCCCTCTAAATCTTAGCGTTATAGCTTGACATTTGCAAAAGTTACGTAGCCAAGAGTTCATCTATCTCTGTGTGCGTTGGCTATTTTTTACAATTTTACAATTTTGCGTAAAAAACGGATTTAATGGTGCGCGAACGTTGGAAATGTTGGAAAAGTATTTCGGCAACGATTCTCTAAAGAAAACGATCGTTTACCAGTGGCACGAGCCGTTCAAAAGTGGTCGTGAGTCAATCGAAGATGATGAACGCAGTGGCAGACCATCGACATCGAAAACCGATGAAAACATTGATGAAGTAAAAGAAATGTTGGTCAATAACCGCAAACTAACCATCAGAGAGATAGCGGAAGACTTGAACATTGCCATTGCCTATCGATCCGTCCAAAACCCCGAACAACCGCGCGCGTGTGAAAAAAAAAACAAAAAACAAAATTAGTGCACAGTGCCATTGATAACAAAATAAAAATTATCACACAGTGTGGGAATCCAACACCTTTATCATACGGTACGGGCAGTGACTGAGTGTATGTAACAACTGATGGATAGCGGGTTGTGTGTGAAGATTTTGTTGGTGCACTGTTTCATATTGTTGTAAGGGCATAACACCTACAGCAATTTGATTCGGTACACCATCGTCAGAATTTTCACTTCGCAGCCTTGCTTAGTGTCGTCGGTGTTTGTCTTTACTGTGTTTGTTTTTTAAGTATGACTAGGGAATGCAAGGTGGACGTAGCCAATATACGCGGGCTAAAAAGTAATCACTTTTCTGAGTACGTCCACGTCTGCAAATACAGACCAGCTGTTTTGGCACTTAGTGAAACACAGGTAGATCTCCGCCCACACCTCTCAGATCACTCTGATCTAAAGCTACCTGGCTACGAACTAGTGCCACTATTCTTTTCTCACCGTGGTCTCGCCATTTATGTGCGTAGTGATGTAGCTTACCAAATTTCACCACAAAGTAGTCCCTGTTCCAATCCGGAATTCAATTTCATGTGGTTAAAATTCCATCTCCGTAAGCAAATTATCCACTACTGCTTTATTTACAGAAGCCCCAAACTGGACAGCAACTCGACTTTCCACGGATTTGATGCGCTGTCTGACTCCATTCAAAGAATTGTATCCCTGTATCCCCATACTGAAATCGTTATTACGGGCGATTTCAATATACACAATTCTGGGTGGCTTCGACATTCTGGACAGACAACACCCGAAGGACGGTGTGTTGAGATCTTCGCTGCGGAAAATAACTTAGCCCAGCTTATAAATGAGCCCACACGCATACCAGACGTTGATGGTCATACCGCCAACACCCTGGACTTGTTTTTAACTTCTCACCCTGGCAAGTACTGCATTGATGTGCTCTCTCCTCTAGGCTCGTCGGACTATTGTGTCATATCAGCTAAATTCTCGTACACCCACCACACAGTTAGAGAAAAGATTCCTAAAAGAACCGTATGGCACTACGAGAAAGCCAATTGGAGCGGACTTAACAACTTCTTTAGGAATTTTAACTGGTCGTTATGTTTCCTCGATAACAACGTGGATGCCGCTGCTGACATGATCACAGAAACTATTCTCTTTGGAATGAGATGCTTTATCCCCCATCGGATGAAGAGTATCAAGCCAAAAGAAAGGCATGGTACGACTCGAGCTGTAAAGAGGCTGTCAGGGTTAGAGAATTATTTTTTCGGTCCTACAAGACCAACCCGACAGAGGAAAACCGAAAAAAGTTTAAACGAGTCAGAAATGACTGCAACGTCCTTCTCAAGCGTGTGAAATTCCAATACGACCAAAACCTGAGGCAAAAAATACTGCAATGTCCCAAAGGCAGTAAAAATTTTCGGTCGTTCGTGAAAAACATTAGAAATGCTGCCTCATCCTCCATCCCAACGCTCATTTACAATGACATTCCAGCTGTCAGCTCCTTGGACAAGGCCAATCTGCTTGCTGCACACTTTGCGGCTAGCTCAACACTCCTAGATTGTGCTTTACCCCCGCCTACACTGGAGCGCGTCGTATCTACACTGGGACGAATCCACTTTCGCACTCGTGTAGTAGTAAGAGTACTTAAAGATCTCAACATGCATAAATCCGCTGGTCCGGATGGTATATCTCCTCTTCTTCTGAAGAGGTGTTTTTCCGCGCTTGCAAAACCACTGCGTAAGCTTTTTCATCAATCCTACTCTTTAGAACTCTTTCCGAGCAGATGAAAAACAGCATTTGTCCAGCCCGTCCCTAAAACGAATCTTCTTCTCTCTCCTCCTATAGACCCATTGCACTTACGTCCCTTCTTTCCAAGGTCATGGAAACGCTGATAAATCGTCAGCTCATGAAATATCTCGAAACAGGAAAACTTCTCAATGACCGGCAATATGGTTTTCGTAGCAACAGGTCCACTGGCGACTTGATGGCATGTCTCACCGAAAAGTGGAACCAAAGCGTACATCAATCTGGCGAAAGCAGGATAGTTGCATTTGATATTTCTAAGGCATTTGACAGAGTTTGGCATCAGGCTCTTTTGTCGAAAATGCGTGCTCTTGGGATCGATGACTCTCTTCTTCAATGGATTAGTAATTACCTTTCGGAACGTTCAATTCAAGTTGTCTTGGACGGTTTCAAGTCTGATATTCACTAAATAAATGCTGGTGTGCCCCAGGGCTCCGTTCTGTCTCCGACACTCTTTTTAATTTTCATTAATGATCTCTTGTCTACTACTTCTAATCCAATTTATTCCTTTGCTGATGACAGTACTCTCTGCTTCTCATATTCGTTTCCGGACTCACATCCCTGCTCTTCGGCTGTAGAACGGCAACGGCAGCGTATGCTAAGCTCATTACATTCCGACACTAACAGCATAACCAATTGGGGAACTATCAACCGAGTGGAATTTAATGCTTCCAAAACTCAATGCTGTCTGTTGTCATTAAAGCGAAATTCATATACCCAGCCATTATCCATGAATGGCACTTGCATCGACGAAACCGATAAACTTTCCATTCTCGGTATGTGTGTCAGTGACAACTTACGTTGGAATGACCACATATTCGATGTCGCCAAAAATGCTGCGAAATGTCTAGGTTTCCTCAAGCGATGTAAGAAATATTTTACCCCCTCTGATCTGGCCACAATATATAAGGCATTCATCCACCCAAAACTGGAGTACAATTCCCACATCTGGTCAGGTGCTCCTAAAACATCTCTGCACCAGCTCGATAGGATTCAAAACCGTGCGATAAAACTCATTGGTGATACTAATATCAGTCAATCAATTGACACCCTCGAACACCGACGTAATGTCTCCTGTCTCACTTTGTTTTATCGCTATTTCCACCACCAGTGCTCCATTGAAATCGCCAGTAGCATTCCGCCCATTCAAACTTTCAACCGTAACACTCGTCTCGCTATGAATGCTCATCAGTTTACCCTCAAGCCCATTTTCGGACGAACTCTAAAATATCGTGATTCTTTCCTAAGCCGTACAACTCGCTTATGGAATGCCCTGCCGACCTCTGTGTTTCCTGGTCGTTATAACTTGCAAACATTTAAAAACAATGTACATCGGTACCTGTCTTTTCTTCCTCCCTAAATTTCGTTCGCCCGCGCTGTGTACGAACATTTTAAGGGTACAAAAACCCCTTGAGCGCGCGCCGATTATAAAAAAAAAAAAAAAAGACATTTTGGTTAATGGTTTGGGTTTCCGTCGTGTAGCAGCAAAGTTGGTGCCAAAAGACCCCAATTTCATGCAAAAAAGAGACCGTGTTGACGTTGCAAAAGAGATGATTTCCGATCCCACATTCATCAAAAGGATCATTACTGGAGACGAGACATGGCCGTGAGTTTATGAGTACGACACGCAATCCAGACATCAGCCAAGTGAATGGCGTTCACCAAATGAGCCGAGACCAAAAAAACCACGTTGTTTTCAGTCAAAAAAGAAGGAAATGCCCACGGTTTTCATGGATTACAACGGTGTAGTGTATCATGAATTTTTGCCAGAAGGCCAGACAGTAAACAAAGAGTATTATTTGGGCGTTATGAGACGTATGCGTGAAGCAATTCGCCGAAAGAGACCAGAAAACTCGTGGATTTTACACCGTGATAACGCACCGTGCGTCGCACAGTGCCATCATTATTCGTAATTTTTTGACGAAAAATGCAACAAATACCATCCAACAGCCACCGAATTCACCTGATTTGGCTCTCTGTGACTTCTTTCTGTTCAATCGAGTTAAAAAAACCACTACGGGGAACGCGTTTCAGCAGCCGAAAGGAAGTGATGGAAAAATCGCAGGAAGCACTGATGGACATACCGAAAACCGAATATAAAAAATGTTTCGAGGATTGGATCAAGCGCTGGCACAAGTGTGCTGCAGTCGATGTGGATTACTTTGAAGGGGACAATATAGGTTTAGGTGAATAAGCTTATATTTTAAATTTTCTGAATAAACTTTTTGATCAAGGTGGTATAGCTAGCCTTTAGAAACCCGCAGATGGCATTGTTGGGCAATTTTCGCAAATTTAGCGCACAGATCTGACCTCCCATCTTGTTTAAGTTTTGCCAGTTTATGCTATCGACTATTGCGTATTTTTTGGTTTCTTCACGAAAGCAAAAGCTTGCTTATGGTTCGCCAAAGTCATTTTAGAATCCTTAATAAATATGCCGAAAACGTTCCATATTCGCATTTCGATTCCCCGATGTGTCCGGTGAAAGTCATTTCCTCCCTTGCTATTCCATTTAAAGTCGCCCCAAAATATTATTTTTCTGATTGCGCACAGCATATGTATGTACGAACAATATTTCAAATCTTGTATTTGATTATCGGTTTTACTGCCATTATCTTATATTTTTCATGAAATAAACATATTGCTTGCTCCAGGAAGTCACCAAGCTCTGACAGGAATATTTTTATTCTCCCCTAGATAACTTCTCCGCTGTGCGGAAGAAGTGCCCGGCAAGGTACGAGTTTCACATACGTTTCCTTCCATGATAGAGTACTTTCGTACTATTCTTATTTTTGGTGTGCGCTGAATGTATGCACGTACATACATTCTCGTACATTCATATATCCGACTTTTTTAGTCGTGGGAATAGGATCACGCATGGCCAAACTCTGACAAAATTGATTAAAACCTTGAAATACCAGTTTTAGTTATACTCGTATCTCAAATTAACTCGTCGAATTATTCCTGTATGTCTCCACTGACTGCATCAAGGAAATGTTTTAGCTTTACTATTTCATTTTATTGGCATTTTGCAGCTAGTTAAAACAACACAAAATGTCTCATATATTTTCGCATCTACATGTTTGGATAAAAGCACTCTCGAATTTTTACCTTAATTTATAATTATACTCAATTCTACTGCGATTAATTACTCTTTAAATGCATTACGTGCTTTACACTTTTGGGAAAACTAGATTAACAGGATAAAAAGATCCTTTGTAATTTTATTAGTGCTATTTTAGTTTTTTAAGCAAATACTCTTGATTGTGTTTCGAGCCCCGGTCGGAAATTCCACAAAAGTCTTGGTTGATGCCTTAATTTATAATTGTAAAGGACAAAAGAAAACAATAAAATTATGAAGTCTTATATTGTTTATACTATAGATATATCTGTTTACAATTTATCTTCATATACAGGGTGAATGACTCGAACTCCAACTTTTTAAAATGCTATATTTTTTTATTTTTTGATAAATTTTATTGTGCCAAAGCAAAAAATGTTGGAAAATACATCAATTTTAAAATCGTATCAGTAGTTTTCAATGTGTCCACCTTTGGCGCGAATACTGGCCTTGAGACGGCAGAATAAAGCATCGCACGCTGCACACTAGTGGCTCTCCGGTATTTTGGCCCATTCCCGGCGAAGTGCTTGTGTGAGGTGGTCCAAACTTTGGTATTTTTTAGTGCCAACCTTCTAGTGCTACCTCAGACAGAGAAATCCAACGGATTTACATCCGGAGAATTCGCAATCCATTGTGTCGAAGAAATGAAGTGTGGAACATTGTTTTTTAACCAATCTTGGTTGACGGGCGCTTTGTGAGACGGTGCTGAGTCTTGTTGAAATGTCCACGGTCTCAAACTGAAATGATTGTTTACCCAAGGCTTCAATACTGCCTCTAAGACAGTTTCACGGTATACGATCGCATTAATTTTGAAGCCATGGTCCAAAAATACGAGCGGAGAGCGACCATCGGCGGTTATGGCGGCCCAAACCATCACCATCGGTGCTGCCTGATTTCTGGCGGCCGTCCGAAGGTGTAAATTTTCGAAGGACCTCTCTGGCAAGCAAACTCGGTCATTTTGTTTGTTGACATATTGCTCGATAACAAATGGCGACTCATCGGAAAAAAAGCCAAATTGGGCAACTCACCACTTTCATACAAGCGTAGCAACTCCTTCGCTTTTTCGACTCTAACTTTTTTCTGTTGCGGTGTAAGATCGTGTGCTTTTTGGAACTGCAATGGCTTGAGCCCAAGCTCATTTTTCAGTATGTGTTGCATCCGTTCCAAGGATATGTTGAGCTCACGAGCCATTTTTCTTCCACTTCGACGAGGATTTCGCTCAATTCGAGTCTTCGCTCTCCGATCCATTTCTGTTTTTTTATGACCACTTCCATGGCGTTTTGCAACGCTGCCAGTATCACGGTAACGAACTATGGTTCGAGATTTATTCACGTTGAGGTGCTGGAGGGCTCTAACAATAGCTACTTGTGGTTTTCCAGCCAAATATAAAGCAATCCCACTATCACGTTTGAATTCAATCGCGGATAAAAATTTCTCAACACAACTGAGACGCAAATCGTTTAAAAAGCTTGTAAATAATAAAAATATCTATCATGTGTCAAAATTTGAGCTCACTGTCATAAACGGTTTGGTAATTATAGCAGTCTGAAATTGGTAGCAGTTCGAGTCATTTAGTGTGTATTTGTCTTTATCTTATTAAGAAGATCAGTTTGTTAGTTTTTTTCTTTAATTATCAACTTACAGTAGTAAATATTGTACATAAAAATTGCTCTTATCTTGAAATATATCATTTTTTATGACGCATGCATACCATATATTATATGTACATACGAGTGCAACAACATTTCTCATATGTACACTAGTTGAAAGCATGAAGCAGAGCATCTGACATTTTCCATTTACAAATGATCCATGAAAGTTATTCTCTGTCATCTATGCACAAGTGAGGTTGAGATTGGTAACCTACAAACCCCCATGTTGTGCTTTACCTACGACCTGTCTAGATGATTTTCCATGTTACACCTACCTAATCCTACTTTGTGGTATTTTCCACCCACCAGCATGTAACAAGAGCTGCTATCAACTACATAGGATACAAAAAAAATTGAAAGCAACTGCTGCCATGGATTGTTATGCACTCTTCGTCGCTGTTGGTTTGCCTCGAGTCATTTGCACATTGAGCAGGCTTTTGCTGGTAAAAGAAGACAGACGTGCTAAATATGGTATTCCCAAATGTCGGGTAGAACTGAGGCAGTCTTTGATTTTTTTTTTTCAATTGAAGATGAAATTAGAAAAGAAAAAAAACGATTTTATCAGTCACTCTTACTGAGACTTGAACTAAATATTTTTCCTCTCAAAATTATTAAATCTAAATGCTACAGGTCATAGGTGAGATTTCAATTTGAATCATGGCAATTTTATATGCAAGGTTTGGAAAACTAGGAGAATATTGCTGTGCTCAATCAGAATTAGAATTAAATACAGAAAATGTTTAATAGAACAGATCACTGCGATGACATTGTATCCTAAAGTACAATATTGTTTGAATGAGTTTGTCTGAAGGCAGAAACACTTGTTAGGCAATGGTAGTGTATTTAATGTGTTGAGCACATTCTTCATAATATACATATGTATTCATTGTAAAATGTAATTTTATTGCCGGATAAAGAAATGCATATATTTTCTTCTTATTCGTAAAAAGAGTATTATTTCGTGTGCCGTCCAATGCTCATAATTGTATCATGTCAGAAGGAAAACTATTTGGCGCATATAATTAAAAACTTGTATTAAAATTAGCAGAATACGTTTCAAACAAAGTGCAGAACTAGAAAAGCAAAAAATTTTATTGAATTGATCAACAAATTCGAAAAAGTTAATGGAAAAAATTAAACGAATTTAGTGTGTTCATGTTATTCGGGCAAACTGGATTTGGAAGAATAGAAAAAAAATTAGCTCAAAAAATTTTGCCTGGGCAGGAACAAAAATTTAATGATCTCTTATGAAAAGTTCCGATCGGAGTATGTTAAATGCCTAGGATCAATACATTTTTTCATCTTTGTTAATTGATCCGATTCAGAGCAAAAAAAATGTTGATTTTGAAATTTTTTTTCCGATTAAAAAGAAGTGAGTATCTACGAGGGTTGACTGAAAAGTTTCCGACCGAACAATGATACAAGACATTTTTTCTCAAATTTTTTTTTATTTTTCTACATAGTCTCCTTGTAACTTTACACACTTCTCCCAGCGATGCTCCCATCTCTCGTCCAAATAGTACTTGGCGTTTTTCTCTGCAAAATAATTGTTCACGAAAGTGATTACCTCCTCATTTGACGACAATCTCTGTCCTCCGAACGCAGTTTTTAGATGAGGGAACAAAAAGAAATCGCTTGGGGCTAGATCTGGTGAATTAGGCGGATGGTCAAACAGTTCAAACCGTAATTCATGGATTTTCGACATGGCAACCGCTGAGGTGTGAGACGGCGCGTTGGCTTGGTGAAACAGGATTTTCTTTTTCTGCAAATGTGGCCGTTTTTCCGCAATTTCTGCCTTCAGCTTGGCAAGTAATGATGCGTAGTTTGCTCCTGTAATGGTTTTTCATTTTGAAGATAATCGATTAAGATAACTCCTTTACTATCCCAAAAAAAACAGTCGCCATCACTTTCCCAGCCGAAAAAACAGGTTTTGCTTTTTTGGAGCCGGCTCGCCCTTTGCAGTCCACTGTTTTGACTGAACTTTTATTTCGGGCGTATAATGGTGTATCCAAGTTTCATTTACAGTAATTAATCGGCGCCAAAACTCGGATTTATTGTGCCTAAACTGCGCCAACAGAGCGTTGGAAATGTTCATTCGAACACGTTTTTGGTCAAACGTAAGCAAACGCGGCACCCAACGCGCGGACAGCTTTCTCATGCCTAAATCTTGATTTAATATGTAACAAACACGTTCCTTGGACATTTTCATAACCTCTGCTATCACTCTCACTTTAATTCGGCGGTCGTCTAACACCATTTGGTGAATAGATGTTATCGTCAGTGGTTGCAGTTTTTGGACGTCCCGAACGTTCATCATCCCCCAAGCTCTTACGGCCACGTTTAAATCCAGCTGCCCAAAATTTCACTGTGGTAAATGATGGTGCAGAGTCCCCATATACAGAGTCCAACTCATTTTTAATTTGCGTAGGCGTATTGCCTTTCAAGAACAAGAATTTAATAACAGCTCGATACAAAATTGTTTCCATTTTCACAAAAAACACGCACATCAACTCGCTCAAACGACTGTTAACAAAAACTTCGCGTCTAAAATGACTGAAACTAGCATTCACTAGCTTTTATTGACGAGTGCCGCTATCTTTACGTTGCGGTCGGAAACTTTTCAGCCAAGCCTTGCATAAGTCTACTCGTAAATAGAAATGAAATAAAGCAACCTCTGAGCTCGTAGTAGACTTGTATCGCTAATATTGATATTTTACTGTTTTATAATTTGTCCACAAATGACAAAACTAATAAAATTAAAAAAAAATTGTTAATGAGCGTAGAATTCAAATTAATTTTTTTTTATCCTGGGAATAACAAGCCTCTAAATATGTACGTTCCACCAAAATCACCGCACTCTAGGCAAAATATTATATCGGAAGAAATACGTCTTTTAATCTTTCTATTGGCTATTGAGGGTAAGTACTAAACCAGAGGTAAAAGGCGCTTGCCTTGCTTTATCTGTTAAATTTACATAATAAATTGAATAAGAAAATTATACTATTTTGGATCAAACTTGGTGGTCTTTGTTTTCATTAGTAGCTCAATTTCGTACAAAAAATTGCTAATTAAGAAAAGGAGCGAACAATTTTGCGAGAAATATTTTTTGTTCCGGGGCGGAGCAGTTTCTTACACGAAGTAAATGAATTGCTCCATTCGGATAAATATACAGAACGATAGAAATTATGAGGAGGAAAATTATTTCCCTCTCTGTATAGTAGTTTTATGCAATAAATTAATACTAATATCCATAAAAACCAATCCGTTCGGATTTTCATTTTGATTTATATCTATTACAAGCCCAAGGAGCAAACGTTGAGAATAAAATATAGGAAAACTAAATTGAGAATAAAAAATTATCGTTATCAATTTACAATAAGCTTTTATCTTAATGAATTTTTGTCAGTTTTAGAAATATCAAAGATACGTCAAAACGTCTACACGCAGACCGATTTTTGGGATTTCCTCGTTGGTTTTATTGATATGTTGCTCTGCGGTAAATAGAAACTAATACCAGGTCACATTAATGATGATGGTGCTACATTCTACCTAATACATAGTGTGGGAACAAGAAGCCCCAAGCACGCCTGCAATCAAATAATATTTTATTAAAATAATGTGAAATATGTTTTTACCAACGAACCGGAAGATACATACTGAGTATGTGACCATTTCAACACTTTTGGAAACAGAAGTGAAAGTTGAGAGGTGAAGGCTTATACAATAAAATTAAATTGCATTCTAATAATAATACCAAATATGATGCATGTCTGCACAAGTTATAATTATCAAATCCAGAATTCATATTACCTGATTTCATAAAAATGACTTGAAGAAGAAAAAGAACATACTGAAACAATTTTCAGCGGTGAAAATAATACAAAACTGAAGTACGAATGACTTTTTGTGGAATGTAAGAGTAAATGGATTTTCCTTTCGATTAGTTTAGTTTGGGTTTTGTATAAATTAGCATCGCCCTAAGTAGTCTGGTATTGGATTTTCAAATGAATTTCAGGATTCAATAAGATGTCCAAACTAGTTGAACTCGAACTTTCCAAATTAAAGACTTACTTACTTACGGTGGCGCTACAGACAGGGGTGGACCTGCCAGTTTCGCACCCTAAGTTGGCTGGCGTCCCTTACACTTGAGCGCGCCACCTGAGTCGAGGTCTTCCTCTATCGCGCTGTCCCTCGGGGGAGAATTCGAAGGTTTTTCGGATCGGTGCATAAATGTTCATCCGCTCTACATGACCCACCCATCTCAGTCGTTGGAACTTCACTCTTCTGGCTAAGTCGATGTCGCTGAACAACTCGTACAATTGTACGTCATTGTATCTCCTCCTCCATGCACAGACTATGCAGGCGGGACCGAAAATCACCCGAAAAATTTGCCTCTCAAAGCAGCCAATAGTACCCTCATCGATTTTTGATAAAGCCCATACCTTTGCGCCATACTGGGATTGTTAAGGTCTTACATAGGTTCACTTTCGTTGTTCAAGAGAGAGAGGGCTTAACAAGTCAATTACCTTGTTAGCCCAAAGAAGCAACGATTTGCAAGAGTTATTCTTCGTTTGATCTCGGCGCTGGTCTAGTTGTCTCAATTGATAGCGGAGCCTAGGTAGACAGAGTCCTTAACTACCTCAAAGTTATATCTGTCGAGGGTGACGTTCTGTCCGAGTCGTCGGTGTTGGGTGTCCTTTCTGATTGACAGCATATACTACTTGCTCTTACCCTAGTTTACCGTCAAACCCATCATCGACGTTTCCGTCTCAATGCAGTGGCTCAACATTATAATGGGACACTTGCAAAAATCAAAAATATCTATTATTTTCTATTAACTTATAAATGTTATGGATGAAGTAGATATAGAATTTGAATGTTCATATGAATTCATTAACACAAAGGGAAAAAAACAACCAAAAACTGAAAAAGGTCAAATTCTGTATCTCAAAGTAATAATGGGACACAAGACATAAATACACAAAAAAAAACTTAATTCAGCATAAGAATTTAAGATTTAATATTTTGTTGGAAGGCCGTTTTGCCGTATTATTGCTTCTATGTGATTAGGCATCGATCTCACTATTTTCTGGCAATAATCTGGTGAAATTTTATACCATTCATCCTTCAGAGCTGAAATCAGGTCTTTTTTATTGCTAATTTGGTGTTTTTTTTAGTTTTTCTTCTAAATAATTCCACACATGCTCTATGGGGTTCAGATCCGGCGACTGTGGTGTCGTTTCGAGTACATGGGGGCAGTAATAGAAAAGCCAACTTTTGACATTATAGGCGTTGGGTTTGGGATCCTTATCCTTGTAGAAGTAGTAATCGTCCGCAATACCCAATTTTTCGGGGGATTCCGGCAGATTTGATCTTAAAACGTTTGGATAATATTTGTGGCACATTATGTCTTTTAATAATATGAAGACTTCCAAGCTCTGCTGCCGATATTGCACCCCATACTTTACCCCCTCTGATCTAGTCTCAATATATAAGGCAGTTATCCGCCCGAAATTGGAACACAATGCCCACATCTGATCGGAAAAGGATTTGGTGATCTCTTGAGATTGTAGCCGTCCGATGCATAGTGGGGCAGTTGGACCTTAAAGCTGGCATCAATTCACAGGTGCACAACCGGAATTTTAAAGTATACAATTTTCATCATACGAGTAATGCCCCAATAGGTAAAAATAAAAAACAGACGCATTTTTAAAAATTTATAATAAGAATAAGAAAAGAATAAGAAAAAAACTAACAATCGCTTTCATCATCATCATTATCTTCGCAATTATCATTGTCATTATTTTGCAGAATAGTGGGAGATTTTAATAAATTTAAGGCTTCTCCAGGAGGATGTTGAAGTTTTTTTACCGGTAGCTTTCGTTTACTTGTAATATAGTATATGGATCTAAACTTAACAAGAAACAGTTTAAGACATCAAGATTAGTTTCTTCGCGAGTGCACTTATGCGAGTAATGTTCCCTATAGTTTTTAAAATCCTTGTTTCTTGCTTCTTGCGCTTCCTCACTCAACTGTCCGATAGGCAGCAAAGCAAAGGAGACTATTTCGGAACCGTGAATGAAATATTTATGCAATGTGGGTGACATGTTGTACCAGGGGTACTTAGATACAAAGTATCTGGCTGTTTCGTAAGAAAAAGTTCTGAACCGGTTAACATCAATTTCATGGCCACTTGACACAACTATCATGATTGTGTGCATTTTTTTAATCAATTCAATATCTAATTTTGTTATTTCAGCTAAAAGCTCGGTGGATTGAAAAAATCGTCTGGCCGTGTTGTCATCATTTGAATTGCCGAGTCCCGGCTTAGTTGTATCAATGATCCGCCCGCATATTTGTCTAAATTCCCTCTGAATCCGCGCTTTATTTTCTGCAACAATTATTTTATCGTTTCCTCTAGATTGCCACTTTTTAATTGGTAATTTATATGACAAATGAAGAAGGCACTCGAAGAAACGTATCCAACCCTGTAAAACAGAAAGCCCAAACTCTAAATGTTTTGTTTTTACAGGTAATTTAATCATTTCTTCAATCTGATTAAAGTTCTTAGAAACAGCGCCGCATAAGTAGCATTTTTGCGTCGATGAAGTATCTGTTAGCGTATTGCATATTTTGCCATCAACCACTGTAAAAATTAAGTTGTGACTCACTACTAATAATCTGTCATCCAACATTGTTTTAGTACTTACAATCTCGGCATTTACTCTGTTTTTTTCTGCTCTTGAAATATCTGCTGTCTCTTTAACATATTTAATTTTTAAGGATCGACAATATCTCGTAGAAGCTGGACGCGGGTTTGCAATAAAATCTTAGCTCCGTAACTGAGACGGAGTAGAACAAAGCAAGTGATAAAAACTGCCGGATCAGAAGCTTGAAGCTCATGAAAGGCTTGCTTATATTAGTTATGCCCCGAACAGTTTTCTGTGTTTGAAGTAGCCGCTGCACAGTGAGATCAAGCAGAGCTTGTAAAGTTATTTCAACTGAAATGCTACTTACTTTCATATGTTACTGTTATGGGTGGTATCCTTTTTTTGCATTTTGCAAATTAACTTGCCCTAATTACATTGTATTAATTTCTAGATAATTTTGCTTCTACTACTACAGCAAGAGCATATTCACCCGTCATTACAGTAATTTGTGATTCGTTTGATCTTTCGTAAGCTTTTATATATTTTTCTGCACGGTTTGGACTTTTAGAGGGTATTTCCTGCAACAATTTTGATGCTTGAGATTGCCCTGAAAGCCGCAGGCTCATTTGTGTAGCAAAACTTAATTCAGAAACAGGTGCAGATTCTCGAATTTGTTTTGTCTTTTGACGTTTCGTTCGCGCAGTAGATGACTCAAAATAAGTAACTGGATGACCGCGTTTATTTTCAAATGCACTTAAAAATGAAATAGATGTTTCCAGCCACGTTTTATTTTGCTTTAAAAACCGATCACTATTTCTACTGGCTTTAAACCATCGCGACTTGTATTCAGATTTAAAATGTAATATTCGTTTTAGCAGGTCCTTATTATCAAAATGTTGTGTTATTAAGTCAAACTGCTCTGTCATGTTTAAATATCCAGAACTTCTAAGAATATTCACAAGCTCTTGTCTGGTAACAAATAGTGTATTAGAATTTGTTCCTAAATCAGAAAAAATTAATATAAGTACAGGAAAAGAACAAGAAGACATTTATTTAAACACATAGCCACACATTAAAAAATATACTATAAAAAAGTTGCCCCCAATTTTAACGATTCTTAAGTGCACAAATTCCACTCCTAGGATTCAGTAAAAAAAAAAACTTCAGGACTGACCCGGAACATAATCAATTCAATCGATCTTTGATAGTAAAGGAACAAAAAATTGCCTTTTCGCAGTGCCATATAAATTATAATGAAAAATTTCATCGGAAAGCACTATTTTAAAAATAATATTTGCTTGAAGCTTCCTTAATACCTGATGTTGAACGTTCGATAACAAAAAAATTGTTTGTGGAATAAAAAGCAGTGAAAAAAAATCAAGAAAGATCGATAAAACGCAAAGCTGAAAGAACACAATTATGTATTATCATGAACTAATGCCTGCAACTGGTGCATATTTTGTGAGATTTATTAAAGATAACGGAATTTCTCATTTGGCTGATGCTAGGCCGGACAGTTATGCATAAGAAAATAATAGCGTAAGAACTTTACGTCGCAATTAAATTTTCGGTCTTATGCCGGTTTTGGGTACATTCTGCCCCACAGTGCGACGTCGAATTTCCTCACAGTATTAGCTTGCCTTTGCGATATTCGGAATATACGCAATAGTAGCTTGGCTACAGCAAGGTAATGGTCCGAGTCGATGTTGGCCCCTCGGAACGTTCAGACATCCATTATACTGGAGGAATACCTTGCGTCGATCTCAATGTGGTTAATCTGGTTGACGGTTTATTGATCAGGAGTTCTCCAAGTTCCCTTGTGAATATCAAGATGTAGGAACCGCGTGCTAGCTACGATATTGTTTCACCGCGGCAAAGTCCATTAGCCTGAATCTGCTATCGGAGGTGGTATCGTGTAAGCTATACCTTCCGACAGTACTACCAAAGATGCCGTCTCTTCCTATCTTTGCCAGGGATCGTCCAAGACAATTTTAGTTAAGGCTAGGGCGCTGCTCGTATGTCTTGTCCAAGAGCTCGCAAAAGCCATCTTTGGTGTCGTCATCTTTCTCCTCCGTGTGGGTGTACGCTCAAATTCGGCTAATGTTGGCAAATTTAGCCTTAATACGGATTGTTACGTGGCGCTCGTTCACATGCCGAAAACCCAAGACTTCTTGCCTAAGTCTACCTCCAACAACTAATCCGCGTCAAAATAAACGCTGCTTTTGCTCTCGATAACGGTCGCTGTAGCAGATGTCGCAGTTTTTCATCCTCTTCTTGTCCGGCACATTAAATCGCATTTCTTGGATGGCGGTAATATCTGCTTTGCAGCAGTGCAGGACCTCCACTAGTTGTTCGGCTGCATGTGGCCTATTAAGATATCTAACATTCCATGTGCAGTTCCGAAGATCGTTGTCCCTGTTTCGTTTAAAGGGGTTGTCAGCAGCAGATCCGTGCGTATCCGTGGCTTATTGCTGCTTCGTAACTGCACTTGGAGGGCCCATTCCAATATAATACCCGTAGAATGAGGGGTCGTTTAGACCGAAGCCAATAATCCGTTCGGAGATATGAGCGCTGCCATTGGTCATATCTTGGATGACAACGAGTTTATTAGCAGAATTCTTTGGACGGACGAATCTCAATTTACAAGAATCTCATAATCTTCATACGCGGCCTGCGGACAATCCACATACAACGAGATATAAATAATTTCAACACAAATCCAGCGTCAATATGTGGGCAGGTGTACCTGGAAACAAGTTAATCGGCTCCTTCAAACTACCACCTAGGATGAATTCTACAAACTATTTGGAGTTTTTGCGAAATGATTGCCCTCCAGAACTATTTTAGGACATTCCACTAACTAACTAGCTTCATCATATTTTCAACAGGACGGTGCTCCAGCCGTCGTGAGGTTAATAATTGGCTAGATGAAGAGTAGGTACGGTAACCGTTGGATAGAAAGAAATGTACCAGTACACTGGCCTGCAAGATATTTTTCTGTATGGGGAATAATGAAAGAACTTGTTTATTCAATTGGAAGAGCGTATTCTCGAAGCATCATCAAAAGTGAGGCAGCAGTTAGCATCAATAAACATTCGCATTGAAATCTAAAAACGGACTCTAGCATCCATACAAAACCAAGCTTTGAACACCTGTTTAACCATTTTAGTACACAAATAAAATTACTTAAGACCATACAAAACCATTTTTTATTCATATGCTTTGGAGCTTAAAGCAAAAAAAAACCCTTTTTTATAAATTTTACCTGCTGCATATTTTCCCAAGTATCATAAAATCTGTGGATTTATTGTGCAAACTGATGGAGTTTTTTTGTTATTGCTACTTTCATAAGAAAAAAATAGTAAAACGCTATATTAATTACATAGGTATTTTCTGGAGAAATCTGACCTCAAATTCAAAACTTAGCATGGGCAACGAAAATGGAACGGAAGCACTCAAATAAGATATCAACTTTGTTTAAACGCCGTTATAAAGGCTAGTATCTCTTCAAAAAATAAAGTCCTGCACGAATTTTCTACCATTAGTACCAACAGAGCGAGCGATTTCCGTTAACATGGGTCGGGGTAAACCAAAGTAAGTCTTTTCTTAAATCCTCGATAAATGCTGTCAACATTGGAGATATGCTCTTACTGTAGAACGATTTTTTTCTTAGAATATACCCAGGAATCATTTCCCAAATTATCGTTGATGAATTAGGGGACATTGTAAGCATTTAGGAATTTCAAAAGAGCATTCTTTGTCTGTGTCTAGCAATCAGTCTAAATTAGAGGAATGTACGCAGAGGAGGAACAGAAATGCATTTGTAGTTTTTATAACCTCTAGCGGGTCCTGTTTCCAAAGAGGAGGTGTTTCATCAGTTATTCGAAATGCAGTCACTACTATTGAAATTAAAGGTTTTTTTTATATGCCAACTACTTTTCAAAACTGCTTTGTTCAAGGAAAATAGGCTTCTATGTAAAATATTAACTATGGAGCTCATTGGCATAGTTAGGTTTGGTTGTATGATTGACGTTAAAGAGACAAAAATGCAAAGTTTTTAGTAAACACAATCTTACTGAAACATTACGAAATATGGTATTCCTTTTTTAAGATTAATAATAATTCAAACACTGTTAGCTAGCTGCTATTTACTTCCGAAATTCCGTTAAACTAGCCTAAATTGTTCCTGTTGCCTTTCATTTGAGTAAACCTTTGTCAGGTATATTTTATATGAAAATGCTCTTACATGGAAAAATCGGTTTAAACGTCCGATTCTGGTGTATCCTATATCCGATACGGTTTTCATTGTGCTCTCGACGATACATATACTGTAGCCAAAAAAATTTGCGATGGATTCTAACATCAACAGTTTAACTTTTGACGACGTTTGTTTATTGTTCTAAAGGATAACGGACCTCCATTAAATGACAGCTGAGAAGTAGATAAACTTTACTAAGATAAAAATAATCTGCCATGGAATTATGTTACATCATATTCACGAATGGTAGGCAAAGTAAAATATTTCCAATATCTTTCAAGTACTGTACTCGTACTAGCAATTCTAAAAGACCAGATACTAATTGTTTTATTCCGAATCGAATATATGAGTATTCAAATATGGGTAGCATCCGTTGTTGGCCGTTGTCTACGAGTTATATTCGTTTTCCTGTTCAAAATAGAAATCGACAATACATGCGACTACGCCAGAAGAGGCATACGATCACATTCACATGCTCGTATAGCGCAAATAATTGTCACTAAGTTAGGGAATTGTTTGCTATAATTGAGACATGCTGCTAGAAACTACTTAGGAATGGTAGAAGTGGAGAGAAGACATAAAAAGATAAAATTATGGCGGTGAGATCGGCCTTGTGGGATAAAAGAGAAACTACGAGCGCATCATAGGCTTACGGATTAAGAACCATCACGACAGATAATGTAGAGATCTACTTATCACATTTCGTCAAAGTAACAAGAGATGTTAAATGGCCCGTGTCAAAATCTCAATATGTTTCGAAGAAATTCTATTTATACTATAAAGTCAAACCGATAGTAAAATGCACCACAGCAAATGCTATGAAACTCGAAGTCAAAATAATATTGGACCGAGAAAATTATCATAGTTCCTTGTTTTTCAATGATGTGCATTACATCAATAAATGTGAGATGATCTTTCTGCTAAATATCACAAGTAGGTAGTTACTCGTGGTTTAAGGCCTTATAATATAACAGTCCCCCTCAGTTTGATTCAATTTGTCTACAAGAAATATAAGTTAGGCTTTGTATTTATTTTATTTACAGCAGTAATAAACAAGAGGTAATCAAAACAAAAAAAATGTATTTAGGATCACCCTGTGACCACCGCAACGTTATTCACCTCAACCGCCGACACATTAACATATTCACTACAACAGATTGAATCATTAGTTCTCAGTTTTTTAAATTTGGTCGTGAGCCGAGCAGACGGACCTTTTTCTTTGGTCATTCTTTTTTGTTATTAGAAAAATTCGTATAAAGCGTTAATTAGCCCACAATAATTTTGGGGGCAATAATTGAGAAAAAAAAGTGAAGAAGAATTAACAATAAAAGGAAATTAATTTCATATAATTGTTTGGCTGAAGTGTTTGTATCATCCTGTGCTGCGTGGTTGTTCCTGATATCGTCGAGGCAAGTGAAGGCACAGTTATTTGGAGGTGGCCTGACCTTGTGCTGTGGTTGTTCCTGTTATCGTCCAAGCAAGCGAAGGTACCGCTATTTGGAAATGGCCTGATTCTGCGTTGTGCGATTGTTGTCGCTGTCGTCATCGGAGGACTTAGCAAAGTGGTGATGAACGGTCATCTGGACCTCTAACTGCAAG
Source organism: Volucella zonaria (assembly GCA_963966105.1). Classification (NCBI taxonomy): domain Eukaryota; kingdom Metazoa; phylum Arthropoda; class Insecta; order Diptera; family Syrphidae; genus Volucella; species Volucella zonaria. The sequence goes on along the minus strand of OZ014532.1, from coordinate 39,693,501 downwards.
TAGTGGAACTTACAACTGGTCGTTGACTACACCATACACTTTAGTGTGTACAATCTATGAGGGTAGTTGCATAATATTTGCTTATTGGAATTTATTAAATTCACTTGCGATGCCAAGGAAAAGCAACAACCGTACGGGTATTCAGGATTCGTTCAAGGAGTTTTCAGTGATGCTGTGCGACTTGGAGCGAAAGCAGGAAGAAATTTCAAATGTCAGAAGTCGAACTAAGGATCGACAACACGAAAAGGAACTTCAGTTACTACGGCGGGAGAGTGAGGTCAGGGAAAAGGAAAACGAATTGCAATGGAAACTACAGATGTCAATCCTACAAACATCTAGAGACCTAAGTCGGAGAGGCACGGGTAATACTAACGTAAACTTTCAATATGTCGCCGCAGTAGTCCCAGAGTTCAACGGCAAAGATGAATACGATATCAACAATAAGAAGTACAAAGAAAGTTTCCCAAGCGGCAGTAAACCAATACTCAGCTCACTAGTATCAAACAGTTGTGGAGGCCGATGTTGCAATTGTGGTCGAAGGGGACACGAAAGCAGCTTATGTACGGAAAAACAACCAAAATGCTTCTATTGCAACGAGTTTGGCCACAAATCTATGACCTGACCGAAGAAGAAAACGGGAAAAGGTCAAATATGCTGCAAATCCCTGGTCCTAATGCAATGAAAGAAGTATAAATCAATGGCTATAAGCTGTTTGGTCTTCTGGAGACAGGAAGCGATGTAACGCTAGTAATAAGTGACGTCTACGTTCGTCTAGGGTACTCCTACGATAACACCTAAAACAGTACAAGTCAGAGGATTTTCGGCAAAACCGGTAGAAGCGTTGGGATATTTTAACACTGGCATCCAGATAGATAATTGCGTATCTTATACCAACGTCTTTGTCATGTCGGAGTTCGTAATGCAGACACCTTTCATAATCGGAAAAGACATCGTCGTAGGTAAAAACATACAACTCTTACCAAATGGTGTGGTGGTCTCTACGATAGAAGAAGCGTTTTGCCAGATTTGCCAACTGCCTGAGATGAATCGTTATGAGCCGAAGTTAAACCCGAAATTTAAAGAAGACATCGAACAATTAGTAAATAATTATAGCCCACGGGAAGAAAAGAACACAGCCGTTGAAATGAAAATTATTTTGAAAACCGACGTTCCTATCTGTCAACCCCCCCCCCGAAGGTTAGCTCAGTTGGAGAAGAGAATAGTCGAGGAACAGATAGAAGACTGTGTAGCCAAAGGCGTAGTTAGGCCTAGTTTCTCCGAATATGCTAGCCCAATCGTCCTACCTAATAAGAAGGATGGTACAAAGGGGCTATGTATCGACTACCGCCGGCTTAATAAGAAAATTTTAAGAGACCGGGTGGCAGAAGAAAGCGTCAAGTATAGTATACGTCGTTCGTAATCCACTCTAGTCAATGGGAGTTTCTACTTGCGCCTTTGGACTATGCACCTCCCCAACCGTGTTCCAGAAGTTCTTCTTTTCTATATGGACGATGTGGTTATTGTGACAGACGAAGACGACCAATGCATCACTCGAGCCAAGAGGAAACAACCAGCCAAGACGAAACAACTAGCCAAGATGAAACAACCAGCCAAGATAAAACAACCAACCGAGAAGAAAAAACCAACCAAGATAAATTAATCAAGAAGACGATGGTTGACGAAGAAGATGAACCAGCCAAGACGACAAAGACTTATAACCATAAAGATCATAATAATTAGTCAAGATGATGAACCAACCAGCCAAAACGAAGCAACCAACTACGACGTACAACCAACCAAATGAAACATCGAGGAAGGCGACAAATAATAAGATGACGAGGTACCGAGAAGATGCATAGGCCTTTCTCAGAGTCGGAAAAGTATACAGGAGGGCCAAGTTTGTAGAATCACCCTGTGACCACCGCAAAGTTATTCACCTCAACAGGTTGGATGACAGAACAACCGCCGACAAATTATTCACCACAACAGATTGAATAGTTTTTTGAATTTGGTCGCGAGCCGAGCAGACTTACTTTTTTCTTTGTTCATTCTTTTTTTTATAAGAATAATTCGAATAAAGCGTTAATTATTCCACATGTGTATGCATTATATGTATGTATTGGGTTGGTAAGAATGTAATTTCGGTTTTTGCAAGTAGATTGTTATGTTTATTGTTTCCCCTCTTTTTCAATGTTATGATTTTTTTTTGACATTTGATAGCTGTGACTCTTTCCTTTAGAAAAAAATCAAGCTTAATTTTATTTACACCTCTTAGTATAATGGAATGCAAAACCGAACATTTTCGACATATTTCTTATCTGCTGAGGCTCACAAAAAAATGTATGAAGTTCATGGCCTTCACAGTTGAACAGCACTAACGTGTCAGAACTATGTTAAGAAATTCTCCTCCGAGGGTTTTTCATTAAAAAATGCTCGGTAACACAACAAGTCAATCGGAGTATTTGCGATATGCGTTTCAAAGGGAACGGAATTGCTTCTTTTTTTAAAACGAAGCAACACCGGTGAAGAATAATGGATCGTTTACAACAACATCGAAAACGATCATTGTGTGATGAACCAGCATAAACGATATCAAAGACTGAACTGCAAAAGAAAGTTGCGTTGTTAATTTGATGGGATTATAAAGGTGTCGTATATTTTGAGCATCTTTAAATGAACCAAACGATCAATTCAAATATTTACTATCAACTAACTGGAGGAAGCAATCAAAGAAAAACGGCCAGAATTAGCAAGCCACACGAAAGACCTATCGAACCTAGATAGGTACGAGGGCGGGTCAATAATTCCGTGCATTTTTGAATTTCTGACCTCTTTACTGAAACAGCAACACTGCTCCTGTCAACAGGCATTTGTCAGTTGACTCCTGTCAAAATTTAAACTTGCTGCGTCAGTTAGTTTGTGTTTGACAGCTATTTTTATCAGACTACTCACTAATTTGAGGAGAAAATGGAAAAAAGTGAATTTCGTGTGCTTATTAAGCATTATTTCTTGGGAAAAAAAACCATTACCGAGACCAAGGCTAAGCTTGATAAATACTATGGGGACTCTGCACCATCGATTTCAATGGTAAAAAAGTGGTTTACTGAATTTCGTTGTGGCCGTACAAGCACTGAAGATGCCGAACATCCTGGACGCCCAGTTGAGGTCTCTACACCCGAAACAATCGAAAAAATTCACGATATGGTGTTGGCCGACCGAAGATTGAAAGTGCGAGAGATTGTGGAAGCCGTAGGGATCTCGCATGGCTCAGTGGTTTCAATTTTGAATGATCACTTGGGCATGAGAAAGCTTTCCGCAAGATGGGTGCCGCGTTTGCTCACAGTCGACCACAAACGCAATCGTGTAACAACTTCACAGGAAGGTTTGGCGTTGTTTAATCGCAATATGGAGGAGTTTTTGCGCCGTTTTGTAACCGTGGACGAAATATGGATCCATCACAACACACCAGAGAACAAACAACAGTCAAAACAGTGGGTTTCTAAGGGTGAATCGGCGCCAAAGAAGGCCAAGGTGGGTTTGTCAGCCAATAAAGTTATGGCGACTGTTTTTTGGGATGCACGCGGGATAATCCACATTGACTACCTTCAAAAGGGAAGAACAATCAATGGGGAATATTATGCCAACTTATTGGACCGATTCAATGACGATTTGAAAAAAAAACGACCTCATTTGGCCAAGAAAAAAGTTCTTTTCCACCAAGACAATGCAAGGGTGCACACATGTGCAGTTGCCATGGCAAAAATCCATGAATTGGGCTATGAATTGCTCCCTCATCCACCCTATTCTCCAGATTTGGCTCCGAGCGACTACTTCTTATTCCCAAACCTGAAGAAATGGCTTGGTGGAAAAAGATTTGACTCCAATGATGAAGTCATCTCGCAAAAATGAGGACCTCGACAAATCATTTTTTTTTGGAAGGGATAAAAAAATTGGAGAAGCGTTGGACAAAGTGTATAGAGCTCAACTGAGACTACGTTGAAAAATAAAATTATTTTTTTATCAAAAAATCTGTTTTAATCCAAAAGTCACGGACTTATTGACCCGCCCTCGTATCATCAGTTTTTCATTTATTTCAAAGTTTGAAAAATTATTTACAATAAATGGTAAAATTTTCATCAGTTTTGTGCTAGTAAAAAGTTGTATGGGCACGGAATCATGAAGTTACCAGAAACATGGCAGAGGTAATAGAACAAAATGCACAAAAATATATGATTCTTTCAATTCAATTAATACAATTTATCAATTTAAGTATGGTGGCATCTCTATCTGTTTCACTCACACTAGTCGAAATAGCGTGTTTATCCGTCTCAATCACGTCGTCACTGTCTGTCTCGCTCACACTTGGTACCTACTCATTTTAACTTATTAAAAAGAATTAACAATGAATCGGGTTTCTTTAACAAAATATTTTTTTTGCCCTTAATTAAGCGTTAGTCTAGCAAGTGTCATACCATTTTGGAATCCAGACTAAATACGCCATCTTTTAAAGTTACTTGGCAAAATGGCACAGTACATTTTTTTGTCAGTACAGTCAGTTCAAGTTAGGTGATTAATGATTTTCAGATACATGGATGGACAAAAATGCAATATTTTAGTTAAAACCGATATAGTTATGTTTCAATTTTGGGCCGTAGTTTACAGAACAGTTACTCAGGGTTACGTGACAACAAAAAAATCGAAGAAAAGTAAAAATTTGCGGTCACAATACTTGAAAGATCGTCACAAGGTGTCAGATTTCTCGATTTTTTTTGAGTGCCAATAATTTTAAAAGTACATGACTTAGATTTTTTTTTTATAATATTGTAATAACCGACATCACTTGACCTATCACCCGTTTCCGGCTTGACGTTGATTTTTGGGACACCCTGTATAATAATAATAATTACATTGATTTTATATGATGGATATTACATACGAGTAGTTCGGCGAATCAGGAACAAGGCGATTATTTATTTTTATTTTTGTACTCATGAAGTAATATTAGTTACAATCTATATAATTATATTTGTGAATCCAGTGGAACTTTGTACTGATTGGACTTCTTCATTGCTATCATATTCTAGGAGTAAAACAACAGATTTATGGAAACTGAAATATGTTAAAAATACTGTAGATTCAAATCTATTTAAATATCTAAAAAAAAGCGTGAGGCATCCTTTGTCGAACTGCTGTCTTACATCCTCCAATATTTTAACCATCGCAGTTGAGCAACTCTGGTTAGACTTAAAATCGGATTGCCGTCCATACAGAAGTCTATTAAGATGTACTATAAGTTTACAATAGAAACTCCGATTTGTCACAAATTGCTCCAAAGCGTTTCTGTGGGGAGGTATGTATTCAGCATAGAGAAGTAGTAGTTTCATTTAGAATTTCTTATTATCACAGTCGAATGGTTACGCATAGGTTTGTAAACAGTTCAATGAGCAGGAGGTTGCTATATTTATAGTAGAGTTTGTTACGAACTTTGATGGGCTTGGTTTCTTCGGTTGTATACCAAGGACAGCTGTTATTTCGGATATTAACTTCACTATTTATTGACTTAAAGTCCTTAAACGGAAATTGTAATTTAATTTAATTTAACTGGCCCTGGTCAACCCCGTACGACTTTATTGGGTTTAGTACAAACTGCTCTTATAACTAAAACTAAAGGACAGGGATGGTCAGGGTCGGGAGAGGTGATAATTGAGGGTGTTTTTGATGATACTTCTGCTGCAATGGAAATCGAACATGTAGATAATTTTACTAGCTTCACGTAGCATTCGAGACGAGTGGTTCATTAAAACCATATGCCGTTCGGTGGTTATTTGGACGAAAAAGAGGGACCAACCTTAAATTGCTGGGTTTGGTACTAAAAGAAATCTGATCCAGCAGTGAGGGGCAGTCAATGGAACAGATTAAGATTTGGTGTATAAAAAGAATATAGGCGGATTCGCAACGTTTTTCCAGTTATAATAAACCCAGGAATCTGAGTCGGTCATTATAGGGTGGAAGGATGTAGTTATCAGCCCGTGGCAGTCCGTGGCAGCTTCAATACGTAGAACATGGTTTTCATGGTAAAGAGACAGTTATCGCACTTAATCTGTACAATACAATACAGTGCAAAACTAAGAATTATGTTTTGCTATACCGGATGCAAATATTATATTCCCGGCTGGAATATTTCACATGCGGTGTCAGCACAATTAGATTACTCGCATAAGCAGTAACGTAAGATAAAATCAAAATTAAGTTGATTTTAAATAAAGGACGTTGTCGAAAAAGAAATTATTCCACACTACGAGTATTTTATTTCAAAATACTTAACTGGACTATACCTGGTTAGCATTTTCGAGAAGTGGCATAACAAAAGTTATGTACAGGGAATTTGTGCCATAAGTGTCAGAAAAATTTTTAGACCATCGTTTAATAAAGCCAAGTGCGGAGTTAGCTCTGTTAATTATGGAATCGAAAGTTGGGTTCAGTATCACAGATAAGGCCTAAGTCCTACATTGAAGTGACTGAAGTTACAGTTTGAGTTAATACGAGTACATAGTAAGCTTGGCCAGAAAGTGTTGAACTCTTCCGGGAGTACGATACGGCTTCGGATTTCTTTATTTTGAGCTGAGGGAAGTTTTTGTGGCACCAATTAATAACCTATTGAGATCATCTTGTATAGGTTGAGAATCAGAAAATTTTTCAATTTGTCTACATATAGATTTTCATATCAATAATCAACATAAAAATTAATGGACCAAGGTGATTGCCTTGTTGAAAACCCGAAGTGACTTTAATTGATTCAGACAAACGACAACGAAAATGGACTAAGTAATAGAGTTCTACGAATTAGGATTTGAACTAAGAATTCAGTCCAAGTTGAAAACCTGGCTTTGAGTTTGAAAAGAATTAACTGTGAGGTTATGTCAAAGGCCTTGCTCAGCCAGTGGTAAGCACATCCACTTCTTTTCCTTACCGTAGTGCACTCAATGTAAAAGTCTCTGTATTCTGGTGCAAACAGGAACGATGGTAATTTTTAAAGTAAGAACGGGTTTTTTGCAGATGCAAGATACTTTTAGAAGAGACATGTAAAGCATATGAGAAGAGATCGTTAACAATATCTGATGTTGAAGTTTTTATAAAAATTCACAAAAAAAACTGTCGAAGATCTTTAAGATCGGCGGGTAGTCCCTCTTATTGAATTGAAATCATAATATTGGTTCGAGTTATAGCATCAATGCAGATAGAGTCAGATTTATCATGCAAACAAGCGAGGTACAGGCGAACATTTTAACAAATTCTGTGACCTCTTAAGTGGGAAATAACATAGCGGCCGTCGTCACCGATATCCGTTAGTTGCTTAGTAAGCTTCATAGTGAGGGGTCTAAGTCTTAGATTGGAGATGCAAAAGTGTTTCCACTTTAAAACTCCAGTTAAGATCACGAAGTCGAAGACTGTTTATTGGATTCGGGATTGTGATGGTGATTGGGGTTAGCAGTGTACTTATGACTAGGCTTATTTTTAGGTTTATTACTAGGCTTAACATTTGGCTGGTGTTGCTCTTTAGTTCTCTTCTGGTTTATAGCTTCAATTCGCCAAGTTGAATGACTTCAGGAGAAGGGTTGCAAGAGAGCCACTCGTATTTCGTTGGAATGCAAAATTTGAAGCGACAAGACTTTGAGATTTTGGCCGATGTGATTTTTTAGGAGTTGAAAATTTCGATTTTAAATCTACGTTGGAAAAAGTCTTCAAGCCAGTTTGTGTCGTTGTAATTTGGTGCATTTTCTATCAAAAAGGGGGCACAGTCAGGTTTGTTGGTGGTATTTAGTTTATCAAGTCGCTTGTTCCATTCCGAAGAAGTTCATGAAGTCGAGAGAATGTCGGTTCAGTAGTTGGTGTAACAACTTCGGCTAATGGTGTTGGTGGTAGAAAGCGAGGTGGCCATAAAGGAGTCTCTTGTTGAATGATTACAACATTTTTAAGTATTTCAGCTAGCAGAGATGTTTTGTAACATTGCGCTAGATTAAGGCCCTAGTTGTACGGGGAGATCATCAATTTTGTTAAACTTCGATCTGATATCGTCAGTAATGTCACCGAGAAGTAAATGATATGCTGCGACGTCATAGCTCACATCATTCGCTTTGCACATAATGTTAATGCTTAGGTCGATATCGGACCTAAGAGAACCAATTTTACACTAGAGTTAACAACACTTTTCATATCATCTCTGTTGGAATTGACAGTATACCTCAAAAGTTCTTTGAAATAGACCAGTTTGGATTGATGGATTGTACTGGAGAGGTTCTCAACACTTTTGGTGACGTCGTCAATCTTAGAAAACTAATGCTCAATTTTTTTTTTAACATATTTTATTTTTGGCGCAAACGTCACTTAAGGAGTGACTAAGACATTTTATCGCGAGTATTATGTGGAATGGGAGATCTCTTTCATTAAGATCTTGAATTCAATAATTTGCATAGTCTTATCTACAATATATGTTAAAAGTGTTTGTGTTATTTGCTAAATGAATTGTAAATAAAATAATAAATAAATAAATTTGCCCGCAGAAAAGCAATAAGTTGCAGTGAACGGTAAGGTGATCACGTCAGGAAAACTAATAGCAGGTGACCGGAATTCAAAAATAGATCGTTGGGTAAGCACAATTAATAATTTAAATAAATTATTACACACAATAAGCGAGTGCAGGATTGAAAATTGAGACTCGTCCAATTGACTGGAAAGGCAAACGTCACTGGGATAGCAGGGTGAGTAAAGTCAATACCAAAAGTGCCGTCGTGGTCAGATATAAAGTCAAAGGAAACTGGTCAAAGAGGAGAATCGACAAAGGGTTAGATGCAATTGCCAGATCAAGAAGACTAGGAACGCAATCTTTAGCAAATCGTGTTGGATAGTTAACATTAAATATCTCCAGTTCTAAGGAGGAAACAAAATCATGTATTTGAAAGGATCGAGAGTCATTTTTCAACAGATCAGCATTGAAGTCACCGCAATGTGCTCATAAAGAGGCAAGAATTCTGAAAGAGCACCGAAAAGCGGTTGAGTAGAACAGATCCGGAAATACGAACACCAGCAACCCAGCATTTTGAGCAACCTTCGTGAACTTCAGCAATTAAAAACGCAATACTTATCTAGATTAACTGGTTTGCTTATGATTTTACATTTTAAGGAAGACCTCCAATAAATTAATATTCTACCTCTCTATGTGGTTGTAACTCGGTCAATACTTGATATTCCATAATTGAGGATGTTATACTTTACCAGATATATCACGATTAAATCTAGACTCACAAATACAAATAACATGAACTTCAGAATTTGTGGTCATGTATTTTAAATAATCTAACATAGTCATATAGACTAAGCTTACGGGCATTTATTGTAAATGACAAACTCTAGAACCGTCATCACATTTAGTAAGAAAATTAATCATAGTATCTATGCGTTGATTTTTTGTTTAAATGGAAGGGGAACATACTCTAATTTTTGCAGAATAAAAAAAAACAGAACAAAACCAAAATAAAAAAGAGAAAAAATGAAATAAATAAATGCCAGAGACTTCAAAGAACATGAGAGAGGAAAATGAAGAGAAAAAAGAAACGAAAAAAAGGATAGGTCGACTAGAGCTGAGTTCACCTGGTTCAGCGTCGCCGACCTGAATGTGGTGTGATGGCTCAGTTTCGTTCACTGCCCTGAAAAATGTGAAATGCGTTCTTACCTCAAAAACAAGACTTTGCACGCAAAGTGTTACAGTTCGTTTGTAAAGACCGGGTACGAGTTTTAGCAATCATGCCAATATATTTGAAACATATAGTATTTCAAGACTACAGTAATGTAACACTACAACGTTATCTTAAGTGAGAGACAGACTTCTAGTATTGATACCATAGTATAGTAGTACATACTATGTTCTATACCATATTTCTGATACCACAATACCACGTTAAAACCTAGTATACCGTGAAACATAATTGGTATTGGAATTAGAATTTAAAGTTCTTACTGATTGCAGCGTCATTTCTCTTTGCGGGCGAGAGGGAGAGAGGTTCAGTGTGTACTATGGAATGGTGTCTGGTTGTAGTATTCACTATATAATGGTATTTATGATATCAATACCAACAGTCTGTCCAACAAACTATATTTAAAATTTAGTAAAATCTCGAAACTAAAGGGTATTTCAAAAGTCGCGCTTAGATGTCAGTGCTGAATAATTTCTAAACGCTAGCAATTTTTATGTCATCTCTGACATTTGTGAAGTAGACATATGTACAATTTTAATCATGGATAGTCAGTTACACGCTAGAGTAACGCATTAAAATTATTCAGACTTATTATCAAAATAGTCGATCTTTAAAAAATATATATAGTAAAATTCGTATTTTTTTTTGTTGTAAAATATCGTCAAAGGTTAGTAAAAAAAATTGTAAGAAACTGGTTCCGTCTAGGATCGGGAAAGGCCTGATAGACTAAAAAGTGGACGCTCTACTGAGAACATCGCTTCTGTAGCACAAAGTGTTGCTGAAGAACCTTCAACATCGATATCACGAACTTCTCAGGTATCGAATATTTGGAGAACCTGTTTTAAATATGGATTTACATTTAAGTGATGAAGCTCATTTCACATTGGATGGATTTGTCAACAAACAAAATTGTCGCAGTAGAAGAAAATCCTCGAATAATTTCAGAAAAATCATTATTCGTACATCCACAAAAATGTATGGTTTTTGGACTGGTGGAATATTGGCCTATTTTTCTTCGAAGATGCAAATAAAAGGGCCGTTACTGTCAATGGAGGGCGCAATAGACATTTGATTAAAGATTATTTGTGTCCTCAAAGTGAAAAAATAGACTCAGATGATCTTTATTTTCAACAGGATAGGGCTATGAGTCACACAACACATGCAAACATTGAGCTATTTCGGTCTAAGTCTCCAGCTCAATTAATTTCACCCAATGGTGACATAAATTGGCCACCTAGATCATGCGACTTAACACCATTAGATTGCTTTCCTTGGGGTTTTTTGAATAGTTAAGGCTATGTAGATGAGCCAACAACAATTTGAGCGAGTCCTTGCAAATTTTGACGTTCATGTGAAAGATTGCAGATATGCTTGTGGTGGACTTTTAAATGCAGTTATTTTTCACACATAATTGTTAAGAGTTACATTTTATCAAAAATAAAAACATCAGAAAGAATCTGAGTATTTTCAGGTTTTGTTTAAAAAAAAACATCTAGGCGCGACTTCTGAAAGACCCTTTATTTATATTTTTAGAAGAGTTACCTTGAAATATGGCATACATAATTTTAAAGACATGTTTCTTACAATTACACAGCATTATGCAATAATAAATAAGGGAAGACGAAAACATTTCCAATAATACACAACTTTGCATTCGCGTAATCACGATTCAAACAAAAAATTGAGCTTGTGCGTCGTTTATTGTCCTTGGCATTATGGTTGCTAAGCGTACCTGACTGGTGGCGTTATCCTTGGTAAAATATGATATTGGATGGACGGACAAGTATTTATTAAACCAACACACAAACACATAAAAGTTTGTGAGAGCAAACAAAAAACCTCAGCTGCCTCTTTTCTACAGATTTGAAAACACATTGGAGTACGAGTATCCATAGGATTAGATACGAGTATACATACATACTCGTACATATTTCTGCATGTATGTTCCATATCCTTCCGTCATTCTTTGGGATGCTTTTTTCGTTTCAAAATTTATGTGTTATACATTTTTTAAAGGTTTCTCTTCTCTCTCTGTTCGATCCAACGCAAACCATATCCAACTTCAAGGGTATATCACACAACCTGCTGAGTGTTATGGAATCATCCATCGATAAGTTTTATCCTTTATCCTAATATCTGCAACTGACAGTCCTTGAGTGTGAAAACTGAATACAAATCACCTTAAGCCAAAAAATTGTACGGTACCCTTTCTTCGCGTATCAAAATCTAATAAATTACTCCAGCATATTACCGTTCGCAAATGAGTATAAGGTGCCTCGAAAGTCCTTTCAAAATAGGACAACAAAGGACCATAACACAGACAAAATCCAATTCCTTTTCAGTATCCATTCCAGCACTGTATGCTTTCTGTAATTTAGAACCAAAAGCAAGTCGGTTGTTTCTTTTCTATATACTCGTAAATATGTATGTACTGCATGCCAAGGGATTGTTAGGCACACGGAAAAAATCTATTTACACCACAAGTCCCGAGTGATGTGAGATTTCTTCATCTTCTTTCAATAGAACCCCACTTAAATAGAATGAAGGAAAGCCCCGAATCTGATGTGAATACGTGCCAATGGGATACAAGTTTATTTTGTCGGAAATACAATATTTCTAGTGCCTATAATATTTAGGATTTTATAACTTTTTAATGATGCTTGGCATAGGGCAGGTTCTCATTGAAAATTCAACACGTGAATTGATCGTTTTGCTCCGATTGCCAAAAAGATATAGTTTTTTTCCAAAAGCATTTGGGAATAGTACGAGTAAAATAAAACGAAAAATAGATACTCGTATTTATTTATTTTTTTTTTGTTTTACAAAGATACTCGTATAAATTAGATTGCATTTGCAGTATTGTTAAAACGAACAAATTCAAAAAAAGAGAGCATGTATAATGCAATCTACATAAAGCATAGTCATTTTAACAGATTAAAGAAGTTTATATTCGACTCGAAGATATTCAAAGCTAAAGTGCTCTGGTCTATCGTCGCTAAATCCCGTTCATCTAAACTCGTTGAAACAAATAAGACAAAGTATTAATTGAACCTTTCTCCGAGCGAGGAATATTCGGAAAGGAGGAGGATAATTCAGCGTCAATGTTTAAGCTTAAGTACATATTAGTATTCGAACCTTGCTTTTGTTAAGCGGATGAAATAGTTAAAAATCAGCCCAGAATACGGTTCTTCGTCGCCATTAAACAGTTTCTCAAAAAACTAGTACCAAATAAAACCTACTATAAGTTCAAATTTTTAACTGGCACAGTCTTTCATCTTGTAGTAAAATTTGCGAGCACTGTTCTTGAAAAGGCATCTCTCATTGTATTAGATTTTGCGCATTCATGCCCATTTTTCTTTGTGAGAACTATAAATATGTATATTCATATAATTACATAATTTCTTTTGGAGACAAATAATGCATCCAAATACAGATATGCAATATTTTCCTCCCCTTAGCAGGCGCCGTAATATACGAAGGCTGTTCAAAAAGTATCCGATCTACATTTTTATTGGCAAAACGTTGATTTTTGAAGTGAAACTTCTTTGCGCTCGGTAGAGTAAGTTCGTTTCATGGGAATGGCTATGTATCGAAAAAGTGCAACGCTACCCCCTCTACCGCCACGCAGTCTAGTTGGTAGTGGTGATCACTGGTGATCAATGCAACGTTTCGTTACGTATGAATGTGTTTGTGTGGATATGTGCCTGTAGTCAAAGCGACGCCACAAAACTCTACTTTCCAGTTAGCCCAGCGGCCACATTGTATACAGCGGTATATTTTTTTTTGGGAAAGAGTTTTGTGAAAAATTCAGTTAAAAAAAATTTCAAATTTCATTTTCAACACATAAATAATATTATATAGTGTAAATAAATAATATAAAATTTTACATAATTTTATACGATAAAATCGAGTGGTGACTCACCGATATTATAGTAAACGTTATAAAATAATATAACCTAAAAATATAACATCAGAGATATTCCAATACAGTTTATAGTGTGTTTGCGCGGTGTGTGTGGAATTCAATTTGATATATTTGTGATCATCATGGCGGAAACATCAACAGAGAGATCGAGAATACACCGTCAGCGAAAATCTCAGCAAGCCCAAGCTAGACCGCCGCCAAAAACCGGTGTACAACGAGTGCGTGAGTACAGAGCGCGTCAAAAGGCATTAAAAGCAGCAGCTGTTATTGTTAGTGATCCTACGTCACAAATATTCGGAGACATAACTCATGTAGCAGGCCCTTCCACTGATTTCCAGTTCGACGTCGACCACACAATCACTTCAATACCATGTGAACCATATACTAACTTTAATGCAGACAAAAGTGCTCATAAACAGTTTGAAAAACAATTTATAAATAATCCGTTCGGCTCTGCATGTTCAATTTGTGAGAGATTATGGTTTAAAAATGACATTACATCTATTTCTCACGAACAAGAAGGAATCATTCGCAATGCTTTTCCAGAAAATAACGACAATGCCATAAATGCTTGTAAATCTTGCAAGCAATCATTAAATAGAGGTAATGTGCCTACATTATCCAAATTCAATATTTTTAAATATGCAGAAAAACCAGCGCATTTGCCCAAACTGGATTTAATTTCAGAACGTCTCATTTCGCCTCGTATACCATTCATGCAAATACGACGTTTGCGGCACGTTCATGGTCAATTTTGCATTTTTGGACAAATAATAAACGTTCCTGTGTCGGTGAATAACATGGTCAATTCTTTGCCAAGAAACATACATAGATGATGATCATTGTATTAATGTACACATCAAAAGAAAGAAGATACATAAGTCGAGCTATCTAATGGGACTGGCAAACAAGTGAAACATTAAGATATGGTTAGAATATTTAATTACAACATCACTCTATAATTTATATGATATAAAAATAGATGAATCCTTTTTCAATTCTGATTCGACTGCTCCAATTCCTCAATACGACGTCAGTGAAGAAATACCAATCGAAGAGAGTTTGACTGCACAACAGCATACTCTACTATGGGACGACGATAAATATCTGCGAATAGCACCAGGAGAACAAAATATTCCGAAAAGCTTGCTATTTCACGAACATGCTGAAGAATTATCTTTCCCCAGTATTAATCTTGGTCAATTTAGAAGCTTCAAAGAAGGACTAATGATCGGTGCGGAGTAACTCCCTATCACCTGCTGTACATGTCCATGAAGATAATGAGATTACGAGTTCGAGACAGCCTTACTATTGCCTTTAAACATATTGGCAAAAATACAAATGTAACGAGACAACAAATAGAATCCGAAGAGTATATTAACAGTTGTTTGGAGAGTAATTTGGGCTTTTCACGAACAATACCCAACTCTGAATGGTATTGGGCACAAAGGAAAAAGGATTTGTTCTCCATGATAAGGCAACTTGGTAAACCAACTATCTTCCTAACATTAAATGCTAACGAAATAGGTTGGACTTCTCTTTTACAGACCTTGTATCGATTAAAATATGATGGAGCTGAACTGAGTAAAGAAGAAATTGAAAGAAGAAATATCTTGAGAAAAGTACTTTGATTAATGAAGATGCGGTCACTTGTGCAATTTATTCTCATAAATTAGTAAATATATTAGTAACTATTCTTCAGTCCATTTGGAAATTACAGAGTGCTTGAATATTTTAAACGTATGCAGTTCCAACATCGCGGAAGTCCTCACATACACATTTTACTATGGCTCGACAACGCTCCAAAGGATCCACTCGGAGCTAATAAACAAGATGCTATTAATTTGATCGATCAGCTGATTTCAGTTCAAGCAAAAGAAGCATCAGGAAATATTAAACTCCAGACTCATAAGCATACCTACCTGTTACAAAAAATCCTGCCAAATAAACAATTGAAGTGTCGTTTTGAAGCTCCGTTCTTACCTTCTCGTGCTACAATGATACTCACACCGATGCCAAAGACAGAACCTGAATTCGTGAAATATGCAGAGCAGTATAAAAATATGAGGCTTAATTTGGAAGAGAACGATTACCTGGATATACTCGTGGATGCATTCTTTGAAAAAAAATCAAATAATATCAGATCAACATTACATTGATGTCCTTCGTGCTGGAATTACTCGTCCTAAAGTCTTTCTCAAGCGAACACCTTCTGAGAAATGGCATAATCCATTTACTCCGTTTATTTTTAATACTTTGATGTCCAATACTGACATCCAGTTCATTACAGAAGAGTATTCCTGCGCAGCTTATGTCATAGAGTATATCAATAAAACCAATAGAGGAGCCAGCAATTTACAACGACAAATAGTTACAATCATGAACGAACATCCAGCATTTGACATAGTTGAAGTGACCAGGAAAATGAGTGTTGACATGTTAAATGCTGTCGAAATTTCAAGGCAAGAAGCTGCTTGGTATTTATTGCATGAACCGATGTCTAAAAGTTCAACAGTCATAGTATATATTCCGACTGTATGGCCTATCGAACGTCAGCGGATTCGAAAAACATTGAAAGAACTCAATCAAATGGATGCCGACGATGACGGTATGGATATATGGAAAGAAAATTGGTTTGACAAATATGAAAAAAGACCAGAGGATTTGGAAAACGTTACTTTGGCCCAATTCGTTGCACACTATACCTTGAATTCGCAAAATCTTTATGCGCGTAGACGCAATTCGCGGATCATACGTTATCGAAACTATGACATCTTAATCTTAATCTTATGATTACAAAGGCGAAATGGTGACATTACATTTGCCATTCCGGAATGAAGAATTGGATATACTGTCTGAGATGAAGTTTATTGGCATATGTATATGATGAAAATGAGGAAGTGATTTTACAACGTCGTAAGGAATTCGAGTCGGATTTGGATATCCGTGAAACAATTGAAATTTGTAAAGAACTGTGCTGCGAAGATGAGACGAGGAAGAAGCGCAAACTGTGGCAAATAGAGTACCAGAAGCTGATCCCTTTCAACAACTGTATCGAAATGAAGACTCTGATATGAATGACGACCTGAGGCTGGCAACGCTCAACAAGTTTGGTGCGATAGCAAAAAAACGTGAAAATTTAATGCCGAATGATCAATTTTGCCAATTAATGCGCCAAGCAAACCATCAACAGCTTAACTTACTGATGCATGTGATAAATAATCTCTTATCACAAGACCGACAACCTTTTTAAATTTTCTTCACTGATCCAGCTGGATGTGGTAAGACTTTTGTGATTCGACTACTCATGGACATTTACAATCGATTCACAAATACAGATGTCCATTGTAACGCATACATAACATGTGCATCCACTGGAAAAGCAGCAGTAGCCACTGATGGTACTACAATTCACACAGCGTTAAAAATTACATTATCAAAACTGCTTCCCCTTTCTGGAGAGGTAGCTCAGCAATATCGTGCACTCTTCAAATATGTTCAAGTTTTCATTATCGATGAAACTAGCATGATAGGAGCAGAATTGTTAGCTCAAATTGATAGCAGACTCAAACAAACTTTGGAGGAATAGATATAATACTTATTGGTGATTTGCGGCAACTACCTCCAGTTCGAGCCACGCCAATTTACAGGCAAGTAAAAACACGAATCGCAGGACCTACTCTTTGGCGTGGACTCAAATTTTATGAATTAAATGGAATCATGCGACAAACTGACATTGTATTTTCTTCCATGTTGACAAAAATTGGCAATGGCGATGAGTTGGACGAGAATCTCGATTTTTCTTGAAAGAAGAAATTTATCAGATCTGTCCAAACGGTATACGACTTTTTCCTACAAATCAATCAGTGCATCATTATAACCAAGCAATTCTAAGCTCGGACCCTGACAAAATTGTATCAATAGCGACGGACATCTATATTGGCTGTCACAATGCTGAGCAAAGCGCATTTGTTCGTCAAAAATATTTTTGTAATCGTACATGTTGACCACAAATATAGACGTCACTGATGGTTTAGCGAACGGCGCTGTGGGTAAAGAGTGTGTAGAGTGTGGTTAAAATTCACAGATTCTCTGAAAATAGGAGCAAAAATACGAGTGAAAGTTTCCGCTTACATTGAAGCCAATAACAATAGTCGCTTTGCTGTACCCATCTTACGGCGGACTTCAAGCACTGCTTTAAATAACAACAAGACCATGATAGCAAAAAGAAATCATTTCCCTATCATCTCAGCTTGTGCAATCATCATTCATAAATCGCAAGGAGGAACGTTTGAAATTGTTTATCAATATGATTGATGTCAATTACAGCAACTTTTGTACGTAGCAGTATCACGGGTCAAGAGCATAAATGGTCTGTACATAATAAACGAAAAGAATGACCTCAAATTATATCACGGAAGAAAAAAGGGACAATCAATGATTCATTTACAAGAAAAGTTTCGCAGGTTCACATTAAATCCACTTTTAACAATTGGCTCCATCTTACAGGACTTTATCACCAAAAGAAATGGAATTTCATTTTTCTCGTTTAATTGTCAAAGTTTGAAAGCACGTGCACAAGATCGAGCGGATACCGTACTGCAAATATCGAACTACCTGCTTTTATCGGAAACATGGCTAAACAATGAAGAAATTGTAAATGTACCAAACTTTAATTGTGTCGTTGAATTCAAACGTACTTCGGTGAGTCAACACGTACTTTTTTTACGTCTCTTGTTAACTATTTTTTTTTTCGTAAACTTAATACAAATAGTGCATAATGCCGTGTGTATGTAAAAATAAAGTTGAACGCAACCAGCCGAAAATATTATGCACTGGCTGCAAGAATTATTTCCACTGCAACTGTGTAAATATTCAACCGGCTGACATTGAGTTTCTTAATAAATCAAATAAGATCTTTCTGTGTAAGAGTTGCTCCGCTGCACGATGGAGCTCCCTCCGCTCTCCTCCCGCCATTAGAGAGCAAAGAGAACAGACATCGCCTAATGTGAAAGATTCACCACTCTCTTCGATTTCAACTGGAGAACAAAGAAGCCAACAACATCAACAAGGAGTTCCAGCATCGGCTTCGATAATAGTGCAATAACAACAACAACACACAAGTGCCTCTCAACATAATCACCCAATAACGTTGGAAACTGTTTACAACGAAATTCTTGCACTCCGAGCTGACACCACTCGCGCTCTCTCCATGATATTGACTCTTCAGGAGGAAAAAAATAATCTCATGCTGACTGTTCGGGATGTACAGAGAGAAGTCAACCGCTTGCAAGAAAAAGAAAGAGAAAAGTGCATTGAAATTGTTGGTGTTTCAGATGTTGACAACAATAATGCTCTTAGCTGTGCGTTGCAAACTTTTCAACAGTGTCCGAATTGGAAATAGATAAGTGTTTTGTTAAGAATATTAAATATTCAAATAATGTTAATGTTAGTAATATAAAACCTATTTTAGTAGTGAAATTTCTTTCTAAGCTAAAAAAAGATATTATAGTGAAGAAAAAAACTATACATAAAAATGACTTAACAGCTAAGATTTTTGGCTGTGACAAGAACAGTAAAATTTTTATAAATGAATCATTTAATACGCAAACGAAAACTCTTTTAAACGCTGCTAAAAAAATTAAAAAAGAAAAGATGTATAAGTATGTTTGGGGCAAAAAGGGCAAAGTGCTCATGCGTAAAGGGGAAAATGATGACATCATTTTTATAAATTCAATTGAAGATCTTTCTTCTCTTAACTAAAATGCAAGATCGACATAGTAATCTTTTAGATGTCCCCCTCTGTCAATTGTATTGACATTAACGCTCTCGATCTCTTTTTTGACCAAACGTACTTACCAAATTATCTTGTTATCCACCAAAACATAAGAAGCATGCGTAAGAATTTCGACTATTTTCTTGCTCATTTAAATTCATTTGTAAGCAAGCCTGACTTCATTTTCTTGACAGAAACTTGGATATATGACAAAGAAAAGACGCGTTATAAAATTGATGGGTACGAATTATTAACTTGCTGTAACAACAATTATGCGGCTGGTGGCGTTGCAGCCTTTATAATTGATTCGTTTCGCCTTAAATTTTATAGCTTTAATTTGAACACATGTGATGTACTAAAAGTTACAATTCGGGAGTTGAAATTATCGTTTTTTTCTTTTTAGATTTAATGAGTCTTCGTCAATTAATATTTTTTATGAGGAGTTGGAAGACTTATTGTCTGATGTTTCTAATGACGTTATTCTTCTGGGAGATATTAATTTAGATATCTTACAAAACACAACCTTGGTGGATAGTTATCTGTTTTTGTTATCAACTTTCAGTTTTGAGTCGTGTATTAATAGTCCAACGCGTATTTCTGTCTCTTCTAGTACTTGTATTGATCACATTATGATACGTCTTTCCAAACCTCAAAATGTAGGAATTTGTAGCTCTGTTGTTGATTTGCAAGTCTCTGATCATTGTTCCACGTGTCTTAATTTAAAATATTCTTGTTCCCCTATAATTAAAAGGCTTCCAAATGATGATGTTTTTGTTAAAACCGATTTTGTCTCTCTTAATAATCTCCTTAGGTTTGAACATTGATAAAATGTATTGAATGAATGTAATCCTTCCACTGCCTTCCCTAATTTTATCAAGGCACTAGAATACCATATCATTCAGTGTTCCAAAAAAATAGTAAAAAAGAACAAGTTAAAAAAAACTCAAGCCTTGGACAAGCAAGCCTTACAGGAAATAATGTCCAAGCAACAAATGTAGGTGGAGAAGATGATGGCCGACAAGAAAAAATTTTTGGGAAAAGTTCTACAAAACCATCCGTCAGCATCGACGTCAATTTCAGACTTTGAGAACTTGACGAGCAGAAGAAGCATTGGGACACGTATTTCTTCCAACTGTAATACATCAGCATTTTTCGTCGCATGAAATAGACGAACACAGTAAGAAAAAATCATAGTCTCGAAATTTTCTAAACGTACTGCTGATAAAGCTATAGGAAACTCAAAATATAGGCACACATACATACTCGTATGAAGAAATTTCTTCAAAATTAACCAAACATTTTGTTCAAAAATAACACGTTCTGGCGTCACGGTGCAAGTTTTTTAAAAATAAGATGTCAGCAGGCAAGAAGTTCTCGGAGTGGATAGCAGATCTGAAGGGGTTAACCAGGGACTGCAGCTTCATCTGCACAAATGATGGCTGTAATCAATAGTACGCCGATTACATGGTGGCATTCCATACGTCACATGGTGCCATTCGTTTGGCGATGTCTCAAAAGAAAAATCCAACGTTGGAAGAAGTGGAGAAACAGACAGACGTCAGGCGCTATTTATCATTGAATGACAAGGAAATCGAGGTACATCAGTTGGAAAATCGAAGCAAGCTGAAAGCAAGTGAGTCGAATTTGGATAATTTTTCCATTCGTAAATCATGCCCTTCCTGTTGGACAAGGCATAATAGAAACCAGTACTATTATAAAGATGCGGTATGCGATCCATGTCATAAGAATGGCTACATGAAAAACGTCTGTTTGTCGCCTAGTAAAGCAGCAGTTTCTCACCCACATCCATATGGGAGATCTATGGCACGGAAAAGGAGGCGCAAGTAGCCTGCAGATGAGATTCAGTCGATTCACCAAATCAAAGAAGTATCAACGACTCCGTGTTCAATGGGAGTAGCAAAACAAATAAATTTTACTACTGTCATCGTCAATCGGACCCCGACGAAATTCCAAGCTGACACTTGAGCAACTTGCCCGGTTATCAGTCTGCGCGGATATAAGGGTATGGTTGTCCACCATGTGCGCCGACTGAGAAGGTACTCAAGCCTTATGGTGGAGGCTTGTTACCTCTTAAATAATATAATGTGGCGCGGATGGTTCAGAGTGCAGATGGTAGGTTGTTCAGTTCAGTTCAGTTCAGATAGCCCCTGTATTCAGTCGTCCTCTTACTTTACTCAATAATTGTGAATTCTTATTTTATTTCTTCCAGTTCAATCAATCTAATAACCTAATTTCTCACCCAAAAATTGTTATCTCGGGCGCACCTTTTTTATTGTTGACCTTCGCGACAGTGCGCTAAGATCATTTTTTATTTATTTTCTTCGCAATTATTTTTTGTGTTGGTTTTTACTTTGCTAGTCTTCGTTATGTCTTCTTGTGGATAAACCAACTGTTCCATTAACAACAACAAAGGTGACTTTGACCTGCGGCAAAATATTCCATGCTATTTGTGTCGGCCTTCGTTAAAGAGTTTTCGGAAAATCTGCTTTTCTTCTGTGACGAGTGTATCAGTATCTCTCTCTCACACGTGCTCCTTCTAATCAAGTGCGTCAATGACTCCAATGATTCCAATCCTAACTCACTCGTCAGGCTGATAACGGACAAACTATCAATCTTCGAACACTGTGTAAGATGTGTGGAAGACTTTGGTCAGAGTATCGAAAAACGAAATGCGTGTTTAATGAAATTATAAATTACAAGATCCAGAAATGAAATGCCATCTGGATAAAGTGATAATTTGAAATTATAAACATCGGTTCTGCAATGATGGATTCCAACAAGTTCTCTCAACTCTCTCCGGGAAGACATAGATATTCATCTTCAGTCATTCACATCTAATATCCATCTCCAATCTGCAACATACAAGCATCCACTCTCAAAGCACTACGAGTCCATGCTTGACGTTATATTCGATACAAAATTACCTTAATGATAAACTCATTGTGAATAATTTGGAAAACCTCATTGAAACAGTATGTTACAAAATCGATGGTCTTCAAACCCATCCCCCGCCGCACAACAAATACAATACTTCAATATTGGCTGAACCATTGCTACAACCCAACCTTTAAATCCTCACACCAGCCCTTCGATCCAAAAATCTTATGTTGATGTAACTGCTCCAGTGTCGACTCTTCCTGTCGCCGCTCTACGGAAACTCGCAACAAGATTTAACGCGACGTAGACACATTAACAGTGGAAAAGCAGGCTAGACCGACTCCATACAACTAATCAGATGTTCACCACCCTACTCGTCATAGGTGCCCGAAATCACGAAGATGTTGTTTGGGTCTGAGTTTTTCAAAAAGTGGTATGATGTCACCGTAAGCCATTGCACAATATTCCCAACATCTCACCACAAAAAAAACGTAATTTCAAGTTAAACTTACCGGCTAGATAGAGTGGCTAGTTGTTAACCGATCCAACACCAAACTTAACCTTGGAAAAGTTGGGGTCTCCAAATGGACGGATCAACCCGCCATTAAAAATATAGAAAAAAAACGAAACAACGTGTTATTAAATAAACCTAATTATAAATAGCCCAGATCCATTCCCCATTCACATCCTAAACCTGACCTCAACTGAAGCCTTGAAACCAAAATATTTCCCAATTTCTCCCCTCCTGTCTAAATCCCTAAGCAACACTGTCTCGTCGCACCAGAAAAACACCAATTGCCTCTCTTTCTTTCTTTCTTTCTTTCCAAGTCCCAACATCAACGCGTTCCTTTTGATTTAACCCCTGCCCTAATACAGCCGTCCTACGAATACTAACAACCGCTTTCACAATTTACATCTTACAAATGGAGCCAAATATCCTAACTTTATCAGCTCGCATATCACAAATTCCGTTTCTAACCAAAACAAGTGTCATGATCTCTATCCAACAGGAAGGCCTTCCTACTGATATAACTAGTCTCAGGAAACTTAACACCAGGTACCAAGAAATTTTCAACACACCTCCCTAAAGGTTGTGGTTGACCTCGCTGCTTCCCGCAGCTACTCGTATGTACACTCCAAAAGAGTTTCTCCCCTTCAGTTTAGCCGAGCTGACCATGTTAATATTTTTAGTTTCTAACTTACCTTCATTGTCTGCATCTCATCTATACTCCCCTACTCCTCTACATAACAAATTACAATACCTCTTAAATCCTTATCTTTGGTGACTTTAATCTGCCTCTGCTTTTTCACCGCGCTTGACGCTAGTTCATCCAAGGAATGTCTATTCATTGATCGTATAAAACACTCAAACCTATGCTAAGTAAGTGGTGTTCCTAACTCGATCGGTAGGGAACTAGACCGTATTTTCACTAGCGATCCGATTAAATTCACAGGAATGTTTTGTCCCTTAACCCTATCAACTATCGACAACTTTCACTCCCTTCTTCTTCTCTCATTTTTGAATAACTCTTCACCAAAGTCCACTTCTTAACTTAATCTCTCTTCTTACAACTTCCATACAGCTAATTTCATAGCATCCAGTCAGGTGGATCCACTACTACAACCTTTGTTGAATTCGTGTCCTTTCCGTTTTCAGCCCCAGAAAATGGCAACGAAATCGATGTTATTGCTACAGATTTTGCTAAGGCCTTCGATAAAATATCTCATCAATTGATTCTTTGACCCCATATTATTAAAATGGATATACCATATTCTTATCTGGATAACCGTTATTATAGCGTTCGTTTTAGGTCAGCCTTCTCAACCTCGTTTTAACCACTGCTGGAGTTCCACGAGGCAGCGATGTAGGTCCTTTATTTTTCATTTTAACTATAAACGATCTGGACAGGATTATTAAACACTGCTCCCTATCCATTTACGCCGACGACACTAAGTTCTCTAAGACCATTTCTTCAGCCCAAGATTCTGTTCTCCTTCAAAAAGACCTCGATAGGTTTTGTTCAACCATAAGCCCACTTTCGGAAGTACTCTAAAATATAGTGATTCGTTGCTAAGCGTACAGCTCGCTTATGGAATGCCCTGCAGATCTCTTTATTTCCCATTATAAGCTGCAAACATTTAAAACAAACGTTCATCGGTACCTCTCCTTCTTTCCTCCCTGATTTTCCTTCGCTCACGCTGTGTGAAAGCATTATAAGGGTACTCAAATCTCTTGAGAGCGCGCAAATGATAAAAAAATTACAAATCTATAGCATACGCCACCCACCATGATGAGACGATCCAGAAGGTGGCATGCTATGATTAAGGGTTCGCCAGTAGGCCAATCAACTCTTTTCCCATGTTTTCGAAGAAGATTTTCTATTTGTTCTTATTTTCAGTTTCAAATCCCGAGAGTAGTAAGCCCTACAATCAACTGTTCTGCACCAAGGTCACTCGTGATCCAATCGAATAGAGAATCTGAGTCGACGGGACTGTTTGTGGCCTGGGGTCGACGATGATATTGAGCATATGGTAGCTTCTTATTTTGCTTGCCAGAGTCACACCAATAATAACGCGAAGGGGTAGCATAGTTGGCCAGTACCAACTAAAGCGTGGGTGGCCGTGGATCAAGTGGTAGTGGATTGGCTACCAAATCGGAAGGTTCGGTGTGCGAATCCCATCCTCGCCCGAAAGACATTCATTTTTTTCAGTTAACGAAAATCAACTAAGATGAGTAGTTGACTAGAAATCAACAACAAGTAAACTTCAAAAAGAATTTAGTCTCCCCATTAAATATTGGATTCCGCCCATGGAGCGAAATAACCACTGAGCACAAATATCTTTCTTTCTCTCCCTGTCCCATTTTCCAAAAAACTTAACTGAGGCACTCTAAGTGTATTCATATTTCATACCCACTTGAGTATTAAGTTCTTTAAAAAAAAAAATAAAAATGTCCATTTCGAGGGACTGTTTTTAGAGAATATGTGGTTAGTGGTAGCAGATGTTCTATCTAAGTTCGTCTTCGTGGTTAAAATGAGTGTAACTAATTTAAAGGTAACTATTGCATTTAGGCATTGCAATCGGTTTTCGTTACATCTCTCGAAAACATTCATGGCTGAACTGTTCTCTTCAGCCTAGAAGAAGATGACTTCGTTCTGCTGAGTCCAAAAAAACCTGATTTGAGTCCAGAATAAACTTTTGTTTTCCTGACTCGTAGCAAAAAATCATAACAGAAAGTTTAGCAGGTGTATGCATAAGTGTTTTCCGGTTTAACTAAGAGATGGCGCCAGCGAATACGCAGCGTATTAATTTTTACACATAAGTCATTTTGTTCGTCTGATATTTAACTACAAACCTATACAAGTTGAGTCCGCCAAAAGCAAACATTTGCGGCACGCATTGCTTTTCTTATTTAATCGAAAGAAAAAGGGGGTTGAAAGTCATGGTTTGCTGGTATAAACATATGGTGAATACGCTCCATCAATTAGAACATGTGAGACATGGTTTCGATAATTTAGAAGTGGTGATTCCAATGTTTAAGGCAGTGAGCGTTCTGGTAGACCACAAAAATGCGAACACGAGCAATTGCAGGAGTTATTG
Source organism: Volucella zonaria (assembly GCA_963966105.1). Lineage (NCBI taxonomy): Eukaryota > Metazoa > Arthropoda > Insecta > Diptera > Syrphidae > Volucella > Volucella zonaria. Next base: position 39,667,550 of record OZ014532.1, on the reverse strand, counting down.
GATGATGAACCAACTCAAACTCAACGGCAATTAGCAGAAGCATTACATGTATCACATTCACAAGTAACAATCAGCAGACTTATACGAGCAATGGGGAAGATCGAAAGACGACCGGAATGGGCCAGAAGACATGGCAAAGTTACACGACACCGCGCTGCCTCACACAGCAGAACTAGTGAACAATACCTTGAAATCGCTTGGATGTGACATCCAAGCCGTACTCCATAGACTTGGCGTCATCTGACTATCATCTCTCCGCATCAATGGGGCACGTGCTCGCGGAGAAGCACTTCAGCGATTTCGAGGGAGTTGAAAAAAGACAAGCAGTTTTTCTGGCATGCTGTTCATAAATTACCAGAAATATGGGGGAAATGTGTAGAACATTCCTGGATTTTTAACGTAAACCACCTGTCATAAGACCTTATGTTTACGAGATGATGAATCCGGGGGGCTCCTGACTCCCATGGTACCGTGATTTAAGTCCTGGTACTACCGGTGGTCCAGCCGCCAACAAGACCTATGACCGGCAACTTGTAACTGGTCAAATCGTAGCAACCATTCAGAGGCTGTAATCTGAAGATGTTTACGATAAGACCAGTAATATGCTCTGCCCCCGCTTTTTATTAGACAACGTCATTGATGGGCGAAACCTTGATAATTGGGCGGGAGCCCGAAAATGTGTAGAAGCCGATGCCCAATATTTTACCAAAAAAAAAGGAAACAACTTATGTAAACACCTGGTAAATGTGAACAGCTCAGCTTTGAAGATCGCCCCTGATCCAATGATGTCAGATAAGGTTTTAAATAGCTACCTATGGTTTTGGAGTACTAAGAGGTGACGTACAACCCCAGAGCATTTTATTCTATAGGTATAAGTGCTCGCAGTTTTCAGAATTTTTTTTCAATTTCTATGCCTCAGTTTGTTGACATACAGGTCAATTTTTTCGTACTAAGAACAATATATTCGATTTACACATACTACTTTTAAATTTGTCTTTAATTGCATGTTGCACAGTTATCGTCGGATAATTTTACTGTTCATACATAATTCGAATCATTTTTAAATATGTAATTTATGAACCATACACAGTACATAGTACAAAAATAAAAACACCGATATGCCTATTAATTTAATAAATTACAACTCTTCAAAGCCGAAAGGATTTGACCAACCTTTTTGTCTTCGAATACGTGGGAGAATTTTATCTGTTCGTTCTAATTGGAATTGTTGGTGCCGTATGATAATAACTTCCGCTGGGGCCTGTGTTCTGAAATTGTGCTTTCGTGGAAATACTCTACCCTTGTAGAGTAAGTCATTTAAATTTGCTTTGTCACATCAATCCGTCAATTATAACAAATCAGTTTACGGAACTTAATTTCAAGATCGCATATAGAACACTAGAGTTCAGTGTTTCATTTTAGCATTAACATAAGCCTCTTTGCCTTAAAGCTTCTTCATTAGGAGGGCTCAAAAATTAGATAATATGAATTTCATTTCAAAAAGGATACCGATAAAGTAGTTTTAACAAAACCGCTTTAATTGCTGAAGTAAATATGGTTCATATTAAGAGGGATAGAACTTAAGACGAATTTTGTATATATCAAAGGCTAATAATGATAAAGGACAATTACAGGGGAACATAACCAATTGAAGACAAAAAAAAGGAAGGATAAACGGGAAAACTTTCATTTACAATTTTGTTCTTATTCATAATATAAAAGGCCAACCTTGAGAATAAGAAGAGAAACTAAAAGAAAAACTATGAGAGAAATGAAACACATTTAATAATTCCTCTTGTGTCGGGACGTTGCCATTTTTAGGATCAGGAAAACGCTAATGGAAAACTGATGTTTCTGCTTCGTTTTGTTCTCATTTCTTTTAGTGCTCTTTATTTTTATTATCCTTAACAGCTCCTTCAAGGAAATTTAATTTATTTGTTTTGAGTTTAATTAAAAACTGTTTTTAAGTATCATTCCTTTTCCGTTTAGTTATGATAAGACTTGCAAGTAGTTGGAGAGTGAAAACAAGGTTAAAGAGCTCCTTAAATACATTTATAGAGGTTTATGATACTGAAGTTAAAAGTAATTACTTACTTATAAATTCTTTTATGAAAATCGTTCATATTCTCAGTGCAGATTTGAAGATGCACAATTTTAAAAATCTAATTTGTACCTCAGATTACAAGACTAACAGAGATCCACTTATACAGTGTGGTCCGGTTTGGGATAGAGTTTTTTTTGGGATTTGATTCATTGGTTCATGTTATGAAAGAAATCGTGTGGGAGGAGGGGTCTAGCTTCAACACCCACCGAGTTAGAGGAAGTTTAAAAAAGTTTTTCAGAAAAGTAGATACCAACTATTATTTAGGTATGTTAAACCTAGAGCACCCTAGCTGGGCTCGTTTGATAGTCAATTAATTAGTGGTTAGTTTATATTTAAACCCTATTACCATCCATGCTCTAATTTTCGAGATTTTAAACTTCAAATTCAAAATATTGATGTTCATCCGCCCTACTTGACCCAGCCATCCTAGTCGTTGAATCTTCACTTTTATGGCTAAGTTGTTGTCGCTGTACAGCCCGTACAGTTCGTCGTTGTATCTCCTTCTCCACTAACCGTATATGCAGACGGGATCGAAAATCACCCGAAGAATTTTCATATTGGCTACGTCTACCCTGAATTCCCTAGCCATAATCACAAACAAACACAGTAAACACAAACACCGACGATACTAAGCAGGGCTGCGAAGTGAAAATTCTGACGATGGTTTACCGAATCAAATTGCTGTAGGTGTTATGCCCTTACAACAATATGAAACAGTGCACCAACAAAATCTTCACACACAACCCGCTATCCATCAGTTGTTACATACACTCAGTCACTGCCCGTACCGTATGATAAATACAGTAACGGCAGTGACCGAGTGCAAGCAACAGTACTACGACCAGGAGCGAGAGAGGTGTTGGATTCCCACACTGTGTGATAATTTTTGTTTTGTTTTTTTTCTATGGCACTGCACTGTTTTTTTTTTTTTTTTTTTTTCACACGCGCGCGGTGGTTTTGGGGTTTTTTTTTTGCAGCACGGAGAAATACGAGTGCAAGATGTCGTGTGCACTCGTCGGTGGTCGGCACGGTACTTATAAGTATTGGGATCATTTGGGCAACGATCGCATAAGGACGAAAATAAGAACTCTGTTAGAAATTACCACATAGCAGCATATTTGCAAGAGTCTTCACAAAATCTACTCTCGTAACAAGTTTATCAACTGATCGCCAAGGGAGAGATGTGAGCAAGTCAAACAAGCCAAGATATGCATGAGAGACATGACAAGAAGATCACGTGGTAAAGTCTGCAAACATGAAAGCAATATAATAGAAAGCACTATACACTACTTCACCAAGATAATTACTCTGGAAGACGGCAGAAAGATTCAATCCAGATATCACAGGGAATCGAGGGCTCTCATAGATCCAAGATCCCAAGCGACACTCATCACAGAGCAAGCTGTCCAGTCGTTGCGTTTGCTGAAACAGAAGTTAGGTGCAACGGATGCTGATATAGGCCGCAGTAAGGTGGAATTCTCAATCGAACCTAGATTCAATTCAGATTTCAAACTTTTAGTCTCAGCTCTTGTGTTGCCAAACTTTGCCAAACTTCGACAAACGTCGACAAGATTCCCAATCAACTCGAAAATCTTGAATCAGTCGATCAAACATTTCTCATTCCTGGACCTATTGATGTGATATTAGGAGCCGATGGAGACATCATTCTCAACGACATTAAGAAGAGCTCGAAAGGTTCCCTGATGGCTCAGAAATCGCATTATGATGGTTCATCATTAAAAGGCAAAAATGTGAAAGGCTCAAACAACAATAGAAAAGCAACTTCAACTGCAAGCATCCCTTTCAATCAGGAACTGATGCAGAAAAAAAAAGTCTGGGCGCTTCAAGAGAAAAAGCTGTAGCTACTGTAAGGAACTAATTTAAACAAAAATTATATTTTCGATATAAATAAGAAAATGATCACCCTATCGCAACAAATCCATGCACCTACATGCTCGTTTATGTGCCTAGCGTATCTTGTCTTAAATAATGTAACATGCAATTAGACTGATCAAACGATGTCACAGTTTAATCTTCATAATTCCCCAATTTTTAAGAATACATACCAAATTCTATTGTTTGCCTAAATATCGTTGTTTTTGTTTTATATTTTTTTGTTACAAATACCTTATACTAAGCTAGGCTAGTTATTGTCGAAATCATGTTGGGCAGTTGCAATAAAGAGTTAAAAGAAGAATCATCGTCTGGTGCATTATTTTTGCGTGAACTAAATGTCTTACACTACTTTATTCCAATTATGCCGCAGCACGCAGTTCTAAAACCAGACAGCGGTACTACTAAGTTACGTGTAGTGTTCGATGCATCATCAAAATCGTTAATCGGTGTCAGTCTCAACCAATTCATTCATGTTAGTCCAAGATTATAAAAAGATTTAACGACAAATATCATGCGCTGGCGAAGTCACCGCTATGCGTTTACAGATGTATCACCAGACATCGAAAATATGTATCGCAAGGTAAAAATAGATTATCAGCCTATAGTGTGGATTATCAGCTTATAGTATAGAAGCAATAAACGATTACAAGCTGATGACGGTTACTTATGGTACAGAGAATTTCCTAGTAAATGGAATTTTGAAATTATAACTAGCAGTCCTATTATCCTAAGTCAAATGGACTTGCGTAGAGAGGAGTCCAAATAACAAAGGGTTTGCTAAAGAGATCTTCAAATGTTGAAGGTTTTTATTTAGCTCTTTTATAATACAATAATACGCATGTGAAAGACTTAAACGTTTCACCAGCCCAAATTTTATTTAATAGAAGATAACGCACTAAGCTACCAATCCATTCAAACCTTTTAAAATCAGAATTAAACAACAATATTAAAAATGCTATCAAATACAAATAATCACACAATGAAAAATATTACAATAAACACGCAAGAAGACAGGATACCACTTTTAGTGTTAATGAGCAAGTTTATTGCAAAATCGAAAATAATTGGGAAATAAGCTACATAAAGGAAAAACTAAGTTACCCCAGATCTTATGTTGTTTTTGTTTATTCAAAAAATAGAAAACACAGAAGACATTCTAAATTCCTAAAAAAACATGACAACAAAAATTTATACTATAATAATTGGTATGATGATCACTTCGATCATTTCCTTGATAATCATTCAAGTACTTTTAGAAGAACGTCTTTAGTTGACAACAACAGTCAAGTTGAAAATAATACAAACAAATTCACTAATTTTCTAAGTCAGCTTAAGATGGACTATGTTCGAAGAATCCAGCCATTAAAATTAGAAGGGAACCTAGCAAGAAACTGGAAAAGAATTCGGCAAAATTATACAATCTTCGAAATTGCCACTGGTGTACAGGAAAAATTTGTCTAATGATGACAAAAATAAGATCGCTCCTGCGATGAAATTGACGAATGTTGCTTACCAAAGAAAAATCAAACATATGAGCGCTTCAAATTTTTCAGCCGAAAGCAATCAAATATGGTAGAAAAAAACTGTGAATTTTCGTCTTTGGAGAACTCTCTAATACTCAATAAAATTGTCTTAGGCATACGCGAAAAGAGGCTACAGGAGAAGTTACTAAGTGCAACAGATTTAAATCTAGAAAAATCTATAGAAATCTATAGAAATATGTCGTCCCGCAGAAGTCGCTCACAAGCAAACGAAGGAAATCCAGTGTCCAACATCCAGTTCTAGTATACTATAGATGGCATTCACTGGACTGCACATCAAAACCAAAACCTAAAGAAAAAAAAATTATAATAAACAAAAGAGACAATAAATGAGGGAGAGATTACAGCTTAATAACTTGATCTCTTTAATATACGCCATGTGGCATCCAATGGCTTTTCGTATAGATAAAAACAACCGCTCACTTCAGTGTCTTCAACACAAGTGTCCTTTATTGTAATATACATACCATATACATTTAGGATGGAGAGAATATATGAGAGAGAGATTACAGCTTAATAAGTTGATCTCTTTTATATGCCACAGCTTCAGCACCTTATTTAGCTGTAAAAACTCTACACCAGTTGGAAATCATGCAACAGCAAAATTATCCAGCCCCTTCCAAACCTGTGAGGAACGATTTCTAGGTAGACGAACTAATGAGTGGAGGAGGCACGTTAAATAAGTACGTGGCGGATTCCACTTAAAAAAATAGGCCGCAAATCACAAAGATTAATGATAAGTCAAGATGCAAATGGTCAAGGTTGCATCAACTTGAGTAATAAAGAAGTCATCAAAACTCTTGGGATTCATTGGAATCCATCGGCTGATACATTTCAATTTAAAGCGCATATCGATAAGGCAACAATAAACTTGGGGACATCATCAAAATTATGCAACACTTTCCGAAATAGCACGTATTTTTGACCATTTAGGATGGTTGGCTCCAATTACCAACACCTCAAGACTTATGCAGCAAATCTGGAAGGCTGAACTCGATTGGGATGAACCACTAACAGCTGAATTACAACAATGCTGGAATCGAATTAAATGTGAACTTCCAACTGCTGAAACAATTCAAATTCCAAGATGGACTGGCGAAAATAAGTCACAAAAAATTGAATTACACGGGTTTTGTGGTGCTTCTGATATACATACTATATATGCAGCAGTAATATACTCCAGAACAACTCATCGGAATGGAACACACAAAATCACATTGCTTACGTGTAAAACTAAAGTAACGCCTATTAAACACAAACTCGCAATTCCAAAGATGGATTTATGCGGAGCCCACTTGTTGTCGAAATTACTGGCTGAAGTGGAGCGGGTATTTGCGACTTGTGGCTTGAAAAGGCTATTGAATATTGGCCGACACAATCCCAGAAGCAACAATCTTCTGAAGCTGAGTTCCTGGATGTGACAGTCTCTTTAATCTCAACAGTAAAGAAAGACAACACCGTCGAACGATTTTCCTCGTACACAAAACTAATTCCGAACCATAAACATCCAGCAAACAAACAAATAGGAAACTTGACCACCTATGAATTTGAAGGTGCTCTAAAATCTACTATTCGTTTGATTCAACAAACTGAATTTCTAGATGAAACCCTACAGGATGGAAAAGCAAGCTCTTTGCCCTAACCGCATGCATAGATAAAGAGAATATTGTTGTGGCAGCGGGTAAACTTGACAACATAAATCTGTCAGAGAAGGAAAATATCCGTATATATTACCACAGTTCAGATACTTATTTCCAAAGGTAGAGATAGCCGCTCGATAAAGGGCTACATTGCGGTTTTTGTATGTTTATCAACTAAGGCAATCTACCTGGAACTTGTCAGCGATTTCATATCAGAAGCATTTTTAGCGGCTGTTAGAAGACTCAAGTCCAGAAGTGGATATTGCACACACACAACATTTGGAGCGAACTAAGAGCTCCAAGAATTTCTTAAATCTGTAATCATTCAAAGCAATAAAGAAGCCGCAGAAAAGTTAGCTTTAAATGGAATACAGTGCCATTCGATTCCACCGGCCGCATCACACTTCGGAGGCTTGTGGTAGTCCGCAGTAAAAGCAATGAAGTTCCACTTAAATAGAGTCACTTGCGACACTATCAAACTTTGACATTTGAAGAGCTGTCCACAATTGTAACTCAAATCGAATCCTGTCTAAGTTATCGTCCTATGGTCACGATAAGCAATGATATTGATGATAACCCAGTGCCTACAGCTGCACATTTTTTAATCGGCTTAGCATTGAATGCAGTATCTAATCCAAGACTAGATCAGAAGTGAAGTTTTCGTTCACGGTGGCTGCTAACTTAAAAGATCACTCAAGATTTCCTAATATTTGCACAACTACAACAAAGAACAAAATGGAAACAACAAAAACTAAACCTTTCTATTGGTGATATAGTATTGCTTAAGGATGATAGATTACTATGGAACCCAGGCAAAATAACTGAACTGCATTAAGGGAAGGATAAGAATGCCCGCGCAGTCACTGTTTACTGCAATAATTGACACGCAAAAAGGCCAATAACGAAGCTGAGTCTACTACCGATTGAAAGCAATATCGAATAAAGAACAGACGACATTGACGCAGGAATTGGAAATCCATCAAGCAAGGTAGACGCAATTAAAAACTCAGCTGCAATATCTTTTGCGGGACGCGTATGTTTTAAACCTATTCTTTAGATGTGTATCATAGCAATAGCTATAAGCACAATAACCACTCAACAAGCTACAAACCTAGACATATATTTTGAGAACATCGGTCGAGCGAATTTAGTAGTTAGTTCTTGGAAGATTGTGGTATTTGTCAACCTAACTAATTATTGGTTGGAATACAGTGTGGACAAGAAATGTCTAAGGCACATGAATGGAATTTGTTGCATCACCAATCTAATTCAATCGAACTCTTTGCTATGTAACAATACATAGAATTAATTCGAACGTCAACGTCAACAAAACAATGAAGTATGGCTCCATGTCAACGACGATCCACAACGCAGAATCGGACGTTCACTTTTCGATTTCGTTGGAACCATCACAATCATGACGAACAAACGATAGACAAAGTCGGAATCAATGAGCAACATCTATTGAATTTTGTCAAAAATCAGACCACAATCATTGACTCTACACTAAACCTTTTCAACGAAGAAGATTTGTCATCACAAAGATTACTAAAAACGTGTTTCCAAGCATCCATACATTAATTCACTACCATGATACATAAACTACTCAATATAATATCTTGCATACATGACAACATGCAAAGGAATATGATGATACCTGGAGACCGCCATCACGAGTCAGTAATTCAATTGTACAAGGCTTTACAACCAAGAACAAGCGTAACTGCGTGAAACAGCTAACATTATCTCTCCTCAATATTCAGGGAGATTACTATTATCCCTTAAGAGAAGTCACTTTTCTTCATTGAAACAAAGGTACTCAGACACATATTGGTGTGAAATGCAGCATTCAACATAAACAACAGGATCAAGTGTAAGCTCTTGTGAAATAAACCGTCTGCGGCATACCCAAAGGTTACCAACGTCATCCCTCACTCGAACCGTGCATCTACAATTTTACAGGGTAAAGATGCAACACACTAATACATGGATATTTAGTGCACCTTATAAGTCAAAGTAGACATCGGCTGTGGTTTGACACTAAACCATGCTAAACTAAAAAGGGCTGGGATCCTGAAACTTCAACCAAACTGCAGAACACATCAATCAATTATGATCCTTTTCGGGAAGCAAACCATGACAACAAGACTGAATTCATCGTATCTTTCCATCCAAAACATTTCGGAGCAACTAATCAACTTTAACTATAAAAAAGAAGGAAATCCTGTTTTAGCATCAGACATCTCCAATCAAATCGTGAGGCTTCAACACGATATTAGTCTCCAAAGAAAGCAGGAGATCCTGTTAAAGGATATTAAGAATTACAAAATCCACCAATATTCATTCGGAGGAGTAGTGTTTCTACTAATTACAGCAATTGTCATTATAGTAATCAAAAGACTACCTAATACTTGTCTGATGAAAGAGTATCTACTCGTAGCTGCCATGTAAAATTTGTCTGTCATTAACGGATGTCAGCGTAGACATCATCTTCTAAGCGAAGAACCTGAGGTTATTCCAACGAACGAGGTGTCAGCCAGTTAACAAGCTCCTGGATGTTTCAACGTCGCTGGTAGTGTGCTAGCTACTACAATAGCAAAAAATAGCTGTTTCGAGCCCTCCCGGTACGCTGTACGACCCGAATAAAACTATAAACACTTATGTGCTTTGCGATGAGGGATCTTTGATTTCCATTCTTGATGTTGCTCTGATTAGGGTATTGGGCCTGAAAGACAGCCGACGACAGCTCAATATGCAATGGGTTGCTGGAAAACAAGCACAGAAGTTATCGTTGGTTGCGGACCTTCAGGTAGGCCTTGCAGGTATGAAGAAAAATACCCTTTACGTCAGGTTGTCGACTCAAAGTCTCATGGTTTCGGAATTGAATACTACGAGGGTTGTCTGAAAAGTTTCCGACCGCAACGTAAAGATAGCGGCACTCGTCGACTAGTTATTTACCGAAGTTTCAGTCATTTTGGACGCGCAGTTTTTAGCTGAGAGTCGTTTGAGTGAGTCGATGTGAGTGTTTTTTGTGAAAATAGGAAAAATTGAGTATCGAGCTGTTATTAAATTCTTGTTTTTGAAAAGCAATACGCCTACGCAAATCAAAAATGGGTTGGACTCTGTGTATGGGGACTCTGCACCATCATTTACCACAAAGAAATTTTGGGCAGCTGGATTTAAACGTGGCCGTAAGAGCTTGGGAGATGATGAACGTTCGGCACGTCCAAAAACTGCAACCACTGACGATAACATTGCTAAAGTTCACCAAATGGTGTTAGACGACCGCCGAATTAAAGTGAGAGAGATAGTAGAGGTTATGAAAATGTCCAAGGAATGTGTTTGTTACATATTAAATCAAGATTTAGGCATGAGAAAGCTGTCCGCGCGTTTGCTTACGTTAGACCAAAAAAGTGGTCGAATGAACATTTTCAACGCTCTGTTGGCGCAGTTTAGGCGCAATAAATGCGCGTTTTGGCGCCGATTAATTACTGTAGATGAAACTTGGATACACCATTATACGCCCAAAACAAAAATTCGGTCAAAACAGTGGACTGCAAAGGGCGAGCCGGCTCCAAAAAAAGCAAAAACTGTTTTTTCGGGTGGGAAAGTGATGGCGACTGTTTTTTGGGATAGTAAAGGAGTTATTTTAATCGATTATCTTCAAAAAGGAAAAACCATTACAGAAGCATACTACGCATTATTACTTGCCAAGTTGAAGTCAGACATTGCGGACAAGCGGCCACATTTGCAGAAAAAGAAAATCCTGTTTCACCAAGCCAACGCGCCGTCTCACACTTCAGTGGTTGCCATGGCGAAAATTCATGAATTACGGTTTGAACTGCTTGACCATCCACCTTATTCACCAGATCTAGCCCCAAGCGATTTCTTTTTGTTCCCTCATCTAAAAACTGCGCTCGGAGGACAGAGATTTTCGTCAAATGACGAAGCAATCACCTTCGCGAACAATTATTTTGCAGAGAAAAACGCCAAGTACTATTTGGAGGGGTTAGAGAGATGGGAGCATCGCTGGGAGAAGTGTGTAGAGTTACAAGGAGACTATGTAGAAAAATAAAAAAAAGAATTTGAGAAAAAATATCTTGTATCATTGTTTTCAGACAACCCTCGTATTTCAAGGCACCTACAGGATTTTTCGATGCATTCATTTTCGAAGGCGGTTTCTCGACTTCTGATCGTTCTCGACCGCTGCCAGTGACGGAACTACGGAGATTTGGTAAAAGCGGACCGTATACGACACGTACGAGTACGAAGTTTGGATGGCCTGTATTTGGTCCGCGCCGAAAAGCACACCTTTATGTCTCCTGAACTACACAAATTCCGCTGATGTGATGCTGCATAATCTGGTAGACGCCTATTTCCGAACAGATAGCTTTCCAGTACGAGCATCCGCACCAGTTGAATCTGAAGAAGATGCTCGTGTTAGAAGTATCCTTGACTGAGGATCAATAGAAAATTCGAGGTGGGTTTGCTGTGGAAAGTTCCATCAGGTCCGAATTAATTCTTCCAGAAGATAGATGCGCCCAAAAATGGAGATCACAGCATGCCGCCTAATATAACTGAGATGCAAGTTATGACGTTTGGAGCTGCCTGCTTCGCTTGCACTCCTCAACATGTTAAACTTGAGAACGCCTAAGAGCACAGCAGCATCTTTGACCCCCTTGCGGTCAAAGCCATCACCGAATTTCATTATATTGATGACTTCGTCGACAGTTTCAGATCCATTGAACAAGCAATCTTAATATCGATTCAAGTGAACAGAACAGCTGATTTTAATGAAGGGACGCTTCTGCAAACCGTAAAGATTGTGGCGTGTTCAGGCACACGGGAAGCTACAGAATCTAGTACAAGGTACAGTTTCATCGAGTGACAAAGGATTTCAGAGATGGAAACAGATATCCCACGAAACGAGAGCTGCTCAGCACAGTCATCTTGGAGTTCGACCCACTAGGAATCTTGAGCCCTTTCGTGCTAGCTGCGAAGCTAGTGATGCGAGAGGTTTCGCGACGGAACATACTTTGGGATGAAGAACTACCTGACAATATCTGCACCCTTTGAAGCAAACGGCATCTGCAGTCATCCAACACGATCGATATGGCAGTTCCTCGATTTTACTTCAACGGTGGTGTCGCTAAAGATCTCCAGCTCCACGTTTTCGTCGACGGAACCGAGGACGCCTTCGCTGCAGTCGCATATTGGACGCAATGGACGTAGTGGTAAGTAGTAACTTGATCGATTGAAACCCTTTTTCCTCTTTTAGCAGGCTTATAAGAAAAATAGCCTGGGTGCTGCGTGTTTCTAACTGCAATCAAGATGACGACTTAACAGCCGATGAGTTGCATGTCGCAGAAAAGTGGCTTACCAATTTCAGCTAGAAACGAACTCATCAAGCGACGGTATGACGCTGGTCATACTGGTCTCGATTATTTTGAACCACTCACTAGTCTCGATTACTTTGGACCACTCACAGCGACAGTTGAGCCTCGCATTGAAAAGCGGTGCATTCCGCTGTTTACTTGTTTGACAGTAAGAGCCATTTATTTGGAAGTAGCACATGACCTGTCGACAGAAGGGTGCGTAATGGTCATCCATAAATTTGTCAATGGCCGAGGTATGCCGCTAAAAATCCGCAGTGACAACGGAAAAAACTTAATCAATGCCAACCAAGAAGCGAAGCATTTTTGCCATGTCTTTTATTATAGTCGGATACAAGGCGAGCTGTCCGCAAAGGGGATCGTTTGGTGTTTCAACTATCTGAACAATTTGCACGAGGGAGGTGCGAGCGAATGGTGAAGGGTATTAAGCGTACCCTGCGGCAAACCCTTAAAGGAATTTCGTCACGAGATTACGTGTTATAAACTGCCGGCCGCTAACCCACCTACTAGTGACCGTCGAAAAAGAGGCACCGCTTACGCCCAACCATTTCGTGCTGGCCTCGGCGCCGAGAACCCTGGAACCAGACGAGTAGCTATACCGATTGAAGACGCAGTGGAGGACTACCCGCCTTTTGCGAGATAAGTTTCGGAAGCGGTGGGTACCTTACAATTTTGACGCGCAGACTCAAATACGAGTAGTGTTAAAAACGAAGCCAGGCGAAATCGGAGACTTAGGCTTTATCTGTGATCCTATCATTCCGAGACAGTAGTGGAGACGAGCCAGAGTACTATGGGTACATCAAGGACCTAAAGGAGTGGTCAGCCGAGCCGACGTACAGACGAGCACCGAAGTTTTAATGTACGTCATCCAGTCGCAAGGTTGATCATGTTCGACGTTGAAGATGAAGATGATTATTTGCCATCGTCATTTTTGGCCGCGGTTGGCACCCCTTTCCATTCTCAGCCATTGCCAGCCATGTTAATTTCCGGCTGATCAACTCTCTCTCATTTTGTTCTGGAAGCCATAGGAAGTGGTGCAAACCGCTATAAGTACATGTATGTAAATCCTAAAAATTAAATGTGATCCTCGTAAAAATAAACCACAGAATTACAAGAGAGTTCGAGCGTGCACCTTCTCATTTTCTCCGTTCAAGAACAGATAACAATAATTAAATGGTTTGGAAAACTTTGCTCTAAATACACATGGTAGTGCAGGAAGCACAAACAAATATATCTGTTAGATCTTTAAATCTGTCTTGCAATGAAACAAGGGTCAATAGCTTATATAAGCTTTTGATGTACGTCTCAGATTTGCTAAAGGTAGTTTAACTTCCTAAGGGAAATTCCTACAAATGTTCTTTCAAGTATCATAGAATAAAAAAATCACCAAATTGTATGGCCTTCATTTCCGTCACACATCAAATGGAGCAAAAGAGAAAACACTAAAAAGAAACAGACAAAATTTGTCCCACAATACAACATCGTTCACCAAACTCCTAGCCATACATAAACACAAAGCTCAAATAAGATAAGCACCAACGGAACACTTTGGCATACAAGTACTATCAGATCTACGACTTGGATGACGAAGTAACAAACAAACTTTTACATCCAGTTTTTGATGACTGCAAGTCTACGAGTACACATCAGGACTCAGTTTTCATTTATACAAGTATCACCCACTCCTATCCTAAAATATATCCGCCTTTCACCACAGTGCCCACTGATTACTCGTATAAGGAGATACAGGCAAACCAGGGTGAGTGTCTACATTTCAAATTTAGATGAAAATCGGAGTTAAGCTTCTCGGAGCCCTTGACTGGCATCTTCCATTTGAATAATGTTAGACAGGAACAAAAATACTCAAACACAAGAAGGCTCTTAAGACTGTTGGGTTGTTGATCTAGAGCCTTCTGAAGCTATGCAGGTGGTAATGTTCGGAATTGTGATTGGCAATTTACATGTTTATAGTAAAAACGACGACAACATCGGTGTTGGCGGTACGGTGCGCTATGCCTTTGCCTCGATTTGTATTTTATTATTCATCAAATGTAGGAACGTGCCAAAATGGCAAGGGAAGCGCAAGACCAAGGATTAGACTGTAGGCTTCTCCACTTTCTTCTGTTGTCTCTAGAAAATTTTGCGAATGTCAATGATGATATATATATATTTTCATATATACGAGTATGTCACAGGTACACATGCTAAGACATGCCCTTAAACAAAATACCAACTGTGTGTCACCTCAGGCTTTGCGAGGTTACGCTTAATATGATTGGACTAATGCTTTTTTATGAACGCATAAAATTTGGCTTTGTAGTCGATGGTACTATATTTGCCGATTTTGTATGCGTTTTGCGAATTTGTATTCCTAAAGCTCTTACTATAAATTGAAATGGAAATATACAAAAGCCGAATTTCTCAGATGCCTCGGTTTTCTATCCGAGCGGTAATAACAACATTTTCTGGAATTGAGTTGTCTTGAAATGTATGACCTAAAGGGCATGGTCAGAATGAGAAATTTAGGTGTACTAGGGTTTTCGTAGTCTGCGGAATTTTAGAATCAAAGAAAGTAAAATTGTTAAAGCATATGTGGCTACTTTGTATTACTATGCGAGGGACGAGTTGAACTAAACTACAGGTTGAATGAGTTGAACTAGAACTTTCATTTACATTATCTACATATTCAAAGCGTGACATTTTAAAGATGCTACCAAAGTATTGCATTTAAAATAATTTTCATTTCAAAAAGGAAATTGATAAAATTCTTGGAAGGATCTCTTCTCTCGCACATGTTTTGCCTATCAATTTTTCAAAAACTAAAATAGATAATACCATCATTGGTTAGGATATCTACATTGTGGCATAAGTATACATAGACAAATTGAGATACAGAAAATGAATATAAATTGCACATACATAATGCTCGTATATGAACCCTAGGGGGGTTCTCATTTTGACAATTTTTGAATTTGTATGCGCCCATGGGCTCACTGGATTCGAAATAAGTAAAAACAAATAATCTCTAAGTTTCAACTCATTATCTTAATATTAAGCCGTGCCGCCTTGCAATGAAAATTTTGCTATGTGAATAACATGGGATTTTCGGCATTGAATAATCAATCTTTTATTCCAGCCAAAATAACTATGAAAAAGATTTTAAACTTAGCAGACTTCAACCTTATAATAGTAGGTATTTTGTTAGAATTTTTACAAATTTTCAGCCATTATAATTTAATAAAATCACCTAGAAAAAGAAAAATTTAGATTTTTTTTCCAACATTTTTTTCAAAAATGAACTTATCTTATATGTACCTTAGCGCCTGGGGGGGGGGGGGGGGATACTGAAAGTAAAATTAAAAGACTTCCAGCTGGAGCTACTATTTACCACAAATTCGCTTTATTATTTTTATCGAACATTTTTCTTTGGTGAGTTTTCGGGAACAGAAAAAACCTAAGTAAAATCTGTTATCAATTTAAGAAAACTTATTGCAAAAAGGTTTTGCGATGTTTTATTACCATATACAGCAAAAAAAAAAATTAAACTTTACTAACAACTTCCCTGTCCAATGAGTCATATATGACTCACGAGAGCGTATTAAAATAAGTTCAGGAGTCACATGTGACTCATTTCTTGTATAAATTTTGGACAAGTTTTTTGTTATGAACTTGACGAGACATTTCTTTTAATTAAACGTGGACGTTTAGCAAAAAACCTAGTCTTTAAGGAAAGTTGTCCTTTAGTCAGTAGAAGAGGTATGCAATAAATAAAACTTAAAATCAAAAGATAATGTTTTTATTCATAAAAGGATATGAAAAAAATCAAGCATGTTTCTCATTATAACAATCTAGACAGAATGCCTTTTTACACATTTTGCACTCAGTGTGTGCTTGCTTCGCTTTCCTGGCCAATAAGTACCTTGATTTTTCAATTTGATATAGCACCCGGTGCATCTTTTTCTTTCGAGTTTATTGCCTAAAGTTCGTGGAATTTTTTGCAGACTATGCCGAGAATTACTTGAAGAAGCAATTGAATTTGAAGACATTGGAGTTCTAGAAGAGATTGAAGATCTTTGAGGGAGGTTATTTTCTATAGCTGATGCTGCTGGTCCAAGAAAATGTCGGATAAAATGTTCTTGGGCCTGTAAAACAGTCAACTTAGGGCCGTCTACCAACTCGTTGTATATGCATCTGGTATTAATAACGGTGACTTGAAATGGTAAATTGATCGCTATCTTTTTATACCAAGTCAAACTTTTACGTAAAGGAGAATGGAATGAAGCAAGTTGGTCCGAGATATCAATACCTTTTTGGCTTCATTTTAGTCGATTATTGCGTTTGGTTTTACGTCACCTTTTTTTGTAGCCACGATAGACATACCACCTCCATGGCATGTTGAAATCATAAGTACGTCATGTTTGTCACGCCATTTCAATACAGCCTAGAGATTGTCCTTTTGTCTAATTAACATATTTATTCTCCTCTTTTTAACTTCGCTTTTACAATTTCTTCTGGCAAATTTTTTTTATTCGTACGTAAAATGTCGCACAAATCAGTTTTGCGACATTTTAGGTACTCAGCCAACGGTAAACTTGTATAATAGTTGTCAGCAATAGTAATACGACTTTCATCTAAAAGCGGTTCTATAAGCTGCATGTTGAAATCATAAGTACGTCATGTTTGTCACGCCATTTCAATACAGCCTAGAGATTGTCCTTTTGTCTAATTAACATATTTATTCTCCTCTTTTTAACTTCGCTTTTACAATTTCTTCTGGCAAATTTTTTTTATTCGTACGTAAAATGTCGCACAAATCAGTTTTGCGACATTTTAGGTACTCAGCCAACGGTAAACTTGTATAATAGTTGTCAGCAATAGTAATACGACTTTCATCTAAAAGCGGTTCTATAAGCTGCATGTTGAAATCATAAGTACGTCATGTTTGTCACGCCATTTCAATACAGCCTAGAGATTGTCCTTTTGTCTAATTAACATATTTATTCTCCTCTTTTTAACTTCGCTTTTACAATTTCTTCTGGCAAATTTTTTTTATTCGTACGTAAAATGTCGCACAAATCAGTTTTGCGACATTTTAGGTACTCAGCCAACGGTAAACTTGTATAATAGTTGTCAGCAATAGTAATACGACTTTCATCTAAAAGCGGTTCTATAAGCTGCACCACTGTTGAACCAGGTTTATCGAGACCCACTAACAGATGCGATATTCCGGAATAAATTTGGTAGGACCATGTGTAACTATTAATTGTAAAAGCCTTATATATTTTCATCCTATAGCGATCTGTTTTCGCTGGGTTATACGTTCTTATGATCAACTTTCCACGAAATTCGACCATAGACTCATCAACGACTATAATACCGGACGATATGTAAAGACTACGAAAATTATTTATCACTTTATGTATAAGTGGGTCTATTTTGTGAGTCCTTTATTCTCCAATAACTCCTATTTGGACTTCTGTAAAGTGCCAACATCTTAGTATTGAGATGAACCTGTTGTGTGATATATTAATTCTGTGCATAAGAAGATTATAATAAAGAACGTTCAATTTACAGTAGTGTTTAATTGACGGTTGAAATTGAGACCCATATACATAATAACTCCAAAAAATGTTTTCAAATCTTCTCTACTAATATTTTTCGATCGAGTCATTCGACTAAATTGTGCAGTACGTACTTCGTTCAACAACCGAGCGTAATTATTAGTATAATTGACCATTTCATCAATAATTTCATTTGGTACAAAATAAGCATAGATTTTGCTTAAACTTACTCGTCCGTCTTGAGTAATTGCGCCAATGTTCTGGACACCGTGATTACCAATAAATGTTTCCCTCCCTAAAAGCAGAACATCTCTTTTCAATTCGAAATCAGGCGCATTAGATGATGATAAACTTTCCGGCGTTAGTGAAGAAATCTCGATACCCCTATCTGCACTACTTGCTAAGTTTGTAATTACCTCGGTATCCTTGGTTTCTTCATCAGCATCATTCGGCTGATACTCTTCATCACTTGCACCACTAAATGCTTCTTCATCTGAAACAAACAAACAACTAGGAAACAAGAAAACTTTCCTATATATTGGGTCTACAAGTAAGTTTCCAGCGTTTTTTTTTCCAAAATTTGAAGTTTTATTATGAAAACATAGTTACAATGCTTTATTCAAAGTATCGTCCATCGGATTCCAGACCAAAAAAATTTCTCGTCTTTCGAGCCCAAGAACGTATCGAGCCAATTTTTGATTTCCTCTACTGAGCTGAAGCGTATTCCCGTACGAGCGTTCTGCATCGAACGAAACAAGTGGTAGTCAGATGGTGCCAAGTCTGGACTGTAAGGCGGGTGAGGCAGAATTTCCCATCCATTATTTCCCAAATAGTTTTTCACCGAAACCGCAACATGTGGCCGAGCGTTGCCGTGATGAAAAATGACGGACTCATGCCTGGTCTTATATTCTGGCCGTTTTTCTTTTAATGCCCGCTTCAAACGAATTAGTTGGGTTCGATATAATGGTCCTTTGATGGTTTCACCACTCGGAAGCAGTTCGTAGTATACGACACCCTTTTGATCCCACCATATGCAGAGCATGACCTTATTCACGTGAATATTTCGGTTTGGCGTCGATTGGGCGGGCTCGCCGGGCTTTGTATACGATTTTCTGCGTTTAGGATTATCATAATAAATCCATTTCTTATCACCAGTGACAATACGATGCAAAAATGATTTATTTTTATACCGCTGCAGTAACATTTCGGACATGCAAAATCGCCGTTCGACGTCTCTTGGCTTCAATTCGTACGGCACCCAGTTTCCAACCTTTTGAATGAATCCCAGTGGTTTTAGGTGCAGGGAAACGGCTTGTTGCGTGACGCCCAATGATGCAGCAAGTTCTTCTTGAATCTGACATGGATCCTCATCCAGTAAAGCGTCCAATTCCTCGTCTTCAAAACTTTTCGGCTTTCCGGGGCGATCTTTGTCTTCAACTCCAAAATCACCACTTTTAAACCGTTTGAACCACTCGCGGCACGTCGATTCACCAATACATTCCGCCCCATAAGTTTCCGAAAGCAAACGATAGGCCTCAGCTGCACTTTTCTTCATATTAAAGAACAAAGGCAGTGCTTCCCGCAAATGACGTTTATTTGGCTGGAAACTTGCCATGATTTTGCTCGATAAAATGTACGACACCGATAGAACTGATCAAATATAACACGGCAAAGTTGTTGACAGATACAAAACCTACAAATAAAACACATGGGGTCTGACATTTCTGCCCGGGATCCACTGGTGGCGCCATCCCTGACAAACGCTGGAAACTTACTTGTAGACCCAATATATTATTGACAATAGCATGCATTTGACATCGATCTCTCAATTTACCGTTTTCGTCCTTCAATGATTACAGTAGGCGATGTGTTCACATATTGAACTTGGTGAGAAAAATTGTTTCCTCTACGTCCATGAGTCACAAAGTAAAATAATCAAAATAAAATAAATTCATATCTAATAGTTTATAAATTTATATTTTATGGTATATGGTATATGGATGTTATTTAGCTTATAAGAACAAAAAAAAAAAAACAGTGGGCGTGGGGCATTCGCAAATACGTTGTATGAGGACAGGGAAGATGTTAAATCGGTAACGGCCTGGGTAAAACATACCGGATTCTCATTATACTTAATATTTTGTCCAGTAACCGTTCTTTTTTAAGACCACCTCGCATCTTTTCGGCACGGACGGCACTAGATTCTCAAAAATTTCTTTTGGAATATTCTCTCATCCATTCTTTACTGACGTCATAAATGCGTTCTTGGATGTGTGCGTCTTGGACCCTACCCGTATCTTTAAAATGGCCCACAAGTTCTCGATAGGGCTTAGATCGAGCGATTGGGAGGGCCATTCTGACACATCAAGATGTTTTTGTGCAAAACACTTAACCAACTTTGTGGCAGTGGCACCTCCTCCTCAACATATGGTAACTTTACGGATTCCAAAATATCCCTATACTGAAAACGATCCATAATAACACTAATCATAATGATTGGTCCACATCCCGCACCAGAAAAACACCCCCACACTATAATTATGCCTCCTCAATGCTTCACGGATGGACGACAGTGTCGTGGCTGAAGACGCGTTCCCTTCTTTCGTCTAACATGAATACTTCCATCGGAAGCAATCAAGTTGAACTCACTCTCGTCGCTAAGATTACAGTTTTACACTTTTTCACTTCGTTGCTGACCAATTCAAATGGTTTCTTGGGAATTCCAGTCTAGGAAACGATTAGCGTTAGCAAAGTAATCAAATACCTACTAGAGGAATAAAATGGTACATTTTTTGTCTATGCTTAGCAGTAGGTAGAGGCTTTTTCGCCGGTCGAAAAGAACAAACACCAGCTTCTCTTAAACGCCTGCGTACTACCCTCGCTTCAATTGAAAGATTGAGCTCACCAACAATCTGTCTTAAAGACAAGAAAGGATTGTTAAGAATCATTTTCTTAATTTGCCAATCGATTCGGGGTGTAGTTTTACTGGGGCGTCCTCCACAGTGAACGGTTTCGACCGGTCTTCCATTCCGAAACTTTTTTATAATGACACACACTGTCTATGATGGCATTTTATACTTTTTGGCTATAGACTTTCGTTTTAGCCCTGCCCTGAAATCCGCTACCACCTGATTTTTAACCACATCACTGTATTTATTTTTAGCCATCTTATTAGTAAACAAATTGAAGACACCTGACCTTTTAAGTTTTGATAAGTCTATAACTTACTTCAAATGACAGACAAAACCATCATCAGCAAGTTAAAGAGCAAGAAAATATGGTACGAGTACTTTGAAAATTCGGTATGTTTTGAACAGGCATGGCATTGAGTTGAGCTACAGTTTTCGGCAAAACTCTAAAAACAATGATAGTAATGCCTTTTTTTTTATTTGCAAATTTATTCAATGGATTTTCTTAAATTGCTAAACAGGTGTACCTACTACATATATTCCTGTCCCCTAGAATTCGTCAATGAAAAATGTTCAGGAAAAACCCGGTATGTCTTGCATAACACTGTATGTGCGCTTGATGATTCACTCGCCTGTTCGGTAGTTGCTGATTATTTTTAATTTCGGAGATCCATTTGCTCAGCGCCTTCAGATCCTCATTTTCAGTTTTGAAGATTATTTCAGGTATGGTAAGGAATCGAAAAGTCCACAGATTAATTTGTAATCATTTCTCGGCTATATGTTCGAGCGAATGGATGTTCGGTTGAAAACGCGATATTGTTGTTTACAAAAATGCCTTACGTTGTTATTGCTGGTTGGTCATTGCGTAATATATGATAATACTCGAAGTAGATCTACAACTTGAAAGTTAACTGGTGGTTGAATAAATATACAGGGTGGTCTATGTAACAGTTTATTTTTAAAAATAAGATAAATTGAGCAGAAATCTACGGTTTTTGAAAGGGCGAACATTCCCATTAGTAATGGAATACGATCTCATTCATGTGGCTGCTTCCGCTGGCTTCACTATCTAATTTTCCAAGATCTTGTTGACTGTTTGTGGCTCTATCTCACTCTACTTTTACTTTTAGGTGCATGAATCGTTTCTGAATTGTTCGTACAATATGGATGTTTAAGGGCACCCTACAAAAAAAAAACTTCAACGACATAGCCAAGGCGGCTGATTACATGATTAGCGAACTTAGCGCGCAAAAGATCGATTGCTGTGTAGCATGGAGCTCCATCGTGCTGATACCAAAGATAGTCCAACTCCATTTCAGCCCACCAAAAACTGTGGCTCTGTAACTGAGAAGCTATAGCGAAGCGGATGATCATTTGTCTTCCATTGCTGAGTCAACTGGACTTTGTAAGGGAATATTCCGAGATCCTAATCCGAAATTCTTATCACGTTGATGAGTGAAATATTGGGTTGTTGAGTCGATGTTTCTGGATTGAGTCGAACACTCTCGGCAACAGCAGCCATATTCTGTCGTGAATGTTGTTCGCAAGCAAGCTAGCCTCGCGAAATTTTTGCACAAACTTGCGTACAGCAGGCGTGGTGGTTGCAAAACTTATTTTCTATCAGCGCACCGGTTGGAAAATACAGCATTCACTTTTGAAATAAGTTTACAATATTTTTTAACGTTTAACGGAGGTATGATACTGACTGATGGTAAAGATTTAGAGCGGGAAAAGCTGTCTGTATCAGAATAACATATGATTTAAAGAGAAACTTGTATTTGGACCACCCTTAATGAGCTGTAAGCATTGAAATGACTTTAAACAGCTTAAAATCGTCGGTGTATGCTAACGCTACTCTTATGTCAAATATAACATTCTTCTGCGTCAGTCCTGCTTTCGCCGCTATTAATCTACAATACTCGTGTATAGGAGTAAGCATGCAGTTCTAACAAATCAGTATGTATTCCATTGTGGAGGCAAATGATTCTTTATCATGAACAGCTGGGACCGAACTTGATCAGGTGTCAATACAGGGTGAATGACTCGAACTCCAACTTTTTAAAATGCTATAATTTTTTTTTTTTTTGATAAATTTTATTGTGCCAAACCAAAAATGTTGGAAAATACATCAATTTTCAAATTGTAACAGTAGTTTTCAATATGTCCACTTTTGGCGCGAATGATGACATTGAGACGGACGAAGAAAGCATCGCACGCTGCACGCAAGTGGCTCTGCGGTATTTTGGCCCATTCCCGGCGAAGTGCTTGTTTGAGGTGGTCCAAACCTTGGTATTTTTTAGTGCCAACCTTCGCCTTCAAAATACTACAGGCAGAGAAGTCCAACAGATTTGCATCTGGAGAATTTGCAATACATTGTGTCGAAGAAATGAAGTGTGGAACGTTGTTTTTTAACCAATCTTAGTTGACGAGCGCTTTGTGAGACGGTGCCGAGTCTTGTTGAAATGTCCACGGTCTCCGACCGAAATGATTGTTTGCCCAAGGCTTCAATACTGCCTCTAAGACAGTTTCGCGGTATACGATCGCATTAATTTTGACGCCACGGTCCAAAAATACGAGCGGAGAGCGACCATTGGCGGTTATGGCGGCCCAAACCATCACCATCGATGCTGCCTGTTTTCTGGTGGCCGTCCGAAGGTGTAAATTTTTGAAGGACCTCTCTGGCAAGTAAACTCGGTCATTTTGTTTGTTGACATATTGCTCGATAACAAATGGCGACTCAACGGAAAAAACTAAATTCGGCAACTCACCACTTTCGTGCAAGCGTAGCAACTCCTTCGCTCTTTGGATTCTAACTGTTTTCTTTTTCCTGTTGCGGTGTAAGATCATGTGCTTTTTGGAACTTCAATGGCTTGAGCCCAAGCTCATTTTTCAGTATGTATTGCATCCGTTCCAACGATATGTTGAGCTCACGAGCCATTTTTCTTCCACTTCGACGCGGATTTCGCTCAATTCTAGCTTCACTTTCCGAACCATTTCTGCAGATGTTGCTGTTTTTTTATGATCACCTCCATGGCGTTTTGCAACGCTGCCAGCATCACGGTAACGACCTATGGCCCGAGACACAAATGATTTATTCACGCTGAAGTGCTGGAAGGCTCTAACGATAGCTACTTGTGGTTTTCAAGCCAAATATAAAGCAATCACACTATCACGTTTGAATTCCATCGCGGATAAAAATTTTTCAACACAACTGAGACGCAAATTGTTTAAAAGGCTTGTAAATAATGAAATTATTTGGTTTGGTTTGGAAATTATAGAAGTCCGAATTTGGTTGCAGTTCGAGTTATTCAGGGTGGAGAAGAGGATTGATTTTACAATGGTGAAGATAAATCAATATATCCAGTAATAATTTTGTGTTTGCGTATTGTAACTTATAATTGATAGAGTAAAATATTTTTGTTCGGCTACATACATATGTATTTGTCTCTTGATTTTATGACATTGTTCCCGGGTTCTCTAAATCATTCTGGGATACTTGTAATTGAGTTGTAATAAATAATTTCAGTGTTTTTCTGCAATATGTTGTTTGCGTCGCAGTTTGATTTTTAATGGCGGAAACAGATGGTTTTCATTCACTTTAGATTTTTTAATTTGTTGTTTTCGTATTGTTCGGCGTAGGTTTCGTCTAAGATTCCGAGAAGTTTGTTAACTACTGCTCCAACGAAATCAAGCGGGCATCATCATATTCTGGTTTCGTGTTTACTTCCGTTGTCTTATTTAATAAGTCGTTGTTGTTACTTATGGCTATAAGTTAATGACTTATCTGGTGAATGATATTCACACAAATAGTCTTTGAATTCGATTGATCTGAAACTGCTTTCTCGCATTTTTCACTTATTCTATTTAAAGTTTCTTGATCATGACTTCCCATTTTCCAATCGTTGTTTATTAAATTTACATCACCTATTTTCTTAAAATATTTCTATGATGATATGTAAATGGTGTAATTTTGACGAGATCATTTTCTTTTCTTCAATGTGGCTTCTTCCAAACGAAATTGTTAGCATAATTATTGAATATAAATTTTCGTGCGGCTGATGTTGATGCTTTTCCGTTTTTCTTGACGGTTTTTCAGAACTTTTAATTTTTCTTGTACTTTTAGATTCCATCCCTTGATTAAGTAAGCATGTCGTTGCTAGTTTATGGTTTTATTGTTTTACCTTCTTTTTGTTTCATCATGCGTTATGAATAATCGGCATAGGGCAGACATCGGAGAGAGGTCTCTTATATATCCTCATCTTGGCCTTAAAGGTCACAACTCGCAACTACCCGTCTTGTTCAGGGTGTATCTCAGCAATTTTTCCCAACTCCCCTCTTATTGGAGGTAGTTGCTTGTCTTTTATCAGAACAGTTTTCTTGTTGTTGTGTCCATTTTGGTCGTTGTTGGGGTGTTGTCAAGTACTCTGAACTCCAGCTCCCAAAACTGATCCTGCAAACGTTCCAATAGCTGCTAACGGGACAGTAAACTTTCTTTGTCCCTGAGTCTGTTTCTTTCCCGCGGCACAAGCAGAGGTGTTCCTGTAAGGAAATGACTTGGTGGTAAGGCCTCGGTTTCATGAGGACCATCGGAAAACGGGCAAAATGATCTTGAATTAAGACATGCTTCGATTTGATTCAGCAGAGACGTCGTTTCTCTATATGTCGATTTATGTTCACCAATAGCTCGTTTAAGATTATGTTTTACGGATTTAACCTCAGCCACTCATAGACCTCAAAAAAGTGAAGACGCTAGCAGGATGGGCATTTGTGTAACGTGATTGTGTGAGATTACGCGCAAAAAAAAGAAATAAAAACCAGAAGTTTTATTAAGGCCTCTAGAGACATTATAGAAAAATGCGTCCTTGGCTTTTATAACATGGAAATAGATGCAATCGGAAAGTACTAAATTCCATAAATCACAATTCCAACATTTTTTCTGCAGAAGAAGGGCGAAAGGGACTTCAACTGGAAAATAAGATAAGAATAAAACTGTGTGGCGAAAAAGACGTCTGGAGTCAGAGTTACATATAAAGAACCCTCGGAAAATATTTTCTACTAACCTACAGCTCTATTTTTACGTATAGACGTTCTTAAGCTTGTTAAACCTTTTGAAATAATAGTAACAGATTATAATGTTCTGAAAGTATAAAATTACAAAAAAAAAGAACTTGCCATACCGGGGTTTTAACATGTCCAAAACAAGTGTTAAGTTTATGGAAAAGCTGTTTGGACTTAGTGGCATTAAACATTTAATGGGGGAGACTATATAATTATAATTAGTCAACAAAATAAAATTTTTTTTTTATATCGTAAATAATTTCATGTGATTCGTGTTCTCTAAGCTAGAAATTATGTAGAAAGTCAAATTAAACTCTTCTATCACGTCACAATTTTATGATATATATTTATTTGTATTTTGCACTTTTGTAAAAAATTTTATACTGACATTAATTTATTTTAGAATAAAAAAAAAACTCCCTTTTTCATTTTTTTTGTGTTTGTCGATGGTATTTTGTGGTTGGTTATGTTGTGTTTCATTAAAATACTTGTTATCTATTTTATGTTCTTTATTCAAGTTCAAGAGTACAAATTGGACTGCCTCTAAGAAACTGCCAAAGAGTGAAACCCACCACGCTAGTTGATTGTGTATCTACGAGTAGTATGAATGTGTGATTATGTATAATATAAGCTGTAATGATAATAGAGATTAGTATGTAAAGGTTAATGATAGAACATAATAATGTTAAAGATGGGACATTGTACATCAGGTTAATCCCTAATTGTCAACCAGCAGTAGCTTGCAAGCATCGCAGGGTTCCATTTTCCTTGATATCGGTTTTCAATCACAGCTACGAGTATATCTTGGTGAAATCGCTCTCCATAGCGCCCATATTTCCAGGGAAAAAATCTAAATGCGAGTCCCAAAAATGTATTTTCAAAGTCATATTGCATTTCATTTTATGAAAAGCTTGCAACATTTTCTCAACAAGGTCAACATATTGCGGAGATTTATGATTCCCTAAAAAGTTGTCAGTGACTGCGATGTAAGAAGTCCAGGCTTCTTTTTCTACTTCATTTAGACTTGAAATGAATTCTGCATCTTTTATTATCTTTTTGATATCCGGACCTACAAATAGCCCTTCCTTAATTTTAACTTCGCTCAAAGAATGAAATTTGTTCTTCAAAAACGTAAATCCGTTGCTATCTTTGTTCATAGCGTTTACGAAGTTTTTGATAAGCCCAAGTTTAATGTGCAGAGGCAATAATATAACTTTTTGTGGATCAACTAAACTGTCAAATTTAATCTTCTTTTTTCCTGGAACGTAAGTAGTTCTTGAAGGCCATGTTTTCTGAATGTACTGTAGATTTCTAGCTCCACTATCCCAATCACATAAAAAACAACAATACTTTGTTTGGGGCTACAGACCCCCAAAAGTAACGCAACAACTTTTAAGTCAGCACAAATCAACTATTTATGTATATATATTATACATGATTTTTTCCAAGATATTTTTCAGTACATCGTACGTTTCTTTAAAATGAGCACCATAAGCTACTGGCAACAATGGAAATTTATTTCCATTGTGGAGTAAGACAGCTTTTAAACTTGTCTTAGATGAGTCAATAAAGAGTCGTCAATCATTTGGTTTGTGCTTATGACCCATCTCAGCCATCAGACCGTTGATATTAGAACAATAAACTAGTATATGTCACCATCCGCTGAATAAAAATCTATAAAGGAATTGTGATGCTTGCGGTAAGTAGTAACATTAACACCCGGCTGAAGGAGATTCCATTGCTTAAATCTTGATCTTAGTACTTCAGATTTTTCTTTAGTTAAATTTAAATCTCTAATTAGATCTAATTGACTAACCAGATGAGGAATTTTTGAGTTACTTGGAATTGGAAATTCTTCCTCCTCCATACAATTCACTTCATAGTCTTCGTCAGAGTCACTTGTATTCGGTTCAAAATTAGGTGGCTTAGGTACTCGAATGTCATCCGAGTGTGGCACTGTTTTCGTGAAAGACGATACATCTGGATATTTTATTGCGTACTTAGATTTTCTAGAAAACCCTTTTATATTAGTGAGACAAAAATAGCAGTAACTCGCATTATCTTTAGGTTCGCGCCATAGTACAGGTTGACCAAACGGCATTCCTTTACATTTTCCTCTAAGCCAACACGTCAATTTTGTATGACAGCTAAGGCCACAGATATGTGAGGTACCCAGTTTTTATCTTGATTACCAACATCCAAGTTAAAATATGCACTATAACACTTCTTTATCAATAATGTGATGGCCTTTTTCTGACTTTTTGGTGTGTATGAACCACAAATATTGCAAAAAATATCAGGAGAATTTGTACAGACGCGAGACATGTTGTTAGATGTACAGCTCTTGGCAACTAATTAGAAACACTACTGCATTTTCCATTCTCTATCTTCGTTCAACATCTGTTTAAATTTTAGCGGTAAATTTGTCATTTTCATTTTTTCCTCCTTGTGTCAATCTTCAACTTGAGATAAGGTCGAAGTACAATAATATAGTGAATATATTTTATTCGCAATTCGTACACAATTGCATTAAATTGTGAAATAAGTGCGTCACCAAATTAGAAACGGTAATACAATTTGTGTGAAATTTTAATTTATTTTATATTTTCTACTCATTTAAATAACTTTAATAGCTTTAAAAATATACTTTTTTCGAACTTCAAATATTCTGTCAGTTTTGGACATGATATAAGAAAACTAATATTTTTCTGGTAATAGGAGTGAGTATGTCTACAAACTGTACTACATTGTTTTTACGATATTTTTTTACTGTTGACTAGTGTTATTGATGTGTTGTTGTGTTCTCAGCGCTTTCTCATCTAACATGATTTAAGCTGACTGAAAAAATTAATGGTTTTCGAGACTCAAACGATTGGGAAGCTAATATAATATTTCGGCTGAAAATCCGCGCCGTTTTATAGTAAAACAAAAAATTTTTGCAAAATTAAACTTTATTTATCAATATAGTTGCCTTCGAGGGCGATACACTGACTGAAACGATTTTTCAATCTTTCGATACCAGTTTTGTCGTACGATTTCGGTTTACTCTCAAAATAGGCCTCTGTTTCGGCGATTCGGTCTTAAATTTCTTTCCGGCGAGCATCCTTTTGAGGTCTGCGGACAGGAAATAGTCGCTGTGGGCCAAATCTGGAGAATACGGTGGGTGGGGAAGCAATTCGTAGCCGAATTCATTCAATTTTGCCATCGTTTTCATCGACTTGTGACACGGTGCATTGTCTTGGTGAAACAGCACTTTGTTTTTCTTCAAATGCGGCCGTTTTTCTGCGATTTCATCCTTCAAACGCTCCAACAACGCAATGTAATAGTCGCTGTTGATAGTCTGCCCCTTTTGGAGATAGTCGATGAAAATTATTCCATGTGCATCTCAAAATACGGATGCCATAACCTTGCCAGCCGACTGTTGAGTTTTTGGTAGTTTTGGACGAGGTTCGTCGCCTGCTCGCCACTCAGCTGACTGCCGACTTGACTCTGGTGTGAAGTGATGGAGCCAAGTTTCATCCATTGTCACATACCGATGCAAAAATTCGCCTTTTTTGCGGTTGAACAGCTTTAAACACTCCTCTGAATCATCAACACGTTGTTGTTTTTGGTCGACTGTGAGCAATCGCGGCACCCACTTTGAACAGAGCTTTCGCATGTCCAAATATTCGTGTATGATATATCCAACACGCTCTTTTGATATCTTCAGAGCCACAGCTATCTCGATCAACTTCACTTTACGGTCATTCGTAATCATTTTGTGGACTTTTTTGATGTTTTCATCTGAAACAACCTCTTTTGGACGTCCACTGCGTGCATCATCTTCGGTGCTTGTATGACCACTTTTAAATTTTTCAATCCACTTGCAAATGGTTCATTCGGCTGGTACAGAGTCCGGGTAACACTTATCAAGCCATTTTTTTGCATCGGCTGCATTTTTTCCCATCAAAAAGCAATGATAAATCAACACACGAAATTGCTTTGAATCCATTTTTTTTTCACAATAACAAAAGTTGCTTCACTCACAACGGTATATCTCGAGAACTAATAGTCCGACAGCTGTCAAATTTATACACGCATCTTTTGAAGGTTGGTACTAACTGAAAATGGTATGGATTTAATTCAAGTGGTGCCCTCTCTTAGAAACAACACGGACTTTTCAGCCAATGTGTTATGTACTACAACTTGAGCTATGGTCATTTACCGTAGATAAGTTTTCATTGAAGACGCTTGTACTCCAGTGATACTCGTAATGGTAACGAGGAATGGAAAATGTATAGCCGAAGGGTAAAAACAAATTCGTTGACGAAAAAGTTTAATCGGGAAGTTTAATTTAAAAAATTAAAAAAGAAACAAAAATTTGTGAAACAGTTAAAATAACATACAGAGTTGAACGTATCGGAATAATTTCATATTTAATATAAATAATGTAAATATACTATTTATGGATTATACTTGCAATATAAAATACACATAATTGATTAGTGGAATTAAAGGAAAATATTCGAATGCTTACACATATACATACAGAGTCATACGAGTATGTTTAGGTATATATCTGTAATAATAAAACAGATTGTGTATCATTTCGGGTTTGACCAGTTTATTTTCTATTAACTGATAGCTGTGGTCAAAACTTGATTTTTTTTTTTAATTTCACTTTTCACAATTCACAATTTAATCATAATATATATTTTTTTTTTATTTTCAGGTAAGCAGTCAAGTAGTCCAGGACTTTGTGTACTAGCTTATCATGTGGTAAGCTGAAATATTTGTATAACTGTATTCATTAAATCCTTTAAGCTAAGTTTTTACTTGAATTTTTTTCCAAAAGTAGATAAATAATGAAACATAAGATTTACATATATTCTTCTCCGCCCTGTTTTTATATTCCACTTTGTCAATCCGATGTACGTATATTAATAGTGGTTGAGGGCGGTATAGTATAAAGTCGCGCTAAGACCCGCCGTTCACTTGTTCGTCAAACATAATTCCTCTACCAATAGCCTGGAATTTGTAGCGCAACTTATTAAGATTGAGACAAGGTTTCCGTTTATTGCGTCATTTATACAGTGGATACGTGGACTCTCCGAACCAACGGGTTCTCTTCATTTATTTAACATGACTAAACGTTTTTAACCAATATTCCTACTATAGTTCTTCGAAGATTAGTCCCGTTTATCTAATACCAATGTTTTCAAATGCGTTATCTCTTCCGTAAAAAGAAAGACTAGGATATGGTTAGATATCTCGCAAGAACAAAAAGAGCATATCGTTTTAAAATGTTGCCGTAAAATATATGCGTCTAATATTTTATTTCATACTGGATGAACGCGTAAAATTCTTTTGCATCACACTTATCGCTCAGTGAAGCTTTCGCCTGTGCAGATATGATGAAATATGAATTGAAAGTCATACATATCTTCTTTTTATTTAAGTGCTTTTGTGATAGCATTTATCATCTGGTGCTTTGCAAGTCTATGGCTGATATCTAAGTCCCACAAATACTGATCGTAATTGTGCCGGCATTTGTCATGCTGAACGTATTGAACTCTCATTCTCAACTCTTGCATATATACATAAGTCAAATTTTGGCGAAACGAAGCGTCATCAATGTTACAGTGCTTTGGTTTTGGCGCTCAAAATTTAAAATTGTTTCTTTGGGGTTTTTAATGGTTATGAAAATAAGTTTAAGTGTCCTGCTTAATGCTGCGGCTGCACCTATCACAAGCTGTATATATCACAGAAACATTTTACTGAGTTATGTATGTATGGGGTTTTTCAATAAGGACATAACAATTTTGTATTTAAGAAAAAACCGAATAATTTCTTAGTGTTCTATTTCAGCATGGAATTCGATCTCGTTTATATAACCACCGCGAGGGCGTTTGCAGGGATCGATTCTTTGGAGCCATTTTTCCACCACTCTCCCGATACATATCGGCCGGAACGTTGGCAATTTCACGTTTGATATTATTCCTGAGCTCCTGTAACAATGTTGGCTTGTTGGCATAAACCAACAACTTAACGTCGTTCACGACCAGCGGCGTTAAATCGCATGAACGAGGTGGCCATTCGACCGGACTATTTCTCGAGATTACTGAACTTCCCCTTCAATAGATCAATTGTTTGACCAGCTTTCTGGAATGTGCCATCACCTTGTTCGAACCACAGATAACTGATGTCCAATCACACTTCCGGCCTGAAATTCACACCACACGGCCACTTTTTGTGGATGCAATAGAAACACAAAGCTATTAAGACAAAAATGAGCTTTATCGCTGAAGTAGTTTTTTTTGATGAAATTTAAGATTTTTTTCAAACTTTTGCAGATCCCAACCGGAAAACTTTCAGCGCTTCCAATGATCAGCAGGCTTCAGTTAATTTGATCTTGTAAGGATGTAGACTAAGATCCTTATGTAAAATTCGCCACAATGTGGACTGTGAATTCTTTCCAATTCCTGTGAATGGCGTGGAATAGACTGATTTGGCTCATTTTAAATTGAAGCACTTCGGCTCTTCGACCGGTACGTGAGACAACACAGGAACATTCAATAGTGAATATGTTGACTAAAATTTATCGACTATAGTACGCACAGCCTGTCTTGTGAGACAATTATTATAACCGAAATTTGGAGGAAGAGCTCTGAAAGTTACGACCACCGGTCCCTATTGAAAAACCCTTTGCATTTGTATACCTACATATAAGTTAACGCGAGGGGCAACTAAATGACTACAATATTGCCAAACGGATACAAATTGCAAGATTGTAGTTTTTACGTATATCCAAAAACGTGAACTGCACAGACGTAATCTAACTCCCGGCCACCGGCTCGCCTAACACCTCAAGACACCATGCACGAGACGCAGCGTCAGCAATATTTGGACACCTCACTACACCATGCACGGCGCGCAGCGTCAGCAATGTTTGGACTAGGGCTTAGGATAGTTAAGAATATTTTTGTGTCTTAGGTTTAGTTTGTATTTATAAAGAATCGAGCTCACATAAGGAGCTAAAAAGAATATTTAATAATTTGTACTACAGTGTAAAATAGAATACAAAATAAAATAATAAAATAAAGTAATTTATACATATTAGTAACATTGAAGCGAGTCTACTGTTTTATAGTAAGTATTTTTTTATTCACTCATTTATACCTATATAGATTGTTATTTACAAGAAACCACAACCCACCCATACCGGTTGGAGTCACGGGCAACCGCTAGTTATTGGCAAACTTTGGTTATGTTTTTTACATGTTGCTTTACGAGTATGTAAAATAATTTCTTTATTAAATATCGCAATTTCGATGGCCAAGAGATCAAAACTATTGCCGGGAACGTTATGCACGTGTAAATATGATTAAGCTACACAGGTTGGACCAGAAAATGCGTGGTAGCAAGAAATACAAAATATACAACATATTTGAGAAGGGTAATAAAGGGATAAAGAAGGGCAATTAAAACAAACCCACGATCTTTTCTATTTATTTATTTGTTTATTTACCTATTTATCTTAGCTCACTTAAGAGCTAAGAGATCTTTCACAACTATAAGTTGCATGAATTAAGTAAAATACTTGCCATGTTATATCTAGAGAATGAATAATAACTGCATATTCAAGGAATGTTATAACGAGGGACAAATATAATGATAAGAGCGGGAAAGGATCAGAGAAACCCTTATTACTTCTCTTTATAAAATCAATTGCAGAACAAGCTTTGGATAAGATGTAGTTGATAAGATGAAGTTGATAGGGGCTTTAAATGAAAAGGTAGTACCTAACCTGACACCCGAGTCTGTGGCTTCATTAACTCCTCACTACGAAATTCGCTTTGCATATTTACAACTGAGCCGGAATTTCGATAAGATTTTTTAATATTTCCTCACAATCGGCAAGCGTAAAACGATGCATGAATGATGAAATTACAAACCATAGATATACTAACCTACTCGTAGATGTCAAACTCTACTAATACTTTTGCAAACCCTTAACTTTTGCACAGACACACTGTAAGTGAATTCCAACACTTCTGCATCTCTATAACTTTGCCAAAATTTGCTAGAATTTACAAGTACAATTGCTAGAGGGAGAGCGATTTGCACGAGTGTGTGTAATGTCGATGACGTTTTTTTGATTCACAGACAGCGTCACACTGATAGGGGCGATCAATAGAAAAGTGGTTTTGATTTTCCAATAGCTGGACAGTTTGACATCTGAGCCATCTTTTGACTTTTGGAAAGAGATAATAGTCCCAGAGATCCAAATCCAGTTACCAATCGACGCCAAAAGCCCGCCCGATTCTGCATCAGCAAGTCCAAACACTCTTTCGAAGTGCTCTCGTCTTCGTGTTTTTGGTCAGGAGTGAGCATTCGCGGCACCCAGCGGCAGGATAACTTTTTCATATGCAGAATTTTGCCCAAAATATGTCGTGTGCGCTCAGTACTAATCTTTGTTGTATCTGCTAGCTTACGCACCTTCACTTTCCGGTCAGCCAACACCATTTCATGTATTTTTTTGACATTGTCCTCTGTAACCGCATCGGAGGGCCTGACGCTGCGGACTTGATCGGTAGTGGAGTTGCGGCCACCACGAAACTCTCGAAACCAATATTTGACAGTGTAATCTGACGAAGCATTAGCCCCATAATATTTATCCAACTTTTCTTTTGTTTCCTTCGCCGTTTTGCCTCTCAAAAAATATTGTTTTATGAGAGAACGAAAATCGTTTTTGTCCATACTCAACATGATGCCAAACACGTCAACAACAATCAGCTGTCAAAACAAAACTAAAGACAGTATCGCACTGAAATTTGGCATGTCTGCCTATGTATGAACGGACTCCAATGCACCATAACCTTTTTTGCAGTAGCAGTGCATTCTGGCGGTCAAGGATATCACTTTTCACTCCATCTAGTAACTCTTCTTCTTTCTCATTTAGCCTCCGAATTTTTCGTTTCCTTGTAGCGGATGTGTGTCTCGATAAATTTTATTTAAAGGACAGGAGAAATTCGGAATATATTCCGAACAATTCAAGCTTGGAAATCACCTGGTCATTATTGACTGAGTCAAAGCTTAGCTGAATACAGTGTATACGGTGTAAACAGAGCCAGGTTCGAAGTGGTAGATCAGCCTGAAACGAATCTAACGTATGTCGCTCGCCCGGCAGATAGATACTCTTTGTTTAAAAATTCAATTTTGTTTTTAACAATGCTGTTAATAATTTTTGAATTACAGAAAGCTTGCAAATTGCTCTGTATTTCTACTACACTTTTGGGTCCAGATTTATGAATGGGTACCAAAAAGTATTTCTTCCGAACATTAAGAAAAAACACCTTCTGAGAGAGGGCGATTGAGAATCAGGAACATTACAGTGCAGAGTGATCCACTACATTTATTGAGTATGATAGGAGGAATATCAACTGTGCCACTATATATTGAACATTTTAGTGTCTTACAAGTAATTAAGGGATCCACATATTTTGGTTTTATTTGTTATCCCCACAAATGACAACATAGTCGAAATATCGCGAAAATTAGTTTTAGCAAACCATTACTTATTTAATTACTTATTTAATTGTGAAAAGTGAAACATTTCCAATCCGAAATTCAATTGCCATTAAAATTCCACCGTAAGCTTATTATCCATTACTGTTGTATTTGCAGAAACCACAAACTAGATAGTAATTCGACATTTAACGATTTTGATGCGCTGCCTAACTTCATACAGAGATTTACTCGTATATCCCTGTATCTTCACACTTAAACCGTTATTGCGGGCGAATATCATATAAACAATACTGGGTGGCTTCGACGTTCTAAAAGGCAAATTTTCGTTGCGAAAAACTACTTAGCCCAGCTTGTATGTAAATGAGCTCACGCGAATAACATACCTGACGCTAATACGAGTACTTATACCGCCAACACTCTAGTTTTGTTCTAATGTCGCCCTTATCTCACCCTGATAAAAACACTGTCAATGTGATTCCACCTCAAGAGTTGCATCGAACCGCGGTGCCATTCAGCTTGTACACTGATCACACAGCTATAAAAAAAATATCCTAAGAAAATTGTATAGCAATAAGAGAAAGCTTATTAGAGCGGACTAAACAGCCTCTTAAGGGAATTTTACTGGTTATTATGTTTGCTAGATAAGAATGTTAATGCCGATGCTGACATAATCGCAAAACTATTTCATTTAGATCGAGAACCCTTATCCCCAATCGGGTGAAAGGTATCAGACCGAGATAAAAGGCGTCACACAACTCGAGATGTAAAGAGGTTGCTAGAGTTGCAGTACATAATATTTTCCGATTTTATAAGATAAACCGGATCTAAAAAAACACGAAAATACTTCAAATGAGGCAAGAATGACTTCATGGGCCTTCTTAAGTCTGTGAAATTTCAATACGATGAAAAACTAAGATAAAAAGTATTACAGTGTCCCAAAGTTGTTAAAAGTTGTTGGTCTTTAGTTAAAATATTAGAAACTCTGCTCATTAGCAAAAGGATATAATGTCTACTCTTTGAACAACAACAATCTGCTTGCTGCGTACTTCATGTCTGTGCCTACACTAGAGCGCGTTGTCTATTATATGTGACGTATCCACTTTTGCCTCGTGTAGTAATAAGAGTTCTCAAACATCTCAATATACAAACATTTATCCGCCAATTAAGGTTTGTATAAATTAAATTTCTTTATTTTATTTTATTGTTTCAAAACCAATTAATTACACAAATTGCAAAATAAAACTTATCACCTTCCTTAAAAAAATGTGAGAAAATATTTGAAACGTGATATGAAAGCGTTGGCTTCTTACGCAACATGTACTTGAAACGTGCTTCTTTTGTAAAGTGGGAGTAGAGTGAATGTGGATATGATGGGTTAAAATAATATGAATCCTTAGGAATGTGCTGATCTGACCTCAATATATTAGGCATTTACCTGCCCAAAATTGGAATACAATGCTCACATCTGGTCAGGTGCGCCTAAAATATCTCGACACCTGCTAGATAGGATTCAAAACCTTGGTATGAAATGTACAGGTGATGGTAATTATGTATGCACAACTGGAGCATGGTCTCCTGCTTTACCTTCTTCTACTGCGATTTTTATCATAAATTCTCCATTGAAATTGCCATGTCGCTATGAATGCTTATGAGTTTACCTGAACTCTCTGAGTTCAAACCTTAAAAAATTACAATAACTACGATCCCATAGAACTCCCTCATTCTCAGTCTGCTTCTATATTTCCTATACACCCCTGATATATCACAAAAAGAGGGACCACTTCACCACCGTCTGCTGATGACACTGTTATACTAGCAGCTAAAACGATTGATGAAACAACAGATAAGCAAATGTACTGGTCACTTGGAAAATATTGCGAGCCTAGCATCGAGAACTAGCTGCTATTATACAAGCAAGCACTGAAGCCGTTGTGGACTTATGGTATAAAACTCTTGAATTGTACAAAGATGTACGAATGACAATATTTTATAAGTGTAGGGGTGGGGTAGGTAAGAGTGGCTGTTGGATATACCAACCCACTTAGGCCTAATGGCCCATTGTGATGCCACGTGGATCTATGATCCTCTTACTGATGGAACCAGTTTGAGCTTCTGACGAACCGAAGGAGATTGTTTACGTCTATATTTTTCAGATCGTTTAGGTCGTTGTAGAAGAAGGCTCCTAAGTGAAGTTTTCTTCTCTGGGAGAGAGCTGGACATATACAGAGTAGGTGGAGGATTGTCCCCTCCTCCTCCTCGTCCATGCAGCTTCTGCCGAGATCATTTGTAAAGGCGCAAAACCTTCTTGCGTGCTTGCCTATGAGGCAGTGTCCAGTGATGTCACCGATGATGGTGCTGAGATGTTCCTTATTTAGAAGGATCAGACACTTAGAGCGATACAGATCCAGTTTTGGCCAGGTATTTTTGGTCGCTAGACATGTTGGTCCAACAGTCCACCTAAGGTCTGTTCTTTTATTGACATCCAGCACGCAGCGGTTGGTATACCTTTGCTACCCCTTTAAGGTAGAATAGGTAGAGTGGTTCCAATTTTGGCGAGTTCATCGGCTCTATAGTTCCCTGGAATGTCTCTGTGGCCCGGCACCCAACAAAGGTGAAGGTTGAACTGCTCTGCCATCTCCACAAGTGATGATCGGTATTCAAGAGCGGTTTTAGAATTTAATGATACCGAGTCAAGGGATTTGATAGCGGCCTGACTATCCGAAAAGATGCATATATCCTTTGCAGATATCACGTTTTTCTTCAGCCAGGACATGCTACAGTGATTTGGAAGACGGAAAGAGAGGCTTAGATTTAGCGTATCTGAGAACACGCCGCCACCTACTCCGCTATTGGTTTTAGATCCATCTTTGTATAGATGGGTTGACTTGTCCTCCATGAAACCATCTTCCTCCCAGAGGGATTTAGAGGGGAAGCTAACATGGAAGTTTTTGTCAAACCAAAGTTCAGGTATGGTGTAATCGATGTTCTCTGTGGGGATTCCTAAGGTATTAAGAATATTGGCGTGACCAAATGGATTATTTGTCCACTGTTTAGTCGCTTTAAGGCGAATAGCTGCAGTCGTAGCTGAAACAGAATGTCTAATGCCGCAGAGTGGGTAGACCGCAATGCTCCGCTTATGTATAGACATGCTGTTCTCTGGGCTGTGCTTAGTTTAATGCAGTTAACCGCTTTTTCTAAGGCCGTCCACCAGACTATCACCCCGTAAGTAAGTATCGGTCTTATGACCGAGATGTACAGCCAGTGGGTTATCCGGGGTTGAAAGCCCCATTTATTCCCAGTGGCTTTCTTGCAAAAGAATAAAGCTATTGTAGCTTTATTGACTCTTTCTTGAATGTTAGGTTTCCAGTTTAGTTTTCGGTCAAAAATGAGACCCAGATATTTTGCTGTATCGGAAAACACTAAACTGGTACTCTTTATTGAAGGAGGGTCTATAGTTGAAATTTTGTATTTCCTGGAAAAGAGGACAAGATCAGTTTTATGGGGGTATATTCCCAATCCACAGCGATCTGCCCAACGGGTTAATCTATTGAGATTTAATTGAAGGAGTTCTTTAATAGTATTAAGATGCTTACCTGACGGCTATAGCAACGTCATCCGCATAGGCAATCACCCTGCTACCACCCGCTTCCAGGTATATCAGCAGTTCATTTACTACTAAGTTCCCGAGAAGGGGAGAGAGGACACCGCCTTGCGGCGTACCCTGCTGATACATCTTTTAGCAGAAGTCTCACCCAGTTTGGAGTTGATTATCCTGCTTTTTAGCATAAGACTGATCAGTTCCCAAAGTGAGTCATCTACCTGCAGAGTTGACAGCGCAGTCGAGCTTGCGGATGTGTTGATGTTGTTGAAGGCACCCTCTATGTCCAGGAAAGCAACCATTGTGTACTCTTTATATTGTAGGGATCGTTCGATGTGGCTAGTTAGTCAATGCAGAGCCGTTTTCACCGACTTTCCTTTGCAGTAGGCATGTTGAGCCGTTGACAGAAGTCTAGGATCAATTTTAGCTCGTATATGGATATCAACATGAGAACATTTTCCGGCTTTGGGGATGAACTCTACATTGACTTTTCTCCATGACAGTGGAATGTGGATGAGTTCTACACAGCTTCTCATAATATTACCTAGCGCATGCAAAATAATATCTGAGGATCTCTGTAGCTCGGCGGGTATTACACCGTCCGGACCAGCAGACTTGTATGGTTTGAAGCTATGCAGCGCCCAGAGCAGTTTGTCTCTTGTGATCAGACCTTGGGTTTTGGTCCAGGTTGCAGTAGACCTGTTTGGGTTGCTACTGACCGTGAATTGAGAGCTATCTGGAAAGTGAGTGTCCAGTAGCAGGTTGAGTGATTCATCACTTGAGGTTGTCCAAGAGCCATCGGTTTTTTTCAAACAGCTAGGCATCATAGGATTTGTAGAGAGGATTTTTTTTAGCCGTGATGCCTCAGAGGTTTCCGTGATTTTGTCACAGAAGGACCTCCAGGATTGTCACTTTGCCTTCCTCAGTTCTTTTTTGTATAATTTGAGGGATTCTTTGTATGAGTCCCAGTCAGTCACTTTTCTTGTGCTCTTTGCTAAGTTGAAAAGTTTTCTGCAAGTGTTTCTGAGCAGTCCAAGTGCTGATGTCCACCAATGTGGCTTTTTCTTGCCTCTAGGTTGAATAAGAGGGCAGGAAGCGGCCATAGCCTGATTGAGAGCCAGAGTGAAATCCCTGGCCTTCATGTCAAGCTCATTGGTGTCACGCGGGGGACTTGATAGTTCAGAGGATAGCGTTTCTGACAGTATTCCTCTGTATTTTGGCCAATCAGTTTTCCGGTAGATCCGGAATGATGGTTGACTAGGAGGAGCATCATTCAAGCTGAATTGGATGTATCAGTGGTCTGAGAAATAGTGTTCAGACGATACCATCCAGTTCATTAGCATTTGAGTGATGCTGTCGGAGACAAGAGTTATATCTAATACATCCTTTCGGTAATATTTTACAAACTTTTGATAAATAAAGTGCTAGGAGAAATTGTGCATGCACCGTTCTACATATAAAAAGACGATTTACACAGAGACCTTCCTACAATTGATGAGGAAACAAAATACAGTCCTACGAATCCTAGACAAAATGGATCTGTTGCGCCGCCTTCGAATAACCAAATCTATCGACTTAGCGTGATCAAAATGAGTCGCGTTTAATTAGCGGAACATGCATTAACTTTCATTGGAGAAACACATACCAGACACGTTTATTTTATGATAGAAAAATTGTTTAATGAGTCGAAAATAAGTTTCAATAACAATCACATTGATTTAGAACGGAGGTGTTTTTAGTGAGTAAGAAGACTTTTTTTTTATTTTTGTTATAAAACTTAAAACTAAAATCCTACAAACTACCTAAGAATAAATCTTAATTTACTTAACCTACGTACATCTAATACATAACATATACATATATAATACATATACTTAATATATATATATACGTAATATATAAATACATGTACATATGTACATATGTATATACATTTTTTTTTTATTATAATTTTTTTTTTCTTAAATCTAACTTAACTCTACCTAAAACTATGTAAGCCGGCATTGGCTAAAAAAAAAAGAAATTAGGCTGGCCCACTTTGCTTCTTATGGAGCTACCTATTGCTGGAGGAATTCGACGACGACGAATCTTCTCCTTCAACAAACCACCAACATTGTTGGTGCTGCCGAGCAACATCCCTCATGTCGCTACTCCCTACTGTCCTACTGAACAGGAGACGCTCCGCTTTGCCATGTGCGACGTCTCTGTCGTAGTTGAGTCGCCTCAACACCGGCACCGACAATCTGTCCTGGATCAGACCTTTACTATCTAGATAGAGGAACGCCTATGGAGGAATAAAGCCGTCAAAGCGAACTCTCTCGCGATACATATAATCAGGGAAGTAAGCCTCGGAGATCAGGTTGTTCGACGATGTTATTGCCCTTGCAATGTGCCTTCGAGTCAACTTAATAACAAAATTGTCCACTCTTATTAGGTTCGCCCTTTTGTACAAGACCTTATTAAGATAGAATTTTATGTACTCAGACCTTGGTGTTCTGTATAACCGAAGACAAACCCTAAGGCACGCCCTTTCAAACACCCGAATTTTTTCAAATAAACTTTCTCTCACGTTGAACCACACGGGACAACCAAATACAGGCATAGGCCAGATAAGAGCCATGTAGTAGATCACCTTCACCCTCGCATCGAGTTGGCTGTTATAACACAGTCTCCTTATAAGATCAAAAGCACCCTTGGCTCTGGCCAGAGCAACATCTATATGTTTGTTAAAATACAGATATAGCCAGATCCCAAGGTATCTGACTACATTTCGACAAGCAAGTGGCTGTCCGTGTTGTCCAATTCTTCCTGGTATCCCTAGAGGACCCAAACAA
Organism: Volucella zonaria; assembly: GCA_963966105.1. Classification (NCBI taxonomy): domain Eukaryota; kingdom Metazoa; phylum Arthropoda; class Insecta; order Diptera; family Syrphidae; genus Volucella; species Volucella zonaria. The sequence goes on along the minus strand of OZ014532.1, from coordinate 39,625,506 downwards.
AGGCGTCCTTTGGTTTCCGATCTCTGAAAGGTAATTTTCAATTTCCAGTCATCGCAATATCGTTTAATTTTATCGAAGTCACGTTGCAACAGTATATGAATGACCTCAATCATTGGACCTGACCTGTACGCGATTAAGTCGTCTGCGTACGCTGTGGTGTGGTGAAGTGAACCTATCAGATCACTTGTGTAAATGCTGAACAGGATCGGCGAATTTACCGAACCTTGTTGCAGACCGTTTTTAATGTTAAACGTTCCAGCAGAAATCACATCGCCATTCTTCACGATGAACTGTCTACTGGAGAGCATATCAGAAAGAATATACTACTAATGCCCAACCTGTCCAGCTGGAAGAAGAGCCCCTCTAACCATACGGTATCGAAGGCCTTTTCCAAGTCAATCAGGCAGGCACCAGTGCACTGTTTCTTGCCTTTGTTCCATTGGATATCAGAAACCAGTTTAGACGCAGCATGGATGATATCATGCCCCGCCTTGAAACCGAATTGATTATCCGGAACTATATGTTTGTCCTCAACCCACTTAGTCAGGATTCTATTGATCACCTTCTCGAAAACCTTACTGATGTTTGGAAGAAGACTGATCGAGCGGAGATTCGCCGGATTGGAAGTATCTTTATTCCTTTTGGGAATGGGATGTACCACCGCAGTTTTCCAATGCGCTGGATAATGTGCATTATTCATTGCATTATTAAACAGGGTGGTATAAATGTCCACCGCTTCTAGTGGGAGATGTCGAAGCACAATGTTCGGTATTTCATCGGTTCCCACTGATTTCTTACTTCTAAGTGATTCGAAGATCGTTTGGAGCTCTTCCTTCGAAATGAACGGTGGTAATACCCTTTCGTTGGTGATGACATTATTTGCCATATTCTCGTCACTGAACTGGGTGAAACCCGAGCTCTCGAATCGCCAATTCGCAATTTCATTTAGAAGGCAGAAATTGTGCACAAGGACTCGACTCTCCAGGTCGTGGCTCGGGCCAATGATGTCATTCGCCTTGTACACTTCCTGGAAAGTCACTCTTATAGCCTCTACCTTCTCCTGCGGATCCTCGACCACAAAGAAGTTATCATCATCAACGGCCTCATTTGGATCAATGCCTGCTGCTACAAGTATTTGTTCGTTGTTCGTCGTTCGGGCGATTTTGAGACATGGAAGGTCGTTCTGATTATTTCTCCGAAATATCTTATTTATTTGCGGGAACATATTCGGGTTGCTGGTGTTTACAGCCCGAATTTTGTTGTTCCAATACAAACTTACAGAATTCCTGTAATTTTCCTTTATTAATGTTTGGAGGTTTTTAATCGACGACTTCAATGTCATGATCTCCGGGTTATGTCTGTCAGTAAACTGTCTGTACAAGGTTTTTAGCCTTGACAGCAGTCTACTTTTATGTCGGTGAAAAGTATCAATAGTTCCGTTGCGAAATAAGTCTTCGTCGTCAGTGTGTTGATATCGAGGTGTCGTTTTGTCCATTGTTCGTTTGGTTGTCTCGTCCATTAGTCTAAGATACCTGTCAATCTCCTCGTTTGACAGATTTCTGTTGGACGGTGGTTTGAGAGAATTCGAGGAGAGTGCTCTTCTCAGTATTTTTGAGAAGTGTGTCCAACGCACCCTACTATAATTGTAGGAATGCTTTTGAACAAACTCTTTCAATTCCGTAATTTCGTTGGGAATAGTTATTTCGGTCCTGAAACCGCAATGGTCACTGTCATACACGAAAGTGTGTAGACAGTTTGTAGTTTGTTGGTTAGTGCACGTCAGTTGTATTCGCGAGTCGAACATCAGGAGATACAAATAAGCCCGAGTCGATACATTATACTGTGCCAACCCCACCAATTGAACAGTAGGTTCCCTCTAGTATTTGGTATATTGTTTCCCCAATCACTGTGTTTAGCGTTGAAATCTCCGCCGATAATAAAATAGTTGTCTTCCAATTCCAGCCTCAGGAATCGAAAAAGTGTCTCGAGCTCTGAGAAGAATAGGATGGATTGAAATTCATGTACAACCGCTTTCCACTACGGAGAGAGATATTCACAATGCATGCATCCAGCAGTTGGAACTTACGTACTACACGACTGTTTACTCTTTTAAAACGTATTCCTTTTCTTACAAAGATCGCAACCAATCCTCTCATAATGAGGTTGGGTCGGTTTCTCCGAACTATTTTGTATCTTCTGTGCCTCATTTTGTGTCTTTTGGTAAGCATAGTTTCCAAAAGCACATCAAGGGCTTGGTCTTTAAGCAACTTAAACAGTGCGGCTCTTCGTTCGAACCTAATCATTCACTGCTAGGAAATTCAGGGTTTGCTCTGCCATGTACGTACCCATTACGACTGGAGGTGCATTAGGCCCGGCAGCAGCGCGTATATTTGATCTTGACGCTGAAGCTGAGCCATCTGTCCCTGAATAGAAAGCAAGATAGCCAGCATGTCGGGTACAGGTTCCGGTGCTCTAGGCGCTGGGGCCTGAGAAGCTACCTTTGCTTGTTGTACCGTAGTTCCCCTATCTGCCGCCATTTGGGGGTAGGTAACTTGGGGAGTAACGGCTGGTGTTTGTGCCTGCACGAGTGGATGTTTAACTTCAACTTTCTGCTGCCGAGCCAAATTTACTCTTTTGATGTACTGGAATTTGAGACAACCCCGATAATTTGCGGTGTGTCCCGTGTTCCTACATTAATCACAAGGGAGTTGGCTTTTTTCCGACGCTCCGTCCTTACTAGAGCGCATTCCTCTGACTTATGGTTCCTTCCACACCTCACGCATCGAGGCTGTATTTCGCAGTTTGACGCGGCGTGCCTGAAACTTTGGCAGCGAACACATTGCAAAATGTTTTCGTTCCTCTTTAATTTTTCCCAGTGTACAACCTGGTAGTCTAGGACTTTGATGCTCCTTAGACCATCCAGTTTGTTGTTGGGACTTAACTGGACCAGGAAAAACGGTAATTTCTGATTCTCCTTTTTGGCTCTAGCCATGACAAATGGCTTGACCCCACGAATTTGAGCCCTTCGCACTCATTCTCTTTCAGCAGAGCAAGGAGCTTCTCCGGATCAGTCGACTGTTCTAACCCCCTCAGCAGCATTGTTTGCAGCTTTTCATCCTTCGGGCTGTAGAAGAAGAACTCCGCCGTCGAATCCCTTAATAAACTTTTAATTTTATGGTAGCGCTTCACTGTGTTACAGTGCCTATCTAAGCTAAGTCATTTAATATAAAAATTATTGCCTATGGCCGACTTACATATGTAGTTCTTTTGTTTCCTTTAGTTCCATCTTAAATGTATTTATAGGTGGAACCCTTTGTTTTGAAATTTGCTGTTTTTGCTGTTGCCGTTGTTATGGCTGCTGCTGTTTTTGCTGTTGCCGTTGTTGTGGCTGCTGTTGTGGCTGCTCTTTTTGTTGTTGCTGGTGTTTCTTGAGTTTTTGTTGGTGATGTTGTAGCACTTATGCTGCTGTATTTGTTTGGTGTTGTTGAGTCTGCTTTTGAGCTAGCTGCGTCTGTTGTTGCTGTTGGGATTGCTCTTCCTCTTCCCTCTTCCTTCTTAGCATTTGCTTTTCTTTTATGGCTTGTACTCTTTGTTGTAACATTTTGATGCTACTACTTGTTGACTCCATTTCTTCCTCTTCATCTTCCGATTCGGTTGACGCCAAGGAAGACGAATGGCTTGTCGTCAGTAAATTGCCGGGACGATACATTGCTGCCGTTGATAGCATTGATTGCGCCCCCTCCCTCACTCCACCAAGCAGCTCTATAGTGAAAGTTGGTAGGGTAGGCCGTTGTACCAAGTTAGAAGTTGCCCTTAACTTCCTCCTTCTCTTCGTATTTGGTTCTGCCGCTACTGGTGTTTGGCTTGAACCACTTGATACCTCGCCTGACTTATCTGCGGATCCCGCTATTAGCATAGCGGACCGCTCTCCACAATCCATCGTGTGATGTTGTTTAACACTTAATTTTTTTTTTTTTATTGAAAACACCCGGAGTCAAACCCGCAGCCTTAACTCGTGCGGTTTGTTAAGAGATGGCGTAACTTGTATTATTCCATTGTTGTTATTCCAATGGAACATGCGTTGGAAAGCTACTGTCATTGTACGTCATTTCAGTATATGTCATTCATTTGAAGCGTAAACAACAATAATTTTTTTTCACTCAAATATGTGGAACTTTGTGCCTGAAAAAGTGTTTTTGCGGGGAGTTCTTCTTCATTACTTTAATATGAAGAAAACTCCTGCCGAAAATCATCGTATTTTGATGGAAGTTTATGGTGAACATGCGCTAGCTGAGCGAACGTGCCAAGAGTGGTTTGCACGATTTAAAAGTGGTGATTTTGGCTTGGAAGACGATGAAAGTCCTGGGCAGCCAAAAAAGTTAGAAGATGAAGAACTGGAAGCATTACTCTATGAAGATTGTTACCAATCACAAGAAGAGCTCGCAGAATCTTTGGGTGTCAATCAAGCAGCCATTTCAAAACGTTCAAAAGCAACTGGATATATTCAAAAGCAAGGAAATTGGGTTTCACATGAACTCAAGCCGAGAGACGTCGAAAGGCGGTTTTGCATGTCCGAAATGCTGCTGGAACGCAACAAAAAGAAGTCATTTTTGCATCGGATTGTTACTGGTGATGAAAAACAGATCCATTACGACAACTTCAAGCGCAAAAAATCATATGTGAAACCCGGCCAACCAGCCAAATCAACGGCAAAGCCGAATATCCATGGCGCGAAGGTAATGCTCTGTATTTGGTGGGATCAGATGGGTGTGCTGTATTATGAGCTGCTAAAACCGGGTGAAAACATCAATGGACAACGCTACCGAACACAATTAATCCGTTTGAAGAGAGCAGTGGTCGAAAAACGCCCGGAATATGCGACCAGACACGAGGCAATAATTTTCCATCATCCATCCAACGCTCGGCCACACGTTGCTATTCCGGTTAAGAACTATTTGGAAAACAGTGGATGGGAAGTCTTAACCCACCCGCCTTATAGCCCAGACCTTGCCCCTTCTGACTACCATTTGTTCCGGTCGATGCAGAACGCCCTCACTGAAATACGGGTCACATCAGAGCAGATTTTAAAAAATTGTCTTGATTCATTCTTGGCTGCCAAGCCGGCGCAGTTCTTTTGGGATGGGATCCACAAATTGCCAGAAAGATGGGAAAAAAGTCATAGCTTCAGATGGGCAATACTTTGAATAATACTATTGTACTCGTACATGTTTTTCTTAAATAAACGTTCAAATTTTGAAAAAAAAACCGCACGAATAGGTAATCGCGCACACTTGGAGCCGTATATGATGTTTGTCAAATGTCCTTTTTATTATTTATTCATGTCACTACTCAACCAAAAGTCGAAACACCTCTGTATTCTACGGAGATCAATGAACGACTCTTAGTGAGTTAGAATCTGACACTACTATGAGCACGCGCTTGCGCCCCTCATAGTGTCTATGGGAGATTTTTAACTTCCCTCGCCAGGGAAAAACAATTTAATTCGTATTCCATCAAATCGAATTATAATTGTTTCCACTTTGCCAAGCCATTAGCTTTCAATTGTTATATGTATAGTATATTTCGAATATATGTATATAGTGAAAGTTGTTGTTCTTTGTTTTGTTTACATTTAGTCCTTCCGCGACTAACAAAAATCTTCGGTTGGGCATTTCTCTGGAGGTGCATACTATAAATATTTTTATTTTATTATTCGTGAAATTCTTAAAGGTTTTTTTAATTTGATTTCGCTGTTTATCATTGAGTCAGGAAAACCTTAATCCAAAAAACTGGTTATCTATATGATAATGGACTAATAGTAAATATATTTAGGCACTTTTTGTCATGGCATGTTATCAACTACATTCTATTTAAGCACTAAAGATATTTTTCATAACTGTACCATTCCCACCACTAGAAACTGGCAGTTGTTTAATTCTCAACGACACCACTTGGTCCGCTTACTCAAACAAGGATACTCAAAGTAGAATACTTTGACATGTCAATAAACATATTTAGCTTTTTTTTTTAATTTCAACACTAGTCAGATTTTTATTTTTTTACATCTTTTACTTTTTCTGGTCTACGAAATTTAAAATGGCATAAATCAAGTACAAAGTTGTATACGAGGCATACGAGTATATGAGTTCATGTGCATAAATGCGCGCACACAACTCGTACTTTTATATGCCCATCTTCAGCTTTGAGCTATTTTTACTTCTTGTAAATTTTTTGTCATAGAAAAAAGACAAAACTTCAAAGCCGAAACAGCCTCTTTGAAGCCTTTCAATTCATTTATTTGTATGAACTCAAAGGTACATAAATATTAATTTATGTTTGTTATTGCTCCTGGCAAAGCCACTTATACGAGTAGGCGTCAAGAGAGGCATCGGTTGTGGAAACGATGCTAGTTTTTTTGAGTGGTGTCTTAAAAAGGCACTTGTTTTCCGTGCCACAATTACAATGTCCTCAATTGTTGCTACAAATTTCATTTTAATTATTTTCACATCAAATGCAGGACGTTGTTGCGTCACAAAGCGGCCATTATAATAAGCATTACTTCCTCTTCACCAATCAAAGAGCTACTTGAAAGCGACCGAGGGGAACATCGCCGCCATCACAAAGAGATAAGAAGAAGACGGCGACGAGGACGAAGTTAGGAATATTAGAGCAAATAACGTCTTAAGTTAAAAACTCATATGTCAAACTGACAAGTATCCTTACATTCAATTTATCTCTGAGTAAATATAAAAATGTCAACAGCAAACAACGGTTCTATTGAAATTGTGTTGTTTAATTTGCCACTGTGATTGCGTGTGTTTTTCCAAAGGAAATTTTTCTAATTTCATCTTCCCACCATTAACAGTCAACCGGTAGTGTCACTTTGTGCTAAATTTGTTTAAAATCAAATGACGGTAGCATCGATGGGAATAGCATATATGGAGCCGCCACCCAAAATGCCTCAATATTGTTCAAAAGATGCACAGGGAACGACGACATTGAGTTTAGATATTTTCTCTCATTTAGCAAAAATTTGAGATATTTGGCGATATGGTATGTAAACTAAACAGAAGCACAACCCACCCATTAGTGTCATACCGTTTCCAGATACAAAACCGCCATAAAATGGGTCCTTGTGAAGGAGTAGACTCTTCCGTAGCAGAGGAAGACTGAGGCGACAAAGAAAAACATAAGAAACATTACATGAAAAATGACTCGTCATCTTGTGCTGTCTGTTGGAAGAAAGACGAGTACGTACGAGTATAGTAGCTTCCCCGCTACCACTTTCGTCTTCATAATCGCTCTCCAGTGATGCTGTATTCCGGTATTCAGTATCGCATTACATATACCTATATCCGTAAGCATCCTTGGAAGGATCCTAGTCTCTTTGTACACTTCTCCTTGGCTTAATTTGGCTTTGAGTGGCTTTGAGTTTTTCATTTTTTTGCCACCCACTCTCTTCCTTCTCCTACTCTTTCTGAATTATAAGGTGTTTTTTATTTTATGCTCCATTTTTTTTTCTTGAATTCAAGGACTTGACTACTTCCCGTAGTCATATTTGCGAAATGTTACGACAGTTTAACAAGATTGTTTCTGTATGTGTGTACGAAAATCAGAATTGTAAAGATGTTTAGATACGTGTATGTATGCCGTGTGTCACTTATTATACGTACAGACCTAGGTCTTTGGTTGTTTCGTTCGCTTGTTTCATATCTCGTTGTGCAGAACTTCCGACTGGAATTCCTAATACACTCGTGCAGGCCGTGAGGTAAAAAAGACTTGCTGACATCCATGCACATATATGATTCATACATACGTAAGTAATATTAGAGAATTCATGTATTTAATATGAGCCCACATCTTGCGGTTTCTTCTGTGCAAATCGATGTTTAAGTGAGCGTGTGTGAGTGGGTATTATCCTGTCAGTCAATTTATTGTTACGTTGATGCCAAAAGGTGTCTTTTAATTGGCGCATACTTCACTTACTTTTTCGGAGATAAAAACTGGTAAGTGTTGCATATATCAAGTCAAAACGGCAGCTGTCGGTGAAGGTGAGATGGCTTTAATAACTCGAATTGCATACATATACATTCATTGCAATATACAATATATGCATGTGTACAGATGCTGTCATATAATCACTGCCGCTTTTTAAAGTATCACAGCTAACTCGTATGCTGATCAAATTTGTCAAAACAAGTCAAATACTAATTGCGTTTGAAGAAATTAAAAAAAAATGTCCAATAGAATAAATAAGGTGAATGCGAAAAATTATCGAAATCTCCTTTTGGCCGGAAACGTTTAAGAAACAAAGTTATACAAGTGTGCATATTATCTTTCGATATTCTTCTCCTGTCTTTATATAGGCTAGGCTGCTTAACCGAAATTTAGACACGAGGCTATGAAGATGCAATTCAAACGACTCAGACGTTGGACACAAAGGTAACCCTGCCGACGCCGAATGATATACACTACACACATTCAAACACTAAAAACCGTTCTACCGACACCCTTCCAGAAAAAGCTAAAGGTGTATGACGAAACAGTTTTGAATGGCAATTTTAATACCAAAATCAACAGAGACAATAACTTTGCTGAGAAATTAGGTAAGCAAGGCATGCATTGAACATTCAAGATGTGGTCAAATTTAAGATTTGATATAATTTACTGAACCAGTCTACAGAAAGCAATAAGTCAGAGTACCTAGAACCACAAAACAATTAAAAGATCGTGAGAAATATAGTGCAGAAGCAAACTCATCATCGCATGAGAAGAGAAAGAGGTGAGACATTTCGCTTAAGGTTATACCTGAAGTGGGCTTCCCGACTTAGGGTTCATGAAAACTAAAAAGGAAGTTAGATATTCACTTCATACGATAAAACGTCATAATCGATACAACTTCAAGGTTGCTCAGAAATATCTGCGCGGATTAGAATTAATTGCAGGACTTTGGAAAGGGAAAATCTAACAAGCTTCTCATTCATGTAAGCCAATGCTGCTTGGAATTAAGTTAAATAAATGACTTTGGACGGGGGAAAAACTGAAAAGTTTTTCATGAATGTATAGTTAATTTATATGGGGAAGGTTGATACAGTCTGTTACAATTGTTGTTTAGTGTTGCTTGATTGTCTGTGATCTTATCGATGGTATGCCTATCATGAAGTTGAAATAATTTGGATGCATCCATAGCAGCTGCAATAATTTACGATTAGGATCAGATATCACCAGAATCCATTTTTGGCTCATCAGTGAAGTACGAATACATCAAACATTTTTTAACAGTATTTTGATTTCCAGTTTTCTAATAAAGTAGAAGTCGGATACCGTGTTGATCAATTCCATCACACAAAGCTTCGCGATAATTTCCAGGAGATATGAGTTTATATTTGAGGTCCGGGTCTACCCCGGACAGATTTATTAAGCCTGCAAGCATATTCTTAAAACTAACAATTTCGCTTAAAACTAAAGGGTGTGAACGATTAAAGAAAGTTAGGCATAGATGGAAATAAGAATGTTCTGCAGAGAGAGTTTCCTGATATGGTAGCTGAAGAGAGGCAGAATATCATTAACTTTACGAAGCATTCTAGACAATGTCTACAGGTGTCCGCAATCCGTTCTGTAAAGATTTAGCCGGAAAAGTGGTACAGACTTAAGACTGCGTGGGTTGGTGATAAAAGAAATAAGTTGAAGTAAAGAATGACAGTAAATATTACCAACTAAGATCTGATGAATAAAGAGAATATCGGCAACTTTACGGCGTATAGAAAATTTAACAGCCTCAGGCGATCAGTGTATGGTGGAAAATTTTGGCTATCATCCTACGGAAGACCTCGTAGAGCAAATCGTAAAAACCTGCATTGAACAGCTTCTATCACGAGGATGTGTGTTCTGCGGTAGGGTGACCAAACTTGGCTTACTTATTTGAAAAGAGGCCTAACAAAAGCTATGCAAAGGGATTTGGTAACATAAGGACTGGAAAACACCTTAGACCAGCGATTGATGAAGCCAATAGCAGAGTTGGCTTTTTTTATTATATTATCAATGCGCGAACGGAAATTGAGTTCTTCACACAGATAACACCTAAATCACACAACTCAGTCAGATTAAAGATTAGATAGCAGCGAGGTGAAGTAGGAGGGCACTTACGGGTATAAGTTATAGCCTGACACTTATTGACGTTAAACTTAAGGAAATCCTTCTAACACCTAGTACTAAATCTGTCTTTCTGCAGTTGTAGACTGTCTGAGGAAGATGATATATCTACAGGGTGTCCGCTAATTCGTCAAGGATAATCTAGCAAATGATATTTTGATGTATTCTAAGAAAAAATCTTTCTGCAGTAAGGGTCTGCCTGCAATATTAACATCATATACAGAGGATTCGAGTACTTTGCTGTACCCTGACCCATGTTAACGAAAATGGCTCTGTCAACACTAATGATAGAAACTTTGTTAGAGACTTTGTTTTTAGAAGAAATACTAACCTTTCTAACTTGGTTTAAATAAAGTCGATATCTTATTTGGGTCTTCAGATATCCAATTTCTGCTCCGTTTTTCTCGCCCGTGCTAATTTTTGAATTGGAGGTCACCTTTCTCCAGAAAATGCGTAATGAATATAATGTTTTGTTATTTTTTTCTTATGAACTTAACAATAATAAAAAAAAACAGTCGTCAACAAGTTTGCAGAAAACCCCATCGATTTTATGATACTTGAGAAAACCTGCAGCAGGTAAAAAAAAAAAGAATTTCTGATCTTTTACCTAGTTTCTAACATCAGTTTACAACAAAATTGGTTTTCCAGGAATTAATAATTTTCCAAAAATTTTTAAAGCGTGTTCGTTTATTTGACTACCTGTCAAAGCCCTCATTTCTTTACTCCGTTATCAGAAAGAGTTAGGATGAAGGTATTTTATAAAAGATTAGAAAAAAAAATAACTCATCAGTTTGACTTTTTACGAAAAGTAACACTTGCTTAGACACGCTATTTGAAATGTCTGCATTTACAAACCAAGAATTCGCCATACGTTTATGGGATGTGCAGTGGAAGTTCAACTAGAGCGCGACAGAGATACTATGAACTTTATCCAAACCGACGACATCCTAGTGAAGGAGTATTTGGAAATTCGTATCGAAGTTTTCAAGAAACGGGATCAGATTCAAATACACGACCGAATGCGGGAGCTCCACAAGTAAGAAGAATTTCAGCTGATGAAAGAATAATGGAAACTGTTACAACTGATCCATCAATCATCATCAGACGTTTAGCTTTGCAATTCGAGGTTTCCAGAAGACATAGAATTTTTAATGTATTGCATGGAGAAAATCTTTTTTGATACCACCATACACCTGTGCAAGAACTGCTTCCTGATGATTTGGAAAAGAGACTTGTATTTTGTAACTGGTTGCTGGATCTGGGCTTGGATGATGACGAACATAATTCTTTGGATGGGCGAATCTCAAGCTATAAGAAATGGGATCACAAATTTTCGTAATCCTCATACATATATGTGAGCAAGTGTGATTAAAAACAAGTAAATCGGAAACCTTCAAACTACCAAATAGGCTGAATTCTACAAACTATCTGAAGTTTTTGCGAGATGATTAACCAAAACTATTGGAGGACATTCCAATGCTGCAGGTTTTCCTTCGTATCATATCTATGGATTTTTCTGCAACTTGTTGATGATTTTTTTTATTATTGTTACGCTCATAAGAGAAAAAAAGTATAATAAAATAATATATTTGTTACGCGATATCTGGACCTCAAAATCAAAAGTTAGCTTAGGTAATGGTGCGGAAAAATGTTATAGGTTTAGAAATTGGATATCTGAAGACTCAAACTAGATATCTACTTTATTTAAACACAGGTATAAAGGCTAATATTTCTACTAAAAACAAAGTCCAAAGTTCCATTAATTCGGGTCAGGTTACACCAAAGTAAGATTTTTCTTAAATCGTCGATAAATGAAGTCAACATTGGAGATAGACCCTTACTTTTGAACGATTTTTTTCTTAGAAGATCATTTCCCAAATTACCCTTGACGAATTAGGGAATACCCTGTATATCTCAAGATGTTCATATCATCTGCGTAAACAGATACCTATGTATGAATTTTTAATGATGCAATCATTAATAGTCAGAATAAATAATAAGGGACTAAGGTGGCTGCCTTGACCGACACTAGAAGAGGCTTTGGTTGGGTCAGAAACCATGTAACATACATAGTATATAATGTCGTTTATTTAAATAGGATTGAACCCACATTATAAAGCTTATTTGGAAACCAAGACGTTTTATTTATAGAAGGATCATATCATGAGAAATTCTACCAAAACCTTAAATCGGTGGCAATCACGTCACCGTCAAATTCTAGTGCACATAAAGTGCTTGATACGATTGCGTTAGGTCGGTGGTTGTAGATCAACCTTTGAGAAATCCGTTCTGATTTTGGGAAACTATAGATTTACAATGGAAAACCATTTTGCATTAATAATGCTCTCAAAAACCTAGGTATGCAAGACTGTTTAGCAATTGGTCGATAGTTGGGAATATCATCTTAGTGACCTTTTTTATATTGGAGAATAATACAAGACCTCTTCTGGGTTAAGGGAAATAACCCCTGGAAAAGAGCTTTAAGAGGTTGGGATAGGTGCATTTCACATTTCTTTAAAAATATTAGAGAAAAATCACCAGGTCCGGCAGAATAATAATTTTTGAAGTTCATTATTTTATCTTTAATTTGCTCTGAAGTTATAGACACAGATTTCAAAGTTGTTGGTGAGTAGCTCCTTGAGTAGGAAAAGTAAGAGTTGTCTGGCTCTTGGGTATAAATGGCAAACGCCCGAGGACTTATCAAGAAAATTCAGAGATGATGGATAGTTATCCGATTTACTTTTAGTTTTGATGAACTGATAGAATCGTTTGGGGTCGGAAATGAGTGTTTGGGCAGTCTGGTAGTAGAAATAATCGGCGTCGGAATTCGATTTTATGTAAGTATACCAGAGCTTATTTCTGTTGTTTTGAAGAGATCGCAGCTCTTCATTGTACCAGGGTGGTGAAGATGAGGGATTATTTTTGGGTAAAAAATGTGCAGATTGGGAGAGACATTTGAAAATTTCGGTATAAAAGCATAAAATCGAGAGCATTGTTTACCGTGAGGTCAGGATTATCGTAGAAAAAGTTAAAATTGGCCATACTGAGCAGGTTGGTCAGTTTGACGTAATTTGCCTAAGAATAGGAAACGGGATTAAGACAATTGTCACACGACAACGTCCTTCGTTCCATCTTTTCTGTACTCTGAGGAATAAGTTTTACCGCATTTAGTAATTTTACTTTATTTCGCATTTGAATGATCTTGTTCACATAGTTATACGGAATATGCATGAAAACGCTTATGGCAAGATATTCACCCGTGTTTAATCTATTCATTATAAATAAATTGCAAATGCATATTACTACCTGGACAAAAGATTGGTTAATGCCATGATATTATATAGCTATAGTATTTCACTTAAAAGTTAAGACGTGAAAAATAGCACTACTCTTCTTCATTAACTTAGCAAGTCCACTATGGCCTTGCGTAATTTCAATAAAATATTTCTCCGTGTCTAAAGCCAGGAAAGCGTAGGAAGAAGTTTTCTTGACACCCGCTCCAATATACCTACACAGGAGATGATGGATATATTAAACAGATTGATAGCTAATTCTAAAAATAATTAGAAAATTGTCGGCGAAATCATAAATCAAAACCGGCCAAAAACCAAAACTACCTACCAATATGATAGTTTGTTACCCTTTAAAGATGCCAAAGATTTTTAACAATTATATTCCAGTATAACGCATAACATCAATAGCACCATCGCCTTAATAATAATGTTTTTCAATTTTGCCTTAGCTCCGAAGGTTTTTGTTTGAAAACCTTTTCCCACTGGGGAGTTATAAAATTTGAATGCCTCGCAAAACTTCAAATTCGTCATTAAATGATATGATTTTCAGTAAAATTTTGCAAAATATTTTGTGTTGTGTTTCGGATGTCTTTAGCTATACCTTAAATATCAGAATATAAAACAAAATTTTTCCAGATGCGCTTAGGTGAAATTAAATCTAAACAACATTGGGTATTTACCATTTGTTAAAGTTTTTTGAAAAAAGTAAGAAACCCACGATGTTGTTCTTTTTGGGCGGAGTTAATTTCTTTAGTGATTTCCAATTTGGATTCTCAAGAAGTAAGAGAAAAATCTGCTTCGAGACTATGTGGCAACTTTTATTATAGCCTAAACGAATCTTAAACAAATATTGGCGTATTTTAAGTATTTATGAACAAAATCGAATAACCGATTAAACTAAGAAGATCATACTTTAATTTTAATATAAAACTTTCATAACGTTTTGAGGTAGTTTTACCCCTTAAGCTTTCATGGTAGTTAGCATATTTTAAAATTTTTTTGTAACATTTTATATAAAGCCCCAACTGAAACATGGGTTGACGTTTCGGGATATGTAGAGAGTTAGCCGCAGCACTCAAGGCTCTCGGTTATGAAAAAGACTTGCAGTTGCGTTTACTATTAAAAATCTTAACATCTTACCTTCGTTAATTACGAAGAAATAGATTTATTCCTGAATGTATTATATAATTATAAATAATAAATTATATCAAGTAAAAGGGATGTTGACTTTAAGCTCTTACTTAAAATAAAAAAAACGTTGAACAATTCTCCATCTTGTTTTGCAAAAAAGCAAAAGGCCAGTGTGTCTATTTCAACTCAAATTAACAAATATTTGTGTTTAAAAATCTGTCAAAAATGACTCCTACGAGTATTATCCTTCTTATGGGAGGAAAAATAATAAATATGTGAGAAGGGAGTGTGGAAATAGTATCAATGCCTTGGTGAATTTGAGGAAAGACCAGATCTTAAATCGGGCATTTACACAAAAGGTGGCAAAATGCCATGCGTCTCAGAACTCATAAGCAGTTTCCTTCTGGAGGAAACGCAAGGCTGCGATATCTTTTGGGTATCGTTATCAGGTGCAGTGCATATTTGGTTGCAGATTTGCCACTAAAGCCAGACCCAAGTATAAAGTTATATACCTTAGATATGAGTATATGAACGAACGACTGGCGACAATGGCTAACAAGGCTATATTCGCTAACATCTGAGGTGTGCTTGTCTCATCAGAAGAGAAATAACAAATGATGCTGCCACGAAAGGTTTTTATTAAAACGTACAGAGAACTTTAAAGACAGATTAGAAAAGGAATGCATCTTTAGTAGCGCTGTAAGTTTCCACAGCCTAGAAAATATACCGTCCAGAAACGAATGTAGGCTGATAGACTTTTCAAGTGAACGGAACATAACCCACCGATCACCACATACTTTTCAAACCAAATCTTCCTCAATATTTCTGATAACCCCGCATCACCTCCATCAAATGCGGGGGACCAGTGACATTGCTACAAGGAGGCAATCAGAAATGAGCTATTGACAATTTTGCGGGATTTGACGTCAAGCTTTTCCTAACTGTTATCAAAGAAACGAATGTTTGATGAAAGGAGTCCAGTTCTAAAGAAATTAAACCCGCTAAACTACACCAACCACATAAGCAATAAACGTACGCAAGATCCTTGCTACCATATCATGTGAACATCTAAAATTGATGGCCAACAACGTGATAGGTTCATATCAGGGCGACTTAAGACCCGGTAAGCCCAACATCAACAAAATATTTTCTAATTTATATAAACTTCCTTTTTAAACTGAAGCTAAATGGAAAGTCCACTGCTTTTGCAGACGACATAGCCTTTACATACCAGTCTAATACAGGACATGAGTGTATCGCAACATTTCGGAAGACCAAGAAACTTTGAGGCTTTGGTTCACTGCACATAAATTAATCATCAGCGAGAAAACAAAACTCATGACTTTTGAAACATCTAATAATGTTTTATATGATTTAAATCTTTGTTTCCACGCACATGATTGTAAAAAGGGGTACTTATCGACTACAACTTAAATTGGAAAGACCATATCCAAACCTTTAAATCCCATATGTTGTTGGTGATATGGAAGATGTACTTAAGGTGACAATGCTGCCCCAAAAAAGCTTTAAAATTAATCTACTACGGTCTTGCTCAATTTAGGTCGCAATATTGCATCACAAGTTGGGGTGGTTCGGATTATTTGTAATAAAAATCGCCTTACTCAAAGCTGGCCTCTTTTTAAAGCCCAGCGTATGTTCCCAATGACACACCTTTATGTTTTTAAAATGCTGAGAGAATTCTTTATAAAAAGTGGTAATATTCCTAGCAGGAACTTTTTTTTACATTTCTACACCGTTACAGCTCCTACATTTTTCAATAAGCTACCATTATTTATCCGGGCAGTATTTAATTTTCATTCGTTTTTTTTTAAAAAAGTAAAAGACTAATTATTCACGATCGTTGATGTTGATATGATGTTCAATCCTTTTTGACAAGTGTATCATAATCATAATCTTGTACATACCATCTTGATCTGAATCTATTCAGAAAATTGTAAATACAAGTTTATTCATATAAATCTATGTATATTGTCCCCATCGACTCCAACACATTTATGCCAGCGCTTGATCTAATCCTCGAACATTTTTTATATTCGATTTTCGTTATGTCCATCAATACTTCCTGCGATTTTTCCATTACTTCCTCTCGGCTGCTGAAACGCGTTCCCCGTAACTCGACTGAACAGAAAGAAGTCACAGAAAGAAGTCAGGTGAATTCGGTGGCTGTTGGATGGTATTTGTTGCATTTATCGTCAAAAAATTACGAATAATGATGGCACTGTGCGATGGTGCGTTATCATGGTGCAAAATCCACGAGTTTTCTGCCCACAATTCTGGTCTCTCTCGGCGAATTGCTTCATGCAAACGTCTTATAATGCCCAAATAATACTCTTTGTTTACTGTCTGGCCTTCTGGCAAAAATTCATGACGCACTACACCGTTGTAATCCATGAAAACCGTGAGCATTGCTTTCTTTTTTGACTGAGAACGACGTGTTTTTTTTGGTCTCGGCTCATTTGGTGAACGCCATTCACTTGCCTGATGTCTGGATTACGTGCCGTACTCATAAACCTACGTCTCGTCACCAGTAATGATCCTTTTGATGAATGTGGGATCGGATTCAGCCTCGTCAATCATCTCTTTTGCGACGTCAACACGGTCTCTTTTTTGCATGAAATTGAGGTCTTTTGGCATCAACTTTTCTGCTACACGACGGAAACCCAAATCATTAACCAAAATATCTTGGACGGATCCATAGGCAATGTTCAAGTCCTCCGCTATCTCTCTGATGGTTAGTTTGCGGTTATTGACCAACATTTCTTTTACTTCATCAATGTTTTCATCGGTTTTCGATGTCGATGGTCTGCCACTGCGTTCATCATCTTCGATTGACTCACGACCACTTTTGAACCGCTCGTGCCACTGGTAAACGACCGTTTTCCTTAGAGAATCGTTGCCGAAACACTTTTCCAACATTTCCAACGTTCACGCACCATTAAATCCATTTTTAAAGCAAAATTTAATAAAAGTTCGTTCTTGCAAATTTAAATCCATTTCTAAAATTGTAAAAAATCGCCAACACACAAAAAGATAGATGTACTCTTGGCTACGTAACTTTTGCTAATGTCAAGCTATGACGCTAAGATTTAGAGAAAATGTCAACAACAGGTTTATCAACTTAACAAAAAAAACGGGATTGAAATCGGAACAATGGGAGCGCCACACGGTGCTGTGGTACGGGAACTTTTTGATCAAGGTGGTATATATGTATTTTTATTGTTTGAAATCTTGTTTTTTCAATAAAATGTAAATATTTTTGAATTTAAGAATTTTATATTATCTTAAGTCAATTAGTATTAATGGCGAACTTATGTTTTTTAATGTATCCTCTTGCAATTTTCACTCTCCGAATTTAATTTTTCATAGTTTTGATTGCAATAATAGTGATACTTGCAATACGAACAGAGGCCGCACAACCTTCGATGAGGACGTATATTGTTCTTTAAAATGCTTTCCCATTGAAATTGTATCTTTTATTAAGTATTTGGGTTTAAATACATATAGATAACAAACTGAATTGAAGTGTACATACCTCCCAATTAAATAAGTATCTTCTATCAGCAACGTTTATTCTGTACTACCTCAGACAGCTATATTCTCGGAAGCTTCTTGAAACTATTTATTATGTTCTAGTTCAATCCAAGTTGCAATATGGTTTTGTATGCTGGGGTGGTACCTTCGCGAGCAACCTGCAACCCATAATAATTGCGCAAAAAACATATCCTAAGGATAATTTGGAACAAAAGATGTTGTGATCACAGTTTTTGTCTCTTTCTCAGTTCTAAGATACTTCCACTAAAGCATTTATGCTTCTATAAAGTCTTAACAATTTTTTATCTGAGAAGTGGCAACGATCGTCATTTGGCATCAATTCCAGCTCCCAGTAGTCTTAGCTTTTTAAGCTTCTATACCGTAGTTGCACCCAGAATTTTTAATCGCTTACCATTTGAGCTTCGCAGTATCCGTATATATTCGGCTTTCATCAAGAGGATTAAAATGTGGCTGTTTGCGTTTGATCTAAATGTAATCAATAACCTAATGAAAATAATAAGTTAAGGGATCAAATAGTATTTTTTTTTCTTTTTTTATTGTTCTCTACTAAGTAGATATAGTATATGATAATCTAGTTTAATTTTAATTTTTACTTCACTACTTTTGTAAAATCGTTATCAACAAACTGCTCTATTTTATGAATTCATGTATTCTAATCTCGTTTCACTCGCTACATCCGCCACTAATTCTTGTAACTATAGGATGTATCTAAAATGTTCCTTAATTTATAAAATTCTTATACACAGTTTGTTAAAACTTATATGTTATACTTATGTATAATATAAATTCGAATACATTGTATGGAATAAGGAATAAATAATGAATGAATGAAATAAAAAAGAAAAAGAACGCCCGTCGTTTTATCAAAGTGAAAATTAATAGTTCCGAATCGTATGAAGTTTAGAACTGTCTCTGATAGACTGACATGATATCATGCGGCTTCTTTAACATCGTTATTGAAAAAAGTTTGCGCAACTCTCAACCCGCGCACGCAGTTGGAAGGGGCCTTACCAACTCAGGGTGCGAAACTAAAAGCAGGTTATTCAAGAGCGAGCTGGCTGGAATACCTTGGTCGGTAAGATATCGTCAACAAATAGTATTCATTCTACTGTACTAATACCGACTGTTACCATCTCCGCGATTTACTTTATGAAGTCTGCGCTCTCAGGACCTTCTTGAAAGTGAAGAGTATAAATGTCGCGATATATCTCTCATACCAGTCAACAAGTAAATTCGAGGCTTGCCAGTAAACAAAAGGCATTGCGATTCAACTACATAAAAGAGAACTCTTTGCATCAATATTGATACTTTGTGAATTGGATAGGATTGTGAAAAGGATAGCCATCGAATAAAATAAGTATTATAAGAAGGTGAACACACAGTGCCATTTTTGGGAGCTTTTGCATCAAGCTTGAGATCTGCAACAGCCTGACAAAATAGAGTTTCCCTTCCGTAGATCATTAACAACTCAAATATTTTAGCACAAATTGTTGCTTTACCAAATGGCAAATAGCTCCACGTTTGTAACCAAATTATCTACATATTCCCGAGCAATGGTAGGACATTTTTCATTAAACTGCCCTAAATATTATACAAGTAGAGGCCACATTCCCAAAGACAATAACAAATCACATTTTTGAAAGAGTCGAAGTTAATAGTTTGAATACTCAATTATCTGCGAAGCTCAGATGAGCAGACATTTAAAAGATATATGTAAGAGGAAACTATACCTTGATAAAAGATGTTACTCTATTGTTGGGTGGAAATTTCCGGCAACTACAATATTACGCATACATTACATTACAAAAACCACAGTATTCAGTGATAGTTTATATACCAAGAAGCTAACATTTTGATCCATTTTAACCTTTTATAAAAAAGGCAACATTTAAATAGATAATTTGGTATTGATTTCAGTTAGCAATTGAGGACAACAAATGCATATGTACCATATTGACGTGTGCGAACATACTCGTATGTTTATTCATGCCATGAGACAAAATAGAAATTACATTTCTTTACGGACTAACATGAAAACAATGTAAAAATAATAACTCATCTATCATGTATGAACATAGTAATACATATGTACACATATACACACATATTGAAAGTTGATGACTATGCACCCATTAAATCCGTCGAGGTAATTTGCATTATCATTATGCAAATATTCGTTAAAGTGTGATTCAGCAATAACATTCAACCACAACAAGCAAAACAAGCTGCCATTAATTGAATTTCTATTGGTTCCGGAAGAGGGGAAAAACGTTTAAATGATAGAATGATGCAATACATATGATGCCGACATCGGCTAATTCCATTTGCCAAATCTCCTCTTGATTGCCAAGACTTGAATTTTCAACTTTTTCCGATATAAATATCTTCATACCGTATTTTCAGATAAATTTATTTATAAACTCACTCAAGGAGATAAGACATAATCATAAGTGCATCCACGTAAATGCTCAATGTTTCGTCCTTTGATGTTCCATTTTACCCTTCCTTAGCCCTTTTTAAATCCGTCCAAGTTTCCGGTTTTGGAATCTGTACACGATTTAACTCTTGTATGTCCTTCTTTATGGAATAAGCAAGTATATACATAGATTCGTATATATTCATGTAAAAATAAAACTAAATACCTACGACTACAACATTGGTCTCATAGAAGAAAACTGTAGTTAAGTGCAAATGTTGAAGTGAATATGTATTTTGTACACAGAATAAATACTCGTAAAACGTAGATTGTAGGTGACCAAAACCAGCACTGAAGATAATCTCCCCATATATTTAAGGAATGGTGTCAACTTTGTGGATTATTTACATAAATGCTAGTTAAAATAAGTCAATCGAAAGCGAAACGCAACAGATTAATTGAGGATAAAATCATCAAATACGAAAAGTCAAAATAGCAATTTGCAGATTATCTTCGAAAAGATTGACGCACTGGATGCTCATATTAGAATGCAAGAAATTCCAAATTGATATAATTAAAATCTTAATCTGCTTTTTCTTTTTTTATGTACTTCAACTTGTGCATGCATAAATAGTGAAATTGTTTTTGAATTTTGCTTTTGAGTAATTCAATTACTTTTGCTTTTGGTCCTTTTTATACAGTATACCCACGAAATACTCACTAACCATTTTCATTGATGTAGCTGCCATCTTTCCCTTATAATTCTCGTTCATCGTCCAGCGCTTCGCTTACGTATAGTAGACCCGGAGGCGCAAATGGCATACAAACAAAATCTTTGAGTTTTACATTTTTCTGTTATAAAAGACTTTTCAGCTTTCGTGCTTTTTTAACAGCCCCACATTCATTCCTGGTGTAATATCGTCATCATAATTTAAACAACTGAACGCGGCATATTCTTAATAAATTTTTTAGCGGATATTTTCGAGGAAGATATTAGCAACCTCTTTCCGATTTTGCTTTGTACTACATATAATGGTGAAAATCATTGTTGTACTGAATCAGAATAACTGTTGTACTTTCCATATGCCCCATCTACAAAAAAGGCGATCCTATGTTTTGCAAGAACTATAGTGGCATACCCCTGCTTAATGTCGCATATAAGATCCTATCCAACGTACTTAGTGAACGTCTCAAACCGTTCTGCTATACACTAATCGGCATGTACCAGTGTGGCTTCCGGCCCGGCAGATCGACTATAGACCAAATTTTCACAATGAGTCAAATCCTGGAAAAGACCAACGAATTTCAAGTCGAGACTCACCACCTTTTCATCGACTTCAAGGCCGCATATGATAGTATTAATCGTCAGGAGCTTTATATGGCGATGGCCGAATTCAGGATCCCGGTAAAACTGATCCAGTTGTGTCGCGTGACACTGAAAAACACGCACTGCAACCTGCAGTTTGGAAGTTGCTTCTCCGAACTATTTCAAACATGCACCGGATTTCGGCGAGGTGATGCGCTATCACGTGATTTCTTCAATCTCGTCCTAGAGTAGATAATGCGCAGGGCAGATGTCAACACGGAACAAGTCCGTCCATCTCCTGGGATATGCGGACGATATTAATATCATCGGGCGCTCGCAGCGTTCCGTGATAGATGCTTTCACGGCAATTGAAGAACAGGCGAAATTCGAAAATCCACGAGTTTTCTGCCCACAATTCTGGTCTCTTTCGGCGAATTGCTTCACGCAAACGTCTCATAACGCCCAAATAATACTCTTTGTTTACTGTCTGGCCTTCTGGCAAAAATTCATGATGCACTACACCGTTGTTATCGATGAAAACTGTGAGCATTCCCTCCTTTTTTGACTGAAAACAACGTGGCTTTTTTGGTCTCTGCTCATTTGGTGAACGCCATCCACTTGCCTTATGTCTGGATTGCGTGTCGTACTCATAATCCCACGTCTCGTCTCCAGTAATGATCCTTTCGACGAATGTGGGATCGGATTCAGCCTCGCCAATCATGTCTTTTGCGAGCGGTTTCTTTTTTGCATGAAATTGAGGTCTTTTGGCACCAATTTTGCTGCTACACGACGGAAACCCAAATCATTAACCAAAATGTCTTGAACGGATCCATAGGCAATGTTCAAGTCCTCCGCTATCCCTCTGATGGTTCATTTGCGGTTATTGATCAACATTTCTTTTACTTCATCAATGTTTTCGTCGGTTTTCGATTTCGATGGTCTGCCACTGCGTTCATCATCTTCGATTGACTCACGACCACTTTTGAACCGCTCGTGCCACTGGTAAACGATCGTTTTCTTTAGAGAATCGTTGTCAAAACACTTTCCCAACATTTCCAATCTTCGCGCACCATTAAACCGGTTTTTTACATAAAGTTTAATACAAGTTCGTTGTAGCAAATTTAAATCCATTTCTAAAATTGTAAAAAATCGCCAACACACAAAAAGATAGATGTACTCTTGGCTAGTAACTTTGACAAATGTCAAGCTATGATGCTAAGATTTAGAGGGAATGTCAACAACAGATGTACAAACTTAACAAAAAAAACATCAAATCGGAACAATGGAAGGTGGTATGTGTAAACAATTCTAATCGAAATTTTCATTTAAATATAATTCACAACATTTTAAATTAAGTTACTGTTGACTAAGACCGTGTCTAAAAGGATTATCCAAACTTGAACCAGAAGCCTTAGTTGATCGTTTAAAGTATATACCATTCCACTCATTAATCCCTAAGATACAATTCAAGTATTTGATTTTATCTATGATGTATTTTAGATATAAGGACATTTATTCATATGCATTTACATGTATACATCTTATATACTTTTCATTAATTAAAGCGTACTGTCGCATTCGCTGAAATTTTGAAAACTTCTACATTCCAATTTGATTTGTTTAAGTGTTTCTATTCCATCTTAATTAAGTCATCACACTTGAAAACCATTCAATTTGATAATCCGATCTACCACAGATGCAAAACTATTTAATAAAAGCCATATTATAGTATTCTGTCGTTGCTCGCTTCTGCGTATCAAATTGTTGCTTCCACATGGAGACACTTTCTGACACTACCCGAATATTACTCCCAGAGTGACATAACCGAAAATGGAAATTTTGCGATGATTCTAATGGCAATGGGAATAAGGAAACAAATAGAGATAAAGATACGAAATGCATTCCTCAATAAAGTCTTGGAAACTTTCCCCTGTACGATAGCTCCCTCGTGCTCTATCTCTTGTACTTTACTGAGCAAATTGACATTGAGAAGAAAAAAATCGAAAGTGATGACTTGAACGAAACTGTTTTCTTTCGACGAAACAACACCAGGAAACAAATTGACAGTTGACCTGAAAATTTCAATTTCAAATTGTTTTCCTTTTATTGAAGAGAAAATGGAAAATGAAAAATGCATTCCAATGAGTATGAGTATCAAACAACTTTACCATAACTCCTAGCGAACAATTTCAAAACTTTTCTAACATAAAAGCAAGGCACAAGTATTTTTGGGAAAAGGTTGTTCGCCATGTACTTGAAATGTATTCGAGGATTTTGATAAGGAATAGCCTTTAGCTCGTCCGTGTGGCGTCTTTAGCCTGCCGGATTTTTGGGTGAATAAATTTGAACTTTTCAAAAACAAGTTGTCGGTGAAAAAGTTGAAATTTTTCCACAATATTTACTGTGTCTGGGGTATTTGTTTAAGAAGCATTATCTAAATAGACTGGTCGGAATTCTATAACCTAAGAGATGTGAAGATGTTGAGGGGTTTCTTTAGCACATAAAATGAACTACAGTATCCATTGAGTAGTCTTTAGAGTTCTCAAAATTTTATGTACTCGAACCTATAAACACTTCTACCGAATTATTCATGAAAAGTTCAACTTGACAGTTAAGTCAACCCTCAACAGTGAAATGTTTTATATTCTACAGTGTAATTGATGTTTTTTACGAAGTGCATTTAAGCTCAGGCAGAGACATGTAATGGAGTGAATAATTTCTCGGATGTTACTTTTAAATTTAACGATCGATTTAAAAGTAACAACCGATTTTATGTTGGTGGTTCTAAGGCACATACGAGATGATACGTATTTGAAACTCTCCTAGATGCTGGATACTCAAATGCACTTCAGTGTTAAGTATTCAGAAATGAATAAGTTATCCTCTTAAATTTACTACGTTCAAAACTTCTATTTAAATTTTAAACATATATTTTTTGAGTTTTTAATAATTAAAGCGGACGTAACAACATTTTATAAAGCTTTGGAAATAATCTACTGAAACTTCAAAAAGTATAGCCAAAGGATTATTGAAAAACAATAAAGGACTATGTTTTTTGCAACCCATATTATAATTGCCAAGGGAGAACACAAAAGTATCTGGGTAAGAGAACGTCGTACGCAAAGCCTAAGCAGATTAAATCAATTACTTTAGGTGGCGCTCCGTGATGGAGCTGGACCTCAATCAACAGATCTCTCTCAATCTTGTGATAATAGCCTCCAGTTGCGTAAATCAAGTTGGTTGATGCCCCTTTCCATTTGAGCGCGCACCACAATGTGATCCGTTGTCCCTCCGTAATGGATTCAAAGACACTCTGGGCAAAAGCGGTGGTGTTCAATCGTTCAACATGTCCTAGCCATTCGGACTAGGTCGATGTCAATGTCCCCATAATTCGTTGTTGTTTATTTTTCTTCGAATTCGGTTTATGCAGATCAAGTGTATTTTCATCCGATTTAGATAAAGTCCTTGTTTCCACACTAGGTAAAAGAACGACGACGATAATCCACACAATGCTTTCTTCTTCCTTGTTCGTCAGGGGGACCTACGAGTATTTCTCAATTGGTTTTTTTAGTCCAAAGGAACAATTGGTAAGAATGTTACTTCACTTGATCTCTACGGTGGTGTTTGTTTTAATTTACGTCGGAACCAAGGTAGACAAAGTTTATCGGCGTTCCTTCTTATTGACACCATATACAAAATGTACTTTGTTTTACGCTTATTTACTACTAAACCCATATTCTACGCCTCAATGGCAGAAAACACTTATTGACATCTTTCCGATTTCTTCCAATAATTTCAAAGTCGTCAGTGTACATATGTTACAGGCTTCGAGACCGTGAATTTTGCACAATTCTTTCAAGTTTATTGTCCTTTTTATATTGAGTGGTTGACTTGCAGCTTTGTTTAAATCCTCACAAATTAAATGGAGTTGGTTTTGATCGTTTGATTGGAAGATGATTTTTAGAGTGCAGATCGATGTTTTAGATAGATTATAAAACAAATATAGGCAAATCGATGTCATTTCGATTTGACAACATCTTACACAATATGTGGTTACACAACCATCCCTCCAAATTTTCCTATTTTAGCAAACAATTGCCCACAGCTACTAAAGAAACCGAGACTGGTTTTTTCATCCACCTCAGTTGTCCGCATTAAATTACCTGTCTAACTTTTAATTGGATTTACTGATTTCTTAGCTGCTCTTCCGGTTAAATACTATCAGATGGTGCCAGCGTTGGATGAACCAAGCCAAAAGTCCCCCCCCCCCACTTTTATGAACTTTAACGAATAGATTTCCATCATATTCTTCGTTTTGTAGTTTACCTTTTTCAGAGTTTTCGCTCTTCTCTCCGCACCACATTTAGCTGACGGCTAAACTTTTTAGGTAAACCTTTCATAGTCATTCTGGGGCAAGTACTTTTCTCAAACTTGAAACAAAAAATATTGGCCGACAGCGTTTTCTGTGGGAAGACGATCCTTGTTTTCATATCTTTGTTTTTTGGGTTATGTGACGCTTCCTCAGGATATGTTTACATGAAGGAACAAAAATATCCCCCAGTGTGACGTTGAGATGGGCAATAGAGAAGAAAGTGAAAGTTTTGGCTGAACGGTTGTTTTCCCGTTGATTGCGTAACATTAGTCGATGACAAATCTATAGCGTCCCTCTGGGAGCGCTACCAAAATTGATTCATGACATTTTGGAACTAATCCAAAGTACTTTTTTCCTTTTAGCGACCCTTTAGTACAACAAAGAAGTATTTGTTGAGGCGGTTTATCGAAATTGATAACATTTATTGGACGCTATTGGCGGTAGTTGTTTTCTTTTCTTTGTGTATGGTTTTATTTAAGTTTATCACTGCTATAAAGGTTTGTATTTGATATTCGAATAATTTGCTGCAGTTATGGATAAATTACTTTTCATCTTGTTTAAAAAAAAAAAAGAGCGACGAAATTTATTTGATTGCCTTATTGTGCCGAGTAGCTTATTTATTTAAGCTTATATTGACCGATGCACGGTTTTTCTGTTATATTGAACTTGTATTGAAGAGATCAAATTAATTGACCAGTACAACAAAATCAAGAAAGATATCTAGAATTATTTAGTTTATTATTTAGCACGCCACTCATAGCAAAATTTCGTAGAAAGGTTCCTTAAAATAAGGCAAGATTTTGTCGGAATTTTAAAGCACGAAAAGTAAAAAATATAGCTCTTCATGTTAAGTTAAATAAATATTAATTTATGTAGCACAAAATCAAGTAAAAATATGGATAATTATTAGTTTATTAGTTCACGTTATGGAAAATAGGTATACAGCAATATACTTTCTCATTATGTGGTTTGGAAAATCAAACTTACACATCGTAAATTATTAGAGATAGTTCTGAAGTTATTATAAAATATCATAATCTCTTGAATTTTGTTTTGGGCCGGTGTTGTGGCGTCCAATCGCACAGGCGTTGGATCCGTAGACGTCTGACTGGGTCGATGTCGCTGTACAGTTTGTGTTAAACTTCCTACTCCATTTCCTGTCAATACAAATGGGATCAAAATTTACGGGCCGTGTCCTTCTCTCGAAACGGCTTAGTGCTTCTTTATTCTTGTTCTTCACTCTTCTGCGTAGAGCAGGATCAGAATGATTAGGCCTTGTATAAAGGTAGTTTGGTTTTACTGGAAAGGACTTTCTAACTTAATTGTTTTTTGATTCCAAAAACAGCGATAGGCAAGCGCAATTCTGCGTCTGATTTCTGCGCTGATGTCGTTGCTGCTATAAAGACAAGGTAGACAAAGTCATTAACTATAACTTTCAATGATGACATTTTGGCCAAGCCGTGGGTGGTGTGGGTCCTTTTCTGTCGTATCGACTGCTCCGTTTTGGTTGGTTCAGTCTCAATACTCACGCAACGTTCATTGGCGGCTCAATATGTACGTTTTATATAACTTTTGTTTGACTGCATGTATCTGAGGTTTCTTTGTGGCTGCACTGCGAAACCAATTGCATTAAAAGTGGCTTCTTTGGTTGCTCGTTGATAGCGCTTCCGTTGGTGATCTAGAGTTTGTGTATGTATGAGGTAGCTGAGGGGAAACTATATTGGGAAAGATTCTAGTGGTCTCTTGTGGTTACAGCTGTTTAATGTTAAGCTTTGGTATTCGTAGTTAACTCGATTGTACCTATGGTATACACATTCATGTGTTGGCTTCACCAAGGTGACGCTTCGGGTCGATGTAGGCTCCACGGAAAGTTCGGACATCCATAATGTTGGAATAGTATTTGACCTCGTTCGTAATATGATCAATCTGGCCAACGGTTGATTGATCAGGGGATAGCCCAGTCCCTTTATGGATGCTGAGATGTAGAAACCGCATGCAGGCTTCTAAGCAGTTACGACCCATTTCGAATTTTAAAAATTATCAATTGTCGGACATGGTGTTATGCAAGCTGTGATGAATCGTTAAAAGATCGCTTCCTTGTGTTAAGATCTCCTAGCACAATTTTGGTATTATAGCAGGGGCATTAAGCATACGCTCGGTCTAGGAAGTCATATTGTTGCACTTTTATGCTGTTATCTTTATCCTCTGAAAAGTCATAAACGTAAATAAGGCTAATATGCATATCTGATTTTGTGTTTGTTTTAAGGCATTCGCTTAAATTTCGAAAGCTAAAGACTTTTTGTCTAAGTCAGTCTGGAGTAGCAACTTAACTTCCAAATAAGCGTCGTTTTCCTTCTTTGCAGTTGTTGCCCCAGTTGGTGTTGTAGTTTTGCATATGCTTTTTATCCGGCTCATTCCTTCGCACTTCTTGGATTGCCGTAATATCTACAATACTAGCCGATACGCACGAGTAACATTTGCAATTCCGCAACTCAAGGTCAATCCATACAAACATCCGAAAATGAGGTTACAAGCATTTTTCCCAACATCAGCAGACAACAAGAAAATCAATACAGCTGACTCAACAATAAGAGGCTATAAAAGTTATCAGTCAATAATGGGCAAACGACCAATACTTCGTTTATAGTCATTGTTGATCGCAGCGACGCTGAAGACGGCAGGTTATTGACAGTTGTGTAAACAATATAATATCATAATATAATAAACGAACGGGTTGACCCATGTAAGAATAAAAGATTGTTTTTTTTTCTTTCGTAGCCTAACGTGAAACAAAACTCAGGTGGTCTGTTAAAATAGCAACTTCCCATGAACAAAGTCGAAATTCGTTGAATGAACTTATACTGGGCTGTTGGTTGTCTCCAAACTGGGATTTTGTTGGAAAGTTGAAGTGGACTTTGGGGAAGTTACTCCAACGCGCATACTCTATGCTTGAATGCTTAATAAAATCCTTTAAAAAAGAATCCAACTAAAAACTCTGATGCAGGCTACTCCTGAGCTTATGAAAGCCGCCTTTGGCCTATTTAGGGTTCATACAATCCTGTCTCTACTCCAATCATGGAGCTTCCTTTAGATCCGATTTCGATCCGAGGTCTTGGAGTCGAGTGTTGAGGAGTCGTAGACTACTTGACCAGTCCTAATTTTTTTATGCAGCGTATTTGCCGTTTCCGTACTTTCTTCACCAATTATCCGCCACTACTTTTCTGAGTAAAGTTTGGTAATTGTTGTATGTTATCTTCTTTTTGATTGGTTTAAAAAGCAGTATCTACTCGTATTTCTGTTCTCGAGAGAAATAACATCGTAAATGAGCTAGCTATTCATAGTGTGAATACTTATTACGTTTTTCTAGAATACAAAAGGCTGTCAATAACAAATGTAGGTAATGTCCCACCTGTTAAACATGGGTACGTAAATAACTTTGTGTGGATTGTTGTGTAAATAAGTATATGGAAGATTTGGCAACTTTGACAACGAAGTCAATATTTTTAAGTTAATTCGCGAAAATATTTCAAATTTTTGTTCTTCTCGTTGATCAAGCATATTAACTATTAGATTGTTTTGCGTACATCAAATTGTGAAGCGGAATGTATCGTATTTTGGAATTATGTATAAATCTGATAATAAGATCACCTGCAGGATGAAACATCTTTAGCAGCTTGCAAATATCTTTAAATTCTTGCAATTATTTTCTTTAGGTTTGTATTGGAAAAGCCCAGCGTTCGTGGCATATGCCAGTTTTCGGCCAGCGCCTCTAGGCCGTCAGCGTGGAATTTTTCACATGACTCTTTTGAAGCCAATTTTACGCTAGTGAGTGGTATTGCAGTGATCGAAACAAATCATGATATGGCGGTTCAATGTCAGAACTATATGATAGATGCATCAAAATAATCCAACTAAGTTATTTTAAGTTTTGCCGAGTCATTAAACTTGTATGTGGTCTGGCGTTTTTATGATGAAACGTCTTTTCTGCTGATTAATTTTGGCCTCTTTTTGAATTGTTTGTTTTAGCCGCATTAATTTCTGGCAGTAAACACTCGAATCAATCGTTCGATTAGGCAGTATTAGCTCATGATCGACGATAGCCTCCAAATCCCACCAAACACACAGCATCACCTTCTGGCTGTCAATCCGGTCTTTGCTATCATTTGTGGAGCTTCATCAACTTTTTTGGACCAAGACCGTTTTCGCATAAAATTTTCATATGTAATCCATTTCTCACCACCCGTTACCATTCGCTTTAGAAATGGCTCGATTTCGTTTCAACGGACTAGACGTGTTTATAATCTGATCCTGTACAAGAAATTATTTCTTCCTAATTTACCGCCTACCTAATAAAAGTTGTAATTTAAATTATTATGTATTTCTGTCACCCATTATTTAAGACCTCGTTTAGTTATCGAAACAAGACAATTTTGAAATGGCTTACCGCTACATTGACTTGATCGATCTTAAAAAAAACATAATGCCAACCAGATCCAGGAATCAAGTGTCAAAAGAAAGGAAAGTAATAAACTCTACATTCGGTTATTCACCTCACCTGCCTATAGCAGCCAAACAAAAACGCATCTAACCCCAAGTCCAAATATGGGAGAAAAAAACATCTTTGTTGGATAATTTGCAAGACCTTGAAGCAACTCTGATAACAAAATGTGCACAGCTGATTTCAGAACTTGTTTGAAACCAAAATTTAAATCCGGGGAAGGTGTAATGGAATATCTTCTTTTAGAAGTTGCTGATATTATCACGAGTACCTTATTAATGTAGCTTACAATCCAAATCGAATATGCTCGAACCAGCCATCCCTTGAAGGAATATCCGACCATGACTTGATTTTTTGTACTTACGAGTACAATGTTGACTTGACTCGTGCTCATTTTCCTTCATCCTTACCTTCAGGGGTTATGATTCTGTAGACAGCAATACCTTACAACTAGGTGCATGCTTACTCCCTTAGCGTTATTATGCGGCACCTATAAATGAGAAGGTGAATCATGTTCAGTCTTTAATATTGGATCTCTTTAATAGACACATAACTTTAAATATAGTTCACATACGGAATAAGAACTGCCCTTGGTTCATAAGTGAATTTCGTTCGCAATTCTATAAAGATTCGAAATAAATTATATTTAAGGTGGAAGCAAAGTCAAACTATTCCTAATTGGGAATTATTCTGCGGAGCTCATAATTACACCACATTTATAATACGAAGAGCCAAAAAAGGGTATTTTGTATCCAAGCTGAACTCTGATTTAACATCAAAATAGCTATGGAATAACTTGCGCTTTGTTGGTGTTGGGAAAAAGAAAGCTGCTGGTGATAGCATTCCAGAAGTGACCGAACTCAATGATCCCTTTTTATCCCGATCTACTAATAACACCTGTTTTACCGCCGAACATTTTTTGTTCGTATGATTTTTACTTTGAAGCTGTCTAGGAAGTTTAAGGCATTAAAGTGATTCGTCCCTCAAATCTAATGCCATCGGTAAGGAGGCTGTATCTCTTCGTTTCCATAAAATGATTTTGATTCACGTCAAAATCTGCCTCACACACATTATAAATATTTCCATAGCATCATCTACTTTTCCCGATAGTTGGAAATTGGCTAAAGTTATTCTTATTCCTAAAAAACGTCAGCCATCTATTATATAAGACTTTCGCCCTATCAGTACTTTGCCATGTCTATCAAATGTCTTGGTAAAGATTCTCGCTACGCTACTATCGAGTTATTTGGATCTATGTATACATATATCAGATCACCTCACAGGTGTTCTACCGCTATAATTAAAACCCAGCGGTTCTCTGTTTGCTTGATTTTGATAGAGTGTGTCACAATGTGTTGTGAAGGGCCGGTGCGCCTCATAAGAGATTATGTAAGTAATAGTTAACAAAGAGTGGTACACATTTATAAATGACCTAGCCAAAGTATGCTCAAATGTTTTCATTCATCTCTATGCTGACGATGACCAAGCCTGTTTGTCACGACCAATTGGATTAGTTGAGGATCTCATTGCTAAGATAAGTGAAGATCTCTCAAGAATCTACAACTGATCAGTTTCGATTGGTCGAGACCTAAATGTAGAGAAATATCAAGTGATTTCAGTTTCGAGAACATATTGCGATACGAATGACCTTTCACCTGTGCTTTTAAGCAACAAGCAAATTTCATTTGTTGAAAAAGTTACAAACCTTGGTTTTAAAATAAATCGTTCACTTTCTACCGTAGATCATACCAATTACGTTATTGGGCGAATTTATGCCGGCTTACGAAAACTGTGGTTGTCTTCCAGCTTTACTCCAGTAGAAACAAAACCAAGAATTATGAGAACTCTGTTGCGGCCTATATTTGACTACTCTACGTACCGTCTTGTAAACAATAAATCTCCCACTTACTCGTACCTCTTTGAAAAACATCTATTTTCACATTCTACCAAGACCCTTAAGTTGGCATTGCAATATTTTAATTATATTATTTCTATCCACCTCTTCTTTATTCATGTAACCAGACATTGGAATAGCCTTTCCATGTCAACAAAACAAATAGTGGGAGCTAATCCATTCGAAAATTCCGTGCTTGAATGTTTATAACAACTGCAACAACAACTCACTTCAATCTCATCTCCCTTTCTCTGCCCTCATTATCTTTCTTTCTTCCTCTTTTCTCCTATATATTTTGTTCCTTCATATAGCTGATAAGTTTTATTTACAACTATTGCCAGATTCACTCCGAAATAATGTACTGTAAAAGACTATTTGTACTTACCTTACCGTAATGTATTAATGAACAGCAATTTGCATATGGAAATTCGGTAACCGAGCTTCTTTTTTGTAACCGGCTCATTCCCAAATGCCTAAAAATGTTTTTTGTGGTCGATCTTAACTTCCTCAACGATGTCATGACTGCTCATGTGCTGATCTTACTCAACTTTTTGCATGATTTCGAAGACTTTTTCCGTGATAGCCAGACCAGAGCGAGATGCACCTTTCACATCAAAATTATCAATACGAAAGAGAATGAACCATCCATTAGTAATAGCTTTCGACAAAAAAGGGAGTTGACAGATGCAATTAACCTATTTAAGGTTATGATACTTCAAAATAAAGTAAACAGAAAAAGGCACGATATTTTTCCCCTAACCTAATATTAACTTAATGTGTTCAGTCGACTGAAGTCATTAAAGTTGGTTGAAGTTCTGGAATACGTTGAAGTCATTGAAACATGAAGAATGCAATATTTATCTTTTCTAAAATGCATTACACCCAGCAATTTTAGTTCTTAGAAAAAAGCCCTACTTTGGATTCCACGCTTAGAGCACACAAATGTAACATACATAAATATGTTTATTTATTTTAGCTATCTTATGACTTTGTCACACAAACATACTTGTATATCTCTATTTACGGAAACAAAATTGTTCGCAAACTACAATACCACCTTGATCAAAAATAAATTCCCGGAATTTATTCAGAAATTTAAATATACAAGTTTATTTGTCTAAATCTATATTGTCCCCTTCAGAGTAATATCCACCGACTGCAACACACTTATGCCAGCGCTTGATCCAATCCTCGAAACATTTTTTAAATTCGGTTTTCGGTATGTCTATCAGTGCTTCCTGCGATTTTTCCATTACTTCCTCTCGGCTGCTGAAACGCGTTCCACGTAGTAGTTTTTTAACTCGATTGAACACAAAGAAGTCACAGGGAGCCAAATCAGGTGAATTCGGTGGCTGTTGGATGCTATTTGTTGCATTTTTCCTCAAAAAATTACGAATAATGATGGCACTGTGCGACGGTGCGTTATCATGGTGCAAAATCCACGAGTTTTCTGCCCACAATTCTGGTCTCTTTTGGCGAATTGCTTCACGCAAACGTCTCATAACGCCCAAATAATACTCTTTGTTTACTGTCTGGCCTGGCCTTCTGGCAAAAATTCATGATGCACTACACCATTGTTATCGATGAAAACCGTGAGCATTGCCTTCTTTTTTGGCTGAAAGCGACGTGGGTTTTTTGGTATTGGCTCATTTGGTGAACGCCATTCACTTGCCTGATGTCTGGATTGCGGGTCGTACGCATAAACCCACGCTTCGTCTCCAGTAATGATCCTTTTGATGAATGTGGGATCGGATTCAGCCTCGCAAATCATCTTTTTTGCGATGTCAACACGGTCTCTTTTCTGCATGAAATTGAGGTCTTTTGGCACCAACTTTGCTGCTACACGACACATTAACCGAAATGTCTTGAACGGATACATAGGCAATGTTCAAGTCCTCCGCTATCCCTCTGGTTCATTTGCGGCTATTGACCAACATTTCTTTTACTTCATCAATGTTTTCGTCGGTTTTCGATGTCGATGGTCTGCCACTGCGTTCATCATCTTCGATTGACTCACGTCCACTTTTAAACCGCTCGTACCACTGGTAAACGACCGTTTTCTTTAGAGAATCGTTGCCAAAACACTTTTCCAACATTTCCAACATTCGCGCACCATTAAATCCGTTTTTTTACGCAAAATTTAATACAAGTTCGTTGTAGCAAATTTAAATCCATTAAATCCATTAAATCCATTTCTAAAATTGAAAAAAATCGCCAACACACAAAAAGATAGATGTACTCTTGGCTACATAACTTTTGCAAATATTAAACTATGATGCTAAGATTTAGAGGGAATATCAACATCAGATAACAAAAAAAACGGAACTCAAATCGGAACAATGGGGGCGCCACATGATGGT
This sequence comes from Volucella zonaria, assembly GCA_963966105.1. Lineage (NCBI taxonomy): Eukaryota > Metazoa > Arthropoda > Insecta > Diptera > Syrphidae > Volucella > Volucella zonaria. The sequence continues at coordinate 39,590,511 of OZ014532.1, read as the reverse complement.
ATTGATCAAGGTGGTATATAAGTAGTTTTGAACTAAGTTTAACTGTTATTCTAATGAATTGCACTAATGTAAAGTGACTTCAATGAACTTGTTTATTCACCTTATTTAATTAAATGCATTGATGAATTTAAAGACCATGATGAATAGAAGTGACTTTAAATCTATGACTTCAAAAAATTCCACCTACTAAATGGATTCAACGAATATTAAAGACTTAAAGATTTCGATTGATATTTTTCATGTAGAAATCAAAGCTGAACCCAGTGAATTGAAGCATATCCACAACATTTCACAATTATTGCATTACTTTATAGACCTCCACGCTATTCTCAAAAACCAGATACTACATATTGTCTGCAATCAAAACAAAATTGCCATAAAATTAAAAATAAAGAATTTCCAAAACCATATTGACGAGTGTACTTGAAAACTCAAAATGCGTGGCTGGTTTCATTCTACATCAATAAAGCTTTACACAGACTTTAACAAAAAATTCTAAACAAATATAATTTCCTCATTTTAATTGTTTTTCCCCGAGATTGTTTTAAGATTATTTCTCTATTGAAGTCATAATAAATTTGTAACAAGTCCGTGAATTTCGACACCAATAAAGTTCAATTGGAAATTCTACAGCTCGTATCCGTTTTGAGGAAATCATTAACAGCTCCTATATTTACCCTTTCACAGCATTAAACACCAAATTAAGAGTTAAAAAATAAAAAAAAAGGAAAGATACGAGTAAACCCATTCTCGTAAAATTTCCAGCACGTTTGCTCTGGCCCATTAAGAAGAGCCCATCAAACGATTTGCCAATTTGACTGCACTAATCGCTGGCTCACTTCCAAACCATTTCCTTGGCAGAAGCAAAAAAAAAAAACAATTTCTAAGTGTTGGTGGCGTCAAATCTATTCAAAATCAAAAAGGATTCTACCCTTTCAAAAGTAGGATCATTATTTAAATTTATGAACGGCAGCCTGCGACAAAGGAAATGAACATATCCTTTCGGCTTCAATCACAGTCGAGAGTCACTCATCGTAGGTGGGTGAAGTTGGTGAAGAACAATAAAGGAATTCGGTTATCGTTCTTTTGACCTTTTCTTTCAGTGTTTTCTTATTTCAGTGCTTTTCCGGAATCTTAGAATAGGATTAAATACATTTATAGGTGACCTAGATTCATATTTCCGGTTCCTGTCCAAAAAATACATGTTAAATATTTGTTTATTTTATTATTTGCAGTTTTAGACAAAGAGAACTTTCATAGATCGACTTGTTACATAATGTTGATGTGTTCAAAAACCATACTCCAACATTGACCAGCTGGAAAAACGGTTTCAGAAAATGTGGAGAAAATATGTATTCTCGCTACCTGCTGGTAAGCACTGAACCAGATTCTCATACGCACATACATATGTACACATATAATATGGTTGTACAAATGAATGATTTAAATCACTTACGAATAACATCTCAGACTTTAAATAAATATTAATTTATTTCATTTATTATTTACGAGGTGTGTTCACAAAATAACGGGAATTTTTAAATTTCGCGTGTTTGGAGGGTCCGATTGTCAAAATTGTTTTTTGTTATGTTGGTATCATATCATGCCCGTGAAGTATGATACAATTTTCAGCTTTATTCATTGTTTACCTTGCCTGTGCCAGCCGTAAGGTTAGACGTGTTTTTATGAGCTCGGCGATTTTCATTCGTTAAAAGGAATGGATCAAAGAATTTGTATCAAAATGAAATAAAGTGTAACAAAGTGTGTGAAATGTTAACAAAGACCTATGGTGAGTTTTCTATGAGTGAAACAAGAGTTTACGAGTGGTATAAGCGTTTCTAAGATGGCCGTGAAGCCGTTGAAGATGCCGAACGCGCCGGACGCCCCAGCATATTTACAACCGATGAAAACGTGGAAAAAGTGAAAGAAATGGTTGTGAACGATCACAGAATCACAATTAGAGAAGTCGCTGATGATGTTGGTTTATCGATTGGCTCATGCCATGCAATTTTTTCGAATGGTTTGGATATGAAACGCGTGGCAGCAAAATTTGTTCCAAAATTGTTGAACTTTGAACAAGAGCAGTGACGAATGAAAGTTGCTCAGGAGTCACTATGTTAAATGAAGTCAACGACTATATAGAATTACTGAAAAGTGTTATAGTAGTTGACGAAATATGGGTTTACGGGTATGACGTCGGAATATTGTTTACGCAAAATGTGATACAAATTCATTGAGCCACTTGTTTTAATAAACGAAAAACGCTGAGGTCATAAAAACACGGAATTATCAAATAAAATACAACAGAATAAATTCAGAAATCTGTTTTCAGACTAGATATATAATCTACTTAAAAATGTTACGGCTTATTCGACTTGTAGCAAATAGTTAATTAGTTAGTTAGTTAGTAGGCTTTTATTTTCAACAAGTATTTTACAATGTAACGGTTAACCTAAGTCTTTAATGGTTTGGCCTATGGCCGTCTACCAGGTAGACAAAATACATACTTAAGTTTTTCATTAAAAATCTCCATCTATGTTACGCTTTCTATAACAAAGTGCTGCTACTGAGTAATCATATATTGGTCATATGTATGTCTGCCAAAATTCTCCGAAACCAAGTTAAATTTTCCTCTTAAAAGATGAGGATGCTCGTTCACTTGAATAGACAGATTTAATCCGCATTCAGAAGCTGTTTTCTTCCATTCCTCGCAAATGTCTCCGTTTGTTCTAATTATGCTTCTTGAAACTGCGTGTGGTATTCTGCATTCATTCATTTCTAGTATTTTTAGGATATAGTTGAAGTGCATTTTGAGCATGTACAAGAGCAAAGGAGGAGTTCCCGTTTCAAGATGTAGCATATAGTTCGGGGTATTTTTTGGTAATCGGAAAATCTTCTTCAAAAAGTAGCGTAAAAACTTTTCCACAGCATCGTAGCCTTTGTAACCCCACACCTGAGCTCCGTAAAGCATTATCGACGCTGCGGTTGAGTGGAACAAAGTTTGTTTTGCACTTTGCGATATATATTTATTTTTGAAGCAACGTTCCCAAATCGAACAGATAGCTCTTTTAGCAACAGCTAATTTTGCCTCAAAGTGTGGTTTGAAATTTAAGGAGGACGATATTAGGATACCTAGGTATCTGTATCTGGATACTACCTCAATCTCTTCCCCGTCTAACTTCCACTTTTCCAAATGTGAGAAGCATCCTCCTGCATTTCTGAATATCATTTTTGATTTATCAAGATTTACAGTGAGATTCCAACTTTTACAAAAAGCATTAAGCCTGTTTAACTGCATACCTTGTCACCTTGTGTCACCCAGAAAGATGATATCATCAGCATACATCAGCGCAGGAATTGATACACCGTTGAATCTTATTCCACCTTTGACATCATCTGTTATATCATTGATGTATAATATAAAAAGCAGAGCAATTAAAATACAGCCTTGTTTAACACCCATTGAAGTTGCGAACTCTTCAGAAATTAAGTCTCCATCTCACACATATGCAATATTATTCTCATACAAGGCTCTCAGGATTCGAATAATTTTACTTGATACACCGATTTTAGAAAGCTTGTAAAAGAGTGCTTCACGTGGTATTGAATCGAACGCTGCTCGAAAATCTACAAAGAAGGCGTACAACTTTTTTTTCTTGCACTTTTTTTCAGCAATGTTTGTTAAGCAGAATATCTGGCCGATTGTAGAATAACCTTTCCTAAATCCAGCTTGGAATTCTTTAAGGATGTTATGTTCTTGTACCCATTCATACAATCTTTTGTAAATTAATGAAGCAAACAATTTGGCTGATGTGTTTAAAAATGTGATTCCTCTGTAGTTCTTCGGGTCCCTGTAATCGCCTTTTTTGTGTAGGGGAAAAATTATTGCTTTCCTGAATACGTTGGAGATATTAGCAGAGTCGAATATTCGATTAAATTCAATTGTGAGAGAATTCATAAACTCATATGTGCAATTTTTATAGAACTCAAACGGGATGTGATCAATACCAGGTGCTTTATTTGATTTCGATTTGCATATTACTTCATTGACTTCTTCCAGGGTAAATGCAGAGTCTAATTTTTCGTCTAAGAGCAGAGGGGCTGCATATTGATGTAGCGGAGAGGTTAATGGGGCATTAAGAAGTTTATCGAAATGAGTCCTGAGTTGCGGGGATTTAAGAGTTACAGAGATGTTAGACGTGTATCCGTTTAGGTATTTAACAGCTTTCCAGAACTGAGCAGAAGATTTTGAATTATTTATAATCGCTATGTTTTGTTGTTCAAAGGCTACTTTTTTGATGTAACAGATGTGTTTGTATTCCTTCCTGGCACCTTAATTGGAGTTATTCGACCTTAGAAGTTTGAGAAATTTAAAAGATTTGGTTCTAGCTTTCATGCAATCAGAATCATACCATTTTTGTTTATATAAGAACTGAAACGAATAAAATCTGTAAATTTTAATACGGGCTATACTTCCAATGCGTAAAAATAGCAATCCCATTTTGTACCCAAATTAGCCTGTATATTCTCTAGTTTCAGTTTGTTATTGATTTTAGTTCGGTGCGGTTTAAAATATTTATAAAATATGAGTCAAGAGGAACGCCGTAAAAAGATCATCGACAAATGGCTCGAAAATACTTCGCGTCCAAACCATTTCATCGCAAAAAATTTAACCATAGCACGCAGTACAGTGGATTCTGTTATTAAACCATATTTGGAGACGTGGACAGTTAAGCGAAAATAGTAAAGTGAAGCTAAAAGTGGAGCACATGATACAAATTTGGACAGGAAAATAGGGGGTACCATCGTAAAACCGGACTATGTCATCCAGAGATGTTGCTCGGAAATGTAATACCAACCAAACAATGGTACAAAGATCTAAAAAACGTAACGGTCTAAAAACACGAAAAAAACAAAAAAATCCAAAAGTTACTGAAAAACAAAAAAAAGTCATAAAAACACGAGCCTGAAAGCTATACGAGTTGTTCGGCAACAAGAAAGCGTGCTTGGTTTTAGATGACGAAACTTATATCAAAGTCGACTTTACTATTCTTCCAAGTGCGCAGTTTTACAACTCGTTTGAATCAATCAACAACATCGATTGGGATGGAAAAATTCGGGTCAAAATATTTCGTTGGCAGGCCATTTGCCAATGTGGACACAGAAGCTCATCGTTTATTACAACGGGAACAATTAACGGAGAAGTGTACATTAACGAGTGCCGAAAAAAACAGTTGATTCCTTTCTTAAACAAACACGAGGGTTCAACATTATTTTGGCCAGATTTAGCTTCAGTTCACTATGCTCACGCGACGTTGAGCTTTCTTGTTGCTAAAAATGTCGACTTTGTCCCAAAAGACATGAATCTTCCCAATGTTCCACAGTGCCATCCCATTGAAAGGTATTGGGCTTTGGTCAAAGCTAAATTGAGAAAAAGTGCGCAGTGTGCAAAGGACATAAAAGATTTTAGTGCTAAATGGAAAAGAGTGTCCAAAAGGATCACGGATGTAACTGTCACCAACCTAATGAAGGACATTCGAAAGCAGTTGAGGAAAGGATGGGAACCCAAATAATTTTTTTTATTTTTTGTGATTGTGAATGAATTTAATAAAAACAGAGTTTTAAAGCAAATAAAAAAATTTACATGAATTTTTTTTTTCTACTTTGAACTTTCCAAATTTTATTCATTTCAGACTTTATTTTATGAGTTTTTAAATCTTTCTTTTGCGGAATGGATTTCTTTATTATTTCCGTTAGAGCTTCAATATTGGCTGTATAACGCTGTGTGCGTAGTTCGATAAGATTCACATTCATGTTTCGCTGATACGATTCCATTATTCGGTCATTCCAGACAAATTTCGGCAGAAGGCTTAATGGTTTTGTGCAAGCATAGTTGCCGTTAGCAGTAGAATTAAGGGTTACTTCCAAGGGCATGTGGTCCGAAAAGATCTCGGTTCCTATTTGAAAACTATCTAGAAGCTTGAGCCAATTTCCCGAAACAAACCAGTAATCTAGTATTGAGCATGATGTTCCTCTGATAAAGGTCAATTCGCCATCTGGATCTCCTTCGCAACTACCATTCAACAAGCACTTGTCATACTCATCAGCAAGTTCAATTATTTTTGCTCCTTTGTTATCACAAATTAGGCCTTTAGATCTGCGACACGGTTCCCGCAGAGTACTGTTGTATCCCGATGCGAAATTATTTTGTGTGAGCCATTAAAATACCCAATAAACATTATATCTGTACAGTCCAAGGGGTGCAGTGAGTCGCAGAGTTTATCGAAATCACGCTGCCAATGATTACAATTTAAGTAGATTGGTACCAAAACTAAATCCAGTGTATTCAGTTTTAAGTTAATAACATCCATTTCGCCAGCTTTTACAAAGATACTCGTATACAGTCCTTCGAGGTCGTCACGAAAGCCGAATAGTGTTCCACCACTTCCTCTCCCAAAAAGTGAGACCAGGAGACCAGATTAATTCATAGTTTGAGAAAATATTCTTAAATCTAATTTCTTCATTATCTAATAGATGTGTTTCAAATAATACAAAAATATCAAAACTTTTTACTTAGTTAAAAAATGTTACAAATATCATTTTGTTTTTTAAACCTGACACATTGTAGCTTAAAATTTTTATTTTCTTGATAACTATGTTTTTTTCAACATCATTCTGGTAGACATGGGCACATCATGCGTCATGTACAGCCGCCTTAGAGCTTGTGGATGGACAAACAAGGAAGATTTTTTGCATATTGGTGTTTTGCTAAGTTTGGCATCACTGCTGCGATTGACATTAGCCGTCAAATTTGAAGTTTTGTGAGAAGTTTTCCCTTTCGTAACTCTTTTGTTTGTATTTCTGATTTCATTAATAAAAAGATTTTTATTTAACGAAATGTAACCAAAAATAGATTGTATTATTTCAATGCCACTTTTTTCACCACAGTAAAGACATTCTTGGCAATGTGGAGCTTGTCATCCCGTAGAGAAATCTTTATTGATGCGTCTTTTTTGCGAATCTCCTTCAGGATTGGAACCATTTTTGCCCGACGTTGTCTAACGTTAAAGGGTAAGTTCTTTTGGATGCTAATTCTAGTACCCTTCTATTTGAAGGCATTCCTCATCACGCTCCTGGCAGACTCCTTCGATCTCATCTTTAGAACTATCGTGTTATGGCTGTGATGGCCAACTTCCCATTGATGATCTGATTAACATCGTCCGAGTGTCCCACCATGATTTTGCATAGCAACATATATTTTAAAACGGTCAATGCCCTAGCAGCGTCAACACTATCAAAACCCTCGAATGCCTTATAGAAATACGAGAATCAAGTCTTGAAATTCCGCTCATCGACTGCAGTAGTGCGAGCTGATGTTAGGGCTGCTCTATCCTTCGGCAAGTTACTCAATGCATGGTACATCTTTGATTCCAACAATTGCACTTCCAAGAGCAAATTTTTGTCGTCCAATTTCTTCAACTCCTTTAAAAGCTGTGAGCTCAACTGTGTCAAAGTACAACGCAATCAGACGAGTTTCCAACGACTGCCGCAAGAAAGTGCGCTTCTCTTGTTTAGCCTGTTTTGCACAATTGCACCTCAATGCCAATACCAGCTTCCATATCCAAGAATAAATCAACCAAAGACCTCACCAGCTTGGCAGCCTTTGCCTTACTTATCAAACTCAGGAACTGTCTGGTTACCTTAATAAGGTCGGCAAGCTCCTTAGCCTTACCTTTCTGTTTGTAGAGCTCGCCCAGCTGCATAATGCCCTGCTCCTTGACCCGGGTGAGTTTTTCATTATTCTCGGCAACTTCGTGTTCACGGGCGATTTTGTTAAGAAAGTGGATGCCGTGCTCGGGACTGCGAGTGGAAAGTTCTTGCGCTCGTTCGATTTCCGTAGCACCGGCCATTGTGTCGTCGACTGCTTTTCAACTTTTTAACTCGTGTGTCACGGTTTAGCGATTACAAATTGATTTTTCTACAAAAATTTTCCTTTAATTGGAGGAGTGAAATTTTCGTGAATTTCTTTGTGAAGTTCTCGTGTTTTCCTTTGCGATGTCTTTGAGTCTTTCTTTTGGTTTTTTCTTTCAAAATTTCGTACAAAAAAATAGTTGACTTGTGTGTCAATATGTGAATGCGGAATGAATTACGAATACCCGAACGAGATAATGGCATTTCTTCATCAGATTCCTACACTTGTACTTTAAGAGTTTGGACTCCTCAGCCTCACTGTTAGTGCTGTGATCACTGATCACAAGAAGTCTTCTAATCCACAGTCATCTTCACTTAGCCAAGGTTCCAGAACTGGATCTGACACAGCCAACTATTTCGGCGCCGAACTATACGCATTGTGCTTGGAAAATCAGTCTTCTAAAACAAAAAAGTTTATGATAATTATAATTCATAAAAATACGTATTCACCGATGTGCGGTCTCAAGGACCACAGTTGAGCTTTCGACCATTATTACAATACTAACCATTATCGCTTCTGCCGTTACGAGCGCAACTAAACTCGAAGGTACTGAGACGCTCAGATCACAGAAACGGGCGGAACAATGCAATCTAGCAGTTTTGAAAACTACTGCGCTATGTGAGACCGCTCATCGTGAGTTAAAGGTTAATCCAACATTTTTTTATTTATATAATTAAAAAAAGAATTCTAAATAATGTATGTGAACCTACAAAATGGAAGTTGTTTATTATTATTATTATTTTTTGTATCTTTATGTCAAATTAAATTCATATTTCTAAAAGATACAAAATTAGGACACAAGACAAAATATTTTATGTTAATCGGAATACCTTGTATTGAAGAAAATTACATTTACTTTAAGACGCATTAAATAAAAAAAAGTTTTCCTCAAAATATGTGTGCATACGAGTATCTATTAACATTTTATCCGTTGGGATGTAAACAAATTTTAATTCACTATTTTCTATTTTACTGGATGTAAATTTGTCTGGGGCTGGGAGAAAATGAACCATCCGCGATTTGCATTGTAGTCTTCTTGTCGCTATAAAGTACTGTACACTGTTCTGCTTTCAACATTGGTTCACGCTGCATGCATCTCAACCAGATAAGCTCCTGAGTTGCTGACGCTAGAGACATAAACCCCTCTTCTGTTGACAATATGAAATAGGATCCCTTTTTCATATGAAAATATGTCAAGTCGTTGATCGCCGGTGGTCACGATCATAACCCCAATCTACACCACAAAATCCTCATAGTTCTGTAGGATTTCGATGAGACATCAGACCTTTGCCCAGCGTGTCCTTCAGACACCCCATGACGGGCTTGGGAGCTACCCAATGGGCCTTCCCTACGTTCGAACTGAATCTGCTCAACAAAATTACCGCAAATTAGATACCAGGTCATGTGATTTCCGCAGCAAATAGCAGATATCCAACAGCTTGCATGTATGGAACCCCCGATATCTCACCTTTCTCCGTCTCACTTGTTTGGGTTTGGTTTGAGTCGATTGGCACAGACACTATGTACTGCGTCTGATAAATTTTTGTGATCCCATTTTGTAGATTATGCCAGACCTGCAGCTCCAGCATGGACTTTGCCTTTCCCCTATCCTTCTTTTGAAAATTTCTGGACAGCTCACTTTTCAAATATTTGATTATCTCAGTGTTGTTTCCGAACACTAAGACAACATCTACGTAAATGGCTAAATATAACATATATAACATATAACATATACAACGTATATAACATATATAATATATAACATGTAACGTATTGGTCAATGAACTGCTGATATACCTGGAAGCAGGTGGTAGCAGGGTGATTGCCTATGCACATGACGTCTCAGCTAAGCACGTCAATACCATTAAAGAACTTCTTCACCTAAATCTTAACAGATTAATTCGCTGTCATCGCTGGAAATATAAAATTTCAATCATAGCCCCACCCTCAATAAACGGTACCAGTTTAGTCTTTTCCGATACAGAAACATATCTGGGTCTCATTTTTGACAGGAAACTAAACTCACTAGGGGTTTGTTTTCTGGTGGATGCCCTTAGACAATACAGTTAACTGCAGCAAACTCAGCAGCTTCCAAAGAACAGCATGTCTATGCATAAGCAGAGCCTTACGCTCTACTCCCTCCACGTCACTGGATATTTTGTTTCACTTGACACCCCTCGATATATTCAGTAGGCAATTAGCTGCAGCTGAAGCTCTGTCCTGGCTGAAGAAAAACGTGATATCTGGAAGGATATCAGCATCTTTTTGAATAGTCACTCTCGGTCAGACTCGGTTTCATTAAATTTTAGAACTGCCCTTGAATGCCGATCATCTCTTACGGGCATGGCAGAGCAGTTCAACCTTAACCTATGTTGGGTGCGGGGCCACACAGACATTCCAGAGAATTGTAGGGCTGACAATATCATCAAAATTGGAACCACTCCACCTATTCTACTGGAAAAGGTTTACGTACAAATTAAAATTAAAGCTGGATTCTAACAAAAGAACAGACCTTAGGTGGACTGTTGGATTAATATGTCTAGCGACCAAACAGTTCTGGCCAGATCTGCATCTGAATCTTTCTAAGAGTTTGATCCTTCTAAATAGGAAATATCTCAGCGCCATCATAGGTGTCATCACCGGACACTGCCTTACAGGCAAGCATGAGAGAAGACTTGACGTCTTTACAAATGATTTCTGTAGAAGCTGCATGGACGAGGAAGAGGAGGAGGCAATCCTCCACCTCCACTCTCTACATGTTCAGCTCTCTCCCAGAGAAGAAATCTTCACTTAGGAGCTTTCTTCTACAACGACCTAAACGATCTAAAAAATATATCTATCATAAGCTGGCATTTGTTCCAAGAGTAGAAGGATCATAGATCCACGTGGCATCACAATGGGTCAATAGGCCTAAGTCGATTGGTCTTTCCAACAGCCACTTTTACCTAACCTAATTTATCCTGATGTACTGGTCAACATCACTTCACTTTAAGCTGAACTTCATAAATACAAAGTTAAGCTTTATATTCCAGACTCCACACGACTGCTTCAAATCGTAGATTTTTTTTTTATTTTTTATTTTTTAAATTTGCGCTCTCAAGTAGTACCCTTAAAATGTTTGCACACAGAGCGGGCGAAGGAAAATCAGGGAGGATGGAAAGAGAACTACTGGTAAACGTTGGTTTTAAATGTTTGAAGGTTAAAATGACTAGGAAATAAAGAACTAGGCAGGGCATTCCACATGTGAGTTGTACGGTTCAGGAACGAATCACGATATTTTAGAGTATGTCCGAAAGTGAGCTTGAGGGTATATTGATGAGCATTTAAAGCGAGACGGGTGTTACGGTTAAAAGTTTGAAGGGGCGGAATGCTACTGGCGATTTAAATGGAGCACTGGTGGTGGACATAGCGATAAAACAAAGTGAGACAGGAGACATTACGTCGTTGTTCGAGGGTGTCAATTGATTTGCTGATATTACATAGTATCACCAATGAATTTTATCGCACGGTTTTGGATCCTATCTAGCAAGTGCAGAGATCTTTATTGCGCACCCGACCAGATGTGGGCATTGTACCCCAATTTTGGGCGGATAAATGCCTTATATATTGTGGCCAGATCAGAGAGGGTAAAGTATTTCTTACATCGCTTGAGGAAACCTAGACATTTCTCAGCATTTTTGACGACACCGAATATGTGGTCATTCCAACGTAAGTTGTCATTGACACACATACCGAGAATGGAAAGTTTATCGGTTTCGACGATGTAAGTGCCATCCACGGATAATGGTTGGGTGTTTAACTGCCGCTTTAACGATAGTAGACAGCATTGTGTTTTGGAAGCATTAAATTCTTCTCTGTTAGTGGTTCCCCAATTAGTTATGCTGGTAATATCAGAATTTAATGAGCTTAACATACGCTGTCGTTCCGTTCTACAGCCGAAGAGCAGGGACATGAGTCCGGGAACGAATATGAAAAACAGAAATTACTGTCGTCAGCAAAGGAAAATATTGGATTAGAGGTAGCAGACAAGAGATCGGTGATGAAAATTAAAAAGAGAGTCGGAGACAGAACGGAGCCCTGGGGCACACCAGCATTTATTTTGTGAATATCAGACTTGAAACCATCCAAGACAACTTCAATTGAACCTTCCGAAAGGTGATTTCTAATCCATTGAAGATGAGAGTCTTCAATCCCAAAAGCACGCTTTTTCGACAAAAGAGCCTCATGCCAAACTCTGTCAAATGCCTTAAAAATATCAAATGCAACTATCTTGCTTTCACCAGAATGATGTACGTTTCGGTTCCAGTTTTCGCTGAGACATGCCATCAGATCACCGTACGGCCGGTCATTAAGAAGTTTTCGTGTTTCGAGATATTTCATTAGCTGACGGTTTATCAGCGTCTTAATGACCTAGGTAAGAAGGCACGTAAGTGCAATGGGTCTGTAGGAGGAGAGAGAGGAAGATTCGCCTATCTTAAGGACGGGCTGGACAAATGCTGTTTTCGATCTGCTCGGAAAGAATCCTAAAGAGTAGGGTTGATGAAAAAGCTTACATAGTGGTTTTGCCAGCGAAGAAGAAAACCTCTTCAGAAGGAGGGGAGTTATTCCATCTGGACCAGCGGATTTATGTATATTAAGACCTTTAAGAACTCTTGCTAATACATGAATGCGGAAATGGATTTGTCCCATTGCAGATTCGACGCACTCAAGTGTAGGCGGAGACAAAGCACAATCTGGGAGTGTTGAGCTGGCCGCAAAGTGTGCAGCAAGCAGATTGGCCTTTTCCAAAGAGCTGACAGCTGGAATGTCATTGTAAATGAGCGTTAGGATGGAGAATGGGGCAGAATTTCTAATATTTTTGACGAACGATAAAAATTTTTTACTACCTTTGGAACATTGTAGTATTTTTTGCCCTAGTTTTTGGTCGTATTGGAATTTTACACGTTTAAGAAAGGCGTTACAGTCATTTCTGGCTCGTTTGAACTATTTTCGGTTTTCCTCTGTGGAGCTGGTCTTGAACGACCGAAAAAACACTTCTCTAACCCTGACAGACTCTTTACAGCTCGAGTCGTACCATGCCTTTTCTTTTGGTTTAATATTCTTCATCCGATGAGGGATAAAGTTTCTCATTCCAAAGAGATGGTGTCTGTGATCATATCATCAGCGGCATCCATGTCGTTATCGAGGAAACATAACGACCAGTTAAAATCCCTAAAGAAGCTGTTAAGACCGCTCCAGTTGGCTTTCTCGTATTCCCATACGGTTCTTTTGGAGTTCAAAACGCAGACTCTGTCAGAACCATCATTGATCTCCTCCTATAAATCTCCTCTTGAAGTCCGCTATTCAGTGTAAGTATCTCACAACAGTTAAAAAGGTTTCGTTGTAGTCAATTGGCTGGATCCACCAAAAACTATTCGAGGCTTCCGACGAACCAGGTCCACCTTCCTATCGAATTTAGACTTAAAGACCCATCTCGAACTAATTGATTTATTTCCTTCGGGTACGGTAGTCAGAACCCACTCATCTTTATTCAGGAGAGACATAATTCCATCATTCATCGCCTATTTCCAATATATGGCAAAACGAGATGATAAAGCCCCTTTTACGGTTTTCGAATTTTCGAACAAAAAGTCCGTCGTAGAAGAATTGTAATTTGGTGGTGGTTTGGAAACCGTTTGGAAACCAGACGCTCAACATGGTCCAATGAATTTTCTTTCACATCAAACACATCGTCGGTACACTCATCGCGTTCAACTTCGTCCTTAGTTTTATCTATTGACGATTTACTATCATCCACTTCTTCCTCTAAATCGGCAACAGATGACGAACCCACGATTTCGGTTATTGACGAAGGAAATGGCCTAATATCAGTATCAGTTGACATACGCGGTTTAGTCTCAATAAAAACAACATCGTTTGTAATGATTTTTATTGAAATAGGTTCCAATAGTCTGTATTCCTTCGATTCAGTACTGTAAGCGACTAAAACCCACTCAGTAAATTTTGAACTCAACTTATTGCAATGTTATCTGCTTTGCTCCCAAAAACACGAAGATGTTTGACACTGGGTTTGACGCCAGTCCATAATTCCACTGCTGCCATTCCCTCTGCAGGGCACAAGTCTTTATAGATACTTCGCAGTAACTATTACTTCCGCCCAGATCATCCTGTCCTTAATTCAACAACATGCATCGTGCGCATTCCATTGGAGTTCTGTTGAGTCGCTTAGGTAAGATCCCATGGCTTTCTGGGAAATCTTTAAAATTTGTGTTTACATATTCTCAAGTGTTATCGGTACGAATAGTTTTTATTTTTTGCGAACACTGATCTGCAACACGAAACACATCTGACTTTTGTTTGGTAGGGAAAACAAAAGCCTTCCGGCCGTAGTCGTCAACAAATGTCAATACATATCGTCTAGCGGAAAAAGAATCTACTTTAAATGGCCCAATGCTATCGGCGTGCACAAGATCCAGCTTATTTTCAGCACGCGTTCCGATATCCGGAGACCGAGTTTGCTTAACTTTGATACACACAATATGATGCATTTGTCAGCTGTTTTTTTTTGTGAAACATCCATTGCAACTGATGCGTCTTTTACCACTAAGGTTTATTTTAAGTTAGATATTAAGTTTTTATAAAAAATACAAAATTATGTCCATATGCTAAGTGTTTTGTTAAATTCTTTTCTTAGCCTTAAGCACAGAAAATAAGTATATATAAGTATCAAATGTAAACAAAGTCGAAAGACATAGATGTAAGAGTTTAGAGTAGCTTAGAGTGCCTGTGTAAGATTGTTAAGTAATTTTAAGCTAGCATTTAAGCATTTTTTGTTAGTATGTAAGAATTAATGATTTAGAAAATAAAATGCATTTAAAACTAAAACTAAAACTAATGCGTCTTTTACCTTTTTTAGATTATCATGGCAGGTACGACCAAATTTTCGGTGCCGAAGTCCAAAATTTTTAACAGAAAAAAGTTTCTGGTTGCGATCTGTTAAAATTTCGCGACAGATTTAAATGTTTGCAGTTAGCCACACAAAAAGTAAATTAGCATATAACTCCGAAATAAATTGAATGTTTTTGGCAATTACATTTACATCTTTTTGTCCTGCCCTTAATTTTATGCTCACATCACCGACAGTGTTGACGGATAGTATTTACTCTTCGCGCCAAGTACTGTTTCACACTTTTCACATTGTGGAGTAATGTTCTGGTTTTTGTCATGTGCGTTGTTGCACCTAAATCTACATACGAGTATATCCAAACTGGGATCGCCGTTATGGTTGGCATTTACCATCACTGATGTAGAAACGGACGTATTCTTTGAACCCTATCTTGTTCCCGTGTATTTTTTTTTACAGAACTGGCTGGAATGCCCCTTTTTTACATGTATGACATTTATATTCCACGCGTTTTAGTTTTGATTTAGAATAAAGTGTATTTTCACTCGCGTTTTTGTCAAATTTTGCGTTTTGCAACAGCAAGGTTTTAACACTGTCTACAGAAAGTTTAGACTTCGAGCTTTCGACCGCCGTTACTACCAGAGAATGGAACTTATCAGGCAGTCCCGCTAGCATAAACGATGCTATTAACTCGTGATCAATGTTTACACAGGAGTTTGTACTTCGCATGACGTCATCACTATTTGATTTACAAATATGCATTGTTTAGTTTTAAATGTTTAGTTTTAAATGCATTTTATTATCTTAATCATTAACCCTTACATACTAACAAAAAATGCTTAAATGCTAGCTTAAAATTACTTAACAATCTTATATTAACTTATTGGCCCCACACAGGCACTCTAAGCTACTCTAAATTCTTATATCTATGTCTTTCGACTATATTTACATTTTACTTAGGAATAATTATTTTCTATACTTAAGGCTAAGAAAAAATTGTTCACAAAAACTTAGCATATGGACTTAATTTTTTATAAAACTTAATATCTAACTTAAAATAAACCTTAGTCTACCTAACCTACATACACAATACACACACATAGATATTATACACAATTATATACATATATTAGTATATACAAAGGTATATACTAATATATGTATATATTTCTTAAATGCTAACCTAAACCTACGAAAGCTGGCCATCGCTATTCACAGAGCAAATAGATTGGTCAGCTCTGCCTCATTAGTGAGGCTGGTCCGTAATTGACGGAAACGACGACGAAACATCTTCTCCATCATTCAACCACCAGAAATGCTGGTGCTGCCGAACGACATCCCTCTTATCGCGATTCCCCACCGCCCTACTGAACCTGAGACGATCCACACTGCCGTGTGCGACGTCTCTGCCGTAGTTGAGTCGCCTGTCCCCAGCTTTCCGAGCGACATGGAAGATTAACGGGACCGCTGATCTATCCTGGATCAACCCTATCTGATCTAGGTAGAGGAATGCTTCCGGTGGAACGAAGCCGTCAGAGCGCACACTCTCGTGGTAAAGGTAGTTGGGGTAGTAAGCCCCAGATATCAGGTTATTCGTCGAGGCCATTGCTCTTGCAATGTGCCTTCGAGTCAGCTTAATTACGAAGTTGTCCACTCGTATTAGGTTCGCCCTGTTGTAAAGCACCTCATTACGATAAAATTTTTTGTACTCCGACTCTGGTGTTCTGTACAAGCGAAGGCAAGCCCTAAGGCAAGCCCTCTCAAACACCCGAATCTTTTCCATTAAGCTTGCTCGTACATTGAACCACACGGGGCACCCGAATACCAGCATGGGCCTGATAAGGGCCATGTAGCAGATTACCTTTACCCTCGCATCGAGTTGGCTGCTATAAAACAGTCTCTTTGTAAGGGAAAAAGCGCCTTTGGCTCTGGCCAGAGCAGCATCTACATTTTTGTCAAAATACAGAAACTGATCTAGCCAGATCCCAAGGTATCTGACTACATTTCGACAGGCAAGAGGCTGTCCGTGTTGTCCAATGATCGAGAACTTACGCCAATTTTTTCTGGTATCCCTAGAGGCTCTAGACAACGGCGTCCTAAAGAGAATGGTTTCCGACTTCCGAAAGTTGATTTTCAACTTCCAGTCATCGCAAAATCGTCTTATCTTATCGAAGTCACGCTGCAAGAGAGTATTAATGACCTCGATTTTTGGACCTGTCCTGTACGCTATCAAATCGTCTGCGTACGCAATAGTATGGGGAAGTGAACCTATCAGATCGCTTGTATAAATGTTGAAGAGGATCGGCGAATTGACCGCGCCTTGCTGAAGACCATTTTTAATTTGAAATATTCCAACAGAAGTCACATCGCCATTTTTCACGATGAACTGTCTGTTGTTTAGCATATTATAAAGAATGTACAAGAGTGGTTTACTGATCCCCAGCCTAGTCAGCTTATAGAAAAGACCCTCTAACCATACGGTGTCGAAGGCCTTCTCCAAGTCAACAAGGCAGGCACCAGTACATTGGTTTTTGCCTTTATTCCATTGGATATCGGACACCAGTTTAGACGCGGCATGTGAGATATCATGTCCCGCCTTAAAACCGAGTTGATTATCCGGAACTATATGTTTGTCCTCAACCCACCTAGACAGAGCTCTATTGATTACTTTTTCAAACACCTTACTGATATTCGGAAGGAGACTTATCGACCGGAGATTCACCGAATTGGATATATCCTTTCCTTTTTTGGGGATAGGTTGAACCACCGCCGTTTTCCAATGCGCTGGATAATGTGCATTATTCATTGCATTATTAAACAGGGTAGTGTAAATGTCCACCGCTTCTAGAGGAAGATGTCGAAGCACGATGTTCGGAATACCATCGGTCCCCACTGATTTCTTAGCCCTGATTGTGTCGAAGATCTCATGGAGCTCTTCCTTCGAAATGAACGGGGGTAGGTCACCCTCTCTGGTAATGACATTATTTGCCATATTTTCGTCGCTGAACCGGGTGAAACCAGAGCCCTCGGATCGCCAGTTCTCTACTTCATTTCGAATGAAGAAGTCGTGCACCAAGACGCGATTGTCCAGGTCATAATTAGGTCCAATGGTATCAGTGGCCTTGTATATTTCCTGGAAAGTCGCCCCTATGGCTTCAACCTTCTCCTGTGGATCCTCGATCACAAAGAAGTCGTCATCATCAGCGGCCTCATTTGGATCAATACCTGCTATTGTCAGTAACCGTTCGTTGTCTGTTGTCCGCGCTATTTTAAGACACTGAAGGTCGTTTTGATTTTTTCTCCGAAATAGTTTGTTTATTTGAGGGAACATATTCGGGTTGCTGGTGTTTACAGCCCGAACCCTGTTGTTCCAATATGAACTTACAGAAATTCTGTAATTCTCTTTTATTAACGTTTGAATATTTTTAATCGACGCCTTCAGTGTTCTAATCTCCGGGTCTTGTCTGTCAGTAAACTGTCTGTACAAGTTTTTGAGTCTTGTCAGAAGTCTACTTTTCTGTCGGTGCAGTGCGTCAATAGTAGGATTGCGGGACAGGTCTTCGTTAGTAGTATGTCGATATCGTGGTATTGTAGCGTCCATAGTTTGTTTAATTGTCTCGTGCATTTGTTTTAGGTAATTGTCGATCTCCTCGTTTGACAGATTCCTATTGGCCGGTGGATGGATCGTGTTCGAAGCGAGTGCTCTTGTCAAGGTTGCGGAGAAGCGTGTCCATCGAGTGTTACCGTAGTTGTAAGAATATCTTTGGACAAACTCCTCCAATTCCGCAATTTCGTTGGGAACTGTAATTTCGGTGCTAAAACCGCAATGGTCACTGTCATACACGAATGTGCGCAGACAGTTTAGCGTTTGTAAATTCGTACCTGTCAGTCGTATACGTTCGTCGTACAGCAGTAGATCCAAATAAGACCCGCCTCTGGGAAACGACGGGTTATCCGTCGCCTTAAGACCGAGTCTGTACATGACATCATGCTGACCCCACCAATCGAGTAGTAGGTTCCCTCTAGTATTTGGCAAATTATTTCCCCAATCTCTGTGCTTAGCGTTGAAATCCCCGCCGATTATAAAATAATTCTCCCCAGATTCCAGCCTCAGAAGTCGAAAAAGCGTGTCAAGCTCTGTAATAAATAAAGTGGATTGTGAAGTCTCAGGTGCATAAACAGAGGCCAAGTACAGCCGCTTTCCACTGCGGAGCGGGATGTAAATGACGACTGCTTCCAACACCCGGAACCTACGCAACACTCCCTTGTACACTCTGTGAAATTTTATACCTTGTTTAATGAAGATCGCGACACCGCTTCCACGTTTGGATCCGGGCCGGTTTCTTCTTCTAACAATATAATTATTGTACTCCAGTTTGTGCTTATCGGTTAGCTTGGTTTCGCTAGCGAAAAGCACATCAGGAGTTTGGTCTTGTAGCAATTTAAACATCGCGGCCCTTCGTTCGATCCTAATCAGTGAATTAACATTCACCGCAAGGACCTTCAAAGATTGCTCCACCATGTGCGTACCCATTACGACATGTGTTGCGTTAGGCCCGGCAGCAGCGCGTAGATCTGGTCCACCCGCTTGGCCTGTTCTTGCACCTGCTTTTGCAGCTGAGCCATCTGCCCTTGGATTGCGAGCAAGATGGCCAGCATGTTAGGTGCAGCTTCCGTTGTTCTCGGCATTGGCGCCGGAGAAGCAACAGTCGCTTGCTGTACCGTAGCCCCCCTACCTGCCGCCATTTGGGCGTAGGAAATTTGGGGCGTGACGGCTTGTGTTTGAAGCCTCACAGGTGAACGTATGACCTCCACCTTCTGTTGCCGAGCCAGTTTTGCTTTTTTAATGTTAGCGAACTTAGGACAACCCCGATAGTTTGCGGTGTGTAATACGCACATAATACGCACGAGAGCTGCGTCCTATCGGATGCTCCGTCCCTACCCAGAGCACACTCCTCGGAACTGTGGTTCTTTGCGCACTTCACGCATCGAGGCTGCATTTGGCAGTTCGACGCGGCGTGCCCGAACCTCTGGCAGCGAACGCATTGTATAACGCCTTCGCTCCTTTTTAATTTTTCCCAGTGAACCACATGGTAGTCTAGGACATTGATACTCCTTAGACTATCCAGACGGCTTTCGGGACTGAGCTGCACCAGGAAGAACGGCAGACTCCGTTTCTCCCGCCTGGCTCTAGCTGTGGTAAATGGCTTTACCCCCACGAACTTGAGTCCTTCGCACTCCTTCTCTTTAAGCAGTGCCAGGATCTCCTCAGGATCAGAAGACGGTTCCAACCCCTTCAGCAGCATCGATTGCCGCTTTTCACACTTCGGTGTGAATGAGTAGTGCTCCGTCGTCGTTTCCTTTAGGAGCTCTTTCACTTTCGCGTAGCCCTCCACTGTATTACAGTGGATGGCATGGCGATCGTTCCCCAATCTCTTAATATTAAAATTATTACCAATGACCAACTTACACAGGTCCTTGGTAGCATTTACCTCCAATTTATAGGTGTTGATAGGCGGCACCTTCTCCTTCTTCTTCTGCTGCTGCTGCTGCTGCTGTTGTTGTTGTTGCTGTTGTTGTTGTTGTTGCTGTTGTTGCTGCTGCTGCTGCTGTTTTTGCAGTTGCCGTTTTTGTGGCTGCTGCTGTTTTAGCTGTTGCCGATGTTGTGACTGCTCTTGTTGTTGTTGCTGGTGTTTCTTTGGCTTTTGTTGTTGTGCTTGCTTTTGAGCAAGCTGCTGTTGTTGGGATTGCTCTTGCTCTTCCCTCTTCCTTCTTACCATTTGTTTTTCTTTTATGGCCAGCACTCTTTCTTGTAGCATTTTGATGCTGCTACATATGGCCTCCATTTCTTCCTCTTCATCGTCAGATTCGCTTGCTGCCAATGAAGCGAAGTTGTTGGTCGTTGGTAGGGTGGGCTGCTTTACTAAGTTGGAAGTTGGACAAAGCTTCCTCCTTCTCTTTGGTTTTGGCGTTTGGATCGAACCACTTGACGCCTCACTTGGTATATCAGCAGATCCCGCTATTGACATAGCGGACCGCTCTCCACAATCCATCACGTGATGGACAACACTTAGTACCACTTTAAATTTTTTGTTTTTGTTAAAAATGAAAAAAAAAAAAGATGTTATAGAGTACACGGGGATTCGAACCCACGACCGTCGACTGTCGGCCGAGCACACTGACACCCTGCTAATTGGAGCCTATAACAATTTCCTCAAATGTCTCGTTTTCACTGATTTCACTGTACACTCGCAAGCCGAAACACGTCGGTTCTCCACGGAGATATGTGAACGACTGACAAATATGCATTGCATCTTGAATTGATTCACAATCGGTTAATAAAAGGTTCAGTAGTTGTTTTTACAGTCTAGTTGGTAGTTACTGTTTTCATATCTCCGGCTTGTCCAAACGTCTATTGGCGGGATCAATCTATAGGTCCATCTGCCCTTCGTAGTGGTATTCTACCGAGGTTGCCAGCTGGTCATTGAAGTCAGACTTTCTTCTTCCTTGATCATTTTGATCACTGTCGATCTTGGTTACTAGAAGTTCTCCTATTATAGTCTCTGTTTAGTTCTAGGCCGGCAGCTATTAGCCAGTATTTGATGAGACTGATTGCATCGTTCGTAGCTGATTCTATTTTGCAAATATTCCTTGCAACAGTTACCAGTGGCAGTGTAAATTGCAGAACTTCGTTGTACAAGATATTGCAGAGTAGGAGCTCCAGTAATTATCCTTGTGGTACTCCCGTGGAGACTTCACAGCACTTTTTTCCTTCGTCGGTTTCATATTGCAGCCTTCTATTGGTGAAGTAGTTCACATGTAGTATGATGTATCGATTCTGGCTAGAGACCTTCTATAAATGACCAATTTTTGATGTCTAGTGACACAATATTCCCTTGTTACTCATAGCTATCTTTCTCCCTTTATTGCTTCTGCTGCTGTGTCTATCACCGGTTTTATTTCGCCGACGGTGGAGTGTGATTTTCTGAATCCAAACTGTTGATCTGATATAGCTCCCTTTTCTTCCACTACAATGAGAAATCTATCCTATATGACGTGTTCAATTATTTTCCCCAGTGTGTAGACACGTTGGGTGATGTGATGCTGGTTCTCCAGGAGGTTTCTTTCCCTTTGGTAAGAATACCAAATGCTGCAGCTTAAACTACTCTGGGAAAACCGCCTCTTCCAGACACTTTTGCATCGCTGTTAGAAACATGTAAACATGTCTTGACATCGGGTCCAGGCGCTTTGTTGCTGCCTATCTTCTTGCATGCGTTAAAAAGTTCGTCTGATTTCATTATTGGAACTGTCGCTGTGTTGACTTCCGTTCTCTGATTAGCATTTTTGGACTTGATAATTGTGGGGAACTACAGCGATTTAGCTTAGTCATTATCATTCTGTACACCATACCTCAAGGATTTATATGAGCTTCGTCGCACAGGCGCTTGAAGTATCTTGGTTTACTTTCTGTTATCGCCTTTTTTAGAAGGGACTTTTTGCCGGTCGGAATATGCCTAGTCGTTCTTGAAAATCGGCTATCCTTCCAGAACGCTGCACTCTCCTTCGACCTTGTAACCAGTTTGTGCTCAGTGCTTTTATTTCTTGGCTCCACCAGTAGTACGGTGTACCACTTTTATTGGGTAATCGTCTGGGCATTGCTGCGTCGCATGCTGTAGTTATACTGCGAATGTTGTTTCACTCTCAGCTGGTTTGCTTATATTCATCATTTCGTCGAACATGTATCTTTCCATTTTGGGCGCGGAATGGCCTTTAGCTTTTTAATATTAATTATTAATATAATATTTATTATTACCCACCATTCTGTGTTTCGCAGTAGGGAGTTACTCATAGGCTGCCCTAGAGTGATTGAGGTTAATCTGTATTATCTTCATGGTTGCTTGCTTGTAATATCCTTCCCGAAGACTGAGCACTGCAGTCTTTGGCTATTTGGCCTTCTTCCCCACATTTTCTACATTGTTTGGAGCTGTCCATCTCATTTCTGCATTTTGCATTAAAATATCTGGAGCATGTAGTTGGGGTTTTTCTTTCCCGGACGCGGCAGCTTGCGTCTATTTGACTTTAGCATTTTGTGTGCACTGTTTATCGGCAAGCTAATCGTCACAATTTGGGTGTGTTCATAGGCGTTTCTCTGGCTAATTATATCTGCATTGTCCATGTTATTAAGCTGGTATTGCTGTATGGCTGATTCGCAGATCTAATTCTTCATCGTGGCCTCCCTCATGTCCGTATATCCACATTATTGCCAAGGGTTTCACCAATTCACTGAGAATGCTGAGTTTGGGTCCGCCTTAACTTTCTGGAGTATTCTGCCTCTTCGCTGTCATCACAACTGTGTCGGATCAGGTTTTCGAGTCTGGGGTGTCATGGTTCGGCTTTGGTCTTCTTTTTGGGTCAGCTACCGTTTTTAACCATCAGGATATCTGTGATGAATTATTTTGTCGAACGTCTTCCCGTTATCATGCATCTCAGTCGCCGACAGATCGAACACCGCTTTGACCGTTGGATAGAACCCCTCTTACAATCCTCTAACATTTCTACAAGTGTTTTTATCTGTTATCCTAGTTTGTGGAAGACAAATGACTGTTGTTGCATCATTGACTGCTGCTCGCCTGCTTCACATGCTATTTTGGTCGCGTTTTCCTCAGTACTTCTCTGGGGTATTTGTATTTGTTCCCTGGGTGAGCTCTGCATCCTCGAACTCCTCTGATAGGTTTTTACTATACAGCCTTCCTTTACTTCGTTTGGTTTTGTTGATTAATTGTTATTCATGTTAGTTGGGTGGTCAAGGTCGTTATCGATGCCCGGATCTGGCAGTAAGGTCATGCGAGGGTTGACATAGGCCCTCCTGAGAGCTGTGCCAAAGCCGGATCGGTTCCAATCGTATATGTCACTTCTACGTCCTTATGTATCAATTTTTTGACCCACGATAATTCGCGAACGAATGGTGCTCTTGATTTTAATTTTTGTCAGGTGATGCGTCTTCATGCTGAATCACGCAAAATACAGAACAAAATAAAATTAATTTATTCTTAAAAATAGAGGAGTCTTTCAAAATTGTTGTAGTACTAATCGAAATCCATTATCATAGCACAAATTTACAGAAAATTTAAAAAAAACCGGGCCAGAATAATCTGAGTTACTCATGGAATAGCAAATATTTTAGAGCCCTCAATGCTGTACGAACTACGATTTAATCTCAGATCTTTTCGATTCAACTTTTATGGGTGATAGGTTTTGGTGAGATTACCCTTTAAATAAATAAGAGGGGGAATGAGAAACGAGCTCAAAACTAGCCGTTTTTAAAAGGAAAACAATATGGCTTTTTCCCATTTTTTTAAATATTAATCAATAACTAATGTATTTTACTTCAGTGGTTAAAACTGTTTACGAGCATTTTGCAAGCTTATCCAATCAGTTGGAGAATAAGTTCTCACTTTTGACGGCGGGATCGGAATAGGTGGTAGTTCCATGGTGCAATATCAGGAGTATATGATGCCTGGGGTACTATGTTGTCGTGATGAAAGACTACGCCCTTCCTGTTGGCCAAATATGGACGTCTGTTTGTTCAAAAAATCAAGCTGAGTACAATAACGATCAGCATTTACCCTTTTATTTTATTTAACCAGCTCATAGTATACCAGACCCTTGCAGTCCCACCAGGATTGCGGATGATATTATTGAGTTTCCCCTCTTTAAAAGTTGGCTCTCTTCCTAGTAGCATTTTTATGAACTATCTACTTTTCTTCTGATATAACTAAGCGGTCTAAGAACGGCTTTCTTTTCTGACGAGAAATGATTGAGTTACATGTGGAAATTTGGTCCATTGAATTTTTTTTTGATGTAAGTAGTGTGGCACTCCTACAGAAAGTTTTGACCTTTTGCATGTCGGAGCTGTTACTGCGGCTTATCCAAACACTTCACATAATCTTTCTCTGCAGCCTGTTTTTTGACTATTTTCGGATTAACTCCTAAAAAGGATATGCAATATCAAAAGGCATTGGAGAATACTACAAGATCTCTTTATCGGTAAGTTCTTGGCGTGACCAATCGGTTGCACCCATTTCGGCTAGTTTATTTACATTTTTACCTGTTCATATATTTATTTATTTATTTATTTATTTATTATTATTATCTTGTTTTCTCGTATTTTTCTAAAATATATAGCAGTAGAAAGATTAAAAAAAGTTATCGAATCTCTGTAAAAGGTGTGATAGAGTTACATATGAAATAAACTACCTGTCTATTGTTTAAAGATATCAAATAGCTTCTGCAAATTGGTAGCAAAACATTTTCGCTTTTTGTGCAGAATGTCGGAACTGTATTTGATTAACTGGCGTACGAAATGATGTAAATATTATTTGCTCAAATTAAGTTTTCGCTCCTCTAATCATATTACAAATTGTTTGCAATTAGTAGTAAAACCTATTTGCTTACAAACTATATATGTATGTACATTGTACATATACTCGCACATCTGAGCCGAATAAATCGCCTATTTGATAACCATACAGTAGGGAATTAAAATCAATAACACAAATACACAGCAAAGTGAGTTCTATATAAAAATGGAATGTATAATATATATGTTAAACTATTTGTGTTGCAACATCACTGACACAAAATTCAATACATTGCAGGTATCAGCTCAGCCAAGTTCAAATATAAATAGAACGTACGCGCTCCAGTACTTCTGTGCAGTGCACGACGTGAACAATAGTTGATAGTATAAAGCCCCTAAGCCGCTGTATATCTACGAAGGTTTTTAGATGCGTATTTGTGCTACTGGCACCTGAGATATGAATTCATATTTAGTTGGATTTTGCGTGAATTGTATTGAGCTTTGCCTACTAGCATGCATAGCAAACATACCATATGTAGGTACTATCATGGTCGTGGTTTTACAAATGAACAGATACATATGCTTATTTAAAGGAACAAAATTATTCATCTCTTTAAGTGTTAAATCAAAAAATCTAATTGTTTCATATTTTAAAGTATCTTAATATGATTTTTGTAAATCAGGATTTATGTACATATAGTACATTCACCACAGTAGGTACCCACTTTGAGCAGCACGCAAGCATTAACATGTGTTTGTGATGAAGATCGTTTGCCACATGAAATATGACACTACATTTCATACAGCCATATCTCGAATTCTTTTGAAACAAGATTAAACAAGTTTTTGGGGGAGACGCTTATAGCATTGATGGCATTCCATAATATACGCTTATAGTACTATAGATGCCAAATGTAAGATAAAACTAAAATTTCCAACATTCCGTCCCCTCAAGCAAAATGGAGATACTAAAACATAACAAGGATGCTGGTCTGTATGATCTACTAGACGAAATGATCAAATTGGTGTAGTGACCATGCCAAAAAAGCTTTATAACAGAAAATGTATTATAGATATTTTATGCGTTCAAGAGTCCAAGTGGCGAAGGGCCAGACACAAATCCCCTTTTTAAATTCAGAAAATAAATCGTACACGGTACTCTATCACAAAACTGAATAAAGTAGGAATAGAATTGTTTTTAACCTATTACATGAACTCTAACGTTATATTAAAAGTCTCCAAAAAGTGCTTATATAAAACCCCATAAGTAGACAAAGAACAAACAGTTAAAAGAATATTTTGGCGTGATTGAAAAGACTTTTTAAATATGAAGCACCTTAACGAAAGAAAAGTTATTCATCAGTAAGAACTTTAACGGGCAGGTCGGGGATCGAAATGCATATTCAAAACCTACAGTGGAGGAAAAGGAATAAATCTCTTCCGAAAACTGCATAAACTGTGCTTAGCCTTGATAGTTGTTTTGAAAGTCGAGCGTTAGAATGTACTGATGTTTTGGCAGAGTTAGTTGATTTCATGGTATAGATTCCACGGTCCATTCTGTCCAATAATTTGTGTGTTTTTTTCTGGCGGAACTTAGTTTTAGTTTTACCCTCGATCACTGCCAGAATCATTTGAGTCGTTTCCCTCATTTGCAAATGCTTCTCTAAGAATTAGCAGCGATCTTCCTATGTTCTCACCAACATATGGTAGGCAAGTTGCTGTATTTCTCATGCCTGTAGACTACCAGGGGAACAAGAGAAAAGTTTCTTATGTATTTGTATACATTCACTCATATCAGGTTCAAACGGATTGCTGGAAAATAATACGAAAATGCGGTACCATAGAATTTAACATGTATGAAGGCAACCTCCCCGAGCACAATAGTGATTCCGGGGCTATTATAAATATTCATGTCATATTCGTATTTCACCATGATGCTTTTAAATACAAGATTTCGTATCGCAGACTGGAGGCCGCACAACGACGGCAAAAGTTTCGGATTAGAAGGAAGAATCATTTTCACACACAGGTGGGGATTTAAGCGGACACGTCGAGGAATTGAAATATGGAGAAATATTGAGTAAAAAATTTAGGAACGTAACACTCTGCAGTAGAAGATATACATAAAGTACCTTTGAAACTAATGTGAATTACAAGGGCTAACTATATAAAATGCGTTGTTCATTAAGAACGAGAGGCAGCGCAGTGGCGGGCAATTTCGGAAACGATGATAGAAGATTATAAATTGATCTTGGGCGAACTACTTCCGAGTCAGGATCCACTTTTGCAAGACGGATTTTTCGTGAAGAAACCAGAGTATACTAACTAAAACCAATATCATTAGAACCACTGCACCGGCATAACCTAACAAGGAAATGTGCTCTCTTCTGACAGTCAACTTCCGAGAATGACTCCTAAATGCTATTATTCAAGTGAAAGAACTAAGCGCACTAAATATGTGAAAGAATTTCGAAGATAATTCTCGGTGGTACAAAAATCCGATTCCATACAAACTCCAAAAAGCTGGAAAACTCAAAAACGAAACGAAAGCAGCGGTAAAAATAAACATGTTACACGCAAAACACTAGCAAGCGGATTAATAATTTTAAGATTGAAAACGAAGTAATGAACCGGATCACCCGATAAGTATTACTTTCTAGGTATGTATAAAAATGTATTTAAATGGCTTACGATTTTGTTAAAAATAAACATGAGAGGCGGATGTCTAACCAGCGGAGGGACAGCTTTCTTATTCTATTGTATTAAGCCGCGCATCCATGTTCATACCAGGCAGATCGAGATATGATTCGAGTATGAATTAAAGATTAAGGAAAGCAATGGAGAAATATCGCAACGATTCGGAGAATATCTATACGCCTTCATTAATTGAAACAATGGGTATAATATGTAGAGTGCATAGACATTGTTCATGTTCACATTAAATCTTACATTTTTTATATATTTATTTCAAAATATCTTAACTTCCTTTTATACTTGGTAATTCACCACACTAATTGAATTACAACCTATCTCATCTATTGTGAATTAATATATCAAACTCTGCAAACGAGAAGTAGTGTTCGAAATCTCCTTCCAATAAATTCTCTCTCCAGGAGATCGAGCAGCTACTTTGTAAAATTGAAATCGAGGATGAAAGAATTCGAAGACCAACCGTCGAACCATCAAGTACAAATTATGTATACTCGTGTAAAAGATTAATAAAGAAGAAATTAAATACAATTCAAAGTCGTGTCTTTTATTTTAAAGTTGAGAAGAAGAGAAGTAAAGTTTGAAAGTTCCTAAATTCGTTGAGCGAACTTAGTTCCTGAAAACTCTCAGGAAACAGACATCTAATACGGATGGCTCTAAGATATAAAAAAAATTCTGAGACCGATTTATAAAGGTTAAGCAATGTATATATATGGATATGATGACGTCAAACAACAGTTTAATAAAATCCACAGTGAGAATTAGTGAGGAACTTGAAGTTAACTTTGAGGAACTCCAAGGCAGTGTGCAAAGGCCGTTGCTTATTAATGTCGGACGTACCAATGTATGAAAAAGTTCAGTTTAGTTCAGTTAGAGGTCTAAGAACATTGACAGCGCAGAATAATTCGGTTTAATTAAATTTTAATTTTGGTGGGGGCTAACGGCCCAATTTATTAATACAAGCTTAAGCTTGGGTTCAGGAATAAGGGAATGGTGGGCGAGATCAAGTTTGAGACGAGAAGTTCTCTGGTTAAAATCAAAAAGGGTAAGGTTTGAGTTGACTTTACGGAGCATGTGGGAGATTAGACGTGCGATGGTTTGCAATATAAAAGAGATGAGAGCAGCGTAAATTGCGATGGTTGGAGTTGAGGCGCAATCAATAGAACAAGAGAGCAGTCGATGAATGAAGAGAAACATAAAACGAACCCTATAATAACAGCTTTCTAGATAAGAAGATATCTATTTCAATAATAAGGGTCAAAACCGAGGAAAGGATTTTATGGCAGGCCTTAGCAAAATTTGTATCAGTAACATCTCTTTCAGGCTGAAAGCGCAAAGAATACGAATTCAACTAAGTTTGTAGTAGTTGATCTACCTTTCAGAAATCCATGCTGACTGGGTGATAAAAAACTTGCGAACAAGGGAAAGCGTAGCAATGGGATGGTAGTTAGGTGTTAGGTGCGCAACTAAATTTTTTTTGATGAAAATACTACTTTATTGTGAAAAAATGGTTGCAGACGAACCATTCAAAGTATTACACAACGTTAGTTACAATTTTTCCCATCTTTCTGGCAGAGCTCGAATACCGTTGCGGTAAAAGTGTTCATCTTTTGAGGCTATCCACGAATCTAGCCATTGATGTCTTCATATGAGCGGAACTACTGATCAGCCAGATCATGTGCCATCGAACGGAACAAGTAATAAGCGGACAGCGCAATATCTGCGGAATATTGCGGGTGGGGTAGGACTTCCCATTTAAACGTTTCCAGGTAGGTTTTAATGGGTTTGGCAATGTGATGTCGAGCGTTGTCATGCTGCAGAATCACTTTTCGTGCCTTTGCTCGTATTGTGGCA
Source organism: Volucella zonaria (assembly GCA_963966105.1). Classification (NCBI taxonomy): domain Eukaryota; kingdom Metazoa; phylum Arthropoda; class Insecta; order Diptera; family Syrphidae; genus Volucella; species Volucella zonaria. Next base: position 39,560,712 of record OZ014532.1, on the reverse strand, counting down.
GTTTTTCTCATGAAATCGTTTGGAAATGGCTTGACGAGTAACTCCTAAATCGAGATCACCGCCTTTGATGCGACGAAACCAATCACGGCACGTCGTTTCACTTAGAGCAGCATCTCCGTAAACCCTTCGGAGCTCTCGATGCGCTTCTGCCGCCTTTTTCTTCGAATGAAAGAAGAGAATCAACACTTCCCGCACATCAGGCATTTTCACACAACGAAAAGTACAATAGATGACGCCAAAACATAATCACTAATGTGTCAAAACGGTTTGTTTACCATATGTCTAATCTTGGTTCATTATGTTTTGGAGCCAACTAAACCAGACCTTAGTTGCGCGCCTAATACTTCATTTTCTGATCCATTTGTGGACCGGGGCTATGAAAGGGGTTTTCCAAGCTTGGGGAAATTCCCTTTGTATTAGAGATAGATGAAATAGGGAGGAAAGTGGGTGCGAAATATTGGAGGCAGACTTTTGAGGAATATTGCAGTGAGCCCGTCTGGGCCGGGTAAAAATTCATCATTGAGATTTTGTGACTTTTCTTTGATAAGGGGGGGGATCAAAAGATTGAGAGAGAGAGTGGCCAATGGAGAAATTGGGAAGATACTTGAAATATATGGGGTCAGGTACGAAGAAGTTGTCTGCAAAGGTTTGTTTAAAAAACGAGAGAGAGGGCGGATATCAGTCTGTCGAGAATGCGCTGATAGAGGCAGTTATAGAGCTGGGTGAGTTAGAGATAGGTTCCAAGATAGTTAGAGTAGTCAGAATAAGAATTGGTACGAAGAAAAACTACCCGTAATTTGTTTATTTTGTTTTGTAAAGAGTGAAGTCTTCCCCTGGTAGGGGAAATAGATGATGTTTTATGCTGAGAAAAGGGGACGTAAAGAGAAATATTATAGAACTAAATATTTCACTTTAAAAAAATGGAGACACCATCAGTCAAAGATAGGCTGGTAAAAGTCGAAGGAAGATTTGCTTAGATAGACATTAATTTTGCAAAAATTAGCTTTACGGAAGTTGTGAGAAGAGATAGTAGGTAAAGAAGTGGATTGGGGTGGAGAGTTATGGAGAAATGAGAGAAGAAGAGGGAGGTGAAAGTTTCGATAGTTGATAGGGTTGCGGGACAGAACGCTACTGTTGAGTTAATGGGATCTCTAGTTAAAATATGGTCTAGTTGCCTACCGATGGAGTTAGGGACGCCGCTTACTTGGCATAGGCTCAAGCCTATGTTATACGATCAATGAATAAATATTCATTGGATTAACTAGCGGTTGACGCCGTAAAAACGAAGGGGTTATCCGATGGAATCCACTTCAGCAGAGGCAGTAGCAATAGTTCTTAAAGATCTTAGTATACACAAATCCGCTGGTCCAGATGGTATATCTGCCCTTCTTCCGAAGAGGTGTTCTTCCTCGCTGACAAAACCACTTCATCAATCTTTCTCTTTAGGACTCTTTCCAACCAGATGGAAAGCAGCATTGTATAGCCCGTCGCTAAAAAAAGGCGAATCTTCTTCTCTCTTCTCCTACAGACCAAGACGGAAAGTATTCTTTCCATAATCAGGGAAACGCTAACAAACCGTCAGCTAATGAAATATCTCGAAACGCGAAAACTTCATAATGACCCCCAGCTTGGTTTTCGTAGCAACAGGTCCACTGGTGATTTGATTGCATGTCTCACCGAAAAGTGGAACCAAAGCGTGCATCAATCTTGCGAAAGCAAGATGATTGCAGTTGATATTTCTAAGGCATTTGAAAGAGTTTGACATCACGCTCTTTTGCCGAAAATGCATGCTTTTGGGATCGATGACTCCCTTCTTCAATGGATTAGAAATTACCTTTCGGAACCTTTCATATTCGGGAGCCACTAACAGAGTAGAGTTTAATGTTTCCAAAACACAATGCTGTCTGCTGTCGTTACAGCGAAATTTCAACATCCAGCCATTATCCATGAATGACACTTAGATCGTCGAAACCGATAAACTTTCCATTTTCGGTATGTGTGTCAATGAAAACTTACGTTGGAATGACGATATATTCGGTGTCATCAAAAACGCTGCGAAATGTCTAGGTTTCCTCAAGAGATGCAAGAAATACTTTACCCCCTCTGATCTGGCCACAATATATGAGACATTTATCCGCCCCAGATTGGAGTACAGTGCCCACATCTGGTTGGGTGCTCAATCTCTGCATCTGCTAGATAGGATTCAAAACTCATAGGCGATACACACACACTCGAACATCGACGTAATGTCTCGTATCTCACTCTGTTTTAACGCTATTTTCACCATCAGTGCTCCATAGAAATCGCTAGTAGCATTCTGCCCCCTCAAACCTTTAACCGTAACACTCGTCTCGCTATGAATACTCATTAGTATACCCTCAAGCCCACTTTCGGGCGTACTCTAAAATATCGTGATTCGTCCCTGAGCCGTACAACTCGCTTATGGAATGCCCTGCCTAGCTCTTTATTTCCTAGTCATTATAACCTTCAAACATTTAAAACCAACGTTCTTCGATACCACTCTTTCTATCCTCCCTGGTTTTTCTTCGTCCGCGTTGTGTGTACGCATTTTAAGTCCCTTGACCGCGCGCAATTTGTAAAAAAAAAAGATTAAGGTCACCAAGAATAAAGATATCGTCGATGGAATCACTTAGGTCAATAAGTTGGTCAATCGCTTTATTAGTAAGGATGTAGGATTTGATAGGTTGAGTTGGGAGAATGTAGCAACACATAACGTACATTGACCTATTGGGAAGTGATATTTGAGTTGAAACTTATTTCGTTTCAAAGAAGAGATAGCGATGAGAGAAGAGTTGAGGCTATTGTGAATGGCAAGTAGGACGGCTCGGCATGGATAATCAACTATTAGGAGCGCCGGATCGTAATCGGCGTAATCGTTATCTCGGAAAGTATTATAAGAAGATGGGAATAGTTCCGGGCTCTTTATGTTGGGGATAAGATTGGTTTTTGTAAGAGCATAGACGTCGTAAGAGAAGCCAAGGGACTTAGACCAGCCAGCATGCGTTTTAGAGTAAAATGTAAAAGGGAGTTTGTGGCGGGGTGGAGTCGGGGATGCAGACAAAGAAACCAAGTTAGGAACGAAAAAATTTATCCTTCAGCTCGAGTGTACATAGCTGCGGAAAGCAATCAGGTCATCCGCAACCTTTTGGGGAGGTGCGTTGAAAATTTCGTGGTGCATACCTGTTGTAAAAATTCCTAAAACTAGTTATATCAGTAGGAAGGGCTTCCATTTAGATGGAGACCATAACACTTGTCTTGCTTTTTCCCTCAAAGCAAGCAGAGTCAGATATATCGTGATATGCGAGAAAATGACGATATTTTCGTATATCTTTTTATCTCTTATCCTAGAGAGCGCATAACGGCATTCCATGGTATCTATATTCTTTAGAGTCTATTTAAAGTTCCGCGGTGAAAGTAGTAGTAGCATTTTTATTTTCGTTGTAAAAACCTTATACATTTAAGTCGCACAATTTACAATATAGAGATTCAATATACAAAAATATCTTTCTGCTATTGCAAAATACGAGTATTACATTCTTCTTAAGAGATTACAGTTCGAAAATATTTAGAAAAACAAAGGAAAAAAAGAATAAAACCTTTATATTTTTATTGTAACAAATAAATAAATAATTAATTTTAACAATAAATAAATAAATAGTTTAATAAATGAATGAGTAAATAAATTAATTAATTATTTTAATTAATTAATCAATAAATAAAGAAAAGAAAAAAAAAACAAACCAAAAACGCGAAAGAAACAAAGAACTAAACACTAGTATGTTATACTGATTGAGTCTCTTATTAGGGGATTATCATGTAAAGCAACATTCCTAGCAAAAGAATGTAAGCTCTTTCGAAAATCATCTCAACGTTTGATAACTTATGCAGGACTCTAGTGGAGTAGGAACGAGGTAGATTAAGCATCATCTTAAGAATTTTGTTTTGTACACGTTGAAGACTTTTTTTTTGACATATTGTAAAATCTCCCCAAACCTGACATCCATAAAGCAGAATTGCCTGAAATATTACTTTGTATATTGTCCTTTTCGTTTCAAAATTTAAATTCGATCTTCTGTTAATAAGAGGATACAACCTTTTTGTTCCAATTTGAATTTTTCTACTGGTTTGTGCAAAGTGTTTCTTGAATGTTAACCCTTTATCCAAATAGATTTCCAAATATTTGACATGTGATTCCCATTGTATTGGACTTGACCTCTCACTTGAAGAGTGTTACACGGAACATAACAAGGTTTTCTTTTTCGAGTAAAAAAGATTGCTTGAAACTTACCTGTGTTTCGTGTAATATTGTAACAATATTTCTATCGCATTTTGTAAATTTGTCTCGATATTGAGACCAAGTCTATGCGAAGAAAATATTGCCAAATCATCAGCAGAGATTGCGTATTTACATAACGGAAGCTCAGGGAAATCGGATGTAAAGATATTATAAAGAACGGGACCAATACTGAACCTTGTGGTACGCCTGAGAAAATTTGTTTGAGTTCATAACATGGACAATAAAACTTCTATTACGTAAAAAAATTGACGAGATATACAGGGAAACCAAACGAAAGCATTTTGTGTATTAGTTTATTTTTGAGGACCCTTTACAGAACGTTGCTTATACTGCTAAGCAAGCTTATGGGCCGGTAGCTAAGCGGATCTTCCAATGGCTTACACGGTTTGGAATCAGGAAACACTTTAACCATTTTCCAACAATCCGGAGAGTATTGTAATTTTAGACACAAGTTTGTAAGAAAAGTTCAAAATTTTATTGCTGAAATCGGCATTTTTTTTAAATAAATATTTTTTATACCGTCAATGCCATCGCTTTTCTTAATTTTTAAGCTTTTTAGAACATCTTTAACATTTTCCATAGAAACATACTCTACATCAGACAAACACACATTTTGTTGTGACAGGCTGACGGACGAAGTATTCACCAAGGCACTTGATATTGCATTACCGATATTTTGAGACACATTGTGGTTTTTAATGAAATTAGAAGCAAGGGTATTGGCTTTTTCTTTGACCATGTGGTAAACTTGACCGTGATGGTCAAGACTGGGAATAGGGTTGTTTTTATTTTTAACTGCCAAAAATATTTGGCATTTTTTTCTAGAGAGCTCAGAGTTTTTCCCCATTTTCTATTTCCGTAGCATTGGATTTCATCAGAGATCATTTTATTAAAATACTTCATTATTGCATAGTGAAGCATAGCAATTTCTCTGCCAGCCTATGAGAATTTCTGATTCGAATATATGAAAGAATATAGGGTTTAATTTTTAAGTATGCGATATTGTTTTTATTATTAACCCTAGGTATACTTAGATTTGCAGAATGCAAAACGCTTTCTGTGAACACCTTAATATACATATGTGTCTATATTTCACTTATACAAAGTATTTTCTAAATCAACAGGTGTATTATTAAATTTATTATTTAATTCTCTTTTGAGCATTTTCTAGTTGGCTTTTTTTGTAATTAAGAGAATAACATTTATTTTCAAAGCAAGGCTGCGTTAATTTACAAGCAGCTGGAATATGATCAGAGCTTAATTCTTGAAAGCCGGTTGGATCAGAGAGTAAATACGCTACATTTGTTATAAACAAATCAAGAACAGATGGGACACCATGCGAACTACATGAAACATAAGATGGACTTGATGGAAACAAAACGGAAAACGGAAAATAGTTCGAGAGAGAATATTTCCCCACGAATTTGCCCTATTGCAGCCCCAGCTTCTATGCTTACAATTGAGATCACCACCAATAACATATTTTTCTTTTCTGGAAAAAAGCAATCTCAAATCATACTAGTTAAATCGTTGAGAAATATTTTAATTCCAACGTTTTCGACTAACTTTGTTCTTATAGCAGGCAAAACTTCATGCCGAATTGATTTCCTAATCAAAATTGCTACACCTCCACCTCTTCTCCCAGTTTTGTCAACAGGATAGCATTTATAATTTGAGTTAGACAGGTTCTTATTACCTTGCAACCAAGTTTCGGTCACTAAGGCAATGTCAATATTTTTGCTATTCAGAAAATTTAAGAATTCCAAGTTACAATATTAATTGGACTGATTAACATACTATTTAACATTACTATACAAAAACTTAGTTGCTAATTATGCGACCGTGTAAAATTGTTCATATTTTTTCTTACATTTACCTAAACCATTAATTATTTCCATGACAAGTGCATTAAGTTCATCCATTGCGAACAAATGATTGCTGTTCATTGGGTCTTGTCCAGTGAACTCAGAACGATTGGAGCCGGTGTTGTTCCATATATTAGCTGTGGGTACATTGTTGGTCTTCGAATATGTTGCTTGTGAACGCTGGGGTAAACTTGGAAAATCGGTTGTTGTTGGAAGCGAAGGGTAATCTTTGTTCAAATGTTGCATTCGGGAACGATGAGTTAATACATTATTAGTTCGTGAAAGTTTTTCCCTTATTTCTAAATATTTATTTCTGCTCACACAAGTAATGTCAGTGGATCTGTGATTCCCATTACAATTAGCACATTTTATCATCAAATTTCCGTTACAATCATAATTTGAATGCGGTCCAGCGCAGTTAAAGCAGTACGGCCTTATGTGGCAATTTTTTTCCCTGTGGCCAAACATTTGACAGTTGTGGCATTGGGTTAACTTATTCTTTTGTTTGCGTTGGAAGTTCCACTTGATTTGTGTGTACATTATGGAGCGAACAATTTTCTTTAACTCTTTTAACTTTACAGAACCACTTTCGAATGATATTAAATAGAATATGGCTGTGTAATGTTCATAGTTTTTTTTATTGTTTTTTTTACTTGCAAGCATTTTAAACCACGATTAAGGAGTTCATCTTTGAGTTGATTTTCGTAAACCGAACCTAGTAGATACAGAACGACTTTAAATGCTTTTCTCCTCTCAGATCGTGGGAGAAGAACTGACAATTTTCGTGTTTTAAAAAAGCTAACAGTTTTGTGTATGTTTCGATTGACTCCCACATTATTTTGCTGCCTAGGGACATCTTTTTTATTGAATAGTCTTTTAAATTTAATTTGGAGAACAGGTTATGGACATATTCACAGGGTTTTTGTAACATTTTGACTGGGGGAATGGACACCTTTTGCTTTGACTTGGGCGAAATAATTTCGTCCATTTCTTCGTTGTCACTATCACCACAAATCTGAGTCTGCAAGGGACTAATTCTGGAATCACTATTTTTTGCGCTCATTTTAGTAGAGATAAATTTAGCCTTTTTTTCTGAGGACAAATAGTAGCCCTCAGATATATAGGGTCCGCCAAAAAAAACTACTGAATATTTTCTCAAATTTCTTTTTTTATTTGAAAGTACAATCCTTCCGGTTAATAATGGAAAATAATTTCATTCAAATGGCTGCCTCGGCTGGTCATGCAGTAGCCTACACGATCGGTCCAATTTTTAAGCACATTATCGATTGTGTGCAACTGTATTTCACCAATGGCTTCACGAATATTGTCCTTTAAAGCGTCAATTGTCTCTGGCTTGTCGGCGTAACACTTATCTTTTACGGCACCCCACAAATAATAGTCCAACGGTGTCAAATCGCAGCTCCGGGGTGGCCAAACGACATCAGCTCTGCGGCTGATAATGCGATCTTAAAAAACAGGGCGCAAAACATCGAGTGTAGCTTCGGCTGTGTGGCACGTAGCGCCGTCCTGTTGAAACCAAATGTTGCCAATATCCTCCTCTTCAATTTTTGTGAAAAAAAATTCGTTCACCATGGCCCGATAACGATCGCCATTGACTGTAACGGCCATTCCTTGCTCATTTTCGAAGAAAAATGACCCAATTATGCCTCTGGACCAAAATCCGCACCAAACAGTGACTCGTTTTGGGTGTATCGGCTTTTCAATGTATGCGTGCGGGTTTTCTGTGCCCCAAATGCGACAATTTTGCTTGTTTACATACCCGCCAAGATCAAAATGAGCTTCATCTGAAAAGATGATTTTTTGGCAAAATCGGCATCTTCTCTAAGTCGATCGCAGGCCCACTTAGCGAAGCGTTGTTCAAGCGTATACACAACCATATTCGTTCAGCGGGAGGATAAAACTAATTATCTGTCGAATCAGACATGAGCTAAGTGTTACCATTCACGAAATAAGCACTAGTTGAAAAAAAAAAACGTTAGATGGCGGACCCTATATTAGGCGATCGCGCGCGTTTCGAAATTTAAGCAAGATCTTTATTAAGGAAGACGGTGAGTTAGAAGCGGGATTTAAGATATGCAAGCTAATAAAGTTCGGATATATCGCTCCAGTTGTAAGAACGAAATTGGGAAAGCAGCTGTTAGTATTCCGAGGAAGGGGTATAGGCAACCGCCCACAGTATCAGAGGCAGGGTTAGTTAAAAGAAACTCAAGTTAAAAGAAACTCGTTGATGATGGGGATTGGATGGAAGAGAGGCAATTAGTGCTTTTGTGGGGAGACGTGAAGGGGGTTGCTTAGGGATATACAGGGTGTCCCAAAAATCAACGTCAAGCCGGAAACGGATAATAGGTCCAGCGGTGTCGGTTATCACAAAATTATAAAAAAAAATCTAAGTCATATACTTTTAAAATTATTGGCATTCAAAAAAAAAATCGAGAAATCTGACACCGTGTAACGATCTTTCAAGTACTGTGACCGCAAATCTTTGCTTTTCTTCATTTTTTTTTCTGCCACGTAACCCTGAGTAATTCTCCTGTAAATTACGGTCCAAAATTGAAACAAAACTATATCAGTTTTAACTAAAATATTGCTTTTTTATCCATCCATGTATCTGAAAATCATTAATCATCCAACTTGAACTGACTGTACTGACAAAAAAATGTACTTTGCCATTTTGGCAAGTAATTTTAAAATATGGCGTACATAGTCTGGATTCCAAAATGGTATGACACTTGCTAGACTAACGCTTAATTAAGGACAAAAAAAATATTTTGTTAAGGAAACCCGATTCATACTTAGTTAATTCTTTTTAATAAGTTAAAATGAGTACCAAGTGTATGAGACGGATAAACACGCATTTCGACTAGTGTGAACGAAACAGATAGAGATGCCACCCTTGTCATTTCATTTCATTTTTTTCCATCACAGAGCACACAGAACACTACGTTTTCTTGGTGTATACCCTCAGGGTCGCTTTACATAACTGTTATTTGTTGCGCGACTAAACGCCATCAACCGATCTTGAACAATAAATGTTCAAACTGTTCGCCTTCAGCGGCAATGCGAGCTCTACATTTTCTTACAAATGATCTGATAATAAGACGGGCATATGTTCTGGAGTTGATGTCTTCAACAGGCTTCTGCAATTTTTTGTCGCAGCTCGCTTAAATTTTCTATCGGCTTAGAATAAACTTTTTCTTTTACTGCTCCGCAGTTAAAAAAATCAGGTGGATTTAAATCAGGTGAACGGGCTGGCCACGAAATTGTACAAGACCTCCCTATCCATCTGTTGGAGTATTCCCAATCGACGAACTCTCGTACTGTGCGAGCATAATGCGCTAGGCAGCCATCTTGTTGATACCACATATATGCATAAATATTTAGTGGCACGTCTTCCAATAAATTTGGTAAGTGGTTCTCCAAAAAATGTAAATTAACCCCAAATTCTGCGGCAGCTCGAATAATAATTCCCGTCCACATGTTTACTTTAAAACGGTACTGTGATTTATCTTCCCGCATCAAATGTGGATTTTCCAGGTGCCGCTCGTGCAAATTGTGGAGGTTCACGTAACCGTCCTTTTTAAAAGTTGATACGCCCGACCATCGAACTTTTTCAAAGAATCTCGGAACCTCCTTGAACCTCTGAACCTCTGCAACATCCATCAAATGTGGATTTTCCAGGTGCCGCTTGTGCAAATTGTGGAGGTTCACGTAACCGTCCTTTTTAAAAGTTGATACGCCCGACCATCGAATTTTTTCAAAGAATCCCGGATCCTCTCTGAACCTCTGCAGCATCGTTAGACAAAACTGCACTCTTTCTGGATAATCTCGGGGTAGCATACTTTGGACTCGTTATACATGGAACGGATGGAGCTGGTTATTCCTTAGAATTCAGTATGCTGTACTTTTGGGCACTCTATGCTTTCTACAATTGCAGGCACTGAGGTACTAGGGTCTTGTGCGACTGCTTGTAAGACTTTGTCCTCGTAGTGCATGACGGGTCTTCCCTCACTAACTATTCGATTTGGAAAGCGACCCTCTGAGAATGACCGGTGAACATATACAAACACATGCTCCGGATGACACTGAGCATTTGGGTATCTCTCGTGATAAAGTTTGGCTGCAGGACAAGCATTACACCTGCATTCCCCATAAATAAGATGTTAGCATATCCCTGAGCAGTGTATCGAGATGGCGTGATGGCATTCACACTACACAATCACGGGGTCAACGATCAACACTAGTCCAGAAGAAATTCAGGTTCGACAGAAACGGTCTGATAGCAAATCAAAGTCGCAATGCAATGAAGTCCAATAAAGAAAGCCAATGTTGTAAGCACGAAATCAACACGAATACAGAATAATGCGCTGTAACCGAAGGAGCGTAACGTACTGCAGTATTGCACGACGTGCCTATTCGTCACTGCTTGAGAAGGGCGGCATCTCTATCTCTTTCACTCACACTAATCGAAATGGCGTGTTTATCCGTCACAATCACGGCGTCACTGTGTGTCTCGCTCACACTTAATACTCATTTTAACTTATTAAAAAGAACTAACTATGAATCGGGTTTCCTTAGCGAAATATTTTGTTTGTCCTCAATTAAGAATTAGTCTAGCAAGTGTCATACCATTTTGGAATCCAAACTAAATACCCCATCTTCTAAAGTTACTTGCCAAAATCGCACAGAACTTTTTTTGTCAGTTCAGTCAGTTCAAGTTAGGTGATTAATGATTTTCAGATACATGGATGGACAAAAAAGCAATATTTTTGTTAAAACCAATATGGTTATGTTTCAATTTTGGACCGTAATTTACAGAAGTGTTACTCAGGTTTACGTGGCAAAAAAAAAAAATCGTAGTAAAGCAAAGACTTGCGGTCACAGTACTTGAAAGATCGTCACAGGCTGTCAGATTTCTCGATTTTTTTTGAATGCCAATAATTTTAAAAGTACATGACTTAGATTTTTTTTATATCACCCGTTTCCGGCTTGACGTTGATTTTTGGGAAACTCTGGATACAGTTGGGGTCAGGTTTAGGATGTGAAGTGGGAATGGATCTGGGTGGATTATAATTAGGTGTATTTGATGAGGCGTTGCTTGGTTTTTTTCTATATTTCTAACGATGCGTTGATCTGTCAATTTTCCTAAGGTTAAGGTTGGTGTTAGATGGGTTAACAAAGAACCACTCATATCTAGCCTGTAAGTTAAGCTTGAAATTACGTTTATTTTTGTGGTGAGATTTTGGGAATATTGTGCGTTGGTTGACGGTGATCCCATGCCTCTTTTTGAAAAATTCAGAGATCAAACCAACATCTGCGTAATTTGGGGCACCTTTGACGAGTAGGGTGGTGAACATCTGATTCATTGTGCGGAGTCGGTCTAGCCTGCTTTGCTATTCTGAAGGTGTGCACGTCGTGCTGTGACAAGTTTCCTTGGAGCAGCGACAGGAGGAGTTGACGTTGGAGCAGTTATATCACCATAAGGTTTTTGGATCGAAGGGCTGGTGCGAGGATTTGGAAATTCGGTTGTCGGCACTGGACATGGCAATAGGTCAGCCAATGTTGAAGTATTTTATTCATTGTGCGTGGGGGGGGGGGGGATGGGTTGGAAGACTATCGATTTTGTGACATACTGATTCAATGAGATTTTCCAAATCATTCAATACTGTTCTATTCGTAGTGCGATCATTATTAACCTTATTTTATCGAATATAATGTCAAGCACGGACTCTTGTGAATGACTGGAGATGATTATCTATGTCTTCCGGGAGAGAGTTGATGGAAATACCCGCTTTCTTGTTAGATTCCATCATTGCGGAACCGATAAATATAATTTCACTTAATACTTTATCGAGGTGGCGCTTGGATGTTTCTTCATTTCTGGATCTTGCAGTTTATTATCCGGTTTGTTTTTCGATACTCTGATCAAAGTCTTCCACACATCTTACACTATGTCCGAAGATAGATTCATTGGACTCACTGAGGCACTTGATTGCATAGAGCACATGTGAGAGAGAGATATTGATACACTCGTCACAGAAGAACAACAGATTTCCGAAAACTCTATAACAAAGACCGTGTTTCTTTTATTTAGGCCAACACAAGTAGCATGGAATATTTTACCGCAGATCCCTTTACAGGCAATAAAGTTGTAGCAGTTGGTTAAGTCGCAAGAAGACATAAAGAAGAACAGGAAAATAAAAAGTAATACAAAAAGTTATTGCAGGTAAAATAAATAAAAAATGTTCTAAACAAACTGTCGCGAAATTAAAAGCCTAGTAGGTCAACAATAAAAAACGCGCGTCAGCGATGCCAATTTTTTGGGTGAGAAATTAGGTTTCTGGATTGATTGAACTGGAAGAAGCGAAATAAGAATACACAATTAAGAGGGTGACTGAATATATTGGCAATTTCAACTGAACTTCATAGAAGCAAGTTAAGTACAATGCGATTAACTGTAGAGAAACATCGCGATGCTGGGTAGAAAATATTCCAAATGTTTTCGGGAGATTGCATGGCACTGAAGGCATGTAAACACTAATATGTATAATGGGAAAGGTGCTCAATCATGTCAAAGATGCAAAAAAAGAAAAACATACAAGTACTATAAACGTTACAATTTTACTCGTTGTTGTTCTATCACATGTCCTAAAATACTAACTTGTGAGTATGAGTTAGTCCCCAAGCTGATGATATTTGCATCAACACCTCGCAAGAAAAGTCGTGAAATATTAAAAAAAAAATTTTGAAGCTGTTGAAAGTGACTGCTAAAATAACTACTTTATTTTGTTTTATATATCTCTTATCCATCCTGTATGATTATATTGCCTTTTTCTTATCCCTCTATTGTTCTCTTATATTTATATTGTACCTCCATGAATTTCTATGTAAATCATTATCGGTTTTTTAATGATCTGATTGTACATTTATCCTAAAAGCAATACAGTTCCTCCTAATGTGTTTTCTCTTAGTGCAATCGTAAAAACATATTTTTTAATGACTTTAGGAAAAACTATACATGTTTCCTACCTGCTTGGCTACAGGTCAATTCAGACAAATTGATATGTTCGAGTTTTCCAGAATTAAACTTATGTTAATAGGACTTAATAAATATCATATTGTCAAGTGACAACTTTAAGCACCTTAAATAGCCTCTATATCCCAGCGATATTTTAATATGACATCATATTTGTTTTTTTGTTAAATAAATTAAATTAATTTTAATTGCTGACCAACAGCTGGGTACTTAAAATAATACGGCCACACCAATTACTGGCTCATTGGCCTTGTATTGAATTCCGCGCACAAAAAAGAAATTATCGATCCTCGTAAAAAGTTTTTTTTTTCGCTGTTTCACCGTACAACTACATTGTTTATGCCTGACATTTTGATTAATATAATTACTGGACGAAACAGACAACTACATACATGGCGGGGATTTTCGTGACTCCGTCGGGACATCTTGTTAAGAAAAATCAATAGTAATTCGATTTCATTATGCACATTCCTGGTGTGAGCCTAAGGACAATTGGAAAATATAAACAATCGCTGTATTTTGAGGACTAAAAACTACTCTTAACACAATATGTCCACCGATCTGGTATGTACGAGTAATTTAAACACATTGGAAAACTAGGGCATGACATGGTGGCAGAGGTAACCCTACCCTACCGCAATGTAATTGGCTTGACCATTATTTTTAACCTGCGTTAAATATGTAGTCGAACCAAACGATTTTCATTGCCTTATAAAGGACAACACCTGTCGCGCTTCTATATCCTTGCAAATTAATCGAATGTGTGCCCCAGTTTTTTTTCTGGTTTTGTTCTCGCTTTATTTATTCTGACTCTGTCATAGTTTACGTTTGCTTTATTTTCCCAACACGATGGCAGTATCGATTCTAGAACGACATGTTAATGTACTTTTATATAAAACAATTAAAAAACCATCGACACAGTGCATATATTCGTTCTTTGTGCGCTCTCTGATATCTTCGAATTAAATTTATTTGGCCTCAGCTTGTTTAACTTTGAAATCATACTCATAGAATTTTTCGAAAAAAAGGATGACTAGTAAGAAGTCATAAAATGGATATATAAAAGAAAAGCAAATGCTGGAGCTTCCTCGCCGATTAAATTATATGAATCTTTACCTGCATACTAATGTAAATGCGTGCAATAAAGGGGCTTTGCGACGGTGTGAATATTTAATATTTCCGAGCGCGCGCTTGTGATCAACAAAACTTTTAGATGTCATATTATCACTTTGTGGAAATTATTAATAGCTGTTTCCAAGGAAAGAAAAGGAAGCGATTCTCTTTCATTTCCTTAATCGAAAATTTACGAATTCGTTTATTATACTTCCTTGATATTTCTTTAAATTTTGTGTAAATCATTGTAGGAGTACCTATACATATGCGATAAATTGAATATCTCACATAAACGATTTCTTATATTTTGGTATTTAGCATGATGCAAAAATCTCAACTATATTCAATCTCTAGGGTTTTGCCATGCTAATCTTTCTCCGTAAGGCGCGATCTCTTGATTCTTGAGTGAACACGCACTTTCTTTTTATTTTGAAAATTTAATATGCTTCGGTAGTCCTCGCAGGACATAATATATATGTTTTGCCTATGGCTGTAATTGTAAGGCTTTCACCCAACTGATGATTTCGTACATGTTTTCCACTAAAGCTTTTAATTGATGTTCCCAATTTTTATTCGGGGTCTAGGTTCTCTTTTTTTAGTTTACTTCATATTATTGATGATTCGGGTTAGTTGAATTTCGCAATTTTGCAGATGTTTTCCACTGTTTCACCATGTTTTCTTATTTTTGAGAAGCTACCGTATTTTACAATCGGTGTACATATGCACAGGGTATTCTATCAAATGGATTTTCTTCTTTTGCAAATTTGCATTGCTTTAGTATCAGGTGTATCAGATAGAGTTGCTACTTCGACGCACCTCCCCCCCCCATGAGGGGTCAAGCCGATTTTGTGCTCCAGGTAATCGGGTAATGACACGCTTGCCGGTAACCATGAGGGTCTCTCCGCCGAAAAGTAATTCCCAATCTCCAATTTCCCACATTCACCGAAGTTTGAAAGCACAGTTTAGAGTTAAGTCAGAAAGAAATGTTTAAACATACACATTTCCTACTTTTAAAATCTACAAACAGTCAAATTCCGCTGAGAATAAATATTAAAATACTGGGTTGGCAAGAAAGTAATTTCAGTTTTTTTGTGCGAAATGGAACTATTTTTTGTAAATAAGCAATTACATATTTTCCATGTTGTTCAATAACCTTCTGTCATCTTTCTGGCAACTTCACGATTCCGTGTCTATAGAACTTCTGGCCCTTATAAGCACAAACCCGGTTAAAAATTTGTTAAAAATTTTAGCAAACTTCGAAAAGAATTTAAATTTAATGGTACAAGTTTCAAGCTGTTGGGTGTTGTGACATCACTTCTCAACCAAGGTTCAATAATTGTTCGCGGGTTTCCAAAGATGCGTATGGTCTAGTGTTGCCATGGTGGAATACAATTCAAGCCGTTTATTTTCGATCGGTTCTTCCAGTTTCATTAGCTATTGACAGTAAACATCTGGATTGATCGTTTGTTTCCTTGGAACCAACTCAAAATACACAATATCTTTATAATCCCACCAAATTGAGAACACAGCCTCCTTTTGATTAAGTTCATCTTTCGATGTGATTTGTTGTAATTCAACACGCTAATGCCATGATCATTTTCAATTCATGGTAATACAGATGGCCAGTGAGCTCTTCGTTACGTGAATCTCTTTCGATTCATGTGGATCCCAGATATCGAAGTTTTTTATGAGTTCAAAACATTTTAAAAATTTTCAATTCAATCATTCTCTGTAAGCTTTGCTAACTATTTTCCAAGAACTTCATAAGCATAATGTTTGCCTCATTTGGACCTTTTAATTTTGTACGGTTTCTCAGCCTCGCCGTTGATTTTAAAAACTCTTCTTCTTTTTTCTATTTACCGTTGAAATAAGCAACGCGTATAATTACATCAACTGCTACATATTTTTCTTACCGATACTGCACCGCTTTTGGGCTTGATGTTAACTGATGTTTTTTCATATGAATGATTCAATTATTTTGCTGTCGCCCTCTTTTTCAAACCTCACCAAGAACTTGTGCCTCCATTGCTTTTTGAATAGGACTATACGACTTCCTTTGTTGGTCATCACGAAAATCCTTGAAAATATGAAATCAGTATCATTAATTCCTTTATATCCACTTTAAAGTTGCTCTTTTAGAATGCGAGACCGTAAAATTGAATATAAAAAAAGCATTGCTTTAAATTTCAATCCAAATGTATGCATTCCAATCAAATTGAGTTATCTAGCAAAACCATTCCAAGTCTTATTAAATTCCATTCCACTAGGTGCCACACCATTCCTAAATATTCAAAGTCAGAAGTCCAACAATCACTCCTGCACTTAATTAAAATACGAGCAGCATTCTCAAACAGTCATTACAGTTTTCAAGATATACAACTCAACAATGAAATAACTCAATTACATTTCAGGTCGACCATAAACGATCTGTCGTCCTTTTATTTGCATTCAAAAGTTTAGCCTCGGCTGACATGGTCTACATAAAGTTTATCCGTTCGGACATTCTTGTACCTACCTACATTTAAATTTGTAAATTCATACTCGTATCGTTACTGGAAAAGGCATGAAGGATTTAGTTTACAGTTTTCGAATTTAAATGTAGTCAACCAAGTTTCGATTAAAATTTAAATGAAGTACAATTATGTATGAACGTAGTTTTCTTCGGAATATGTTTTTCCCTGTTGAGATTTTCATTTCGGACAATTTAAAGTTGACAAAAAAGAACAAACCAAAAACACTATTGATTTCAACTTAATTCTTCAATGTTTATAAATACATACGGGTAACATCTTGAAAATTCATCTTTGTGATGGGCTTTGCAAAATTTGATGAATATAATTGCCACTACCTATATTAAGTTTGTTTTATTGTTGTACATGCTTATCCGATATATAGTTGTAGTTTACTTTAAAATACGCATCATAATTAAAAATAAGTTATTTCTCTACGGCTTTTGTGTAATTGATATACTACAATACAAAGATATCATACATACGGATCTAGTATCCCATATATTTAGAACATCTACTTGGGAAGCCAATATTAAGACCATTTGCTAAAGTAACTCTGAACAATTGAGTAATCAGAATAATCTATTTGCGGAGAAAAAAATAATTAAGTGTTGACCTTTGGTTTTCAATTAAATTCAGGCAATTAAATACAAGCTGTCAAAAATATGTTATATCATATTTTATTTTCGAAATACTGATTTCATTAAAAAAAATAATCTATCCTCTAAATTAACTACGCGCTAATTGATATTAGGCTCATATGTATACAATATCCTTAGTATGGGCTGCACGAAAAGGATGGACAGTTGCAAAATTTTCAACTGCGAGCAGCCCACACAAAATACTTTTTTTTCTTTTTATTAATTAAACTTTATTTCTACAAAAACTTATCAGGCAACTGACAATATTTAACAATAAACTAAAAGCTTGTGCAGAAAATATTGAAAATACTCTGGCTTTCAAGATTAGAGGCGAAAGAATTAAGTAACATTTCAAATCTAAATTTACTAGGTAATTCAATATATAAATAAGCAATAAAAATAAAAATAATAAACCAACAAGTTAAGTATCATAGAACTTCCAAACAGAATTAAATTATACGAGGGTTGGCTTAAAGGTTTCCGACCGAACAATGGTACAAGACATTTTTTCTCAATTTTTTTTTTTATTTTTCTACATAGTCTCCTTGTAACTCTACACACTTCTCTCAGCGATGCTCCCATCTCTCTAACCCATCCAAATAGTACTTGGCGTTTTTCTCTGCAAAATAATTGTTCACGAAGGTGATTGCCTCCTCATTTGACGAAAATCTCTGTCCTCCGAGCGCAGTTTTTAGATGAGGGAACAAAAAGAAGTCGCTTGGGGTTAGATCTGGTAAATAAGGCGGATGGTTAAGTAGTTCAAACCGTAATTCATGGCAACCGCTGAGGTGTGAGACGGCGCGTTTTCTTGGTGAAACAGAATTTTCTTTTTCTGCAAATGTGGCCATTTTTCCGCAATTTCTGCTTTCAGCTTGGCAAGTAATGATGCGTAGTATGCTTCTGTAATGGTTTTTCCTTTTTGAAGATAATCGATTAAGATAACTCCTTTACTATCCCAAAAAACAGTCGCCATCACTTTCCCAGCCGAAAAAACAGTTTTTGTTTTTTTTTGGAGCGGGCTCGCCCTTTGCAGTCCTCTGACTGACTGGACTGAATTTTTGTTTCGGGCGTATAATGATGTATCCAAGTTTCATCTACAGTAATTAATCGGCGCCAAAACTCGGATTTATTGCTCCTAAACTGCGCCAACAGAGCGTTGGAAATGTTCATTCGAACACGTTTTTGGTCTAACGTAAGCAAACGCGACAACCAACGCGCGGACAGCTTTCTCATGCCTAAATCTTGATTTAATATGTAACAAACACGTTCTTTGGACATTTTCATAACCTCTACTATCTCTCTCACTTTAATTCGGCGGTCGTCTAACACCATTTGGTGAACTTTAGCAATGTTATCGTCAGTGGTTGCAGTTTGTGGACGTCCCGAACGTTCATCATCCCCCAAGCTCTTACGGCCACGTTGAAATTCAGCTGCTCAAAATTTCACTATAGTAAATGATGGTGCAGAGTCCCCATACACTGAGTCCAACTCATTTTTGATTTGCGTAAGCGTATTGCCTTTCAAAAACAAGAATTTAATAACAGCTCGACACTTAATTTTTTCCATTTTCACAAAAAACACTCACATCGACTCACTCAAACGACTGTCAACAAAAACTGCGCAGTCAAAATGACTGAAACTTCGGTACGTAACTGTCAAAAGATGCACAACTAGCCGACGTGTGCCGCTATCTTTATTTTTCAGACAACCCTCGTATTATATCAATATTATACAATATTACATCATCTGTTATTGTATTAAACATTGCTAATATTTGCTTTCCATTGAAACAATCGCCACTTGTCCTTTGGGAAACAGATATTTCATTTTATAAAATTAAAGCTTTGTCATATTTTAGCTAATTTTATACAGTTATTTATACTTAACATAACAATTAGCTTTAAGTTTATTCTTTGAAGTAAAAAAGTGATGCAAAAAAATGTAATTAAAAGAAGTTTGAGATATGAGACTGCAACTTAGTGGCAAACAAATCAAAAGCAAACGATAGATCCTGAGTATTAAAAACAGTTGTTCTTAAATCAAAGAAACCCGCTTCATATCGAACATGATTGCTTCTATGAAACCTTAGGAAGATATGGTCTGAACAAGAATTCAGCCGAGTTGGTTGATTTAGAAGCCATTCAAAACCAAACGAAGACAAAATCGATAAAAACTTATCAACATCAGCTGATTAGGCCAAAATATTAATATTCAAATCACCTAATAATATCGTATTCTTGCAAGTTTGAAGTTCTAAGAATCTGCCGGTTTCATTCAAATGGCATACTGCATATTTATGCAGTCTGTAGATACATACGAAACAGTAACGGACACCAAAAAATTAACAGTATCACCACTTTCCAATTTGGAATTTTAATTTAGCATTCTTTAAAATTATTGTACTTCTGAGCAAAACTGCAACTCCACTGGCAACTGGCCGAATAAGAGTCATTACAGTCAGCTTCAAATCTTTAATTTGGTATATTATATTGTAATTAGAGATTTTATCTTCAAAAATCCTCCAAAGATGCGAGATGAGTGAGAAAAGTATCAAAGTATGTTCTCATGCTTCGAATATTCTGGTAAATTACAGAAAAACCTGAAAACTGGGCGGTCTGTACAAAGGCAATAAGAAACATTGGAAATAGAGGAAGAGAAGCTGTCATTACCACTAAAATTATTATTAATCATTTATCAAAAGAAAAAAATAATAATAAATTATACCTAAATCAAAGTTTAGAAAAATAGTCGAAATTTGCTTGTTTTAATTACTTATCCAAACGAATTTGAATTTGTTGACAAATTTAAGTTCATTGGCCTTTTTAAATAATGATCTTGAATATGCAGATAATAATTGACGTAGATCTTGTTGCTCCTGCTGTAGATTTTGTTGTTGCTGCCGTCACGACATTCGCGTAGCTTTTTGTCTACGCCGTGTTCAAATCGGCCAGTTCAAATCGCTAAAACTAGTGTAACATCTGTCTGTAGCGCTGACCAGTCGGCGTCTTGAAAAAAAATAAGAGCAAATCACTTTTTCACTGCAAATGCTCTTCGTGCATTTCGTGTGGATTCTCCGTGCCGCAGAAACGCAAATATTATTTATTCGCATTACCGCTTAAGTGGAAATGGGCTACGTCGTTCATTATAATTTTGGATACAAAACCATCCTCTTCTTGCACCAGGTTTAACAGAGTATGGGAGTAAGTTAACCTCACGGTCCCTACGGTCAGCAGACAGCAATTGGTGAACGGTTTGTGCTTTATAAGCAAACATCTTCAGGCCTTTAACCAAAATGCAACGCAACGAGCGGCTGCTGGTGCCAAATTCTGTTTATCGTTGTCTCATCGATGTTTGTGGACTCTCTCGGACTTCCTCGGCCACATCAGTGATATTCACGGTCGAACGAGTAATACGGTGCCGGGCACTTCTTGTGACATCTCTAGTGGACCCAGTTTGCATGAGACGCTCAGTCAAACGCTTAATTGTTCGCGCACATGGAACAGGACGGCGAGGAAAACGATGTTCACGCTGCGTTAAGACAACAGACCGGAAATTGGTCAAATAAACAGTAACAATGATTCCGCCATCTTCAAGTGTGTATCGCTCATTGCTTGTTATTAACTAATTCTCTCTATATCTATACTAGACGCCATTGCGGCGCAGATTAATATTATGACATTACTTCTGCCCCACCTTGTAGTTTTACTTTCGAAACACAAGTGTTCTCATAATTCTACTTACGTAATATTTTATCAACTACATCACCAATTGGTAATAGAGGGTAACCTTTTTTAATAATATGGAGTAGTTATTACCAAAACATCAACAAGTTTCAAGTTAGAATTGAAGGTAAATACCCAATTATGACATAAGTGGCATATGGAAATGCCACCTGGATTTGTAGGCAAATTTGCCGTTTCGTTTGTTAGGCTTGACTGAAATTTCAGCTCTTAGAATTCAGAACAAGCTCATTGCGATGGCTTTTAATAAGTAAAAACTAGGAGGTTATTAACTATGGATCAATACACACTCGCACACCATGTTGCAATAGGGAAAATTCTTAACGAAATCGCGGAAACATTTCGTAAAGTTGGTATTGTCATTGGTCTTCATTAAGCGACTTCTCGCACAGCTATAGTGAATTTAATTGATAAATTTGAACGTCTAGTACAGGTTAGTGATGTAAGGACTCCAAATCATGTTCGTCGGGCAAGGTAAGGTTGAAATATTGCCGCCGTAGCTGAGAGTGTGACTGAAAATCCAGATGTGTCTACTTCGAGATGATCACAGGAATTGATCCCATCCACAACCACTTGCATCGAATTTCGCAAAAAGACGTTGGTCTGCATACTTATAAGGTCCACAATAATTGAACCCTGTTACGAAGATCACGTACAAAGCTGTACATTCGCTGATTGCGTGCTGGAAATGAATAGACCAAATTATGAGGCTCCTTTCCATTTGTCACAGTACAAAAACAAACTAAAAAGCTAGAAAAATAGTGGAACAACCTCGCCATCTACAACGATTGATAGTTTGGTGCGGTTTTAGGGGCTGACGTTGCCATTGGAACATATTTTTTTCAAAAATGACGATGGTGCCTCTGATTCAATGAATGGATTGCGTTACCTAATGAAGCTGACTGTCTTTTTTACCTGAAATTGATGCTCTTGACGTGGACGAAGTTTGCTTACATGTGGTGAAACAATGACTCTATTTTGTGACAAATATGCAATATGACAAAGGCAGTATGAGAGCTGTTAGTCGCGAAATACAGCCGCAATTATTCAAAAAGGTGACGAAAAATTACATCAATACAAATGACTATTTATAAGCAGAGCCAAGGGAGACAATTGGCAGAGCACATATCAGAATCAGAGTCTGCTACGTGAACTTTGCAAACGAAAGCAGACAAAATGGATTATCATACTCCTTGATGAGATAGTAATGGTATCTTAAATCAGTGAAAGGCTAGTGGCCATAAAACTTGTAATAAAGCATGAAACGTCGCAACGAAGTACGTAGTGAGTAATCGGAAAAAGAATTTTTATTCACGAATTCGATGAGTTTTTTATTGGTGTAGATTCAAAAGCATTCATCCGGGAATCGAACTGCGAGTACAATTTGTCATGCCATAACGGAGTCGGAACGAGGAATTCAGTGGGGAAAAATATACAATACTCATGGAAATCACGAGGTCTAAGTATATTTAGTACGCTAATTGCTAAGTAAGAGTGGTGCTTAATTACATACTGTTGCGGTAGACACCAAATACAAAAAGATTACTATCTATGCTGAAATAACTAGTGACCACAAGCGAAACACCACCGATTTTTATTGACACAATTTTTTTTTAAAAAAAAACATAAAAAACCAACGAAAACGGCCACTAGTCTAGAACATAAACTGGCTAAACTGCTTTATGAGGTCAGCTGTGGCAGCTTAATTTTCGAGAATACGAGTAGTTTGAAAATGTCATAGCTCAAGGGACAGAACTAAGCACGCAAGGTGTGTGGAATAATTTCGATGAAAAAAGTTAGAGTAGTGCAAGAAGTTTCAAAGGGCCGGCTCCTTATAAGTAAATATAATAGTGGATAATAAAGAAAATGGCAATAAAGAACAAAAAGCATGCCTTTTAAGCCCGGACTACGTTCAGTGGAAGCAGCGAAAACACTTAAATAGGACTACGAATATTGCAAAACAGAGGTGAAGAAAGCGATCGCTGGACCACGTGCGGTTGAAGTAAGAAACATTTTATTGGGACTTAGAAGATATACTCTTACAACTTACGAACTGGTGATAAGCAATGGAAGAAGTGCAACGGGCAAGCTAGTTAATATAGTTAAGATCGCGGCGTAAGGCAAACTCGCAGGGTGGGAAGACAACGAAATAAGCAAGATATAGAAGGAATACTTTGCCGCATTATTAAACGAAGAATTACCGCCCAGTACCATTCTCTCGATTGTGGCAGACGAAGAAAAGCGCCAGATTTAACGGAATTAGGATCTAGCCTACATGCAGATGTTCAGTCTCACTGCAATCTCTAATACCAAAGTATAACAAATATACAAAATTCTAGATTTTAAGGGATCCCAATTTTTTTTGTAAAATGATGAAATGAATGATGGAGGGAGAATTCTTTTGCTTCACTGTATAAACCACAACCGATGGGTTCAAATATACGAGAAAGTTATAAGCAGTTGACAGCGCGATATTTTTAAGCTTCATGGCAATCAATGCGCCTTTAAAAACTTAAAAAGGAACGAAGAATTAAAATTTGAACTTGGAGTACATCAAGTCGGAGTTCAAAGTCCATTGCTTTTTCAGACCAACATATTAAAGGATTCGGAATGACTGCTCTTCTTTTCATCGAAAAGCGTTACTATAAGTACCGACATAGGATACCTTTACACAACTCTTACTAATCGAGCAAATGTGTTAGAAGGTAAGAAGGTATTAAGAGCGAATATCTGCATTGCCATTTCTCCGAATTTACAAACTCGTGAAGGCGTCATCGCTTCAAACTGCAAAAACTCCGCATAACCTTGTGACCGAAAAATGCCGCCTGAATAATAAAGGTTTATTATACCCGACAGTCGCCTGTGTGACTTTAACATACGCACCGTAGTATAGAAGTAAAGTGTAGTATAATAAAGTGTAAAATGACAAACTATTACGAATGTTAGCAGGTGTGACAAAATACATATCTAATAAGAAGTACGCGCATCCTTATAGGGGTCGTATTAAGAAACTTCAAATGAAAAACTTCAGGCTGAGCAAATCAACTAGGTTTGTCATATTCAACGAAGGTTGTCAGAAAATCCGATCCAAAGAGCTCCAACCAAAGTTCAAAATATCGACCGAAAGAAAAATAATTGGATCACTCAAATACAAAAACATCTGCAAACTCATTACCTCAAAGTTATCCAAAAGACAGCGGCCTGTGGAATAATACTTAGGCCAGCAAATTTAGCGAACCCCACAAGAAGCGGCGCAAAAGCAATACAAATACATATGTGGAACAAGTATGTGACACTAGATGTAGATATTTAATATCGCAATGTATCCGAATGCTCGGCTCTTCTGCTTTTCATATTCGTTCGCGGACTCACGTCCCTGCTCTTCGGCTGTAGAAAGGGAACGGGAGCGTATGTTAAGCTCATTAAATTCTGATATTAACAGCATAACTAATTGGGGAACCACTAACAGAGTAGAATTTAAAGCTTCCAAAACACAATGCTGTCTGCTGTCTGGTGTCGTTAAGGCTAAATTTGAACACCCAGCTATTATCCATGAATGGCACTTGCACCGTCGAAACCAAAAAGCTTTCCATTCTCGGTATGTGTGTCCATGACAACTTACGTTGGAATGACCACATATTCGGTGTCGTGAAAAAAGCAGCGAAATATCTAGGTTTCCTCATGTGATGTAAGAAATACTTCACCAACTCTGATCTGGCCTCAATATATGTATAAGGCATTTATCCGCCCGAAATTGGAGTACAATGCTCACATCTGGTCGGGTGCGCCCTATACATCTCTGCACCTGCTACATAGGGTTCAAAACCGTGCGATAAAACTCATAGGTGATGCTAATATCACTCAAACAATGGACACCCTCAAACACCGACGTAATGTCTCGTCCCTCACTCTGTTCTATCGTTATTTCCACCACCAGAAATCGCCAGTAGCATTCCGCCCCTTCAAACTTTTAACCGTAACACCCGTCTCGCTATGAATGCTCATTAGTATACCCACAAGCCCACTTTCGGACGTTCTCGAAAATATCGTGATTCGTTCCTAAGCCGTACAACTCGCTTATGAAATGCCCTGCCTAGCTCTTTATTTCCTAGTCATTATAACCTTCAAACATTTAAAACCAACGTTCACCGGTCCCTCTCTTTCCATCCTCCCTGATTTTCCTTCGCCCGCGCTTTGCGCAAATTATAAAAACAAAAATAATATATATAGCTTTTCCTTTCTAAATAATTAAGTATTTTATTGTAGATTGCAATAGTTTGTCCCTGTTACCTATTGAGAAAAGCAACATGAGGAAATCCTATAAGCCTTATACATAATTTTTGGGCTAACAGATATCGTAGAAACACAAATATTTCGTTAAAATATTTCTTGCTTTCATTCTCTTTTCGTCATCTCCGTTAATATACAGGTTATTTATGCTAATTTCCAACTCAACAACTAATTTCAACAATACACATACTTTAGACCAATTTCTTATTTTCCTTTGCCCATCGAGCCCAGAACTGCAATTAAAAGTTGATGACATGATGGTAAGTCCTCTATTAGATATCATTCCTTGTTTTTGTTTCTATCTTTTAGTTGGATTGGAACATAAACTTGCAAGGCATGAATACGTACCTGTTCGGGCCAGGCAACTTGCTTGGAACGAGTTAATTAAATATTCAAAGTGAGAGAATACAGGGCGTATTTTCTAAAAACAAAAGCATTTACCTTGGATTTTGCAATGGAATTATATTTTAATTACATTTTGAGCAGACAAAAATAACGCGGAAGATATAATCTTAAGAAAAAGACGCAACAAGGAAGGGAAACTTCCTTAAAATAATATTTCAGCGGGCATGTTGCGTCAAGGGGACAGAATAGCTCTACCCTGCGAAAAGACCGAAATAATTACGTTTAATATTCTATTAACTTTTTTTTTTTTTTTTTTGATTTTTCGCATTTCATTGGAGTAGTTCTTGTAGACAGCTCTACAGGGCGTGAAGATTGAAATGGCTATTATGTTGGCAATGCTATGGGGTAAAAATTCGTTTATTTCGTGTTTATGAAGCACGATTTTGTGGGTAATCATTTTTGAGAGTTTTGTTATTGAATTCCAGAAGTGGTGCTGCAATGGGTATTAGGATGGAAACAAACTGTAACGTTCCGTTTATTTTAGGCATATTTTTTGAATTGGAATGTATTTTGTCACAGCTCGTTAATTCCCTTAACTAGATTTCGGCACTCTCAGACATATTGTTTAGGAAGCTATCTTTTGCTTTTTAATATTCTGCAGAATTCGGTGAAATAAAATGACGCTAATGCAGGTTTTTAAGAAGCTACGAACCAACACTTTCGCTTTCTCTGCTCTCTTACCAGCAAACAAAAACTGTATTCTTTGCTTCATAGATGTTACTTACATACTAACAAATGTTGGAAATCCATAATCAATGTTATAATAATATACGAAATAAATTTTTTAGTTTTCAAATTAAAAAAACTGAAAATATTCATTAATTTGTATTTAAAATTTTCCCTTAACATGGAAATATCAACGTATCTACAAACGCCGTTGAAAGCTGAAAATACAGCTCTTGAAATTTATTTTGGTCATACTTAGTTCTGTGATAATTTTGAAATAGCAGATTTCTTACTAATGAGCTTCTACTTAGCGCATATAAAAATACTAGAGAGAGAAGAATTGACAATTTTATTTGATAGCACTGTAAATATCTCACAAACATGACATCATGTATATGACGACGGGATTTTAAGGATTTCATCCCAAGTAGCAGGTATTTCGGAGAAAAGTACCAGTTCATTTTGTAAAAGATGTATTTTGCAAAACGCCGTTGAACTTTTTGAAGACGACCGGGGTGCAAAAGTGCAAATGGATCTTTTAAGTCTTTTGAATCTTGTTTTATAAAACTAACACTGGAATTTACCATTGCAAGAATACATTCAACGTGTCATTTAAGGGAAAGTTCAATGTCAAACATTACACCCAAATCTTTAATTTCTCCAACGCAGTTCAGGACAATCGAATCAATAGAGTAATTAAATTCGATAGATGACGAGCATCTAGTAAAAGAAATTACGTTACACTTTTTTATATTTAATTTAAGGCAGTTGGACTGCACCAATATTGTCTACATCCATTTGAATCAGAGAACAATCATCATTGCATTTTCTTGAAGAAAAAAGTCTTAAGTTATCTGCACAGAGAAGGCATTGACTATTCTTGACAACTGATACTATGTTATTAATAAAAATAATAAAAAGTAATGGGCCTAAATGGCTTCCTTGGGGTACGCCTGAAGTACATTTTATTGGCTCTGAAACTGTATTTCTGATTTTAACTCGTTGTGTCTGACCAGTGAGATATAGTATCCAACGTCTGATTTCGCGATGAAACCCTAGGGATTCCAGTTTTTCAGGATATACGGTCTTTACTGGAAGTCGCTATAGATTGCACCAACATGACCTTTGTCTTCCATCTCTGTTAAAGCATAAGATGAAAAAAATGACGAATACATTACAGTAGACCAGAAACAGAAACAAATCCATGCTGAGATTCCTTTGTCAAAAACACTAACCTGCCTTTAATAATGCTTTCAAAAAGCTTGGAAATAGCAGATAGCTTACTGATGCCTCTATAATTTTCAGCATTATTATTGGTTGCAGATTTGTAAATAGACACTAAAAATGATAGCTTTCATTCATCTAGAAATACACCACCAGAAAGAGACCGATTCAAAATATGAGTGGAAAATAAAGAGAATTACTGCAATATTTCACTATAATTACAGGAATACCGTCAGCACCACTATTTGTGATTGACTTTATATTGTATATTGAAGAGCAACGAGTACTTTTTCATAACTTAGTTGAAGTTGAAGAGCTACTATTAGGTATGTTTTTTGGCATCGGTATCAGCGCTTAATGTTCAGAGGCCAAAGAAGCGGTTATCGGCGCTAATTGTTCGGCATTGTTCCTATCCGCGTTAACTCCGATAAACACTTTTCTTTCTCTCTCAAGCCCATTTTCCCAGAAAAAATCAAAAATATATATATTTTGCTTTAAGTTAGCGCATATAGCTTAAGTCGTAAATGTAATTTACACGTAGATAATAAATAAGCACTGATGCCGATGTCAAAAAAACACACATATTGAGGAGTCAAAGATTTTTGGTTCTTCCGTTTCCAGGGAAACGAACTTTCGAATAGACGGACTCAAAGAAGGCGGCAAAAAGTTCTAAAGTTGATTCTACTAAAGAAGATTCAACATTTTTTCAGTACAATACCAATGGATTTGCGTTTTGAATTTATATAATGCAGAAACAGTTTACTGTCGCGTTTAATAGACATGATGTAAGCGTTATGCAAAAATTTACTTAAAATGTTTGAGTTGTCAACGCAGCCTTTTGAATTTCTCATAATTTTCTTGATTATTCGGTTTCTTGAATATTTTAAAGGCTTTATTATTTAATTTTTTAAATGAGACAATTGCTCGTTATACCCAGGATACCCTATTAGAAGGGATAGGAACAAAACTAATTAAAGTAATTCAGCGAAACATTTATACATACATACAAATTAAATTTAAATTATAAAATTCATTATTATTTAAAAAGTTATTAAGTTCATCGAAACTAGTTTTTGAAACGTTAAAACTATTGTACCTTTTCTATTTGTACTACTAGCGCTAACATGTATATACAGGGTGTCCCCTAATTCGTTGACGATAATTTGGGGAATGATTTCTGGGCATATTCTAAGAAAACAATCGTTCTGCAGTACGGGTCTATCTCCAATATTGACATCATTTATCGAGGATTTAAGAAAAGGTTTACTTTGGTGTACCCTGAGCCATGTTAACGGAAATTGCTCAGTTAGTACTAATAAGGACTTTGTTTTTAGTAGAAATACTAACGGCGTTTAAATAAAGTTGATATCTTGTTTGAGTCTTTAGATATCTTCTTTCTAAACCTGTTCCGCTTTTATTCCGCACGCTAATTTTTGACTTTGAGGTCACTTTTCTCTAGAAAATGCCTAATTAATATAACCTTTTACTATTTTTTTCTTATGAAACTAACAATTGTTAAAAAAAAGTTATCATCAAGTTTGCACAAAAACCCACAGATTTTATGATACTTGGAAAAACCTGCAGCAATTAAAATTTATAAAAATGGATTTTTTTTGTGTGGTCTTAGTATTTTTTATTTTATGTGTATACCAAAATAGTTATAGCAGGTGCACAAAATGTCCTCCTTGGTTTTGTATGCAAGTTAACGACAAATAAATCAAAAATCAATTCATCGACCTGAATTCAGTTAACGCCAAATAATCAAAATCAATTCATCGACCTGACCTGAATTCTGCCAGACGAAATTCCCAGAAACAATTGCAACTGAACACCTTAGCAAATATTTCCAGTGCACCTTCATCGAACCGCATATTGCTGATTAAACAAAATTAATCCTATAAATACATATCGAGTAGCCAATAATTCTTTAGTCTAAGTTATAACCAATAAAGGGTCAGGCAATCTGCCTGAAGTTGTGTTTTTTTTAAATTTATCAATTTACTTTTCTTTAACTGGCGCCCGAGCAGGGACTGCTACGCGGCACTGTTCCAAAATAATTCAACGCATAAATCAAGCGCGAGAGTAGCGAGTGTTATAGTTCGCGAACCAGAGTGGACGCCAAGCCACCAAGTGTAAAAGTGCGTGAAAATAAGTGGACGCCAAACCACAACCAACACGAAAGAGTGGACGCCAAGCCACCAAGTCTAAAAGTGCGTGAAAATAAGTGGACGCCAAGCCACAACCAACACGAGAGAGTGGACGCCAAGCCACCAAGTGTAAAAGTGTAAAAAATAAACACAAACCACAAGAAACAAGTGGACATCGAGCCACAAAAGTGATTGTGAATAAGTAACGTGGACACCAAGCCACGCGGACCAGTGTTTGTGAGAGGGAAAAGAGGCCCCCCAGTAATCCCTTAAAAAAGGACAAAAAGGAATCCAGTTGGATAGCCGCCCTCACCAGCGTCTAGCAGTTGCCGAAAAAAATAAATTTGTTATGGAAATTATCTTACTTCTGTAAGTCGATGTTAATTTTTTAATAACATATTCATAAGATTGTATTGACTACTTGTTTGATTATAGTTTAGACTCAATTTTTTACATTTGTATTAATAATTAATTAGTAACACTGTATTCTGTAAAATTCGCTATTCTATTCGATATTTGAGTTAAGCCCACAATTTAAAAATTTGATCCCTAATTTACTGTTACTATTGTTCAATCATTTGTCAAACTTTACCATTGCTTCAATTATGTCAAATCCAAATAATTTGATTAGACCAGCGCGGTTAGAAATACCAGTCCAAAATGCTGAATCCCAAGTCCCTAATCCCCCTGACGATAACCTAATCCAACTTATTTCAAGACTAGTAGCGGAGACGTTACAAATACAAGGACGTCAGATATTCACCTCCATCATGAATCCCGCGTCAGACATTAATAACGATGTTGATCAGCCAATCAATATAACCAATGACCGAAATTTGGCCGATATGGACAAAATCCCGGACGTGGTTAAAAGCTTACGTGAGTTTTCTGGCCAAGCCCAAGAATTTAACTCTTGGAAGAAGAGTGTAGAAAGGATACTAAAAATTTATGAACATCTTAAGGGCACTGCCAAATACTATGGCATACTCTCCGTAATCAGAAATAAAATCACCGGACACGCGGACATAGCATTGGAGTCATATAATACCCCATTAAATTGGGAAAAGATCTCCAAATGCCTGACATTGCACTACGCCGACAAAAGGGATCTTGGTACCCTTGAATACCAATTAACAACCCTAGTGCAAGGAAATAACACCATACCGGAATTTTATCAAGCAGTTTACCATCATTTGTCCTTAATTCTCAATAAGCTCGGATCCGTGGAAATGAGCCAGGAATCCCTAAATATCATGACACAGTGCTACCGAGATAAGGCACTTGACACTTTTGTCAGAGGGCTTAAAGGAGATTTACCCAGACTCTTAAGCATAAGAGAACCTGCGGATCTCCCTCAAGCGCTGCACTTGTGTCTAAAGTTACAAAATGTCGATTTTAGAGCACAACACGCTAATAATTCGCAGTCGACTATTAGGAAAAACATCCAACATATTCAACCACCAGTTCCTCCCAGAAGGTTAGGCCCAGCTAATCCTGCACCCATTCCCGCTCCTAGGCAAGAATTTTATCCCCAACTACTCCAAAATCCTCGGCTTACTCAGCCACCACAGGTTACTAGAACACAAGGTCAACCCTACATGTCATATCAACAACAACAGCTACCACCAAATCAGCGCCCCCTCCCTCCAAAACCAATGGATATTGACCAGACTATGAGATCAGCAAAAGTCAACTACCAGAACAGACCCCAAAACATGGCCCCAAAACGTCAACAAATACAACAGATTCATCAACCACAAAAAATGCAACGCATCTACCACACAGATGAAACCAAGGTAGACGAGAAAGAACTGGAAGAATACCAACAAACAACAACCAATAACCATGAAGACCACCAACAGCCTGTTGAAAACCACGGTGTCGACCCATACGAAGAGGAATACCTTGACCAACCTCAAGAATTAGAGGATATCCATTTTTTAGATTGAAAAGCTCTTCTCTTCCATACTTTGAGCATGTGGGGAAGAGCGGTCAAGTACTTAAATTCCTCGTAGACACAGGATCTAGCAAAAACTACGTACAACCAAGGCATATCCGAAACCCTATCCCCAACGAAAAAAACTTTTTTGCCAACTCAGTTGCGGGTAATATCAAAATCACTCACAACTGTTTTATTCAATTATTCGGCCCCAATACAGAAAAATTAAAATTTTTTATTCTTCCCAGCCTTATTACTTTCGACGGTATAATCGGTAACGACACGTTGAAATACTTAAACGCTGTCATTTATACCCAAAGAAACTATATGACAATCTACCCTAACCTAATCGTGCCCCTAAAGCAACATTTCACAAACTATGTCAATAATATAAATATTAGGACCTCCCACTTGAGTAAAGAAGAAACCACTAACTTAAATAACATTATTAAAAAATTTCCTAATCTTTTCTCCGATCCGGACGAGAAATTAACTTACGCGACATCGGTTAAAGGAGAAATTCGAACCACAAATAGCGACCCCGTTTATTCAAAATCATACCCCTATCCAAGAGCGCTCAAAGAAGAAGTCGAGCAACAAATCAATAAACTCTTAGAGGATAACATTATTAGGCCATCCAAATCGCCGTATAATTCCCCGGTTTGGATAGTACCTAAGAAATTAGATGCCTCCGGGGAAAAGAAATTTCGGATGGTTATCGACTATCGAAAATTAAACTCCGTTACCATCGCGGACAGGTACCCTATCCCAGAAATTAATGAGGTTCTCGCTAACCTCGGTAACAATAAACTATTTACAATAATAGATTTAAAAAGTGGATTTCATCAAATAAAGCTCAAAGAGTCGGATATCGAAAAAACTGCGTTCTCTGTTAACAATGGAAAGTTCGAGTTTACTCGTCTTCCATTTGGCCTAAAAAATGCTCCGGCTATATTCCAAAGAGCTCTCGATGAGATCCTAAGAGAGCATATTGGAAAACGGTGTTATGTCTATATCGACGACATAGTCATCTTCGGTAAAAACGAAACCGAACATCTCGAAAATCTAAAAGCTGTATTTGAGACACTTGAGCACGCCAACATGAAAATCCAGTTGGACAAGTGCGAATTTTTCCAAAAACAGGTCGAATTTCTAGGATTTGTTATAGGCACCGACGGAATTAAAACCAACCCTAAAAAGGTTCAGGCCATTTCCGAAATATCACCCCCCAAAACTCTTAAGGACTTACGATCATTTCTAGGTATGTCAGGCTATTATCGCCGATTTATTAAAGATTACGCGAAAATAGCGAAACCCCTGACATCCCTTTTAAGAGGGGAAGACGGACGAGTGTCCAAACATATCTCAAAAAATAAACCCATCAGCCTCGATGCAAAAGCTTTAGAATCCTTTAAAAAACTTAAACAA
This sequence comes from Volucella zonaria, assembly GCA_963966105.1. NCBI lineage: Eukaryota > Metazoa > Arthropoda > Insecta > Diptera > Syrphidae > Volucella > Volucella zonaria. Next base: position 39,527,372 of record OZ014532.1, on the reverse strand, counting down.
TCCCTAGTTTCACAAGAAGTAACCCTCACTTACCCAAATTTCGAAAAAGACTTCGAACTCACAACAGACGCTTCAGACTTTGCGATTGGTGCTGTACTTTCTCAAGACGGCAAGCCAATAACATTTTTATCCAGGACATTAACAAAAACAGAAGAAATATATGCCACTAACGAGAAGGAGATGCTTGCCATAATTTGGGCTCTCAACTCGCTCAGGAATTTCCTTTACGGAACAAAAAAAGTAAAAATCTACACAGACCACCAGCCATTAACATATGCGCTGAGTAACAAGAATACAAACCATAAGATGAAGCGTTGGAAGGCAATCCTGGAAGAGTACAACTACGAACTAACGTATAAGCCAGGAAAATCGAATGTAGTTGCCGATGCCTTATCACGACTTCCTCAGACACAGACACAAATTAACTCAATGACAATGTCGCAACATAGTGACGAGAGCTCTTCACATAACTTGATCCCAGCCGTAGAATCACCTATAAACACCTTTCGCAACCAACTCATTCTTGAAATCGGTAACGAAACTAGCCACCTGTTTGTAATTACATTTCCTACATATCACAGACATATCTTCATACAACCCAATTATACTGATTCTGATATCATAAACATATTTAAGAAATACCTCAACCCTAGTACAATAAACGGTCTACTCACAAGCGAAGAGATTATGGGACGAATACAAAACATCTATCCATTACACTTTTCTAACTACAAAGTAAGGTTTACGCAAACAAAGGTAGAAGACGTAACAGACGAAGCCGAACAGGAGGAGAAAATTTTGAAAATCCATCGTAGAGCTCATCGAAGTCCAGAAGAAAACCGCAAGCAATTGTTAGAAACTTTCTATTTTCCCAGAATGGCATCCAAAATCAAAAGACTTGTCAAAAATTGCCAAACATGTAAGGAAAACAAATACGACAGACATCCAAACAAACCTTTCATTGAACCAACCCCTATTCCAAATTATCCCGGCCACACAGTACACCTTGACATCTTCTCAACGGAAAAAATCCTCGTATTAACCGCTATATGTAAATTTACCAAATTTGCAAAAACTCATATAATTCAATCAAGAGCAATAACTGATATTAGGCAACCTTTGAGAGAAATTTTATTCTTATTTTGCATTCCTGAAAATGTTGTCATCGACAACGAAAAAGCTCTAAACTCTGCATCAATAACTTCCATGATGGAAGACGAATTGGGGATACGCATCTATAAGACCCCGCCATATAAAAGCGAAGTCAACGGACAGATTGAGCGGTTCCATTCCACTCTTTCTGAAATTATGCGATGTCTCAAGGCAGAACAAACTGACCGCTCTTTTGGAGAACTGCTCGAAAGAGCTACTAACGAGTACAATTTCACAATTCATTCTACAACTGGCAAAAAACCAGTCGAACTCTTTTTCGGTCGATCGCCCAAAATAACTCCCGAAGAATTCGAAAAAAGCCGTCAACAGAACATAGAAAAGATTACAAAAAAGCAACAAAAGGACATAGAATATCACAATAAAAAACGAAGGCCAAATAAAACATACAACCCAGGAGATATTATTTTCGTCAAGCACAACAAAAGATTAGGTTCCAAACTGACGTTCCGATACAAAAAGGAAATAGTCAAAGAAAACAAAAATACAATAGTGAAGACAGAATCAGGAAGGACTATTCACAAAAGCCACATTAGGAACTAACTAACACTTCTACTACTTTCTTTTCAGACTTGCACTCTATTCTGTAACAGGAGAAATCCAAATCTTAGATTTCTCTAACTCACGATTTGTTTCCATACATACCGGACAGGCAAAACTACAGGACGGAAACTTAAAACTGATACACGAAATCGACCTTGACCAGTACGAACGATTAATGACGACAATTTCTCCAACACTTGAACTCAACTCGACTAGAAACGATCCCCTATTCCCTTACCTATCCCACGAATTCCAACAAATTCAAAATTTACTTTTTAATCTCAAGCCAAGAAAATTTAAAAGATCTCTAAACTTTATAGGGTCAGCGTGGAAGTGGATTGCCGGCAATCCAGACCACGAAGATTTTGTAACAATAAAACGAAAAATAAATAATATGCTAGTAAACTCTAACAATCAAATTGTCATTAATAAACTACACAACGAAAGAATAAATAATCTTACTAAAATCACTAATGAAATTGAAGCAATGCTAAAAGAAGATAATTATGTCAATAAAGAAATTGTATCCAAACTCCAATATAAATTCAAAATTATAAAAGAAGAACTACAAAATATAAATTTAGCCATTCATTGGGCAAAAATAGGAATTGTAAACTCAGTAATATTGTCAAAAGAAGAAATAAGATTAGCTATTGATACATTAAATAAAGAAAAAATTCCATTCCCCACTATAGAAGAAGCTTTAGATTTTGCCGATATTAAAATTATAACCAATTCTGTTTCAATCCTATACATTGTTAATATTCCAATAACTGATCCTTATAATTACGAAAAACTATTAATAAAACCTGTCAAACGAAATGGTATCGCAATAGACATCAATTATAAAGAAGTTATAATGAACAAAGAAAAAATGTATGGCTTAGTTAAAGAATGTAAAACAATAAATTATGTTTCAATTTGTAATAAGAGAAATATTATCAACCTTGTAAACTCCACATGTATTTCCAATCTTTTGAAAAGCAAAAAAGCAACATGCGATTTGATGAATAGCCAGCACATCCCCACAATAGAAGAAGTATCACCCGGAGTAATACTGCTGAATGACTTCAATGGAACTCTTGAGGTCGAATCCAGTCATCATAACCTCACTGGCACTTTCCTGATCAAATTTGATAAAACCAACATTACCATCAACAAGAGAGTATTTATCTCACAAGAGGTATCTACACATCAAATCCTCCCACCAATCCTACAGCAGACTCTTCAGGAGAACAAATTTCACAAACCATTATCCCTTGAGATGATAGGCGAGTTACACATCAACAACACAAAAAAAATCCAATTGCTGCAATTAGACCACGAGTCGCAAACTCTTATCAGCTATGGGACAATCATATCAATTGGAATCGTGATCATAGTCCTAGCAGCCTACAAGATCTTGGATAAGGAAAAAAACACAAAGGTAATCATTCAACAACCAAGAATAGAAAATGCGGAAATCCCGTTACACATGAAAATCCCACCAAAATCAAACGACCCCATCATTTCCCGAACAAAGTTCTACGACCTTCCGTACTTTTAAGCGATTGAGGACTATCGCATTTGGAGGGGGAAGAGTTAACGACAAATAAATCAAAAATCAATTCATCGACCTGAATTCAGTTAACGCCAAATAATCAAAATCAATTCATCGACCTGACCTGAATTCTGCCAGACGAAATTCCCAGAAACAATTGCAACTGAACACCTTAGCAAATATTTCCAGTGCACCTTCATCGAACCGCATATTGCTGATTAAACAAAATTAATCCTATAAATACATATCGAGTAGCCAATAATTCTTTAGTCTAAGTTATAACCAATAAAGGGTCAGGCAATCTGCCTGAAGTTGTGTTTTTTTTAAATTTATCAATTTACTTTTCTTTAACTTGCATGCTAGAGCCCGTTTTTGGATTGCACTGCGAATGTATATTGATGCTAACTGCTGCCTGCACTTTTGATGACGCTTCGAGAATACGCTCTTTCAATTCACTTAAAGTTGCTATTTCAGTTGAATAAACAAGTTCTTTTATTTTTTTCATACAAAAAAATCTAATACTGCAAAGGTCTGGTAATCTTGCAGGCCAGAGAATAATGGACCACCATTTCTTCCTATCCAACGATTACCATACTCTTCATCTAGCCAATTCTTAACGTCATGACCATAGTGGGCTGGAGCACCATTCTGTTGGAAATATGAAGCTATAGTTCTGGTAAATCATTTCGCAGAAACTCCAGATAGTTTGAAGATGCCGATTAAATGTAGTTGGAACAGTTTTCGGCATTCTTTCATCAGCCCGAATTCTTCTTACTTGTGGTGCTCCCGCATTCGGTCGTGTATTCGAAACTAATCCCGTTTCTCGAAGCCTTCGATACGTATTTATAAATACTCTTTTATTAGGATGTCGTCGGTTAGAATAAACTTCATGGTATCTTTGTCGTGCACTAGTTAAACTTCCATTGCATAGCATATAAAGGTAAATAATGTCTGCCTATTCTTGATTTGTAAATGCTGACATTTCAAACAGCGTTTCTAAGCAACTGTAACCTTATCGCAAAAACTTAAACTGATGAATTAATTTTAGTATTGCCAACTGATGTTAGAAACGATGGTAAAAAATCATAAATTCCTTTTTTTACCTGTTGCGGGTTTTTCCAAGTATCATAAAATCTGTGGGTTTTTGTGCAAACTTGATGATAATGTTTTGTTTTACTATTGTTACTTTCATAAGAAAAAAATAGTAAAAAGTTATGTTAATTAGGCATTTTCTGAAGAAAAGTGACCTCAAATTCAAAAATTAGCGTGCGGAATAAAAACGGAACAGGCTTAGAAATTAGATATCTAAAGACTCAAATAAGATATCAGCTTTATTTAAACGCCGTTATAAAGGCTAGTATTTCTTCTAAAAACACAGTCCTATACGAAGTTTTTATCATTAGTACTAACTGAGCAATTTCCGTTAACATAGCTCAGGGTACACCAAAGTAAGCTTTTTCTGAAATCCTCGATAAATGATGTCAACATTGGAGATAGACCCTCACTGTAGAACGATTTTTTTCTTAGAATATGCCCAGGAATTATTTTCCAAATTATAGTCAACGAATTAGGTTACACCCTGCATATACTATTCCATTTCCAATAACAAATTTTCATCGTTTATGGATTCATTTTATAGAGAAACCGGAACTTCCGAAACTTGAGTTTTAAGTTCATTGTTACATGCAAAGATTAAATTTAATATCTTATAAAATGAAGTTATGATCAAATTGATTTGTCTTAAATATGGGAATGAATAAAGTCTATCAAATAGAATTCATACTATATGAGTGGTATTTTTAGCAACAACTAACTTTTTGCTCTCTAATCAAACCCAGTTAACATTACTTTCATAACATTCAAGTGTTCATTTCCAATGTTCCACCCAATAGGAATAAAACCTAAAACAAAAACCATACTAATTTTCAGCAGCGGTTGTTCCACTCTACAGTCGTTACGAGTAAATCGACTTCTTCTCCACCAAGAGACTTCCGGACGGCGGCGATTATATCACCTCCACGTCCACCAACAATTTTAAATGGGTCAATTCGGAATGCGTCACACAAGCTGTTGTCAAATATTTCTGTCGAAGATATTTTAGCATATATGCAACGTTCAATAATAATGATTATATCGTATTGCAAATGGCTGGTTTTATAAACTAAGCATGCAACTTTTGTCCGAGTCCCGCTGGTATTGTGAAAATATATTTTTAAGTTATTTGTATACCCTGGCATACGAGGTGTGTTCAGAAAACAACGGGAATCTTAAATTTCGCGGTTTCCGATTGCCAAATTTTTTTTTTATTATGTTGATATACATGCCCCTGAAATATGGTAAAATTTGCAGCTTTATTCATTGTTTAGTTTGTCTGTGCCAGCCGCTAAGGTTAGACGTGTTCTTATGAGCTCGGCGATTTTCGTTTGTTAAAACAGATGGATCAAAGAATTTGTATCAAATTTTGCGTAAAATATTAAATAGTGCAACAAAGTGTGTCAAGAGCTTACGAGTGGTATAAGCGTTTCCAAGATGGCCGTGAAGTCGTTGAAGATGACGGACGCCCCGAGTTATATGTAATCATCTCTCACATGCTGGTGTAGTAGACTACTTGTCATCTATGTATAATATAGTACAAGCCAGATCGCACATTGCGTATGGTCAAAACCAAGATCTGCTTCGTGTTAACAAGCTAACATCATCAGACACAAGAAGAGAGAGAAAGCCCCAATATGTTATGGCTTGGCTGAATAACGTCTACAAAAACAAATGAGTGGCTGTTGATGTGTTGGTGGTTGGACTCAAAAGTCTCGTGCGATGCTGTTGTATTTTACGTTTCTTTTGCGTTTCTCTTCTTCTTGTATGTTAAGTTAGAACAAAAAAGTTAGCTGGTAAGTTAAAAGTATAAGATAGATTAGTTCATGTAAAGATCTCTTATGGAATACAGAAAATAATTAAATAAAGAAAATAAAAATAAACATCGTTTAATTTTTCCTTTTTTCAAAAAAATCAAACACTTGAACGATGAACGATAACCGAATCACAATCAGAGAAGTGATGTTGGCGTATCGATTGGCTGATGCCAAGAAATTTTTTCGAATGCTTTGAGTATGAAACGTGTGACAGCAAAATTTGTTCCAAAATTGCTAAGCTTTGAACAAAAACAACGGCGAATGAAATCAACGACGATGGAGAATTACCGAAACGTGTTATAACAGGTGACGAAACATGGGTTTACGGATATGACGTCGAAACTAAGGATCAATCGTTCCAGTGGAGGCATTCTGGCTCACCAAGACCAAAAAGGTCAAGATCGCTGAAAGAGCTAAAAGCTATCCCAAAGATCGAGTTTGAAAAGTGTTTCGAGGATTGGAAAAAGCGCTGGAAGAAGTGCATAATATCTAATGGGGACTATTTTGAAGGCGACACCATTAATGTAAACGAATAGATAAATAGTTTTTTCAAAAAACTAAAATTCCCGTTATTTTCTGAAAACACCTAGTAACATGTGTGTTCCAACTAAACGCTGTGAGCCGACTGTGACTTCCCTAGATCATTTATTACTTTAAATAAAAATGGTCTTAATTTCACAGCCCTTGACCAGAAGTAGTCAACATAAACCCTTTTGACGAAATCAATCGGGACATCAATTTTAAAATTCACTAATTTTAATGAGAGCTCAGATTCACATTGCTTTATTTATTTGTGACACAAGATTAGAACAATGAAAAACAACGTTGTTACCACACATTATCAAATTGATGGGAGCTGAAACTGACATCCGTCCCACTGGGGACGGATGTAATTGCAGTTACATTCGCGCAATTGGCAGCATCATCGGTAGCAGCATTATGAGTAGCAGCATCATCAGTATCAGCTTCATTAGTAGCAACAAATTTTGTCAAAACACGTATAGTTGGAGATTGTATACCAATATTGTCCAAGCAATGAGCTACAAAAGTAAACGAAGGAACATTATGGTTTGGAGAGACAGATGACACATTTTTTACAGGTCGATTCGTTGATACAGCAAGAGCACCAGAGCTAGTGGGTAACCTAGGGTTTAACACACGCGAGTTAAACTAGTAGGGCTGTATTTTTTCTAATAGCAATCCAACTAGCAGACAAAATTCGGCTGCTATTAATGCTACCAGTTCGCTCGCTCATATCCAGATACACTAACATATTTACATACAACTAGTTTAACTCGCATGTGTTAACCCTAGGTCAGCAGATGCTATTTTTCGAAGAAAGATGTGTAAAAGGAAATATTGAAAAAATCCTATCACTGGATATTTTTTTGGCGGGCTTAATGACCTTTACATTTCTTTATATACGTGTAGTTTACGAACTAATCGTTTACTGGCCATTGCGGCTGCACTTACATTCGACAACTTGCGACTATTATTATCAGCATCTCTATTGATGCTTGAATATTATTTTGCAAATACACATAGAGATCATTAAATTGTTGTATACTGCTTACACATTTATAAAAAATGATTGAATTCAACAAAATAGCACTAATATCACTTTTATTAATATCAGTACACCGTGTATATTAAGTCCACACAAACCACACGATATAAAATCAGCTTGAGTTATTAAACTAGGACATTCGTAGCACGAAGGTGAATTGGTGAAAATTAAAATCGCGTGTGTCATAAACAATGTGCACAGACCAAACAGTGAGATCTCTGGAGTTGTACAGCACATCCATTTCGAACGCCTCAAATTTTTACGGAACAATTATTTTCGCCTTCTACAGATCTATACGGACAACATGAGGGTTACCAAGAAAATGCACATGCACCTAGGCTGCGCTGATTCTAGGTCTCTTTCCACATGCGTTCGGCACCTTAGATGCGGTTGTCTTTAGCTGAGCCGTCCCTCGTTGTCAGAAGCAAATGCTCTTTAAGCCGGAGCTATGGTGTCCGTTAGCTCATCGTGGCCATTTCAGACGTTGAATCCATAAACGGCTGACCAGACCGGTATAAAATGCATAGTTGAATCTCCTCGTCCATTCCACGTCAATACAAACCGGACCGAAAATTACACGCAGTATCTTTATATAAGAATGTGCCACGAGTTTCTTCATCCGCTTCCAATAAGGTCCAATCCTTTATCACATAAATGGGCATGATAAGGGTACTGTATAAAGCCAGTTTGATCTTACGAGAGAGGGCTCTATCACTTAATTGCCTTCTGACTCCAAGGAACAGTGACTGGCAAGAGTAATTCTGCGCTAATGTCGTTGCTTTTTTTGTAACTGCGGAGCCAAATTCGACAAAGTCCCTAACTACCTTGACGTTATAACTGCCAATAAAGACGTTTTGGACAACTCGTAAGTATTGTGCGTCCTATTCTGATGACAGTACTTTGTTTTGCCTCGATTACCGTCAGATTCATTTAATCCGTTTCCTCCTCAATACTCACGAGAGCTTCATGAAGGTTCGCTGTGTTCGTCAAAACACATCAATGTCATCCGCGTATGCAAGTAATTGTGCGGTCTTAAAAATAAAATATCGTGCCTCTTTTATTACCCAGTGAATTTTGCTCCATTCTTTTTACGGCAATGTTAAAAAAGTCACATGACAATGTTTAAAATCTTTCTTGACGGTTAATTTAGTACTGATGTTGCCGAGCCAGCAAAAATTTCATATAGTCATCCTGCATGGCATTGTGTAGCCCGTCCCTGCACGCTGTCACCATTAACACACAACTTAAGTTTATCCTTTACAATTTGCTTTTCCTACATTATAGCTGTACAAGACTTATGTAAAACCGTAATTCAAATTTGGTGCTCACAGATTTCGGAAAGGTGGGCCAGAATTCAAGGACTGCCATTCAAGTTCTTTACACTAGCTTTAATTTGGTCCAACTCGGCTACGATATTAACTCTGATAATGACATCTTTTCAGAAATTAAATGAAGAGTTATTGTACATATATTTTCTAATTATGGTTTCTTTGGCTAAAACCATAAAGTCCAAAACCATTTTAGTCCCGGTCCATAGCCCAAGCATGAACGATGGCGAAATTGGATTAAGATATACCATTCTTAGTAGTTTTGGATAGAAGGTTCTTCAAAGATTTTGGGTCCGGTTTTCAGTGACGGGCTTTGGAGAAGAAAATATACCATTAAAAGTAAAAGCATCAGACGTCTGAGAATGCTAGGACATGTATAGCGAATGAATATTAATGTTCTTCTCGGCGGACAACGAAAGCTCGCCTGTAGTAGTCCTCGCAATTAGAAGAAAACACCGATCATCTAGAAGTACGCAGCAAGAGACTGATGGCCAAAAGCTACGCTAACTGACGAATTGGATAAGGCCAAGGTCCAGCTTGGACTCTAACATGAGTAAGTATGTAAGTACTTAATTCAAGTCCTAGATTCAGGTTCTTGATGAAACTAAGCCTCGCATCATTCCATTTTAATCCTCTATATTCTTTTAAGTGGAATTTCTCAGTCGTTTGAAGAAAGATGAGCCAGCGCTTCGACGATTGAGTGCCTACTATCTGAGGGCCTAATGCGAGCGTAATCCACATATTCACAGAGGAATTGGTTTCCGGTGTAATTACCACTCTCATAGCAGGAGCACATGAAGTAGCATTGCTTTTTCCAAGAAACGTATACTTAAAGCGCGAGTACACTTAGATACACTTATGGCACCAGTAAGAAGTATATGGTACAATGTTTTCTGCCGAGGGACAAGAGAAAAGCCGCTGACTTTTTTAAAACGTCCAGAAGCATCAGTTTAATGTGCCTTACCTGAAGAGTTAAATCTTTTACGAATTGGAACATAAGAGACCCAACTGTCAATGGAAGCCCTAACCTAGGAAACAAGTGGTCCCAATGCGGGAATAGGTCTTAAAAAGTATTCCTTTAAGCATCATCTAGTAATTTCCTGCAATTTCGTTGTGACTTGAGAACACAAGAGATGGTTAATTCAGGCTGCTTTTGAAAAAATCGTACTTTCTCGATCTAGCTTGATGGAAGAGAGGGGGCCAGTGAGCTCTTAAGACGGAGATGATTTGAAATAGCTCATTGCCATCAGGTTTGCGTACATTTCCGCTTGGGCGACAGGCATATGTTTGTCCATCTAGTCGTTAAGCTTAAGATTACCTTATCAAACAGTGAGATTGGCGTCATACCGGTTTTGGAACCATCGGTGAAGATTTAATGGCATTCCTTTCCCAGCTCAGATTCTGACTGAATCCAGTGGGTGGCAGTAGCTCAAGTGGTAGTGGACTGGCTTCCAGATCGGGAGGTTCGGTGTTCAAATCCTCGCCCGAAAGACATATTTCAATTTTTCAGTTAACGAAAATCAAGTAAGACGAGTAGTTGACTAGAAATCAACATCAAGCCAGCTTCCACTAAGAATTTAGTCTCCTCATTAAATGTTGGATGCCACCTATGGAGCGAAACACTCCACTGGTTCTTAGTGTGTTGATGGATTTAAGCATTTAGCTCGATTTCCGTCCTCAGGAACTGCAGCATGCGGGCACGGAAAAAGCCATCAACAGAGGGAGTACCCGAATTGAGTTCAGAATACATGCTGCGGCCATGAATAGATTGTCGCTATTACGAGCCCTAACTTGAGTTTCTCCATATTTTTGAACTGCATATTTAACATCTTGTGATGTTAAAATCATTGACTCTTAATTTTTTCCGGCACTACAAAGTAAACAAAGAGTATACGAGTACATCAATGTCAAACTGGGAACTCAAAAGCACGGATCTTAAGAAGTCGAATGAGTTTCTTAACTCGCCACGAGGATGATCACCAATTGTAACTTACATGCGTTGCATACTTTTTGATCTCCTCTAGGGAAGGCTTATCGGTGATTCCTCGAGTATTGGTAGTGGAAATTATTTTAGTCGGTAAGTATCCGGCACTATCAGTAAACGCGAACCTTAAGCGTCGCGTGGAAGATTTTCACATTATAATTAAAACAAACGGAGGGAATCAATGACGTTCATCTATTTTGTTTTTTTCGGGTGGAAAGTCAGTAATAAAAGTAATCAAATTGATCTGTTAGTGGTTTGCCACGGGGCGAAGTAAGGAATAGTTAGGTTTTTTTTTAAGTACCAGTTTTTTTTTGGTTTGGAATAAATCTAATTTGCTTATGTTCCTTATGAACTGCTTGAGAGGTATTTGGCACCACACAGCATTTATACTTGCGTTTTCTTGTGTTCAGGATAATGATCAAACTACGAAAGTTATTTTTAGAGTCTACTTGCCGCTTCATCTTCATCGTTAACGGCAGACCCATTAGTGGCGTGTACGTACGTAAATATGCGAGTACACAAGCAATTTGTATCATGTTCCCATAATGCCGGATTGCTCTGTTTGGCCGAGTTTTCGTTTACTTTTTCTTTCGTGCGTAAAGTGCGAACGGGGCCGCATTTCTTACGAAAATTTGACAACAAACTCATCCTTCTTTCGAATTTAAAATGAAACATTTAAGAAAGCTTTTTGGTTTCGGTCGACATATGAAAACAAAAAAAAAACAAACTATAGCAAGAATGGCCTGGAACATAAAACGCACCCTGTATAGTTAGCATTTTTTTTTATTACGTTAGTAGCTAGTCATCATCTATGCATTAAGAATTGTCTTATCTCTTTCACGCGGAAATCTGACGTAACTAATTCTTGAATGGTATTTATCATACCCTCCAACGAGGGTGCCCTGAATGTGGAAAAACTACCCAAACACCCTTCGACCAACATTTAAAACAATGGCAATAGCAAACATTTCCTGTTAGGGAATAGCTAATTCTGGTAAAGATACCCGGTATCGAGGAGAAGATATTATACTTTGGTTTGGTTTGGTTGTTCGTACTCGTATAATTAAAAGCCACCTCTTTCCAATGGCATTAGCCTCTACCTAATGCAGGCACTTTCTCGACAGACAAGTTATTTAGTTGTAGTTGTACAAAACTTACTCGTTTACTTATAGCCGGATGCCATTTCACAAAGCCACCCCTTCGTACAGCCAGACAAGTAGCACTACTACTCGTACTTTATTTCTAGTCCTTCCTCTTTATCAGGTCGTTCTTTGAACGCATGCAACAGAAACTGAACCGGTATCATGTATCCAGAAGTCTGCCAACTCGCCTGTGAAACTTAATTGAATGAGGGATAATGGATGGAGGTTTTTTTTATGAATTCATCCTTATGGACTTGGTTACCGATTGTTTGCTGTCCTTGCTCCTGTTCTTGGAACGATGCTGAAAATTAATTCAATTTGTTTGCAATTCAGTGGTTTGGGTTAATAGTACTGGCGTTATCGTTACCATTGCCGTCGCTGTGTCTTCTACGACATCGTGGTTTCGTTTTCGATCGGTTTCACGAGAACCATTTTAAGCCACACGTTTCCGAAAAATTAATTTTGAAACAAAATTAAATAAAATTATAATAAACGAGCTGTGGTGGTGAGTTTGAAACTCAGGGAGAGCAAACGATGAAGTTTCTCTCTGTTCTTGCCTGTGTGTGTCTTCTGCTAATTATTAATTAGGCTGGTGAAATCGAAGGATATTATTTAATTCGGTTTCCTAGGAATTTGAATTTTAATTTTGAGGACTAATTAATTACATCAATTAAAAAGCAAAACGACAAATTTTTTGTTTGGGTGGTTAGGTTGTCTTTGAACGTGATGAATTACAATGAGGACACAATTAACATTTAATTGCTTGCTAATGGGTTTTGGTGGGCTCTAATTACTGACCTCGTCCTTTTCTGATCCCATTCTTGGGAATGCTGTCCATAATTTATTTTATTAAACGTGACTTAAACCTTTCTTCGGAAATTCTATTGAGTATTGAATTTATACCATCGAATTAGAACAACTGCAAAAAAGACGCAGCGATCTATGTGTAAAAAAATTGGATTAACTTTCATTTCAAAGTTATGTTTATGTGTTCAAAAGTGGATTCCCTTTAAACATTTAGAGCTTTAAACCATTGAATACAGAAAACATCTGGCAAACAGGAATCATCATACATTTTGATGCAAAGCTCAAATTATTTACTTTCTTAGGTATCTAGCAGATTGTAGAACTTCTAGAAATTGAAAGATAGTAATTGCCTTCCGCATTGCATGCTATCGCTGACAACAATATTAGCTCCAACCCAAATTTTGTTATAAATAAAAAACAGCAAATAATCAGTTTGTAACAAGTAAACTGGCTAACGAGGATATTATTTGTACAGAGAAAAGTAATGGTACCTACACTGAGTCGAATGTGGATAATTTCATCTAACGAGTATGCTCGAAATTGCCTTTCTATGTAAGCAGCTCAAAGCGAGCTCCTATTATTGAAACCACAAACACGATGAGTACCTATCATCTGTTATGAAGATAAACGATGACATTAAATATTCTGTTGCACAATTGATAGCATGTAACGAACTATGCTGCAAACCGATGTGTAACATATATTTAGTTTCCTGACAACTCTGAGGAGATTTTTTATTATGTTTCTAGTTCTGCCCTACATGCCCAAACTACTAGCAAACTAGAAGTAAATTTTATACCAGAAACTTAAAAAGATGACAACTAATTCACCAAAAGATTTATATATAGCAGCCTTACTACCTTTCCAGGAGATCGTAACATTCATCTTTGATCCTGGTATATATCTCCGAATTTCGCCTTGAGGTATTCGATAACATGCCGAAAGCTTAAGACTTTTTCCCTCAGTCTCCCTTGAATAGAAAATCCACATTTATTGTCTTCTATCTTGGTAGCAGTCGCTGAAGTAGATATCGTAGTTTTTTATCTGCTTTTTATCAGCTCATTCTATCCCACTTCTTGGATTTCATTAAGATCTGTTTTATACATAGCAGTACAGGACCTCCGAAAGTTATTCGGCAGCACGTTGTCTGTTAAGTGTCCCAAGTTTCATGTGCAAAGCCGAAATTCGTTGTCCTTAAAACGTTAGACGTTATTATATCCATCCGTATCCAAGACTGTTGATTGTGTCTGAAATGTTTTCTTTTTTACATGGTAGGGAAGTTACCCCACATGTAAAGCCCAACTTAGAGGGACAAGTCCTTAATGGGCAAAAGATCCGGCCAAAAAGTCTGGTTCCAGTAGCCTCGTTGAGATTATGAGAGCCGTTGTTGACCAATTCAGGGTTCTTACTACCTACACAACCACCAAGCCCTTTTTATATTCTGGGCTCCGAATAGCTTGAAATAACTCTAAATGGGGTGTGCTCCGCGATTCATATATTGGATGCCTCCGACGGCGCCATCCTGGTGAAGGAAAAGTTCCCTAGTGCGAACACTTTTAGACTGACCATATGTTCAGTGCTCCAGCTATGAATCCAAAATTGTTGCAAAGAACGAGCGGAAATCGTCTTTGAGCAGACTGTCAGAAAACGTAGCCTGCATAACACCACGCCCGACAAAAGATTTAGTCTTTAGAACTAGTAACAGAGCGTAACCTTTTAATAGCGAGTACGCTATTCCCATCTCACAACTCCATAAAGCGATTTGTCTATTCTCTGATCAATCAACGGTCAACGAGATAGATCATATCGACGCCAAACAGTAGTATACTGGATGTCCGAATCGTCCGCGTGGTCAAAATCGACTCGGATCATTACCTTGTTGCAGCCAGTATACAAATACGGATATGAGATCTACTAGGAAGATAAGTAAGATAAGCCAGAATCTTTGTCGATCGGGTTCCGCTCAAGCTCTCCCAAAATCCTTGCTCCCAAACACAATATAGAACTCCAATGGGAATATTGTCAACGAGAAACGAGAGAATCATTCACACTGGACGAAGGCGGCAGATAATTATGTCCCCCTGACCTAGACAAAATTAAGACAGCAATATTGATGCTAAAGCCAGCTGGCGCAGCTTTATTAGTGCTTTATTTCTAGCAGCTGAAGATGACCTGGTTGAGAGCATACACCAGCTCATCTGTAAGATATTGTTAGATAAAAGCATACTCGTTGCAACGGTATTGAACCGTTTGCCCGATCCACAAGAACGGAGACTCTATCGGATGCGCCATCTATAACAGAACAAATGTCTTAATGTCTTAAACATCGCTTGTAAGACCTTTCAGACGATCACATGTCTGAAACCATTCATGGACAACCTAACTGAACAATTTTAATTTTAGGGCAGTTTCAGAGCAGGAAGCTCCACCATTGATTAAATATTCAAACTACTGCAGATCTTGCAAATGACCCAGTAATTCCAGATCCACACTCTAATATATTTGTCGACTTCAAAGCCGAGCTATACAAAGTCATGTTATATTTTGACACTGTGCCAAACTCGCCAGGTTGTATAGGATGACTATGGAGAATTTATCTATCAAAGTCATTAATGAATTAACCGAGACCTTCACTGTCAAGAAAGGTTTTAGACAACGCAACACGATGTGGTTTTCTTAACATCGCACTGGAAAAAATCGTGCAAACGAAAAAATCGACAACTTGGCCAGAACGAGGTAATTAAGTATCTCGTCTTTCGACATCAGCGCAGAAATCAGACGCAGAATTACTGTTGAATAATAGAGCCCTCTCAGCAACCCGTCCTGTTCTCCGGCGCAGAGACTCGGACCTTGTCGAAGGTGAATGAAAAAACACTTGGCCTCACCGTGAGAATGTCACTTGTGCGATTTTCGGTTTCGTTTGTATTGATGGAGAACGGAGGTGGAGATTCAACCACAAAATGTATGGGCTGTACAGCGAAATCCCTCTTGTCTGGAGTCTATGGAGCAACCGTTTGATATGGTTGTGTCATGTTGAGCGAATGGACACAATAACTCCAGCCCAAAGTGTCTTGGATTCGAACGCTGGCCGCGCAGCAGAGAACGGCCGCATCTGAGGTGGCGAACGCAAGGCGATAGGGGCCTCAAATATTTTGGAGTGCGGCACTGGAAGCAGCTGGCAAGAGATTTTACTAACTGGCTTCGCTTATTGGTTGAGACCCAGCTTCACCCGGACTGTATCCTAAATAAGTAAATAAATTCCTCCCTGCCTTTTGTCCGAAATTAAGGATGAAAAATGTCCGGCAGAACTTCTGTCGAGACATGTAACTCGAGAATATATGGACGATTGTGATTTAAGTTAACGCTATCATTGACAACGGCAAATATGTGATGCCGGCTATAATAAGGAGTTATCTTTCGGAGCTATTGTGCACATTTATTAAAGTCGGATTATTCTGGACAGCAAACTTCTTTGAATTAAATACATAGGACAGTGCCGGTGCTCTAGCATTACAAGGAAACTTTCGGCAAGATGTGACCTGTTTGCAAAGACAGAACTTTCACTGCTTAAATAAAACCCGAACTTTCCCATGTATCGGTTGGTTGATGAAATGAGCTTTGACGCAAATGCTTCACATCTACTTTCACCACTCTCAAATTAAGCATTCTTCCAGTTGCATCATCGTATCAGTAATAAACATTGAATTGTGACTACTCCTACTGACGTTTTTCCGATACAATATTATCTCATTAGTGGTAGTCCTGAAAAAATAAAAATCTAGATTTAGGTCAAGCCACTTCATCTTTATTTGTTAAAACAATTCCTTGTTTAAATTTAATTTGTATAATTCACAAATTCCATTACTCGTACTCCGTATTCGACAATTTCGGACTTTTTATTAACCGCTTTCTTTTTTTTAAGTAATTCCTAGAATCATAAATTTTCCTTGAGACGCCATGCGTAAAAAAATAATATTTTTCCTTTTAATTGTTTTTCTTCCGTTCTTTGGGTTTTTGAGTAAATATTTTGTTATCATATTGATTTATAAATGAGTATTGCTTATTTGTGTTCACTTAAAACTGGAGATGAACAAGAGAAATGGGAATATGCGTTTGATGTACATATGAACTGAAAAAATTTGTTTTTTCTAAAAGAAATTCAATCAGCGCGTGTATTTTATTAGTTATTTACTTCCATTTCACATCTTTTTTAATATTTGCTTAAAGTAAAAAACAACAAATAAATGTGTCTGTGATCTAGATTATCGTATATAGAGTGCTGGCATCAAAAAGCATATTTCGTAAAGGAATCGATGTTTATATTTTCTTATGATAATACACCATACACATTTTGAGGTTTAATGGCTTCTTAAGGCGCCTTCCATGGTCTTTGTCTTGCTTCTATTGATACCGATCAACTTTGAAGTAATGATGAAATGAAAATAACGATATTTGTAGCTATATTTAATGGCTTTGGCAAATAACATTGACAGATTTAATAGAACGTACAAATAGAAGACAAATTATGTGCATATATTTCTGGGCGTATTGTATGTCTGGGTACTGTTATTGCCCCGCTGGTTTATGGTTTACAGATGATTATTTCCCCCGAGTTCTTAAGTCCAAATTTTTAACATTTTTTAAAAGTAAAAATTGTCTCCATGAGCATCGGCTCCGCAATTATTTTGCACTACAAAACAATCGATACACCGAGATATCTTTTACTTAAAACAGGAAGCGACTGTATTGTATGCTTCTCACAAAATTTTCGATTTAAATGCAAAATGAATCTGTATATATCTATATTTAGTATATACTCACATGTAATAGCATTACTTAGTGGCAAGTTAAAATAAGAACGACCAACCTTAAGTGAATGACTAAGGTATATCTGTTATATTGTATCTGCAGAAACAACAAATGCAATAAGAACGACGCTTACTTCTACCTGCTGCCACTGAAACTAGGCATCCAGGATCTCGGAGCCTGAGTATTTGGCAAAAAAAAAACAAACTTCTAATTGCATAGGAATCATTATCAATTTTTTTTTTCAGTTTATATGCATTTTTATTGTATCACTTAATTAACTCTTACTTGCTAGACAAAAAATACTTAAAAATTAGCTGAAATAACTTATAGATAATCTTATTCCAACTTACTGGGCCCATGCGGGCACTCTAAGTTAAACCTAACTCTTAAATTATGTCTTTCCACGTATCTTACTATTACACATACTATATTATTTCTATGAAGTTAATTACTTGTAATTAAAACTAAGAAAACATTTTTTACAAAAAAAAATTAGTAACAGGACTGTTTTTTTTTTATTTTATTATAAAACTTAAAACTAAAATCCTACAAACTACCTAAAAATAAATCTTAATCTACTTTACTTACATACATACATACATATATATATTTATATATAATATATATATACTTAATATATAAATATATGTATATATATGTGTTTTTTTTAATTTTTTATTTTTATAAATTTTATTCTTGTTTTTACATATTTGTTTTTCTCAAATCTAGCTTACTCCTACTTAAAACTATGTAAGCCGCCCATGGCTAAAAACAAACTAGGACACACTTTGCCTCACATGAAGCTACCAAGTATTAGAGGAATTCGACGACGAAGGATGCTCTCCCTCAAAAAGGCACCAAAATTGTTGGTGCTGCTGAGCAACATCCCTCCTGTCGCGACTTCCTACCGCCCTACTGAACCGGATACACTCCGCACTGCCGTGTGCGACGTCTCTGTCGTAGTTGAATCGCCTGTCCCCAGCTGTTCGAGCAACGTGGAAGATTAGCGGCAAAGCCAATCTGTCCTGGATCAGACCTTTGCTATCTAGATAGAGGAACGTTTCTAGAGGATAAAAGCCGTTAAAGCTAACTCTCTCATGATACATATAATTAGGGTAATAAGCCCCAGAGATCAGGTTGTTCGACGATGTCATTGCTCTTGCAATGTGCCTTCGAGTCAACTTAATAACAAAATTGTCGACTCTTATTAGCTTCACCCTATTGTACAAAATCTCATTACGATAGAATTTTATGTACTCAGACTCTGGTGTTCTGTATAACCGAAGACAAGCTCTAAGGCAAGCCCTCTCAAACACCCGAATCTTTTCCAATAAACTTGTCTCCTTGTAAGCACTTCTGGCTCTGGCCAGAGCAACATCTATATGTTTGTTAAAATACAGATATTGATCTAGCCAGATCCCAAGGTATCTGACTACATTTCGACAAGCAAGTGGCTGTCCATGTTGTCCGACGATAGAGAACTTTCGCCAATTATTTCTGGTATCCCTAGAGGCCCCAGACAAATGCGTCCTAAAAAGAATGGTTTCCGACTTCTGAAAGTTAATTTTCGACTTCCAGTCGTTGCAATATCGCTTAATTTTGTCGAAGTCACGTTGCAAAAGTATATTAATGACCTCAATCTTTGGACCTAATCTGTACGCGATTAAGTCGTCTGCGTACGCTATGGCATGGTGAAGTGAACCTCTCAGATCACTTGTGTAAATGTTGAATAGGATCGGCGAATCGGCAGAAGTCACATCGCCATTCTTCACGATGAACTGTCTACTGGAGAGCATATCAAAAAGAATATAAAGCAGTAGTTTACTAATGCCCAACCTGCCCAGCTTGAAGGCCCTTTCCAAGTCAATCAGGCAGGCACCAGTGCACTGTTTCTTGCCTTTGTTCCACTGATTATCAGAAACCAGTTAAGACGGAGCATGATTGATATCATGCCCCACCTTGAAACCGAATTGATTATCCGGAACTATATGTTTGTCCTCAACCCACTTAGTCAGGACTCTATTGATCACCTTCTCAAAAACCTTACAGATGTTTCGAAGAAGACTGATCGACCGGAGATTCGCCGGATTGGAAGTATCTTTATCCCTTTTGGGGATTGGATGTACCACCGCAGTTTTCCAATGCACTGGATAATGTGCACTATTCATTCCATTATTAAACAGGGTGGTGTAAATGTCCACCACTTCTAGCGGGAGATGTCCAAGCACAATGTTCGGTATTTCATCGTTTCCCACTGATTTCTTACTGCTAAGCGATTCGAAGATCGTTTGGAGCTCCTCCTTCGAAATGAATGGTGGTAATACCCTTTCGTTGGTGATGACATTATTTGCCATATTCTCGTCGCCAATTCACAATTACATTTTGAAGGCAGAAATTGTGCACAAGGACTCAACTCTCCAGGTCGTGGTTCGGGCCAATGATGTCATTCGCCTTGTACACTTCCTGGAAAGTCGCTCCTATAGCCTCTACTTTCTCCTGCAGATCCTCGATCATAAAGAAATTGTCATTATCAACTGCCTTATTTGCATCGATACCTGCTGCTATAAGAATTTGTTCATTGTTCGTCGTTCGTTGTTCGTTGTTCGTCGTTCGTCGTTCGGTCGATTTTGAGACATGGAAGGTCGTTTTGATTATTTCTCCGAAATATTTTATTTATTTGCGGGAACATATTTGGGTTGCAAGTGTTTACAGCCCCAGGGAACCATTATCATTGATGAAAACCCATGAGCATTGCGAAAGATTGATCATTTTTCATATACACTTGTTCACCGATTGGTCAAAGATAAGTTTGAAGATTGGAGGCAGGCGGATATTGCTGCCCACGAAAATTGGAGAAGAACACAAAAAGTGGTTATTTTCATCATATTGAAAGAATATGAGATATCTCACTATCTAATCTATCTCAATATATGAGAAATATATAAAAATAGCTGCAGAAATTAGATTTAAACCAATGAGAATGCTTTTCGAAGCCCCTGGAAATTTGTAAAAATCTTTTTCCTTACATGATTTCACCAACCATATTTTGCATACTTAAAAGTTAAAATTAGACGAAAGAAGATTTGATTACAAAAAAAACTCTGACTTAGATCACAAATGTTAAAATGCATAATTTTACATTTACAATTGCACATAGTTTTTACGAATACTACAAAAACTTGTATTGTTAATAATAATTTTTATAGATTTCATTTTTTTAATAATTTCCTTAGGGTAAAAAAGTATGGTTAGTAAAGATATCTTCCAATTTTTATGCCTCAGATGAGCATCAACTTCAGCCTCACAAACACTGTCTCTTTCTAAAGCGTTTTTCATAATATTTCGTAAAATATTTAGACTCAACGACTGTGTTTTAGCAGATGGGATATTTTATACTCGAATTTTTTTCCAATCTCCCTGCAGAAACAAGTTTGGCACTGTCAAATCCGGAAAACAAGTGGCCACTACATCCCGACTTTATGTAAATTATTCGGTCTGCAAATATCTCCCTTAGTGGCACAACTGTGGCCCGAGCGGTGTGCAAAATCGCTTCGGTCTTTAAAATAACATCTCAATGCTCCCATCAATCGGTGGCAACAAAAATTGTTTAATCATAACCCGATATCTTTCACAATTTATGAAAGTAATGACGGCATCGTCTACAGGAAAAAATGACACAATAATTTCTCAGACAGCGCACTTCAATGAGTGCCATTGCCGCCAATGGATCAATCTTTTGATCTCAGTACCCCATATACCACATGTTTGCTTACGAAACTATCTAAATGAAAATGAACTTCATCACTCATTATCAGATGGTGAATAAAATTACGGTCTTATCTTGCTATTTCTTGTTTTTTAGGATTTCTTCATATTAAGCCTTGGCCCGAACGAATTTTGTATAGAAACATCTGCAATTCAATTCTTATAACTCGTAGTTTCAATTCAGACAATGCACTTTCGCAGTTCGGAAAATATCAGTGATGGTGAAATCGTTCCATCGCCGCTCGGATCATCTTGATAGATGGTCAATTTTGCTCACGAATAACGCTGATAATCACGAAAATGTGTTTGCTGTAATTTATCGTAATAAATCTCTAAGATAGTTCTGTATTATACGTACCCACAATAGAAAAAAAAATAAAAAAGAGAGGAGTTGTGATTTTCCAAACAAGTCAGTCACTTTAATAATACCCTGTATTTATATGTGGTCTTACATTCGCAATAGCAGAATTATCAATATACAGGGTGTCCTCTAATTCGTTGATGATAATTTGGGAAATTAAACTGATGAATTAATTTTTTTTCCTAATCTTTTATACCATTTCTGTAAGGTATATTTTCCAAATAGGCCTTTATACCCTAAACCTAACTCTTCTGAGAACTTTAGGGAAATGAGGGTTTTGACAGGTAGTCAAGTAAAAGAGCACGCTTTAAAACTCTTTAATAGCTACGCAATTTTAAAAAAATATTGGAAAATTAGTTATTCGTGGAAAACCACTCTTGCGAGTATGTATTGTCAACTGTTGTTAGAAACATTGGTAAAAAATCATAAATTCCTTTTCTTACCTGTTGTAGGTTTTTCCAAGTATCATAAAATCTGTGGGTTTTTGTGCAAATTCATTGATGATTTTTTTTTTTATTATTGTCACTTTCATAAGAAAATTATAGTAAAACGTTATGTTAATTAGGCATTTTCTGGAGAAAAGTGACCTCATAGTCGAAAATTAGCATGAGCAATGAAAATGGAACAGGCTTAGAAATTGGATATCTAAAGACTCAAACAAGATATCAACTTTACTTAAACGCCGTTAGAAAGGCTGGTATTTCTTCTAAAAATAAAGTCAGACACGAAGTTTTTATCATCAGTACTAACAGAGTAATTTCCGTTAGCATGGGTCAGGGTACACCACAGTAAGCCTTTTCTTAAATCCTCGATAAATGATGTCAACATTAGAGATAGACTCTTACTGTAGAACGATTTTTTTCTAAGGAATTAGGGGACACCCTGTATATAAAAATCTCGTGTCATGGTGTTTGTGGTCGCACTTCTCCGAAACGGCTGGACCGATTTTTATAAAATTTTTTGTGTATGTTTAGTAAGTATGTGAACAGGTTGTAAAGTGTATTTCATAGCGCTAGGTGATTAGGGTTTCGCTATCCAGAAAAATTTGTTCAATTTTGTTGACCAACATTTTTTTTTTGTATTTTTTTTGGATTTGGCAATACCTATTACCCCAAATTTTCACCCTCAAGCCCCCCCCTCCAATTTTTTAATCGCGATTTAAGTATTTTTGTATGAACAATATCCAAATAATTTAACCGTTGTTCGTTTTTCAAACAGAAAGAAATTATTTATGTTGTTGACTGATAGATGTTGCTACGTCCGCCTCATCGAACTTTCAACCACACATGCGCAAGTCATTAACGTGAAGTGTTGCGTCGCTTGACATTTTATTCTGCATTTATTATATATCACAACGCAGTGCGTGCAAAATTTTGCACGATTTATTTTAATCTACAAGAAATATATACGTGTTTTGTGACTGTGACTAGAACTGTTTTCAATGAACCATCTGATTATAAAAACCGTGTCTAAGTACAGCAATTTGGTCTATTGTGTTTGTGTTACAGTGAATAATGCCAGCAAGATGCAAGGAGGCCCATTTAGGCCGTCGAACGAATAAAGCAACAAACATGCGAAATAGTAGACCAGAAAGAACAGAGGAACAAATCCAAAAAGATAACGAAAATGTACGTATGAACATGTCGCAATTGCGTGTATCTTAACCACAAGAGGCACGAGCTAAACGAAATCAACAACGACAATTGGAACGGAGACAAGCGCGCCGGTTCGTAATTGACACACACAGAGCAAATGACAATGACGACAACGCCAACAAGTACATCGAGCATTTACATCCGCTTAGTTCCTTCGTCTCGCATTCGAGTATGAGCCAGATATTGAATTTTTCACTCATCCGAAAGTACTGATTGGTGCTATGGACTAATAATGTGCCCCATTGTTATGCGCTCAAACTCAAACATGAGTCAGCCGGCATGTGTTGCGCATCAATCCTGATAAGACACCAGCTGATGAGAAAGTGCGCCTGTTGTTGACAACGTGCCTGGAATCATGATTGGCGACTACACTGTGACGCGAGAAATTGTTATTTGAAGAAGAAACAATAATCTGGAGTTCATCACCGACACACATTGTTTATATGACGCTCTCCAATATCCGCTAATTTTCTGGAAGGGACAAGACGGATTTTGCATAAACATTAACCAACGAAATCCCGCCACAGGTACTTCATTCATTATGAACATCCATACTCACTTTGAATTAATATTTATGAATATGTTGTTACAGGACCCGAATTATCATCGTATGATGATTCGACGCAGTCATTCTGTGATATCGTGAGCTGTGCGAACAATTCATGGTCGACATATACGCGAAGTACGCGATTCCTACGACACAATCAAAAGAAGCTGCGTGCGGAAGAATACATTCACTTCCGAGACGCTATCACAAGCAACGCCAACACCGCCGAAATTGGTAACTCCATCATTCTACCGTACGATGGCAGTCCACGTCATATGCAAGAATACCAGGATGCTATGATATTTATCACGTTTACATCAAGTTTAAAGGAGATTACATCTTTACTATTGCCAGGCCAAAACGAAGTGCATCGTCATGACTCTACAGCACGTGTGTTCAAACAGAAATTTAAGTCTTTAATGAGCTACATTAACAAATTACACGTATTCGATTCCACACGTTGCTGGATGTATTTGGTTGAATGGCAAAGCGAGGATTACCTCATGAACACAATTTTGATATGGTTAGTCGACAAAATACGCCCTGAAGAAATCGATAGTGTAATTTCCGCGGAAATTTCAGATCCGTCTATTGATCAACTACAACCGTGTTTGTTACTACAAACATCATTCATGGCCTTTCGGTGATCTTAATCGTTTATCGCCTTGCATGGCAAATGGAAAATGTATAAAGCGTTTTCCTAAAAATTCATCAACGACACGATCACAAACGTTGACATAAGTTCATAAAATACATTTGCAAGTCAATCCAGCCGAGTATACATATACAGTCAATCCAAGGCAGACTGAGTGCTTCTATCTGCGACTGTTGTTGGTTAATGTCACCGGCCCATTGTCATTTTAAGATATACGCAAAGTGAACAGTATCCAACTTATAAAGATGCGTCGATATGCTTGCTGGAGCAGCATTGGGCTGTACAGCAACACAGGGCCCCCGCCCAATTATCAAGGCTTCGCCCATCAATGACGTTGTCTAATAAAAAGCGGGGGTAGATTATTCTAAACTGGTCTTATCGTAAACATCCAGATTTTATTGCATGACTGGATGATACGATTTGACCAGTTACAAGTTGCCGGTCATAGGTCTTGTTGGCGGCTTGACTACCGGTAGTCCATACCAGGACTTAAATCATGGTGCCATGGGAGTCAGGAGCCCCCCGGATCTCGGTCCGGGCCTGACTTGTTAGAGGTAGGTCCCCTTGTGGGAGCGTCATGGTGGCTGTGGTTTAAACCCAAATCGCGGGTACGGGTTTCCTTTTTGGTTTAACCCATTGTAGAGTTGCAAATAAAGTACTGGGTGCTGTGACCCCTAAGAACAGCAAGAGGTTTGAGGTCGGCCTCGACTCATACCAAAGGTGGAACTTGTGCCTCCAACACATGTTCTGCTTTGGTATAATGTATAAGCGAAGTATTAATATATATAAGCGGGTATTATTAGCGATGGCAAGGCGTATCCTTGCTCCCTATGGATGTATGGGCATCTCGTAAACATAAGGTCTTATGACAGGTGGTTTACGTTAAAAATCCAGGTACGTTCTGTACAGCAACACAAATTCGTCTAATATTCACTATAGTGTTGGCTACATGTTTCCTGGTATGAGCAGACATATTGAGGGATAAACACAAAGATTCAATGACTGACGGTATGTTGCATCAAATTCGTACACGGTGCAATGATCTAACGATTACATTCAGCGACGCTATGTACAATGAAGCATTGATTGCTATCGATGATCGATGTTATTGCCAATTTACCATTCAGCCATTTCGAAGCCCATCTGATTTAATAGACACCGAAATGAATCGTGAACTACAGTACAATACTGCAGAAGTAGTAGCGATTGTTGCTCGCAATGTCCCATTATTGACTCATGAACAAAAAATCATTTACGACCGCATTATGCTGGCACTTTCGGCGGGACAAGGTGGATTCCTTTTTGTGGATACCAGGTGGAACTGGCAGCACATTTCTCATTTCGTTAATTCTCGCCAAAATACGATCAAATAATGGCATCGCATTGGCCGTTTCATCATCTGGCATTGCAGCAACTTTATTGGATGGAGGCAGAACAGCCTATTCAGTATTTAAGCTGCCTCTGAATATTCAAAATAACCCGCAGTGTGCAACATAAAAAAAAACAATCGTCGATGGCCACAGTGCTGAAACAATGCAAAATTATCATCTGGGATGACACAAACTATGGCACACAAACATTCTCTTGAGACGTTGAACAGAATACACGTCGAAGATATGAACTATTCGGCGGCACTCTGTTACTCCTTTCAGGTGATTTCAAACAAACAATTCCCGTCATTCAACGTTCCACGTACGCCGATGAGATCAACGCTTGATTGAAATCATCGCTACTATGGCGTAATGTTGAAAAAGTCCAACTAAAAATAAACGTCCAAATGCTACAAGATCCATCCGCTGACACATTCTCGAAACAATTGTTAGATATCGGCGATGGAAAAGTTGCTGTCCATGAAAATACTGGCTGCATAAAATTGCCCACCGATTTCTGCACAATCGTTGATTCGCAAAATCTTCTCATTGACCGCATACGCACACAACACATAACTCATGCGTGGCTGGCAAAAAGAGCCATTTTGGCAGTGAAAAATGTGGACGTAGACGATTTAAACTTCAAGATACAGCAGTCGTTGCCAGGTGACTTAATATTCTACAAATCGGTCGATGCAGTTTGAGATGCCAAAGTAGGATGTAAATTATCCTACGCAGTTTTTGAACTCACTGGATTTGCCAGATATGCCACCACATCTTCTACGACTGAAAGTTGGATGTCCGGTTATTTTACTTCGGAATTCGAACCCACCAGGGCTGTGCAATGGCTAGCGATTGGTCATTAAAAAATTAACGAAAAACATTATCGAAGCTACCGTTTTGAATAGCAAATTCCGAAGCGAAAATGTTTTGCTGCCATGCATTCCAATGATTTCCACAGACGTGTTAATTGGATTCAAACGCGTACAATTTCCTATTAGATTGGCATTCGCAATCACAATCACTAAGTTTGCGGCTCAGATTTGGGCACACCAATATTTTTGACACGGACAATTATACGTGGCATATTCTCGCGTGGGCAAACCAACGAGCTTATTTGTGTTGCCTAAAGACGGACTGAAAAAACATACACTCAATTGCTCATCGAAATTAATATTGATTTTCTTTATTTCATTCTTCCACTTTACGATAAGAAATACCCATTGATCAAATAATAACCGTGTGGCGCTCCCATTGTTCCGATTTGAGTTCCGGTTTTTTCTTTGTTAAGTTGGTAAATCCGTTGTTGATATTCTCTCTAAATCTTAGTGTCATAGCTTGACATTTGCAAAAGTTACGTAGCCAAGAGTACATCTATCTCTGTGTGTGTTGGCGATTTTTTACAATTTTAGAAATGGATTTAAATTTGCAAGAACGAACTTATATTAAACTTTGCGTAAAAAATGGATTTAATGGTGCGCGAACATTGGAAATGTTGGAAAAGTGTTTCGGCAACGATTCTCTAAAGAAAACGGTCATTTACCAGTGCACGAGCGGTTCAAAAGTGGTCGTGAGTCAATCGAAGATGATGAACGCAGCGACAGACCATCGACATCGAAAACGGACGAAAATATTGATGAAGTACAATAAAAGAAATGTTGGTCAATAACCGCAAATTAATCATAACAGAGATAGCGGAGGACTTGAACATTACCTATGGATCCGTCCAAGACATTTTGGTTAATGATTTGGGTTTCCGTCATGTAGCAGCAAAGTTGGTGCCAAAAGACCTCAATTTCATGCAAAAAAGAGACCGTGTTGACGTCGCAAGAGAGATGATTTGCGAGGCTGAATCCGATCCCACATTCATCAAAAGGATCAATACTGGAGACGAGACGTGGGTTTATGAGTACGACAGGCAATCCGGACATCAGGCAAGTGAATGGCGTTCACCAAATGAGCCGAGACCAAAAAACCACGTCTTTTTCAGTCAAAAAAGAAGGCAATGCTCACGGTTTTCATGGATTACAACGGTGTAGTGTACCATGAATTTTTGCCAGAAGACCAGGCAGTAAACAAAGAGTATTATTTGGGCGTTATGAGACGTTTGCGTGAAGCAATTCGCCGAAAGAGACCAGAATTGTGGGTAGAAAACTCGCGGATTTTGCACCATGATAACGTAATCATTATTCGTAATTTTTTGACGAAAAATGCAACAAATACCATCCAGCAGCCACCGAATTCACCTGATTTGGCTCCCTGTGACTTCTTTCTATTCAATCGAGTTAAAAAACCACTACGGGGAACGCGTTTCAGCAGCCGAGAGGAAGTAATGGAAAAATCGCAGGAAGCACTGATGGACATACCGAAAACCGAATATAAAAAATGTTTCGGGGATTGGATCAAGTGCTGGCATAAATGTGTTGCAGTCGATGGGGATTACTTTGAAGGGGACAATATAGATTTAGATGAATAAACTTTTATTTTTAATTTTCTGAATAAATTCAATACTACTTTTTTCACTTTACATTTAACTTTTAAGAGATCAAACAATGAATATATCAGATACGTTAATGAAATACATTGATTTGAGGAAATGAATGGTTGGTGTTTTTTTTTATTTTTATCGGCTGTCACCATCTACAGCGCTCCATTACTTTTTCTGTGATAGATCCCATCCCCACATATTCGTTTGATCCTCATCAAAGAATGGACCGCCAGGAAGACACTTTCGTTCAAATCGTTTCATTCGTTCTATTTTATCGATAAATGATCGTTCTATTTTATCGATCAATTTTATCGATCTTAGCAGTACAATACATTCGTTATATTTTATTTAACAACCAAAATATTAACTAGAAATAATTTATATGCTGGGTCAGCTAGTGTTTTATAGTTTTTTTACCTAACCAGCATTATTTTGATTGATAGATTGAACCCGAGATGCAACATCTATGAATAGTTAATAAGATAAGTAAGTACAATAACTTAGTGATGTGCGCGATGCAAGTGTGAAATATGTCCCTTATGCTTATTTTATTTCTGTCCCTACACAATTCAGTCTAACTTTGTACCAATTTTATACACAATCGCCAGATTTTCTAGATAAAATGCCAGCAATTTCTTACAACCACCAAGGCAACTGACTATGGAACACGAGAGGGATATAGCACGGAACTAAAATCTGTAGAAACAGTAGTATGAATATCTTGCCATAAAATATCCATGGCGTCTCTTTATATTAACTATTGCACATATTGCAATTCTGTTCTCTTCCGTGTCTTTATTTATGGCACTTTAGTAATGTACCATATGGTATAATATATTGATGTAAATATAATGTAAGTGGTCATTCTGTAACCTGCGGTTAGTGATGAATGACACATCAAATTTAAAATTAAAATTCATATGTGGGGTGACAATGTTTAAATTATAGATTACAATAATAAAAAAATAAAAAGAAACTAGAATCGCAAGCGCATAGAGAAAAGAAAAAATTAAAATACACGAGCTTTACAATTCCTTAATTATATATATTATAGTTTTTGATATACATCTAAATCACACTATACAAAGGATTCGACAAAATCATAATTTAATGTGAATAACCAGTCTTTAATTTTCTCAGTGATATTTGAAAAATGGTACGTTACTCTTATATGTAAGGGCAATTTATTAAATATGTTTGGAGCTGTATTATGTATAAAAATGTGAGAAATGGTTTCTATGTGCGAAAGGTACATTTACCAAGCTCATATTGTTTATACGTAGGTTGTACATTTGATAATTTCTACTAGGTATATTCCCGCTTTGTTTGAAGAACTCTCTTAATACTTTGAAAACATATAAATGTCTCATTGGTAATATTCGCAATTCTTTAAATAAAGACCAACTTTCAGCTAAATGATTTTTATTTGAAATTATTCGTATTAAGTGCTTCCGTGCAATTAATAAGGATCCAAAGGTATTGACATACGAACTTCCCCAACTTGTTATGCTATATTGCAACCTTGAGTTAGCAAGACCATAATAAATCATCGTAAGTATTTTTTGAGAACAAAAAGGCTTTAACAAATACAATTTACGTATGTGTAACAATAAACAGGCATTAAGCATTTGTATATGGTTTTTCCAATTTAGATTGAAATCAATTATTGTCCCTAGACACTTGAACTGTTGAACTGATTCAATTTTGAAGCAGTTTTCAGTACAATGCAAATTGTCCATAAATCTATTTCTACCACAAGTGTGAAAAGGTAGTGGAAAATGTTTGCAATCGTGTGCGCAAAACCATAGATTAAAGTAAAATAAAAAATATTTTCAGATACTTTAAAATGCATCAGTTAATTTTTTCGCCACCTAGGGGTGGCCGTGGTGTAGTGGTACTAGCAATCGCTTCTCACTCGGAGTGTCAAGGTTCGAATCTTAGCCACGACAAAAGTTTTCGTTTGTGTAATTGGAACTCAGTCAGAAAAATCTGCGTGTGAAGGCATAACACTGACATGTAGATTTGGCTATTGTAGGGTTTTCAAGCACAAATCAACCGTTAAAATTCACAACCGGAATCATTCCGAGTGAAGAAAATCTCTCCGTCCTTTTCGGACTCCCACCCCTGGAGAGCCAATATCGAAACAAAAACACACCTGAGTTTCAAACCACTACATCACAACAATGCTTTCCTTTCTCCTCTCCTTCTATCTTTCCGCCCGCGCCATGGCAACAGTAAAAGGGTATTCATAAACCCTTAGGCGCGCGTAAATTATAAAAAAAAAAAAAAATGATAAGTAAACCACGATCTTAATATTTCAAGATCTTCATTAATTATTATAATATTTTCAAAAATTGTTTGTGATTCATATGTTAAAGCTATGTCGTCGGCAAAAACAGTTGAGTTACCATTTAGTTTTAGTTTAAAAAAGGAATTTATGTAAACTAGGAAAAATAAGGGGCCAAGTACAGATCCCTGTGGTACACTTTTAAAAGTCTCGGTTCACTGAAGAAATAAGAATTCAGCCATTTGAAAAGTTTACCACGAAAACCAGCGTTATAAAGTTTAGTTAGCAAAAGGCCATCGTTCACCAGATCGAAAGCTTTTGTCATATCAATAAATAGACCCCTAGTTGATTTATTTTTATTTAAGCTCCCATAAAATTCACTACAAACCTTATGGCATCCTCTGTTGACAAACCTGCTCGAAAACCAAACTGATTGTTACAAAAGAAATTGTAATTCTCCAAGAATAAGACAAAACGATTCTTCATTAACTTTTCAAAAATTTTTAAAAACGTCGAAAGAAGTGATATAGGCCTATAATTCGACACATTTTGCCTATTGCCTTTTTTTAAAAAGTGGGATAACTTCTGCACATTTCAGGTGGTCAGGAAAACAACCCATTTCAACACTTCTATTGAATAAGAAGGTTATCATATCAATAATATACCAGGCAATATTTTTTAATAAACCATTCGATATCACTCGTGCAAGAAGGTTTATTTTTTACATGATAGCATTATGAACTTCTCTTGGTTATAGCATCAAAAGCAAAACTGTTGAGTTGAATATCGTCAGATAGTACTTCTGTAGTAAAGCTGCAACTACAGTCTGTTATGGTTTTAACAGTTGGTTTCAATTTTTCAGACATTTCTGTAAAATATTCATTAAATTTATTTGAAATCTTGCCTGAATCTGACTCCGTTATTCCCTCTAATTCAATAGTATCAATTTTTATATAATTTTTTTCCCTTCCTAAAATGCTGTCAACCACTTTCTACTTTTGTCGTACATTACGTCGAGCATTAGCGGACTTTTCACTGTAGAAATTGTTGCGTGTTTTCGATTTCTTTGTTCACTGTTTTGCAAAAACTATCAAAATGTTTTTTTAAGTTTTTTGTTGTTTGGATGTTTTTTTTACATTTTAGACACAGTTTACTCTTTTTTCTAATCTTGATAATCTTGATAAGAATAAGAAGATTGTTAGCCATCCATGGTTTTAGATGTTTGTTGACACTAGATTGTTTTTTTGGGAAAGTACTTGAAATAATATGATTTGTAAATTGTCCAAGAAACAATCGAATGCAACAGACAGATTACTTCCACAACAAACCGGCTCCCAACGTTCGAAGGTAAGAAATTCTTTTAAAATCGTAAGATCAACATAAGATTTGCCTTTATCATATTTAAAGTTTGCAGCACGGTTACGAACTGAAAAACAATTTAGTGTAATGGTTCAATGGTCTGTTATCTTCAAATCATGAACTTTGCTATTGTACGTATTATTATTGTTTATATTAGATCTTAAAAAAATATGATCAATGCAACTCATGGACGAATCGGTTATACGGGTTGGTTCGTTTACCAAACTTTCAAGAAGATTCCAAGCCATAGTAAACAAGTAGTTTTCTGTATCGGTATCAAATACATATAAGATATCAATGTTGTTATCTCCAATTACTATCAAATTTTCAGGCAAGCGCAATCACACATATACCCATCCCTCCCATAAAAAGCGACAGCTCCAGCGGCGTAAGAATCGTTACAATTACCATAAGGATTATTATACCCCTGTATCTTATATAATTCTAATTCATTATCATATATCCAAATTTCACTCACGACGATTACGACAGGTAGTTCTAACAACGAATCAAGATAAGCTAAGAAGATTGAAAACTTGCTCATACTATGTATGTTTTGATGTAAACAAAGACAACATTCAACAGAACTAATTTGATCGACTGGGTATTCACATGTATTAGAATTAGAACGTGGGAAAGAGCAACATTCATGTTTTGAGAAAATCAGCGGCACAATTTATTCTTACAAAGTTATCTCCCTCTTTTCTCCACATGCACACAATCCCATTTTTCGTCCATATGGTGTTTGTAACCTTTCGATGTTTTCATTGTTGTAGCAGTTTTAAGTAATTTTCTTGTTTCATAAAGCTCTCGTTAACATACATCTTCTCCACTATTATAAAAGTAGCAACGACAAATTTGTTTTATTTCGAACATAACAACTATGTTAGTGTTTGTATTTTTTTGTGTGGATATAGCAAATAAAAATGAAGGACAGTTGTTTTCTAACCCAGCCAAATCTATGTATCCATGTCCATATCTCTCGGATCACTCCGATCTGAAATTACCTGATGCGAACATGTGGTATTATTATTTTCTATTCTGGAACTCAACTTCCTGTGGTTGAAATTCAGTCGCTGTCAGCAGGTTAGCCACTGCTGTTTTATTTACATGTCATTTACAATGACATTCCAGCTGTCAGCTCTTTGGACAAGGCCAATCTGCTTGCTGCACACTTTGCGGCTAGCTCAACACTCCCAGATTGTGCTTTGTCCCCGCCTACACTTGAGTGCATCGAATCTTCCATGGGACGAATCCACTTTCGCACTCATGTAGTAGCAAGAGTACTTAAAGATCTCAACACACATAAATCCGCTGGTCCCCCCTTCTTCTGAAGAGGTGTTCTTCCACGCTGGCAAAACCACTGCGTAAGCTTTTTCACCAATCCTACTCTTTAGAACTCTTTCCGAGCAGATGGAAAACAGCTTTTGTCCAGCCCGTCCCTAAAACGAATCTTCTTCTCTCTCCTCTTACAGACCCATTGCACTTACGTCTCTTGTTTCCAAGGTCATGGAAACGCTGATAAACCGTCAGCTCATGAAATATCTCGAAACACGAAAACTTCTCAATGACCGGCAATATGGTTTTTGTAGCAACAGGTCCACTGGTGATTTGATGGTATGTCTCACCGAAAAGTGGAACCAAAGCGTACATCAATCCGGCGAAAGCAAGATAGTTGCACATAATATTTTTAAGGCATTTGACAGAGTTTGGCATCGGGCTCTTTTGTCGAAATGCGTGCTTCTGGGATCGATGACTCTCTTCTTCTTTGGATTAGAAATTACCTTTTGGAACGTTCAATTTAAGTTGTCTTGCACGGTTTCAAATATGATATTCACAAAATAAATGCTGGTGTTCCCCAGGGCTCCGTTCTGTCTCCGACACTCTTTTCAATGTTCATTAATGATATCTTGTCTGCCACTTCTAATCCAATATATTTCTTTGCTGATGACAGCACTCTCTGCTTTTCATATTCGTTCCCGGACTCACGCCCCTGCTCTTCGGCTGTAGAACGGAACGGCAGCGTTTGTTAAGCTCAATAAATTCCGATATTAACAGCATAAAAAATTGGGGAACTATCAACCGAGTGGAATTAAATGCTTCCAAAACTCAATGCTGTCTGCTGTCATTAAAGCGAAGTTCAAGTACCCAGCCATTATCCATGAATGGCACTTGCGTCGTCGAAACCGATAAACTTTCCTTTCCCGATATGTGTGTCAGTGATAACTTACATTGGAAAGACAACATATTCGATGTCGCCAAAAATGCTGCGTAATGTCTAGGTTTCCTCAAGCGATGTAAGAAATATTTTACCCCCTCTGATCTGGTCACAATATATAAGGCATTCATACGCCCAAAATTGGAGTACAATGCCCACATCTGGTCAGGTGCTCCTCAAACATCTTTGCACCTGCTAGATAGGATTCAAAACCGTACGATAAAACTCATTGGTGATACTAATAGCAGTCAATCAATTGACACCCTCGAACACCGACGTAATGTCTCCTGTCTCACTCTGTTTTATCGCTTTTTCCACCACCAGTGCTCCATTGAAATCGCCAGTAGCATTCCGCCCATTCAAACTTTCAACCGTAACACCCGTCTCGCTTTGAATGCTCATCAGTATACCCTCAAGTCCATTTTCGGACGTAGTCTAAAATATTGTGATTCCTTCCTAAGCTGTACA
The DNA here is from genome assembly GCA_963966105.1 of Volucella zonaria. Classification (NCBI taxonomy): domain Eukaryota; kingdom Metazoa; phylum Arthropoda; class Insecta; order Diptera; family Syrphidae; genus Volucella; species Volucella zonaria. The sequence continues at coordinate 39,492,400 of OZ014532.1, read as the reverse complement.
TCTCGTTTATGGAATGCCCTGCCGATCTCTGTTTCCTGGTCGTTATAATTTACAAACATTTAAAAACAATGTACATCGGTACCTGCCTTTTCTTCCTCCCTAAATTTCGTTCGCCCGCTGTGTACGAACATTTTAAGGGTACAAAAATCCATTGAGCGCGCGCTGATTATAAAAAACAAAATCTAATTCACATTGTTTATAAACCTATATGAATACTTGATATTGACAGTCAAGCCACCAAGACCTTGAACTTGTTTTTAACTTCTCGCCTTAATAAATGAACCACCGATATTTTCAGATAATTTCTCGTAGACTAACCACACAAGTAGAGAAAACATTTCTAACATCTTATTTGGTGTGCAACAGAACTGAATTCCGTCTAACATATCCCTTTCAATTTTAAATAATGATCAGACAATTTGAGTATAGTCCTTTTCCGAAAATAGTACTCTTTACTTTTTATATTCCCTATCAGACTCGAGTCCTTACTCTTCGGCTCTAGAACGGGAACGATAGCGTATGTTAATGTTATTAAATTCCAATATAAACAGCATAACTAATTGAAAGCCACCAACGGAGTAGAATTTTATGGTTCCAAAGACAATGCTGCCAGCTGTCGTTAAGGCGAAATTTGAACACGCATAAAAGGCACTTATATTGTCAAAACCGAAAAGTTTGCCACTTTCGGTATAACACAGCTGGTGTTGAAATGACTACATTTCCATTGTCGCCAAAAATGAATCCTGCAAAATGTTTAGATTTCCCCAAGCGATGTAAAAAAATATTTCGCCACATCTGATTTGACATCAATAAACAGGGTGTTCCGGATAATATGTCGAACATATTAAGGGGAGATTCCTTGACATATTCTGAGTGAATAATCCTATGGAAGGAAATGCATCCCCTCCGAGATACAGAGGCTTTAAGCAAAGCCTTACGCTGCCTGTTTTGTCTCTTATTGAAAATAACATCTTTCACATTGATGTGTGTATGGTAACAAATAGGGTACCGTTGAACTCGAATGTATGTGTACTTGTATTGTTTCAAAGTAAATATTGCCCTAAAATTAATATGACAAAAGTTATGTCAATTCAGTTATTTTCAAGATACGACTCAACTTATTGAAACTGCTAAAACATTAGATTAAAAAATTTTAAAAATATTAGGAAGTAAAACACAAGTGTTGATTGCACATTTTTATTTTTCTCATTCATCAAACCTTGTATCATATCAATTCCTTTGTATGTACGCCAGAGCTCGTTTTTGAAAGGCTCGAACAATGATTCTTTCCAATTCTTCTCGGACTTTCGCAGCTGTCTCGTTAATCCTATGTTGTTACTTCTGATGATTAAACAATGTCATTCATTCTCATAAATAAAAGTGCACTGGATTCAAGTCCGGAGGCCACAGAATGGCTCCATTCCGCCCTATTCACGAATTTTCATTCACCCGATCTAACCATTTTCAACTTCATGGCCATAGTGTTGAGGGGAACCATCATGCGGGATAGAGTGGATGTTCTCTGTTGCAGTGACATATCGTCCAATAGTTCTGGTTATTTGTTTCGCAAAAATTTCAGTTAGAAATTCTAAATAAACCTTGGAGGACGCCGATAGGATCCGACCAGCTTGCTACTTAAGCTGTAATTGCACAATTCCAACCTCTTCTCTAAGGCCCAGGGTTGTAGCTTTTATATTGGTGTACTGATGCATGCATTTCTTCTGAACGTACAATTTCCTAGATCTAAGTATTGCTTAGATGAAGATGTCTGCAAAGTGGCTTAAGACAGGTATTTGAATGGTTTCTGGCGTAATGTAAAACGACTTTGTAGCTGAGAACGCTTTCTGCTAAAGCAGGATGTGAACCTCTCGACGATTTCCACGTTGTGCCTATCTCTCACAAACTGGAAAATGTCCTGCTATTTCGGGCATGATCTCAGGTATGTATTACAATCTCGGTCGTTGACGATCACCGTTTAAGAAACCATAGACATAAAACATGTCTGCGTATCCATGTGTTGAAAAGTCCATCATCGAGTATATTATCTTTTTCTATTGAACAAAATTTACAAAATTTAAATTAACAATTCAAATGCTTAAGTGTAAAAGAAATAACAGAAATTTGATAAGAAAAAGAGAATGATAGATGTACAAATAACATAATGATAAAAAAAATAAAGAATAGACGTAAAATAGAAGTTGGATAGAAGTATTGGTTATAACAAAAATACTTAAATAGGTCATCGTATCGCTAATTGCAGCTTGTATTTAAAAAGTCCTTTCTTAAAGTGATGTTCCATGCTCCTCCTTTTGATATTAGTGGGAAGATTGTTCCAGAGGTGAATTAGTTGCATGAAAAATTGACGAGTACTCATCAGGAATTTGTGCCTGGGTGGTATTATTTGTAAGATTCTTTGAGAGCTAACAAGTAACTCGGTGTTCTACAGCACACAATACTGTGTAATGAGAGAACAGTTCTATATTTGAAGAGTGCATCCAATGAACATCCAGCGATTTGTTTGGGAAAGCTGATAAATATGCGTCTTGCACAGTTGTTAAATGCAACGCTTAGTTTTCTTGAGGACGAAAAATCTACACCTCCAGGTTTTTTCGCTCTATTCAGTATGATTGTCAGAACGAAGCCTTGTTCAGTTTCATCTTTACTTTACTGGGCAAGTATTGTTTTGTTGGGCTTAGTCTCCTAAGAATGCCATATATCTTAGAGACATCTCTTTGGTTTTGGACGAATTAAGATCTAATCAATTTTTTTTTGCGATCAAATGAATATTAGAATAAAGGTCCGATTTAAAATCGGTTACACTGGAGTACATGAAAGACATGGATACTTTTTCATATAGCTGAACATCATCTGCATAAATATGATATTATTATTTTATATATATCATTTATAAACAACGTGAAGAAAAGAGGGCCTAGAACAGATCCTTGTGACACACCGGAAGTTACTGGCAGACACAACGATTTTTTGTCACCATGATACACAACTTGGTTCCGATTTTAAGTTCACACTCATGACCATCCAAAGCAAATTGATTTCTTAATTTATATGGTATAGAAGAATTTGATGGTTTACTGAATCAAATGCTTTTGAGAAGTCAAGGAAAAGCGCTAATGAAATCATATATTCATCCATGGTAGACCGTATATCATCAGTAATCTTCAACTAGGTCGTGGTGAAGTTGTGCTTAGATTTAGAACCAGATTGGTGCTTCTTTATTAAATTATTTTCTGCGAGGAAAATCTTCACTTCTTGGCTAACAATTTTCTCAAACACTTTACTGAGGAAAGGAAGTATAGCAATACGCCTATAATCGGAGCTATTTGGCAAGCTTCATTTGGGAACAGAGAGTGTTTTTGATTGCTTCCATTATTCCGGGATGGTACCGGCCATTAAAATTGTATTAAAAAAAATGTATTTTAGGTTTAAAAAGAACAGACCAGAAGATTTTTATAAATTTCGGGTGGATTTTACCTAAACCTACAGCGATAGGCTTTTTAGAGTGCATAGCCTCGCCTGCGGTTTTCTCATTGACACATTGAAAAGAGAAAGGACAGAAAGTGTGCTGTTCCGCTGTGAAGCCTTACAAATGTCCGTTTTATTGCTACTGGCTGATGTACCAATGGTCAGTATTACAGTTGTCCGAGTCACTTTTGGCGATGCCGATTTGGCGATTACATTTCTAGAACGCTGTGCTTGACTTAACAGAATTAAATTTAGCTTGGTAATACTTAGTTTTATTTTTACGTTACAGCGTTACGGATTTGTCGTTCTGGACATACATGAATGGACGACATACGAGGGCGGGTCAGTAAGTGACTTTTTGAATTTCTGACCTCTTTACTGAAACAGCAACACACACTGCTCCTGTCAACAGGCATCTGTCAGTTGACTCCTGTCAAAATTTAAACTTGCTGCGTCAGTTAGTTTGTGTTTGACAGCTATTTTTATCAGACTACTCACTAATTTGAGGAGAAAATGGAAAAAAGTGAATTTCGTGTGCTTATTAAGCATTATTTCTTGCGAAAAAAAACCATTACCGAGACCAAGGCTAAGCTTGATAAATACTATGGGGACTCTGCACCATCGATTTCAATGGTAAAAAAGTGGTTTACTGAATTTCGTTGTGGCCGTACAAGCACTGAAGATGCCGAACGCCCTGGACGCCCAGTTGAGGTCTCTACACCCGAAACAATCGAAAAAATTCACGATATGGTGTTGGCCGACCGAAGATTGAAAGTGCGAGAGATTGTGGAAGCCGTAGGGATCTCGCATGGCTCAGTGGTTTCAATTTTGAATGATCACTTGGGCATGAGAAAGCTTTCCGCAAGATGGGTGCCGCGTTTGCTCACAGTCGACCACAAACGCAATCGTGTAACAACTTCACAGGAAGGTTTGGCGTTGTTTAATCGCAATATGGAGGAGTTTTTGCGCCGTTTTGTAACCGTGGACGAAACATGGATCCATCACAACACACCAGAGAACAAACAACAGTCAAAACAGTGGGTTTCTAAGGGTGAATCGGCGCCAAAGAAGGCCAAGGTGGGTTTGTCAGCCAATAAAGTTATGGCGACTGTTTTTTGGGATGCACGCGGAATAATCCACATTGACTACCTTCAAAAGGGAAGAACAATCAATGGGGAATATTATGCCAACTTATTGGACCGATTCAATGACGATTTGAAAAAAAAACGACCTCATTTGGCCAAGAAAAAAGTTCTTTTCCAGCAAGACAATGCAAGGGTGCACACATGTGCAGTTGCCATGGCAAAAATCCATGAATTGGGCTATGAATTGCTCCCTCATCCACCCTATTCTCCAGATTTGGCTCCGAGCGACTACTTCTTGTTCCCAAACCTGAAGAAATTGCTTGGTGGAAAAAGATTTGACTCCAATGATGAAGTCATCTCGCAAACAAAGGCCTATTTTGAGGACCTCGACAAATCATTTTTTTTGGAAGGGATAAAAAAATTGGAGAAGCGTTGGACAAAGTGTATAGAGCTCAAGGGAGACTACGTTGAAAAATAAAATTATTTTTATTATTAAGTCACGGACTTATTGACCCTCCCTCGTATATGAATACATACGCCACCTAAAGTACCATAAGTTACGCTTGCTTATCAGTTCTTGAATCTATTGCTAACTTTCTTGGTTTTGGGGGGCAAGATGATCAATTTATTTTTTTTTGTATATTTGGTCATAATGCTCTACTAAGCCCATTTGAGAAACAAGAAGAACATCGATTAAAGAGGGTATGTTGTCAGTTTGAAAATGGATGAAGTTAACATTATTAATGAATTGCAATCCCAGTAAATATCCTTTGTCAACAAATTGCTTATTTTTCCGCTTAGAATGTCCGGAAATCACCACACCTTCTTGGACTACCCTCGTAGCACAATTTTGGAATAAAGAGACCTTAACTCCTCAAGATGATTCGTAACTTTCACGTAGTGCGAGACGTTAGGTGTCATATACAGAGTTCCTATGAGCACTTTTATATAGTGCATGTCATAACCTCGGATTTTGCATACCTGAGTTCAACCATGTTTCGGAAATACAAATACATATGCTGTTCAAAACAGTTGGACAGTCTTTAGCATTTTCTCCGTTTTTTGTTCGTTTGCACTAAAAGATCTTAAAACGCTTTTTCGTTCGTTTCGTGAATGTAGTTACTGCCAGCCAGGAGTGAAATCAACAAGCAAAAGTTTGGTTTATTTTACATTGAAAACAACGGTTTCATTTGAGTGGAAGGGTTTTTGGTTTTCTCGCAGTACATACTCGTAATTATAATTTCTCCTTAGTGCTTCTTATTAGTAATTTAACTAGTTATATTTCTTTAAATAACTGTTTCGTTTCGTTGACACAAAAACCGAAAACGACCCACATCTACAGTGCACACCCAAGCATTTCATTCTATTACTCTCTCTGCGCAAGTGCCCGTTGGCCCGCTGTTTTGAATTGCACTATAATAAGAATGAAAGGGAAAAAAGGAAAGAAAAAGAAAAAAAAAAACAGAACGAAAAGTAAGAGAGAAAGAGAAAAGAAGATGTAGTTACTGCTGAGATATTGTTGTTGTTCACATTTGATGATAAGCTTGAGCATGGTAGATTAACACAATATCTCCAGGTCTTCTTTGTTTGCAATGAGTAGAGACTCTTTTTTTTCCTATCTTTAATTTCAGTGCACTGTAGATAATTTGACTTTGTCAGATATTACGTAATATTACTTTTCTTGTTTGAGTCCAAGCCAATATTATGGAGAGTCAGGCCAATATTTATCCGTTTGTAGTGAGACAAGCAGTTTTTAAAAGAGTGTTTTTGCCATATGAACTCAGCGAATTTGAGAATTATTGTGCCATCATTCGAAAAAGATTTATCTCTAGAGATAAATAGAGATTTATCTTTAGAGATAAAGTCTAAAAGCTTCCCTTATGGGTGGGGTTCGGATATTCAGAGTGGAGCAAATGTTGGTTAGAGCTTCCATTAGGTTTTCATTTTCTACAGGTAGAACACATACTAGTCTGCTTTTACTTCTCTTCGCTCCATAAAGTCTACACGCGTTTCCAACTCCTTACAACGAGCCAGAAGATTATTAAATTTGCCCAACATATTTGAGTCGATTGCGTTGACTTTGCTGAGGATACATTTTTCTACGATAGTAAGTAATCGCGAAAACTTGATTCGAAATAGGTGCACAATTGCCTTAATTGTTTTTAGAGAGAGTAGCGGCACGTTAGGAGGCTTACTTAGGAAGAAATTGTAAAAAGACTGTGAGAAGAAAGTAAACACAAGTATTTACTATGACTCATGGATTCACTAAATTAATGAATGAAAATTATGAATTAAACGTCAATATCTCAAACTACAAACTGGTTTTGTTTTGGACCTGTAATTATTTTTTTAACCTCAAAAATTGGCATTACTTACCCGAAGTTATTTTATTTTCTGCCTCCCCCATACCCGTTCGATTTTTTTTCCAAATAATTAAACCCCTCTTAAAGTCTTCGACATAATATCCGGAACACCCTGCCCAATTGTTCTATTCTATCGTACCAATATTGAAGAACAATTCCCCCATGGGTTCAGATGCTCTTAAAACTTTTCTGCGTATATAAGATTGGACTCACAAGCATTCTAAAAATTTACTTGATTGTGCACTAATTATATAATGAAAGATACTCAGGTCACTTTGAACTTCTTATATAAAATTGCACGTAGCATGACCTAAAAAGTTCATTAAATTTCTAAAGGATGTTTTTAATTGCGGCATAACAAAAGTTTCACCATCCTACCTTTCCCGAGAAAACAATTTAGTGGAAAGAACATTAACATACAAATTTTGGAGGTTGCATAACTCCTTTATGGTGGACATGTCAGAGTCTACTACGAGATCTAAGTATTAAAGAATTTTGAAACACAACTGTATTTAAAATAAAATATTATCGACCGTGTTCTGAAAGGAAGATTTATTTATGAAACTTGTACCATGTATAATGACAAACTTGGTGGAATGCAAAAACTAGTAAAATTACACTAATACTTTTATTTCCCCATTAAATCTGGAAAGACACACATGCCGCAGAGTGAGGCAGAATGCCTTAAAACTTGGCATTAAATCAACCAGCAAAGTTAGGCATTTCAAATTTCGCATTATTACTGTTAGTGCTAATGTCAATTTATTGTCAAAGTTATTTTTGGCCACGCCTACTTTTTTGAAAATAAGGTCTTTTATCGCATGTAACATATGAATAAGCTTAATTAAGTGAAATACATTTTACTAAATAAAGAACAATTAAGGTAGTATTGTTATTTTTTGTTATAAGCACAATTTTAATCGCAAATGGTACAGATATACATATAATCATCACTTTCAATGACGTAATAACCACTTTCATTTGGGGAAAGGTCAGATGAGGATCTGAACAAATCTACGGCTTCTTTCGGCAATTTTTGCATTTTCTTTTTCGGAATCATTTGTATACCTGTTAAAAATTGAAATATGTCCGCATTCATGTTTTCGCGGCTATTTTTACGGGAGTGATATTCCCTATATCTTTTAACGTCCTTGTTGCGGGCCTCTTGCGCTTCTTCACTTAACTGACCAATGAGTAGAAAAGCCGATAAAATTATCTCATTCCCATGGATCAAATATTTGTGGACGGCAGGTGACATATAGTACCACGGAAGAAACTTCTCTACGAAATATTTAGCAGTTTCATTGGCAAATGCTTTAAATTTCGGGACATCAATTTTATGACCGCATGTAACAACAATCATCATCATGTGAATTTTTTTAGTCAAACCCAAATCAAGTTTGCTTATTTCTGCTGGAATTTCTGCATTTTCGAAGAATCACCTTGCTGTGTTTCCGTCATTGGAATTTCCAAAGCACGGCTTGGATTTGTCAACAATCATGTCCAAACGGTTTCGAAATTGCCGTTGAATTTCGGCTTTTGTTTTGGGAACAATTTGTTTACTTTCTTCTCCTCTAGCTTACAATTATTTTATTTTTAATTTAAATGAAAGGTGAAGATGGCATTCAAAAAAACGGATCCATCCGTGTAACACAGATAATCCAAATTGCAGATTTTCACCTTTAACTGGCCTTTTTATCATTCCTCCAACCGAATTAAATTCTTTTAACTTGGCATGGCAAATATAGGACTTTTGGGTTGAAGAGTTTTCTGTAATAGCATTACACACCTTCCCATCAACCATGGTAAACAATACTAGGCTGGAGGCAATTAATTTGATCATCAACTCTTTGCTTTTCAGCAACAGATACTGCAGAGTATTCTCTAATAAATGAAATTTTAAGTGGTCTACAATATCGGGTTGAACTTGGACGAGGATCCTGCCAGATTATTTTAGCGCCAGAAACAAGGCATGTAATAAAAACAGCTGAGTCATCTGCATTCGAGCCATGAAAAGTTTGCTTATATGAACTGTGACCAGAGCTACCATCAAAACCCCATTTAGAGTATAAGCATATATTTTGTAATTCCTCGGGCTTTAGCAAAGCAATAACCTGTAATCAAACGTTCTACTGTTAAGTTGAGTAAGCTTTGCAGATCAGTGTTGACTGAAGTCTCTGAAATGTACCTTTTTTCAATTTCAGGGTAACATTCTTTTTTACACCCTTGAACAACTTTGTACAACTTAAATATTTTTGGAGCTTTTGATCTTCTTATTTCATACTGGAATCAAGAGAGATTTGCCTCAATAATCACTGCCAATGCTTCTTCTCCAGTCATTGAAGTTGGTTCAGTAGACTCATTTAAGGCCTTCTTACACCTTTCAGCATCACTTGCAGTACCCCATTGTCCATATGCTCTCAAACTCATTTCAGAAGCATGTACCAACTCAGAAAGAGATGTCAATCTCCTTAATTGTTCCGATTTTTGTCGTTTCACTCTTTCTGATCCTTCTTCAAAAGACATGTTTGGGCAACCTCGTTTTGAATTTATAGAGCATTTGTAGGTGAACAAAATAGGTGTTTTTAGCCAAACGTAATTGTTTTTTTAAGAATCGTGCTTCAATGCGACATGGTCTCTCCCAACGCGATTTGAATTTCGCTTTAAAATCTGAAATTTTTTTTATTGAAATCATGTTCAAAAGGACCACTGCATTCATTCATTATAGTAAAGAGTTCTTGTCTTGTTATAGTCAAGGTTTTGGAAGTTGTTGGGCCTAAGAAGTTATTATAATGTAAATGAAAAAAAAAAATGTTTATTTTTCATGAGTGACGTCACCAAAAAAAAATTTAACTACACGAAGGGGAGCAGATTGGAGCAAGAAAATTGTACATGTTCTGAGAATAGACAAAACACATAACTGAATGACATTTAAAACTTTACGGCATTTCATGGCTAAACCAAACAAATTGTTTACGGAATTCAGTTGTATGTAAAAATAACACATTTTTTTGTACACTTACAAATAAACATTAAACAACCAACGTGAGCTTCCTGATTCCATGACAAAAAAAAATGATTGAGATTGAAATAACGGATGAAAATTAACAGACAACGCTAGTAACGCTAGTCAAGACACGAAAAACACGTCTGCACTCGAATCAAAAAATAAACAAATGCTCCACTTGTGACGATTTATTTATTTCTTATTCTCTATTATATCGTCGCTTTTCTGGCGGAACGGCACAAGTCAAAATTCGTAGATTTTCAGGAGAGCCATTTAAAATTTTTGGAAACATTAAAAAATTATTTTTGTTGTCAACAAAAAACAAAACTCAAAAGTTGTATACATATATAAAAAAATAAAGATTTTTTTTTTTGCTATCAGATGGTATGCAAAATTGAACAAACAACATTTTATTTAGGAAACTTAATTTCGACTTAAGACGTTTTGAGAAAAATTGGATTTAATTTTTTCACTATTTTTTTGTAGAATGTATGGAAAAGTGCCGTTTCGTTACTAAGGGTAAGAACTGTAAAAAAAAAACGAAATTAAGTATGTTTTACATTTTTATTAATTCAAAATAATCAAATCTTTTGGTTACATTTGAGGGATTCGTAAAAGACTTTGTAGAAAAATGGAATTTAATTTTTTTTAAATAGATTGGAATTTTCCAATGGCGTCAATACTAGATTACTAATTGGTTCCATTGATCTCGTATTTTTCCTTATTGAAATTTTACTGAAAGTATCATCAGAATAAGATGTTTTAACATAAAAGTCCTCAGATGATTTTTTTTGAACACCATTATTTTAATATCTCTAATTTTTATCTTCTCTTTCCTATCATTCATGGAGTAATTTGATCCTATGTCTACAGATAAGTTCTTGATATCGTAAAAAGATGTATGATCCATTTCATGAACCTTATATGGAGTTCCCGTCTTCTTAGCAGTTTGAATTATTGTTATGAATTGCTCTGGAACATAAATTGGGGCTGATTTTAGCGATCTCTTAACGTTGCGCTCTATTACTGAATGAGCAGAATCCCCCTCATTTTATGAATGGCTTTTGATGAAGAATTTTTGGGGGATACTCCTGAGGTTAGGCAGAACCTGGACAGCGTAAGTATACAAGGTTATCATGAACTTATTTTTCTGCTGCCCATAGTAATTATCACTATAAAAAACGACATCAATTTCGGTATTTGCTTTATCGTTCAATTCCCTGAGGCACTTGAAAACACACGTACAAATCTCTTTAGCTCCTCTTCCTCCTTGACCCTCATGCCAAACAAAACAATCAACTTTGTTACTGCCAAGCTGACAAATAGTAAAATTAAAAACGTTGAGCTTAGACACGTAGTAAAATATTCCAGAATCTCCATTGGGACACTGAAGCACAGCCTGAAGGTCATAAACTAAAACCATTAATCGATCACTTACAGAATCTTTATCACGGTTCTTTTCTTCTCTAGAGAGAGTTTTCTCTTGCAAGTGCTTGTCATATTTTTCTTGTAAATCTTGTTTGTCTGTAGCGTTTTCATAGGCAACACAGTCCTCACACTGGTCCTTCTTGGGGTTGTGGAAAGATACATTATTATCATTTTTAAATATTCGATAGTATGCCGTATATTTAGCAAAGAAAGTTTTTTTTCTTTGCATTGTTCCACGTAATTTCTGTGGAGTTCGGAAATTTTTTTACCTCCATCGATGTACTCTGTGGAAGAATTTGCCTGCAGAAGTGACAGGGCATTCGAGGTATTGAGTTGATGTGCTCTCTAATCCCATTTTATATTTCTATAGCAAATTTGTTTTTGGAAATGTGCTTTCCTCTTTTTTCCCTTTCAACTAAATTTGAAATACTCAAGTCTTTCTTTTCCATCACTGTCCTTGAGTTATACCTAGTGTGGACATGAAGTAGATTTTACACACCCTTATCCGCGTGTTGTCGACGTTAAAATAAAAGGCATTATTATAACTTCGTTTTTTTCTTGTACTGGTTCTTCTGAGTCTCGAATATATCTCTATTTAGGCTTGATTTCAAACATAGAAGCCGCCAGAAAGATTCTTTGCTTCTCGATACAACCCATAGCCCAGAGTTTTCTTTTTTCTTCACTTATCTTGGAAGAACAATCTAGTTTACAATTACAAATTGTGCCTATGGTGCGTTTAGGAACAATCTTATTACCTTTTGTAGCAACATAAGATTGTCCTAAGCTTCGCAGAGTCTTAGCTTTTTCCCTTTTGGAAATTTGTTTCGTACCTCTTTTGTTACCTGTTTATCTCTTCATCATGTTGTGATGGTGGGTCTATTATTATTTCTTTAACGTGGGGGGCAACGTTTTCTTGGTCGATGGCTGGAATAAAAAATAAAAATCATCCGATGAGAAGACGATTCGGATGGGGATGATGATGACGATGACAATGTCGATGAGTCTGTAGAAGATTCAGAAGAATCCATCGGAATAGCGATAGTTGGAAATACTTCTTCATGTTTACCACCAACTTCTAGTTCATTGTGTGCTGATACACTGGGTCTATCAGCTTCGAAATTCACATGTTCAGAACTTAAAGATTTATTAGATTCTTTGAATTGATTTGTGGAACCACCTTCGATATTATGACTTTCAGCAATAGTAGCATTCTACAAGAAAGTAAAATCATCCTACATTTTCTTAAAGCTGAGTAAATTTATTATGCACTTACTTCCGAGTTTTGGAGTACATACAAAGGATCAGGTTTAGCAATATCATCATCAGCTGCAATGTTTTTATTGCTTTTTCTTACTAACTGAACGAGTAGTTCTGAACTGCAATAATAAAGTAGATAAAAATGGTTGCAGTTTTTTTCTTTTTGTTTGGTTTTTTAATGAAACCTGGCACAAGGTAATAAAAACGAGGAAAACAGAACATAATTTTATAAGGTAAGGTGGTACAATCGAAATAAAAACATTTTTGTACTCCTTAAAGATTTTGGTTTAAAAGTGAAATGATATTACTCGATTAAAATGTTAACAAAAAGCATTGCAAGTATTTGGTAGTAAAACAACTTAACACAAAAATGACAATTTGTAGGTAAAATAAAAGCTCGTTTTTGTAAAGCTTTATGTTATTAGGCAAAAGTGCAAAAGTGCTGAAAATTTCTAATGGAAAACCTTCAAATTTTTATTAGGAAAAACGTACTAATTGGAAAAAATTCTATAGTATATGGCATAAAATTCTTACCTAGTTGCTTGGCTGAGATTTTTTGGATTATGACGTTTCTTAGAAAAAAATTTGAAAAAACCACTTCGGCGATAACGGCAAAACTAAACAAATGACATTAATGCTGAAAAAATGCCAGGTATGTTTGTAAAAATTCGCAGCGACACTTTTTCACGACGCAGAAACCAGAAGAAATAGGATAATGCCGATTAGACAGATAAATAGAGAATTTTTTTCTGATTATTTTTGCTGTCTTTTCTTTAAAATGTCACTTTTAATTTGAATTTCTGCCAGCTAAAGGGCACCTAAGAATCGAAGAGAATAAGAAGATGGAAGTTTCATTGTTTAAATTATCAGTGTGATCCTGAAAATCTTTTGGTAGATCCATATAACTGGGTTCCTTCTCCTGCTCTCGGTTTTCATTTTTGCAAGTACTGTAAATCTGTCAAATCAATAAAATTCTGTAATATCCTAACCTCTTTTAACTTAAGTTATCGAAGTTACTTCAGTTGTTTCTCTCCTTCTTTCCGTGATGAATTTTCTCTACCTGGTTCTCTCTCTTGCTATTGTTTTTGCTGTACTCAGCTTTAAACGGCTGTTTATACAATTTTGTTGAATGTGTTGTTCCGAGTGGTTTCTGTTCTTCCCCTTTTGTTTTTTTTCAGCTTTTGCCTCCCAGATTCTATTCACTTGTCTGGTGTCTTCCATTCTAATTAGGTGACTCCACCATTTTAGCTGGTTCCAATCTAAGGTCATTTCTTATTTTCTCGTTTCGTTTTCTTTCTATTTTACTGACTCCTAGTGCTCTTCTGAGATATTTCATCCCCATCGCTCGGATAGTTCTTGTCTGCCTCTTCGTTAGAACCCAATTCTCTCCTCCATGGAGAAATATTGAGAGATATATTGTTGATTTATCTATAAGATACATATCTTAATGTGTTAGTAAAAGCAGTTATCAAACAACATTTTGTCTGGAAAATGAAGAAGGTGAGCTTAAACTCATTAAAAGGGGTATGGTACTCGTATATGACTCAACACGAAATGTTTTGGAGAGTTTTTGTTTTTATTTTAATCCGAATGACTTCTGTAGTCAAACAAATATGAGTAACCATCCACCAAATTTTGAAAGAGTGTAAGCTAATGCTTGAGATAAATGCACAATGAATCAATCACAAGGCCGGATTGGAGGATCTCACCAGAAATTGTAAAAAAATATTAGAGGAAACGGTAGTAGTTTTGTGAGACATTGAGCTGTGGGCTGGCAAAAATTAAATATCATGCCTAGGAATCAATGGGCAAATGATGTAAAATTGTGTTTGAGGTCTTCCGAAAACTTGAACTTTATGAAATAAGGGGGTTCATTTAAAAGGTGACACATCTGTCTTCCTTCGTGGCCTCTGCTCAAAATTGGCGATAAAAATTACCCTTCACATAAAAATGCTTCACTATATTTCTATTTTGCTAGAATATGCCTTGATAAACATAGGTAAATGAGAGAAAAAAATATTGAATATAGTTTAATGATCCAATCACGGTATAATTCTTAATTACTCTGAATTTGTCTGGCCTTCTGCAAGGTAAACCCATCCTTAAAGTGGAAACACCTGGAATGTTTCCAATAAATCTTAATCACTGTCCAAATCATGCAACCAAAATAGCCCGCAAGTTATTTAAGAAGAATACGGTTTTTCCGATCCAAATAATCTTTCGATGGAGAGTGCAATTCTCTCTTTTAAAATAATTATTAATGTAACCCAAGAGGCGCCGAATGATCGGCATGCACGTGAAAGAACACTATTACCGCAAAACCATAAAATATGATTAGTCGCAAACGTATAATCAATCACTCCATCTCCATACATCCGGACACCATACGCTGATCAACACAATAATCACATCAACAGTCCATTTCTATAATAGTACACCGAAATCCAACAGGTAGCGCTGACAACACTTGCAGCAAGCGCAATTTGATCTACTGCAATTCACCATATTGATCTTGTCGCAGCAGGTTATAAATTAATGACTTGTAAATTTAGTTTTTAGTATGAATTGTACTGTCAGAACATAAAGTTTTTTTTTAAATAAGTTTTTTATACTTAATTTAATTGGGGCCCGAGCAGGGACTCTGGCAAAAATTCCCGAAGTGGTACAAAAACTCTGTTTATCTAAAAAGTGCCGAAGTGTTGCGTGTGTTACGTGAAAATAGCAGTGCACCGTTTATCGATGTAATTATTGTTTTTTTTTTCAATAAAAGGAAAAATAGTGTTGAACAGTGAACAAATAGCTGAAAGTAGCCAAAACCGGATGTTGGAGAGATTATCAAAAGGGTCAATAACCAGCAAAGTGAAAGAGATGTAAAACATATCAGTCTGATGCCGCTCCATACGATGCTGATATTTCTAAGTCTACTTTTAAGAAAACCAATAAAATATATAAGAACATTAGTAAATTTAAATTGAATATAATTTAGAAACAACAAGAACAAACGATTTTAACATACAGTAAGTCATACATCTTCAATCAAGCTGTATAAATACTCACATTTGTCATTGATACTTAACAAAACCGCTAGTATAGACGTTGGTACGGAAGCGATGACTCCGCTAACGAAAACTTACAGAGACAAAGCGCTAGACTCTTTCATAAGAAGACTGAAGGGAGCCTTCCCAGACTTCTGGCAATATGCGAACTTGAAGATCTTCCACAGGATCTCTACACATGTTTAAAATCAGAATTTTAAATTTAAATGTTTAGGAAACTATACCGTTAAAATCCTCCTCCACTCTCTCTCAGAAAACAAAACCGAAACTCTTTCGCAAATAATATTCCCTTCTTTCCACAACTTTAATCAAAGACCTGCTAACAACTTTAATCAATATTCCCCATCAACCCTACCATCATAAGTTTAATCATCGGCACCATAACTAGAACCAAGGTAATTTAATATCGTCATTATCAATACCCGAACCAAACTCACGGAAACTTCATGCAACCACCACCACAGAGACCTCAGCCTCGTCCAGAACCAATGAAGATAAGCACTATGCCAAGACCCCAGAAAGACTGGCCACCTGCACCGAAAATATCCAACTTACCAACTCAAAATCGACTGCAAATAAATATGTGAGGAAAATCATACCTAACTATAACCATTTCTATGCAACCTCTGTAGGCGGTAATCTAAAAATAACACAACATACTATATTGAATCTCTTTGATCCCAATAATGTACCATAGGTCTTAAATATTCTTCATCCTTCCTGCACTGCAATCATTTCACGTCATCATTGGCAATGATATCAAACCTTAACAACGCCATAAAAAAATTCCCTAACCTCTTTGCAGAACCAGATGAGAGGTTAAGGTATGCCACAGTAGTTCAAGGCGAAATCCGAACGGCCAGTATACTCGAAATCCTACTTTTACACAATGGCTCTAAAACCATTTGCTGATAGTGAAATTAAGAACTTGTTAGATAACGGCATTATAAAAACTCCACGGTCCGCCTACAACGCACCCATACGGGTAGTTCCGAAGAAGTTAAACGCTTCAGGTGAAAGAAAGTTTAGGTTAGTAATTGACTACGAGATAATGAATTCAATCACTATTCCCGATAGGTATCCGATACCAGAGATCAACGAGGTATGCCCAATCTCGGAAAAATCAAAAAAATTTACAGTTATCAATAATTTGAAAATCAGATTTCATCAAATGGAAATTGAAGGAATCAGACAATGAAAAGACTGGCTTTTCCATCAACCGCAGTAAATACGACTAATTTTAAAATACCATAAAAGAGCATATAGAAACGCAAAGGAGAACAGACTTCTAATCATCGAAAAATACTATTTCCTCGAAATGAGTTAAAAAATAAAGAAAATAGTTAAGTAATTTGTTATTTGTAAAAGAAACGAGTGCGATCGCTATCCCAACAACCCAATTACAGAACCTACTCCCATTCCTGAATATCCTATATATGTATACTACATATAGATATTTACATGGCAGAGCGACATACTCGTATAGTATTAAGAGCAGTAAACATATTCACAAAACTGGCAGTAGCAGAAGTACTTATGTCCCGAGCAATTGAAGGCAACCTTTAATAGAGCTCGTATTTTTCTTTGGAATCCCCAAATGCGTTGTTATAGACAACGAGATACGTATCTTCGAACTCAGCTTCCATCGAATTCATGATGGAAGACCAAAACCCCATTTTACAAAAGTGTCAGTCCGAAATCATGCAATGTCTACAGACAGACCGTTCTTTCGAAGAATTAAAAATTACACCGTTACCGGAAAAAACCTATAGAACTCTTTTTAATTTTATAGATAATATCAAAACGCACAGAATTAAACTTCATTGAATCAGCATAAAGTGCATAACGACAAATTACGACCACGACTATCTGATCCTAATGGAAAACAGAATTACTACGTAATACGCGTAGATAATAACAATAACCATTTTTTTATAAATAACACGGTGTAATAAATGTAATAAAAAAGGTTACATTATTTACTCGTACAAACGAATTAGCATTAAATTTACCTTGAAAGGCAAAATTAAGAAAAGAAGAATTACTATAATGAACACAATTTGTGCAAAAACAAATACTGTAAATTCAAATATTTTATCAAAAACTGAAGTAAATTTAATTATGGATAAGACACATATGTAAGAATGGCATTCCGTATGAAAATGTTGAATAAGCATTGGGCCTAACTAACAACAAAATTAAGTACACAGCTTAAGTATAATCTCAACGCTCTCCAGAATTTATTAGTCGGCTTTTGTATTAGTATGGAGATAAATTTTAATGTACAGAAAGACATGTCTAATTTTTAAAATATAACATCAAACAACTGAATGATCCCAATATACTAAGAACAATACTAAAAAAAATTAGATTTGGTATTTAAAATGCTAAAATTATGCGCAAACTTGAATTTATATTTATTCAAATACTCGTACATTGCAAAACAAATTGATAAAAATATGTCTTTCGTGAATATTTCATTGAAACAATTACCTGTGTAAAAGCCAAAAATAAAGCTATATTCGGGAGTTAAGGCATTTTTTGATGTCTTCATATAGCGGAACTGCTAATCAGCCAGACCATGTACCAACGAACGAAGTAAGTAATAATCGGAAGGTGCAAACTTCCCATTTGAGCGTGTCCAGGTAGGTTTTAATGGGTTTAGCAACGTGAGGCCGAGCGTTTTCATGTTGTAAAATCACTTTTTTGTGCCCGTTTTTCGTATGCAATCGCTTGGAAATGGCTTGGCTGGTAACTCCTAATCCTGCAGCAAGCTCTACTTGCGTTTGGAACGGATCCTAATCGAGCAATGCCTCCAATTCAACGTACTCAAAGGATTTTGGCCTTCCTTCACGCGGACGGTGGTCAACATCGAAATCACTGTCTTTGAAGCGATGGAACCAATCACGGCACGTTGTTTCGCTTAGAGCAGCATCCTCGTAAACATTTTGGAGCTCTCGATGCGCTTCAGCTGCCGTTTTCTTCGAATGAAAGAAGAAAATAAACACTTCCCGTAAATGACGATTATTTGGGACAAAATCAGACATTTTCACTAATGTGTCAAAACGGTTTGCTTACCATATGCCTAAGCTTGATTCGTGACGTTTTGGATATGTCAAAATCGACCAGCACTTACTGCTAGAGCCATCTGTTGAACTCAGAAAATTTAGTTGCGCACCTAATATTATAACTAGATTATTAAAATTATATAGGTATTACTAAATAACATTGGAAGTATGCAAGTATAAATATTTTTCTTTTGTATGGACAAAATGGCAACCGTAGAGCACCGGTATAATGTCACATTATAGCAGCATCCAATGCGCGAACCGAAAACAATGAAAAAAAAAATATTAGCAACAAGTATAATGCTCGAAAATGTGCAAAAAATCAAAAATGAGGGGTCAATTGAAAGTTTAGAAACGAAGGTACGATTTTTTCATAAAAACTTCTTTATTTAAAAATTAAAATAGCATATTTCTTATCAAAATATTTAAAAATCTTGTAGGTTTACCGACAAACTATGACAACTTAAAAGAAGCGTGCAAAATTTTAAAACGATTTATCGAGTCCCTTTCGAATTATCCTGATTCAAAAAACGTTGTTTCGTGAAAAACGCTTTAAAATTTCTATATTCATATAACTATATATAAATCTAGAAAATGATATGCATATTGCGGGTTACAAAACTTCATCACTATCAGCGATGGGCAATTTTTTTGAAATTGCATTAGTATTTGCATCTGCTTTTATATCTTCTTCAGTGTGTTGGTTGTCGTAAGAACATTTTTTTAGTGGCCTGCTTGTACGTCGCTATCCTTCTCTATCACCTCTTGGATATGTCTGCTCACTATATCTCGGAAAATATTTTAAATCGTAATACTACATACGATTTTACGTACATAACATTTAGAACATTTTAAAATATTGGGTTTAAGTTTTGCTAAAAGATGGCGTAACTTATATTATTCCATTGTTATTATTCCATTGGAACAAGCGTTGGAAAGTTATTGTCATTGTACGCCATTTCAGTATATGTCATTCATTTGAAGCGTAAACAACAATAATTTTTTTTCACTCAAATATGTCGAACTTTGTGCCTGAAAAAGTGTTTTTGCGGGGAGTTCTTCTTCATTACTTTAATATGAAGAAAACTGCTGCCGAAAGTCATCGTATTTTGGTGGAAGTTTATGGTGAACATTCGCTAGCTGAGCGAACTTGTCAAAAGTGGTTTGCACGATTTAAA
Source organism: Volucella zonaria (assembly GCA_963966105.1). Lineage (NCBI taxonomy): Eukaryota > Metazoa > Arthropoda > Insecta > Diptera > Syrphidae > Volucella > Volucella zonaria. Next base: position 39,472,475 of record OZ014532.1, on the reverse strand, counting down.
AGTGGTAATTTTGGCTTGGAAGACGATGAACGTCCTGGGCAGTCAAAAAAGTTTGAAGATGAAGAACTGGAAGCATTACTCTATGAAGATTGCTACCAAACACAAGAAGAGCTCGCAGAATCTTTGGGTGTCACTCAAGCAGCCATTTCAAAACGTTTAAAAGCAGCTGGATATATTCAAAAGCAAGGAAATTGGGTTCCACATGAACTCAAGCAAAGAGACGTCGAAAGGCGGTTTTGCATGTCCGAAATGCTGCTGGAACGCCACAAAAAGAAGTCATTTTTGCATCGGATTGTTACTGGTGATGAAAAATGGATCCATTACGAGAACCCCAAGCGCAAAAAATCATATGTGAAACCCGGCCAACCAGCCAAATCAACGGCAAAGCCGAATATCCATGGCGCGAAGGTAATGCTCCGTATTTAGTGGGATCAGATGGGTGTGCTGTATTATGAGCTGCTAAAATCGGGTGAAACCATCAATGGACAAAGCTACCGAACACAATTAATCCGTTTGAAGAGAGCAGTGGCCGAAAAACGCCCGGAATATGCGACCAGACACGAGGCAATAATTTTCCATCATCCATCCAACGCTCGGCCACACGTTGTTATTCCCGTTAAGAACTATTTGGAAAACAGTGTATGGGAAGTCATACTCCACCCGCCTTATAGCCCAGACCTTGCCCCTTCTGACTACCATTTGTTCCGGTCGATGCAGAACGCCCTCACTGAAATACGGTTCACATCAGAGCAGAATGTCAAAAATTGGCTTGATTCATTCTTGGCTGCCAAGCCGGCGCAGTTCTTTTGGCATGGGGTCCATAAATTTCCAGAAAGATGGGAAAAAGTCATAGCTTCAGATGGGCAATACTTTGAATAATACTATTGTATATGTTTTTCTTAAATAAACGTTCAAATTTTGGAAAAAAAATCGCACGTAGTTATATACCCAATAATAGAAAAAATTATTCAAAATTTTAGGTTTTACACCCTTTATTACGACATATTTCATTATACAAAGTTATTGATTGATGAAACTAATATAGTATTAGAGTTTTGAAAAGAACTCTTATGGCATCTAGTTTCCATTTAGGAAGGAAAAAGGCATTCAACAAATAGTATTAACTTCGGAACATTGGCATCACCGTTTTAAATCCACAAACGAAGAAAGCAATTTCGTCCGATTTTATTTATTTTGACTTTCGATTGCCAAGTGTATAGGGTTTATTCTCTTCTTATATACTTTTACCCTTCGGGAAGGATCTGATTCAGAAATTTGTTGAATATCCATATTCGAGTACATGTTCTCATCGGAATACGAAATCATTTTTAATTAATTACAAATATTTCCAAACGACTTCAAAATAAATTCAAATTCAAATGCTAATATAGAACGTCAAACCAATGTTATTTAGTAGTTTCTTTGAAAGAGTGAAGTTTAAGTAAACGCTGGCTATTCAAACATTATTGGTAAACTCTAAACTTAAGTCTGTATTAATACTTAAGTCCACAGATTTTCTAAGTCGCGACTAATGATCCGTTGTTAGTAAGGCCCATTTTCATTAGATATTATTAAGATTGGTTAAAACTCAATCATTGCTATACATGTAGGATCTTAATTAGTTTACTAGTGCGATCGTACCATAAACTAAAACACATTACGTTGAATTTACGGACTGGGGAACGCAGGTTCCATTGCGATTGATGGCGAGTACGAAGAACGATCGTACGACCCTGCGCTGAAATCATAAAATCGATTTACAGCTGTCAGCTCTTTTGGTAAGGCCAATCTGCTTGCTGAGCACTTTGCGGCTAGTTCAACACTTCCAGATTGTGCTCTGTCTCCGACTACACTTGAGTGTGTCGAATCTGCAATGTGACGAATGCACTTTCACACTCGTGTAGTAGAAAGAGTACTTAAAGATCTTAACATGCACAAATCCTCTGGTATATGACCCCCTACATCTGAAGAAGAGTATTTCCACGTTTTTTTTTTAAGTCATGGAAATGATGATAAACCTCCAGCTCGTTAAATATTTCGGAAAACGAAAACTTCTCAATGACCGCCAGTACGGCTTTCGTAGCAGCAGGTCCACTAGTAATTTGATGGCATGTCGCACCGAAAAGTGGAACTAAAATCTACACGAATTTGACAAAAGTAAAATACTCGTAGTTGCACTTCATATTTCTAAGGCATTTGACAGAGTTTGACATCAGGCTCTTTTGTCGAAAATGCGTGCATTTGGGATCGATGATTCTCTTTTTCAATGGATTAGAAACTGCCTTTCGGAACGCTATGGATGATTTCAAATCTAATACTCACAAAATAAATGCTGGTGTGCCGCAGGGCTGCGTTCTGTCTTCGATACTTTTCTTAATTTTCATCAATTATCTGTTGTCAGCTACTTCTAATCCAATGTATTCCTTTGCTGGGGACAGCAGTCCCAGCTCTTCGGCTGTATAACGAGAACGACAGCGTATGCTAAGCTCATTAAATTCCGATATAAGCAGCATCACTAAATGGGAAACCTCCATCAGAGTGGAATTAAATGCTTCCAAAACACATTTCTGTCTGCGGTCGTTAATCCGAAATCGAAATACCCAGCCATTATCCACGAATGGCACTTGCACCGTCCAAACCGAAAAACCTTCTACTCTCGGTATGGAATTACATATTCGATATCGCCAAAAATGCTTCAAGACATCTAGGTTTCCTCAAGCGATGTAAGAAATATTTCACCCCCTCTAATCTGGCCTCTGGCAATTTATCCGCCCAAAATTGGAGTACAATACTCATCTCTGGTCAGGCGCTCCTAAGACCCCTTTGCTCTTGCTAGATAGGATCCAAAGCCGTGTCTCCTGCATCACCTTGCTTCATCGCATTTTTAAAGGCATTCCACCCCTTCTAACTTATAACCGTAATACATGTCTCGCTATGAATGCTCATCAGCATAGCCTCAGGCTCACTATCGGATGTACTCTGAAATATCGTTCGTTTTTTCTAAGCGGTACAACTCGCTTATGGAATGCCCTGCCAAGCTCTTTATTTCCTAGTCACTATAACTTGCAAACATTTAAAACCAACGCACATCGGTACTCGTATCTCTTTTTTCCCTCCCTAACTTCCCTTCGTCCATAATATATGCAAATATCTTAAGGGTAAACAAAAAAATCCCTTTTGTGCGGGTCAATTATAAAAAAAAATCCCAATTTTCTATAAAATATTTTTTTTTTTAATATAAAGTTCCATTGTATTTGTATTGTATATAAAAAAAAACTTAGCATGTTAAATTGAATAGTATTATCATGGTCAGTTTTTTCGTCTTTTCGAAATTCCGTTGTTTGCTTTAAAAGCCCTACACTTTATTGGGTTCAACCGGGATCCATCATAAAAAAAAGCATAGGAATTTCGGAATACCTGTCGAAAAAAGCCCACGAAGCCAATAATAATTTGTCGAGGAATCTAATTAAAATAAAATGAAGCACGCGAGAGTACCGCAGCATAGCAAAAAATAAGATTACCAAACCAGAGGGACAGATATACTATATTTTGACTACCTACTTGCAATCAAAACGGGTGGAAATAGAACCATCTTACTCGGAAAAAAAAACCCAATTGTGGAATTCACGTGGCGGGAAAATTTGTTCCTTTTAATGGAAGACATCCATAGAAATTTAACGTCCGAAAAATTTAAGAATTTTTGTAGGACATTTGGACGTTTCCAATCGTACAGACTAAAAAACGATTTGGTCGAACGGCTAGTGACAAGCAGAGTAAGAACAGAAGCAATTCTCGAAGTACTCCAGCAAGAGCAAGGTGACGAAGAGAGTAAAAGCAACACTGGCAACAGAAGCGAAAGGCCACGATTTCCCAACAAACGAGTTACCCAGCAACGACCTACCCACCTATCAACGACTTACCAAGCAACGCCCTAAACAGAGATTACTTACTCAGCATCAAGGAAAAGATTCTCAGATTCGAAACTCCAGAACACGTGGAAAGGGATAATCAAACAAGTTAAATGTCAATTAAGAATTTTAGCTTTAAAGATATCGAGATGGAACTCGTTGTGTTCGAGGGTGCTTCCCCCCCAGTGTACAAGTATTATGCAATGGAAAAAAGTTTTACTCAAATTTCCGGCACGTGTCAATGGAATGAAGTCCAGCGTTTTATTTATTGTCGAAAACTAATGAGACGCCCCCGTTGTCGCTAGGTTGTTTGTTGAAGCCACGCCAGAGATACATAACTAGTTATAGCACCTTAATAGAGCATCTTAGATGTGAATTCTCGGAGGCCCCATAGAACATTCAAGTGCATAAAATGTTATTCAGAAGAAAGAAACTTGAAAACGAATCCGACATCGAATGATGCAAATAGCTATTACAGCCATATAGATAGTGCCGTACATTATTGCGGGCATAAAAGACAAACCATATAAAAAATCTGTTCTCTACGAAGACAAAACCATTAAGGATCTAAAGCAAAAGATCAAGGTATTCGCATCAATCGAATAGAGTGCGGACAATAAACAGCCGTGCGCATATAGGCACAGTAATACTTATCCGTCCACAACGATATTTCCCACTCCTATTCGTACAAAGCAGATGTGTGGCCATTGAAAGCCGAGGGTACACGATGTTTCCGTTGTAACCAGTTTGGACACATCGGCCGAAATTATCCGAACAACAATAATCGGTTGAATTATAACAGAATATCGATTCGGGATAACGCTCTACCTCTGAAAAAGGAAATGCATACAAATGCTTAACGCGGATATCAAGCGTTAGACGTTTTAGCTCTTGTTATCACAGGCAGCGGTATCAAAGTTTGTATATACCAACAGGTCACAGGAGAAGCCAATCGATAGATATGATTATCGGCAAGGACGTACTTTCTACTGCCAGGCGTTCAGTTGTCCAAGGATTGGCCAAAATCGAGCCAGTCGATTTGTTACGCTGCAAACTACTCTTTAACGAAAATCTACAATACAAGTGGCCAATATAAAAAAAACTTCGGCAGTATGACATCAATCTAAATGTAAGTCCGAATATGCGTAACGATATTATTTCTATCGACCTAGAATACAGTATCCCAGTACATCAACCACCGCCTCGATTAGCGCCACTTGAACGAGAAATCCCAGGAAAACAAGCCACCGCCCAGCAGCTCCGAGTACGCTAGCCCAGTTATATTAACGCGGAAAATAGATTTTCGTAAGTTAAATGTTAAAGTAATGCGCGATCGATATCCATTACATTTAATCGAGGATGTTTTAGATTCAGTTAAAGCAGCAACGATTTTTAGCACATTAGACCTGGACAACGTATTCTTTCACGTGAACATCGATCCTGACAGTATCAAATACATGGCATTCGTAACACCGAATGGGCAATTTCAATTTGCTGCGACGCCCTTCCGTTTATGTAATTCGCCGTAGGTATTTCAAAGGTTTGTCAACAATATGTTTCCAGAACTTCTTCGTGACAGCCTAATCCAAATTTATATCGATGAAATAATAATATGTTCAGGAAATGAGAATATTAAAACGTGTTTTTGCGATCACAGCGGTCAGTAGAATTCCGTTTAAATGGAAGATATGTAAATTCCTACAACATAGTATCACATTTTTGGGTCAGATAAGTGGGGGAACAATACGACCTTCCGAAGATAAGACGACAGCCATACGGAGATTCACCAAGCCACGAGACCCTAAACAAACTCTGAGTTTTTTGAAGCTAACTAGTTTCTTTCGTAAATTCATCAAAGATTTTTCATAAATTGCCAGTTCGCTTAGGGAGCTGATAAAACAGGAAGTGAAGTTTGAGTTCGGACCGGAAAAAAAAAATGCTTTCGAGACTCTTAAAGGTATAATGAGCGGCGACTAAGTGCTGAAGATTTCCAACCCCACGTTTTGAGATGGAGTTACATCCAGACGCGAGTAAGTAGGGAAGAGCGATCCTATTACAAAGATGTCAAGAAGATCAAAAATTCCAATTCCATTCCGCATTACCTCCTAGGGATGAAATTTTCCATTTACGCGGATTTCCAAGCATTTGAGATGACCATGAAAAAAACTGATATTAACGTCAGAGTTGCTCGGTGGGCAATGGTCATAGATGAAGCAGCTGTATTAATTATTGAAGATGGCTTACTTCAGCGAGTACGCAAGCCCCAAAGAGAAGATTGCGAATGAACAGTTTTGGTAGATATTTTGGCAAAGGAGAATAGCTACAAGGATTTCATCGTACGAAACGATGTTTTGTAAAGTACAAAGAAGCTAATTACTATTTAGTAGGTATTGCCGAAATCGATTCATAAGGAAATAACCTACAAAACTCATCTTGAGAGACACCATAGCGAAAGGCAGGTAATTAATATAAAGGGTGACCAGATAAGAATGATAGGAAAAAAAATTTAAATAAAATAACAACGGTGTGAGATATAGAATTGATTCGAGCCTTATTTTGAAGCTACGTTCATGTTATTTTGTGTGAAATAGCACTTATTCAAATGACCGCCTCGCCTTCGTTAGCAGTGCTTGAAGCGGCCGGTTTAATTTTTGATGACTCGGTCCAATATGTGCGGCGTTATTGAGGCAATAACGTGTCGAATTTTGGCCTCGAGCTCGTCCAAAGCGGTTGGCTTGTTAGCGTAGACTAAGAACTTGAGGCAGCCCCCGCTCGCCGTCCGATGACCCAGCCGCCAAAGACAGCTGCTCAAACAAAGAAATTGAAAAAACTATCATGGCTGTCACCATTTGCAAGGTGGGACAAAGGTAATGTCATAATGTGAAGGAGCAATATCACTTTTGCGGCCGAGGACGTCTAAGAGACAATGATGCACACAATTTGGTGCCAGCAGACGTTTGTTGCGTCGAATTTTGGTGAAAAACCAGTTATAAAGTGCAGGCGGTTCACCAATTGCTGCCTGCTGACCGTGAAGTGGGGTTAACTTACTCCCATGCTCTGTTAAACCTGGTGCAAGAAGAGATGATTTCATATCCAAAATCATATTTAGCGACGAAGCCCATTTCCAATTAAGTGCTTATGTGAAAAATCAAAATTTGCGTTTCTGGGTTACAGGTAATCCACTTGAAATGCACGAAGAGCCATTGCATCCCCTCAAGTGCAGCATTTGCAGTGAAAAACCGATTGACCCTTATTTTTTGGAGGGCGCCGATAGCACCACCGCAACCGTAATTGGTGAGCGCTACAGACAGGCGTTAAACGGTTTTTTGCCGCAAGTTTCTAAAGTGGGTCTCGAGCATTATTGGTTCCAGCAAGACGGAGCAACCACTCACCAATTTCCAGGCCACGTGATCTCCTGTTTTGGCTAATTGAACTGGCCGGCCGGATCATCAGATCTGACGGTGCAAGACTTCTTCCTTTGTTGTTTTTTAAAATCTGGCGTTTACCACAAGAAACCAGAAACCTTACAAGTCTAGAAAGTCAACATTGAAGAAGAAATCAATAATTTGAAGCCAAATGTTTTGCAAGCAACAATTCAAAATGCCATAAAACGAGCACAAATGTGCATCATCTCAGGAGGTGGTCATTTGACCGATATATTTTCTTAACGTAATATTAACAGAGCCCAATTTTTTTTCATTTCTAATAAAATGGCATACTTTTGCCCAACTATTATTTTGGTTAATAGAGATTATTATATACCGAAACTAGACGAGAGAGGTCAGCGCTGTCATCCGGAATTGTGTACATTGCATTTTGGCCGATCATAAGATAGGAAAACATGAGGGTTTTGTTAGTGATAGCCGTCGCCTTCACCAAATTCATCTGGGTATATCCGATAAAAACGACTAACGCTGAAGAAATCATTGCTCGGATCGGAATATTTACCACGTAACAATCAGTACAGGAATTCCCAGAGGCAACGGCCAGGTCGAACGCTTCAAACGGACCATCATTTCCATGTTAACGAAGTTATCCATACCGTTGTGAGACGAAACGGAGTCTAGCCTAGTGCGATTGCTGAAAGAAGAATTATTCGAAGATTTCGAAGAACAAAGTGAAGCAAAAAGTCAAATCATCTCGGCACAATAGAAAAACCAGAAGAATTCTAACCATCGAAGACAGCGGCCAGCAATATATCACTCAAAGGATTTAGTTGCTATAAGGAGAACTCAATTTACTAACGGGCTAAAGGTTTTCCCTAGTTTTTGGGTCCTTACGAGCCGGTAAGTGTAAATGTGAAAGCTCGGTACGACTTAGTCAAACTATGCAATCACGAAGGACCACAGAGCAAGTCATCAGCCGCAGATTCAGTGAAGCCTTGGATTGATAACAACGATAACTCCAACCATCTGAGCCCGGTGATAATGTCAGGATCTTAATTAGTTTACTAGTGCGATCGCACCATAAACTAACATATACTTATTATGTTACATTGAAGTACTGGAAAATGTATGTTCCATTGCGGCTGATGAAAAGTACGAAGAGAGATACGAAATGTGAAGCAATTGCGGTGGTATATTTTTTCTTCTCTTTTGGAATTCCGTCGTTTGCTATAAAATCCCTATATACATACACTATATGTATGTACATATGTACAATATTGTATATATATATTCTAAAAACCAATGGGAAACTATACAAAAAAAATATTAATAAAACTTATTAAAACGAGTAAAAGTAGAATACATAAGATATATGGAAACATTTTACAAAAAGATGAAGAAATGTTAGCCTTTAAAAAAGATTGTAAAACACTTAATAGCCTGTCACTTTGTAAAGAAAATAATGTTATGGCTGTAAGTAGCGACAAGTATATTTCAAACTTATTATACATAGTAGTAAAAATGCGACATGTAGTGTAACCAAGAGCCAAATTATCCTATGAGCTGAAGAACTATGTCCTGGACCTTTACTCCCAAATAATTACCAAGGTGAAATAAACATCAATGGCACCACACAAGCGAGCGGTAAAAGGGACATGCCCCATCAAGTTTGTGAACCAAATTGCATACACTTACACCCTTCCTCCGACCATAATCCGAAGAAACCGAAACCGAACAGATTCTACCACTTAAATGGATAAAAGAACTCCATATTAGCACAACGAAAAGGATCGATTTAATAAAAACGCAGAAAGCAATTCACCAATGTATCAATTACTCCATATTTGCAACAATATGACTGAAAATAAAGAGAACTCCGGAACTGATCATCCTAATATGCAGTCCAGGTGAACCAGAACATCAAACAAAGAGCTCTTCAAGGATAATATGTATAACATTCAAATATTTACAATCTCCCCTATTTTTAAGCAGCGCGAGGACACTTGCATTTAAGAGGATAAGATTTAACACCACATTCCCGCAAAACCGTGAAATATGATTAGTTGCACACGTGCAGCCAATCACCACATCACCATACCCTGATCAATACAATACTCACATCAACATTCCATTCACTGAATAGTGCACCGTAATTCAACAGTTACCGTTACAACTATTGCAGCAAATGCAAAGTAATTGGATCTGCTGCAATTCACCGTATTCACCTCGTTACAGCAGGTTTAAAAACTAATCATTTGTAAAGTTAGTTTTTAGTATCCATGAATTATGCTATCAGAAAATAACGTCATTTTTTTTTAATTACTCTCTTTACTCATAAAACCTGTTCGAATTGAGCAAGTACCGTATGTGATGCGGGCACAAACAAACAAAAAATCACAGCGACTCCAAAAATTATATTAATCATACAAAGTAAAGAAACTTCCAAGCTTTACAGATTTGTTAATATGTATATGATGACTAGTGTTGATAACTATTGAATAAAAACAATCGGCTTATTCGATTGTTGCAAAATTTTCATTTAGTTATAAAAAAATCGTTCAACTACCATTTTTTTAGAAATCATTCATTCAAACCAATCGAAGGAAAAAAAAAACATTTAAATGTTCATTTGCATTTCATACCAATGAATGATTTTTTGGATTATTGGGGTTGGAAAAATATTCGAATGTTTTTCATATGAATGAATGTTTTTTTCACTCGTATGGCATGTGGACAATCGGGTTGGGAATAATGTTCTTTTGGCTTTCATGCCAATGAAAGATTTTTCACATGAATGAATGAGTTTTTTACTCGTTGGACTTCGGACTATAGGTTCGGTTGAAAGAAATGTTCGAATGTTACATTTTAATGAATTATTTTTTTTCAATGGTTTGGATGTTGGACAATCGGAGTTGAATATGTTCGAAAATTATATTAATATGTGTAATGTATAAAAGGTGTAATTTATAAACGTTTTTCATAATTATTTAATTTTATGACTTTCGGTTGTTTATTCAGCACTGGTTTATGACGTTTCCTATAAAATTTGTCCATCTGGGTTGCATAGGTCTTACATAAAAGCCGCACTTTGAAGTCTTAAGAATTTGTTTGAAATTCTTCACGTCTTGAATAAATGACGTGCTAAAAATAGAAAAAGTAGCAAAAACCACAATCGTGAAAACCACAAACGCGAAAACGATTGGCAATCATCATCCTTCTTAAGGAGGGCAAATCGCAACAGAAAGTTACTACATAGTTGAAGGTATCAATATACTGTGTTCAACGTACTGTTGAAGACACGCTCAAACCGAACCTCCTTAGTATGCATAAATCACGGTCAGGACGGCCTAGAGCTGCAACTAAATACTCGTACGAGAATCGGCTAATTGTCACAACAAGAAAACTGTTAAAATACTAACATGCTCATCAATACAATGTCAGGTTTATCATTCCTTCCTGCCTTAAACTATGTTATGGTATGAACTCATATTTAATTTTTTCTCTTGCTTTTATTGTACTTTCCATGTCAATTGCGTTCATGTACGAGTATTTGTGCTTTAATAAATCCGAGTTAGTTCTCACTAGCTACTCATATTGATCGGTCGTTATTCTTCTTATAACAAAAGCGAATTAGACGAAAGCAGCACCACAAAAACACTATACAATCAAACAGCAAATAGTCCGCCTAAAAATCAAGACTGCGTCCATCAATGACATCATCTAATAATAAACCGGGGTAGAGCAGTACCGGTCTTACCGAAATGGTTTTCAGATTTTAACTCCACTGAATATTGCTACGATTTACCATTTACAAGCGGCCGATCATAAGGTCTTTTTGGGTGGCAGGACTACCGGTTCTCCCACCCCGGACTTCGATTCGGGTCTGATTTAAAAGAAGTATTAGCTTCATGGTGGATGTGGTTTAAAAATAAAGTCACAGGAAGGGTCTTTCACAAGTTTGCTGAACCGTTGTGGAGTACCAAATAAGTGCTGGGGGCCGCAACATAGGTTACGACTTGATATTAGAAACACAGTAAATGGTAGCCAGGAGTCTATATCCTGGCACCCATGGATGTAAGGGCATCCTGTGAACTTAAGCCCACACGTGATGCACAGGTGTTCTCGTAAAACACTGACATAATCCTTTTTTGACAACGGTTAAACGAAGATTATGATATGCTGGACGAGTTGCGTGTAGCTGTTCGAAAACCCCTACTACGACCATAAAACAAGCAGACAAATTTGAAATGGGTCAAAAAGCATAAAAACTGGACGGAAGAAAATTTAAACTTTCAATTTGAGGTATTTGGCCCAAAACGAGGAATTTTCCTTCGAGGCGGCGCTGAGTAAAAAATGCTACCAGACTATGTGGTTCCTACCCTCAAACAAGGAGGTGGTTTCGTTATGGTCTATGGATGTGTCTCTTCAAATAGTGTGGGGAATCTGGTTCGAGCGATTGCAAAAATGAATAAGGAGGCATTCAAAACAATATTGGAAGAAAACTCTTTGACCTCTGGACTAAGGCTAGTTGACGAAGGATTCGTATTTCGGCAGCCCAGCGACAATAATCACACGGCAAGACTACCTGAAATACGGAGAAGATGAAGGGGTCTTACGAATTGCGGTATAGCTGCCACAATCACTATACTTAAACTCTATGGAGCTGTGGTGGGAAGAGTTAGATAGAAGAAGTTCTGGATTGCTGAAGCAATATATAGTACCTACCACAGACAATAAATCAAAAAGTGGTTTCATATACATATTATATTCTCCGTTCATTTTACATGATTAGTATTTTACTAAAGAATTTTTTTCGATGTTAGACTGCCTCCAACTTTTGGCCTGCAGTGTACAAAGCTTATCTCTTTGACATTGCCAATCATGCCAATAAAGTTCTGTAAGAAAAAATGGTACAAGTAAGACCACTCAGCTTGAAAATTATTACTTTGTAATCTTTGGTAGCAAATAGACAATGTACATAAACATTAAACATATGCAGTAAATATCATCATCTTTCAACTTCTCTATAATTTTTGAATAAATCAGATTTCAAATGGCCTGTGAAACATATTGCATTTTAGATATAATTGAGGTGATATCAATCTTTTCAAAAGTGCTACCATTTCCGGTTGCCAAACATTTCTCCTTTCTGCATCAAGCTTTGAGCATTACAGACATTCCTTCATGGGGACCTTAATTATCCTGCATTTAGGGAACGGTCTCATCTGCGATCTGTATTATTAGGATTGGGATTCCACTTCCTATAGCTTATATTTTGAGTTTTGATCTTATCAATAACTCCCGTCATATACAAATATTAACATGAATGCTAACAGTTTTAGTGGGGACACTAAAACTATTGGAAAATATACTGGTTAAAACAATTCATCTTTTCATTAGCATCCTCACTCAGTCTGCAGTTTGGCAGGAGATTACGAGTACATTGACAGCTTCTAGCCACGGCTGAAAATCAATGCGGTTGAAGTCTTTGTAAGAAAAATACCTGGAGTTATAACTTCGAAAAGTCTATGCTGTAGGCGCAGAAGAGCAGGTCATGATCAATTATAAAAGAAATTTGATCAAAAAGCGGTACAATGGAAGGATCAGATACGAAAGTACGAGTAAGGTCTAGAAAACCAGGAGTAACGTTATTTCAAAAACGTGTAGGGTTTGTATTATCTATTTCGCTGAGCCCTATAGAAGAAACCTTGTCCTGGAGTTGTGAAATTCGACTTAAGCACACCGATATTAAAGTCTCCACGCACTATAATATATTCATATTGGGCAGAGAATTCGGTCAGATCTGTGAAAAAAAGGATTATGGGACCAAGTTTTATGAGGCCTATAAACACATGAAACTATACATTTGGTTTATACTCGTATGTAACTTATACTCCACGCCGAATCCTTCTGACTTTTTTACAAGCAAAAGAGACGGGAAGAGCATCAGCTTCTCCACAAGAAGAAAAAAGGGTACGAGAAGCGCGGGATCATAGATATTGAGAGCTCGTACGCCAGCAATAATGTATGGAAGTCTTACCAACGTAAAAAGAACCTGTCAAGGCAACAAGACCCGTACAGAATCCTGTAGAAACGAAGTAGGAAACCTCGTCAGAGTCGATGCTGATAATATAGAAAAACTTTTTCTGCAGACTCTATATCGACGACGAAGTGGATCGCCACGTCGTCAGGCTGAATAAACCATTCAAATTAAACGATGATAGGCAATACTTACGCCTACAAGAGCAGAACGAAATAAGAATAACAATATCTTAGCTGCGATTAAACAAAATTGGATTCAAAACTGCTGGAAATGACTTTGTGGAAAGCATACACCAACTCTATTCTCAAATCTGGTCAGAAGGGTGTATTCCCGATGAATGGAATCCCAACTTCGTGTTGCCGATCCACAAAACTATTAGACCTACCCAACTGTACAAACTTTAGAGGTATAAGGCTTCTCAACATCGGATGCAAGGTGTTATCTGGCATATTCTGCGAACATATGAAACCAATCGCCAGCTACCTGGTGGGTCTATCAGTGCGGTTTCAGACTAGAAAAGTCCACAGTCGACCAAAGCTTCACAATAGGGTAGATCCTGGAAAAATTCAAGAAGTCCAAATGCAATCCACAATCTTTTCATCGATTTGAAAGCAGCATATGGCAGCATTTATAGAAGCGAGGTATATTGAACCATGTCTATCTGTGGTGAATGACAATTTAGAACGCTCGCTGCTCCGTCAAGGTCGGTAACAACTTAACCGAGACCTTTGACGTCAAGGTGACGCGCTGCCATGTTACTGGAACACTGGAGGCAGAATCTTTCAAAAGTCTATGCAGCTACTAGCTGATGATATCGAGATATTTCGCTGGTATTGAAACGGAAGCAGTCAAAATGGGTTTAGCGGTAAATGAGATATATTCTGTCAAAATCAAATATATGCTGTCAACAAGTGTGGACACACAACATCGATGAAATGAACAGAACATCATAGTCGACAGCTATAATTTCGATCTAGTAAGGGACTTTGTCTACCTTGATGCTGTTAGAAATTCTGCCAACAAAACATCAGCAGAAATAAAACAAAGAATCACTTTTGCCAATCGCTGTTTCTTTGGACTAAGAAGGCAATTGAGTAGTAAGGCCCTATCCCAAACAACTAAAGAGACTTTGATCATCCCAGTCCTACTTTATGGGGATGAAGCATGAACTTTATCGAAAGCGGCTGAAGATGCTCTCGGTAATTTCGAGAGAAAAATTTGTCGGACAATATTCTGTCCCTGAGAATATTCAACACCGAACTGTACAGGGACATCGGCCTAATCAGCAAACTGCGTATCAGAGACCTGAGATAGCTAAAACATGTAAAGCAAATGGATAGCAATGGTTCGGCCGGCAGAGTCTTCGAATCTAATCAGGAAAGAAAACACAACACAGGAAAACCACTCCAAAGTAGAAATGGACTTCAACTGACTTGAAATGCGAAACTGGAGGCTGGACGCTATTGATCGATCTAACTGGAGATGTCTTTTAGTTGAGCCCCATGTTTACACTGAACTGTAGCACCACCTAAGCGATCAAGCAGATATTCAACTTAAACGTTTGATCTAACAAGAATATGCATTTATTGTAGCTATTTGGCATCAGCTTTTTCGTTTCCCAGTTCCCTGTTAAAGTGTTAGTATCTGTGAAATACCCTTAGGTCGTTCCTGACATCCAACCTCAATATTGAATTTTCCTTCTGGCATAAATGAGAAATTTCAAGAACCCCGTAGTCTTGCCTATGATTTTAGATTAATTAAAGGTTAAGAAAAAAAATGTAAATGCATTTTGCTATTCGCTAAACTTCCCCTTTCAAGGGATTTGCTGCAAGCAGACATCATGTGGTTGATCCTCTGCCGACATTTGTACCCCAGTCAGTTGTCTGTTCTCATAAAGGGCAGTGAATTTTTTGTCATTCGCAGCTGCCGCATTCAGACTTCTTACTATTCATATTTTATGCTTTTTTTGTAATCTCTACTGAGCTCTCTCAAAAGTTTTTATTTATTATTTTTTACTGTGTATTAAATAGAATAAAAAAAAATTAACAATATTGATAATTTTTTCATTTTTCTGCTTTTTACAGATGAATGCCACATGTAACAAGAGCAAAAATTAGCACAAATGGTACAAAGACGTTCATTTGAGGTATCCGAAATCCAGCCCTGACGCTACTTCTTATATCGCACAAGAAAAACAAAACCAGAATCAATAGCAACATACCTACAGTTGCCATACGATGTTGCACTCCTCTAGGGAGTCAAGGTATCCATTACAAATAGTCAACAACAGCAGTAGTATTAACCATCAACCTACAAATATCAATCGAAATCCATCGGTAGTCTTGCCAGATACACCTGATCCCTCAAGTAATGGCAATCCGAAACGATCGCAACCGCACACCTCAGATTCAGCAGACATCACTGCTTACCGGATACCAAAGCCATACAATAACAACACTCATCGATCAAGGATAGATAACCCCTTAACCAATATGGATGTCAGTAGCAATAACGCTAATGGCGGGAATAAAACCATCGGAAGCAGCAGCTTCCGTGGCAAAGATCAGCCTAATCCCAAAAATTTAAGTTCCTCAAGTGCCAGAGCGAGTAATAATAGCGGAGGTGGAAGCGGCGTTGGTGTGAATGCGAACGAACTCGGTACAAGTGGTGTCAGTGGTGTTGGTGCAAACGAGAATGGTACAAATAGTGCAATTTCAAGTGCGGGTTGTACAATAGATGCACAAAGCTTCTCCAAAAATCCTATTAATATTAAGAGCAGTAGCTTAAGTACTAGTAATAAATTGAATCTTCAGAAGAGTGAAAGTGTTAGTGAAACTGGTGCGACAGACGCTAGTGGGAGTAGCAGACGACGTCGTACAGGTGCTGTTACAACGACCAGCAGCAGCACTACTCAACAACAACAACAGCAACATCAACAAACGAGAAATCGACGACACAATTCATCAACATTACATCAACAGCAACGGCCATCAGATAATTTCTACAGCAGTCAGTCGACAATGCATTCTGTGGGTGCTGGTACTGGAACAGCTGCATCTACGAACGTCGTTCACAATCGACGGAAACATGGTAATCAGCGTCGTAGAAGCGTTACATCGTCAACTGATGGGTCATCGTCGTCGTCATCATGCAGTGGCTCCTGCAGCAGCGAGGATGGTGATTCAAACTCAACATCATCGGGTGAACCAAATCTACCTTATCCAGGATTTCCTGAAATTGCCCTCAAGTACTTGACACAGGATACAAAGCCCAGAAATTGGTGCCTGATGCTGATCACTAATCCATATCCTTTTCAAATTTGACTTTAGTTATTTGTGTTGTTAGTACAGTAGGGGTAATTTCAAATTTCAGATTTCTAGAAGATGGACTGGTAAGTTTGCTAAATTTATTCATTAATAGCGTATGCATAGAGACCTAAGCTGCAGTACGAAATGTGGCGCAGTTGTTTGCGTATGGTTATAATACAATAGATAACTTTAACTAACAACAACTATGTTTATACGAGTATGAATGTGTTTTTTACTTTTGCTGTATTCAGTTATTAAAGCCAAAGAGAGTATTGGTTTAGATTGTGTAGATAGGATATGATAAGAAAATTCAAAGCACACTGTACAGCAATGCATGGGTTTATAGGAAGCGAATGCTTTGTACTTATTTTGGCCAAAGAAATTGATTCATGTGATGATGTAATGTAAGTGAGTAACTTGGTTTAGTACGGTCAGGCAATTTCTTTAAAATGGTTTTTCCTATAAATAATAGTCAGTGATGGAACTTACTGCACATATAAAGTGTGTGATATGAGTTGAGTTAATATGAATCTTTCCATTTCTTTCCAATCCATGTTACATGAATCAGTCGTTGTGTGTTTAACCCAAGGCTGCAATCATTTGGAAGAGTTTCATTGATCCATAACGCATATTAAGCTTTCATATGGCACATTTTAAGTAGAAAAAAAACCCTTGCTATCTCGTTATTGCGTAGTTCATAATTATTCTACTTCATTCGGCCGGGTAGGATCCTATATCTAATTCTATTATTGCTTATTGTGTGTATTAATCCAATGGAGCACTTAGCATTTTTCACTGCTTTCTCGCACAAAAGTATGTAGCTTCCCAATGCCAGTTACACTCAGACTCGTCTATGTATTTCCTTTCTTATCTCCAAAGGGATTTGGTTCCTTGATGCAATCCTTTGCATTCTAGTAAAACTTTTATGCAGCAATAACTCTTATCGTGGAATACTTACTTAAGTACATGGCACTTCAGTTCGCGTAGCGAACATAGGTCTAGATCTCTACGAATAATGACTACGAATGCGGACTTTTGCCAACCGCCTCTATTTGCGCAATCCAAGTTGGTTGATCACCCATTACACTTGTGCGCCACCTATATCGAGGTTTTTCTCTCCCGCGTTCTACCCTCCGGGAAGGTAGAAGATCCTTCAGCTGAAGCGTTAATATGTGTACGTACTTATCATCAGTTACGTTGTGATGTCACTCTCTCCAGATCCCGTCAGTGCACATTATTTAGCACAACTTACTACATGAATTTTGCGTTCAAAACGGCCAAAGGCATAATCATGCAACTGAGCTGATTAGGATCTGCTTATGTTACTCGTGCGGATGGCCCTATCATTTCAGTTCAAAAACTAATAATAACATAAAAGTGTGTGGCCAAAATATCACATTGTTTTCCTTTGCATGTTCGTGTGTCCACCGTCCAAATGGTAGTCCGACACTCGAATAAACATTCTCCACGAACAGCAGTTGAATAGGGATTTGATTGATTGATTTTCTGACCCCAAAGTACTTTTTGCCATTTCAAATGCACAGTACCGAGCTTCAGTCGAAATTTAAATCTAGAATAAAACTGCCGTACTCAATAAAATAATAATCAGCTATTTATCTTTTTTTATTCTGACTCCGCGGCGAATTTGGAATCACAACACTTAAGGTTGGTTGACAAGACCACATTAATCAATTGTGTTCTCAGACTAACTTAACTTCGATTGGCAAATGTAACTCTTCGATTAATTTCTTATGAGGTGTCGTCATCTGAGTTTATAACAGAAGGTAAACAGAACACTGACAATTTATCTCAAACGCATTGCTGTAAATTGAGGCATACTGTCCGTCAATGTTGTGTGCTTCTTATTATTGACAACATATGGTATACTTGGTTTTGCTCATTTCACACATTTACCAACTTTCGCGCCCTCAGGTGTAATACTTGCAAATGCACCAGTGATAGTCTGCTGAGTTTCGCTAATAATATGTATGTCATCAAAGTATGCAAATACGAGTAATTCCACATACTTTTGGAAAATTGCGCCTTTCCGCCGAAAGTCTCAGTGAGATTGCCTCCGACCTTAACCGAGCAGCAAGCGTTCCCCCTCGTTTCTCTACACAAGCTGACGAGTTTAATAAGGACCCCAAGACATGGCTCTACAGGGTGAATGACTCGAACTCCAACTTTTTAAAATCCTATAATTTTTTTATTTTTTGATAAATTTTATTGTGCCAAAGCAAAAAATGTTGGAAAATACATCAATTTTCAAATTGTATCAGTAGTTTTCAATATGTCCACCTTTGACGCGAATAATGGCCTTGAGACGGCCGAAGAAAGCATCGCACACTGCACGCTAGTGGCTCTGCGGTATTTTGGCCCATTCCCGGCGAAGTGCTTGTTTGAGGTGGTCCAAACTTTGGTATTTTTTAGTGCCAACCTTCGCCTACAAAATACCCCAAACAGAGAAATCTAACCGATTTGCATCCGGAGAATTTGCAATCCATTCTGTCGAAGAAATGAAGTGTGGAACATTGTTTTTTAACCAATCTTGGTTGACGCGCGTTTTGTGAGACGGTGCCGAGTCTTATTGAAATGTCCACGGTCTCCGACCGAAATAATTGTTTGCCCAACGCTTCGATACTGCCTCTAAGACAGTTTCACGGTATACGATCGCATTAATTTTGACGCCACGGTCCAGAAATACGAGCGGAGAGCGACCATCGGCGGTTATGGCTGCCCAAACCATCACCATCGGTGCTGCCTGCTTTCTGGTTGCCGTCCAAAGGTGTAAATTTTCGAAGGACCTTTCTGGCAAATAAACTCGGTCATTTTGTTTGTTGACATATTGCTCGATAACAAATGGCGACTCATCGGAAAAAAACAAATTCGGCAACTCACCACTTTCGTGCAAGCGTAGCAACTCCTTCGCTCTTTCGACTCTAACTTCAATGGCTTGAGCACAAGCTCATTTTTCAGTATGTGTTGCATCCGTTCCAATGATATGTTGAGCTCACGAGCCATTTTTCTTCCACTTCGACCCGGATTTCGCTCAATTCGAGCCTTCACTTTCCGAACCATTTCTGCCGATGTTGCTGGTTTTTTATGACCACCTCCATGGCGTTTAGCAACGCTGCCAGTATCACGGCAACGAGCTATGGTTCGAGAAACAAATGATTTATTCACGTTGAGGTGCTGGAGGGCTCTAACGATAGCTACTTGTGGTCTTCCAGCCAAATATAAAGCAATCACACTATCACGTTTGAATTCCATCGCGGATAAAAATTTCTCAACACAACTGAGACGCAAATCATTTAAAAGGCTTGTAAATAATAAAATTATGTGTCAAAATTTGAGCTCACTGTCATGAACGGTTTGAATTTGGTTGCAGTTCGAGTCATTCAGGGTGTATACAGCTACATAGAGGGCTGCCATAAGCGGCCCAAAAAGTTTGTATATTGCTGTATTGTATTGTGCTGCTTCTATGTCGTTACTGACTGTGACTCTCTAAATATGCTTATGTCTATTGGTTTCTATTCAAGTCTAATTGAAGTGACACTTTCTATTTACCCTTTGGCAAAACATTCGATTTTTGTTTCTGGTGTAGCGCCTTTTCATTTTCTCGATCAAGCGCTTTTCAGGCTATTTCTGTTTTCTTCTCAAAATTCTATTTCCTTACTTCTCTTTTGCTCTTAAAACGCTGGAAGCGTTCTTGTCATTTTATCCAGCTCTGAATCGCAAGCCATGTAATTTGATATATTTGCATGTCTGTACTCTTCATCAAACCAATGGTTTCATTGCGGCATTTCTTATAGTCTCTTGGAATCCATGCCACAGATCGTCGGCACTTGATGCAGATTGCGAAATGATTTGCGATCGATAAAGTTTGTGACGTTTGCTGCAATTGTAGCCGTTCATCGTTTAGCCGTTGGTTTTTTTTTTTTTATAATGAGCGCGCGCTCAAGGGGTTTTTGTACCCTTAAAATGTTCGTACACAGCGCGGGCGAAGGAAATTTAGGGAGGAAGAAAAAACAGGTACCGATATGCCTGTCTGTACAACAAGAAACACAGAGATACTCCATAAGCGAGTTGTACGGCTTAGGAAAGAATCACGATATTTTAGAGTACGTGCGAAAATGGGCTTGAGGGTATACTGATGAGCATTTATAGCGAAACGGGTGTTACGGTTGAAAATTTGAATGGGCGGAATGCTACTGCCGATCTCAATGGAGCACTGGTGATGGAAATAGCGATAAAACAAAGTGAGACAGGAGACATTACGTCGGTGTTCGAGGATGTCAATTGATTGACTGATATTAGTATCAGCAATGGGTTTCATCGTACGGTTTTCAATCCAATCTAGCAGGTGCAGAGAAGTTTTAGGAGCACCTAACAAGATGTGGGTATTGTACTCCAATTTTGGGCGGATGAATGCCTTATATATTGTGGCCAGATCAGAGGGGGTAAAATATTTCTTGCTCTGTTTTATGAGTATCCGGAAAAACAATTCTAACGTCATACTTGCATTTTGTTAGTAGGATTTGTTAAGGTATTCTTTGATATCATTGCCTGTTTCACCCGTCAGGGAATATCAGTTTGATCCTGTCCAAATATTTTTTTTCTCAAAAAAGCTAAAATTTCAATCCCCAATGTTTAGAAAGGACGAAGAATTTAGTATGCAAAACATTTATATTTTCAGTGGAAAATATTTTCGAGTATTTCTGAAAACCAACTTGCATCAAACCGATTTTCACACTTAAATGTAACCTGACCTTAAAAAAAAGAAACACAAACGCATTCATCAAATGCCATGGGAATAAATGCGGCCATTAACGTAAAATCGTTGTTCCTACATCCTTTTACTTTGGGCAGAGATAAACACAAAACGTCTTACCCCAGAAGGTTGGAAAATATCAATTAACAGGAAACAACATTGCGGCACAAACAGCAAAAACCATTTATTCAGATACTATCAGCTCAATGAGGAGTTCGTAGTGAGCGGGGGGTAATAAAATAATTCCAAATATGGAAAAAAAAAGAAAAACCATTTAGGACTTCATAAGGCAAAATGCCGTTTTGGTGGGGGAATTTAATGTGACGTTAATTGAGAATTCATTATCTTAACCCCAACGATAGCTTTAACGTAGGGATAAATTATACAAGATATTTTTGGTCACTAATTTGGTCGAAACGCAATTTTGTTTGAACGTTGTAGATCACGTGAAAGAACGCAGCTTGTAATTAACTTCTTAATTATTATCTTTCATCTTTGAATGTAGTAAGATTTGTAAAATTTATACGAAGGATGCGTATGTATGAAAAAACATTTTTTTTTGTAATATTGGATTGTAAAAGTTGTATAAGCTTGAAATTAGTCATTCTTCTTCGAATTTACATATATTCAAACAAACCAAACCATGAATAGTTTTTACGAAAGCCAAACCTGTCTTAAACCATGTGACTTATTATTATGTCAGCACTGATATTGAATTTATGAGCCGAGATTCTTCGGGGCCGGATACTTTTCGAGCTTAAAGAATTCCTGAAGCAACAAATGCCAGTTACAAAAAATAAACACGACAGTGAAAGTAAAATCACAGTAGTCGCAAACTGAATGAGCTTTACAGCTCTTTGTTGCGGGCATTATATTAAACGCTGACACATTTATTTAGAAAATAAAAAATTAAGCTATTTATATCAATAATTAACTTTTAATCGATTGATTGATTATGAGAAATTTGGCGATTGCGATCATTACGATCATATTCTACCTTCTACTAGGTTTTCTCGATTTTCACTGATTTTTTCCCCGCTGATACTGGGATCTTATTATTCGAAAGAAGTATATCTTGATCTGATTAAGTGTTTCTTGACTTAATTAATTTAATTTATAGCAGTTGCGCTGTCGTCAGATAGCGCGAGTTTAGCGTACAGATGAAAAAATGAAAATGTTCGCACACTGATTAATATCCTTGGCAATCGTAGAACCGGACTCCTAGTGTATCACTTAAACACACAGAGTGTGTTCCCTAAGCTGGATGAGTTCAGGGATTCATTTGAAGACTCTGCTGTTGATATTATTTGTGTGACAGAAAAGGGAGTACTCTCTTGGATGTTTTCTTCGTTAGTGATGTGAGTGACGTTTTATTTTATAACCAATTGTCCGCACTTGCTTTTCCAAACATGAAATCCTCTTCCTAATCTTTCATTTCTTTGTCGGTTTTTTCGACATAAATTGATATGTACGAATTCATTGATTTCCACAACATCAACTATCATCAGTTGAGGTATGTAATAGATGCTCACTATATGTTTTCCCCTGAACATCAAATTGAATTTCTCAACCGAAACATTCGTTCGTTCTTTAATACCTATGTTCCTATCAAAGAGAAACGTCTTCAACTCGGTCAATGCTTTTGTTTAATTACCCAAATTCAACTACTTGTCGAGGAACGAAATCAAGCGTATCATAAATGGGAATCTAATCTACTGCTCCATCGATCCTTGGTGGGTTAAAAAAAGATCGCAAAAATAAACTTTTATAAAAATAGAATTATTACGTCATTTAACTGAGGATGATAAATTGGATATAAATGTGTTAAATAAAAGTTGTGTTAGAACCCCAAGCGTGATAACAATCCTGTGTTTAGCGCCTTTCAGTTCTCCTGCATTGACAGTTCCGAACTTTTGCCTTTCGGTATCTAAAAAGAATCCAATCTGTCATACACCCATACCTATTGCCTGCTTTCAATCTTATATCTACCCCATCAATACAAAGAAGGTGGTCTTTGAGTGCGTACTTCAGAGGCAACGTGCATATCCACTTCAATAACTTACTTTCACTAGTACAATCCGGATTTAAGAAACATCATAATTGTACCACTGCACCAATGCTGTAGACGATATCAGAAAGAAGCTGAATGAAAACAAGATAATCCTTTTAGTTCTATTGGATTTTTCAAACGTGTCAAAGACACGGTTGATCACACAAACATATGCAATAAGCTATGAATTCTGTTCAGGTTTTCTGTCTGCGGTTGTCCTAATATTCTATATAATAGAATGGGAGTACCAAATGGCACCGTCCTAGGACCACTTCTCTTCTCACTATTTGTTAATTAAATTCCGTCCTTAGTGTGTTCACGTGTCCACATGTATGCAGATGTTGTTCAACTATATAAAAGTTGCCCCCTTGTCATGGGGAATCTGGATAAGATACTGCCTGGTCAGAGAAGAATGGGCTCTATACAAATCCATTAAAAACAAAATATGTCATTATTGGTACAAATTGTTTTCCGGACAACAAATTATGTAGTTCTAAGAACGAATATGTCCACACTACAAGAAATGTAAAATTAGTTTTCAACAGGACACTTGCTTGATAGTCGGCAAAGTATAGGGAACATTACGTCAACTACGGCTATCACAACACGGCTATTGCTAGCTAAAACACTTATAATGGTTGTGAAATTTTCTGTAATTGTGATTCTACGGAATTAAATCTGGCTTTCAATATGAGCTATGTTTTCAATATAAGAGGTTTCGACTGAATTTCTCGCTTTTTCAAACTATGCTAAAGTATGCCTTTTCCTACAGATATCTTATCCTGCTTTCAAATGTGATCCAGACAAATCAGAGTAGTTACTTTTTTAGAAAATTGTGTTTTAGTACCCCTAAAAGTTCCTTGTTTCTTTTGCCCTACCTCTGAACGGCATTTTCTGTTAATTCCAACCGTCTATGGAATCTTCTTCCACGGCATGTTCGAACTTAATGTCTATTTGATTAAATTACCTATTATACTTTAAATTGGGTTGTATGTATGCTATTAAATAAATATTAATTCACCTCTTTTATTTATGTTGTTATTTTTTTTTTGTTCTTTAATTCGTATTTCATTTGCAATTTTTTACATTACTTTGAAACATGAATTTAATTTTTATTTACATGAGTAGTTATAAGATCATCGTAATATTTTGATGTGAATTGCTTTCAATTAAATATTTCAAAATACTTCAGGATAATACAATATGGACTAAATTCTATTTAGAGGACATGTGGTGTTCTTCGGGGTAGTCATTTTGAATCAATCACCTTTATAAGAAGGATTAACGATACAGATCTCGTTTAACGAATTATAATCTTTCTGGTTTCGCTAATGACATATCACCTGACTTCCATTTCTTGCAAGACGACTTAAATAAGTTTTCGCGATTGTAAAAGCAAAACTTTTTGGAGCCAAATGTCAACTATTGCCAAGTGATAATCTTTTTCAGAAAACTTCTACCACCCCCTCCAAGAAACTACTTTCTGGGATCTAGGAATAACTTGTGACAAGAAACTGAATTTCGGCTCACATATTGACAGAATTATTAATAAAGCTAACTCTCCACTTGGCTTTATCAAACGCTTGTCAAACGAATTTTAGAACTGTTATGTTACAAAGTCCCTGTGCATCACTTCTGTAAGGCCCCTCCGCGAATATTCCAGTTAAGTTTGATTACCCTTTAAACAAAATTCACATTATAATCGAAACCGTCCAATGTAGGTCTATTATCCCCCTATGACAATAGGCATGCACTCGCTAAAGAACAGTACATCGCTGATGTACTTTTCATCCACCAGTTATTGACTGTAAACATCGACTGCCCGAGAACTATACAAAATATTTCATTCGATTCCAAACCGTGTAATCTACGATCCGTTCCCCTTCTCCAGATTCGAACTCATCACGCCAATTCTTGTCCCTTTGAACTAATATGTATAATGATGCGTACAACAAATAATTATTCCGAAGTCTCCGACCTATGTAAATATTAACAAATACATAGTCAAAAAAGCCCTGCTCAGTATGTCACTCACAGCAATTAATTTCTTCCTTAACTACCAACCAATGGAAACGTTCTGGCCAAGGCGTCGGTGGTGCGCTTTATTTTCTAATGATAGCATTACTTTGCTTTACCAGCATTTATCGTCAGACCCATTTTGGCTGCTTTCGCCTCAATACTCACGAAAGCTTCATTGTCGGCTCACTGTCTTCGTCCAATCACATCAATGAAATCCGCGTATACAAGTAGCTATGCGGAGTAAAAAAAAAGATCAGGCTTCTTTTGTTTGCCAGTGTGTTTTGTAAGATTCTTCCTAGGGCGATGATAAAAAGTCACATGACATCGCGTCGCCTCTTTAAAAAATTTTTTACCGACATTCAAAGACATTAGACATTTCTGTTTAATATATAGTAATATTATTACTATATGTTTGCCTCCGACAACATGTTATCATTTGATTTAATGAATTTCAGAGACCCCACGATATTTTCTATCACCTTCCAATATCGCACCCTCAAGAGTGAGAGCCGTGCCCATTTTAAACACAGGGACAAGAGTAGCCATTTTTCCACAATATTTCATTTTTATGCAGTCAAGTTTTTTAATTTTTTAATTTTTTATGCGTCTTTTTAGTGTTAAGTATTTGTTTTTTTTTTCAAATTAAGTAAATTTAATAAATCGAATCAATTTAATTTAATTAATTTTAAGATGTAGCGGACCCATACAATAAAAAAAAAGAAAAAAAACATTACGGCGTCTGACAGCCGGCATATTATATTTTTTACACTATGTCACTCTCGTGATTCACAGGAATCTAATTAATCTCATTGATTAAAATCCAGCCGTTTGGAGATATGAGAGAATAAACAATCCCATGCGCGAAAAATATAACCCTGCCCTTGCAGTCGCGCAGTCGGGTGACAAGGAAGAAACGGCAGAGTGTAGTACTCCCGTGAACTTTAGGCTCCAAAAAGATATGCCAATGAGAACAATCAACTACTTCTGTAGGCGACGTACTCGTATTAATAGAACTCATTCGAAGTAATTAAAACTTCTTTATAATCTAGAGACCCTTCTACTAATCGTATACTCGTATTTACTAAAATGTTGGTTTTTAGGCGACAGGGCAATTAACGCACCTACAAGTTTACATTCTTGAATCGAAATAGTCAAGGGAGAAAAACAAACGAAAGTCTAACTAATAGATTTGACGCCGCAAAAGTTCTCGATTCTGGAAATCAATTATTAAATTTCAGCAAACAATTCTGCCAGTAATCCGATGGGGTATCTCATCAAGAACAAAAACAAAGTCCTTAGGGAGGGGAACAGAAACCCCTTATTTTCACAAAATTTCCCCTTTAATGCTTAAGTAACGTACATACACCGGTATGTGAGCCAAAACTTAGGTAAACTACCCCCCATCATCGTCATTATCATTATAGCAAGTTTTCTTGCGGTTGAGTGAAAATTCAGAGTAAACTTTTTTTAATTTTCTCGGTCGTCACCACCAGTTAAAATGTTCACTAAGCGCGAAGGACACATGGCTACCAAAAGGCTGGCGCTCAGAATTTTCTCCTTTTGTTTTCTGTTTTCCAAAACTCAGAAGTCGATGAAAAGAAACGAATACAAAAGAAAAAACTAAATTTGTTGCCCCAGTGTATTTGGATGTCCACAATGGCGGATGTTTGCCTCCTGGCAATGGCAAAGTAGTGCAATACTATTTTTCCCTCCTTCCCTTGAAGCTCTATAGAAACATCAAGTCGTCGTCAAATGGGTGAAGTGGATGAAATTGAAATGAAAAACAATGAAAGGGATACTGCAACCAGGACGACCGGGGATAACAACGTCGAAAAGTTCATTGTTTATGTGTTTTCTAGTGTGGTTCAGGATATCCACATAGAATCTGAAAGAAGGGATTTAAAGGAGGCCAAACTTGAAGAAAAAGTTGGTGAATGAGTACAAAAGTAAACAAAGAAAAAGAGAAGTCTTAGTTGAATGTGAAATATGTATGTAACTTAAAAGGAAAAAAATGGAAGTGACACAGTAGTTGAAGTTGACTCATGAAGTGGTTGATGCTTAGAAGAAACTGTTATTTGTAAATGATAAAAATGACTATGATGGATAGATAGGGAATAATTAATAAAAAATCTCTGACGGTTGAATATTACACAAAATATTACGTCGGCTTTAGAATAATACTATAGCTAGGCTTTTAGTGGATGGCCGTGGCGCAAGTGGTAGTATATTGACCTCTCAATAGAACGGAGCGATGTTCAATCCCGATCGTGATTGCCCGAAAGACAAACATTTTTGCAGGCAACTTAAATCATGTGAGGTGTTTAATTTTCGCTTAAACAGTTCTCATATCCACTTGAGAGATACTCGTAAGTTCCTAAAAAAAATAAACATTTAATTTCGTATTTTACAAAGGCAAATCCAGAGTAAATGTTTAACTAATTCTAATGAATTTGCATTAGTATCTTCAATTCGTTGGTTCCAGGTTTGGAGTCACTATCAGCCAGGTTACATTGTTCTGTGAACAACGACGCTGGGAGAGAAGTGAATTTACTCCTCTGCTTGACGGAGGGAATCAAAACAGACCGAATGGTATGGAGTTTACTTTAAATCAAGGCTTCTCTGTACACAACTTTACTTGTTTGGTTCTCGGGATTGTAAATTATAAGATTCGAGAACCCCCTAACCCTCGAACAGGCCACATAAAATTGTCTGTGGGCGAAGCAGAGAGGGACGGGAGTTGGAGTCGTTTGAACTGGAAAGGAAAGTTAATGTAGAAGAAATGAATCGAATTTTCTGGATGAAAACATTCTATCCGCGTTTATATCCGTTTAAGATTGTGACTTCTTTGACGTTCTCTAGTTATTTTTTTGGTGCGGAGTACTATTGCATATTTTCCAAGTTCCCGATAAGCATTATATGTAGATGCCCGGACTTTTAACTTCAGGTCACGCGCAGGGAGGCCGGTCGAGTTTAATCAATTTCATAAATTATCCCGTTTTTCCACATTGCTGTCAAACTATTAAATAGTTTTAAAATTTTTTTGCATTTACCCACCGATTTCTCGTGAAACCGACTCAATTATATGTATATTAATTCGTAAAGTGTTAGACTTAATAACAAATTTTAAGGTGCCACCCATTTCTATACGTTATTTCAAACGATTAATATTAATAGGTTTATTTACTTTACAAAATCTAATTACACTCCAGAGAAGACCATTGAAATCTATGATATACCAGTAAGTATTGAAGACAACAACTTTTTTTGTTGTTTTTTTCTTTGTTTCTCTTTTGAGTGTTTTTTTTAGAGTTTTAATGTTTAAACTGGCAACACTGTTTCCACAGACTGTCAATTTGCCAAAGATTTGTTCAGTTTTCAGTTTTTAATACATTTTTATTTATATTACTAAATGGACACTTAAATGCTATACAAAAAAACGCTTAAAAATTAGCTTAATTAACTTAAAATTATCTTACTATAACTCACTGGCCCCATGCGGGCACTCTAAGTTAAACCTAATACTTAAATTATGTCTTTCGACGTATCTTACATTACATGTTTATACTATGTCTATTTATTATAATTAGAACTAAGAAAACATTTTTTAAGAAAAACTTAGTATCATGACTTATATTTTTTTTTAACTTATTATAAAACTTACAAACTACCTAAGAATAAATCTTAATTTACTTAACCTACTTACATCTAATACATAATATATACATATATAATATATATACATTATATATATATACGTAATATATAAATACATGTACATACATATATATATATATATATATATATATATATTTTATTTTTTTTCTCTTAAATCTAACTTAATTCTACCTAAAACTACCTAAAACTATGTAAGCCGGCCAATGCAAAAACAAAAAAATTTAGGCTGACCCACTTTGCTTCGCATGAAGCTATCTATTGCTGGAGGAATTCGACTACGACGCATCCTCTTCTTCAACAAGCCACCAAAATTGTTGGTGCTGCCGAGCAACATCCCTCATGTCGCGACTCCCTACCGCCCTACTGAACCGGAGACGCTCCGCACTGCCGTGTGCGACGTCTCTGTCGTAGTTAAGTCGCCTGTCCGCAGCTGTTCGAGCGACGTGGAAGATTAGCGGCACCGCCAATCTGTCCTGGATCAGACCTTTACTATCTAAGTAGAGGAACGCTTCTGGAGGAATAAAGCCGTCAAAGCGAACTCTCTCGTGATACATATAATTAGGGTAGTAAGCCCCGGAGATCAGGTTGTTCGATGAGGTCATTGCTCTTGCAATGTGCCCTCGAGTCAACTTAATGACGAAATTGTCCACTCTTATTAGATTCGCCCTATTGTACAAGACCTCATTACGATAGAATTTTATGTACTCAGACTCTGGTGTTCTGTATAAGCGAAGACAAGTCCTAAGACAAGCCCTCTCAAACACCCGAATCTTTTCCAATAAACTTGCTCTCACGTTGAACCACACAGGACATCCAAATACAAGCATGGGCCTGATAAGGGCCATGTAGCAGATCACCTTCACCCTCGCATTGAGTTGGCTGTTATAAAATAGTCTCCTTGTAAGGGCAAAAGGACCTCTGGCTCTGGCCAGAGCAACATCTATATGTTTGTGCCAAAGATTTGTGGTAAGTACGTCTTGCCATTTTTGAACAAAACATGCATATTGTGCAAACTTATTTTAAAAACCATGGTTCGGTTCGCCAAACTTATCGTGCGCTACGTCCATTTTACGGTCGACGTAATCGTCCATCTGAACAAGTCATTCGGAACACGGTGAATCGTTTTCGCACCACGCACACTCTAGTGGATAATACGCATCCCCAAAGACGATAAACAGTGCGAACAGAAGAATTTATTGCCGTTGTGGAGAGCAGTATTGAGGAGAATCCGCATGAGTCGATTCGCCATCGTGCACAGCATCCACTTTGTGGAAGATTTTACGAAAAGATCTTGGCTTAAAAGCTTATAAGATCCAGCTTGTGCAAGAGTTGAAACCGCGTGACCATTATACGCATCGTACATTCGGTGAATGGTCCGAAAACATGATACAGATTGATCCTCATCTCCAACGCAAAATTTTGTTCACCGATGAAGCCCATTTTTGGTTAAATGGATATGTAAACAAGCAAAATTGCTGAATATAAAGTGGAGAAAACCGAGAAGCCTTTTTCGAGGCGCCCTTACAACCATTAAAACTCACTGTTTGGCGTGCTTTACAGGCTGGTGGAATCATCGGCCCATATTTCTTTAAGCACGATGTCGGCCAGAATGTTACCGTCAATGAAGAGCGCTATAGAAACATGATTTCTGACTTTTTCGTTCCTCAGTTGAATGGCATTGACGTGACAGAGCTTTGGTTTCAACAAGATGGTGCAACGTGTCACACAGAGCGTGATACTATCAATTTATTGAGGGAAACATTTGCTGAGCGCATAATTTTGCGTAATGGGCTTGTGAACTGGCCTGCACGATCTTGTGATCTCGCACATTATATTTAAACACTAATGGCATAAAATTGTCATAGACGTTAACTTAGCTTCAAATTTCATATTGAATTTGTATACCTCTAAAAACACTCCTTATATATGAATATGATGTTTGATATTTATGTTTTCGCTACTCCTAGCTCTGGTTCTGAACTATGGGTGTAGCACACACATATACATACACCAGATATAGTAGTAGTTCACATTTTTAAATTGTTCTTATTTTTCAAATGTTTTTTTCTAATTGTAACTCCTGCTCGAATATATCGCAGTTTTTAAGTTGAGAAATAGGCTATCGAACGAGGAGGACGCCATTAGAATCGATTAACTAGATTTTTTGGGATGCTTGGACAAACAAACAGACAAATGGATAATAATTTTAAGAAAAAAATTATTTGGGTGTTGACACATGCATACAGGGCTTAATTACAATTTTATAACAGTAGAAATGTATATACGAATATATGTATATATGTATGTAGATACCAGTATACTCGTATTATGGAAAAAAGGGCAATTGAACGGCCTCACATCGTAATTCGATTAATTTGTATTTATTTAAATAATGTTTTGCTTTCCAAGTAAGATATATATCTTTTTGCTAGGGAAAGCCACAAAGAGCTCAATGTATGTAGGTGTTTTGCTTGAAATAAGCAGAAAAGGGAATTAATTAAAAATAAGAATACAATAAACTCGGATGATATCACATATATCGCAATTCAAGGAAAGAGAGAAAGAAATAATTAATTTTAGTCTCTGGACAGGTATTTAAGAAGTAAAGATTTAAAATGTACTGTGTTATTTACTCTCATGAGCTCAATTGGAAGAGCGATCCACAGGCGAATGACATGAACGAAAAACTCCCGCTCTGAGGTTAAGCAGGAATATCGCGGTTGAAAGGGAACAAAAGTACGTCGACACTACATAGACAAAATCTAGCCAATTATAAACATATTCAGGTTGACGTGTTTGGATAATATGGAGCAAAAATAATATGCTATGTTTCAGTAGATTATCAAACGAGTAGCTGAATACCCGTCTTGACTTGGTAGAAAGATGGTCGTATCTTCGAAGATTGTAGATTAATCGTACGATATTGCTATATGTGACGTTAAGTTTTCTTTTACAATTAAAGTCACCATTTCAGTAAATTTCGCAGCCGTACTGCATTATAGGTATCAACAATGGTTTCGACGGCATTATTCTTACGGAAATTGGAGTGTATCTTTGAGCATTGAGATTACTGGTAAATGTGAGTCGCAGATTCTTGACTTCTTGCACGGCAAGAATTGCCTAGATCAGTATAGTTTGATGTCTCCTGCTCAATCTGGTTTCCGTAAGCACAATAGTTGTGCCACAGCAATAATTGACATTCTTAATGATATAAGAACAGAAATCAATTTGAATAACGTCACAATACTGTGTTTACTGGATTTTTTAAAGGCATTCGAATGTGTCATTCATGGAATTTTATGTGAGAAACTTATTTTGGGATCAGTTCAAGAACAGCTCGGCTTATATAAGGCTATCTCTATAATCGAAGTCGAAGTGGGTGTGGTGTCCCTCATGTTCAGTACTTGATCGCAAAGCAATGGGCTGTTAATTAATGCAAATGAATCGCAATCCATAGTGAAATCAAAACGTTACATTGACACAAATGATATGACCCTGTTTTCTTCTCAAACAAAAAACTACTTTTCCTGAATAAGGTTACCAGCCTAAGTTTTAAAATAAATACCACTCTCTCTGCCTCGGATCATGTATTGTAAATTACACTTCTGGCCAGATATACGGTGATCTTCGTAAGCTATGGTTGATCTCCCATAGACACTAAACTAGGACTCAAAACTTTGCTGGTCTTTCTTATTGAATTTTTTTTTAATAGTATACTACAAGCTAGATTCACATAATTAGATATGTGTTCGGATTGCGGAGATGGGACCATATATTACACTACTATAAAATAGTCATTGGCTGTACACTTCAGAAATTCTTTGAAAATAGATGCTGTATACATATGCATAAGATTAATATAACCGGAAAGCCTTTATATCTCTTCCAAAAACTGCATTTTACACAATACAGAAGGACAGCAAATTTGATCACTCCCAGTTTTAGCTATGTATGTATGTATTGTATTTAAACTCATCTCGCCTATTCCTTGCCCATTCCGTCAGACTCTAGAATTCACCACCAATCTCAGTGAAATAAATAGTTGGAGCCGCTAAATTTAAAAAAGAAATACAGTAAAAGCTTTTTATTCGCGGGCTATATGTTCCGTAAAAATGCCGCGAATACAGAGACCGTGAATATGGAATGGTAATTTATATGGGATTATAGGGGATACGTTCCTAGGTGACAAAATGAAAAACAAGTACATTTATAAAAAAATTAGTTTTATTGAAGTTTTTGCCCATATTGATTAATTATTATCTTCAGGCTTAGGCAATGGTTTAAAGAATTTTGTAATTTTTTCTTGCTTGGCAGTTTTTAAAAGTTCCTTCAATTCAGACCGATATTCAGCAGTGGCATTAGCAACTTGCCTCTTAAAAATAAGACTTTGTTCCATAGACGGATCAATTTGCATACAGAAATCACAAAGCTCATTTGCCATTCTTAAACCTTCACTAAGATTTTTCAAATTAAATGTCAAGTTTCCAGTGCTTGTTGAAGCCTCTTCTTCAATGGGCTGTGAATTTAACATTTTCTTCAAGTCGGTTTTAGTCAAATCTTCATCTTGCGATTCAAGCAACTCCTGAATGTCAATTGATTCTATCTGTTCGAACCCATCTCGTCCTATTCCATTTGCAATTCCGGCTATGTTTGCAGTCAAAGTTTGAATTTGCACAGATTCTTCGTCATTTTCCGCAGTCAGAGCAGGCCACAGTTTTTTCCAGCATGATTTCAATGTGTATGGCCTCAGTTCTTTCAATGATTCTTTTATGCTTACGATGCATTTTGCTATGTCAAATTTCTTCCAGCATTCCATAACATTCATATCAGGATCACATTCCATATTATCCAATATGATTTTGAAGGTTCATCTAATGTAATAGAGCTTAAAGCTTGGATTATTCCTTGGTCCATAGGTTGAAGCAAAGCCGTCGTGTTGGATGCATAGTTTCAAGTTCACGAGGATGACCTGGTGCACTAGAACTGCTTTAAAGTCTAAATTTTTTTTTTTTAAATAAGTTTGAACTTCAGAAACAATTTCGGAACCAGTCACAAAAAATAGCGCTTGTAACCCACGCTTTCTTATTAGCACGTCAAAACACTAGCAGGTCGTCCTTTTTTTGATTTTTTAAAGCACGAGGATTTAACGTTCTGTAAAGAATCAGTGGGTGGCCGTAGTGTAGTGGTACTAGCTATCGCTTCTCACTCGGAGGGTCAAGGTTCGAATCCTAGCCACGACAAAGTTTTCATTTGTGTAATTGGAACTCAGTCAGAAAAATCTATGTGTGAAGGCATAACACTGACATGTAGATTTGGCTGTTGTAGGGTTTTCAAGCACAAAAACAACCGTTAAAATTCACAACCTGAATCATTCCGAGTGAAGAAAATCTCTCCGTCCTATTCGGACTCCCACCCCTGGAGAGTCAATATCGAAACCAAACACACCTGAGTTTCAAACCACTACATCATAACAATGCTTTCCTTTCTCCTCCTTCTATCTTTCTGCCCGCGCCCAGGCAACAGTAAAAGGGTAAATTATAAAAAAAAAAAGTGGCTTAATGACACAATCTCTAGATGTATTAGAACATAGCAACAGTTTCGTCTGCATTAAATACTTGCTCAGGTTTGTATCCTCCATCAGCTACTTGGTCTGCAAATTCTTCTGAATACACAATCTCTAGATGTATTAGAACATAGCAACAGTTTTGTCTGCATTAAATACTTGCTCAGGTTTGTATCCTCCATCCTCCGAATTTCTGACCTCTTTACTGAAACAGCAACACTGCTCCTGTCAACAGGCATTTGTCAGTTGACTCCTGTCAATTTAAACTTGCTGCGTCAGTTAGTTTGTGTTTGACAGCTATTTTTATCAGACTACTCACTAATTTGAGGAGAAAATGGAAAAAAGTGAATTTCGTGTGCTTATTAAGCATTATTTCTTGCGAAAAAAAACCATTACCGAGACCAAGGCTAAGCTTGATAAATACTATGGGGACTCTGCACCATCGATTTCAATGGTAAAAAAGTGGTTTACTGAATTTCGTTGTGGCCGTACAAGCACTGAAGATGCCGAACCTCCTGGACGCCCAGTTGAGGTCTCTACACCCGAAACAATCGAAATCACGATATGGTGTTGGCCGACCGAAGATTGAAAGTGCGAGAGATTGTGGAAGCCGTAGGGATCTCGCATGGCTCAGTGGTTTCAATTTTGAATGATCACTTGGGCATGAGAAAGCTTTCCGCAAGATGGGTGCCGCGTTTGCTCACAGTCGACCACAAACGCAATCGTGTAACAACTTCACAGGAAGTTGCGCCGTTTTGTAACCGTGGACGAAACATGGATCCATCACAACACACCAGAGAACAAACAACAGTCAAAACAGTGGGTTTCTAAGGGTGAATCGGCGCCAAAGAAGGCCAAGGTGGGTTTGTCAGCCAATAAAGTTATGGCGACTGTTTTTTGCGATGCACGCGGGATAATCCACATTGACTACCTTCAAAAGGGAAGAACAATCAATGGGGAATATTATGCCAACTAATTGGATCGATTCAATGACGATTTGAAAAAAAAACGACCTCATTTGGCCAAGAAAAAAGTTCTTTTCCACCAAGACAATGCAAGGGTGCACACATGTGCAGTTGCCATGGCAAAAATCCATGAATTGGGCTATGAATTGCTCCTTCATCCACCCTATTCTCCAGATTTGGCTCCGAGCGACTACTTCTTGTTCCCAAACCTGAAGAAATGGCTTGGTGGAAAAAGATTTGACTCCAATGATGAAGTCATCTCGTCATTTTGAGGACCTCGACAAATCATTTTTTTTGGAAGGGATAAAAAAATTGGAGAAGCGTTGGACAAAGTGTATAGAGCTCAAGGGAGACTACGTTGAAAAATAAAATTATTTTTTTATCAAAAAATCTGTTTTAATCCAAAAGTCACGGACTTATTGACCCACCCTCGTATCTTCCTGCTGCAGCAATGTCTGCAGATGCAGTTTCTCCAACGATTTTAATGCTATGCAATGATTGTCTCACCTTAAATTGATTAAACCAACCTTTCGATGTTTGAAATCCTCCATCTGTACATTCACCAACACAACTATCATCAGGTTCTTTAAAATTTGCGTAAAGACGTTTTGCCTTCTCCCGCACCATTTGACCACTCAGGGGCACCCTTTTTTGATTGCGGTCTTTAATCCATAATGACAACGCCACTTCCACTTTTTCTATTGCTGGATCACGAACAATTTTCGCTGACAGTGAAGTTGAAGCTACAGACGGCCTTATTTTATCTTCGGATTTTTTTATCGATCGTACAGTTGATTCGTTGACACTGAATGAGCGTGATATGTATGCAAACGACTCTCCAAGGCGTAAACGATCAAGCATTTCTATTTTTACTATTAGCGGTAACACAGATTTTTTTTGCGTCGAAGCTCGTTTTTCAATTTTTTTAGTCGACATTATAAATTAGGAAAACAGCAGTAGAGACGTGTTACTCGATCACAATTTTTATAACGAATGGAAAGAAGAAACAATAAAACACGTAAAGCGGCTGTGTTTGTGGCCAAGTCATTAGCACACTTATTTAAATTTACGGAATTTCCCCTTAATTACTTCCGAAAGGGGTTTTTTCCAAATTTTATTGCTTTGATCTGTACTAAAAAGATTTTTTGAAATTCTCAGAATTAATTCGATAAAATATTTCTTCGCTATGTTGATTGGTATTTAAGAATACTTGACATAAAAACTTTTTAAAACTGTGCTTATGATTTGGCCACCCTCTGTACATTATCACAAACGCCGACCGCGGCGAAGGGGCTTGTGTCAAAGGCCGACCCAAAATAGCGGTGATATCATTTAACAACATACTTTAGGTATAATTGTAATAAGGTCTATTTTACTTTTTTATTAGTCCATTTGAATCCTTTTTATTAATATGCATGTACCGATTAGATCCGCGAATAAAGAAATCTTTAGCCGCGAATATAGGAATTGGATCGCATTTTTTTAAATCCGCGAATAGTGAAAACGCGAATGAAGGAAGCGCGAATAAAGAGCTTTTACTGTATTTAAACATCTATCAATCAACATTTGGCCACCCTATCACTTCCTTTTTGCATTTTCCCTATCCTTTTCCCATCAGGCACCTCATTTTAGTATTAACTTTATTATATATCTGTTCCTATATTATTTATGCTGTATCCTTATATGGTATATATTGTATGTACTATAATAGCTATTATGTCTTACTTGTACTGTATTGTTCTAAAAAAGATAAATAATAAACTGAATTGAACTGAACTGAACTTTATCCAGCGAAATTCGTTCTCATTTTCATAAACTTAATTTATGCATACACATATTACTATATTATGCATACCATTTTTGGGCTTAAGCCACTAATGCACATTTTTATATTTACTATTCTAACAAATTTTAAATTAATTTCTTGTATCTGCCTTGTGTTGAATTGTAATCCTTATTAAAAGCCAGCTAAGAAACCTGGGACATGAATCAGTTATTTGTAATTTTCATTAAACTCCTAAGTACTCGTATAGAAAACGTTGTCGTTTATTTTTCAAAACATAAAGTTTAGGTATGTTTCCCTTATGTGACTTATGTATATGCATACTGAAAAGTGCCTACCTACATACATTCACGAAATACCCTTACGTAAACAAACCCGTAAAACAGCTTCTCATTCTCATTAAATTAACATTGGGTTATGAACATTTTGTAAACTTAATTCAACTATCCACAACAAAAGGAAAACGATTTTGGTTTTAAAATTTCCCCAAGCAGTATTTAATACCCAAACGCCTTTTCTCTCTCACCTTTCTAATTCACAGAGGCATTCCCACAAACTACGAGTAAGTTAAATTAGATTTCAATGAGGATCCAATGGAAAATACTTTACTCGTTCCCTATTCCCGGCCGGCGCACTTCGTAATAACCTAATTGATTTCCGCTGGTATTGTAAGTAATCCTTTGACGCCCCCTTGTGCGAAAATCAGTTACCTGATTAGTATGCATACTTAGTGTGAGTACAAACATGTGCTTGTCTATCTGTAAGTGGGTACATATATACGTAAATACATACCTTAACCGATGTACCATTAAACAGGAAAGGAAACCACAAATGGTGTAGCAAATTCAGCTTCTGTGTCAGCTGGCAGAATTTAAATTTACTTGCAGGAGCTTCCTTTTAAGAGGTTTCACTCCTCCACTTCACACTACACCAATTGAAATAGTTTTCAACAGTTCTCTCTTATATCACCCTTTGTCTTAAAATGAACAAATAAAGTAGATTGTGGATGTTCCTTAGTCCCAAAAAGTCACACTCATATAATTGCAAATGCAATTATCATCACTAATTGCACCGCACGGTGTCTCTGGAAAGTGTACGAATAGTATGTTACACCATCACCACGACTCACACTTGGTGTACCTTTACATGTGGCACTCTTGCGCTATGCATTCCCTTTATGCGGCAGTCAAATAAAAAACTAGAACAAGGACAGCAGAATGAACATTTGTGAACATTTTCGAGATAGTTTTTTTTTTCTGGTATTAGGCAAGCATCATCATCTCGCCCTGTTGACTTTGTGTGGAGTCGATGCTAAATGGAGGCTCCAAGGCCACCGAAATGAAGAAGAGGCTTACGAGTTTAGTTGGAATTCCAAATGATTCGGAAGTAATTCCTGTGGTAGATGTCTACTTTTAGACATTAAATGAGTAATCTTTTAATTGGATTCGCTTAAGAGCATGAGTAGAGCCAGTGTATTTGCTGAATTTTCTGCTTGATTTTATTCAGATAAGATCTAATACAATACATAAGTGTACAACATGAAATTGGAGAAGTCGAAAGCTTTTAAAAATCGCTGGGAAAAGCGTATTGAACTACAATATTTTTGTTTTCAAGATTTTTGTTTCCTCATCTCTTTAACTCTTTCTAAATACTCCGTATATGAAATATGAACGGGCTGTTTATTTAGCTTTTTTTTAATTCATTTTTATTTCTCTATTCATTAACTTTTACATACTAAACCTAGTTTAATTAGCTTTAATTGTCTTATTACAACAAGCTGCTCCCTATGCGGGCAATCTAAGCAAAACCTAAAAAGTTAGTCGAAGAAATTTTTTTTTGATTTTCTTAATAGGGATTGTCCCAACTCACGCTTACATCTTTTGGTTAACGTTTGAACAACGTCTATAAATCATCCACATTTTTTTATCAAAATTCGCCGTCGGTTACGCCTACATTACTTGCGTTATTGAGCGTTTAGTGAACAACTCGATTCGTACTATTCTGTCCATAATCCCAGTGAGATGAGAAACACCAGAAGTGAAGAAAATATTGCGGATCTAGGCGGGTTGGTAAGTCAGGACTGCCATCAACTGGGCTCCAACTTCTCTGTGCCGTATTAGGTCGTATTGATTCAAGAGCTAAAACTTAATTATCATCGCGCACGTCGAACTTTCGCTGATCTTCACCGAAACATCATCTTCAGTGAGAATGCACGGTTAAATGGCTTTGTTAATAAGGAATTTTGCTGCTGTCAAGCCATTGTCGAATGTGTTCCGACAGCAGACATTTTATACCAAATAAGTTATTATTTTCATGCGTTATTGGGCCATACTTCTTTCGAAATGATGCCAACAAATCGGTTACAGTCAATGGATCTCTCCATTGAGATGCTCGGATCACAATCGAGACATTGTACACGAAATGCCGTGATCATCAAAATGCTACAAATAGCTCTGTCAATTCGTCGCCCCTTTGATGGGATTTAACACCCTTAGACCACCTTTTTGGAGTAACCAAAGACGAATTGGAGTTGAACATTTGACATTAAATTCCTGAAATACCAGTCGAATTCTGCGAAAAAATTATGGAAATGTTAGTCTTGCCCATCCAACCATGCAAGCAGTTCCGTGGAAGATACTTGAATGATGACAAAATACAAATTTCAATGACAACACATGTGTCCCAAGGCAAAAATAAGGAAAAACTAAATAATTAAGAAGCCAATGTATGAGTATATCATTTTGTTATTTATTAGTTGTTTTTTTTTTTTGCTGGCAACACAAAACACAACGTAAGTAATAACGTTCTATGCATGTGGCTATTGAAAATGACAGTTCGTTTGGCGGGATAATCGTATATTTTACAGAAGTATTTATAGATGTTAAAGTGTTTTTCAACTTTTTATAATGTGAAATAATTGTTGCCTTGTAAGTAAATTGTTATATAGGGTATTTTAAAAGTCGCGCATAGATGGAATTTTTTTTAAGTAAAGCATGTACGAGTAAAGAGTTAGATAGATTTTTTCTGGTGTTTTATTTTTATAAAAATATGGCTCTTTACAATTATGTGTGCAAAATAACATCATTTAAATGTCCACCATGAGCATGCCTGATAGGAATATCAAAATTTTCAAGGACACTCTCACACATTGCCGCCTTAAGTTCATCAATTTTTGTCCGAGTGTTATTTTTCAGCTTGCAATTGTTGTTGGCTTATACACATAGACTTTTCAAAAAAAAACCTTAAAGAAAATAATCTATTAGTGTTAAATCACATGATCTAGGTCGCCAGTTAATCTCAACATGACGTGAAATTAATCGATTTGGAAACTTAGACCGCAATAGCTGAATGGTCGCACGTGTTGTGTGACTCGTAGGTCCATCTTCAATCAACTGCCTATAGCGCTCTCCAGAGCAACAGCTCTTCCGTTTGCATCTTCGATGAAAAATGAATAAATGATTTCACCAGCCAGAAAACCACACTAAACAGTACATTTTTGTGGATATAACGATTTTTCTGCAATTATTCGAGGATTTTCTTCTCCCCAGATGCAACATACCAGCTTGATCAAAAATTTTCCGCAATTTATTCAGAAAATTAAAAATACAAGTTTGTTCATCTAAATCTATATTATCCCCTTCAAAGTAATCCCCATCGACTGCAACACACTTATGCCAGCGCTTGATCCAATCCTCGAAACATATTTTATATTCGATTTTCGGTATGTCCATCAGTGCTTCCTGCGATTTTTCCATTACTAACGCTCGGCTGCTGAAACGCGTCCCCCGTAGTAGTTTTTTAACTCGATTGAACAGAAAGAAGTCACAGGGAGCCAAATCAGGTGAATTCGGTGGCTGCTGGATGGTATTTGTTGCATTTTTCGTCAAAAAATTACAAATAATGATTACACTGTGCGACGGTGCGTTATCATGGTGCAAAATGCAAGAGCTTTCTGCCCACAATTCTGGTCTCTTTCGGCGAATTGCTTCACGCAAACGTCTCATAACGCCCAAATACTCGTAATACTCTTTGTTTACTGTCTGGCCTGGCCTTCTGGCAAAAATTCATGATGTACTACAAAGTTGTAATCCATGAAAACCGTGAGCATTTCCTTCTTTTTGGACTGAAAACGACGTGGTTTTTTTGGTCTCGGCTCATTTGGTGAATGCCATTCACTTGCCTGATGTCTGGATTGCGCGTCGTACTGATAAACCCACGTCTCGTCTCCAGTAATGATCCTTTTGATGAATGTGGGATTGGATACAGCCTCGCAAATCATCTCTTTTGCGACGTCAACAACGGTCTCTTTTTTGTATTTGCAAATTGAGGTCTTTTGGCACCAACTTTGCTGCTACATGACAGAAACCCAAATCATTAACCAAAGTGCCTTGGACGGATCCATAGGCAATGTTCAAGTCCTCTGTTATCTCTCTGATGGTTAATTTGCGGTTATTGGCCAACATTTCTTTTACTCGTACTTCATCAATGTTTTCGTCGGTTCTCGATGTCGATGGTCTGCCACTGCGTTCATCATCTTCGATTGACTCACGACCACTTTTGAACCGCTCGTGCCACTTGTAAGCGACGATTTTCTTCACCGAATCGTTGCCGAAACACTTTTTCAACGTTTCCAACGTTCGCGCACCATTAAATCCGCTTTTTATGCAAAATTTAATACAAGTTCGTTGTTGCAAATTTACGAGGGGCGTTCAATATATTCTCGGTATCGATATGAAGGAAAATGCGAATTCAATTTAAATTGTTTTTATTTTTCAATATAATCTTCCCTAACATCAATGCATTTGTTACATCTTGAGATAAGCTTTTTTAAACCCTCAAAAAAATAAATTTCCTCTTTTTCTGCAAAATACCCATTTGTTGCCGACTTGAGTTCTTCATCATCCGAAAATCTTTTTCCACGAAGACATTTTTTCAAATCCGGAAACAGGAAATAATCACTAGGGGCAAGGTCTGGACTATAGGGTGGGTGTTGGATTTCTTCGAAACCACAATCTCGCGCAGCAGCCTTGGAAACTCGCGCCGTGTGAACAGGAGCGTTGTCATGAAGAAGCAACACACCCGCTGCGAGTTTACCCCGTCTTTTCTTTTTAATTTCCTCCCGAAAATTATGCAAAGTGGAAGCGTAGGATGTGGCGTTGATGGTTTCATCTTTTTTTTTGTACTCAATGAGCAAGATTCCCTTTGAGTCTCAAAAAACTGTGGCCATGAGCTTCAAGGCAGACGGAGTGACTTTGAACTTCATCGGGGGGTCTGTTCCTTTTTTATGCCACTGCATGGACTCTTGTTTGCTTTCAGGGTCATAGTGGTGGACCCATGTTTCGTCCCCAGTAACAATTCGATCCATAACACCGTCCGCGTTCTCACTACACATCTCCAAAAGCTCTCTACAGCATGCGATTCTAACTTTTTTCTGAGGCGCTGTGAGCATTCGTGGCACCCACCTTGCACTGACCTTTGAAAGGTTAAGATGGTCATGAAGAATGGTGTGAATGGTACCAATTGAAAGCTTGGTGATCTCTGTCATCATTTTCACCTTTATTCGGGCATCCTCAAGAACAAGTTTTTCGACTTCTTTGATGCTTTCTCCCGTACAAGCAGTAGCCGGGGCGCCGGAGCGGGGGTCGTCTTCAATGCTCTCTCTGCCTCTCTTAAACTCACTTGACCACTTTTG
Organism: Volucella zonaria; assembly: GCA_963966105.1. Classification (NCBI taxonomy): domain Eukaryota; kingdom Metazoa; phylum Arthropoda; class Insecta; order Diptera; family Syrphidae; genus Volucella; species Volucella zonaria. The sequence goes on along the minus strand of OZ014532.1, from coordinate 39,429,312 downwards.
CACAGTTGATAAGGAACCCTGGTAAACAGCCACCATCTCTTCATGAATAGTTTTTTGACTTTTTCCTTGCTTAATGAGAAATTTAATTACAGCGCGATGCTCAATTTTCACCATCATCGTCTCAGTTGCCATTATGATTCTGTTTAACTAGAGATAAAACGCGAATTAATAATCACATTTATGTGAAATTTTACATAAATGCACTAAAATAATAGTATTACTTGATAAATGGGTCAGTTTATATATACAACTACAGCTTCACCCCGATACCGAGAATACACCCCTCGTAAATCCATTTGTAAATTGTTCAATTGTAAAAAATCGCCAACATACACAGAGATAGATGTACTCTTGGCTACGTAACCTTTGCAAATGTTAAGCTATGGCGCTAAGATTTAGAGGGAATGTCAACAACAGATTTACTGACTTAATAAAAAAAAACAGAACTCAAATCGGAACAATGGGAGCGCCACACGGTGGTGTCCCCCGGGAAATTTTTGATCAAGGTGGTGCAGTGTGAAATGAGCTTCATCATTAAAAATGATTTTGCGTGAAAAACCAGGATCATGTTCTAAAAACTAACTAATGAAAGTTATGCGCTGATTAAGATCTGTTGACTTGTAACTATTCATGTGTCTACTTCACAAATGACGCAGATGCCATAAAAAAGGTAGCGTTCAGAAATTATTCACTACTGACTTCTAGGCGCGACTTTTGAAGGACCCTTACTACATATATATTTATCAAACTATTATACATCTCGCATACATTATAAATACAAAGGGGTACCATTGTCCCTGTGGTGATAGAGAGATATTATTTATGAGGAATAGTTTATTTTTTGTACTGATGATTTTAGTCAAATACCCTTATTTTTAATTTCCAATATTACAGAATATGTTTCGTAAGGGACGTGGAGTTTTCGAACTCAGAGAAAATGAAATCCAACCGATTTTGATTGATGATAATAGTGACGGTGTAGATGGTTTACGGCTGGTCGAAGAAGCCCAAAGGCTTCTGACACAGAACGATGGCCAAAGGGTTTTTGATGTCGAGATTGAAGATGAGACACTTCAACATCAGGATTCAGCAAGACTGTCACCTGAACATTCAATGTCTACTGTAGAACCCGTCACCGAACCACATTGCAAACACCAACCAGTTTTCAAGTGGAATCAGAGAACGTACCTAACAAATGTTTTTCGTAATGTGGAATTCGGAAAAGCGCAAATCTGTCAAGAAGTTGGGAATGGTACATTGTCTTTTTTGCATCTTTTGTTCCACAACTAATTTCGATATTTTAGTTCAAAATATAGCATCAGAGTCAGTACGATATGCTAATCTAAATAGACAGGAGTTCACTTTTCATGTCGAAGAAATGAGAGCATTTCTTGGCATGAATTTAGTTATTGGCTATCTTATCTTGCTTTACAACGAATTAGTGAGAGACCCAAATAGCCCTAGATACGACAGAACATTCAAAATTCGTCCTATAATGGAAAATTTGAATACTACGTTTCAAAATGCCCTCAATATGATAACATTCAAAGGCCATAATGTAATGAAGCAATACTTGTATATACAAAATAGTCCTGTGAAATGAGGCTTAAAATTATGGTTCAGATGTGATGCCGCAACAGATTACCTGTTTGAATTCGATTCATACACAAGCAAACGAAATTCCGGGTTTGAGTATGGGTGAGGTGAATCAGTAGTACTTCAGCTTACGAAAAAGTTGGAAGACTTGGGATGTGAAATTTAATTTCGCAACAACTTTTTCAATTCACCATTGTTGCCATATAAACTGATTGATCAGAATACCAAAGCATTTTTTTTTATATATATAATTTGCGCGCGCTCAAGGGATTAAGTACACTTAAAATGTTTGCACATAGCGCGGGCGAAGGAAAATCAGGGAGGATGGAAAGAGCGGTACCGGTGAAGGTTGGTTTTAAATGTTTGTAGGTTATAATGACTAGGAAATAAAGAGCTAGGCAGGGCATTCCATAAGCAAGTTGTACGGCTTAGGAACGAATCAGGATATTTTAGAGTACGTCCGAAAGTGGGCTATGATGAACATTAATAGGGAGACGGGTGTTACGGTTAAAAGTTTGAAGGGGTAGAATGCTACTGGCAATTTCTATGGAGCACTGGCGGTGGAAATAGCTACAAAACAGAGTGAGACACGAGACCTTACGTCGCTGTTCGAGGGTGTCCATTGTTTGAGTGATATTAGTATCACCTATGAGTTTTATCGCACGGTTTTGGATCCTATCTAGCAGGTGCAGAGATGTTTCGGGCGCACCCGATCAGATGTGGGCACTGTACTCCAATTTCGGGGGGATAAATGCCTTATATATAGAGACCAGATCAGAGGGGGTAAAATATTTCTTATATCACTTGGGGAAACCTAGACATTTCGCAGCATTTTTGACGACACCGAATATGTGGTCATTGATACACATCCCGAGAATGGAAAGTTTATCGGTTTCGACGATGCAAGTGCTATCCATGGATAATGGCTGGGTGTTTAAATTTCACTTTAACGACATCAGACAGCATTGTGATGTGGAACCATTAAATTCTTCTCTGTTAGTGGTTCCCCAATTAGTGCTGTTAATATCAGAATTTAATGAGTTTAACATACGCTGCCGCTCCCGTTCTACAGTCGAAGAGCAGGGATGTGAGTCCGGGAACGAATATGAAAAGCAGAGAGTATTGTCATCAGCTAAGGTATATATTGGATTAGGAGTAGCAGACAAGAGATCATTAATGAAATTTAAAAAGAGTGTAGGAGACAGAACTGAGAACTGGGCCACACCAGCATTTATTTTGTGAATATCAGACTTGAAACCATCCAAGACAATTGAATTGAACGTTCCGAAAGGTAATTTCTAATCCATTGAAGAAGAGAGTCATCGATCTCAAAAGCACGTATTTTCGACAAAAGAGCCTGATGACAAACTCTGTCAAATGCCTTTGAAATATCAAGTACAACTATATTGATTTCGCCAGATTGATGTACGCTTTGGTTCCACTTTTCGGTGAGACATGCCATCAGATCACCAGTGGACCTGTTGCTACGAAAACCGTACTGCCGGTCATTAAGAAGTCTCGAGATATTTCATTAGCTGACGGTTTTTCAGCGTTTCCATGACATTGGAAAGAAGGGAGGTAAGTGCAATGGGTCTGTAGGAGGATAGAGAGGAAGATTCGCCTTTTTTAGGGACGGGCTGGACAAATGCTGTTTTCCGTCTTCCCGGAAAGAGTTCTAAGGAATAGAATTGGTGAAAAAGCTTACGCAGTGGTTTTTCCAGCGAGGAAGAATACCAAAGCATGCGGAACACTTCGAACTACCCGAAAATAACCTCTGAAAATTATACCGGTTGATTAAAAAATGAGGCTAGCAGGCATTTACACCACAAGTTTTCAATGCATAACATATGTGGAATGGATGGATAACACAGCGATGCATTTGTTGACTAACTTTCCGTCGCCTATAGAAACAGGCACCGTAGAACTACGCAAATATGTGTGTAGCAGATCTTATTGATCAACATAAGTTGTGCTATGAAATAGATCGAAGATCAAAGATAAGGTACTTTCTGCGACTATTTTTTGAATATAATCATATTCATATATCAGTGAATAACGTACATATCATCTACATTACGCTTCATGATTAAAAACAAATGGAAGGAGGTCGAATGTCCAGCTTGCAGTTTACAGGAGTCATTGCTCGGAGTTTGATAATTAATTTTACCGTCAGGCAATGAGGCGTTCCCGCTACAAAAACGAGTGCATTACGAAATTCTGTGAGAAGACAATTATCGTTACATCCCATGGAAATCAAACATCAGAAAGAGATGCGAAAACCGGAAAACCAGTGCTTGTGCTCTATGTAAAGTTCAACTCTACTATATGTACTATCGACAGGCACTGTTTTTCTGCGGTAGTTCGATTCATATCTATCAGAAGATTCGTATCGTGTATTCCCGAAACTACGTTTTTCAACCTGGCTGACAACATACATACAGCAGATAATCTGAACATCCAAAATTGATACCCTGTTCGGACTACTTAGCGAATCGTTCGGATTATAATTTGCAGACATTTTGAACAAAACAAAGTTTTTCGTAATTTAAAATATATTTTAATAACGTAAAAAATGTTATATATGTAATACAATCCTGCAAACCGCAAATAAAACTTCGGAATTCCTCAAGAATTTCCCAACTGACAAGGTGCCTGTATTCGAAACATCTTATGGCAAGTACCTCAGTGAAGCAATGCCATCGCTTACTTACGCGCTGCCAATGAATACCAACAAGCCTTAGTTCAACAATGAATCAACTTTGCTGAGAGTGATATTGTACCGGCCTCATGCTCTTGGGTGTTCCCTCTGTTGGGCATTATGCCATTGGCCAAGAACAGCACCGCTAAGGATGATGTCGGCGCTGCTTTGACCATCCTTAACAATAAGTTGCTTGAATCCACTTATTTAGTGGGTGAACGCATCACTCTGGCCGATATCGTTGTATTTACCAGTTTGCTTCATTTGTACCAGTATGTGCTAGAACCATCTCTACGTACGCCATATCACAATCTCAATAGATGGTCCAAACAATCATCAATCAGCCACAGGTTCAAGCTGTCCTCAAGGGCTACGTCCTATGCGAGAAGTCTCTCGCCTTCAATCCCAAGAAATTCGTCGCTGGCTAAAAATTTTCAATAGGAGTTTTTTTCTTGTATGCCACTTTAATGTTTTGAATTACATTTTGGTCCACGGGTTGAAAAGCACTGGCACTAGTGCATAATATCTAATGTGGACTATTTCGAAAGCGACAACATTAATGTAGATGAATAAATAAATATTTTTTCCAAAAAACTAAAACTTCCGTTATTTTCTGAACACACCTCGTATATCACACACAATAACACCAAATTCTAACTAACAGTAAAACAGCCTTGCGTTAAATGCAATATTTGAGATAACTTCAAAAATGATCTACGATCGCATGAAATTGTCTAAATCATTGTCCAAAACGTGTTGCTACAAGACCCGCTCTAACGCCCCTGCTGCGGCACGTTATGCACCCGTATGAATAAGTTTGAATAAGTTAATCTATACAATAACGAGATAATGGCAACTGTACGTCATTCGTTAACTACCCTCGGTTTGCAATTCACGGGGTATGTTTTCTAGGTGAAAACATTAACCGTCATTGTGCATAGTATAGCATCCAGTTTCTAGTTTCTAAAGTATCAGATCACTCGTCCCCGGAAATCGTCGTGCTATGACCCGGATATTGCTATTCGTCCCGGCATCACTCATCGATTGTGTGGAAAAACTAAATTTATTCATTTACCTGCATACATATTTTACTTCCATGATGGCGTGATTTCTAAATATCAATATATGGACGCAAGTACGACTTACTTACCTCCAAGTGATAACCATCGGGTACTGGTCGATGTCCATCCGAACGCGACTTGCCAAACTTAAAAGCGATAAGACAAAAAGAAGCAGCACTATAAATGGGACGGATGAATTCCTCAGATGGAATCAACGGTGAAGTAAGATGCCGGAGTTAAACAAGTAAGACCTTATCCGGGCTACTCCAACATATTTGGAGCTCTGGTCGGTAAGAATCTCCGAGACTAAGTCAGGGCCTTGGAAAAAAAATGCTTCATCCCGGAACGGGTTACTGTCTTCGGTGTAACCGACTATTCATATTGGCAGTATCTATAATGGAACTGGCCCGCCAGGGTGGGGATTTTGCCGTCGTGGTAACTGCCAAGTCATGGAAAACAAAAGACTAAGTTACGCAGCAACAGTAAGCCTCGGATACGGACGGATCTACTGTTGACTACCCCTGAAAACGAAATAAGGAAAACGCACTTCGGATCTGTAGGTGGAATATTGGGTTTCTTAATAGGCCACTTGCAGCCGAACAACTGACGGATGCCCTGGGCTTGTGCAACCAAATGTTAGCACCATCCAATAAATGCGATGGGATGAGCTCCATAAAAAGATGATGAAAAAGTGCGACAGCAAAAGCAGCGCCTATTTCGATGCAGATTTGTTGTTAGAGGCAGGTAGTCTTGAATTTCCGGTATGTTAAGGAGCGCCTCATAACAATCCCCGTATTATGGCTAAGGTGCACGTCCCAATAGAGGAGAAAGATGAAGTCGAAAGAGATAGCTTCTACGAGCCCTATGACAAGACCTATGAGAAATGCCCTAGTTATGACATTAAAATTGTCATCGACGGTTTTAATGCAACGCTAGGAAGAGAGGGCATCTTTGGTAGCACTGTTGGAAAGTATAGCCTGCACGACACCACCTCTGACAACGGATTTAGGATAATCGACTATGCGGCGTGGCGAAACATTATCGTAACTAGCACGCAGTTCCCGAATCGCGATATTCGTAAAGGGACCTGGATATCTTCTGATCAATCAACCTTCAGCTAGATTGACTACATTGCGACCGACGCAAGGCACTCTTGCAATATTATCGATATCCGAACGTTCGAAGGGACCAACGTCGACTCGAACCATTACTTCGTTGTATCATATTGCGGTTGCGGATATTTTGAACATCGCAAAGACGGGTTAATAATCTGAGAAAGTTTAATGTCGGACGGCTACAATCGCAAGATATCGAAAAATACTTTTCCCATCGAGTCTCCCTTAATCTCTTCAGAGATTCTTATGTCACCACGAAAACGACAGTAGTGTACCGCAAGATGCGCTCCCAACGCTCATCCAGCTACCTTAAAACACGAATCTTTACAGTACTCCTAAAAAAATACTTCTCAAGTGAAATTCGATGTGCGAGAGAAAAAGTTTCGAAGCTCTCCTATCAGGGAGTGTAATTCGTCAGACTTTTATTGTGGGTTGATTTCGTTCGCACGGCATTTCGTAAAGGCTTCAAAAAGTTCAATTTTAGTACTATTGAAATAATGTTTTCGTAAAATGGTGCACGCTTGATCTAATTGATTTCTAAAACATATGCCGATTAATTGCTAAATAAAGTTGACGACAAAAGTCTATGAAGTCTCCTTTTACAAATCTTCAAACCCAATAATTTCACAGTAAAGTCCTAGATATCAAATCGATGCTTAATGGATTTAAATATTGATCGCTCACGGAATCGATTAATTTCGGGAGGTAATGGAAACAGATAATGCTCAATACGCGGCATAGATTGATTGCGTGGTTCAAAAGAAAAAGCAAAGAATTCTCTCAACAAAATATTCAAATCTACCTTTTCATAGGAGATCCTATCTTTGGAATTTTTAATTGATCCTGGCGGTATCCATTTGTTCATTCTATCCTTTGAAAAACATAAACTCGACAAATTTCCTTGTGAAACTAAAAACATATAACAGCGTTCTGTTATAATATGTCCAGCAGGAAATTTGTGAGAACTTTTTCACATTTTAAATTCTTATTATATTATGTTTCTCCGTTTTTGTAGGCCAATAAATGAAAATTCTTCAAGAAAAACTAAAAAACAGAATTTTACAGAATTTTATTCTTCCTACCCAGTTCCGTTTATTGGATAAATTCTTTTTCTTAAGCGGTATCTGGGAATATCCATAAAGTCCAACATGCCCACGAGTGCTGTCATTTACATGTGCTGTCTCTTTGCCGACAACAAATCCAACTCGAAATCTTAAATTCTGAGAAATTGTTGCACTTAGCAACACTGTGAAGAATTGAGGGCAGCAAAGATTGCTGTATGTCGATTTATGTAAGTCTTAAACACCCCTGGCTTCTAGCCAAATGTCTGAGTTTTGAACTGCAAAACAAAATCTTTACTGAGTTTTTCTCTCCGTAAGCGTCCTTATGGCGACTGCTTCACATTCAGACAATCAGCTAACCGACCGACGTCTCATGTAAAGTTGTCGGAACAATGGCATAAGTTTAAATGTAAACAATTTAAAAGACGAAAGCGCAGTCGAAATTTTTCAGAAAAAGAAAGATGCGGTTTATATTCTATCTGATTGTGAAAGGGGAAATTTTCAAGAGAATGCATGAGGGTCGGTAAGAAAATGTTTGGAGCATTAATCTTTAAATAGCGATACTGAATGTGCTTGCAATATAGATGAGATTGGTTTTTCAATTAAAAATTTGACAGTAGGTAGAGGACGTTAATAAATTTATAAAATTTGGTTGTTGTCTTATTTTGCGTAGCGAAAATATGTTAAGTGGAAAGCAAATAATGCATCCACTCGAATTCAGAAAATGCGTTTGCATTTTGAAATTACTTTGCTGTCAAAATGCCTGAATGCCGTTCCAACCCCAGTGATAAAAATGGGATGTTGGTAACAAATGAACTCTAATAGAAATAAAGAAATCGGTACAATGGAGCGAGCGATTAACAATACATATGATAAAAAAGTCAAAGTAGTCAAAAACAAAATTATGAGGGCGTCAATAGAATCCCTTTTAAAATCCGTGGTATTGTCATGGTTAAGGATTATTCTAATTCAAATAAGGTCTTAGGGATCAAAGCTGGATTTACAAATACCTAGTAAACAAATGTATTTTGTGCAGCCAGTAAAAAAAGTAAAATAATAAAATAATAAGTTACAATGATAGTCCATTGACAAATTATAGCACTTGTTAGCGCCCCAAGAACTTCTCTATTACTTTGTTCTTCTCCTCCGACCTATTACAACAGCACTAATTATCACAATTTTAATGAATGTTAAATGAATCTATACAAAAAAAAGTAAAAGAGCAAGGTATTGCACACAAAAGTGAAATGCAGATATTTTTTTAAGACAAGGAAAGAATTTTCGTTCTTTCCAAATACGAATCATGTTTTTCTTACACACATCCATAAGTAGGCACAGGCAAATACGATGTAGTACGCATATGTTATATGTATTATATTATATATATGTATTATATTAAGTCTTATTATTATATCAAGTCTTTAACCCCCAACGGCTTGGCATTAAATACGCTCGGATACGCTACAAAAGCAATACTCAATGCATGTTTTTAGAGAATACATAGATGTCGATCACTAGGTTTGTTTCCTAGCCGTCGCTTTATACATATGTATGTACAATACATATATAGAGACCAATTCTGGTTTATCTGCAATATAAACACATAGTGTTTATCCAGTCCTGTCCTCTCGGGATTGTTACACTGAAACTGCTTTTCGAAATGGAGCAAAGACATAGTCAATGTTTTGGTTGATTTTTCCTTTTTTAAATAACGGAAGAGGATTGGTCTTCCGACTGCCAGAACAACCCGCAACTAGTAAGTGTCCAGAGTAAGCAAGGGATGATCTGAAAGCTCCGCTCTGACTGATAGGCCCGTTTGGTAGGGCTGATCAGCAAATTGCTGCATCTTTCATAAGTATAGGGATTATGAGCGAAGTGTGGAGGGCAATGACCAACATGAAGCTGTAGTCCCAATTTTGTCTATGAACTCTTTGAACGTGAATAGGCTTATCCGTGCTTTATTCACACCCTACTACAATAGATATTTTGCTTCCAGTTCAGTATTTTTTTTCCTTAAAATGTTTTCTGGTTGGGAAAAACTAGTTGTCTTCCGGTTATATCTTGTTAATATTACTATTATTATTATTAAATTCCTTACTGATATGAATTTAGTAGGTTTTACAATTTAAATAAGAATTTCTTAAAAATGTAAATATGGCAATTACGCCATATCTCCCATTGAACAAAATAAAAGAAGGGAAATTAGAAATATTGTACTTAGGGGTAGTAAATTATAGCTAAAAAATAAGATATGATAAATATGTTGGCTTAGCGGTACACCATTACACTAAGTTATATAATTCTGAGGTAGTTTTAAGAGGAGAAAGAAAGGAAAACAGAAACTGTATGTTTTCTATAACACAGGTATAGTTTTAGAGTTTAAAAATGTTAGAAATTATTTCGGTAACAAAGGACATGTTAACAGTACTGATATAGCTTAAGCGGTGCCGTGAATTAACTCCGAGTGAAATAACGCGGAATTCCAAAATTCACTCGGTGTTATTGCATGGCACCAGTTTAAGCCAACCCAAAGAATCACTTAAGATATCGTATGCTTTTTCATATGCTTGGCCTTAAATATGATACGTATTGCAGCAATCTTCACAGAAATAATAGTTCTGCAAACACAGACTTACTCGTAGTTTTTTTTATAGCTAGGCCTGGAGGTCGATGAGGATACACATTCTAAACATTGCAACAACCCTGCTTCATCTACTTTAGCTATAAAGATGGGATGTCATCATTTTTCTCAACGTTATATTCCCTCACGTTTATGCTCACTTCGGGACTGAGTGCAAGCTTGTTCGATTCCTTAAATGGTGAAGCATTTGTGCGAAGTAAAAGTGTAATTATCGTGCTGTGCAGGCTATTCCTATTTTTCGTATTACTCTGATAATGTAGTCAGCGTGTGCATTTAGGTTTTGAATATATAAAAAGGTACCGGGAGGCTTTAATAGTTTAACATTAGGCTGATTGGTCAATTAGCTCATTTATAGCAGCTGATTCATTTTACAATGAATACAATCAAACAAGGAGTTTGCCTTAAATTTTGTGCCGCGAACAGATTTTAGTTTACTGACTCGCTAAAAGTGGTAGAAAAGGCTTATAAGGGAATCAGTTACATCAAAGACACTTGCTTATGAATGGCACAAAGCACTCAAGGAGGGCGACAGATCGTAGAAGTTATGCCTCGTTCTGTAAGACCTTCGACTTCCTCAACCGACGAAAATATCGAAAAAGTACGATAAAAGAAAGTTTTTATTTCAATGATTATTTTCTAATTCTTTATACCAAAATATAGCTAAACTCATAGATTATTTTTGAAAAACTTTGTTTTCGAACCTTTAACATTGATATGCGTATAAATGCAAAGAGAAACGTGTTGTATTCAGTAAAAGTGGGAAAGAGCGGTGGGAGAAGATTTGAGATTTTACTCACGTGATTTATTAGTTAGTATGCTAATGCACCTTGCAGCGATATAACGTATTTTGTGTAATGTTAGCTTCAAAAATGACCTCATGAGCTAAAAGATATCAAATCAATAGGTTCCGAACCACACCTCGTTAATTCTAACGATGAAGCAACACGTATTGATGCCTCCATTACATATAAAGTTAGGCCTTACGATGCAATTCCTAAAAGCTCTTCGTCAAGATTCTGAAACCTTTCAATATCTAAAAAAAATGTTTCCCCAGTCATCCAAACCCGAAGTAAAAGCTACAATTTTTGTCTAACCACAAATAAAGAAAATAATAGCCAGCAACGAATTTTTAATACTTTTCTCAATACTCATGAAAGACGAGAATGGAACAATCTTAAAGTAATGGTCCATGGTTTTCTCGGAAACATAAGAGCTGAAAATTACAAACAGCTGATTTCGCATATGCTTGAAGACTTTAAACTTGTGAATTGCAGAATATCCCGCAAACTGCATATGTAACGCGCTCACTTGCGCCAATTTAAAGACAATATGGGTGCCTATTCGGAAGAACAAGAATTGATGGATTTTGACTGTCGTTATCAGAGCCAATATCTATAATAAGAGGATGATGGGAGATTATATTTGGGGCTAATTTGTACGAAACAGAAGTACTGTACATAGGAGTATATGGTAGTATTCATTTTTAACAATTTTTCTTTGAATTTTTTATATGTTTTGAATTCAAATGTCGGTTGTGACTCGTGCAGTATGCGCCGTTGCTCCGTTCTCCTGGAACCACATGACTTTCAGTCCCAATTCTTCCAAATGAAAACTTAATTGACCATGGCTCTGTAGTGCTTACTATCCACAGTGACCGCTAATGACCACTCCAGCGTAAACAGTACACCATGCAGTGACTTTGAGCGGATATAATGGCTCTTCGTTCATTACTCGCGGATTTCCAGTGTCCCAGAAATGCTTAGTTAGATGCACTTTGCAAGGAAACATCTTCAAGTCTTTCACCAAAATGTGGCCCAGAGACATGCGTGTATAGCGTTCTGTTGCTTATTCACACAAATTCAAATTCTTTTTGCTTCACATATGTTAAAACCGAATTAACATTCGACGATATTTATAATTTATAAAATCGATGGCCCTTTCCGACAAGGCCATATATTATGGCTCATCTTGTATTGTATGTAGAATAAAGGGATAACAAATTAATTTTTTTTAAAATCCGTATTTCTGACAGCCCCATAAGCAAACTTTTTTAGGTAAGCCTCTTTTTTAATATTAGTAGGGTGGGAGAAATAAGAATCTGAAAAACAAAACCCTATCTCAAAATTTGTTTTGACCTGTGGAATCGGCATTCGAGCTTCAATGAGATAGCTCGTGATCTTCATGCCTCTCACAGGTGGATATTTTATGCATGAGATACGTCGTTGCATCGTGTCATACAATACGATCAATACAAAATACAATTTCGCCGTATTCAAGCATTTGCGAGAGAAAATTCGTCAGAAACAGCCAGATTTGAGGAAGAGCAATTCCTGGATTTTACACGACGATAATGTGCCAATGCGACAGTTTTAACCGAATTTAGGGCCAACAGCTTAATAAACACCATCGCTCAACCACCTAATTTACCGCTTCGTTGTACCCTTTTTGACTCTATTGAAACCATAAAACAAAATTCGTTGAAGAGGCTATACCGGAAGCGGTTATAAAAAGTGTCTCGAAGAATATAAAAGCTATAATATAAGTTGTGGCTCAAATGGGTGCTACTTTGAACGCCAAAAAATAAATATTGATTAAATAATGAAAATGGTATATCTTATTTAATAATTCCCTTTACTATGTATTTTGACACTTTAGTATAAGGGGAAATTCCTGATTCATCATGTATCGAGTATGTTGGCGTGCCATTTGGTAACCCGAGCAAACATTTTAAAAAAATCTTATGTGACCAAATACGTGAACCCCATAACACATACAAGTTCTAACTGTTGCATTCAAAAACTCAATGTTTAGATGCAACTTTAATGTTCCCATTACCAAAGAACCTATCCCACATAATACTCAGAGCCACCTTAGCTTCAATCTAAATTAATGGTTAGCAGCACTCTTAAATATTTGAATTCCCTAACACCTTCAATACGTTCACATTATTGAAGTCACTTCTTTTTTAAAAGGCTTCTGCGGCAATGACGTAATTCAAACATCATGATTTTGCTTTTTTGAACATTTACTTACAGAATCTACATATATATGCAACAATTTTGTAGCCTATTAATTTATATTTGACTTCCGGTTATACTCGCAGATGGGATTCCATATTCCCTTAAGAAGAGAATTTGCCATGCTTTTGTATCCAGTCGGAGAGTCTTGCAATAAGTTTCATAAGTTGTTCATGTTTTTGCAAGTTATAAGAAATATTGTATATTCTCCAATACAATCTGAAAAGTTTCAGTCCGAGCAATGATACAAGACATTTTTTCTTCAATTTTTTTTTATTTTTCTACATAGTCTCCTTGTAACTCTACACACTTCTCTCAGCGATGCTCCCATCTCTCTAACCCGTCCAAATAGTACTTGGCGTTTTTCTCTGCAAAATAATTGTTCACGAAGATGATTGCCTCCTCATTTGACCAAAATCTCTGTCCTCCGAGCAGTTTTTAGAAGTCACTTGGGGCTAGATCTGGTGAATAAGGCGGATGGTCAAGCAGTTCAAACCGTAATTCATGGATTTTCACCATGGCAACCGCTGAGGTGTGAGACGGCGTGTTGTCTTGGTGAAACCGGATTTTCTTTTTCTGCAAATGTGGCCGTTTTTCCGCAATTTCTGCCTGCAGCTTGGCAAGTAATGATGCGTAGTATGCTCCTGTAATGGTTTTTCCTTTTTGAAGATAATCGATTAAGATAACTCCTTTACTATCCCAAAAAACAGTCGGCATCACTTTCCCAGCCGAAAAAAACAGTTTTTGCTTTTTTTTGGAGCCGGCTCGCCCTTTGCAGTCCACTATTTGGACTGAATTTTTGTTTCGGGCGTATAATGGTCCATCCAAGTTTCATCTACAGTAATTAATCGGCGCCAAAACTCGGATTTATTGCGCCTAAACTGCGCCAACTTCCAAGAGAGCGTTGGAAATGTTGATTCGAACACGTTTTCGGTCTAACGTAAGCAAACGCGGCACCCAACGCGCGGACAGCTTTCTCATGCCTAAATCTTGATTTAATATGTAACAAACACGTTCTTTGGACATTTTCATAACCTCTACTATCTCTCTCGCTTTAATTCGGCGGTCGTCTAACATCATTTGGTGAGCTTTAGCAATGTTATCGTCAGTGGTTGCAGTTTTTGGACGTCCCGAACATTCATCATCTCCCAAGCTCTTACGATCACGTTTAAATTCAGCTGCCCAAAATTTCACTATGGTAAATGATGGTGCAGAGTACCCATACACAGAGTCCAACTCATTTTTAATTTGCGTAGGCGTATTACCTTTCAAAAACAAAAATTTAATAACAGCTCGATACTCAATTTTTTACATTTTCACAAAAAACACTCACATCGACTCACTCAAACGACTGCCAACTAAAAACTGCGTGTCCAAAATGACTGAAACGTTGCAGTCGGAAACTTTTCAGTCAACCCTAGTACATCTCTATACCTGCCAGAATTTGCTAGAATGAGGGCAATTTAGAAGTAAAGTTGCTAGAATGAGAGCGATTTGCACGAGTGTGTGTAATGGGGATGAAGTTTTTTGAGTAAAATGGCCGGGCTGTGTGTAAAATGGGAGAGAAATTGGCATTCACACGTATTCACTGATAAGTATGTACTCGTAGAAATCAGGTTTCGCTTTTCAAATATCTGGAAACTTTGCCATCTATGATGTTGTGTTCGTTCATCTTTTCTCTTAGTAGGACAGCTCAAATAAATGGTTGGGTTTTTTCACCAGTTTTCCCTCTACCAAAAAAAAAAACGAATGTTTTATTATGAATGTGTGTGTGTTCAGGTTTCCTTTGCAGCAGCTACCAAGATCATCCCTTAGTGGATTGAAAATTTGGTTCATGTTGAGCACCAGCGTCCTACAGACAGCGACAAGAATATATATGCACTGTTGTAGGACAAGTAGCATTAACTATCACATTTGTTTCTCCAAATTAATTTTATTAGGGAAGCAGTTCACAAACCATACAAATGCTCAGAAGGACCGCAATATACTAGGTGGAGTGAAGAGTGACCTCCTTGACCGCCAGAATGCACTGCGACTGCAAAAAAGGTTATGGTGCCTTGAAGTCCTTTCATATTTAGGCAGACATGCCAAATTTCAGTGCGATACTGTCTTTAGTTTTGTCTTAACAGCTGATTTTTGTTGACGTGTTTGTCATCATGTTGAGTATGGACAAAACCGATTTTCGTTCTCCCATAAAACATTATTTTTTGAGAGGCAAAACGGCGAAGGAAACAAAACAAAAGTTGGATAAATATTATGGGGCTAATGCTCCGTCAGATAACACCGTCAAATATTGGTTTCGAGAGTTTCGTGGTGGCCGCAACTCCACTACCGATCAAGTGCGCAGCGGCAGGCCCTCCGATGCGGTTACAGAGGACAATGTTAAAAAAATACGTGAAATGGTGTTGGCTGACCGGAAAGCGAAGGTGCGCGAGGTAGTAGATACCACAAAGATTAGTATTGAGCTCACACGCCATATTTTTGAAAAAGTTATCCTGCCGCTGGGTGCCGCGCATGACCAAAAACACGAACGCGAGAGCACTTCGAAAGAGTGTTTGGGCTTGCTGATGCGGAATCGGGCGGACTCCTGGCGTCGATTGGTAACTGGATTTGGATCCTTCGGACTATTATCTCTTCCGAAACCTCAAAAGATGGCTCATCAATAAAAAATTCAGCTCACGCGAGGAAATTATCGACGCCACGGAGGAGTATTTTTGCAAACCTTCCGAAAAATTACTTTTCGGACGGGATCAAGAAGTTGGAAAATCGCTGGAATAAGTGTATCAAACTAAAAGGGGACTATATTGAATAAAATAAAAAAAACATTTAAAAACTGAATTTTTTCATTCCCAAGGAGGTTACTTTTCACCCCACCTAGTATCATATTCTATGTATTGACAGAGAATATCTTCACTGTACCTTCACTGACATGCTTCTGAGCTGGGAATCCCTATTTCGTTGTTAATTCTTCTTGTGAGAAGACTATTTATTCACAAACTTGAGGTAACCTTTATTCCCAGATCTAACAGAGCTGTTGTTACCTGTCTCTACTTTAACATTGTTCAAACAGTTCAAATTCAATTCAATCAATTCAATTTTATCTTATTTAAAAACTGGACAAATCGCAGTTTGCCTTTTACAACACTTAATTACAAGTTTTTTGATAGCAATAGTACCTACGTTATATAAATAAAATATGACATAAGTAAACAAGAAATAAGGTAAACAGAAAAAAGTCGAAGAAATAGCAGAAAAAATAATAAAAAAATGAAAAAAATAGTTTCTGCAGATACTTGAAATATTCTAACGTAGTATTTTTAAAAGTTATACCTCATATATTGTACGAGTATTTACTTTATTTCTATAGAAAGACAGTTCCAAAAATCTGTCGGTGCGTGAATAAAGAAAAAAGAACAAACACGTGAAATTCGAATAATTTAAGGAGGGAATCGTACAATCCTGTGTTCTAGTGGATTGGGTAAATTGTTTGCTTTAGATACCCTTGTGGATAAACGCACAGTCGAGAAACTGTTTAATGATTATGATCGTGTAATTGTTTAATGACAGCAGACAGCATTGAGTTTTGGAAGCATTAAATTCCACTCGCTTGATAGTTCCCGAATTGGTTATGCTGTTAATATCGGAACTTAATGAGCTGAACATAGGCTGCCATTCCCGTTCTACAGCCGAAGAGCAGGAGCGTGAGTCAGGGAACGATTATAAGTAGCAGAGAAGAGATCGCTCATGAAAATTAAAAAGAGTGTCGGTGACAGAACGGAGCCCTGGGCCACACCGGCATTTATTTTGTGAATATCAGACTTGAAACCATCCAAAACAACTTGGATTGAATGTTCCGAAAGGTAGTTTCTAATCCATTAAAGAGACTCATCAATCCCAAAAGCACACATTGCGGAAAAAAGAGCCTGATGCCTAATTCTGTCAAATGCATTAGAAATATCAAGGGCAACTACCTTGCTTTCGCCAGATTGATGTACGCTTTGGTTCCACTTTTCGATGAGACATGCCATCAGATCACCAGTGGACCTGTTGTTAGGAAAACCGTACTGCCGGTCATTAAGAAGTTTTCGTGTTTCAAGATATTTCATGAGCTGAAGGTTTATCAGCGTTTCCATGACCTTGGAAGAAGGGACGTACGAGTAGTACATCATAAATACAGCAAAAAGTTAACAGCTTAATTTAAAAACGTGATGATATGTAGCAAAAGCGCCTACAATTTTTTTTTTTATAATGAGCGCACTCTCAAGGGGCTTGTTTGTTTGTACACAGCGCGGGCGAAGGATGTACATTGTTTTTAAATGCTTGTAAACTATAACGACCAGGAAACACAGAGATCGGCAGGGCGATTTGTACGGCTTAGGAACGAATCACGATATCTTAGAGTATGTCCGAAAATGGGCTTAAGAGTATACTGATGAGCATTCATAGCGTTACAGTTGAAAGTGGGAATGGACGAAATGCTACAAGCGATTTCAATGGAGTACTGGTGGTGGAAATAGCAATGAAACAAAGTGAGACAGGAGATATTACGTCGGTGTTCGAGGGTGTCAATTAATTGACTGGTATTAGTATCACCTATGAGATTTATCGCACGGTTTTGAATCCTATCTAACAGGTGCAGGGATGTTTTAGGGGCACCTAACTTTCTGAATGCTTTCTAGTCATTGTAAAACTATTGGGTCTACAAGTAAGTTTCCAGCGTTTGTCAGAGATGGCGCCACCAGTGGATCCCGGGCAGAAATGTCAGACTCCTTGTGTTTTATTTGTAGGTTTTGTATCCGTCAACAACTTTGCAGCGTTATATTTGAGCAGTTCTATCGGTGTCGTACATTTTATCGAGCAATAAACGTCATTTGCGGGAAGCTCTGCTTTTATTCTTTAATATCAAGAAAAGTGCGGCTGAGGCTTGTCGTTTGCTTTCGGAAACTTATGGGGCGGAATGTATTGGTGAATCGACGTGCCGCGAGTGGTTCAAACGGTTCAAAAGTGCTGATTTTGGAGTTGAAGACAAAGATCGCCCCGGAAAGCCGAAAAGTCTTGAGAACGAGGAATTGGACGCTTTACTGGATGAGGATCCGTGTCAGATTCAAGAAGAACTTACTGCATCATTGTGCGTCACGCAACAAGCCGTTTCCCTGCGCCTAAAAGCACTGGGATTCATTCAAAAGGTTGGAAACTGGGTGCCGTACGAATTGAAGCCAAGAGACGTCGAACGGCGATTTTGCATGTCCGAAATGTTACTGCAGCGGTATAAAAATAAATCATTTTTGCATCGTATTGTCACTGGTGATGAGAAATGGATTTATTATGATAATCCTAAACGCAGAAAATCGTATACAAAGCCCGGCGACGCCGAAACGAAATATTCACGTGAATAAGGTCATGCTCTGCATATGGTGGGATCAAAAGGGTGTCGTATACTACGAGCTGCTTCCGAGTGGTGAAACCATCAAAGGACCATTATATCGAACCCAACTAATTCGTTTGAAGCGGGCATTAAAAGAAAAACGGCCAGAATATGAGATCAGGCATGAGTCCGTCATTTTTCATCAGGATAACGCTCGGCCACATGTTGCGGTTTCGGTGAAAAACTATTTGAAAAATAGTGGATGGGAGATTCTGCCTCACCCGCCTTACAGTCCAGACTTGGCACCATCTGACTACCACTTGTTTCGTTCGATGCAGAACGCTCTTACGGGAATACGCTTCAGCTCAGTAGAGGAAATCAAAAATTGGCTCGATACGTTCTTGGGCTCGAAAGACGAGAAATTTTTTTGGTCCGGAATTCATAAATTGCCAGAAAGATGGGGGAAAGTTGTAGCTTCCGATGGACGATACTTTGAATAAAGCATTGTAACTATGTTTTCATAATAGAACTTCAAATTTTGGTAAAAAACGCTGGAAACTTACTTGTAGACCCAATATATCGAATGTTTTCGGAAATTTGGCAGGAAAAATGTTTATTTTTTTTATATTAAACTCAACGAGCAGTCCCCTTTTCATCCCTTTCTTACTTTGCTTTCTCCACTTTACTTTTAAATTCATTTTTATTGATTCTTTCATTATTACTTACATTCTAGATTTGTTTTCTCCATTTCCTTATAGTGTTGCCATAGCTCAGCCGTCCTGACTTGTATCATAATAATTTTTTCCATCACTAACCCACGACTTAATGTTCGCCAAATCTCTACACATTTCTTGTATACTAGGCTCGCCCGTCGTCGAAATTCAACGATTATGTATTTAAATACATGCTATGATATTTTCGTCGGTTCAGTTTCGTCGCGTGAATAGTGAGATAGAGACTAATCTATATGAAAAAAAGAGATAGATAGTTACGCCACTTTGATTGCGCTTTGAAAAGCTCCTTGTTTTCATAATGAACATTTTATTTCTTTTCCTTTTATCAAAAATTACAATTCAATGGATTAATCAATTTTACATTCTGCTTTCTTTAATAATCAAAAATCATTAATTTATCTGGATTGTATTTGCAATAGGATTCATCTGTCAAATACAATTTTGATGTTTCAACGTGGAATTTGACTCCTTCTTCTATAACCAAGCAAAGACCAACTTCCACATTTAACGGCTCATTAAATACCGCTTAGAAAGTCCCCTTTAAGGCTTCCAATTCAATACCTTTCTTTTGAAAAAAAACCAATCAGCTTTCTAATTCTCTCTACGGTATCAGCTGTTTTGGCACAAAACCCGAAATCCGGTGGTTTTGTTTCTGAAAAAGTAAAATATACAATAATTAATTAATATAGTATACGTACTATTTGCAAGACCTTATAATTCTGGTCTATCCTTATAAATGTGCTTCAACCTGTCAGTAAGGATCTCTTTCAACAATTCAACCCCATCTGAAATATTAACACTTATTTGAAAATCAATTTTTAAATTTTAGTATTTGAATAATAAACTTAGATTGTTCCTTTTTCAATTCATCCTTTTTTTCAACAGCTTCTGCGAGCTCTTTACGCAAATCATCCTGCTCCATTTTCATTTTCTTAAATATTTCCATTTAGCGGTTTTCACATGCATTCCAATTTCTTTTAGGTTTTTCAAATGTTTGATGAGTTCTAGATCCATGGTCAATACCAAAATTGTCGATTCTTATTCAGTAAGGGGAAAGATAAGGGACACACATTACAAAATCATTTTTATAATTCAAGAAATGAATTTTTTTAAATTTTTCTTTGAAACAAATATTTAAAAAAAATTTCAGTTTAACAAAATTACACTTTCGCTCGCACAAAATATAAATGAAATGAACACTGAATAACACTCGAAAAAAAGTTGAAAAATATTTATTCTACTCGCTTCGTTTGCTAAAAGTGGAATAAACATTGTAAGTTTAAGCCAACGTGCTTCACCCGAAAATTCAATTTAGCAATTTAGAAATGGATTTTCGGTGGAAATAACCACCGAAATACACAACATGATTTATTCCCCCGCTATGTGAACGCTCTTTCTCCTTTACACAGCTTTTCTACTAATATATATAATGTTGTTGAACCCAACGTGCATGCGCGTTGCAAATACACAACACAAAAGCAACAGTTGTCGTGTACATAAGAGAAGTGTCGTCATTCGTCACTATGTTTCTTTTTTTTTCATTTTGTTTAGTCTCTATCCTACTTAGTTAGGAAACTCTTTTGCAATCATATAGTGACCTGCATTAAAAACAAAACAATACATTTCATAAATCAAAGCAGTCAAGCAAATTCCTTATGAACCACATGCTCAAAAACGATTCGACTATACGCTTATCCCTAGCATCTTCCCTTTTCTTGACTATTTGACTTTCAAAGGCAAGCAGACTTGAAAATATATTTATTTTTTCTCTCAGTAAGATATGTTGTAAAATAACCTAATTTTGTAGATGTGTTTATCAAGGTTCTGCTCAACCGCTTGGTATTGTGCACAACTACGTGAAATTACCTTTCCAATGGTTTAAGTATCATGCCATTCGGTTGAGTAGAACAGTGTATAAGCGTACGACAAAAATGGGCAGCACGTATTTATATATAGATTCCTGTCTTCCAAGCTTTCCTTTATAAAATATATAACCACCCCCCTTTTTCCAACTCCAAATAGCAATTCATTCGGCGTTGTTCCAATAATATTCAAAGTGAACTCTATTTCCGCAAAACCCTATCTAGAGAGAAGTTAAACCCTGAACTTGTAAATTTGGCTATCATTGGAGCCAAACTTCTCAAGGAATGTTACGAAATCTTTCGAGGTAAAAGCGTTACCCCAATCGAATACTAACACTCTGGATCAACTATAAGAATTGAAATATAGTCATAAACAGTTTATCACTTGCCTCGCTGACGTACTTCAAGAACGCATCAATTACTAGAAATACATATTTCTTTCTTCCATTCCTCAACAAGACCATTTCGTGAACCATTTCGAAGGGCACATTCCCCTTAGGAATGTTGTGCAGGAGTCCTTCATGCCTCCCAAAATTTGATGAGAAAGCAATACACTTCAGGCTATTTGCAAGGTGATCCTTTACTTTATCCTTCATTTTAGTAAACCAGAATATCTTTAGTATCGAGTTCATTACCTTATGGCAACCCATGTGTCCCATTTCGTCAAGATACATTCGTATCATATTCGTCTCCATATTCATTGCTACGTAGAACAGGATCTTCTGTCCCATTTTTCTATATATTAACCCATTGCGCATTTCATAAAAACTTCTCTCTTGTTACTCTAATTCTTCTCTAATTTTATTAATAGCCTCATCTTTATATTGGCAAATTGACAGGTTTTTCTCGAATGTGTTCTCTTCCAAAATTAAGATGTTCCATATTCGACTAAAGGCATCCACAAGTTGGATTTTGGAACTAACGCGATGTTGAAGAATATAATTGTAATTTTGTAGCTCTAATGCCCAGGCAGATATTCTAGGATTAATTTCCTTCTTATTCAGAATCAGTGTTAAGGAATTGCAATCTGTTCGAAGTGCATAGATAATCGCTAATATCTCTAGCTCGAGATGAAGATGACTTTGTCCGGGAGCCAACTTTGTAGTAGGCAACTAATTATAACGATAGCGTAAAACCCATACCGTCTTCGGTGATGGAGATAATACTAAATAAAGGGACAAATAAGTTGACGCAATGCGGAATTTGTGTGATTCTCCGTTCGTTTCGTAGCAACCTTGGTTGCAAACTTGCCCGAGTTTAGTTTGCATATGCTCGTTTCAGAATTCCAGCCCTATAATTAATTAATTAAACGTTAGATAAGATCTTACTTATGACTTTAAATGTTAAATTGTTTCATTTTCCTTATGGTGAAAGTAAATTTGTATTTACTATATTACTAACCATTTTTCTTCGTAAATTTTCGTTTATTGCTTTTTCAAATGCTAGAAAATTTATATTTGTTTCCCTTTGCGCTTTATAAAACAGTGCCTTAGCATCTGGTCTATTCTTTTACTTTCGTCGCTGAGTATGATTACTACAAATAAAATAATTGAGTTGTATTCGAGTTGTATGACTACAAAGTATTAAATTATTCCACTCCGTACAGTAAGCATAATATTCATATTAAAATATTTGAGTATAAACATAATCAAACCATGCCTATCAAAGCAGTACTCCGGGGTTGAAATCGAGTACTTTCACTTAACCCCTGTGCACGCACATGTGCACTCTTAAATTCGCTACTCGCGTGAAGAACACAAGACCACCAAAAAAAAATCGCTGTGCGGGCACCAAACAAAAAAAAAAGCAACAACAACACGCGAGTGTAGTGAAATCGTCATCCACAATGCGGGCATTCCTACCTTCCTGCCTCTGGTCAAACTGTTGCAAGCAATCGGTCACTGCCATTGCTGTATTACATTGTCATACAGCGCGTGCAGTGACAGAGTGTATGTAACAACCAATGGATAGCGGGCTGTGGGTTTGAATTTTGTTGGTGTGGTGGTTCCTATTGTTGTAGGGGCATAACACCTACAACAATTTGATTCGGTAAACCAACTCTGAATTTTTACTTCACAGCTGTGCTTAGTAACGTCGGTGTTTGTGTTTTTTGTGTTTCTCTTTCTCTACTCTACTAATGACTCGGGAATTCAGAGTGGATATTGCCAATATACGAGGGCTAAAAAGTAATCACTTTTCTGCATACGTCCACGTCTGTAAATATAGACCAGCTGTTTTGGCACTTAGTGAAACCAGGTAGATCCCCACCCACACCTATCAAATCACTCTGATCTGAAGCCACCTGGCTACGAACTAGTGCCGTTATTCTTCTCTCACCACGGTCTCGCCATTTACGTGCGTAGTGATGTAGCTTACCAAATTCCGCCACAATGTAGTCCCTGTTCCAATACGGAATTCAATTTCATTTACAGAAGCCCCAAACTGGACAGCAATTCGACTTTTAGCGAATTCGATACGCTGTCTGACTCCATTCAAAGAATTGTATCCCTGTATCCTCATACTGAAATCGTTATTACGTGCGATTTCAATATGCAACAATTCTGGGTGGCAGACAACACCCGAAGGATGGTGTGTTGAGATCTTCGCTGCGGAAAATAATTTAACGGATCTTGTAAATGAACCCACGCGAATACCAGACGTTGATTGTCATACCGCCAACGCCCTGGACTTGTTTTTAACTTCTCACCCTGATAAGTACTGCGTTGATGTGCTCTCCCCTCTAGGCTTGTCCGACCATTGTGTCATATCAGCTAATTTCTCGTACACCCACCACACAGTAAGAGAAAACATTCCCAAAAGAACCATATGGCAATACGAGAAAGCCAACTGCAGCAATCTTAACAGATTCTTTAGGAATTTTAACAGGTCGTTATGTTTCCTCGATAACGACGTGGATGCCGCTGCTGATATGATTACAGACACCATTCCCTTTGGAATGTGATGTATCCGATGAGGGGATGAAGAGTATCAAACCAAAAGAAAAAGCATGGTATGACTCGAGCTGTAAAGAGGCTGTCAGGGTTAGAGAAATGTTTTTTCGGTCCTTCAAGACCAACCCAACACAGGAAAACCGAAAAAACTTTAAACGAGCCAAGAATGACTGCAACGTCTTTCTTAAACATGTAAAATTCCAACACGACCAAAAACTGAGGCAAAAAATACTACAATGTCCCAAAGGTAGTAAACATTTTTGGTCGTTCGTCAAAAATATTAGAAATTCTGACTCATCCTCCATCCCAACGCTCATTTACAATGATATTCCAGCTGTCAGCTCTTTGGACAAGGCCAATCTGCTTGCTGCACACTTTGCGGCCAGCTTAACACTCCCAAATTGTGCTTTGTCTCCGCCTACACTTAAGTGCGTCGAATCTACAATGGGGCGAATCAACTTTCGCACTCGTGTAGTAGCAAGAGTATTTAAAGATCTTAGCATTAACAAATCCGCTGGACCAGATGGTATAACTGCCCTCCTTCTGTAGAGGTGTTCTTCCTCGCTGGCACAACCATTGCGTAAGCTTTTTCATCAATCCTACTCTTTAGGACTCTTTCCGAGCAGATGGAAAACAATATTTGTCCAGCCCGTCCCTAAAAAAGGCGAATCTTCCTCTCTCTCCTCCTACAGACCCATTGTACTTACGTCTTTGTTTCCAGTTCATGGAAACGCTGATAAACCGTCAGCTCATGAAATATCTCGAAACACGAAAACTTCTTAACGACCGGTAGTATGGACTTCCTAGCAGCAGGTCCACTGGTGATCTGATGGCATGTCTCACCGAAAGGTGAAACCAAAGCGTACATCAATCTGGCGAAAGCAAGATTGTTGCACTTGATATTTCTAAGGCATTTGACAAAGTTTGGCATCAGGTGCGTGCTCTTGGGATCGACGACTCTCTTCTTCAATGGATTAGAAATTACCTTTCGGAACGTTCAATTCAAGTTGTCTTGGATGGTTTCAAATCTGATATTCACAAAAGAAATGCTGGAGTGCCCCAGAGCTCAGTTCCGTCTCCGACACTCTTTTTAATTTTCATCAACGATCTCTTGTCTGCTACCTCTAATCCAATATACGCCTTTGCTGATGACGGCAATCTCTGCTTTTCATATTCGTTCCCGGACTCACGTCCCTGCTCTTCGGCTGTAGAACGGGAACGGCAGCGTATGTTAAGCTCATTAAATTCTTACCAGCATAACTATTTTGGCATTTTGGTACTTGCATTGTCGAAACCGATAAACTTTCCATTCTCGATATGTGTGTCAATGAAAACTTACGTTGGAATGTTCACATATTCGGTGTCATCAAAAACGCTCCGAAATGTCTAGGTTTCCTCAAGCGATGTAAGAAATATTTCACCCCCTCTGATCTGGCCTCAGTATATAAGGCGTTTATCTGCCCGAAATTGGAATACAATGTCGGGTGCGAGCAAAACATCCCTGCAGCTGCTAGATAGGATTCAAAACCGTGCGATAAAACTCATAGGTGATACTAATATCACTCAAACAATGGACACCCTAGAACACCGACGTAATGTCTCGTGTCTCACTCTGTTTTATCGATATTTCCACCAACGTAGAAATTGTCAGTAGTATACGGCCCATTCAAACTTTTAACTGCTTATCAGTATACCCTCGAGCCCACTTTCAGACGTAATCTAAAATATCGTGATTCGTTCCTAAGCCGTACAACTCGCTTATGGAATGCCCTGCGTAGCTCTTTATTTCCTAGTCTTTATAACCTTCAAACATTTAAAACCAACGTTCACCGGTATCTCTCTTTTTATCCTCCCTGATTTTCCTTCACCCGCGCTGTATGCAAGCATTTTAAGGGTACCTAAATCCCTTGAGCGCGCGCAAATTATATAAAAAAAAGACAGAGCACTTTAATAAGGTGTCATTCGACAGTCATGGTCAACTTTATAATATGACCTGGAACCGGAGCCTTTCTACGAAAATAGAATAACGATATCTTAAAAATAGAATATCAATAGATCAATCATGATCAGAGCAAATATGGGAAGGAACTTCCAAATTTTGAAATTGGGTAATGAAATAAAAGACATGCCTCGAAAAAATATTAGCTCCGTTGGCTGTGTGGTTGTTTAAGAAAAATATTTTCTTAAGATTGAGCAATTATAATACAATTACATATCAGGAATATGTCAACAATGCATTGCATGTCCTTAAATTCCACAAGGAAATTGGGTTTACGAGGGAGATTTTTGGTTGGTCATTTTTAACTGAAGGTAAAAAGAGGGGCAGGCCCCAAGAATTTTACAAGTTGAAGGAATATTTTGGAAATATCCTTCCCTTAATAAAAATAATAAAAATGTTTTCCAACAGCGAAAAACTGATTATATTTATTTTATTTCCTAGAGGACTCCACTTATACAATATAATAGAAATTTCAGGTGAAGGAAAAAATAATTTTATTAGGTATATAAATAGGGTATTCTGATAATATGTCGAAAATATTAAGTGGAGATGCCTTGAAAAATTTTGAGAAAAAAATAGTATTGGTTGAGGAAAGTGGGCCGGAAGTGCATCTACAGAGGTTTTAAGTAAAACCTTTCGCTGTCCTGTTTTTACTCTTATTGAAAATAACAACTTTCAAATTTATGCGTGTATGGTAACAAATGGGGTATTGTTGGACTCGTGGTGATCATTTTTGAATGTAAACTCTTTTTTTTCGAAAATATATATAATTAACCTCCACTTCTTGCAACTTTGAAACGTGTACCTAGCATCTTCAAACAAAAAAAAGTCTTGTCATTTCATCCCAAATCAGTAGTTTTCAAGATGCGATCCAACTTCTTCAAACTATTTAAAATTAACTAATTAAGCGCTGTTTTGGAATTTTTTGTCCCACAAATTAGGTTTATTATTGCGCAATATAAATGCAATAAATTTTATTTTAAAAAAGGTTCGTTTTACGACCCCTGAAAGGGGAAAAGAGTCTACCTCAGGCAGCTAACCCCATTTTTCAGGTCAAAAAGATAATTGCAAGTCTTTTACCTTACGAAGCAATATAAAAAGAACGCAAAATTATAACCAGTTGGTAATTTTTAACTGAGATATTGATTCATGATGCAATATTTTCGGTGATGGACTTTCTAACACAAGGATACGCAGACGTGATTTATATCTATGATTTCTGCAATGGTGACAGTCGACGAGCGAGATTGGAATATCTGAAGCGACACCCTGATAGGACTGGCCTAAATGACAGAACATTTATTAGAAGGTTTTCCAGGTTGAAGGAGACAGGAACAACGCGGAAGTCGTCGAGGGAATCACATCTTGCTTTAGCAGAAGGCGTTCGCGGCTACAAAGACGTTTTACATTATCTTAGAGACCGTCCAAATACCAGTCTTTGGTAACTAAGCTGACATTTTAGTCTGAAGAGAATTTTCATCTAGAGAATCTTACATTCAAAAGGAATGCATGCATTCCACCATATACCAGTAGAGGAGCTACAATATTTTTTGTTCACATAAGTGTAAAAGTTTATTATAACACGCGGTAGACTTTCTTCATTGTTAGGATGCTCAATCACGACTTACTTACTTAGAAATAGAAATATATAATTACATGTTTCCTTTATATGTACGGGTACATTTATAAGTTCTGAAGTATTCATTAATAAGTACAATATCATGTACTATGTTACATACTCGTACGTATTTGAATATGCATGTACATATATGTATTAAAGTATACACCATCTCCCTTTGAAGATATAAACTACGTACATGGACAATGAAATTATTTGGTATGCTTAAAATAATTATTGTATATGCATAGATATGTTGTATACGCATATAAGTACATATATGCATAATTTTTCTGTTTTACAAATGGAATTCATAATTTAAAACTACAGCTTAAACTATAATTTAATTATATTATTAAAATATACAATAAATAAACTAAACTAAGAATGGAATTCAGTGTGGCTAAATTTAACAGGAGGTACAATTTGTCTTCCATATTGAGTTGTAATCATCTTATTATTGCTTGTTGTAGACCTATTTGTAAAAGTATCTTCTTGAAAACCGGATGTCTCTTCAGTTGATTGATTGATGTTATAGGAGTTATCGTTTTGAGGAGTTTCAAGAATGTGTTGATGACTTCGTCTATAATAAGTTCCACTATCGTCGCTTATTATATATGAGCGAGGATCACGGTGTTTATTAACAATGGTTTCTGAAAACCATTCCGAAGCAGTGGTTCCTTGTACCTGTTTTTAATGATTTGGATGTCTTGATCATAATTCGATTTCACTTTATTTTGTTTTTCTTTTATAAGTTTTTCAAGTTTTTGATGGTCTACTACCGTAGGTTTGAAGATTTCACTGCTGGCTGGTAGTTTTGTTCGAAGCTTACGAGGCATTATATGTAGTTCAGCAAGCGAGCTTAATATTTATTTTGGTGTTGTCCTATGATGTAGGACAATATATGTAGTATAAGGGTCTGCGCCAGTTTCATCGCATTTTAACAGCAATTTCTTTATTGTCTGGATAGACATCACTGCCAGGCCATTCAAACGTTCGAGATATGGACTAAGTAGAGATAATATGGTCTATATTTTTTTTTAAAAAAACTTAATTCTCTAGAGGGTATTACTACTCTATACACATGCCGATCATGTGTTAAGTTTTTTGGAAAATTGGGTAGAAAGAGAGAGAAAAATGTCTGGGCTCAGTGGTTAATTCGAACCATGGGTGGCATCTAATATTTAATGGGGAGACTAAATTTATTATGAGTGTAAATTGACTTGTTGTTGTATTTTAGGCGACAATTCATCTTTATTTGCCTGAAAAAAAGAATGTCTTTCGGGCACGACTGTTATTGACCTCCGAACCGTCCAATTGGGAAGCCAATACACTACCACTTGAGCCACGGCCACCCACTCAATCTATATTCCATTCGGAGCAAAGCATCGAAAATCGTTGGAATTGAATGGTGGGCCATCCTCATTGGTCATGGTTTTGGGAATACCATAACGCGAAAATATAGATTTAAGTTGTGTAACGACTAAACGATTTGTATGCCCCGAGTGCAGTGATGTTATTTCAATGAATATTGAAAAATGTTCTTTCAATTAAAAGATATATTTTTATTTTAAACAAGTCGATGACGACTTTGAACCACGGAATTGGAATAGCATCCTGTGGCTACAATTACTAACTATGTTATAGATATCTTGATTAATATTTGGTCAAAATATGCAGTCCTTTGCAGGATGCGTCCATGCCCATGCCCATGCTCAAGTGTCCTTCGTGCAGAAGATTAAGCATCTGATAGCGAAGTAATTGTCGAATAACAAGTCGATTGCATTTAAAAATTAAGTCATATACATACGATCTGTATATCAAGTACGGCATAGCTAATGAATCAACAGAATTTGTATAATCGGGCCAACCATTATTGTGATAATATTCAACATTTGTAGGAATTTTATCTAGTTTAGATTCAAACGCTGGCAGACTTTTAGTTAACAAATTACAGTGTAAGCGTGGATCTGTGTGGATTTCTGTTGAAGCGGTTTCGGGCAGAGGAGCTCTTGACAAAGTGTCAGTGACTATTAAATATTTTCCTGGTTTATAACTAACAGAAAAATCTTAGCTTTGATGACGTGGCATGAATTGCTGCAAATGTCTAGGTATCTTATGCAATGGACATTTAAATAACGGCATACGTGGTTTATGATCTGTGTCAACCATAGTGGGTCTACCTAAGATGTACCGGTTTAACTTTGTGCATCCGAAGAGAATAGCAAAAAGCTCTTTCTGGATTTGGGCGTAATTTTGCTGACATGTTGAAAAATGTCCAATCTTCGAGGTTCCGTGTTTCACGCCCCGTGTGAGGTTTCTGTGGATTTTAGTAACTCAGAATTGGGGAATTAGATACCAAAGTCTTTAAATTATCAAATTCCTTTTGATGCCTTGGAGATCAATGCCATAAGACATCATTTTTAAATGACGTAAATTCGTATTTTCTGTCGATATATTATTTATGTATGAACATAAATACAATAGTTCATCAGGCCAAGAAACCGTTGGAGATCGGAAACATTTTCTGGACATGGCATCTTGCAAATAGGTTTCACTTTCTCTTCATCTTTTTGACTAAATACATGTCCGATAAATTTAGCTTCCTTCTGAAGAAATTTCGATTTTGACAAATCGAATTTTAGCCCGACAGACCTTTGTTTGCTCCGAAAATTAGAAAATCATCAATGTAAATGATTATATTTGGAATTTCGCCAAAATTTTCTATGATTTCTGCCTGAAATAATTCAGAAGCCGCGTTAATTCCGAAAGGTAATCGCAAAAAAAAGATATCTCCTGAAAGGGGTTATAAATTTGCATGGTTTTAATGATTTATCATCAAGTGGAAGCGCCCAAAATCCTGAGTCAGCATCTAATGTACTAAAATACATGGCGTTGCTTGAGTGGGATTTGTATTCATCCAAATTTTGAAACTGCAACAGTGAACGACGGATTGCTTTGGGGATCAAGGCACACTCGCAAACTACCATTAGATTTGTTAACATCGACAACCCATTCGATTGGCTCTGTAACTTTCGCAATTACTTTTAAGTCTTCCATTGTCTTTAGTTCCCTTTTAAGATCACTTTCAAAGCCGAATGATATCCGTCCTGGGCAGTCAATCATTGGTTTAACATCAGTTTTCATTTCTAAATTGATTTGCTTTTCTAAGCGACCAAGATCTTCAAGTAATCGGTATCTAATTGGCACTTCAAGTCTTCCCGGTATATTTGTATGTATGTATGTATATATCCCATTATAATGAGGAGGCTGTAGACTCCAACGATCCCAGGAATGTTATTTTGGATTCTGAATCAGATGATACAATAAACTCAGTTTCGATATAACGTACGTATACCACCTTCGCGGAATAACCACAGTGTGGCGCTCCCATTGTTCCGATTTGAGTTCTGGTTTTTTTTGTTAAGTTGGTAAATCTGTTGTTGACATTCTCTCTAAATCTTAGCATCATAGCTTAACATTTGCAAAAGTTACGTAGCCAAGAGTACATCTATCCCTGTGTGGGTTGGCGATTTTTTTACAATTTTAGAAATGGATTTAAATTTGCAGCAACGAACTTGTATTAAATTTTGTGTTAAAAACGGATTTAATGGTGCGCGGACATTGGAAATATTGGAAAAGTGTTTTGGAAACGATTCTCTAAAGAACACGGTCGTTTATCAGTGGCGCGAGCGTTTCAAAAGTGATCGTGAGTCAATTGATGATGATGAACGCAGTGGCAGACCATCGACATCGAAAACCGACGAAAACATTGATGAAGTAAAAGAAATGTTGGTTAATAACCGCAAATTAACCATCAGAGAGATAGCGCAGGACTTAAACGTTGCTTATGGATCCGTCCAAGACATTTTGGTTAATGATTTGGGTTTCCGTCGTGTAGCAGCAAAGTTGGTGCCAAAAGACCTCAATTTCATACAAGAAAGAGACCGTGTTGACGTCGCAAAAGAGATGATCTGCGAGGCTGAATCCGATCCCACATTAATCAAAAGGATCATTACTGGAGACGAGACGTGAGTTTATGAGTACGACACGCAATCCAGACAGCAGGCAAGTGAATGGCGTTCACCAAATGAGCCGAGACCAAAAAACTATGTCGTTTTCAGTCAAAAAAGAAGGCAATGCTCACGGTTTTCAAGGATTACAACGGTGTAGTGCATCATGAATTTTTATCAGAAGGCCAAACAGTAAACAAAGAGTATTATTTGGGCGTTATGAGACGTTTGCGTGAAGCAATTTGCCGAAAGAGACCAGAATTGTGGGCAGAAAACTCGTGGATTTTGCACCATGATAACGCACAGTGCCATCATTATTCGTAATTGTTTAACGAAAAATCCAACAAATACAATCCAACAGCCACCGAATTCATCTGGTTTGGCTCCCTGTGACTTCTTTCTGTTCAATGGAGTTAAAAAACCACTACGGGGAGCGCGTTTCAGCAGCCGAGAGGAAGTAATGGAAAAATCACAGGAAGCACTGATGGACATACGGAAAACCGAATATAAAAAATGTTTCGAGGATTGGATCAAGCGCTTTCATAAGTGTGTTGTAGTCGTTGGGGATTACTTTGAAGGGGACAATATAGATTTAGATGAATAAACTTGTAGTTTTAATTTTCTGAATAAATTCCGGTGGTATAAACTCTTGAGTGACATATTCTTGCGTAGTGGTTTTTCCTCCACATTTTTTGCACGTATGTGATGTGATGTTTAAAATGTGAAGTCCGATAATTTTTTCTATTTGAAAGAGTGTATTGGCCTGTTGTTTGATGTATTTGGTTTTTCTTTGTCAGAGCTCCTACGAATATCTCAGTTCCATTTTGATGCTGCAATTTTTTCGAGTATTGTCTTGTGGTTTCAATGGCTCTTGAAATCTCTATTGCATTCCCCAATTTGATTTCGTCATCGTGCAGTAGACATTCTTTTATGCATGTGTATTTATTATTTAATAAGCAGACAAAAATGTCCCGTACAAACATTTCTCTTAAACCGCCAAACTCGCATGTTAGGCTCAAACTTGTGAGCGCAGTAACTAACGCGTCTATTGATTCGTCCAATGTTTGTGAGCGGGAAAAGAAATTAGGATGCTTCATAGCAATGTTCACTTTAACGTTCACAACAAACTTCAAATTTTTTCACCAAGGCTTCAAAAGAAGCACTATCCAGAACAATATTGAAACAGTTAAAAATGTCAAAAGAATCTGGTCCCATATGGTGTAAAAGTAAGGCAACCTTCCTCTGCTCTGGTAGACTTTCTAGATTTAATGCTCTCATATAGACTATAAACTGGTTAAACCAACTTATCCACGTAGTCGCGAAATTGTTCACGAGAATCCAGGAGTCGATATTATAATTGCATTGTAATTATTACTCGTTTCTGGTTTTGGAGACATTTTATATTGCATGTAGGAATGTGCCTGACAAACCAATGGTACGTCACCCTACAATCTTTCTACGAGACAGGATAGTTAATTAAACAAACGAACGAGTGCACACATATACGGACAGACAAACTGACACGAATCTACCAGAGAGCTAGCATCATAATACATGAGTTCAGTTCACTAACAGAATCTAGGCCGGCCGCCAAGCTGATTAATAAAACCCTTTATTTAATTTGTTTTTTTTTTTTATAAAACTATTACAGACACAAATATGTAGATAGAACTAGAAAAGGAGTAAATCCTACATGTACAATTGTTTCAATACCTGACACTATAACTTATAACACTCGGTAGACTTTCTTTAGGACTTTATTTTTAGGATGCTCAATCATGAAGGAGTTACTTAGAAATAGAATTACATAATTACATATACTGGAGTATACATTAATAAGTACAATATCATGTACTTACGTACGTATTTAAATATGCATAGATATGTGTTAAAGTATACAACAATAAGATATAAATACATATGTATATCATCTTTTAAAAAATAGAGGAAGATGGATTTACATGAATTTACTTGTTTGAAATATTTTACGGGTTTGTGGAAACAGTGTGATTCGAATTCGTAAAGGGTTGAGAAACATCATTTACTAAACATTAGAACAAAATGTGTCCTAAGACAACTTGGTTTGATGTTTTCGGGAGAGAGAGCACTTTCGCAATTTTCCAGTGTTCTGAAAAAGTTGAAGTTGTTATAATTGTAATAAAAAAGTAAGTAATTTGATGTAGGGTAACTGGAAGCAAAATTCTTATAGACTGACGGTCGACATTATCTGAACCAACTGCATTTGATTTGGCACTAAATCTTATGATACAAACAAGAAATTCATCAATACACGAAAGAGAAAAATTGAATTCGGAATTTAAAAGGTTGTTAATTAAATCAAAAAGTTTGATGGAAGAGATGCTTCGCAAGTAGAAACAAAATTCTCATTGTGTTCTGCAAGGTCTACGTTGCTTGAAAGCGATGCTTTTTCTGATATGAGCTCCAATTGACGAATATTTTTCCAGAAATCAGAACTTGAATTGCGACAATCAAATTTGCTTTTGTAAAATGCGGTTTCATTGCTTCGTATAAAAACAGTTACAGCATTTCGAAAAGTATGGAACTCTCTGTAAATTTTTAAACATACATACCACAAGTATGTTCCCGGAATGTATTCAGAAAATTAAAAATACAAGTTTATTCATCTAAATCTATATTGTCCCCTTCAAAGCAATCCCCATCGACTGCAACACACTTATGCCAGCGCTTGATCCAATCCTCGAAACATTTTTTATATTCGGTTTGAAACGCGTTCCTCGTAGTGGTCTTTTAACTCGATTGAACAGAAAGAAGTCACAGGGAGCCAAATCAGCTGAATTCGGTGGCTGCTGGATGGTATTTGTTGCATTTTTCGTCAAAAAATTACGAATAATGATGGCACTGTGCGACGGTGCGTTGTCATGGTGCAAAATCCACGAGTTTTCTGCCCACAATTCGTGAATATCGTCCTTAGTGATTCTAATGCTAAACTAAGTAAGGAGGATATGCACTTAACATCGACGCGGACCATTACCTTGTTGTAGCCAACGTACGGATAACAGCACAAAACCATTGTGGGATGAGACCGCAGCGGTTTTTTCCGAATTCAGTTTATCTTAACCCCTCGAGAAACTCAATACCATCAGTGTCTTCAGAGCGGCCTCGTCTGATGTACTGGGCTTTAACCCACAGAACAGGGAAACTCCTGGTTCAATGAAGAATACTGACAGGCAAATCTGGAAAAACTGCGGATGAACGGCCATGCAGCTAAGAACGAGAGGTGCTCGCGAGCTCTACGAGCAGACGAGATAGACTCCAGAAAAGCGATCGGCAGAGGCCTTACATAGATGCTACTGGAAGAAAAAAGCTTGGAAGTTTTACAAAAAAATACAACGAACATGCCAAAGTTGTAAAGCCCGAACAGAAATCTACAAGGATGGAGAAGGAAACCTCATAGTAGAAACACAGCTGAGAATCTGGAAAGATTATTTCTGCAGACTGTTAAACGGCGATGATGGCCAACATCCCGCCATCCAACAGAATGAGCCATTTAACTTGGACGAAGGCAGACAACACTTTCGTCCACCCGAATGAGATGAAGTCAGGATAGCCATTTCCAAACTTAAGCCTAACTAAGCAGCTCGATCCTATGATTTAACCGCTGAGCCGTTTAAAGGAGAGACAGGGGAATAAGTCTTCTCAATAATGCTCAAACCCTTTTGTAAATATCGGGTCCGGCTGCTATCAATGCTATTTTAGTCCAGTATAGATCAAATTTTCGCATTACGGCAGGTCTTCGAAAAAATGCTGGAGTTCCAAATCGATACACATAACCTCTACGTCGACTATCCAGGATGAAGATGGAGAAGCATGCCGGTCCGTTAAGGTCGGTAATGACGAAATCGAGACTCTCAATATCAGAAATCGACTTAAATAAGGCGATGCGCAGTCCTGTGATTTGTTCAACGTTATTTAAGGTGGTATGTAACACTTCCATCTAGAACAAAGTAAATTCTTAGTTTTAATTAGGTCACATACTTCCTGGGCAAACCATGGTAACTCCACTTTAGTTGGTTGGTTGGCTTGCCAAAAACTGAGATAATTTTGTCCTGAAAGAATAAAGCTTGAAAACCAGTATCGTTTGGAATTCTATAATTACATTCCGGGAAAATATTTGGCGGAAGACAACTTTATTGGCTGGATTCTACATATGGAGGGATGAGGTCTCTATTCACCAGGGAATCACTAACTCTTAAAATGTACATACCTGGGCAGATGAAACCCCCACTCCATGAAATACCAGGGTTTTCCGCATAAGTTCAACATCAATGTGTGGGCAGGTGCATTGAGTAAGGAGCTGATCGGACCATATCGGCTTCTTCCGAGGCTTAATTCGAGTCTCTATCTGGAACTATTAGATGATATACCACTTCAACAAAAAACAACCATTGCGTATCAGCGTGATGGCGCCCCGCACACTATGGCCATGCAATTAGAGAGTGGTTAGATCGCGTGTATGAAAATTCATGAATAGGGAGTGATGGTCCCATTTTGTGGCCTCCAAGATCTCCGGACTTGACCCCAATGGACTTTAATTTATGAGGACGGATGAAGGACATCGTTTTCTCATCAGAAATAATTGTAAGTAATCATTGGATTACTTGAACAATGGGATTGACTAGGCAGCTGCAAAAGTCGGAGAAGAATTCAAAAGAATAGGCATTGTTAGAACTTTTCAAAGACGAGCTATGGCGTGCATACAAAGCAATGGTTTGCACTTTAAACAATTGATATGATAGAAGATTTGATGAAAAAAAAAATAAAAATAAAAATTCCCAATCAACATTTGCATTTGTTTCCTAATTTTCATATTATATATTTATAATATTTTTATCTTGAAAACTACTGACTTGAGATGAGATTACCTATTTTTTTTTACAAAAAGTGGGAGTCAATCAGATATTTCTCTGAAAAAAATATTGTATGTGACAAAATCAACATTTTCAGTTTTTTAAATAAAAAAATATCACTTTTGATCTTCAATAACTTTTGACGCATTCATTTTAGAGCAGCATTTATATTGATGTAAATAAAGTACTTATAATTACGAGTTCAAGAATACCCTATTTGTTACCATAAATTCGATAAGTTATTATTGAAAGATATCATTTTCAAAAGAAGTCAAAACAGCTTAGGGGTTTGCTTAAAACCACTGTATTTCGGAGGGAGTGCATCTTCGTACAAAATATGTCAAGGAGTCTGTCCTTTATGTTCTTGACGCACTATCCGGAACACCCTGTATACTTAGAAGACAAACCGATCAATATTCTGACCGATGGATGAGAGACTAATGTCGAGGTATGTGGAGCTATTTTCTCAAACAGGCTGAATTTTATCCTCTCCTTCCATCTTTCTGATAACTCTACCATGATAGGGGGGAAAACAGTATCTTAGCTGTCCCTTAAGGATATTCGTTTCTTTTCAAGACATCCCTGGAATCAGTCCTTATAAACTCAAGGGTAGGTCTATATGCCCATTCGCATATTTGTGCAAATTGCAGACCAGTTTAATATTCATCTTTACTGCATTACGATGAAGAACTTGCCATTACGGAACTACGATACGTATTTGCTTGATTAAGATGTACATGTAAGCTCATATAAAGCCGAAGCACCATCGACAGAGCAAACATTTGGTTCAACAGATCTAGCAACTAAGCAAAATAGGAGTCATCACTGGATACCATCTTACATGCAACCATGCAACTAAACTTCGTATATTCAAATATTGTTTGGTAGAGTTGCATGGACAATGGGGAGAATGGGGCTATTCTTCACCCTCTGTTTCCTCTCAGAAAGGAAAACTCTATCACATTTGTAGAACATATTAATCACTTCTCAGCTTAGTAAGCTTTTTCAAAAGTCAATATGGACTTTCATCAGCCCATAATCTCCAACACAATTGTTTGACATGTATGTCAGTAAAAAAAAAATCAATTACTGTTGACCCTGAAACCTTTACCCAATGCAACACATTGTATCAATTAGTCCCGACAAGGAAACTTCTAAAGTTCTACCTCTGTATGTGCAAATCTCATAGAATACGAGTATCTTTCTCACGTATTTTCTGTCCTTGTTTTTACGCTATGAGTTTTATTGTACTATCATCCATTTCAATTCATTTTCTCTGAGAATGATAGCAGTTTCCTACGATGCAGCGAGGTTAGGAGCCAACGCAAGATTAAACTCTCCACTTATTAAACACGGTTTTTTTTGTTTCTGGGAAGTAAAACAAAAGAGATTGAAACATTCACCATGTACGTTATTTCTATTGTACATTCATCCTGCCAAAGGATTGGTTAGAAAAAATCACGGGATGTAAGCAACATAAGAAAAACTGCAAGAGTTGTTAATACAAGAGTTCTCTATTGATTTAATTCCTATTGTGGTAGTTGATTGTCGTGAAGGTGGCGGGCTTACAAGCACTATACCGAGAAACTCCTTAATCCTAACAACAATGATGTGATTCATTGTTAATAGAAAATACTA
Source organism: Volucella zonaria (assembly GCA_963966105.1). NCBI lineage: Eukaryota > Metazoa > Arthropoda > Insecta > Diptera > Syrphidae > Volucella > Volucella zonaria. The sequence continues at coordinate 39,391,054 of OZ014532.1, read as the reverse complement.
CATATATTTGGAATGCAAGTTGGAGACATATTTATGTGATATCTGATTTTTTAAAGTCTAGTAATATAATAGCGTAAGGCTTAAGGACTAAGTTTATTCCACTTTTGACGATTTCTTTTAAATTAATAAAATGAGACAAAGTATTTTTCTTCCCAGTTCTACTTATTGCTCAGCACACCGGGTATTGTTTTGATTTATTGAGTTAGGAATTTTGAACTTAGTTGCTTCCCCAAACTAAATTAACACCTGTTGATTAGATCTCCACTAAAGTTTCATCTATATTTGCCTATAATGATATTTTGGTGATGGTCTATTCATTTATTTTCATATCGGGTATTTTTGCATATTGTTGCTTCTGCAACAGTACGTGGATAGCACGGATGATTCGCGAAAAATACGAGTATGTAAGAGTATTGAATTCCTTGTTAGCATCTATTTAGCTACAAACTGTTTAGAATGATTATACAACCTTGAATGGGTAGCTACGATTTCCTTGACTTGAAACATTGCGTATTTTTTCTTCGCTTTCTCATTTTCCCCTGCCCGCTACTTTTCTGCCACCTCTCTGATTTGTTTTTGGAATTCCGTTTTGAACCCCTCCCCTGATATGCGTGTTCCCTTTGTGCATTCCTTATCGCATAGCTGATTTTTCCTGCAGTTGCAGATATTTAAGGAATTTTCCTGATGATTTTGTGTCACTGGATTCCCCATTAATTGGCGGTTGGAAAAGGCAGTAGATAAATGTTCATGACATGGACCTTACGATTTCAATGAAAGTGAAAGATGGACGAACATTAGAACAGCCTGGATCAAAAACTCGCCATGCAAATAAAAGTCTGGTGACATTTAGAACGGCGATATGCAATTCATAACAGAGCTTTTTTATGTTCCTTTGTAGTCCTTTAATGCCTCACGTAATGGATTTGTTCAGGTTTGCCTATGCGGCTCGTGATTTCATTTCCCTCAATCTCATTGTGGCCTGGGACCAAGCGAATATTTAGTGAGTTCAACCTTTCAACTGGAGGCGGTTCAGTAAGACCTTAAGCACAACTTGTCTGTCAAATACTTCGCCCCCTTTACCTACTCCAGCGAATATATTGTAGTTCATTGGGTTAAGATTCGCCCATTTGAAAGATAGACCCTGGTTTAGGGAGGTCAAGGTCATTGTTCTCAACAAGAACCCCTACGCCACATTCCACTTAGGTATTGAACCTATCGGTAAAGACCCAACTACATTCCTTTTCTGGCCTAGATTTTGAGCAGAATGGGGTAGTACGACCGGAGTTCCTGGGTCATTGTCTTAAACGGCATGTTTGGAGCGCATGTTGATTGAGTGCAAGTATAAGTTGTATTAAAGTCCACTCTTTTTAATCGGCAATGCACCGAAGAGGAGGAGGCAGAACGGCACAATGCGGATAACTTCTGTTCACTCATTCCATCACATATTGATCCCGGTCAGCAACCATGGTTCTACTTACGGTATCGATGGAAATGCCCAACGTACTGGTTCTCAACTATTCTCTTCATACTTGTCAGCAGGAAGTGGAACAGGTAAGTCTCAGTGAGCAGTTATCTTCACTGAATTTCGGTATAAAAGTTATTCTGAGCGTCCAACTGAGAATCTATGCTTTCGACTCAGATATTTCTAGTGATAGATACTTGTAGCCTGGTTGACTTGTTTCTTTCGCTCCTGATCTTCATTCCACCATTTAATGTACGTCAGTTCAAAGGATTTAGTTAAAGCACCGTCTAGCTAAAAGAAATTTATTATTTCTTCTGTCTCGCTCTGAACTTAGGCTACGTAAATATACGACACAACTCTCCGGCTGGTAATTTCATATGTGTACCTGTTGTAACAAAATTTGAGTGTGATGGTATGAAACTAAGTTACGTGATAGTATAAATTTAGAAGATGATTGTCTCTCACGTCACTTTTACTCCAAAAGAGTTTCTATGCATTGGTTTGAAACATAGGAGTAGGGGTCCTATAGGAAACCGAACTTATTTATTTTAAATTCATTTATTTATTTTTTAAACAGAAAACCTTCAATCCCCGTAAGAGCACTCTCCACCGCCACTAATTCATTTGTATAATCTTTTATTCCATTGTTAAAAACATTTTTTAATTTTACCTTGCGCGATGCTCAACAGCGTTTCCATCGGTTTTTCTTCACCTTACCAAAGTCGGTAAAACGCTATCCTTTCATATCTCTTTCGTTCGCAGGGACGAATAGGCGGGATGAGGCACAGGCGTTATATGATCTTTCGTCAAAAATTGAAGCACAGAGCATTGCTGAATGAAAAAGCTAGTCGCCCGACTGACACAAATCAGGAATCATCCGTCGTAAACCGTTGCTCAATTTTCTCAAACCTTTCAAGTGAAAAGCCTGGTAAACTGTCTGATGCTGTAGAACAAACTCTAAATCGACGACTGCTCTCATATTGAAAGAACACATCAGTATTGTTTTGACGTTTGATTTCACTTAACGAGGTTTTTTAGAACGAGGCAAACTTAAAGTCTTCCACTGGCTTGATTACTGCTTCGTTTCAAGGTTGTAATCATAGTACCATAATTCATCACATGTTCTGATCTTGATAAAAAGTTTGGATCATTTCGGAACTCGTCTCTCAAGCAGTTGAGGTAGGACTTTGGAATTTTCATTCCCGAATCTTTCGTTAAAATACGCTGAATTTCTTTTGGGTATCCCCTCGCGTGATAAGCCCCATCTTGCTGGCAGTTGCTATGTCCTATGTACCAACGTTATTTTCATTTCTCGTTCGACTCGTGGCTTTAAATGAAGTAACCGAATATTGACGGCAGAACCGCTATACATAGTTTAGGTGCTGTTTTCGGCACAATAAGACAAACCCCTTGTCTTATAAATCCCTTCTCATACACGAGTGTGGAACTCCACAAAAATCCAATATCACCAATGTACTTTTCAACATCCATGAACCCTGCATGGATGTTATGTGAGTGAGCTTGATAGTGTACGAAGCCAGAGAAAGTTCTGCCAATAGCTCATGAAGAAAGGAGTTGAATCCTCGCTCTTTCGATGGTCTTCGATTAACCAAATGAACTAATGAGTTAATGAGAAGAAATGACGAACAATCGATGTGAAAAATCAGCAAGACTACATGGAAATGATATAGTCTAGCTTCAAAGTCGAATACCAATTAAGGGATTCGTGTAATATATTAAAGCAGGCATTGACAGACTAGCATGGGTATACCATATTAGAAAAGGAGCATGAGCAAAGATTGAGACGGCAAGAGATGTAATACTTAAATACGTACAGTATACAGTTAAATTAGACATGAACAATCTGAAAGTGTTTTTGGCGTTGAAATAAAGTTCCCATTATCGCTATATATTCTTGGGCGCCGACCCCGTTGGCTGATAAAGCGATCATAGGAGGCTAGGAGTCATACAGAGGTTAAATCACCTATTACGTCGATATGAGCTGTTCCCGTCTTCAGACATATATCCAGAAGGTTAACTATAAATTGTCCAGCGTAGTCAACAGCTGTGTGTTGCAATGGCTTTCCAACTTGCACTCTGTCAGTTGATAGATCGGACATAAACTTCTGTTCCAATTGGTAATTGTACCGTGCACAGAAAACGAACTTGTGTACTTATTGCGTAATTTGAAGAACCAAAGCCGCTGGCGTATAAATTACATCAATATTACTCTCATCTAGCTCTTCGAAGACGTTTTTCAACACGTAAGCCGTCCTCTCCGTCGAAGAGTGAATTAAGTGGCTCTATTTGGTTATGCTCCCTTAACTGTCCATCACTGCGAGATACCGCAATATCATTTCCACAACTTTCCTTCTGTACTTTCCGGATGAAATATTTCATTGCGGCTATCCGCTCATTCATAGTCGGTACTGATGTCGTTCTTTCATCACACCTTGCTCATTTGCATCTCCGTTTTGTTCAGAGAATATTCATACTAATATACATCCAAGAATATTTACAGCTTTCCCCAGATTGCTGGTATAACCAAGAATTCGAACTGTCACTCTCTCAGTTGGCATGCCAAAACTTTCCACGTATTTAGTGAATACGCGTACATGCATCTCTCGCCTAGCCACCTCTGTCTCGCTTACTATCGGATATAGGCATAACTTGCTGTGTACTATTTCTGCAGATATCACTCCCCGACTTAACAGGTCTACAGGATTTCCCTTGCTCTACTACTCGTCCCAATTCACCTATCAATTCAGAACTGCTCTGCACTTTAAATTCCTTTCCGCAGGCTCGTCCATCTGTCCATTATTTCAGTTAGCACCTTCTGGTCCCACTCCGAGCCCCAACACCACAGATACTGAATTAATATCTTACCCAAAATTCTCCCTGGCGTAATATATCCATTTATATCAGATAGCTGCACCATACAGCTTAATATTTTTCGTTTTGTAAGCTCTCCATATATTTCTAGTATCGATGAGCCATTGTAGAACTAATATCTTTGCTTGCTAGTTTCTGTCGACAGTCATCGTCCTTTCATGTTCAGAGTTTCACCTGCGTACTAGCCATCTGCTGTTCGATTTCCACTTTCGTAGCTCAAAACCCGCTGTCCTCAAAACCTCATCCAATTGTTTTGGTAACATAAATATTTCTTGTTCACTATCACCTCCTGAGACGCAGTAATATGTAAAAATCACTTTTGATTACACGAACTGATTCACGGAAGGATTCCTCACAAGCCGATGCTTGCGAAATTGCATTATTATCTCATGCAAATGTAGCTCCAATTACTCTCCAAACTCTTACAATTCGTTGAGCAAATTTCCCCTAACTATCTGACTGCTACAATGAAACAACCACTCAGAACTTCTTTGTCACATAGTGGTGCAGGATATACTACACTAGTTGGCCCTTTCCCGAATATTCACTAGCTCTAGTCATATTGCCAAGACGTTCATACTAATGCATAAAACCAACGTACTTTTCTTTTACAGCTGGCTCTCTCTTGAGTTTTCTCTTTAAATACACAAACTTTAACGCTACTGCTCTCGAACTACCTACATACGAGTATGCCTTAGAGTTAGATTTTAATAGAATCGTAACGATGCATCGACCTTCATTGCAGCGAGTGGCTGTTCGTAAGAAGTTGTCTTCGACCGCTTGCTCTTCTGCTGTCCTCTCTGAATACGATACGATTGGGTCCGTTTTCCAAAGCAGTCGAACTATGCTATCCACACTGTCAAACTCTATACACCTGCTTCCTGATAACACTTCTCCAGTCTCACTGTCCATGTTCGAAGGATGAGCTCACGTAATTGTCCCAAATGTTGTTTCTATCAGGATCATATCAAAGATATTTCGTCGAATTGAATTCGTTATTATCTTTGTGAAGAATCTGACAGCCAATAGAATTTCTAATGGACCTGTCCTTCAATACGCTGGATCGGCGAATGAAACATCGAGAGCATATTCTTGTGGCTCGATAACTACTTGCGGTGGGAACATGTTGTCTAACTGGATTCCTTTAGCAGAATTCAATGTTCATCTTCTATGTACGCGTCGGAATCAAACCAAGGCACTATTCGTACTCTCGCTTGCTTGCGCAATCGAACACGAATGCCGTATATTCCGATTCCCTTTCTAGCTGCTGGCACTATCGCAGTATGAAGCGAATGCATTACGTCATCTGGTATAAGATTTGGCTGCGCGCCTGAATCTAGCAAAGCGCGGGCTGGTCTGAAATGCATACTTGCACTAATTTTACTTGTACCATCATAATTGGCATAAAAGCGGTTGCTGTGTCTGCTGTGAAAGCAGAAGTGCTATTGAAAACATTCAAGTAACTTGTCGCCAAACTTGGGCTATATTTTGTTTCACCTTATGTGCTTATAAAAGGGCTCACTTCCCCTTAAAAGATCGGAATCTGATCTCTCTGGCTGTCTTCTTCCGCTTTGCTGGCGGCTTTGCTCGTCAATCAAACTTCCTCTTATGTGCTGGAAGAAGTCTCGGTTTCATACCGGCTGATGACTGAATCCTATCGCGAGATGGACACAATGCACTATTATGCATCTATTTCTCTAGCCATTTTGGGCATGGTTGCTGGTAACAGCTATCAATTTAATGTCCCTTTTTAAGGCAGTTTTCATAAAGCCCCTGCGAGTGGACGAATTCCTTCCTGCACGGAAATGTTAGGTCACGGAAATGTCACGGTCAGACCTTGGGCCCGAAGCTGACGTATGGTCTCATGCGCCACGTTTGACATTTGCTGGAGGTCATCGGGTCTCGGTTCAGACTGCAATATAGGCACGAATTTTAACCAGCGCAGAAGCTCACGGCGGGTGAGATATTTCTTATCGTAGAGCTGGTTGAGCCGATCCCATGCTTCGTAGTAGTTGTCATCGGTGAGCTGCCACTCAACAATTATCGGAGCAGCTTTCCCGCGGAGTGACCTGCATAGGTGCACAAATTTAAATGCTGGAGTAACTGGATCGTTCTGATATCTGATCCAATCGATCGGTTGCATTTTTGACCTCCTCTAGATCTCCTGAGAGAAACGTAACCCCCTCCGTATACGCCGCTATGCGACGGATCGCGTATTTTCTAGTAAGCTAAAGAAAAAGTAAACAATAATTAGATAAATCATCCTAACTCTGCTTAATCCTGTCATACTTACATTTACATACATACATATGTATACATACACTCGTTCTTAACCCGGCTTTAGGTACTCTTATCAAAGCTGCTAAACTATACCACTGTCCATACTGAATATATTTCATCTTATACACATGGGCTGGAAAGTCCGTGCCGTTTTATAGTAGAACACAAAATGTTTGCAAAATTTATCTTTATTTATCAATATAGTTGCCTTCGAGGGCGATACACTGATTGAAACGATTTTTCAATCTTTCGATACCAGTTTTGTAGTACGATTTCGGTTTAGCCTCAAAATAGGCCTCTGTTTCGGCGATTCGGTCTTAAATCTCTTTCCGGCGAGCACTCTTTTGAGGTCTGCGAACAGGAAATAGTCGCTGGGGGCCAAATCTGGAGAATAAGGTGGGTGGGGAAGCAATTCGTCAGCGAATTCATTCAATTTTGCCATCGTTTTCATCGAATTGTGACGCGGTGCATTGTCTTGATGAAACAGCACTTTCTTTTTGTTCAAATGCCGCCGTTTTTCTGCGATTTCGTCCTTCAAACTCTCCAGCAACGCAATGTAATAGTCGCTGTTGATAGTCTGCCCCTTTTGGAGATAGTCGATGAAAATTATTCCATGTGCATCCCAAAATACGGATGCCATAACCTTGCCAGCCGACTGTTGAGTTTTTGGTCGTTTTGGACGAGGTTCGTCGCCTGCTCGCCACTCAGCTGACTGCCGACTTGACTCTGGTGTGAAGTGATGGAGCCAAATTTCATCCATTGTCACATACCGATGCAAAAATTCGGCTTTATTGCGGTTGAACAGCTTTAAACACTCCTCTGAATCATCAACGCTTTGTTGTTTTTGGTCGATTGTGAGCAAACGCGGCACCCACTTTGAACAGAGCTTTCGCATGTCCAAATATTCGTGTATGATATATCCAACACGCTCTTTTGATATCTTCAGAGCCTCAGCTATCTCGATCAACTTCACTTTACGGTCATTCGTAATCATTTTGTAGACTTTTTTGATGTTTTCATCTGAAACAGCCTCTTTTGGACGTTTACTGCGTGCATCATCTTCGGTGCTTGTATGACCACTTTTAAATTTTCCAATCCACTTGCGAATGGTTCGTCCGCGTAACACTTATCAATCCATTTCTTTGCATCGGCTGAATTTTTTCCCATCAAAAAGAAATGATAAATCAAAACACAAAATTTCTTTGAATCCATTTTTTTCACAATAACAAAAGTTGCTTCACTCACAGCGCAATATCTCGAGAAATAATGGTCCGACAGCTGTCAAATTTATATCCGTATCTTTTGAAGGTTGGTACTAACTGAAAATGGTATGGATTCAATTCAAGTGGTGCCCTCTCTTAGAAACGGACTTTTCAGCCGTTACTTATAAATAAAAAGTAAAAGAATAAACAATAAAAAAAAAACCATTCAACTTGTGACTCTTGTTAAGTGATTTATTTCTTTGAAGTTAAAATTAAAAAGGCATTTTTTAATACCACTATAGAATGAATAACATTTCCTAATATTCTGAAGTTCAAAAGGTAGTAGATTAAATAACCTAGGTGCTACTGAGGTGTAAAAATATAGATAACCACTTCTAATAAAAAATATTTTTAACACTTAATAAAAGTATAGATGCTTCAGTGGAAAGATTTTTGAATTGCAGAAAAGTAAGATGCTATGCTCGCATAGTCTTTTTTCCAAATAATTCTTAGAATATGTTTTTGGCTAATAATCAGAGGTTGTATCTTATTGTCATAAGTAGCGCCCCAGCGGTAGACCGTCTCTAACAGATTGCGAGCGCAAAAAACTCTTATATGATATAGTATATAAGTAGTTGTTAGAAGATACTTTTTTAGTGAAGAAGTATGTAAACCCCAGTTCATTTTATTGTCAAAGTGTAAACCCAAGCACTTAAAATCAGCAACCCTTTTAATCACAAAGCACTTAGATGAGCTCCTAGGATCATCGCTATTTTTATTTGACCAAGTATTTATAGGACAAATATCAGTATTCACACACACATTAGTACAATCTGTACTGTGGACGATCAAATCTGGCGAGTGTAGATCCAAAGTTGAAAAACATAATCTTCGTTTTATCGCTCATTACTAGCTTGTGCATGCCAAACCAATGCCTTAAGACTTCTAAGTCATGGTTTACATCAGCAACCAAGTCTGAAATGCAATTATTGGAGTATGTACAAGCTATATCGTCTGCAAAACCAGTTTGTGTGCCCTTCACATTTTGACTAAATATAGAATTAATAAATATTAGGCCAAGAACGGATCCCTGTGGGACACCAACCTGAATATCAAGGCATTCGCTAAAATGGTCTCCTATCTTAAACATTTGCTCCTATCCTTGAGATATGATCCAAACCAATTCAGCATAAACAATCTAAAACCTGACTGTGGAGCTCGTGGTCCACAGTGTCAAATGCCTTGGTAATGTCTATAAATAGCGAAGCGGTAATTTTTTTTGCTATCCAAACTATTATAAATTAGATTGCAAAAGTTTAAGAGCGCGTGCTCCGTTGATTTACCCGCTCTAAAGCCATATTGATTTATGCTAAAAAAAGAATTTTTCTCCAGGAAGGTAATAATTCTACTTTTTACTACTTTCTCAAAAATTTTTGAAAAAAACAGAGAGAAGAGAGATTGGTCTTAAATTTGTGAGTTTTGATCTATCTCCCTTTTTGAAAATTGGTATAACCTCAGCAACTTTAAGGTTGTCAGGAAAGATTCCGTCGAATATACTTTCGTTATAAATGTGAGCTAAAACGTCAACAATATTTAACGCAATCTTCTCAATAAATGCATTCGAATAACTTTTACGAGTAGATGAATTGGATTTATTCAGCAACATAATAGTTTTAAACAATTCAAGAGTTCATCTAGGTTAAAAAAAAAAAACTAGTTGCATGCCTTTTTTCTATGTCAAAACATCTTTGTAACTACGAGTTGGGAGTATTTTTAAAACCCGCATCAGCCAAGGTGTTGGTGGCAACACTCGTAAAAAATACATTAAAAGCATTAGCTATTTTAGAAGAATTTTCAATAACTGTATCATTAAATCTTGGTGCACGTGAAGATGCATTTTTATTGAAGAGCTGATTTATTAAGGCCAATTCTTGTTTTAAATTTCCATTAGCCTTATGAAATTTATTGACATAGTACTTTTCTTTACATAAAGGAGTTTCGATTTTAACTTCATTGGAAATCTTTGCATAGGCTTCTCTAACATGTATGTCATTAGGAGGTTTTTTTATATTTTAAACGGAGTTTGCTTTTTTTAAGTAAGTAGTAAGTTTTAATTTTCTTAAGTAAGTAGTTCAACATCATTGGGATTGATCCTACTACTCCCTAAGGGAGATGAGCACAAGTCAACATGACCTTTCAAAACAGTTAGAAATAAATCAAAGGCTATATTGGGGGGTCTATTAGTACTAAAGGTCTGGATGAATGCATTCATTTGCAAAAAGGCAAATAAAATAAATTTATCATGAAGATTTTGATGTTTTGCAGTAGTGGCACTTGCACCAAGTTGAATTTTGTTTAGAGTTAGTTGCAAAATGTTAGTTACGCCAGCAAGTAGTTCTGCTTCCGAACGTGTATTCTCTTCAGCTAGAAACTTAATTTCCGAGAAACGTTCTCTAGTTGGATCCGACCCAGGGATAGATTTGGTTCTTTCTAGATCATTGAGCTTACATATGATGAAAAAATCATCTGGGTAGCTGCAATGATCCAGATATTTTTATTTGCCCACTATTGTACTTATTTCGTCAAAAGCTATAACGAAAAGAACCACCGACAAAGGGGATCCTTGAGGTATACCTCAGTGGAAGTGGCAGTGGAAGAGTTGAAGAGAAATGATTGTTAACCTTAACTGAAAATTTCCTGTTCAAAAGAAAAGATTTTACATAACCGACCATTTTTGGGCCGATGCCCCATGCTTTTAATTTGTTAATAATTAGATGAATACCGATTTTGTGGAAGGCCTTTTGAAATCAAGTGATAACAGAGTATCGTGATTTCGAGACGACTGGGCATTCGAGATGTAAAAATCTACGTGTAATACGGCATCGGCACAACCTCGATTGGGTTTGATTGATTCTCGCTAATGAGTTTGTTGGAATCGATAAACCAGAGATGGCGTTTTGCTACTATTTTTTCTAAAACTTTAGATAAACAGAAAATTAGCGAAATTGGTCGGTAGCCACTAACTGTGTTAATCGGCTTGTTAGACTTGGGCAGGGCGATAATAGTAGCTGACTTACAGTTTTGTGGAATTATTCCGGTCTCAAGAATCTTATTGCATAAACGACAAAGCCTGGACTTTGCTGACGGTGGTAGGATAAGATATGCGGTCCCTGCTTGGCGTTTTGCCTTTTAATTTGAAGAGGCGGCTGTCCAGTTCCAGATTCGTTATCGCAACTTCAATGTGCCTTGCTGATGGGATTCAGGTAGCTGAAGGGGAGTATCATGAAGGCAATTGTTTTTCTTGGTATAGAAGGTATTGTAACGTAAATAATATTTGAAAAGTGGTCACTGTTGTCAAGATCCTCAAGGATTCTCCAAGAAATTCGCGGATGAAGCAACAGGTGATGTCAATATGTGTCAAGGTTCTGTGTGTAGAGAAGTGAGTAGCTGATCCGTCATTTAACACCATGAGGTTGGAGTTAAGCAAAAAATTCTCCAAAATAGCTCACCTGAAATTCGTAGAGGGGGAGCGCCAAAGAACGCTCCAGGAGTTAATGTCACCTACAAGTAAAACGGGGGTGGAGACTTGACTAAGAATATTTTCAAGGTTGTATTCTGAAAATTGTTGATTAGGTAGGATGTAAAGAGAGACTACTGTAAATTTGAGAGGTAAATTTATTTGGAGTGCTATCGTTAAAATGCTAGAATTAATCTTGAGCAAGTTATGAGGAACATTACTTTTCATTAAGAGACCAATACCTTGCTTTGCCGTTGCATTGTGAGTGAAATTTTGAAAATAACCTTTATATGGATTGGGTACAAGAGGAGTAGAACCAAACGCACAATGTGTCTCTTGAAGAGATATAACACAAGGCGAAAGTTATTTTATTAAAATATTAAGCTCATCATAGTTGTTAATATAACCTTTTATATTCCACTGGAGAGCTTTAAATATATTGTGCCTTTGCGATGAAATTGAGTTAGTTAAACTGTTGTGTGAATTATTTCTAAAACTTCGAACAGCGGAGTCAGTGTCTGTTTTTTTTTTGAAGATGGTGAGGGGTGAAAATGGGAGCCGGTTTGATTTTGGGAGATCAATGGAGAGATTGGATAGAGATTTAGAGTTGTTAGTTGGATGCATTGAGTTTACCGTCTGTGTGTTTTGATTAATGTCGTTTTGTTGTTGTTGAAAGATTACTTTATTTGTTTTGTGTGGGATTATTGTTGTGGGATATGATGTAGTTTTAGCGGGATAGGAGTTTTGAGAGGGGGCAGTTGTGCGTTTAATTGTTTGTGGTTCGGTTCGGCTGGGGTATTACTTTGAGTGAGAATTCTGTTTTTAATAATTTCAGCCATCGAGGGTTTGGTTCCGGGGTATTTAATTGGAGCAGGTAGCTGATGTAGCATCGGATTTTCATTATATATTTTCCAAGCTTCACAGATTGTGCATAGACGGTTGACTTTGATTTTGTTGACGGACTTATGTCGCAGAAAAGTTGGGTATGCTGGGTCGGAAGATGTGTGAGTATCGTCTCTGCAGTTAACACAATGAATTCGTGAGCATTCCTCGTGTGGAAGGGGGAAACAGCAATTTTTGCAGGTTGGTGAATTATTGCACCTGTTTTTGGTGTGTCCCAATTTTTAGCAAGAGACGCATCTCATCAGATTTCGGATATATTCGTCTACCTTGCAATTTACCCAACCTATTTTTATGTCATTGGTTAACTTTTACTTGGATTTTTTTTGGATTTTTTTTATGTCAATTATTTTTTTTTTTAATTCATTCAGCGGCTCATCTTCTGGTATGTCAATTATGTGTCTGGAAAAGATTCTACCTTGAATGGAGTTGAGTCCAACGTGCGAAACTATTTTTACTGGAATAGAATCGACGTATTTGGCCTTGAAGAATTTTTCAGCCGTAAAAAGATTAGAAACTTTTACGAGAAGGTCGCCGAATGGCATTGATTTAACCTCCAAAATGTCTTTGGAAATATATTCCAATCCACGATTTATTTGGAAAGGGTTATATGCTGAGAGTGGTTTAAGATTGTCATACTGGGAAAAATTGTCATCATTAGAAGAAATTATTTGGAGTGATGGGAAGTTGTCATCAATGCATTTGTGTCCGGGGAAAGATTCCTAAGTCGGTTATGATTAGGGGGGTCCGAGCCCTCTTTCATCTGTGACAGATAGTGCTCGAAAATAACTCTCAACCCTTTTTTTCATTTGGTTTCTCGCTGAGAGATATTGCATTGGGCATTGACATTAAGGTCTTGCTTCGAGATATATTTAAATATTTTCACTTGCTCACTCTTTGCTTGAGAGTTATTTTTTTTAATTTCAAATATATACTCCTCTGTTAACTTCTTTTATAAAAATTAAATGGAAATGATCAACCTAAAACCACTTTCGTCGAGAATAAATCAAAAGTGTTTATTATATAGAATACAATAACTCTATTTATTTCACATATACCATATATAAATATAGAAGAACGCTTTATATAGTACATGGGATGTCATAGCGTGAAAGGGTATTAAAAAGTATTTTAATATTTTAAGAATTTAGTTTGACTAAAAGTAAACTCTCAAGGGTCTTAGAACTTAAGCTATACCTTTTCTCGCTTAAAATAAAATTCAAAGAAGTCTTTCGACAGTTACTTCAGTTTACCAATGGGCTGTGACTAACCAAATCACGGCAATTCTGCATGCACTGCTTGCTAACTTAGTGGCAATAGTAAGTAAGACTAATCTTTTTCTCTCAGTGATATCTCTCACTGATTGACCAGAACCTAAAAAAAATAAAGTAAGGGTTTCTCTCCGACCAAGAGCGAAAAACGGACAGTGATGCAAATCGGTTATTAAATGACTTTACTTCAAAACCTCAACAGCAGAGAGTATTTTAAAAACCTTTCATAAAGTTGAGAGTTATTTGCGAGCTCTGGTGACAGAGACTGTGTTTTCCTTTTATCTATTTCTATGTATGTTACACTACATACTTATGTACAATACTTGAAGATATGACTTTATTGCGTTGAAATCGTTTAAGTCTACTAATGACAAGGAACTACAATTATCCACGGTACTTCTTTAGAAAATTTAATCATCCTACTCAAATCTACGAAAGCATTTCCAAAATTCTAGACAAAAAAACCCGACTATGTAAAAATTTTTGGTATGGAAACAGAAGCAACAGAACAAACTCAATTCCAATGGCTGAAATGCTATTCACTCAGAGTATGTAGAATTTAACGAGTCTTCCACAGTTCCACAAATCCAAATATTGGTTTTCAAATGCCTTACCTCTTTCATCCAAAACCGACATTATCCCGTTGATAAGGATGAAACATGTGCTCACGCCCGTAGCCTTGAACCAAATATCCTTTGCCGATTGCTGCCACAATTTAACATGTGTTTGGTTGCCGGGAAATGGTGGACAGATAAGTATTGGTCTGTGTGAACATCGGGGACATATTTCTGATGATTTCGACTTTTACCCCCAAACCCACTAGCCGTCATAGGTATTATTTCGAATTTAAGTTGAATGAATATTTATGAAAAAATTTGTTTGTTGTTGGGGTCGGAAATGGGTGTGAGAAAAAATAAATGAATTCTGGGATTTGTGCTAGTGGCTTTGTTTCTGGTTATGAATTGCACATTACTAAGCGTAGATGCGTGCCACAGCCTGGGTTAAATTTTAGTGCTCTGATTTTTGTTTGACGGAATACATGAATATTAATTAATTCAATTATTTGGTACCTAAATACCCATATTTTTTTATGAAGTCGTTGAGAATCGAAAGTTTGATAAAGCGATACTCCTCAATGTTTATCGTTTTAAAATATACAATACAAACTAGAATTCGCTTGTCTGAAAGGTATATCTACGACTAATTAAATATTTGAATTATCACATGAAGAGTACGTGCATATGCGTATGAAAATGAATTGTAGTCGATGAATAAGTATACTCTATGAGCTATTAACTATTTTTTAAACACTAATTGTCTTTAAATTTAAACAAATTGTGTACTGTAATGATATACTTATCATGGGACAGGAATAAGTGGAATCAAGTGAACTTAATACATTTCTGCCTTTTCGAACAATATAGATTTGGCTGTAGAGTAATGCATGTTGTTCTAAAAGTATTGTATATACTGCTGATATAGACACTTAATTTGTTTTAAAGTTAAGTATTAGACTAGTTTCCTGGAAGTCATTTTCTAGAATGGAATCAAACATCACGAACAACTTTTCATTCGAAACAGCCAAATATATTTTTATCCATCTACAATAAGCATGATTAGGCATGCTCACTCAAACTTAAAAATTTTGCGATTGAAATGTTGAAGGTCTTATCCAAAGTATAGTATGTTTGGCTGCTGGCCATAGGACTCAATTGCCTTTTTCTACCAAGGGGTGCAAGTATTAGCAAGTGCAATCATTCGATTGATTTCCATACTGACGTCACTGCCAGAGGCAACTACAGAGCTATAACATTTATACCTATTTAGAAACTCTTCCAAAATAATAGATATCTATTGCTGTTTAACTCATTCAAATAGAAGTCCACTTTTGGATGTTTGTACAAACCCGCTGAATGGTGAAGAAAGAAAAGTGTACCACTTTTCAGGATTTTGGTTGTTGACCGAGTCTGGAAACCAGACCCTGTTGTGTAATAGTCGGCAGGCATGAGCACTGGGCCACAAAACTTTTGCATATTGAAATTTTTGACGACGAAAGCCTATTCCAGACCGAAACCAACCTGATAGGGGTTTATAAAAAGCAGGTAGATGGTTGACAATCAGTTTTCACAAAATCGTATATGCCATAATTAGGAGATTGGTACATGTACAGTAGGCGCAGAAGTACCGTGTTTTTGTGAACCTCGCCGACGATACTGAGATTTTACTCATTGGGCATGCTTAATAGATGAGTTTATGCATCCTCCGTATAAGGTTAGAGTGGCGTGGGTCAGTACAAAGGTACATACTAATTTTGTATCGATTATTATCAATATTTTCGCGGAGAAAAACGGAATTTATAGAAGATGGAGTAACGAACCTGCAAACATTCAAATCCAACGTATACCGGTGTTTCTTTTTCTTGTCTCCCTAATTTCGCTTGTCCGAACTGTCCGCAAACACTATAAGGGTATCCATAAGCCCTCGAGAGCTCGCTAATTAAAAAAAGAAAAAAAAAACAGAGACAGTGAATCTGGTCGCATACATATGCATATACGAGTACTGTTGCGCAAGCAATTAAGATGTGTCTCCGCAGTCGTTATCATTTTGAAACAACAAGTGTCCTCTTTATCAGTAGTTTTACGGGGCCTTCCTATTTTAAGATGTGGTCTTACATTCTGTTTTCTTATAATTCGTCATATTTTGGACTTATGAATTGAACATTTTGTTAAATACATTTCGAAATTTGACCGTAACTAAAATCGGCCAGGACTGTGTTTTCAATTCTCGAAAATATTTGCCTCCCTTTATTTTGAAAGAAAAAAAAACTGAAATTTATCACGCACAAGCTATTATGCAAAATCCCCTCCACTTATCACTTTAGCAAAACATTTGTGATGACATGCAAACCAACTATAACGCAAAAATACGATTTGTAGTCAATAAAACAAATATCATATTAGAATTAGGCCAAGAGAAATCATAGTGTGAGTTGCAAATGTTTTGCCCTCGTAACATTATATTTTTATTGCATATCTTTGTATATTTTTTGTTCTGATGTGAACACCAGAAATTATCTGTTTTAATGGCTCGCGATTTTATTCAGTGGTGGGAGAATGGGTCAAGCAGTGAAGCAAATGCATTCTTTCTCTACTGTACAAAGGTGTCACAACAAATAACAATTACACCTAATTCTGTTTTTACACGAATTATTTTTACACGAATTTGAAATAACACGAGTAAATACGAAAAAATATTTCTATTTTTACACGACATAATTTGAAATAACACGAATACAAAAAAAACAAAATTACTTTTTTTACATGAATTATTGGATTTAACACGTTTTTTTTCAATGAATTTTTTTCTACTTAAAATAATTCTGGTGTGTATTCTGAGTTATGTCTATGTATGCGTAATTTCTGTTTTACGGGAAATGCGGGATTCCCCGAATTATTGAAAAAGTAAAAATGTACATAATGTATTGTACACACAATTTAGTTCCTATTTGACAATTATAATTGAAAGATCGTTAGTTTTTGCTGATTTTTAACAAGTGGTAAGTAAAATAAAGTAGAAGCTCATATAATTTTGGTAGACCAATAACAGGTTAGTTTCAAATATTTAATTTTAGATTTTTGCATTTTTGATTAATAAAATATATTTTGGTAGCCACACGCCATGTTACATAATTCTCCTGCATTAAAAATGAGGAAAGCGATCAGCTTAGATACCAAAATCAAAATTTTAGATCAACTTGCAACGGGACAAGGCGCAACGGTTGTGGGAAAGAATTTCGGAATCCATGAAGCTACTGTAAGAACAATTAAAAAAAATGAAACTGCAATTAGAGCATCAGTATGTTCTGGAACAAAATTAAGTGCAAAGTCATCATCGTATGTAAGGGATGTTGTTAAAGAGAAAATGGAAAAAGCTTTGGTAATCTGGATAGAAGACAAATCCCAAAAGAGAATACCAGTAGACGGACTTGCTATCAAGCAGACAGCATTAAGAATCTATAAACGTATCCAGGAAATTGATCCAGATACATCATCTCAGTCAAAACAACATGCATTTTCCGCAAGTACTGGTTGGATGACTGGTTTTTTAAAAAGACACGCTCTCCACAATATAAAAATTAAGGGAGAAACTGCATCCGCTGATGAATTGGCTGCTAAAGAATTTCCCGAAAAACTAAAAAAAATTATTGAAGATGGAGAATATACTCCAGACCAAGTTTGGAATTTAGATGAAAGCGGCCTTTTTTGGAAGAGAATGCCTAGAAGAACTTATGTAGCAAAATCGCAGAAAACAGCCGGTGGTTTTAAAGTAGCAAAGGACCGTATTACGTTGTTGTTTTGTTCCAATGCTTCAGGAGAACGTATTCTTAAGCCACTCCTAGTACATCGTGCCTTAAGACCACGTTCCATGAAAAGTGTAGATTTCAATAAATTGCCTATACACTGGATGGCGAACAAAAAGGCTTGGGTAACCAGTGCAATTTTCACAGAGTGGTTTCAGAAGCACTTCATCCCAGAAGTTAGGCGCTACATGAAAGAAAAATGTCTCGAATTTAAAGTTCTTTTGATTCTAGACAATGCACCAGGCCATCCAGTTTTGGAGCACCCAAACGTACAATTTTGTTTTTTGCCGCCTAATACCACTTCCCTTATACAGCCACTAGACCAGGGGATAATTGCTACGTTTAAAACGTATTACATAAGAAGTTCATTTCATTATGTTGTAGAAAAACTTGATAATTATGAGGAATCATCAGTCATAGATGTATGGAAAAAATTTTCTATAATGGACTGCATTAATCAAATCAAGATCGCGTTAGATTTATTAAAGCCATCAACTTTGAACTCGTGTTGGAAAAATATTTGGCCAGAATGCGTAAAATGCAAAGATCCTGTTATCGATAATAACGCTGAACTTGCTGATATAATAACAATGGCCAATGCAATCGGTGGGGATGGATTCGATGACCTATCGTTAGCAGATGTAGAAGAATTGTTGGTAGATGAAAGCTTGAGCGAAAATGAAATTATAGATCTCACCCTTGAGACTCGTTATGATAAAGAACATAGTGACAGTGACGAAAGAGATCGTCCAATTTTAAAAGCATCCCTAATTAAAGAAGGTCTTGATCTCGCTACAAAATTAGGTAGTCATTTTGAACAACATGATCATGACGAGGAACGAGCTGCCAAATTTCAACGTGAACTGAAATCATTAATGGCATCTTACAGGGAAGTTTATAATGGGTTAACGCGAAATAAAACTCAATCTAAGATAACTGATTTCGTTCAAAAATCTACTGATGTCCCAACACAGTCGGCTAGAAATGATAATGATCAACAAAATCATTCCAGTGATGGCAGTGATATTGTAGTCTTTCGCAAACGTTTGCGTTTATTATCAGACAGTGACAATAAATAAAATTGTTTAATGTTTAAATTTTTCTTATGGTTGTACTTTATGTTATTTAAGTTTTTTGGCAATGAATTTCTGGTATTATTTTTTTTATGAAATCTAAATTTTAATTTATTTTATTATAATTTAGTTTATTTAATAAATGAAAACGAAAATAAATTCTTAAAATAACTACAACAATATTTTTTTTATATTATTTAGTCTAATTTTAACTTATTTTTTGAGGTCTAGAACCAATCTATTATTTTTGTACTTGGCCAGTATCTTTTTTTACACGATTTTTTTTTACACGAATTTCTCGGGAACCATTCTATCGTGTAAAAACAGAATTAGGTGTACTGATCAATGAAGACTATTTCGCATACAATTAAAATACTAAACATACAACTGCTTAAAGCCGTCGCTTTAAATATGGTAGGCAGATTTTGTAGGTAGATTTTAGTGTCTACCACAAACGAGTGTCTTTTGGTTGTTTTTTAGTTTCAGATAACACAATAATTCCTAATGAAGCAACACATCGATGGCTTTAGCACTTTTTGCCATAAGTGACGGCATGATAGCCCTTCAGAGAACACTTAATAACTGGATAAAGGGGATAGAAGATAACGATGTAATAAAAAATCGTTAAGAGCGACTTAGGAAATTTCTCATAAATCTTGGCGAGGGGCTTGTGAAAGTAACACTACGAGGGGCGTTCAATATATTCTCGGTATCGATATGAAGAAAAATGCGAATTCAATTTAAATTGTTTTTATTTTTCAATATAATCTTCCCTAACATCAATGCATTTGTTACATCTTGAGATAAGCTTTTTTAAACCCTCAAAAAAAATAAATTTCCTCTTTCTCTGGAAAATACCCATTTATTGCCGACTTGAGTTCTTCATCATCCGAAAATCATTTTCCACGAAGACATTTTTTCAAATCCGGAAACAGGAAATAATCACTAGGGGCAAGGTCTGGACTATAGGGTGGGTGTTGGATTTCTTCGAAACCACAATCTCGCGCAGCAGCCTTAGAAACTCGCGCCGTGTGAACAGGAGCGTTGTCATGAAGAAGCAACACACCCGCTGCGAGTTTACCCCGTCTTTTCTTTTTAATTTCCTCCCGCAAATTATGCAAAGTGGAAGCGTAGGATGTGGCGTTGATGGTTTCACCTTTTTTTTGTACTCAATGAGCAAGATTCCCTTTGAGTCCCAAAAAACTGTGGCCATGAGCTTCCCGGCAGACGGAATGACTTTGAACTTCTTCGGGGGGTCTGTTCCTTTTTTATGCCACTGCATGGACTCTTGTTTGCTTTCAGGGTCATAGTGGTGGACCCATGTTTCGTCCCCAGTAACAATTCGATCCATAACACCGTCCGCGTTCTCACTACACATCTCCAAAAGCTCTCTACAGCATGCGATTCTCACTTTTTTCTGAGGCGCTGTGAGCATTCGTGGCACCCACCTTGCACTGACCCTTGAAAGGTTAAGATGGTCATGAAGAATGGTGTGAATGGTACCAATTGAAAGCCTGGTGATCTCTGCCATCATTTTCACCTTTATTCGGGCATCCTCAAGAACAAGTTTTTCGACTTCTTTGATGCTTTCTCCCGTACAAGCAGTAGCCGGGGCGCCGGAACGGGGGTCGTCTTCAATGCTCTCTCTGCCTCTCTTGAACTCACTTGACCACTTTTGCACAGTTGATAATGAAGGTGCGGAACCCTGGTAAACAGCCACCATCTCTTCATAAATAGTTTTTTGACTTTTTCCTTGCTTAGTGAGAAATTTAATTACAGCGCGATGCTCAATTTTCACCATCATCGTCTCAGTTGCCATTATGATTCTTTAACTAGAGATAAAACGGGAATTAATAATCACATTTATATGAAATTTTACAAGAATGCACTAAAATAATAGTATTACTTGATAAATAAGTCAATTTATATATACAGCCACAGCTTCACTTCGATACCGAGAATATATTGAACGACCCTCGTAAGTTAACGTCATTCGTCTCTTATGTAGAAGGGTATACGATTATGAGGCTTACTTTGACGGACTAGGCCTCGATGAGAATTGTAATCCAGCACTGGCGTTTATGCGGGATGTTTGTCTAAGCATATTTCTGACTACCTTGCACGCCAATGCGTGCTCCTTCCGTCATATGAAACGGAATAACGGTGATGTTTTTTTTTTTTTTGTTTTTATAATGATCGCGCGCTCAAGGGGTTTGTGTACCCCTAAAAGTTTTATACCCAGTGCGGGCGAAGGAAATTTAGGGAGGAATAAAAGAGGGGTACCGATGTACATAGATTTTAAATGTTTGCAACGTTTGTTTATAACGACCAGGAAATAGAGAGCTCAACAGGGCATTCCCTAAGCGAGTTTTACGGCTTAGGAACGAATCACGATATTTTGGAGTACCTACGCCCGAGCGTGAGGGTTTACTGAGCATTCATATCGAGAAGGGTGTTAGAATTGAAAGTTTGAATGGGCGGAATGCTACTGGCGATTTCAATGGAGCACTGGTGTTTGTTTTTTATTTTTTTTTAAAGAACTTAACACTCAAGTGGGTATGACTACACTTATGATGCCAAAGCTTTTGTTAAGTTTTTCGGAAAATGGGACAGAAAGAGAAAGAAAGATGTTTTGGGTCAGTGGCTATTTCGCTACATGTCTGGCATCAAAGAATATATAATTATATAATTATAATTAATTATATAATTATATAATTATATATTCTTTGGTGGCATCCAACTGGGTGGGGAGACTAAATTATTAGTGTAGATTGACTTGATGTTGTATTTAGGCGACCATCCATCTCATGAGATTGTAGTTGCCTGAAAAAATTTCTTTCGGTCACGGCTGGTATTGAACCCCGAACCGTCCGATTTGGAAGCCAATGCACTATCACTTGAGCCACGGTGGAAATAGCGATAAAACAAAGTGAGACACGGGATATTACGTCGGTTTTACCGCACGAGTTGGGATCCTATCTAGCAAGTGGAAAGTGGTCTTAGAAGCACCAGACTAGATGTGGGTATTGTACTCAAATTTTGGGCGGATGAATGCCTTATATATTGAGGCCAGATCAGAGGTGGCGAAATATTTCTTACATCGCTTGAAGAAAGCCAGACATTTCGCAGCATTTTTGACGAGATCGAATATGTGGTCATTCCAACGTAAGTTGTCACTGACACACATACTGAGAATGGAAAGTTTTTCAGCTTCGACCATGTAAGTGGGTGGCCGTGGCTCCAGGGGTAGTGGACGGATTAGAAGTAGCAGACAAGAGATCATTAATGAAAATTAGAAAGAGTACCGGAGACAGACCGGAGGCCTGGGCCACACCGGTAATTATTTTGTGAATATCAGACTTAAAACTGTCCAAGATAACTTGAATTGAACGTTCCGACGATTCGACGCACTCAAGTGTAGACGGGGACAAAGCACAATCTGGGAGTGTTGAGCTAGCCGCAAAGTGTGCAGCAAGCATATTGGCCTTGTCAAAAGAGCTGACAGGTGGAATGTCATTGTAAATGAGCATTGAAATGGAGGCTGAGACAGATTTTCTAATGTTTTTGACGAACAACCTACAATTTTTACTACCTTTGGGACATTGCAGTATTTTATGCCTCAGTTGTTGGTCGTATTGGAATTTCACACGTTTAAGAAAAGCGTTGCAGTCATTCCTGGCTCGTTTGAACTTTTTCCGATTTTTCTCTATCGGGTTAGTCTTGTAGGACCGGAAAAACATTTCTCTAACCCTGAAAGCCTCTTCACAGCTCGAGTCGTACCACGCCTTTTCTCCTGGTTTGATATTCTTCCGATGAGGGATAACGGATCTCATTCCAAAGGGTATAGTGTCTGTGATCATATCAGCAGCGGCATCCACGTTGTTATTGACGAAATATAACGACCAGTTAAAATTCTTAAATAAGTTGTTAAGTCCGCTCCAATTGACTTCCTCGTATTGCCATACGGTTCATTTTGGAATCTTTTCTCTAACTGTTATGTGGGTGTACGAGAAATTAGCTAATATCACACAACAACGGTGTACTTATCAAGGTAAAAGGTAAAAAACAAGACCAAGGTGTTGGCGACTGTCTATCAGCGTCTAGTATTCTCGTGGGCTCATTTACAAGCTGCGTCGAGTTGTTTTCCCCAGCGAAGGTCTCGACATACCGTCCTTTGGGTGTTGTCTGCCCAAAATGTCGAAACCACCCAGAATTGTGTACATTGAAATCGGCCGTAATAACGATTTCAGTATGAGGGTACAGGGAGACAGTTCTTTGATTGCAGTCAGACAGCGTATCTAAATCGTTAAAGGTCGAGTTGCTGTCCAGTTTGGGACTTCAGTAAATAAAGCAGTAGAGGATAATTTGCTTACGGAGATGGAATTTTAACCACAGGAAATTGAATTCCGGATTAGAACAGGGACTAACTTGTGGCGGAGTTTGGTAAGCCACATCACTACGCACGTAAATGGCATGACTGCGGTGAGAAAAGAACAGTGGCACTAGTTCGTAGATAGATAGCTTCAGATCAGAGTGATCTGAGATGTGTGGACTGGGATCTACCTGTGTTTCACCAAGTGCAAAATCTGCTGGTTTGTACTTAGAGACGTAGACGGACACAGAAAAGTGATTACTTTTTAGTTATTTGGTACGTACACCCTGAATTCCCTAGACATAACAACAAACAAACACATAAAACACTAACACCAACTATGCTAAGCACGGCTGCGAAGTGAAAATTGAAAGTGATGTAAAAATTAAAGTGGTTGAGACGCTGATGTCCCACTATACCACACGGAATTTCGAAAGGCGTTGCCTTGCCAGGTGGTCAAGAGTAAAGTTTATCGTATCCGAATCTAGTTGCTGTCTCATCACAGAATATTTCTCTTTAAATAACCTGGCATTTCGTATGGGAAATATGAAAAAAATAGATTATCGCACATTTAACAATTAAGTTTTTATATACTTGACATCAGAAAGTAATGTTATAGGTAGAAATATTAATGTTGTTATATGGAATACAAGGACATGTAGGGTTTATAAATTTTTTAAATAGCAATAGCATTGACATTGCCTTATTAACAGAAACTTGTCTTACTTCTAATTTTGATTTTCAGTTGCCAACTTCTGATTTTAAATGTTATCGTGTTGACAGATAACAACACTCGCTTGTACCATTATTAAAACTAAGTCTATGGAAAATGTGGCAATAAAAGATTTAGGGATCATAATTCGGTTACCCTAATTTATGCATACTTCCCGGGAGGTTACACAAGTATTAATAAAAGACCAAGTTTTTCGAGTGATTTAAGAAAACTTTTCCGTACCAATGGTGACTTTGTTTTTGGAGGTGTTTTCAACTGAGACTGGGGTTGCAACAGGGCAAATGCATAGGGTAATATATTATCCAATCTCTGCAACTCGATAGTCCAATCTAGTCCAACTTATGTACCTGATAGTTCTCGTAAAAGTCCAACTGTCCTTGACTTATTTATTTCGAATGTTTCTAATTATTTTTCACAACCAATCGCTGTAACTGCAATTAGTTTAGATTACAACCCAGTTATTAGTAAACATCAATATTCTACAATACATATATAATATAAGACTGAATATTTATTATATATAAAAAAATGCTAACTGAGCCGTTTTTCGAAAACAAATATACTCAAAACTGCGTAGCTTCTCTACAGATCTCGAAAACATCAGTTGTATAGAAGATATTGACTCCATAGTGGTGCAATTTTCTCACCATATTCATGGTTCACTTAATACTTCAGTTCCAAAAATTGAGAGAAAATACCTTAATATTAAACTTCCAAAATACATTTTAGATATAATTGAATATAGAAATGTGGCAAGAAGAAATTGACAGAGATACCGTCACAACATTTTTAAGAGTGGGATGAAATATCTTCATAAACAAGCTCCGGAGTTTGGAAAAGAATGTTAAACCTATTTGGAATATCTTCCAGACAACCAAGAACAAAAATAGGCCGGTCCCACCCTTGTTAAAACGAATGAGCTCACCTTCAAGTGTCCAGGTCACAACAAGTGTTGTTAATGATAAAATGAATGAGTTTACCGTATTTTACGTATAAATGCTTTTATTACTGAAGATGACATTCAATTTTACCTAAACAGTTTAAAGGTAAAAAAATCAGCTGATCTTGATGGAATTAAAAATATATAGTTGAAGGAAATGCTTAAAATTGGAATAAGATATTTTCAACTTATTATTACTGCATGCTTCAAAATAAGCTATTTTCCTATTGCATGGAAGTAGCTAAAGTTATTCCAATCCCTAAGCCTGCACAGCCTTCCAATCAAGTATCAACCAATAAGCTGCCTTAGTTGCTTAAGCTAGATTTTGAAAAAGTTCTCAAAGACAAACTATTTCAAATCATAGAAAATAATAAATAATTTAAAAACCAATTTGGATTTAGCCGGTCTCATAGTAAACTAAACTAATTATATTCACGGGGATGATTTTACTTCATATATGTAGATAAAGCCTTTGATAGTGTTCTATTTTCAAAACGATTGGTTTAAATTTTCCACCGTTTTTATGTAAGTTAGTTCAAAGTTATCTGTCCCAACATTCGTTCAATAGTAGTAGTAGTAGTTCTTATGTAAAAAATATTACTTCTGAAGTTCCACGAGGTTCTGTTCTTGGTCTTGTTTTCTCTAACCTGTTTACATCGGATCTACCCAAAATTCCAGCATTAATAGCTGACGACACTGCCATATTTACAGTGTACGAGCTCGCTCTCAATACTGAGACAAATTTAGTCAATGCGATTAACATCTTGAATGATTATTACACAAAATGGAAAATTCAATTAAACTGGGAAAAATACAAGCCATCTTTTCCACTCGAAAAAGAAAATCTGCTATCTTCTCTCAAATCTGTTACGAATAAATGATATTTTGGTTAAATGGGAACCATACGAGTATGTCACGTATCTGGGGATTCATCTCTATTCTAAGCTACTATACAACCATCATATTATCCAAACCTTGAGCAATGCTAACATTGATCTAGACTTTTATATCCCTTTATTAGTATGAAGTCCTTATTACAACAAACATACAAAAGAACACAGGTTAAATTGGCCTTAGGTAGAATACATTAACTTAATGCTAAATTTGCAGAGGGATGTACCAATGCTGATAATTACCTCGTTAATAATTTATTTTCCTAGTCATGTTTGGTAAAATACACTTAAAATTCATGAATTCGTTATTTAAATATTTGTTAATTTTAAATTAACTAATTAATGTATTTGTCGTTAATTTATTTATTTATGTATCTATTTGATTATGATTTATTTATCGACTTATTGACCAACAATTATTAATTGTTTTGTTTGTAATTAAAATTATCTTTATTATAATCATTATTATTATTACTATTATTTATTTATTTATTTATTTGTTTTTTTTTTTCTGCATATACTTTTCTAAATTTTTTCCTCAAAATGTAAAATTGAAATTTAGCTTATGTACTTCGTATTACTATAAATTACCAATTTCAATAGAAAGATATTCAACAAGATATCAAATCAGCCTTACCATGCAAGTTAAAATTTATTATTTCAGACGTCAGTTGGTGATCAATATTATTCACATTGTTTCCGTATCTAGTGCGTGCTGAAATTTTAATAATATGGTATAATTTTAAATTAGCCCTAACGCCTATCGTTGGCTTTGGGAATCAGTAACATGCAATAACGCTGCAATTTTAATTAAATAGAGGACAAAATAATAAATTAAATATTACTTACAAAACAATACATCAACTATCACATTTTTATGAAGTTGGCATCGCAGTTTCTTTTTTTTTGTAACTTTTGCGGGGTGCAACTACGTGCTCTTAGAGAGTCTACCTGCAACGACAAATATAAAGGATCTGCTTATTGATTATTGATGATAGCTAGCTTGGCTCTCCAGCTAGGTCTTTTAACAGGTGCCTCCTGTTGCACACACGCAATTGGCTGAGGTCCCCTGCCACTTGTCTGCGCCATATAAGATAAGGTAGTTTTCTAGTGCATTGTCCCTCTGGGTTGGCGTCGAAAACTTTCCAGCCCGGGGTGCAGGTGTCCATAGATTCAAGGTAGCCTAGCCATCTAAGCCAAGTTATCAGAGTTTTTCTGACGAGGTCGGCATTGCTTATAGTCCGTACAGAGTGGTGTTGAAACGTCTTCTTCATCTTCCATTGACTCAAACGGGACCGACAATTATACGAAGTACTTTTCTTTATCGGCTTTTGCCACCGTCAAAAATTTTGCGCCATAGAGCAGAACAGGGATGATCGGTATCTTGTCACCCCTGTATGTTCGGGGTGAGAATGGCCTTAAAGTAAGGTATGCTTCTCGTATGAGCCGACTAAAATCCGCCGGAATAAGTAGCCTTCATGATTTTATAAGCGATTCTGTCTGAAGCATGCGCTCCTTCACAAATAGCCCTTTGGCAGTAAGGTTATAACTGGAAGATGAGCCTGAAGACTAAATCCAGGAGCGTCTGATACATATTGTGTGGCGCATATCAGAAGATCGGCTGAACTTCAAATGAAAATAGAATTAACTAACCTCTTTTCATAATAGCAATAAGTTGAATGAATGAATGAAATATTTATTTATTTATTTATCATTGGAATACTCGTATTATAAATGTTTGTTGTTCCCGCGAAGCCTTATTGGCTTTTCTGCAGAAGGTTAAATTTCAAATATAATTTATATTTAAATGATTTAAAATTTTTCGATTTGCTTTACCAATTTAACAATTTAATTTTAACAATTTTGGACCTAAATAATTTTTGGACTCAAGTTTGAAGCAAGAAGAAATCTTTTAACATTTTTTTTTCTTGTTTTAAAATTTGTGATGCATCTCAGGTTAGCCGGAAGTTCATTGAACAATGTCGGCAATCTGCACATAAGTTGTCTTCTATCGTATGTGTTATAACAACTTGGAACTTGCAGTAGTCCCTTGGCCCGTCTTCTGGTGTTCTGCCCGTGGTTAATGGTTTTATTAAAACGTAAGTCATCGCTGTATTCTAGCAACACAGACATCTTAAAAATGTTCTGGACATTAATAAACTTAACTACATTTTGATCGGGCCAGGAACTCGGATTCTCCGATCTAATTTGCTTTAAAGCTACATTTTGGAGCCGTTGTAGTTTTTGGAGATGAGTGTTTGAAGCAAGTATACCATACCTTAACTTTGATTCAATTAGTGCGTAGTAGACTTGTTTTAATATACCCGGTGATGTGTAATAGCGCAAATGAGATAATCCATAAAGAGCTCTTCTTAAGTCCGACTGTAAACTGTCTATATGGTTACCCCAGTTGAAATGGCTGTCAATAATTACACCCAGGTATTTGTAATTTTCAACGATATCTATTGGCTCTTTCGAAGATATGCGTCGCCGTCTTCAAATATCTATGTCGTACAACAATGGCTGCGTCGTCTGCAAAAGCAAATGGGATAGCGTTCTTAAATACACGAAGTAGTTCATTAGAGTAGAGAACAAAAAGTATCGGGCCCAATTTAGATCCCTGGGGAACTCCGTGCTTGACTTCCTTTTTACTGCTGTACTCATTTTCAATTTTCATATGAAAAGTTCTTACGCTTAGGTAGTCTATTAGCCAGTTACCCAATTTACCTCGAATAGCAATTTTATCCAATGCTGCAAAGTATAAGTTTCGGATGATTAAGGGTATCAAAGGATTTACTAAAGTCCATGAATAACACCAGTACATGGTGAGTTTTGTTTAGGCTTTCATGAATTGAATTAGCGAATTCACCAATAAGCTTGTTTTTTTGAAAGCTGTTTTGTTTGTTATGTATAAAGGTGTTACGTTCTATAAAGCTTACCAGACGTCTTGTTATTACTTCATCCATACATTTTTCAATTGCAGGTAAGATCGAAATTGGCCTATATTCTTTTTTGAACCACATTTGTAAATAGGACGCACTACTACAGCAGTCTTAAGAGCAACAGAAATCTTCCCTTGATGTTAACTCAGGTTTATAATTTTCGAAATTATTGGAGCAAACTTGTCGGCGTGGGTTTTCAATTCAACTGCTCCGGCAGATTTATTTATAGTCTCAAAAACTTGTGTACCTCCTCACAGTTTGCATCCTCTACGTAAATAGAGTAAGGTTTCGTGGCGCCAATATGGTCTGAGGTAGTTGTATCACAGTTATGCAAAATCCGAATTGTTTGTTCTGCGAAATGCTCAGAAAATTCATTTGTTAATACACTTAAACATTTATTAGGAGGACAATTTTTAACAATTTTTAACGCTGGCTTTTTTCCTACCCATAGTCTCGTCAAACAGATTCCATATCTTGCGTGGGTCCAACCGTGTATCATTGAATTTGTTTTTATGAAAGATTAATTTTTGCTGCTGTATTCTTTTATTTAAATAGTTTCTAAAACTTTTGTATTCTAATTCGAATGTTTTGTTTAAACAATTATTTTTCCATTTACGATAGAGGAGATCCCTTTTCTTTTTTGTTTGTATTTAGATTTAATATTTTTATGTAGCGTTGATTTCTTGTAGATATCTTGTATTTGTGTAGTAAATTTCTCATCCAATTCAGTCAATAGAGAGTCCAGTTAGTGGAGATAATGTACTCGTCGACTTTTTTCTTGCACACATTACATATGATGTTTGGTTTTCATTTCCTTTCTCGATGTTTGAACTATTTATGTTATCATAATATAAAAGAGGGCAATGGTCTGATAGACCGCTTTCAATTACTGCAGAGCGCGTTTGTATTGGAGTTTTCAAATTGCGTATTAAAATATGATCTAGTAAAGTGGATACTCCTCTATTTAAATCTACTCTAGTGTTCGCTTTAATTACATTAGTCAAACCATTCAAGGCCAGGATCTCAAGATAGTCATTTACATGATTTTTGTCATAATCGCGAATGTTTATATTAATATCACCCATGATAACGATAGTGTCCTTCTTATCAATTAGGGAGAGACTAACGTATATTCAAACTCCTTGTTAAAATTTGCAACACTAGAACCAGGAGGTCTATAAATTCCACAAACGTACGAGTACCTTCATATTTTCGCCCGGTATTCTTATTTGCAGACATTCGTAAGTTACACTATCAAACTCTATAAGATCATATTTTATTCCCTCTTTTATAATTATGACAACTCCCCCACCTCTTTGCTGATTTCTATTGTAAAATTCAGATGTGAAGCCCTCAAGCTTATAAAATTTGTTTTCATCTTTTTTGATGTTTATTTCCACAAGAATAATAATTTTTGAAAAACTAAGTAGATCTTTTATAATTATACAGAACGCATTCCAATTTCTTCTCATTGATCTAAAATTATGGTGTAGACAGCAAAAATTTGTTTTTTTTCTATTCATTTAAATTGATGCCGCTAAAACCATGTACTACCTTACAATCTAAGTCAACATATAAATGATTGCTTTCATTTGTGTTTTCAATTTTGATAAAAATATTTTTGCATTCGCAATTCAATACACATTTACATTGCTTATCACTATCGGCATCGTGCTTTCATTGTCCTGTATTTCGTGATTGATAGTTCTGTCTATTCCTTTTACAATTTCCACTTGCTTTTCGTGTGTTGTAGAATTTATATTTCTAATATCGACATTGTTTTTAATTGTTGTTGGTCTGTGATCGCATGTTTTCTATTATTTCGTCTTTTTTCCTATTGTTATCTCTTAATTCGTTAATTCCTTTAGTGATGCTTTCCAATAGGTTGTTCTTTTTTACCATGTTTGTGTTTAGTTCACCGTATTTTGCACTTAAGAAACCGAAACTTGCCATAATATCTTTCATTTCTGCTCTTAACAGTTTAATCCCCGCTAAGACAGCTGAGTTATATCAGCACTGGTATATGTGTTATCGGGACTATTGGCAGCACGTAGTCTTTTAGCAGGTTGTGCTACTGGTGTTGGTGATAAAGCGACTACCACTTTGGTTGTAGCCGCAGCACTTTGACCATCTCCTCCGCTTCTACAGACTTGGCATTTCCATGCCTCCCTTCTTGCGCCCATGGTTCTCCACGATTTCTCGGTAACCGTAGTGCACTCAAAGGGAAGTTTACGGTTGCACATCATGCATACAGCGAAATTTCCTTCAGCAGGAAGAATGTCACCACAATGACTACATACATACATTAAAGTCACTGTCTTTCAATTTGGTTCAATTTCACTGCGGTACGTTAAACTTTTAAACTAGGAAAAATAGATCAAAAATTTCAAATCGCTTTTAAAACTTCACTTAATGAATCACAATCTATGATGATAGATAGATGATAAGTTAAGAAACATAACAAAAATGGCAACGAACAAAGCAAACAGATTAATCACCCCAGATGACAGCCCCGCTTTGTTGGAAAATCTACTCTCTTCGGAGGTAGGCTATACGGATCCTGAGATTCTGGGGAGAGCACTTTATTGCTAATTAACCCTTTTGAGAAGAGAACAAAAAGATATGGCGATCTCCACCACCTACATTGAATACCTCCGAAAAAGTAAGTCCGCAGGTTACTCAGGACGACGGAAATACCCGAAAAAGAGAACAACGAACTCCGAGCTAAATTTAATTAAATGGAGCGATTCTTACACGAGCTTAAAAATAAAGTAGATTCTATGCAAAAAGAAAAAGAGGAACCAAAATCTCTCGAGTACCTAAAGAATATGAGGGAGCGCCGAACAATCCAGCAAGCTAATATGTATTTTACGGACGACAAAAACTTGAAAGCGAAACCAATCCGGGCTCTAAGAAAAGGCTTAGCAAGAAGCGTAAAGTCCTTCACCCGAAGTCTTACTAATGAAGGAAGATAATCCTACCGTTTCAAACAAGGCAAAAGCCCAGGGAAACCTAGCCCCCCACTCGCAATAAACGTCGTCGGAATTGCAGACTACGAAAAGCTGTGTAACCTTCTCAAAAATACGCTGAGGGTAAAATACAATATATCTGCAAATCAAGGTCGATGACTCCGACGTCTATCAGGCTCTCTCTCAGAAATAAAACACCGAGAAAGTCCAATGATATACTTACGAAAATAAGTTCGAAAAGCCGTGCTAGTCCAATTCTTGACACCGTAAATATTATCGAGAAGGAAAAGCAACGAACGCAAGGAAACAAAGCTACCGTAAGCAAGCTTGACCTTCCACTTTTCATGTTTACCTTTCATAATACCGAAAGTGTTGACGGTATTTCCAAAATCAAAACTATTTTCAATATTAATGTCAAAATCGAGCCCATGCGTAAGGGCAAAAGAACGATACCTTAGCGCAAACGATGCCAAGGTTTCCACCACACTCAGGCGTACTGCCAGAAAGAACCATGTTGCGAAAATGCACTGTGAGAGTGCAACATAAGTAAGGAGACTCCAGCGGTTTTGGCAAATCTGACGGGAAACTACCACACGAATTATTGAAGTTGAGAAATCGCCAAAGACGCGATAATCTCAAACAAAAAAGTACCCCCGGACCCAAGCTTAAAACATCCCAAAACCGATAAGCTCGATGCCGTTAATAATAAATGCACAAGCGAACGCCGTCGGTCGGTTCAATTGCAACGAAAAACCCCGCACTGGCTAACGCGAAAACAAAGTAGAAATAAACAAAACAGGATCGGCAGCAACAGATCGGGTGTCTCAATTATTATCTGTGATTCAGAAAAAACTTCATGAACCAACGAAGATTAAGAAAGCTATATTCGACAAATTAAGCAAGCTCAAGTTCAACCCTCGTAAAAGAAACAGGGGAACATGAAAATGAAACTGTTGCTTAAGATATTAATATTCAATGTGAAAGGCCTTCTGCACAAAATCGACACACTGAAAATATTCCTACAGAAAAACAATACTGATATATGCTTGAATTAATGGTTACAATGAATACCACGCGCATCAACCTCCAGAAAATGTGAGAGGAGAATCCTCCCTTTGCATCAAAGACTGCATTAAGCACCCCGAGAACATAGAAATAGAACTTAACTCTACGCAAATAATTTCAGTCTCCGTAAAAGTAAACCAAAATTGCATCGAATTATTCACCTCCGCGAAATAGACTGGTAAACGGCGACCTCGTTTGCCTCTTTGACTGATTTGGGTTAAATTTTATAACTTTTGAAGATAGACGGAAATCTAGCGAAAACAGAAGGAGCGCCAAGATTAACAATAAAAAAACGAATTGGGACCGCTTTAGAAAACACCGCAAAGAAAATGAAGCTTTGAATGTGTCGCTCAAAACTACGTTCGAAATAGTTAACAGAATCGTAGAAACCATTCAGAGCGCTCTTTCCGAATGAGAAGGGTACAGAAGGAGAAAACAACATACTCGCTCAAAATAGAACAACTCCTACGAAAAAAAGGAGTCCGCGTAAGAGATGGCAACAACCGCTAACAAACCATATATGCCTATTTCGCCCCTGCAGATAATATCTAAGGTCTTCGAGAAACTTCTGGTAAAGCGATTACAACCATTAATTGGATAAAGGCACTTGGTTCCGGATCATCAATTCGGCTTTCGGTTTAAAAATTCAACAATCGATCAGGTCTATCGAATAGCAAAATAAATTGAGAAAGCCCTAGAGGGGAAAAAGAAATGTTCAAGCTCTTTTCTCAACGTAACGTAAGCCTTCGACAAGGTATGGCACGGAGGCCTGAAGTATGAGCTACAACAAATCTTGTTGGAAACAATGTATATAATATTAGAAGCGTCCCTAGAAAACAGACCATTTAACAAACTGCTTTTATAGAGTAAGTGCTAAAACCGTCTTGGACATACGGTATACAACTTTGGGATTGTAGCAAACATAGCAATTTTACTTTATGGCAAATATTTGGAAACAAAAAGCTAAGGGGAATCGTGAATTCTCTATGGTATACCATATAAGATATTGTGATATTCACAGAGACCTAGGAATTACTACCTTGAGTGACGAAGAAACAAACATTGCTTCCAAACTTAGTGCTCTTCTTCATGATCAATGTAACCATGAAATTATCCGAACGAGACAAACCTTGTACGCCTACTACAAAGAATACAATCGTTCGACATATCGCTATAAGGTAAGAATGCACGCAGTGGCGGTAATAATAGGTGCTTTCAGAAAATTTAGTTGGACCTGACGCTTAGATTTATTTCGCTTAATACAGCTAACTTAAAAACTAGGGCTTAAAAACTAACAACAATTATGGGTTAAGAAGTAAGGGAGGAGATCAAGTTTAAGACGAGAAGTGCTCAGGTTAAAATCAAAAAGGGGGAGGTTTGAGTTGACCTCAAAGGAGGTGCGATAGACACGAGAACATAGGATAATCCACAGAACCAGAGAGCAGTCTGTGAATGAAGAGAATGTCTGCTACGTGTCTGCGTCTTTCGAAAGTATTCAGGTTAAGAAGTTTGAGGCAGTCACGATAGGAAGGTAAAATAAAGGGGTCATCCCAGGGGACTACCCTGGGCAGATCGAACAAAACGACGTTGAATGTTCTCGATTCGGGATATATGGTATGAACTCGCTGAAAGGGGGACCACTAGCATATTCGTGAAGAGGCCGGACAAGGTACCTATCAATCGCGATTACCACTAGAGAAATGTATACTATTTATTAAAGTCGTAGTCAACAAAAAGAGAAAAAAACGAGAGGATTGAATCTCGCACTACTATCTATTTGCTTATTCTTAAAAAAAAAAAAGTAAAATTCTTGTAGAAAACGTTTTCAGTTGCTCGACAGCGGGCTTTACTATTCACATGGCTTCTAGGCCCACAGAAGGAGCACATTACTTCGGCGCTAATGTCGTTGTCGGACGTGTGTGAAGTGTGATCTTCGGCATATACATACTTTGCTTTTCCTTCTTTGACCAATAAACACATCTTTGTTGACTCTACTTTAATATTCGCAAACGCTCCATTGACAGCTCGCAGTATTCTTCTCATTAAATCAATGTCGTCTGCTTATGCAAGCAATTGAACGAAAAAATCACATGACTAACAATGGCCTTGTTTAAGTTCTTTTCTGATATTGGAGGACTCAGTTTTGTCATTATCGACCTTGACGGAGCAGCGTGTGTTTTCCATCGTCATTTTGAATAGTCAAATGAGCTTGGCAGGGATGTCCAAACTATGCTCCATATCCAATCATTACCTGCGGCTTGACGCAGCTCGGCAATTAAGCCATCGGGTCCAGCAGCTTTGTTAGACTTACCGTACGGGCTTTGTCTTGGTCGGATGGACGGAAATGTTGTCTTCGTCTAGGTTGAATGGTTCATTCTGCTTGAAGGTGGGATATAGTTCCTCATCACCGTTTAAAAGTCTGCAGAAATAATCTTTCCAGATTCTCAGCACCGACTGTAGTTCTGCTATGAGGTTTGCTTTTCCATCCTTGTCGATTTATGTGCGGGCTTTGCAGCTTTAGCCCTGTCTATAAAATTTCTCACAGGAAGATAAAAACTTGCCCCAGAGCAATATCCTCATTGAACAGTCTTTTGTTTCGAGATATCATAGCCAATGCGTTACAGATGAGCCACTCACCGGGCTCAGGTCAGAGAACACCTATGAATATTCGAAAGTACAATTTCAGACCTCCGTCAGAATTGAATCTTATGCCATTTTATTCGTAGCAATTTCCAGAAGCTTTTCAATTTACAAGGCACTACCGCGCCTGCCTGCATTAGCGTCTTTAATGAAACTACTGAATGCAGCTGGGGAATTTCAGATACAAATGATCCGTATAAAAACTCGTATGTTACTTTTTTGTCACAAAAGACGTGCAAGTACGAGTATATCTCCGAGAGTCTGCATCCAATAATATATGGAAGAATCCGTCTTCAAAATGCATTGTTATGAAGATCCTCGCTTCCTCTAACTATTCGAAACCTCGCACGAGAAGATCTTGGAAAAATTATTTTTCTTTCAGCGTTCTGTAATCGCTGCATAATCTTCGATATCTCTCCTTTTTGCCCAGCAGAACAATCTGTGATGCATATTCTGGCATACGAGTACTTAGAAAATCGGATATTCGGATAGTCAAGCACTTGTTGGTCTGCTCTGGTACGAAACTTTGATCTGCATACAGCATTCGTCTAGGCCTCTGATATACGGGAATCTAATTTTGTATAATCGGTATTCCTTAATCATTTGTGTCAGTTCCCTCTGCAAATCCCATCTAAATGGCTCAGAAATAAAATCGCCCTCATGTTTCATCTGTTGTTAATTATTGGTTATGTCGGGTATTCATGTTTCATCTGCGGCGCTTTTCGTCGTCATTATACTCGTACACATGTTATCTGGTTGCTTGGTGGCATGAACGTCCTGTCGTCTTGTGTTTGTGCTATACATTATGTATATTCCATTTAGACGTTGGTTTTATGTCTATTATATAATATTATTTGTCATTTACGTCACAGTACAGTACGTATATACATATGTTCTCGTATATGCACACCCTATTTCAGGTGCCAACTTATACCAAAAACTACAAGTGATTTGTGATTTGTATTTGTTTTGTATCGCATTCATTCATATAATACTTTGTAACAAAAGTGAAACCGAAGATATAACTTTGTAGATTACATGCTTGAAGCTTTCCACTCTGATGGTCCCTGCTCTCAGCTCCTTTGGTTGGTTCTTTACTCGTACAGTGCAGATATTTGTTTTTGCTGTGACATTTCTCTTTGTATGCTCGTGTTAACATTAAGTTGCAATATTGCGGAAGCGGGTCATCATCATTTTTATTGTTAGATCCTGGCTTTTAGAATGTATGGGCTGTAACCTTTTATCAACTAGCATCTCAAAAATCAAAACCGTTGGTTTTGTTAGCTACAATTTATCTAGCTTATTTCTTTTAACCACCATCAAAATGATGAAACTAAAATTATTTAGATCAACTTTAAAAATCCACTTCGTGTGAAAGAGGGCTGAATTTTATTGGTTTGTCATCTATCTGATCGTAGCAATTTAGTCTTCTTTATTTAGGTTAAGTTAGGTAAGAGTGGCTGTTGGAGAAACCAACCCACTTAGGTATATTGACCCATTGTGATGCCACGTGTGATCTTACTACTCTTGGAACTATTTTGAGTTTTTGATGAACAGTAGAAGACTGTTAATGTCTATTTTATTTATTATTTTTATTTAAAAAAAGGTAATACAATTACAATTTTTTTAATCTATACTATAGCACTAGCTACCAGGGTGTTAGTGTCTATATTGCTTAGATCGTAGAAGAAAGCTCCTAAGTAGAGTTTCTTTCTTTGAGAGAGAGCTGGGCATATATTGAGTACGTGGAGGATTGTCTCCCCCTCCTTCTCGTCCATGCAGCTTCTGCAGAAACCGTTATTAAAGACGCCAAGATTTCTTGCATGCAGTGTCCAGTGGTAACACTTATGATGAGATGTTTCCTATTTTGAAAGATCAAACTCTTAGAGCCATTCACATCCAGCTTGGCCAGATTTGTTTGGTCGATAGACATGTTGATCCTACAGTTCCTCTAAGGTTTGTTCTTCTTTTAGCATCCAGCTTTAGTATTAATGTGCACGTCGCGATTGGTATACCGATGCTCCCCTTTATCTGTAGAAAAGATAAAGTGGTTCCAATTTCAGCAAGATCGTAAGCACTACAATTCCCTGGAATGTCTTTGTACCCCGCCACCCAACATACGAGTGGGTGAAGGTTGAATTTTTAAAATTAAATTTAAAGAAAAAAAAAAAAATTCCTCTGCCATCCCCTCAGAGATGACCAGCAGCCAAGGGCGATTCTAGAATTTAGTGAGACCGAGTCCAGGGACTTGATAGCCGCTTGATTATCCGAAAAGATGCGGGTACCCCTTGCATATATCAAGTTTTCCTTCAGCCCGGGGCAGGACTTCTTTAATCGTCAAAATTCCGCCTGGAACACGCTACCATGATGTGGACGACGGAAGGAGAGACTTAGATTAAGCTTATCTGAGAAAACATCACCACCATCTCCGCTATCAGTCTTATACCCATCTGTATAGCAGTGGATTGACTTGTCATCCATGAAAGTATCTTAGGATGCTAGGATCTATAGAGGTGATGCTCACATGAATGTCTTTTTCAAACCAAAATTGGGGCATGGTTTAATCGATGTGCTCTGGAAGGATTCCCGGCATATTAAGAATATTAGCTTGGCCAAATAATTTATTTGTACCTATGCACAATAGTAGCTTTAAGGCGCATAGCTCCTTTAGCATCCACTTAACTGCTAGAAATGTTGAGAGGTGTCAAATGAAAAATGTATTATGCATAGTCATGCTCGTCTTTGCACTTTTCAGCAGCTGAATGCAATGTCCAAGGCTGTCCACCAGACAACCACGTCGTAGGTGAGTATCGGCCTCATAACCGAGAAGTAAAGCCAGTGGGTAATGCGAAGTTGAACACCCCATTTCTTCCCAATGACTTTTTTTTTGCAATAGAATGGAGCTACTGTAGTTTTCCTTACTTTTTCTTGAATATTAGGTTTCCAGTTTAGTTTCCTTTCAAAAATAAGGCCCACATATTTCGCTGTATCAGAGAATACTAAAATGGTACAATTGATTGAGAGAGGGTCTACAATTAGAATTTTGTTTTTCCTAGAAATGAGGTCAACGAGTTAAACTGTTAAGATTTAGTTGCAGAAGTTCTTTAATGGTATTAAGATGCTTACCTGAGACGGCTATAGTAACGTTATCCGCATAGGTAATCAATCTGCTACCACCCGCTTCCAGGTATATCAGCAGTTCATTAACCACTTAGTTCCAGAGGAGGGGTGAAAGGACACCGCCATCCGGCGTAGCTCTGTTGACACATCTTTTGACAGAAGCCCCACCCATTGTAGAGTTGATTATCCTGCTATTTACGAGTAGCATAAGACCGATCAACTCCCCAAGTGAGTCATCTACCTTCAGAGTTGTCTGCAGTTAAAGGCACCCTCTATGTCCAGGAATGCGACCATTATATACGTTCGATGTGGCTAGTCGATGTACGTAGAGCCGTTTACACTGACTCTCCTTTGAAGTAGGGATGTTGAGCCGTAGCTAAAAGTCGTGGATCAGTTTTAAATCGTATATGGATATCAATCAGTCGTTCTAGAGTTTTTAAAAGGAAAGATGATAGACTTATAGGTCTGAGATCCTTTGGAACAACATGAGAGCATTTTCCGGCTTTGGGAATGAAAACTTCTCTCCATGGCATTTCTACGCAGCTACTCATGATATTTTCTAACGTAGGTAGGATAATATCTGAGGACCTTTGTAGCTTGGCAGATATTATACCGTCCAGACCAATAGACTTGTATGGTTTGAAGCTATGCAGCGCCCTAAGCAGCTTGTCTCTTATAATCAGACTGTGAATTTTAGTCAGTTTTTTTTCTAATATTTTTAACAATTTTCAAAATGTTTAATGTAAGGTTTTGCCTGTTTCAATAAGTTGAGTCGTATCTTAAAAACTACATTCATGGGATAGATTGAGTTGGATTGTTTTTGCTTATATCTAAATACTAGGTACACGGTTGCAAAAAATTGAAGACAAGATCAAAATTGTAAGTTTTTTTTTAAAAAATCACTTTTGAGCTTCAATACGAGTAACATTCGTCACATTAATTTTAGGTCTACATTTCCTTGAAACATTTGTTACCGTACATACATATATTTGGAAGATGTTATTTTCAAAATCAGTCAAAACAAGGCACCGGAAGGATGCATTTCCGACGCTCCCCCACCAATACAATTTTCTTCTCAAAATATGTCCAGAAATCTCCCTACTAAAATCTTCTACACATTATTCGCAACACATCTCAACTTGTTAACATAAATTCATACAAATCTGATTAACACCTTTCCAAAAAAATTGGGATTGCTCATAATGTATGTATATCAATATCTTTGGCAGTGCGATCGACAGAGACCTTACATAGGTGCTGCTACTGGAAGAAAGAAGCTCGGAAGTTGAACAAAAATATACAATGAACATGCCATAGTTGTAAAGCCCGAACAGAAATCTGTAAGGATGGAGAAGGAAACCTCGTAGTAGAAACACAATCGGTGCTGAGAAACTGTAAATATTATTTCTGCACACTGTTAAACGGCGATGACGGCCATCATCCCGCCATCCAACAGAATGAGCTATTTAATTTGTACGAAGACAGACAACACGTTCGTCCACCCGACCGAGATGAAGTCAGGACAGCCAGCCTAACTAAGCTGCTCGATCTCATAGCTTAACCGCTGAGCCGTTTAAAGGAGCAGATGAAGATTTGTTACGGAGCATACATCAACTCATCCCCAAAATCTGCGTCGGCGAAAGTATACCCGACGATTGGAACCTGAGCATTGTTTGTACGATCCTAAATAAGGGGAGTCCCCTGAACTGTGTCAGCCACAGGGGAATAAGTCTCCTCAATAATGCTCAAGACCCATTTGTAAACAGCGGGGCCGGCTCCTATCAGTGTGTAATGAAAATTTCTATCCAACATGGACTTAACCTCCCACCTTAAACCCTTATGACCACTGCATACAGGCATAGCGAATAGCCAGTCCGGGCAAAAATGGAAGGGCGTTCGGACTGCAAGTAGCAGAAGGCATGCTAGGCATACTCCGTGCAATAAGCTCGCCGGATTGTAGGGATCTTGCTATTGCCTCACCGAACTATGTTACTGTATTGACATGCCTACTCATCGATATTATTTGAGGGAAATATTTCATAGAAAGGGACCCGAAATTGTTCTGAAATTATCTTTAACCCGTGTTTCTGGCCTTACCCTATTTATACGTCTCCTCATATCCAATTCAATTATCAAACTCGTGTTTAGGGGAGGAAATAATATGGGGATATTTCCTCGAGTGTAACCCACCCTTATGCTGGTAATGACAAGTCAGGACCAACACCGTTGCAGTTAAAATCCACTCAAAATTTACTTAAACTACCTCTTCAAAATAGGGGTAATATATAGTAAAAGACATCGCTTACTACAATCCGAAAAATAAAAACAAATTTTATTCAAGAAAAAAAAATTATAGTAGCGGTAGGGAAGAGAAGGTTCGGGGATCTCATACATAAATCATAATTATCGCATAATAATCTGAAAATAAAACTATCTCTTCCAAACATTAAGATAGGTAATCGTAGTTATAAATCATGAAATTAACTTGATTAAGGTTCGATATTTTATAAAAACTTACATCTAATCGTATTTATAAGATAATTGGATAGAAATAGAGTAAAATCTAAGGCATACAAATTGTAAAAATTCATAAACGAAAGGTAATGCAACAGATACTTTCCAAATTAAACAAACAAAAAAAACAAGCCTTGGAAATTGAATCCAACACTAATTGCCATTTCTTTCAATTTGGTCTTAATTTTACTTATATGTCAATACGGATACAAAAACAATTACATGTAAAATATTAGACTAAATCACTCACCAGCGATAACGACATTTGTGGTATTTTTTTTCTGTTCGGATCCGGATATGTGCCTACTTCTTTCGTTTTGATTGATTAGTTCGTAATAAATTATAAATTTAATGAGTTTAATGCTGTGAGGATCAAAAAGTAATAAATTTAGCATCCTTAGATTATACCATATTTTACAAAAATTGCTCTACATACTTCATAATCCAATTCGCAATTAGTATTTTTATTTAATTTTTGTTTTTAATGCATGCATTTTTCTTGGTGGGATTTAAGGAGGAAAGAGTGAATACCATATATCACGAAGGTTCGGGACACTGGGGGGGGGGGGGGGGGGGGGGGGCAAAAACAAAGAGGTTAACTCTGCTACTCGCTGGGCGCTAGTCTATGGCATCTTAGAGATGAGCTGGGGTCAGATTATTAGACTTCATGGAAGATGACGTCACACACCATTCGAGCTGCTTCCCCTCGCCTTGCAGGTTCAGGATATTAAGAACCGTCATTTTATCCTGGCCGGTCTAGAATCTTGAGATTCACCTCTTACGGCCGTGGAATGTGGAAAATAGAGCCACTGATCACGGATATCTTACAACAGGGTTGGGTATCTCACTGGATAAGCACTGGGTTTATGAAGGTATACGTGCCACTTAGTTTCTTCAAATATCGGGGATATGTTTGCCTAAGTGAAGCCCTTGAAGTCTTAAGTTTTTTTTTTACGTAAGTTTTCATCTGAATACTGTGGCCTTGATTCTGCACATTTTTTTTTTCAGGTTATGAACTTATTGGTTCACACATTATAACAATTTTTTTTGTAAATTTCTTTTTTCTACTTAAACGAAGATGGAGTTCGCCCTCCTGTCGAGTTAGATGCCGAGTCGCAACTCTTCTCTACTACCT
Source organism: Volucella zonaria (assembly GCA_963966105.1). Taxonomy (NCBI): domain Eukaryota; kingdom Metazoa; phylum Arthropoda; class Insecta; order Diptera; family Syrphidae; genus Volucella; species Volucella zonaria. The sequence continues at coordinate 39,348,774 of OZ014532.1, read as the reverse complement.
TGTTAAAGCCATCACCAATTATCTACAACTTCACTAGCCTTTTTTTTTGTCCCCTCAATGACGTGATTACTCGGTACATAAAAAAAAATACCCTATTTTTGGTGAAAAATAATGTGATCAATTACTATGCATGGCTTGCTTTCTCCTTCCACCCAATAGATCTTGCCAGAAGGCAAATCTGGTCTAAACTCAGAGAGTTGGCCTATAGTTATAATTTGTATACATACATATATACATATGTACATATCTTTCTCCTTAAATTGGGTGAAGAAAAGGCATGAATAAACAACGTCGAAAGCCCTTGTATCGAAAGTTGCTATCCATCAACTTGTTCTCATCAAAAGACAAGAGGCATGTACGATTTTTGTACGATCAAGGTCACAATAAAAAATTACATTCTGCCATTATGGTTCGTGCGTATGATGACATGTGCAAAAACTTTTGAACAACTTGAAATTGTCGAGCTATACTATCAACAAAACCAAGGGAGTTTCTTAGAACATTGAAGTGGGTTCCCACAAGTGTTATTTTAGTCCAGTATAGATCAAATTATCGCATTACGGCAGGTCTTCGAAAAAATCCTGGAGTTCCAAATCGAAAAACATAACCTCTACATCGACTATCCAGGATGACAATGGAGAATGCACGCCGCTCCGTTAAGGTTGGTAATGACGAAATTGAGATTCTCAATATCAGAAAACGACTTAAATAAGGCGATGCGCAGTCCTGTGAATTGTTCAACATTGTTCTTGAAAGAATTGTGCGAAACCCACAAGCCAGCTCCAGAGGCACCATCTTTTAAAGGTCTGTTCAGTTACTCGCATATGCAGAGGATTTGACGTCAGTAGAGCGTTTGACTATTGAAGCAGAACGGGCAAAGATACGTTTAGCGTTCAACGAAAGAAAAAGAAAAAATATGCTGTCAATATATAACACACACAACATCGACTTTCAGTGCAAAACGTTATGATAGACAGCTACAACTTTGAGGTTGTAAGAGGCTTATCAACCTCTGCTCCTCTAACAACTCAGACTACGACACTGGAGCGGAAATCAGGAGAAGGATTGCTTTTGCTAACCGTTGTTTCTTGGTAATTAGAAGGCAATTGAGTAGTAAAGCCCTCTCTCGAGCAACCAAAAAGACATTATCATCCCAGTCCAGCTTTACGGCGCAGAAGCGTACACGCTGACGAAACTGGATAAAAATACCCTCAATCGTGTCGAGAGAAAACTTCTTCGAGTAATTTTTCGCCCCCTTTTTATCGATGGAGAATGGAGGAGACATTTCAACAACCAAAGGTACGGACTTCGGCTCCAACCGGGGAGAGACAGCCCAGAAGAGGACGACTTCAGCCAGCATCGTGTGCGCAACTGGAAGCAGCTGGTAAAAGATCTAAGTAAGTTAATAAGTAAGTAAGAAAAGCTATGGAATAATCCCGATGGCTCCCGTACTCGAAAAAATAATATCACCTTATGTACTAGATGGAGTGAAAAGTGACCTCCTTGACCGCCAAAATGCGCTGTTACAGCAAAAAAGGTTATGGTGCCTTCAAGTCCGTTCATACACAGGCAGACATGCCAAATTTCAGTGCGATACTGTCTTTAGTTTTGTTTTGACAGCTGATTGTTGACGTGTTTGGCATCGTGTTGAGTATGGACAAAAACGATTTTCGTTCTCTCATAAAACATTATTTTTTGAGAGGCAAAACGGCGAAGGAAACAAAAGAAAAGTTGGATAAATATTATGGGGCTAATGCTCCGTCAGATTACATCGTCAAATTTTGGTTTCGAGAGTTTCGTGGTGGCCGCAACTCCACTACCGATCAAATCCGCAGCGGCAGCCCCTTCGATGCGGCTGCAGAGGGCAATGTCAAAAAAATAAATGAAATGGTGTTGGCTGACCGGAAAGTGAAGGTGCGCGAACTAGCAGATATCACAAAGATTAGTACTGAGCGCACATGCCATATTTTGGGCAATATTCTGCATCTGAAAAAGTTATCCTGCCGCTGGGTTCCGCGAATGCTCACTTTTGACCAAAAACACGAAGGCGAGAGCACTTCGAAAGAGTGTTTGGACTTGCTGATGCGGAATCGGGCGAACTTTTGGCGTCCATTGGTAACTGGATTTGGATCTCTGGGACTATTATCTCTTCCCAGACCTCAAAAGATGGCTCATCAATAAAAAATTCAGCTCACGCGAGGAAATCATCGACGCCACGGAGGAGTATTTTGCAGACCTTCCGGAAAATTACTTTTCGGACGGGATCGAGAAGTTGGAAAATCGCTGGAATAAGTGTTTCAAACTAAAAGGGGACTACACTGAATTTTTTTTTTTTTTTATAATTTACGCGTGCCTAAGGGGTTATGATTACCCTTATACTGTTGCCTTGGTGCAGGCGGAAAGATAGGAGGAGGAGAAAGGAAAGTTTGTGATATAGTGGTTTGAAACTCAGGTGTGTTTGGCTTCGATATTGACTCTCCAGGGGTTGGAATCCGAATAGGACGGAGAGATTCTTCTTCTCTCGGAATGTGAGGTTGTGAATTTTAACAGTTGTTTTGTGCTTGAAAAACCCTACAACAGTCAAATCTACATGTCAGTGTTATGCCTTCACACGCAGATTTTTCTGACTGAGTTCCAATTATACAAATGAAAACTTGCTGTGGCTAGGATTCGAACCTTGACCTTCCGAGTGAGAAGCGATAGCTAGTACCACTACACCACGGCCACCCCACCACACTTTTAAAAAAAAAAAAAAAATTTAATTCCCAAGGAGGTCACTTTTCACTCCATCTAGTACGTAGCAATAAGAGAATAAATACTTTTTTGTTACAGATTGTACAATCTTTCAATTCATTGGAAATGTTTCCTTGTACCGGTGTTGTGTTAACGTCCTTGATTCCTTTAAATGAGAATAATGTCAAATCCGCAAAAGCACTCTGATTGAACACCACACATTTCAAAACCCTTCCGTAAACCTGTGCATGCACGAACTCTTTCGCATTCTCGAAAATAATAAGAGCTAACATGTATTAAAGGACTTCAATGCGTCCACGAATTTGTAACCTACAAGCCCATTAAAACGATATCACGTGTGCGGCCATTAAAAAACGTCGCAGTTTAACTATCGCCTAATAGCGCGACATACAATTTTTCAAATTTCGTCTTAACACAGGAACGAAGCAAACAGTATTGACGTGTTTTCATACTTGTTCGCAGGTTTCTGCCAAAACAAGTACAACTAGGTATACCACGTAAGTACTCGTATAGTTGCCTTATTCTTAAGGGTATTTAGCTTCCGGTAGAGGGTTTTGGGGAACTTGACCTATTTCTTTTTCTTATATTTAGAATAGAACCAATGTCATACTACACAAAGCCATTCTTTTCATTTTATACATTTATGACAGCCATAAAGTCGACTTCGGTGGCATCTGTAGATAAATATCCGACGCAACTGTGTGTTTCTACATGTAGGGGGGGGATAGAGCGAAAGAAATTTATTACCTTTAAAGAAATATTTCACATCGCACAAACTCATGCAAAAAAAAGGAAGCTCATAAAGTGAGTTTTCATTTTATAAATGGCTTCATCTTCGGTCAGAAAGGTGTAGGATGTATGGATGAATAGTGAAGCTGATGCCGACAGAACAAGGTGAAATCTCCACCGAGTGGTAGTCATATGAAAGATTTCTCAATTTATGGTTCTGATTCCATGGAAAGGTATATTCTAAGCGAATTTTCATGTTGGCAATGGTTTTAAGTTTTTTGGTCTTCCATTACTGTGATGGCGTGTCTTGTTTTTCCCTTTCGAGAATGAATAACGCCCTCCCGAGTTAACCATTTCGATTCGTATTTTTTATGCGAACATTTCCAGTTTTCCTTTCAAAGTTATGGAAAATTAAAAACTGCAAAAAGGAGAAACAGTATAATGCAGAAAAATACAATAGAATAGTTGTATCATATGTTTTCAGGACCAAACTAAGGAAGGTTGTTGTTCAGTTAAAAAAATAAGGAATGGCTGGAGTTCTGTTAGGTGGTTGCATAGTGTACAGCAAAATGCCATCATATGCTAAGTAGAAAATAATGTCATCAAAATTGGAATTTCGGGGAACGGAAAAGTACAGCAACTTCTGTTGCATTTTCTTTTTTATTAAATTAAATTCCAGAGCTTGCTTTAAACTAAGAGTTGTATGCGTATTTGTAGAACACAAAATGCATGGGAGAGTTTCTGTCGCCGGATGGGTAGATGATATATTGGGGTTGCATAACCCTTGTTATATGAAGTAAGTTATATTGCAGTGGTCTCCGGATCTTTATTTCTCACTTAATTGCGTTTCACATTTAACTCATCGGAGGAGAAGAGAAACTAAATATTGCATAAAAAATATACATACTACACCCGGCCTGACTGGAACTGCAACCAATTTCAGACTGCTATAATTTCCAAACCTTTTATGACAGTGAGCTCAAATTTTGACACATGACAGACAATTTTATTATTTACAAGCCTTTTAAACGATTTGCGTCTCAGTTTTGTTGAAAAAATTTTATCCGCGATGGAATTCAAACGTGATAGTGTGATTGCTTTATATTTGGCTGCAAAACCACAAGTAGCTATCGTTAGAGCCCTCCAGCACCTCAACGTGAATAAATCATTTGTTGCAAAACGCCATGAAGGTGGTCATAAAAAAACAGCAACATCGAAAAGTGAAGGCTCGCATTGAGCGAAATCCGCGTCGAAAGTGGAAGAAAAATGGCTCGTGAGCTCAACATATCGTTGGAACGTATGCAACACATACTGAAAAATGAACTTGGGCTCAAGCCATTAAAGTTCCAAGAAGCACAGAAAAAAGCTAGAGTCGAAAGAGCGAAGGAGTTGCTACGCTTGCACGAAAGTGGTGAGTTGCCGAATTTATTTTTTGCCGATGAGTCGCCATTTGTTATCGAGCAATATGTCAACATACAAAATGACCGACTTTACTTGCCAGAGAGGTCCTTCGAAAATTTACACCTTCGGACGGCCAGCAGAAAGCAGACAGCACCGACAGTGATGGCTTGGGCCGCCATAACTAATGCGTTCGTATACCGTGAAACTGTCTTAGAGACAGTATTGAAGCCTTGGGCAAACAATCATTTCGGTCGGAGACCGTGGACGTTTCAACAAAACTCGGCACCGTTTCACAATGCGCGCGTTAACCAAGATTGGATAAAAAACAAGTTCCACACTTCATTTCTTCAACACAATGGATTGCAAATTCTCCGGATGCAAATCCGTTGGATTTCTCTGTCTGTGGTATTTTGAAGGTGAAGGTTCCCGCTAAAAAGTACCAAAGTTTGGACCACCTCAAACAAGTACTGCGCCGGGAATGGGCCAAAATACCGCAGAGCCACTTGCGTACAGCGTGCGATGCTTTCTTCGGCGGTCTCAAGGCCATTATTCGCGCCAAAGGTGGACATATTGAAAACTACTGATACAATTTGAAAATTGATGTATTTTCCAACATTTTTTGATTTGGTACAATAAAATTTATCAAAAAATAAAAAAAAATTATAGCATTTTAAAAAGTTGGAGTTCGAGTAATTCACCCTGTATATAAAAAGTGTAAACTTCTTCAAGAACACTTTAGATAATCTTCATTTCAAATTGTTCATGAAGTTTGATTACACAGAATGAAGAAAAACTTAACTTTTGAAATGGATTGTTCGAAAACTGCTGCCAACTTACAATCGAGTCAATTCTAAACTGGTCCGATCTTGAAAATTCGTTTTGTTATTATAATGTGTATAATATACTCGTATAATATAATTATTAGGAATTTGTTAACTCTGAAAGTCTTATATTAAGAAATTATTTGTTATACTTTATTCGCAAATAAATCAGCTTTACTTGAAAAAGGAAACTTAATTAAAATTTAAGAAGAAATAAAATCGAACCCTTTTTCGAGGGTTTAAAATGACTTTTTCGCTTCATTTGTATAAATAAATCAAAATAACAATAAATAAATAAGTTTAATTTTTGGTTTTCATATATTCTTTTAGAAACCGTTCTCGCCTATTATTGTTGAAAATTTATTTTCCTTAACTAAAACTATTTGATATAACACATGGTTCGAGCGGATATCGATTTTGGTCATCTTGCTCAACTGCATTACACTGGGAATGTACCAACCGTGCGTGGATGATGCTTGTGTTACAAATCGATGTAAAATTTTGCAGGTAAGCACACTTAACATGTTTATTATCTACAAATTCACACTCGTTTAAACATTCTCTGTAGCCCACTTCTCGGAGGATATTTATTAAATGACAATCCAGGCAACTTCAAACCACTCCAAACAATTGAAATCACTTGGGCAATCAAATTGATGGTATACATTTTCAAGTATATCTTGTTGTCTACATACATATGTATAGGTTAATGCTGGTAACATAAGTGCAGAACCATCCATGTCAAATCATGTGATCAAGCTGTGAATCTTAGTCTTCGTGGGCCGTACAACCCTAAAAACAATCTATAGTCGCCACCTTTAGTGATTAATTGCCAAAGGACTGTTCGTGCTTTGTTTTATAAAAAGCGAGAATGTGGTGAAAAGTCGTAAGATGTAGTCGTTTCAATGTATCTAAAGTACGTGAACTTATTCTAAATTACTACCTGTGGAGTATGTGGATTTTCGTTGAGGGACGGCCTGTAGAACTTAAGAATATAGCCTAAGGGGTTTTTTTTATTGCACGCCTTGCCAGCTTGTCGAGGAAACTCTCGCTCATGTATTCCGTTGTATTATGTTGAACGTAAGTTAGTTCTTACACTTGTTGAAGTTATCTGAAAATAGGTTACAAATGAAAACTTTTCGATATAAACTTTTTGATCTTAATTGAAAACAGGATGTCGTAACAAGCCTTATACGTGTTATTCCTGATAGTTCATTTGTTGTGTGGGTAACTATATCCAAAAATATTTTCTAGTCCCAAACATTAAATATGTATGTACATATATGCTATATTTTTTTATGGAAAGTATGAACCGTGCTTGAGTTTGCCGTTACATGGACTAAAGGCATTATTTTAAATACCTTAGTATCCAAAGGGAAAACCATCTTTCTAGCTAAAGAAAATAGGGACTATAGGCATAAGGAACTGCTATGGAGTAACCCTGTTATATACTTTCATACTAAAATAATTATATGTGATTGAATTGAAATAGTGCCATTGATAATTTGGCAGAGAAATCTCGCTTCATTAATTCAAAGATGTATTGTAGTTTTATTTCTTCGAAATCGCCTTCATTAAGATAATAATATGTATAAAAGTCCGTTAACAGGTGACGCATGCCTTGTTGAAGGTAAATGTACTCGTGCGTATACGAGTAACCATACGTGATGAGATGGGTTTAGTCCATTAATACTATTTGCAAGTGTTTTGAAATTATGTGATGGTCCGACTCCAGATGCGTTCCTTAATCATCTTGGCATAAAAGTTATAAAGCCCGATTTTTGTGTCGTAAGGACTGCGAGAATAAATACCAAAGTTTTTATTTTAGGTATCACAAATCCAAATCTTTACATAGCAACTGTGAATGGTCCGTTACTCCGTTACTCCAGCTGGATGGATATTATCACATCGTAATCCCTGAATTCTTTCCGATTGTCGTCAAACTCACATATTGATACATGTTCAGATGGCGTGTGGCTTGTGCTCTTAACATTATTTCTAACTCAATTTTTTAAGAGAATGAATATTTTAATGCAGGTATTTGTAATTTTGACAGCTTCATTTATAAAAAGATACTGATATTCATAGAACTTGCGCCCTACTTTATGGATCTAGTTAGATTTCATAAATGTTACCCATTTTCTTTGTTGAAAACAACTGTAATATCGGCTCGTTTTTTATGCCTGCACTGCATTGGATTCACTATTCTTTGTCGCCGCTCATTTCATTTGCATTTCATTTCATTTACTCATCATCATTTATCATCTATATCTCTAGCTAGATTGGTCTTTACCTAACTGCCTCCAGTGGTTTAGATAGTCTTAAACTTGTGCTTACCATCTAAGATGAGGTCTTCCTCTAATGCCTTATATCCTCCTGGAACGAATCTAAGGTTCTTTGGGATCGGTAACATCGATGTTTTGCTGTCAATGTGCATCTAGTTGACATCGTATACTTGTACTTAGTTTCCCACTCATTTACAGCTAAAGCCATTCTAACCACTGCTGATTCAATACTTACAAACACAACAGTGGCAGCCCTCTGCGTTTTGCCAATGATACTCATTAGATACTCCGGCGTTGGCCTCCGGTGTTTCCCATCGTTATTCGGCACAAACTGACGAGTTTCCTGCTGATGATAAAACAACACAAGGTTCTGCATATTTCATTTTTATATTTTCTGGTTTCCGCTTTCCGTCTCTTGTTGGTTGATGTTTAGTCCCTGAGCAAGTCTAAGCTATATTGTTGCAGCAGATAGTTCAGAGAGTTCTTTGCCTCAAATTATTGGGGCTGGAACTGTGGCACAAAAAGTAAAGGGTATCCTTCCGTTCAGCCTATGTCCCGACAGCCTCTGCAGTGGTAGTCGTCGGTAATATGCAGCTTTATTGCGTACGCCCCCAGAAGATAATGGCCTGCAATCCAACAAGCTTAGATAGTTCAGTTCTACTTTTCAAGAGGATCTTACTTATTTTAGATTTACTGAGTTCCGGCCATAATTGTCTTGAGGTTTCGCTTGTTGGAAGGTTTTTCCATCATTCTTTGGCTTCGTCCACTCCACTTGTATTATCCCAGTGCAGAGTGGAGGTTTGATACTTTGATCTGCCAGTTCCCTTTCTAGGGAGGATCCTTTTCGAGCTAGCTTGTCTACGTGCTCATTATCTGCCACTCCTTTGAGGCCACGGACCCAGCATAGCGTAGCCTTATGCTGAACGCAAACAGCCAGCGCTTCGAATGCCTCGATTTGATGTCGGCTGCCGCGATGACCTTGATGGCAGCCTGGCGGTCAATAATATCCCGGTGGGATATTGCCTTTATTACCGCAAGTTTAGCTGCTTCTGTTACAGCCAATATCTCAGCTTGGAAGAGACTGCTGTAGTCCGGCTGGAGTCGGGGGCATAGTAAATTCAATTGATCGGAGAAGATCCTGACGCCGGTTCCTATCTTCATCTTTGATCTCTGCTTTGGATATTATGTAGCCCGTATTGGACCATAAACCCAGTTCATTTTTATGGATTGAGGCGTGGCTTTTCGGGTTTGGTTTCCACCCACTAAGTTGACTCAATCTTAGAGCACATTTCGCTGCAGAGTCTTGCATGTATAGATCCAGGAGCAGGAGGCCAAGTACATTTTCTGGATAGACTCAATTTAATGCCTTGTTATTTTAACTTTTGTGAAAACGTAGAGTGCCTAAACAGCCATATTCATTTTCCATTCTCCTGATCGCTCATTGAATATGATAATTCCAGTTAAGCGTGAAAGTAAACTAAATGCCTAGATTACTTACCTTTTCTACATATTTAAGTTTTCTAATATCCAATTCGAGTTGCCTTGTTAGCACGTGGATTTGGTAAGGCTTTGACGGACCAATATATGACTCTGTTGGCCTCGTCTTAAGTCATTTTAAGTTTTCAGCTTAGATTTTGTACGACATCTGTGTACATGTGTATTGATGAGTTTTAAATAACTTGCGGGAGATCACCTGTAAACGTGCTTAGCAATAGTGGCCCAAGTATAGGTCATTGTGCTTCTCCTGATAGTAGGTTAAGGAGGTAAGGACATCAGAGTTAACACAAAAATCGATTTCCTTTTTATTTTATATTTTTAAGTAATATAGACTCAATACAGAACTGAATGTAAGAAACCGCACCTTTTTACGACCTCTAGAAGTGGTTTACAATTTGAGTCAAAGTAGGGAAACAACGCATGAGACCACGAAAGACACACTGTGCCGTGCTACCTCGCAGACCACGGATCCCGTTGCCCCCATTTTCCTTAGTTCTAACAGGTGATGGCTGTTTCTGTTCAATGAGTTCATTATTTTTATTTTTTTATTTATATAAAAATCTAATATTGTATTACAAAAAGTAACAACAAAAATACGCTTTAAGTTTCCTGTGTCTCCTGAAAAGTATGCTTTGTTTATACATTTACCCCGTTATCTTCAAAACTACAAATTCTACAGTTCTGGTTTTTATCTTATTACGTTGGTAGTAACACTGTTATAGAGGGAATTTAAAAATTCAACGGACTCTTCACTGTATGGCTAAAAATGTTCTTAGAAAAATGTTGAAAAAAAGAAAAAGCAACGTATATTTTGTATTTCCTTAATATCCTACACCTTAAATTTGTAAAATTGGCTAAAATATGTGTGTCCAAAGTTTGGGTGGCTTTTGGCACAGGCGTTTCTGAAATAATGGGCCATTTGTCTCCCATACGAAATACGTGTGCGTACATCCTTAAGGAAATACGATATATTTTTCTTAGCCACCTTACCGTTATGGTAAGAAAACTTTAAATAAACTGAGAATATTACTTCTTTTTTTATACAAAAAAAAACAATTAATTCACCGTGTCAAATTCTTTGGAAAATTCAAAAGCACCACAAATATTATAAAATCTTCATCCACTGATTGCGTTATATAATCTGACGCCTTTAGAATAACTAAAGTGCAGCTGTGATTGCTCTTAAAACCCGAGTGATGAGCAATAAGCAGATTAATGTCTATTAAAAAAAACTACAATTTGTACAGAACGAAACGCCCGAAATCTATTTAAATTCGGATGGTAATAATAAAATAACGGTTTTTGTATTATATTTATGACTTACGCAAACTTCCATGTCACGGGAAAAAGACAGGTCATACTCGTATGGTGTTAAAAATGTGCGTAAGTACTGTTCCACATTTCATTTTGAATAAGCAGTTGACTATGAGTGAATGCATATATTCATATTTGCATTCGTAATATTATGATACCCGTAATATATTCATAGTAGAGACAGTTGAAATCAATATATGTAACTACCTTAAGTTATAATAATTAGAAGAAACGTTATTCTATATGTAGTCAGTGTGTCTTATTAAACATTCATGCATATGAAAATCACTCTTTGTACTACAAAATCAACAGTAGTTGACAATAAATCGCAACTTTGAAAATTATTAACAAGGCTGCTTTTGATTTCCCATCAATAGGTATTCCTGACTGCTCCTAGCATTCCATCTCATGTAACCACAGACTAAGCGGATGGCAATTTAATTACGTTATGCCCTTGAAAGATTGCCATTGGCCCTTGCATTTATAATGCATATCAGCTCACAAACCATAAAGTGCATCTCTCTAATTAATCCAATATTTGCGGAAGGAAAATGCACACTGCGAATACTACGAGTGTGCACATGGATCCCCTTTCATACTACAAAACTCAATTAAAAGCCGCAGATACACTGAAACATGTCTGTCTTTTTGAGAGAACCCATATATATGTGGGTATGTACAATATATATGCATAACTACGTATATATTCGAGCAAATAAAAATTGAAAAAAAAATCGTAATTGGGGTTTTTATTTGTATGTAACTCATCAATTATTTCAAATCAAAATCGATGCCAATTCATTTGTTTACATATTCAGAGACTAGTTTTGATGTATCTCTCATTTCATTACTAAGATTACATTGTATCAATCCTTCGACCGACAGTGACTGAATGTCTGCGCATTTCTGTACATCTTTTACATTGACAACTACATATTAAACTATAGCTACCAAAGTTAGTCATTATGTTGTTTATTTTTTATATATTTGCAGATATTCGATGATATAATTTTTGCATTTTTCGCGCTGGAAATGAGCATTAAAATGGTAGCCATGGGAATGTATGGAAAAAACACCTACTTGGCAGATTCATGGAACCGACTGGACTTCTTCATCGTCCTTGCTGGTCTACTAGAGTATGTGATGCATGTGGAGAATTTAAACTTAACCGCGATACGAACGATACGTGTGCTACGACCTCTACGGGCCATCAATCGAATTCCAAGTGAGTACATACATATGTTTTCATCATAAATATTGACGTGCAAGGGGTTTGATGATTTCTCTTTGGGGGCCACATGATGTGTTTACTTAAGTTGTTTAAGCTTGGCCGTGTATCGATGGAATAGCTGGAAGGAAACTACGAAGTTGGTGGTAGTAATCAGGAAATTTATTGATAAATTTTTAATACAGATGCGGGTGCTTAAAATTGATATTGTATGAGTAAGTAGCTAAAAGCAGAACAGAGAAATTGAATTCCACTTTATTCGAGGCGTTTACTGATTTTTAAGTACTATCAGGGTTAATAATATAATGAAATTCTCGAAAAAAAACAACAAAAAAATTTTAAAGTAAAATATTTAAAAAGCCCTTATGTTAAAAGAGCAAACAGTTTCACAAACTCCTTTTTTGATGATATATCTAATTTATTTAAACTATTATACAATAACTATTTGTAAATTAAAATTCCTTGGGAGAGATTTACGTTAAGTTGAGTATCTTTTTACGCTCACTCGATTGATCCTGTTTATTTGGGTAGATAATTCTCTGATCTTATTTTGAAGTGAATTCAGAATGTTTTTACTACAATCCCTCTGTACACCTGATTCAACAGAACTGTTATCGTGTTTTTTATTTTGGCAGACTGCATATGGGACCTATGTCGACCAAAGTTCAAGCCGGTTGTGTGGAAGACCTTGTACTATAACATTATTGCAAGATTCGGCTTAAATCCCTTTAACGAGTTTCATTTTAAAAATAATACACACTATTTTATTATACAAAGTTACAGTTTATTCTTTGCTGTGCTACTTTATAGCCCTACAGTATAGTCCTGCCTCGCAATTAATGATTCAGAACGTCTTTGAAGATTTGATAGCCAGCCAGCTCACCACTTCTGCTCAGCTGTAGAATGTGTTGGGTAATGGCATCAGAAAGGTCTTATAGAGAGAGGCATAACGCAGTCTATGTATTGGCTCCTTTAAATTTGGGTACAAGTCGTAGTCTGATGGGCTCATTTCAATCTTTCCATTCCACCTACTGGGCTGAAATTTTAATTTTCTGCAAATCATTTTTTTAAATGTGGAACACAGACATTGTTAAAACCCCCAAGGGGTTTTCTCATATGTTGTTCAACGATCTTTATTAAGAAATTGGAAAAAAGCAATTGATATTTACGGCCTTCCTGGTCGTGGGTCATCCGCTATGCTTTCACGGCCTATACAAAAGCGGATGGCCCAACTGGACGTTGAGCTACGGTTTATTGTGTGTTCTACACGAGTAGAAGGGCATAACACCTACAACCATATGTTTTGATGAACCAACTCAGAATTTTTACTTCACAGCTTTGCTTCGTATCGTCAGTGTTTGTGTTTTTCACTTTTCTGTGTACGTCCAAGCCTGTACATGTACAGACCAGATGTTTTGGCACGTAAGAAAATTATCCACTATTGCTTTATTTACAGAAGCATCAAACTGGACGGCATTTCGACCTTTAATGAGTTTGATGTGCTGTTTAACTCCATACAAAAAATTGTATCCCTGTTTTCTAGTATACGACATTGATCAAAAATTTTCCGGAAAATTAAAAATACAAGTTTATTCATCTAAATCTATATTGTCCCCTTCAGAGTAATCCCCATCGACTGCAACGCACTTATGCCAGTCCTTGATCCAATCCTCGAAACATTTTTTATATTCGGTTTTCGGTGTGTTCAACAGTGCTTCCTACGATTTTTCCATTACTTCCTCTCGGCTGTTGAAACGCGTTCCCCGTAGTGGTTATTTAACTCGATTGAACAGAAAGAAGTCACTGGGAGCCAAATCAGGTGAATTCGGTGGCTGATGGATGGTATTTGTTGCATTTTTCGTCAAAAAATTACGAATAATGATGGCACTGTGCGACGGTGCGTTATCATGGAGCTAAATCCACGAATTTTCTGCCCACAATTCTGGTCTCTTTCGGCGAATTGCTTCACGCAAATGTCTCATAACGCCTCATACTCGTAATGCTCTTTGTTTACTGTCTGGCCTTCTGGAAAAAATTCGTGATGCACTACACCGTTGTAATCCATGAAAACCGTGAGCATTGCTTTCTTTTTTGACTGAAAACGACGTGGTGTTTTTGGTCTCAGCTAATTTGGGTAACGCCATTCACTTGCCTGATGTCTGGATTGCGTGTCGTACTCATAAACCCGTCTCGTCTCCAGTAATGATCCTTTTAATGAATGTGGGATCGGATTCAGCCTCGCAAATCATCTCTTTTGCGACGTCAACACGGTTTCTTTTTTGCATGAGGTCTTTTGGCACCAACTTTGCTGCTACACGACGGAAACCCAAATTAACCAAAATGTCTTGGACGGATCCATAGCAATGGCAATATTCAAGTCCTCCGCTATCTCTCGGTTGGTTAATTTGCGGTTATTGACCAACATTTCTTTTACTTCATCAATGTTTTCGTCGGTTTTCGATGTCGATGGTCTGCCGCTGCGTTCATCATCTTCGATTGACTCAGGACCACTTTTGAACCGCTCGTACCACTGGTAAACGACCGTTTTCTTTAGAGAATCGTTACCGAAATACTTTTCCAATCATTAAATCCATTTTGTACTCAAAATTTAATACAAGTTCATTGTTGCAAATCTAAATCCATTTCTGAAATTGTAAAAAATCGTTGACACACACAGAAATAGATGTACTCTTGGCTACGTAACTTTTGCAAATGTCAAGCTATGACGCTAAGATTTAGAGAGAATGTCAAGAACGGATTTACCAACTTAACAAAAAAAACAGAACTCAAATCGGAATAATGGGACCGCCACACGGTGGTGTCCCCCGGGAACTTTTTGATCAAGGTGGTATATATGTACATCATTCTGGGTGGTTTCGACGTTCTGGGCAAACAACACCCGAAGGACAGTTTATTGTGACCTTCGCTGCGGAAAATAGCTTAACCCAGCTTGTAACTAAGTCCAGATTGCCAAACCCTGAACTTGTTTTTAACATCTTACCCTGAAAAATACAACGTCAATATGACATCCCCTCTATGGTCGTCGGACCATTGTGCCATATCAGCTAATTTCTCGTACATTGACCACATAGTTAGAGAAAAAATTCCCAAAAGAACTGTATGGCAATACGCGAAAATCAATTGGAGCGGACATGACTGCTTCCTTAGGAACTTTATCTGGTCGTTATGTTTCCTCTATAACAATCTGGATGCCGCTGCTGATATGATTACAGACACTATTCTCTTTGGAATGAAATCCTTTCGCCCTCATCGGATGAAGAGTATCAAACCGGAAAAAAATGCATGGTACGACTCGACTAGTAAAGAGGCTGTCAGGGTTAGAGTAAGATTTTTTCGGTCCTCCAAGACCAACCCAACAGAGGAAAACCGAAAAAATTTAAACGAGCCAGGAATGATTGCAACGTCTTTCTCAACCGTGTGAAATTTCAATACGACCAAAAATTGAGGCAAGAAATACTGCAATGTCCCAAAGGCAGTAAAAATTTTTGGTCGTTCGTCAAAAACATCAGAAATTCTGCCTCATCCTCCATCCCAACGCTCATTTACAATGACACTCCAGCTGTCAGCTCTTTGGACAAGGCCAATCTGCTTGGTGCACACTTTGCGGCTAGCTCAACACTCCCAGATTGTATTTTGTCCCCGCCTACACATGAGTGCGTCGAATCTTCCATGAGACGAATCCAACATACATAAATCCGCTGATCCAGATGGTATATCTCCCCTTCTTGTGAAGAGGTGTTCTTCCAAGCTGGCAAAACCACTGCGTAAGCTTTTTCATCAATCCTACTCTATAGGACTTTTTCCGAGCAGATGGAAAACAACATTTGTCCAGCCCGTCCCCAAAAAAAGACGAATCTTCTTCTCTCCCCTCCTACAGACCCATTGAGCTTACGTCCCTTCTTCCAAGGTCATGGAAACTCTGATAAACCTTCAGCTCATGAAATATCTTGAAACACGAAAACTTCTTAATGACCGGCAGTACGGTTTTCCTAACAACAGGTCCACTGGTGATCTGATGGCATGTCTCATCGAAAAGTAAAACCAAAGCGTACATCAATCTGGCGAAAGCAAGATAGTTGCCCTTGATATTTCTAATGCATTTGACAGAATTAGGCATCAGGCTCTTTTTTCCGCAATGTGTGCTTTTGGGATTGATGACTCTCTTCTTTAATGGATTAAAAACTACCTTTCGGAACATTCAATCCAAGTTGTTTTGGATGGTTTCAAGTCTGATATTCATAAAATAAATGCCGGTGTGGCCCAGGGCTCCGTTCTGTCACCGACACTCTTTTTAATTTTCATGAACGATCTCTTCTCTGCTACTTATAATCCAATACATGCTTTTACTGAGAACAGTACTCTCTGCTTTTCATATTCGTTCCCGGACTCACGCCCCTGGCGAACAGGAACGACAGCGTATGTTCAGATTATTAAGTTCCGATATTAACAGCATAACCAATTCAGGAACTATCAACCGAGTGGAATTTAATGCTTCCAAAACTCAATGCTGTCTGCTATCATTAAAGTGAAATTTAAATACCCAACCATTGTCCATGAATTGCAATTGAAAAACTTTCCATTCCCGGTATGTGTGTCAATGACAACTTACGTTGAAATGACCACATGTTCAGTGTCGTCAAAAATGCTACGAAATGTCTAGGTTTCCTCAAGCGATGTAAGAAATATTTCATTCCCTCTGATCTGGCCTCGATATATAAGGCATTTATCCGCCCAAAATTGTAGTAGAATGCCCACATCTGGTCAGGTGCACCCAAAATATCACTGCACCTGCTAAATAGGATTCAAAAGGATTCATTAGGTGATACTAATATATGTTAAGTCAGTCAATTGACTCCCTCGAACACCAGTGTTCCATTGAAATAGCCAGTAGCATTCCGCCCCTTCAAACCCTCAGCCGTAAGACCCATCTCGCTATGAATGCTCATCGGTATACCCTCAATCCCATATCGTGATTCGTTCCTAAACCGTACAACCAGCTAAAGCTATGCCCTGCTTAGCTCTTTATTTCCTAGTCATTATAACGTTCAAATAATTAAAACCAACGTTCATCGGTACCTCTCTTTCTTTCCTCCCTGATTTACTTTCTCCCGCGCTGAGTGCAAGCATTTTAAGGGTACTTAAATCCCACTAACGTACTGAAATTATAAAATGTAAAAAAAAAAGCAACCTAACTTAAAGCTCGATGAATGTCAAGTTTCTATCTTAATAAGAGATTTTTGGTATTCAACTGAAACAATACCCTAGACACCTGCAGATGCTACCTCTATCCATCACAAAATCAACTGTTACGACTATACAATCAACCGTGGTAAGGCAGTTTGCACCTATTATGATTGCATCATCCAATTATCAGTATTGCCGATGTGTACATTATTTTTGAAATGACCTTCGTGTATTTTAAACAGCTTAATACTAATTCTAATAATATTCTTTCTAGTTTCGTCGAAGCGTAGTCTTACATTGGATAATTTCTCATATTTCGAAATTCAGTAACAATAAACAGATTGTAGATAACTAAATGAAAAGCAACCTATAGTACACAAAAATAGCAATAATCCCTAAACAATATCATTTCCGTGATTGTCATGGCAATAACGCATAGAAAGTCAGCTGTGGCTGAAGACTCTGAAGACTACATTATCTTTGTAGTCTCTACACGTTTTATTTTCTAATAGAACTATAAGCAAGCGTGAACACTCAAACAATTCCAAAAATAATTGCAATAATTTGTTTTTTTTTTTCCAAGCTGTGAATAATCCATCAAAATGTGCCTTTGGCATTTCATTGTACCACTTTGTATCACTTCGCTTTCTTACATGTTTGCCATCTAAAACAGCAGTCACAACAAGACACTTACATAACCCCACTCACAATAGGAGAAGAAATCCCCAAGTAACAAATAAAACATTTAAATAGACTGCACGTCCGTCTGCTACAGACGTATAGGTACATACTCGTACATATGTTTAAATGCACTCGTTTGCTTATTTGCCCGTCGAATGTTTTTCATCACGTCCTCGGTATTTCTCCCAGAATAGGACGTGATTTTTCAAACTAGACTTCAATGCTTTTTTTCCTTCCTTTTTGACCTTCTGAAATATGTGGCATATAATAGTCAGGGTTAACCCCCACATTTCTTCTCACAGTTAGACACAGTAAACAAATATGTTACAATACCGATAATTCTAAGTAGATTATGAGACAGAGCAAGGACCATGGTGTTGACAAGTAGAACACGAAGAAGAAGTCCTCGTCGCCGCATAGTTTTTATGTGATTCGAAATTTTGTTCATTGTTTCCTATTTTCTTTTTCTGAATTTTCCATCACAATCTCTGTTTATTCATTTTGATGTGCCTTGATATCAGCAAGTTATTTGTAAACAGTTTCAGTTTTGTAGAAAACCGGATTCAATGAATCCGTCAAAAGTCAAAGACATGCTTGAATTTGCTCATAACACGGCTTAGGGTAAAATGTCCGTTCTAGCTTTCCCACTTGGAGGTAGTAAAAGTAAAGGACCCTGATTTAAGCGGCATCGAGTTTCCCATAAGGATATCTGTCGAAGTAGCTTTAATTTTTTAAGTGCCAATGTTTTTTGCTTTCGTCACCGATGTTCCATCAACGAAACACCGTTACCAAGCCGTGAAATATTATTTCCGAAATCAATGTTTAGTTACACAGGCTTATTGAGAGCTTCGTCAATTTTATGGTATTGTGGATAGATCATATAGTAATGAGGACACAAGCATATATTCGTAAATAAAACTAGTTTAATGCTACGTAAGAACAAGAATGAGAACAGAACGATTGATAGAAAATGCAGCCGCTGTTGAAACCAGTGTTAGTGAAGTCCCGAATAAGTAAATCTGACGCCTGCGCAGGTGCTTGGGCTTTAAACATCAATATTTATCGGGATCTTGTTAAAGAATTTTGGTCTTATCATTCAAGTGCTGGAAGAATTTAAGCAATTGGATTAGCTGTTGTAGGGTTTTCAAGCACAAAACAACCGTTAAAATTCACAACCTAAATCATTACGAGTGAAGAAAATCTCTCCGTCCTATTCGGACTCCCACCCCTGGAGAGTCAATATCGAAACCAAACACACCTGAGTTTCAAACCACTACATCACAACAATGCTTTCCTTTCTCCTCCTTCTATCTTTGCGCCCGCGCCATGGCAACAGTAAAAGGGTATCATAACCCCTTAGGCGCGCGTAAATTATAAAGAAAAAAAAAACAGATGATCTAGAATTATTTGGCAAATTTATGTTCAGAGATTAAGCTAAACAGTTGTCGGGCTTTATCTTTTCAAAAATTGGTCTGCACTTTACGACAAGGCTGACCGATACTGAAAGCTGATCAACGGATGATATTGATGTGGCCGATATGTGGTACTTTCTGTACGGATGCGTGGAATCACTTGTATACAAGGATAAACTAGCTTCAATTAAAACATTAGAAGGCGGTTATACGGTCCCAGATGCTCGAAAAAATAGTCTAAAAATCGACCGACAGGATACGCTTTCTAATTGGTAGTCCTAATTATTACATATGCCCAAAATCATGGAATTCGATTTGGAATTAATTGGAAATTAAAATGAATTATTTTAGATCGCAGCTAATCCCTCTTAAAAAACACAAGCTTTAGTTAGATTCTCATTTTAGCTGCGATCTTAATTTCAATTTCAATTCCATTTTAATTCGTATATAAACATGTCTACATTTGCTTATCTTCACCAAATCTATAAGTTAAATGGTTTTTATTATTACTCATATGCAAATAAGATTAAATGCCTTCTTGAAATATTGGGTGGGACAATTAGGACTTTTCCATGAGAATTTTAAATTATTGCATTGGAAAGATTTTGATTCTTTTTTATTGAATAATCCTTACTGATCGATAAGAATTATGTGTAAAAGATAATATCGGCCAAATGCATTTATCAATTCGTTTGTGCAAATTTAATTTCCACTCTACTACACCAATATACTACTATCCATGAATGGCAGTTGCATCGTCGAAACCGAAAATCTTTCCGTTCTCGGTATGAGACAATTTACGTTGGAATGACCACACATTCGATGTCGTCAAAAATGCTGCAAAATGTCTAGGTTTCCTCAAACAAAGAAATATTTCAACTCCTCTGATCTGGCCTGTATAAGGCAGTCATCTGCCCAAGTCTAGTATACCCTCAAGCCTATTTTCGGGCATACTCTAAAATATTGTGATTCATTCCTAAACCATACAACTCGATTATGGAATGCCCTACCGAATTCTCTATTTCCTAGTCGTTATAACTTCCAAAGATTTAAGACCAATTTACGTCGTACCTCAATTTTCTTTCTTACTAAGTTTACTTTCCGGAAGCTGTTTTGCGATTTATTATATTATAAAAATGGACCGGAGAATAGCATAATTCTCTGTTTTTATTATATTCTTTATACATATATGTGTATAATTTTGGTGGGGACCGAGGCCCCCATTTATTGGCTTAATATAAGCTTAATCTAACTTAAAAACTAACAGAAAGGTTTAAGAGCTATTGACCAAGGAAGTGATGGAGGAGATCTTGTTTGAGACGAGGAGTGCTCAGGTATAAATGAAAAAGGGTGAGGTTTGAGTTGACCTTTCGGAGCATTCGGGAGATTGGTTCGTTGGAGCCATAAGAGGTGCGGTGGACCGGTAGATAGAAGAGTCGAGGGCAACGTAGATTGCGGGGGTTGGTATTGAAGGAAGGTAATATGCCAAGGTCTTGAAGAGACTGAACCAGGGGAATTGGTTGACCATGGAGAAAATAAAGTCGGGGAGGAGACGGGTTGCATTTACGTGAGAAGGTTATAGATTGACATTTGGCTATATTAAGTTCTAGGCAGTTTTTCAGGCACCAGATTGAAAACCGATCAAGGTCTTCTTGAAGAAGGGCAGAGTCATGGGGAGAGGAAATAGTTTTAAAAAATGTTGTGTCGTCAGCGTAAAGGGAGAGGGAGGAGTGTTTAATGACCCTCTCAACATCGTTGATAGTAAGAATGAAGAGAAGAAGACCAAGATGACAGTCTTGTGGAACTCCAGATGAGGCCAGGAATGCAACAGAAAGGGCGGATCTAAACTGAACACTATAATATCTGTTTACCAGGTAAGAAGAAATACATTTTAATAAGAAAGGCTCAAAGCCGAGAGCAGACAATTTGAAGAGGATCAATTGATGAGATATCTTATCAAACGCTTTAGTGGAATCAGCGGCGATAACATCGATTTTTTTACCATTTTCTAAGGCTGAGAGAGCAAAAGACACGAATTCAACTGGATTTGTGGTAGTTGACTTCCCTTTTAGAAAACCATGTTGTCGGGGCGAAATAAAATGCTTGCATTTGAAGCTTAAGGTTTCGTAAATTAAATGCTTTCAAAAGTTTGGGTATATGAGAGAGTTTAGCAATGGGACATTAATTGGTAACTTCATGTTTAGATCAGTTTTTGTGTATCGGGATTATAAAAGAGATCTTCCAAATCTGGGGAAATTCTCCTTGTATAGGGGATAGACGAAAAATGTAGGAAAGGGGTAGAGACAGGTTGTAAGAGCATTTTTTTAAGAAACACGGCGGAGAGTCCGTCTGGGCCAGGTACAAATTCATCTTTTGAGTGAGAAAGGGACCAATGGAGAAATTTGGTAGATCATTGAAGTAAGAAGGATCTGGTACGAAGGAGTTGTTGGCAAATAATAGTTTGAAAAATGTAGCAACAAAGTTGGTGATGTTAGGAGGATCACTTGAAGATCTGGTTTCGAAAGCGAGAGTCTTACTTTTGCAATTGACAAATTTTAAAAAGGACTTGGGGTCATTTATGAGATTGGTTTGCGCACTATTCAAGTAGCGCTGATAGAGAGAGTTATAGAGTTCAATGAAACGAAGATATGTACCTAGACAATTTGAATAGTCGGAAGAAGAGTGGGTGCGGAGGAATACCGCCCATAGCTTGTTTCTTTTGTTTCGTAGATAGATAGGTATTGATTTTACGGAAATTAGCTTTGTGAAAATTGTAAGAAAATAGAACTGCGAGGGGAGGCGACTGAAGGGGAGAGCTATGGAAAAATGAGAGAAGAAGTGGAGGATGAAAGTTATCAATAGTTGAAATATACTCGTATGTATGTATGTATATAATAAATAACATGTTTCACGATGGTACAAAGAGAGTTAACTTCCTTCCTTTCCTTCCCACACCTAGCTGAATGATGGAATAACCTAGGTAAACTAACAACAAACACGTACGATATCTGCTAGAGAAATGACAATGAACAATATATACAGATACTTTATCGTTTCCACCTTATATACCAAAACTTTATGAGAATTCTCAAGTATGGTTTTAAGATAGTTCTTGTCTATTTTTAAACCAATCATCCTGCTAATCAAAGATTTTAAAAACTCAAAATTTTGAAAATCTAAAATCCCAAAATATCGAAAATGAACCGGAAAATTTTGTTGTAAAAAAAGGTAACTAAGAAAAAAAGGTTTTAAACAAATTCAACATTATACCAGACTTCAAAAAAGCAAAGCTAACAAAACAGCTTCGTCGATTTAAAAAAACAAAAAAATTAACTATTCAAACAACATTTTATACCAATCATTTTCGTTGTTCTGGATTTTCGGCTTTTGGTATATCCAGAATAAGTTGTCAATGTATCACAGTTCCAAAACAAGTTTTTGAATATCAATTTCTAAACAAAAACATAACAGGCTTGCAAATATAATGGGTGTTTTCTTAAGCGGCTCAGATTTCTTGTTCAAATAAAACACAGAAAGATTAATCTGATGCTAATTTATAAAATTCATTCCAAAGATTATTTCATGCTATTTAATATTTAAGAATAGTTTCGACAATATGTCCAGCACGACTTCCTCACAGTGTTCGAATTTTCAACCACTTCTTCGAGCAATTGGGGGCGTATGTTATATCGCGTATTACTCGAATAATGTTTTGATCCAAAGCTTCAATCGTTGCTGGTCTATCGGCGTAAGCTGGTGACTTCACGTATACCCACACAAAACAATTCAATGTCGTCAAATCGCACAATCTTGGTGGCCAACTGACTTGTCCATTTCTTGAAGTGACTTCAGATTGTGTTTTCAATGGTTTCGTTGGTAGTATGCGGTGAAGCAACATCCCGTTAGAGCCACAGATCCTCCACTTTGATGTCACTCAAATTTGGGAACAAATAATCGTTGATGATCACATTGTACGGATATCTACTGATAATAACATGTATTCCTCATGTTTGAAGAAGTAAGGACCGATGATACTGCCGGCATTGACCCGCACCATACGGTACATTTTTCTGGCATCTGGTGAACTTCCTGAGGATTGCCCTCAATCCAGACAGCCGCGATATTTATTTTCGAACGCACTGTTAACTGTCACTCAGTGCGAGGAGTGAGAACATTTTCAATAAATCGATAAGCAGCCCGTCGATGGTGTCTACTGTAAATTTCATGAAATGTTCTATAAGTTTCGCGAACAGAAGTTCAATTTTGGAACTAAATTTCTACGATTTGAAATCGTTGATGAGCCATCAACATTTCCATAATGAAATGGCAAATTGTACTGAATGAAGTTTAGCAACTCAATATGACAGCTGATTTGATATTTAATCTTTATTGAATAGTTTGACACTTCGAAAAAACGAAACAAAAATGCAAATAACCATTTCAGAAATAAGACCAGCAATTGAAAGTGTTTCTAGAATTATCAGATACTATTAAAAACAATTCTGGCTATACGTATAAAGAAAAAAAAATTATAGTAAAAAACTTCTGTTGCTTTATTTTGCTATCGAATTCAACAAAAATTTTGGTAAATTGTTAGTGATACATTATAAAAGGAGACTATATTTGCTGGGTGGAATAAAAAAATTGCATTGACAGGAATATCTCAGCTTACAGCTAACAAACCAACAAATTTCCAACAAAAATAATACCTGATTCCTTCTAGATGGTCGGACCGCCAACGGATTCGGCCAGGTTCTGATCTGGATACAGCACTTTAAAGAACAAACGTCAATTGCGATCACTTTGGATAAAGCGTAGATAAAGTTAAAAAATTACCGCTGAACACTTCAGCACATCTAGGAATGTTCGAAGCTACAATGAGCGGAAATATGAAAAGTGTAGAAAAGAACACAAGTTCCGTAGAGTTGCTACTTATTGATCTACTATTAAAAAATCTACTATTAAAAACTATATTCTTTAAGGTTGTGGGTATACGAGGGAGTTGATAACATAATTGTATTAAACTGAATTTTAATATAAGAGGTTTTCCATATAAATATTTTCTGAGGAATATGGTTGGAAAAGGATGGAAGGATTTTTTCTCAAAACGATAACAGGCAGACTGACCGGGAAATCATTGGTCTTTGAGTGCATTTATTTTATCACCTACATGTGCCACCATAATATCTGACTATAACGTTACAGGTCTTTCTAAAATTCCGCTGAGGATTTTGATTTTCTTAATAAAATCCTTCGCCTAAAATCAGTGATCAGTTTACTATTGATTATATTAATGATGTATGGGTTATATGCTTGGCTATACTGTATTTAAGCCTCGTGATGGAATAGCCTTCATTGTTGACTTCTGTCTGGAAGAGCCAAGTGATACCATTATAGTTACATTACAATTTCTTTTCCGCAGTTTGCAATACTGAAGAATTGAAGCCTAGTGTACTAAAAACATTTTAAAAAAAATGACATCTACATTTTTAAATAATTTATTTTCTAAGTATACACATTACACATACGTATATAAAATTGAATAATGATTTTTTTAGGCATGAGAATTCTTGTCATGTTACTCCTGGATACATTACCAATGCTCGGTAATGTTCTTTTGCTATGCTTCTTTGTATTCTTCATTTTCGGAATAATCGGAGTACAGCTATGGGAAGGAATATTAAGGCAACGCTGCGTACTACAACTGCCACCGAATGTTATAGCACCTAAGTAAGTATTTCTTGTAAAATTTCTAACTATTGTACAAATTTTCCTAAATTTTTATAATAAAAATATCTTTTGATTTATGATCTAAGAAAATACAAGATATATATCGTACTTTAAAATAACAAAATTAAGATTTCATGCAGATGTCTGGTAATAAATTGAATAAGTATTTATTTTTGTATTCTGAGCGATGTCTGCTTGGGAATTTTCGTAAATTTTTTTAAGTTTTTATGTAGAAATTTATAATTTGTATTAGATGTTAAAATAAATGGCAGAGTAAAGAAAGAAATTCATTTAAGATAGAATTAATTTAAATTAGTTGAAATTCGTCGCTTGCGCTCATTTAAAAAAGTTTACGCTTTTGAATACTAAATTTCTAATGCTACAATATTTAATAATTATATCAGTACTCGTATAGATGCCAGTCGTTATGTATGTACATGTATGTAGTGCAATCAATCACTTCTTAACACTGAGTACGAACTTGGAGCCTACTTTAAGAATTCTTTCCGTATTTTGTTACAATTTTGGCCAGATAAGTCAAGTAACAAAAATTTCCGAAAAAGGGAGTTCGTTTCCTTCGTCAGTTCTTGATTAGAATGATTTCACAAACTTGTAGTTTTACACATTTAGCCATTCACAAATTACTTCTTCAGGAAATCCAAGCAAGGGTTTGCGTGATCTTAGCCAAAATACATTAATTTTATAGAGGAATACATTTTAACTATTTTTAACATATTTCTTCTAAAAACTAAGTGAGCAAATATCTATTCTGGAATTGGTCATTTTGCAATTAAACAAATGCTTTATGTTCATCATTAACACTAATAAAACACATATTATATAATAACACAATCTCTTATCTAGCTCATGTGCTGAAGTCTATTTAATAATATTCCATGTAGTAGGGTTCAACTCGAAATCCTTTAATGTACTTTAACCCGGATGCTAATCGAAATTTTTATAGATGAAAATACTAAGGATGAGATAACCTATCAGTTATTTGATGTATTCTTTTGCCTTTATACTCATCATGGCATTACTTGACTCTGTTGTTTCGCCTTCATCTACTTAAGTCATATGATAGATGCATTTTTGATCTGAGAATGCATCATCAGCCATTCAAAATCTAGTGGCGGAAAATATTCGTCTTATAAATCTTAAAAATAATTTTTTCAGAAGCAAACGCAATTTTTTCAATTGAAAGTAAGACTTGTGAATTAGGGAACCTTTACTTCCACTTACTATATGGTGTAAGGACCATTTATTTTAACTCTCCCAAAAAGGAGAGCATCAAGTTGGTGAGCTAACTTAGGCTAGGTCTTATTTGAATGGATTCGTGCAATATCGAAAATAGTGCTCTTCATTCGCCCAACATGTCTTAGCGTACCGTTTGTCGTTGTATCTGTGACTTACGTTTATGCAAACGGAACCAAAAATCAATTTTTTTAAATATCACGTCTTAGTCGAAAGATGAGATTTGATAGAACTATCATTCTTTTCTACATTGTATGGCATGTAATCATTGTACTTCTGTGCTTTAAATATCATTTTCAATAGCTCGTTCACAAACCGTGCTAAATAATTATACAATCTTATCTGGGCATCATAAAACCGTGAATTTTGATCAACATAATAATATAATAATAGTTCTTGCGCAATTATTGAACTAGCCACAGGGTTAAGCAATGATTTTGCTGTCATTATAAATTTCTATACGTTCCTTTTACTCCACCGCTAATTCGCAATTTGCATTTCGAAATCTTTTAGCATTATTCCATCCAGCCAAGTTCCTCCTTCTCATAAAATAAGCATTCCTGGTTCTAAAACGATTAACTGAAAGCCTATTTCTAGTGCGCCATATGTAATGAACCTAATTGCAATTCTGCTTATCGGCATCTGTTGTCTGGCGGAGTTTCACATTATGCTAAAAATAGCACTGTCGGAAGTACCTTTTGTTTAGGTACATACTTAACGCAATCAATACGAGTATGGTTTTGAAGTGCAGTCTCGCCAGATTTTCTGTTCTTACAAGCATTTTCGCGAAAGAATGTGTTCCAGGACGAATAAAACTACAATAGTATCAAAGGAATTTTGATGGAATGATAAGTATGCCATATACCTAGAGCATATCGACAGCTTTTGCAGTCTGCGTGGCTCGTATTGTTGCATAGACAGCATTGAACTTCCAAGGAGGCAATATTTTATGCATTATATGCATCTATGTGAAAAACCACCCTTAATTTTTTTGCTATAACAATAGGTTCCAATTTTGTTTTAGTAATTTTCGCAATGGAATATTTCCTAAATGTCGTATTTCATTTATTCTTTAACATTACTAATTTCAAATTATATTTATAAATTCAATAATGCATAGTCTTATACAAATATAAAAGAATGTATGTATATCCTTATAATTCTAGAACCGAATTCTGAACAAACCCACTTCGATTTGGATCAAAATTGGGTAACTTATGCCTGCCTTAATCCAATATAAATGTTAACACAACAAAAAATTTGGCTTTTTTTTCAAAAGGTTTTTAGCTTCAAAAAATTATGAAATTTCTGTTCAATTATTACTACAAAAAGACTTAATCAAGCTACACATATGTACATACATAAAAATAAATAACAGAATTTTAAGGAAGGGAGACTTTCGTTAGCAATCTCATCTCTCTACTAATCCTTAAAATTTTGCCGTTATACAAGGGTCATGTTCAGAACATACACAGTTTTATAAAAGGTAGAAAAATAAAAAAATTCCAAACAGGAGTTCAGAATGATCTTTAAACATTAACAAACATAGTACAATATCTTGCATGTATTTCCTAAATTGATAATTTCGTTGGTTATCCGTATCATGTACTTGATCTGCAAAAAGATCAAGAAAATCGAATTTAATAACTAAAGTTAGACATCACTGCTATCTTTGTTATTATGCTAAAAGAAGTGAAACATTTCAATTCAATTAATCCGTCGAACAGATTTAGAAATTTAAAAATGTAAACCCATAGGCTCCTTTTTAGTGGACCTAAAATTTATTGCAATAATCACAAGTTTTACATCAATTAACAATTCATTATAATTAATTTGAAATAAGGTTTGTAAAAATAAATAAATAAAGATTTTTGTTTACGAGTAGCTAATTAGTTTGCTTCTTACCAGTACTTTAGTGCGCTGAAGCTAGATTCAGTCATATTAGAAGTAGCTATTAGCAAAGTAGACAAAACAAAAAGCATTTTTTAGATTTTTACTAAGCATAATGTGATTTTTTTGTTTCTCATTTCTTCATTTCTTTCAAAATCCTTAAAACACACCATGAAGGGTTAGGGTTACCACTGACATAAATATTTCCAGAAACATTTTTTTTTATCAAAGCGCGTAATAGACACTTACTATTTAAAAAAGTTTTTGATTTTGAAATACGAGTATATGTAAAACCTAATTTGTATACATATATTGTATGATTTATAAAAAAAAAACATAAAAATAAGTATTTCTTTTTAACTTAATCCTAAATCAGTCAAGCGCTGCTTGCTTTATTTAATTAGTGTCTGTTTATTTTTTCAAATTAGGAAAAATTGTAGAAGTCTAACGCGATTGCCGTCTTTATCAACGACCCGGTATAGCACAATATTATTGTTCTTATTTTAGGCTTTTGTTTCAAATCTTGCGTTTACTAATGCAGAAGTGCAGATTTGGTTAGAAAACAAAACAAAGTGCTCCATAGTGCTTTCATATTGTTTCATTTGATTTTATTCATCATGTCAATATCCTAGATGATGAGACTTAGGAAAATATCAATCGCAGAGCTGGCTCTATTTGGGATTCGGCATCGACAGAGATTTAAAAAAATATTGACTATACGTTAAAGTTGCAGAACAGTTTGACTTGGCAGAATAACGTTGACGTCTTGCAATAACTTCGACCCTACTTCCTATCCTGTTTTTGGGGAAAGTTTCTAAAGGAAGGTAAAGAAGGAAACTTCTCAGCCATTAAAACGGCATATGTACGTAAACCTTTTATCTATAATTTTATTGAAAATATTCACAGAATATGCAAAACAAATGTCATAAGCAATAAAACATACGGATATGCATTAATATTTTGTTTCGTATTTTGTTTAAATTCAAATTTAAAAGTGTAGTAATAAAATGTGTAATTATACTTATAACTTAAAAACTGTTATAATATTGTGATTTGGTATCGACATCGAATCTCGTATAATATATTGTTGTGTAAAACAAAATTTGTTATTAATTCATTCTTGTATTCGGCAGTAGCTGAATTGTGAGCACTTAACTATACTAGTAAATTATTTTTCAATTATGCAGCCACAACTGGTATGGTCTGACCAGTACTAGACTTTTCATTTTGCTATTGTACGTCGGTATTTCGAAGAATAAAATATTTTTAAGTGCGGGAGTTAGGTCGTGCTCGATGAAAATATCTAAAATAGTAAATATTGCATTCATTGATCAACGAAGCAAGTGCACTGAAGTTAAATCATATTTTACTCTCTTTTGATCATGTGCAAAAGCCTCAATTCCGTTTGTTTGTCACGAAAAGTAACTAGAACCATTCCGAGGAATTGTAAATCAAACGTATATAACAATTAATTGTAAAATTGTGTCCAGAGAAAAAATTATGACTCATACACTTACTATATCGGATTTTTCAATAAGGACATAACAATTTTGTATATAAATAAAACACCGAATAATTATCATATCGTCCTGAAATTTATTTCAGGTATAGTACACGTTTTGTTTTTTTTTTTCGTATATCTATGATCTTCATAGACACTATAAGCTTCGGTGTTTATAGTAGTGTGAGATTCTTACTCACTAAAAAACACTTCCTTTATATAGACTACGACTGAGCAGTTCTTCTTTCGCGTTTTATTTTGCTTTAATAAGATATTTTGCAGGCGAGTTTCCATTGAAAATTCCTACGGTACTTTAAAAATTAGGCACTGCTGATCACCGCGCTAGATCGAGAGGCTTAGTCCTTTTCAGACGGCGCAATAGATTTGTCTTGTCAAGGATCTGTTAAATAGAAATAGTCGTATGTCCTTGTAGTCGATTTTTGTGTTTTCGCGCAAACATTTTAATTTCGTTCTGAACGTTTTCGACTCCTAGGTCTCTGTGGATATTATCATTTCTAATATACGACGGTGCATTAAAAAACCCTCGCAGAACTTAACGTTAACGTTACTACTTTTGGTACAACCGCAAAGCTATGTCCAGACCGGTTTTAGCACTTGCTTGTATAGCAGCAATTTGTTTTCTAAACTGAGCTTGGAATACTTTCCAAGAAGCCAGTACATGTCCCTATACTTAATCTCAAGCTCTTCACGTTTTTTCTTAACGTGTGCTCTCCATTTAAGCTTAGCGTCGAGTGTCATACCAAGATATTTGGCTTCATTCGCGAAAGGAATTTGTACTGCGTTGATAAACACAGGTAGATTGTTAGTTTTCTTAAGAGTGTAATTCAGATGGACAGACTTGTTTCCATTAAGCGGGATTCGCCAAGTCTTTGTCCAGTTGTTAATCCATGTAAGGGCACGTTGTAACTTAGCAGTTGCTTCTTCGACGGTTTTAGCTGTTGCCAAAATGGCAGTGTCATAGCACTGTATCGTCCGTTTGCGGTGTGTCGAAGGTAAAAAGAACATATAGCAGAGGACCAAGAACACTTCCTTGCGGTACCCCCGCCTTTATTATCTTAAAATTGGAATATTCGTTTCCGTGTCTGACACGAAAGAGTCGGTTATCTAGGTATGAACTTAAAATATGAAACAATTGCTCGGGCAGGACTTGTCGAAATTCATATTTCAGACCCTCGTGTCATACTTGCGAAACGAATGCGCTTGAACAGACTAACTTACGCTAGATTGCTCGTTCAATTACGTCGGTTATTCGATGCACTTGGTCAACAGTAGAGTGTTGGCTTCTAAAGCCAAATTGATGATCGGGCAAGAGGCGATTTGTAAGACGATTAAGTAAGATTCGCTCGAAGACCTTCGATATAATTGGGAGTAGCAATATTGGTCTGTATGACTTGACTGCAGTCAGCGGTTTACCGAGTTTCAGAACCGTAATAACTTCGGCAACTTTCCACTGATACTTTACATACTATAATCTTATGGTGGCATTTATAAGATAGAACAGCCTTCGCAAACTTTTTTGGGTGGCGCTTTAAGTATACCTCCCGTAATTAAGTCATATCTGGGGGTTTTATTAGGCTTAAACTTAAGTTCCCTAAGTGTAGCCTTTTCTATTGGAAAGTTTATCGTCACGTCTAGCGTATTGACATTCTCTGGAAGTACTTCCCCGTCGAATGGTTTGAACGTTTCTGCAATATGGTCGGCGAACCCGAGTTTCATGCCACTTTTTCCAGGCTCTTCGTTTCTTCCTTATCATTTCCCTGACCTCTGGCGGATATCTTATGCCGATACTGGCAACTTTGTTCGATTCGCGTGGAGTGCTATTCCAGGCCTCTTGCTGTATGACTTCAACGAAACGTTCAACTTCTTTTTCAAGTTGATACGGCGTCCTGAGCGGTACTTTTAAGTCAGTATTTTCGACAACCTCTATTCGGAAATCTTCCCAGTGAGTTTTTTGTTGGATAATCTAGGTGGTCTTTGTTTCTTAACCAAGTATTCACACAATGAAAGGATAATTGGAGAATGATCGGAGGAAAGACCGAATTTTTCTTCAACTTTGACATAACTAGCGTTTACTCCTTTTCCGATAAACAAGTCTATCAGATTGGATGTTTTGGCGACATCCGAGGGCCAGTATGTCGGCCTGCCTGTTGAATAAAACTAGTAACCACATTCCATACCAGCTCTGTAAAGAGTTTTGCCTTTTTGAGAGATACATCTTAAGCCCAAAAAGGTGTGCTGCGCGTTGAAGTCGCCACCAATAATGAAGATTGGTCCAAGAGAGTTAAATAGGTCAATAAATTCGTGTTTTTCTATTTTGCAAAGCGGTTGGCAATAGAATGAGAATATACTAAAATAGTAATTTGTGGTCATTTGAAATATGTCAAGTTCAATTTGTGCTTCCAGAGAGTGCTCAATGCAGTCTTTTATAAATATGGATGACCCGCCTCTTGCGTTTCCCGCGTGGTAGTCGCGGTAACCTTTTAGTTCCACGCGCGATTGTGTCGTCAGGTGAGTTTCAGAAATTAAACATACGGGTATCAACTGCTTTTTCCTGAATAAAAATATTTAATTCATCAAGCCTTTTCTGTAGGCCATTGGCATTCCACGCAAGAACGTTGAGCTTCTTTGTCATGATTAGTTACACAGATCTCCTTCGAGGTTCAGAAGCCGTTCGACTGTTATCTTATTTGTTTTAGTCAGTTCTTCTAGTAGTCTCTCGAGAATTACTAAGAAAACATTTGAGGCAGGATCAGGTGATTCACAGTTGGTCGTATTTGCTCGCGCCGCTATTTGCGGGTAAGTTTTCCACTTTTCACTTGCGCATTGTTATTTTGGACGTTGTTGTTATTGGTGATTTTAGCGGCCATCACAGCATTTGCTATCTTTGCCTTCTTTAAAGGCTATGGGGTTGGACCGCTGTTATCATTTCTCGTACTCGCTGGCCCTGCGTTTTGGATTGATCCCATCGATTTTGCAACCCTTTCGCGACTTCGCAGCCTAGATAGTTAGCTGGATGTTTTTCTCTGCAGTTGATGCATGTCGCTGGGAACTCTTTCGCGGCACTGCACTCTCGCGTCAGATATTTTCAGGCGCATTTTACATTTTACATGGCTGAATCCATGACAACGTATACATTGGAGAATCAGCCTCGAGTTTTTTCGCGGAGTAGCGAGATGGCCATTCGACCGGACCATTTCTCGAGATTACAGAATTATCCAACTTCCCCTTCAATATATTAACTGTTTGACCATCTTGTTGGAACCGCATATCACTAATGTCAATTCTATCTAAATCTGGCCGAAAATAGTCCTCCAGCATGTCACGATAGCGAACTACATTGACTGTAATATGGCGATTATTTTCATCGACGAAAAAATACGGTCCAATCACACCTCCGGGATGAAATCAACACCACACGGTCTCTTTTTGTGGATGCAATGGAGGCTCTTGAAGCACATGTGGGTTTGTTAGAGTCCAATAATGCATATTTTGCTTACTGACAAAGCTACTAGTATTATGAGCCACAATGAGCTTCATCAATGAAGATGCTTTTTGGATGAAATTCAGGATTTTCTTCAAACTTTTTCGGAGCCCAATTGGAGAAGTTTCCAGGCTTCAAATGATTAGGACGCTTCAGTTCTTATTTTGATTTTATAAGAACCTAAGCTAAGATCTTTATGCGAAATTCATCACAATGTGGGCTGAAAGATTCCAAATTCCTGTTAACGGATTCGCTCATGTTGGACTGAAGCACTTACAGCTACGATATTTTCGGTACTTCGACTGGTAATTTTTAATAAAATAATTTCCAAACGTTGCGCGTTCATGAACTTCACCACGTAAAGCTTGACTGACGTTTTGACATTAACAGATCATGCGTTTTTATTAAAATACAAAATTGTTATATCCCTATTTTAAAACCCTTTACTTCCAGACAATGAAACATTAGGGTCTATGTTTACATATTTTGTTTTATTCTAAGTTTAATACCACTACCTTGAGACAATTTATAGTCACGATCTTTTGTTAAAAATAAAAATAAGGTGAAAACAGTTTAAAATAAAGCTGTTTCATATTTTGAAAAAAACTACCTATGCACTTGCGCCTCTTCATTTGTTGCAAATTCCAAATAAAGTATTGTATCATAGAAATACACTCACTTGATTAAATTAAAATAAGTGAAATCAAAGATGAAGTTAAGAGTGACGATTCTAAGGCTCAGATTGCAGCTGTTAGGCTGGTTGTTTTTATATTCGAAATTCTGAAGGAACGCACTTCTGAAATAAAAATAAAAGAGCTTTTGGGTGCAGGTTAATCAAGTGATTTTATAATTGTTGCCGGCGAACACTTTTCGAATTCTGAAGTAGAAGCAAAACTTGGTGACTCCACGAAGATAAATAATTCAATAAAGGTTTATTGCTCACTCCGAATACGTTATAACAATATAAAAGTACTGATGTTCAGTACATGATTGAAGAAGTTCTATCAATGCTCCTACTAATGATCTTACCAGAGGACGTAATTCTAAGCAACATCTCGTTAACAACTCTCGGCAGTTTTTTACTGATGCTGGATGACAAAACACTCTGTCATGTGTCAAACCAAACAATTCGCGAATCAATCGCTGTAATATTATGAAGTTAACAAAAACCGCTTATTGCCAGCGCATTGAAAAGGGGAGTTTCGCACAAGAGTTAAATAATGAAAAGAAAAAAGTTGACAAAAAATGACAATCTCATCGTCTTCGGAAATTTCCGGACCCGGGAGAAGTAGTCCTGGACAGAGCAAGCAAACAATAGAAAACTTTCGTGATATTTACATATGTATAGTACACTGAAGTGTCATACACAAATTATGAAAATATACGCTGGTGATTTCATTAGACATTTTTTCTTAGAAAATGGATCACGCTGAACAGGTGACCGCTACATTCCAGTCAAAGACGGAAACCAAGAAGATTCTGAAAAATGTACCTCCTGGTTGAAATTTTTTTTAAGAGTGATTGCATGTAGTTTTTGTTTTATCCTTTGAACTTAATGTACGATTTGGTTCGTGATACGAATTTACTTGAAATCAGGCTCGATGGATCATCTGCATATGCTTATATATGTATACGAGTAAGTGGATATTTTTCTTAATGACGGTTTAATGTATATGATTAAGCAGCCAAAGCCAAATAATAGTGTTAGAATGTCTTTTTTATGGTTCATTTCCTACGCAGCTATGTTTGGTGTCAAGCTTGAGTATCGAACATACATTCCTACTATCTCGCTATGAGCTTTATTGTTTTTGAATCCTAATAGCCTAAGAGCTCACCGAGTGAAATCTGCCATCATCGCGTATCTGGCCAAAAACGATTTTAGTAAAACTAAGATAAAAATCAATTCGTGACTGGAAGGAACTTACATATGTTGACAATTATTTTCTGTAACCTTTCTTTCTGTGCGAGTGAATTGTGATAAATATTGACAATTTGCTTTTCTTAACTTTTCTTCGGTAAAACGCAGCTGCGGACCAGTTTGAGGCAGA
Organism: Volucella zonaria; assembly: GCA_963966105.1. Taxonomy (NCBI): domain Eukaryota; kingdom Metazoa; phylum Arthropoda; class Insecta; order Diptera; family Syrphidae; genus Volucella; species Volucella zonaria. Next base: position 39,313,522 of record OZ014532.1, on the reverse strand, counting down.
AAAACCCTTGTCTAAATGGTCCAGCTAATTGAGAACAATTCACACAATGTCTTTTTTTTCTTTTTTTTTTTTGACCGCGTTATATCAGCTCTTTTTAAGGAAAGGAAGTTTTTCGCATCATTCCAATAATAAGAATATCTATAAGCTTTAATTGTTGTGGTATTCTGTACTGGCGTTGTAATTCTATAATCTGTACAATGGTAAATGAATATAATAGTAATAAGGACAATTAGGGGGCCAAAAATCGAGCCACTGATGCAAATTGGGTTTCGATGATTGAAATTAATAAGGACCACGGAATAAAGAACTAAGTTAGGCATACCATAATCGAAGTGTTCGGGTTTGGAAAAAATCATGATAATTCGTGGTACGTCCGCAGATAGGTTAAAGGGTAAACTGATGAACCTTCATTCCAAACGGGAATGGAATTGGGTTGTATCACTAATTACTATAAAATAAGCTGATACAGGAGACATGACGGTGATTGTGTAGTGTACCGGGTAATATTACTGTCAATTATTTTGGGAATCCTTTTAGTTTCATGTCTCATTTTAGTCTATTTTCTTTGAATTCATATATAACATCATCCTTTCAGATAATTTCAAATGTATTCAGAACTTTTGAAATTTATTTGCTCTCATATAGTATCTAAGAAGTCATCGCTAGGTACGCTGGCGACCCACTGCAGTCAAAATATAATAGTTACATAGATCCTAAGGATTGGGTATGGCATCGACTCATAGATTGAATTCAAAGCCAACGTACATAGGTGCAAATTTAATTTTAATTTTGGTGGGGGCTAACGCCCCCATTTATTTGCCTTAATTCAAGCCTAAAAAACTAGGACTTAAAAACTAAAATACAATTAAGGTTAGATTGGCGCGTTTTGTCTTTCGGTGAATGTAAAATCAATAAATCAGTGATTGCCTTACTTTTCTTCCGGTGTGTGCCTTAACAAATTAGCTCGGTTTTTGGCAAACTCAATCAAATTACACACTATGAAAGGTTTTATATACAAACCTTGGGTTTAGGTCCTACAATTCAATACAATGCCGTCGATTCCAACATGGTTAATATATTCGAGTGCTTTATGCCCAGATGACCTCCATTTATCTTTCTGAATGCTTAGGTGAGGAAACCGTGTTCTAGCTTTAGTCATTTTACGTCCCGCAGCAAAGTCAATAAACTTATAACTTATGTCCTCTGTTCGTAGGTTGGCTATTTCTTCTGTTCTGGGGCGTACGCGCATATCAGGCTTGAATTCAGCCTGGCTTCTGATTTGGAAGCCAGTCCACTACCACTTGAGCTACGGCCACCCATCTATTGCAGCACCTAGACTAGTCGTGTAAAATCCTCATAAACTTCAGCTGTAAGTACGTTGAAGTAGCTCATATATGGTATAGCCATACTGGCTGTTGACACCACTGGTGATTCAGTAACGTGATTTCATCTGCCGTTCTATAATATTCTTCTGCTCATTGGAAAAAATGCAACATTTTTCAATATCCTGAATTATGTCATCAAAATATGATTTGTTGGATTACATAAAATAAGAAAATGCCTTACTAAGCAAATCAAAACACCTTTCAACAAAAGCGAATTTTGCAATTCTGCTGTAGGAAATTAAATTTCAGTATATCAACTCACGTCGCAAAAATGAAAATATCTTACTTTTAATAAAAATATATTGTTATGGCAACCCTGAAGATATAATGAAATGGTATCCTTTTCTAGAAGGATGTCACTTAAAGGCCTGCAGATAACTTAGATATTCAATTGAATCACCAGACACTCGTATGTACTCGTATCTTCTTCTCGATCTAAAAATCCATTACCATCCATACCCTACTTGTGAACAACAAACCGAGACACCCTGGAGCCACAGGTGGATCGACTCAACACAAAAAAAAAAGGTCCTAGAACGAACTAGCTGAAGTTTCCTTTAGATAACAATCCGCACAATACTGTCAGAGTGTGGGTTGTTCTACGAGTATGTACACATCTAAACAAAGCTATTCAAGGGTTTTTACATTTTCTAAATATTACCAAGCTTAGAAACATGCCTCCATCCTATAACATTCATTCGTTACCCACAAAGAAGCAGCAAAAAACAATTTGTTTCTCATTTTGTGGAGCGAAATCCTTTTTCTGTTTTCCTCCTTTTTTCCTTTTCATTGGGAACGAGCGAAGATGGTTGGGCCTAATAGGGTACGGGTGAAACTATACGAGACTGAGTAAAACCAGAAAACAGATTGAAAAAAGAAAACTTGTAAAACGTGGAGGTTGTTGTTAACTTATTTTTCCGGTGCAATAAATTTTGAGAAACAATTTTTAAATTCTTGGAATACAGGCGGGGAAAAATCCAAGCCGTAATCCATTCAAAGTAACCAATATACATGACAGAAGAAAAGTATTTGAAAGTTGTTTTCCCGTTGTGTGGTTGTATTGTATCATACTCGTAACATGATGAAGTGTATGGAACGGATACAAAACAAAGCGAACCAGAGAATTTAAACTCCTGTATGCGGAAAATATATATTTTCTGGTAAATGGATAGATTCTCTAGAAAGGAGATTTTTTTGTTGTGCTTTGTTGTTGACTAGTGGTTGGAACCTTTTCTGTTAGATGCTTTTGTGGGATTAATGTAATCATGCATACGAATATGGCTACATACTCGTATATGCATACAAATGGATTTTTATTTAACAAATAATAATTGAAATGATAGAGTGAACAGTAAGGGAAATGGAAATATAGGTTAAGTGGGTATACGTTTAAATTTTGAAATGTGAAATATAGAAATTCAAAGTTAACAAGTTATTAACTTTTTCTGATGTTGGTTTTGTTCACACCAAAATGAGAACTTATCATAAGAAGATCTATCCTGGGTTGTACCGTGTTGTTGTTGCTTCTAAGAAGGATTTAAGGTATAAGAAACTGTGAGCTAATCCCAGGTAAGGTAAAGGAAAATAGTTTATATCACAGAACCTTTGTCGAAAAATAAAGATTCTTTCATTTGCATGAGCTGATGGAATTGATTTTATTGACTTAAAAATTTACATTCCTATATACTTTATCTATTACTTATCAACGAAATGAAAATATGATAATTCTTGGAAGACATAGAATTAAAAAAAAAAAAAAAAAATTGTCATGCAGAATATCTTTTTAAAGAGTTTTTAATATTTGTATTTTTTTTTAAGCTAATGAAATATAAAACACGAGTAAATGCATCTGATATGTAAGTATTTCTTTTGTAGCCGGTTTGCGTACTTTAATACAACTTAAACAGCATCTGATAAAGGCTGTCCTTTATCGTTTGATATTGGAACATGTAGATTTCCGCGCAATATGATTGTATATCTCTCGTGCATAGTCCACCATTACGACGCATACATTAAGTCCAGAACACGAGTGTCGTGTGTAGTTAACCTTTCAGTTTAAGCACTTTTTTTCTGCAACGACCGACATAACTTTACAATTCTGGCTTTTTGGAAAGTTAACTCCTTTTACACATATTTTTCCAGTGAACGGGATCAGATGGCGATGTATATACTCAGTGTTTATCAATTGATTCATAAAACGCCTTTTATAAAGTACGCTTTTAACAAGTTCTAAGTATTTTCTGAACGACTGTTACGTCATTGCTGTTGTTGAAAAATGAAACTGAAGCCGCTGTGAAGTTATCATTATGCTCCTTCATTTAAATCTAAATCTAAGAGTACTGATTTTCATTCATACATATTTCATATACAATTCCGCTTGATGTCGCCAGTTTGTACTTTTCAAAGCCTCGCCATGTTCGACTTGCTTAAAGTTTCTTCTGCATGCCCAACAGCAGAGAGGACATTACTACGGTCACTCTTTCCACTTTACACTTTTTACAAATTTATTTATTTTCTTCTCATATTAAAGTGCAGGTACGAGCAGCCATGATGCTGACTCTGGAAAATATTTTCAACGTCAAGACAGAGGTGTATGTTATTAAGATCTTCAACCAGACAGTATGAAAAAAATCACCAACGTGTTTAAAGGCTTATAACCGACGATAAGGCAAGAATCGGGAAATTTCTTAAAGTAGACTGGTTATTATTAAGAATAAGTGAAAGAAACTTTTCTAGTCATTGTTTTCTTGGAAAGGATAAAAGAAGACCATAACGGACACGTGCAAATATTGCGACTATATGGAATATGCATTGCATAAGAATTCGCATAATCATGCCCACACGTACTCGTAAATGTTTGTTTTTTTGTTTAGCAATGGGAATATATTAATGTGGGTACAATCATCTACTGTGAACGAGAGTTGTAAAAATCAACTTAAAAGCTATCTAACAATGCGACCGGTGATCATTCACAAAGCGTGACAAAGAAAGTCGAAAACAACATGCGTTATTTCGTTGAATCCGTCCTTCAATTCAAGACTAGAATCCAGCTTTTTGCGATTTTCGTGGATTGTTTTTGTCCATTCACTGAACATAATTTGGCATCACATTTTTATGCGCTTAATTATGTCTATCTCGACGTACAGGTCATGATTTCATCTTACACGGTAAACCTCGTTCACGAAGACTAGACCTAAATTTTGTGAAGAATTTTTCTATCGAAAGCTGCCAATATCCGTTCATTGCTACATATTTGTCATCGTTCGCGATCCCGTGCCTTACAATAAGATGGGAAATATGAGTGATTTACAGTGAGTTGTTCTGTCGAGGTAGAGTTGCAGTTGGCTACTGTATCTCGAAGCTGTTGTTATTTTTATTTTTAATACTGGATCGAAAGTGAACGAATTCCTTTAACGAATTCAAACTATAGTTGTCGATAGTAACGAGTTGTGTAAGATTCCGAGTCCCTTGCGTTGTCTCTACAAATTAGTTGGTCTTACCCTCGTGCACCACTAGTTGCAATTCTTTCTTAACAAGTCGCGTAAAAGATAGTCGTCGATATGTCAATATCGGCAGCACGGATTATTTTCTGCATCGTCAACTTAAAGATGTGTATATATAGAGAATCAAATTGCTTTAAACTTCGCTTTATTTTAAATGGCTCGGTACGATTGTTACCAGTTCTCAGTCATTGAGTTGGTGGTGTATATCAGTACCACGACATAACATATTAGTGATTTCTTATCGTACTGTCAAATGCGACTTTATAACTGGCGAATAGATATCCACTATCTATTCCTGATCTGCCCCCATGATTATGGCGAACTGCGAATATTTGGTTGGTGGTGGAATGGCTAAGTATAAAGATATCTGACAAAATTCAATCAGTTTATTGAAGATGGGTTTTAATTGCTCATAAAATATCCTTGGTAAACTTTTTATGCGGCACTCAGAAGAACTATTCTTGTGGAATCTTCCTTCCTTCCTTCCTGTGGATTGTGCACGGCACGTTGATATTCCAGTGACTGAACGTTCTTTCTTCCGACCATATCTTACTTGAAAACGTGTGTGTTAGTATTTAGGCCAAAGAAACAATGATTAAGCAGCGTAACTGGGTTCTTATGATATTGCCTGATAATGAGCAATATAAAGGAAATCGTAAAATATCTAAAAGTAAGAAAAGAACTAAATTATCCACGACCGATTTGTTTTAGTTCGATTAAGTTTTTGCATACTTATACTTAACGGCGTCGTATCAGCTAATTTGTCGCGCACTGACTTCACGGTTAAAAGAATGATTATTTAAAGAAAGCGAATTGAAGCATCTTATTTAGAAATTATAACAGGTACATTTTGTTTTCTTAATAAGGATAAGGTTGCTGCTGCTAATATGATCACAAATATATGCTATTCTCTTTGGAATGAGATCTTTATCTTCCTCACCTCACCGAATGAAGAGAATCAAACCGTAATATGAGGTGTGGTATGACTCGAGCTATGAAGAGAAAATTGTTTTATCGGTCTTAAGCGACAGTAATACACAAAGTGCGTCAAATACATACATATTGTATATGGCGTCAGGACCTTTTGTCGAAAATGCATGGATTTGTGATTAATTAAATTTTTCTTCGATGGATTTAAAATAACACCCCGAAACCTTCAACTGAAGTTGTTTCGTTTTCAAGTCAGATATTCCTACAATTTTTTTATAATTTCTATTAATTATCTCTTCTACCCAGTATACTCCTTAGCTGACGACAGTAATCTCTGCTTTTCATATTCACCCCTGGACTGCTCTTCAATGATAGAACAGATATAGAAGTGTATATTAAGCTCATTAAATTCCAATATTTACAGGATAATTGGGGAACCACCGACGGAGCGGAAGTTAATGCTTCAACAACCCAAAACCCGAATTTGTTGTAAGCGGCAGACTTAGGCAAGAAGTCTTGAGCGTTCGACATGTAAACGAACGCCTTATAACATAACGCGTCAAGCCTCTATTTGCCAACATTAGGCTGACATCTGCTTACGCCCCCACAGAGGAAAATGACGACGCTACCAATGAACGTTTCTACAAGCTCCTCGACAAAACTTACGAGCAATGTCCGATGTATGACGTTTAAATCATCTCCAAGATAGGAAGGTAGGACATTTTTTGCAAGGCAGTCGGGAAGCATAACCTGCACAACGCCAATATCACTTAAGCTTGCATATTGCTTCCCGGCCTTAATATCCTCAAATGCAGTCACCTAATTATCAGACCATCATGTTTTGCTATTGACGCAAAACAATGGCAGCAAGCCGCCGAAGTTTCTGCCGATTGCAGATTGATGGATGCCTCTCGATATGTCCTATGCAAGCACCATTTGTTGCCGTAGAGCATTCCATTATTTGTATGTGTGTCAATGACAATCATGTCGCCAAAAATGCTACGAAATGTCTAGCTCTCCTCAGGCTATGCAAGAAACACTTCATCCTCATACTCAATATGTAAGGAATATTATTTATTCGCCCAAATTTTAGTGCCCACTTTTAGCCAGGTGCTCCTAAACGTGAAAGATAGAATTCTAAACCGTGCTATAAAACTCGGAGATGAAGCCAATATTGCCCAGTCAATTGACGCCTTAAAACACCAACATAACGTCTCTTGCCATAGCGTGTTCTATTGCTCACTGCACTATCAATGTCCGCATAATCGCATTCCACTCCATAAAACTTTCAAATAAAACACGCAAGAGAGAGCTCATCTCTTTACCCTTAAATCCACATTCTAAAATTCAATTCTTCCTCCCATTACTAATTTTTCTAACTCAAACAAAACATTTTAGTGATGTTCATCTTAAATAAATTATCGTATTTTATAATTTGGATATGTAGCCGCAAGTATGAGGCCTTTAAACAAGGCCTCTATCATATACCCTTATACATGTTGTGTAACATTTTTCAAAAATATCCAACCAACTCGTATATTGACTCATAATACAATCGTTTGCTCTTTCGGAAGCCTTTCATGATTGAGGAAAGACCGAATATATCATCGGAGCTGCTGAACACTTTCATAGAGTTTACCTACATCCTTTTCAAAGCGAAATCTTGCCTAATTACTGGCTGTTTTTACATATCTACGAGTATATATGTGTCCTATCGATTGTATAGATTTATACTAACCCACTATTATAAGCGCTGAAAGAACGAGAAAGAAAGGAGTAAACCGGCTCTACCTAACAGTTTTCTATCGTCAAACCATTGATTTATTTTTATTTATTTTATTTTATAAATGATTTCTGGAGCTCTTCAATAATTTCGGTAACCGTCGTCTCATATTTAAGTTTTCCAGGAAAGCCTCACTGTAGATGTGCATATGCCTGAGATCAACAACACAATATAAACCAGGCATACATATGGTATATGCTATATATGTATAGTATATAGATAGCTCTTTCTCGCCTATCTACACGACAAATCGGACTCGGTCTGCTACGAAGGGAAGACCAAAACCAGCGTCATGGTATCCATCCAGCAGGAAGACCTCCCTACCGACCCTATCAGTCTCAGGAACCTTTATGTCAGGTACCACGAGATTTTTAGCATGTCCCCTCAGAAAGTAGCAGACGACCTTGCTGCTTTCGGCCACTACGTTCACTCTAAACGAGTCTCTCACCTACAGCGAAGCCGAGCTGACCACGATAAATTTTTTCGTCCATAACGTGCCTTCCTCGTCAGCACTTAAACTATCCCGCCATACATCTCCACCCCACAACATCCCTCTTACATTTTACTACCAGAATGTAAGAGGTCTTCGCTCTAAAACCAATGCTGTCCTACGTCAATCGCATTCTCTTCCCTTTGATATTTACGCCTTGACTGAAACCAATTTGATTCCAGACATAAAGAACCAGGAATTGTTCCCCCCTACTTTTAATGTTTTTCGCGACGACGATCCTACCCGCCCACATGATGATTCCCCCTGTCGAGGCGTCCTACTGGCGATCCACAACAGCCTTAACTCTTCTCCCATTACCATCTCTTCATCCTCTAAAGTCGACTTTGTCGCTATAAAAATATCACTCCCCTTCAAGTCCCTTTACGTTTTATGTTGCTACATTCTGCCAGCTCAACCTACCGAATCTTACCAACTTGTTGTCGATGCGATCGACTATGTAATTGACCTGTCTGACTCTACTGACGATATCTTTGTTTTCGGCGACTTTAATCTTCCTCAGCTACAGTGGATTCCATCAGACGATCAATCGTTCTTCATCGCTTCAAATGCCAACTCAGCTAAGGAATGTCTCTTCTTAGATCGCTTAACAGACTCAAGTCTATGCCAAGTCAGTGGTGTATCCAACTATATGGGCAGGCAATTGGACCTTATTTTCACAACAGATTCAATTAACTCCTCAGTCTCACTTTGTCCCCTATCTCTCTCTACAATCGACAACTACCACCCCCCCCCCCCTTCTACTTTCATTTTTTCATAACTCTTCTCTCCAGTCCACTCCTCCCACAACTCTCTTATCCTACGACTTTCACAAAGCAAACTTTCACAAAATCAATGACTATCTTAGCAGATCCCCCTTTAACTTTCACAACCTAAGCGTAAATGATGCCTTATCCATTTTTTATAAAGAAATATTTAATTCTTTCAGCCTTTACGTTCCGTTTTCCCGCCTTAAAACATCATCTACTAGTCCTCCCTGGTATAATCGCAAGCTTCGTTCCTTACGAAACAAGAGAAACAAGTTATGGGCTGTTTTCCTGCGTACCAGATCCTTGTCCGACTATTCCAACTATCTTGGTGCTTATCTTCATTTCACCGAACTTTACGATTCCCTTTACCAGCGTTACCTTAACAATGCGCAAGTCAACCTTATAAATGACCCTAAGTCCTTTTACCAATTTGTTAACTACAAAAGAAAGTCCGATGGTTACCCTCCTTCCCTCTCTTTCAACAACAAGTCATCAACCGATCCACTCACGATTGCCAACCTATTTGCCAGCTTCTTTAAACAATCCTTTACCAACGACTCCTTTGTACCAGATCCATCCTATTTTCGTTACCTACTGAACTTCTCCAACGGCCCACTTCTCTCTCACATCTTGGACCCCTCCTATATCGAATATAAATTACACCAACTCAATGATGAATTTACACCCGGTCCAGATGGCCTCCCTGCCATATTTCTTAAAAAATGTTCTTCGTCTCTTTCCCTTGCCCTTTCTGATCTCTTTCGTCTATCCCTTTCACAAGGAGAATTTCCTCAGATTTGGAAAACCTCCTTTATAACCCCAATCCACAAAAAGGGATCAAAGAACGAAATAACAAACTATCGTCCAATCGCTAAACTCTCCCATATACCCAAACTCCTCGAAAGTATTTTGTATGAAGCTCTAAGTTTCCAATGCAAATCACTTATTTCCCCTAGACAACACGGCCAACCACCACAAATCTCATTGAATTCGTATCCTTTACCATCTCTGCCCTAGAGAACGGCAACGAAGTCGATGTAGTTGCAACCGATTTTAGCAAAGCCTTCGATAAAATCTCTCATCGATTAATACTCTTCAAATTGTCTGCCCTCGGCTTTGAACCCATACTGTTAAAATGGATATCCTCTTACCTCGAAAACCGTTTTTACAGTGTTCGTTTTAGGTCAGCCCACTCCGCTCCATTTTTGGCCACCTCTGGAGTTCCTCAAGGTAGCCATCTCGGTCCCCTTCTCTTTATATTAACCATAAATGATCTCGATAGGATCATCAATTACTCGTCCGTCTCCCTTTACGCCGACGATACCAAATTTTTCAAAACCATTTCCTCTCCCCATGACTCCTTCCTTCTTCAACAAGACCTTGATAGTTTTTCGATCTGGTGCCTCAAAAATTGTTTGGAACTTAATATCACCAAATGCCAATCCATCACCTTTTCACATAAGCGGCTCAAATCTCCTCCCCGACTTTACCTTCTCCACAACCAACCTATCTCCTCCGTTGAATCTCTTCGCGACCTCGGCATTTTGTGTGATAGGGAGTTCAACTTCCGTTTGCATATGGATGGGATAATCCTTAAAGCCAATTCTGCACTAGGTTTTGTAAAACGATGGTCCAAAGAATTCACCAACCCCAGAGTACGCCAGTCAAGTATGGTCCCCATATCATCGCGTTCATATCTCGAGAATCGAAAGCATCCAGCGCCGTTTTCTTCGATTCGCTCTTCGAGGTTTGCCCTGGGATGATTCTTTTACTCTGCCCCCCTATCAAAACCGTCTCAACCTTATTAACCTAAACACCCTTGAGGAACGCAGAGATGCAGCCGACTTTCTCTTCATTCATCGACTTCTTTCAGGTCAGGTTGAATGCACGTCCCTTCACAATTCTATTTTCCTCAACACTAACCCTCATAATCTACGTACCCCTCGTCTCTTCTATCTCCCAACCCACCACACCACCTACGGCGGGAACGAACCAATCTCCCGCATGCTACGAAAAATTAATTCAAACCCTAGCGTCTTTGACTTCCACCGCACCACTTCCTACCTCAAATCGGTTCTCCTTCACCAGAATAACCAACCTTAGTTTTAAGTTTTAGTTTAAGTTTAATTTTAAGTTATAGCTTGTATTAAGCCGAATAAATGGGGGCTTTCGTCCCCACCAAAATTGGTTTGGTGATGGCAAAAAAATTACATGTGAAAATTTATACTTTCGTCATTTACATACGAGTAGAATTGCGTGAGACAGCAAAACGTAATAAAAAAATATGGTATGTTATATTGTTCGCGATTGTGAAAATTAATTCTAACTATTTCAGATTTAAACTCTTTCCAGATAACCTTTGTTAGTATTTACAGGAGGAGTAGTACAAATAATTTATCCCAATTTCACGCAAACTAAAACATTTCCAGAATCTGGCAACTCCAAAATCAGTTCATTGCTTCTCTTAAATTTATAGCACTCAGCGATACCATGGAAGTTAGCGATAATAGTCGTCATCAGCAAGGTGGCGACTGGCGTAGGTTGGGTTATAATGGCTACAATTACTTAAATGAGTTAATCCATAGTGAAAGTTAACCATTTAGAATCTACATTACTCTACTGTTGAGCCTATATTTTTTATACTTATGATTTTCTTTAAATACATACATATTTATTATACACATTGTATATAGGAGCAATCTTGGGAACACTCACTTCTGATTTAAAAGTGCAACAAATTCATTTGAGTGCCATTTCATTTTCACAGCTCGTTAAATACAAATCCAAAACTCGTTTTCAAATTTACACACACTCTTACTAACTGCAGGAAATGCCAGGAAAATAAATTTTGTTGCAAACAAAGTGTACACTTCCTGTGATGTTAGCACTTTTGTTTTTTGGGTACTCGAATCTACATAAGCTCATCAGCATTCCGGTCTTGACTGAATATTTTTACTTTTCGGCACTTTCCAAGCTAGATTGCAGCCGCCATGTGTTTGGTTCATCAGCCCACTAAGCCATTCTCCGAAAATGCGCACTCACAACTTCAGCCAGCTGTGACAATTTAATGGATCCCTACCGGATATACCCATATGTGCTATATTCCTCTCTTAGTAATTTGCATTCTACATTTATGTGGTTATCCAAATAAAATAGAAATACATGTACGTGCATAAATATAAGCATGCATACTCGGAAGTGTAAGTACTTGGACATCATATGGACATTGTGTGAGTCAGTTGGTAAAGTCGGAATCTCACATATCGCTACGTCATGTAAGTTAAATAAAGTGCAGACAGCTTGCATCCAGGAAATTGGCATGCATCCAGAAGAACTTTTCAGTGAGAGGAGGTTATCCTGATGCAGAGAGCTTATTTTACTTTTGTAATAATAAAAGTTATTTCTCCAAGTTCACTCTACTTTGAATAAACCTGGACGAAAATATGTATACTTGTAGATACATACATATCTTGTAGATAGGAGTCGAGAGAACTGTTGCGTCAACATACAAATACATGTGTGCGTAGAAAAATTGCAGTGGGAAATGAATTGTAATATTTGCACAGGTTATTGGATATAATTTGCCAAAAGGATTAGTCAACATATTGTACTCGATGTGTTAAATGAAAAACGCTCAAGTGGAAATGCAGAATAAGTGTGAGAAGCTTAAGAAAACATTTTAAACGAAGCCATTTAGTAAAGTCTTAACACGAACAACTGAAGTTTGGTACCAGTTTAAGAGAGATACAACCAAAATGCTTTTATGTTTTAGTAAATACTTCTGAACTCTGTTTATTCAAACGAACTCCATGTAAATCAAGTATTCTTTTTGCAGTAACCTTTATATTTTTCCTAGAACATCATTGGGTAAATAATGCTATCTACGCTCAATTAAATGCGTTTGAAGCGAAAGAGCAGTAATTGTCTTTAAAGAACAAAGTTGATTAGGCTCAGCACAGTTAAACGAACTATTTATCCTGTATAGTATTTCTTTCAGATACGAGTATTATCTGGCTTACATTTATAGTGGTAGTGGACTGGCTTCCAAATCTTAAGGTTCGGTGTTTGAATCCTAGTCTCGCCCGAAAGACATATTCATTTTTTCAGTTAACGAAAATCAAGTAAGATGGGTAGTTGACTAGAAATCAACATCAAGCCAACTTCCACTAAGCAATTAGTCTCCCCATTAAATGTTGGATGCCACCCATGGAGCGAAATAACCACTGAGCCCAAACATTTTTCTTTCTCTCTCTATCCCATTTTGCACATGCTGAGGTATTGTAAGTGTATTCATACCCACTTGAGTGTGAAGTTATTTAAAAAAATAAAAAATAAAATTCTGGTCAATGAATCGGGCAGCGGGGAAGAGACAGGTGCCCTTCTCTCATCCTGTTTCGATCTCCCCATTTCAATAGATTATATGGCTAAGACTAGAAAATCAAGGATTTGCCCTGCTAGCGTATTTTGGAAAACAATGAGGTTCTAGCTGTAATGCAAATAGTTTCTTTGCTAATGTTTCAACAACTCGGGTAACAACATCATTCCTAATGCGAACACAATTCACCCATGCGATCAGAGGAAAGTACACATTGCCAACGTAGGTCCACAAGAACATAGGAATGTGTAAAGCTTGTGAAAGCAGCAATCAGAATATCTTTATCCATTATTATAAATACAAATAGAACTTTTGACGTATTTTGGATTTTTGGGCTACCTCATTACGTTGACACAGCTGGTAGAGTTGGTTGTATCTTCTATTCAATCCACCTTCATCGCTAAGTATTTGGTGAAGGATTTTTTCCTCTAAAGAATTCAGGACCAACTTAGCTTGCCTGCTTTTCATCAATGTCTTCGCTTCTTAAAATCGAACTGACAAGTTCAAGTTCTTCCGAGATAGCAGTTTTAAGTTCATTTGTTTTCTCAAACCGCAGCGTGTATCGTATAGGAAATATTCGTCTCTAGTACGGTGTTATTCGCAGATTAGATGTCAACTCGTATATTCGTATATTATCGATCGAGGCTATTTCATTATTTTACGACAAATTGGATCAGCTTTTCGGTTATTATAAGACGGGTTGGCATTTTCGTCTGTGTTCGTAAGCACCTCAATGCAGCTCGATGGGAACGGTTGATGATGTTAGTAGCGTCTGGGCATTGCACTAGCTCTTCGAATTTATAAAAGATAGTTTCTTCCAACATGGTACCCAATCTACAATATTCTACTACGAGCAATCTATTCCATGATGGCGATCTTCCTGGTGCAATTTCGAAAAAGTTTGGAAGAGCTGTTTTAAACTTCCACAGGTCACCATGGGTTTTCCAGTGTAATTCAGCACATTTAGACCGGTATTCGATCATATGCAAGTTGGATATACAAATAATAAATTCGTAGGGCATTCAAGTCCAAAATTGTACAGTTCCCTTCTTTTTGATTATACGTTCTTGGTAAAAAGAACGAAAGACTTTCATTGGTGAGAATTTTAAATAGAACCCTCTGGAAGTCGAACCACTAAGGCTACGACCCAAAGGTGGTTTCTATAATTTACTGGTTGTTGTGGCCAACCTGACCGTTGGTTACAAGTTATTGGACCAAGGTGGAGAAATAAAAAATTACACTTAAACCTACAATACGGTGCTTAACTACGTACTGCAGCGCCGGACACAAAAAGCAGAAAAACGTTATTATTTATGTTGAAATTAATTTGAGATTTAGAATATATGACCGCAAAGTGATTTATGCGACTCTGAGTTTGCGGCCCTAGATTTCCGTGAAAAGCCAGAGAAAAACCAACCGAATCACTCATCAGTGCAGGAGATAATTCCTCCTTTTTAGTTGCTCGGGAGAAGGCTTTACTACACAATTGCATTCTCATGATTTCTGAGCTGGTGTCATTTTCGGAGTTGATAGCGGAGCGGAAGTAGATAAATATGCAAACTCTCCACTTGCAGCTCGCAGTGTTCTTCCCGTAATTTGAATGGTGTCTCAGGAGGTGACTAGTGAGTTTCGCGCAATTCTTTCAGAAATAATGTTGAGAAAATCACATGACAACGCATTGGTCTTGTCTAAGTCCTTTTCTGATATTGAGGGTGTCCGTTTTGCCATTATCGACTTTGACGAAGTAGCGCGCATTTTCCATCATCATCCTGCATAGCTGAATGGGCTACGCAGGAATGACAAAACTAGACATAGCTCTGTATAGCTCTGACAGTATCTAGAGATGCTGTCATATATGGCTTTCAAATCGATGAAGAGGTGGTGTCTATCGATTTGGAACTCTTGGCCTTTTCCAAGACCAAGAAGGCGTTTTCAACCTTACAAGACCAACCCGATAGAGAAACTCCAAAAAAGTTTAAATGAGCAAAGGGTGTACATTATTAAAATTAGCCGAACTCGTCAGTTCTTAGATATTATAGTCTGCAAACACTCAAAACCATGGTACATCGGTATCTCTATTTTTTTTCTTTATAATTTTTCTTCGCCATAATCTTCTGAATGTGCTAATCTAAAACCAAAAAAAAAACAATTACAGGAGGCCAGTGTACCTCGTACATGGATTTCGAAGAAGAATGAAGGAGTTTCGCAAAACTGGCATACCGTTCATATATCCACTTCGCAGGTGTAATTTTACCGGGGTGCCAATAATTTAAATACTTGGGCTTAGCCATAAGCCATCGAAGGATGGCTACGCATTGAGTTAGCGTAGAAAATCGCCAAAAACATTACAAACTTTTGTTAGTGCACGACAGCTGTGCATCCGTCGTTATTCACATCCATCATCATACAGCGACCAGTATATCAGAAATGAAGATACTCTTACTTACTAGAAATATGTGTAGGAGATGTTTGTATTTTTTTCTTATATTTCAAAAGAGGAACAACTAAGCATAAACCCCCGTGCCATAAAGGAATTGTCCAAATGAACATATTTTTGTTAACAGTTGTAAAATTATATTTTGAGAACTGAAAATAAATGGCCGTAGGATGAACAGAAGAGGTTGCTTTTGGAAAATGAAACACCTAAACTTGAAAATAAACATAACTAAAAGAGCCTGATACATAACAATTTTTGCGAATGTCTTTATTGACTGATTTGGTAATAAACTTAACTTGATCTGTTTTAAGAGCACGAAAACATTATGAGATGATATTTTAATGTTGTATAAAATTAAAAATAGTCTATCATTTATTATTTAATATTATTTACACTAAGTTTCAAATTAATACCGTATGGCCAAAGATAGTTTCTTAGGTATAATATTGTTCAAAATTGCTGGGGAGATCGACCGTTATTATTCTGAAATTTATTCGCCTATCCCTAAAAAATAAAATGCTTTGATTATATTAGCATGGGGACACTGTAAGGACAAACTTAATATACGAGTCTGTTTTCTCTGGCAATAAAATGCCTACTAATTGATGCATTGTTTTTTCACGTTAAGGATAAGACCTTTTGAATGAAAGCTCGTCAAACATAATATATAAAATTTTCAAAGAAATAAGAAACTAACTCACTTATGCAATTTTTTTTCACTTTTCGGAGCAATCTTGGTGTAAGTTTTGAGTTTATATTGGTTAGTGTTATTGTTTTGAATTACTACACCCCCACCCCGTAAGCTAACCAAATAGTATTTTACACCTGTGTATATAGCACCAATGTTTGCAATACAATCTAAATAAAACCTATTCATGAAGCATACAACAGCCAAAATTGGAAAACTCCACAATCACAAAATTTTAAGTTTTGTTTTGCTGCCAACATTTTTTTAAAGCAATATGTATATACTTAAAAACAAAAAGAAAATCGTTTTCATAAATCCCCATTGTATTTAAGCAAACTTTCGTACAAATATATGAAACAGTTTTTTAAACTTTTATTTTGTATATAAATTTTGAAAAAATTAATCCCAAACAGTATGCTTAGATTTATCAGTGAAACCATTTAAATTTTACAACAAACCTTTGTGTACATATACCATGCTGTTAATTGTGTTAATTGAATATATGTATATGTATACACATAAACCCATTTAAAAATTATTTGGTTTTTTTCTTTGTTTTTTTTATATTTTAATTTTCTAGTTAAAATTAAATACAACAAACAACATTTAATGTTTAGTTAAAAAAAAAAAAAATAGAAAACATACAAAAACAAATCCAAATCATTCCGGGTTTTTTGTTTACAGGGGACTACCTGACGAATACAGAGTTCGAGTCCGTGTTAACTCGTAAGAATTTAAAAATATATATAAATATATATATACTACATGTACTATCTATCAAGCTACCTACTACTTTTTTTTCCAACTCAATATTCGTACTCGTACTATACATTACAAAAAAAAAACTATTTAAAAAAACATCTATTATTATACTCTGCTCTTGCATCACTGTCAAACATAATATGTACTCGTGAAACTACTTTTTATGATTTGTTACTTTTTTTTCTGTCATTTATATTTTAGTATTTTGAATTAGTTTAGCTACACTAAATCTTGACCTAGAGTATTAAGATGATGTCTCTTCACTTTTTTTAATTTTTTTTTTTAATGTTTGATGTTTTAGTGTACATATAATGTATTTATGTATGTATAGTCCGTCAACGCAGTGTATGTACATGTGTCTCTCATCACTTGGAATGTATTTAGATTACCTCCACATATAATACTCGTACTTGTATAATTGGCATAATTATATGTTGTAATTTTTTTCCCTTATATTTTTTATTATCGCAATAATATATTTTTTTCCTAAACATCCATGCACATATACCTAAACGAAAACGCAATAATATTAAAGCATGACATATGGTAGTTATCAAATTGATTTATCCATTTTTAAGATGTATTATTGAATATACTAAATAACGCTTATTATTCCATTAAGTGGATGAATAGTTATAACAAATGACTTTGTACTTATTACACTCACTGTAATTGACTCTTTACTCAGGACTCTTAAACTTTTATATATAGGGAGGTACAGAAATTCGAATTTGTAATCTAATACTCTAATACAATAAATACAACCGGCCAATCAGGATTTATATTATTTCGCTACGACGTAAATTTGCCTTTCCTACCAAATTCAGGTACTAATTGAAATTAATAAAATACGTTATTTGATCTACATACATATATATCTTTCTAATAATAATTAATCAAAAAAAAAACTGTCTTACCCAGTTAATTTCTGCTATCGCATACACTTTTCAAGCTGCTGAAAGATCTAATAGTAGTTTGTTCAAAAATTAAAAAATAAATAATATATGTATAAAGCGATATGGTACTGATATTCTCATAAAGATATATGAGATTGCTGTTTGCGGCTCGGTGTTTCATTTTAATTCTTTGCGACGTAAAAATTTTGTATCTAATACTGGCAAATGCCTTGGTACACGAAATGAACACATTCATTCTCAAAAACCAATGAACGCATCCACTCCAACTTGACTGCTATTTGACAAATGGCATTTACGAGTATGTAAAGTTCCCGAGTAAAAAGTTGTTGACGTCAGTTCTTTGCAATCATAGAATGGGACTCGCTCGAAAATTGTGTTGACGTAATTGGCCTGCAAAAATGCGGATACGAAAAAAGCCGTGTGGGGATACTGGTGAAATAGTCGAACGTGCAAAATCCTGTCGTCCATGCACTGGGCGAACGCCACAAGTCATCAAAACCGTAGAAAATCGAATTCGTCAAAATCTGCTGTGCAAGCAGAAAATCATGTTTCGGGAGATGTCACGAAGACTTAAAACATGATTTGGGACTCAGGGTATACCAGGGACACGCCGGCCACTTAGCTTCTGTCATGGTTCGGTGGGGAGTCGCCTTTGATGGGATCACCGAGGTTCATTTCTCCGAAAAAGGTGACAAAATCTCGGTGAAAGTGTATCAAGTGGACGTGTTAGAAAACGTTGTAGTGCCCCTCAACAAAACAATGTTCGCTAATAAACCGTGGACCTTTCAACAAAACTCCGCTTCAGCTCATAAGGCAAAAACACATCAAAGATAGCTCGAAAACCGCGCTCCGAACTTAATTTCTACGGATGATTGGCAGCCCAGACTCCAACGCATTCTGGAGACTATGGCTTGCACTACTCATTGTGCCTAGCAGTGGGAAATTTGCCAGTGCATGAGGTGCGTACTGCAATCCATGAGTGGCTAGACCGACTTCACCTTTACTGGAATGCAAATGGGGGCCACTGCGAATAAGTTGTTCTGCAATTTGTAGTTTTGAAAAATATTCATTTGTTTTCATTTTATTAGCCAAAACCCGTTTATCAAAGCATTTGCTAGTACTAGGTAAATATCTAGAAGTAATGCAATTAGCAAGTAATTCATACGAGTATATCTATTGTTTTTACGATTCGGGTGCTCTGAAAGTTTTACTCAATTTTCCACTATCCATGAAATCGCTTTTAGTTATTCCGACTAAGCGATCTGCGAAAATTCTGTTTAGAGCATTTTTATTCGTTTGTTCGATGTTGCCGAGCCAATGTGGTCAGCATACATATTTTTGGTTTTTGGACTAGGAGCTCATTATAGCATTATAGCCAATTACGTTCGCTAAAAATAGAAATTTGCTCCTCCATTTGCTCCACCAAGCCTAAATTAGCAAATTTAAAAAATTCATTTATTATACATATATGTATACTTGTATTTCTAAGAATTGAGAAATCAATATAAAAGATTGTTTATCCTAATCCATTGGAATGAACTAGCCACTAAGCAAAAAGAACTTGCTAACTGGTAAAACAATATTGTCATCAAAGCTATTAAAAAATCTAGAGAAGTTATCTTCCTCGATTTTTATCACTAATTGTGACTTTTCTTCGAAGTCTTACAGTAACATCCGTCCCTGGCAGCTAGGTGTTTCTCCAGCTTTTTCCTTTGTTTCTTATATCCCTGTTTGTAGAGTTTGCTATCAGCTTTCCTTCGCCTGTGCTTCTATTTTTTTTTTCAGACCTTCTGATCTATTTTACGCACTTCCAGTTTTTATTTCGTGTACGCGTAAGTCGATTGGTAACCAGCATATTGATATGACTATTACGTTCCCTTTCTTTATTTAACAACATTTAACATTTACTTTTACCATAATTTACAATCGTATTTATAATTTGCGTTAACCAAGGGCTTCACATAATCAATAAGGAACTTTTAACTTACTTTTCGTACATTTTTAGAAATTCTTCGGCTACTTTGTCTGACAAAAAACGTCCAGTAGTATTGCAAGTTCTTCATCGATTTTGTATTTTCCAAAAAAAAGAAAGGACCGATTGTATGGTCTGACTTTCTGTGAATGTGATGGCCTTTCCTGAATATATTATTATCCTATGTCATAAACATAGCCATGGAATTGAAAGAGCCAAAAATCTACAACAACTGGTGTAAGCCGAGCTTGTCAGATGGTACAAGTCTCGAAATACAAGAGCCGCCATCTAGAGCAATGTGGAATGCATATTTCTACCGAACAACATGTAATTGACAATTTTGGCTCTTGAGTCATACTTTCAATAACGGCGGTGATATTCTCCGCCGGACGAACGTAACTGTGATTCAGACATCTAAATCTATCCTCAAAACTTTCAGTCACTTCAAAACACGTCACTACATTACGAACTATGTGGTATGTTTCTTTGGTTATTTCTACGGCAATTTCCATATTAATTAAGGTAAACAGTTCCCAAAAGTATTCGAAAAATAATTCCATATTCACAAAGTCCCAAATTATCATTCGTTATATAGTACGCGCGAAAACATTGACAGCACTTTGAAATCTTAAAAGTTAAAATGGATAACCTGTCACATCGTTCAACATTGAACTGTGAACTCTAAAGCAATTTCTTATAAACAATTTAAAATTAATTATTAAGACATTGATGGACAAGTTACCGTCATCTTCGTACAGCTTTATCTAGTTGTTATGTAGGTGTCTTGTTACTGAAGTCTTGTTACTTGTTACAATGACAACATCGTCGGGAAGGGGAAAGAAAGTTAAGCCACCTTTATTGTCCTTGTATTGTATAATAAAGTAAGTTTTTTTTTGTGTACTCTTTAGCTATCGCTGAGGGATATTTCGATTTTATATTTTGATTTGATGATCACCGTTCATATCGAGTTTCATTTCGAAAACCTTTTCAAGATTGATAAAGGTGACCTTAAGATTTAAAAGCGGAACAATGTTTTCGCATTACGCTTTCAAATATATTAAATTAATAAATTTTGCATTGTTTTATTAAAGTCTCTCAGTTGCTGTGAACAAGGTTTTCTCACGCACTTCGTTGATTTCGTTTTATTGTTTGTATATTGTCGGAGTAAATGGTAGTTTTTCAGGACAAAATTTTTCTACAATCAAAAGCCAACACATCCATTTAAAAATTTCACATAGGCCAAAAAAAACTATATGAGGACATAAAGCTATAATACCATATATGATCTGATTGATTTCTTTAAAAACTGTTTAAATATGTACCACTTTAATAGCTATTGCCACAGCTGTAATTAAATGATGATATTATACCTGTGTACGAGTATACTCGTATAATAAATATTTATAAAAAAACAGATACATGTCGGAATCGGAAGACACAGTCACCCTTCAACCTTCTGGATTTCAAACACGTAATAACCTTTCACTACTAGTGTCAGTCTTCGTCGGATAGCCGTTTAGCGATCATTCATGCAGTTAGCTTTTACTCCCAGATCAATCAGCTGTTCTGAAGTAATGTAATAATGTATAGCCAGTGACAAAGAGGTGAGCATCTGATGTTTTATTTGTTGTCTTTATGCATTTCTCAAGATTCGTAGAGCTTCGGTGGCATAGTTTGCTATATGAGTCGTGTTTCCATAATGAAAGTCATCCTGTTTGTATGCTAAGGATTGTGATGTGAAATGATTTTTGACGTTCACACAGTATGATTTATAGGTTTCTATACGCATACCATATGTAACTGATATTTGTGTGTTCATCCTCTCTTAATTAAACCTTGTTGCTGCTGGGGTGACAAACACCCCCGATTAAAGGGAAGCCATACGCGCATGTATGTGTAACTTGTAATGAAATTTGTATTACATGGAAGATGGAATAACTATTTATTTTCACTATATGGTATATTGAGGCAGATTTGATGGTTCCCATCTTGAATCTTTTTAAGGCGTTTTTAAGTTGTCAGTGCTAATCACTTACGTTCTTCCTATAACAAAAACTATCTATAGTAATGAAAATTACTTGAATTACCAACGTGAACATCTTGAATATTAACTACGCATTTTATTAGGGTGCTTCTGCATAGTTTTTCTTGTTTTAATTTGTAAATTTAGCATTTACTTTTGCTGTGCGAAGTTATTTTACAGAGTATCACAGACTGATGTAAGAAGCTAATAACTTTTAAAGATTTTATTTTTTTTAAATAATTTGTCTTTACATAATTAACAAAGCATGGTTAATAGAAATTTTTCCTAGCCAGCTGTGAAAAATTATATCTCCAACTTTGGCCTCACAGAAAGCGCTTTCCACAAAATTTCGTAAAATAATTGGGCACATCGTCTCTATTTCAGCACGAATATTCTCTATTAGCTCCGAAATATTAGTGAACTTATTACTTTATACTTTTTCTTTCAAATATTATTCAATCGCCAAAAATGTGACGCAAATGTGGGACGGCGCACGTTGTGCGTAGTAGCGCCACTCTGTTGAAAAACTAATGGCGGAACTATCAGCAATTACTGATCTCAAAACCAATTTTAATTATAAGCTGATATCTTTCAATACCTTATATTGCACTATTGGCAGTGTCGTCTTCAATGAAAAATGCCTTAATAACTTTTTTGAACTGCACTACATGAAGCAGTGCGATTTCCGCTGATGAATCTATATTTGGTTCTCAGTACCTCATGTACGACAATTTTCTTTGTTTAAGTAAATGAGCTTTATGACTAATTATAATATAATAAAAAAAAAATGACATTTCTTGTTCTGAAATCATCTGGCACTCGAATCTGAAAACTACGGGACAGACCGAGTTGACCAGAGCGCATTCAGTCTCGCATGTTTCTGAACTCTCCACAATACTTGCGAAAATTCGTTATCGTTCGGAC
Organism: Volucella zonaria; assembly: GCA_963966105.1. NCBI lineage: Eukaryota > Metazoa > Arthropoda > Insecta > Diptera > Syrphidae > Volucella > Volucella zonaria. The sequence goes on along the minus strand of OZ014532.1, from coordinate 39,290,566 downwards.
AGTACTAGGTCTTCCAGTTCAGCAAGATCAATAACACACTCTGTTGATGATACCGTTGCATCAAAACTCGACTCATGTTCAAGAAAGGGGTAATTTCGAAAATGCTACCGAAAAGCTCAAAATAATAAAGCAATTAAAGTAAATCTCTCAAATTTGTTTTATAAATACCTGAAGAAAAAATAAAAAGCTAATTAGAACAGATTGTTTTCAAATCCCTCAGCGACTTTTATGCCTGCGCTACTCGGAACTTAATTATGTCTATATTAAAATCCTACTACAATAACATTAAAAAATTTTGTATTTTATATTTTGATACATTTATATGTAATATTTTATGTTAGTCAAAACACACTATCTTGCACCATTTACCACTTTTTTGTTTAAAATATGTACATATAGTATAAGTAGAAATATTTTTTGTGTTTATTCTTAGTAATTCATAAAAACACGTGTAGTAGGAATACTCCCATACAGAGTTGACAATGAGCACAATCTATGTATATACATATGTTGGCATTAAAGAACAAAAACACAAAAATCGTGCAAAGTGATCATATGATTGATAAAACATTGTTTTTGAGGATATTTTGCTTCAATAAATTAAACATTCAATGGGCAAATATGTATTTTCACAATTCATCCCTGAAATCTTAAAATGCAAATTGTAATTAGGCAATCAACTCGATTAAAGTTGGGTAGATAGTATCAGCATTTGAAGATTTTGTTTTTTCGATTTTCACGGATGTTTTGCCATTTTCATTTTATCCTAGAAAAAAAAAACATGTGACAAAATTTAATTCACAAAACTTTTTTACAGGATGAACACTTACAGGCTTCGACAAAGGTATTCGTTACTTAATAAAAAAAAAAGCTTATAAGGACTTCTCTTATATAAATGAACACAGATAACTTTTCCTTTAAATTAAAATTTATTCTGCACTAAGTATAGATACAAACGAAAAATTTCGTAGAAAGTGCTGATGCTTAATTAGATTAGGTATGTTTTTGTTTGTTGTCCCTTAAAGAATGTAGGGGATGGTAATTATTATTAATAACATTTGTTTCTGTTTTTATTTTTAGTATTTAAAAATAAGAGAAAGAAAACAAAATAATTTGTTTAAACCAAATAAAACTAACCAAATTTATTTAGAGATAAATAATGTGCACACACACGTATTTCTTTTTTCACAGACTTTCCTTTTTTAAACAAAATTGTCATGAGCATCAATTTTTTTTTTTATATTGGGAAGAGTCATTTAAATAATATTAACCCTATTACTCGTAAAATTCTAACTATTACTCATATTTTGGTTCATAAATTAAATCAATTTTCATATATTTTTTTTTTCAAAGTAAAAACCGTTGTTCTAGATTCAAGACCTAGTTTATGAAACACCAACACCACAGTTCAATCTTTTAATTGAACATCTTGTATAACTAGCCTATTATTTATAATTTTTACATATGAAGTATCAAAATTATTTATATTTTTTTCCATTTTTTATAATCTTTTTACCTTAACTTTCAGTCTAAGCTCAACTACTTGATTAACTCACAGCAAGACGTTCTTTCACACGAGGGTTGTCTGAAAATGATACAAAACATTTTTTCTCAAAATTTTTTTTTATTTTTCTACATAGTCTCGTTGTAACTCTACACACTTCTCCCAGCGATACTCCCATCTCTCTAACCCGTCCAAATAGTACTTGGCGTTTTTCTCTGCAAAATAATTGTTCACGAAGGTGATTGCCTTCTCATTTGACGAAAATCTCTGTCCTCCGAGCGCAGTTTTTGATGCGGGAACAAAAAGAAGTCGCTTGGGGCTAGATCTGGTGAATAAGGCGGATGGTCAAGCAGTTCAAACCGTAATTCATGAACCTGTAAGGGTTCTTCCTTTTTGAAGATAATCTATTAAGATAACTCCTTTACTATCCCAAAAAACAGTCGCCATTACTTTCCCAGCCGAAAAAAAACAGTTTTTGCTCTTTTTGGAGCCGGCTCGCCCTTTGCAGCCCACTGTTTGGACTGAATTTTTGTTTCGGGCGTATAATGGTGTAACCAAGTTTCATCTACAGTAATTAATCGGCGCCAAAACTTGGATTCATTGCGCCTAAACTGCGCCAAAAGAGCGTTGGAAATGTTCATTCGAACACACGTTTTTAATCTAACGTAAGCAAACGCGGCACGCGGACAGCTTCCTCATGCCTAAATCTTGATTTAATACGTACCAAACACGTTCTTTGGACATTTTCATAACCTCTACTATCTCTCTCACTTTAATTCGGCGGTCGTCTAACACCATTTGGTGAACTTTAGCAATGTTATCATCAGTGGTTGCAGTTTTCGGACGTCCTGAACATTCACGTTTAAATTCAGCTGCCCAAATTTTCACTGTGATAAATGATGGTGCAGAGTCCCCATACACAGATTCCAACTCATTTTTGATTTGCGTAGGCGTATTGCCTTTCAAGAACAAGAATTTAATAACAGCTCGATACTCAATTTTTTCCACTTTCACAAAAAACACTCACATCGACTCACTCAAACGACTGTTAACTAAAAACTGCGCATCCAAAATGACTAAAACTTCGGAAAGTAACTGTCAAAAGATGCACAACTAGCATTCACTAGCTTTTATTGACGACTGTCGCTATTTTAAGTATCAGTTTCATTCTAATAAATAGGTACGAGTATGCCCAACCTCACAAGCGGTGTAGAAGCAATACAAATAAATCGATTATTTTAGAAATGATTCGTGGGCATATTCTAAGAAAAAAAAATCAGACTACAGTAAGGGTCTATCTCCAATGTTGACATCATTTACTTACTTTGGTGTACCCTGACCCATGTTAACGGAAATTGCTCTGTTAGTACTGATGGTGGAAACTTAGTGTAGGACTTTATTTTTAGGAGATATACTACCCTTTGTAACGACGTTTAAATAAAGTTGATACCTTCCTTGAGTCTTTAGAAATATAATTTCTAAACATGTTCCATTTTCATTGCCTATTAAAATTTTTGATTTTGAGCTCACTTTTCTCCAAAAAATGCCTAATTACCATAACATTTTTACTATTTTTCAATATTTTTTTAAAATTGCAAAGCTATTAAAGAGTTCTAAAGCGTGCTCGTTTGGTTGGCTACCTCTCAAAACCCTCATTTCCTTACCCTGTTCCTTAAAAGTTCTCAGAAAGAGTTAGGCTTGGGATTTCGAAAATTTACCAAACAAAAATGGTATAAAAGATTAGAAGAAAAAATAATTCATTAGTTTAATTTTTTACGCTAAGGAAATACGTATCGAAAGCTTCAAGAAACGGGATCAGTTTCAAATACACGACTGAATACGGGAGCTCCACAAGTAAAAAGGATTTCGGGTGATGAAAGAATACTGGAAGCTGTTACAACTGATCCATCAATCAGCATGGGATGCTTAGCTTTGCAATTCAATATTTGCGGACATAAAATTGCTAATGCACTTCATAGAGAAAATCTTTATCCATACCACCACACGCTTGTGCTAGATCTTCTTCCCGATGATTTAGAAAGGAGGCTTGAGTTTTCTAACTAGTTGTCGGAACGGAGCTTGGATGATGACGAGTTTATTAGCAGAATTCTTTGGACTGACTAATCTCAATTTACAAGAGATGGGATCTCAAATTTTCCTAATCTTCAAACACGGGCTACAGACAATCCATATACAAGGAGACATACGAGGGGCGTTCAATATATTCTCGGTATCGATATGAAGGAAAATGCGAATTCAATTTAAATTGTTTTTATTTTTCAATATGATCTCCCCTAACATCAATGCATTTGTTACATCTTGAGATAAGCTTTTTTAAACCCTCAAAATAATAAATTTCCTCTTTCTCTGCAAAATACCGACTTGAGTTCTTCATCATCCGAAAATCTTTTTCCACGAAGACATTTTTTCAAATCCGGAAACAGGAAATAATCACTAGGGGCAAGGTCTGGACTATAGGATGGGTGTTGGATTTCTTCGAAACCACAATCTCGCGCAGCAGCCTTGGAAGCTCGCGCCGTATGAACAGGAGCGTTGTCATGAAGAAGCAACACACCCGCTGCGAGTTTACCCCGTCTTTTCTTTTTAATTTCCTCCCGCAAATTATGCAAAGTGGAAGCGTAGGATGTGGCGTTGATGGTTTCACCTTTTTTTTTGTACTCAATGAGCAAGATTCCCTTTGAGTCCCAAAAAACTGTGGCCATGAGCTTTCGGGCAGACGGAGTGACTTTGAACTTCTTCGGGGGGTCTGTTCCTTTTTTATGCCACTGCATGGACTCTTGTTTGCTTTCAGGGTCATAGTGGTGGACCCATGTTTCGTCCCCAGTAACAATTCGATCCATAACACCGTCCGCGTTCTCACTACACATCTCCAAAAGCTCTCTACAGCATGCGATTCTCACTTTTTATCTGAGGCGCTGTGAGCATTCGTGGCACCCACCTTGCACTGACCTTTGAAAGGTTAAGATGGTCATGAAGAATGGTGTGAATGGTACCAATTGAAAGCTTGGTGATCTCTGCCATCATTTTCACCTTTATTCGGGCATCCTCAAGAACAAGTTTTTCGACTTCTTTGATGCTTTCTCCCGTACAAGCAGTAGCCGGGGCGCCGGAGCGGGGGTCGTCCTCAATGCTCTCTCTGCCTCTCTTGAACTCACTTGACCACTTTTGCACAGTTGATAATGAAGGTGCGGAACCCTAGTAAACAGCCACCATCTCTTCATGAATAGTTTTTTGACTTTTTCCTTGCTTAGTGAGAAATTTAATTACAGCGCGATGCTCAATTTTCACCATCATCGCCTCAGTTGCCATTATGATTCTGTTTAACTAGAGATAAAACGCGAATTAATAATCACATTTATATTAAATTTTACACGAATGCACTAAAATAATAGTGTTATTTGACAAATAAGTCAATTTATACATGCAACCACAGCTTCACCCCGATACCGAGAATATCTTGAACGCCCCTCGTAAATCATTTCAACACAAATTCAGCGTCAATATGTCTGCAGGTGTAGTTGGAAACAAGTTAATCGTCTCCTTCAAACTACCACCTAGGCTGATATCTACAAAGTATCTGGAGTTTTTGCGAAGTGATTTACCAGAACTATTGGAGGACATTCCACTGATTCAACTAGCTTCATCATACTTCCAACAGAATAGTGCTCCAGCCCACTATGGTCGTGTGGTTAAGAATTGGCTAGATTAAGAGTATAGTTATCGTTAGATAAGAAGAAATGGACCAGTTCACTGGCCTACAAGATCTCCTGACCTTGCAGTACTGGATTTTTTTGTGTGAGGAAGAATGAAAGAACTTGTTTATTCAACCAAAATAGCAAATTTAAGTGAATTGGAAGAGCGTATTCTCGAAGTGTCATCAAAAGTGAGGCAGCAGTTAGTATCAATAAACCTTCGCAGTACAAAACGGGCTCTAGCATGCATACAAAACCAAGGAGGACACTTTGAGCACCTGTTATAACTGTTTAAGTGCACACATAAAATAAAAATTATCCAAAACCACATAAAATCATTTTTTATTCACAGCCTTTGGAGCTTAAAGCAAAAAAACTTTTTTTTTTTAAGTTTCATCTGCTGCAGGTTTTCCCAAGTATCATAAAATTTATGGGTTTTTGTGCAAACTTGATGAGACTGTTTTTAATTATTGTTACTTTAATAAGAAAAAAAATAGTAAAACGTTATGTTAATTAGGCATTTTCTGGAGAAAAGTGACCTCAAATTCAAAAATTAGCATGGGCAATGAGAATGGAACAGGCTTAGAAATTGGATATCTAAAGACTCAAACAAGGCGCTAACTTTATTTAAACGCCGTTACAAATGTTAGTGTCCTACATGAAATTTCTACCATTAGTACTAACAGAGCGATTTCCGTTAACATGGAACAGGATACACCAAAGTAAGCCTTTTCTTAAATCCTCGATAAATGATGTCAACATTGAGATAGACCCTTTTTAGAACGATTTTTTTCTAAGAGTATGCCCAGGAATCATTTTCCAAATTATCGTTGACGAATTAGGGAACATACTGTATAACAATATTTGAGCGCGTTTCATATTTTAACTGATCTACTTCAAGGAATCAAATATGCATACGTTATCCCTGATCCAAACACGGCTAATACAATTATCCGGGCGTTTAACAGTTTGAATTTTCTCAGTTTTTCGGGTTTTTACTCGAATGACAGATTCTAGAATGAGGTATTTAGTCACATAATAGGAGTTTTTGCATAAAATGCAAATGTATTTTCTGTAACCTAAGTGATTTGTTTTTTTTTTTTACTAGTATATAAGAAAAACAGCGGACTTTGAATATTTTTGGTGAACTACAAATTCGAATTCTCTGGTTATTTAGTTGTGTAGCGTAATAGAACGTATTTTTTGGATGTTATTCCATATTTTTCTACATTATCAATGACTTCTACAAAACCATTTTTCCTCCGATGAAAGCTGATTATTTCGTCTTGTCCACTCTTTTTCTCTCATATTGTATGCGATACATTTATGTATAGTATTTAACCGATTGACAGTTCTTGCATCTGATCGTGTCGCAATTCGTTCACAGAATAAAATAAGAAGACCTCAATTTCATTGGTATGGCATCCAATCGACCCTCATTATTTTGTATTAACAAAATTATGAACTATCTAAATTCAAGGTTCCCATTTGTATTAAGAAACATGCATAAGAACATGGTTCAGTTCGACTGCATGTCCCCGTATTATTTTTTTCCTGCTTTATTTTTTTCACTTTTTTTAATTTTGCTCAGTAAATGCCCTTGCTCGTCTTCTGTATATCTCATGGAGTGGATTTCTTCCAAGCTTGCTCTGAAACCTGACTGTTATTTATTGAAAACGAAGAACGCCTTTTTAGTTTAGATACTCACACAATAATTCTGCGGCTACCAGGTGGACACTAGGTACAACGTTGTCACTGTTTTACTGTATTAAGTCTAAAATTCGTGCATTCTGTCCTTATCTTCGTCTTTCCACAACCAAGTAGAAACAAACACTGCTATTTTTGTCCACTCTTAAAGAATGTATGTACATACAATTGAATGTCACATTTATTAATCAATAACGTACAGTGCTGTGCAAAAACTAACTTAAAATAAGTTGCTAAATAATAAGCTCTACCGTCAACAGTCAGTGATTGTTCTCCATACATATTATGTTGCCATCTTTAACTCTGCGTCCTTTTGTTATAAGATACTGATCTGTATCATTCGAAATTTCTTTTCACATTTTGGAAGAACTTCTGAGCATCATTTTAGTAGATGCACGCTAGTCTGCTTTTTTATTTTTCTTTCTGAGAAATCGTCGTCTCAGATGACTTGGTAACAATGTCGCCAATGGTCTGCTACGCTTGATGCTGGTTTTATAGTATAAGTATTCTCGAAAGCTTTTGGGAGACTTGATCTAAAACGGTTGTAGTAGTCTCTTGGGATTGTAAGCGCTCGACGTAAAATGTATTCATCTTGCTTGTACTTCTTCGCCGTCCTGGCATCTAGAATATTTGTATTTGTCCTTTGCCTACTATGTATAAGGTAGTGATTCTCGAAACTTTTCTTCATACAGGATGCTAGAAAATTTTGCATGGACTCTAATGTGACCAATCAGGTTGAAGTTTTTTTTTGTTGGAAGGGAACAATTTCAACGTGGATGCGCTGGATGCAATATCTGTCTAAGATGCAACAAGCACACCAGTGTAGAAGGATAATTTATGGATTCGAGGCGGAGGGGTTGCCCGGAGGCGTCTTCTCTCCAATGGTGCATGTTAATAGACAACAATGTGATCACTCTCAATGGCTTTAATGTCTTTGCTTACGCTTATGCAAATGATGCTCCTATACTGTCTCTTTGATCATGCCTATCAACTGTCTACTCTCAAGTCAAGCCAGCCCCAAACCTGGGGGCTGCAATACCATTCATTTCGCAAACAAGTATTTAAGTGTCATCCTGGATAACAAAGTTTTTTAGTCGCTTCGTAAACTTCCAACGTGCTGTCGCCTATCAAAAAAATGAAAGGGAGCTCGTAGCAAGAGATGGGTCTTGTCACCGATGAGGGTCATTTGGACCTACGCAGCTATATGAGTCGGTTCTCTGGCGGAACAAATCTTCCTGAAATACATTAGTATCGCTTTTAGCAGATTTCAAAGGATTTTCTGTCTCTGTTGCATGTGGGTATTCCCTAGCACGCCTGACTCCGTTCTAGATGCACAGATGAGTCTCCACCTTTTGCATTCTTAAAGTCATCTTTCGTTTAAAAGAAAGTGGTCCTTGGTTTGACACGCAAAGGGGTTTTGCTGACCTTGCGGGGTGCCTGTCTTTTGGCTCTAGTCTTATGGACATGCTGTCTAATACCATGACGCCGGAACTCCAGTTCGACCTTTTCTATGCCCAAGAATGATTTCGGTCAGAATCTGAGGCAGGTACGTATGTAGTTTAGACTTCACGGATGGCTAATTCAAAGAATTACAACTCCAAGTGGCTGGACCTATATTTTTGTATTTTTAACGTTTTAACTATGTGATTTGCTTCGTGCAAGTATGTCTTTTATTGTCTACCTGCGGTTCCTAGACGCTAACAATATTTCACGTTTCGTTTTAAACTAATAGTGTAGCAATCAATAAACTGCGACTAATTCCCAAGATATTTACGATATTATCTAAGAATTCAACAGTTGAGACAGAAGCATTTCCATTCTTACTTTATTCAGTTCCATAATACTACATAGCTTTAGTCTCTAAATTTAAGTTACACCCCATATTTTCGAGATTCTGATGGTTGTTATCTGGAACGAATAATATATGGACTTTCCGTAATACGTTTCTTAACTTAAAACTTTTACCCATCGTTGTGCTGCATTTTCATGTTACTACATCTGTTTTAGTTAAAGCTCATATATAGCTCATACATATTAATAACTTTTCTTTCAATTCATCGGTCGACAAGAACAAGGCAAGATTATAAAACTGTCCTTTTTGTATCAAAAAATATTTCAAAATGGATCACAATAACAAAATTACCCGATTTATGTTAATATAAGCTTTTAATTTTGGTCATATAAATTTCTCATACAATATAAATATAGTACATATATGTATAGATAAACTCAGCAAATTTTATTTTCAAAACGAAAGTCTGTTGTTAGGGTTTTTGACTAGATGCATTATAGGCTTAACTAAATAATCAGCATAAAAACAAACGTAATAATTGCTAAAAAGTAAGCATAAATAAACATTTTTTTATTTTTAAGTACAATAATTAACAAGTGTGTGTGAATGCGAGCGTGTGTATTTTGCAAGATAAAATAAAAAAACATGTCCTAGCGTCTGAAACTTTGTTATGTTTAAAAATAAAAAGCTATATATTGTTTCTTTGCCATTAATGCTTAAATGTCTTAAGATGAATGAATATTATTACTTTGTAAATTGTCAAGCTAACATACATTTTATTTGCAACGTACCAACTTTCTTTCAGTGTATCATTCTATTACGAATTCTCTAAGGAACAAGACTACATTTGTTCGCGACCTGAAGACTCTGGAATGCATTTGTGCTCAGATTTGCCACCATATCGTATTGGACCAACGTTGTGCAATGGTAAGAATAAATGTAAATAATTAAAATATAAAGTACAGGATGTGTACATATGTATTATGTTTAATGGCGATTTCATTTGATTGTCATTTTGGTTTGAGTGCCATCTCACAGTTCATATTAGCAGTCGTGGAGACTGCTCAATATCAATTTGCCATTCAGATAACTTACAGATAACTTTTTGTTGTTTTTTTTTTAAGTTAACTATGCTTCAAGCAAGTTATTATTAAGGATTCAGTGAATAATTTTGAAAACTTGTGTACACAGTGAGGCAGAGTGTTTGTGAACGTCCGATGCTTTCTCATCGGCATCGTGCACAGGAAGATGAAACTTCCTTCGGTTATTGGTAATTGAAAAATTATTAGAATTACCTATTTTAAATATTTCAACACGTTGTTGCAGGGCTAGATGCTATATAATAAATTGTTATCGACCACTCTTCATGACTGCCAAACGCGAATTAACAAATGACATGTAATATTGGGGTGGAACATGAACCGCACACTGTACATTGTACATACAGTGTTGTGCAAAAAAAAAGCAACAAATTTAATGCGAACGTATAAATGGAAATAATTTTTTCCCTATTGAGCATTCCAAAGAAAATTAAATGTAGCTTTATGTAATAATAAACGGAAACATGATAACGTAATTTCCAAAACAATAACAACGCGTATGTAAGAAAATATCTACAAAAACAAGTATATGCAAGATATTGCAGTGTGCAAAACTAAAGCAACTATTTCCTGATTTCCCAAAAACAACAAAATAAAGTATTTTTACGTGTTCTGCTATATTCTTACCTTATACGTATATAAGGAAGTGAGTCGTAGATTAGTCAAACGGATATCTTTCTTGTTAGTAGATCTACAAGTATGGCTCGAAATAAATTTAGTGATGAAATTAAATCTCAAATAATTGAAGAGTTTTTTAATGGAGAGACTCAAATTTCTATAGTCAAGAAAGAAAATATAAACAGATCCATTGTTTCTCGGCTAATCAAAAAATATAAATCAACGGGATATGTAGGAACAGTGCATTTGGGAGGCCGAACACGAAAAACTTCGGAGAAGATGGATAGAAGAATTTGCGCTTTATTAATAAAAGACCCGTTTGTGACTTCCCATACAATTGTGACATCACTTAAATTATCGGTTCATCCAACTACAGTTCGAAAACGAGCACTCGAAATCGACTTAAAAAGTTACAGGCCTGCGAAAAAGCCTATGCTTAAAAAAGTGCATTTGCAGAAAAGGTTCTTTTCAAAATATCTTGTTTTAAAAGCATAAACATAAACCAAACAACTCGTTATTACCCATAAGGTAATGGTTTCGGCAGAATGCATCTGAATTCGTCCATAGACAAATAGAGAACGCCCTTTTCAGTTCGATCTGGTCAATTCAGGTGGTATGTCAATACTTAGACGTTGGAAAGGAGTGAGACTCAATCCTCGTGTGATGGTGTGAACATGCTTCTCAGCCAATGGTGTTGGTCCCTTTCACCAGATGGAAGGAATAATGGATAGTTTCAAATATAAAAGCATTATGGAGACGGAAATGCAGAATGGAATATGCCACTTCGTTGGGTGTTTCAGCACGATAATGACCCGAAGCACACGTCGAAGGTTATAAAGGATTGGTTAAAAATCAATAGGGTGCAAGTTCTTGATTGGCCGGCACAATCACCAGATTTGAATCCCATTGAAAATCTATTCGGGATACTAAAGCGACGGGTTGCAGAAGAACGTTTTACGAATAAGCAAGAACTGTTTCAAGCATTGAAAACTGAATGGCAAAAAAATACTGGAAACCACAATTTCAAATTTAATATCTTCGATGCCACGCAGATGTGCTAAAGTTATTAAAAATAAGGGCTCTTACACAAATCATTAGATTTGTTGCTTTAGTTTTGCACACTGCCGTATATTACACATACTGGTTTTTCTGTTATTTTCTTATATGTGAGTTGTTATTCTTTTGGAAAATACACTATTATGTTTCTTTTTCTTGATTAGAAAAATCAACATTTAATTTTTTTTAGAAAGTTCATTCGGAAAAAAATTATTTCTATTTATACGTTCGAACTAAATCTGTAGCTTTTATTCTGCACAATACTATATATGTGTATAAACATTAATATTTATATGGTACATATGCATGTTACAAAATCAATGTATACAACCTTTATACCGGATCAGTTAATTTCGTTTCTAATCTTGAAATCACTTCAGAGGTTTTCCTCTCAAGTTCTCTTGATTTCAAGAAAGCCCACTATTGTATTCTAGCTAAGAGAGAGTGATTTTTAAGTTGAGACAAAAGAAAGTGTAATGAGGTTCTCACCGCTTTTATATAGCATAGCTCACTGTATTTAAGGCTGCATTTGATGTGAAGGCCGAGGACTATGTCAAGGGTCATTAGAAGGTTGAATGAAAGACTAATGGCAATTAAGTCTGGGTTCGGTTTTAAATACAACTACAATAGATCTACTGCAGTTTTCAAAACCCGGGACTCTGGGCCAAATATTCAATCAGCAAATGTGCACTTCAACATCCAAACTAAATTTCAATAGTAATATCCAAGCCTACTTAATTTCCAGAGAGAAGTGGAAAAGAGATTCTGACTCTGGATACGAATCATTTATATTTACAACTTTATTGACGTAAGGTAAGGTGTCTTGCTGAACTAAATGTTTTAAACTCTTACTACACTATCTATTTCAAGTCAGTACAAAAGTATGCTATAATGAAAACTTTTTCATATAAAGAAATCTCTCATTCTCGTTCGAAGTTGATCTCTATGTTCGTTCCCAAAAAGGATGGTATTTCAATTTTACTATGTACTAATTAGTTGGCCAATTACTCTTACAAACAAGGATTAGCCATCTTTGGCCGAATCTAACAGCCACGTACGTATTCGAAGGGACAGCAATTGAAGATACTTTTGATTAATCTTCCTAATTTTGTCCAATTAAATGGATATAAAGAAAAAAGCCTCACATAACTTTTAGATACAGGGTGTGACACGCTTTACATGTTTCATATGAAAATGAAAACAAAATCTGAAATAATACTTGTTAATATTGTAAATTTTCATTAATACTTTTTTTTATAATGGAACTAAACTGAAGAGAAAAGGACGAAGATAATTTGCCCAACAAAAAGCAAATGCATTTTGTAGAATTTTATTTTAAATTAAATGCATATGGTACATTGACATTAAATGTCAGTCAGATAAACGGTTTTTTTTCTGATATACCATATGTTCCAAAAAAGTATATTTTCAAACCGTGCTGTCATTTTTGACATTTATGTTAAATTCTGTATTATTTGACAAATCATAATAAATAGACAGTTAAACTTACTTTGGAAATCAGTTTTCACCTCGCGAAATGTATGGAAGATTAAATAATTAGTTTGGCCCTAACAATCGGCCAACTGACCCCCGTGTCAGCGCAATATGCGTAGAGAAGAGACTGTAGCCACCGAGAGTGAAAGTGCGGCGGAAAATTTGAAATTGTCAATTCGGGCACTATCTCGAAAGATTTCCAAAACATGTCGGCCTACATCTGTTTAAGGTATAAATAATTATGCCTTGCGACAGAAGTTCGCGGATTGGGCTCTTGAGCAGCTTGAAGCCGACCCTTATTTCTTTTAAAAATCGTGTTTATTTACCGGTCCCACTTTGGGCTCAATGTGTTTCCGAAATACCAAAGCTGGCATTCCTGTACTGAGCTGAATATAGTAGAGACCCATGAGGCTCAACTATAGCTGCAAAGAAGCACTGCTTAATGTCCGGAATAGATTTTTTTCTTTCGAAAACATGGACAACATTGACGATGTATGATACCAACAGGATGGCGCTAAGTGCAACAAAACCATTTCATTACTCAGGATTCAATTCAACGACAAGATTAACTCGATTAACTTTTGTGTGGCTATACACATATAATATTTGACGTATACTCACAAGCCGAAGATAATATTAAAATTGGTGACACAGAGTCCCAAGTTCATAGAGTCCAAGTGTCAAAAGTAGTCGTATTCAAAACATAACGCTATGGACCATTCTTTATAGTTAACCAAGATTTTTAATTCAAACTCGATCCTGTCGTCGTTGTTAAAAACAAAATGATTATACAATGACTCTTCGAAAAACGCCCACTTACCCTTAGGTAGTGCTTAAAATATTTATCATTCCTTTGTTTAACTGAAGACGAACGCGGATGCCGTTCGCTAGCAGGAAGCATTTAGTGGGCCGCATATGTCTATGAAAGCTGTATATTTTTCAATATACAATAAAAAATTTATTTTATTTTAAATTATGAAAAAAAAGGCAATACACGGTTTTTCATCGCTCACCCCGCTTGACAAAAGCGTAGGAGCCCTCGCGAATAGTTTACTAAGAAACAAAGCTTTTTATTTACAAATTCTTCAGCAACATACGAGTAGAACATAAATTATTCGATGTGTCGCTTGCTTTTTTACATTCCAATACACAAGGAACAGCCATATATACTTATACTAAAAGTAAGATTTCTTACAAAAATAGGAATCAGCTTTTTTTCCATTTTATATGAATTTTTATTTAAATCACTTAAATTAGTCTTAAATGCTATACAATAAAACGCTTAAAAATTTGCTTAATTAACTTAAAATTATCTTATTTTAACTAACTTACTGGCACCATGCGGGCACTCTAGGTTAAACTTAATATTTAAATTATGTTTTTCTACGTAGTGTATCTTACGTTAAATGTTTACACTATACCTATTCATTATAATTAAAACTAAGAAAACATTTTTTAAGAAAAATTTAGTAACATGACTTTACTTTATTTTTTAATTTGTTATAAAATTTAAAACTAAAACAAACCACCTAAGAATAAATCTTAATTTACTTAACCTACTTAAATCGAATACATAAAATATACATATATAATATATAAACATAATATATACATATAATTCCAAACCGGAATTCAATTTCATGTCGTTAAAATTCCATCTCCGTAAGCAAATTATCCACTACTGCTTTATTTAGAGAAGCCCGAAACTGGACAGCAACTCGACCTTTCACGAGTTTGATGCGCCGTCTGACTCCATACAAATAATTGTATCCCTGTATCCTCATACTGAAATCGTTATTACGCTCGATTTCAATATACACAATTCTGGTTGGCTTCGAAAATCTAGACAGACAACACCCGAAGGACGGTGTGTTGAGATCTTCGCTGCAGAAAATAATTTAACCCAGCTTGTAAATGAGCCCACACGAATACCAGATGTTGATAGTCATACCGCCAACACCCTGGACTTATTTTTAATTCCTCACCCTGATAAGTACTACGTTTATGTGTTCTCCCCTCTAGGCTCGTCTGACCATTGTGCAATAACAGCTTATTTCTCGTACACCCACCACACAGTAAGAGAAAACATTCCCAATACGAGAAAGACAACTGGAGCGGACTTAACAGCTTCTTCAGGAATTTTAACTGGTCGTTATGTTTCCTCGATAATGACGTGGATACCACTGCTGATATGATCGCAGACACTATTGTCTCTGGCATGAGATACTTTATCCCTCATCGGATGAAGAGTATCAAACCAAATGAAAAGCCGTGGTACGGCTCGAGCTGTAAAGAGGCTATCAGGGTTAGAGAAATGTTTTTTCGATACTTCAAGACCAACCCAACAGAGGAAAACCGAAAAAAGGTTTAAAGGAGACAGAAATGACTGTAACGTCTTTCTTAAACGTGTAAAATTCCAACACGACCAAAAACTGAAGTAAAAAATTCTACAATTTCCCAAAAGTAGTAAAAGTAGTAAAAATTTTTGGTCGTTCGTCAAAAATATTACAAATGCTACCTCATCCTCCATCCCAACGCTCATTTACAATGATATTCCAGCTGTCAGCTCTTATCCAATCTGCTTGCTGCACACTTTGCGACCAGCTCAACAGTCTCAGATTGTGCTTTGTCTCCGCCTACACTTGACTGCGCCGAAACTTCAATGGAACAAATCCACCTTAGCACTCTTAATGGTCTTAATATTCACAAATCCGCTGGTGCAGATGGTATATCTCCCCTCCTTCTAAAGAGGTGTTCTTCCACGCTGACAAAACCACTGCGTAAGCTTTTTCATCAATCCTACTCTATAGGACTCTTTCCGAGCAGATGGAAAACAGCATTTGTACAGCCCGTCCCTAAAAAAGCCGAATCTTCCTCTCTCTCCCCCTACAGACCCATTGCACTTACGTCCCTTCTTTCCAAGAAATACCATATCTCGAAACACGAAAACTTCTTAATGACCGGCAATATGCTTTTCATTGCAACAGCTCCACTGGTGATCTGATGGCATGTCTCACCGAAAAGTGGAACCAAAGCATACATCAATCTGGTGAAAGCAAGATAGTTCCACTTAATATTTCTAACGCATTTGACAGAGTTTGGCATCAGGCTCTTTTGTCAAAAATGCGTGCTTTTGCATTCTCTTCTTCAATGGATTAGAAATTACCTTTCGGAACGATCAATTCAAGTTGTCTTGGATGGTTTCAAGTCTGATATTCACAAAATAAATGCTGGTGTGCCCCAGGACTCCGTTCTGTCTCCGACTCTCTTTCTAATTTTCATTAACGATCTCTTGTCTGCTACCTCTAATCCAATATATTCCTTTTCTGACGACAGTACTCTCTGATTTTCATATTCGTTCCCGGACTCACGTCCCTGCTCTTCGGCTGTAGAACGGGAACGGCAGCGTATGTTAAGCTCCTTAAATTCTGATATTAACAGCATCACTAATTGGGGAGCCACTAACAGAGTGGAATTTAATGCTTCCAAAACACAATGCTGTCTGCGGTCGTTAAAGCGAAATTTAAACACCCAGCCATTATCCATGAATGGCACATGCATCGGCGAAACCGATAAACTTTTCATTCTCGGTATGTGTGTCAATGAAAACTTACATTGCAATGACCACACATTCAGTGTCGTCAAAAATGCTGCGAAATGTCTAGGTTTCCTCAAGCATGTAAGAAATATTTCACCCCTTCTGATCTGGCCCCAATACATAAGGCGTTTAGCTGCCCGAAATTGGAATACAATGCCCACATCTGATCGGGTGCGGGCAAAACATCTCTGCACCTGCCAGATAGGATCCAAAACCGTGCGATAAAACTCATAGGTGATACTAATATCAGTCAATCAATTGACACCGACATAATGTCTGCTGTCTCACTTTGCTTGATCGTTATTTCCACCACCAGTGCTCCATTGATATCGCCAGTAGCATTCCGCCCATTCAAACTTCCAACCGTAACACCCGTCTCGCTTCGAATGCTCATCAGTATACCCTCAATCCCATTTTCGGACATACTCTAAAATATCGTGATTCTTTCCTAAGCCGTACAACTCGCTTATGGAGTGCCCTGCCGATCTCTGTGTTTCCTGGTCATTATAACTTACAAACATTTAAAAGTAATGTGCATCGGTACCTGTCTTTTCTTAGTCCCTAAATTTCCTCCTCCCGCTCTGTGTGCGAACATTTTAAGGGTACTAAAACCCCTTGAGCGCGCGCCGATTATAAAGAAAAAATATGAGTTTCTCTCTTTATGAGTTTTGCGACATTATGTTGAGTGTATGTAACATATGTTATCATCGGTTAACACGTGGATCAATTTGATTAGCAATTTTTTCATCTGAAGCTATTCAGTATGTTAAGTGGATGCCTTAGAAGTACCCAAGTATGAATCTGACGTCGGATTTCGGACGAGCTTTATACATAGACACAGTTCAGGAGTCACGACTGCAGCCACATTGATCGCATTGTGCGCCAATATGGGATGTTTTTCTTTAAGGCATAGCTTCTTCAGTGTACCCACTGTTTTACGAGTATAAATAAAGGGTGAGCCAATAGATGGTGTGGATGTTGGCTGTCAATTACTGTCATTTACTGTCAATGTGGTTAATCTTTATGACAGATGTTATACAATCCTTGTCAATTTTAGTCATGGAGTCGTTTACCACGCAACAACGCATTTTTTTTTTTTTTTGTTATTCAATCTCAAATCAATTCAATCCAGAAAATGGGCGATCTGTAAAAGCAACATAAACGTAAAATTCGTGAATTTCTCGTTTTGAAGAAACTGGTTTCGGTATCGGTTCAAACTGTATATCAGCATGTTCGCCAAAACATCACCACTGTGGGTTGATCTTCGTTTGCACGCATATAAAATCCAAATTCGCAACAATTGAAGCCTTTGGACGACGTCGCCGATTTGTTAACAATTTGTCATCGAATTTGGTCTTTTCCGATGAAGCCCATTTTTGGATGGATGGGTACGTAAATAAACAAAATTGTCGTTTCTGGGGACCGGAAAACCCATACGAGATTCACGAAAAACCAATGCATCCCAAAAAATTCACTGGCGGCATCATTGGCCAGTACTTTTTCGAAGATGAGGCTAGAAAGACAGTTACATAGTAACAGTAAATAGAGAATGTTACCGCAGCATGTTGACCGGCTTTTTTTCCAAATTGAATGAATTGGATCTGGACGATCTCTGGTCTCAACAGAATGATGCTACCGCCCACACAAGCCATCAAGCAATCAATTTATTGCGTACGAAATTTGAAGATCGCATTATTTCGGTTAGAGGAGAAGTTGATTGACCTTCAAGGTCACCTCCTGTGGGGTTATTGGAAGTGTAAGGTCTATGCCAATAACTCAGCGACAATTCAGGGTCTCAAACATGACGTATAAACTAAAATTCGGCCATTGACCCACTTAGTCTTCAAAAAGTCATCGATAATTTTGACCTTCGGATGGTCGCTTGCAACAGAAACCGTGGTAATCACATAAACGATGTTGTATCCCATTCATGATTGCCATTAGACTGAAGTTTATTAATCAATAAAATTCTACATTGATTTCGAAATAATTTTGTGTTTAATTTAATGAAAACTTCCACATTAACTCTAGGCTAACCCTTTATATACTTGAGTAGTTCCAGCAGCGTTAGTTGTACATATGAAGAATGTTAGTTAGTGTATATATGTATTCCAAGTGCATAATTTTAAATAGGCATTTTTGTCACCAGTCTTCATGTTGATGCAAATGGTCTGTTATCCAAGGTTTGTATCTCTTCCGTAACAGTCAGTTATTTTGCGTAGTAGAGCTTTTACCCTCGTTTTAAACTCGGCCGAACGTTCTCTTTCTGTGCAGCTTCTGAAAGCAGAAACTTGTCCGCTCAGTTGGATATCTATTTTATCTATTTTCAGATATATTTATCCGTATATAATCGGGTTCGATTTTTGGATGCAGTATTATTTAGTTTAAAAGGAAAAATATCCTATCCTATATTTTCCCTTCGTTCTGTATGCAAAGAAAAACTAAATGCGTGATTTTGAAATTGCAAAGCCTCCGTTCACTCCAATTCTAAATTTACTCGTCCACAAAATAAAACATACAATGTTTACAAAAGTGTATTTGGCTCAACATACAAATATGTACTATACAGAAGTTGAATTTATAAAAAAAGCATATACATGCGTAGACTAACTGAACAATGATAATCAATTAAATTACAACGGGTTTTGGAATAGCATTAGTTAAATATGCTAATGACAACTAAGTAATAAATTGCACTATTAGCAGACACACCAAATTTATACGTACGAAAAATAATCTTGCCCAATTTTCACACTTAAACCAATTGTCTCACCCTCTATCTTAGATCATACCACAAAAGTCGTTTAATTAAATGGTTTTTGCTTCCTTTTGCAGGTTCAGCCATACAATTCTCCTACAACAATCCAACAAATAGATCCTGCGTGAACTGGAACCAGTACTACACTAATTGCTCTCAACTAGGTGGGAACCCCTTCCAAGGAACCATATCTTTCGACAACATTGGACTGGCTTGGGTTGCTATATTTTTGGTAAATATATTTCATAAAATGTATTCTTTCCACACACGTTTCAGTTACTTAAATCCTTTACCCTGCCACTCCCCCTGCGCTAATATCCAGACTCCCAATCGAAAAATTTTCCGTTTTTCCATACCCCTAGTACTAAAGCTTATAGACTTTTCCAGCTGAGTCTTTTGTTACGCCTGGATCATATTCAATCGTTTACGCCACGCCCCAGCAAGTTAAGAATATTCATTTGGCCGAGTCCTTTGCCTGGAGGTGCTTGGCTCTTTGTCACCATTATTGTCGTACTACTCGTATTTGTCCTTCTATTAGGAT
The DNA here is from genome assembly GCA_963966105.1 of Volucella zonaria. Taxonomy (NCBI): domain Eukaryota; kingdom Metazoa; phylum Arthropoda; class Insecta; order Diptera; family Syrphidae; genus Volucella; species Volucella zonaria. The sequence continues at coordinate 39,270,685 of OZ014532.1, read as the reverse complement.
TGGATGGCTAATTTAGTGTCTATGGTCCATAGAGCTGGACTTTTATGGACACGTACGATTGCATGTACAGTCCTGTGTGTGACACGAATTAAATGTTAATTCTGTAAAATGATCCTCTCTGTTTGGTCCGCAAATAATCCTAACAACGCTAGTTACACGTTGCACGGTGGATGTGTAGTCGAAACTGGAATCGTCCTTGTTATTTGGTGGGATGAATATCCTGCCATTAGTAAGCAGCAATCTATAGTCCTATACACGTGTGTATACGAGAAAGTACGAGCGCCCTGATGGTGCCGCTGACGATGGTATCTTTTACTGGATAGACCATGCATCGGGCGCCCAATTCACCTGGCAGCAAGGATTCATTGTGTGAGCATGTTTGCTCGTGTGTCCTTTGCTGGTGATGAGCACAATTTGGTTTAATGGCCAATTTGGCAATTTTTCGAGTGGTATAGCTAGTTGGCCCACCTTTAATCAAGGAAATTGCAACAACACCCTTGTATAGGTTTGTGCTAGTACTCTAGGGTCGGGGAATATTTGCTTGTAGACACAAATTTTGTTTCATTATGGTAAGGGGAGTGATTTTTTTGTGTGCACTAGTTAGTAATTATTGTTTCAAGGTGCTCTTACGGGACATACAGGGCAGCAACTAGGTGCTTGTTACTATATTTGCTGGTTATTTGTAGCAGTTTTATGTATCCTTCAGGAAAGAGCGATTAAATTTTCTGTGATGACGCATTAATGAGTTGTGAGTATGTCACGTGGTGGCACAAAATTATGAACTATGTACTTAGGGCCCTGTTTCAGTCCTCCTAATTAAATTTTAATCGAAATTTCAACTTGCAACTGTTGGCTCCTTTATTTTTCTACTACAATGAACTCGTAAAGTCGAACGGGAGGCTTTAACTCGTTTATAATTTGTTGAGTGTGCATATTTCCTATTGGTTATTGTTTAGGTCAATTCATTAGATGAAATCAGGAAGTGTCGAAGTATTTCTGTTATAATATGATGTATTTATGAATTAAACTTTTCGCAGTCTTCCACATCTCAGTATACATATGTTATAGACAATATCTATACTATATCCCTTTTCGCCGGCGGCACTACTCCTATGACTACCAAGAAATAGACAGAGAGAGTTTTTAGACAAATGCCTCCAAATTTGGACTACGGAGATTTGTTTTGCAACAGAAAACTCAGAATATCCTTTCCTGAAAGCCTTACCATTCCTAATAAAAGAAACGTATTTCCCAAAGAAAAATATTAGGAGACAGAGGGAACTGATCAAGGATCGCACGTCGTTACTTTTGGTACGTTGCAGTTGTACTGTGTGGTAAGAAATCTCGCATACGTTCCCTGGTATTGTATTACCCTGGTGTATTTCAACTTCAATTTTGTATTTTCTGGTTATCTCGGTTACACATTTAACTTTCGATTTACCGTTCTCGTAATCTATTACATAATATTTAAATGCACGTCTCAGGAACTGAACTATTTTATGTGAACAAAAGACTTTCATTTTAATTTAAATAATCACAACAACCGAGTGTCATGATGCCTGCAACGACTTAACACTTTTGTACAATAACTTCTTGTTTGATATATTACATATTTTACGCATAAGCATAGTAATATTTCTATTATGTTTTTCAATAAAAATACCTTATAGCACGTATAGCAATATTAGCGAACTTACAATTATATGATTCAGAGTGAAAGGACTAAGTTAGTATATTTACCCATTGATTTGACACCTGGTGCGACAGATCTCGAACTACAGTCATATAAGATCCAGGTGATACAGAAACTATGGCCACTAGGCTATGGCTTGAGACAGAAGTTGGATTGAGCTCTTGAACAGCCGCCTCCTATTTTTATCGAAAAATCGTGTTCAGTGATGCTGCTAACTTTGGTTCAATGGTTTAGTGGCCAAAAAAAACTGCCGTCTTTGAAGTCCAAAAGAGACTCACGAAACACAATTACAGCTATAAAAGTGCACAGTTTGATGTTTTTATTTAAAAAAAAAAAATGGGGCCAGAGCTGGCATTACAATCAACAGCCAACATACCCTTCGCATACTGATGAGATAATCCTTAAAGTCAACTCATCACTTGGTTTTATCAAACGATGGTTCAAAGCATTTTCCAACTCGAATATGCCAGCCAAGTTTGGTCCCTTTTCATATATGAACTTATCCCGAATAGAGAACGTTCAACGCTTGTTTCTTCAATTTGCTCTTTTACCAGCTTACGATGGCTCAAATAAAGTTTGTTAACTTTAATACCCCCGAAAAACCCAGATACATAACTTACATTCTCTTCATTTAGCGACTGCTCTCTGGCTCTGTCTAGTGCGCTTTCTAACACAAGCTAAGCACTCCTCGTCTACATATAATGCGATTTCCTCCACCATTCCCTTGATTCTTAGTTTTAAGACTGTATTAGTTTTTAAGGCTTAGATTTTAACTTAGATTAAATTTGTGTAATGTTGACGTTGAATCCTAGAGTTTCAATGTCCTTAAAATTTTAGTATAGCTTAGTATTCACCATCCTGAAGAAGAATACATATGCACGCGGTGGACGTCCAAAAGAGGCTGTTTCAGATGAAAACATCAAAAAAGTCTACAAAATGATTACGAGGCACTAAAGATATCAAAAGAGCGTGTTGGATATATCATACACGAATATTTGGACATGCGAAAGCTCTGTTCAAAGTGAGTGTCGCGTTTGCTCATAGTCGACCAAAAACAACAATGTGTTGATGATTCAGAGGAGTGTTTAAAGCTGTTCAACCGCAATAAAGCCGAATTTTTGCGTCGATATGTGACAATGGATGAAACTGGGCTCCATCACTTCACATCAGAGTCAAGTCGGCAGTCAGCTGAATGGCGAGCAGGCGACGAACCTCGTCCTCGGCTGGCAAGGTTATGGCATCCGTATTTTGGAATGCACATGGAATAATTTTCATCGACTATCTCCAAAAGGGGCAGAATATCAACAGCGACTATTACATTGCGTTGTTAGAACGGCCGCATTTGAAGAAAAAGAAAGTGCTGTTTCATCAAGACAACGCACCGTGTCACAAGTCGATGAAAACGATGACAAAATTGAAAGAATTCGGCTACGAATTGCTTCCCCACCCACCGTATTTTCCATATTTGGCCCCCAGCGACTATTTCCTGTTCGCAGACCTCAAAAGAGTGCTCGCTGGAAAGAGATTTAAGACCAAATTGCCGAAACAGAGGCCTATTTTGAGGCTAAACCGAAATCGTACTATAAAACTGGTATCGAAAGATTGAAAAATCGTTTTAATCAGTGTATCGCCCTCGAAGGCAAGTATATTGATAATTAAAGTTGAATTTTGTAAAAATTTTGTGTTTTACTATAAAACGGCACTGACTTTTCAGCCCATGTGTTAATTAACTAAGTTTGTATTAATTCTACATAAAAAATGGCTTCAGCCCCCACCAAAATCAAATTAAATTAAATTGCCAGTAAAAGGCTTTCCTTTCCATTTCTTTTCACTTCAATATACAAAATATAAAAAATTGAATGCTGCACTGCAATATTGCTTTTGTATTTCCTGAAAATAGTAGTTCAATAATAATTAATACTCAACGTGCATACAGGAAGCATCTTGGTGAGCATGATGAAAACTTAATGATGACTGACGAAGCGCATTTCCAGCTGAGCGATTTCGTAAATAAACGAAATTGCCGTTTTTGGGGATCACGAAATCCACAGCATTTTCATCAAAGACCATTACACTTACTTCGTATTACTGTTTGGTGTGGCAATACCGCCGAAAAGATTGACTGGTCATTTTTTTTGAAGGCGATCGAGATGAAACCCTAGCAGTGGAGACAATTATAGCGCAATGCAACATTTTTTATATCCACATCTGCCACCAAAGCCCAATATATGGTATCAGCCTGATTTGAATACTCCAGATTTTTTCTTTTGGGGGTACGTATCTCAAGGAAAAAGTATACGTAAATAAGTCCCAAACCTTGCAAAAACTAAAGCGAAACATTCACGAAGAAGCTTTTAATTGTAATGCAGTCATCTGTTCAAATAGTTTAGCTAATTTAAGCAATGTTTCTTTTAATATTCTTTCGTTTAACATAGCAGGTCTAGGTAATAAATTGCTATTTAGTGATTTTTTTAATTTTATAAATAACTACGATATATTTTTACTTTTTGAAACGTTCGTGGACAAACTTATGGAACGCTTCGAGTCTTATTTCAATCATCACTCTCTTCTTTGGATTCCAGCAATAAGAACTTCTATACATGGCAGGGCCAGCGGCTGATGCTTGTTCGGAATAAAAAAAGGTTTAGGAACAAAGATCGGATGCTGCTTTATAAAAAAGTTCGACAGACATTTAGTAAAGGTTGAAGCTGGGAACCTAAAATTGTATATTATTCCAACTCACATCAATTAAAACAACTAGATGAACGACTTCATGAGTTTGTACAATTTTCTGCTGGAAATGGGCGAGACAGATATTCTGGTCATTGGAGACTTCAATGGAAAAGTGGGGAATGATTAAATACCAAATGTTGATGAGAGAAGTGAGAAAGCCAACAGATGCAGTTACCGATGTAAACGGGAAAAAAATCTTCGAAATGTGCGAAACTATAGGCCTCTCGTTACTTAGTGGACGAACTACAAGGAAATTGGACTTTCTTAAGAGGTACCGCGCGCTCAACAATTGATTACTGTCTGTTGCAGGGGAACTAGAGTAAGTATGCAACAGACCTAGAAGTTTCCGAATCAACATACTCAGACCACCTACCAATATCCGTCAAAGTAAATTGAAATTTGCGACAAGCCAATCCCGAAGTTCAGCAAAATTGCCTTCTTCCAAAACTACGCCGGAAAGACGGAATCTTAGAAAGGTACAAAGCGAATCTTACTCTGGAAATCAATAATATAGAAAATAACGAACTTCTATCTGCTAAACCCTTGCAAACAGAAACAAAAAGACCAGGAAGGCAGCCCTGGTATGATAAAAAAGGGAATGTTAAAAAGCCAGAAAAAAATCATTCGCCTACGTTCGTCTTCTAAGACACATAGGCACCGACCACATAAAACGTATGTACCAGCAAGTAAACAGAAGCTTTAAAATCATATGCCAAGAAAAACAAAAACTCTACATAAATAATTTGTCAAGTTTTAGCAACTTGCGCACACCAAAGACAGCAAGTCCTTTTGGAAATTGGCTAAAGTGTTGAACGGTACGTTATTTGCCCAAGGAATCAAGGTTGAAGCGACTACTCTGGCGGAATACTTCGAAAAATTGCTGAATCCACCAGTGGACCGGAATGAAATACAATTTGCACTGCCGTATTCCGAAGTAAACTCCTTAGACTCCCCCATAACCCTACAGGAAGTTGAAAAAGTTATAGATAGGTGCCGCCTGAATAAGGCTCCAGGGGAAGATCGTATTGCTTATGAGTTCTTCAAAAATGCAACTGACCACTTCCTGCAGAAGCCCACGGAAACATACAATTATATATTCACAACCGATTTTTCGATTCTCAAGAAAGATTCTGGGGGTGGCCGTGGTGTAGTGGTACTAGCTATCGCTTCTCACTCGGAAGGTCAAGGTTCGAATCCTAGCCACAGCAAGTTTTCATTTGTGTAATTGGAACTCAGTCAGAAAAATCTGCGTGTGAAGGCATAACACTGACATGTAGATTTGGCTGTTGTAGGGTTTTCAAACACAAAACAACCGTTAAAATTCACAACCTCACATTCCGAGAGAAGAAAAATCTCTCCGTCCTAATCGGACTCCCACCCCTGGAGAGTCAATATCGAAACCAAACACACCTGAGTATCAAACCACTACATCACAACCTTTCCTTTCTCCTCCTTCTATCTTTCCGCCCATGCCCGGGCAACAGTATAAATTATAAAAAAAAAAAAAAAAAAAAAAAGCAGATCCAAATGATCCATCCAACTATAGAGGGATTTCGTTTCTAAATGCTGTTTCCAAAAATTTTACAGGAGTCATCTTAGAGCTATTAACAACCTGGGTATGTGAAAACGACCTGCTAAGCGAGTTTCAAGACGGGTTCCGTAAGGAGTACTCTACGATTGATAACATATTTACTCTCACAAACATAGCTCGGATTTACTTGGACCGAGGAAAAAAACTATACGCTTTCTTTGTAGACTTTAAGGCGGCTTTTGACTCCATCGATAGAAGATCACTATTTCTTAAACTCAGCAACATAGGAGTCTCAACAAAAGTTCTAAAGGTTCTGCAAAATTTTTACGAAGGCAATACAGCGGCGGTGTGGGACGGGAATATCTTGTCTAATCGGTTCCAAACAAACTCTGGATTAAAGCAAGGATGTCTTTTGAGTCCTCTTCTGGGCGGGTTGCCTCTTGAGGGATTTCCTATAAAACTCTTACTTTACGCCGACGACATCGTAATTTTCGCATAAACCCCAAGTATGCTCCAAATTATGATTAACAGGCTGCAACAGTATTGCCATATGTGGAACCTGCAAGTTAATTCCAACAAATCCAAATTCAGGAATGAAAAATGGACCTGGCAGAACGAGGAACTGGATATAGTCAAGGAATACAAATACCTCGGAGTTCTGGTCACCTCACACGCATCCTTTAAAAAACAAGTGCTAGAGAAACTGAAAGAATCTAAACGTGCGATTAATTGCACGTGGAAAGGAATTCTGGGGAAAAGGAATGTTGCACCAAATGTGAGGTACAAGATTTTCGAGGGGGTAATGAGGTCAATAATGTGCTATGCAGCACAAGTATGGGGGGCTTGGCATTTTGAAGAGGTAGAAAAACTCCAAAAATACGAGTACTTCCTTAAGAAACTGTTTAGGCTGCCTGAAAATACACCAACTTACATGTTACATCTGGAAACTGTACTACCAACGCTACATATCTTCACGCTTAGACTGCACTTCCTCTATATCTGCAAAGTTTTTGCTCAACCAAGTCATCGTCTTCCCCACAAGGTTGCTATGTATCTTAAAAACCGAAACCTTAATTTCTTTGCGGAATGGTTAAGGCTGAGCCAAGAATACAATGTGCTCTTGCACGAACTAATCGGAAATGAAAAAAACTGGGAGAGCACACTGAACGAAATGCTTAAAACAATCCACTATTCAGCACGGGAGTTTTTCGAGACGCAAAGTCAACAAAGCTCCACGTACAGAATACTACAGCAAGAACTTGGGGAGAACAGCTACTTTAATGACCGGAACAGCGTAGAGTCCATCTCAACAATATTCAAAGCCAGAGGCGAACTTTCGCACCTGAACTATATGCCATACAGAAACAACGGAGGAGACGAATGTACACTGCGCAATCTGGGAACGAAGGAGGATGTCCGGCATTTTATTTGAACGTGTCCCATATTAAATTCAATCAGGAGATGCTTTTGGGGAAATGCCCTATCACTAAATGAGATCACAAACATCTTAAACGGCGCACACTAGAACACTTTACACAACTTTCTAAAATTTGCATTGAATTATATGGTAGGCTACAAATTATAAATGAAGCTTTTTAGTAATTACAAATTTATTAATTTCTTTCTCTCGGCTGAAGGCAAAAGCCAACGCTTATTTTTGTTATTTTTGTTAAACCTGTAAATATTGTAACAGAATAAACAAATACTACTACTACAACATTCACGAAGAAATTTTTCTTATGCAACAAGAAAGACTCCAAACAGTAAAATTCCATAAAAAGAGCAAATTTTTGCATTCGAGAAAACGGCTCTCATTTAAAAGACAATATTTTTCACAATATAATGCAAACAAATAACAGAAAATAAATTTTCTTCCAAAGCTTATTGTTTTTTTTTCATTCCATTCGATATTTGTTAAAAAAAAAAACAATCATACGATTATAATTACTTTTGCCGAACCCTTAACATTTTTTTTTGGCAGAAATGAAGTCTAGAGATAAAGCTGTTATCTTTCACAAATTTTGAAATCAATATCATTAATCCACCGAAATGTAGTTGAAAAGTGCTCTTATGCCAGACTGGCTCTAAGTATTCACTTCAGAGTGGCCTCCGAATTTCTTGCAACATATCGAAACCATCGTCTGATACACCGCCAATCAGTTTTTAAATTAGTAATTTCTCGTATAATTTCCAACATATTTACGAGTATAAATATTTTCAACTCCACTTTATTCCAACTTCAATAACAAAACCATCGACCAATTATGCACAAGTCCCGCAACGTTCCCCATCACAAACGTATTATCCTTACCTAAGTCCACAGTAATACAAATGCTGAAACAACAATACGACGTTTCTCACCCACAACCGCACAGGACGGCTAATTTAATTATAATCGGGTTGCAGTTTGTTTCAAAATATTTGCATTCAGATTACATTGTTTGTGGTACTCTCCGACTCAGTGAAGCTGCGAAGACTTCAGCTTTAGTTGACAGTTGTGGAAGGAACCAGAGATCATCCAGTTTTACGAGTATATCTAAAATATTTTAACTGAGCAAATAGAAACCTGACAGAAAGTACAGAATAAACAATTTTAATAAAACGTCAAAAAGGTCCAATGCCACACAATGAAATCATAACACCGAGCTGGAGGATAAAGTTTGCTCCGTCATTTTAATAAATGACATTTTGGCTGAAAACTTTTTTCTCGTCTCTAGTTTTACACTTTTAATAGAAAAGTCGCGAATTTGGAAAAGTTTTCAGTTGGATAATCAGTGCAAAGACCATCAACTAAGATAACAGAATGTGTTTTTTTTTCTTTGTAGAAAAGAAAGTTCAGTGCTGCAATGCCTTTTTTTGTACGTTGTTTGATTACAAAAAACAAAAGGGGAGATTAAATCTCTTGGCTAATTTTTATATTTAATACTTTAAAAAAAATCGATATACATTTTACTCGTATTTTAATGTTGTTTTTGTGATAACCATGAATTAACTAGATCTCTCACGGCAATCATACGAATCAAAGCCGTATGGTATTACAATATCTAAGGAACTAGGCGAGACATCCATAAATATTTTACGCCACAGGCAATTACTTTATTTATTGGTTTTTTTCTTGCAACACTACAAAACCGTTACGAATAAGAATTAAGTATTAGTTTTGCCTAAAACCTCTTAGTCATTATATTCATCATCTTCTAATTAATCGATGTTGCTGTATAGTCCGTTTAATTTACGATGGAACTTTCACTTCCAATATTACACGATGTCCTATGTTCAATGATATTTCAATCATTCATTCACTTAATCATTTTTGACAGGGTTTCGTAGTAGGATTTGGATTAAAAAAATGTTATTTTGGTTATTCGAGAAAGGACTTTAGCTTTGGTAGACAAAAATTTTAGCCAACTAAAAATTTGGCTTGTGTACAAAAGCTATCTTTTCTAGTTAAAGGATCAAAAGCACTAGTAAATTCTCAGCTTTACTAATATTGTAATCCGAATTAGAGCATCCTATAGAATTAAGCTAAGACAACAAAATTAGCCGACAGAACAACAGATATCCCAGATTTATATGTAGCATTCGATGTAGGTACTCGTACTTGAACACGGTACATATTGCATTTCAATGTTTAATAAAAATGTAACAATTAAAACAATATGCCGAAGACGTTTTTATTAGGTACCCTGTTCTAAATTTTAGCATAAGTATATTTAAAATTTGTTTGTCATAAGCACCCTTAATAAAGGCTGTCATATGGGGCCTTAAAATCGATGGTGGGTATCGATCTGGACTTGTTGGGCTTTTCCCAGGAACGGCCCGAGGGTGAGGATTTGGTCGATTGTGGACTTTCCTGGTCTGAAACCACGCTGATAGGGGACAATCGGTTGTTGATGAAGAGTTTCAGATGTTCAAACAATATGGCAAATAAAACCTTGTATGCAATATTGCAGTTGGCGCAGTTGAGGGGGTCTCCTTTTTTGTAGATCGAGCAAACGACATCAGATCAGACCAGATCTGAGAAATGAGTTTGTGTGTGTTCTCCGCAAAGTCACTTCCAGCGGGTTTGAACACCTCAGCCGCTAAGAAACAGGTCCAACAGTTTTGTTGTATTTAAGCTTAAAAATTCTTATCCTTACTTCCTTTTGTTCAGGTGGATGGGAATTTTGGCTGTCATCGTCTAAATTGTATGATCTATTCTGCCTGATGGCAGGATGTTGAGCTTCGTCGCTATTATACATACAGTCTGCAGAAAAAGTGTTTCCATATTCTCAGCACTTATTATGACTCCACTACAAGGTTTACGTCTTCAACTCTATAGATTAAACTTCCGTACGTTATTTCTGGAGCACGAACTCATAATATCTTCGATCAGTGTTGGCGGCCGCAAGGTTTAGACGTCCACAATACTGAAGGCATGTCTTACATAAATCGCAACGTGGTCAATTTGATTTAGCATTTCATAATCCGGAGACAGCCTTGTGTCGCCTTGTGTATATTGAGTTGAGAAACCGTGTGCTTCCTGTAGTGATATTTTGTGCCGCCGCAAAATCAATAAGCCTGTAAGATTAAGTCCTTTGCCAGACGTAGTGCAACGTAGTTTGTCCTTACCAACTGTCTTACCATAGATGTCCTCATTTCCTATTCCTACTTAGGATATTGCTGATATGTCCTATAGAGGAACTCGTAGAAATATTCTTTAGTAGCGTCGTCCTTGTCTTCCGTAAGGGCATGGGCGCATATTAAACTTACGAGTATGTTACCGAATTTAGCCTCGATGCGGCTTGTCATAAGCCGCTCGCTCACACGTCAGAAGTTCAAGTCTTCCGCATCCGAGTAAGCGCTATTTCTGTTCCTTGCAGTAATAATCATAGTAAATGTATACAATTTCACCACAGTTTTTCATCCTCCTCATGCTCGGCCCATCCCATCGCACTTCTGGACGGTGGTGTCATTGCATGATAGTAGTCAAGAGCCACTGCTAATAGGCCTGTTAAGGGTCGAAACACTTCACATGCAGATCCGAAGGTCGTTGTCCTTTAAATGTTTACCACGGCGGTCAACAGTGAATCCGTTATTATCCGTCACATTTTTTTAATCCCTTCCGTATAGGGTTGTGAGCCCTATGACAGCGTAGGACAGTATTATGCCACTGGTGGAGCATGCCCTTGCCATTTTTTCTTGCATTAAGGATTTACTCATGTAATTATCGGGGACTACCACTATGAGGTAAGGTAAAAGGATGTGCACACCATCTATGAAAGTGTAGATATCATAGATATTTAAAATCATTTATACACCGCTTTCATTTGCTGCTGATTTAAAGACCATCTGGCATATAAAGATTACTCGCATATTGAATAATAAACCTTCATATGGCAATCACCTAGGACCGTTATAACTAGATTTGTTTCGTTTAGATTGCAATTTTATTTCAGTTCAGAACTTACAGCTTTAATTATCAGTCAAACGACAATTGTTATTATCAGCTGTTCGTTTTTCTTTTATGGAAATTATTACGTTAAATGTTGTTTTGTTCCTGAATCGTATTCTTTTGCTTACATAATTTTAGCTGAAAGACACAGTGTTAATCACTGTGTTTGGCGGGTGTGGTAGTGGCTATTTTGCTCCATGGGTGACATTTAACATTTAATGGGAAAACTAAATTGTAGGGTCATTCAATAAGAGGTGTCATTTTAAATTAATAGGGAAACAATATTTTTTATTAAAACTGCTGATATTTTCACTTGAATCTAAAGTACAAACTCTGGGGTAAGTAATGGAGTACAATATCTGCTCAATATTCGCCATGACAATGCTTACAAATGGTCGTTCTTTGATGAAATTTTTCATTACGTTTTCACATAATTGCGGCCGTATTTTGCAAATAAACGCTTTGATATTTTATCTTAGTACTTGAATCGTTGGTCAAGCGTTGACGTAGACTTTTTCTTTAACATAGCTCTAAAGAAATAAGTCTAGTCTTGTTAAATCGCACTAGTTAAAGTCTCCATTTCGAGAAATCACATGTTCAGGAAATTCGTCACGCAAAAGAGCGCGATGTTGTTCCCAAGCACCCTATCGGAAAAGGTACGGCATTTTGCGTAGTCTGCTGGCTTCAACTCATGGTCAGATCTTTATGCAAAATGCGGTGAAAAGTGGTTGTGTATAGGCCCACTTCCTCTGATCGTCTTGAAATGGACACATGGACCTAACCGGATGAGTTTGAGTCTTCACATTACTAACCTTTCCGAGACGTTCAAATTTATTGATTAAAATCACTATTGATAATAATGTGATGTGATTAATAAGCAGTACGAACTTTACGAAACGTTTCCGTAATATTTTCTGTATTTTTGTAATGAATTTTCACTATGCAAGTGTGTATCGATCCATATTTAATAACCTCCTAGTTACCATTCAACAAAGGGTGGGAAATTTAAATTGACACCTCTTTTTGAACGACTCGTTGTTAGTGCAGTTGGTCTTGTTGTTATTCTAGGCAACCACGCCTGAAAAACGAATCTCTTTCGGGCGATGTTGGGATTAAACGGCGAATCGTCTGATTTGGAAGCCAATACGAGAACACCAACCAGAATCAACATTAGGATTTTGTGTTTGTTGGCATACCATATGTGATATTTAGCACTTATTTGATAATTTGTAATGACTCAAACGATTAACCAATGTCCCAGGCTATTCATTTGATAACGATTGATCATGAGTAGTATCACGAATGTGATGCACAATGGATAAAGAATGTTCACTTTTTGGTATACGTAATAACGTTTTTGATACGGCAATACAAGTGACTGACCAAGATAACACAGAAACTAACGACGACAATATTTTTTTCCCGAACAATTTCGCTGGGAACAATAAATGCATTCAAAATTGATGTACTATATCTACCATATTACAGAATATACGAGGGCGGGTCAATAAGTCCGTGACTTTTGGATTAAAACACAGATTTTTTGATAAAAAAATAATTTTATTTTTCAACGTAGTCTCCCTTGAGCTCTATACACTTTGTCCAACGCTTCTCCAATTTTTTTATCCCTTCCAAAAAAAATGATTTGTCGAGGTCCTCAAAATAGGCCTTTGTTTGCGAGATGACTTCATCATTGGAGTCAAATCCTTTTCCACCAAGCCATTTCTTCAGGTTTGGGAACAAGAAGTAGTCGCTCGGAGCCAAATCTGGAGAATAGGGTGGATGAGGGAGCAATTCATAGCCCAATTCATGGATTTTTGCCATGGCAACTGCACATGTGTGCACCCTTGCATTGTCTTGGTGGAAAAGAACTTTTTTCTTGGCCAAATGAGGTCGTTTTTTTTTCAAATCGTCATTGAATCGGTCCAATAAGTTGGCATAATATTCCCCATTGATTGTTCTTCCCTTTTGAAGGTAGTCAATGTGGATTATCCCGCGTGCATCCCAAAAAACAGTCGCCATAACTTTATTGGCTGACAAACCCACCTTGGCCTTCTTTGGCGCCGATTCACCCTTAGAAACCCACTGTTTTGACTGTTGTTTGTTCTCTGGTGTGTTGTAATGGATCCATGTTTCGTCCACGGTTACAAAACGGCGCAAAAACTCCTCCATATTGCGATTAAACAACGCCAAACCTTCCTGTGAAGTTTTTACACGATTGCGTTTGTGGTCGACTGTGAGCAAACGCGGCACCCATCTTGCGGAAAGCTTTCTCATGCCCAAGTGATCATTCAAAATTGAAACCACTGAGCCATGCGAGATCCCTACGGCTTCCACAATCTCTCGCACTTCAATCTTCGGTCGGCCAACACCATATCGTGAATTTTTTCGATTGTTTCGGGTGTAAAGACCTCAACTGGGCGTCCAGGACGTTCGGCATCTTCAGTGCTTGTACGGCCACAACGAAATTCAGTAAACCACTTTTTTACCATTGAAATCGATGGTGCAGAGTCCCCATAGTATTTATCAAGCTTAGCCTTGGTTTCTGTAATGGTTTTTTTTCGCAAGAAATAATGCTTAATAAGCACACGAAATTCACTTTTTTCCATTTTCTCCTCAAATTAGTGAGTAGTCTGATAAAAATAGCTGTCAAACACAAACTAACTGACGTAGCAAGTTTAAATTTTGACAGGAGTCAACTGACAGATGCCTGTTGACAGGAGCAGTGTTGCTGTTTCACGGACTTATTGACCCGCCCTCGTAGGAACAGACCATCGCATAGTGTGACAATGCGCTCATTTAGCAGGAATAAATTAATAGCGCTTAGATTTAAATGTTTTTTACTTACTTTTATGAGAATTGTTAATAGAATGAAATGTAATAAATTTTGTAAACATATCTATATAACAATAACAGTTGTGATGAAAAAAAAAACATACAACAGCCAATAATTTGCATTTTATTACTCAGTTGGTATATTTAACAATTGTAGAACTTCGTGTTCAATTAATGTTTTTTTTTTGTTTTTGGAATACATCGAAGACTTACCAAAAATGGATGTGAGAATACTAGCAACCTATTAAGAAGGTCAGTATTCGTATCCACTCGCGAGGTTTTCCTGGTAAACAGCTCCCTACATTTTCGATTTTCCTTGTTTCTAGCTTCTTGAGCTTCCTCGGAAAATTGTCCAATTGGAAGTATACAAGTAGAAATTATTTTTTTCCCATGAAATAATACACATCATCTGCAGATATTGGCAAAAAGTCAGATGTACGTGTTTCCAGTGTTTTCTTTACAATTGAACCTTAGGTATAAATGATAAAATTTATGAGAAAAAAAAAATTGACTTAAGCAAAAAACTAACCTCTTTTTGGAGAACATATTGATAATTGCTTAACTGCAATAGCAGTATTTCCCTTTCCAGCTTTTCTAAGGTTTATTTCATTCGCAGTTCTGATTTCTTCAGCGCTAAATGAATCTAGAAGTGTTTGTACTTTTCTCTTCTTGGTCTTCTCACAGCACGCTTCGGAGCTTTTTCTTGGTCTTCCTAATACCATGGTGCCATGAGATGAAGAGGGAATTTCATCTAAAACAGTTTGTGATACTGTTAATGTTGGGCTAGATGAGCCGAGAATTAATTTTTCTTAGTTGGAGAAGAAATCTCCGAACGCTTAGAAAATGAAACACGTAAATTGTTATTTTATTGACCTTTATTGAGTGAAGAGCTGAATTCAACTGTTCAATCTGCTCTACGCACTAACCTCATAATCTCTGTACCTTGTAAAACAGCTGGTTTTTCTTTATATTGGTACGTATATAGTCATTAACCCTGCCTTGCATTTTATGTGCCATACTGTTTATTTATAATGCACTAATATTGCTACATTTGTTAACAATGCCCCCTACTTTACATTGTAGGAACGGTATGGCTCTATCGCTGATTGCTCTCTCACTTCATGTGTTGACAGCACTTTCATTTGATTGAAGGTGGTTGGAGTGACCCTTTCCCAATCCCTTGTGGATTTAGCGTAGGTGTGAGTGAGTCGGCATGTTCTTTGACATGCTGCCTGTCATTCTTGTGACAGTTCGGCAGATCATTTCTGGTTTGTGATATTTTGTTGCGATGCAAGATATTTTGTGGCGCCGCTTATATTTCGTTCGCGCTGCAGCAACCAAATGCCATGCCCAAGAAGTGGAAGTGTGTGTTGACACCCCATCATGGCGTTTGCATCACAGCGATGGAAATATTGTTGGGAACCAACAGTTAAAGTTTCATTTAACCAGGCATAATTATTGCTTTCGAAGCGTTCACTATGGCGACCATTTTTGGCCATTTTTTCGTCAAACCTCAAACATAAATTTTTCAAGGTTGCCTTTAATGACTTAATTGCCTCTTCAGAAAATGAAAAATTATTAAAACAATCCATTACGAAAGCAAATACAGCATAGAAGCGCTTAATTTTGATTTTGGAAATCCAAACATCAAAAATTTGTTTTTTCCTAATTTCGGTTGCCATCCTAAAATACGAAAAATTTAGTATGGGTGTCGCACCTGTGCGCAAAAAGTCAAAACACTTTTTGGTTCCACATATATAAGGGTTTAAAACAAAAATGGTCTCAACCTTGAAAAACACTGAACAATTACACTTTTGGTCTAATGAACACATAAAACACATAATTTATCACTAATTTTTTACTCTCAAGCACCCCTAATTTTTACGAAAACACTTTTTATCCCAAAACAACTTACCTTAATATTTAACAATATTATATTTATTAAAAAAAAATTAAACTTTTACTTAAAGCCAAGCGAATCACTTGAAAAAAAAACTTTACCGCTTCCTCTTAAAGCTGACCTTCTTATGAATAATTGTACACAACTTGACCTTTGATGTCATTTTTTGTTGTTGCACATAAAAGCATGTGTATAAAGTTTTTTTTTGCAGTCATTCAATGGGAGGTTTAAGCTTTAAGAGAAATCGTTTTTTGTTTACATTTGTGCACGTCGATTTTTGAATTAAATCCCGATAAATCCCGGCCACTTTATCCCATTGTTTATACTAAGCACGGTGTGCATTATTCTAAGAAATTAAAAAATCGGCGAATCCTAGGAACATATAATTCGAGGGTCCTCAAACGAATTTGATATTTCATATCCTACTGGAATTTAGGACAAGTTAATCTGACAATTGTCGAAAAATAATAAAAGCCTAAGCCTTTAAGCTTGAAAAGTTTTGGTAAAGCTAAGGAAATAAAAGTGTGTCAGATGCATTGATCTACCCGTTTCGCCGCGCAAGAAAGGGTTGAATACATACTTGGAGTGAATTGGAAAAAAGCCACAGGACTTTAGCCAAAAGCTTAAATAAATTAGCTAAGCTGAACATATTTATTTTAATACATAATCGGTTTGCAGAGTTCAGTCTATGGTTGAACATTAACCCTTGTGTGGTGGCGATTAACAATTTTTCAGTCTTCTTTTGATAGAAGAAATGTATGGGAGATGGTAAGATTTGTAATTAGTCTTGCTAACCTTGATTGTAGGCTTTATAGTGAAAGAACCGTTAGCCTGATATTTCAGTAATCAATCTCCTTGTATAAAGCAAGTAGTACTTTTCAATTTTTTATTTATTTTTTATTTTACAATTTTGATTTTCACAAAATGGTTTCTATAAAGCCCATATATGTATATATGTACTACAGAACATATTTTGCGTATCTATGTAAAGTATATAATAACACACTTTGTGCTCCTAAAAAAACAGTTACAAGTATTTGGTACATTAATTATATTAAAGTATTTTAAAAATAAAAACCGAAAGGAAGAGAAAACGCGATGTAGGTATGTAGCTCAATGCGCAAAAGTAACAAAAAGATTTGGGGTGGGTGTCGAAGTAGAAAAATTAATAGAACGAGATATGAGGAACGAGAATAAAACGTGTAATGGATAAATTTTGTTTATTAGATCGTAACTTGTATAAGGCGGTCTACCTCAGATCTAGAGAGTAACTAAATTTTAAGGGCTCTAAGAAACCGGTAACCGTGTGCAACTTGGCTAGATAGTTCCGACGGCAGTTTGTTGAAAATGTAAGGTGCAATGGAACTGAGAAATCACCTACTTTGTAGACTGTTGGGACCACTTCTGTAATTAGTATTACTACTTCTGACGAAGGTGACTTTAAGGACTTTGCATAAATAAAGATATCGAAGAGGAAGTACTTTCGCTAATCGAAATAAGGGCAGTGAGCGCTCGAATTTATTTTTATCTAATATTAATTTGCTTTTGTACTGTGACAATGGACATCAGATTCGTTCAGTATGCACTACCCCAACATGCAAGACCATACTCTAGACGTGAATTAACCAGTGCATAGTAAATTGTTAATAGCAGACTTTGTGGTACGAGATTACGTAGATAATACATTTTGTTCATGGCGATGTAGGACGACTTCTTTGCTGACATAATATGAGATTTCCAGCACAATTTAGTACAAAACATTTATCAGAACAGCATACATTATCACGTCTGGGGTAGTGAAAACGAATGTCCTCAATCAGCAAGCTAGAATTTGACAAGGAAAAATACATAGCCTTAGACTTTGCACTTAGTAATATTTGGTGATAGTTAAACCAAATTCCAAGCAGATGCAGATCAGACGCTTACTAATATTTTTATATCTATTATATTACTCTCTGCATGCGAAACAGCAAGGTCATCCGCATAGCCAATTAAATGACCCTTAAGGGCTAGGTTAAAAATGGAATTGATGTAGATCTGAAAGAGTATTGGCCCAATAACCGATCCCTGTGGAACACCTGTATTCAGGCGCTTTTCTGCATCACTTATCACTCCATTTACCTTTGCTTTTTGTTTTCTGTTGGCCAGGAATGATTTGAACCAATCAATAATGTTTTCTAAATCCGGCATGGAGCAGGTTTTACAGCAATATTTCGTGGTTCAACAAATAGAAGGCATTTTTTTTAGTCAAGAAAAATGCCATGTCAGATTGTGCACCATATATTCTGCTCAAAAAGGCGACAATTGCATCTTCTGTACATTGGCCTTAAACCCAAATTTTATTATTTTATTATTATTTGTTATTTATTAAAGAATTTAATAAGAATTTAGAAAGAATGCAATTATTGTATTATATTGACTGCTAAATTTTCGAATATTTTTGAAAACACAGAGAGCAGCGATATAGGCCTTTAGTTGTGTGGCTCATTATTTTTAAAAATTGGAATTACGATAGATGTTTAGAGAGCATCTGGAAATGTCCCACATTCAAAACTTTTATTTATAATAAAAACCAAAGGAGTTAGAATTCACTTTGCTATCTTTTTAATAACTACCATATAGTACTTATTATATATCATCTGTTTCATATAATTCTTTTGGCTTAAGAATGACGGAAAGAAGTTCAGCATTAGTCACTGGACTGAAAAAAAAGTAGATGAATTCGATTTATCGACTAAAATCTACTATTTATTTCATTAAAGTTAACAATGATTTCTGGTTTAACGTTCTCAGAAGCATATATAAAGAACGTATTGAATTCTTTGCACAATTCCCCATTATTATTAATAGTTCTATTGCTATGTTTAAGGAGTTTCGGATTATCTACTTTCTGGCCATTTCCTAGGATATTATTGACTATACGCAATTGCTCTCTAGAGTTAGATCTGTTTTCTAGGAATTTACGCCTATGATATTCCAGGTTGCGTACATTCATTTGTAGTTGTTTGTACTCGTACTTTTGTTTTATTAAAGGATGGTTTATTTTTTTCCTTAATTTTGAGACATATTGCATCTGTAACCCAAGGCTTTATTTTTGTTATCCTAATATTTTGTTTGTATGTACCGAAGCAGATTTCGATATAGCTGTTTTTCCTTTCCAAAAATACTGAAAAGGCCTATAAGGGGCAGATACAACTGTACACCGAAGTCTACATTTCTCGGATCAAGGACCGATTAAGTTTTGAATAATTAATTTTTTGTACGTGTTTGCTATCAACAACCAACAACAGTTGACCCACTTTTATTCAAAGCGTCTTTAAGAGCGATGCCAGTAGCCGAATGATCAGTTATGTTAAGCTCTAAGACAAAAGGATGAGCATTAAGGGTATTTCTGGACCTAAGAAAGTTAGTTCTTGTTGGTATATTAACACACGACTGAAAACCCATTAACGAAAGCATATACACCACTTGCTCTTGGAAGGTTGAAAATATCAATATTTATGTCACCAAGTAAATAGACATCCCTGCAGGAGCACAATAGACCCTCGACTTCTTTAAGAAAAATATCAACTTGTAAAAACTGATGCCGGTACACACACACAGAAAACAAGAATTTCCGACCCACTTTCAGTTTTAAGGCAACGCAATCGGCACTTTCCATATCTAGGGTAAACCATTTAATATCAGCTTTAAATTCATTTTTCAAAAAAAAACACTGTACCGCCCACTGCATACTTATTTGATATGCATTATAGCCCGGTAAAGAATACTTACTTATTTTGTCTTTAAATACCCAAATTTATGTCAAAACTATAATCTGATCCAATACACTTAAGCAATTGGCTTCTAAATAAGCACAGAAAGTATCAAAATTTGCTCTTAACCTCCTAATGTTTGTTTTGATGGAAAATCGTAAAGTTCTTACGGGACTTACAAAATTAAGATCCAACACAGATTTTATTACTCGCGTTCACGTATTCAGGCTCGAGATTGTTAAAATCATCTAACGTTTTTTTTAAATTTTGTTATTTTAAGACACTATAGTCGTTGGAGATCAACGATACACTTGATGAATTTCACTTCCGATCCAGTTCCACATCTCATCATTATTCTTCCATTTCGCACCCAAAAGAAGATGTTTCATTTCGTCAGACAACCATACATTTATTGATTGCTTTTTTTGAGCATACTCCGCGGATAAAATTTTCTCCTTCTTCCATCTCCTCACCGTCTTCAGCAACACAACATTAGAGGATTTCCCATTTAATCGAGGTTTTTCTCTGTAGCAAAAGTCAAAGTCTTCTTTCGATATTTGAAGCCCCAGTCCAGCATCCAAGATTTTCGTCACAGTCTCATTCACATCTTCATTCTCGATAACAGGTACATTTCGAGCTCCAAGTAATTGACATGAATCAGGCGCTCAGACCCGTGGAGTTGCTATTTGCTAGCTTCAACCTGTGTTCTCAATTTTTAGTTTTCCTCTTTGACTTCATTCGCCAGGATTGCTCAAACGTAGACAAGCGGCGATTCATTGCATAGAGAGCAATAGCCGTTCTTGAACGAGATTTCTTTAGCTGCGTAAATTCGTCATACACCTTCTGCAGAGTTATTTTGGTTGGGTCACATTTAGCTGGTGGTCGATGACAAAGGCAGTCTTCCCAAACTTTCTCGTCTTTTCTTCATACAATCGGCACAATTCCATACACCGTTTCAATTCACCGTGCAATTTCTTGCACATCTGCCTTCTTGTCCAGTCTATTCCAGCAATCCTGGAAGTGATCCAGACAAAATTCGGGAGTAACCATACTTTGATGTTGATTGAGTCCATAGTATAGATAAACTAACCTAGATGTCAAACTCTACTAATACCTTTGCAAACCCTTAACATACTGTAACTGAATTCCAACACTTTTACATTCTCTATAACTTTCTCAAAATTTGATAGAATGACGTTTTTTTGATTAAAATGGACGTGGTTTGTATAAAATGAGATGGAAATTGACATTGATGACAATTCACACGTATTCGCAGCAGGGTCACACGGATAGGAAAAATCAAAACCAGTTTTCTACTGATCGCCTCAACCGTGTGACCGTGACACAAAACACACCCATTTTACTCAAAAAACGTTACGACATTACACAACGCGTGCAAATCGCTCTCATTCTAGCAAATTCTGACAGGTTATAGAAATGGTAAAAATGTCTGTGCGAAAGTTAAGGGTTTGCAAAAGTATTAATAGAGTTAGATCTAGGTTAGTTCATCTATGACTGAGTCTCATCGCGTACTGATTATCTGCTTGAATAGCTTTGGATAATGTATTGTGGAAAAGATAAGAAGCCGGTATTGACAGATTGGAAACCAGTGTGTAGATAGAATGCATGGACGTGGAAGTCGTGTTCATTGTATATTTTTTTCAGTGGAGTTGGCAATGACGATTTTGTGGGAAGCACTCTCTACACAATTATTGCGTTGAAATGAAGAAATAATGTTTTGCTAATATGAATTTGACTTAAAATATAAATATAAAAGTTGAATAAATTGAAGTTAAGTGTTTATTTTTGTATGGTGTGTTGTGTGATCCAACACCTATTTTTTCAAGATCATTCCATGTCATCATCCTCGCCGTTGCTTTCAATTTCAGTTGATGAATCTACGCCGGGTCTAATAACAATTTTCTCGGAGAAGATATCCTACCTCAGTTCATAGCTCAAAGTTATTTAACTTTCTTCTGTCCTTATGGACTTATCGAATATTTTTTTTCCATTCCTCGACAGTAATTTTTGCAAACTCTTCTTCTGCTGAAATGTGGTGTTTCTACCCGACACTCTTGATTTTACAATGCCCCATATATTCTCAATTGGGTTCAAGTACGGATGGTATGGTGGTAGCCTGAGTACCTCATGGCCTACTGATCTAATCAAGTCGTCTATTTGATGCAGCGGGGATGTCTTGTTTTGTCAAACTAAATCATACAGTTCAATCTTCAGCATTGAAGAGCTATGCGCAACATTATTTTCTACTAGCCAACTAACTAACTCCTATCTCGTTACTGATGACGTTGGGGCTCGGTTTTTTTAATTCATTGTGATGGGGGCGTTGTCTATTACAATAACCGACGGTTCCTCTAGCTGGTCCAGTACCTGATCTCTTAACCATTTGGGGAAATTGTCAAAGTTCATCTCATCATGATAGTCACCCGACTTCGATCGAGATTTAAAGATTAAAAGACCGTTTTTAGCAAATCCATTTGAACCACCAGCATGTGCAATTATAAGCCGAGATCCTTTTGCAATAGGCTTTTTTAGTCCTTCCGTACTTCCGTATCAGTCCAAGACATTCCTCTTGTGTCGGAGCTATGTATATATGATTCATCTACATACGAGTATCTGATATCCACTTTGAATTTTCACTTCCGTCCTTTTACAAAGGATTTTCCTATTGTCTTCCGTCTTACGAAAAATGAATCCTTTGACTTTCAGATACCTCCAAAGGTATCCTAATTTCCAGTTCTTGATTTGTTTGTTCCCTAAGGGCGCTCAATATTACGACTTTCTTGTCAAATTGGTGGAAGCAGTAGATCATCCTTTTGATGGATTCAAAGTCGAAGTCATCTAATCCAGTGAACCAGTGCCGATGAGGTATTTTCTTGTTGGGTTTGGATTACACTGTTCCAGTTTGTTCTTGTTCTTTTGGCAAATTTTCAGCGTAAGCATTTCTGCTTGGCATGTTAAAGGCTTTCCTGGCTTAAAGCAGTCCATTGTATATAAATTTACGTTATTCTTACTTCTAATTCTTGCAAAGGTAAGATTAAAAAATAGTCAGAATATATTTATACATATTTCTTACCTAACCCTTTTCATAAAAAATGTGTGTTCGAATTGAATCGTTTTTTATTACATGCTCGTATACATTTATTGCAGTAAGTATTGAATTTTGAAGGCGTTTGAACTTCGTGGCATCTATTTCCTCTAAGTTTTCGAAGAAGTATTTCCCTAAAAACTTTCTTCGACTACGCCTCGCATTCACACAGCATCTGTGTTATGTTCTCATCAACTTGCAGATCACCGCTAGAATCTGAAAATATCAGTATCTGACAATTTGAGTTGTGAGTTGCTGTCAGGATTGATATTATTGTCCTAAGCTTATCCCTGTCTAATAACTCCCTAGATCTTCTTCCGTCAAAAAGTGGCCAGAGAGCCTTAGGTACCCTCTGTCCTTCAAGACTTGAGCACCTTAGGTTGGCAGACTTTATGATTTTTTCTCGATAGTGCCCCTTACTATGCGGAGGGGTGGTTTGATGTTAACATCCTCACTATTATCGAGTAGCCCTCCTCTTCTTACAAGGCCATCCCCTTGTTCATTTCACTTTATACCGCAGAGTTCTGGCACCCAGCATAGTGTCACCCGGTTCTGACTGCACAATGCCTTGAGCACTGTGCGACAGCGGCTGACAATATCAGAATTGATGTTGGTTGATTCCATTGCCTTAAGTGCGGCCGGACTATCGATGAAGATAGCGATGTCCCTTCCGGATACCGATCTCATCTGCATTAGCTCAGCCGCCCTGAGAGATACCATAATCTAGTCCTTCTTTTGTTTTCGAACCGTCTGTGAAAATTCCAATTTCATTTGACCTGATTAATTTTTTTGCGAGTCATCTCTCTCCGGATATATTCTATCGAAGTCGACCACGGAAAAAATATCGTCCGTTAGAATTGGATAGTCTGGCAGTCGCTCCGCTAGGACCGTGCCGTGTCCGAAACTACTGCTCTTGAAGTAACCGAAATTGGTTAGTCGTATCGCACTGTTGCCAGCAAGTTTTCTGATCTGTATGTCAAACGTTGTTAGGTGCAGAAAGGTGTCTAATGTGTCCCAAATTATTCCTGCTATTCTTTTGCAGATAAAAAGAGGATTATATGCCTTTTTTGATTTTTTCCGCTACGTTAAGTAGGATTCCAGTTCAGTTATTTTTTTTTTTTTTTTTTAAAGAGCTTAACAGTCAAGTGGGTATGACTACACTTATGATGCCAAAGCATGTGTTAAGTTTTTCGGAAAATGGGACAGAAAGCGAAAGAAAGATGTTTGGGCTCAGTGGCTATTTCGCTCCATGGGTTTCACTTAACATTTAATGAGGAGACTAAATTATTAGTGCAAATTGATTTAGCGTTGTACTTAGGCAACCATTCATCTCACGAGATTTTAGTTGCCTGAAAAAAAGTCCGAAATTACACCCAGATACTTCGCGCTGTCCGAGAGGGACAATTTCAATCCGTTGAGTTTTGGAAGTCTGACTGGGATACCTTTTACTTTCTGGTAAAAAGAACCAGTTCCGTTTTGTAAGGGTTGGCATTGAGACCACAGCTTTTTGCCCGAGTGCTAATCGCCTCCATAATCTCGCTTATCCATTTTCCGTGCACTATTATGACTACGTCATTTGCGTATGCTGTTGCACTTATACGCATTGTACTAAGCTTTTTAAGGATGTTAATGATAACCAGCACCCACAGGAGTGGCGATATGGCTCCCCTTAAGGGGCTTCCCTGGTTACATACATTTTAACCGAGCTTTGCTCAATGGAACAGTTTATTTTCCTATTTGCAAGCATGTTGCAAACGCAATTTGTAATGCCCTGTTCAATATTAGGGTCTCCTAGTGCACTTTTAATGGGGGTGCACTCGACGTTATTGAAAGCGCCTTCTATATCGAGGAAGGCCGCCATCGCAAACTCACCGAAGTGCAGACTATTTTCAATTTTCCTCACCACCTCGTACAGGGCGGTTCTTATAGATTTTTCTTTCATATATGCATGCTGCGACTCAATGAAAAAGCCATTACTGCATCTGTTCCTAATATGAATCCCCAATAATCGCTCTATGATGACAGATTTATTGGTCTGAAATCTTTTGCCCCTGTTTGCCAGCTTTAGGTATAAAAACCACCTTGACCTCCCACCAAACTATTTGTATCTACACTATTTCTAGACTGTGTCTAAGAATTTCCACAATTTTTTTGGATTGCTACCTCCGGTGATTTCTGTAGCATAATCGGTAGAATACCATCCGGACCGAAAGATTTGTACGGCTTAAGTGACTGAATTAATATTCTCAGTGTGCCGTAGCATGTTAGAGTCATATGATAAGTCGGAATTAGTAAAATGAGTTTCCATCAAAGTTACCAGAACCTCTTGGCTACTTTCAGCCTAGATTCTGTCATTTTTCCTGAGGTAGTTAGGAACGCTCGCTTCTTTTTAAAAGTATTTTGCGTAACCTCGAAGCCTGGTCTGTTACCGCGATAGATTCGCAGTACTTCTGCCATGAAGCTCTTTTAACTTTCTAATTAGGTACTTGAATTGTTTTTTAAAGCTTCGCCCTATTTATTACTCATGACACTTAATTTTGCACGATCCTCTTGTATTTTTTTTTCGCACTTTTTGCAGGAACTCATTATTGCGTTGTTTGTTTTCGGCGGACAGACTCTGGATGTATTACATATTATATTTGAAGAAAAAAATAATTTAATTTTGTTAAGAAGTTAAGGTCAGGTCTGGGATATTTTGTATTAAGGTAATGGTAGGTTGAACCGGGTTCGCGGTTCTCAATTGTTAGCATTTGTTTCATAGCTCAGATGATTGTGGCCCGATTTTTCCAAATTTTCGTTAATTGTGTGTTACTCTAATGTATTTCCACTAGTACTGTCAACAATTTCGAAATATGGTACATTTTTTTAATAACTTAAAAACTCATCGGCGGATTTTGGTCAAAATCGAGACCCACGATTCATACATATAACAAAGAAAAACAATAGTCTATGATAATTGGAGACACTGTGTTAAGTGTATTTGGTTCATCTAGCAACCGATCACTCCCTTTTAACTCTATAAACCATTTTCACGGTATACTAACCATCATTTTGAATAACAACCGAGAAATCACAAAACACAGCATGCACATCGAAATACAGCAAGGCATGGAATTAGCCTTGGCTGCAATAACCTGCTTATTTGTCTCACACGTGTCAAACTGTTTCTTTCGGGATTTTTTCATTTGAACCACACACGAATAAGTGTACACAATATATGCTTTCCTTTTGAAAAAAAATAGCGAAAACTAGCCAGTGCGTCAAAATGCCCGTTAAATTTCATTGGGTATTAACCACGCAATTACATGTTGAACTTGAAACTTGTGCCAAATTGACACAAAAAACAGATGCGTGTTAAATATCATATGTATGTATATAATCATCATTTTTCTACAATAACTCTCAAACATCAACATCTTTCAAAACCTCAGAATTTCGTTAAATATTTCCTTTTTTTCAAGCAAAATCCCAAATTTTGGTTCCTATACAATTTACTCGCTATCCACTTACGCCTTCTATCAAACCACCCACAATGCAACAAACAACCACTCAACCGAGCACTATCCACTCACGTACTGAAATTTAATAAGCTGCTTCTTTTAGAACTTTAGACTAAAAGGGAAAAACACATAATGGATTTATTGAAAAGATAGTGCTTAGCTGGTGGAAGACAAATTTTCGATCACTTGATCTTGAAGACCAATTCACAGGTCCATAACACGAAATTGTGAGCTCATCGAATATTCTCTTAAATAGATTAATTGTTGCGCCCTCTGTACCGCATATTACTCCGTCTTGTTGATACGACAACACCCTTACATTAATGCCATTTATAAAAGGGAATAGAAAAGCAGTAATTATTGACCTGTAGCTCACTCCATTGACTAATCATTATGAAAAAATATGGACAATGGTACCGGTACAGCACATCAAATGGCGACTTTTTGTGGATATACAATACTAAGCGGCCAATAAGGGCTAACAAATTTTTGTCGCTCTAAATGTGCCAATTTTGCTTGTTGATGTGGCCTTTCAACCAAAAATAACACACATCCTTAATCTAAATTTTATGGTGAAAAAAAGTATGAAGACCAACCTCAATTTACGCCTATTTGGCAAACGTACGACGCATACGAGTCTCCAATTCTTGTACGAATCTCGTATGTTCATAAACCAAGAAAGTGGACGAACACGTCTGCTTTGCACGATGGCGATTCATGTCGGGTCCTTCCCAATACTACGCTTCGCACCAGGAATAGCTTTTTCGATGCGTACTGTACAACGTCTCTGCGTGGTGGGAAAACGACCCATGGTTATTCGAATTACTCGCTTGAAGGTAGAATTGATGTAGCTCATGGTAAATATTGTGAACTGAAAAACGGTTTTTGAATCGTACACTAGTAATAGTGAAATGACAACCCAAACTGAGCACAAATCAGTAATCAGTTATCAAATTGCCTGTCTCTGGAAGAAGTGTGGTCAGTTCAAAACACAAACCTATCAAAAAACACGAGACTAATATAAACAAATTTAATTTTGATACAAGATGCATTGCCTACTCGTAGATCTTAATCTTAATGTAACGAGTTCGCATCTGAACAAGCACTGCTGTTGGTATTGATAGCAATTGCTGTAGATCTACTCATTTTTTAAATGGGCAATCGTGTTGTATTGTATTATATTTTGTTTACTATGTGTCAACACATGAAATCATATACCACCTTTCCGGAATTTATTCAGAAAATTGAAAATACAAGTTTATTCATCTAAATCTATATTGTCCCCTTCAAAGTCATCCCCATCGACTGCAACACACTTGATCCAATCCTCGAAACATTTTTTATATTCGGTTTTCGGTATGTCCATCAGTGCTTCCTGCGATTTTTCCATGACTTCCTCTCGGCTGCTGAAACGCGTTCCCCGTAGTGGTTTTTTAACTCGATTGAACAGAAAGAAGTCACAGGGAGCCAAATCAGGTGAATGCGGTGGCTGTTGGGTGGTATTTGTTGCATTTTTCGTCAAAAAATTACGAATAATGATGGCACTGTGCGACGGTGCGTTATCATGGTGCAAAATCCACGAGTTTTTTGCACACAATTCTGGTCTCTTTCGGCGAATTGCTTCACGCAAACGTCTCATAACGCCCAAATACTCGTAATGCTCTTTGTTTACTGTCTGGCCTCCTGGCAAAAATTCATGATACACTACACCGTTGTAGTCCATGAAAACCGTGAGCATTGCCTTCTTTTTTGACTGAAAACAACGTGGTTTTTTTGGTCTCGGCTCATTTGGTGAATGCTATTCACTTTCATGATGTCTGGATTGCATGTCGTACTCATAAACCCACGTCTCGTCTCCAGTAATGATCCTTTTGATGAATGTGGGATCGGATTCAGCCTCGCAAATCATCTCTTTCGCGACGTCAACACGGTCTCTTTTTTGCATGAAATTGAGGTCTTTTGACACCAACTTTGCTGCTACACGACCGAAACCCAATGTTCAAGTCCTCCGCTATCTCTCGGTTTTTTAATTTGCGGTTATTGACCAACATTTATTGTACTTCATCAATGTTTTCGTCGGTTTTCGATGTCGATGGTCTGCCACTGCGTTCATCATCATCGATTGACTCACGACCACTTTTGAATAGCTCGTGCCACTGGTAAACGACCGTTTTCTTTAGAGAATCGTTGTCAAAACACTTTCCCAACATTTACAACGTTCGCGCACCATTAAATCCGTTTTTTACGCAAAATTTAATACAAGTTCGTTTTTGCAAATTTAAATCCATTTCTAAAATTGTAAAAAATCGCCAACACACACAGAGATAGATGTACTCTTGGCTACATAACTTTTGCAAATGACAAGCTATGATGCTAAGATTTAGAGGGAATGTCAACAACAAATTTACCATAACAAAAAAAACGGAACTCAAATCGAAACAATGGCAACGCCACACGGTGGTTATTCCGAAAACTTTTTGATCAAGGTGGTACATATCCAAAGTTCGTTGTCCTTTCGTTGGCTCGGATCTTTATTTTATGTCGTCTATTCCAGTACCACTAATTATTACAGAGATTTTATGTGATATGGACCATAAGAAGGGAAATTTTATAGCAGCAAATCTTGTGTCACCTAATTATTGGGATTTTATGGATTTTAATAAACTGGTTTTACATCTTGTGAGACTCGAAGTTAGGAGGATACAGCTGAAAAATGTTTCGGTTACAATTGCGATAACTGACCAAACCAACTAGCCTTAATAATGCATAATAAGAAATGGTTTTAGAGCCGAAATACACTGTTATAAGCCCTTACTCATTTTGGATAGTTTTCTGTTATCCTGCAATGGTAGGCGTATCGGCTTTGCTCCGAGTATTTTCAAGTTTAAATAATACTTGTTCTTTTCTGAATGAACTTGTAAAAACATATATTTAAAGAAAATTTTGTGCATAAGAACGTATTTTAAAATGGTAATTTTTTTTTTTAGGTAATATCACTAGAAGGATGGACCGATATAATGTACTATGTTCAAGATGCTCACAGCTTTTGGGATTGGATCTACTTTGTTCTATTAATTGTGGTAAGCTATGTAAATTTGTATTATTTTTTTATTTACATTGATTCAAATTTATTTAAAATTTAATTTAAAAATAAAAATCCATATCACCAATATAAATAGAAACTCCACGACTTGATTGAAGGTGTTGAGATGCGTAGAAGATGTAAAGATGCAAAGAGACGTACTCGTAGAACTGGAAAACGAAAGCCTTCTTAAAACATTGTATACATATACGAATACGTACATTAAAAGTGCACTAGTATGCCGACTTAAAAAGTCAGCAAGCAAATATTATCTTCCTCATTGTACCGACGGCAATCAAACTAAAGTCGGCAGGAAAATCGGAGTGCAATGAACCACTTCATACCATTTGCCTTCTTTCCCATTTAAGTGTCTCATCACAAATAGAGAAAGCTCGCGGTGCTCTGAGCAATTTGGAAACAATTCATTCGAACGTTTGCGAACGTGTACTTAATTTCGTTCGACCTAAGTTGTACTGGAACACATATTGTACACATAGTGCGTAATGGAGGTATGATATTTTCTTCCATGAGCTAACGACATTAACACCACCACTTGTTCTCATCGAACTGTAATAGAAGCGTTTACGAATATTGAAAGTAAGGCGCGATCGACCAACTCATTCTAATTAATCGATGGTAAAATCGAAATTGAATTATCAGCGATGAGGAATAATAACCCAGCGAATTGTATTAAAATCCTATTCTGAAAGGCAAAGTTGGTGTCAAATACCTGACGGAACTCAGTTCCAAACGATAAGCAGAAAAGTATAACTAATTCCAAACTCTTTCTAGAAGAAAAGTATTCCCCTTGTCCTATGGACAAGGAGGGTTAATGGAAAGGACAATACAACAGTGAACTCTATAAGTTGTCCTAAATGAGAAGGGTAGGATCTGAACATACATAGATCAGACGGTTTTTGTTTTCCAAAACAATACAATACTCTCATGTGAGAGTATCACTATCAAAACCGGGTCTTAAGTAGATTATGTGGATAGATGATAGGAGAGATAAGTTGAAGTAAAGAGAGGCTGTCAACATCGACCAGCTAGTATCAGATGGACAAAGAGAATGTCGGTTGCTTTCAGGCGTTGAGTTAACCTTACGTAGCATGCGGGAGATTAATTCGTTAGAACCATAAGAGGTGCGATGGGTTGGAATATAGAAGAGACGAGGACAGCGTAAATGACAAGGGTTAGTGTTGAAGGAAATAGAATTGTAAAGGGAAGTTCAATCCACAAAACCAGACAGCAGTCGAAGAAAATGTCAGCTACATCTCTGCATTTTTCGAGGCTATTCAAGTTAAGAAGTTTGTGGCGGTCACCATAGGGAGATAAGATAAGGGGGTCATCCTAGGGTAGTCCTCGAAGGGCAAATCGAAGGAAACGATGTTTAATATGGTATTTTCGATTCGGGATATATGAATTCGCTGAAAGGGCGACCACACTTGTCTGGCATATTCGAGAAGGGGCCGTACAAGGGTAAACTGCCCATAATTTGTTTCTTTTGTTTCGTAAAAAGCGAAGTCTTCCGTGATACCAGAGAGGGGAAGTAGATGATGTTTTATACCTATAAAAGGGGACATAAAGAAAAATAGAATTTAATATTTCACTGTAAAAAATGGAGACAGCATCAGATAAGCATAGGTTGGTAAAATCAAAAGAAGATTTGCTAAGACAGATATTGATTTTACGAAAATTAGCTTTATGGAAGTTGTAAGAACAGATAATAAAGGAAAAATGAGAGAAGAAGTGGGGAGTGAAAGTTGTGGACAGTTGATAGGGTAAAAGGTCAAAACATTAGTGTGGAGTTAATGGCATCGCTAGTGAAAATAAGGTCTAGTTGCCTACAGATAGAGTTAGGGACGCCACTTACTTGGCATAGACTTTAGTCAGTTATGTTATCAATTTATAGACAATCCTTGGATGAACTAGCGTTTGACGCGGTAAAAAATAAGTGATCATCCAATGGAATCCAAAAATAAAGATATTGGCGATGGAATCACTAAGGTTAATTAGTTGGTCAATTCCTTTAATAGCAAGGATGTTGGACTCGATGGGTTGAGCTGGGAGAATGTAGCAACACATAACGTACAGAGACCTATTGGGAAGTGTTATTTTAATTAAAATAAAGTCAAGTTTAACAGAAGTAGAGATAGCGATGAGAGAAGCTTGAGAGAATGGTTGAGGTTATTGTGAACAGCAAGTAGGACACCTCTGCATGGAGAATTAACTTTAGGGAGGGCAGGATAATTAACCATAGGGAGAGAGTGGTCGTCATCTTGGAAAACATTATAAGAAGATGGGAGTAGATCCTGGCTCTTTATGTCGGGGATCAGATTGGTTTCCGTAAAAGCATAGACATCAAAAGAGAGGCCATGAGATTTAGACGAAATAGCACGAGTTTTAGACCACAAGCATCTTACGTTTTGATGATAAAATGTAAGATGTAGTTTGTTGCATGCAGGAGTAGGGGAGTGTAGATGAGATGCAGGCAAGTTGGGAACGAAAAAAATTATCATGATTAGCTCAGCTACGCTGAAGGTAAGAAACTCTTTCAGGGTGTACATAGCTGCGAAAATCACCGAGGTCATCCGCAACTTTTTGGGGAGGTGTGTTGAAGATTTCGTGATGTCTGTTGTAATGTTTCCTGAGACTGGTTATATCAGTAGGAAGACCTTCCTGTTGAATGGAGATGATGACGCTTACTTTGGTTTTTCCCTCAAAGCAAACAGAGTCGGATTTATCGTAAAGAGACGTATATTTTGGTATATGAATCTTTTTATCCCTCAGCCTAGGGAACCCGTAACGACATTCCACGGTATCTACATTCTTTTGGGTCGATTTAGCGATTGGAGGCGAAAGGGGATCAAAAATAGAGTCATGGGCCCGAGAAATCTAAAGAGAAGGCAAGGTAGAAGCGGGATTTAAGATATGCGAACTGATAAAGTTTGGGTATTTAGCTCCTGTTGTAAGATCGAAATTGGGAAGGTTGATGAGGGGGTGTGAGCGTTTGAGTATGGAGCAGGTGAAAGCGGGCAGGGGGCACGGGGCATGGGTCAGGGATCCTCACAATTTCTAGTTACCTTATTCAATTCTACCTTTGATCGATACATACAACAGTTTTAAATGATTAGAAACACTTTTGTTCCTTATCTATCGGTTTCCTGATATACATATGAATAAGTATTTTCTAGGTTTTTTTTTCACCCCAAGTCCTCGTTCGCCTCAGACTTTCAGAACAAACTTAGCAACTTACTCGCATGTGGATGCTCACATAATGCTTAGAAAAACATGAAAATTGAAATACCTATATATGTATATGTATATATTTTTTTTTATTTATTTGCATAATTACCAATACCAATTCATCCATATCTCGATTAATATGTAAAACCATTACAAATGATGCCATTGTTTAAAAACATTTTCAGCGCAATTAATATTAATTTAGCAGTTTGGGGGGCCAGATGTCTATCCGAATATTGTCGAAATCCTAAAATGGATTTAATTTCGATCTTTATTTTTGTACAGGCAATTTGATTGCCTGAAATCGGAATTTAAAACACTGTGCTGGAAAATTCTCGCAATCATATCCAAACCCATTCGATCGATTCGTTGCCTACCTGTTGTAACAAATTGGAAAATGAAGGCTGCTTTTCGACGAATTGGAATAAATTTCCTGTTCCAAGCTTTGTTTTTCACACTTGTTTTCATTCCGTTTCAGAAAATGAAAAAAAAAAATAAATCTGATATTTCTCCGAGTTGTAAGCGTATGCTCCCAGCACAAAAATGAAACTTCGACAACAAAAGCAACAACGTGGCTAATAAAGTTTCTCCAAATATTGGCATTGACTTTGGGCTTGGGTGTTTGGCAGGGGCTGGAGTTGGGCAGACAGAAAGGTAGTGTCGTAGTTTTTCCCATCTTTTTTTGCCGTAACATATTGCAATTCAAGGCATTAGGTACTAATGTACGGATACGAATACGAGTATATCTGAAAACGTTGTAACGAAGGAAAAGAAACAATTTTTCAATACAGACGTTTCCCTTTTCTTGTTCCTTTTGTTTTTTTCTTTCACATCCTTCGCAAAGTTTTCGTTTCAGTTCGCCTGTTGCTGAAAGCTACCTGATATGCCTATCATTCTAGGGTGTGGGTAAAGGTTGAAGGTCACTGCTGGTGCAAATTTCGACACAGAGTAAAGCCGAACATTTGCTATGTTATTGGCTGTAGCAATTATGGTCGTAAGTCCCATTGCGAGTTTTTATATCTTTAGGTATGTATGTTCTGAGCTACAAGGTGTATAGTGGGACTTTTAATTAACGTTTGAGTGCTCATGTTCGCCCCTGTATTAGTTGCTTTGTGGTAAATAAATACAGGTACCTTCGGGTATTTAAAAACAGATGTTTTTTTAGAATCTCATTGATGTGGCGAGAAAGCAAATAATTTGAGCTATTAATTTTTGAACTGATTTTGTTTCAGTAATAGATTATATGTCTAAAACGATTTTCCGTAAACGTAAATTAAGGGACAAAATCGCTAAAATACAAACCATGAAAATAAATATGTGTCTGTACTCTTATAAAGCACGTCTCCTTTTTAAAACAAAACAAATAACTTTAATCATTTAATCAAAACACATTCTCATAATATATTATTAAATTTCTACAATATATTATTAAATTTTTCGCCGCAGTTTTGAATTTATAACGCTCTTTAGTGCTCGAGTCTCAGTTGTGGATCGAAGTTCAATGCTTGAACGGCCTTTTGCAGGAACG
Organism: Volucella zonaria; assembly: GCA_963966105.1. Lineage (NCBI taxonomy): Eukaryota > Metazoa > Arthropoda > Insecta > Diptera > Syrphidae > Volucella > Volucella zonaria. The sequence continues at coordinate 39,236,342 of OZ014532.1, read as the reverse complement.
CATCTCAAACTTGGGATAGGTGTAACTTGTCCTTAAACTGGGGCATATTTGATCGCACTTCTTAGCTCGTGGGATTGGGGTGCGATCTTTCGCCTCTTAACAGCCATACAAAGCCTTAACCCATCATAACCCAGCTACCTTGTGTTTGCGTTTAACTTTGTGAGTAAGCTCACCACGTATGCCATACATCTACCCATTTATTTCATGAATATCCTATTATTTTATTGTCAAAGTGCGGGTACTAACCACTATCTAATCTCATTACTAGTGCCATTATTCTTTTCTCACCGCCATTTACGTGCGTGGTGGTAGAGCTCACCAAACTCCACCGCAATATAATCCCTGACCCCATCGAAAGAATTTTATCCATATGTTCTCATACTGAAAACATTATTACGGGAGATTTCAATAAACACAACTCTGGGTGGCTTCGACATTCTGGACAGGCAACACCTAAAAGACGGTATGTTGAGATGCATTATGTGAATGGGCCCACGCGAACACCGACAACACCCTAAACTTGATTTTAACTTAAAACCCTGACAAGTACAAAATCGATGTACTATCCACCCTAGGCTCGTCGAATCATTGTATCACATCATCTAAGTTCTCGTATACTGAACATACAGTTCGAGAAAAGATTCATAAAAGAACCATATGGTAATACGAGAAAGCCAAGTGAGCGGACTTAACAGCTTCTTTAGGAGTTTTAACTACGTGGATGCCGCTGTTGATATGATCGGCGGCACTATTAAGGATTATGGATTGGGGGCTTTATTTCTTATCAGTTGAAATGCATCAAGTCAAAAGAAAAAGCGTTGTACGCCTCGAGCTGTAAAGAGACTGTCAGGATTAAGAAACCACTTTTTTCGGTCTTACAAGACCAAACTGATATAGGAAAACCGAAAACTATTCAAATGAGCCACAAATGACTGAAACACCGTTCTTAAGCGTCTAAAACTTGAACATGACCAAAAACCGAGGTAAAAAGTACTACAATGTCCCAATGGTAGTAAACACTACCATTGTAGTGACTACCAAACCTCTTTAAAAAAAAAAAAGGCCAATCCGCCCGCTGCAAATTTTGTAGCCCATACAACACTTCCAAATTCTCTCATGACTGCGTCTATATACACTCGTGTAGTTGCAAGAGCACTTAAAGATCTTAATGTACACAAATACACTAGTTCAGATGGTATATTTCCCCTTATTCTGAAAATGTCTTCTTCTACGCAAAACCATTGCGTTAGCTTTTTCATCAATCCTAAAGAGTAGGAACTCTTTCCGAGTAGATAGAAACAGTATATGTCCAGCTTATCCCTGACAAAAGGCAAACCTTCTTCTCTTTCGTCATATGAACCCATTGCATTTACGTCCCCAGCCATCGAAACGCTGCTAAACCGTCATCCTTTGAAATATCCCTAAACGCAAAAACTTCTAAATACCGGTAGAGCGGTTTACGTAGCAACAGATCCACTAGTAATTTGATGACATATATCAACGAAAAGTGGAATCAACGCCTACTAGATGGAGTGAAAAGTAACCTGTTTGGGAATGAAAAATATGTTTTTTTTTAAAATGTTTACTTTATTTTATTCAATATAGTCCACTTTTAGTTTAATACACTTATTCCAGCGATTTTCCAACTTCTTGATCCCGTCCGGAAGGTTTATAAAATACTTCTCCGTGGCGTCGATGATTTCCTCGCGTTAGCTGAATTTTTTATTGATGAGCCATCTTTTGAGGTTTTTGAAGAGAAAATAGTCCGAGGGATCCAAATCCAGTTACCAATCGACGCCAAAAGTCCGCCCGATTCTGCAACAGCAAATCCAAACACTCTTCCGAAGTGCTCTCGCGTTCGTGTTTTTGGTCATTCGCGGCACCCAGCGGCAGGATAACTTTTTCATATGCAGAATACTGCCCAAAATATGGCGTGTGCGCTCAGTACTAATCTTTGTGGCGCACCTTCACTTTCCGGTCAGCCAACACCATTTCATGTATTTTTTTGACATTCTGTAACCTCCTCTGTAACCGCATCGGAGGGCCTGCCGGTGCGGACTTGATCGGTAGTGGAGTTGCGGCCACCACGAAACTCTCGAAACCAATATTTGACGGTGTAATCTGACGGAGCATTAGCCCCATAATATTTTCTTTTGTTTCCTTCGCCGTTTTGCCTCTCAAAAAATAATGTTTTATGAGAGAACGAAAATCGTTTTTGTCCAAATTCAACATGATGCCAAACACGTCAACAACAATCAGCTGTCAAAACAAAACTAAAGACAGTATCGCACTGAAATTTGGCATGTCTGCCTAAATATGAACGGACTTCAAGGCACCATAACCTTTTTTTGCAATAGCAGCGCATTCTGGCGGTCAAGGATGTCACTTTTCACTCCATCTAGTACACTAATCTGACGAAAGCAAAATAGTTGCACTTAATATTGCAAAAAGTCTTGCATCAAGCTTTTTTGTCGAATATGCATGCATTAAGGATTGACGAATCTCTTGTTCACTGGGTAAGAAATCAACTTTCGGAACGTTTAATTCAAATTCTCTGGGTGGTTTCAAGTCTAAGATTTACAAAGTAACTCCTGGTGTACCACAGGGCTTTGCTCTTCCTCCGACACCATTTTTAATTTCCATCAATGACCTCTTGCCTGCTATTTCTAATCCGATAGATTCCTTTGTAGATGACAGCACTCTCTGCTTTTAATATAAACACGTTTCCGGAGTCACGCTCCTGCTCTTCGGCTGTAGAACGGTAAAGGCAGCGTATGCTAAGCTCATTGAATTCTCAATTAACACCAATCCTAAATATTCACTTACTTACTTAGGTGGCTCTACAGTTCGAGTGAACCTGGGGCTCAACTATCAACCCTCTCCAGTTAGTCCGGTCTTTAGCTAACTGCCTTCAGTTGCGCACTCCAAGTCTGTTGAGGTCCCCTTCTACTTGTGAGCTCCACATGTTCATTGTTCTCCTCCAAAGGTTCTCTCGAAACGTTCTCTTGAGACGTTTAACCCAATTGTGTGTCCTTTCTTGTTGACAGCATATACTTGGTTTTGTCCTCATTTACGGCTAAACCCATTTCTGCAGTTTCCATGTTAATACTAGCGAACGCACCGGCGATAGCCCCTGAGTTCTCCCAATTATGTCGACATCATCGGCGTACGCTATTAGGACTTTTGAAAAATTGTGCCTCAAGTGTTCACTTGTGAGTTCTGAACAGTTCTTTCAAGTCATGTGATTCAGCGCGTCACCTTGCCTAAAACTCTTTTTACATTAAAGGCTCCTCGACGAAGCAATGAACGTTCTCAATCGTCATGCTGCACAGACGGACAAGCTTGTCAGGGATGTCAAAATTTGACGTGACTCTACGAGTATACTATAGCTGGTCTCTAGAAATGCTGTCATATGCGGCCCTACAATCGATAAAAAGATGGTGGGTATCGATTTGGACTTCTTAAGTTTTTTCCAGGAGCTGCCGGAATGAGAAGATTTAATCAAACCTGGTTGATCAGGTTGTTGCGAAGGGTTTCAAACGATCATACAATATTGCAGATGAGATCTTGTATTCGATGTTGAGGAGACTTATACCTCTATAGTTAGCGCAGTTGAAGGGGTCTCCTTCTTTGTGGATCAGGCATACGGGACTGAGACTCTATTCTCTTCTGACCAGCTCTGAGAAATGAATTAGTGCATTCTCCCAACAAAGTCATTTCCAGCAGGTGTGAATAGCTCGGCCAGTAAGCCATCAGGCCCAGCTGATTTGTTGGATTTTAGCGTATACAGTCTGTAGAAAAACTTTTTTCACATTCTCAGCACCAACTGTGACTCTATTACAAGGTTTGCTTCTTCATCTCTACAGACGTCTGCACGGGTCTTCTTGCCTTGACACATTCTTTTCATGTGTTGGTAAAACTGCCGTACGTTATTCCTAGAGTGCAACCTCTGAATCTCGCGCTTCTCGTGCTCTTCCGCCTATTCTGCTCATAGAGCTCACGAGCGGTTCTCATCCTTCGTTGCAGCGATATTTTGTAAACTTCTTGTTTAACTGCATGTGCTTGCCAGCATTCTTCCTCAAACCAGGCATTTCTTGGTAGTGGTCGGGTGAAACCCAACATATCAGTAGCGGCGTCTCTAATGGAACATTGGTAGCGTTAGCACTAGTCTACTATTGATGTTGGTGGCATAGAAGTTGTTGAGAAATTTCGGGACACGCGTTCGGCGAAGATTCTGGCGGTCTCTTGCGATTGTGCAGATTTTCTGCGTATATCTTCTCATTGTAGTTTTTCTTTGTTCTGGCCCTTGGGAAATCCGGATTCGCACCTTCGCTGCAACACGGAGGTAATCCAAATCAATGTTGGTTGCTTGGAACATTTGGACGTTCAGAATACTGGAGGCATGCCTTACGTCTATCGCAAAAGGATCAATTCGATTTATCATTTGATAATCCGGAAACCGCAATGTCTCGTTGTGTATGTTTAGATGAGAAAATAAGGAAATAAGTCAATAAGCCCAAGTCCATTGCCAAACGTTGTGTCATGTTGGCTTTCTATACTGATGCTTTCCTATACTGATATATTAAAATCGCCTAGTACGATTTTAACGTCATATTTTGGATATTGCTCATATATCTTGTCGAGGAGCTCGTAGAAACATTCTTTGGTGGCGTCGTCCTTGACTTCCGTAGAGGCATGGGCGCATACTAGGATTGTCATAACACGTTCGCTCACTTGTCGGAAGCTCAAGACTTCTTGCAGAGTTGCTGCCGCATGGGGGGTGTTTGTTTTCCATATAGCAATCTCCATAGTCCGTATTATATATCACAGGGTTTCATTTTTCTTATGCCCATCCCATCCCATTACACTTTCTGGATGGCGGTGGTATCTGCGTGGTAGCAGTCAAGGGCATCTGCAAATTGCTCGGCTGCACGTGACCTGGTAAATATCCGAACATTCCACGTGCAGATTCGAAGATAGTTGCGGATTAAGCCTTTGTTAGTGTCATTAACAGTGAGGCAATTAGTTGGTTGGTCTTTCAACATGAAATGTCCATTTTTTACGTCACTTTCGATTATGCGATCACACGTCTTAGTGAGCGAAAATTAAAAAGTTCTATAATTTTGAGAATATGGGTAAGTAACAGTTAGTTCATCAGAATTTCGACTCCTGATTTGCACTCTATGTATGTCTTTTTCACTCCTAAAGATATACCTACTTTAAGGGATTTGCGATGCTGTACCTGTTTCAATTTAAAAAACCGTTGTCTGCAGCAGCAGAAAGTAGACAAAATAACGGGATTTTGGGCACGGATGCTTACAATGAAAGAACAGTGCGCGGTTGGTTCAATAAATTTCATAGCGAACATTTTAATTTTGAAAATGAACCTAAAGGTCGTCCTCCAACTGTACTTCATAACGGCTACTTGGGATCTGAAGTAGAGCGAAACCCGTCAACATCTATTCAGTGCCTCGCTACAACGTTTGGGGTATCAATTGGTATCATCTGGAATCACCTCCAAAAAATCGGCAAAGTGAAGAAATTGGAAAGTTGGGTTCTTCATTGCTTAACGGACGCGAAGAAGCTGCATCGACTCCAAGTTTCATCGTCTCACCTCAATCGACAGCAATTGGCACCATTTTTGCATGAAAAATGGGATCTTTATGACAACGAGTGGTTGGGTCGCGAGGATACCATATAAGTGCAGTCAAAACAGCACCTCCATCCAAAAAAAATTTATGCTCAGCGTTTAGTGGATCAGCGAGAGAATTGTGTATCATTCGTACTTGCAACCACGTGTAACAATAACTGCACAAATCTATTGCATAGAATTGGAAACAATGCACGAAAAGTTACCGCGCAAGCAAGCAGTGCTTCTGAATACAAGCGGCGAAATTATCCTTCTCAACAACGCTAGACCACATGTTTCCCAATTGACCGTTAAAAAGCTACCGCAACTTGAGTATGAAATTTTGTAGTTCTTCCAAGATCGCGAGGATATTGTAGCGAAATCAAAGGACTTGTTTAAAAATGGCATATTTTCCCTACGACAAAGTTGGCAAAAGATTATTGATGCGAATGGAGTCTAGTTTTTTAAAGTGTTTCCTCATATTGTGCTATAGCGTTTTATTTCGGAGCAAGCAAATCGGACATTTCATAGTGAAAGGCCAATATAAGGCACAATATGTGTGAGCAAACATTATTCACACGAATAAGATACTTTGTAATACAAAAAGCGGTCCAACCAAGTGATGATCGTGGCGGTGACCATCGATTTTGAATTGATAGCATTTGCAGTATAAATGATTATATAAATGCAGCAGATTGCTTATCACCAAGTTGACCAGCGACGTGGTGTTTTGTCTAAAATGTGTTGTTTCAAAGAGAGTCGTTAAAAAAGTAGGCGGGAGTCGCTTTAAATCGTATTATCTCTGTGACAACTTGATTAGAAAAGTGCGAGAGTCCTTGGAGGAAATCGTCTCTTTGATGACGTAAAAATTTCACTGACCTGGTTATTGGTCGAATTGAAGGGTATCTTTAATATCCAATTTGCTACATTTTTCTTAAGATTAAAGATGTTGTAGAAAAAATCCATTTTCATAGATAGATTTTTTGTGTTAGTGACTACATTCTACAAATAATGGACCAAGAATTACTAGTAGCCAATGTTGTTATGAAAAACCCCCTCGACATATAATTTGTTATAGAGACTGTCTTCCAATTTCTTGTAAATGATTCAGGAAGATTGCCCATTTCTGCTTAAAGACTAGAACTGCGAGGCACAGTGAGGGAAAAGATCTGATTTTAAGTCTAAAATCTACCACGAAGGGCAAAATAACTGTCCACTGATATGTATGAATATACAATAATTATAATATGGTTCCCTCTTGTTATACAGTTTATGTATTCGTAATTCCCCGCACACGGGAGGAATAACTAGAGAAAGCTGCCCTACCGATGGTTACTTTTGAAAGGTTTTTGGCACTGCAGCCTATTAGAGAGAAGCTTAGGAATATAACAATCCAGATCTCATCTGACAGGCAGTAAAGGTAAATCATTTGCAAATGCATTTCATGTCAAGTAAAGTACGAAAACGCGTGCTCTGTAGCAGCGTGTTGAGTTGTCGAGGGCATCATCATTATCAATGCAAATGTTCAACACGTACTTTCTCTCTGTGATGGATGCACGTTTTATGGTGAATAAAAACTTGGAAAGCACTGGCAGAAGATCTTCTGTAGATAAACGTGTTGCATCTACGACAAGAAATGCATACGTAGTTTTATGCACATGACGAATAACCATTTTCTAAGTCGAAGAGCACGTAACAGAAAAGAAGCCAGATTGGTGATTTTGGAGCTTTGACGAGTGAGTAGTCATCTTAACAGATTTTCGCAATAGGGTTTTGGTATGTGAATCAATGCAGGACCATTTGGGTGTTTGTCATTGCATATAGAGTAATACAAAGTTACAACAATTTTCCTACGACCTCGCAATATATTATAAACACCAGTAGTTGTTACGTGCTCAGGAAACTCAGCTAACAAAGCTGTTTTCAACTCACCCCCACAACAACATGAAGTTAATGCCAACCACAACTTTGGAGCTCAATTCACTATTATCTTGGTGTAAACAAACTTTTGTGACTGACTGAATTTGTATAAGAGTGTTCCACCCCCAAAATTGCTGATTTACTTTGTCACACGATAGTTGTCATCGCCGGAAAACATCGGAATTGTATATTTATCATCACGAAATGATGATATACTGAATTACTTAACTAAGACAAATTTTTTTGCTGTGAAAAAAATTTCTTTTTTTTCGTTATAATCCAATCTGCCACGATGAACACATGTGCGAAAACTCTTCCATTTAACCATCTTCGAGTAGAGCTTTCCTCTCATCCTTTAAATGAAATCCCAGAAGTTTAGGCATCGAGTCGTCACTGTTTAGGAAACCTGGATCTATTAAGTACTACACGCCAGAGACTAAGCGAAAATCACAATAATAGGCTTTTCCAGACGCACGGGCTCCGTGCTAAAAGGCTAACTCGGTCTCACCGGCTGGGAATGATTTTTTGGGATTCGAGGGGAATAGTCCTCGTGGACTTTTTGAATAAAGGAAGCACGATCGCAATGCAGTACTACAGTGAATTATTGGTCCCATTTTGCAAAAAAAAAGGACTGTTCCACCACGACAATATACCAGCTTACTCATCCAGAATCGCCGTGGTCAAATTCTATGAACTACGGTATGAATTGCTTCTTTATCCACAGTACTCGCGCGACTTAGCTCCCTGCGACTTTGTTTCCCAATGTAAAAACGTAGCTCGCAAGATAACTTTTAGATAGTTTAAAAAAATAGCAGAAACGTTGGGGCAAGTGTATCGTCTTAAAAAGAGATTATGTTGAAAACAAAATCTGATAAGACTTACGTACCCATTCCTGGTGCGGGTACTTATTGATCCACCCTCATAATACAGACAATACCAACAAACCGAATCAAATCGTCCGAATGACCGAAGTGCCATAATTCTAAAAATAAATAATCATGCATTTGCATTTGGAATAAGAGCTAAGTGTTCAGAATTCATTTAAATAAATTTAAGGTATGTATTCGAAATCTCCTACAGTTCCACCAAGAGTGCACATTGTCGTCGACGACTACTTCAAGACACTGTATGTTGAAACATAGTGTTGGGCAACCACCTTAGTTTTTAAATTTAAGTGTTGAATTCATCTGCTGTGTGTAAACAAGCATCGCTGCGCATCTTAATTGTAACGTTGGTCGAATGTACATTACTTTTATGTTTTTACTATTTATACTTACTCCATGATCACGGCATCTGACTGAAACTGAATTAAAATTGTTTCGCATTACAATATTATTTCCGCTGTTTCTGACTCAGACAAAGAACTAGTCCATTGTACTCTTTGAAAGTTACTTTTAATGGAATCATTCAGCCTTTCGAAGAAACTCATCTTCAGCTCTTCAGTGATAAAGTATATACTGGAGGTACAGCACCCACAACGTCATCGCCGAGTACCTTTTTTTTTGTTTTTTTTTTTATAATTTACGCCCGCCTAAGGGGTTATGAATACCCTTATACTGTTGCCTGGGCGCGGGCGGAAAGATAGAAGAAGGAGAAAGGAAAGTTTGTGATGTAGTAGTTTGAAACTCAGGTGTATTTGGTTTCGATATTGACTCTCCAGGGGTGGGAGTCCGAATAGGACGGAAAGATTTTTCTTCTCTCGGAATGTGAGGTTGTGAATTTTAACGGTTGTTTTGTGCTTGAAAAACTCTACAACGGCCAAATCTAAATGTCAGTGTTATGCCTTCACATGCAGATTTTTCTTACTGAGTTCCAATTACACAAATGAAAACTTGCTGTGGCTAGGATTCGAACCTTGACTTTCCGAATGAGAAGCGATATCTAGTACCAATACACCACGGCCACCCCCCATAGCCTGATGTGGGCGTAAGCCGGACATTCACATAGGTAGTGCTCCGTAGTGTCATCATCACTTTCATAGCAATTGTCGCAAGATGTTGTATCACTTGTGGTGTAGTGCCCTGCCATGACGCCAGTAAATAACCTGCAGTCTTTGCTGCCGCTGACCCCCTTGAGACATCGGGAGGAATTCGTTTGATCTAACTGCAAGCGGAAGAGTCATGTCGTCTGAAATTGTTTCTCATATGAGACCGAACTCTCAATGAAAGCCTTAACCGAGGACAAAGACCTTGCCTGGCAAGTTCATGGGCGAATTTATTTCCCGTGATCCCATTGCGAGCTGGAACCCAGACAAGACTGAGTGAATTTAGCTTTCCGACTGCATTCAGTGATGACTTGCTTTCTTGAACTAGCTTGGAAGTGGTAAGAAAGTTGAACAAGGCTGTAAGCGCAGCTTGGCTGCCACTACAAATGCAAATGCTTTGCCCCTCCACCGGTGGACGTGGTTCAAGTGGTAGTGTATTGACTTATCAATCGGACAGTTCGGGGTTCAATACAAGCCGTGCTCGAAAGACTTTTTTTTTCAGGCCACTTAAATCGTGTAAGATGAGTGGCTGCCTAGATTACAACTAAAACTTCAATTGCACTAATTATTTAATCTCCCCGTTAAATATTGGGTGCCACCCATGGAGCAAAATAGCCGCTGAGCCCAAACATATTTCGTTCACCTTCGTCCCATTTCCCGAAAAACTTAACACATGCTCTGCCCTCATACTATCCGGGTAGGCATACCCATTTAAGAAAGAAAAAAATCTCAGTTCAGGCGTATTTCCTAATGTTCCGCGAGCGCTTGACAAGATGTGGCATGAAATTCAAACAACAGGTTTTGCTTTAAGCATGCGTATTATACTAACAACTAAGTAAAAGCTGTCCCAAAATTCACGCAAGATTTGAATTTTCCGCCATTTATGCGGAGCGCTACACTAAAGAACAATGCATTTTCTTTGTTTAGCAATATTTTAAAAATAATAAAGGTTTGGCAACGTATCCGTATTCTAACGAAAGATTTGTGACTTCATGCATACAAAATTAAATTGACTCAAGAATTGAAACCTACCGACAACACATAGCGAACAGATTTCGTTGAATGGATTATGAAACAATTACAAGTGGATGCTGATTTTTCAAACAAAATCATCTTGAGCAACGAGCCTCATTTTCATCTTGATGGCCGTCAGAATTGTCAAATTTGGGGTACAGAAAATCTACGAGTGATTAGTGATAAACTAATGCATCCACAAAATGTCACTGTTGGGAGCGTATTTTGGGTTGGGTGTATCATCGGATGATTCTTCTTTGATAATGCGGCTATTCACGCAATAACAGTCAATAGTTCTCGCTATCGCTACGTGATAATCACGTTTTTTTAACCTAAGTTGCAAGATATTGAGATATTGATATGAACGACATGTGGTTTTAACAAGACGCTGCCTCCTGCTATTCATTCCAAGAAACAATGCAATTACTGCATGAGACATTTCCTGATCGTGTAATTTCCTATTTTGGTGATCAAAATTGGCCGCCCAGATCATTGAGGTCTAAGGCCTATGCCAACAAGTCAACGACCACCCACGACTAGAAGGAGCAAATTGAGTGCTATATCAATGAAATTCAGCCACATTTCTGCAAAATTGTCATGGAAAATTTCGATAAAAGACTGCTTATGTGCAAGCAAAGCCATGCAGGCCATTTAGTCGATATGATATTCCACACATAACCCTATACTGTATACTTTATATTTACAATTTTTAATTATAGACCTCTGTTTTCTATCAAAACTTCTTCTTGCGTGAATTTTTGGAAAACACATAATATCGGGAATCGGCTTTTTTCAAATCAAACACGGAAATAAAAGATGCTTTAGCCGGCATACCGCAATGAAGTGTGTCTGTTATATACCCGTTATATGCCACAAGAAGAGGGGACCGTTTTAGCTAAATTTTCTGTTCAAGCTGCTATGTAGTACTACAGCAGATAAAACGATCGAAGAAACTGCAGTTAAACGACAAAGCGCTCTTAATAATGTAAATCAATGAGTAAATTGGTGGATTGTTTTAATAAAACCAAATCTCCTCAAGTAAACCTTACTTACAGAACAACGAGAAAAACGTAAACTTGGTCTGAATTCCGTCTGCAAACGCGGATAAATGCCACAGAATGATGTTCGACGCAAAGTTAAAATGGTACTTCCATGTGAAAAATATACGTAAAAACAGAAAAACAAATATTGTATGTACAGGTAACAGGGCGTTATCGAGACTACAAATTAAATTTTTATTTATTTAAGTTTATAAAAAAAATATTTTATTTGATGTTCACTAGTACTGATCTCACTTAGAACTATTGGGTCTACAAGTAAGTTTCCAGCGGTTTTTTTTCCAAAATTTGAAGTTTTATTATGAAAACATAGTTACAATGCTTTATTCAAAGTATCGTCCATAGGAAGCTACAACTTTCCCCCATCTTTCTGGCAATTTATGAATTCCGGACCAAAAAAATTTCTCGTCTTTCGAGCCCAAGAACGTATCGAGCCAATTTTTGATTTCCTCTACTAAGCTGAAGCGTATTCCCGTAAGAGCGTTCTGCATCGAACGAAACAAGTGGTAGTCAGATGGTGCCAAGTCTGGACTGTAAGGCGGGTAAGGCAGAATTTCCCATCCACTATTTCCCAAATAGTTTTTCACCGAAACCGCGACATGTGGCCGAGCGTTGTCGTGATGAAAAATGACGGACTCATGCCTGGTCTCATATTCTGGGCGTTTTTCTTTTAATGCCCGCTTCAAACGAATTAGTTGGGTTCGATATAATGGTCCTTTGATGGTTTCACCACTCGGAAGCAGTTCGTAGTATACGACACCCTTTTGATCCCACCATATGCAGAGCATGACCTTATTCACGTGAATATTTCGTTTCGGCGTCGATTAGGCGGGCTCGCCGGGCTTTGTATACGATTTTCTGCGTTTAGGATTATCATAATGAATCCATTTCTCATCACCAGTGACAATACGATGCAAAAATGATTTATTTTTATACCGCTGCACTAACATTTCGGACATGCAAAATCGCCGTTCGACGTCTCTTGGCTTCAATTCGTACGGCACCCAGTTTCCAACCTTTTGAATGAATCCCAGTGCTTTTAGGCGCAGGGAAACGGCTTGTTGCGTGACGCCCAATGATGCAGCAAGTTCTTCTTGAATCTGACACGGATCCTCATCCAGTAAAGCGTCCAATTCCTCGTCTTCAAAACTTTTCGGCTTTCCGGGGCGATCTTTGCCTTCAACTCCAAAATCACCACTTTTGAACCGTTTGAACCACTCGCGGCACGTCGATTCACCAATCCATTCCGCCCCATAAGTTTCCGAAAGCAAACGATAGGCCTCAGCCGCACTTTTCTTCATATTAAAGAATAAAAGCAGCGCTTCCCGCAAATGACGTTTATTTGGCTGGAAACTTGCCATGATTTTGCTCGATAAAATGTACGACACCGATAGAACTGCTCAAATATAACGCTTCAAAGTTGTTGACAGATACAAAACCTACAAATAAAACACATGGGGTCTGACATTTCTGCCCGGGATCCACTGGTGGCGCCATCTCTGACAAACGCTGGAAACTTACTTGTAGACCCAATAACTTAATATTTTATCAATGCCTAACTCGAAGTGTTCCCAGGTACATCGATGTTGCATTGTCAGCAGCGGGTGTCACACTGGATTTTGCATTTTGATCGTGGGAATAGCGACACGAGCTGCTTACATGTTCGAGCTTTTGCAACTGTGGGAACAATTTCATGCGTTAACCTACATAAAAACACACCCATTTTTGCAAAATTGACTTCATTCTTCAAAAAAGTCTTCTTCTAGAATGACACAATCATTCCAGCGTCCCTCTAACAATTATATGCGTTCCCTATAGAACGATTTGTCCAATCCTACAAAATACACTTCATTTTCGGCGGTCACCTCTTTGTTGGAGCCATATTACTTTCCGGCGGGCATTTTTTTTTTTTGAGATTTGCGAGCAGTTAATCATGTTTCATCCATTGTCACATACTATTGTGCATAGAACAAAATACTTTTGATTTCACTTCAACAGCACCAAACAGCTCTCTGAATCATCAACACGGTGTTGTTTTTGGCCAACTGTGAGTAAACGTGGACCCAATTCGAACAGAACTTTCGCATACCAAAATACTCGCGCGAAATATGATTTAAAAGGTCTATTGATATCTTTACAATGTTAGCTATCTCACTCACTTTCACTCTATGATTTTTCAAAACGAATTTGTGGTGTTTTCCCACGTAACAGCTTCATTTGGGCGCAAAGAACGTTCAGCATAATTTCTGTCTGTATGACCGCTTTTGAAATGACAATTGGCTGCTATCGATGTAGCGCATTCCTTACAACGCTTTTGAAGCCATACTTGAGTTTTAATTGTATTTTTTCCCATCAAATAACAGTGCTCAATCAAAGTACGAAGCTCATTTTTTTTCCTTAATATACTAGTTACTTGGAAAATATTCAAGCCTAGCATTGAGAAAAGCTGCTATTGTGCAAGCACGTGTTGAAAGCGGTGTGTACCTACAGTATATAATTTTGGGGTTGTACCAAGGAAATGGATACTAATATTTTACAAACTTTTGAAAATAAAGTGTTACTGCATCGCGATACTTTAGAAACATCGATTTACATATAGACCTTGGAATTCATACATTTGATAAGGAAACAAAAAACTTTGCAAGAAAGCACAAGATTCGACTAAGTGAACACATAAATAATACAATCCAACAAATTTTGAACAACAAAAGTCTTCAGCGGGCAAACTTTTCGACCTAGGGCGTAAACGTTTGACTACATTCATTGACGAAATATGCAGAAACTTTCATTGGAAAGGCACATACCAAACGCTATTTGCCTGATAAGTCGAATCTTAGATGTTTCTTTTTTTTACTATTTTTCGTTAGTCTTACTAATCAAAATATAAAGAAGACTTTCACTTTTCATGGCGTAAAAAAAACATATGTTAAAAAATTAAAGGACCGAACTTGAATCCCTGTGGAACTCCATGCTTCACCTCTAACTACATAATAAAGTTTTTTCCTACATAGATATTTTCAAGTAGCTTTCTAGCCGCGTCAACAGGGGATCAACCCTGAATCTTTACTTTCTGTAACAAGAGCTTTGGTTAAATCAGTGAATGGAGCGATTGCTTTGTATTTTCTACCCAGACTGCTATTAATTTTGATGAAATTTCATTCGAAGCATTTTATTTCTTCTCTTGATACTAGGTATACTGGTACCATGTATATAAGAATTTATAAATATTTGTGGAGATCTAACTGCAGTTAATGCTTTTTTTATAAACGGAGATTTAAAAATAATTTTATTGCAACCTATGTTACTTCATTCACGAACAAGTTAATTCTGATCACAATTTTTCTTATATATAATTAATTTATTGAAAAAAAAAGTCAAAAGAATCTGAATTGGAAAACAAAGGTGTACAGTTACATTTTTGATTTAATTAAGTTACTTTTAGAAAATCATTGATTCCAAAGTATAACTGCTGACTGCGGCTCGTGTTTAGGTTAGCAACCTTGTAGCTGTGATTAGCCCTGCCTTATTTTGAACTACCAAACTGCAAAAATAACCATGTTAATTGACTGGAAGGCGGGAAAGATTAGTTGATTACTCTCCCAAGTGAAATTTTTTATTTGAACACACTTGAGTACGTAAAAAACATTTTGAAACATACTGAAAAATTAACACAAGCTATGAGTAGTTACTAGTTCATACATAACTTATACATAATACACACAAATTAACCTTTCTACCCCTGTCAGAAATTGATATTGGAAATCAACACTCTTAAAACTTTTTAATCCATTAGGAGCTCCGACTGCCTAATCGAATGACACATATCCTACAAGACCATGATACAAAAAAGTTTCACGAAAAACATCGAACCTAGTAGAGTGAAATTTGAAGACATTTGTGTGCAGAAATCGTGCCATAACAAGGCAACACGTTAAAAATATTTGTGGTGAGGATATCCTCTGCACCACTTGATGTGGGTGAAAATTCAATTTCCTTGCAAAAAAAGCTTCTCTCGCTTTATTTGATTTCGCTTCGCAACGTAGAAAAGAAAAATCGCCAACTTCGCCTAGTGCCAGGTAAACCCTCGAGATACCTTTCTTGCCACTCCATGAGCACGGTTCTTTACAAATTGAGGGAAACTTTCAAACAAAATTAGCACATAAAAGAAAATTCCGGAGTAGTGTATCTGTGAATCACCGCCTTCGTTGATGTTATTGTTGTTGCTTTTTTTGTGAGGGGAGGGTTAGATTCATTTTTTTCTTTTTGCTTAGCTACGGAATGTGGAAGAAAAACCTTACCGCAGGCAAACGGTGGTGAAAATACCTCCGCGAAGACTAATATATCTGTAAACCTGCCTAACTGTGGTTGTTAGGAAAAGTCCTCTAGGGGGTTGAAGATACATTCCTTTAGCTATTTGCGACTTGTTGCACGCTAGGGATGGATAAAAAAGTAAACCAAATTCAAAATAGAATTTTGATCTTCAAATTGGTGGGAATTTTCCGGTTGAGGATGCGCTACTGGGTCTAATACTGATGCTGGTGCTGCTGCTAGTTCTACCGTGTATTCCCGTGTAAGTATTGGTGCTACATTGATTTTCTTCAAGAGGGTGAATGACATAAAGCAATAAGTAGCAACCCGGAACGTGTGTATTTAGGGGGATTTGGAATTATAATTGCCTTCTTCAGCTAACTCGAGGTTATTTTGAGTAATTGGTTTCTAATGGGGTGTACTTCCTCCATGCTTGCGAGTAGAACCAAATTCACTTAATTAATGAGCTGTGAGTAGGTATGTTTTCTGAAAAATTCTAAGTCAAGTTATTTCTGTTGAATGCGAAAATCAGGCTGGGGTTTCACTCTGAATAAATTGGAATAAGAATAAAATATAAATTATAAAAAAGATTCAGGGGTGTTATGAATGAAAGTTTTGGACTAAACAAAATATGAAAAAGGAAAACAGTTAGTTCCTTAATTATAAGTGATTGATTTGAAATAGGCCAACGAGTAAGATTTAGCATAAATGAATGGAAAAAAGACAAGAGATCATTACGTAATTAATACGAGCCAAATTAATGCGAGTTGGACTTAAGGAACGGAACACGTAAGTTTGTTGATAAGATACTGTGGCATCTCCGTCACAGAATGTTAAAGTGGCAACACCTACAAACAAACACCATTTTTCCTCTTCCAGCCAAATTTGCAGCTAAAAGTTACATTCCAGCCAAATGTCATCGCTAGCGTGAATATAACGTGACTGAGTATGTTCGAGAGTGAATAGACGCAATTTTTTCTCGACTGCAATAAAAACCATTAAAACTCGTGTATTATAAACTAGTCCTAATTAAATTGTGCGGGAATCATTCAGTTTGCACATTCCACGTTGATTCGAATCATAAAGAATTCTAATAAAAAGGAGGAAGAAAGGAAAGAAAAACCTTATTTTTGAAACTGAAATTTTTGTTTCTCCACAAGACCACACGATGTCGTCTGCAGCTAACAGCCGCGGAAACCTAGTTCGAACTCAACAGCAACACTCAACCGCCTCGAAACCGAATTGGCCGCACATTATGTTCAACACGACCATCGACGGTAAAGCGGAACAAACCTTACCTCATGCACACCGGCAGCCTCAACACACACATGTCTTTCCCTTGAGGTTCTCCATAAAGAGTTTAAGCGGCACACTGACTCTATCATTGCAACTTTCAAAGGAGAGTTGGATAAAATTCGCAACGAATTATCACTCAAGGTACATAACATCGAAATACAACTGACCGAAAACATCAACTACACTACATCCGCAATCACTGATTTGACCCAACGCACAGCCGCAATAGAACTCAAGGTAAACAAAACTCTCGCCGGAGAGATTTCTGAACTGCGTAATCGTTGTGACATGCTTGAAAAAAAAAAGAATTCTTAACTGACGCTGTTGTTTTGGGTATCCCAAAGCTCACTGATGAAAACTTGCACTTTACTTACAATAAACTCTGCGATACCATCGAGATATCCCCACCAGCACTGAAGAATGATGAACCATCTGTCATTTTCCAGTTCACCAGCGTGGAGAAAGGAATAAAATGCTAAAAGCATTTGCTTACTATATACGGACTATACCTTTATCTTACAACAGTTACAGTAATTATCTTTCTCTTTGTATTTTTAAATATTCTCTCTTTTAATTTGTACATCAGTGGCCAAAGTTTATTTATCTTCCCTTTTTATACAGGGTGTCCCCTAATTCGTTGACGATAATTTGGAAAATGATTCCTGGGCATATTCTACCATGGCCCATGTTAACGGAAATTGCTCTGTTAGTACTACTGGTAAAAACTTTGCGTAGGACTTTATTTTTAGAAGAAATACCAGCCTTTATAACGGCGTTTAGATAAAGTTGATTTCTTATTTGATATCCAATTTCTAAGCCTGTTCCATTTTCATTGCCCATGCTAATTTTCGACTTTGAGCTCAATTTTCTCCAGAAAATGCCTAATTAACATAACGTTTTACTTTTTTTTCTTATGAAAATAACAACAATAAAAAAAATCATCCATGAGTCTGCAGAAAACCCCGATACTTGGAAAAACCTGCAGCAGATGAAATTTAAAAAAAAAGGGTTTTTTTGCTTTAAATAAAAAATGATTTTATGTAGTATTGGATAATTTTTATTTTATGTGTGCACTAAAACAGTTAGAACAGGTGCTCAAAGTGTCCTCCTTGGTTTTGTATGCATGCTAGAGCCCCTTTTTGGATTGCACTGTGAGTGTTTATTAATGCTAACTGCTGCCTCACTTTTGATGACGCTTCGAGAATACGATCTTCCAATTCAATTAAAGTTGCTATTTCGGTTGAAGAAACGAGTTCTTTCATTCTTCCCCATACAAAAAAATCCAATACTGTCAGGTCAGGAGATCTTGCAGGCCAGTGAACTGGTTCATTTTATCCAACGATTACCGGACTCTTCATCTAGCGAATTCTTAACCTCACGATCATAGTGATAAAGTTAATGGTATTTTTGTCGCGCAATAGTTGAACTTCTATTGCATAGCCCATAAACGTAAGTAATGTCTGGGTATTCTTTGTTTGTACTCGTAAATGCTGACATTTCAAACAGCGTTTCTAAGCAACTGTAACCTTAGCGTAAAAAATTTAACTGATGAATTAATTTCTGTAAGGTATAGTTTCCAAATAGGCCTTCATACCCTAAACCTAACTCTTCTGAGAACTTTTAAGGAACAGGGTAAGGAAATGAGGGTTTTCACAGGTAGTTAAATAAAAAAGCACGCTTTAAAACTCTCTAATAGCTACGAATTTTAAAAAAATATTGAAAAATTAGTAATTCGTGGAAAACCACTCTTACGAGTATTGTCAACTCTTGTTAGAAACCTTGGTAAAAAATCATAAATTCCGTTTTTTACCTTATGCATGTTTTCCCAAGTACTCGTATCATAAAATCTATGCGTTTTTCTGCAAACGTGATGATGATTTTTTTTTATTATTATTACTTTCATAAGAAAAAAATAGTAAAATTTTATGGTAATTAGGCATTTTCTGGAGAAAAGTGAACTCAAAGTCGAAAATTAGCATGGACAATGAAAATGGAACAGGCTTAGAAATTGGATATCAAATAAGAAATCAACTTTATCTAAATGCTGTTATAATGGCTGGTATTTCTTCTAAAAATAAAGTCCTACGCGAAGTTTTACCAGTAGTACAATTTCCGTTAACATGGGTCAGGGTACACCAAAGTAAGCCTTTTGTTAAATCCTCGATAAATGATGTCAACATTGGAGATAGACCCTTTCTGTAGAACGATTTTTTTCTTAGAGTATGCCCAGGAATCATTTTCCAAATTATCGTCAACGAATTAGGGGACACCCTGTATATCTCCGTTTCGCCTGTGTTTTTACTTCTCCTTTATTTGGTGGTTATTCCATTTTCCGCATATGGAATTAAACGCTCATAATAGTGGGTTTAGTTCTAGCGAGAGTGATATGGATATTAGACTATACGAAATGATTCATGTACTGCGTTCACAAATAAAAGGCATCCACGTCTGTCATATTAACGCTCAGAGTCTGAAACCAAAACTGGATGAACTTCGTCTGCTGTTCATTAACTCTAGCATTGACTTAATTTGTATATCCGAAACTTCGTTTTTTCCCGGCTTCCCGAATAATATCCTATAGATGGTTATAAGCTTCTTAGAGGTGATCGAATTGGTTGATTGGGTGGAGATGTGGCTGTTTATGTGCGCAATGGACTACGAGCCAATGTTGTCTGCAAATCAACTGCTAATTGTACGTCCGATTACTTGTTTGTTAATGTTGTATGTGGTGTTGAGTGTTTGCTAGTTGGGGTAATCTACAGACTACATAAAAACATAGATATCTCGCATATTTTTAGTGTACAGGATGGGATTTCTTGTTCTTATCCTAATATTATTATAACCGGCGATCTAAATTGTAATTTACTTAACGTTCGTGCTTCCACTCAGTTAATTGAAAGATTTAAAACCACTGACTTGGCACCTGTTAATACCACCTTGATCAAAAATCAATTTATTCAAAAAATTAAACATACAAGTTTATTCATCTAAGTCTATATTGTCCGCTTCAAAGTAATCCCCATAGACTGCAAACCACTTATGCTAGCGCTTGATCCAATCCTCGAAACATTTTTTATATTCGGTTTTCGGTTTGTCCATCAGTGCTTCCTGCGATTTTTCCATTACTGCCTCTCGGCTACTGAAATGCGTTCCCCGTAGTGGTTTTTTAACTCGATTGAACAAAAAGAAGTCACAAGAAGCCAAATCAAGTGAATTCGGTGGCTGTTGGATGGTATTTGTTGCATTTTTCGTCAAAAAATTACGAATAATGATGGCACTGTGCGACGGTGCGTTATCATGGTGCAAAATCCACGAGTTTTTTGCACACAATTCTGGTCTCTTTTGTCGAATTGCTTCACGCAAACGTCTCATAACGCCCAAATACTCGTAATGCTCTTTGTTTACTGTCTGGCCTCCTGGCAAAAATTCATGATGCACTACACCGTTGTAATCTATGAAAACCGTGAGCATAGCTTTCTTTTTTGATTGAAAACGACGTGGTTTTTTTGGTCTCGGCTCATTTGGTGAACCCCATTCACTTGCCTGATGTCTGGATTGCGTGTCGTACTCATAAACTCACGTCTCGTCTCCAGTAATGATCCTTTTGATGAATGTGGGATCAGATTCAGCCTCGCAAATCATCTCTTTTGCGACGTCAACACGGTCTCTTTTTTGCATGAAATTGAGGTCTTTTGGCACGACGGAAACCCAAATCATTAACCAAAATATCTTGGGCGGATCCATAGGCAATGTTCAAGTCCTTTGCTATCTCTCAGATGGTTAATTTGCGGTTATTGACGAACATTTCTTTTGCTTCATCAATGTTTTCGTCGGTTTTCGATGTCGATGGTCTGCCACTGCCTTCATCATCTTCGGTTGACTCACGACCACTTTTGAGCCGCTCGTGCCACTGGTAAACGACCGTTTTCTTTAGAGAATCATTGCCGAAACACTTTTCCAACATTTCCAACGTTTACGCACCGTTAAATCCATTTTTTACGCAAAATTTAATACAAGTTCGTTGTTGCAAATTTAAATCCATTTGTAAAATTGTAAAAAATCGCCAACACACACAGAGATAGATGTACTCTTGGCTATGTAACTTTTGCAAATGTCAAGCTATGATGCTAAGATTTAGAGAGAATATCAACAACAGATTTACCAACTTAACAAAAAAAAACAGAACTCAAATCGGAACAATGGGAGCGCGGCACGGTGGTGTGGTGCGGGAACTTTTTGATCAAGGTGGTATATGAGAAGTGATAGTACTAGAGTTTTTTTTAGTCTTCATCGAGCTTCTGTGGGTGCGAAATCTCTAAGTTCAACTACTCCGTTCATGTAAGCAGAGATTGCTACTGTAGAGTCATACATATATCATGCAAAAGATATATCGGATTAGCTGCATTAATTACCATTGAATATCGGTTTCAAACATATTCCTTTTTTTAAAGACTATCAAGACAAGCAGACAAGATTGTATACGCGATGGGATTGGGCCAGTTAAATAGTTTCTATTTTAGATTGGGCATACTTTTATCTGAAAATATTTAATAATTGAGTTAATATATGACAATTATCAAATTGAATACCGCTTTTAAATGCTTCGCGGTCTTATCTTATTGGTACTTAGTTTGAAAACCCTATTCCAACCCCTTTTTGTTTAAGTATACGAAATTGTTCTCGTTCGTCGTTCAAATGAAACGGGCTATTGATACTGCTACCAAAATATTGATTTATCCCCGCTAAACCGTCCACAAAAGCGATTCATCAAACACTGACTGTGAATCTACTATACCATACATTCGCTTTTTCATTTCTATAAGTTTGGGTTCAGACTGTGTCAATTTTTTTTTTGTTTCTTTTTGGTAATAACTGTAGCTCTTGCGGATATTCGTACAGATTGCGAGAATCTCTTCTCATTCTTGTAGCGTATCTTCTACACCTTCTGTTTCATTTCATTTTGTTTTTAGCATTCCTCATCAAATCAGATATAATGGCAGTGGTGCCACTAAACATCTGTGATGTTACTAGCAGCGTAAGACTTCTCAAAAAGTTTAAGGAAACTCGATCAAAAGGGTTGAAGCAGCCTTTAGTTTATGCAGAAGTTTGACATCCAATTTCTTCACAATAGTTCTTCTATATCCGGAATATTTACATTCGCTGCTTTTGTATTATAAAACTAGGTAATATTAAAATTCAAACGTTCTACAGAATCACGCCTTCTGTTTTCCTTGGTTTTCTTGATCCGAAGATTACTAGGTCACCTTGTGAATGCTGAGGTATGGGAACCGCGTGCCAGCTTTGGTGATAATCTGCTCGGCTGCTGTCTGCGAAGTCAATTAGCTTCATTCTGTTTTCGCGGTTGATGTCACAAGCGTATACACCAAAAAACCTAATTTTCTTAACTTGACATTACAATCACGAGGAACTACGACACCAGACGTATGCCTTCCATATTTTTGACAGGATAATACGAGTATGATGCGTTCGCTCACTCTCAAGACTTTTTATTTCTCTGACAACATATCTGCTTCCAAATCTCTCCGTAGTAATTACCATATTGGATGTTCAAACTTTTCATCCTTTTTCTACCCGGTCAAAAGTTCCACCTGCAACGCTGATAATTATCCTTCATTATCGCTTACTAAACCTACCGGAAAAAAATCTGTTTCACAACATTCAGTACTTTACGTGAACGGGGAATTAACGCAGACTTATGGAATCAGATCCTTTACAGAATTAAAGATAAAAGTATCCTGCTCAGATCCTGGACAAAAGCTGCTTCTAAACCAACAGCACGATAACGTTTGAACCTCTTAAAGTTCTCAAACTCTACAAGTTCATAATGTCAATACCATGCAAGTTGGTACACGTTTCCATTCCATTACATCAAGTGGGAACCGATGATTTCAATACCAGTAGCCCACTATGAGGATTATTAATTCCGGCTTGGCTCATTGTATCCCTCCATTTACACCATTTACATTGGGTAACTATTGGTACTATGGTTTTCTTCATAGTGTTTTTTTTTTTTTTTGTAGGAACCCTCAGAAAGCTAGCCACAGCATTCGGCAGCTGAATACTTTTTGAATAAGTATGTATATACATATTTTTAACACCACAAAAGAAAAATGACGACAAATAAAAATTACACGGCCAGAATTGGACATACCCTTATTAAGGTGGAATGTTTGCAAAGAAAAATTGCAGGCTGCTTTAAAATCTAGAGAATTAAATTAACAGCAGCTGCTGCTGCTGTGGTTACATTGAGCAATATAAGGATAAACTGGGTTTTATATTTGTCTAAAGTGAACGTAGAAGTGACCGGAGAAGGTCCAATATAGTGAACACCTTTTCTCTGAAAACGATGTAGGTGAAGTCATAGGTATGAAGGACGTCCGTATTCTTATTGAAGGTTTGAGGATTTCAAGTGACATAGCTTTTAAGAATTTAATTTTGGCAAAAGCTAGTATTGTGTAATGGTATTCGGGGAGTTTTAATTCCGTATTGTTAGTAAGTAGGTTATACATCACCTGGGCCTTGGTACCTAATTTCAGATTGCTACATACATAGACTCTTAAATTCATATTAAACAGATAGTAATGAATATTTGTGATTTAGGAACATGTGAAACCATTATGTTGAAGGCTTTGCAGGGCAGCGTCTTGCAGCGTCTTGCATTGTCTTAATTATTTTTTGACACCAAGGATGTCAGCGAAATCTTTATCGACCTTGATGAGCCATTAACTATTTCCAGATTTGGAAACTATACAAAAGTTATACGTGCCTCTGAATACATACCTACATATGTACTTAGCTCATTTATACGAGGGTTGTCTGAAAAGTTTCCGACCGCGACGTAAAGATAGCTGCACTTGTCAATAAAAGCTAGTGAATACTAGTTGTGCATCTTTTGACAGTTACTTTCCGAAGTTTCAGTCATTTTGGATGCGCAGTTTTTAGTTAACAGTCTTTTGAGTGAGTCGATGGAGTGTCTTTTGTTAAAATGAAAAAAATTGGTTATCGAGCTATTATTAAATTCTTGTTCTTGAAAGGCAATACGCCTACGCAAATGAAAAATGAGTTGGACTCTGTGTATGGGGACTCTGCACCATCATTTACCACAGTGAAATTTTGGGCAGCTGAATTTAAACGTGGCCGTAAGCGCTTGGGAGATGATGAACGTTTGGGACGTCCAAAAACTGCAACCACTGACGATAACATTGCTTAAGTTCACCAAATGGTGTTAGACGACCGCCGAATTAAAGTGAGAGAGATAGTAGAGGTTATGAAAATGTCCAAAGAACGTGTTTGTTACATATTAAATCAAGATTTAGGCATGAGAAAGCTGTCCGCGTTTTGGGTGCCGCGTTTGCTTACGTTAGACGAAAAACGTGTTCGAATGAACATTTCCAACGCTCTGTTGGCGCAGTTTAGTCGCAATGAATCCGAGTTTTGGCGCCGATTAATTACTGTAGATGAAACTTGGTTACACCATTATATGCCCGAAAAAAAAATTTTGTCAAAACAGTGGACTGTAAGGAGCGAGGCGACTCCAAAAAAAGCAAAAACTGTTTTTTCGCCTGGGAAAGTGATGGCGACGGTTTTTTGGGATAATAAAGGAGTTATCTTAATCGATTATCTTCAAAAAGGAAAAATGATTACAGGAGCATACTACGCATCATTACTTGCCAAGCTGAAGACAGAAATTGCGGAAAAAAGGCCACATTTGCAGAAAAAGAAAATCCTGTTTCACCTAGACAACGCGCCGTCTCACACCTCAGCGGTTGCCATGGCGAAAATCCATGAATTACTGTTTGAACTGCTTGACCATTCGACTTATTCACCAGATCTAGCCCCAAGCGACTTCTTTTTGTTCCCTCATCTAAAAACTGCGCTCGGAGGATAGAGATTATCGTCAAATGAGGAGGCAATCACCTTCGTGAACAATTATTTTGCAGAGAAAAACGCCAAGTACTATTTGGACGGGTTAGAAAGATGGGAGCATCGCTGGGAGAAGTGTGTAGAGTTACAAGGAGACTATGTCGAAAGATAAAAAAAAATTTGAGAAAAAATGTTTTCTATCATTGTTCGGTCGGCAAGTTTTAAGACAACCCTCGTATATTATGTATACTGTCACAGATGCCTGACTGGTTGCATTTTTTTTTTGTCGAAGTCTCCAGAGGTGTTTAGGTTTATAGTTGATGGAGCCGCGTTAAAAGATGTACTCAATGTCTTCTTTCCCATAAATGCTGAAAAAACACAGAAGGCATTGACTATTCGCCCAGCATTTCTATGTAGATTTCTTACTCTCAGGCTATCATCTTGTTGTAACGAATATCCTTTGTGAAATCCTACACGAATAAAATTCCGTAGTGAGTACTTATGTATATATGTGTGTATATTGTATATGCATAGCCCAACAATGGCAATGTTCCACAGCATGCACATCATCATTTCTTGGGCTTTTATAAAAAACTATGCAACAATATTTACGTATGAGTATGACCAAGTCAAGTCTGACAACGTGTTCATGCAAGGTGCATTTGAATCTACAAAAATGTACATTTATCTACATATTTGTATGAAGGTGTGTGTACTTACGGGAGAAGAAAAGTCGCATCCGGAATATAGCTATGAAAGTTATTTAGAGGTGCAAGGAAATAGGAACACAATATGAATACAACAAGTGCACATCAAGGAACCAGTTCTGATAGATGAGCATCCTTGTTATTCCAGAGTTCTTTGCTGACATTCTATGGAATAAAAAGAGGCGATGGTCGTTATCGTGAAATGTTAGAAAACTCCGAATGGCACTCAAAGGAAGTCGGGTGAAAAAACTAAAAGTGGGGCAGTCGAAACGAAGTTTACTTATAGAAATTTATAGAAACGTTTCTGGCATACATAACTACTCAGGTAATTTCTATGCTCGATGGTAAGTTTATGAAAAGGCGGGCATACAAATGGAATAGTTTTGGCATTCAAATGAATGCACTTTCAGAGTCATGCAAGCTACTCGTATAAGTGAATAAACAAATTTAATATAAAAAAATTTAAAACCTTGTGGAAATCAGTAAAATCACGTATATGAGTACTTAGTGCATAGTATGTAAGTGTACGAATATTTAAATAGGTTTAATTAATTAACCCGAAAGTAGGACGGAAAATGTCCTTAAATCGTTCTGAAGACCATTGGGTTAAGATTTTCCAAATACAACAAAGTCCAGTTGCATACATGACAAATTAATTCTACTCAATCCTTCGCAGAAGGTTTTGAAATGTAGTCTCGCAGGATAGCTTACAAACATGTTACATCTCAGAGGAAATCAACTAGTCTCCAGAAGCAAGAGTATTTGCTCAAATGAATCCAGACTAATACCTGAAATGCATGTGCAGTAGTGCTGTTCGCATTACGCAGTGCGTGCAGTAACGCACGTGAGACACATCTGCAGTAAATTGTAACATTTCATTTTCGAACTTCTTATCTTTTATAAAAAAATGTTTGTAGTTTTTATCCTTTTTATCATATAAACAATTACAATTCCACACAAATTTAATTTGTTGTTCCTCCAATTCCAACAATATATTTTACGAAAAAATAGTTTTCAGCAAACCTCAAATGACTTAAAATGTAATAAGTTAGTACAACCAGTACGAACCCATGAGTTACAGTAACAACGTGTGTTTGCTTGCATAGACAACAATTTTCTCTAATTTTGCTGCACGGGTTTTGCTCCCCATGCGTTTGAAGCATAATCTTTTTGAAAAGTTGGCAGTAAAGTAGTTTTTTTTACCAATTTTTAGTATGTATGTTACATATTCGTATACCACTTTAACTGAATGCCAAAGCGTTGGTGTTTTAGCTAGTTCCAAGCTGACTGTATTTGCTATCTTAAAAGCCAGCAGAATCAACATTTATTGGTGTAACACACCTGGATATATTCCATTGACTCTAGGTGATTATGAAACAGCAGATATGCAATTTTCTCATTCACTTTGAAATGCAATCCCTATTTTGGGCAATTTATTTTTAAGGTGATTGAGGTCTCCTGTACTTTTACCTAAGGCGAAGACTTTTTCAGTTGTTTTGTACCTTTAGATAGAAGTCGAAGACACCACTGGTTGGACCGTTAGTATTGATTCACTCTACAGATCCTTTCTACTTGGGTGACGGACACTTTCTTTCGTATATAGAGTCTTTTAGGAGTCCTGGTTGGCTATTCATCTTTGAGTACCTCGTAACCCAGAAATGTCAGTTTTTCAGGAGAAACAAAAAACTCGGTATAAAAGTAATAAAGGCGAATAAAATTGAACTGGTTTGAT
The DNA here is from genome assembly GCA_963966105.1 of Volucella zonaria. Classification (NCBI taxonomy): domain Eukaryota; kingdom Metazoa; phylum Arthropoda; class Insecta; order Diptera; family Syrphidae; genus Volucella; species Volucella zonaria. The sequence continues at coordinate 39,208,810 of OZ014532.1, read as the reverse complement.
TTTAGAAACTTTAATTGATGCGGATTTATGTTTCGCCACAACTTGTTATCAAAATTATTATTTTATGTTAATATTTTTGGTTACGAGGTATTACACCTATGTTTTTGCTTTGTTTCGGCTTACAAGGTATTGCAATTTTCTGGCTTATGTGGTATTTCCACTGTATAGTTACGATTGTAAGAAGAAGAAAAAATATCTATAATGTTATTAACAAGAAGAGAATGTATCTTATTCAAAAGTATAAATAAATATATATAAATATTATATTGAATTCATTTTAAATTAATTTATAGATTTCTGTTAATGAAATTAGCTACTAAAATTAGTTTGCAATTTTTTTATAAATTTCATTTAATGAAATTAGTAATATTTTAGGTTGTCGTAAAAGGCATAATATTCCTGTGGGATCACTGATTTAAGTTCTTGCAAATGCAAATACTTTTCTTTTTTTATCTTTCTTTCTTCTTAGTACATTCTTGGCCAGGTTGCTTTTTCGGTTACCGTTTTACTTCTTTGAGGTAGTGGTGCCCAATCATGATTGAAATTAAGGCACGTAAGTCAGTTACCACTGGACTATTCGCGAATGCACAATATCACACTCCATTGGTATGTGTCCAACAACGAGAAATTTTTGAATAATTTCCTTATTGTTGTCATCCGCAAAAGATAAAAGTGCGTTGGATAGGATCGCATTGCGGTTTTGATAAGTGCACCCATCACTAAAGAATACAATAGGAACCGTAACATCTTTTAAAAATCGCTCAAGATATTCCAAAATACAACTCGTAAAAGTGGATGCTGTCATATCAACAGCGGTTTCATCGAACCAGTAACAACAAACAGCACGAGTAGAAAGGTTGTACACGGTAATGTTGTGACAACAAAGCTTCGTCTTATAATATATGGCACTCGCTTGAACCCATGGAGTCACTTTCACTGCTTGCAAATCCACTGTAAAGACTACGCGCTTTTCCTGCTGAGCAAGTTCATTGTCTTGAACTTTTTCTAGCCGTGCACGGTCTTTCTAGGCCCTATGTACATAGTTGCCAATCTTCGTCGCAAAGTTGGCCTGCCTCATGTTTTACACAAGTATCGTACTTGTCTTTTTTTACCAGATGTATGGAAAGGTTCATTTTATGAAAAATTTTGCTAATATATCATCTGGATAGCGGTTTTTGGCTTTCTTCCCTGCAGGCTTCTAAGTATAAGGTAATCAGTTGGAAAAGGATTAAAAAAAAACCGTGTAAAAGATAGGCTTGCATTACCATCAGGGCGTTCTGCTCTCTTCCATTTCGAATTTTTGTATTCAATACTGGTAGGAATACCGGAAACACTGGATTCGTCGGCTTTCACCGATGAGTGCACAGCGAATTCGCCAAGACTGATGGTACTTAAAAAAAATTTCTTGCATACCTCTAACTTTTGTCCACGCACAGTTAAGTGATAAACAAGGGTATTGTTTCGCCAACTGAGCTCTTTATATTTGTAGGTTTTTGCCTTGCTGATTTTTTGAACATGATTCACCACAAATGTTTTTCGCTGATCGCGGGAACCTTGGTCCCAGAATCTACCAAAGATTTCTTTTCGTTAAGTTTCCGTTTTCTCCGAACACGTTGGGTTTTTCCTTCTTTCACATTCCTTGGATAAGTATGTGGAACCCAATTTTCGGACTTCTCGAGGTATATCCTAATAGATTTGTCCAGCCTGTGCTCGCCTATAACCCATGTATGCCTTTCCTTCAGACCGCAACCTTTTGTTTTATTGGTGTTTCCACTTCTTCGGATCAGATTTCCTACTGTGCTTTTTCCTGGTTGGTTCCCCAAGCTTATTATTCTGTAGACCTCTTTCACTCGTAACAGGAAGAACATCGTCATCACTTTCTTTGGCAGAAACCTCAAACTCTTTTAGACTATTATTATAATTGTGATCAGGAGGCCTCAAAGAGCTTGCATTATGAGCGCCTAAAGCTAAAAAAGGTTGCACATACATATACGTCAGAGTAGCCACTAAGATTGGTAAAAGTCTAGAAATTGTATTGAGATCGTGTTTACCTTCTTCGTTTGGTGAACAAATCGCTGTAGTGCATGTATTCCTATTTCCGTTATCAATGTACTCGATAGGAATATCTGAGATCTGATCCCTCATATTCTCTACATAAATAATAACTGCACAATAGGAATAATTAAAATCATCAATTCTGTATGTATGTACATACATACCAATATCCAGAATCGCGCCATCAATATTTTTTTGCAATACATCACGCACTTTATTATGTTTGTCCACATAACTCACGGAAGCAGGTCGAATTACTTCCCGGTTTACACCAATATCAATGGCATTCTTAGAGACCAGCGCTGATTAGAGATTATAGTCCTATTTTTCTCTTTCTTTGCTCAATACATTTATTGGTTTTTTTTTCGCTACTAGGTTTGGCTCTGGGATACGAGGTATTTCAGCAACGGAAACGTATGGGGGGATACGATGTATTGTTATTTATATGCGTAGCTTTGAAATTATCGTGTTAAGGCTTACAAGGTATTTTTAATTAGATCCGGAATGTTTTTTACAATATAAGCGCATCATTACATAATAAGTTAATTTTTCTAGGTTACGAGGTATTCGATCTACAGCGACGATATTACTTAAAAAAAAATAGAAAAAACCTAGACTAGGAAAGAAAAAGAGATGTGTTTGAAGAGATATTTACGCTGTGAAAAACCGGGAACAAAAACGAGTTTACGAGTACAAACTAACTGGCCTATCCAAAATCCCTAACTACCTGAAAACGAAACAAATGAATTAAAAAAAAAAACTAAAGCATAGTTCTCCCACTTTCCTGCACTGCAACTGTGCCGCTTGTGGTGTTGGCTCAATTTGCGTATGCCCGTCTATGTTGATTTTCCTTTATGTTTCTCGTACATGTTCAATATTGCAATGCGCAAGTTAAGACTAGACGAACGACTGTCGTACGAAACCTTTAAATTTAAGCTGCATTTGTCTGTCAGAAGTTTTCGCAGCGTTCAAGTCATCCCACATTGACTCTATGCCAGACATTGTAATCGCAATTCTCTTGGTAAGTAACGAAGAGTAAGAGCCTAAGTATTTAATTTTTTTGCACTTTCGCAGGGGTTGAGTTTACTATGTAGTTCCGAAAATCGATAGTGCAGACATTCGGTCTCAGCACGACTGATTCGTATAAGACCGCTGGGAACTCAATCGAATGGTTTTTCCAACCAAATATTATTTCACATATCGGTATTTGCTGCAATTTTTAGTGTTGTCTTTGAATTTACGACTATCATTCATAATTCGGACGATATGTGATCCTGTTCCAATACTATATATGGTCATTAGACGTTGTATTTGACGCCAACTGTCAAAATAATCATTAACAGAAATTGTCAGCAGTGTTGTGCTCCTTATATACTAAAGGCATCTTTAATCCGACCAATACATATATGTAGGTGGCATTAAAAACGAACTCGTTAATTATAGGCCACTAGCTATTTTACCTATTATCGAAAAGTGTAAAATCTTAACCAATGTCATGACAAAACACAGGGTTCTAACACCAAATCAATATGGATTCCAAAAGAGAAAGAGCCTGGTCACTACGGGGTCCATCGAGAAAAAACGAAGCTATCAAAGTTGTCAAGACAATCAAGTATCTGGGAAACGTCATAGATGATCACTTTATTTGGCGTAAGCATGTACTATACACCATTTGCGACTCCAATTGAAGGGTGCTGTGTATGCAATGGTCCATCTTAAAAGGTATACTACAGTGGCTGTCCAGAAATTACTTTACTTTTCATTTGCTGAATGTCGTTTTGATATCGTATACGAGTACTTGTGTGGGGAAATGCATCAAAAACATATATGGCATAGATAAAATTCTGAGTGTCCAATGACGTTTATTGAATGTCATTAATGACAAAACTAATGTCTTCGAAGTTCAATATGTCTGTAGTATAACATTATTAAGACGAAAGCAATACTGGGATACTTTGAAGACTAACGTTCACAATCAAAGCACAAAAAGACAAATTCAAGGACTTTTAGAAATTCTTCAATATACAACCATTATGGAATAAAGCAGCTCACATACAGTTGGTCACAAAACAACTCGCACAGTTAGTGTTTCTACCTTTTGTCCCAAAAATATATTTATACACATATTATTTTTTTTTTAATACATTTTGAACGCTTTGTATTTATAAAACATAATATTCAGGTTATTATGTTTAAACGGATTATGCAAATAAAAGATTTTGAATCCACCAATTCCGACATCCAGAAAGAAGTCGGGCACTCCACTTTTAAAAGAAAGAAACAAGAATTATCTATTGTTAGCTAGTTTTTAAGGTGATAATGAATAAATAAATAAATTATTGTTTAATTGCCTTTAATCTCTTTGGCATCGATTGTAGCAATTTTTTATAAAACGAAACCAGAATATTATTATATTATGCTATAATATTCCAGCTTTAACATTGTTTCTAAATATTTTTTACTATCAATTGGGTAGTTCTTAAGCTGGTTTTCCAAATAGCTCTAAATATGTTTTATAATATTAACATCAGAAGACTGATGTGATGTTTCCACTACATTTTTTAAATTTAAAGTTGTAAATTAGCCACAAGAGCTTTGTGCTTTTGATCATTGTCTTGATAAAAATAATAATTGTAATTTATTCCTAATTATTCCGCACTTCGAGCCAAACTATTTCTAAATATTTCAATGTACAATATTTGCATTAATCCATGACTCCATCAATGATGTCGAGATTTCTGCGTCAAGCAGCAGACATAAAACTCCACATAAAGGCCGATCCACCTCCATGATTAATTGTCGGGCGCAAATGTCTGGCAATTTTCTTTCTGTTAATTCTATTTATAGTACTGATGAACGGTTTCTTTCGGGCGACTCTGCCGTGTAGATTTTTTTTCGCAACACTACTCGAATCATTTCTAGTGCTCTAATTATTTCTTTGCCCTCTTTTCAACCGTTCATAATCTAATTCGATAAGAGTTTATTTGACTTCGCCATTTCCGTTTTACTTAGTTCACGCTTGAAATGCCTGCCTTTTATTCTTACCACCGTTTCGCCTCATAGTTGCATTATTTATATGGAGCCGGTCTTTTGAACACCGAGCAGAGTTTTTGCATTACACTTACATTTTATTCAAAGTTGTTCTACATACCTTGTTTGCTTGGTTCTACTTCTTGGAGTCATTCTCGCAAATTAAAAGCCTCGAACTGAAATCTTTCCTTCTTTTTTTTAAATAGGGACAGTTCATTTTTTCGACTGGTGCCGGTTTTCGTTGGTTGTTCTCTGGTTTCTTCACGAACAATTTTATCGGCAAAATTCGATGCTGGCTTAGTAGTAGTCCAAGCCAGCTTTAGGATCTACGAGGGGCGTTCAATATATTCTCGGTATCGATATGAAGGAAAATGCGAATTCAATTTAAGTTGTTTTCATTTTTCAATATAATCTCCCCTAACATCAATGCATTTATTACATCTTGAGATAAGCTTTTTTAAACCCTCAAAAAATAAATTTCCTCTTTCTCTGCAAAATACCGACTTGAGTTCTTCATCATCCGAAAATCTTTTTCCACGAAGACATTTTTTCAAATCCGGAAACAGGAAATAATCACTAGGGGCAAGGTCTTCACTATAGGGTGGGTGTTGGATTTCTTCGAAACCACAATCTCGCGCAGCAGCCTTAGAAACTCGCGCCGTGTGAACAGGAGCGTTGTCATGAAGAAGCAACACACCCGCTGCGAGTTTACCCCGTCTTTTCTTTTTAATTTCCTCCCGCAAATTATGCAAAGTGGAAGCGTAGGATGTGGCGTTGATGGTTTCACCTTTTTTTTTGTACTCAATGAGCAAGATTCCCTTTGAGTCCAAAAAACTGTGGCCATGAGCTTCCCGGCAGACGGGGTGACTTTGAACTTCTTCGGGGGGTCTGTTCCTTTTTATGCCACTGCATGGACTCTTGTTTGCTTTCAGGGTCATAGTGATGGACCCATGTTTCGTCCCCAGTAACAATTCGATCCATAACACCGTCCGCGTTCTCACTACACATCTCCAAAAGCTCTCTACAGCATGCGATTCTCACTTTTTTCTGAGGCGCTGTGAGCATTCGTGGCACCCACCTTGCACTGACCTTTGAAAGGTTAAGATGCTCATGAAGAATGGTGTGAATGGTACCAATTGAAAGCTTGGCCATCATTTTCACCTTTATTCGGGCATCCTCAAGAACAAGTTTTTCGACTTCTTTGATGCTTTCTCCCGTACAAGCAGTAGCCGGGGCGCCGGAGCGGGGGTCGTCTTCAATGCTCTCTCTGCCTCTCTTGAACTCACTTGACCACTTTTGCACAGTTGATAATGAAGATGCTGAACCCTGGTAAACAGCCACCATCTCTTCATGAATAGTTTTTTGACTTTTTCCTTGCTTAGTGAGAAATTTAATTACAGCGCGATGCTCAATTTTCACCATCATCGTCTCAGTTGCCATTATGATTGTGTTTAACTAGAGATAAAACGCGAATTAATAATCATATTTATATGAAATTTTACATGAATGCACTAAAATAATAGTATTACTTGATAAATAAGTCAATTTATATATACAACTACAGCTTCACCCCGATATCGAGAATATGTTGAACGCCCCTCGTATTATTCTGAGTTTCGAGTTTTTCCAGCTTAGATAGTAATCTATCTGGATTCGGTATTCAACGCTGCATTGTGTAATGAAGTCCTGGTTTTGCTTAATAGATACCGTATTTTTGTACAGTAAGACCATCTGATTTTCATGACTTGAGTATATGTATGCATGTACGAGTAAATCTTCCACCTTTGAGATTCTACTTCCGAAACAGATTCCTCCATGACCATATTCGTATTCGTAGCTTGATTCGAGTCAATTTAAATTTGAACAGATGAAAAGCATTTGATTGCTTGATTTTCCATTCATGTGAGCCTCTTATTCTGATTACTCATTGCCTACTTGCCCTAAAAATACTCCAAATTTCGTATTCAATTACCAATTTTATTGCCGTGATACGCTTTCTAATTCCAAATTTTGTCCGTCATTGTGCCGACATTCCAGCCGACATAATATATGCATTGGAAAAAGGTTCGCGTTGAGCTGACTAAGATAAGGCATAAGTAATTCCGGTATTCTGATTCTTTGGAAAGTGGGGGTATAATTTGATAGCATGTGCTACAGAGGCAGCACGTCCTATTTTCTTTCTTTTTTGTAGAAGCTAACACTCCAATATCGTTACTCTTTTTTACCAGGGCTTATTTCCTTCTTAGGCTAAGAAAATCGCATTTGCAAGTGTAAGTCTTCGTTTGATTTCTAACGGGATATAATTAGCCGATCCTAAGTAGAAAGAATCCCTAATTACTTATGCGGCCTATTTTGATGTGTGTTGCTATGTAGATATTATGATTCCTTTTTGTTCGAATTCTTTATAGAAAGACTAAAAGGATAAATTTTTGGACATCCGATGAGCATGTTATACATACGGGTATGTGTATTATTTGAGGTTCGATGAGTAAATACTCACCTCAGCTGATAAGAATTCTATTCCAGTCTTGAAAAGTATTTCAACCTTTTCTCTTATACTCGATTTTCCTCACAATTGTTCAACTTCTCTTTTAATTATATCTAGTTAACTTTCTTCGTTTCGTCCCATTATTGACTTACAGCTTATATTGTTTATGATGAGTTCAGAGAAAAATATGTGATTAATCAGATTTCCCTCTCACCTTGCACTTTCTACTGCCGCATACAGTGTTTTATGTATTGTTATTGGCGAAATACGATATGCAGAGACTTATATTCTTTTGCAAAACGTAATACACAATTACCTTATGTGGAGTCAAAGTTTTTATTGTCCGTTATAAAATCAATATGTACCTCATTATTGCAGAACAATATCTTATTCTGGATCTGTGTTCGGGTCACAGGATTGAAAAACCGAAAAGCAATTTCCTAACGATAATATTATTTCAGCAAACAATAGCAACTCTCCATAAAATAAATTTGCCGCCAATCAAAATGTTTCTCAATATTTCACGCAAAAAAACTCGTAGGTCCATCTCTCTTTGAACAAAATTACAAGATGAGAATAACACAGTAAGTGGAGACATTAGGCCTTGGTACATATCAGACTGTTTACTAAATTGTTCACTTTTTAATAAGAATATTAGATATACTCGAGATAAAGCTGACAAAAAATGCGATAGTCAGTTTCATGAACCTTTTTGAGAGAACTAATTTTTGTAAAAGGAATTCAACTTTTACACTGATTGCTGCAAGAAGTTATTTTTGAAGATACAATATATTTTAAGCATTAATCCGATATAAAATTCAACTGTATGCGCCCATGTTATACAAACGAATCCGAACAAATTTTAATAATCATCTCAGACAAATTATTTCCAATTTTAAATTGTTTCAATTTGTTTTGTATTAATCACATTCTATAATTTTTAATTTTCAGATTGGTTCCTTTTTCATGATAAATCTGTGCCTAGTCGTTATTGCAACACAATTTTCCGAAACAAAAAAACGTGAAATGGAACGAATGCGTCAGGAGCGTGCTCGCTATACCTCAACATCAACGCTCGCTTCGAGCACCAACAATTCAGAACCAGCCACTTGCTATGCCGAAATTGTTAAATACATCGCTCATCTATGGAGGCGGTCCAAGAGACGACTACTAAAGAAGTACAGATTATATAAGTATGATGGTGTTATTTCAGTTTTCTTTTGGTTTTTTTCGACTTTTATTTACACTTTAAGTTTTCAAATTTTGGGTTATATCTCTCTACGTTTTATTACCTGTGCAACCCTTAAAAAGAATACAACATTTTTTTATTACAAATTTTCCCGCAAAAATTTTTTTACAAATAATTTGTAAATAAATTAAATGGAATTTCAGCAAAATTATATAGAGTCCAAATTAAAAAAAATATATATATAATAATTTTGTATATGTACATATATCTAAAGAAAAAAAAATTAAAAAACAAAAATGTTTCTATAGCAAGCGAGAGTAATATTTAAATTTAAATAATTATTTTATATATACTCGTATGCATTCCAATCAACCACCACCAACCACAACCATCTACCCCGAGGAAGCCAACACTGTTGTATATAAACGCAAATAACCTCAAACAAATTTATGAGCAAATTTTAAGATTGTGTTTAGTTCTAGAGAACTTAGAGCTAGTAAATGTGTCATTTAAATATCAAAAAAAAAAAAAAACAAAGATTTCATGTCGCATAAAAATTGCATTGCTTTCTACTAACCTACGGTAGTCGCAACAAAAAAAAACAAAAAAAAACTTAATCAGTTGTTTAGTTGGATCTATAAGTTAAAAATTCAGTTGAGTTTGAGTTTTACTACAACGTTTTGTTTGGTTTTCGATCCATAACCATTATTAATGATAATTTAATTCCTTAGTTACTTTTGCAACATGTATAATTTTAACTTTTTTTTAACTTTTTCTAAGTTCAGTTATCTGTGCCTGCTTTTAGAATTTGTTGTTTTAGGGCAGTGCTACTCTTAGACTTTGATGCAAAATTAAACTGTTTTGTAATCAGTTAAAATATTTTAAGGAAATATTAAAACGATTAAAAAAAATGTGTAAGTTGAAATATAATTTAAATTACTGGTGGAATAGCTGTCATATACATTTGTACATGCATGGATTGGAAATATATTGATTACCTCTTTTCGGAAGCTTCAACAAAGAAATGCTGCCATGACTGCAGATTTAGGAGTAAACATGGGTTCTATGCTAGATTTGTTTTTTTTTTTTCTATCTTTGCTGTTAGTTTATTTGTTTTAGGAGATACGTCATGTTTCTTATCTCACAATTCCTACTGGTTCGGTTTGTACTTCCCAAAGTCTTTTGGGTTTGCATTTTGGTGCAATTCCATCGTCCACCAATGTCTCAATTTTACGTTCACAACACTGGTCTTTATATTGACCTCCCTATTAAATAACGGAATCTGTGTTTTATCCTGCATTCTTAGTTTTCGGAACTTATTAACAATGAAAATACTTTGAATACCAAAAAAAATTTAGTATTATTTTGGAAGAATTTAAACTTGAATATACAAAAGGGCATGAACACAGCCGAAAATAATTTTGCTCGTCACCAATTTCAACTTTTCTATATCCACAAATATCTACCATTTTCGTTCTTCTTAATCTTCTTATAGTGTATCTTCTCGGCAAGTCTTCTGTTATTCTGTTGCTTAAAATTCCCGTAGATACTCTTATAATTGTGATAGAGACATTCTCCATGTTGGTTTTAGGTTTTTTGTTTTATTTATTATAATTATCGTCCATTGCTTGCTAAAAGACATTGCTATTAGTCTGCTTGTTTATAAAGTCTACATATGTACAATAGTCATAATATCTGCCAACACTAAAAATAGTAATCAACTGATTGTAGTCTCCAAAACCTTTTTCTTTCGTACGTCTTTTGTAGGATTTTTTCGGAAAATGGGTGTCCCCCGGGTGACATCTGCACCTTCGAACTCTTCTGAAAGGGGTTAACTCCATCAACTCCGTTAACTTCGTTTCTTTTATTTATATGTGTGTGTTTGTATATGTGTGCGTTTGTGTCCGTATGTATCATTTTTTGGGCCACCTTAACTCGCGAATAAATAGCGCTATCGATTTTAACTTTTGTCAGACATTTTTTCATGCCGAATCGCGGTCATTAGATTTTGACCAAATTCCGCCGACAGTATACACAAAATACAATAAATGTTTTCTTAAAAATAGAGAACTTTTCGAAATCTTTAAACGTAGCACACATTTAACGAAAATTTAAAAAAAAATCGGGACAGAATTATCTGAGTTATTCAAGGAATAGCAACAATTTTACAATCGTCCATGCAGTACTATTACCTACAATTTCGTTAATGCAAGGAGCCCCACATTTTACCGGTCAAACCTTTGTTAGTAATAGGTTTCCTAAATTCTAATAGAATACGAAATATCAAAAACCATTGGAGTATATGGAGAATACTATAAGATCTCTTTATCAGGAAGTTCTCGGCGTGGCCCACCTGTCACACCCATACTGACTTTATCTACTAATCGATTTCGACCTCGGTTATCGATCTATCAGCGATTTGTTTAGTCGTTCGCGTCACATGAAATATCTTTGGATCTTATTTTAAAAAATTTTCAAATTGACAAATGCGAAACACTTTACCTGTGGTGGTTAGAAACATAAAAATATGTTTCTGCGTTAGCTGATCAGTCTACCTCTTTCTCTTCCTACTTCTTAGGTACTTCTCTAGAACTTATGAATATACCCACTCTATAAAGGAAAGATAATCTATCCCTAGCAAACTCTGGTGGTACAGCCTTAGCCCTTTCTTTTTTTTTTATGGCTACTGTGAGGGCCTTTCTCCTTCATTTGAAATTTGAATGTTAACTCTGAGTACGTCTCTTCTCCCAAAATTAATAATCTATAATGCTGTTTCAACAAAACTTATTGCTTTTTAAGTTTTCACAATTGCAATGGCCTGCTTTGTTTTGATTCCATCCTTAGTAAAATTATCTTCTTCTGCTGGAAATTTCCGAAGGAACATTACCTTCTCCTCTGGTGTCATTTCATTTCATTGTGAAGTTGTATATGCTTTCTCTTTGCAACAAAAAATATATACTCTTTTGACTCAATTACTCTCCAACAGTCCTTGTTTTCTAACATTACGAACTGCGAACGGGTCTAGCCCCATGGGGATTGAAACTACCTTTTTCATTTTGCTTACTACAACTCATTTAAGGGTAGTATTATTTTTTTTAGCATTACGAGTAGTGAATTTTATATGTATGTAAACCGATTTATATTAGTGTTTCTGTTTACTTTTTTTTAAGATTTAAGATTTTTTTTTAAGAGCACCAGTTACATACATTTGAGGTAAATCAAGGACAGCTTTTAATGCATATAGGAACAATTCTAATGGGTGCACGCGAAATATAGAGTTGCTGAAAACGCATCTAGGTTTTCATTTGGATGAGCATTTATTTGGCATTGTTCCCAAGGAACAGAGATTTTTTTCATTTTGAAGGACATCAAGGTCAAATGGCAAAAAGTCTTGAAACGAAAAAGATAAAGGCACAGCAGAATAAATAAAGTGGATGTCATAGGTACAAAAGATGAGATCATGATCAGAAATAAAATCTAAGCCAAATTAATCAAATACAAGTACCATATGCGAATCAAATACAGAATTCAGAAGGCTGCGGGTGTAATCTTTAGTAAACCATATTGTATATTTATTGCATTTCGAATGAAATTTCCACTTCAACAGAGGAAACGAAATCTTTCAACTGAAAGGAAAGCGAATCGGTTTCTAAGAGATCTGCATTAAAATCCAGTCTTGGGACAGACGAGTCCCAATTGTTCCTTTTTTCATTTCTCCTTTTTATACAGATCCTCTTTTACAAACTTAGCCTATCAAACCCTTTTTGCCTTTTGAATATTTTTTACTTTTGCGGAGTTTTCTCAGTGGAGTTTTTTTAAACATTGGCTTTGGTCCCTTACCGAAAAATTTGTTTGATATCGATAATCCATTCTAAGCCTATCCTAGCATTTTCTCTATCAGTTTGCAAAGTGTTCGCAGAAGTCTCCCAGTTAAATGAACATTATCTTGGATGCAATTATACAATTCGTAAATGCAAAAATGTAAGGTAAATATTTTATCAAGATTCATTTTCTTAATTCAAGAAAGTTTTAAGTGTTCTGGTTCAATGGTTGTATATACGCTTCCAGCACAGCTAAGCAGTTTTTGAATCATTCACTTTTAATTCTGCGCTAATTTTGCGTACCTTAAAAATATATAAATTCATGGCATTCATGGCAAACATATTTATAAGTAATTGTGTCCTAATATCACCATAGCTAGGTGCAATTATACTCAGCTCCAGCGCAATCAAAAATCTGCTAAAAAACTTTCTTTTTATTGTTTCAATTATTTTTGATTAACACAAAATCATGAGAGTAGCACTGCCCAAACGTTTAGTGTATTCACAAATTTGTACACATATGCATTTGCAAATGTTCACCGAATCATATCATTTCATTAGAAAACCGAAATCAAATAATAATAATACTCGTTTATATAACTACTTTTCTCATTTAAAAATTTGTTTTCTTTAAAAAAAAAATTCACTTGACTGAACGCAGATATCAGCGTCAACAGAAAAAAGAAGGTCTCTTACCAAATGCCGACAACTTGACATTTTCACCGAGTCGGATCAAGTGTCATCATTCCAAATGCCCCAAATACAGCCACCGCAAACCGTCCAACATTCAGGATCAAATGATAACAGTAATGGTGCCATTAAACTCGAATAACAATGTCAACACTACTGTTGTTACGGCTGCTACGATGTCAACAGCTACAACAAACGGTGGAAGTGGTGGCAATACATTGTCAACATCAACTCATGCCGCAATCCTACCTATACATGCTCAAACAACCTGCGGCGGTAGTGGCACTGGTGGCATATCTACAGGAGGGGCGATAACGTTGAATCAAAATTTATCGTTCTCATCGATAAATTCTATCATTCACCACACCATTCCAATTGGTAATGTACCCGGCAACAATGCTAGCTCAACAACTATCAACAACAGTTTGATGCAAAGTGCACCGAACCACAATCATCACCATAATCATCACCAGATTCAACATCATGCAGTGATGAGTGCAAACAATGGGACGCATAATTCATCATCGGAAAACTCTGAGTTATCGATGGAGGCATCAGCACCGGGACAACGAGCATCAAATCTAAAGAAGATCAACACTAATCATTTGAAGGATGACAATACAATAAGTTGCAACAATGGACAAAAGACAATTTTGTTAAAGATACCCACAAACATTGATTCCGAACAATTGATTGTAAGTATACTATAGCTTATGTTTCATTTTCAATTTATGATTATTAAGGATTTAAAGATACATATTAACACGAGTTCATATATACACCCTACTCATACGAGTATGTATGGATGTAGTCGCCTTTTTTATCATTTAGATAAAAAATACTAAATACTTTGCATGACGCAAAGCTAAGAACGCGTCAACCCAATGTGCGGAGAATAGAAAACTTAGCCGCTGTGAGTGGAAGTGTAGCGAAGTACGTACCATGCTACCCACGCAATCATCGACTTACTTAGGACCCTATTCAAAGTCAACATATAAATCTCCAAATAGACTAGTTAGTTGGCCATCGATATGATGGGACTTCATGCCACTCGACTACTTCTTGTGCGGCTATATAGAGTCCTTGGTGTGGTGTATGCTAAATACAAACCACGTTTTATTCAGGAAGCTAATATTCAGAAAGTTATTGATAAGATAGAGTCCCAAATGCTTGAAAACTGCAGGGGGCCATATGGCTAACATAATGTCATTAACCATTCTTCATAATGAATGAAAATATTTTGATCAAATTAATTCCTGTCGTCATTGTTAGAAATACGAGTAGCTTTCTTAAAAAAAAATTATAATTTAGAAATCTCTTTGCTACAGATTTTAAATCAGATATCAAATTTTAGCCGCAGGCCTCTTTTGTAATTTTAAATGCTTAATGTTTAATTTTTTTGTAATGAAACCTACAGGTCCTGTAAAAAAATTTTATAATATATATGTATATGCATATGTATGTGTACTGTTTTATAAATTTTTTTTTTCTGAATAGGCTAGATTAATCTCTTACTGATTAGGTTAAGATTGGAAGATATTTTCACCACCTTGCAGGCTTGCTTGCTGTAAATTTTGTATATAATTAAAATAATTAAATTCAATAATAGGAAAACCTGTACAATAAATCAAGCTCAATGTAAATTTAGCCTATTGTCACCTTCAAATTTAATCCAAAATCGTACGTATACTATTTGTAATCACATCAGAAATAATCACATCAGAAATAAGGATTAAAGCATGAAAGGCATATATTTATTAGGTAGTCCTTTCATTGTTTAGATTGATTATTCGAAGTTATTCAAAATTCAAAACTTTCTGATTTTGTCCAATCAACCACTTATTGGTACGTAAATTAAGATTACGTCTTTTTGGTACTTAGATTTATCATAATTATAAGATATACTAGGTGGCGCAAAAGTCATCATCCTACCGGAAGATACTATAATTTTTGCAAATGGCGGCAAATGTCTATTCGACTTTGGCATTTGTGAAGTGAACAGATACAAAATACACGTCAACAAGACGTGAATCGCTATACTCCTAAAGAAAGCGGGATGGTGCAGATTTGCCGGTGGCCACAACCGAAATTCTGGGGGCTGCATTTCCGGGTCGCCTAATCACTCGTTTTGGAGATTTGCACTAGCCGGCAAGATCATCTGATTTAGCCGTTCTAGACTTCTATGTCAACAAGCCTCACACTATTGAAGCCCTCACAGAAAATATTCGTCAAGAAGGCGTAAGTTCTGGCAAGAGTGGTGGAAAACGCCGCAAATCGGGCCGGAATCATCATCAATTCTGGCGGCGGCCACTTAGCCAATATCATTTTCTCCACTTAATGGACAAAAAATTTATCATATCTAATGCAAAATCAGAACCAAAGTTTTTTATTCATAAAAAAAATGACAGCCAAAGAACATCGGGTGACAACTTTGGGCAACCTTGTGTAAGTAAAGTTAGAAATACAATTCATTTCAAGCAATAGCGATAATTAATTATAGAAAAATGTGAAATGTTTAGATAAATTCTGATCAAAGATAGGTAGTAAAAATAAGAATAATACCATAGGACTGCGTTTTTGAAATGTGAAGTATTAGAGATAACACGGACTCGTTGAGTCTCGAAATTACATAGACGTAGAATGTGAACAAAAAATAAACGAGTTGAATGGGGATATCTATTACAAAATGGGGCAAGTTTAAACGTTCTGGTAGACCGCATGAAAGACAATTTTTGGAACAGATATGACAGACATTGCTCATAAATAATTATATGTAAGAATATAACATACAATTCCTTAAATCAAAAAACTCTTTCAGAGTGGAACCAAGTAACTTATGAGAGTAAAAGGAAATTTGGTCGTATATACGCAAGGCATGTGGTATATGTATATAAAGTTTTCGTTGTGATACATGATCAAGTGAATTCTAGACTACTTACATCGGATTATGTTCCTCGGCAAGCCTCAAATCTGGCAGGTTGATCAGGTTAAGTATTAAACCATTTGTTACTGACTATGTGTGAATTTGCTTTAGGTCCTCGTTTGAAAGAAGAGCTAGCTCGTTAAGTTTAGAGAAAGATTTTGATGCATGATCATTTCATCATCTGCTTAAAGATGAACAAAGCTACGAGTATGTTTGCATATTAATGGAAAGCCATTAATAAATATGCTGATCAAAATCGGACCAAGTATTCATCCCTGTGGTAGGGCTTGACTGAGGGGCTTAAGAGCTGTATCATAATCATCACAACTTTATTATAGGATGTGCTATAATCTCTATATATATATATACCTACAACTCTTACTTTACCATCAGACCCGGTGTGAACTGTGGGGGTAAACTCCTCTACCGTTTTGCGGAAATGTCCTGAAAGCATGCGAATTCTTTTACAAGTACTTTATTTGAGAATACCAATATCCGAAAAGATTGTATTTGACAAATCACGTCGGGAGTCAAACCGAGCTATGTTAGCTTAAGTTAATAAGTCTGTAATTGCTTCTAATTGAATTGCCTTATTAGAGAAGCAAGCAAAAACACACTTGCTTGTGTGACAGTTTCTCCCGGGAAACTTTTGATAACAAACGGCCCTATACATTTCAAGGTTTTGAATTGCGAGACCCAGAACTTATTACGAGTAAGTCATTGCTCGCACATCTAAGTAAACTTCATTCAATCCCACTGAATGGGAGGAAGGCCAATAGAATGCGAATGTGCGCCATGCACAGTCCTGAATGCGATCGGATGCTTAGTTTCGAAATAAGAAAAAGAGTAGATCAGTATGAACCTGAACCTGCCAATATATCTTCATTATATCAGCATCAGAAATGGATTTATAGAAACCCGGAATATCGTTTAAACTTCTACCGCCAGCCATTAGATGTGATACATTAAATATAACATGGATTTTAATTGTTATATTTTCTAATTTGATAGTAGGTCGGTCGAGCAATTGATACAATCGAAACTACATTCTATGTAGGACAAAGTTTCTAAGCTGTTGTAAGAAGTTCTGCAGTTATTCCAGGAATGTGTGCTAGAATAGATATAGCTGACAGACGCAGTCGTACTTGAGCCTGTTTAGATATAAGAGGTATTTTGGAACCTGATTCCAGGAGATTATGTATGGTGAAAATGACAGATGAAACTAGACAATTGCGAAAAAATTTTAAATGTAGATCAATTTGTGTAAAAATTGTATTTATCTTTTATATTGGAGGACGTTTTTAACATTTACTTCCAATTTGTTCAGGTTCATTTGAAACCATTTTAGGATTTTACACGGATGTTAAATTGACTATTTTCTGGTATTTGTCCAGACAAAAGACTTGAACATAGGAATATTAGCATCGGGTCCAAATTTGAGGTACTAGTATTGTGCGTAAGCAAACAATCACTTATTTCACGTTGGATCCTTTTAAGCACTTTGGTTGATTTGCCATAAACGAAATATTGAATTAGACTTCCAACTTTTTTTTTTTTAAAAAAAGAACTTAACACTCAAGTGTTTCGCTCCATGGGTGGCATCCAACATTTAATGGGGAGACTAAATTCTTAGTGGAAATTGTTTTGATGTTGATTTCTAGTCAACTACTCGTCTTACTTGATTTTCGTTGACTGGAAAAATGGATGATATGTCTTTCGGGCGAGGCTGGAATTCGAACACCGAACCTTCCGATTTGGAAGCCAGTCCACTATCACTTGAGCCACCCACCCAACTGATTATCGACAGAAAACGAAAGTTTTCATTCCAAGGGTTCACTCTCATATCTGGGTTCTCTTATAGATCTTAATATTTTATCTTCTTCCAAGAGTTTGTTGTGAATATATATCTCCTGATTTGAAGTATTGCATGTTTTAAAGTAAAATTACATCATTAAGAAGCAATATTTCCCCTCTCGTTCGCAAGATGGCTGAAAATATATTGGAAATTTAAATGCAGAAGATTTAACAATTCAGTCTCAATATATATGTACATAGCATGTAGTTTCGCACTGTACCTATATCAGCTTGAAGGCATATTTTAAAAGGAATCTTGGAACCCAATTTTTCTACTTCATCTACTTGTTTGTTTCGGTTAGGCAGCACGCATCACTATGGATTAAGAAATCGTTTTAAATACCATATATTTTTCCTGAATAATCAATGAGTATGTTTTACCCTTTTCCGTTATACACAAATCGCAGTTTTGATTCAAAGAAGTTAACATAAATTCCAAATCCGGTACAAAGAAAGGAAAACAAAATATTTCCCAGTAGCCGCTTCACATTTATGCTCGAACCTTGTTTCCTGCTGGCTGCTTTACAATCAGCGTCGAACCATTTTTCTCTACCTCAATTGCACTCTTTTCCAAACTAATGATTTAACTTTTTTCTGACTTCGACCATATTTTGCTACAATTATTTTGCTTTCAGTCTCTACTTTGAACCCCGACTAAAATTTAAGTCGCTATAGCTTTTCGAACCAGATTTTCCGACAGCCTTCGTTTAGAGACTTCCACGTATACAAGCACTATTTATTAGATCACGTTTTGTCACACTTACTGACATTCAAAACATTTTTATTTCAGTTGCTATCCTGGTGCTAAAATGATTTTTTTTACCGTACTTACCTTATTTACTTTACCGTCACTTCGTTGATTTTCATTCAGAAACTTTTACTTTTTTTATTTTTTGTTTAGAATCATCCATGCACTTCGGGCTTCCTAAGTCCACCTACATCAGCTAGACGGCGTTCTTCTGTAATGTTCAACGAGTTTGTCATACTGCATGCCCCACCATCCATACCTGAGCCACCACAGGATAAAAATGTGTGCTCATCGGAGAAAATGACACAAACTGGAGATGGTACTATCTGGCAGGTAAGTCAGTTAATAGCATTCACACATTCTTTTCACGTACAGTGGAAACTTCCGGTGCTCACTTCCATTCTATCCATAGGTTAATCTTCCACAAACAATTGCCAGCCATGCTCTAACTAATCCATATAGTGATTGTTCCGAGTTAGGATTGCATGACGCAATGACATGTCAAGAGCTCTTGGCCTTCTCCGTTGCTTTTTCTGCTGCGCTTCCAACAGGACAAGGTACACTTGAATCGTTCTATACTTCATTGGCACGTTTCGATCCACATACAGCAGAGGCATTGAAAAACCAACAGAACCTGGAGAATTCAAATTCGAACAATATGCTACGGCCAACGACAACCACCCATAATTCTGGCGGTGGTAATGGAAATGGAAGTGGGGGCAATTACATCGATGACTACTCATGTTGTTATGACCTTTACCAGAACGCTTTATCACCGTTGGAAGAAAAACATAAGCACAGATCGAAGACGATGACCTGCATTATTGCCGTCTATCAGTATATTGCTAGGACATTGAGTTTTGTTCGCCGTCATATTAAACGTCTGGTAGAGCATAAGTATTTCCAGCAAGGAATCTTGCTTGCCATCCTTATTAACACACTCAGCATGGGTATTGAATATCATAATCAGCCAGAAGAACTGACAGCAATTGTGGAAACCAGCAACGTCGCCTTTTCGGCTATTTTTGCAGTGGAAATGCTGCTAAAAGTGGTTGCGGAAGGACCGTTCAGATATATAGCCAATGGATTTAATGTCTTTGATGGTATAATTGTGATATTAAGGTAAGTTCAGACAATAAGATATTCTCTAAAACATATAAAAACACCGGTACATCTTCACATAGTTGACAGAAAACTAATTTCTTTTTAAAATTCGAGCAGGGTTTGTTTTCTGGAACTACGTGAAGAAATTTTTTTTGTATAATATAATCTTGTTTTTTTTATACCTTTGAGACAATATCTTGCTCGAATACACAATTTTGTGTTTGTGAAACCAGCCTTTATTAAAAATCATTGCTGTTTGCTCAATCTGGCATAAAAGCATCTCCAAGTTGAAGTTTGGCCAAACCAATCCGAATGCAGATTATGAATTTTCAATTTTCTACTCTAACCTTGGATTTTCTTTGGATTAAAAAATACTTTTAAACCACTTTCAATTTGCAACTTAATCTTATGACTCCATATTTCATTTATACAATACATAGGGCTATTCATTTCATGTTGTTCAGGGCAAATCTTTTCCATGTACAAGTAACACCGATTGTTTGAAGTTTTTTAAATATCAACATCCATCCATCTTACAAGTTATGATTTAACATAAATATATTTCAACAAACAATTAGGTATTAGACTTGACAGAATTTCGGTTTTATTTTTTTCCCAAAACCCCCACATTCTCTTTCATAAAAGATGCAGGCATAAGTTGTGAATTATTGTGCCACAGCATTCATTTACGACTGCAGAAAGCTACAACATTTATCCATATAAGCCACATTCTACTTACCATTCGACTAGTTGTTCACTTGTAAACTTTGAAGACAGTTTGCTATGCATCCTGACAGTTTGCGTGTGGGCGACAGCTCATTCAGTTCTTCCACAATCTTAACCAACAAGTGTCTCCTAAATTAAATGGTTCCTTCTTCCCACCAACAAAAGTACTTGAATTTATACAAGTTGCCTCTAACATAGCACACAGCTATTGCCAAGTGACAATTCCTTAGAGAAGAGAGACTATACCGTATACCGAAAGATTGCTAGGGTGGTATCGAGAAATGTTAAGCTCATTGTGCTCGTTGTCTGATACCTTTTTAACCCTAGACGATTTTGGTCATGTTCCTTTTCACTGATTTATTTTATACTGTTTCTTTTATTTATTTTTCTTTTCTTTCCGTTTTTAGTGCTATCGAAATTTGTCAGACATTCATGGGAAATGGTGGCGGTGGTGGTTCCGGATTAAGTGTTCTGCGAACCTTTCGCCTGTTGCGTATTCTTAAGCTGGTGAGATTTATGCCAAACCTCCGGCGGCAATTGTTCGTGATGCTGCGAACAATGGACAATGTTGCGGTTTTTTTCTCACTCCTTGTACTGTTTATCTTCATCTTTAGGTAAGTTTATGTTTTTTTTCTATAACTCTTTAAGACCAACACAGTCATGAAATTTAAATATAAAAAATAATTAAATAGAACTTAAACTAATAAGTATATTTATATATGTCTATAAATTTTTTTTGAATTATTATGTCTATTCGAAAAGTGTTTCTCTTTTAATTTGATATGAAAAAACTTAAATGGCAAGGAAAATTGCTGGGTATACCATACGACTAAATTGTCAGTTTTAATTACTGTGTTTTATCCTATGCAGTCAGAAGTCGTGATTGATTGGTTTATAATGTTTTAAAAATGTCATACCATCAGCCGTCAGACAAGGCTTTTTCGAAGATTAAGACTAATAATCATGTTTAAGTGCATTTGAATACAGCTACTCACACTATACTGCAGGGTATTAATACAATCTCTTAGAGATGTTAGTTAGAGCCAACAAATATGGCATTATATCTACTCAGTATTACTTAATTTAACCCCAAGTAAGCAACTAATAATATCTCCGCTTGAAAAAGCACTGCTTTTGTTTTGAAGTTAGAGAAAGCTGTGTAGTACAAATTTCCATCTTTCTTTGCAAAAGGGCGTACATTTGACAGTACTCGTAAATTCATTATATTCTCAACCATCCTCTTTTGAAAAGTTGTATAAGAAAATTATAGTGGCATGAAACGCAGTCGGAATACAATATTCGTATTACTTTAGAAAATTTTTTTTAAATGGTATTGCATTTTCATTGGTAAGCTGTATTCCCATTACGATATTTGGCAAGGATTTATTGTCTCGCTTTATTTCGGGTAGATGAAATATGTGTTCAGCGAACTCGCCATATTGTATCACACAAAGTTTGACAAGGGCCACCGGCATAGCATGCATGACATAGCTATAGAATTTCTAATGCTTAAATTGTCCATTGACTTGCATACAACTGTAATATTGTATTTAGCAGAATACTGAGTTTCTTTTTTCCGAAAGAAAACAAAACAGTAATGATATGTCTATGTTAACGAATTTTCGTTACGCGCCTTTTTTAATCAATCTCACAGGCGACCTCGATTTGAATTATTTTAAAACGGAATTTATAAGCTAGAGATTCAGGAATATATTTTATCTGGCTTTTAAGACGACATAGTCTAAGTTTTTTGAAACTTCGTGAATATAGCTAGTGTTTTTTTCAATTCGACCTTCATAAATCATCGAAACGATGAGGTAATTAGAATAAGAGATATCAATATTTTCTGTTAATTTTGCATAATTTGCAGATGCATATATATCTTTTCGACAATAGTTAAACTTGTCTTAATTTCGATGACACTGGAAGAGCCTTTTTATCCTGGGAATGTGTCTTTTTTCCAATTTTCTCTTAGTGCTGAGGAACAGCCATAGGTAAACGGTAATTTTTCGCACGATTTTCACAGTTATATCATTATTTGAATTGGCAGGAAAGCCCAGATAGACAAACCCTATTACTATGCCCCTTAATATTAAATCTTGTCCTTGCTGTGTATTGTCCGAGCCGTTAATATTTGGAGATCTTTCTTGCTGTCAGTACAAATCAAGCTTTGTCTTTGTTTACTACTTAAGAATTTTGCCGTCATCAGCACACGCAAACATTTATAAAAAAAATTTGAATACTATTGTATTGAACTATGAATTTTGCACAACACTTCAGTTATGATTCAGCTTTGCAATATCCTTATTTGATATCAACGACCACTAAAATGTCAGAAGAGTTGATCGAAGGTACTTTTACCAGACCCAAAGCAATAGGATGATATCATATACGATAAAAGGAATTTTTGTTCATATTTAGTAACCCCAATTCCTTTTTTGGAGATCGGATATGCAAGGATTAAATTACGTTCATGGAGCATGGCTTTCATCTGACTATATTTTGTAGGAAATCGAAATTATAGAAATGGCAAACGTTTCTGTCTAGTTCTGACGTATATTTACAAGTCGTTTCTTAAGTGATTTTTATATACATTTACGAGTATAGTGGCTGTGCTGAGAGAATTTAGTGGAGTGTTTCTTTTAGATTATTCGATGCTATTAAACGGATTCTTATACGGAATATCAAGTACATGCAGTGGTAAGAAAAAATAACTTTTTTATTAATTGAGTAGAGATGAATATTGACATCGCTGTTCAGCTGATGTTGGCACCTTAGACCATTCAGATATAAAGATCCAGGCATGCGTCAATCACAATGTAATCAATCCAGTTGACGACAGCAAAAGTACATACAAGCAGACACTATAATGTCACAGTTTGAGTGTGATCTGTTAATATGCCAAGACTTCTACGAACCGATAAATTATCCTAATTACTAGTAGCGTCAAACATATTCTCACGTAGCATTTGAAGACTAGTTTATTCAAATAATAGTAGAAGTATCCTACTACGGAGTATTACCGCTATAGTGGTTCTCTTAGAATTCCTCTGCCACCATATCTATTTCGACATTCTGCATAGATGCCGATGATTTTTAAGTAAATTTAAGTAACTTTTTAACGAATGTGTTAAAGTATTCATTGCCTACTCCTTAAAGCAATTTTCAGCAGCTTAAAGTCTTTCGCACTTCCCATAGATTTTGACAAAATAATTGAAAACAAATTCAGAAAATTAAAGTGAAGTTGAGATTCGATGAGTAAAACACATATTGACATTAGTGTTTGGAAATGTTCCAAAATTTCAAATCAAGTTTGATAGATTAAAAAAACCTTGCCATTCAAGTACTTCTATATTACATTAATCAATTAATTAATTAATATTTGTTATATTATTTTACTGTTATTGTTTTTTAATCGTAAGAAGGTATTTAATGTGCTACATAAAGAGCAAATAAAATGGTCTAATATAATTTTTTTTACTTCTACATTTCCTTTTTTTAAAAAATATTTTCCACTTTTAGAGATAGAACTAAATCCCTATAAATTATGAAATTAAACAGATTGTACGTAAAATTTTTCCAACCCAATCCTTATTTCCAAAACAACAGCCAATCAATTTTATGCGTCACCATCATTTCGTTATGTCTTTTTCTCTGTGTATCTTTTACGCAAAAATTTAACTTCTTTTTTTATTAAGACTACTTTACAAAAAAACCTATTTTATAGCTATTCCACACTCTAAACTTTAGCTTACAAAATATAACTTAAACTATCTCGTAGTGATATCCACTTTTTATATCTTACCATTCAACTATCCACTTGCTTACATAAAAAAAACGACCTCTATCTGTTAATTTTTTTATGTTTTTAGTCACACGTAAAACCACAACAAAAGAAGAAGTAACAGATAATTTATTTTTTTTGTGAAAATTCTCATTTAACATTTAAATTCAAGGATGAAACCAAAACATTACCGTCAACTATTTTTTTCTCTTCCTTTGAATCACAAGTTTTTTTTGTAAACCTTTCTTTACTTCATTTAACTCATTTACATTTCACATATATCTTTTTATGTGTGTTAGTAATATTTTAGATATGTAAACAATAATATTTTTTTTTTTTTTAATTTTTGTGTAGCAATTTATTTGCCTCAATTAGCATAGATAATTGTTATTAGATAAAGATGAAACAGGAAAATACACATATTAAAATTTAAATAAATCAAAAAGAATCTAACACAAAGGGGAGGATCAATTTTCGTGTCCCCCATAATCTTCATTGCTTAGAAAAATTATAGACGCTTGAACTCTATCTAGATCTCTTTTACAGCTTTATGTTTTAAAGCAATCTATTTTGTTTTATATTTAGTTTTTGATTATTTTTCTTCTTTTCATATATAAATAAATAAATCTTTATGGGATAAGCATTTATAATTTTCAAACTTTCAAAATTGTGTTTTTTTTTTTTTGTGAAGTATACGCTTAAGACAATCGAAACGAAGGACGAATATTTATTATAACGTCTTATGTTAAAAACTTGCGAAGAACGGTAGGTCTATTTCTTTTTGGAGTATATGGATATTTGAGATGAGGAATTTGCCTGTATATGCGTTCCTAGCAGTCCCTTGAAGTTTCTTTATTTTCAAATGTGATTCCAATGAGTTTATAAACCTCTTAATTATTTATTTCGCACCTACATATACGTTCTGCTTATTTCTTTCTCCTCGCACAGAGGAATGTCAAAAATCTGATTGGACTTTACCAGCCTAGACTTGATCCTGGTAAGTTTACCACTAACCAAATTTTCACATCGTGCCAAGGTCAGAAAAAATCAAATTGATTCCCACCACTTTTTCGACGATTGAAACATTAAAAAACCCCATACAAGTATATCACAGAATTGGCTATACACACATAGCCAACATTATCGGCATCCAGCCACGGTAAGTCGTACAATGGAATATTTTTCAGATTTGAAAATGAACCTCTATGAGTAGGTTAACAAGATCAAGAAAAAATAGGATTACATGTTTTATCTCACAACCAAAAAATTCCGAAGTCCTCAACAATGTGTCTTGTCCATCTAGGAGACAGCTTTAATACTTAAAAAAATTGGATTTAAGAAAAAATTCAAGTCAATAGAATCAAGAGTGAGCAATTGAAAAGTAGAATCTCGCTTTTTTCGGATGGAATTAACGCTCTGCAGATGTTATTTTCACAACATATTGTGTAACCATGCAAACAGTGATGAGACATTCCGCCCAAGAATGTCTATCTGCCGTCATTGAGCACCTAGCAGCAAAATTGAGAGTAGACAACTGTGTGCTTGGTGGCTTGAATATCCGTTCTTTACATAGGGCAAAATCTACAAAATATGCAATCCTATGTCTTGTCACATTAAAGAGGCACATTGCGAAGTGTTCAGATCCTATCGTCGTCTGTAGTGTCAACCAAGGAGGAGAAGAAGGCACACACTCTAAATGTCTATTCAATCATCATCACCGTTACTACTTAGCTTGCGATTTGATGAAGTTTCTGGCTATTCTGGCTGGTGTTGCATGTCTAATATATGTATAACGATGTTGATTTTTTTTTCTTTAAAAGAACAGCAACCCCTCCTCTCTCCCCCTATTGCCCCGCATTTAACGCCATAGAGTACAAAATAAGGTTTTCGTATACATTGCCCAATTGCTAAGGCTCTTGGTTAGTATATTTGTAAATGGTTAGTATATTTCCTTTCACATATTGTACATCATTTATTGTACGTGTATATCACATATCTGAAATATAAAATACGCAGTAAATATTCATATCATAATAGAGTATTTTATAATTTTAACGCTCAACTGCATCAAATTTTGCGATTTCAGCTAGGAAAAATTTAAAACATACCTGTGCATAAAGCCTTGGTTAATTCGATCTGAGAGTGCGCAAATACAATGCAAAGCAAAGAATCTACAAGAATATGCGACATAAAGAACTAAAATTCCATTTATTGGGCAGCATTAATTTTTTTCATACTCGATTTATGATTTACGAGTACTGTATGGTTTTAATTAAAACGTCTTCACCACTGTATGTACTGATCTCTATCTGGCTAGGAGAAAAGACTACTGCATTTGTGATAGTACCGTAGCACCCTTTTTACCTCATGGTCATTAGGTAGCTGCTGGAGGTCTTTTCTAAAAGCACCGATAATTCTTTGCGAATCGGTGAAAAGAACATTTCGATTTCCTAAGAGCTGGCAATTTGCTTCAATTCTTTTCCTTTCTTCCTATTTATTGGTTCGGAATTCTTTCCTCACTACTCTTCCCTTGAGCTCTGGATTGGGTAGACTCGATTTTAGAGTGCCTTAATTCATTATTTTGAAAGCTTACGGCAAATTTGTTTGATGCTTCGAATCCTCAAAAAAATTTTAATGTCGTACTCAGAACAGGCCCCATCCAAGTAAAATCTTTCTTGATCGGCTCTTTATGAACAGGAATATAATAATAATAATAGAATATAAAAGAATTTGGCTCTACGTATTATTTTTTGCTTAATGGCTTTAAGTCCATGAGCACACTTCCTCCGATGAATCTGCATTTTAAAATGTGCAGTATTTGGTAGTAACTAGAGTTCCTGGAAACAGCATAAGTTTTGCTTTTTAGTACGCCCTGGTCATGTATTTCCTGAACATGTATCTGGTTCTGAGTAGCCTAAAGTTTACTCTCGATTATTTACTCGTATTTCTAAAGTGAAAATGATTTCAGTTCAACTCTTCCGTTATTGCAGCCATGTGTTTCTCCACATCAGCTATGCTTTTACATGATAGGGCGCATAACCACGATGACAAGGAGACCACAAATACTAAAGCCAGTATATCAAAATATCTATAAAATCTGCGCTCTTCTGAGCGGATCCGCCGAATTTTCTAAGGAACTGTTTCTATATGTCTGTGGTCTGAAGTTCCTTTACTTGCGAAACTCATCGTATGTCGATATGGCATAGACCTCATACTGGTCTAGAGTTGATATCAAACCTGATGAAGATATTTGATCATTTACCTCATGCCATGATCTAGGTCACCAGAAATTTTTTTTTATTGATTGATTGAAACTCAAGTCCACTTCTGCCAAATTTTTAACACCTACGGTTACTGTATTACATTGAAAAAGATTGTAGCTTGAATTGACATAAAATTAAGATTACCGCGATTCCTGTGAGTTCTTACTCTATTTCGAAGACTCAATTCGACTCTATGCATAAATCTCATTTTAGTAATCAGTACCTGTAAGCCCAGTCTATTTCTTTTATCCAAATCTTATGTCGCTAGATAAGAAGCTGAACAAACAATAAGCCAAAAATCAGTATCTGAGGTTTAGCACTAAGTTCAGACTTTCTTATTACAGACTGACCAAGCTTTCTTAAATATGTTCCTTTCTGAGCACTTACGACCAATTAGGTTTTCTCATACTGTTGTTTAAGATTCTAGAGCTCACTACGGCTGTGACCATATCAATTCTATAGATTCTCAAAACACCTAAAGCGCATTACAGGAATACGTTTTTAGAACTTTAGAATATATTTTCTAGTGAGGTTACCAACAAGTACAAAAGGTGGAATGACTTTTTTGTTTCCCTAACAACAGGAACTACGCTATATTCAAAGGAAAATGTTCCGTGACAATCGTGAAAACTGTTTGAACCTACATGCATCCAACCACAACTTGACAGTATCATCATCATCGAATAATCAACCTTCACCCATACTCCTGCGTGAACCATTCACTTTCTGAGGCTGATTTGAAAAACTCTTGATGCAAGGTTGGTAGCTGTCTAAGTTTTAATCATATTTCCACTATTATATTTGTTGAGCAAATTAATTATAAAAACAACATCTATTTCAATTTACTAATCAAACTAGGCAAAAAATAAACCTCGCATCTAATTCAAGCAACGAATCCAACTCGCTTAGCGCAGAGACTCTCAGATTTTCTAGGTGTAACTGCGTTTTGAACTGCATTCCGCCTAGCTGAAGTCATTTGCTGAGATATGAAGAAGCTTGAGGAGTCGATAAATCAATCGGCTCTACCGCAGCAGACCTCTCTGAAACCAAAGAGTCATATGTAGCCATCGAGCGAAGTGATTATTGAGGTGCCCTTTCTGTAATTTGAGTGGGAACATGGTTGTAGAAAGAAAAGGAGTTACCATTGACTGCTCCATGCCTTTTGTGATGTCTGGTTCTCTTCTCGAGTTCGAAGCTCGTTCTGGTATCTCCTGCAACTGCCACTCTTTAACTGCACGAGATACATTTTTTTGCCAAGCCTCCGCAGTGCAACACCAGGTATCCATTTCTCTTTATTAAGGTATTGCCGAAGAAAAACCAGTTCTTAGGGCGAGAATTTAGACTTATTCTCTCAGAGTCTCGTCTTATCCGCCATATCTGGAATCATGGCCGATAGAACTGTTCGATGGATTCGGCCATGCAACTTTTCTGCTGGCGATATATCTGTATTGTCTGTCGTCGAGCGATATGTTCCCAAAAATATATGTAGACAAAGCGTTATCATTCTGATATGAATCCTCTAATAATTTTGATAAAGACGTCTTGAAAGTGCAGACCATGCGCTCCGTGGCACCATTAGATTACGGGTTAAAAGGAGCAGATGTCAGATGCTAAATTGAATTTCTCCTACAAAAATCCCCAAATTTTTTGGATGCAAATTGCGGCCCATTTTCGGAAACTAAAGTCTTTGTTAAACCCTCCAGTGAAGTATTTGAAGACATCTTAATTACAAAGGGAAACTTCGAATTGGAGTCGACCACTATCAGCCACATACTCTTCTTAAATGGCCCCGCAAAGTCCACGTGCAATCGTTCCCAATCCTCCGTCGTAGTGGGCCAACTGGCATATTCCCTCGGCGAACGACTAGCATTTAGCTGGCACGCACTGCACTGGCTTACTGTTTTCTGTATCTACTCATCGATACTGGACCACCAGCAATATCGCCTAGAAATCTGCGTCATTTTCGTTATGCCCCAATGGCCGTGATGAATCATCTGTAATGCTCTTTGCTGCAAAGTTTTCAGTATTACTACTCTACAAAAGTTCTCGCTTTGAAAAAGAAGAACGTTAGTACACACACACAAACAGAACTTTCAACGGAAAAACGGCAGCAACTTGATTTCAGCAGGAGGAGGAATATTTAGCCAACGGTGCTGAACATATCACATTACCTTCTGTACTATTGCATCACGCTTTGACTCGGCAGCAATCTCTCCTACGCTTACAGGAAAATTTTCCAATATAAGATAAACAATGTCCTCCTCTGACTTGTCGAACTCCTCGTTTGGTACATGGGGTAACCGTGACAAACAATCAGTATTCCCGTGCGATTTCGTAGATCTGTAGCGTATCGTGTAAGTGCAGCTCATTAAGGTTATGGCCCATCTTTGTAACCGTTGAATAGTCATCATAGGTAGTTTTTTATTAGGGCTGGAAATGGTTACTAAGGATTGATGATCGGTAATTAACTCAAACTGTCGACCGTAGAGATATTGTTGACATTTTTTCACACCATAAATAATCGAAAACGCTATACCCTTTTGAGCTTCAGTAAGCGTTTTGAAAGTAAACGCAATTGACTTCTCCCCTCCATCAGGATAACTGTGAGAAATCAGAAATGGGTAACTCATTTTGAAAATGAGCCAATGGCGAAACCTTCATGATTTTCTTTTTAAAATCATCAAACGCTTTCTGTTGACCCCAAACGAAAAGTTTTTCTTTGCATCTCAGTTTATTCAACGCTGCAGCTAACTGTGCGAAATTTGGTATGAACTGGTTGTAGTAATTTAACTTACCCAAAAAGGCTTGTAACTCCTTCAAATTTTCAAATTTTTCGGCCTTGGTAAGTTGTTGATGGCCTTCACTCGCTTTTCCGATGGTCTTACTCCTTTCTCATCAATTATGTGTATCAAATACTCGATTTCAGGGTCAGCGAACTTGCATTTTGCCAACCGACATTTCAATCCATGATCTTGGAAACGCTGGAATAGTGTCTTTAGGTTTTTTATGTGTTCAGCTTTGTTTCGGCCCGACACGATGATTTCATCTAAATATGAGACACAGAAATCCAGATCGGCAGTCAGTTGCTCTAGGTAGCTTTGAAAAATTCCTGATGAACTTGCTGTCCCAAAAGGAAGACGCTGGAAAGAAGATCCACTTTCGAAAACAAACGGCCACCTTCAAGCCGACAAAATAATTCCTGGATTCGAGAAACAGGTTGCCTCTCAATTTCCAAGTGAGGATTTATGGTGACCTTGAAATCACCACAAAGTCGAAGATTACCTTTCTGTTTCTCTACAACTACAATGGGGGCTGCCCATTGGCTGGTCTCAACAGCTCGCAAAATTCCCAAACTTGTCAGCCGCTCAATCTCTTTCCTCACGGCCTCCTTTTGGGCAAAAGGGACTGGTCGGTACTTAAAATACCGTGGACGGCAATCAGACTTCAGCATTAGATGTGCAACAAAATGCTTACTGCATCCAAGCTCGGAACTGAATAGAGACTGGAATTCTTCACAAAGGGCACGTGCCTGTTCTGCGAGCTGATCCCTAGATCCATCCGACAACTGCAAGACTTTCGCATCCTCTGGATACTTAACCCCAAATTTGACTGCTTCGAACCAATCAAGGCCCATGATGTTAGGAGCACTGGTACTGTCAACTACCAGCAATGACAGCTGTCACCACTCGTCACGCCACCGTACGGTCACAACCACTTCACCTTTCGATGGCACGGACACGTTGCCATACGCCTTCAGAGTGCAGGATGTGGGGTGTAACTTTGGTTTATTAAGCTCTCGATAATGGCTATCGAGCCCAATCAGAGATGATGTAGCTCCCGTGTCCACTTGAAAAGTAATTGGAGTTTGGTTCACTTCTAACCTTATAAGCATTTTTCGCTGTTTACGTTCCATTTCCCAAGTTGACGAAACTTCATCTAGAATTGAAAGCCGTGAACTTCTGCAAGATCCGAATCCCTTTCCTCCAACTGATGAATGGAATGTGCTCATTCTTTGCCTCTATTTCGACTACCTGCCTTTTGTTGCCTCACTACCTTGACTCGTGATTTCGATCGCCTGTATCGTAGACTTTCCTACCTAAATTGATTTCCACCTTCTGACCAATGTACTGACAAACATACGCTTTTGATGTCACCTTTCTTACTGCAAAGATCACATACTGAATCCAGATGACGACAATCTTTTCGATCGTGGTGCACGTTGCACCCTGGGCAAGACCTTCATTTTTGGCTCTCATTCGTCGACTTCCGCTTACGACTAGAATGTACTACATTAACTTCAGCTGAGAAAGTGAGCTTCCCAGTGTCCTTTAAAATGTCGGTCGCTAGTTGGGTGGACTCGTAGGCCGTACCGATATTCTTAACCTCCTCCAATCTGGGATTTTGTCGTTGAGTAGCTGCACTACGGACGGCATCGTGCGGAGTGTGGAACACCAACATGTCTCGGATCATCCTATCTGCATATGACTGACCTCAACTCTCTTTACTGCAAACAAACGCGCAACTTCTGGCTAATCCCCTGAAGTCTGCGATCCATTCTGCGTATGATTGATTAGGTGTCATTTTTGTGCGGAGAAACTTAAGGCGTGACGCCAAAACATGTAATTTTGTTGAAAAATGCTAGTCAGTTTTTCCGAGAGTTCTTTAAAAGTGTGTGTACTTACGTTTTATGTTTCAAACAGTTTCCTGAGAAACTCGTTGACATCACACCACACTCTGACAGGAAATGTGATCTCCGAAAATTTTCGTCTGCCTGGGAATTCGCAGTATAATGCTGTTGGAGCTGGAATAGGTAGTTTTTGAAACTTTCCTTCTCAGCGTTAAACTGACGAAACGATGGAACCGCGATTGCTATTGAAGCTACAGTATTCTTCTTTAAGACATTCTCCATAAATTCTTTATTAGACGCAAAGATCTGTTCCATCCAGGCTTATTGCGGCTCCAGCAATTGTTGAACTGCTTCTTGGTTCATTATACTGCGCAAATCCTCGTCGCCACAATGTTATATTTGTTCAGCAAACTAATTAAAAAAAACAACGTCTATTTCAATATAACTTTAATTTACTAATCGTAGACAAAAATAAACCTCTTTGGTTGAACACACAGATCGAAGTGTGAGGTCAACCACCAAGAAAAAATTACCATGCGGTTTGTACTTATTTCAGCCGCAATTGCAATGTCATTACTTGGTAATTAAACAGAGTTACTATTGTTTTGCAGTATTTTGTGATATAAAAGAGTTGCTGATGCAACAGCCACGTATTTTACAACTTCGGAAGCCCATCCTTTTTATACGAACATTTATTTGTAGGTTCCAAAAATGGAACCAACTATAAGAGCTAACCATATCTGATCATTATATAAAGGGTTATCCAACCAGAGGTGTCATTTTAAATTAATAGAAAATAACATCATTTTTACGAAATTTTGTGATCTTTTTATTCTAATCTAAAGTACTAACTCTGAGGTTGTTAATGGAATGCAATATCTGCTCTGCTTACAAACTGTCATTCTTTTGATGGAATTTTCCATCACGTTTTCGCATAATTAAGGCTGTGTTTTGCGAATAACAGCCCTGATACTTTTTTTCAGTGCATAAATTCTCGTTATGTTTAACATAACCAGGAAAAAGTGTAGTTGTATTAAATCGCATGATCTCGGCGGCCAATTGAAGCATTCATTTAGAAAAGTCACATGTCCATGAAATTTATCACGCAATAGAGCCATTATTTCACCAGCTATGTGGCATGTAGCGCCGTCCTGCAGAAAATAAACGTCGGTCGTCTGCACTGTGGATGCCAAAAAAAGTCAGTCAACATCGTTCGGTAACGCAATCCATTAAACGGTCCTAATGTCACGGCCAGCACAAAAACCGCACCAAACTCTCACTCGTTGTGAATGGAGAGGTTTTTCCACTATTTCTCTTGGGTTTTCGCAGGCTCAGATGCGACAGTGTGGTCTGTTTACGTACCCAGACCAACGGAAATTAGCCTGTTCACTTAGAATAGTTTTGAGTAAAAAACCATGATCTTGTTCATCATTTCCTGCACTCAATCAGCGAAAGTACGGCGTTGGGCATGGTCCGCTGGCTTCAACTCTTGTGTCACCTGGAGCATACCAGGTTCCATAAAGTTCCCGGAATTCATTCAGAAAATTAAAAATACAAGTTTATTCATCTAAATCTACATTCATCTTCAAAGTAGTCCCCATCGACTGCAACACACTTATGCCAGCGCTTGATCCAATCCTCGAAACATTTTTTATATTCGGTTTTCGGTATGTCCATCAGCGCTTGCTGCGATTTTTCCATTACTTCCTCTCGGCTGCTGAAACGCGTTCCCCGTAGTGGTTTTTTAACTCGATTGAACAGAAAGAAGTCACAGGGAGCCAAATCAGGTGAATTCGATGGCTGTTGGATGGTATTTGTTGGATTTTTCGTCAAAAAATTACGAATAATGATAGCACTATGCAACAGTACGTTATCATGGTGCAAAATTCGCGAGTTTTCTACCCACAATTCTGGTCTCTTTCGGCGAATTGCTTCACGCAAACGTCTCATAACGCCCAAATAATACTCTTTGTTTACTGTCTGGCCTGGCCTTCTGGCAAAAATTCATGATGCACTAAACCGTTATAACCCATCAAACCCGTGAGCATTGATTTCTTTCTTGACTGAAAACGACGTGGTTTTTCGGTCTCGGCTCATTTGATGAACGCCATTCATTTGCCTGATGTCCGGATTGCGTGTCGTACTCATAAACCCACGTCTCGTCTCCAGTAATGATCCTTTTGATGAGTGTGGGATCGGATTCAGCCTCGCAGATCATCTCTTTTGCGACGTCAACACGGTCTCTTTTTGGCAAGAAATTGAGGTCTTTTGGCACCAACTTTGCTGCTACACGACGGAAACCCAAATCATTAACCAAAATGTCTTGGACGGATCCATAGGCAATGGCAATGTTCAAGTCTTCCGCTATCTCTCTGATGGTTAATTTGTGGTTATTGACCAACATTCCTTTTACCCGTACTTCATCAATGTTTTCGTCGGTTTTCGATGTCGATGGTCTGCCACTGCGTTCATCATCTTCGATTGACTCACAACCACTTTTGAGCCGCTTGTGCCACTGGTCAACGACCGTTTTCGTTAGAGAATCGTTTCCGAAACACTTTCCCAACATTTACAACGTTCGCGCACCATTAAATCCGTTTTTTACGCAAAATTTAATACAAGTTCGTTGCTGCAAATTTAAATCCATTTCTAAAATTGTAAAAAAATCGCCAACCCACACAGGGATAGATGTACTCTTGTCTACATAACTTTTACAAATGACAAGCTATGATGCTAAGATTTAGAGGGAATGTCAACAACAAATTTACCAACTTAACAAAATACACAGAACTCAAATCGGAACAATGGGAGTGTCACACGGTAGGTGTAGTCAGGAACTTTTTGATCAAGGTGTTATAATCATGCAAGCCAAGATCTTTATACAAAATGCGGTGCAAATAGGTCCAATTCCAACACGACTTGGAGTCTTGATATCACTAACCTGTCTGCGACGTTTAAATTTGTCGGTTAAATTCATTATGGCTGTGAGAAAAGGCGCTTGATGATAATCAAAAGCGATTCGAACTTTACTAAATGTTTCCGCAATATCACCATTCTTGAAATGAATTTTCACTATTTCATCACGTTGTACGTGTGTGTATAGATCCATATTTAATAACCTTTCAGTTTTTATGTATCAAAGTCGTGGCAATAATAATACATTGGCACAAAATTTAAAATGTCACCTCTTGTTGGATGACCCATTTTTTGCGGAGAAGATTTTCGACTCACATATGAATGAAAACTGGTTCCAAAACTTTGTTTTTAGTCAAGTTCCTTTAAAGGATTACCTCACTTCTATTATATTGTAATATCTGATTCTCTAACTGAAATACAATCCCGTCCCTTAATACTGATAAACGATGACTTACGCGTGGTAATGTGATTAACATTTCATTGTTTTCGAGTTAGATAAATTAATTTACTTAAAAAAATAATAACAAAACAAAAGTTGGGTTTAATTTTTTTTTTTGCGAAAAGTTCTTTCAATTCTAAATTTTTATAGTTTCCTTAGCTTTTATTTTATTTTTATTTAAGGCTAGATTTTATTTCTATTCAAAAAGAAACTAAAACCTATTACTACTACTATTTAATTTTTTTAATTTATTTCATAATTATTATTCTCTTTCTATATTTCCTCTTCTCCAAATCTGCTGTAATTTATTATATCTTAATCTAAATCGAATATAAATCTAAAATAATAAAATGTTCGAAATTAAATTTAAAACCAAAACCAAACTACATACAAAACAAAAACCAATATCAAAAAAAATATCCGAAATCCAAAAAAAAAAAAACAAAACTTTAGTATCCTCGGCATGAATCTATTCGGATGTAAATTCTTCGAGAAAGAAAATGGAGAGATGATTTGTGATCGCAAGAATTTTGACACCCTATTGTGGGCGCTCGTCACAGTATTTCAGGTAGAATATGAAACAACATTTTAAATTAACTTTTCCTTACTTTCTAATCAAAATTTGTTTCAATTTTTTTTTGTATGTATTAATTTTTTTTGTTTAAATTTATAATTTTTTTTTTAACTAAATTGTTTTTTTTATCGGAATTGTTTTTACGTGCGTGTTCTTATGTTAACGTATACAATATTAAGTTTTTATGGACTTGCATTTTTGTGGCATCGAATCCGTTGTATATACAAAGTTTTATAGGTGTATTTAGAAAAAAATGCAATTTGTTTGGGATAGATTTTATAAATTTTTTTTTTTTGTAAATACAATATATTTTTTTGGTTTGTATACATTAAATATTTATTTTTTATTTTTTTTTAATGCTTTCTAATGCTTGCGTTGTTTCTTAATTTCAACAAAGAATGCATAAGCGTCTCCGAAACATGTTGGAGTACGTTTAGGGTAATCAACATTTAGAGAAATCCTGAATCAAAATAAATGTTTTTAGTGTTAAATGAAATCGTAATGCCTGAGGTAAAATCGGAACCTTAAAAAATATATATATTTAACAGGAGCTATGTAAAATGTAAAATTGTAGATATGTGGATAATAGTTTTGCTTCTGTCTTGGTTAGTTGTATGAAGTATTAGGTTGCATTGAGCAGAACTAGGATTACAAACCTTTTCTCATGTGCATGTTTCCGCAAGTCATGGCAATTTGATTTAATTATAATTTTCGCAACTAGACATACAGCATACTAAAGCAACGTTTATATCAGGTAAGCGTAATTAACTAAAAAATGAGTTCATTTGAATTTTGAATTAATAAATGCAAATCCAATTACATATGCATTTCAAATTTTAAAATTTTCCTTAAATTAATAAACTATGCATGTGCACGAAAAATTTCTCAAATATACATATTTCTACAAAAACCATGAATATTGAAAACATTAGTATAATATATCCTTTAGTTAAAATACGTTACATTTAATAATTGTTGATAATAATAAATGAATTGAAATCTCAAACACTAAAATCACTGCAATTTGAAACGGCGTGCCCGAATTTGATTAACCCTGTTGCGTTGAATGTGTTAGTGAATGAATAATTGGCTATTTTTGTTGTATATTGAAAGAAATCGAAAGGAAAGTGAAAACAACGAAAAAAAATATTGCTTCGATTATCGATCAACCACAAATCTAAGCAAGAATATATGTATATGCTGTATATGCTGACCACTCCGCCATAAATAACGGACTCCTGGACTCATCATCCACAATAAAGTCAAGTTCTAGAATTTTTTAGCAAAATTTTGAAACAACATTTGTGTGGCATGTATTGATTTAAAAAAAAAAATAAAAATTTGTTGGATCTTAGGACGTCATTTCAGTAAGATTACTTACTTTTACTTTACGTGGTATCAAAAAAGAAGCTTTCTTCACCCAGTTTCCTCCAGCCATTTATGCCGAACTTCCTTTCTACCCCCAAACTACGTAGGTAGAGGCATCTCCTCTACATGTTGAAGTCATAATAGTCTTTGTATTCAAACTCTTCTAACTAGATTGCCGTCACCGTAATCCCCGTGCAGTTGATAATTGTATCTTCTTCTCCGAACTGCCGGCCGAAAATCACCCAATTTTTTCTCTCAAAACAGCCTTAGCCAAAAAGACCTATTCTTGACATATGAGATGATGAGGGGTCTAGGAAAGTAAAATTTGCTACTCAATTAGTAATTAAAATGGCAAAAAAAATTGGACACGGTAGTTGACAATAAATACTCGTATACTGTGTATTTTTTGGAGAGCAGAAACTACGACGTCCACAAGGGCATTGCGGAAGCGTCAAGCTACAACATTTGGACAAAGAAATTGTTAGTGTATCGCGACCATGCGGGCTTTTGTGCTAAATTATGAGAGCGTCACTTCGGCGGGCTCGATTAACATCGATTCATTCCGGTGGCAATGCTACGGATGCTTAACGTTGACGATCATGCAATTTGATCACTAGTGCTAATGGTATTTTGACGCCAGAAAATTAGCTCATTGACTATTTTCGTTAACGTTAATGCTTCTTTTATATCCATTGTCTCGGCGAGATCTCTACTCTTTACTTTGATAAGCCACCGCTTTCTTGGTATTGACCGACTTTTGCGTAGTATCGGCGAACTTACACACTACGCCACGCCATCATCAATCTGATCAAAAAGTAATCTCCATAAATTCTGTCATACACATAAACAATTGTCAAGAAATAGTCTATATCGATCTGAAATTTGGTCTGTGGTAAACTTTCTCGGCATGAGCCCACGTTGATATGTATATTTTCTAATTTCACAAAAGTTGTTGGCGCTCACACGGTACAACAGGTACGGTTTGTGTACCATGTTGAAGAGATATACAATAGTTAGTCGGCTGACTACAAGTCACATACATTTCTTGAGGATCGTGCAAACATCCTCAAAATTTCATTCTCTTATACTATCGCTCGACTAGATTAGAAGATACTCGTATTTAATATATATAACTCAGAAACTGTTACATTCAAAGCATGGTAACCGAATTTGCTTCTATATCGAAGACAATTTTAATTTTTCTAAATAGAAAACACGTAATATATATCCAAAACGATTTTACTTGGTTACCCGAATACTTACAAAAAAGTTAAATAGACTGTTAGTGACACTTTTCACATTCTTATTTTTCATTAGAATAAAAACTAAATATTTAGAAGAGATCCACTAAAACCAAAAATGTTATTTTTAAAAATAAGAGGAAATTCAAGCGAACTCTTTCAAAAGAACTTGTAATTTTAGGCAAATCCCAAAAACTGGTCTCGTTTGGAAGTTTAGCAGTTATCTAACACTGTGCACCTTACTCCACCACCTCAACGGTATTGACATCTATGTATAATAGTTCCACCAAATTTATCCCTTGGCTTCGCATTCCAGCATGGTTGTTGGAGTAACTAAAGAATAACATTTCTGTTTCTATAAAATAAATATAACTTCCCAAAAGTAAAGAGAATATAGTCGTATGCCCCTAGTATCCCACCGTGTTAACAAAAAACGTATATCTTTTTTTATTTAGATTCACTTCATCTCCCACAGTCTTTGTAGTTATTTTCTTTCGATTGATAGTCACCTAAAAAGTTTAAAACATTATCCGAACCCAATTTAAACTATTATGAATTGAAAAGATAAGAGCACGTTTCTAATCTCTACAATAGGAGACATGCCTTAGAAGTAAGTTAGAAGTAAGCGCCTAACAGGTCTATGACCAACAGTCAGGCAATGCGCCGGAAATGTTCTCTATTGAGGGAATGAGGTAATGCTGGGTGACAACCACAAATGAGACAAATTGTTATTCCTTTGCGTTGTGATACACGGATGACAATAAAAATTGTCTTTCTCATATCAAAAAAATTATGTGAAACTGTTTGAATACTCGTAATTTCTAACTCACCGTTTTAACGATTCTTAAATACTGTAATATTAAATAATATTAAATCATTCCAGATGATAGTTGTATGAACTGAACTGAACAAAGTTCAGTGCACCTGTGCTCAGCTCCCTGCACATTGTATAATTTTCGACTTCACGGTCTACGACAAGAACCTTACACTTGTGTGTGATAGGTTTTTCTTTACTGGGTCGTCTTTCAGGATAGAAGTACCATTTACCGAAAACGTTCATTTTCATTCGCTCTGCACGTCCGAGTCAGCTTGTAAAGTTCGCTGTTATATCTCCTCTTCAAAAACCCGGTAACGCGAACAGGACCGAAGAACCTTGCATTCAAAACAGGGAAGAATAACAGCACTCGCCTTCACTATCTTGCATACTTCTCCACCAAATAACAAGACTAGAATGATTAGTATCTTATGAAGAGTTTTCTTAGCGTTCCTTTGCAAGGACTTCTTAGGTCAAAGAAAGAACGATTGAAGAGTGTTGCTCTTCACTTGATTTCTAATGAAACGCAAACTCAAATCAAGATAAAGGGTGTCCCATTAAGAGGGGCTTGTTTTTTTAATTTAAAAAAAAAACAAGTGTTTATTTGAAAATGTCTTATGTTTTTATTTTAATAAAGAGTGTAGAAATGTAGAAACACAATATCCGATAAAAGACCACATCGTAACTGATGGCACACGTTGGTTCTTTTGACGAAATTTTCGTATTTGGTTGTTCCATTAAGAGAGCATATTTTAAATTTTGCACCATTGTCCGTTGTACAGCGTTATTGTTTAACAGCTGTCATATATGAACATTAAGATTTAGTTATAGAGAATTACGTGGATGCACCGACACTATGCCAAAATGCCGTCAAAAGAACCATTTTGTGCCATCAGTCAGGAGGTGGCCATTTATCGGATATTGTATTACATATAGTACACACATAACAACCCTATGTCTACATTCTTTATTAAAATAAAAACATCAAAGCTCTTCAAATAAACACTGCGTTTTTTTTTTAAATTTTAAAATCTGCGGTCTTAATGGCACACCCATTATCTGGGTGAGGCATCAATATTTCGGGTTCAATACAAGTCAATATCAATTTTCTATATCTGCTATCAGTACAAATAGGGTTTGATATGCTGGTAGTAAGATTACCTTTTTTTATATCGTGAAATTTAAAAGAATAACAATTGGAAACTGCTGGTTCATGTAGGTGCATGTTTCACAATAAACGAAAAAACGATAAATAGAAAACAAACCAGCAAGGCAATTGTATTTCAAGCTCCTCTCATAACTTATAGGCTTAATAATAGTTATGATTTTTCCAGAATACCCCCTCTGTGGAAGGCTATTCAATTACACAATCGAAGCCTTTACAATCGAAGCAGATTGTAGAAGTTTCCCTACAGAACTTCCTTTACAGAACTATTTTTGTCACAATCTAGGTCTCTACCGGCAAAACACAAATACCCATCCAATTTACGTACACCATCAAATTACGTTTTTCCGGATGCTTGACAATCAGCGATTTAGATTAGTACACCAACTCCGCTGTAGGGATTACTCTGCTTATAAGAATTATACGGCAATGCCATCTTAATTATCGCTTTCGGGTTTTAGCAAGTACTGCGATGTCCGATGCTATCTCAAACAGAGTTTATCTGTTGCGCGTATGCATCGAAGTTCGTGACTGTAATATCTGCAATGTCGCATTAGTAGTACGGCATGGCGTGTAACTCTCTCTACTCTGTAAATTGATTTCTATACTTAATCAGCGAAGTGCCGTCCACACATTTCACTGTGTTTTTTTCTTCAAATTATAGGTACTTTTAAACTCCTCTATGAAACCGTTTCCGATTCTACTTTAGCGTTTTGTGCTGCCCCTTCTGGTATTCTATCACTGCTGCTCTAAAAAAAATTATATTATCATGTCTTTTACTGTGCTTAAGTTCTTTCGTCTTCCATGGCTGGGGTATGGTCTCAAAGCACTAACATAGCGGCTTTTGTTTGTTGCTATTCAAGTCTTCCACTAAAACTATGCTCGTATACTTGAAATAAATAAATACGCCATCAAAATAATGCAATGCCGCGCTAAGCGAACGCTAATTAAACGTACATAAGTGCGATAGATCTTTAAACATACGAGAACGTAATATTACGTTTGAGACGAAGATAAACATTTTTTGTAGTAGAAGTAGTAGTAGAAGCTCGGGTCGCCTTCAGAGATATTTAGTTTTGAATATCTCTTGTGCATAGGTTTGCTGCAATTATCAGTCTAGGTTTTTTGGCACACGGCTTGCAATGGTAACCGAAATTTGAACCTCAATCTCTTGATTTAAATTTCTTGATTATTCAAACCTAATATTTTTTCAGTACTCATGGTTTACATTGATTTGTATTCCATGCATTTAAATGCCTGAATTGCATGGATTCAATGTTTATTTTCTGCTTTCATTGCCTAAAAAACCACACTCACTTAAATTAATTTCACTTCTTCTTACCAGCGCTTTTGAATGCAAATAATTCTTTTAGTTTCTTTTTATATAAATTATTTTATTTTTGAATTGATTTCGATTCTGTTTTATAAACAAATAAAATCTCCTTCGCAACTTTCTTCAAGATATTTGTATACAGCTGTGACAACTGAAGAATAAATATTTTACTCAACCCAACCACACCCACTATCATAATAACCCACTTTGATATTTTACTTTTTCCTGAATATAAGAAACATAACATTTAACAAAAAAAAATGTATATCTTATATTAAATTTTAGTTTGAGACAACAATGTTTTGTTCCCTTATGAGAAAAACAAAGATTTTTAATTTTTTTTTTTGTTTTCTGTGACAAAATAAAACATTTGTTTACGTAAATAAACATTACAAAGAAGAAACATTAAACAAAATTTAATATTTATTAAAAACAAGAATTAAAAAAATTATGAAACCTAGAAAAAATAAAAATCGTTTAGAAAAGAAAAGAGAAAACAAAATATACATATATATACTCGTACTATACATACAGCATTCTTGGCATGTATCTATTTGGCGGTAAGTTTTGTA
Source organism: Volucella zonaria (assembly GCA_963966105.1). Classification (NCBI taxonomy): domain Eukaryota; kingdom Metazoa; phylum Arthropoda; class Insecta; order Diptera; family Syrphidae; genus Volucella; species Volucella zonaria. The sequence continues at coordinate 39,166,086 of OZ014532.1, read as the reverse complement.
AATTTATGGACGAATCCGGACAAGAAAGGGAATGCACTTGTCCTGAAATAATCAGCAAGCATCCACTATGTGAATGTGATCGCAAGCATTTCAACAACATTTTATGGGCAACAGTTACCGTATTTCAAGTAAGCTTTACATCGAAACATAATCCCGTTCGTTTTTTTTGTTTAAATATATACATATATATATATATATTTCTTTTCTTTTTTTGAATAGTTTACTTTTATTATTTAAAAGATTTTTTTATGAATCCAAGTGACAGTTTTATACACAAACTTATATGTAAAACTCACAAAAATTCACTGTTCAAAAATTACTATTATTTCACAAAGTTTAATAGAAATATCAGTGTTTGACTGGAGTTTATCCTTTAGCAAATTATTTATAAGTATAATTTTCTTCTTCTTTAATAACAAAATCGATCCCACATATAGAAAAACTTAACATCAAATAGGTAATTTTAGTTACACATCACAATGTTCTCATAAAGATCCGGTGATTAAGATAATACAATTTTGTGCTATAATTGTTAAAGAAAAAAATGTAAAAAATGCATCATACGTATAGATTGCCCCAATGAAACCAGATAATGAATGGGTGGAATGAGAAAAATAATCGCTAGATCTGCTGCTGAGCGCACTTCGGCTGTATGGAAATCTCTGGTCAAAGACCAATTACAAAATACAGACTTACCCGGACCATAGTGACAAGGAGCTGAAGTGGCCGGTTGATAGCTTCAACAACCAACCAATCAGTTAAATCACCGACAACAAATAATATTCTGTCCTTTCCTTCTCCAGTTGACATGTGGATTAATATGAGTGAACTTGACATGAATTGTGGAAATCGGCCTCGCAGAAGGTACTTTACATTTTCTTCTATACCAAAAACCTTCAGACACATGTAGCTCACAAAATTCTCTGACCATGTTGACTGGTCGAAAGAATTTTATTTCTCTTACTAAGAACAAAAAAAAAAAAAACAAATATGGAATCCATTCTTTGTAGGTCAATAACATTAAAACCAAGACATTTTCCGATAACCTATAATCTGTATTTAATAAGTTAGTTCAAGAATGCCGATCTCAGTATAAATCCGATCAATGCCAGATTTCCACTAGAAAATGAAAAATTTTCCATCTCCCGTTACCAGTCTCTCAAGACTTTAGTCAGTGTACTTTCCTTAGAAGTGTTTTTACTGAAGAGACTAAAGTGTCACCAAAATTGAAATACAATAATTATATAATTCCTTTTGACTTTTTGAATGAAGCATATTTTTTTTTCAAGAAAAAAACATTTTAGCTCAATACACTTCGGCCAATATTTCACCAATTTTTTTTATCCGTCCCAAGTAATAAGATTTTTGAAGTTTTTAAAATAGACGTTTGTATGAATAATGATTTCATTATTGGAACCAAATCCCTTTCCCCCGAGGTATTTCTTCGGGTGTAAAAGGGATGAGGGTACAATGCGAAGCTCAATTCATGAATTTCCGCGATAGCGATGATGGAATAGTCGTTCAGCTTATTTTGATAACGAACTCCTATTCTAGCTCAGAGAAAAAATATCTATAAACAAATTCTTTAGTTTAACAACTTCCCTTCAGCGTAAACAATGCAAACTATAGGGGTTTTTCAAGATTTTTTTCGTGATTGATATAATACTTGTATTATACATATAGTATAACACATTTTCAAGTAGCTGTCAACCAAATTTTACTGGAAAATATAAGCTTTTCTTTATGTGAGTATAGCGTCCGTCCTAAGCAAATCATTTCCTAGTAGCGAACGACTTATCTCGGTATATCTAACATACATGAGCGGTTGAGTAACATTTTTGATTCTTATGTCGCCTATTGTCGTTTACTGTTTTAACCTTTTTAGGGGCAAAACCTACCTCAATTGAATTAATAACGTTTTAGAAATTTCGATGTTACTAAACATATCCATAACAAATCTAAAAGAAGAGAGCTGGTCGGTACTATCTGATAGTTTTCAATTATTTAAAAATCAATTTGAAATACAGTGTTTGAACCCAGTACATCTGAAAATGAAACTTCATATATTAATAGTTTATTCTCCTTGAGATTTAACGCAATAATATTATACAATCTTATTTTTAATATACTTGTTCACAGATTAAAGATTAAAGAGAAGTTGTAAGGGCAGATGCCTAGATGACACAATTTCTACACTACTGCCTTTATGAAACCAAAAAATACAAACAATTTAATAATCAATAACATACTATATCATGATGATATAGCTACCATATATCATGGATGTTATAAATCATCAATTGCTTGTGATTTTCCAGTTGACCAAATTATATGTCAACGTTTTTTTTTCACATGGATACAATTTTCTCTTAACTAAGAACTGGTTTTTAACTGGTTTTTATTGCGATTTCTCCCATAATAGCAAATCCTTGCTTGTTTTAATTGCATTTAAATACGAATAGAGAAGTCGTGTAATCCGTAAAGGGCTAAGATTTGTCCAAGACTAGAATTGATAGTTATACCCTCATTTCTACTGGATATTATTTTATAAAAATTGCAATGAATGTACGATTTTGTATACAATACTTTAATATCACGCTATAGATGAATTTTTTTAAATATGCCTAGTATGTATGGCGTGTTGAGATAAATATTAGCATTTTTGGATACTGACCGTAACTTATTCTTCTGAACTCTTTCTAATCTAAATTTATGATAACTTGTCTTCTCTTAAAAGCGAAAATGTATTTTGTGTATAATAGCAAATAGCTTTGTTTAAACAATTCACATACTCAGAGATATAATTTTCAGATTTGTTGAGCGGAAAAAATCTGCCAAACAGGTTTTCATGGTCCTTTTTGGATCTTCATGTGTAAGCGTTAAATCGTTTGGGAGTCGCCTTGTCTGGCAAAAGGCCGAATTGACTTAAAAATAAACTTATACGTCGATGTGTCCCGTCGATAATGGCTTGATTTTATTTTCTGTGACATCAACTTCACCGACAGGTAGTTATTATGATTTCTCATTTATTTGAGCAGAGGAAAACACCTCTCTTGCCATTGTTCCGGCATTGAGTCTGCTTATATTATTCTACTAAACAAAATTCGAACCTATTAACTTCAAAATTACCGCTTTTAATGTATTATGGAAAAAACGGTATCCGATCCTACACGATCTACTTGTACATATGTTCCAGGTTCATCTTCAGCGCAACTCCCTGGAGAACCGATGTCAGAATGTTTAATTCTTCAATTCTCGAACAATATTCTCTGTCAGTTCAATTGCTGGATAAAATAAATACTTACCCCGATAGAAAAAAGAACATTGGGGCGGGCCCTGGCGAACTTGGTGGCCAGGAGATGTCTTCGAAATGGTCCAATTATGCCATGGGCTGATAACTCACACCAAACGGTTCCTTTGGAGCCGTAGAGCAGCTGTTGATCTTTCAAACGTGGGTTCTAACCTTTAGGTGAACAATAATGGCAATTTTGTTTGTTCGCGTATCCGTTTAAATAAAAATGAACTTCATCAGTCCAAAGGATTGTGTTTACTGTACTAAATCGCTGTAACATTGTGTAATAGAAACTTTTGCGTAAATTGTAATAATTGGGCTCAAGGGCTTGTGCAATTTGAATTTTGAAGGAGTAAAATTTAAGGTCCTTTTTCGATATTTCGTGCACAGCAGCCGCCCCCTTACTCACGGACTGACGCGGATCATCGTGCAATCAGTTTTCGATGAGTTCGATGTCCCTTGTTCGGATTAATGTTGTCCGCAACGTCCGCGCCCACAATCGAATCAAACGTAAACGTCGGATATTGTACCGCAAACAAAATCTTCAACTTGCGACAGCACAAGAATCATTAAGTTTGAAAAACACTTCCCATCCACTGCTACGTGTACATCGTGGCTAAGTAACTCGTACGAAAAACGAATCATATGGTATATTTTTGGTTTCACCAATACTGTACGTGTTTCTTCAGGCCCAATATTACTTCTTTGTAGCATTTGTCCTTTTTTTCAAGCATCTGTCAGTTTATGTTAATCCACTTGGTTGAAATCTTCTTCACAGAGAGACGAGATAGAAATTATTTTTAAGTTGGATTGGTAAAGTCATATTAAATCATCCAACAAAAGCTTCAATTTGTGTCAATTAAGACTTGGAAATAATCATAATCAACAATCTGTTGTAAATCTTGGATATGTGAAATTATTGAATACAAAATAACTTAGAAAAAATATTTAAATGTTCTATTATCTTTTTCCATTCCTGAAACTACGATTATTTACATAATATATACAAGTACTTTTAGTTAAGTGAACAAAATAAAGATGTTTTCTTCTTATATTCTTAATCACCGGATCTCAGAAATACACACTTAGTTTTAATGTTTTGTTTAGCTTAATTGCTTTTTTTTGAGTTTAAACAAAATTAACTTCGTATTTTTTCAACGTAAAACATGTTTTGTAAATAAAACTATTTATTTAGTTGTTTAATTTAACTTTTCGTTTAAGCCGAATTTTGTTAATAATTTAACAATCCTTATTTTACTAGTTAATTCAGATTTGATTAATTTTCAGTCAGCAGTTACTAAGCATTAAACAAAAAATTAAATAAAAAGCACCACAGCATTCACTTTGCAATTTACATACATATCTGTACATATAGCTTAAGCTTCACAAAACTTGCAAGATATAGTCAATCAAATGTATACAAGCATGTAAAATAATTAAAAAAAAAAGTTTGTATACCATTTGAAATTTAATTTAGATATGTATTGTACATTTTCAATTACATTAAGTATCATGTTTGGATTATTTTATATGCATATCTGCAATTGTTCTTGAGATTTTCATATTTTCATTCTAGTTTTCTGATTCGCTGGTAATGTATATAAATGTGTTGAATAAATTCTCAGTAATATCATTTATAATTTAGAAGGGGACGAATAATTTGAATACCAAATATAATTCATTCCTTCTTCTTAGACCTGTATTTATGTACTATATGTCCGTATTTGCGGTCCCTTAATACAAGGTGGCGCAAAAGTTGTCATCTGATGTCCTTTGGCTGTAATATTTTTTATGAATAAAAGACTTTGATTCTGTTTACTTGATGTCTAAAATTTTTTCCCATTAAGTCGGGAAAATGATATCGGCTAAGTGACCGCCGCGCCGCCAGAATTGATGACCATTCAGGCCCAGTTTGTGGCATTTTCTTGACGGATATTCTTTTGGAGTGCTTCAAGAGTCTGATGCTTGTTGACATAGACTCGTGACTTCAAAAAAACCCACAAAAAGCATTCTGGAAAGGTTAAATCACGCGATCTAGCCCCCCAGTGCAAATCGCTAAAACGAGATATTAGTCGACCCGGAAATGCAGCCCTCAGAATTTCGGTTGTGGCTCGTGTAGTATGCGCGAACCACATGTTCTCCAGTCTCAATTCATCGATTTGAGGAAAGAGAAAGTGCCTACTTGCATGTCACGTCGTTTGGTCCGACAGCTTCAACCACAGCTGCGATATCCTCAACAGAATGGCTCCTCCTGGGCCGGCTAGACCTGGCAGCATCTCGTGTTGTCCCATACTCTTCTAAACGAGTGTTTGATCAGTTGGCTTCGGATGACCGGAAAATCTGCCCGCCGGGCCAACACCGCCGCAAAAAAATCGTAACATTTATTCCGCGTTCTTTAGGAGTATAGTGATTTATGTCTTATTGACGTGTATTTTGTATCTGTTTACTTTATAAATGTCAAAGTAAATTGCCATTTGCCGATATTTGCAAAAATTATAGCATCTTCCGGTCCGGTTTTGCGCCACCTTGTATCAATATGAGTACTTATAGTTTTATTTGAAAGAAAAAAAAATAGAATTACTTTGGCCTTCTAAAAATTACATACATACATGTTTTGCATTTTTACAAACTTCATAAGTGCATGTTATTTCGATAGATAGATAGATGGATAGACAGAAAATATATTTCTTAGAAATTCAACATTTTACTGGATGGCATATCAAGATGGACTTGCAAAACAATATTAAGTTTATGGGTGGTGGGGTGACTCTACAGGAAACAGAATTCAAATATTTATAAAATAGAACTAAAAACCTAAATCGAACAACATTCATAATGGAATTACATTTAAGATACAAAAATTCAATTCCTTAATACAACGAATAATAACGATACAAAAAAATTACTAGTAAGTACAATAAATAATAAATTAGAAACTGGCATTAGTAAAATTGAAAAGCGAAAGTCTTACATACTCGTATTACAAAAATATACCAGATACTGAAATAGCCCTGATAGGTTGCGGAAGTTTATTAAATAATCAATATTATATAACCGAATAAGAAGAATATAAAAAATACGATAAACAGTAGTTCGAATATCGGATGCAGTAGTTCGGATCGGATAAAAAAAAAATTAGAGACTAGGAAACTTATTCTAGAGTCAATGGTTAGCCCTCGATATTTAAAATCATCAACTTTGTCAATTATGAACTATTACAGTAAAAGGGAGAAGGGAACTCAGACAGCCAATGAAAAGTTTATATCTTTGGCACTCAGGTGCAGGCAAATAAAGATTCTCTTCTAGATTTCGTAAAGAATTATTTAGCTTTGCAGACTATAAATCTAGATCCAAACTCATGTCTCATGTTCTAAAATACACTGACAATCACTAGGATGAGGCCATACATTTTACAATCGATTTTCACTCTTTATACCTGTTTGAAATTTTTACCCCCAAACTTTTACTACCTATGAACAAGTACATATTTTCTCAACAGGAAGTCATAAAATTAAAGGGTAAATAAGAAACCAACGTTGGAATTTGCCAAGATCAAACACTGAATTTCTTGAAAAGCGTATAAAAAGATGCGCAACTAGAATGAGGCCACATACAAAATCTTCGACAAAAAAGGAAAACTGAATAAAATGTTCACATTTTATGGTTTTAAAACATTTATTTATTATGTTTTTCTAAATTAATAATGAGTATTCCCGCCATTTTTTGATATGACTTCTATAAGATGGTTTGGAATAGAATCATACAGTTTTTTTAAATAATCGAGAGAAATTTGGGCCCAGGCATCACGAATAGCTTCGATTAAAGTTTCCTTGTCTTCAAATTGTCTTCTGCCTTCATACACTTTACGAGATAACCATGCCCAAACATTTTCGATTTTGCTTAAGTCCGGTGAATAGGGCCGCCATGGCAAAAGTTCCACGTCTTCTGATTGAATACAACTTCTAACAACCCTGGAAGTGTGGCTCCGAAAATATTTTTCAATTTTGAAAATGACCGTTCCAGCAAACATTTGTAGTTGTTTCCGTTCATTGTTGTGGACACAAACTCCAACCGGATTGTGCCATAGTAGGTTATAGCTCCTTACACCATTTCACTGGATGTATGGCTGTGATCTCTTGCCAAAATAAGCTCCTCCTTTCTTAGATCGTGGAAATAAAAGTTGTAACCATCGGGGCCACCAAGGTTAAACTTTTTTTCATTCGAAAAGACAACGCGTTTCAATTCGCTGCTCCAAGCGGCATGTTCTCTTGCAAAATTCATTCGATGCTCCCTGTGTTCTTGCCTCAAAACAGGTTTCTTTTTAAATTCTCTGTATATTACCACTTTTTCGTATTATATTTCGGACCGTTACTATGCTGGCTGATACTTCGCTTTTGGCCCTTATTTTAGTCGCTGGTAGAGTAGAATTTGAGGCACGCCGTAGAATTAACCGCTTTTCTCACAATGTTGTTACTTCTGCCGTGATTTTGATTTTTCCCATAGTTTTGTGGATCCGCAAGATAACTGTTTGCACCGGTCTTATTTCTTTTAAGCCTCCTTGCAATTTCTCGGCCTGAGAGTCCTATCTCATTGAAAGCATGTGTTTTTCCTCTTTCCGTCGTTGTCAAAGTCTTTCCGGAACCCATTTTTTTAAACTAAATAAAAACAGTTATTTTCAACGCTTTTTTTAAATATTCTTAACAAAACTTTGAAAAAAATCGCTGATGTGAACTCTTGCAACGAAATATTCGCAATGGCTTCAGCCTAGTGGCGCTACTTTTTATATGCTTTTCAAGCAGTTCATTGTTTTATCTTGGGAAATTCCAACGGCCGTTACTTATTTGCCCTTTAATTTTAGGACTTCCTGACCAGTTCAGGAAAATGGGTCAAATGGTGGCCAAGGAAAAGGACCAAATCGGCCAATACCCCGTCCATTAAATTTTTACTTTAAAAACGAAGTTACATTACGGCTACAATGGCAAGGAGCTCCATCGTGTTGGAAAGCCATTCGTTGCCTCTGAGAAAGAGGAACATTTTCCAGGAGTTCCGGCAACTGGTCTCTGCAAAAATTCTAAATAGAATGTTGAATTTAGGATATGTGGAAGTATGAATGGCCCGATTAAAGTACTACCCAATAACCTTCTGTAAAATCGTATACAGTTAAGAAAAACATCTGTATTTCAACTGAATCTTTACCTTTGAGAAGATGTTGTTCGTGTTTTAAGTGAGGATTAGACACTGCCCAATAGTGGGAATTTCGTTGGTTGGTAATGCCCATTCTCGTAGACTGGGCTTCGTCAGTCCATCAAATTTTTTGAATAAACTGCTTATTCTCATCTTGTTGATGCAGCAGCCATTGTCAAAATTCTATCCTTTTTTGGAAGTCCCCTGTCAAAAATTCCTGTACGGGCGTATGATGAAAGTGGTAAACGCGGTTGGCTTGAAGAACTCTATGGATTGTTGTTCTTGGAGTTTGCAACTGTGTTGCAAGGAATCTGGTACTAATAGATGGCTGCATTCTTACAGCATTCAAAATTTTTTTCTTCCTCTTCGGCTGCTGTTATGTTAGACAATCTTTCTCTTCTTAACCCATATGCTGAGCCGACGTCTGAAAGGCGGTGAAAGCATTGATAAAAGTTGGCCTAGAAGGGTTCCTCCGTCTAGGATATCGCCGTTGGTATTCTAATCTAGCTAACCCTGCATCCCCATTACAGAAACCGTAAACGAAAATTATATCGGCGTATTCGCGAGTCGAAAACATTTTTTCTTAAACATTTGCTAACATCGGCACATTTCAAAAGTTGTCACCGAATTAAACAAAATAGCGGAAAATTTACCGTTGGCTTAATTCACCAACTTTGTTTTACTTGTTAACTGACAGCGTTTAGTAAATTTTTTTTTTTATTTGAACACACTATTTATTTTGTGACCCATTTGCCTGAATAAAATAGTGGTTTCCAATAACTTCCGTTATTCATAGGTGGAAAAGTCATACATAAAAATCGTAGATAATCAAGAGAAGACAAAAGTTTTGATAAAAAAGTTAACTTAAAAGTTTAAAATTTCAAGATAAACGCATTTTCTAATGAAATTGGTCCAACGATTTTTCAAAATGTTAGATTTAAAATGCCATAATTTTGGCTGGCGTTCATCGAACTTAACAAAATTTTAGTGTTTTATGAATACTAGAATTCTTTTTCAAAAATGTATACAACGGTTTCTTAAGCTGAATCCGTTAAAGGGTCTTTTAAGAAGTTTTACCTCGGAATCAGAGGTTCCTCACTTTAACGGCCTATAACTTGGAGGGGAGTGAAAATAGACCGCCCATGTTTACCATAACTTCAGGAATCTTCAGCTATCAGTTATTCAAATTCAAATAACTGTTATCGTAAATAGTTATAGTAAATAAGAAATATTACTTAACAAAAAATAAAGTGAAAATTTCCATAATTATTATATTTATTACAATACTTTGTTTCTGAACATAATTGCATAAATAAAAAAAATCATAAGTACGAGTGCGTCATATTTTACTATTTTTTTCAATTAAAACATCAAATATGTATATCCCGGATTGAAAGTGATATAAATTTAAGAGCATATAAGACAAATTTACTCTCTTACTAAAATCTAGCATGTAAGAAGCTATGTTAGCATAAGTCAAGTTAATTTATTGTGACGAATAAACAGAGAGACAAGAAGTCAGTGCTGGATGTTTAAGTGTTCTTACTTCAATTGGCAACGCAGACAAAAAGTTAATAAAATAAAACTTAAATGGAAAAAGGCGAAAAAGTGGAAAAAATTAAAAATGAAATTAATAGTGCATCAGTGTCTAACAATAGTATCAACAGTAGAATGGCTTTTATTGGAGCAATCGAATATTTTGCACTTGAGAAAGACTTCGAAGATTGGAAGTTCCGCCTTCAGCATTTCTTGGCAATAAACAATATTACAGAAAATAAAACAAAAGCTTCGTACCTAATAACATTAATTGGTCCAGGATCATGTAAAATTCTTAAGTATATTATCGCGGAAAGATTTAAATTCTATAAAAAGAAATCAAAAAGCACATGAAACAGTTAGTGATTATATTATTGATTTAAAAACGTTAGCCCAGTTGTGTGATTTCAAAGCTTTCTTGGATGACGCTCTACGAGACAAGCTAGTTTGCGGTATTTACCAAAAAGGAATCCAACAAAAGCTGGACTATCATTCGACAGAGCTTGTGAGGTAGCACAAAGTATGGAATTGACAAATATACAATTGCGAGAGATGAGACCTGGGAATTTCAACAGCCTATCAACTCAAAATGAACAGTATCGGTTGCGTCAGCAACGAGGAAGAAGTCAATCAACAACAAAGGAGCAAGCTAGATACAATTACAACACGGAATCGACAACATCAAAACATGCAGAGACCAACAGAAACAGATTTGACTTGAGAGAAGAGGTGTGTTATTATTGTGGACGGAAAGATCATTATAGAAGAAATTGTTGGAGACAAAATAATAACAATCCCATAAATAGTTAAAAAAAATATATAAATAGAATAGAAAGTGTTTTTGAGGAAATAATAATTATATAAAATAATGGGGTATACATATAAATTCTGTTTCAAATGTATGTAATGTAGCTCAATTAGTAAACCTTTGTGTAAATAGTAATGTTGCTATTGACATGGTAGTAGATAGTAGTGCATGCTCAACTGTTATAAATTTTGATTTTTATAAAAAAATACTTTCCAAAATTAGAGGATTTACGTGTATTAAAAGCATTGAATGTTGTTACGGAAAGTGAGGTAGAAATTGTGGGAAAGATTTCTGTTAATGTGCAAGATATTAACATTAGTTCGAAAAGCCATTCTTTGGAGATGCTTATAGTTAACTCCAATCGTAATTTTACACCTCGTTTAGGTCGCGATTGGTTAGACGTTTTGATGCCAAATTGGCGAAATAGTTTTAAAGTAAATAACGTGGACAAAACGGTGGACACAAAAATAGATGCGTTGGTACTTAAATTTCCGAAAGTTCTTTTCAAAAGATTTGCGAAATCCTGTTGTCGGTTATTGTACTCAATTAAAGCTTTTAGATAACATTGTTCCCAGTTTTTCGAAACCCTGTTCAGTATCATTTGGACTTCGCGATAAGGTAGTTGAAGAAATTGAGAAGTTAGTATCAGGAAAATATTAATACCGGTTAAATATTGTGAGTGGGCATCGCCGATGGTAGTTTTTCCAAAAAAGGATGGAGATCTTAGATTATGCATAAATTGTAAGGTAGCTGTTAACAAATCTATCGAAAGTCGAATATATCCGCTACCGATAATGGAAGAATTATTCGCAAAATTTGTTAATTGTTCGGTATTACAGCTGGCCGTACATGAGAATTCACAACACATTTTAACGGTTAACACCATCAAAGACCTGTTTAAATATACCAGGTTACCTTTCAGAGTTTCGGTTGCTCCGGCTGAATTTCAAAAGGTTATGGATGAAATTTTAAGAAAATTTGAGGTGGGTAGGGTGCTATTTAGATGATTTATTGATGGGTGGTTCAGATGAAGTGTGAAGAAACATTACAGCAGGTACTAGAACGATTAGAATTACATAATATAAGAGTTAATTTTCAAAAATATAAGTGGTTCCAGACTGAGGCCGAACATTTAGGCCATATTATTAGTGGTAATAGTATTAGGGTAAGCAAGGAGAAAATTCGTGCTATTCTAGCAGTCCAAACAATGTTACGCAGATTGAAAGTTTTTTCGGTCTTTTAAATTTCTACACCCTCAATGACTCGAACTGCAACCAACTTCAGACTGCAATAATTTCCAAACCGTTCGTGACAGTGATCTCAATTTTTGACACATGACAGATAATGCAGAAATGGTTTCCAAAGTGAAGGCTCGAAGTGAGCGAAATCCGCGTCGAAGTGAAAGAAAAATGGCTCGTGAGCTCAACATATCGTTAGAACTGATGCAACACATACTGAAAAATGAGCTTGGGCTCAAGCCATTGAAATTCCAAAAAGCACACGATCTTATACAGCAACAGAAAAAAGTTAGAATCGAAAGAGCGAAGGAGTTGCTACGCTTGCACGAAAGTGGTGAGTTGCCGAATTTGTTTTTTTCCGATGAGTCGCCATTTGTTATCGAGCAATATGTCAACAAACAAAATGACCGAGTTTGCTTGCCAGGTCCTTCGAAAATTTGCACCTTCGAACGGCCACCAGAAAGCAGGCAGCACCGATGGTGATGGTTTGGGCCGCCATAACCGCCATAACCGCCGATGGTCGCTCTCCGCTAGTATTTTTGGACCTTGGTGTCAAAATTAATCCCATCGTATACCGTGAAACTGTCTTAGAGGCAGTAAGGCCTTGGGCAAACAATCATTTCGGTCGGAGACCGAGGACATTTCAACAAGACTCGGCACCGTCTCACAAAGCGCACGTCAACCAAGATTGGTTAAAAAACAATGTTCCACACTTCATTTCTTCGACACAATGGATTGCAAGTTCTCCGGATGCAAATCCATTGGATTTCTCTGTCTGAGGTATTTTGAAGGCGAAGGTTGACACTAAAAAATACCAAAGTTTGGACCACCTCAAACAAGCACTTCGCCGGGAATGGGCCAAAATACCGCAGAGGCACTTGCGTGCAGCGTGCGATGCTTTCTTCGGCCGTCTCAAGGCCATTATTGGCGCCAAAGGTGGACATATTGAAAAGTACTGATACAATTTGAAAATTGATGTATTTTCCAACATTTTTTGCCTTGGCACAATAAAATTTATCAAAAAATTAAAAAAATTATAGCATTTAAAAAGTTGGAGTTCTAGTCATTCACCCTGTATAATCGTTTCATTCCGAATTTGTCTTCCAAATTGCGGAAATTGAATGACCTTTTAAAAAACAAAACTGCAAATTTGAGTGGAAATCTGAGCACCAGAAAACATTTGATGAGGCAAGGGAACTTATCTCCAACAGCAATGCCTTGGAATGTTTTAATCCGGATAAGCCGATTGTTGTTACCTGTGATGCTAGTCCTTATGGCGGGGGTGCAGTGCTATCTCATATAATAAATGGTGAAGAAAATCCTGTTATTTTCGCTTCCACTACACTTAGTGCAGCGGAGCAAAATTATTCACAGACTAACAAGGAGGCACTTGCAACAGTGTATGCTGTTAAAAAGTGTGGACACAAATTCAAAATTGTTACTGACCATCAGGCGTTAAGGGAAAAATTTAGCGAGAAAAATGGACATCTAGCGGCAGCTGTAGCAAGACTGCAAAGATGGGCTGTCCAATTGTCAATGTATGATTTTGAGCTGCAATACAAAAGAGGGTCACAAATAGGGCATGCATTATCTAGGCTCCCGAGTAAGGGATCGACAGATATATCGGATGATTTTATAAACGTTTTGTCGCTTGTTCCTGAAAGTATTAAGGTTTTGAGATTAGAAGATATAAAGTTTGAAACACAAAACGATTTAGTCTTAAGAGAGGTGTATGATAGGCTTATGAGTAATGGAAAACAAGAAAATGATTTTAATTCGAAATATTATTTGGATCGTGTGCAACACGCAATAACGCAATAATGGTTGCACATACAATATTATGGCAACAGAGTAGTCATTCCGGAAAGTGTAGAGCATAATGTGTTACAATAATTACACGATACACATGTGGGAATAACAAGAATGAAAATGCTTGCTAGAACTTTTGTGTGGTGGCGAAACATAGATGCGGATATAGCAGAATTCGCAAAATCTTGTCGAGTATGTGGCCAAACACAGAATTTTACAAAATTGACTGAAGAAACAAAGTGGATACCTTCATTGTGCCCATTTGAAAGGGTTCATATCGATTTTTTCGATATAGATAGTTATTCCAAATGGATTGAGATTGCTAAAATGAAGGATTCTCATGCTGAAAAGGTTATTGAAAGCCTCCGTAGCTGCTTTTCTGTTTTTTGTTTACCATCACAATTAGTTTCCGACAATGGATCTCCATTTCAGTACTATGAGTTCATTAGTTTTTGTCACGGGAATGGAATAAAAGCCTTTAAGAGCCCAGCATACCACCTACAGTCCAATGGACTTGGGGAAAGAGCAGTGCAAACAATAAAGAATGGTTTTAAAAAATGTTTTATTAAGACTAAACCAATTAAAGTCATTAGTTTTAAAATTGATAATTTTTTGCTTAGATACAGAAATACTCCCACAGTGTCTACTAATTAAACCAACGCTAGTTTCATTTTTAAATTTAAACCGATAACTTTTGTCCATATAATGGTAGCTAAATCAAGAAAAAGTCAAAAATCAGACAAGTACTAGATGGAGTGAAAAGTGACCTCCTTGGGAATTAATTTTTTTTTAAATGTTTTTTTTATATTATTCAATATTGTCCTCTTTTAGTTTGATACACTTATTCCAGCGATTTTCCAACTTCTTGATCCCGTCCGAAAAGTAATTTTCCGGAAGGTCTGTAAAATACTCCTCCGTGGCGTCGATGGTTTCCTCGCGTGAGCTGAATTTTTTTATTGATGAGCCATCTTTTGAGGTTTGGGAAGAGATAATAGTCCGAGGGATCCTAATCCAGTTACCAATCGACGCCAGGAGTCCGCCCGATTCCGCATCAGCAAGCCCAAACATTCTTTCGAAGTGCTCTCGCGTTCGTGTTTTTGGTCATTCGCGGCACCCAGCGGCAGGATAACTTTTTCATATGCAGAATATTGCCCAAAATATGGCGTATGCGCTGAGTACTAATCTTTGTGGTATCTGCTAGCTGGTGCACCATCACTTTTCAATCAGCCAACACCATTTCATGTATTTTTTTGACATTGTCCTCTGTAACCGCATCGGAAGACCTGCCGCTGCGGACTTGATCGGTAATGGAGTTGCGGCCACCACGAAACTCTCGAAACCAATATTTGACGGTGTAATCTGACGGAGTATTAGCCCCATAATATTTATCCAACTTTTCTTTTGTTTCCTTCGTCGTTTTGCCTCTCAAAAAATAATGTTTTATGAGAGAACGAAAATCGTTTTTGTCCATACTCAACATGATGCCAAACACGTCAACAACAATCAGCTGTCAAAACAAAACTAAAGACAGTATCGCACTGAAATTTGGCATGTCTGCCAAAATATAAACGGACTTCAAGGCGCCATAACCTTTTTTGCAGTAGCAGTGCATTCTGGCGGTCAAGGAGGTCACTTTTCACTCCATCTAGTATGTACTACAAAATTTCGATAAACAAAATTCAATGCAGAACAAAAATCTTAATGTGTATACGCTTTAAAGAAATGAAAATATTTATTATAAAAATTGTTTTAAATCTCACATTAAATGGATTCCTGGATACATATGAGTAATAGAATAGAAAAACTGTTAGACCCTTTATATGCAATAAGTGTAAACGGGGTAAGAAGTGTAGCTCATTTAAATCAAATCAGAAGAAGAATTAACTCTGTTAGACTTAGTTCAGTTACAAATTTTATGCAAGCTAAAAATTAAACCAAGCAAACTGGTATGTGAGGCAAAACAGATAAAAGAGGAGAGTGATGAATTTCAGTGGGCCGAAGAAGATTTTGGAATAAAAAGACAGGAGCTCAACAGTTTCATAGTGAGCAAAAGAAAATTAATAAATTACGTAAATAAAAAAAATAAAAAAAAATAATGAAATTGTTAAATAGCTACTTAACATATATTTCTAAGTTTTATCTAAGAAAGAAGAAATTGAATTAAATTTAAGAGCATCTAAAAGAGATTTACTCTCTTACTAAACTCTAGCAAGTAAGAAACTACATATGTTAGCATAAGTTAAGTCGGTTTATTGTGTGACGAATAAACAGAGAGACAAAAAGCCAGTGCTGGGCGCTTAGGTGTTCTTACTTCAAGTAACCCGAATACGAGTAAAATCCAACAAATAACAAATAAACACGGACAAACCAATGGACAGACATATTCAAAAAGCTCGGATACAGATATATTCAGACAGACACTTAAATTTTAATAACATACGCGTATATGTTTATATGAAGATATTAAACTTAAGCAAAGTTAAGGCGTTTCCGTCGCATAATTTAGCAACTTATAGTACAGAAACATACTAGGCTATAGAGAAATTCTTTAAAATATGTATTAAAATGCCGAACAATTTTTTAATAATAGTTTAATAGTAGTAATACCATATAACGCTGATTAGCTTCCACAATTGATTTTAGTATATTAATCATATAAAAAGTGTTTCCGTTCAATGGCGGATCTCTCCGTTGATTTCAAAGTTGATGATTCATTGAGCAAATCCTAATTTGAAAAAAAAACTGATGAACTGAAACACAATATTACTTTTTGATTGATTATTTAGATCTAGCTTAATTCTGAACGTATTTAATAGTGCTAGATACGTATAAAAAAAGAGAAACTACTGAAATCACTATTTTTAAAACTTAATTCAGAAGGATAGGTAGTGGGTCACAATTAGGATTTATTTTCAAGATTAGATGTAAGGTGGAAATATGTAGATACGTTTCTAAATCTAACTCTATGGCATAAATTAAAATTTTAGTCTAGTTTTACTTACTAAAGTGGCTAAAGCCTTAAGCCATTCCATTAAGCTTAATATGTTTCTGACTTTCTTCAGTTTCTCTGACAAGGACAATGTCGCTATTCAACCCATGCAAATAATATTTGTGTCTTTTTCTGCCATCGCAATCAATGCTAAAAGAACCGAAATCATGCAAAATATTTTTCTCTCGACGAAGAAAATGAACGCAATTCAAATTTGACTTACATGATCTATGTTCTGGTTCTATAATGCTAACTTTTTTATTAAATTTTTAAATATTGATGTTTGGTGTGTTTACTTAAAGAAAAAAATTGTTTGTCTCTATGCTGACAAAATAGACAACAAAGTATATTCTTAATCATGTTTATTTCATCAGCAGAGACGAAAATTAGGAAATTTGAACTAAGTATGCATATATCACTTGGTAGTCACAATTTTTAAAATGATATATAAAAAATCGCATATTCGGTTC
Organism: Volucella zonaria; assembly: GCA_963966105.1. Lineage (NCBI taxonomy): Eukaryota > Metazoa > Arthropoda > Insecta > Diptera > Syrphidae > Volucella > Volucella zonaria. Next base: position 39,148,760 of record OZ014532.1, on the reverse strand, counting down.
GCCTTTTCTTAAATAAGTTTGCCAGTGAAAATTTTCAAATGCTTCCTCAATGATGTTTAGTACTGTAAACATTTAGACAATCGTGGATTTTTCTATCATAAAACGCACTAATATAGATCAATTATAATCGATAAATGACAAACTACTCTTTACACGATAATTAAGACGTTGATATGCCTAAAAAGGTTTCCTTTTTAATATATGAAGGCTAATCCTGCACACAAGCCGCTAATTGGAAGGCCAGATAACCCTTACCCTTAGATATGGAACCAAATATTTCGATCCAAGTAAGCACTTCAGAGATTCGACTGTTCATGTGCCACAACGTATTTTCCAAAAACCCAGACTTAGCTTAGAAAATCTTTGTGTATCTGATCTCTAAATGTGCCATATTAATCGCCGTTGTATGTAGTTGTTCAGGCAATATACCACATTGTTAATTCCATCGGGAACGCTTGTTAGACCCTGAAGTATATGGTATTATATCTACCAGCCAGTTGCGTTGCTCAACCAGATTTTGACATTATTTAATTTCCATTTTATGTAGGTGCCCGGATGGTGTTCTACTTCAGCTCTCGGAGTAAGTCTTGCATAGCAGAATTAAAAAATGCTATTACCTTTTTATGGACTTTATACATTAAGATATTGTCTTGAATAGTACTGCGAGGATAATGTTCAAATTGAATTTACATATACGAGTAGGTAACTACAAATAAAAGGAAAATAGCGAGATGATAGAATAGAGTTAGAAATTTAAAGGAGAGGTGTAGAAGTAAATGAAAAGGGTTTTTTCTATTTTTCTTTCTGTTTGTAATATTTAATGCTGCGAAGCGTAATATCTTACGAGTGCAGTTTTAAAGTTTTTGACAATTGACAACGCTTTAATATGTGGTGGTAATGAGTTCCATAACCGCATAGCATGGATGAAAAATAAATAAGACGAATTGAGATAATTGTAGGGGTGAGTGTTAATTTTGAATGTTCTAAGTGAGCGCGAAAATTCAAGCTTGTAATATACTTGTGGCGGTGATTGGGTTCCATTAATTTTGTGCATGAACATACAATTTCGTATGCTCATAAGCGGCGATATTGCAAAGCCTTGAAAGTTTTCCAAGTGTGTAAATATTCGATAATACCTACCTAGCTGCGGAATAAACCTGATAGCACCACTGAAAGCTACTCGAAATTTATGAAAAAAAAGTTAGTCAAGGCTACTGTGCACTACTTCAGCGTATGATATTATAGGCATGATGCGTGTTTGCATTAGCCTTCTACTTGTCCCACATCGAGTGATCCACAATTTGCGCAAGCATCCATAAATACGACCAATCACGACATTGATGTGATAGTAAGAAGATATGTAAATTTCGATTTATGACTAAGCCGAGGGTTATTGCAGTGTCAAATAGCTTCAGCCTGTTAATCTTCCGATTTGGAAGGTAGTTCACTACCACTTGAGCCACGGCTACCTTTAGCTACACCTTGCACCAGGTTCTTAAACTCAAAGCATGCATTACCTACAGCTGTCCTTTGCATGCCTATTACTCAATAACCTACCTACAAGCCTTGCAGCTCTATCGCTAAACGCAAAATATTGCCGCAGTTTCCAACAAGCTATGGAGTTTGACCTTTTCAAAGGCCCCTGCAAACTCTTGAAGGCAAAGCAAGGTCAGAAACCTCTTATCAAACTCAGTCCTTATATCATCCACTATATTGACTTAGCGGTCGCGCAACTATGGCCTGTTCTGAAGCAGGACTAAATGGGGCTCAGCAAGGAATTTACAAACAGGTGATCCTGAATTCGCGTCACCAGTACTCTTTCAAAAACTTTAGAATGACATATTAGAATACCGATAGGTCTCTATAATAAATTATACATGTATTGGTCTACAACTGTATTCGATCTCAATGGCCTAATAATAGTTACGAGTACAATCTCTATCTCAGTGACACCCTCAAAATCAGCTTGATGTCCAGGAGTTGTAGGAGTGATAGTTTTATAGTCTAAGCTACCAGGTTCAACTTCATTCGGCAGGCAGGAATTATTGAGATTATTTAAACTTAGGATGCAACTACTACTACTTACATCAATCATTCCAATCTGACGTTTAATACATCTACTTTGAGGGAGAGAGGGTGTGCTTCTACTTACTGTTAAGTTTGTTTCTTTTCTTACTCGACTTGTAATCTCATCAGTATACTATTCGCAGGATTGATTGCGGACAAAAACAGTTTTGGTAGGGACATGGAAATTGAATGTATTCAGAAAATTGGAAGTAGAAGTTTATTCCTCTAAATCTGTATTGCCCCCTTCAGAGTAATCCCCATCGACTGCAACGCACTTATGCAAGCGCTTGATCCAATCCTCGAAACATTTTTTATATTCGGTTTTCGGTATGTCCATCAGTGCTTCCTGCGATTTTTCCATTACTTCCTCTCAGCTGCTGAAACGCGTTCCCCGTAGTGGTTTTTTAACTCGATTGAACAGAAAAAAGTCACAGGGAGCCAAATCAGGTGAATTCGGTGGCTGTTGGATGGTATTTGTTGCATTTTTCGTCAAAAATTACGAATAATGATGGCACTGTGCGACCGCGACGTGCGTTATCATGGTGCAAAATCCACGAATTTTCTGCCCACAATTCTGGTCTCTTTTGGCGAATTGCTTCACGCAAACGTCTCATAACGCCCAAATACTCGTAATACTCTTTGTTTACTGTCTGGCCTTCTGGCAAAAATTCATGATGCGCTATGCCGTTGTAATCCATGAAAACCATGAGCATTGAATTCTTTTTTGACTGAAAACGACGTGGTTTTTTTAATCTCGGCTCATTTGGTGAACGTCATTCACTTGCCTGATGTCTGGATTGCGTGTCGTACTCATAAACCCACGTCTCGTCTCCAGTAATGATCCTTCTGATAAATGTGGGATCGGATTCAGCCTCGCAAATCATCTCTTTTGCGACGTCAACACGGCTTTTTTTTTGCATGAAATTGAGGTCTTTTGGCACCTAGTTTGCTGCTACATGACGGAAACCCAAATCATTAACCAAAATGTGTTGGACGCATCAATAGGCAATTTTCAAGTCCTCCGCTATCTCTCTGATGGTTAATTTGCGGTTATTGACCAACATTTCTTTTACTTCATCAATGTTTTCGTCGGTTTTCGATGTCGATGATCTGCCACTGCGTTCATCATCTTTGATTGACTCACGACCATTTCTGAACCGCTCGTACCTCTGGTGAATGACCGTTTTCTTTAGAGAATCATTGCCGAAACACTTTTCCAACATTTCCAACGTTCGCGCATCATTAAACCCGTTTTTTACGCAAAATTTAATACAAGTTCGTTGTTGCAAATTTAAATCCATTTCTAAAATTGTAAAAAAATTGCCAACACACAAGAATAGGTGTACTCTTGGCTATGTAACTTTTGCAAATGTCAAGCTATGATGCTAAGATCTGGAGGAAATGTCAACAATAGATTTACCAACTTAACAAAAGAAACAGAACTCAAATCGGAATAATGGGAGCGCCACACGGTGTGACCTGGAACTTTTTAATCAAGGCGATATGTTGTAGAGATGTTCAATAAGCATCTGAAAATAATGCAGTTCTCTGTTAGGAACAGCACTTAATCTGCATTGCTCCCAGGTAGCTAAGTTGATGCAGCTTACAGGAAACAGAAGTCTATGGAGGTAAAGTCTTGATAGTGAAAACATGAAGGAAAGAAGTTGTTCAAGAGAAAACGATATCTAGATTGCAAAAACGGAGATCGTGTTAATAAATGCCTTCGAAAGAAATTTGGTTGAAAAGGAGAACCGACAGAGGGTTAGAAACAATAACGAGATCAATCAGGCTAGGTGCTGCATTCGGCTTAAAACAGGTAGAAGATATAAAGTCATTAAATTGGGGGGCATATGAGTAGTTCAATAGTAGATTTATGTTAAAGTGTATCACTGCCTATCTTTTTCTTTAAGGTGTTTCTAGTTGTTTCACAGCTAAAATTATGGCAAGGTGATCAATTTTTACATGTATATAAATAATTAAAGACTTTGCTTTTTTTTTATTGCTAGTCCCTCTGGCGATTGATGATGTAGCTGTGTCAGTCGTTATTTATGTAAAGACCTTTTTTTTCTGCGCTCAATATTCGCACCCACACATCTCTACTTTATTGGTTAGTATCTTGTGATGCTTAAATGTATAGGGGTAATACTCATACATACATATATCTGATATTTTTATGAAGGCATAAATAAGCAAACCTTGTGTGGCTTCACATCAATTTAGTTTAATTTGGATGCACTTCGCTTCGAGTTACGAGGTTATTTCCTGCCTTACTACTCGTATCTCATAATGGCACACAATGGTAAATCAATTTTTTGGGGTTATTTCCCTAACTTTCAAAGCTTACTATTGTTGAGAGTTTTTTCTCAATAGCAACGCTATTTGATGGCAACTATGTGCCATAGCTGTTAATATGATAAAACGTTTTTACTTTAATTTTTGCTTTCGCTTTTAGGATTTCGGCCATATCTTCTTTATATTTGGTAACCTGTACATCACCACTTCTCTTAAACCTACCTTGGCTGAAATTCTGATTAATTTAAATTTTCACAGAGCATATTAAAAGCCGGATTTGCTCACTTCTTGTTTAGTATGTGAGCGTAGGATGTCAAAAACCAAAATCTATAAAAGATTGTGGCTACTTTCGTTACTCACACTGATATGACAACCTTTCCTCCTATTTAAAAGCATATACGTGTAAAATATTAGGTATATAAATATATTCGTGCGGTTTTTTTTCAAAATTTGAACGTTTATTTAAGAAAAACATGTGCAATAGTATTATTCAAAGTATTGCTCATCTGAAGCTATAACTTTTTCCCATCTTTCTGGCAATTTGTGGATCCCATCCCAAAAGAACTGCGCCGGCTTGGCGGCCAAGAGTGAATCAAGCCAATTTTTGATATTCTGCTCTGATGTGAACCGTATTTCAGTGAGGGCGTTCTGCATCGACCAGTACAAATGGTAGTCAGAAGGGGCAAGGTCTGGGCTATAAGGCGGGTGGGGTAAGACTTCCCATCCACTGTTTTCCAAATAGTTCTTAATTGGAATAGCAACGTGGGGCCGAGCGTTGTCATGATGGAAAATTATTGCCTCGTGTCTGGTCGCATATTCCGGGCGTTTTTCGGCCACTGCTCTCTTCAAATGGATTAATTGTGTTCAGTAGCGTTGTCCATTGATGGTTTCACCCGGTTTTAGCAGCTCATAATACAGCACACCCATCTGATCCCACCAAATACAGAGCATTACCTTCACGCCATGGATATTCGGCTTTGCCGTTGATTTGGCTGGTTGGCCGGGTTTCACATATGATTTTTTGCGCTTGGGGTTGTCGTAATGGATACATTTTTCATCACCAGTAACAATCCGATGCAAAAATGACTTCTTTTTGTGGCGTTCCAGCAGCATTTCGGACATGCAAAACCGCCTTTCGACGTCTCTGGGCTTGAGTTCATGTGGAACCTGCTTTTAAACGTTTAGAAATGGCTGCTTGAGTGACACCCAAAAATTCTATGAGCTCTTCTTGTGTTTGGCAACAATATAGAGTAATGCTTCCAGTTCTTCATCTTCAAACTTTTTTGTTGTCCATAACGTTCATCGTCTTCCAAGCCAAAATCACCACTTTTAAATCATGCAAACCACTTTTGGCACGTTCGCTCAGCTAGCGCATGTTCACCATAAACTTCCATCAAAATACGATAACTTTCGGTAGCAGTTTTTTTCATATTAAAGTAATGAAGAAGAACTCCCCGCAAAAACACTTTTTCAGGCACAAAGTTCGACATATTTGAGTGAAAAAAAATTATTGTTGTTTACGCTTCAAATGAATGACATATACTGAAATGACGTACAATGACAATAGCTTTCCAATGCATGTTCCAATGGAATAATACAAGTTACGCCATCTCTTAGCAAACCGCACGAATTAAGTTATAGACCCAATATATGTATTCGTTTTTATAATCTCGCATATGCGAGAGACATCATGTTTGTTAAACTACACGTTTTTCATTATTGCTTCGATATCAAAACAACAGGTTTTAATAAAAATTAATGAACAATAATACGCTTTCTCTAGTCCAGTATGGTCGTCAAATCCTAAATTCATTAGGTTCTTTTCCAAAATCTTTCTGTTCATTTTATTGAGTCTAGATGCCATGCCATTTCTACACATCGTCATCCATTATTGTAAAAGATTTCCACAATAGCGAAGAGAAATTCGTAAGTCAAGTGAATTCCGATTTTTACGAGTGTGTGTTGAAATTTAAATTCAAAAATAATATGACTTGTTAAGGTCCCGTCTGGTAACCAAGCATAGTAATTAAGCGCGTGCATTGTGTAAGTATTCATTTACTTCGAATTTATATAGACTCTTAAAAGAAGGATCATCCTAAATATTTACGTCGGAGCCGATTTTGTTTAAGGTTCAAGTATTTAATTGGAGGTATTTTAATAATAGAAGTAAGTGTTAGTAATTTACGATACAATTAATGGAAACATTTTCTTTTTTATATTGCCAGCGAATCAACATTTTTTTAACAAAACTCGTTTCTTAATCCTGCAAGAACAAATCCTGAATCCTAATATTTTCTACATTTATATTTATAACAAATTTATTGCAAGATACTCTTTCTTAATAAATTAAAATGCATGCTCTTGTTGCAATGTTAAAAAACATTCTAACCACGCTGATTCATCATTCGATGCTGCTTTAATATCCATGTGTTTCAGAAGTTTAATTTGTTAAAGAAACCTCCTATAAAATTAAAAAAAAAAAAAGAATGCTTTCCCAAAATTATAAAAGCTAGAAACTAGGGCTATGATTCGTTTGGTACCTTGATAGAATGACTAACTCTGACTTTTTTCTTACAATTTTAGTTAATTTATAGATTCTCAGAATATTTATTACGATATTAGAATGTTTATAACCCCTACTCCCCAAATAGAAAAAGTATTTTGTATCAAATTCCTAAAAATTTGTAACTGTTTCGCACTTAAAAGAAATAATAATAAACATCCTTGTAAATCACCCAATTTCTAGAAGTTTTTTCAATACTCGTAATTGTAAAATTTAGTAAACTAGAAAGAGATATTTAAACAAAAAGTTCCTAACACAAGTCGGTTTGCTGCTACTAAAATCAATCAAAATACAAAAATTTATTTATCTTAGCTTTTTTGTCAAAATGTCGCTTTGTTTTGTTTGTTTTTTTTTTATTTGATTTCGTTATTAAAACAAAATACAATTTTGAGTTATACGCGAGGTCCTAGATCAGAATGGATTTTGATGAAATAAAATTATAGATCCTTACTCAAGAGGATTGGAACGTGGTTCTGTTCAATGGCATGGAGAAGACTAGCCATTGGGCAGCATTATATTTCGTTGCATTGATGACATTCGGCAATTATGTTCTCTTTAATTTGCTAGTGGCGATTTTAGTGGAAGGATTTAGTTCAGAGGTGTGACAGAATTGTGACATCCTGTGGTATTTTTATTTAAATCTTTTTTTATTATTTTCGTAATTTAGCGCAATGAACGACGTGAACGGGAGCAACGAGAACTTGTAAAGAAGCTCCGCGAAGAGACTCTCGCTGAGAATTACAGTGACATTATGTATGATGAGTCGAGAAGTACGTCAGATTCATCATCGACGAATGAAAGCTATTATGAGATTCGAAACAAATGGCATAGTGCCGAAGATGTTAGAAAGGTAAGTTTACAATTTTATTATTATTTGTTATTATATTTATAAATTATAATATTAATGATAAATATCTACGAGGGCTTTAAGCTCATTGGAATAACAGATACCAACTGCTTTTATTTATAAATAAATGAAACTTTGATTTAAATAATAATCAGGCCTTTTGACATTAAAAATGAATCTGTGACTCTGTTAGACTGCCCGAAGCGAATATACAATTTGTTTGTGGATTTTAATTTAATCAAGATATGTTTCGTTGGCATCTATTATTCTATTCCCAAGTGATTCAAGGTCAAATAATCCTTTTTTTTTTGTAAAAATGCTGACTTTTACGAAATGAAATCATTAAAAATTTGTATGATCTCTGTTCAGTTTTGGAAGACTCCAGACGGCGGAAAGATGATAATCCATTTCGGAAACATTAAGAGATTACGATGTATGGAGAATAATTTCAAACCCCAACAATAGCAGCTTTTAAATCATTAAGCGTGATGTATGATTGCTGGCATTGTCCTGAAATATACTCTGAACATAACTTTTCTGTGTGAACACCGGGCTTCGGAGTGTCGCCTGCATGCAACAAATGCCCATGTCTTTAGCGTTTATCATACAGAATTCACTTTTCATCGCAGGTGATTATTTGGTGCAAAGACAGAGGATTTTAGTGTCTTAATTTAAATTATTTCTTTAATTTAAAATTCATTCAGTTCATAGTGCACCCATCTGTCGAGTTTCTTAACCTTTCCTGTATCGATTTATTGTAATATGAGATACTCCAATGTTCTGTGCAATGTTCCGCACCGATTTCGTTGGGTCTGCTTCTTAAGGTATCGTCGTCTTCAAACAAACATCGTAATATCGAATAGTGTCCGTTTACCTTTACATCCTCAAATACATCATTAACATTTCTTGCTGCTTGAGATGCATCATATCGCAACCATAAATGAAACGAAATAACATAGAGGGCAAACTCTACTAAAACTCTTGTAACCCTTGGCATTGCTCACAACTCCACTGTAAAAAAAAGGAGAAAAGTCCAAATTGTAGTTCAAATACAGATGCTAAAAAACTCATGAAAAAAATTACTGTGCTTTTAAAGAACCTTAAAAGTCTCAGGCGTCAAACATATGGTGCGTACCAATTTATCTTATTGTATAAAAAAAATTATACGTTCTGACCCCGCTGTGCACTTTTTCCGCAGATCCCGGGAGGGATATTAATATTCTTATCAGATTTATGACGGGTAAGTTTGAAATTTGAAAACGTGGTACAGCAATATGCCTTAATAAATTAGTTCATTTTTAATAAAAAGATTTTTTTTTATTTTTGAGGATACGTCCCTCTTTATTTTACAACCAAATTACAATTAACTTATGAGCTAACATTGAAAAAACGTATCACATAATTTAGTCTACTGTGGAGCATAGCATAAGTGAAGGAATGTGGAGAGTCAGCAAATTTAGTGTGGGAATAGTGGAATCTCGGATATGTGGGATTTGCTGAATGCATGGCACTATTGTAGGGAATGGAACATTTGTGTGGATGATGACAGGATACTGGTGGAAAGTGTCAAATGTTTGATGTGTGGAAATTTGGGGAAATTTCGGAAATAAGGACCTCTACCTATTCTAACAAATGCACTAATTATTACGGAAAGGAACAAAATAAGATTAGAGCTACCGCCATATGAACAGCTGCACTGCTAAAATAGATAAAATTATAATCATATCAAACCGATTAATAGCCACAAAGCTTACTAGCGAAACACACGCTTTAAGAATACTTAACACAGTACATACATAGGTCAACAAAACAAAAACGAAAAAGTTTGGTGGGAGAAGATTTGACATTTTACTCACGTGGTATATCAGTTAGTAAGCGAATGCACATTGCAGCCATATTAGTGGAGCAATAGACACAGTCTTAAAGGTGGGCCATAATGTATAACCCTGCTTTGGAATGTTGGCTGTGACTCATGCAGTACGCGCGATTCATCCAATTGAAGAATGAAAAATTCATTTGTCATGGCTCTGTAGAGCTCACCATCCACACTGACCATTTCGCCTGCGCCTTTCTAAAAAGAAATGCAGTGACTTTGAATGGATGTAAGTGGAAATGGGCCTCGTCACTCATGATTATTTTTGTGCGAAAAATCGTCCACTTCGCTGTTGAGATTCAAGAGAACGCGGATATGAGCGTAGGCTAGGCACGATTCACGGTCAACGCACGTCAGCTGATATAAGAAAATATCTTCAGGTCTTTCAATAAAATACGCAGCAGAGACGTGCGTGGAAGTGTAAACTGCATGGCAGGTCGTCTGGTCGATGAAGAGTCTACGATATCTTCAGCTACGAAAGCGATATTCTCGTCCGAACGAGATGTACGAGACCTTCCAGGGCTTGCTTGGTCCAGTCTTTAAGAATCGTGCGCATAAATGCCGCATTGAATGACCAGTTGGAGACGGGCGGCCAGAAAAACAGGAGCGAAATTCACATTGCTCCAAAATCACTTTTTTTTTTTTTTTTTAAAGAATTTAACTTTAACACTCCAGTGGGTATGAATACACTTATATGCCTCGGCATGTAAGTTTTTTTAGAAAATGGGATAGAGAGAGAAAGAAAGATGTTTGGGCTCAGTGGTTATATTGCGCTCCACGGGTGGCATCCAACATTTAATGGGGAGACTAAATTCTTAGTGGAAGTTGGCTTGATGTTGATTTCTAGTCAACTACTCGTCTTACTTGATTTTCGTTAACTAAAAAAATTGATGATATGTCTTTCGGGCGAGGCTGGGATTCGAACACCGAACCTTCCGATTTGGAAGTCCATTACCACATCGTGACGATTATTCCGCGCTCTTCAGGAGTTTAGTGTTACATTGCTTATTCACACAATTTCTAATCCTGTTTGTTTCACAAATGTCAACACCGAATTAACCATCAACGATTTTTATAAAATTGATGGCACTTTCCGATTACAATCAAAATTTGTGTTGGTTGCTGCAATTTATTAAGCAAGAGCGGTACTTAATTGTGTGCATAACAAACCCAGATAAATCATCATCTGTGCAGAAATTATGCGAAACAGCGAGTAAAACATTGTCAAATGATCGTCAGCGAACCATTTGTGGACACAATTTGTCGTCAAGAATCCCAAGAACAACAAAAAAAACCAGCGTCAGTCAAGATAATAAACTGATGCAACCTATGTAAGAAAGCAGGCTAACTTGGACGATAAGATTTGGAAAAGTGGTTGAAAAACGCTATAAACCAAATAGGAAAACTTCGGTAAAAAATTTTTGAGTAACGAAACGTGCCGAAACGATAAAGCGAAAATTACATTTCAATTCTGTAATGAACATACTGGAAACAACGAAACTAGAAAAGTGCATATTGAGTGAGACTACGAAAGTTGCAGAAAACAGGCGTAGAATGCAGTAGCTAGAGCACGAGCGTATCAGTTGGACTTAGGACCAACAATAGAAGAAATACACAGCAAAGCGGGCTAATATTTGTAAAAATGTTATCATCGAAATATATTATTGAAAACGAGCAGGTACGCTTGCTACGTAATATAAAGATGGAACACCAGATTTCATTAAACCCGAAAATATTCTATCTAAAGCAGTTAAATAAATGAACCAAAACCATGAAGTCGAACCGGATCACATATCACATGGGTGATAGTCGGAAATATGGTGTGGGATTTAAATTGCACACGATTATGTTTTTTTTTTAAATGATGTCTTACTGCAACATCTCATAATATGAAAATATAAAAGAGATTTCTAGACGGTTAACAGCGCAATATTACTAAGGTCTATGGGAGTCATTGCCGTTCTGTGGGAGTCAGTTCGGGTTATGAGCGACTTAAGGTTTTCGTATAATGGTGGAGAAACAATACATTATCACTCGTCGAAAGATACGAGTATACATGTCTATGGCCTTCATCGATTTGGAAAACCGATAGGTGGAGTTTTCAAAGATCTTCTAATCAACCTGAAACATACTTGTATAATAGAATGATACGTGATGTATAGGAAGAAGTTAAAACGAAAGTTGTACGCTCAGCGGGAGTGACATCGAAGTTAATGTAAGACAGTGTTTAAAGTTTAATATCATGTAAGATTTTCTATTGAAGCAACACAACAACTCCTAACGAGTTATTTTTGCCGAGGTTAGCGTTATCATTAGCAACGACATGTCTGCTTTTCATGCAGCTCATAATTATTAGATAAATACGCTTGAACATAACTGGTTAGTCGTACTAGGACAGAGTATCTACATTTCCGAACCCACATATCCATCTCGTGCGAAAAATGTAAATATTGTACAATGTGTCGTAAGCCATCAAGGAAAAATATAGCAATGAAGCTTGTAAAAAAACTTCATTCCAAGCGTAAAAGCTGGTATACCCAGCTAGTAGTCAGACAACGAAGAGAGGGTCGAGTTCCGATGTTCGATAAAGAAACCGGAAAATAATAATTGGATCACTGAAATCCAAGAATATTGAAAATCTCTTTGCTTAACTAGTGAAGTGATCCAAAATGGAGCGGTCTATATAATGGTACTAAGGACCACAATTTTACACACCATAAGGCGAAGTAGCACCTCAGATACGTGGAAGAAGTACATAGCTTTAGATGTATTCATGATGATGTGTGGCTTATCTGAAGCTTTGTGAATGTTTTAAGCATTAACGATAATATATATTTTGGTAAAATGCTTTCGCGGCGCTGGGATTGATGGAGTAATTGGAGTAATAGAGTATAGTATATATATTAATTCACCCATGTTTTATCCTTTTCTTAAGCAAGAAAGCTAAGTTAATTATGAAAAAGGAAAATATAAAATTTCGCAAAAGTTTTGCGAAACGCAGAAATTGTTACATCACCTGTTGTTTCTTTCCCTCTGATACCAATATGCACTGAGAACCGAACCAGCACCGATTTCTCATTTGAGAAGTTCATTTTATGCTATTTTATTTTTCAAGTCTTCAGCCTCATGTAATTTAATGCTACTAAAGGAAGAAATGTAGTCCTCAAGGACTTGGCTTTATATTAATACTACAATTTTTTTTCTCTTTGCCACCAGTATGGTTTTAAATACCGAGAATAAGTTCGGCAAAAAACTCTTGAGGAAGATACAATAGTACCAAATTCATGATACTAGTCCATAAAATAGTTCAGTGATAAGCATGAGTTTCTGTGCTTTCAGCCGTTCGTCTATTTACATATACATATTTAGATGGCGTACTTTTACCTATAAACGCCTTTTTAGATGAGCTTTTTATATGTACAGGGCCTTCCAATAGGGACTTCCGAACTTTGTCATTTATTCAGTGTATTTTGCCAAATCACCATGGACGTACATAGCATTCAACAACACTTGAAAATGATAAAATTGTTTTATCAAAATGGGTGTTCTGTTCGGGCAACAATCCGCGCGCTTCGCCCATTTTACGGACTATTCGCAGTGTGGTGGATAAAGTTGAGTCCACTGGTTCAGTAAACGATAAACCAACACCCGTACGTCGACGAAACGCAAGAAGTGCCGAAAACATCGTCACTGTCCGTGAGAGTGTGCGATTTCGCGTCTCTCACAAAAACTTGGCCTTTCGCAGACCACAACCTGGCGAATTTTGCGTCGTGACTTGGACCTGCAACCGCACAAACTTCAACTGGCGTAGGAGCAGAAGATAAACGACCATAGACAACTCTGTTCGCTGAACGGGCTCTGGAGTATTTGAAAACTGACCTTAATTTTCATCGAAAAATCATGAGGCCCATTTCTGGATGAATGGGTACATCAAACAAAATTGTCCAATTTGGGACAATACCAATCCACACGAGATCCAAGAGCGTCTAATGCATCCCAAAAAGTCACTGTTTGGTGTGGATTGTAGGCTAGCGGCGTCATCGGTCCATATTTCTTTGAGAACGACGTTGGCCAGACCATCACCGTCAACGGCGAGCGCTATAGATCGATGATTACCAACTTCTTGTGGACAGAATTGGATGATACGGACACGAATGAAATGTGGTTTTAACAGGACGGCGCTACGAGCGACACAGCTCATGCCGCATTGAAAATCCTGCACTAGCGATTCGATGACATGGTCATCTCACGTGGAGGTGATATGAACTGGCCACCGAGATCGTGCGATTTGACCCCGTTAGACTTTTTCTTGTGGGGTTTTTTGAAGTCGCAGGTCTATGCGAATAAGCCACAAACCACAGCGACCCTCAAAGCCAACATAACCATCGGTCAAATTCAATCTGATTTATGCGCCAGAGTCATAGAAAATTGGACATTTCGGATGCGCGCCACCCAGAGAAGTCGCGGCGGACATTTGAACGATGTTATACAATATTCCATTCATAATGGCGTCGATAGGCCTTTCAAACGAATAAAAAAATTCGGTGATATCTCACACACACTTTGTTTTATTTAAAATTAAATATAGGAAGCGCTTAATGAAAGACCCTTTGTAACTCCAGGATTCGACAATTATGTTCTCTCTTATGAATTTTAAGGCGCTGCAAGTGATATCTATATTCAATAATTCTGGTGAGATGCTGTCAAAAGCATCCTCAATGCGAAAACATTTAAATATGGTTCGTTCCCGTTAAAGCTGATGCAATAAAATCACCAACGCATAATACTGGAAATGTGTAAGCAATTTTATGAGTGTCGGATAATTCGCCGGTCAAGTTCGAATGGCGATGTTGAGGTAGACTATATTTAAAATTGATGGATGTGATAGGTTGGGTACACATTGTAAATTGAAGTTACCTTATCAGCTATTAATTCAGGGTGGAATATGGAATCTTCCAACGACTTCGCTAATTTCAATAGGGTAAGTAGAAGTTCGTGTCGTGCCAATAGAAGTCATGGGGACAAGGGAAATATCGCTAGCCGCTATAGTATTTCGTTGGTCATCCCTTATTTCTTATAACATATTTCAATCGAGTTGGAACAGACTTAACCAAATTGTGGGTAACATCTGACGTTCTTTTTTCCCATTCTGTGGTTAACGCCACTTTTAGATCTGCCTTGTTACGTATTGTATGCTGTAGTATTTTATGCTGTGTGCTTAAGATTATTGCTTTGAGTGACATTGTATTTGCACTTTGTGTGTGTGATATTTGTAGTCCATTACACCATCGATAAAGTGCAAATTACAAACACTCTTTTGCACTCATACACACCTCCATTCCAAGGCTGAACCTCCTTCATGCTTAAAAGTTGGCTTGAAGTTTTTTTTCTTCTAAGCCGGTATAAATAAAATATTATTTTACAATTGCATGATATTTTCAAGTTTTTTTGTTGCTAGCCATAGTGCCTTAAAGATGGAGTTTAGTGTATTGGAGAATATAATAATATAATACAAAACGAAAAGCGAAAAAACCTCTTATTTAAAGAAGAAAAAAATAAATAAGTAAATAAAATAGTAATAATAAATATACAGTACTGTACAAAACTTAAGCAACCACCTGAAGTCAGCACTTCATAGTAAATCTTTTCAACTTTCTACTCCACCAAATAAAAAGAAATGGATATATAATGATGTGTAATAGAGTGTATTTTGGAATCCACAACTTTTTATAAAACTAATAATACTTCAGATTTAAAAAAAAACACAAATACCAATAAAGTAGCCAAATTGAGCTGTGCAAAACCAAAGCAAATTTTTTAGTATTTTGTGTAATATCCTTTATTTTGAATAACAGAGGCATAGAAGTAATTAACTTTGAAAGTGTATCCTGGTATACTACCTTGATCAAAAAGTTCCTGTGTTCAGAAAATTGGAAATACAAGTTTATTCACCTAAATCTATATTGTCCCCTTTAAAGTAATCGACTGCAACACACTTATGCCAGCGCTTGATCCAATCCTCGAAAGACTTTTTGTATTAGGTTTTCGGTATGTCCATCAGTGCTTCCTGCGATTTTTCCATTACTTCCTCTCAGCTGCTGAAACGCGTTCCCCGTAGTGGTTTTTTAACTCGATTGAACAGAAAGAAGTCACAGGGAGCCAAATCAGGTGATTTCGGTGGCTGTTGGATGGTATTTGTTGGATTTTTCGTCAAAAAATTACAAATAATGATTGCACTGTGCTACCGCGACGGTGCGTTATCATGGTGCAAAATCCACAATTCTGGTCTCTTTCGGCGAACTGCTTCACGCAAATGTCTCATAACGCCCAAATAATACTCTCCGTTTACTGTCTGGCCTTCTGACAAAAATTCATGATGCACTACACCGCTGTAATCCATGAAAACAGTGAGATAAATTATAGAAATTTGATGGGTGTATGTATTTTTATGAGTGCATGGTGCAATCCATGCAAGCCTACCCGTTTGTTTTCGTATTTTCTGAGGAGTTATTCCCCGAAAAGTTTTGTTGTGGATGGTTTAAATAATAAATAAATAAATAAAAAAAGATTCATAGGCAGACGTGTGCCTATTATGAATAGGACGTTGTTTTGATACGGGTAGTAGTGTAATGCATGCAGGAAAAGCGACACCATAATATCAATTCAAGAACAATCACGGATTGCGGAAACCGGGTAAGATTAGGTGTACTATGTAACAAAGTATTTTAGTTTACAGTTTACGAAGTTAATAACTGTCGGTAACTATTTACAATTTACATCAGAATAAGACTAATGATTGAAAGGCATCAGTTTTGCTTCTCAGAGACATTGTTGCCACAGACACATTGGTTATTATTTATTCCCAATTTTAGTAAAACAATTCGTTGATATAATCAAAGACTCCCTGCAAAGACTGCATGCAAAAGATAATAAAATATGTTTCCTTTCTTCGTTTTTTATTTGCCAACAAAAATTTGTTACCCTGATGGAAGTAATAATTTTACTCGTGCGTCAAGTCGACGCCAATATCTTATTTAACGGCCATCTTTTCATTTTAAAAATTATAACTTTTTTTTTTCATAATCGTAAACATGAGGAGTCCTTTAAAATGCCATGCGATTATTCCATAACATCCAAACTGAGTTAAGAAACGAATTGTTTTATTTTTGCGAATTGCGCTATTTTTTAAGCATTATATCCTAGAACGAGAAGATATAACACCAAAGCATTTCATTTTCAACTTAAGTTTTTTCGCTCTTCGATTTAATTTGAATCCTTGGCTGAACGTTATTTTTTTATCTTTGAATTCTCAATTTGTCACAAATTTATTGCAAAAAGAAAGTGTGGTGGCACATACAGCACATGCAGTGTATGAGCATGTAGTGTGCGTATTGTGGTAATCATCTGAATATCAGAAGGGCGATCCCTGAGCGAATAGAAATATTCATGTCTGAAGTGAAGTATTTTTCTGCTACGAGCATGCTTGATACTCAATATTGCAAACTGGGACATCGACACAAAAGCGGGTAAACATTTCGAATTCGTACACCGGAAAATTGATACATACATATATGTTATGTACAAATATGTACTTATATTATGCATTTTAAACACCAAGTGTCGATGTGTCGCAAGTTGGGCCAATTACTTGTTTCTATACTTATTTACAAATGAAAGAGTAAATAAATGATGTTCGTAATGGATGTAACCAACAAAAAAGAATAAAGAAACATTTTTGAGGAGATTCAATAGAACCTCAGGGGAGGAAAAGTTTCTCATTGATATAAATTTGAGCGGAAACACCGGGAAAGCGAACGACAAAACGAAGGCTGCGGTGTAGAAAAGAGTTTCGAGCACTGATACTCCTGAAAGATGACACATTATTCTGTATGTTTTTTATTAAACAAGAGCGCCACTAAGCTCACGTACATTACCATTATTGTAAAACATAATATTTCTTGATGAATTTTTTTTTTGTGAAAAAACCAACCAAGACCGGCATTATCGACCAAGCTAGGTAGCTGCAATAATTTGCGACAATGGATGTAAATTGCTATAGACTAAGTATAGGGACTAAGCGCAAAGTATGTTGATTAACTTCGATGAAAAATCTGTGAATAGTGCCAAAGTTCATCTTGTGGTTCCAAAAGTTATTGGGTCTACAAGTAAGTTTCCAGCGTTTTTTTTCCAAAATTTGAAGTTTTATTATGAAAACATAGTTACAATGCTTTATTCAAAGTATCGTCCATCGGAAGCTACAACTTTCCCCCATCTTTCTGGCAATTTATGAATTCCGGACCAAAAAAATTTCTCGTTTTTCGAGCCTAAGAACGTATCGAGCCAATTTTTGATTTCCTCTACTGAGCTGAAGCGTATTCCCGTAAGAACGTTCTGCATCGAACGAAACAAGTGGTAGTCAGATGGTGCCAAGTCTGGACTGTAAGGCGGATGAGGCAGAATTTCCCATCCACTATTTTCCAAATAGTTTTTCACCGAAACCGCAACATGTGGCCGAGCGTTGTCGTGATGAAAAATGACGGACTTATGCCTGGTCTCATATTCTGGCCGTTTTTCTTTTAATGCCCGCTTCAAATGAATTAGTTGGGTTCAATATAATGGTCCTTTGATGGTTTCACCACTCGGAAGCAGTTCGTAGTATACGACACCCTTTTGATCCCACCATATGCAGAGTATGACCTTTCGTCTCGGCGTCGATTGGGCGGGCTCGCCGGGCTTTGTATACGATTTTCTGCGTTTAGGATTATCATAATAAATCCATTTCTCATCACCAGTGACAATACGATGCAAAAATGATTTATTTTTATACCGCTGCAGTAACATTTCGGACATGCAAAATCGCCGTTCGACGTCTCTTGCCTTCAATTCGTACGGCATCCAGTTTCCAACCTTTTGAATTAATCCCAGTGCTTTTAGGCGCAGGGAAACGGCTTGTTGCGTGACGCCCAATGATGCAGCAAGTTCTTCTTGAATCTGACACGGATCCTCATCCAGTAAAGCGTCCAATTCCTCGTCTTCAAAACTTTTCGACTTTCCGGGGCGATCTTTGTCTTCAACTCCAAAATCACCACTTTTGAACCGTTTGAACCACTCGCGGCACGTCGATTCACCAATACATTCCGCCCCATAAGTTTCCGAAAGCAAACGATAGGCCTCAGCCGCACTTTTTTTCATATTAAAGAATAAAAGCAGCGCTTCCCGCAAATGACGTTTATTTGGCTGGAAACTTGGCATGATTTTGCTCGATAAAATGTACGACACCGATAGAACTGTTCAAATAAAACGCTGCAAAGTTGTTGACAGATACAAAACCTACAAATAAAACACATGGGGTCTGACATTTCTGCCCGGGATCCACTGGTGGCGCCATCTCTGACAGACGCTGGAAACTTACTTGTAGACCCAATACATTAACCAAGAATCTTGGGGACCAAGTATAGAAAAGCGATACAATTTAAAACCAAGCGAAAATTAGAGGCTCCGGTAATAAAGGAGCTTAGAAAAATTTCCTTTCCAATCGATAAACAGCCAACAAGCTTTCTAAGCTTGTGCTCAATGTACTGCCAGCATAAATACATGTTTTACAACATCAATGAATGTTGGACGTTTATAATTTATTGTGGTTAAAAAAATCCGATCCAGGTGGTTTCCTTATTGATTTAGTAATGTATCCACTGGAATGAATGGAGCCATTTCTATTAAATGTAATAAAGAGGAATCAGTAAAAAAAAAAAATTTAAATGAGATGAAAGAGATCACTTGTAGTGAATGGTATTACAGAGAAAAGGCGGAAGATAGGCTAATTGAAATAATATTAAAGCAAAATAAAATTAATGGTGAAATGAAATTTATAAAATGTTTAAAAAAGTCTTACAGCAGTTTGAAATATAAAGCAATAATTGAAGTCAACAAACATTTATTTAAACCAATAATAGAGGAAAACGACGCACATTCAAATATTAAACGGACCAAGTGCTATTTGATAAATTAAATTTAAAAAAGTGTTTTATGTGTTGGGGGTTTAGTCACAACCCAAATAATTGTACAAACAAAGCTCAGTGTTCCAAATACGGTGGGGAGCGTGGTATTGTAGAAGTGACAAATTAAAATGTATCAATTGCACTAACAAATGAAAGACTAAATTTAAATCTAGAAATAAGTCATGATTCGAGTGATTTTAAGTGCCCAGTATATACAAGGAGGCTGGAAAAAGAACAGGAGAAGGTGAACTATTAGCAATTAGCTGAAATTAAGTATGTCTATTTAAACATACAAGGACTTACAAATAATTTTAATGAATTAGAGCTGCTGGCGCTTGAAGGACAATGACAATATGAAATAATAGTTATTAGTGAAACCCTTCTTGGTAAAAATGTTAGTAATAGTGAAGTAAAAATTATCAACATACATATAATAAGATGAAATAGAAAAGATGTGGCTATTTTCCTAAAAGAAAGTTACAGTAGTTTTATTCTAAAAAATTAACAAATTGAAATGTATATATGCGCACTTGTAATAGAGTTCAACTCTAGAAACCAAATTGTTCAGACCTGATTAGAGTGCACTTGCAGTGTTGTATGTATAATACATTGTTACATAATAAATATTACCCCTACATAATTTCCCCATATTTTTAAGCTAAAATACACTTTACCCTAAAGAGAGTTTGAGCTATCGATCCCTCGATCCATAAAACCCATTTCCTTCTTTCCTTGGCATCCGAAACGAGCAAGTCGACTTTCAGAAAGTACGAGCGCATTAAATAAATTAACTGATTAATTGTAATAAAATAAAATAAAAAAATATGAGGAACTTCATTTACTTATTATATAACTATATAAAATAGTTTGCCCACAGCAATTACAATATACAAAGAAAATCAATCCAATTCACTAATAAGTGAGATAGAGGCTCAAACGTAAATAAAGACATACTGTTATTCCAAGCTTAAAAGATAAATCCAACTGCTGAAATAACTAATAGTGAGAAGAGCCAAAGTAATGATGCACGTGATAAAATTCGCCAAGGGTTTAGAGAAACGTTCTCCTTTCTCTCTGCAAACAGAGAGCGCCAACGAGCTGCTAGCCCAGCTGAATGGACTCTAGTTATCACCAACCTAAATGAGTTTATTTGAAATAGAAAGAGGCAACTATCAGCAGAAGAAGACGACCATAATCATCGTAAACAACCTTACCTGGACAACAATCCTTTCTTCGTGACACAGAAACGAAAGCAAATAGCTCCAACGTGATACCTTCCAGAAGGTAAAAATCCAGTTTCAACCCTATTAAAAACATTAGCAATACTATTGTACTAATGTACTCTGCCGCCCTATATTTCATTTTTAGGGCTAATTGCAATACCATTTCTGAATTAATTAAATTATCTGCTTCCGAATGCAATACTAGTGATATAAATTATAAATTTGTAAGCCTAGGATATCTTAAAACAAAAGTATACATAAATGATGTGGATGCTCATAAAATGATTATACTCGTATGTAGATAGACTGTGCGACACACTACATTAGGTGTAGGGGCTTATTCATTTCCTCCAAAAATACAAAAAACCAATCAGTAATTCTTAAGTGGCACACCTATAGATACTATTCACCATGCATTGAAAGAAACATGCCCTAATATTAAAATAAGCAAAATAAAGCCTTTTTTAACTGCAAGAACAAAACAACAACGAAATAAGTTGAACATGTTTCTTGTTCATTTAGAGGTAGGGGAGTCCGTTGTTGGAATATCAAAATGCACGAGAGGACGGTTTAATTCAGAGTGAGCATATATTTCGTAATGTGTTCTAGTTCAAAGTTATAAGTGTAATAGAATGGAATATAAGAACATAATTGTAATGAAATTGTTTTGTGCAATAAAAAGTAGTAAAATAAATTTAATATACATAGTATTTCTATTTTATAGTATGCATAATTATTTTAATTTAGTTTTTAATTGATTTATTTATAGTTAACATCCCTTAAGGATTTGACAAGTGTCAGAAGTTTACTATATCAAAGGGTTTTTTTTGGGATAGAAAGCACAATTCGCCTATAATTAGATGCTACAATTGCCAAAGGTTTGACGATGCGGGTGACTATTGTTCTTGCAGTCGCGATGGGTGGTAGTGGCTCAAGTGGTAGTGGACTGGCTTTTAAATCGGAAGGTTCGATGTTCGAATCCCAGCCTCGCCCGAAAGACATATCATCCATTTTTTCAGTTAACGAAAATCAATTAAGACGAGTAGTTGACTAGAAATCAACATCAAGCCAACTTCCACTAAGAATTTAGTCTCCTCATTAAATGTTGGATGCCACCCATGGAGCGAAATAACCACTGAGCCCAAAATCTTTCTTTCTCTCTCTATCCCATTTTCCAGAAAACTTAACACATGCTGAAACATTATAAGTGTATTCATACCCACTTGAGTGTTAAGTTCTTCAAAAAAAAAAAAAAAAAAAATGCTGAAATTCTTATTCAGAAATGCATAAATTGCAACAGAGTATGTCACGCAGCTAAGTTTATAGAATATAAAGTAAAAAGGGAGGCATTTAACCACAGAGAAAGAATAGTTGTTAGCAATAACAAGCAAGTTGTCTCTAAAGCAGCTTAAACAATAGCTAATCCAAGCAGCTCATATGCATACATAAATCTCCTAGTAAGGTAAGAGAGACTGCTAAAAAGGCATCAGAAAATCTTAATGACTTCCTTAAGGAACCTCAAACTTTATTCAAAATTCCATTTCAAGATCTTTTAAAAATAATAAACAAAATACAGCCAAATTCAATTCACAGAAGACAAAATATTCACATACCTAGGGTTTGCAGCTTCCATTGTTGTATAATAGTTTCTTTCAAATATCAACATTATATCAATGAGTTTTAATTCAATTCTTTCGCATGCAAGGAGATTAGCGCTATTAAGTGTCCTTAAAAATAAAAAACTACAAATTTGCTTGGTCTCCGAGATGAGATTACAAAAAAGGCACAAGCCTAAATTTGAAGACTACAATATCATTAGAATTGACTCAAGAAGGGAAACCGCAATAGTATTAGACGATAAATATGAATACGGGGAAGTGTTATTCATCTATAGTCTTCTCTCAGTTAGTCTAGCTTCAATCTCTTCACGCAATACTGATGGGTCAAATGTTTGGTTATTGCTTGGTAGCATCTCTATTCCCTCCCATTCTGAGAGAATCTATCAAGAGAAATAGATAGACCTTTTTCCCTGTTCAGCTTTTTCTCGGAGGAGATTTCAATGCGAGACATCCTCATTGGGCAGACAGTATTCAAAACAACAACGGAAATTAATTTTATAACTGGATTCATAACAACGCTTTCTTTAGTTTTGACTTAATTACCGCTAATGCCTTCCGGCGATCCTCGTCCATAATAGATTATTGCACTGTCTCGGCTAGTTTTAATAGCTAATCTACACTATGTCATACCTTTGTTACCCCTTCATATCATTTTGGAATATCAATTAAATTAAGACTCGTTAATTTCTTACAAAATTTTATTACGTCCAACCACTTTCAGATCATTCAAAACTACCAACTTTGGCTCTTTTAGAATAAGTTTACGCACCTAGCTCTCATCAATCAATTTACCTGATTGTAGTCGGAGCCGTAAAATAAGGTCAAGTGATATAAAGCCAAATTGGTCTTATTGCGCTATCAATTGATCAAATCAAACTTCATTTTTAGTTCCAAGGTTGTCTCTTTATTGTTATAATAGCAATATTACTAATGGCAAGAAATAAAAATAATAACAGTAATAATAATTACAAAAAAAGAGAGAAATTAACATAAATTCCAAAAAGAAAAAGATCATTTTACAATAAATCCGTGCGCTGTTCTGTACAATTTGCATGCAACCCCCCTGCTTGGGGCCACTCTAGGATTTGGAGTGGGTGTGAGGTTTTTGTATGTAAAGTTCGAAACTGCACCCTTTTTTATTTAATACTATAAATATTCTATTTGGAGTTTGAGTTGGTCTAACTGCACTTTAGAGAAAACTTATTGTTAGACAAGCTAAAATGATATGAACTATTAAAGTTAGGCTTATTTCACTTTATTTCTCAAAATAAGTCGGCGTTATTTTACTTTGCTAAAGTGAAACAGGCCTTATTTCACATTTAAGAAGTGAAATAAGACCAATTTTTGAAAGTTGGCCTTATTTCACTTGGCCTTATTTCACTGCACCATTGTTGGCACATCCCAAACAATTACTCGTAAATAGGTTTCCTCATAAATGAATTGAATTCGAAAATGACTCAGACTCTAAAAACTAACTCCACTGTTATCGAAAACAAACAGTCCAAATACAGCTACTTACACTCTAAACTCCAACTCAAGTGAATTCTTCACAGACCCCTCAGTAGAGTTAATCAAAAATATGTAGAACTACATATCTTAGAAAATCAAATGCTTCAGCAAAATCATAGAACAAAATACCCACATAGAAATAAACAATATATTTTACGCAAGGCTGCAAAGCAGACGAATAAAGCCATCCTCTCATGCATTTAAGGAAATTGATAGGACCGCTGGTAGAAATTTGTCTGAAAAGTTTCCGGCCGCAACGTAAAGATAGCGGCACTCGTCAATAAAAGCTAGTGAATGCTAGTTGTGCATCTTTTGACAGTTACTTACCGAAGTTTCAGTCATTTTGGACGTGTAGTTTTTAGTTGACAGTTGTTTGAGTGAGTCGATGTGAGTGTTTTTTGTGAAAATGGAAAAAATTGAGTATCGAGCTGTTATTAAATTCTTGAAAGGCAATACACCTACGCAAATCAAAAATGAGTTGGACTCTGTATATGGGGACTCTGCACCGTCATTTACTACAGTGAAATTTTGGCAGTTGAATTTAAACGTGGCCGTAAGAGCTTGGGAGATGATGAACGTTCGGGACGTCCAAAAACTGGAACCACTGACGATAACATTGCTAAAGTTCACCAAATGGTGTTAGACGACCGCCGAATTAAAGTGAGAGAGATAGTAGAGGTTATGAAAATGTCCAAAGAACGATTTAGGCCTGAGAAAGCTATCCGCGAGTTGGCTGCCGCGTTTGCTTACGTTTGACCAAAAACATGTTCGAATGAATCCGAGTTTTGGCGCCGATTAATTACTTTAGATGAAACTTGGATACACCATTATACGCCCAAAACAAAAATTCAGTTAAAACCTGCAAAAGGGCGAGCCGGCTCCAAAAAAAGCAAAAACTGTTTTTTCGACTGGGAAAGTGATGACGACTGTTTTTTTGGGATAATAAAGGAGTTATCTTAATTATATTCAGAAAGAAAAAATCATTACAGGAGCATACTATGCATCATTACCTGCCAAGCTGAAGGCAGAAATTGCGGACAAGCGGCCACATTTGCAGAAAAAGAAAATCCTGTTTCACCAAGACAACGCGCCGTCTCACACCTCAGCGGTGGCCATTGCGAAAATCCATGAATTACGGTTTGAACTGCGCTCAGAGGACAGAGATTTTCGTCAAATGAGGAGGCAATCACCTTCGTGAACAATTATTTTACAGAGAAAAACGCCGAGTACTATTTGGACGGGGAAGTGTGTAGAGCTACAAGGAGACTAAGTAGAAAAATAAAAACAATTTTGAAAAGAAATGTCTTGTATCATTGTTCGGTCGGAAACTTTTCAGACAAGCCTCGTATACCGCTAGGGACACTAATGGTAGTTGATAGCCAAGCAAAGCTAAATGCCTTTAAAGACAATTTTCCTCCCTTTACTCAGAAAAGATGCATACCTTCTTTGAGCCCCGATTTGACGAATGGAGTGTGCACAGTCCTATAACAGTTTAATGACTAAAACACATCCTGTGTGACTACATTTCCCTTAACCTTACATACGGTCATTCCTGGCATACCTCCGTTTACTTTTTCGGGAAAAATGCAACTTTTACGTATAGGGTTCAACAATAAATATTCTTCCGGTATTGACAAATTTTCGAATTGTATTTATTCTCTCAATCAAATACTGTCCTACATCTTCAACCACTGTATAAACAATTGCTACTTTCCTGCTATCTGGAAAAAGACAAGAATTATCAAGAATCAATTTCGTCCCATCTCTCTGTAATCGAATATTGGAAAACTTTACATTCTGTGAAAAAGGAAACTTAATTTCAAATATACAATTAGGTTTTCGAAGAGAACACTCCACAGAACATGCGTTACTTCTCCTATCCGACAAAATAATCTAAAAGTTAAGAGCTAAATAATGCGCGCTCAGTCTGGATATTGACCTAGAAAAAGCATTCGATTCGCTCTGGCCCGATTATATTCAAATTCATTAAATTAAATTTTCCAATCCGGCTAACGAGGTTAATTCAAGCCTTTCTAAAGAATCGTTTTTCGTCTGTGTTTATTAAGGCAGAGGAATCAAATATGTTTCCTGTCAAAATCAAGAACACCGCAAGGATCAATAATTTTTCCAAAGTTGTTCAATATTTATCTCTCTGACTTCCCATTTCAAGATCATATGCATCCTTGCGAGTGATACAAGACCACAAAATGCCCTTAATAAAATAAAAGAAAAAATACCTCTGCTAGAAGGATACTTCAAGAAATAGGGTCTTACTATTAACGCAAATAAATGTGTCATCGCCTGCTTTAAAAACGCAAGTGGAAAATTACATCGACTAGCGGTGAAGGAGAGTAAGGAACTAACATTATCATATCTCCTGGTGACGAATTGAAATATTTAGGTATCCACTTTCAAAACATATTTTTATTCAACAAACATTCCAAAAAGATGTTATTCAAAGCAAAAGCGATAACAGCAACTTTTAAGCCTCTATTGCATCGAGAGCTTTATAAAAAAAAACAACAAAATCCTTCTCTACAAAATGCTCATCAGACCCGTTCTCGCATACGGATTCCGCGTTTGGTTTACTATTTCTTGTACAGTGACTAAGGAACTTGAGATTTTCAAAAGGAAAATATTGAGATTTTGTTGGGGAAAGTACAGAAAGGCAAACAAAAGATGGTTTTCCAACAAAGTAGTATACGAGGAATGCAAAATAACATCTTTAATCCCCTACCTTATGAGTCTTACTCTCAAAAAACCCCAGCGAATGGAAACTCATCAGCCTTGTAAAATCCTTACTTGTTTCTGTCAAGCTTAATGCAAATGAAGACAATTACTACCTCTTTCCTTTTAATTTAATCAGTAGATCTAATCCCTTGACCCTACCTATCGAAAAAGGAAACCTCCCTATTCCCTCCTTCTAACAAACTATGGGGTTCGCAATATTAATACCTGGTATGCAGAAAAAAGCATTCACATCATTTAGGTATGTAGATTCATATAAACTGTGCAGAATTGCAATTCACCTAACAGCGCTTGATTTACAGACCAAGAAACTTGCTGGCAATAGTGCGATACGACTCACTAATCTGGGTTACTTCAAGAGCAGCAGTTTCGGACATGGCACGGTCCTAACGGAGCTACTGCCAGGCAACCCAATTCTAAAGAATAAAATTCCTTCCTTGGTCAACTTCGACACCACTCCGTAAGATACGAGTATAATATATCCGGAGAGGGAGGACTGACAAAAAAATACAATAATCAGGTTCAATGAAATTGCAATTTCCAGAGATGGCTCAAAAACAGAGGAAGGAACAGGTTCTGGTATCTTCTCAGAAGACCCAGAGCTAAGATTGTCTATAAGACTACCGGATGAGTGTCTTCCAATCAGAGGTTCTGGCTGTCCTCAGGGCGGCTGAGCTAATGCAGATGAGATCGGTACCCAAAAGAGATACCTGTCGCTATCTAAATCAATAGCCATGCCGCACTCAACGCAATGGAATAAACCAACTTCAACTTTGATACAGTCAGGGGCTATCGCACAGTGCTTAAGGCACTATGCAGTCAGAAGTGGATAAGACTGTGCTCTGTGCCAGGGCACTGCGATATTAAAGGAAATGAACAAGCGGACGTGCTAGCAAGAAAAAGAGAGCTACTCGACAATAGTGAGGTTGCCAATATCAAACCACCCCTTTGCATAGTGAGGGACACTATCGAGGGAAAAATCACAAAGACTGCCAACCTAAGGTGGTTAAGTCTTGAAGGACAAAAGATCTAGGAAGTTAATAAAATTAAACAGGGATAAGCTTAGGACAGTAGTATGAATCCTGACAGGACACTATCCCCTGCGGCAGCATGCAAAGAGACTCAAATTGTCAGATACGAATATCTGCAAATTCTGCGGTGATCTGCAAGCTTTTGAGGACATAAAACACATACTGTGTGAATGCGAGGTAATATCGCGTAGTCGAAGAAAATTTTTAGGGAAATACTTTTTCGAAAACTTAGACGAAATAGGTGGCACGAACTTCAAAGGCCTTCTTGGCTTTTGCAAGAAAATTGGGTATTTCACCAGGGAGATGGTCTAGGTTTTTGCCATTTGAAGACAAATTCAATTGGTTCCACAAGAACTGCTGTTCCTACTACATATGAAGCAATATTTAGATCACCCCGCTCCTATGAAAGAACTTTTTGTAATTTTCTTAATGTATTTATGGATGAAATTGTAAGCAGTAATTTAGTTATAGTTGGGGATTTCAATATAAATTTGTGGAATATTAACATTTACAAAAAATAAATTGAAAACATTTCTAGTGAAAGAATGTTTAAACAGTTAGTTCAACAACTAACAAGAATAGAACCTAATAGTAGAACAATTTTTGATTAAGTTATTTCAAATATAAAATGCTATGGTAAAAGTAGATAATTCTCTCAAAATAAGTGATCACGAAACTATTTTCAAAATATAAAGTGAAATAGAAAGTGAATAATGGCTATGATCAAAAATCAATGTGGACAATGAATAAAAATCTTGTGCTCAAAAGCCTTAGGTCAGAAAGTACGATAATCAAGTTTGAAGGTGACAAGCTAAAATGCAACAAAACTATTGCTAATATTCCATTTTTGAATAACGTGGAGATGTCATCAACTACAAACAATTTAAATGAATTGAATCAGTTATCAAGCTGCGGAAAATAATAGAAATGTTGCCATCAAAAAATGACTATCGTGGTGTAAACAAAAATATAATTAAGAACGGATACAATATAATACAATATGAATATACAGGGTGCCCCAAAATTCGTCAACTATGAATTGGGAAATGATTCCTGGGCATATTCTAAGAAAAAAAAACGTTTTGCAGTAAGGTTCTATCTCCAATGTTGACATCATTTATCGAGGATTTAAGAAAAGGCTTACTTTGGTGTACCCTGACCCATGTTAACGGAAATTACTCTGTTAGTACTAATGGTAGAAACTTCGTATAGGACTTCGTTTTGAGAGGAAATACTAGCATTTGTAACTGCGTTTAAATAAAGTTGATATCTTGTTTGAGTTTTTAGATATCCAATTTGTAAGCCTGTTCCGTTTCCATTGCCCATGCTAATTTTTGACTTTGAGGTCACTTTTCTCCAGAAAATGCCCAATTAACACAACGTTTTACAATTATTTTCTTATGAACGTGACAATAATAAAAAAGAAATCATCATCAAGTTTGCAGGAAAACTCATAGATTTTATGTTATTTGGGAAAACCTGCAACAGGTAACAAAAAGGCATTTATGATTTGTTACTTACGTTTCTAACAACAGTTGACATACTCGTAAGAGTGCTTTTCCAAGAATTAATAATTTTCTAATAATATTTTAAAATTGCATAGCTACATATTAAAGAGTTTTACAGCGTACTCGTTTATTTGACTACCTGTCAAAACCCTTATTTCTATAGCTTGTTCCGAAAAAGTGCTCAGAAAGAGTTAGGTTTGGGATATGAAGGTCTATTTGGAAAATTTACCAAACAAAAATTGTATAAAAGATTAGAAAAAAAAAAATTCATCAGTTTAATTCCTTACACCAAGATTACAGTTGCTAAGAAACGCTTCTTGAAATGTCTGCATTTACAGGCCAACAATACACAGACATTATAATATTTACCTTTATGGGCTGTGTAATGGAAGTTCAACTGGAGCGCGACAAAGATACTATGAACTTTATCCTAACCGACGACTTCCTAGTGAACGAGTATTTGGGAATATGTATCAGTTTCAAATGGATGACCTAACGCGGGAGCTTCACAAGTAAAAAGAATTTCGGCCGATGAAAGAACACTGGACCCATCAATCAGCATCAGACGCTTAGCTTTCCAATTCAATATTTCCAGATATAAAATTTATAGGTAATGTATTTTATGGAGAAAATCTTTATCCACACCACCATACACCTGTACAAGAACTGCTTCCCAATGATTTGGATGACAACGAGTTTATTAGCAGAATTCTTTGTACGGACGAATCTCAATTTAGAAGAGTTGGGATCACAAATTTTCATAATCTTCATACGTGGGCTGCGAACAATCTACATACAAGGAGGCATAAATCATTTCAACACGAATTCAGCGTTAATACGTGGGTAGGTGTACTTAGAAACAAGTTAATCGGCCCCTTCAAACTACCAACTAGGCTGAATTCTACAAACTATCTGGAGTTTTTGTGAAGTTATTTACCAGAGCTAATGGAGGACATTCCACTGATTCAACTAGCTTCATCATATTTCAACAGGATGGTGCTCCAGCACACTATGATCGTGAAGTTAAGAATTTGCTAGATGAAGAGTACGATAATCATCGGATAGGAAGAAATGGACCAGTTTACTGGCCTGAGAAAGAATAAAAGAACTTGTTTATTCAAGCAAGGTTTTTGTAAATGTGCAATCGTGAATAGACGCTCTTAATTTTATAGCTCAAGTACTGCCATGCCGATAACACGCAATACAACCAAAGATCTCCCCTTATTCAACTGCCCCAAAATTAACAGTAAACTCATCTACTCCTATAGCCGCCGCCGCCAGCCCCGCTCTGACCCTAAAAACGTTAGATGATCACCTTGGTAAACAAAGTGTATCAATTTTTGAAGCCCTTACGAAGGAAATAAACAAACTTCGCTACGACTTTGAAATTAAGCTAGCTGAACTTCAGAGAACCTGGTCTACTTAGTTACAAAATGTCACCTCAACTATAGCTAATGTAATCAAACGAATGGGGCGTGTTGAAGTGAACAGCGATATCAATGCAATCAAGGGGGAGCCCGATGCGATTAATTTTCATGTTGACGCACTGCAAAGTAAAGAACTGGTCGCTGATGCTGTCTTCTTCGGCGTACACCAAACCAAAGCAGAAGATCTACCGCTCTACTTCTATAACACTATCCAGTGTGAAACTCCGATATTGAACGATCTTTCTCGCATTCAGCGGAACATAAATTTCAACAGCCACTCACCGTCACCGATTATACCGCAATTCCGCGATCAGCGACAGAGAAACGCTATGCTACGTGCTGCAGCTCTTCATAGAAAAAAGAGCTTTGCTTGCGTGACTTCGGAATTGACTCACGCACCAGCTGCTACATCAATGAAAGTCTAACGGAAAAAACCGTGATATCTGCGCCCTGCTGTACAGGTCAAGATAAAGATAAAGCTATTCGCTGTATACACCAAAGTGGGTCTAGTTTACGTTAAACTGAAAAAAGGCGGAAGCAGCTTTGCGATACAGAACCACGAAACCTTAGAAGCTGAAAATATCACCCAGGGGACTACAGAGTTGCCGTCATAGCTTTTCGCCGAAAAATTTTTTGAATTATGTAGTAGTTTTGTATTTCCATAATGCTAGCCTTATTCCCTCTTTATTATTTTTAATTTTTTCTTCTAATCTTTTTTCACATAAATTTAAAATCTGTTTATTTTATAATATATGGTTTTACTCAAATGAATATGGGTAGTCAATCAGGTGCTGGAGAATCCACTCTTGTTGGAGCTAATGAAAATTTGACTGATTGATTGATCGACGAATTTAGGCACATATGTATTCGTTAACTCTAAAATTGATGTCATTTGTGTCTCCGAAACATGGTTCCATGGAGCGGTGTCTAGCGAAGAACGTTGCGATATTGCTGATGAAACTTATAAAGTGGTTGGCCTCGAGCTTTTTCGGTCGTATGGACGCAAAACTCTCAAATACATACGGGTTGCCCTATTGATTATGTCTTTCTAGATATTATGTATATTAGGGCATGAAAAAGTTCTGACAGGGGTCATTTACAGACCAGATAACTCTAATAACCTCGAACTACTCTATAAGGTCCTAGAGGGGTTGGCCTACAGTTACACTGACATAATAACTTGTGGTTATTTTAATTGTAATCTCCTGGACAAACATCGTTCAACATGTTTTCTGGATCGCATGAAATCGTTTGACCTTATTCCTGTATATACGTCTACCCCCACCCACTTTACATGCACAGCGTCGACTCTCATCGATGCAATATTTGTATCCGATAAAGAAAAGGTTTTACTTTAAAGCCAACTTTTAGAGCCAGGTTTCTTAAAGCATCTTATTGCAAATGCAAAAATATCTTTCTGTGTAAAAATCAATCCGGCTTCCGTTCAAAACGTAGCTGCAAAACTGCTTTGTTATTGGTCGTTGATGATATCAGAAAAGTTTTTGATGAAAACCATGTTACAATCTTAAAACTACTCGATTTTTCTAAAGCATTCGATACAGTCAACCACTCCATTCTTAGCTTAAAACTTAGGAAAGAGTATAATTTTTGAATATCCTCTACGAGGCTTACAAGCTCCTATTTGCAAGGGAGACTGCAACGAGTTGTAGCAGGCAAACAGTCCTCGTCTTTCTTGCCAGTTCAATTCGGGGTCCCACAAGAATCGATCCTGGGGCCAATACTTTTCTCCATGTATGTCGTTCATTTTACTAGATTGATGAATTATAATACTTAAATTTTTTTAAATACTGGAATTGTAACCTCTGTGTATCTTATCTCATAGAACTAGAGTACTATTCATATTTTACACCTATTAAAACCAAATATATACTCGAAGGCTTACATTAAAAGATGCTTCTTATCTTACGACTTTAAGCAATATTTGAACTAATAAATAAATAAGGGGATTCCTTTAACAGGTATATAAACATGAAATAGGTTTTCAGATAAATTTTCCTGGAACCAGCGCGTTGATTTATTTCAATACCTTTTCGAAGGAAAATTGGAGAAGATGATGTTATCAGTAGGTCTGTTCTAACCAAACAGCAAAAACTTAGTTAGTGTTGTTTTTTCAGGTCCGCTAATACGATGCAAGGCAAGGGAAATAGCCGAGTCTCTCGGACATTCTACAATTAGTGCTTCTTCTGGTTGTTAAATAAATTTAGAATTCGGCACAACATAAGTTTTAAAGCGATCACAGGAGAAGGAACTTCGGTTGATGCTGAAGATGTTGTATCATTTTGGGAAAAATGCCCTTCTTTAATTAAACAATATTCACCAAGAGACGTATATAATGCTGATGAGACAGGCCTGTATTTTGAGGCCCTGCCAGACAAAACACTTACATGAAAAAAAGAAAAATGTCCCAAAGAGAGATTAACTATTTTGCATTGTGCAAATATGGTGGGAGAGAAAGAAAAACTCTTAGTAATTGGTAAGGCGGTTAAGCCCAGAGCATTTAAAAATATTAACATGAATAACTTGCCTGTAAACTGGAAACATACTTAAAAAGCGTGAATGACAAGGCAAAGTATGACAGAGTGGTTGCAAGACTTTGATTGGAAAATGGCAAAAGAAAAAATACATGTTTTATTATTTTTAGATAATGCAGTATCTCATGCAAAAGTCGTCCCCCTAAAAAATATTAAAATCTTGTTTTTGCCCCAAATTGTACATTAGCTTGTCAATCATTTGACCAAGGAATTATAAAAAAATTCAAAAACCATTACCGAATTTTAATATTAAAACATATTCTATTAAATATTGAAACAGCTGGCACAGCCTTTGAGTTAATTAAGAAAGTAACGCCACTGAATGCAGTTTATTTTGCAAAAGCAGCTTGGGATCAAGTATCAAAGGAAACGATTAAAAATTGTTTCCGTAAGGCAGGGTTTAAGCATGAAAATACGCAACGGGAAGATCGCTTCTTCATCTTCTGGATCAGATATAAGAGTCTCAGAAGATGACCTACCACTTAGCGTACTTGCAGATATCTTGAAAAACAAGAATTTATTGGAGTTGACGGATGTTGAAAACCTAAATGACTTTTTGAACTTAGATGAAAATTTATATGTTGAAGATCCAGATTTAGAGCAAAACACTGAAAATCCAGTTGAGATACAAGAACTTTCCGAAGACTCTGATATCGATGAGGGTTCAGTACCAACAGATACTATCCTAAACTACGGTAAAGCTATTACCCTAACCAAACAGCTTAAAAGTTTTGCCGAAGACCACGGAGATGCAGAGTTTTTAGAGCTTCTTTTTAAATTAGAAATACGATTTCTGGACGCCATTTTAAAGAAAAAGAGAATACAAGCAACAATACATGAATATTTTTGTCATTAAAATTACATTTAATTTTAAATCTATGTATATCTGTCTTTTTCTATTATAATACGTATTTCATGTGTACATTGAGACAAAAATATTTGTTTTCTTATACGTTTTAAATAAAAATTTAAATACATACATGTGGGATAGGTAGCCAGACCGACGCGGAGATACCCTACTGAATGTACGACAAACTTATACATAACACACACACATAACTACGTAGAAGACGCATACAATTCATACCCAAAAGACGACAGAACAGTAAAATCATCCGTCGCCACACGGAACGAGGACAATTCGAAATACAACAAAAAACACAAGAGAACGTCCGACTGAACGGTGCATACATAGTGCAAGCACACGACAGATAGACCGACGACACCCCGACCAACGAATAAACACACAGATCGAGACAAACAAGCCAGAGTCGACCGTCTTGTGCGACTGCTTGTAAGACTTCGCCCTCGTAGGGCATGACGGGTTTCCCCTCACTAACCATTAGATTTTGAAATCGACCCTCTGAGAATGGCCGGTGCACATTTACAAACATTCGATGGTCCGGATGACGCTGAGCATTTGGATATCTATCATGATAAAGTCTGGCTGCAGCACTAGCATTACACCTGCATTCCCCATAAATGAGATGCATGTAGCATATTCCTGAGCAGTGTATCGAGATGGCATGATGGCATTCACACTACACAATCACGGGATCAACGATCAACACTAGTCCAGAAGAAATCCAGGTTCAACAGAAACGGTCAGATAGCAAATAAAAGTCGCAATGCAATGAAGTCCAATAAGGAAAACCGAAGTTATAAGCACGAAATCAACACGAATACAGAATAATGCACTGTAAGCGAAGGAGCGTAAAGTAAGTGAATTCTAACACTTCTGCATCTCTAAGGATTTTTCAAAATTTGCTAGAAGGAGAGCAATTTACAAGTTAAATTGCTAAAATGAGAGCGATTTGCACGAGTGTGTGTAATGGAGACGACATTTTTTTGATTAAAATGGGCGTGGTTTGTATAAAAGGAGAGGGAAATTGCCATTGATGACAATTTACACGCATTCACAGACAGGATCACACGGATAGGGGCGATCAGTAGAAAACCGGTTTTGATTTTCCAATATCTGGAAAGTTTGATATCTAGGTAGAGTTAGTCTATGGTACTGCAGTATTGCATGATGACAATTTCATTTTCATTTCTTCAATCAGGAGAAATGATAAACCCTATCATTGCGAGGAAATCGTCATACCAACTTACGTTGGTCAATAGACACGGTCCGATCCTTTTGCATGACAATGCCAGACCCCATACGTCAAAAGGAACGGTGCAAAAACTGTTACAGTACTCTCCTAATATTTCCCCAAAGGATTACCATCTTTTCCGCAATCTGGATTCATTTTGCCGGCAGAAGGTCTTCCGGAATCGAGCAGAGGTCATGAAAACATCAAAAAGTCAGCACTTCTACGAAAAAGTAATATTTGATCTTGTATCACGTTGGAAGAATGTCATATAGTAGATGCCAACGGATCCTATTTTGATTGAATAAAAATTTACAGAAAAATAATATTGGCTTTTAAATTTATACCCAATAGTTACTCGTACCAGTAAGAATTCTTCTGTCTGCCCAGATTCTTCTATTTGTCGCCTTAGGATTTAGATTTGAGGTGAATTTTTGGAAACTTTAAATTTTAGAAGCCTTGGCTTTTCTACGAAATTATGCATTCGCTTTCCGATAATTGATAAGGTTTGTTTCGTTCGGATATTTCCTGAAGATTTTCCATAAATGTTGTTTCTTTTCACTTAGATTAGCGATTTCGGACTTCGACCAGGGAACTATGTTTTTTATTGGTTTCCTTTTCGATTGAAGGATTGCAAAGTTGACTGCGAAACGCAGTCATGAGATCAATCTCTACTGCTAACATATTGTTGAGATATTTGAGCAAATTGGCTGGACTGTGTGTGGGATTGTCTTATGGATTGGGAGGCCAACTCCTTTTTTTGCGGTTGTATGAAAATATTATGGATGTTGTTTTAGAAATTTAACATGTGTATTATCATAAATGTGAGTTTCCTGGAGAAAAATTATGTTCTCTTTTATTAACAACTCAAGTTCATGATAGTTGTTAAGATTCCACTGGCGAATCTTGAGGATTATTTGAGAAGACTTCCGTGCTCTATAAGAGGGGTACATCGTGAAAGGTTGCTAGGGTGTACGAGTAAATTTGCTTGGTAGTTTGTGTGACTCTGCCGCTCCGAGCCCGAATCTTTGAAACTCTCAAAGGAGCTTGAATGACGCAAACTTTGAACGACAGAATCGGCATTCGGAGTACCAATTAAATGGTTAGATGTCCTCATCATGGTTAGATGTCCTCATCATAATCATTTTCGGAGATTTTTTCGTTACCGATGGTCATGGGTAGAGTTGATTCGGTTGTGTTGTGTTGTGCGTTTTGTCAGTTTTAAAGTGTATAGATTTATATTTGTATACATGTGTGTATACAGAGTTGAGAGTCATATTAGAGTTCGAAAATTGAGATTCATTGTTTATAGGAGAAGTTTGTCTGGTTTTTGAGAGAGTGCTTTTGTTTGATAGGGAGTTGGATATTGCTGGTGTTATGGCGGGCAAAGATGAGATCATAAAGTTTGATACTGTGTTTGATATATTTTGATTAAAATTAATGGGGGGAGATATTGAAGGAGAAGTAGAGCCAAGTGGATTTTGTTCGTTGTACATTTGTTTGGCTTCTGCCACGCTGCATTTTTTATGGTTTTTAATTTTAAACTCTCTTTTCCTTGCGTATGCCGTTTGCATAGATTTGATGATGCTGGTTATATACGAGGATAAATTTCAGTAGAGTTTGGTGAGCTGGAATTGCATGTTTTGCAGTGCATCTTTTCATATTGTGACAGAGGCGTTGTCAGTTTTTGCAGCGCATGGGGGTAGGGAAGTATTCCTCTACCTCAGGGTTATACCATCCCATATTTTTAGATGTAGGAGTGCACAAGAGGTCAAAGGTGAAGGGCATTAGCCCTGTGGCTCTTTGAACACCATTTTCTGATTTCTAAAATTAAAATACATCGGTAGTACCTTGGTCTTTCGTCTCCGCTATTATTTCTTTTTCAGGGACATTTATTTGGCATGGTGAACATGCGGTACCTTTAGAGGTATCGAGTTGGTTATGTAACGAGTGTGAGTAAATTTCTTTATTTAAATATTTCCTTTATTTCCTTTTTTAAATAAAAATACACTTATGGAAGTAGATGTTTTTTTAGGATCGGTAGGGGTTATAACAATAAATTTTCGATTTTTAGAGTTAGAATGGGAGGGAATATCTTTGTTGGTTACTATAGGGGAATATGTACATATGCGTTTTAATTTTTTTCTTACATGGCTCGTAGTGCTGATATAACTCAAGAAAACAATTGCCCGAAAGTACGTCTGGCCCTATTTCGCTTCTTTTTATCACTTGTTGGGCTAGTTTACACTCACTTGATTGGTGGAAAGGCAAAAACAAAAAGCTAAATAGGAAGGGGAACGCGCGAGAGAAAGAAGTTACCTACTTTGGGGAGAGCAGAGAAACACGATCGTAAACGCTGTAGACAGCTCGAAGTACAGTCGGTGACTGTAGAAAAACAAGAAAAGAGATATGAGTCGCTCAAAAGTCGATACGGTTAAGCAAATTTCTTAAATTTTTCAGATGTTTTTACAAATATGTCTTGTAGTTATGAAGGCATTTGCTTATTTCTTCTATTTTTCTGGGTCGGAGAGCCCTTTGTTTTATAGCTTCTGGATCTGTTGTATAAGAATTTCAGAAGCCTTTGTGAATAAGTCCACTTTTTTTACTGAAACTTTGAAGTAAAAGCTAAATGTGGTGATAATACTGCAAAACAACATATTCATAATAACTGTTTCCTTTTTTAACCTTTGTCTAACACCGTTTTTACTCTCAAATTTGTATGCGTTCTATGTGCAATAGTGATTTTTTTTTTTATAATTAGCGCGCGCTCAATGGGTTTTTATACCCTTAAAATGTTTGTACACAACGCGGGCGAAGGAAATTTAGGGTGGAAGAAAGGACAGGTACCGATGTACATTACTTTTAAATGTTTGTAAGCT
The DNA here is from genome assembly GCA_963966105.1 of Volucella zonaria. Lineage (NCBI taxonomy): Eukaryota > Metazoa > Arthropoda > Insecta > Diptera > Syrphidae > Volucella > Volucella zonaria. Next base: position 39,110,531 of record OZ014532.1, on the reverse strand, counting down.
ATAACGACCAGAAAACACAGAGATCGGCAAGGCATTCCATAAGTCAGTTGTACGGCTTAGGAGCATTCTTAGCATGACGGATGTTACGGTTGAAAGTTTGATTGGGCGGAATAGTACTGGCGATTTCAATGGAGCACTGGTGGTGGAAATAGTGATAAAACAGAGTGAGACAGGAGACATTACGTCAGTGTTCGAGGGTGTCAATTGATTGACTGATATTAGTATCACCAATGAGTTTTATCGCACGGTTTTGAATCCTATCTAGCAGGTGCAGAGATGTTTTAGGAGCACCTGACCAAATGTGGGCATTGTACTCTAATTTTGGGCGGATAAATGCCTTATATATTGAGGCCAGTTCGGAGGGGGTGAAATATTTCTTACATCACTTGAGGAAACCTAGACATTTCGCAGCATTTTTGACGACACCGAATATGTGGTCATTCCAACGTAAGTTTTCATTGACACACATACCGAGAATGGAAAGTTTATCGGTTTCGGCGATATAAGTGTCATTCATGGATAATGGCTGGATGTTCAAATTTCGCTTTAACGACAGCAGACAGCATTGTGTTTTGGAAGTATTAAATTCTACCCTGTTAGTGGTTCCCCAATTAGTTATGCTCTTAATATCAGAATTTAATAAGCTTAACATACGCTGCCGTTCCCGTTCTACAGTCGAAGAGCAGGGATGTGAGTCCGGGAACGAATATGAAAAGCAGAGAGTACTGTCTGGATTAGAAATAGCAGACAAGAAATCGTTGATCAAAATTAGCAAGAGAGTCGGAGACAGAACGAAGCCCTGGGGCCCTTCAAGAAGAGAGTCATCCATCCCAAAAGCACGCATTTTCGACAAAAGGGCCTGATGCCAAACTCTGTCAAATGCCCTTGAAATATCAAGTGCTACTATCTTGCTTTCGCCTGATTGATGTACGCTTTGGTTCCACTTTTTGGTGAGACATGCCATCAGATCACCAGTGGACCTGTTGCTACGAAAACCATACTGCCGGTCACTGAGAAGTTTTCGTGTTTCGAGATATTTCATGAGCTGACGGTTTGTCAGCGTTTCCATGACCTTGGAGAGAAGGGACGTAAGTGCAATGGGTGTGTAGGAGGAGAGAGAGGAAGATTCGCCTTTTTTAGAGACGGGCTGGACAAATGCTGTTTTCCATATGCTCGGATATGGAGCGAATATAAAAACTGGACCAGCGGATTTATGTATGTTGATATCTTTAAGTACTGTTGCTGCTACTATACGAGTGCGAAAGTGGATTCGTTCCATTGAAGATTCGATGCACTCAAGTGTAGGCGGGGACAAACCACAATCTGGGAGTGTTGAGCTGGCCGCAAAATGTGCACCAAGCAGATTGGCCTTGTCCGAAGAGGTGATTGCTGGAATGTCATTGTATGTAAATGAGCGTTGTAATGGAGGATGAGGCAGAATTTCTAATGTTTTTGACAAACGACCAAACATTTTTACTGCCTTTGGGACATTACAGTATTTTTTGCAACAGTTTTTGGTCATATTGGAATTTCACACACTTAAAGAAGACGTTGCAATCATTTCTGGCTCGCTTAAACTTTTTTCGGTTTTCCTCTGTCGAGTTGATCTTGTAGGACTGAAAAAACATTTCTCTAACCCTGACAGCCTCTTTACAGCTCGAGTCGTACCATGCCTTTTCTTTTGGTTTGATACTCTTCATCCGATGAGGGATAAACATCTCATTCCAAAGAGAATAGTTTTTGTGATCATGTCAGCAGCGGCATCCATGTCGTTATAGAGGAAACATAACCACCAGTTAAAATTCTTAAAGAAGTTGTTAAGTTCGCTCCAATTGGCTTTCTCCTATTGCCATACGGTTCTTTTAGGAATCTTTTCTCTAACTGTGTGGTGGGTGTACGAGAAATTACCTGATATAACACAATGGTCCGACGAGCCTAGAGGGGAGAGCACATCAACGGAGTACTTATCAGGGTGAGAAGTTGAAAACAAGCCCAGGGTGTTGGCGGTATGACTGTCAACGTCTGGTATTCATTCGTATGGGCTCATTTACAAGCTGGGTCAAATTATTTTCCGCAGCGAAAATCTCAACACACCGTCCTTCGAGTGTTGTCTGGCCAGAATGTCGAAGTCAACTGGAATTGCGAATATTGAAATCTCCCGTAATAACGATTTCAGTATAAGAGTACAGGGATACAATTCCTTGAATGGGGTCAGACTGCGCATCAAACTCTTTAAAAGTCGAATTGCTGTCCAGTTAGCTACATCACTACGCACGTAAATGGCGAGACCGCGGTGAAAGAAGAATAATGACATTAGTTCGTAGCCAGGTAGCTTCAGATTTGATTGATCTGAGCGGCGTGGGCGGGGATCTACCTGTGTTTCAGTAAGTGCCAAAATAGCTTGTCTATGCTTGCAGACGTGGACGTACGCAGAAAAGTGATCACTTTTTAGCCCGCGTATATTGGCTACGTCCACCCTGAATTCCCTAGTCATACTTACAAACAAACACAGTAAACACAAACACTGACGATAATAAGCGAGGCTGGGAAGTGAAAATTCTGACGTCACTCAGTCACTGCCCGTACCGTATGATAAATACAGTAACGGCAGTGACCAAGTGCGAACAACAGGAGCGGGAGAGGTGGGATACCCGCACCATGATACAAATATAACGGTGGTATCTAGTAGTTTCAATAAAAGAAAAGAAGAAAAAAATCCAAGATGGCTGACCGATGTGACATCAATTTTTGTTTACGTTTATTAGTGCGTTGAGAAATACATTAATTTGAATTCTTTATGAAAATGTTTCTTTATTTATATTTAGAAATATTAATTAATAGAAATTCAAAAACAACAATCGCTTGTGATTCAGTGCTTTAATATGTATACATATGATACAAAAGGACGACTTCTATTGTTTGACCACATACTTACATATATATGGCAAATGTAGTTTATTGATACACAAGTTTACATCAAAATTATTCCATGTTTAAAAGAAAATATTACAAGTTCAAAATAAAATTACTTATGTATGTCTATTATTTTATAAAATTATTTTCGTCATTTTCCTCTTTCTTTTTGTGAAATTATTTTCGATTGCATAATTAAGGTTCTTAATTCTGAAGTACATTGGTGACCGAAAGAAAATTTCTTTGACTTTCATTTCGGATGGTAAATTTGATAAATTTAGCAATTGTTTTAAGTAACTACGACAATAAACTACATATTTCATTCTTACTAAAGTTTATAAAAATTGCCTCCATTCTTTCCATATTAGCCATCATTTTGGCTGTAGGTTTTTGAAGAAATCCCTCCGTCAGCTGATTAGTCCAAGTAAATGACGGTCCTTGCTTCATATCTTGTATAAATAAATCCGGATTTTTGATCCTGTGGCAAATGTAGCCAGCCAAATGCTCCAATCCGTCGTACTGCAAAAATTCCAGTTTATCCGCCGGTTCTTCAGTCGTTGGAAAGTCAGGTTTTAGTGTAATTAGAAGGGTACTACTTAAATAGCCCGTACCTTCCAAATCTGGTGTGTCATCTACTGATGTACAATGCGAAAGACACAGATAGTATATTGTCTTGCATTAAAATAATATGTAAATAAAGAAAAGAAACAATATACTATATGTAAACCATTCAGTGATAAACTCCCTTCAAACTCTTACGAAAGTACACATATTTCATCCATATCCACGTTTTTCATTATATCCAACACGGGTTGAATTATTCCAGTATATGTGTGTGTGTGCTAGATGTGTGCTTTGAGTACCACTTTTTCAAAGTAATTACAGCTGGAAGAGGATACTGCTTTTTCAACAGCAATCGGTAAGCTCGGGGACCAGCTGCATGTATGGCTGTTGCATTCGCAATATCTTTAGAAGACCATTTTATCCGCTTGTGAGGGAATTCCAATTTCTTTACATATTTGCCCCTTGGCAAAAAAATGGCCAACGGAGTCAATGACTTTTTGTTGTTTCCAGATCTATGCTTTCAGCTCTGCCATTTGTTCCAGGAATCTGCAAAATACAAACATATGAGTTGAACTTCTATTTTAGCGCGTTACACTTATTTAATTTGTGATTTACTTAGTGGGAATATGGTATGTAGGGATGAGCTCCTAAGTTTGCGTACTACAATGGATGGTTGTATGTTCAATTTGTGATCCGCAGTCTAGCTTCTCGCCTGTTTGTATGGAGCAATTCCAGCCCTATGTTCTCCTTGTCAATCACTGGATCACTGGATCAATTAGTTGATGTTATTATACCTAAATAACGAGTATAATAATTAATTATACTTGCATGGAGATAAAAAATCTATTTTGGATACGTAAATCCCGAGCAGTCGTTTCATTTTTGTCATTCGGAAATGGCGAGAAAACGAAAGGCACTGCGTCTTCTTTGAGATATTCCACATTGTTCATACATTAGGTTCTTTGCCCCAAAATCATTTTTTCAAAATGTTTAGAACAAATTCGTGCTGTTTTCGTGTTAAACTTATATTTTCGACGGCACAAAAAAACCCACTGCTTGCACATTTTATTTTGTTTTGGGAATATGCTACCACCTTGATCAAAAAGGTGGAATTTATTCAGAAAATTTAAAATACAAGTTTATTCATCTAAATCTATATTACCCCCTTTAAAGTATCCCCATCGACTGCAACACACTTATGCCAGCGCTTGATCCAATCCTCGAAACATTTTTTATATTCGGTTTTCGGTATGGCCATCAATGCTTCCTGCGATTTTTCCATTACTTCCTCTCGGCTGCTGAAACGCGTTCCCCGTAGTGGTTTTTTAACTCGATTGAACAGAAAGAAGTCACAGAGAGCCAAATCAGGTGAATTCGGTGGCTGTTGGATGGTATTTGTTGCACTTTTCGTCAAAAAATTACGAATAATGATGGCACTGTGCTACGGTGCGTTATCATGGTGCAAAATCCACAAGTTTTCTGCCCACAATTCTGGTCTCTTTCGGCAAATACTCGTAATACTCTTTGTTTACTGTCTGGCCTTCTGGCAAAAATTCACGACGCACTACACCGTTGTAATCCATGAAAACCGTGAGCATTGCCTTCTTTTTTGACTGAAAACGACGTGGTTTTTTAGTCTCGGCTCATTTGGTGAACGCCATTCACTTGCCTGATGTCTGGATTGCGTGTCGTACTCATAAACCCACGTCTCGTCTCCAGTAATGATCCTTTTGATGAATGTGGGATCGGATTCAGCCTCGCAGATCATCTCTTTTGCGACGTCAACACGGTCTGTGTTTTACAAGAAATTGAGGTCTTTTGGCACCAACTTTGCTGCTACACGACGGAAACCCAAATCATTAACCAAAATGTCTTGGGCGGATCCATAGGCAATGTTCAAGTCCTCTGCTATCTCTCTGATCGTTAATTTGCGGTCATTGACCAACATTTCTTTTACTTCATCAATGTTTTCGTCGGTTTTCGATGTCGAAGGTCTGACACTGCGTTCATCATCTTCGATTGACTCAATGCGCACCATTAAATCCGTTTTTTACGCAAAATTTAATATAAGTTCGTTGTTGCAAATTTAAATCCATTTGTAAATTGTCCAATTGTAAAAAGTCGCCAACATACACAGAGATAGATGTACTCTTGGCTACGTAACATTTGCAAATGTCAAGCTATGATGCTAAGATTTAGAGGGGATATCAACAACAGATTTACCAACTTAACAAAAAAAACAGAACTCAAATCGGAACAATTGGAGCGCCACAAGGTGATCAAGGTGTTATGTTAGGAGAAGAATTATGCTTTGTTCTTCACAGCATGCCTCGTCCGCTTACTGATGGAGATATTGAAAATTGGTTGCTGGAGAACATACCTTCGTGCGATGAGAGCAGCTGTAGCAGGGATTCAGATGAAGAACTAGGAGATGATCAGCCAATTGACATGGTATTAGGTGACGCATTAGAAGAAGTCGAGCAAATTGGTTTCCAGTTTCATTTCCACACAGGGAAATTCTTACTCCAAAGTTGGCACCTGCCGTTATATGTACCACACAAGTTATAGTTCCAAAGTGGGCATACAGAACACATACTTGAATTGGAAAGCATAACTCCTCTGCTATTATTTCGGATGTTTTGGTCAGATGAGCTGGAAGAAATATTAAGCTTTCAAAATAACCTTTATGCCGTCCAGTTGGGAAAAGCTTTCATTCCTACTACGCCTAAAAAAATGGATGTCTTTGTTGCTTTGAACCTGATGATGGGTATAAAAAAAACTACCCAGTTACAAAGATTATTGGTTTTCTGCTCCAGATTTGAAAGATAGCTACGTATCTATGCTCATGGCATTTAATAGATTCAGCAACCTTTTGAATTATTTACATTTGAACGACAACTATCTTGCACTCGGTAAAAATAACCCAAACTATGACAAACTATGTTATATAAAATTCGCCCTTTGCTGAATATAATGCGATGCAGATTCCATTAAAATTACAAACCCTCTGAAAGAATTGCGATTGACGAGGGCATGATCAAATTCAAAGGTCGTAACAATATAAAACAACACCTGCCCAAAAAAACCTATTAAACGTGGGTATAAAGTTTGGATGAAATATGCTGAGTCTGGGTATTGCTTGGATTTTGACATTTTCACAGGCAAGCAAGGCGATAAAGTGGAAACTGATCTCGGTGGAAAAATTGTGAAGAACTTTTGTTAGAATATCAAGGGCAGAAACCATAAAGTCTATTTCAATAACTACTTCAATAGCTATCCTTTGCAAGTGGGTCTGAAATAGGACAAAATATGGGCTTGTGGAACAGTGAATTCAAACAGAAAGTTTTTGCCAAAATTGAAAGAAGACAAGATTTTATAGAGAGGACAGCATGACTACCGAATAAGTGACATTGCTGTCAGTGTATTGAAGTTGAAGGACAAGAGATCAGTTTTTATTTTATCTAACTACCTGGATCCTAAAGATGTGGGAACGGTTACTCGAAGGGAACATACTGGAGAGAGAGTTGAGGTACTTTTTCCAAATGCAGTAAAAGACTACAACAATCACATGGGTTTTGTTGACAAATTTGATCAACTCAAAGGTAGTTATGCCACTGACAGAAAATCACATAAGTGGTGGCATCGGATTTTCGTTCCATTCCTTGATTGCTCAATTGTGAATGCTTTTTTGATTTATAAAGAACTTCAATCAACTTCTCGACCGGATCTTTGTAAACTTGCCTCGAAGGAATTTTGCCGCTCTATATATCAAGGACTTGATCTGAATCTGTGTGCAGTAACACCAGCTCTGGAGTACTATCTCCCACGCCTGTTATGATAAAAAGGGACAAACCAACAGTTCTCGAAGAAATCCGTCTCGAAAGTAGTCTCCATCAGCCAGAGCGAACTTCGTCAAGAAAGTGCTGCAAATGTAGCACGAAAAATACCCCAGTACACACAATTTGCCAATGCAGCGCCTGTGAAGTCCTTCTACGAGTATGCTTGCGTAAAGGGAAAAGATGCTTTCAAGAATTTCATAGAAAATAGATTAGCTTATGGTTTTCAGTGTAATAACTAATGTATTTAACCTTTAGGTAAAAATAAATTAATAATATGTTAACAGTTTTAATTCCCTCTATAGTCACAGTGGCCATCGTAACTAACCACCTTATTCTTCAAAAGCCTTACAAAGTATTTTTTTTCTGTATTGTTTTTTTTTTATAATTAATTTACCATACACATTACTAGAATTAACAAAAAAATTGTATTGTTGTCCATGTAAAAAGTGTGATTGAAAGAGTTAAGTGAGTTTTACGTTTACGTCTAACTCATTAAATAGTTTTTTCTTTACTAACTGCAAGCACTCTCACTTTTTAAAGTGTAAAAATAAATAAAAATATTGAGAGAAAAGGAAAACAGTGAAAATGATAGTGATACGCCATTTTATCCCAATACAAGGAGAGTTAATCGTATTGATAGTAATACATCATCATATAGTGAAAATTCAAATGCAGAAAAAAAATGCAAGTGTTCGGTAGATTTGTCGTTGGTAGAAAACGTAGAACGAATCCTGCCAGATTTCGGAAACACACTTAAAAAGGGGAGTTAAACCCCCTTGCACTAAGCATGCCGAGAACGTGACAATAGAACTTGAATCTATGCAATTAAGTTCAGTCTCCGTAAACATAAATCATATAGACTATAATATAGCATCTTGTTATTTCCCTCCGAGATATAAGATGGCGGACGACGACCTCGATCGCCTTTTTTACCAACTTGGGTCAAACTTTATTCTCGGTGGTGATTTCAGCGCAAAGCATACATTTTGGGGTTCAAGATTCAATTCGACAAAGGGCAGGCTACTCTACCAAGCAAGTATGAAACGTGGCTTGGACTTTTTTTCAACGGGCAAGCCAACCTACTGGGCCACCGACACAAATAAAATACCTGACCTGGTCGATTTTTTCATTACAAAAGGGGTCCCCAAATATCTCACGACTTTAGAAAAATCCTATGATCTCTGCTCAGATCACTCATCAGTAATCTTTAAAATCGGCAGAAGCATAGCAAGGACCGAAAGACCGCCCAGATTGACGAATAAGGAAACAAATTGGAATGATTTCAGGAGAAATTGCAAGGAAAATATTGATTTAAGAGTTCCACTTACGACGCCGTTGCAAATAGAAGACGAAATTGACAAGTTCGTGGAAATCATCCAAAGAGCTGCGTGGAACAACACTTTCTTTCGAACAAGAGGAATAAAACACGGAAAGCAAATACACGCGCCCGATATAGAAGGCCACCTACGAGAAAAAAGAAAAGCACGGAGGAGATAGCAACAATCATGTGCGCCCCCGCATAAAACCTATTTGAACCGCCTATCAAATAAGCTAAAGCAAATGCTGCAAGAATATAAGAACCGGAAGACTTCTAAATACCTCGAAGGTTTCACTGCGGACAAGAGTTCCAATTATTCGCTCTGGAAAGCTGTGAAGTCGACTCAAAAACCTGTTACGCAATTGCCACCGATAAAAACAGCCAACGGCGAATGGGCAAAAGGAGACAGGGAGAAAGCGAATTTGTTTGCCGACCACTTGGAAGAAACTTTCAAACTGTTCGAAGGACGTCAATTGGCCCAAGAACTTAATCTCAGAACAGGATCCGACAACTACAATATAAAATCCGTATCACTGTCTGAGCTAAAGCAAACAATAAAAAATCTAAAAAATAATAAAGCTCAAGGATACGAATTGCTTACATGTGAAATTCTAAAGGAGCTACCTCGAAAAGCGTTTGTCAAGTTCCTCCACATCATAAATGCTTCCATGAGTCTTTTATACGTTCCAAGCCAATGGAAAGTCGCAGAAGTCATAATGGTTCCAAAACCGGGGAAAAGACCCCTTTCGCTCCTGCCGATAATTTCGAAAGTCTTCGAAATTCTTCTGCTTAAACGTTTAAAACCGATAACTGAAGAAAGACGATTGATCCCGGATCACCAGTTCGGCTTTAAGATCAAACATTCCACAATCGATCAGGTCTATCGGATAACAAATGTAATTGAAAACGCGCTAGAGGGAAAAAAGATATGTTCAAGCATTTTTCTCGATGTATCCCAAGCCTTCGACAAGGTATGGCACGAGAGCTTGAAGTATAAGCTACAACAAATTTTACCGAGAGAAATGAATAGAATACTCGAATCTTATCTTGAAAATAGACTGTTTCGGGTTAGATATGGGATTGAATACTCTGAATTCAAGGAAATTCAAGCTGGCGTTCCACAAGGAGGCGTTCTGGGGCCATACCTATTCTTACTGTACACTATAGACATACCTCTAGGTGAATAGACTGTGGTAGCCACGTTCACGGATGACACGGCGATCCTCGCCACAGGACAAACAGTTGAATCCTCGACTGCAAAACTTCAACGAGCTCTGAAGAAAATATATGAGTGGACGAAGAGCTGGCGAATCGTGGTAAACGAGACTAAGTCAACACACGTCAATTTCACGTACAGAAAGATAAACAACTTACCTTTATTCATCAACTCGGTACAAATATAGTATGCAAACGCGGCAAAATATTTGGGAATGACCCATAAAACTGAAGTGGAAATCACACGTAAAAAAGAAACGTGAAGAGGTCGAAATCAGGGTAAGAGAAATGAATTGGCTTATGGGAAGGTACTCTAAACTAAACACATATAACAAGCTGCTTATATATAAGCAAGTGCTAAATCCTTCGTGGACTTATGGTATACAGACATTCCAGAACAAAGCGCTTAGAGCAATCGTGAATGCTCCATGGTATATAAGGAATAGCGATATTCACCGTGATCTGTGAATTGCAACCGTGAAAGACGAAGTAACAAGCTTTGCTCGTAAACTTCGCACACGTCTTGTGCATCATTGCAACCAGGAAATAATCCGGAGATTGGACTAGACAAATCTTGTACGGCGACTTCAAAGAACAAGACCGTTCTACTTAGCGCCTTAAGGAGAAACCGTATGAAATAACGGTAATAGTAGGTGCCTTCGCTGGAAAGCTACCTACCAAGCTTGAGCTACTTGTTAAGGAACCTTAGTCTTATGGAAAAGGGGAGGTTTTTTAGTGAGTAAGAATCTCACACTACCATGAGGGCGTGCTTATGGTGGGCGCTGCTATGCCACTGTGATAGGCAGTAGGTGCTCGTGGCTATGGTGCCTGCTGTGTTGGTGTGGTGGTGCTCTTATGAGCGCGTGCTTATGGTGCCTATGAAGGTTTTTACCTATCCACGGAAAAAAAATAAAAAAAAATAGAAATAAAAGAATAATTCCTGAAAAAAAATTTAGTAATAAGCCGCGGATTTGTAACCGCAACGTAACCTATTCTCAAAGAAGGAAGGCTGTGAAAGTGTTCTCTAAGTTAATTGATAATCATAAGCAACATATTTTATACCAAATAGGCAACGGGCGACAATACGAGTATATTTTTGTTCAAAGGAATATCTGAACAACCGACGGGCACATCATATTCCGAGAAACCAAATAGATGATTTCAATATTATAACCAAATATACTCGTATGTGGGTTCATTTCCTGCTATTCTGGGTGATTATATAAGAGCTCATAATCCATGACGACGATACTTGAATTCAGATCCTTCTCTTGCAAAAATTTATAAAATATATCTTGAACAATGAAATGAACAACAAATTTTGCCAGTGAAAAAAAAGTATTATTACCATTCTTCAAAAGATACTATTGTCAAAAATCTGGTTATTTGAATATAAAAAAAAAACAATCTAGTTTCGATTTAGAGAATGCATTAGCATTTCCAAAACTCTCAATATCAGTGGCTTATTTCTCAAGAAACTTATATGTGTTTAATCTTGCTTGTCATGATTTGAAGACTAAGGAAGGCTACATGTACATATGTTCGGCCTATTATCGAAGGGTCACGGGGAAAGAAATCAGACAGATTAATTCAACATGCACCATTATTTTTTCACTGACTCTCTTGCAAGGTATTTCATATGGAAAAATTCTAATTTTTTTGAGTTAACTGAAACTTGCAAATAATGAAACATAAACTTTTGAAAAATGTTGTACCTATTCAGTTGAAGCGGAGTGTACCTTAAACAAGTCATTGCTGAATTCTTTTACATTAGCACTGCACCCCACTTATTCTAGACTTGAAACTATATATTAGAGTAGTTCAACAAGTTCTAAAAGGTAATAGCTAATCGTTGTCCTTTTATTCAACCCTGAGCTACAGTTGTATAACGTCTAGATTCATGAAAGTATTCGTATTATTGTACATATATACATAGTTCTATAGTCTTAACGCATACTCCCTTTAAACTGATTCTTTTTGTTCTTGATTTATAAATATGTTGAAATTGTTCTAGCTTAACGATGCTACAGAAATCACCATCGATCCAAAGTGTAACATTCAAAAACAACGGCTGTTGCAACCCAGTCTTGACTACCAGCTCAACGATTCAACTATAGCAGCAAAAAAATCATCAGAAAAGGATGTAAGCAAGTTTTCAGAGGACGATAATTTAAAAAAGGTACTTAATTAGTATTTACACTATTAAATGGTTTGATCGAAGATTTCTTAAATATCATACTATTTATAGACATATTCAATAAAGGAACGCCGCAGTGAGAGCGCAAAGCTCTCTAAGCTACGACCAGTCAGGGATCCTCCCATAATAACGACAACAGCTGCAACGCCACAAGACTCGCCCAATACAACGCTGGAATCTGGAGCTACTTTTAAAAATTGGAGCCAACAAGAATTGGAAGCTGCAACAGCAAAAATGGAACTTGTTCTGAAGGTAATTTTCAATTAAATAAAGCTGTCACTTAACTTGTATTGTTTTATTTTAGCAAAGTCACAGCTCCCCGGCATTGCTTAAACCACCGACTTTATTTAATACCCAACGTTCATTTGATGAAGGTATTCCTTCGATTGAATTTATTCCTCCATCACCGGTGATGCCCCACAAAGCGCCTATTAACATATTGAGTGCAAGTAACTTAGGAAGCAATTCTAGTATTAACCAATTAGGAAGTAATCGTAATCTAACAGATGATATTTCAAAAAATTCCATATCGCCTTCAGTTGGGGACGATGATCAACATCAGACAAAATCGCTCGAAGCTGCCCCCTCCAATACCATAAGTGCTGCTATTAGTCCACAAGTTCAGCGCACGCAGAGTTTCAAACGATTTCGACGCTCGAGCTCGAAGAAGAAAAAACAATCGAACGATGGTACCACAGAAGCCGACGAAGAGACTATTATACTAAATAACGGCAGGGACTCTTCTCAGCTATTAGGTGGAAGTGCACACCGCGTCGATCCATTCTTGCGTTCTGCTAATCGTATCCAAAATAACACGAAAGATACAAACAAATTGAGTCCACAAAACTCAATTCGCCGCTTATCAGTGGCCAGCAGTAGTGGTGGACGTCGTGCCTCGTATGTTTACAACAACTCGCAGTTCTATCAGAACCTTAACCGTCATAACTCCATAAAGAACTATTCAGGCCGGCGGATGTCATCGATAGAAATTGCATTCGGCAAGGCCTCGAATTTAAATCTCTACAACTTAGAGGCGAATCGCAAATCCATGTCTTATACGAACTCTAAGATCGATTTAGAGAAATGGCAGAAGTCCCTATCGAATCTAAATGAGCCCGATATGCTGCAACAAGTAAAAGAGGAGAAGGCCGCCAAAAAGAAAGAAAAGTATGAACAGCGTCAACAATCGCATTCCATCCTAACGAACTCGGAACGAGTGTCGAAGATAAAAATTCTTATTGAACGTCTGAAGCCAACAAATTTCACTGAGGAACGTGATTCATATTCAATGTATATCTTTCCGGAAGACAATAGGTAATTATTGGCTCGTTTGTATGTACGATACGAATATATTTGTGTTCAGGTTACTTGGAGAAAAATGGTAGAACAGGTACGAGTATATTAAAATTGGGCTCATGTTATAGAGTGTGCTATCATGACTTTTTTTTTATGAAATTGTTAATGATATGCGGCAGGACTACCATTTTGTCATCATTTCTTTCGTTTGTCGCAAATAAATTCTTAATACCATTGGATAGTGTACAAAAGGTATTCAGAAAAAAGCTGACAAAGCGGGTGTTTCTTGACATTTCTGCATTTGAATGATCTACCTATAGACTTTTTTTACACTGTGGCTGGTCAATAACAACAAATGCATTTATATTTTTTATATCAAAATTCAAACGAACATGTTTGTTTTTTATAAGATCGCAGTTGAAAACCGTTTCGACTCCCTGATTTATTCCTGCCATTCATTTTGATTTCATCTCAGCCTATCATACGTGGACCATTTCATAAATAGTGCACACTATTTTACTACATATAAAAATTTACAATTAATTTTATAGAGTATTGCTTTACAGCACTTCAATGTAGTTTCCTTGCTTCTCAATCACTGATTCTCAATATTCTATGTAGAAGGTTTTATATGCCAGTCAGCTCTCCACTTCTGTTTAACTGCCGAATGGAATAGGCAACGGCATCAGAAGGTACCTTTAAAGAGGGAACACTCAGCACATGCATTTAGTTCTTTAGATTTGGGAACAATTCTTAGTTTGGTGGGTCATTACAAATTACAACTATAAATCTTTATTTCACTTTCTTTATTCAATTAAACAGTGAGCGACCCAGCAGGCCAACATTTTGCTTTTCTGCAAACCAGTTTTTGAAATGCGGAACACAGACGTTGTTGATTATTTTATTTCCTCACACATTGCTCGACAATCTCAATAAAAAAAACTCCGTTACAAGTTTCACACTTCCCTCATCGGTGGTCGTAGCTCAAATCGGAAGGTTCGGTGTTCGATTTTTCAGTTAACAAAAATCAAGTAGTATGAATAGTTGAGTAGAAAACAACGACAAACCAACTTCCTCTAATAATTTAGTCTACCCATTAAATGTTGGATGCCACCAATGGAGTGAAATAACCACTGAACCCAAACCCCTTTCTTTCTCTCTGTATCCCATTTTTTGAAAAACTTAACACATCCTGAGGCATTCCAAGTGTATTCATACGCACTTGAGTGTTAATTTCTTTTTAAGAAATAAAAACTAGAAATAAAAATTCATGGACGTGGGTCATCCCTTAAGCTTTGGCCATTACCGAAAGGGTAGCCCAACGGGACACTCAACTAGGGTCTATTGCCTGCTTACCACACAACTCACTTTAAGCATGATGAACTTCTATAGAGTTTTTTGTCACGTAAAGTTTGAATTTTCATCTTTACCCGAAATACCTGCAGACGCCGTACATTGTATCGTTCGCCCAATAAAAATTGCAACATCTACTCGTATGTATACAATTAGGCAAAAGCATGTTCCACTTCAACTGAAGCCATTTCTTTATTAAGATTGCATTAGCCACTATTCAAAACGAGTAAGGAGAGTTTACAGATCTTAATTATTATTTGTATTATTATTATTATTATTATTATTATTTTCTTATGGGTTCATTATAATTCACAAGTTGAAATATGAAAGAAATAAGAAAATTGGTGACATTCTGTATTGCGTTTAATACAATAGTTTCGAATGTCACTTCACACGGTTTTAAAGTTTTGGCTGGGGTGACCCTGATAATATGCATAAATATGTACATACATATATGTAATATGTTACAAACAAAAAATTATATTGTAGGAAAGACATTGAAAATTTAAAGCTTGCTTACAAATATACTTTTTTAAGGCAGAAACTTTGATCACAGTAAAAGAAATAATACGAGTAAATAGTTGAAAATGGAAGATTACACCAGCATATCAGAAATAATTGATTCTAAATTATCATACGAGTAGTTAAAACCGAAGAGCCGGAGTTTAACATGTTTTATGAACAGTCCAAGAATAGATATTTATTTGATCAAGGGTGGAAATTTGTTAAATATGCGATACGATAATACAAAGGAAAAGTTATGATAGGCAGTGGTACGAAAAAGTGGTACAGATAACATGTTCGAGAAATTTCCACGTAGATTATAGTGCATAATTAAACAAAGATTTCGATTACCAGACATCATAAAAAAAAGTCTTCAAAACTTTGAAATAATATAAATGAGGAATTGGAAAAATGTTCAGGTCACGGAACAAAATAAAACTAGGATATCCAGCTGGCTTCTATCATATTTTTCTTAAAATATAGTTTTGCAAAACTAATAGGGGCATGATTTTGTTTAAGTACATGCCTCCCCAACAAGCAATTCCATATTGCAGCTTCGACTGAATAATTTCATAATAAATTGCTCTTAAGAGCTGTGTTGAACAAATATTACGCAAATAAAAAAAATTACGAAGATTGCATCGGAGATATTTTCTTAAAAAGTTTCTGCATGATTCAAGGAGCTCATTTGAATGGCAAGACCCAGGTGTTTAAATTCCTTAACTATCTCAATTTGGAAGCATTTATCAGTTGAGCTTAGGTTGCTATGAAAAATTGAGTAGGCGGAACCAAACAGTTCCGCATTGACAGATTTAGATTAAAATGATCTGCAAAGCAATTCCTCAATAAATCCAAGTCCCAATTATATTTGAAACTAGTACCAATGGACTATTCCAGCCATATGAAAAAGCAACACCAACAGCGAAAGCAGTATGTGATCGTTTAAAAATAAGTGAGAATAGTGAGTTTATGTAAACACGAAATAGTATTGGTCCCATTACAGAACGTTGAGGTACCCCCAGGTTGAAGAACTGAATTTCGGCTCTGAGCTAATCTAACTTCATCCTTTGGGATCTATTCTCAAAGTAAGACTTAAACCAATTTAGTATTAAACCACGAAATCCAACCCTTTCCAATTTCCTTAACAGGACAGTATGGTTTACCATATCAAAGGCTTTGATAATATCTATAAATAAACTGGCAGTGCACTTTTTCCAATCAAGGTTTAACATTATCTGATCACGAAACTGGTGTAGTGCATCTTCTGTCGAGTTCCATTTTTGGAAGCCAAATTCAATTGGATTGAAAAACGCCGTCTTATTAAAAAAAAAATACTTTTCTATATTTCATCAATTTCTCAAAGATCTTACTCAAAACTGGAACAAGTGAGATGGGCCTATAATGGCTGTATGCTTCTTTCATTATTTGGATTAGTGTACTGAACTTCCGAATGGACGTGAAAAATTATATACGAGTGTATATACAATTTTTTTCTTATGAAAGTAATAATAATAAAACAAAAATCATCATCAAATTTGCACAAAAACCCATAGATTTTATGATACTCGTACTTGGGAAAACCTGCATCAGATGAAATTTAAAAAAAAAAAATAGAGTTTTTTTTACTTTAAGCTCCAAAGGCTATGAATAAGAAATTATTTTGTGTGGTTTTAGATAGTTTTTATTTTTTATGTGTACATACTAAAACAAACATAGCAGATGCTCAAAGTGCCCTCCTTGGTTTTGTATGCATGCTAAAGCCCGCTTTTGGATTTCACTGCGAATATATATTGATGCTAACTGCTGCCTCACTTTTGATGATGCTTCGAGAAAACGCTCTTCCAATTCACTTAAAGCTGCTATTTATCTTGAATAGACAAGTTCTTTCATTCTTCCCAACACAAAAAAATCCAATCCTGCAAGGTCTGGAGATCTTGCAGGCCACTGAACTGGTCCATTTCTTCCTATCCAACGATTACCGAGCACCGTCGTATTGGAAATATGATGAAGCTAGCTGCATCAGTGGAATGACCTCCAATAGCTCTGGTAAAACATTTTGCAAAGACTACAGATAATTTGTAGAACTCAGCCTTGGTGGTAGTTTGTGTTGAAATGATTTATGTCTCCTTGTATGTGGATCGTCCGCAGCCCACATTTGAATATTCTGAAAATTTGTGATCCCATCTCTTGTAAATTGAGATTCGTCCGTCCAAAGAATTGCTTATTAGCAATAAGCAGGGAAGTAGTTCTTGTACAGGTGTATGGCGGTATCGGTAAGGATTTTCTCCATGCAGTACATTAGAAATTTTATTTCTGGAAACATTAAATTGCAAAGCTAAGCGTATGATGCTGATTGATGGTTCAGTTGTAACAGTTTCCATTATTCTTTCATCAGCCGAAATCCTTCTTACATGTGGAGCTTCAGCATTCCGTCGTATATTTGAAACTTGTTCCGTTTCTCGAAGCCTTCGATACGTATTCCTCAATACTCCTTTACTAAGAAGTCCTCGGTTAGGATAAAGTTCATGGTATCTTTGTCGCGCACTCAGTAGTTGAACTTACATTGCACGTCCTATAAACCTAAATAATGTCTGCGTATTCTTGCTTTGTAAATGCAGAAATTTCAAATAGAGTTTCTAAGCAACCGTAAACTTAGCGTAAAAAAGTTAAACTGATGAATTATTTTTTTTCTAATCGTTTATACGATTTTTGTTTGGTAAATTTTCCAAATAGGTCTTCATATTCCAAACTTAACACTTTTTAGGAACAAGCTAAGGAAATAAGGGTTTTGACAGGTAATCAAATAAACGAGCATGCTTTAAAACTCGGTAAAAGCTATGCAATTTAAAAAAAAATATTGCAAAATTAATAATTCTTCAAAAACCACTCTTTCGAGTATTGTCAACTGTGGTTAGAAACGTTGGTAAAAATTCAGAAATTCCTTTTTTTTACCTGCTGCATGTTTTCCCAAGTATCATAAGATCTATGGATTTTTGTTTAAACTTGATAATGATTTTTTTTTATTGTTCTTACTTTTATAAGAAAAAAAATAGTTAAACGTTATATTAATTAGGCATTTTCTGGAGAAAAGTGGCCTTAAAGTCAAAAATTTGCATGGGCAATAAAAATGGAACAGATTTAGAAATTGGATATATAAAGACTCAAACAAGATATCAACTTTAATTAAAAGCCGTTAGCAAGGCTAGTATTTCTTCTAAAAATAAAGTCCTACACGAAGTCTACCATTAGTACTAACATGGGTTAGGGTACACCAAAGTAAGCCTTTTCTTAAATCCTCGATAAATGCTGTCAACATTGGAGATAGACCCTTACTGTAGTACGATTTTTTTATAGAATATATCCAGGAATCATTTCCCAAATTATCATTGCCGAATTAGGGGATGGTGATGACCTGCAAAGGCTCCCCATCATTTTCTAAATAATATGGACAGATGACTATCGGCTACAATTTCGCATCAAACAGTGCATCTAAAGGATATACTTGATGCCCATCAACGTACCCCAAATTTGGCCGTTCAATTTATGTAAATCGAATTGTGCTTCATCGCTCATAATAATGTTATTTTAAAAAAGTTTATTATCTATGATGAAGTGTACGAATCTATTAGCATATCATAGGCATAGATCTGCAAACTTATGGCAACGTTCAAACGAGCCAGCAATGACTGAAACGCCTGTCTCAAGCGTTTGAAATTCCAATACTACCAAAAACTGAGGCAAAAAATACTGCAATGTCCCAAAGGCAGTAAAAATATTTGGTCGTTCTTCAAAAACATTAGGAATTATGCCTCATCCTCCATCCCAACGCTCATTTACAATGACATTCCTGTCAGCTCTTTGGACAAGGCCAATCTGCTTGCTGCACACTTTGCGGCTAGCTCAACATTCAGAGATTGTGCTTTGTTCCCGCCTACACTTGAGTGCGTCGAATCTTCAATGGGACGAATCCACTTTCGCACTCGTGTTGTAGCAGCAACAGTACTTAAAGATATCAACATACATAAATCTGCTGGTCCACTTTTTATATCTCCCCTTCTGAAGAGGTGTTCTTTCACGCTGGCAAAACCACTGCGTAAGCTTTTTCATCAATCCTACTCTTCAGGACTCTTTCTGAGCAGATGGAAAACAGCATTTGTTCAGCCCCCTAAAAAAGGCGAATCTTCTTCTTTCTCCTCCTATAGACCCATTGCACTTACGTCCCTTCTCTCCAAGGTCATGGAAACGCTGACAAACCGTCAGCTCATGAAATATCTCGAAACATGAAAACTTCTCAATGGCCGGCGATATGGTTTTCGTAGCAACAGGTTCACTGGTGATCTGATGGCATGTCTCACCGAAAAGTGGAACCAAAGCGTACATCAATCTGGCGAAAGCAAGATAGTTGCACTTGATATTTCTAAGGCATTTGACAGAGTTTGACATCAGGCTCTTTTGTCGAAAACGCCTGATTTTGGGATCGATGACTCTCTTCTTCAATGGATTGGAAATTACTTTTCGGAACGTTCAATTCAAGTTGTCTTGGACGGTTTCAAGTCTGATATTCATAAAATAAATGCTGGTGTGTCCTAGGGCTCCGTTATGTCTCCGACACTCTTTTTAATTTTCATCAACGATCTCTTGTCTGCTACTTCTAATCCAATATATTCCTTAGCTGTTGACAGAACTCTCCGCTTTTTATATTCGTTCCCGGACTCACGTCCCTGCTCTTCGGCTGTAGAACGGGAACGGCAGCGTATGTTAAGCTTATTAAATTCCGATATTAACAGCATAACCAATTGGGGAACCATCAATCTAGTGGAATTAAATGCTTCCAAAACTCAATGCTGTCTGCTGTCATTAAAGCGAATTCAAATACCCAGCCATTATCCATGAATATCACTTGCATCGTCGAAACCGATAATCTTTGCATTCCCGGTATGTGTGTCAGTGACAACTTACGTTGTAATGACCACATATTCGATATCATCAAAAATGCTGCGAAATGTCTAGGTTTCCTCAAGCGATGTAAGAAATATTTTACCCCTTCTGATCTAGCCACAATATATAAGGCCTTCATCTGCCCAAAATTGGAGTACAATGCCCACATCCTGTCAGGCGCTCCTCAAACATATCTGCACCTGCTAGATAGTATTCAAAACCGTGCGATAAAACTCATAGGTGATAATAATATCAGTCCATCAATTGACACCCTCGAACACCTGTCTCACTCTGTTTTATTACTATTTCCACCACCATTGCTCCATTGAAATCGCCAGTAGCATTCCACCCATTCAAACTTTCAACCGTAACACCCGTCTCGCTATGAATGCTCATCAGTATACCCTCAAGCCCATTTTCGGACGTACTCTAAAATATTGTGATCCGTTCCTAAGCCGTACAACTCGCTTATGGAATGCCGATCTCTGTGTTTCCTAGTCGTTATAATTTACAAACATTTAAAAACAATGTACATCGGTACCTGTCTTTTCTTCCTCCCTAAATTTCCTTCGCCCGCGATGTGTACGAAGATTTTAAGGGTACAAAAACCCCTTGAGCGCGCGTTAATTATAAAAAAAAAATTACAATAACTTCTGCATGGAACAATCAATTC
This sequence comes from Volucella zonaria, assembly GCA_963966105.1. Lineage (NCBI taxonomy): Eukaryota > Metazoa > Arthropoda > Insecta > Diptera > Syrphidae > Volucella > Volucella zonaria. The sequence continues at coordinate 39,089,721 of OZ014532.1, read as the reverse complement.
AGATCAATTTTGCTAATATTTATTTAATTAAAATTTGGTTTAGTTATTCATTGTTGAAGTACTAGTATAATAATTGCAAGCTAGAAGAAATAATTTCTCTTTTTCAATACTTCTGAGTTCCGTCAACTGAGTTTAAAAGTAACTTCCAAATACCTGTTTGGGTATCATGCTTTTTTAGTCAAGTTTCGAGTTTTGAATTATCTTGGAACACAATTCGATTATTTTTGGTGTACAAGTATCATAAAGAAAGATTAGTTACTCCCAGAAGTTACATGAGTACATACATAGTGACTTAAAAGATATAAGATTTTGATACTATTTATAAGATATATTTTATATCTAAATTCTGTTTTTTATTTCGTTTTTATGTCTTTCAAAACTTATTATTGAATATGTTTCATTTTTAACCTTAGCCAATAAAATAATCTGCTTAAATGTGTTAATTAAAGATATGTAACCTTAATATACATAGTATATTGTAGTATTAAATCTTGTTCCAACACCAAGTCCAATGACTCTTATATGATATTACACCAAATAAATTTATTCTTCGTTTGACTACTATCCAGCTCGTTATACTACATATACTGTTAATTACCATATGCTTTTTTTTTAATAATTTTGGTATTCAATTATTAAGCATGTGTATTTTTTCAACAGGTTTCGACAGATATGCTCTTGGTTCGTAAATCAAAAATGGTTCGACAACGTGGTCCTGCTGTTTATCGCACTCAATTGTATAACACTGGCAATGGAGAGACCGAACATACCTCCTTACAGCAAAGAAAGGTTGTTCCTGGGTACGGCCAATTACGTGTTCACAGTAGTATTCACGGTGGAAATGTTCATTAAGGTAAAATCTCCAAAAACTCTGACTCCTGCAAGAGACTTGTGGTCTGGTCTGTGAGTATGCTTGTATGTGTTTGGATATATCAAGTCGACCGAGGAGAACAAATCTCAGCAGGACTTCCCAACGGCACTAACAATGTATGACAGATTAAATAACTTGTGGGAGTATGGCCATGGGATACCCCATAAATATACATATATATGTGCTTCATCTGGCGTTGTTGCCTCCAGTCCTATTGCGCTGCCATTTACACAGTTGGATATCTGTTGATTGGATTTTTGTGTTTGATCCTTAATGCTCGAGACCACTTGAATGTCCATACATACGTATACTCACACTCAGCATGTGGTAACATTTATTATTTCGGTATCCATTGGACCATGGGCAAAACCTATCTCGTCTATGGTTTCTAACCTCTTCCTTTTTTTTCTTTTTCTCATTAACAGGTGGTCGCCACAGGAATGTTCTATGGACCGGATGCATACTTCACATCTGGATGGAACATTATGGATGGATCTCTTGTTACAATATCAATTATTGACTTGCTAATGTCATTGATTAGTGAATCAAGCCCAAGGATATTTGGGATTTTAAGGGTAAGTTCAAGTAAATGAGGTTGATAGCAGTTGTCATCATGGGTGGTTTCAAAAAGATGGTAAATATGGTATGCATTGTATTGTACAAAGCAGTTTCGTCCGGTTGTCGTATAGTAAAGGATATTGTGGAAAAAAAAAACAAAAGGTTAATGATGAAACTTTCTAATTACAATAGATTGATAAATTCTGGAAATCATTTCTTGTGTTGTGGTTTTAAGTGGGTATGATAATGGTAGAAAACGAAAGCATTTCATTACAATGTGGTTTTAATACATATATTATATTATACGTATAAATATTATACAAAGATTAAGAGGTGTTCATAATGTGTACGTATAGTATATATAGTATATTACTATATGTATATGGTATAGTATTTTGAATTTCAAAATATTAGTGGTTATATGGATAAGACCATGGCAAACTTCCCTAAGATTTCAAATTTCTCGTCCTCTCTGGATACAAACAATGATAACCATGTTTTTATCTTTTGACTACAAAGCTCTCCGGTATTGAGTTCAGGACGTTAGCAGCTTATAGCGGGAAATATGGTTTCCAAATTTTATAAGCTCTTGTAAAGCTAATACCTTTTTGAAGGCGCAAATTTTAAGATACAAAAAAAAAACAAAAGGTTTCATGTCATTGTAGTTTTAAAAAATGCCAATCGTGTAATTTATTTAATATAACTGTAGACGAATATATGAGAATTTAAAAATAATATCCTTATGAGAAGAAATTGGGAGTTGGGTCATTCTTTAGATCTTGTACAGCTTAAAATATGCAATATCTCAAATAGTCGTATTGGTACTAGATTTTCGTTGTGAAAAAAAATTGCATCTATTTTTTATCTATACACACATATACCATATATTTTTTCTACATCTCGATTAGCGGGAACACTGTTCTAATAGCAGCACTGGTGATTTTTAATGGCATTACGCTTTTTTGTCGAAGATGCGTTTATTTAATATTTAATATCCTCCGATAGATAAGTAATTTATTTTTGGAATGATCAATAAAAGCCATTTTTAATAATCTTAACTCCGAAATTCACAAAATAAGTATTGTGTGTACAATGTCCCACAGGCTTCTGTTTTCCAGCACTATTTTTAGTTCTACCCTAATCAGGGATTGCCCCTCATAAAAATTTCGAAAGTATTGCCCATCCTTCTGCTTCTAAGATCCTTACAATCCCAGAAGATTATACTTTATCGAAATTAGACTTTGCAGGACTTGAATGTTTTGCAGTTACGACATTTCATTTTATTCGTAGGCTTATTGTGGAACTTTCACTGTGCTACAGGCATTCATGGACCGGTTTCTTGGTAATTATAGGCTGTTTAAATAACCAACTATGTACCTGGTGTTTCGCATCTGCAAAGATTTGATATAATATACATAGAACATGAAAACGAGTTATTTTGCTAACCTTTATAGTGAGACTTTTCTATGTTGTCCTGCATTCTTTTTTTGGATAACGGTTTATTATACAAAATTTCTAGTATTTACTTGCTCTTAATTTGGTAGTGTTCAAGTTGATTGCAGCATTGATAAGATACAGTACTGTGCAAAACCTAAGCAACCATCTGGAGTCAGCACTTTTTAGTAAATCTTTTCAACTTTCTACCCCACCAAATAAAAAGAAATGGATATAAAATGATGTGTAATAGCGTGTATTTTGAAATCCACAACTTTTTATAAAAGTAATAATACTTCAGATTAAAAAAAAAAACACGAAAACCAACAAAGTATCGGAATTGAGCTGTGCAAAACCTAAACAACTTTTTTATATTTTGTGTAAAATCCTTTATTTTAAATAACAGAGGCGCAACGACGAGACATAGAAGAACTATAATTAACTTTGAAAGTGTATATATTTCCCACTCAACTTTCAAAGCATTAAATAGGTGAGACCTGTTGGAAAAGTGTTGTCCAACGACACGCCTTTTAAGCGTACCAAACAGGTTTTCGATGAGATTCAAGTCGGGTGATTGGGCCGGCCAATCAACGACTTGAATCTCACTATCCGCTAACCACTGCTTTACCAACTTCGATGTGTGTTTCGGATCGTTATCCTGTTGAAACACCCAACAAAGTGGCATTTCCCACTCCGCATGTGGTAGCACTACCGATTCTAGAGTTGATTTATATTTGAATCGGTCCATGATTCCGTCTATTTCGTAGAATGGACCTACACTTCCTGCCGAAAAATAGGTCCACACCATCACGCTACCCCCACCATGCTTTACAGTGGGTGTACAGAATCTAGGATTGAGTCACTGCCCTTTACGACGTCTCACATAACATGTCCCATCGGAGTTAATTAAATTAAATTTTGACTCGTCGCTGAAAAGAACTGTTTTCCATTTTTCAGGAGACCAATGTTGGTATTTTCTTGCAAAATTTAGCCTAATATTCCACTACATGTTCCTTAAATGTCTTTTTGTGAGCATCGGTTTTTTGCACGGCCTGTAACTTCGAAGATTATTTTCAATTGCACGTCTTTGCACCCTGCTAGCATCAATGTTTTAATCAAGTAATTTTACGACCTCATTCGAACTTATGAACGGTTGTTTTTTAATTACACTACAAATGTTTCTATAAGTTCGACAAGTTGTCCCACGCAGTCTACCACTGACATTTTGACTTTCAACGAATCCTGTTGCATTATATTTTTTTATTAAACGTGAAATAATCGATTTATGAATATTATAACGTTTAGCTAATGTTGTCTGAGTATCTCCAGACTTAAATTCAACAATAATCTTTAGTTTAAGAGAAGAAGAGTAATTTTGTCGCGACGTTATTAAAAATATCAATTATGCGACTGACTTAAAAGAAAACTGATCAAAGACAAAGAGCTTGCAATATTTCATGTGTAACCTGACTGGAAAAGTACTGTCAGCTAGTTTTTTTTTTTACAGTAGGTTACAAGGTTGCTTAGGTTTTGCACAGCTCAATTTGGCTACTTTGTTGGTTTTTGCGTTTTTTTTTTAAATCTGAAGTATTATTACTTTTATAAAAAGTTGTGGATTTCAAAATGCACACTATTATAGATCGTTATATATCCATTTCTTTTTATTTGGTGGGGTAGAAAATTGAAAAGATTTACTGTGAAGTGCTGATTCCAGGTAGTTGCTTAGGTTTTGCACAGTACTGTACGTGTTGTGGTCAATTAGTGCAATGCCATATATTGTTATGCATCTCAAGCTGGAATCTATGACAACGCATGCATGATCAGTTTTATTCTACATATTTTTGTTTAAATACACCGATGTTTAGTGAAGAATCCGTAAAGAAAAATTGTACTGCCTTTTCTTCTTGTCAATTACCTACTTCTGTATGACCGCGTCCCTTTCTTCTGACAATCGATAATGCGCCGTCGCCTCCCATCGTCTTATTGGTTCTGTTCCAACAGATATTTACTTACTGAACCATTTAAGGTGTCTGGTTAAGACGAAGTATACCTTTAGGCTAACAAACGATTCGGGTATACAGCTTCCAATTAATAACGCGGTCTTGTTTCCGAGATTGCCCGAATCTTGAACCTGGGGTTCGGGCCTTGTGTACTTTTCGAATGTTGTTCTCATTCGCTTGATGTGCCTGAGCCAATCCAGTTTCTATATTTAGGCCTATCGATTATCCTTTCCAGCCCAATGACCAACGACTGGCAAAGCTGGACACAATCAAGGTATAAATCTTGATTTTTCGAGTTATGAGTTTTGCACCCAACTGTGTCGACAAACTAAATCCGTAAGGTTTTCAATCATCGTCAGATTTTCAATAACTCTTTGCCTATTGCCAATACTCGTATTTTGCTTTGTCTCTTTTAATTTCAGACCGATTCTTTTCATATTTTCATTAATTGTCGTAAGCGGTTGTAGAACGGATCGTTAAGTCCGAACGATGATGACGTTAGCATAAGTCAAAAGGTAGATGTACTTTTTGTTCACGCACTAAACTGAAGAAGCCATACGATAACTTGCCAACTTTGGGTGCATATCTGGAATAATTCCAAGAAGAATTTACACCACACAGCACACCGCGATTTTCTTTCGCCTTGTAGAACTCCTGTCCTTGAATGCTAACAGGTTCATATAAACATGCGTTTATATTTGAGTGGCCACACTGACCGATGAAGACATATGAATTTTTAGCGAAAGGATCGCAGCACGTTAGATAGGATTTTGTGCAACATTTAGGGAGCAATTATATTGTGAGTTTCTGATGACAAGCATGCTCCCATGGCAGTGCACGTTTCCTATTGGAACAGTGCCTTTAGTTTTGCTTTACTCCGTGCATAGTCTATCAAAATAATCACCCTGTTATTGTAGGTTACCCTCTTTACTGCTTGTTATTGCTATCCCAACATCTTCCCCTTATCCTTAAGTTCATTTCTCGTGAAAAATATTATAGTTTGCGGATCAAAACAAATTGGTATATTGTTGTTTTGTTTTAAGCAGCACAAACTACTAACATTCTAAAATAATGTACATCTATGTCTCACTTCTAAAATCTCACGCCGCGCTCATCTTATCTAGCAATTTGAAGTAATTTAGAAACCCTAAGGTACGAGTACTCGTACACTATAAAAAACAGTACCGAGTTCCTCCAATAAATTAGTTTTGCATCGCAAACTGAATTTCTTTCCCACCGAATTTGATGGTAATTTGGTAATTACAAAAAACGCTGAGTATTGATATAAATGTATAATAAATAAATAAATAAATAATAAATAATAGCAATTGCAATTGCATTATTAATAACTTTTTTATTAATTTTAGGTGTTTCGTCTACTTCGGTCCCTTCGGCCCTTGCGTGTTATTAATCGGGCCCCGGGCTTGAAATTAGTCGTGCAAACGCTCTTATCATCCCTACGCCCAATTGGCAATATCGTACTTATCTGTTGTACATTCTTCATCATATTCGGAATCCTGGGCGTCCAGCTATTCAAGGGAACATTTTTCTACTGTGAGGGTGAAAATATCAAAAACGTACGCAACAAGACCGAATGCCTATCAATAGTGGGTAACGCATGGATAAATAGAAAATACAACTTTGATGATCTTGGCAAAGCTTTAATGTCCTTGTTTGTTTTGTCTTCACGTGATGGCTGGGTTAATATCATGTATACGGGTTTGGATGCAGTCGGTGTAGATCAGCAACCAATTGTAAATTATAACGAATGGCGGTTGCTCTACTTTATCGCGTTTATTCTGCTCGTCGGATTCTTTGTCCTAAACATGTTCGTTGGAGTGGTTGTTGAGAATTTCCATCGCTGTCGCGAAGAACAAGAGAAGGAAGAAAAAATCCGACGCGCTGCAAAGCGTGCTCTTCAAATGGAGAAAAAACGCCGTCGCATGCATGAACCGCCTTACTACACAAATTATTCACCGACAAGAATGTTTGTACACAACGTTGTCACATCGAAATACTTTGACCTCGCTATAGCCGCTGTTATAGGGCTAAATGTTGTCACCATGGCAATGGAATATTACAGGATGCCAGTGGCCCTAGAGTATGCATTAAAAATCTTCAACTACTTCTTTACTGCTGTTTTCATATTAGAAGCTGTCATGAAACTAGTCGCACTTGGAGTCCGTCTCTACATGAAAGATAAATGGAATCAGCTAGATGTTGGCATAGTCTTATTATCCATTGTTGGCATTGTATTAGAAGAACTAGAAACTAACATTATACCGATTAATCCGACAATAATACGAGTAATGCGAGTCCTACGTATAGCTCGCGTCTTAAAACTTCTGAAAATGGCTAAAGGCATTCGAGCCCTTCTCGACACAGTAATGCAGGCGCTGCCACAAGTCGGCAATCTGGGTCTCCTCTTCTTCCTGCTGTTCTTCATATTTGCCGCCCTGGGCGTTGAACTCTTTGGCCGACTGGAGTGCTCTGATGAGATACCTTGTCAGGGCCTTGGGGAACATGCTCATTTCGCCAATTTCGGTATGGCTTTCCTTACATTGTTTCGCGTAGCGACTGGCGATAACTGGAACGGCATCATGAAAGATACCTTGCGAGATAACTGTGATGACGCAGCCGATTGCGTGCGCAATTGCTGCGTCAGCTCAGTGATAGCTCCGATATTTTTTGTGATATTCGTTTTGATGGCGCAATTCGTGCTAGTGAATGTCGTCGTGGCTGTACTGATGAAACACCTCGAGGAGAGCCACAAACAGATGGAGGACGAAATGGACATGGATGTTGAGCTCGAGCGGGAACTAGTTCGCGAGCAGGAGTTCGAGGAGGAGCAAGCGCTCTGTATGCAACTGCAATCGGAAACGCAGGCCACAAAAAGACCACTCGAGAAGGTTTCCTCGTTGCCTTCAAACTTTACCTACAGTACACCATCGCTGGAGAAGAAATTTACAAACACAGGTCGACGTCAAACTATACAATATTTCAATCAGTCAGGTATGGGTCTAACAGAACTAGGTAATTTGACAGTGCAATCATTAGCTATGCTTGGAGAAAAGAATAGTATATCTGAAGAGGTAGCAGAGGAAAATTCCTTTAATGATGCAGAACAAATAAGGAAAACTATAGCCGCAAATCTTCGGGTACCGCCAGTAACAGGACGCCGAATGAGTCGACGGAGTAGTGCAGCATTTCACAGAAAGAGAGGAATACTAACAAAGGAACGATCACTAGATGAACAGGTGAATATTTTGTTATTATTTTTCAAAATATAACTTTAACATTTTCAAGTATAGAGCTTTCAGTTGTTGGTCATACATATCTGAGTTTTTAGGTAAATATAAATCCCAGATAAATATGTGTTGGTTCTTCGACTAGTCCCTAAGGATAGCCCAATTTTACTGAACGTTTCTAAATATTTGCCTTCCAAAGAAGCATGCATTAATTTCACACCTAAAAAACATATTTTCTGTCGGAAATATGTACGGACAATTTGTTGAAAAATCCATCTAACAGTATGAATTTAGTAAGATTGTTTGTAAACTTGTGCTTTTTTATTTCTTTTACCTTTCTAATTGTTTTTAGAATAAGATAAAAATACACCCTAATGTTAATCAAATTAAAATTTGTGGAAGGTGATTTAAGGCGGCCCTACACGTTCAATCGATTGATGTCAATCACTTATACGGATTTGTGGAAATGCCTCTGTGTGCGTCACACGCATTTGATAATGTCTGATTGACGAGAATCTAAGGATGTTTGATTTTGCATGATGTGTGTAGGGGTTGGATTGACCTAATTACGAGTACTTCATTGTGTTTTGTGTCGGAAAGATTTCAATTTCAACTTGGTGGGGGCTAACGCCCCCAATTTATCCACACGTAAGCGATGCATGATGGAAATCGATTGATCGTATAAGGGCCGCTTAAGAGTTATCTTGTATAAAGTTACAGGAACACCATTGTGCATTTGTATTTATATCAAAGATATTCACATATCTGTTTTCTTAAAAGTTTATAAAGTGTTCTTTCTAAAATATTTGTTTGGATTGCTTTAACTTTAATTCGGTGTTTTAGTGTACGCGTACCATTGTTACACTTCTTGATGAACTTCGATATTATTTTCGGACAACTGATCCGCTGATGGGCATGGTATATCTCAACTAAAAGTGGAAACAAATCTACTGTAATATTGGTCTGTGTGTCGTTTGTCATTTTATGCATCTTCTTCCTCGTTTTCGTACAGTACAGTTTTACAATTGCAATTTGCAGTAGTGAACTAAATGGTTCGTTTCCTTTCATTTTTTGAACTGGAAATTACAACTTTCAAAGATCTGATCTAACATTAAAACTTAATAATATAGCTTCATTTACGTTTGCCCTCTAATTAGTTTTTGTTTTTGATCATAAATTTTCACTGTTACAAAGAATCTGAATTAGGGTAAGATTGCAGTGCGTTCGTGGCTGATGTTTTAAAAACGAAGCTAGAAGAAAGAGTGTATGGAATGATTGCATTCCAAAATTTTTAAAAAGTTTTCACTTCAAATTACATTATGTCTAATGGTGATGAGTGATCTTATTTTACTTAAGGGTCAGTTGAGCGTGCAATTTGTATTTTAAGTTTTAACCTAAATATTATTAGTTTACGCAATAAAATTTACCTGAACCTTAAAACAATTTATTTTTACTATTATGATTGTTTTTTACTTCAGAATGTTTATATTACGAGAGGCGTTCAATATAGTCTCGGTATCGATATGAAGGAAAATGCGAATTCAATTTAAATTGTTTTTATTTTTCAATATAATCTCCCCTAACATCAATGCATTTGTTACATCTTGAGATAAGCTTTTTTAAACCCCCAAAAAAATAAATTTCCTCCTCCTCCATTTATTGCCGACTTGAGTTCTTCATCATCCGAAAATCTTTTTCCACGAAGACATTTTTTTCAAATCCGGAAACAGGAAATAATCACTAGGGGCAAGGTCTGGACTATAGGGTGGGTGTTGGATTTCTTCGAAACCACAATCTCGCGCAGCAGCCTTGGAAACTCGCGCCGTGTGAACAGGAGCGTTGTCATGAAGAAGCAACACACCCGCTGCGAGTTTACCCCGTCTTTTCTTTTTAATTTCCTCCCGCAAATTATGCAAAGTGGAAGCGTAGGATGTGGCGTTGATGGTTTCACCTTTTTTTTTGTACTCAATGAGCAAGATTCCCTTTGAGTCCCAAAAAACTGTGGCCATGAGCTTTCCGGCAGATGGAGTGACTTTGAACTTCTTCGGGGGGTCTGTTCCTCTTTTATGCCACTGCATGGACTCTTGATTGCTTTCAGGGTCATAGTGGTGGACCCATGTTTCGTCCCCAGTAACAATTCGATCCATAACACCGCCCGCGTTCTCACTACACATCTCCAAAAGCTCTCTACAGCATGCGATTTTCACTTTTTTCTGAGGCGCTGTGAGCATTCGTGGCACCCACCTTGCACTGACCTTTGAAAGGTTAAGATGGTCATGAAGAATGGTGTGAATGGTACCAGTTGAAAGCTTGGTGATCTCTGCCATCATTTTCACCTTTATTCGGGCATCCTCAAGAACAAGTTTTTCGACTTCTTTGATGCTTTTTCCCGTACAAGCAGTAGCCGGGGCGCCGGAGCGGGGGTCGTCTTCAATGCTCTTTCTGCCTCTCTTGAACTCACTTGACCACTTTTGCACAGTTGATAATGAAGGTGCGGAACCCTGGTAAACAGCCATCATCTCTTCATGAACAGTTTTTTGACTTTTTCCTTGCTTAGTGAGAAATTTAATTACAGCGCGATGCTCAATTTTCACCATCATCGTCTCAGTTGCCATTATGATTCTGTTTAACTAGAGATAAAACGCGAATTAATAATCACATTTATATGAAATTTTACATAAATGCACTAAAATAATAGTATTACTTGATAAATAAGTCAATTTACATATACAACAGCTTCACCCCTATACCGAGAATATGTTGAACGCCCCTCGTATCTTTTACTAGAAAGATTTTCTCTATTGAAAATATTTAAGAGATCTTCATTGTCCAAGATTCAATTTTTATATTCCCGAATATTGACCAATTTAATTTAATGCCTACTATAGAAATTCCCTTTATCAATTGAGATTTATTTTAGAGAAATATGATTGAAAACTTGTTAATTTTTTAATTGAAATTTTTATTTAAACAGGCTATACGTCGACGAAATTTCGAATCGAAACAAATGAGCTGTGACAGCTTACCGTGGGGAGGTGTTGGTGCCGATAGCCGAACAATATTTGAAAGTCTAGAAAGCGATACAAGCCCTCCACAAACATCACAACAGTCCTTTGACGTGCGAAGCATCCATAGCGAAGATTGCACTGCCAAACATTTAGACATAAGCCTAAGCAGTCGCACCTCAGTAACTGTGCCTACAGAAAAATGTACATTACCCTCAAACTCACCCAAAGAAATTACACCAGTTAAAACAGAAAGAAGATCTCCATCTACTTTTGGGCGTTCCATATCAACAGATCAAGGATACATGGGGCGCGGTAGCGGTAGTGCACTTCTCTCTGTGCCAAGATCAATGCCACCACGTAGCCGTTCTGGCAGTACGAAACAACTTTTCAAGCAACAAGCATTAGATGAGGATCCTGACATAGATGAGAATTCACTTCTTCTACCTGCAGCAACAAAAAAGTTACACTGCAGCACGGAACGTTCTGCCACAATTGACATTGCTGAAGGTCTAAGTAAATCCGATTCAGCTGAAATCCTGCGAATTATATCCGAACGTAGACGTATGGATAAAAACGATAATAGTGGCAATGAGGATTCAGACTACAATGAACTCTTACTTGTTAAGTCACCTTTGTCATCAGTCGATGCCTAAATGATAAATTGTATTGTCAAAATCAAATCAAAACACTATCTAATTTTAAGAAACTATTTTCTAATTGCAAAAGCCAAGGTTGTCATTGCAATCTCCCTGTTGTATGTAAATTTAAGAAAAAAGCGTGAAAACAATTATATTAACAAAAAAACAAAACACTGTGATTAGGTACATAAAGTGTGAGTAGTAAACAATTGACAAAAATTAATTTTTTCCTCATTATTCATTAAAAAAACAAACAAACCACTTCAAGTTCAAACAACAAGAAAACTCTAAAGTAGTAAGACTTTAACCTAAAATCTAAAACAAATGGAATTTAAAAAATAAATTTAAATTAAAAGGAAATACAAACGAGGATCAAAATTAAAAATTATCCATAAATATAAATATACACATATATAAAATTTATACTGAACATAAATAAGTGAAAGTATCATTTAAATTTAAAACAAAAATTAAAAAAATAAAAACTCTTATACTTTATAAAAATGACAATCTAGTAGAAGCCTTTTTCCATGTAGTGTAAACAATTTATTCAATTAAAGAAAAAAAAAACTTCTGTAGTATTATAAAATTTGTTAATTAATGTACTATGTCGTAAGGTATGGTTTTCTTTATATTTACGTTTTATTAAGTTTATTTTTGTTAAATACCATAATACAATATATTATTTCATTTCTATACAATTTTTTTTCTTTTTCTTTCTGACTTTTTAATTTAAATTCCTAATATTAAATCCTCCATTTACAGCATGATAAGAAAAAAAATCGTGTTTCCAATTTTTGGTTTGGTAAGAAAATGTCATTGGCAGTATTTTTTGGAGGCGCGCAATTTTGATTTTTTCTTATCGAAATACTTTTATGGGTTTAAGTCTAGGAGTAAATTTCAGGTGTTACAGACCTAATCGTGCAAATTAATTTCTTCAAATAACATGGCCACAATGCATTCTTCTTCTTAATAGCTTTGTAATAACCGCTACACTAATGAAGGAATTTTAAGACCACATTGTGATTTTAGTTAATGATGTTGTAAAGGTTATCGCTTGCGGTAACATATTCATTGTATCGCAACTCTGATTTGCGCGATCAACCTAAAGATCCTATAATAAACCCTATATTCATCAACTTTCTAGAGGTCAGATACACATTGTAACCGGATATCTAACGGGTCACTCCAGATTTAAAAAAAACTTCATGACTATGGGAATAGCATAAGACAACACCTGTCGCATGTATGTACAATGAGGTCTGTAAGTGTAACAACTGTAACTGCCTAAGCACAACAGGTCTACGTCTTCTAGGTAAGCCATACTTTGAGGCAGTAGATATTATTGCCAGCTCAATCGGAGATATTGCCGAATTTATTAAAAATTCAGGCATGATGAGTGAGCTTTCACTTGAGAAAATCATAACATCCCTAACCTGGACGCAGTGATAAGGCCACATAGTCTGACCTCGGCCTTCTATCTAATCGGTCTAGCCTCATATTAGTGCTATGGTATAATACGATTATTATCCAAAAACGTAATTTTAAAATACATAAAAGATATTGTCATGTTATATACGATAGTTATAGCAAAACGCTGATTTGTGTTGATACTGAAAGTATATATATTCTTAAATATGACATAAGGTAAAGTATATGGTATGTCGTACGCAGTAGTAATTAACTTAGCATCAAAGTCCTCTTGAATTCGCGGAAGGGGCTTAGAATGTCTCCGTCTCCCCCTCCCCAGGGTAGATACTCTTATGTAGGTGGGTTCATTTCCTTTTTTTAATACATATATACCAGGTATGGTTTCAATGGAAACACCAGACAATTCCGCCAAAAACATGCGGTAACATTTCATTGCGCTGATTCAAAATCCTTTGTAATCAACGTAGTAGGTTTAGTTCATCCAGCATTTTCTGTGATCGCTTTATTTTTTGTAGCAAAATTTTTATTTCACGCTACGCTCTGGTTATATTTTCTTGCATCAATTTGTTAATACCTCGATGAAGCCCATTAGCTGCTGATTCAACCGTATTGCTTACTACCTTATACATAGTATCATTTAAAACAATAGATGCAATTGTAGCTACATCTTGCAGAACATCTCGAGTATAGATTCCAAATATATCAGCCGATATTTCATCGATTTTGTTCAGGATTTTTAACACTTATGCGTTTGCTCAATAGATAAAAACTTAGAACCTCAAAATATGGTTTCGGTCATACTTGTTAAAGTTAATGTTTCATACCTCATAGTATGCTTACTTTATCAGGGGTTACAGGGATGTCATTTTACTTTAGACTTAGTCAATTACAAAATTCTGTTGGAACCTTCGACAAAAGCAATATTGGACAAAATGATTTTTTGGGATTTACATTTTTCCAACTTTGGTATCAGCATAACTTGAGCTATGTTTCACTTTCGTGGCATGTAACGTACTCGTAGAATGGGTTTCTAGCCCTTCCCAATAAATAATATACGAAATACGTTCTGTATTTTTTCATGTTTGGTCCTGTTTCCTTTATTATATAGATTTCAGAGATTAGGCATCGATAAATATTAATTTGTAGGACTACGAGTACTTCTAACTCACCGCTCTTTTGCAGAAGGATGTCCTATTAATAGGAAAGAATAAATAAATAATACAAATCTTTTTTTTTCTTTTTTTGGTTAGTGATTAAGAAAAACAAAGAAAAATCATTGGAGCAATATTATAGTTAGATAAAGTCCACGTTAAAGTCACTTTAGTATGTAACAAAGTCAATGCTAGTGTTTTGATAATTATAGTCTAGATGAAACCCACTTTATCGTTATAACCTCGCGCTAAACTTAATAGTACATAAAGACCATTTTATCTTTTAGTATGGACTTTGAAATGTCATTTCAGTGAAATGTCTCAAGAAAATTTGTCATCCCTGCTGCGATTGATTCCCAAGCCGCCTTCTTCCGCGAAATCATTTTCAGATCATTTTAATTGTCCTCCACTACTACGATATACGAGCAGCACCAACTGCCGCAGTATTTCCTTTTCATTCCGATCCCAATTCTGTGACGGATCTCGTTTTGTCTAAAGAAAAAAAACTTTTTTTTAGTTAAACATTTTTTCTGCTTCCATTATTGAGAAACTGCTATCCAAATTCCGGGATTCCCGGATTCAAAAGCGAAACGCAATCGGCGATTGGATTTCGTTACTTTCCTCCAATTCCATAAAATTAGTGGCATCGAATTGAATTAAACGTATCCACTGGTGCGAATGGATTGGTCCACTTTGTAAAACTGACATCAGGTCAAGTTACTTGGATTAGTGAATAAAAATTAATGAAAACTCAATTCGATTGTATCAAGACATAGTTATGGTTAACACTTTGTAACACCTAACAGGCGAGACAAATTTAATAATGAATTTTTATTTTATTTTATTTTTGTTTTTTTCAATTGCAGAAAAACTTTTGTGATATATTTTAATAAACATACATTATTGTATCAAATCTACATTATTTTTTTCACAACAACAATTTTCTGAACTCAAAACGACTTTTTTTTGCAGTAGTTGTCAAGTACAATAACATATTTTACGCATTCGCGATCACTGTAACGTTTATTTGTGGCTGGTTCTTTGATTTGATGATTTTTGCAATCGTCTCCTGGTGCAGGGAAGGAATTGAGTTCGATTTGATTTGAAATCTCGTTAGCTTTTCGAATCAATGTAATTTAAAAATTCCTTTCATTCCTTACTTATAGAAAACACTTCGTCAATCAGCAGTTTTACAACATTAACAAATATACCCACACTTCTCACAAACACTTACACTTAATGAAAATTGAACCCTATTTTACTGTTTCCGTTGCCACTAACTGAGATTACATCCGAATTCGATCTTCATGGAATCTCAGTATACATATAACTACTCGCAATGGAAAGGTATGTATTTCCTTATTAGGAAAATTTATACCTACAAATCTATGATACAATTTTGCGGCTTGATAATATTCTATTGCATCGCATTCGGTCTAAAATAGTTTATGGTAAATTGTTTTTTTTTATAAGGCAATTTATTTGTTGATTGTAAAAGTTGAAAAAACTACTAACTTGAACCCTCGCCAACATATGTATAGCAATTTCACCATCGTTTATATAGTCAGGTTTATATTGGGGAGATAAATTACAAGATGTCCTTACTCGTGAACATTTAAGCATTCTATAAAATTGTTAGTTTTTATTCCGTTTATTGGTATACTTTTTCAACATACGAGTACATGTATCCAAAATTAATTTTTTTATATTTGTTCTATATTATCAACTAAGTGACAAAATTCATTTAGTTTGGTTTTGTACCAATAATTTGGCATACAAATAAAAGGTTGTGCAAAAATCGAAGAATGGAAATATAAAACTGTTAACTAAATAAAAGAATGCAATTATTATTAATACAATTTTCTAAGGAATTCCCTTTAAAAATTAATATATTAATATCATATCTGTGAGTGAAATCAACACTCACTTGCAGAGAGTTTACTCAGCATATTTCTTAGCTGACCATCAAAAATGTCGCATATTATCTTCCGACTATTTTAGTTGTATTCAAAAAAATATGAAATATAATATAGATTGTGTCTCACAAATAAAACTCTATTACCATATGTCTTTAGCCCCTATTTTTCTAGTCCACAAAAGGGAGTTAATTTTCAATTTATTAAATACAAGTTTTCTCATTATTTCGATTGGGAAAATAATACTTATAAGTTAATCGCGTATACAGAATTCAAAAAGTTCAATCATTTCAGTTCCTTCAAATTGGGTACTAAACATAATTTTATTATCAATTTAAATCGCCTATGCTTCTGATATCTTTTATTTCCTCACTTATACACTATACAGGAATCTAGGGTTCGAAATTTTTATTACCTAATATATTTGAGGGAAACTACCGACGAAACCAATACATGAATAAGAAGTTAAGTTATTCCCTAACCGGATTGGGGCACTTGGTTTTGCATTTATATTACCTTTCTTAGATTTAATGATGTTAGTGATCGGCTTACGGTCTGGCCATCAGCTTATCACTAACATTATCTATTAAATCACTTATTTCAAAAACAAAAACATTGTTCTCTTATACATAGATAAAAAAAAAAAAAAAACTCCTTTTAGGTAAAATGCCAAAAAAACAAAAAATTATTGATCAAATTATGTACCTTTAATAGAATGAATATGCGTGTATGTATGTATGTATTCGTATATGTCAACTAATTTAACCAAAATGCCAAACAAGTTTATAGCCAAAACCAAATTCCTAGAACTAGTTTGTATCTAATGTATCATAAACAAGTAGTAAGTATATTCAACCAAAGAGCAACACCTAAAAGCAATTGACAACAAACCATAAATTAGGAATAGAAATCATATTGTGACTCTTAAGAATTGTAGTTGAAGAGTAAAAAAAATAGATTAACTAAAACTAGAACTTAAGGTTTTAGTAAATATTTTTATATTAAAATATAAAAACACATAAATTTTAGATTTATGTAAAAAAAACTTTAAAAAAACTATACCATATATCATTAATTGGTAACTTTTACGAATATAACCAAAAAACTGTTCTATTATGATATAGCCTAGAAAAAGTAGTACTAATTGAAAATTAATAAGTTTCTCACTCCAAATTGAAAATTGTATGATCTTATAAAAAAAAAATACTTATAGGAAAAATTAGTGATGTACATATACATAAAAATAATAGTTTATATTTTCAAACAATTTTCGAGACAACTTTTGCCTTTTTACAAGAACAACAAAACAAAAATACAAAAACATTGAATGGGAAAATTGTAAAATAGATTTAAAAAGAAAAAATTGTAAATGTACACATATACTCATACTTATTATTGTAGTTAATAATATTTTTAGATTAACTGTCAACGAATTTTTCATTACGTAAAAACAAAAAAACAAAAAACAAAAAACAAAAAAATGAAAACGATAAATATGCCTATCAAACTTGATATTATAATTCAAAGTTTACTGTCAATTTTCTAGGAAATTTTAAAAGTTTAAAAGTTTTTCGTTTAACCAAGTGCTTTTATGAAACTTTTATAGTGTAAAAATAATGTTATTTTGACTCATGTGGTTTCAGAGGTATAAATTTAAAAAATGAAAAACACAGGCTGAACCAACAAAAACTTATTAAGCTACTACTTTTAAATAACAATCAAGCTTAGTTCTTTAAAACCGTCAGACACACCGGTCCTTCTTTCAATCATTTAGTTTAGCATCATTATCATTCAGCATATTAGTTTTAGAAAAATAATTTAATGTGCTATTTTTTAAATGTCCAATGCACGGTAGCGCCGGTTTTCAACGCACTTCATTTCTTTAGCATACGAGCTTTCTTACCGATACGGTTGTATGCCAGAAGATCATTTTTATTCTTATGAAAGTACCGCTCCTATCAAAATTGTTGGGTTTTCTAGAGAGTCATCCAACAAGAAGTGTCATTTAATATTTTGCGCCATTATTGTCAACATTCAATTATCATTGCGATGATTTTTGATATGTAAAAAGTAAAAGGTTATGAAAAATCGAAAATTCACTACAAAAACAGCGAAAATATCGCTGAAACATTTCGTAAAGTTCGTACTGCTTTTAGTCATCATCAAGCGCTTTCTCGTACAGCTATAGCGAGTTTAATCAATACATTGAACATCCAACTCCAACTTGGGTTTCTCCGGCAAGGTCAGCTGAAAATATTGTCAGCATAGCTGAGAGTGTGACTGTCCATTTCGAGACAATCACAGGAATTGGGACTATCCTCAACCACCTTGTACCGAATTTTGCATAAAGATCTTGGCCGACATAATTATAAGGTCCAGTTGACACAAATATTGAAGCCAGCAGACCACGTACAACGCCATACTTTCGCCGATTGGGCGCTGGAAATGTCATTCATAATTTTTTACTCAAAATTATTCTGAGTGATGAGACGAATTTCCACTTATCTGGGTACGTAAACACACAAGACTGTGGACAAACACCTCCATTCGGAACGAGTGATAGATTGGTGCGGTTTTTGGGCTGGCGGTCTCATTGGACCATGTATTTTTCGAAAATGATGCTGGTGTTACCATTTCAGTGAATGGTTTGCGTTACCGAACGATGTTGACTGACGGTTTTTTGCCTAAAATTGATGCTCTGGACGTCGATGACGTTTATTTTCACCAGGATGCCGCCACATGCCATATAACTGTTAAACCATGGGTCTATTGTGTGACAAATTCTCTGGACATGTAATTTCTCGGAATGGAGACTTCAATTAGCCGCCGTGATCGGGCGGTCTACCTCGATCAGACTTTTTCCTTTGGGACTAAGTTAAAGAAAATATGAGAGCTGTTATTCGCGAAATACAGTCGCAATTGACATGTGCATTCTTCTCTAATTGCCCTTACCAGGAGAAAATATTTTAAAAAAGACATGTGCATATCGAATTATATATGTAGGTATATATTGTTATGTACCGAGCGGTTACACACCCGCTTTATACTTTATTTTACTTTCAACTTATTTTTATTTATAATTTTTTTTTTTATAGATTATACTAATTTAATTTCTAAACTTTTATGCTGCAGACCCCTTACCACTGGTGGGGGAAAGTCAGATATCAGTGATGAGTTGAGTACGGGATTGAGATACTAACATGATTAATTGCAGGGCCTTCCAGGTTTTTATATAACTTATATGATGAGCACTGCCCTTGATTGGCGTGCAATATGATCTTTTAATGAAACTACAGTTGGCTGATCTTGCAAGTGGATGAACTTGTGAGTACAATAGATTTGGTGCATCTTATGGATAATGATCCATTGTGAGGATGTTTATGACTAACTGTTATAGTTTAAATTGGGGATGATGAAATGGATGAGTGATGACTCATACAACGGATATTGTGTGGGTGGTTGTGAGGCGTCACGCCTCATAGTAAGTCGTAACTATACCATATACATATATATATTCAATGTATGCAGACTTTCTTAATAATTTGTTACCATCCATATTATGATTTAATCACAGTCCTGATTATTGTTTTCATCAGCATTTTATTTCCCGTGCCTTGTCGAAAATACGCGTATATTAACTTAGAGCATAGTCTAGAGTACATTTTTAGAATAGCGCGAACCTCAATGCTTTTTAATTCATAATATGCAAAAATGTACTGTGACACTAGAAAAATTGAATCTTTTCACAACTTCCTAAAGGTATAAGGAAATATTACACCTTATGTATTTGGAACAGAAATAAAGGCCGATTGTATTTTGGTATTTTCATTTCCATCTGATCTTCGTAAATTCTAGAATTGATGTAACGGATCCATATAAGTACCCACATGTATGTGTTCATCAAATTTTAAAAATTAAACGCCCACAAAGAAACAAATCTTTGAAAGTGTTTTATTGTATTAAAAAATGGGCGTTGGAGTATTGTTGTTGAAATCAACTGAATACAAGTATATGGTATAGGTAGAACAGTTCTTTTAAAATATTTCCAAATAACTACATCATTGTACACCGGATCTGCATTTTGTTCAGGTATTATCTCAACCTGTTAACCATGTCCTTTGAACAATTTTTTTCAATGCTATTAAATTGCTTCTATTATGGTGTGGGTCGGAACTAAGATAAATAATCGATTTACTCGTACGTTCAGGGCTAAAAATTAGCTACCAAGCCTAATTTCATATAAAATACAAACTCCGCTCACTGTAGACCACAGCGTTTGAAGATGTGCTCCTATGACATCTAGCATCAGGCATTTCATTTAGTCATGTCGTACTGTCAATTCATTTCACAGTCAGGCTCTGAATCGATCGTCGACCAAAATATCATCAGAATATGCATTTTCTCTGAGCACGTGTACGAGTATATGCTGTACGTTGGAGATGTCTCTTTCAGCGGTCAATTTAGTTAAGGGTACGCGCATATGGGAATAGCCAGACTGCCTATTAAATCCTTTTGCAGGCAATGTAAAAGTAAACATAAACTTTACATATGTACAATATATGCTTGGATACATGGGAAAAAATATGCTGTGTTGGTATATTCTGAGTGAAATCTGAGAATTAAAGGCAGAACCGAAAAATGCTTTTGGGAATTTTCAGTAGAATATTTTGGCGAGAAGTTTTTTTCTTTCAAAAATGTCATGCCTGTAAGTGAGTTAAGAGCTCTTAAGACAACTGATGTGTATATTTTATCTACTGTTACTGTTCAATCATTTTTTTATAAAATGTATATTAATGCAAAAATGTTACCCTCACTGTTATTTCCTTCATTTGGGAACATTTCTGCCCTCTTCTTAAGCAATTACCCAATACCGTCACTAAAATTGTTTTGCTTTGAGAAAAAAATACCTTTAGAGCCTTCTGGTCATTATTCCATCAGGTTTCAGAAGAAGTGAAAATATGATGTGATAAATCTGGAGAACATGGATGCACTATTTTTTCCCAACCAAACTCTGTAACTGTGCAGGTGGTTCTACTGCATAAGAAAGATCGTTATCTTTAGGAAATAAAACACTCCAGTGCATTAATTTATTTGTCACTTCATCTGAATAACTTTTGGCAGTAGACTTATGTGGTCTACGATTTGTTGTAAGACACCGGCTAAAAATGGATTATTTCTAAGCACCTCACCATACCTTGAACAGGTGAAGTCCTCCTTGTTATGATTATACGGTGTCTGAATTAAGCCATTGGTGGCGACGTTTAATGTTTTTGTGAAGAACTAATTTGTATCTTCAGTGGTGATTATTCTGACTTTTATGGAAAAAATGTTTTTCAATATTTTTTAAATGCAGGGTAGGCTGGTAAAGATATGACCCTGACAACAGTAAAAAAAATGTTTGCATTTAAACAATTTTGGTGTTTTTTTTATTGAACATTGCTCACTGATCGATAACGAGGGCCCTTGCCAATTATTACGGTTTCTTCCATTAAAGAAATTGTAGAATAAAAAAGCGAGGGTAGAGCAATTACAAGTCTTATCGTAACGGTTTTCAGAACTTAACCCCGCTGAAGGTTGCCACGATTTGCACAGTTACAAGCTGTCGGTCATAGGTCATGTTGGTGGCAGAACCATCGGTAGTCCCTACCAGGACTTAAATCACGGTATTTGGGAGTCAGGAGCCACCGGAATTTGGTCCGGGCCTGACTTATTGAGGTAGACCTTAAAACCTAATATCGCATGAATGTATGAGCAGTCAGTCGAATTTA
Source organism: Volucella zonaria (assembly GCA_963966105.1). Taxonomy (NCBI): domain Eukaryota; kingdom Metazoa; phylum Arthropoda; class Insecta; order Diptera; family Syrphidae; genus Volucella; species Volucella zonaria. The sequence goes on along the minus strand of OZ014532.1, from coordinate 39,067,698 downwards.
GGCTATAAACCTTAAGTTCGCTTAAAACACATGAGACGTTCTGATCGATAACGATTATGTGAGAAAGATAATATCGGTCAAATGTTCACCACGGCTTCGCTGGCATTTATAAATCGGTTTACCCAAATTTAAGATAACATCCTGATACAATTGCTCCTCTATTCCACCAAATGCCTTATTATAAGGTTCTTTAGCTTCTGAATTGTTGCTGTCTTATTTTATTGCCATAGACCTTACTTTTAGATAACATGAAAGAAAGAAGTCCAAAGATGGGCCTTAAAAAGTTAGATATCATGGCACGATAGTACTCGCCATTCATTGAAACAGCGTTAGCAATACTACTTTCAAAACAAAACTGTCCAATAATACCTTCAACCCAAAAACCACATCAAACACTGACTGAAGATGCATCGGTTTCTTCATACTCTCTCTTGGGATTTCAGCGGCCCAAATGCGACAATCTTGCTTATCGACATATCTGCTGAGATAAAAATGGCCCTCGTCACTGAAGAAGATTTTCTTTGAAAAATCTTCATCAAATTGTGTTTGCTCGTGCATTCGGCGAACTTACGGCCCTAGATATGATCTCGAGTCCATATTCCATTCCTGCGTTAACTGAATTTTGTAAGCATACGTATGTATTTTGTAAAAATTCGACGTAATGCGATTATTGAGAGTTTTAATTCCTGCGGACGATGACGAGTTAATGTTGGGCTTTCGGGCATGCTTTCACCTATCACAGCAATGTTTTCGACTGGCACGCACTGATGATTTCACATCTGATACCGACCCAGTTTCGTGGAATTTGTGTACCACATTCTAAATTGTACGCTGAGTTAGTCGATTATGAACACCAAAAAAATCACGTAATGCGCGATCTGCACTTTTTTTTGAAAAGCCATTCTCATAATAGGCTTCGATAATAATTTTAACACGTTGTGGCAACAAAATATCTATCCTTGACTAAAATTATTGATGACTGTAGATGACAGATCTACATGAAATATGAAATTTTTTTTTTTTTTTGACATTTAGATTTTATTCGCCACTCTCATGGTAAAATACCCATTGACCCATCCTTTACTGATTTCAATTTTCGTATGAAAATTGTAAAATAACTCAGAAAAACGCGTAATGTCTATGTAGAAAAACTTCTTCGACTGAAGTCGTCGAAAGATCCTGCTGAGAAAGAAAGAAAAGCTCAAATTCAAAGCGACCGACGTTTATAGTATAAAAAAAGGCGTAAAGGCAAAATGATTTTAAAATTATAGAGTGTCACTAAGCCTTACATATTTCAACGGTTAATATGGGAAGGAGAGGAAGAAGAGGAAGATAGAAGATGCAAGGATATTTTAACGAACAGCTCTATTGGCTACCAAAATACCCAAATCAGTTCAAGCATTGGTAATAGCATTTGTATTCATTGTGTGGACATAGCTATAGGCTGGTTTACATATGTATTGTACTATGTAAATATTTATTCTGTTACCACATAAGCCCTTATTTCATTTAAAGTCCCTTCGATGAATTTAGATAGGTATATCTAAATAAAAATTAAATTGTCCTACAAGTTTAATTTTCAAAACAAAAGTTAACAAAATTGAAAGCAATCTTGCGTTATGCTCATTCTCAAAATAGCTTAATTATTTTGAAGAGAGTTATATTTTGCACAAAAGCAATACAATCCTTTCGTGCCTTTTTCAATATTACATACACACATACTCAAACAGCAACAAAATGAAAAAATAAAACTCTATATTTCTTCCTAGGTTTTCCATGTCTAAAATTCTTTGTGTAGAGTGCAATTCTCTTCAGTGTAATGTGAATTAATTTCTTGTTGATTAATATTTAAGCAAATTAAACAGGAAATTTAAATAACATATGCATTTAACATTTCATGAGTAAAATTAGAATTTCAATAAATTTATTTAATACCATCTAATATGAATTTAAAGCAGAGCAGCGCAAGCAAATTGCTAGGGAAAAAATCAATCTGACAAGAAAAACAACATAAAGCAAAGTTGTGAAACAAATTTGTTACAATTAAGAAATTAATAAAACCACAAAATTATTAAAATAAGAAAAAGAAAATAAACTGAAACGCAAATATGTTAAATTGTTAAATTGTTTTAGCAAGTCTATATTACATTTGATTGAAATTGAATTAATTATATTATACATAGTGTTTCGTGTTAGCATTTAATTCTTGATGAAAAAACAATAAAATGAAAAATAATTCAAAAAAAAAAAAAATAATTAAAGTTGGCGGATATGTTTACCGAAAAAAATATATATACATACATAAGAATAATAAAGTGTTTCTTTTATTTTCTCAATACGTTCTGTATCTACATATTATGTATCAAATTCAAAAACGGACTTATTGACCCGCCCTCGTATTACTATATACACTGCATACGAGGATGGGTCAATAACTGCCTGAAAATTACAACAAGTGTAACCTCAAGTCCAACATTTTTTTTAGCTTGAAGCGTCTTTCAAAAGAACGCACCCAAATTTTCAAACAGATCTGACAAATAGTTTTGACCATAGACCAACTATGTATGATTTTATTGTGGCAGCTACAATATTTGAAACAGACGCCCACGAGAATTTTCATAAAAATGGAAAAAAAGTAAATTTCGTATGCTAATTAAACAATATTTCTTGTACAAAAAAATCATACCGCAAACCCTACAAAAATTTGATTGGAACCATCCACCACTGGTTACTCAATTTCGGTGCGGTCGTATCAGCAAAAGTGACGCCGAACGTTCTGGTAGCCCACACCAGAAATGGTCGATAAAATCCACGGCATGATATTACATAGACGACCGGCGAGTGTAGGTGCGCGAAGAGGCTACAGGGTTATCACACGGATCAGTGATTTAAGTTTTGCAAAAATGTTTGGATATGAAAAATCTATCCGCCAGATGGGTTCCGTGTTTGCTCACAATTGACAACAAACGTTATTGTTTGAAAACTTCCAGAGACTAAGGAACAGTCGGAACTGGATTCTCCTATTGGATCGAAGCCGAAGAAGGCCAAGATGCGTCTGTTGGCCAACAAAGTCATTACGACATTTGTTTGGATACGCACGGTGTCATTTACATCGGTTACCTGCGCCTATTATGCAAACCTGTTGGATCGATTCGACGCAGATTAGAAGCAAAAATGACCGCATTTGGCGAGGAAAAAAGTTCTCGTCCACCAGTCGGCAGTCGCAATGGTAAAATTGAATGAATTAGATTATACATCGATCCATCATCCAGCATATTCTTCAAATTTATTCCCCTGCGACTATTTCCTGTATCCAAACATGAAGAAATGACTTGGCGGTAAGAGATTTGGGTCAAATGAAGAGGTCATGAATGAAATTGACGCCAATTTTGAAGGCCTCGAGAAATCGTATTATTTGGATGGCTTCAAAAAATTGGAAAAACCTTGGACAAAGTCAATCGAGCTGAAAGGTGGTTATGCTGAAAAATAAAACTGTAACGCAAAACGAAACAGTTGGCGGCACGGAAGAAGAGAGAAGTATAAAGAAAGAAAATTAAGAAGAGCCGGCATTCTGATGGTGACTCGGTATCTGGATAGTCGAGGTGACGGGTTAATAAGCAAGAATAAACAGTACAAATTATAAAGTAATTTGTAGAAAGATAAACCGAAATTTAAAAAAAAAAACTCTTTTTCTTTGCCGAAAAGAGTGCTCTCTATTTCAGTTTTCAGGGACACCCTCGCATGCGTAGATACGTACAGTGGCTCAACATTATAATGAGACACTTACAAAAATGAAAAATTTCAATTATTTTCTAGGAACTTATAAATGTTATAGATGAAATAGATATCGAATTTGAATGTTCATACTATCAGTTTATTAAGAAACAAAAATCATATGAATTCATTAAGACAAAGGAAAAAAAAAAACAACCAAAAACTAAGAAAGGTCAAATTCTGTAGCCCAAAGTAATAATGGGACACACAATATAAATACATAGACAAAAAAAATGTAATTCAGTCTCAGAATTTAAGATTTAATATTTTGTTAGAAGGTCGTTTTGCCGTATTACTGCTTCTATTTCACTATTTTCTGGTAATAATCTGGTTAAATTTTTTACCATTCATCCTTCAGAGTTGAAATCAGGTCATTTTTATTGCTAATTTAGTGTTTTTTTTTAGTTTTTCTTCTAAACAACTCCACACATGCCCTGTGGGGTTCAGATCCGGCGGCTGTGGTGGTGTTTCGAACACATGAGGGCAGTTATAGAGAAGCCAACTTCTGATATTATAAGCCTTGTGTTTGGGATCGTTATCCTGGTAGAAGTAGTAATCGTCCGCAATACCCAATTTCTAGAGGGATTCCGACAGATTTGATCTTAAAACGTTTAGATAATATTTCTGGTACATTATGCCTTCCATAACGTGCAAATTTCCAGGCCCTTCTAAGGATAGCAAGCGCAACAAATCGTCCTGAAGTTCAATTCCTAGGAAATTATCCATGTTTAGTGGTACGCAGGAAGCTTCGCCAGTATTTTTTGTTTTCCAGCAACACAGTACAGAGATTGTTGTTTTCAAGAATGGAGACACCCAAAAAAATCCCTCCGTGGGTTCGTAATGAAAACGGTGTCATACCGGGGTGCATGGCAGAGATATCTACCATGTTGTTGATAACAATAAAGGTACCTCACTATTGGGGTAAGTATTGGGGTTGCACGAAAGGAATAAGCTAATAAAATGACTCCTTGTTCATAGAACTTCTGGCTCTTATTGGCATTAAACTGTCCCAAGTGCGATTTGAAATCACCATCATTGGTGAAGTTGTGCTAACTTTGAAACAAATGAAAATCAGATGATGCAAGGTCGGAGTTGTTTGGTGGGTGTAACATCATTTCCCACCCAAGGTTCAATAATTTTTCACGAGTTACCAAAGATACGTATGTGTCAAGCATTGTCAGGGCAGAACACGATTCCCTCACGATTTTGATCGTATTTCTCTGATTGCTTCCACCAGTTTTATTAGTTAATGACATTAAACTATCTCATCGTTGACACTAAACTAGCTCAAAATACACGACAGCTTTATAATCCCACCAAGTTGACAACATAACCTTCTTTTCATACAGTCCAGACTTCGATGTGATGTGTGCTTGTTCATTATGCTTAGACTATGATCGTTTTCGATTGATGTTGTTGTAAGCGATGCAACGATTGTCATCACTAGTGATGATACGTTTCAAAATAGAATAATTTTCGGTGTGTTTGAGGTGCATATCGCAAATATTGATTCCTTTTGTTAAATGAATCTCTTTCAATGCTGTGGAAGTCAAAGAATGAACTTGTTTACAAGTCTAAGATGCTTTAAGTGATTTTTAATTGTTTTGTGCAATGCATTTAACCTTCTGATTCAATTATAACTTCAATTTGGTCATCATCAGCTTCAATTGGTCTATCAGAACAATTAATCATCTTTGAGTGAAAGATCTCCAGAACGGAATTTCTTAAACCAATTCTGACATGTGCGTTCTATTAACCATCAATATCAAAAACTTCAAATATCCTTTTGTTAGCCTAAGCAACTTCCATCCCTGTATGGAAAAAAAGCAAAATATTTCGAAAATGTTCGTTTTTACCTCTATGTTAAAACTGACACTGTGACACTTAACAGATGTAAACGAAATATTATTTTATTTTATTTTTCAAAGGATCGATACAAAAAAATTTATAAAGCCCGGGATTTTACGCCGGGGTACTATGCCCATGTGGCGTTTTTTTACCAACAGCACGCGGTGTACCGAGTTCCCATTAAACTTGATTTATTTATAAAGTAACCCTAAAGGGACAGCTATCAAATGTCGAAAAATTTATCGTCTGCGCTGCCAACGCACACCGCAATCAATGGAGAAGCACAGTCATCTGGCGTTGCTGGGTGACTTAGTATTTGAATTTATTATTTCTGTTGTGTGTAATAGGTAGAATCGCCCCAATTATACAAAAATTAGAAAAGAAATTCTTGACTTAAAAATCACAGGCATGCATGCTCAAACCTATTTGTATTGTAGTTATGTCAATAACTGGATAACATCTACAAGTACTAAGGAAAATTTTCTTCACTATAGACTGTTACAAAACGTGACTTAAGAAAAAAAAAACAGGAAACGTTTCAGTTGACAATCCAAAACGTAGTGAAAAAGTTTATTCACAGATAATAATATGAACAAATGAATGAATGTAATAGGAAGTGATTAAGGTAGTGATTACATAAGTGATTAGAATTCAAATTCAATTATATAAAGAGCCTTAAAACAAAGAATAAATAAATCCAATTAAATAAGCGAAAACATGGAACCACCCACAAGGATATACCTTCCTCATCGCTTTTCCATTTACTCTGAAATAGACCATGTCACTTCAAACCCGTCATTAAGAACTGTCCCACCTTCAAACCCTTCAAACCCCCTTGATGGGCAAGCAAACTAAAAAGTCACAGAACAGAGGTCTAAAAACTTCATAGGGGAGTTAGGCACACTAGATATGAGGAGGATTAGGCCAAATGTTGGTGTGAACTTAACTCCTACACAAGAAACATAAGAATGACCAGGAAACAATCTTGGGCTATTTATTACGAGGCGATAGAAGATATCAACGAATCAGCTAGGTTACCAAAAATCACATCCAGAAATTCAATAGCTCTGAGATAACTGAAAGACTCCAATGAAATCTGGACAGAGAGCAGCAGGGAATTAATTTTGCTTCTTATGAAAACTCACTTTCCGGTCTGTAATAAGGTTGTTGAACAAGTAAGAAACGGGCACCACAACATTAGCTGCCAACGAACCCATAAGCTCTAGCCTGATCACAGAGAATAGGATAACATGGAAAACTCCACTCATACACGGACTGCTGCAAATTGGAGAAAAGTACTGGAGGTGAGGTGTATTGTAAAATGCTACAGATCTCTTTCAAGATTCCGGATGAATGTAGTATTTGTAGGCCAAAAATATTTACGATTCGTAAAGTTGCACAGGCTGTACTACCCATATAACTTGATCCCTCAGAGATCTCTACCTTTGTGGACATTAAAACAGCGATAAAAGCTTTGGCAAGTAAAATCAATAAATCTCACCGAGTGGATATCTGCTGGGTACCCGGATACACAAAAGTGAAAGGGAATGAGAAGGCGTTTGCGCTAGTAAGATAGGGTACCTCTCTGCACAGGTGTAATACACACAATAACATAAATATACTAATTAAAACTCTGAAACGCAAAATGGAATGCCTCATCTGCAGCATGACCAGTAGAATAGGATCCTCTTCTCAAGATTATTGCAGAAGCTGTAGGAGCGAAGACGAAATAGAGACTATCACGCACTTACTATGCGGCTGCCCTAACCCCCACATACACCGTGCCAAACACCTGCGGTACCTGCTTTTTGGAGAACTCGAGGATGTCGTCTAAGTAAAGCAATACATAGATCTCATTTGGTTGGTTAAAAGCTTTGGCTGGTTTTCAGCCAACACCAGCTAGATAGTACCCACCATTGCAATAATAATAATAATAATTTAATATACTAACAACATCAACAGGGAAACAATAGATCAGTAGGCCTTCGTGTTCGCTTGTTACTTAGGGACTAGCACATCCATTATTACGTAACCTATCCTAACCTCTACAATTACTCTCACGATCATATGACGATCTGATTCAATTATGGCTTTGATTTGGTCATCATTAATTTTAGCCGGTTTACCAGAATGTTGATCATCTTTAAGTGAAAGATCTCCAGAACGGAATTTCTTAAACCAATGTACAATTTGAAAGCCAATACACTACCACTTGAGCCACGGCTACCCACTCATCTAATTGACAAAAATCTGTCGTTTCATTCTTCTCACCGAAGTGGAAAGTTAGTTCCGTCTCTTGGTAATTATCTACATGGATCGAAAAATGGATGATTTTTTTTTAATTTTGAATTTATTATAAAAGATGTCAGAATTATCTACATTCAAATTTCTAATAGTTCCATAGTTTTCACGAATAATCCGCTGAAGGTATGTCAACAACTGCGGTCTAATAGAATTAAGAAAAATGTTAGAGCATTCAGAGACAAAGCCATAAAAACTATTGAAAATATTATTTTTTTTTTCTTATTTCTGTGATTTTTATCATAAATCTGCCGTCAAAACAAACAATTTGAAAAAGAATTAAATTTTTAAGGTTGATTTTTCGATTTTTTATGACCAAAAAACCAGGTGACCGCGAAGTAAATAATTACTTTGCTAAAGGTTCAACAATTTTAGCTTTGCCATACAAGTATATAAATATTGTTGCCCTGCATTTTCCTAAATACGAAGACAATGTATTATTTTTACTGTCCTCAACAGTCGCGACTAGTGATGGTCAAATACCCAGTATATGCCATTCAGTTTTTTTTTGATGTGCTGGGTATGTTGATATTATAACTGCAACTTGGCTGTTCTTCTTCTTTTTCTGCCTTTCGTTCAATATTTGGCCTTTGTGATAGTTCAATATTCCAGTTATGAGATATACATGTGAGTTGTCCGGCCCTTTCAACAAGACGGTTTCGTTTTTTACTATGTATCCAACTAAATTTACTAAACGATCTTTTCGTGGCTGCTAAAGTTACAGGTGCTGATAAAATTTATTGTTCCACCATAAATAAATTCCATCGACGTGACTTGATCAGAATCATTTAAAAAGCAACCTTAATTTGGTCAAGATCTTGCAAATAGAATTCTTTCTCTAATTTTTTCTAAAAGTTGATCTCTCTCCAAAGCATTTAGAATTGTCCTTTTCCCTGTTTCTAACAAATTGATTGCCGAATTAAGTAATTCCTCAAGACCTTGATAGACCTTGTGAATCAAGCACTTATCTGACTCAAATTCTGTAATGCAGAGAACAACTTCTTTGATTAAATCTATTAATTGCTGAATTTCCTTCCTGAACGGTTCTTCATTTACTCGTATCAGAGTTGTTTTTATTTCCTTTGGAAGAGAAGAAGTCTCATTACTAATGTTTGAAGACTGACTTTGTTGCTGACAAGGCTTTCTAGGCAAAATATGTAGCTCCCCCATCGAGTTTTACATGGAAGTTTCAGTGAAATGGTTACGCCTTTTTCTTTGTTGATTTTGTTGAGGAAGGCACTTAGAACCTGCCTGCTTTTAATTGTCTTCACGACGGTTACTGCTTTTTCCATAATTTTTTGAGCTGGATTGCATTTGATGATATCATTGCAAAGCAAATGTAGTGTATGTGCTATGCACCCTAGGGGAATTAGATGACTGTAGTTTTCCTATAGCAGCCGCAACGCTTTTTGTCCCCTATGACAACAAAGAATTTTTCTGGCCCATATTTTTCAATTACTGTCTGCATCTGTTCCTGTAGGTATTTTGCAGTGTGCTTATTATCTTCCGTAATTAAGAAAACCACAAAAATTGGATCCGGTTTTAATATGATGAAGTTAATAATGCCTTCATTGCGGATATTACTCCAACTATCACATTGCAGGTGTAAATGTTGTGCACTATTTAGTTGATTTTCAATTTTGCTTTTAACCTCCTTGTATTCTTCCTACAAATAAGTTGTTTCCAACTGCTTCCTGGATGGCAGTTTGAACGATAGCTGCAATTCTTCAAAAAATTACTTCCATAATGAATGCTCAACTAACGATAAAGGTGAACCGCTTACGTAAATATCTCTTGCTAGCATCTTGTTTAAGGATTCCTTAAATTAAATAATTAGTAAAGCAATATTATTATTTAAATAAAATATCTTAACAATAATAAATATAAGAGGAGTAGTAATATTAGTAGTTGTATTGAAAACTTTATTTAAAAGAAAAAGTACTTAAAGTAACTATTACAATTTGATAAACTTAAGTTTACTATGGTTTGGCCCAAGGCCATCTACCAGATTGACAATTCGTTAAATAAAATTTAATACATATGTTTATTTAGAAGTCTCCTTCAATAATACGTGTTCTGTAATCAAGTGCGATTGAAGTGTGTTTGTACAAAGCTTCCCAACCAAGTTCACCGTTTAAAATGTTCAGAACATCATTTATATCCATTTTGTTTAGACCAAAGTATCTCACACGAAATTCGCTTAAGATAGGACATCTGGCAATAAAATGGTATACATCCTCCCTTTCTTGTCTTTCTTGTCTTTCTTGTAGGTTACACAGGTCACATAGAATTGGCAGGTCAGGACGATGTGGGATGTAATTTAAATTGATTGTTTCACCTCTTACTTTGAGAAGTACGTGTGCTCTTCAAGATTATAATTCAGTTGACTGTAAAGTATTCTATGTTGTGAAGTTACCGCTTCAAGAGAGCAATTTAAGCGTATCTAAAAATAGGGGTGGCACTGTTGTTTCCAAATGAAGCATGTAATTTTGAGTCGACTTTGTTAACCGGGAAATTCGTTTCAGAAAATATCTCAGGAATCTTTCAACCTCTTCAAACTGGCAGTAACCCCAAACTTGAGCACCATATAGTAATATAGAAGCAGCAGTCGCACGAAATAATTTAATCTTAGAGCTGTGCTCAATATATTTATTATTGATGCATCGACCCCATTCTGAAGAAACAGCTCTTATCGCCTCAGCCAGTTTAAGTTGGAAATGCTTTTTCAGACTAAGATTCGCCGTAATTAATACGCCTGGATACTTATACTCCCGAACTATTGAAACAATCTCTCTTTTGTAGGTAAATTTTTCATTACGAGCATATCTACCGCCACCAGCTCTGCATATCATAATTTTGGATTTCTCTAAGTTAACAGACAGATTCCAAAGTTCACAATAACTCTCCAGTCGCTTGATCATTCACTGCAATCCTTCAACTGAATCCGAAAGAAAAACTATATCGTCGGCGAAAACTAGTCCTGGTATCTTCATACTTCCAAACTGAATTCCTCGTCCTATTGCCTCTACAATATCATTTATGAATAATATAAAAAGTAGCGTGCTCAGAACACAACTTTGATTGACTCCCATTTGCGTTTCAAAGACCTCAGATACAAGTTCACCATCCCATTGCTTTCGTACATCGCTTTCAATAAAATAACAATTTTGCTAGACATTCCCATCTTACATAGCTTGTAAAAAAGTGCTTCACGTACAATAGAATTATAGGCAGTACGAAAGTCGACGAAGAAAGAGTATTACTTCTTGTTCCTTCTTTTGAAGCTGTCCGCAATATTTGTCAGGGGGAATATTTGGTCTAAGGTCGAATAGTTTCTCCTAAATCCAGCTTGAAATTCATTCAGTATTTTCTTGTTTTCGATCCACTGCGTAAGTCTATTGAAGATTAAGGTACTATACAGCTTAACCGACATATTCAGGAAAGAAATGCCTCGATAATTTTCCGGGTTGTCGTACGATCCTTTCGTATGTAGAGGAAAAATTATTGTCCTCTTAAAGCTTTCTGGAACACTCGCTGTTTCAAATATTCTATTGTATTCTAGATGTTTCCTTTTGGCAGAACAGAAAAGTTTAAAATCCATATTGGCTACTGCATACATACTTTTGAAAAATGAAGGATTGTAAGTCCTTAAGAGCCTTAAAAGCGAAAAAGATTTTTTTTTTGGCTTTATGACAATCTGCATCAAACCAGGTATGTTTTGGAGTAACTCTATGCCTGCCTGTGGTACTTGTTGGAACAGCTTCAACCATTACTCGAGTTAGGTCATCCATGTGCAGCGGATTATTCAACAACCTTCGTTTGGCAAATTCCTATCTAAATTATTTTGGTATATAGGTTGAAATCTATCTCTCCATGTCAACTTTGGCAGTAGCCCCATTTGCCTTGTGTTGAGCGTTTCTTCAGTTCCCGAAATTGTACAAGAAATTTCCAAAGGCATGTAGTCAGAGAAAGTTTGTGCAGATATCTTGAAGTTACTCAGAATAGAGTTCCATTTCCCGGCCACAAGGCGGTAGTCAATGACAGAGCAAGCCGTTCCTCGAATAAACGTAAATTCACCATACCGATCCCCTTTACAGCTTCCATTTAGAATCGTAGCATCTAAAGCGTCAGCAACCTCCAACATTTGCACAGATGCACTTACAAAATTATTTTGCGACAATCCAATCCTAGCATTAAAATCGCCAACAAGTAATATATCCATTGACCCTAAGTCCTGAAGAGTGTCGCAAAGTTTTTCATAATCTCTATTCCAGTGATTATAAGTCCGTGACTTTTGGATTAAAACAGATTTTTTGATAAAAAAATAATTTTATTTTTCAACGTAGTCTCAGTTGAGCTCTATACACTTTGTCCAACGCTTCTCCAATTTTTTTATCCCTTCCAAAAAAAATGATTTGTCGAGGTCCTCAAAATGACGAGATGACTTCATCATTGGAGTCAAATCTTTTTCCACCAAGCCATTTCTTCAGGTTTGGGAACAAGAAGTAGTCGCTCGGAGCCAAATCTGGAGAATAGGGTGGATGAGGGAGCAATTCATAGCCCAATTCATGGATTTTTGCCATGGCAACTGCACATGTGTGCACCCTTGCATTGTCTTGGTGTAAAAGAACTTTTTTCTTGGCCAAATGAGGTCGTTTTTTTTTCAAATCGTCATTGAATCGGTCCAATAAGTTGGCATAATATTCCCCATTGATTGTTCTTCCCTTTTGAAGGTAGTCAATGTGGATTATCCCGTGTGCATCCCAAAAAACAGTCGCCATAACTTTATTGGCTGACAAACCCACCTTGGCCTTCTTTGGCGCCGATTCACCCTTAGAAACCCACTGTTTTGACTGTTGTTTGTTCTCTGGTGTGTTGTGATGGATCCATGTTTCGTCCACGGTTACAAAACGGCGCAAAAACTCCTCCATATTGCGATTAAACAACGCCAAACCTTCCTGTGAAGTTGTTACACGATTGCGTTTGTGGTCGACTGTGAGCAAACGCGGCACCCATCTTGCGGAAAGCTTTCTCATGCCCAAGTGATCATTCAAAATTGAAACCACTGAGCCATGCGAGATCCCTACGGCTTCCACAATCTCTCGCACTTTCAATCTTCGGTCGGCCAACACCATATCGTGAATTTTTTCGATTGTTTCTTGTGTAGAGACCTCAACTGAGCGTCCAGGACGTTCGGCATCTTCAGTGCTTGTACGGCCACAACGAAATTCAGTAAACCACTTTTTTACCATTGAAATCGATGGTGCAGAGTCCCCATAGTATTTATCAAGCTTAGCCTTGGTCTCGGTAATGGTTTTTTTTCGCAAGAAATAATGCTTAATAAGCACACGAAATTCACTTTTTTCCATTTTCTCCTCAAATTAGTGAGTAGTCTGATAAAAATAGCTGTCAAACACAAACTAACTGACGCAGCAAGTTTAAATTTTGACAGGAGTCAACTGACAGATGCCTGTTGACAGGAGCAGTGTTGCTGTTTCAGTAAAGAGGTCAGAAATTCAAAAATGCACGGAATTATTGACCCGCCCTCGTAGTTCAGGTAGATTGGTACAATAAAGAGGACAGAACATGACATAGCTTAAAATTCATAACAACTCCTTCAAGACATTTTCGATCGCCTAACAGTTCTGCGCCGCTACCTCTTCCAAATGTATTTGTTTTCACTGCTGGAATCCATTTCAATTCATAGTCCCTAAATATTCTTTTGAATTTCCCTATCTCACCTTCTAAGACATGAGTTTCAAAAAGAACAAATAATTCAAAATTCTTAACATACTCGTAATTTTTTTTTTTTTTTAAAGAACTTAACACTCAAGAGGGTATTACTACTCTTAAAATGCCGGAGCACGTGTTAAGTTTTTCGGAAAATTGGATAGAGAGAGAGAGAAAGATTTTTGTGCTCAGTGGTTATTTCGCTCCATGGGTGGCATCCAACATTTAATGGGGAGACAAAATTACTAGTGTAAATTGGACTTGATGTTATATTTATGCAACCATTCAAAAAAAAGTCTTTCGGTCACGGCTGGTATTGAACCCCGAACCGTCCGATTGGGAAGTGGTAACTACCACTTGAGCCACGGTCCTGCGACATTATAACCTAATATTTTTAACTGTATACATTTCATATGTTCCTGGGAGACGGGTTCGCCTCAATTTCTTCGATCGTGTAAACTTACGTTTTTGTCGGCTCGTTGAACTTCATTCATCAAATGTTCGAGAGTAGAAAACAATAGACAATCGCTACCGAAAATTGTGCGTAGTATCACCACCGGATCGTTTGCACCAGATTTCAAACCGTATGCCAGATCCCATGTGAAAAGGTTATTTGCAATGAAAAGTTTATCGTCTCTTAACTGGGTACTTACGCGGGGGAACCTATCGCGAAGAAATTTTGCAATTGGGAGCAGGTTGTTTTTTCTACGGCGCGTGTTGTACGGGAGATCTTTATGGATGTAGATTTTAGTACCTTTTAGTTTTTTAGCGTTTCGTAGAATTGCCCATCAAGCATCATTACGCGATTTCATTTTGAAAACTATCCTTGCGGTGCTGGCGCCAGGAGAAGATACCGAATGTGTGTGTTCAACCACGGTCTCTGTGTCGTTAGCGCCCAAGAGGCCGGCGCACACAGACTTTCCTTTTTCCTTCATGTCCGCGTTGTCTTCTGCAGGTAGGTGAACTATTACATTCGTCTCCAAACTTTTCTGCAGCAGTTTATGAATTTGATCTTCCAAAATGTTGTTTCTCCGTTCAAGTTGAATAACTTTAGCAGAGATTTCGTCGTACTTCACTTTTAAGCCGGTAAGTTCTGCGCGAAGTACTTGGAAGTCGGCTTTAGAGGGAAGTTCTTTGACGAGTTTTTCTATGTTAGCATCCAGGATTTCTTTCAAGATTTCGACAGTTATTGTTGAGGATGGTTCCATAGTAATCTTGGCTTGTTCAGATGGTGTTATATATGTAGAAGCTAGAATAGTCCTACGCTTTTCCTCTCTAGTTTGCACGGGTGAGGTTTCTAGCAGTACTCTCTTATTCATTTATTGAGGTTAGCTTATTGAATTAATACAAATCTGGATTCTGATTCACTTAGCTGCTAGGACTTACATGGAATTTATATTGTACAGATGTTGTTCTCAATTGTGAAGCTTACTGACTCAATTTTATAATTTTGCAGCACTTTTTATAGGTTTTTAACAATTTTTTGTAGGAGCTCTTTGCTAAACTTGTAACCACTTTGACAGTTCAAATGTCAACCAATATAAGAGGATGATACTTAGCTTTTTAGTTTTTGATATTGATGATGAATTTAAACACACATTTTCCTGATCACCTTGATTACTCTCAAGCAACGTATTAAAGATATCACTACTTTCGCCATCGCTTGATATTTCTTTGGCAGAATGTTTTTCCACATCCTTTTCACTATTTAAAAGGACTTTTATATCCGATGGACACTAAAAGCTTAGATTTTTTATTTATATTAGGGAAGTAGTTTTTTCCGCAAAATTTTCACTTGGCAGTTTTTTCCGTTTTATCAAAATACTTCCAAATAGTGCTTTTAGGTCTTCCCATTTTTTTTAAACAATATTTTTAGTCTCAGCTCAAATAAACACCAAATCACGATCAGTCGCTGATGCCAATTTATATAACAAAAAACAGTGACCGGAAACCCATTTAAGTTCAATTATACTTTATTATGATGGTTATTATTAATTATTAATATATAAAAAACGAGAAAAAACAATAAAAATTATAAAAATTTTCCAAGTAACCAATCAACAAACTACTTCATTTAATTATCTATGTACCTGCAATGTTGTGCCGTTCTCAATTCATTTATATAGGGGTTAACATAAAGCCATAAATTAAAAATAAAGCAAAATAAATATTCAACCAAGAAGCCTTTGTCTAAGTACGAGTATATAAGAAGGGACATATAAAACTTCTTAGAAATTGTTTGGACTTTTCCACCAGCGCACTTGATCAGCTATGGTATTTCTTTGAAGAGAAATTGAAATAAGAAATTAACAATCAGCAAATCCCTCTTTTTTTCGGGTGGGTAAATAATATTTTCGGCATATACCCGGTATTTACCCTATGATAAATACCCACCGGGTAGGTAAAAAAACAATGCCCATCACTAGTCACGGCTCACCATGTCTCAAAAAAAATTAATTAAAAATCTGTTGGCATATTTAACACATTGGCTGAAAAGTCCGCGCCGTTTTATAGTAAAACACAAAATTTTTGCAAAATTCAACTTTATTTATCAATATAGTTGCCTTCGAGGGCGATACACTGATTGAAACGATTTTTCAATCTTTCGATATCAGTTTTGTAATACGATTTCGGTTTAGCCTCAAAATAGGCCTCTGTTTCGGCGATTCGGTCTTAAATCTCTTTCCGGCGAGCATTCTTTTGAGGCCTGCGAACAGGAAATAGTCGCTGGGGGCCAAATCTGGAGAATACGGTGGGTGGGGAAGCAATTCGTAGCCGAATTCTTTCAATTTTGCCATCGTTTCCATCGACTTGTGACACGGTGCATTGTCTTGATGAAACAGCACTTTCTTTTTCTTCAAATGCGGCCGTTTTCCTGCAATTTCGTCCTTCAAACGCTCCGACAACGCAATGTAATAGTCGCTGTTGATAGTCTGCCCCTTTTGGGGATAGTCGATGAAAATCATCTCATGTGCATCCCAAAATACGGACGCGATAACCTTTCCAGCCGAGGACGAGGTTCGTCGC
This sequence comes from Volucella zonaria, assembly GCA_963966105.1. NCBI lineage: Eukaryota > Metazoa > Arthropoda > Insecta > Diptera > Syrphidae > Volucella > Volucella zonaria. The sequence goes on along the minus strand of OZ014532.1, from coordinate 39,051,018 downwards.
CTGCTCGCCACTCAGCCGACTGCCGACTTGACTCTGGTGTGAAGTGTCCATCACTTTCATACACTGTCACATACCGACGCAAAAATTCGGCTTTATTGCGGTTGAACAGCTTTAAACACTGCTCTGAATCATCAACACGTTGTTGTTTTTGTTCGACTGTGAACAAACGCTGCACCCACTTTGAACAGAGCTTTCGCATGTCCAAATATTCGTGTATGATATATCCAACACGCTCTTTTGATATCTTCAGAGCCTCAGCTATCTCGATCAACTTCACTTTACGGTCATTCGTAATCATTTTGTGGACTTTTTTGATGTTTTCATCTGAAACAGCCTCTTTTGGAGGTCCACTGCGTGCATCATCTTCGGTGCTTGTATGACCACTTTTAAATTTTTCAATCCACCTACGAATTGTTCGTTCGGCTGTTGCAGAGTCCGGATAACACTTATCAAGCCATTTCTTTGCATCGGCTGCATTTTTTCCCATCAAAAAGCAATGATACTCGTAAATCAACACACGAAATTGCTTTGAATCCATTTTTTTCACAATAACAAAAGTTGCTTCACTTACAACGGTATACCTCGAGAACTAATCGTCCGACAGCTGTCAAATTTATACACGTATCTTTTGAAGGTTGGTACTAACTGAAAATGGTATGGATTTAATTCAAGTGGTGCCCTCTCTTAGAAACGGCACGGACCTTTCAGCCCATGTGTTAAATATGGATGATTGTAATCCACTCCCATGGAAGTCAACACAATTGCAGAGAAGTGATACAAATATCAATATTAATGCACCGTATAGAGAACTTATTGGTATGGTTATTTATATGATGATGTGTAGTAGACCTGATGATGCTTTGCTATATCTCAATTCAGTCATTATCAAGATGCTCCTGGAGTCGATCAGTGCAAAACTGCGAAAAGATCGGAAGGGAAACCGACAGAAAGTCTACGAGTGGATTTCTGCATTTGGAAATATCGTAAACGGGACATCCAAGTTGTTGCTTGCTCAACAACTGAAGCCGAATATATACCATTAGCTTTGGCTGTGCAAGAAGGCATATGGCTGTGAGGATTACTTGCCATATGATAGAGGAAGGGGGGGTTACCCTAAAGTATGTGTGCAGTGATATGTATTGAAAGCTCCGTATCAATTAAGTATTATATATGATAGTCCGTAGTCTGAGCAATGTACATACGAGGGGCGTTCAATATATTCTCGGTATCGATATGAAGGAAAATGCGAATTCAATTTAAATTGTTTTTATTTTTCAATATAATCTCCCCTAACATCAATGCATTTGTTACATCTTGAGATAAGCTTTTTTAAACCCTCAAAAAAATAAATTTCCTCTTTCCCTGCAAAATACCGACTTGAGTTCTTCATCATCCGAAAATCTTTTTCCACGAAGACATTTTTTCAAATCCGGAAACAGGAAATAATCACTAGGGGCAAGGTCTGGACTATAGGGTGGGTGTTGGATTTCTTCGAAACCACAATCTCGCGCAGCAGCCTTGGAAACTCGCGCCGTGTGAACAGGAGCGTTGTCATGAAGAAGCAACACAAGCGCTGCGAGTTTACCCCGTCTTTTCTTTTTAATTACCTCCCGCAAATTATGCAAAGTGGAAGCGTAGGATGTGGCGTTGATGGTTTCACCTTTTTTTTGTACTCAATGAGCAAGATTCCCTTTGAGTCCCAAAAAACTGTGGCCATGAGCTTCACGGCAGACGGAGTGACTTTGAACTTCTTCGGGGGGTCTGTTCCTTTTTTATGCCACTGCATGGACTCTTGTTTGCTTTCAGGGTCATAGTGGTGGACCCATGTTTCGTCCCCAGTAACAATTCGATTTATAACACCGTCCGCGTTCTCACTACACATCTCCAAAAGCTCTCTACAGCATGCGATTCTCACTTTTTTCTGAGGCGCTGTGAGCATTCGTGGCACCCACCTTGCACTGACCTTTGAAAGGTTAAGATGGTCATGAAGAATGGTGTGAATGGTACCAATTGAAAGCTTGGTGATCTCTGCCATCATTTTCACCTTTATTCGGGCATCCTCAAGAACAAGTTTTTCGACTTCTTTGATGCTTTCTCCCGTACAAGCAGTAGCCGGGGCGCCGGAGCGGGGGTCGTCTTCAATGCTCTCTCTGCCTCTCTTGAACTCACTTGACCACTTTTGCACAGTTGATAATGAAGGTGCGGAACCCTGGTAAACAGCCACCATCTCTTCATGAATAGTTTTTTGACTTTTTCCTTGCTTAGTGAGAAATTTAATTACAGCGTGATGCTCAATTTTCACCATCATCGTCTCAGTTGCCATTATGATTCTGTTTAACTAGAGATAAAACGCGAATTAATAATCACATTTATATGAAATTTTACATAAATGCACTAAAATAATAGTATTACTTGATAAATAAGTCAATTTATATATACAACCACAGCTTCACCCCGATACCGAGAATAGTTTGAACGCCCCTCGTATATATATAAGTGATACATGGAAGGGATAAGCTTGTTAATAAAGTTTAGCCTTAAGCTGCGTCTCGTGGTGTTTACTTGCTCTCGACATATTACTGGTGACGAGGTCAATACCGGTTTCAGAATTTTCAATTGTATTTTTTTTTTATTGGCATGGCGAACTTTATCGGAAGAATCGAAGACTTCAACGTGAGAGATGATTTTATATCTTACTCGTATATTGAAAGAATGAAGCATTTACTCGTACTAAATAAAATCGAAGATGGTGCACAGAAGGTACTGAGGGGATTGGCGGATACTTGCACATACGAGGATTTCTTGGACGTCGCACAGTGGGGCAAAATGGCCCAAAAGCTGGCATTAATTCAAATTACTAAATTGAGGATATCTATATATCTTTTTTATTTTTCGATCAAGTAACATCCACATTAGTAAAAAATGCAAATTAGTTCTTTTTAGACTTATCTGATTCATCACAGCGCATCTTAGTTGAAGCTTGATTTTTTTTCAGTTAACTCAGAAAAAAAAAATGTGTTTTTTCTTCTTTGTATGAAGCCCGAATTTTTGTTAATCTGCAAATAATTTTGAAATCATGGTATGGAGTCTTCAACTTCGGGTATATAACAATGTGTAAGGCACAAAACAAAACAAAATTGTAAAATAGAGGTGATGTCCTGTGGTCAGTTTTTAATAAAGTGTATTTTTATGGATTTCCTAAATCCCGTAGAATTTTAGTTGGGTTCCGGGTTCGTCCGAGTTTTTATTTTTGTGTCATTTAAATGTGCGTGATGTGTGTTTTGTATTTCCGTCAAAAAATCTTGCTACTTTTCTGCACTCTTTGTGATATTTGGATTTTTGTATGGTGCCTTCGGTTTATAATTTTTTTTTCGTTGTTTAGGACTTTCTTCAAATTTCATTCTTTTGGCAAGAAATTAACTAGTTGGTATGATGAGAAGCTTTGGGAGTGTAATTGTTGAAGAACAGTTCAATTTCTTAAAAGAACAACTTATTAAAATTACGAAAAGCACAAAAGAAAACACTCGCATTTCAAAGCTGATTTTAAGACACGGTAGCTCAAAGCTTGCAGAATCGAGGAAAATTTTTTTAAAGCTAATAAAAAATGGCTAAACAGTTCTATAGCATTCTATAGAGTACCAGATTATGCAAAGAAACGTGGTCTTCCGGAAGTGAGTTTTGAGACTTCTTAAGAACAAAAAGGGTCAAAACGCAAGACTTGAGAGATTCGGTACCTGTTAATGTCCTCAATTCTGCTACCCAAATAAGCTTAAGAGCTTCCGGACAGATTCAAGAATCCAAGTCCTAAAAGAAGCAACTGTAAGCGCCAATAGAACTAAAAAATACAGAAAAGTATTTAAAAAGTCGCAGGAGAAAAATTGTATGACTGCAGAAGATACTTTGGCAGTATTAGTCGCAGCAAAACTATCACGACACCAATATAATGTGATAAGAATGAGTGCTCCTGAAAAATTTACATCGTACAAAGTTGTGCAGAATGCAAAGAAAGACTGCTATCCCAAGAAAGATATGATGAAAAGCACAGCTACATGTGAAGAAGTCAGTCTTCAAGCTTAGCTTGACATTACATCGATGAAGATGAAGAACTTGAGAAATGTTCCTTAATAAACTCGGGACATAGTTCCTATAAACCAGCTTTTCATGGACCAGAAGTAGACGATTCTGCTGTTTTCATAACCTGTTTAGTCTCCATTCGACTTATAAGTAGTGAACATATTATCTGGCAAAACCCTCGTTCAGCTCCACGAATTATTGCAGGCCTATAAAAATTGAATCAACTGAAGTTTCGAAAGCTGAAAAAGCCAGAGTCGGTGCACAGATTGAAGACCTTCAAAAAACTTCCGTAGTAATCGGTAACAGGTCGGTAAAAGTAAATCATTCTTCAATTTTTGCCATGATTGACAGAAAAGTTTGTAATGATTTAACTGTAACCACCTCAACCCAAAAATGTTATTTATGTGGAGCAACTTCGAAGGAACTCAACAAAATCAAAGACATGATTACACGACCAGTAAAATAGAACACTTAGCTTTTTGGAAATTGGAATGTCTGTTTTACATGGTTGGATACGAATGTTTGGATGCCTTCCGCATTTAGCATACAAATTGCTCAATAAAAAATGGCAAGCTCACGAAAGTGACAAAGAAGTCGGGCAGCAAATAAGCCCCGAATTCAAAGGGAATTTCGAGAACGATGTGGATTAATTGTCGATAAGCCAAAATCGGGATTTGATAACACGAACGATACCAAAACGACAAGTCGGTTTTTCCAAAACCCTGAACTCTCAGTCAAAATAACAAAAATAGACATAGAATTTATAAAAAAAAATGTACACAATAATGATTATAGTTGCCAGAAGGTAAGTGTAGTTGATAAAAATTAGATCTTCAATAAATCTTCTTTAAGTTTTTAATATTGAAAAAATAGGCACATTTCAGAAAAGTGGGCGTTTTGGTGAGCATGTCGGGTGGACGGGTTTAAAAATATTTTGGAACTGGTCTCAGAAGTTATCCTGAAAAATTGCAGGTTCTTAGTTGTAACGGCTGATTTGATACCACATTTTAGGGAATTCTGCCCCACTTTGCGACGCCTTAAAAGATCGGTTCTTAATGGGTATCATGAATAAGAAAATCCAATCTAAATTGGTTGATGCAGGTCCAAAAAAGTTCGAGGACTGTTGTGAAATAGCTTTAAATTGCGAAATGGTTCAACACGAACTACAAGTGATAGGAGTATCAATACCAGAGGTATTGAATAAGGTTCAATTTCCACCAGAATCGTCAAGAAAGAATAGAAACCACAGCTACGGCAGGGGAAGCGGGAAAAGCAGCGCCTGGGACAAGAACGATGATCGGAAGGAGGACAACGGATACTAAAGGAATATTCAGTGCTATAATTGCGGTAGATGGGGTCACGTGAGTAAAAATTGTTACCAGCAAAATAAAAGTCATGAAAAAAAAAATTTATTTGCAATGGTTCCAATATACGAAATTTAAAAACGGATACGGAGAGCGAAAGCGATGTAGAAGAATTTAATTCTATTCATAGTTCAGTATAGTACCGTAAAAGTGAGATAAATAAAGGTCATAATCATAGCAATAATTTAATTACTGTAAAATATGGCGTCACTTAAGTTAAGAGCATAGATTTCGGCAATGTTCCGTTGTACATAGAATTGGTTTGTGATAAAAGATTATTGAAGTTTGAGATTCATACCGGTGCATGCACGTTTGTTATTCATAAAGAAACGTTAGTTAGCCAATTTGAAGGGGATGATTTACAGAAAACGAATCAGAAACTGCATGTGATTTCGGGAAGTTTGGTGAAAATTGTAGGATATACCTATTTCAGTTTTAGTCAAAGTGGCTGGTCAAAATAAAGAGTTTTCTAAATTAAAACTACCTGTGGTAGAAAGCGATAAATATTTTTCGTTTTTCGCCTCTTTTAGGACGTCAATGGTTGGACCTTTTCTAGCTGGAGGGAAAATTTTAAATTCATACATAAGCTGCAACCAGTAGATGTCAATAATGCTAAAGTAATCTCATTGATTCAACAATATACTGTTGTTTTTAGCAACAAAACAGAACTAATTTTGAAATTCAAAGCCCAAATTTTTTGTGTGTATAATTATACCCCTATTTTTTGTAAGCCATATTCATTGCCTTTTGGCCTCCGTGAAGCAGTTGATAAAGAGTTAGACAGGTTAACAAGTGACGGTATCATTTATCCCGTACGTTATAGCTCGTTTGCTTCTCCAATTGTAGTAGGAGAAAAGCCAAAGGGTAATATTAGAATTTGTGTGGACTATAAAGTATCAGTCAATCGTTTCGTAAAAACAGACCACTATCCATTACCAAGAGTGGATGAAATTTTGTCAGGGTTATCAGGATGTTCATGTTTTTGTGTACTTGACCTTTAAGGTGCCTATCAACAGTTAGAGGTTGTAGAGGATTGTCAGGAACTACTAACATTTAATACCCATAGAAGTTTGTATAGATTTCGAAGACTAATTTTTGGCATTAAATGTGCCCCCGCTATTTTCCAGTCCACTATGGATGAAATTTTGAAAGGAATTCCTAAAGTACAATGTTATTTAGATGACATCTTGGTAGGTGGAAAAAAATTCGAGTAGTGTCTTACCCACTTACATATGGTTTTAGGTCAGTGGACGGAATTCCGGGTTAAGGTGAACTTAAAGAAGTGTCAATTCTTTAAAACTGAGATTGACTATCTTGGATATGTCATAAATAAGGAGAGAATCAAACCTAATAAAGAGAAAGTTGCGACTATTGAGAATGCACCTGTTCCGAACAACACAGACCAATTAAAATCTTTCTTAGGATTAATTAATTACAATACTATGCTTAATTTATCCCAAACCTATCTACTGAACTTAAAGAATTATATGATCTTACAAAGAAAAATGTCGTTTTCGTTTGGTCAAACGCTTGTCAGCGGGCATTCGAGCAAAGCAATCGCCTTATAATTAAAAAAAATTTGTTAGAAGGAGATCATAATTCAATGTGACGCGAGTCCGTATGGAGTAGGTGGCATTATCTCGCATGTGATTGATGGTGTAGAACGTCCTGTTTTTTTCGCTTCGAGAACTCTTAGCGTTGCAGAGCAAAACTATTCCCATCTCCATAGAGAGGCCCTCGCCATTAGTTTCACAGATATATGGTAAGCGTTTCACCATTTATAGTGATCATCAGCCCTTAAAAGAGATTTTTAACTCGAATAAATCTGCCCCCTCAGTTGCAGCACTTAGAATTCAAAGATGGGCCATATACCACCTTGATCAAAAAGTTTCCGGGGGACACCACCGTGTGGCGCTCCCATTGTTCCGATTTGAGTTCTGTTTCTCTTGTTAAGTTGGTAAATCTGTTGTCGACATTCTCTCTAAATCTTAGCATCATAGCTTGACATTTGTAAAAGTTACGTAGCCAAGAGTACATCTATCTCTGTACGATTCTTTACAATTTTAGAAATGTATTTAAATTTGCAACAACGAACTTGAATTAAATTTTGTATAAAAAACGGATTGAATGGTGCGCGAACGTTGGAAATATTGGAAAAGTGTTTCGGAAACGATTCTCTAAAGAACACGGTCGTTTATCAGTGGCACGAGCGGTTCAAAAGTGGTCGTGAGTCAATCGAAGGTGATGAACACAGTGGCAGACCATCGACATCGAAAACCGGCGAAAACATTGATGAAGTAAAGGAAATGTTGGTCAATAACCGCAAATTAACATTCAGAGAGATAGCGGAGGACTTGAACATTGCCTATGGATCCGTCTAGGACATTTTAGTTAATGATTTGGGTCGTGTAGCAGCAAAGTTGGTGCCAAAAGACCTCAATTTCATGCAAAAAAGAGACCGTGTTGACGTCGCAAAAGTGATGATTTGCGAGGCTGAATCCGGTCCCACATTCATCAAAAGGATCATTACTGGAGACGACACGTCGGTTTATGAGTACGACACGCAATCCAGACATCAGGCAAGTGAATGGCGTTCACCAAATGAGACCAAAAAAACCAAGTCGTTTTCAGTCAAAAAAGAAGGCAGTGCTCACGGTTTTCATGGATTACAACGGTGTAGTGCATCATGAATTTTTGCCAGAAGGCCAGACAGTAAACAAGGAGTATCATTTGGGCGTTATGAGACGTTTGCGTGAAACAATTCGCCGAAAGAGACCAGAATTGTGGGCAGAAAACTTGTGGATTTTGCACCATGATAACGCACCGTGCCATCATTATTCGTAATTTTTTGACGAAAAATTCAACAAGTACCATCCAACAGCCACTGAATTCACCTGTTTTGGCTCCTGTGACTTCTTTCTGTTCAATCGAGTTAAAAGATCACTACGGGGAACGCGTTTCAGCAGCCGAGAGGAAGTAATGGAAAAATCGAAGGAAGCACTGATGGACATACCGAAAACCGAATATAAAAAATGTTTCGAGGATTGGATCAAGCGCTGGCACAAGAGTGTTGCAGTCGATGGGGACTACTCTGAAAGGGACAATATAAATTTAGAAGAATAAACTTGTATTTTTAATTTTCTGAATACATTCCGGGAACTTTTTGATCAAGGTAGTATTTAAGTATGTACCAGTACACAATAAAATATAGCAAACCGTCTCAAATGGCTAATGCGGATGGACTTTCTCGATCACCATTACCAAACTCTACAAATGCTCAAAGTTTAAAACTATTTATTAGGGAACCCTTGAATTTTTAATTAATGCAACACGAGACAAACAAAGATCGTACGAGTATTTTAGAAGAAGTACAGAAAATTAGTAAGTCCGGGTGGCCGGTACCACCCCATTTAAATTCGTATTTTAACAGACGCAATGAGATAGATTTTGAGAACGGATGTCTTTATTTCAAAGATAGCTTGATTATACCAGCAGTGTTAGTTCCAAGTATATTAAAAGCACTGCATGAAGGGCACATAGGAATCGTTAGGATGAAACCAAGTTCAAGAAGTAATAGGAGAAACATAAATTTTAGTCTAAGTTCAACTTATGTACAATACATATAATAAAGTTCACTTTTGCGCCTAATTATGGTGTGTATTAGGTCCGCTTAGTACGCACTAACTAACATCAGGTTAATTTTAAAACCAGATCCTAACTTTGTATTTAATTATAAACACTTTTTAACCTACCTACAACTAGTATTAATTTTAGAACATACCCGCGATGAGTTTTAGTCAAACAAACCTAACAATTTACAGTTTGGAATATCAAATATAGTTTCAGGGGTTCACTTTTACAAAATTGAAATGAATTTGACAGAAATGTCAAAGGAAATAGAAAACAAGTTTTTCGAATTTTGAATTGTAAATTTGAATTTAGATAGCAGTTTCTCAATAATGGAAGCAGAAATGATGTTTAATTAAAAAAAAGTGAATTTTCTTTTGTGACAATATTTGTTTTTTCTTGAGACAAAACAAGATCGGACACAGAATTGGGATCGGATTGAAAAGGAAATGCTGCGACAGTTGGTGGAGCAGCATATCGTAGTAGTGGAGGACACGGAAATGATCTGAAAATGAAATCTGCAAACAAATTTTCTTGAGACATTTCACTGAAATGACATTTCAAGGTCCAAACTAAAAGATAAAGTGGACTTTATGTGCTATTAAGTTTAGCGCGAGGTTGTAACGATAAAGTGTGTTTTATCTCGACTATAATTATCAAAACACTACCACTAAAATGACTTTAAAGTGGACTTTATCTGACTACACTTTTGCGCCTTTTTGTGTGCTGGTGTGTTATTTTATCTCGATCAATAATGATTAAACGCCGCATTCGATCGATGATAAGTGAAAGGCACTGGGAATACTGTTATTTATAAAAATTGTGAAAGATGAGTCTAAAAAAAAATTAAAAATGTAATTCAGTAAGGTAGCGTTACTTGGCACTTTGCGTTTCGTCTCGAGGTCCATTTCGTTTTAAGAAATAGGAAAGAATATTGTTTTAAGTAATATAAAATATTACGGCTTTTAGCTTGGATTTGAAACTTCACGTGTAAACTTTACTTCAACTCTATATGGGTATTTTTAGAATTTATGAACATTAAATAACGCATAACTTTAGTATTTTACTCGTAGATACCAGATTTAATCCTTTTCAGTATTGTTCTTAGTATTGAATTGAAAGATTGGCATCACTCTGTTCCTTAATGCAAAATTTTAAAAATTAGACATGACTTTCTATACCTTAAAATTTAGCTCCATACTAACACTAAAGCCGACTACTAAAATCGTTATTGGTACAAACGTTGTGGAAAGTGTGGAGATTATACTTAAGCTGATTTTGTTATTAGAAATATGTATAATAGGGTATCGTCAGCGAAAAGAATTAACTTCGAATGTTGCACTACTTTTGTCATATATGACACAATGATGCGTTGAGGCCTTTTTAGATCTAGAAACACAGCGACAATTGATTTTCATTGATCAATCCTATATTTGCATTCCCTTAATATACCTATACACATGTATAATTTACAGACGTCTCACATGAATGCTTTGCACGAAATCCTGATTGGTAGATTGATAGGCTATTTGAGTTGTGATCCTTCCAATTGGATCACAATTACTTTTTCAATCATCCTATCATGTGGATGACTGTGGCTCAAGCGGTAGTGTATTGGCTTTGGACGAAATAATTAAAAGAACAACGTACAAAACGATACCGCCGTATCAACACACCGACAACGAAGACTTATTCTGCAAGGTAGCTATTCGCTCACTGCACCGACATAAAAGTAGACTAGAAATCTTGTACAGACAATTTACTGAGGGACAAAATTCGGAGGAGGGGACTCTGAAGTCATCAATTAACATCAATAACAGAAAATTACAGAAATTCTGTAAGTTTGCATTGAAACAACAAATTCGGCCTGTAAACACCAGCAACCCGAATATGTTACCGCAAATAAATCAAATATTTCGGAGGAATAATCAAAACGGGATACCGTGTCTTAAAAGCGCCCGGACGAACGACAACGAACAATTACCTATAGCAGCAGGCATAGATCCAAAGGAGATTGTTGATGATCACATCTTCTTTGTGGTCTAGGATCTGCAAATGAAAGTAGAGACTATAGGAACAACTTTCAAGGAAGTGTACTCGTACAAGGCGAATGATATCATTGGCCCGAAACAGGACCTAGAAAATCGAGTCTTTGTGCACAATTTCTACCTTCGAAATGAAGAACTGGCGCCTCGAGGGCTCGGGTCTCACCTAGTGGTACAGCTCATCCCCCAAAAGAGATAAAGACACCTGCAATCCAGCGAATCTCCTATCGATCAGTCTTCTTCCAAATATCAGTAAACTGTTTGAAAAATTTATCAATAGAGTCCTGACGTATACAATAGTCCCGGATAATCAATTCGTCTTCAAGGCGGGGCATGATGTCATTCATGCCCCTTCTGAAATGGTTTCTGATATCCAATGGAATAATGACAAGAAACAGTGCACGGGTGCCTGCCTTATTGACTTGAAGAAGGCCTGCGATACCGTATTGTTAGAGGGACTCTCCTGCAAGCGGAACAGGCTGGGGATTAGTTAACCTCCGACGAAATTGGCGATGTGACTTCTGCTGGAACATTTCACATTAAAAACGGTCGGGAACAAGAAAGGCTGAATTCGCCGATCCTATTCAACATTTACCCAAGTGATCTGATAGATTCGCTTGACCATGCCATAGTGTATGCCGAAAACTTAATCGCGTACAGATCAGGTCCAAAGATTGAGGAGAGTAATATAATATTGAGGACGCATTTGCTTGGAGCCCCTTTGGGACACCAGAAAGGGTTGGCGAAAGTTTTCGGTCGTGGGACAACACGGACAGCCACTTGCTTTTCGAAATGTAGTCAGATATCTTAGGATCTGGATAGATCAATACCTCTATTTTAACAAACATATAGACGCTGCCCTGACCAAAGCCAAGGTTGCTTTTGCACTTCTAATGAAACTGCTTTATAGTAGCCAGCTCGATGCAAGGATGAAGGTGCATGGCTATCTCCGGCCTATGCTTGTATTTGATTGTCCCGTGTTGCTCTACGTGATAGCAAGTTTATTGGAAAAGATTCGGGAGTTTAAGGGGGTTTGCGTTAGGGGTTGTCTTCGCTTATACAGAACACCAGATACTTTGTATTTTTCAGTAGTTTATTTTTTTCTAATTTTTATATTTTATTATAAAATGAACAAAAAGTCCATTTACTAAGTTTTTTTTTCTTAACAAAATTGTTTTCTTAGTTTTGAACTCAAATGCAGAAACTGCAAATATGTATAATATACCCTAAGGAACGTCGAAAGACATAAGTATTCAAGTTTTCAGAGTCCAGTTTCTATTTAGATAGGAAAAAGGGAGACAACAAAGAGTATTAACTTCAGTACATTTGCATCATTTATTATATTTTCAAATACATACCATATGTATTATATTGTAACGAAAATTGCCTATTGACCAAAACTACCTTCGAGTTTCAATCGGATACAAAATGGAGAAAAATAAAAAAATTAAATTCAGGTAAACTTCTTTTTTTATTTATTTAAAATTAAACGTTTTGTGTTTATTTTTCTTTGCTATTGCGCGACGTAATCTTCTGACCTCAACTGCTCACTTTCGACTGGTTCTTCGAAAATTCTCCTTTTTATCTTCTAGATTTTTAAGTTGCCCGCGGTTTTTTTCTCTGTTAGTAAGTCTTCCATTTTCTTATCTCCGTTGTAACGTCTATGAATCCACCGCTCGTTCGCCAACCTTCTGTAATTGGAGAAATTCTACGTCACAGGAAACGCCAAATATTTTCTTCGTTGACTTTTAATCATTTCCTCCCCTTTCTGCAGTAGGGGAGGAAATGATTAATTAAATCCTTTCTTCCCCTAACTCTTATGGCTTAGTACGTAACCGTTTGTCTTCTTTGTGCGACTGAATGCTCCGCATGTTCGGCAAAGCGAGCAAACCTCTTCAACCTGTCAAAAAAAAACCATAACAAACAACGTGAAGCAGGTAAGAGTTTCTTCGTAAAATAAACTCCTTTTATTTGTCTGCTGATTTTTTTTTAGGTTTCGCAACAATATTTATAACCTTCATGAAGGAACTGATTCCCCGATTAGTTGGATATTCTCATTGGAATTCGATATCATTTTCACTTAATTGCAAATATAAATTCAACTCGACTTCAATATAAATTCAAATTCAAATGCAAATATAAAATGACTAACCAATGCTATGTAGTAGATTCAAAGAAAATGTAATAGTTTCTTTGAAAATGTGAAGTTTAAGTAAAAGCTAACTATTAAGACATTGTTGGTGCACTTAAACTCTCAACCATAATCAACGTTGGGAAGTATAAGCTAATGTCATAACTGAACGAAAGGCTTCCTAATGTTTTGGAAATTCTACCGATAACCATAATTCTTTTGCCTGCATAGCAATCTGTCAAATAAATCCGAAACACAATTTTGAAATTGTACTTACATGATTTGCCCGTTTTCTTTGATATAACCTCCCATGCCTTTTTCTTTTTTATCTTGTTAAAATAAAATGTATCTCCCTTATAGAAAATGCAACTATTTCTCCTTACACTTTTGATACGGAGATGAACAAATTGGTATTCCGACATTTTTCCAGCATCGTTTTTACATAAATATCTCGTCTGTCAAATTTCCATATGCAATGAGTATGAGCAACTGAGTTCGCTCTGACTTATGTTGGCTTATGTTTGAAAAAGTGAACGAAATTTGAACTAATCGACTCTGGGCCTATTATGTGTTGTCTCATAAGTTCCTATGTAATCGCACGTTTGCGTATGCGGACGAAAGTTGATTATGGTTCTCACTTCAGTCTGTATTAATATCTAAGTCGACCCCTTTTTTAAATCGTGACTAATGATTTCTTGTTAATTAGACCCATTGAATTTACATTAGTATTTTCATTTCGTTAGAGGTGTTGCGTCACTAACACTCAGATTACATTGTTACAGAGACGCTGGGAGTGAAGTGAATTCACTCTTCTGCTTACCGGAGTGAATAAAAACAATCAGAATGGTATGGAGTTAACTTTAAATCATGGCTTCTCTGTATATTACATTACTTGCTTGGCTATAGGGAAAATGAATGAATAGATTCGAACAGACGATGTTGAGTTGGCAGCATTTGACCGTCTTTAGCATTTGATCCTGCGACTTGTTAACGGTCGTGGCGAAGTAAAGGACGACGGTAATTGGACTCGTTTGAACTGAAAGGGGTAGTTAGAAGGAATCAGCGGAATTCTCAGAATGAAAATATCCTGTCTGCGGCAAGATCCAATTAGGACTGTGCCTTCTATGACGTTCCTTAGTAGTTTTTCGCACGGAGTCTGGTCCCGAACTTTTAACTTCAGCTGATGCGCAGGGCACGTTTAACCAAATCCATAATTTATCGAATACTCAAAAATTGTGTAACCGATTTGATTGAATTTCAATTCGTTGTAAATTTCTAGGCTCAAAAAAAATTTTAAGGTATGACTCATTTCTAAACGTTACCCAAGGCAATTAATATTAGTAGATTTATTTATTTTACAAAATCTAATTAAAACTGAGCGAAGTTCTTGAAAACGATGATACACCATGTGAGTGCACATGCATATTTTATTATCGGCGACTGCATCTCTATGGTTCTGCTATGTGTGTAGTACATACGTACATATACATATAATATTTACAATACATACATATGTTACATATGTGTACAGCAGATGTAGAGATAGTAGTAGTACTTATTATTATTATTATCAAGGGAACGATACAAAATTAATTTGTAGGGTCCGGGATTTAACGCCGGGGTACTATGCCCATGTGGCGCGTTTTTGTCAACAGCACGCGGAGTACTGAGTTCCCATGTGGTCACCCACCTAAGTAGTACTTACAATTTTTTTAAATAACCTAAGCTTGAAATGTTTCCTTAATTCTGACTACGGCTCTACTCAACCGATCGTAAATTTGTAAAGTTGAGAAATGGGCAAGCGAACAGTGCAAAACCTGATTGAATGGGTTCAGTAATTATTTTGTGATGCTTAGATTAACAGACAGACGGTCAAACAATTTAAAAATAAATGATTTCGGTGTAGACACATCCATAAGACAAAACCCAAGTGGTTTTTTGAAAATATCTTTAATGCGCCGATACGGCTTCATTACAATTTTATAATAGTAGAGATAGAGATTCCATGACTCTAACATGTGCCTTTCTAGTACACATATCTATTATTGCGTCGCCGACTGTTGTTAAGATATGCAAACCCAGTCACCATTTGACATTTAAGTGTTGTGTCTTATACCAGAATTGCTTAAAATTGCAATTGCTTTGAGAGTTTTAAGTAAAATATTTGTTTTAAATGGCCGGCATTAGATATAGAGGGAAAAATAATATCATAGAACTAGCGAAAAATCTCGATGCATTCAAACAAGTCCAGGAGAAATATACAGAAACAACAGAAATTGGCGGAACACGTCAGTAATTGTTCATTTAAAGAATTCGAACCTATCAAAATGAAGTTTTTTACAAATCTTAAAATTCGCTATTAAAAGAGTTTTCAATTCAAATCAAGTTACTTCCTTTTAGCTCATTATTAATACTTTTATAATAATTCAGATTTTTTTCAAATAACACTTAATAATCCGCACATTTTACAGTTTCTCTTCTAAGCCGGCTTTTGGTGATTTTTCTCATTTATAAGGAAGTTTCCTACTATCATGACGCCAATCCGGTGTTTAAATTTAAGCCTGACCTTGACATGGACGATAAAGTACAATTTCATGTTGACATTACTGTGGCAATGCCTTGTACCTGTAAGTTTTTTATGTTCACTGATTTATCCATCATATTCACAGCACGTTTTTAAATAGCGCTATCCGGTGTCGATTTAATGGATGAAACTCAACAGGATGTTTTTTCCTATGGCACCTTACAAAGGGAAGACACTTGGTGGGAAATGAGTGAAGATGAAAAAAACAACTTCGAACTAGTGCAGCACATGAACGTATTTTTACGAGAGGAGTACCATTCAGTGGCAGACATCCTCTTTAAAGATATCCTCAGGAGCGCGGATGTAAGTGATACTCCAATAACACCAAGGACGCCAAAAGGACACGAACAGTATGACGCTTGTCGACTGCATGGAAGCCTTGGAATAAACAAAGTATTTTGTCTAATCTTAATACAGAGTACAAAGGAAGTCAGTTAATTTATATTTTTAAGGTTGCTGGAGTGTTACAAGTAGTAGGTGGAAGCAGCCCAATTGTAGAGCTTGTGGAGGATCATTGGACGATCGAATTCAAAAGAGTCTCACTGAATTTTACACATCGTATAAATCGCTTAAGTTTTGGAAGCTTTTCTCGGCGGATTGTACAGCCTTTGGAAGGAGATGAAAGATTAGTTGATGACGAAACTACAACCGTCCAATATTTTATAAAAATAGTCCCAACCGAGATTCAAAATACATTTTCTACAGTGAACACATTTCAGTATTCTGTCACTGAGAATATTAGAAAATTAGGTATATGCAACTGTTGCATCCAATTTTATGACAATGAGAAAGTTTTTTTGTTTTTATTAGATTCGACAAAGAACTCTTATGGTTCGCCAGGAATTTTTTTCAAGTATGATTGGTCAGCGATTAAAGTCATAGTTCAAAGCGATCGAGACAACATTGTTCAATTCGCTGTTCGTCTTTGTTCAATTATTGCTGGTATTATTGTGATTTCAGGTAAAAAAAAAATCTGTTAAAAAAGTCAATTTACTTGTCTAATGCTGTTCGAATTTTTGTTTACAGGAATTATCAATTCTCTTCTTGTTTGTGTACATAGAAGAGTTTTGCAAATAATTGGGCCTCAAGTTTTGAATAGACAAAGTCAAACTCCGCTTTTGACAGAGTTTCCCCAACAGGTAGCAGTCGAAAATGACTTAATCAACAATGCGAACCGAATGTCACCAAATGTTGTGCCTATGATGGCAGTGCCTCAACAAACTTTTATTCCGTCGAAGAGTTAAACAAATGAGCAAACTTAAAAAAACAAATAAAATTATTTTGTTTTAGATGACAGATTGGGTGTTAAAAATTTATACATGGATGTGTGAGAAAGTAGTGAAAATTACTGAAATATAGAATACATATCCTCTTGCGATCGAATCTAGCTAATTAAGAACACGAACTTCAACCGTTTTCAGCCATATATTTACAAATCTCGGGTGTTGTCAGATCGATTATTGGTCATGATTAAATGATCAGTATACATAATTAATCAATGATAGATATCTTAATCGCAATTCAACGACGACCTATTTTCAGAGCAAATTTCTTAAGACACGAGATTATCCTAACCGGATTTAAACTCATTTTGATTTTGAAGGGCATACAGCCGGCGTCAGAAGACTGCAGTCGTATAACATGACCAAGCCTCTTGTCAATCTACTGCCAGCAAGCAGTTTCACCTGATCACTAATTTTTCATGCAACGTACGTAGTATTCGGTTACCCTCTTAGGATTAATTGAGTTCAAAATATATCATCTTAAAGTCGGAAGAAGCAGAATTATCTGGAGCTAGCAGATTTGCCAAAGGATTTAGTGAGTAAGAGGGAGTGGTCTGAGGTCAGTGGTCACCTTTCTTAAAAAAGTGAAAGGAGCACCATATTTATTGGCGCACGTAATTACGCCTGACATCGTCTGTAATAGTAATCAACTATAAATGACAATGCAAAATATTTCTAAATGAATTCAACAACAATTCTTGTATGGCTCTTTCTGTCGTGGCATGACATGGACCACTTAGAAATTAAAGTTTGCAAGTCGAGCCCTCCAAAATCAGAGCCTTTTCAAGGCGCATGCATACGAATTATTGTTAATATAATATTTCCCAATGAAACATGGTTTAGCTTCAAGAATTCTCCATGCATTCTCAAAGTCATCAATATTTCTTGTATTTTAGAATATCAATGAAATAACTCCTTTGCTGCAAGTTGTCATTCAGCCTGTTGAAGATCGCTTTATGTAATGATATCGCTGCCCCTTCGGCAAAAAGAGAAAATGTGCCTTGCCTGTAGACCGAGTGCATACATTACTGGAAAAGGATATTTTGCAATATAAGCTAGATAACTAAGTAACCCTATTTTTGGTTGCGGTGTTGGATTGGAATATATTTCTCCTGATATTTCCGAACTACATAGTCGGAAATTTTGTCCAAAAAATCGAACACGTATGTATCTCTTGAACATATTGAAGTGGCCATGTGTGCAGATAAAGTTTTTACGGATATGTTCTTTCAATCTGATATCAATTAAAAGATCATACCTAATCCTTTACCACGGGCTTCTAACTTATGAGGGGGTAGTGCAAGAACTTATACATGATGAAAGACAGTATCAGCGTGATTTGCTTATGATTACTCGCGTATTTCGTGAAGAATTGAATAAAGTTGTCGTGGATGCTAAAGAAATAGAAAAATAAAAATTCCCAACATAACAGACATAACTGTGACTTTTTTAAGTTCTTTAGAAGATGTAATCGAAATGTCTTAAGAGCAGAGCCTCCCCTGTGGGGAGTTTTTTTCGAGCTGAAAAGTTCGATGTATGTACAAAGTATGCCCAAGAAGTAGCCTCAAAAGAAGATTTTATTGTCAAAACCGGACGCTAAATCGTTGATGTCTGCTGGGCATGGATTTCATGATGCTTGTTAAGTTTTCTACCTACTTTATAATTTGTTTTATGGTATTTTTTCTATTACTACATTAAATCTTCTATTATTACATTAATATTCTAGTACTTAGTCTGTACTCCTATGTTCTTAAGTTCAATAAAATTCATTCTTTGTTAAGCCACAATTGCAGTTGGAAGTAAAAATTTCTTTCTTCGAAGTAATTTGTTGCAGGCTTGATATCGAAATTAACGTTGGTGACTGTGACATGATACATCCTACGAATAGTTTTGTTTCAAATTTGATTTAAATTTAAATTTTGAGAAACATTGAATCAGTGAACGGTAGAGTATACACAAAAGGATGCACATCAAGGCGGTTGGTTGCACGAATAAATTCATACAGTGGCGAGCACAAGTGTATACATACTCAAAACTTGTTAAGATATTAAATTTCTTTCGAAGGTCAACGTCCGAACTATTTGCGAACCTGTTGATAGTGTCAACGTGCATCTGCGTTCGTTGTCATCGCTCGGACGACGACCAGTCGCGCACTGGGATGCCCTGATTATTACCGTACTGTCGAAATTGGACAATTCAACAAATGAAAGGTGGATCGACGAATGTGTAACAGAGCGGCTACCCACTGTAAGCGAGCTGTTCAAAATCCTTAGACAAGCGATGCCTTCAGCTTGAAAGAAAGACTTAATTTATTGCTCTTCTCATCTGTTCCTCTGCCGAGAACACAGAAGAATAATCCATCAACAGCACCAAGGTCATCGTACGTAATCGCTTCAAAGATTAAGGTATGTTGTTTTTGTTCTGGTAACAATCATTTAATTTATCGCTGTAGAAAATATTTAACCCAAACACCCAAAGAACGATTTCAAGCTGCAAACGTCAAATTTCTTTGCATAAACTGCTTGGAATCCGATCATTCACACCAGCAATGCGAGTCAGAACGCAAAACGTGCCAAGGAAATCATTACACCCTTCTACTTGCATTTAGCTATACAAATCGTACCAACCCAATTAAACTTCAACAACCCGAAGAAAAACCATCTATTTCTCATGCAGTCACTGATCAAAAATCGTGTCATACTGCTTTTAAACAGCTTCTTCTAATTAAACGTATTTTGCTGCCACAGCGATAGTAATCAAAATGATTGACAAATATGGAAATCCAATTATCTGCAGAGCTCTTTTAGACTCTGGTTCTCAACTCCACTTTATCACTGAAGCCCTCGCGCAGCAGCTAGGTATCAAATGCGTCAAATTAACTACAGATATTTCTGGCATTGGTATCACCGTAGCAATAGCACTTTGCACGCTTTCTACGACTACTCAGTCTTTAATTTCACCATTCTCGAGCGAACTGTGCTTCCACGTACTTCCACGTATAAGTGAACGCCTACCAGATTATTATATCAACATCTGGGAATGGGATTTACCTGAAGATGTAGAATTAGCAGATCCACGATTCTTTAAACCAACAAAGATCGACGTTCTCCTGGGAGCAGAAATCTATTTCGATCTCTTAATCTTTCAACAATTTCGCTTCGGTACGGATTGCCCTGTGTTACAGAGCACACAATTAGGATGCGGAAACATATCGAACGCTCCTGCGCAGCAATCTACTCTTATTACTGTCAATTGTCCTCAAACATGTCAATATCATCACTTGATAAAATATTGAGACAATTTTGGGAAGTGAAAAGCCGCGTTACACCCGTTAAATCAATGAACCAAAAAGAGAGACTCTGTGAGTTACATTTTGCAGGAACTGCAAAAAAATCTAGCAACAACAGATTCGTTGTTCGCTTACCTTATTCCTACTCGTATCCTCGGAAACTCGCTCGAAGCAACAAAAAAACTACTGTCGCTTGAGTGTAAGTTCAAACGAGATCCTGAACTCCACAAGAAGTACATAAGTTTCATGAACGAATATGAAAACAGTCATCACATGCAAACGGTGTCCAACTAATTGTTTCTTACCGCATCATGCCGTGGTCAAATCAGGAAGCTCGTCCACAAAGGAACACGTTGTGTTCGATGCGTCTACAAAATCTGCAACAAATTTTTCCATCGACGATACGTTGATGATGGGTCCCACTGATCTATCGGATTTTTTTACTGTCATTGTCAGGTTTCGCTCATGTCGATTTGTTTCACTGCAGACGTAAAACAAATGTATCGGCAAATTGAAGTGGACCCTCTTGGCCGTCCGTTCCAAATGATCGTTTGGAGAAATGATCCACTCTCAGATATGTCCTGTTATGAGCCAGACTTGGCTACTTGCTGTATCAAGCAATTGGCAGTAGAGGAGGAAGGTAATTTTCCATCGGCTGCTGCGGCAGTCCTAAGGGAAACGTATGTCGACGGCAGTATGACAGCTTCTGCGACCTTAGAAGATGCAGAAAAACTTCAAATTGACCTCATCAAAATGCTGATAAAAACCAATTTCGGACTTAGGAAATTCTGCTCAAATAACAAAGCGCTTTTGAGTTCCATTCCCAAGGAATTTTGGGAGCCTTACCGCAGTATTGGGAAAACCGATAGCATAAAAGCACTTGGGCTTACCTGGAAACCCACTACAGATGTATTCATGTTCCACATGCAAATTTCTGATCATCCAAGGATCACTAAACGCAGCGTTCTTTCCGATGAGAGGTAATGTTGAATTAAACGAATTTTTGTTTTTACAATCTTATAATACGAGTACTTTTAGGCATTATCATGACGAACAATTCTCTTAAACTTCTGTACAACGACTTAAAGACTAAATACAGTATTTCGTATTTCCTGTCATACAGACTGTATCAAGATGTTTTAGAGAATTTTTTCGGAACGACTCGAACCATTTGGAATTCATTTATCGACTTCGTTCATACATTGGACGAAATGAAGGAAGTTTATATATGAATGGTATGTTTTATTCTTTAAGTAACCACATTTTCTTTTAATATATAGAACATGTTCGTATTTACATCTTCCACAGGCAATACTTTAGTAGATGATACACCGGATTTAGAAGGTATGGGCTTTTTAAGTAGCACTCTACTGAAGACACTTAATGCCGACTTCATAGCAACTGATGAACTGGAATCTCTACAGTACGATGGACTGGAGAATTTGGCAGGATACATTTGCCACAGGATCAAGAATACAGATTTAGCATTTCAAAATACCCAGCAAGAGACATCGTTCTCGTGAACTAATCAGCTGACGGAGGGATATCTTCAAAAACCTAAAGACGAAATGATGGTAAATATGGAGAAGATGGAGACAATTTTTAAAATGTTTAATAAAGATGATATAGTTTATTGTCGTAACTATTTAAGACAGTTACTTAATCTCTCAAAATACATACCGTCCGAAAGAAAAGTGAAAGAAAAAGAAAAATGATAAAAACAATATTGTAATAGAGAGTTAAGCTAGTCTATTTTGAACTTGTGATATTTTTTTGGTAAATATAGAATCATTTTTATATTAACTTATGTTCTAATAACTTACATACTTATGTGTTCAAGAAATAGAATTCATCTTTTTGTGTTATATTTTCTCATGCACACACATATTAAATTTGTTTTCAGATATCTCGACACCAAGTGGCAGATGATTGTTGTTTTAGAATTACTATTAATCAATATTTATCATTATAAATGAATAAAAATCTCCACAAAGAATTCGAACTCAAGAAATTATTAACGTACAGCATATGCAAACAAAAATTGATCACTCTCGGCAGCCATCTTGGATTTTTCGGTATTTACTTTTTTTGACACTTGCGCAATATATTATCTTATTGCGAGCGCTCAAAGGATATGTGTATCCTTAAAATTATTATTATATTATTTATTTCCATTTCAAATTAACAATTTCAATTCAATTCAATTCAATTAAATTTCATAATACATAAAAGATGCTTACATATTAAGTTAATTCAAGCAATAATTGATATGGATTTCTGGGTAATTTAACAGGAAATGGTGCACTTTGTAGTAAAATGTTACCAGTAGCAAGTGCATAACATTATAATATCTAAACAAAAGACTACATTTAAGGCCGGAAAGGGGAAGCAGAACGTTGAAAAAAGAGAAAATATCTTAACAACAAGTATGAGCAGATTAGTTTATGATGACAGTAATAGTATGCGAGAATGAAAGTAATGGAGCATTCTAATGTGAGAAGTAATGAAATTAACATACCACCTGAAGTAGAGATTCAACTTCAGTTTGTGAAAGTTGCCAAGCTTTGAGATTTTTCAAAAATAGACTTCTGTTTATTATTAGTTTGGATATATCGAACGGCAGTTTGTTAAATATATAAGGTGCAACGTTTGTCAGAAATCGTCGACTGTCATAAAATTATAACGATATAAAAATTTAATCTTGCCCTCAGCTACGACTCCATTGACGAACACAGCCCAAATCGTAAACGAAAAAGTGAGTGAACATGCTCCTTAAGAGCTGTCAAAAAATATTCCACGAGGATTTTTTCTTTTACGTGTCGTGCGTCGTCGGAGTCGGGCTGATGTCAGGAATATTGCTAAAAAATAGTAAGTATGTACAAATTAAAATGAATTATCCTTTTTAAACTAAATATTTATAGAAAATAAACTGATCATAAACAAAAAGGCCGTTTTATTCACAAAAAGCAAGTACGCGCACGCACATCGACAGTGCTCTTTATTAACCCTGGGGATGTGTACTACAAGGTCGGTTCTTAAGAAATATGTTTCATTTCTTCTGAAGTGAAAATTGCCGCTTCTAAAAAAGAATATTTTAAGTGCTTTAAAAATGTAAAAATAACGGAGTGGAAGTATTTTCGCTCTTTGGAACAGTGGATGTGAGGGCTGTAGTCTATTTTTAAAGAACAATAGACGAATAATTTTTTTCTGAGCTACTAGTATTATTATACTGCTCTGGTTACTAACATAAGCACTTCCCCAGCATACAAGACCATACTCAATCCGCGATTGGACCACTGCATAGTAAATTGTTAAGAGTAAGTTGCGTGGTACTAATTTACGCAAGTGATATATTTTACTAAGTGATAAATATAATAACTTTTTTATGGACATTATATGAGGTTTCCAACTCAATTTGTTATCTATTATAACACCTAGATACTTGCATTCTTTTACGAATTCGAAATTAAAGCAATTGTCCCTGCAATTTATCTTGTCACATCTGGGATGGTGAGAAATAATGTTTTCAATATAGATATTTGGCTTAGACATTACTTTTGGTTTATTGCTAAGAATAAGTTCACGGTAGTTTAACCAGGTGGTAAGCATCTCTAAATCTGTATTTATTTGGTCACGAGCCACAGCTGCGGAGTTACATAAATATGCTAATGCAATATCGTCCGCGTAACCGATTATATTATCTGTACCGTGTCAACAACCTACCACTGAAGATGTATCTGATGTACCTGACCAACGTCATATGAAGAGTGTTCTTCTGTCAATAACAAATAAGCAATTCGACATATTCTCAACTGTTCTTCATCGGGATTCATTGCAGAAGTTAGAAAACATATTTGCATGCTGTTGCTTTTCCAAAAAAAGAACTTTCAAATAAAGACGACTATGTCTTTCGGTATCTTAAACGTTATAAAACTTAAAACAGAAAATCTTTATTAACTGCTAATCCAAAATGTTTTTTTATAATTGACATGTCGTGACATATGTTTTCTCTTAGTATGTTTTCTCTTAGTACATATTTTGTTTGTTTTGTAAATTACATGTTGACGTTTCTATGTTTTAGTTATTATTATTACACTTTGAAATTCAAATATTTATATCTAAATATGTATGTATATCTCTTACCGCCCGTGAACAGCTTTCGCAGTTGTTAATGTCCCTGGATGCTGCCTTCCTCTGCTTTTCTCACCACTTTCGATAATTCGAATACATTTGATCATGTAAACAAAGAGAAATGGCATTAGTACAATTTACAATGCACACTTATGGACGTGAACGAGAGGACATTACAAACAAAAGAAAACAGCATTGGAGTAATACAGATTCTACTGCCCATCTCCTTTCTTCATTGTCACCATTCTACAATTTCCGCAATTGGTGGTTCAACTCATGTAAAAGTAAAAGAAGTGAAGTGCGTGGTAGAAATTTCGCCTATTTTTTTTTGTTTTCTGTTGTTTTTTTTTTGTCTGGGGATTTGTTGCTGTGACGTCGCGTAAGTTTACTGGCTTTGACTTGTAATATTTTAAATGTATTTATTCGTTTTCGTTTGAAGTGCGTGAGTGTGAGTACGTGTGAGTGTTTGATCTGATTGAGTTCTGTGCATGAATGGGAATTTGTGTGAGTTGATCTGATTGGATGTTCTGTGCATGACTGGGAATTTGAGTTTGTGTGTTTTGATTATTACAATAGAATGAGTTAGCGGACCGTATGTGAGGATGTGTATGGCTGCATATGCATATAATGCTGAGTGGTTTGATCGAGCCGAGTTGGTTGTATTGTTTGTATTGTACTATTGCTTTGATGAATGCAGAATGGGGGGTATGACAAATGCGATGGATGAGTTTGCAATAAAGTTGAGTGGACTATATTATTTTACCATGGAGTAGTGTTGCCGTTGCTTGCATTCCTCTATTTATTGCCCCTTTTATGAATGTTATATGCATTTTAGTTGCTCTATCCTTATTTGAAATTGCATAAATTTTACTTAAATACATAGTTATTTCTGCTGCTGTGTTTTGCGTTGTGTTGTTGTTTTACCGGAATGTTGGTAACCATTTTATATGATGTATTGGATTTAGCTTGATTTGGCATGATCGTTATTCTGTATGTTGTTATTTTTAGAGTGTCGGTTCTGTGGATTTTTGTTCGAATCCTTGTGCTAGATCCCATGTAGTTTTTTGTTGTGTTGAACTTTTATGTAGTTTTTCGGACGTGATTGCCTCCTTGAGATCCTACGTTGCTGGTGGTCCGAGTACGGTCGAGGAGGGGCCATTTGGTGACACAATCACTGTTCCGCTGAAGGTAGAATGTTTGTTATATCGTGTTGGGGGTTGGTGAATTTGCGTTGTAGAGTAAGTAGATAGATGTTTGTGTCCGTGGTGTCGTATGCCTGTTTTAAATCTGTGTTGTGTCCGCTTTTGATGTGTTGCTCGGAAATGGGCATATCTTTGTTACTGGTCGTTTCAGTTCCGCAGTTTCTATTTTTAGTGTCACCACTCTGACCAGGCCATCGGGACCAGGGTGAAGCTGTTTTATCCTGGCCATGTTCCGTTTGAGTGGTGGAAGTCTTTGATCTTTTAAGAGGACTAAATCGCCTTCCTTGATTTGGTCGTCTCTTGTGTTCATCCACTTCTAGGTGGTTCGTTTTTACTATTTCGTAGTGTGGTTGTGGTGGTGAAACTAATGGTGAATCGATCAGGAAGTGGCCTGGTGTTATTGGCTGTAAAGCTAGAAGTGTGGTGATCTCCTCGAATGTAAGCGTTGAGTTCCCTGCTACACGTTTTATGTGAAGCCTCACCGAGTGTACACCTCCTTCCTATAGACCTACAAAGTAGGGTAAGGAGGTAGAATGAAGTTCCATTTTGTGCCGTCGTTTGTCAGTGAATTCGCTATTGCCTTCTACTCAATCTTGGCTTCCTGTAGTCATTTGTGAAGTTCATTGTCTGCGCGGATGAAGTTCTTGTCGCAGTCGCTAAACAGTTCTCGGCAGAGTCCTCGCCTTTACACGGAACGAATGCGGAGATGAACGCTTGTGTCGTCATATCGCTCACGAGGTCGATATGGATCGCCTTTGTCGCCATGCGTACAAATAATGCAAAGTAGCCCTTGTAATGTTTCACATTCCTACCTCTAAACGTTTTCACCTCTACTGGTTCGGCGTTGTCCACGCCAGCGTATGTGAAAAGTCTGGATATCGTTGTTCTGACAGTTGGAAGATTGCCCATCAACTGTTCTAAGGGCGTCACTCTAAACCTATAACAAATGTTGCATTTGAAAATTAAGTTTTTGACTGTGGTCTTGAGCCGAAATATCCAGAACCTCTGACTATATACCATCACCCTTTGGTTACTCCCATGGAAGGTCTTCTCATGCGCTTCTTTTATTTTGAGGTATACTAATGGGTGCTTATGACTCAGCAGAATGCGATGTTTGGTGTTGAATGGCAGGTTTGCGTTACGGAGCCTACCCCCAACTCGTAGTACTCCTTGCTCATCCTTGAAAGGGTTCAGTGCCTTTAGCCCTCTGAATTCGTATGTGTTTGTTTCTTTAAATTTCTCCGGAAACATCCTTTCTTACGCGGCTCTTATTATGCTCATAAATGCAGTCCCAAGCTCCTGTGGAGAAAGCATGACGTTTGGAGGCCGATGGTGTTGTTGTTTGTTACATAAGAATCGCAGACAGTAACCCACTATGCGAGTTACTCTGGATAGTGTTGAATGTTTGTGTAACAGGGCTTCTACTACTCCTTCTTCCAGGACCTGATGATGGACTCTCGTTGGACGTTCTTCTTGTTGGGCTTCCTAGACGTGCGGTTGTTCTGATAATGGTGTGTTCCACCGATGTCGTAAGAACTCCGGTCCCTGCCACCAGAGTTCGTTGTCAACGAGATTTTCTGCTCGGGTTCCTCTGGACGCTCAGTCTGCTGGATTAAGCTGTGAGGCAATGTGTTTCCATATGGCTCAACTTGTAAGCCGTTGGATTTGGGAAACCTTGTTGCATACAAAGGTTTCCCATTTCGATGGATGAGTTCTAATCTAAAACAACGTTATAAGGGAATCCGTCCATGCCACTGTTTTCGCTTTGTCCAACTTTAAAATTGGTCCTGTTTCCGTTTAAAGCTTTGAAAGCAATATAGCCCCACAAAGTTCTAATCGTGGAAGAGTGATTGATTTATATATATACCTTTGTTTTGGACAAAAGCAGAGTCATGTGAACTTTGTCATCATCACCAAGAACGCGTAGATAAACTGCCTTCTCCGACGCATCGCTAAACCGGTGGATTTCTACCATCTTGATACGCTTGCTGGAGTTGATCCAACGAGGAATGTGAATACGTTCGATGTTGGGTAAGTCCTTAGAGAAGCTCAGCCATTCGTTCACCAATTCTGGAGGTAATGGTTTGTCCCACTCCGATCCCTTTCACCATAGTTGCTGCATTATCATCTTCGCCTTGATAATACAAGGTGAAACCCAACCCATCGGGTCATAGAGCCCGGCTATGGAAGAGAGAACCGACCGTTTAGTTTAGTCCTCAGTACTTATAGTTGCGACCTGGAAGGAAAAAACATCAAGTGCTGGTAACCATCTTATGCCCAAAGTTTTCACGTTGGTACTCTTATCAAATGGAATGGAGAAGTTAAGTACTAAATTGGAGTTGCTGACGTGCTTTCGTAAATGGAACTCTGCTGTCTCCAACAGTTCCTTAACCTCTTTCACTTTTTCCTGGCTTCTTCAATGCTGTCGGCACCGGTGATTACGTCGTCGACGTAGGTTTCCTCCTTCAAAACTTGTGCTGCTGGCGGAAATTTGTAGGCCTCGTCGTCTGCCAACTTCTGGAATAGCGAGGTAAGGTGCTGACGCTGTACCAAACGTCACTGTTCGTCGGTTGTTCTCTGCAGAATATGTGTTGATAATTGGAGTCCTGGCTGCTAACTTGAATTTGACGGTACATTTTTCGACGTCTCCTGTAAATGTGTACTTGTATAACCACCATCTTATTATGATATCAATTACGTTCTCCTGCATCTCAGGTCCGGTCATCAAGTGGTCGTTGAGTGATGCCCCACCGATTGGTTTAAATGTCGCGTTACAGACCACTCGCAGCTTGGTTGTCGTGCTGGACTCCTTGATGACTGCGTGGTGAGGAATAAAATAATGATGCGGGGTTTGAAGAACGTAATCTGACTCATTTACAGGAGACATATGACCGAGTGTCAGATATTCCTGCATGGTATTTGAGTACTCCTTTAGCAGTGTTGGGTTACAATGGAATCTCCTCTCCAAGTGGAAAAAATCGTTTCAAAGCACCGTGACGTGTTGGTCCCATGGTGGGATGCTTACCACTCTTAAACGGTAGACAAACCTGATACCGACCACCAGGTAATCGTATGGTATTTTTTATAAAATGTGCCTCACATTCCTTTTCTTCCTCAGCTTCATACCTTTGAAATAGTTCTTCTTCGATCTCCCAAAATTTTCGGAGAGTTGTGTCGATGGTTGAGTCGATTTGGCACGAAAAACTGCTTACTTGAACGCTGCTGGGAATCTTTGGTAATAAAATCCATCCTAGCTGGATTTTTGAGCGACCGGACTGGAATTCCTCGCAACCTTGATGACCTCACTGAGAAGTATGTTGCTGTAAATGTCACCACCTAATAGCATGTCTACCTTTGACGGTATATTGATCGTTCGATCCGCCAAAGGTAAGCCCCAAATATTACTCCATTTGCTACAGTCAATGTATTAGGCCGGAAGAAGCCCAATCAGTGTTTTAAAGACCAATGCCTGCGCCTTGCCTGTATAGCTTGGGGCTAACTACTCAAGCTCCAGGTCCACGGCCTTTTGTGCGGTTCCACTGCTGACCATCCCCAGCCCATTAACCTTCATAATCATCCTCTTTGGTATCAGATCAAGTCGTTGGACCGCTGACTCCGTGATGAACGGAGCCTTAGACCCGAATTTACTAAAGCTCTCAAAACTTTACTACCTCCGCCTGCAGATCTAAACCTCAACAACTCTGTAGTTAACAAAACCTTGGTGTTCGTGTTGACATGATAGCTGTTGAGATGTGTGTGGTTGGAACTCCAAGGCATTTGGACTAACGGTGGAAGTCTGGTGTGACTGATGGTTATTTGTGTGGCTGGACGTAGATGGATGAGGAGCAAATTGCGTAGCTGAAGGTGCACCTTGTGTGGCTCTCGCCGTGCTGCGCGTATTTTCGTGTAGTAGAGAATGGTGACGCTGCTTATAGAAATGGCAGCATTTCGCGCTGGGGCATCTTTGTTTGAAATGTCTGTACGCCAAGCAGTTTCCGCACTCCTATCACAATTCCTAAGCGAATGTGGACCCCTTTGACACACGCTACAGCTGACCTGTCTTCTTGAGTCCTCCTGGCTATAAAAAACATTACTCGTTCCTGATCTACGCTGCTCGCATTTGGTACTGGAACATATCTGCTGCTTCTAATGTAGGAAACCGACACTCTAAAAATTCGACAAAGTCCTTGAGTGATGGAAATTCCTTACTCGAACCTAGCTTTTCTTCTCATAACTGCTGTGTATTATTCGAAAGCATTTGCAAAATAATAAAAATTAAAATAACATCCCAACTATCTACTGGCAGGCCTAAATTCTTCAATGCTTCAATACTTCAATACTTCTTGCGAAGTATCCAGGATTCTTTTGATGTTCGCCGATGAATCAAAGGTAATCGTATGTTGATTAAATAAAAATTTCAGCTGAGTATTAACACACTGTCAAGATCTTCCACGCTGGACCATAATTGCTTTGATCGATAGCCAAGTGCTGTACAAGACGATCTGCTTCACCGCTAACTGACGACTTCAAATAATGAAGCTTCTGGACTTCGCTTAAAGATTGGTTATTATGGTAACGTCGCAAACATGTCGTGAAACGACCTCCATGTTTCATAACTGCCAGAGGACGTTAGAATATTGATAATCGGCAATCGCAGCTCGATGTTACATCGTACCTTGATATCTGGCGTTAACTGAAATGCGTTTGAACAACCGTTTGTAGCAGATTTAATAACTGGAATTTTCTCTAATGCGTCTAACAAATCTGCTTTGTAATCCGCAAATAATTCGCGGATTTTATCAAATGTCTGCACTAACACACAAACCTGCTCGGAATCAATTTTGCCATCATCTACCAATCTAATTCGCCCTTTTCAAATGCGAACTGTCTGCCTTCCCAAAATTCTCATAGTCCTTTTTGATACGTTCAAGGACGTTAATTTGTAATTTTCCGAAGGACATGATTTGAAAACTTATGCAAGATGTGGAAAATTATATAAAACCACTAATAGTATGTGTATATATGTACAATATATATGTTTTAAAATTTACAACGGTGGAGATGAATATGTGTATTATATATTTATATATATCTATAAATAAATTTTTGTGTACAGAGTAAGTAATGATAATGGAAAGGACTCACTTGAACTTCCAACTAATGATTTCCTTTGAATTTCTTTCAGGTATGCACTTCTTCTGATGATTTGTCTTCTGCACACACATACACACTTTTGGAGATTTCTTCAACTTTTCTTGAAGGCTGCAGCGACCGAATCCTTGCTGAATTTCTGGTTGCAGTTGATTGCTGCGTTGACGTATTTCTTCTTCGCATGTTAAATTTCCTTGTGTAGATTTTGATGGAGATGATTATAAAACTTCGGTGTTGATAATGTCGTTTATAAATATGCATGCACGAGTATATCTATATATAGAACATCTGTGTTTCTTCTGTTGAGAAACGTACTTGTACAATTTTGTGTTGATTGGTAGTTTTGGATTCTTGACCCGGCTCGAAGGACCAAATGTTGCTTTTCCAAAAAAAGAACTTTCAAATAAAAACGACTATGTCTTTCGGTATCTTAAACGTTATAAAACTTAAAACAGAAAATGTTATTTTTATAATTGACATTTGTGTCGTGACATACATATGTTTTGTTTGTTTTGTAGATTACGTGTTGACATTTGTACGTTTTATTTATTGTTATTACACTCCGAAATTCAAATATGTATATATATCTGCGATGATATTGGAACACATACTGCTACAGGTTCATTTATAATGCCAAGCTTCCACCATCAGGCTGAAACTTAGGCCCTTTAACAACAGTAGAGCTCGGCGCAGGATTAACTGGGGTCTTACGCAATCACTGTTTCTATCTACATGGGGACTATAATCGTCTGTTTACACAACAGGAGGTTGACAAATCAAGGCGACTTTCAGGTCTCAACCCTTTTCTGGATGAAAATGGGCTCATTCGCGTAGGCGGACGTTTACGTAAGGCATTAGAAACGCATGACTCTAAACACCATTCTTGCAAAATCTCATTTCAAGTACATGCAGACTGCTCCCCAAACGCTACTATCTATCATACGTCAACGCTACTGGCCTCTTGGTGGGAAGAATATCTGTCGCAACGTTGTGCACAACTGTATAAGATGCTTTCGGACCAAACCCACGACATCTGACATGTTTATGGGCGACCTGCCGAAGGAACGGTTTCAACTCGGACGCGCCTTTCTTACCACCGCAATTTATTTCTTTGGACCTGTATGGACAACATCAAGGATTCGGGGGCGTCCGCTCAATAAAACGTATCTCTTCATCTTCGTCTGTTTTACCACGAAGGCAACACACATCGAAGTAGTCAGCGACGCCTTTATGGGTATATAGCGAGGCTTCATCGTCAGAAAAGAGCCAATGTGAACAATTTTCAGCGGCAACGCTACAAATTTTGTCGGTGCCAAGAACATGCTTGCGGAGCTTTATCGACTATTTCACAAAACAGGAGCTGCGTCAACTGCATCGTATCACATGGCGGCCAATTCCACCAAGGTTTCCGCAGTTTGGCGGTCTTTGGGAAGCCGCTGTAAAAACTGCAAAATATCACTTTGTGCGCGTCATTGCCGAATCAACTCTTACCTATGAGGAACTTTCCACTTTGGCTGCACAAATCGAATCTATATTAAATTCCAGGCCTATAACGCCACTTTCATCAAACCCAAATGATTTCAAAGCGCTGACACCAGGTCATTTTTTTCCTTCCAGAACTAGACATTTCTGAGGACCCAATTTCTCGATTATCCAGATTACGTCGGCTCCAACAGCTTCGACAAATTTTCTGGAAACGATGATCGAAGGAATATGTGCATTTGCTCCAGCAGCATAACAAATGGGAATCGAAGGGCACTAATCTCTATCCAGGAGTTCTTGTTCTTATTCAAGACGACAATCTTCCGCCATGCCGATGGACACTTGAACAAATGATTGAGGCGTATCCTGGAACAGATGGCGTTCATCTGTTTTCGGATCTTTTAAAAGAGCGACAGCGAAGCAACATCCTCTACAAATAGATGAGTTTCAGCATACTTAGTATACTTCAAGGAGGCCGATATGTTAAGTTTTCTACCAACTTTCTACTTTATATTTTAATTTGTTTTTTGTTTTTTCTTCTACATTACATTAAATCTATTTGTTAATATTCTAGTACTTAGTCTCTACTTCTATATTCTTATGATCAATAAAATTCATTCTTTGTTAAGCCACCATTGCAGTTGGAAGTAAAAATTTCTTTCTTCGAAGTAATTTGATACAGCCTTGGCATCGAAATTAACAAAGCTGTTAAATATTATTTACCAAAGTTGCTGCTTATCCCTATTTGGCATGCTTTTTTGTACATGGACTACATAAAATCGTTAATGCAGCTCCCCAAGAGGATAAAGAAAGGTTTAAACAAGTACAGGGCCTATTAGACCTTTGCGTTGTTATCTCGAAAATGCAGCTCCAGTTCACAACCGCGCTGGGTTGTAATAAATTTATAAGAGAGGATACATTAGACAAACTTGGTTCTGGTAAAAGAATAACTGAGAGAAAAGTGTATTTGTTTGATGGACTAATGGTTCTTTGTAAATCGATCGAGAACATTGTTTTAGAAGATCGTGAAAGCGCTGGTGTTCCTATTATAAAGGGAGGTACATTGTGTAAATTAATATAACTCTTAACGTATCATATATATGCTGATCCAATGTTTGTTCTGACATTTTTAACTACCTATCGATATTTTTGTTCACCGCTAAGACTTCTTCAACTTTTAATAGAAATATTTAAGATACCAGATCCGAGTATAGTTTACCAAGAAAACCACTTAAATGAAAGAGATGGAAAATTATTGGTACATAAAAACTCACAAAGGGAAGTTTGGAAACGATATCGAAAGGAATATGTCCGACCTGTACAGTTTCGAATTCTATGTAAACGTTCTGCGACACTGGGTTGATCATCACTTTTATGACTTTGAGAAAGATCCTGTGCTACTGGAAACACTGTTACTGGAATGGGAAATCTATGAAGAAATGGGTCGATTCCGTGATGAAAATTATACAAAGAAAGAAAAACAAACAAGAAAAAAATCAAAAGCAAATTAATTCTGCTTATGGCTTTCTGGAGGAGATCAGGGTCCACCTGGAATAAAGCCAGCTTCATCCCGAGCCGTAACTATTGAATCATTTTCTGTGTTCGCAATTGTAAACATACCTGAAAAGAATATTAGTTCTTGGAATCAAAATTTGGCCAATCACAGCCAAGCAATAGGAAATCAATCAGTTCATTTTGGTTCGTCTAAAGAAGTTTCAGTTTTTTTTCAGTTTAAATGCATTTCTATTAGACTTCATGAATTAACTCTCACATGCAATACAAAAAAACGCTTAAAAATTAGCTTAAATAACTTAAAAATAATCTTATTATAACTTACTGGCCCCATGCGGCCTATAAAGAAGCTGAAGAAATCCATTGATCTAATGAGGATTTACTATTATTTAACAATTCCTGTTCTGCTTTCCCAACAAAAGGATAAGTATTAATTGTATGTCAAATATTAATCATTGTAATACTGATCTAATGAACACATTGCCGAATTAAAATGGAAAACTATTTCAACGGCAATGTGCGGCAAAGCAATAGCAAAAGAAATGTTATCAAAATAAAATCATTACAACCCAAAAAAAAAGTTTATTATCAGCAACACCTCCAATAAGTTCAAAAAAAGTTGTCCGCAAAACAATGCGTCAACTTCAATAACAGCGAGTGCTTCCGAATCTGCTTACTATTTTACTTCCTTTAGTGGGCCGAACAACTTAATGTAGGGTTCTACAGATGATAAACCTAAATTACCACCCAAGCCTGTAGTCAGTGCAAGCTCGTATAATACTGGTAAAGATACGAAGTTTCCTTATCCTACTGTAAATCCTGATTGAGCATTCTTCAAAAAGATGTGATAGGTTTTTTTTCCTTTTTTCTCATAATTTGCCACATTATTTTGGCAAAAATGCCAACATATTTTGCTTTTCCAGATGACTGGCTGGCTTCTGAGGATTTAGACTTTGAGGACAACTCTTCAGAGCCCTTCGGATTTTAAAGTTCTCTCTTACCCACTTCCATTGAGCTGCTAGTTCCAAGTGTAATGGGTTCAGTTGTCTGGTGATTTTCTTGGGCCTTATCAGCTCCAATTATACTCCCTTTTCTCGCGACGAGCGTCTTCGCTGAGAGCTAAACTTTGGATAAGTTGGCGCTTTGTCCTCAGTTTTGGCATCAGATTCTTTATTCTGGACTGGTCTCGAT
Organism: Volucella zonaria; assembly: GCA_963966105.1. Lineage (NCBI taxonomy): Eukaryota > Metazoa > Arthropoda > Insecta > Diptera > Syrphidae > Volucella > Volucella zonaria. The sequence goes on along the minus strand of OZ014532.1, from coordinate 39,015,952 downwards.
GATATTTTTATTCTAATCAGGATCCCTGAGCAGTTGAAGAAAAGTTTACATCTTTGGCTTACGATGTAATCTTTGAAAACCTCATCCACTGCGAATACGATGGTTTCGCCTTCGCTCTTTTCCTTAGTAACACTGACGACCCACTAGATTTTTGAGGATGCGCCGTGGTTTTGTTTGGCGATCCGGGCAAACGTACTTGGTAGGGTTGTCTGCTTTTGGAACGAAGACAAATTAGGTGAATAACTTAGGAATCTCGTGTCCCTGAGTTATACGCAAATTTGCGTTTTTCCATGGTTTCATTTTGCCTATCGCAGGCATGAGCCAGTTTTTAGTTACTGTGTCATGGCAGGTGATTGATAATCATCCGACTCTAGCTGAGGTAGCTACAAATCCTAAGATGGGACGGTTTTTGTTGGATTTGTCCATCCCTTCCAGTAGGATATTAGTCCCTAGCTTGATCCACTGGTCCGTAAGGATCTGCTCTGGATGCATGGAGTGCACGATAGCGACAATGCATTGGGCCATAGGATAGCCTGATGTACTGTGTTTCTCCTGTGAATTCTCCGTCCTGCCAGACCTTATAGGTAAGATTCTTGTTGCTTCCCCTTGGGTTTTTAACCGCTATGAACAGCAATTCGACGCTTTTTTGCCCAAGTGAAGTTCTCGTATTTCTGCTGAGGCTTGTTTAATCGGTATTTGCTACCATCTCGATGCTTGATAAATTTTGCTATCGAGAATTTGTCCTGTCCTGATGGTATACACGTTTCCAGGTTGCAAAAAGTGGGTGTTAAATAGATATTTTTCGAAAAAAAAAGAAATTATGGTCAAGTCAAAATTTTAAGTTTCGAAGAAAAAAAAATCACTTTTAATCTTCAATAACTTTTGGCACATTGATTTTTGGGCAACATTTAAGTGGGGCAACATTTAAGTGGGGCAACATTCAAGTGCATGTGTGTGTTACATACTAAAAAGGCCATGTGTGTCTTTACTTTAAATTTAAACAAGAAAACAAATTTAAAAAGAAAATGCTGTTTAAACATACGAGTATATAGAAGTGTAAAGTGAAATTCAAAAATTTACAAATATACAGGATAATCTAAAAATTAAAATGAAGTTACTATTGATCATAAGGAGATCGTACTGGTCGACGAACTCCTCTTCTGGATCTTCTGGAGGGCTGCATTATTGGCGGTGACATTGTTTTTCTTGTCTGGTATTGTGGTTGTTGTTGCTGGTCACTTTCATCTACATCTGCTTGGCGATCTTTATTAGTAGATTTATTATCCATCCATCAAGCTGACTCTGCTTTTCCATTTCCCTGTTGATGATGAGGTGAACTCCTAGAATGTTGAAATTCCCATTCTTTTGCGAATTGTTCAAACCCTTTATTGATAAATGCAGTACCACCATCTGAGACAACAACTTGTGGAATGCCATGGCGACTGAAATTCTTTTTGCAAGTTTTTTGCTTAATTCATCTACTTCGAAATAATCTGAAAACTAATCCACGGTTACGAGAAAATACAGTTTTTTCGAATTGTAGCAAAATTCAAAAATATCTAATCCGATTCGTTGAAACGGCAAGTCCGGCAATATGGGACATTGAAGTGGTGGTTTTTGTTGATTTGGTCTATTTTCTAGACAAATTTCACAATTTATGCATACTTCTTTTATGTTATTATTGATATAACTGAATCTCTTGCTTTTCTTAGGCATGCCTTGATGACTGTAATGTATTTTATCTAATATAGATTTTCTCAACTTACTTGGAATGATTATGCGATCACCTTTCAACAAAATCCCATCTTGAAGAGTAATATCCTCTCTGTAGTTCCATCAGGAGTTGATGTCGTTGTCCATGCAGTGTTTATCAGGTGGCTATCCATGAAGAACAATTTTCGGCATCTTTTGTAATGAAGCATCCAACAATGTTTCTTGTTTTATAATCCCTATCCGACTGTCTTTGATATTCAAGTCATCTATTGTATTTATTTGAGAAATTTCCGAAAATAATGTTTCAATTTGATTTAACATATAAATTTAAAGATTTGTACATAAGTCTTCAGATCTACGTATTGGAGATACGGCTCTAGACAAGGTATCAGCCAAGTACATCTCTTTTCCTTTTTTGTAAACAATTTTTATATCATGGCGTGCAAGCTAAGTCGCATGCGCTGTAAGTGTTTTGGTGTTTCTAAAAATTATTTGCAGTGGCAGGTGGTCAGACTCTACAAGTATATTTTTTTTTGGCACAAAGGAACGGATGAAAACGTTTGCAGGCAAACAGTATGGGCATAGCGTTGCTCGGTTATTGTCAAGGTTTGGGACGCATAAAAAATTGAATGTCCATTTTGGAGAAGAACAGCACCCAAGCCGTCTTTACTAGCATCGCATTGTATTTGGACATCTTTATTGACATTATAATACTACAGTACAGGGACCACAGTCAACATTTGCTTGATATCATCAAAGGATTGCTTTTCTTCTAATGTCCATTTCCATTTTTCATTCAAAAGACAAATTTTTCGTAACGCTGCAGAAATTTGTGATAAATTTGGTAAAAATCTGGATAAATATGTACACATACCAAAAAATCTTTGTGTGCTTGCAGCACCTGTGGGCGGTGGCATATAACGTATAGACTTTATTTTTTCTTAATCTGCTTAGAGACCCTGATCAGTAAGTAAATGTCCAAAAAATGTTACCTTTTCTAAGCCAATCTGATTCTTTTTTGCGTTTAATTTTAAGTTATGCTTTCTTACCCTTTCTAAAAGGTTTTCCAGGTTCTGGTCGTGATCTATTTGTGCTTATTCTTCGATCACTCCTTTTGCATACACTAAAATGTGATCCGCAATAACCTCCACGCTCTTTAATCCATATATTATTTCATGTTGAAGTTTCTGGAAATACTGGGTGCTGGTGCTATGCCAAACGGCATGCGATTACAACAATATCTTCCAAACTGTGTCCAAAAAGTATTTAGTTTTGCGGCTTTCTTTATCTAATTGGACTTGCCAGAAGCCATTCTTGGCATCCAGTTTAGTAAAAATTTTGGCATCAGTTAGATTGGGCAGCATTTCCTCAATCGTAGGAATTTGATTGTGCACTCTAAGCAGAGCTTTATTTAGTTCTGTTGGACCCAAATATATTTGTAATTTGTTATTCTTTTTCACCAAATCAAATTACTAATCCACGGTGTATTGTCAGCTGAACGTCACCTCCAGGATTAAATATAAGAACGCACCCCGCGACGGAGCTGTCAACCAAGATCGAGTATCGAGGAAAGTATAGCGATGGGTCACAAAAATACGTCGTTTGTTTTTCTTTTTTTTTGTATTTCTTCTTGTTTTTTTACGTTTTAAAATAAAGATGATAAAATTCGACACGCTGCAAATAAAGCAGTTGAGAGCAATTTTGGGAGATAACAATTTACTCACACGTTGCCGTAAGGCGGAATTGCTGGCACCCATTATGGACTATACGAAGTCGGATGAAATAGATGTCGCCGAACTGCGAAATATCGAAGATGACCACGAAGAGGTGATCTCCGCAGACCATAACATGCAACAGCTTACAAGGGCGGTGGAGAATTTATCTCAACAATTCACGAATCTTTTAACCACTTTGAATTCCAACATGTCAACGTCGACACCAACGACCAACGCCGAAAGCACAAGTGCAACGCAACACGCAATCACATCGCCATCACCAATAACCAGTAACGCCAACTTCTACAACAGAAATACAGAACCTCATTCCCGAATTTCATCCATTGAAAGAGTTCTCCCCTACAGCAGAGCAATACGTCAACGCAATTAACACCCTCATAACACTGTAATCTTGGAACAAAAGGAATGTACTTTACGTCGCACAAACGAAAATGCGAGGCCCAACGAAAAAGTGGTCAGACTCCCTGCTTGGAGAAATACAATCGTGGCAAGAGTTCTCCCGACGACTCATAATAGACTTCGGCAAGAGCGAAAAGGAGGCGGACATCCATCTTAAAATATCTTCAAATATACAGAAACAGAGTGAAAATGTCATCGACTTTTTCTATCGCATGCGTGCACTTGGACAAAAATACCGATTGAACGATCCGGCTATAATCAAATACATTCGTTATGGAATGAACCACAACGAGCTGCAAACAGCACTGGCAGCAATACACCTCATGCAATTGAACGAATTACGCAACACTATCGAACGTTTTTTCGCGAATCATCCAACAGGCTCCGGAAAACCATCCCAAAGATTGAGTACTCACCCAACGGTTCGCCAAAACTGACCACCGAATTGGAATGCCAACCAACCACAACAGGGAGGTACTCCTCATCCCTAGTCATTTGCTAAAACTGCTCCGAAACCGGGCACATATCCATAAAATTCCGGGAAGCCACAGAAGAAAACGGGATGCAATATTTGCCGAACGACAACGCTAATGGCAGTAACCGAACGAAGGATGTACAAATAAACAAACACTTGGTGCAGGCATTCATTGACCAAGGCAGCGATCGTTCGCTCATACAGTATTCGTTAGCACAAAACATCGGGGAAATTCAATCGCACGACCCTTTCACATGGTTTCGCTGGCGGAAAGTGGTGTGGAAACAGCTGCGACAATAAAAATAGATGAAATGGAAGAGGCGGCTCCTCACTGTTTTTTAATTGTAAAAGACGAGTTAATGCCGTATCCCCTCTTCCTTGGAAATGATATCCTATGCAAAGACAACCGGCGCCTTATCATCGGAAAAAAAAATTGCCGTCTCGAGGAATTTACCAAAGACGAAGTAAAGACGGGAGAAAAGTTGTCATCGGATGGAAAAAAGAAACTGTACGAGTTCTCTATGTGCTTTGGAAAGACACTCAAGCGCCTAGGACTCTGCACCATAACTGTGATGAACATCACTCTTACTTTCAACACGCCGGTTGAGAAGAAGCCATATCGTGTACCATTTGCGAAAAGGGAAGTAATTGATAACGTCACTGAAGAACAGATGAAGTACAATGTGATTCGGCCTAGTACATCTGTGCTGGTGAAGAAGTCATTAGGAGAAGACCGTATGTGCGTTGATTTTAGAGCACTGAATGCTATCACACTGAAGAAGCCATAGCCAGTGCCGACGGTGGAGGAAATTCTTTCAATGACTGCAGGAAAAAGTTATTTCACGGTTCTGGATTTCATGTCGGGCTACTATCAGATCCCGCTTGACGAAACTTGCCGACATTACACCGCATTTATCACGCACTCAGGTCGGTATGAATTTAATCGAATGCCGTTTAGTTTGGTTAATGCGCCATGTACGTTTTCCGAAACAATCTCCAAACTTGTGAAACCGATGAAGGGAAGAGCATTTAGCTACGTGAACGAGATCAGCATTCCGAGTTGCAGTGTGGAAGAAGAACTCAGTAGCCTAAAAGAATTTTTACAGCTACTAAAAGAAGCAGGGCTAACTCTTCGAATTAGCAAATGTGTGTTCCTAGCGATGGAAATCACTTTTCTAGGACATCGACTGACCAGAATGGAATCAAGCCTAGCCACGGAAAAATATCAGCTATAGACGATTTTCCTTGACCTACAAACGTCACCGAATTGAGAAGATTTTTGGGCTTGGTGCGCTATTTTAGAAAATTTGTTCAGGATTTCGCTATCATCGCCAAACCGTTGACATCGATGTTGAAGAAAGAGAGGGTAGAATCACCGTTCCGTTTGGAAGATGAGCAGACCGAAGCATTCGCGAAGTTAAAGAAAATATTATGCAGCGAGCCGATTCTCCAAGTTTACGATCCAGGGAAAATGCATGAAGTCCACACCGATGCAGCTCATACGGATTAGCTGGAATACTGTTTCAAGCGATAAATGAGTCTGCCGAACGTAAGCCCGTTTTTTACTACAGCCGCACATGCACACCAGCAGAGTCAAAATATTCAATCTACGAACTTGAAGTGCTTGCGGTGGTGGAGAGTTTGGAACGCTTTCGCATGTACCTCCTCGGTCGAAAATTTTGTGTCGTCACGGATTGTTCAGCTGTGAGCGCAATAAAAGCCACGTCATCGCTTATTCCTCGTGTAGCCAGATGGTGGTTGCATCTGCAGGAATATGATTTCACGATAGTTCATCGAAGTGAAAATATGTAGAATGGCTCATGTGGACGTTCTGAGCCGAATGCCTGTCGAGGTTGGAAGGCAGATCGACAGTGTAGCCGCTTGTGATGACTGGATCGCCAGCATGCAACATCAGGATCCAAGGTTTGCAATGATCGTCGAGGTATTGCAAGGGCGTGAAGGGATCGATGGAAGTGTGCAGTTACGACAACAATTCTGCTTGAAGGACGGCTGGTTGTTCCGGAAAGACGAAGGAAAGCTGAAACTGGTCGTGCCAGTACGATGGCGAATCGTCAAGTATTTCCACGACGACATGGGACATTTCGGTGTGGAAAAGGCTCTGCATTAATCAAAGAGAACTTGCGGTTCAGACGAATGCGGAACTTCGTTAAGTCTTACATATCCACATGCATCGAATGCTGTTAATACAAAAGAGTGCCGGATGCGGTAGAAGGAAGGATGCACGTCGTAGATGTCACTCCCATCCCGTTTAGGACGATTCACGAGGATCACTTGGGTCCTTTTCCACGAAGTCGACGAGGTAAAGCCTACATCATCGGTGTCGCCGATACTTTCAGTAAGTACATAATTGTTAAAGCAGTAAAGGACACAAGAACGAAGCCTGTGATCGAAATGCTAAACGATCTGACGCTTTATTTCGTTTTGCCGGATGTCATCATCAGCGATCGGGCAAGCGCTTTTACTGCCTTTTGTCGGGATCATGAAATTTGACACATACGGGCCGCCGTTCGGACGCCAAGAGCTAATGGCTAAATCGAGAGACTCAAACAAAGTATTTTGCAGTTTCTCCGGACATCAAGCAATGAACAGCACAATTGGGACTTAGAACTACGGCAGCTACAATGCTCGATTAATACGCAGCCAAATTCAGCAACAGACAGACTTCGGTGTTAATCATTTCTTAAAGGCTGCTCATGATGAGGAAGACCTTGAACCAGTCAGCATGCAGCAGCGAGGGTCAGATGTGTCTCGTAGGATCAACTAGGAGAAGGAGAAATGGAAGCTGAGGTTCGACGCCAAACACAAACATCCAACAACATACAACGAAGGTGACGTAGTAGTAGTGGAAAGTGTTCCATCGCCCACTGGTGAATCGCACAAATTGGAGCCGAAGTACAAAGGACCATACGTGTCGAGAAATGTCTTTGACCGGATCGCTATGTTCTGGGTAGAATCAAGACCGTCCGACAACAACAAAAGTTTTCAACTGTGATGACGAGCGACAAAATGAAGCCATGGTGTTTACTGGGACCAGAGGTTGAAGACGACGATGAGGACGAGATTGAGTGTGTAGTCAGCTGAACGCCACCACCAGGATTAAATATAAGAACGCATCCCACGACAGAGCTGTCAACCAAGATCGAGTATCGAGGAAAGTATAGGGGTGGGTCACAAAAATACGTCATATGCTTTTCTGTTTTTTTGTATTTCTTCTGGTTTTTTGCTTTTTAAAATAAAGAAAACGAACGCTGACAGTATGGTGTTCAACTTTGCTGATAATGCCCTTCTCTTCCAATTCTTCAAGTTTCTTCTGTAACTCTGATCGCAAAGCAACCGGTATTGTTTATGGTTGTTGACGTGATGGATTTATACGGGAATCAGTTTCCAATTTCAAGGGTACTGGCAAAACACCTCCTTCGAATACATCTCCGAACTTTTTTGGGATGAGATTTGTTTATTCGTTTATCGCTTTCTCTTCAATGTGATTTACGCGGATAATATCCAAGTCATGTGAGCCACGTGCACCGGTAATAGTTTTAAACTTGTCCTTTATAATTTGAAACTCCATTGGATAAGTCATTCCATTCGATACATAAACTAAATTTGCTGCACCGATTGGCTTAATCAGGTGACCACTGTAGCTTTTTAATTTCTTTTTCGTTGTTTTAATGTTTCTTTGATTGACCTGCAGTGTGCTTGAAAACGTCAAGCAAAATGTTGTACGACGCGCCCGTATCAATTACACATTCAATCGTATTGACTTTTTTGTTGGATCCAAATGTCATTTCACGCATTATTAGATTTTATGCAAGTGGCAAGGAAAATGTAGTCCGTTTCAAATGACAGTGCAATTTCTTACGTATGTGCTCCCTTTTTCAGTCTATTCCAGTAATCCTGGAAGTAATCCAGACGAAATTCGAGCGTAACTATACTTTGATGTTCATTGCACTGAGTCCATAGATGAATATTGTGTTGAAAAGAAGAAATAATGTTTTGCTAATATGAATTTGAATTTGCTTATGATGCAAATGGGTTAAATATGAAAGGAAGTCCGCAGTTTTCCAATTGCACTGTGATTTGAAACGGACTATATCATCATCTGTCTCTTGTTCACTGCTAGCAGCATTATGAATTTCGTTTATTGTGATGCTTTTTTAGTTGGCCTTTTCCGTCATTCGATTTAAATTGACTACATACCTTGCTAAAGTGATTGATTTTACTGCATTTATTGCATATAGCTCCGTATGCTGGACACGTTCCTCTAGTGTGAAGAGCACCACAGTAATTGCAATTTTTTTATTAACGTCTTCTCTTTGTCTGTATGATTTGTTTGTGTGTCGCTGGCTATAGCAGTTAGTATTATTATTTCGGTTATTTGAAACAGATGTAACTTAATTTGCTTCGAATGTATGGTGTGGATCTTCTTTAGCGAGCAATTTCATTCTAACGGCTGTTTATTCTATCAAGCGGTAAATATCGGTAGCTGATGTGAGTGTAGGGTTGTGTTCCATGAGCAATTTTTTTTGCATTTCAGTACACATGATTTCTGGTATCATTCTGTCACAAATGAAATCGTCCTCATATCCTGCGGGATATGAGCTCGCGCAAACGACAGAGATATGTATCTACGCTTTCATTTTCATTCTGCTTCGCCGTATTAAATACATACCTTTCATACCTGACATTAACTTTCGGCTTGAAGTGATTTTCCAACGCATTCAAAATTCTTCCTGCAGTTGTCTTTTCTTCCTCCGTAGAAATTTTTAATTGCAATAGAATTCTAAAACATTTTTCAGAAATGCACGTTTTTTAAATTGCAACCCTCTGGAGGTCTAGTTTTTTTTGCTAAGTCAGCAACTATTAATTCATTCACGGTTGTTACTTTAATTGATTTCTAAATTATTTTTACTGCCACTACTGATTTCTTCCTTAATATATTTTAACTCTGACATTTACAATATATGTAGTATAGAATATGGTATTAAACATTTTATCACATCTGACACCATGTTGTTTAGTCAGAAAAATGACATGCCCATTCTAATTCAAAAGTGTGACTCTCTTTATGCATGCATGTGTCAGTGCATACTAGGGATTTACTCGGTTATACCTTACATGAATACATCTACTCCAGGAACTGCATATTCTTACATAAAATCATTCATAAGAAGTGCCCATCTTATCTGTACAACAGGCTTACTTTCACTCGGTCCTCAAGAACCATTAGCCTTATTCCGTTACGTTGCAATTACCTTAACTCCTCTCGTTTATTTTTCATATATGAACACTGTTAGACTTTGGAATTCATTACCTATGCATATCAAAGCCATATCTAGTAGCTCGAATTTTAAAAGTGCAATCTTTCGACATTTTTCCTCCTCAACTCGCCCACAATAGTCCTGCCCCCTTCCTCTGCTTCTACAAACCTTTTACTATTCTTACTATTTACTAAGCCTTATCCTTAGGTTAAGTTTATTTTTTGTTAGTTTAGTTTTAATGTTCATACATTAAAAACCTATAACGCTAATGTATTGCACTCAGTACTAAAAAAGATGTTAAATCTTAATTACTCGTATAATGAAATAAATGAAATGAACTTAATTGTTGTGTTATCAAATGTTGTATATGTTCTAGTATAAGCCAATTACATGTTGCCTATAATTCATGTGTGTGTTACATACGTTATTTTTAATTGGAGTCAAAACAGGGTAGCATAAGGCTTTGCTTGATACCTCTTTATCTCGGAGAGGATGCTATCCCGGCCCACCCATTTCCCCTTACCATTTTCATTCAAAATATATCAAAGAATCTCCCCTTAAAGTCTTCGACACATTAACCAGAACACACTGAATAATAAAACCGTTTTATTAACCGAGTCCAAAGTCACGTTAAGACTTTTGTGTCCTACCCACGATTAATTCTTCTTTGAAGTATTGGATGAAGGTTAAATTGGTTGTATTGAAAACGGAAATACAACTATAATTCCCTGTACACTGGGTACAGTAATTTTTACTGAAGGAGAAATGAGGGCATCCTAAATTTGCTAGGGAGCATATCTGCACTTCAAAATATGTTACTTGTATTATTAAACAATTTGGGGCTCATCTCCCCATCTTCTTGCATCATCACCTCTTGAAGTTTCTCGAAATCCCTTTGCCAGTTGCTGGGGCTTATGGAAAGTGGGGATATGCAGCCCTTTGTTTTCTCTCATAACACTACACTTGCAGTGAACGTCTACATGTGTTTCGAAAATCAAACCGATGAACAAAATTAGAAAACAATTTAATTAAATCCTTGATTTTCTAAGCCTGTTAACATACCAACATTTATTATATTATGTTATAAATAAATTGCAAATCCGCAGCATATATGTAGTATATGGTAACCTACCCGTGATAGAGATTAAGTCTCCTAACGTACCATATTTAATGCTACGATTAATTAATGTTAGCCAACATCTATCGCTCTAAGACTGGTTTTGTCTGACTATTAACGCAGGGTGGGGAATTTTTTCTTATACAAAAACCCTGGATAGGAAAAAAAACAAGTTTCAAGATCTCAGAATCAAAAATTGCAACCTCATCTTCGTGAAAAACGAAGGTAAATCTTGAACCGTTATTCTTTCTTTCCAATTTCAACGATGAAAACATAGTGCCAGCATAACTAGAGCCTGATTCAAGAATCTACAGCATAGACGCGACTTATCTAGACACAACACGGCCTGTCCCCTGGTATGTATGGAGACAGTTACTGCTGAACAGTAAAACAACCATGCAGGCACCCAATCCTCGTAAGTGGTGTAAAAGTGCATCACAATATTTGGGCTTTCACGAATATCAATAACAGGGATACATTTTGAATAATTTGATATTAAGACAGATTGGAACAAATACCACCTTGATCAAAAAGTTCCCGGGGGACACCACCGTGTGGCGCTCCCATTGTTCCGATTTGAGTTCTGTTTTTTTTTGTTAAGTCGGTAAATCTGTTGTTGACATTCCCTCTAAATCTTAGCGTCATAGCTTGACATTTGCAAAAGTTACGTAGCCAAGAGTACATCTATCTCCGCGTATGTTGGCGATTTTTTACCATTTTAGAAATGGATTTAAATTTGCAGCAACGAACTTGTATTAAATTTTGTGTAAAAAACGGATTTAATGGTGCGCGAACGTTGGAAATGTTGGAAAAGTGTTTCGGCAACGATTCTCTAAAGAAAACGATCGTTTACCAGTGCCACGAGCGGTTGAAAAGTGGTCGTGAGTCAATCGAAGATGATGAACGCAGTGGCAGACCATCGACATCGAAAACCGGCGAAAACATTGATGAAGTAAAAGAAATGTTGGTCAAAAACCGCAAATTAACCATCAGAGAGATAGCGGAGGACTTAAACATTGTCTATCGATCCATCCAAGACATTTTGGTTAATGATTTGGGTTTCCGTCGTGTAGCAGCAAAGTTGGTGGCAAAAGACCTCAATTTCATTCAAAAAAGAGACCGTGTTGACATCGCAAAAGAGATGATTTGCGAGTCTGAATCCGATCCCACATTCATCATAGGAATCATTACTGGAGACGAGACGTGGGTTTATGAGTACGACACGCAATCCAGACATTAGACAAGTGAATGGCATTCACCAAATGAGCCGAGACCAAAAAAACCACGTCGTTTTCAGTCAAAAAAGAAGGCAATGCTCACGGTTTTCATGGATTACAACGGTGTAGTGCATCATGAAATTTTGCCAGAAGGCCAGACAGTAAACAAAGAGTATTATTTGGGCGTTATGAGACGTTTGCGTGAAGCAATTCGCCGAAAGAGACCAGAATTGTGGGCAGAAAACTCGTGGATCTTGAACCATGATAACGCACCATCCCACAGTGCCATCATTATTCGTAATTTTTTGATGAAAAATTAAACAAATACCATCCAACAGCCACCGAATTCACCTGATTTGGCTCACTGTGACTTCTTTCTGTTCAATCTAGTTAAAAAACCACTACGGGGAACGCGTTTCAGCAGCCGAGAGGAAGTAATGGAAAAATCGCAGGAAGCACTGATGGACATACCGAAAAACGAATATAAAAAATGTTTCGAGGATTGGATCAAGCGCTGGCATATGTGAGTGTGTTGCAGTCGATGGGGATTACTTTGAAGGGGATAATATAGATTTAGATGAACAAACTTGTATTTTTAATTTTCTGAAAAAATCCCGTAAAATTTTTGATCAAGGTAATATGTTAAGGGATACTCTTGAGCGTTCTATCTCTTGCAGAAAAAAACAATTTCTTCAAACTTGTACGAATGATTCGTCTGGTTGAGCTACAGCCACCACATAAGCCTCTTATTGGGAATCCTAAAAGGAGCTCAGCAAAAGATTAAAAACTAAAGCGAGAAAAACATAGAAGAGTCCTCCGAAGCATCTGGGTTTTGTTAAGTTTCAACCTTTCATCCAACAATTTTTAGCTATCTGGTCAAAACATAAGCTTTCTGTAGGGAAACGATCAACCCTCTTCTCGATTCTCACTTTCTGGGGTATTCTAATGTGCTGCCAGCTATTACATGGAGCCTATTACAGATTGTATCTCTCTTGCCAGGACCCGAACACCCCCGACATAGCTTTACCATACCTAGAAGTCATTCCCATTTTTGTCGGATAATAAATTCACCTCTATGTATTTGTGTCAACACATGCAAAGGTTAATCTGTAGAATCAGTCCTGCTCACAATAATAAGCCTTGAACTCAATCCAAGTGAACCATCACGGTTTTCTCCGATATTTAGGGTTACTTCAACAATGCCAAAGCTTTTCAATGTCATACCACACACGGATGATATACATTTCGGTAGTTGAAGAAGTTATCTCTTATATTTATAATGTACAGTGTGATATCTGCATTTGTATTGATAGCCAAGAAGTTAAAAAATTCCTGGATTAAGTCTCGAAAATGTAGAAGGAAATTAAAAACTGTCGACGTGGACTTGCTGATTACCTAGCCACTGAGGCATTCGGGGAGACTGTTGAGTCGAATGAACTTGATAAAAGGGCGCAATCTAAGACACCCTACTCAAAAATATGACACGTACTTCACGTAAATTCATCCCCAAACTATGTAATGCTATACTACGTATAGATTCGACAGACGAGACAAATGTAGATCACAGAACACAACCTGCAACTCAACCAGACAGATCTAACATAAGCGAGATGCACAAAATATCTCTTATCTGTGAAACGGTTACGCAAGACATCATAGCAGGTCATTGCATAATTGATAGACTCTTCAACAGACTTGACTTTTATTTTTAACGATTTTTTCATAAGCTGTAGAGATGAGGTGGAAAAAGAAATCACTCTTCACCTGCTGTGGAATAAATTGCTTTTCCATCTTGGTAGACTCTTCTTCAAAAATGTTGGAATATGGTCAAAAATAACGTTCAGTAGACTCCTCGGATTTATTGAAAGCACCAAATGGTTTCAACAGCCAGAAAATCTGATAAAAGCAGAACTCTATAACTTTCCACCTGACATGTAACGTGTGAGCACATTGAGATTCTGTTGTATCACAAATGGCTTAAATGGTCTAAGAGACTCCAGAGATTTGATGTAAGCTCCTGATAAACCTAACGGTACCTAACCTAATGCTCTCGAACAAGGCTGTGGCTTAATTGCCCAATTATGCGAGTAGTTTTCCCCACCTTATTTGGAAAGTTTTGTCGAAAACTAATACAATCTTCGAATTGCCGAAAGGTAATTTCTAATCTACATTTTCGACAAAAGATCCTGATGCCAAACTCTGTCAAATGCCTTAGAAATATCAAGTGCAACTATCTTGCTTTCGCCAGATTGATGTACGCTTTGATTCCACTTTTCGGTGAGACATGCCATCAAATCACCAGTGGACCTGTTGCTACGAAAACCATATTGCCGGTCATTGAGAAGTTTTCGTGTTTCGAGATATTTCATGAGCTGACGGTTTATCGGCGTTTCCATGACCTTGGAAAGAAGGGACGTAAGTGCAATGGGTCTGTAGGAGGATAGAGAAGAAGATTCACCTTTTTTAGGGACGGGCTGGACAAATGCTGTTTTCCATATGCTCGGAAAGAGTCCTAAAGAGTAGGGTTGGTGAAAAAGCTCGCGCAGTGGTTTTGCCAGCGAGGAAGAGCACTTCTTCACCTCTACTACACGAGTGCGAAAGTGGATGCGTCCCATTGAAGATTCGTCGCACTCAAGTGTAGGCGGCGACAAAGCACAATCTGGGAGTGTTGAGCTGGCCGCAAAGTGTGCAGCAAGCAGATTGGCCTTGTGCAAAGAGCTGATAGCTGGAATGTCATTGTAAATGAGCGTTGGGATGGAGGATGAGACAGAATTACTAATGTTTTTGACAAATGACCTTTGGGACATTGCAGTATTTTTTGCCTCAGTTTTTGGTCGTATTGGGCTCATTTGAACTTTTTTCGGTTTTCCTCTGTCGGGTTGGTCTTGTAGGACCGAAAAAACATTTCTCTAACCCTGACAGCCTCTTTACAGCTCGAGTCGTACCATATATTTTCTTTTGGTTTGATACTCTTCATCCGATGAGGGATAAAGCATCTCATTCCAAAGAGAATAGTTTCTGTGATCATGTCAACAGCGGCATCCACGTGTTTTTTTTTATATAATTTACGCGCACCTAAGGGGTTATGATACCCTTTTACTGTTGCCCGGGCGGGGGCGGAAAGATAGAAGGAGGAGAAAGGAAAGCATTGTTGTGATGTAGTGGTGGTTTGAAACTCAGGTGTGTTTGGTTTCGATATTGGCTCTCCAGGGGTGGGAGTCCGAATAGGACGGAGAGATTTTCTTCACCCGGAATGATTCCAATTGTGAATTTTAACGGTTGATTTGTGCTTGAAAACCCTACAACAGCCAAATCTTCATGTCAGTGTTATGCCTTCACACGCAGATTTTTCTGACTGAGTTCCAATTACACAAATGAAAACTTTGTCGTGGCTAGGATTCGAACCTTGACCCTGCGAGTGAGAAGCGATTGCTAGTACCACTACACCACGGCCACCCCGTTATCGAGGAAACATAACGACCAGTTAAAGTTCCTAAAGAAGTTGTTAAGTCCGCTCCAATTGGCTTTCTCGTATTGACATACGGTTCCTTTAGGAATCTTTCTCTACCTGCATGGTGGGTGTACGAGAAATTAACTGATATGACACAATGGTCCAACGAGGGTGAGAAATTAAAAACAAGTCCAGGGTGTTGGCGGTATGACTATCAACATCTGGTATTCGTGTGGGCTCATTTACAAGCAGCGAAGATCTCAACACACGGTCCTTCGGGTGTTGTCTGTCCAGAATGTCGAAGCCAACCAGAATTGTGTATATTAAAATCGCCCGTAATCACGATTTCAGTATGAGGATACAGGAATACAATTCTTTGTGTGGAGTCAGACAGCGCATCAAACTCGTGAAAGGTCGAGTTGCTGTCCAGTTTGGGGATTCTGTAAATAAAGCAGTAGTAGATAATTTGCTTACGGAGATGGAATTTTAACCACATGAAATTGAATTCCGAAATGGAACAGGGACTACATTGTGGTGGAATTTGGTAAGCTACATCACTACGCACGTAAATGGCGAGACCGCGATGAGGAAAGAACATTGGCACTAGTTCGAAGCCAGTTAGCTTCAGATCAGACTGATCTGAGAGGTGTGGGCGGGGATCTACCAGTGTTTCACTAAGTGCCAAAACAGTTGGTCTGTACTTACAGGGGTGGAAGTACGCAGAAAAGTGATAACTTTTCAGCCCGCGTATATTGGCTACGTCCACCCTGAATTCCCTTGTCATAATTACAAACAAACAGAGTAAACACTAACTTTGATGATATTAAGCGGTGTTATGCCCTTACAACAATATGAAACAGTGCACCAACAAAAATTTTCACTCACAATCCATCAGTTGTTACATACACTCAGTCACTGCCCGTACCATATGATAAATACAGTAACGGCAGTAACTGAGTTCAAGCAACAGTACTGGACAGATGTCCATCCGTTCTACATGACCAAACTACCTCAGTCGTTGAACCTTCACTCTTTTGGCTGGGTCATTGTCGCTGTATCGTCGTTGTATCTCCTCCTCCACTGCAGACAGGACCAAAAATGACCGAAGAATTTTATTCTCAAAGCACCCTCATCCATTTTTGATAAAGCCCATGTCTAGAATTCTATATATTTGGTTGAAGCAACCGCTTGTGTATACTTACAGGTAGGATATACCGTTTATACCGTTTAACGTAGTGCCTCACTAACTGCCTGTATACATTTAGAGGGTTAATCTTCACAAAATTCTTATCACTATTGTACTGAAAATGAAATGAAATGAAATGACTCATCGAAAATGAATGCAGAGTTCCAAATTAACTTAAAATACCCACAAAGACGCACTTTGTAGTACAATGGGATTAATCCATTCACTTCTGTCAACTTTAACCAATAAACAATCTTAACCCTGGAAAGATAGCCTACAGCTCAGAGACGCCTGCTCACTTAACATATAACTGTCCCTTTTTATCCTACGCGCGTATACACTTGTCCTTCTCAGTCAACTCCACCGGGGGTCGACCATTTTTGTGCGATAAGTACTATAGCTTTGCTGTTATGATGAGTTGATCACGGTCGCGAGGCATAATTTACGGAATTGTTCCTGTAAACGAAAGACTGTTAATTTTTGTTATTTTTTCTATAGGCCTCCTCATTAAGTTTTAAAATTAAAAAAAAAGTAAAGAAGTAGAAAATACAATTACCTTTTATTAAAATTTTTACCTACACCTTTAAACATAACTAAATAAATTAAATTAACGCATTTGAAAATCATGCGCGTCTAAAGCGTATGGTTATCTACAAAAGAAACTCCGATGGTTACCCTCCTTCCCTCTCTTTCAACACCAAATCATCATCACCACTGCCAACCCTTTACTTTACACCCGGCCCAGATGGCATCCCTCCCATATTTCGTAAAAAAATGTTCCTCCTGTCTTTCCCTTGTCCTTTCTAATCCCTTTCGCCTATCCCTTTCACAAGAAAAATTTCCTTAGACTGGAAAAACCTCCTTCATAACCTCGATCCACAAAAAGGGTCAAAGAAAGAAATAACCAACTACCGTCCCATCGCTAAACTCTCCCATATACACAAACTCTTCGAAAGTATTTTGTATGAAGCTCTAAGCTTCCAATGAAAATCATTTATTTGCCCTAGAAAATATGGCTTCCTGAAGACTAGGTCAACCACCACAAATCTCGTTGATTTTGTATCTTTTGCCCTCTGCCCTAGAGAATTGTAACGGAGTCAATGTAGTTGCAACCGATTACAGCAAGGCCTTCGATAAAATCTCTCATCGGTTAATACTCCCCAAGTTGTCTGCCTTCGGCTCTTAACCCATACAATTAAAATGGATATCCTCTTACCTGAAAAACCGTTTTTACAGTGTTCGTTTTAGGTCAGCCCTTTCGGCTCCATTTTTTCCTCCTCTGCGGTTACACAAGGCCACCATCTAGGTCCTTTTCTTTCTATATTAACCATAAATGATTTCGATGTGATTATCAAACACTCGTCTGTCTCCCTTTACGCTGATAATACCAAGTTTTTCGAAACTATTTCGTCACCCCATGACTCCCGCCACCTTTAATAAGGCCTTGATAGTTTTTCGTTCAGGTGCCTCAAAAATTGCTTGGTGCTTAATATCGCCAAATTTCAATCAATCACCTTTTCACATAGCTGACACCAATCGCCTCCCCGACTCTACCTTCTCCACAAGCAACCTATCTCAACCGTTCAATCTCTACGCGACCTCGGCATTTTTTGTGATAGGGAGCTCAACTTCCGTTTACATATGGACGAGATAATCCTTAAAACCAACTCTACACTAGGTTTTGTTAAACGGTGGCCCAAAGAATTCACCAACCCATGCGTGGACAGGTTCCTCTATATTAACTTTGTTCGTAACCTCTTAGAGTGCGCCCGTCAAGTGTGGTCCCCATATCATCGTGTTCATATCTCGAGAATGGAAAGGATCCAGCGAAGTTTTCTTCGATTTGCTCTTCGAGGTATGACCTGGGACGACCCTCTTATTCTACCTCCCAATCAAAACCGTCTCAACTTTATTAACTTAAACACCCACGCAGAACGCGGAGATGCAAACTCTTGGAATTTCGATTAGCTTAATTTTCCGGATAGCTGAAACCCTCAGTACATATTTGCAATCTGCGTAATTTGGACTGTTGCCATTGCTAGCATTTCCAATTTCGAACGTTTAAAAAGATATATTAACTCTTTTTTAAATTAATTGATGGTAATACTTATACATTTATCAATTTAGCATTTCTGTTTATTTTGAGGTAAATAAATGATTTAATGTACAATAATTACTATTTTATATTAACGGCAGATTACAATTTCAGTGCCCTGAAATTATATATTTCGTATAAATGAATATCATTCCTACACGTTGTTTCGTCAGATGCACCACACAAAAATTGCTTCGATCACTGTTTACAAAACCAAGCGAACACGGAATTGAAACATAGAGTGCACCCTGTACCCGTGGCAATTTACATCATTTTTACATGTTCATTTGTTTCGAAATAAGAATTCATACTGCAAAATATATAGGAATACTACATATTTGACTTTTCAATTTAGATGCGTCGATGTACTTCCAAGATGATATTCGGGTTTGAAATGATTCTCGCAATGTACAGAAGAGAGTCAATACGACATTTTCAAGAGTCTTTTGTCATTTCAGAACGAGGCGTCTTAGTATAGTATAGTATAGACTTTATTGAGACTTTTAAAATTAACATACAATGATTAATGTTCAACAATTCAATATTCTTATTAAAGCCGACTTAGAATTGGTCAGGCTGTCACAGCACAATTCAGTATTTTTTAATTCTAAATAAAAGATATGATGAAGAAAACTATTATAAAGTTATATATAGAATAAACATGTTCGCTCAATAAAACATGTCGATTGAGTGGATGACTTAAAACTAGATAAAAAAAAAAAAAAAACCAACAGCAAAAAAGAAATAACTAAAACTAAAATGACAGAGAGGTTACGCAGCCAGTAATGCCATATCACATTACAAAGTAAATGTAATAATATTATTAGGACGTGAGCTCATTAAGGCTATTTAGGAAGTAACATTATTTGTTGAGATCTAATTTTTATTTTTAATATCTCTCATTTTTACTTAAAAATTAAATCAACAAGTTATATTATGTACATTAATGACTCAGACTTCTGGTGGTAAATAAAAAAGATTAAATTATAAACTAAAATTGGGACTTCAATGTCCTAGGCACGCAAAGCATTAACATTTGAGTTTCTTCAAAGTAAAAAAAAAAAAAAAAGAATTAAACTTATATCTCAGTTATAGTTACAAATATATACATACATTTTTAATCTTGAATTAATAATTTAAATTTAAAAATTTGAAACTTTTATTTTAAATGATGGTTGTGATAGTCATATTATTATTATTACTTATTTATTTACATATGTACGAAAACATTTATATATGATCTGAAGATCAAAGCATTAACCTCTGTATGTTAAGTTGCAGCTTTGGTTGTAAAAGTTTGATAAGTAGCATACATTATCTACTATTTCGAAAAGGTGAGTAGACCGTTCATTGAGGATGCTAATGGGGGACGCGTAATACCTATCCAAAACCGAGAATTCTATATTTTCACTGTACATTTCTTGTATAGAAGGATTGGGATGTGTCATAAGGTTTAGAAAACGAGATTTAGCTAAATTCGTTAGGTAACTAAGCATGGGTGTGACTCCGGATGTATCGTATATCGTTTTATTTTTAATCCATTTACCAGAGGGTCTTCTGTACATTGAGATACATTTCCTTAATACTGTTCGCTCGAACATCTGAAGTTGGTGGGCTACTGTTTTAGATATTTGAAACCAAATGGCAAAACCATATGCTAAAAGTGGACGGATGAGAGTTTTGTACATTAGAAGTTTTGTTTTTGATTCAACTTCACGGGAGTTGAAGAGAACCTTTAGTTTGGCACAGGCAGCTTTACATTTTTGCAATGTTTTCCTGGCATGAATGTTCATTCTCCACCTCTCGTGTAGGTGCACACCCAGATATTTAATCATAGGTTTCCTTGGGATGGTATTTCCTTCGATGGTTAGAGTAAGCTGTTTGCTTTCCCTGACAGCGAGATGGTGGCCTTTGGTGGATGCGTTTCTGAAACAAATTAATTCGCATTTGGAGGCGTTTAAACTTATGCCCCAGCTTCGGTAATATGGGATAATAATATCAAGGTGGTGTTTGATTCCCTCAAGCGCATAGTGAGGTCTTTCGTGCGAGTCATAGATTATCGTGTCGTCCGCAAATAGGATTGAGTTTGAAGAAAGGAACTGTGAAGGGAAATCATGTAAAAAAATGTTGAATAGGAGGGGACCGAGAATGGAACCCTGTGGAACGCCTGATAGTACTGGGACGGGGGTAGAAATTTTTTCATTCAAGTGAATACTTAAATAACGGTTATTGAGGAAGCTAAACATCATTTTGATAAAATATTTCGGGAAGTTCAAAGAGATTAATTTAAAAAGGAGACCATCATGCCAGACAAGATCAAATGCTTTAGTAAGGTCAATAGCACAAGCAACAGTGCAAGATTTGTTCCTGAGATTTTTTAAGACTTCATTTTGTAGTTGCATAAGTGCATGTTCGGTGGAGTGTTTTCTTTTAAAACCAAACTGTACCATCGGTATAATGCTTTGTTCCGAAATGAAGTTTTCTATTTTTAAATAGAGAACCCTTTCAAGTATTTTTCCAAGGTTGGACAGTAGTGAGATTGGCCTGAAATTGCTTATGTCATTTGAATTTTGCTTCTTTTTAATTGGTATCAGCTTAGCATTTTTCCAATTAAGAGGAAAGTAACCATTATTTATACAATTATTAACAATTGGAGTTAAAAAATGAGGAATGGTTGGAAGGCATTTCTTGATTATAAAGTTTGAGATATTATCTGGTCCAGAAGATTTTTTGCTGTTGAGGTTATGAATTATGGATTTAATAAGATCAGTTGTGGCAAATTCTTCCGCAGTCGAAGAATATGAAGTATTGTTGAGAGAAAATTCAGTTAAAGGGTTTAAGGAGTTCCAAGCTAAAAAAGAACTTGTGCGGGTTAAAACTTCTAGAGTTAGTTCGGGATCGGTATCGGGAATATGATGTGAATATAAATCAGAGAAGAAATCTTGAAAGGCGTTAATTTTTTCTTGAGTTGAGTGAAAGGCATTGTTATTAAATAAAATGGGGGCCGAAGATTGATTGGTAGAGTGTTTGCGACCAGTGATTCTATCAATTTCCTTAAAGACAGCAGGAGATGGTCTTAATTGATTGAGTTTGTTTCGAAATTGTTTATTTAAGTGAATTCTAGTCTGATCTTTAATTAGTTTGCTTAAACAGCTGATACGAGAAGAGAGGGAAATATATTCCTGATTAATTCTATTACCTTCCTTATGAAAGATTCTTTTAAGCTGGATTTTCCAAAATTTCCTAAGTTTCAGTAATTCAATAATTTCATGGCTGAGGTTTTGCCTTGAGGAACATAAATTAATTTTTTTTGAATGACAATCAATACAGTCTTGCATGTGGTCTGAGAAAAGTGTTACAAATCGGTCAATTTCGATGTTGGAGAGATTTCTCTCTAATGGAATGTCCATTGAAATAAATTTCTGCCGAAGATCTTGATTGAATGAATCCCAGTTTGTGTCACTGAATGAAATTCTATATGGAGGGTCTGTAAGTAAAGGGGAGATGTTGGATAGCTCTAAGCCAAGGAAAACTGAGAAATGGTCGGAAAAAGGGTCCAAGGTTATACAACTATAGCTAGGCGAAGTTAATTGAGGGCCAAGAAGGTTTGAAGACACTAAATAAAAATCTATTGTTGACAAGGAACTTGGTCTTGTTGGGCTATTTGGAGAAATTATGTGCAAATCAAGAAAGGCAGTGTTTTGGTACCATGTGTATAAGTGGTAACCATTCAGATTTAACATAGAGTCACCCCAAAAGTTGTGACGAGCGTTAAAGTCACCCCCGATTATATAAAAATCAAAACTGGATAGAAGAACCTTTAAATCTTGCATTGCTCGGACTAATCTAAAACCCGTGTTACAAGGTATGTAGAGGGAAACCAAGGCTAAGCTTTTATTGTTATTGAGATGTCCAGTTAATGTTATAGAGACAATGGTTGCAGAAATAATATTGTTTTGAAAAGGAATGATATTGTAATCTAAAGTATCAGGAATCAAAACGCCGGTGCCTCTGCCCGAATCATTACGTAAAAGTAGGTAATTATCAAATGTACGTCTCATATTGTGTTTTAGGAGTGTTTCTTGAACTAAAACAGCAGTTGGGGTGATATGCTGAAGAAACATATTCAACTCAGAGCACTTATCTATGGAGATTAGAGAGTTTATATTAGCAGTGATCATTTTAAAAATCATGGCGTCAATGAAGCAATAAAACCCAGATAGGCACCGGGCTTTTCAGAGTCATTTAGTTTTTTAAACGATGGCCAAAAATCTCTAACCCGAGTTATGAGGACGTTCAAGGGTAACCCAAATAATCTTAGCGATTCATTTATAAATTCTCCAAAAATGGAGTTTGGATTAGATTCCTCATTACATGTCGCTAGCGGATTTCCTTTAAGGATATCAGCATAGGAGTATGATCTCGAAACTTGTGTCGGATTCACAACTGTGTTTTTGGGCTGAAAGACATATTTTGGCGATTTTGGGCCCTTGTCCTCTTTCCTCCGCAAGTATTCTATCCGTTTCGGACAGCCACTGAAATTTGCCGGGTGCCCAGAAGAACCGCAGTTAATGCAAGATAAACTTATTTTATCCTTGATGTTATTGAGAGGACACGCCCCCAAATCGTGCGAATCTTTACACTTTACGCATCTAATAGGGAAAGCGCAGTAGGCACTAACGTGTCCAAAGCGTTGGCATCTATAGCACTGGACAATGTTATTTCTCCTCAGAGACTCCCATTTTATTTTATGATGAAGTAAAAAGCGGATGTTTTTTAGCTTAGATAGGCTTTCCCTATCATCAACGACACAATGAAAAATACCAAGCTCTACATCGTTTTCTTTTGACCATTTTGTAGCAAATGGTTTAACTTGTACCCTCAATGAAGGGTCCACTTTGGCAATATCATTTGTTATCATTTCAGAGGTAAAACCATCTGGAATACCTCTCAGTAGTATTGAAAACTTTTTTAGCTGCTTTGGACCAAATGAAAAAGCTTGGATCTTCATTTCACAAAAAACTTTGAGTAAATAAGAATGTTGATTTTCCGAACATTTTGTCTGCTTTTTCCTATTTGAGGTGAAGTAGAAGGTTCATCTAACTCGGCCGAATCCAGAATCGAAAAGGGGTTGTTGGCAAGTCTAGAATTTGTCCTCTCCAGAGACGGGGACGATGAATGTTTGACTTCTTTAATTTTATTTCGATGTTTTTTTATATTCTCGAAAGTTGATAAGTCGTCTTTTAGCAATCTCTTTAGATCGGCCAGATTTGCATCGTCCGTCGGATTTAAGGATAAAATATGATTATCAAGTTTTCCAGTTTGACTTGGCATCACTGAAGCACCAGCAACTTTATTCACTTTTTTTGCGTTCACTACTGTTTCTGAACCGCCACCAATAACAGTACTATCTGTATCTGGACAATCGGAAATTTCCATGGTTGTCTCTATGGTTGTATCCAACTTTTTAGGTGTCGTATATTCACCAATTGTTTGTAGTATAGCTAATTTGTCCTCATTCGACAATAGCTTAGACGGGAGATTAAAAGTCTTTTTCTTTTTAATTGTATCGTCAGGGGAACGATGCCCCTGTAACGATCTTTTATCCATATTTTTTTTTTCACTCTTCACTTTTACAAATATAAGTAAACAACACACAGGATCAGAGAAAACACGACCATTCACTTTGGCAGCCAATGGCGTCTTTCCTCTCCTGAATTTGACAGTTTTCAAATTTTGACAGTGTCAAAATATCAGCTGACTGTTATGTTATCAAATTCCACTTCTTGCGTGTTTATCCCACAAAAATTTCAAAAATGACTCGGATTTTGTTATTTCGATATTCACAAGTTTTATTAAAAGCCATTCTTAAATCTAAAATTTATCCCAATGAATTCCAACTGCTAAAATGTGGAAGAAAACAAATGTCAACAGTGACAAAATCGAATTTAGACATCAGAAAATGTGAATAAATGAAAATTAAAGATAGTCATAAACCGTCTAGATTTTCCTTTAGATCTCCAATTGTTTGAATTTCAAGGACCATGGCCAGAAAGCGAACAGGAAGATTTTTTAAAGCACATGCGTATAATTCCAGATTTTATCACACCTGAGGAAGAATCAAAACTAATCGAAGAAGTAGATCCATACATGAAACGATTACATTACGAATTTGATCATTGGGATGATGTCGGTGATGGTTTGTAGCGAAACTGGCAGCAACTATTGATGGTCTTATTACTGTAGGCTATACACGGTTTCCGTGAAACAGAGCGAAAGCACTGGTATCCTCATAATAGAACCATAATTGAACGAATTCGTTCGACAGCCTTCGAAGATGAAATTATGCAGTACGTGCATGTCCTAGATTTGGCTGAGAAGGGAGTAATAAAACCACATGTAGATAGCACCAGGGTAAATTCTTTTATAATATCGCATTTTTATTATATAATCATTAAATGTTAGTATTGTGGCACAACAATTTCGGGAATAAGTTTATTATCTGATGCTGTAATGAGACTTGTTAGAACGGACGAAAAGAAGTACCAACAACGCAGGAATGCTGACGCTGGCAGTAATTATGAAAATGAAGAAAATTACAGAAGTCAACCCGCCACACAACTGGAAAACAATTTTTACGTGAATGTTTTGTTGAATCGACGTTCGTTATATATAATGAAGTTAATCAATTTTTGCTTTATTTTCTAAGTTCATTGTGTATTAAATTAACAATTTTGTTTTTCAGTCATACTGCGAGATACAATTTTACACACGAAATTCTTGCCAATGAGGAGTCGGTATTTAAAGGATTGTCAATAAACAAAGGGAGACGGATTTCTATAATTTGTCGCAACGAACCACAATGATGAAGATATATATAATAAACTTAATAATATCGACCTAAAAACATTGCAACATTATTTATACATTATATTATGTTTTTTTAGGTGTATCTAAATAATAAGATATTTCTAATGAAAATGGGTGATATAATAATAACACTACAAACCAAAGTTAATTTATTTATGTTGTGTGTTAGTAGTTGATTCTATGAAACGATACGCAAAAGAAATATGCTTTACTCTATTTTACTTTTCACATTTAAGACTGTTATGTGGATAATTACTCTGATAAACGTTATTATTATCGTAAAAGTTCATGTCAAATCTTCTCTAGTTTACTTCAGTGCGAGTTAAACCTAAGACCATTACTAGCGGAAATGGCGTTAAAAATGCAGTCCATGATCTGATTATCGAAGACACGGAGATACGACGTATGTACATAGCAAACAGGTGTGCTTGGGGAAACCACTATGAAGCCGAGGCAAACCATTTTTTGTCCTTCCTTCTCTTTGGGTGCCTTGTGGTGGCAGAAAGGCTTAAGAGTCAACGATCCTAATGTTCTAAAAAAAACCCAGGGCCAAAGACGTCCAAACTAGACGTTAGACAGTTAAAGTATGGAGGTGTCTCCAACAAGCTATACTCCAGATTGTATTCGCAATAGCGACAATCCACCCGTGATCTTTGTGCTTTAATTTTGAGAATTTAGAAAACCCAGTGTTAAAATAATATGTAAATATGCGGTCGGGACTCAGAAATGTATTCAGAAAAGAAAAGAACTCTTAGGTAGTGAGTGTAGGAGCAAACGGAAAGCGAATGAGGCAGACAATACAAAACAGGCGCTGCAGTTCAAGAAATACCTTGTTGTGTGTCCTTCAACATCGGTAAGTCTAAGTTTCAGGAAATATTGCAGAGCCAATTCAGGCAGAATCAGCCTTAAATGTGTTAGATGATGTTGAAGAAAGTAGTGCAATTAATGTTTTACCAGCACTTGAGGATCCTAAATTATGGCCAAATTTATGTAAGTATCAAGTTATTCAATTATTAGTGGAGCAGGGTCCTATTCAAGTAGAAAATTTTGATTTCCCTGTAACTAAAAGCGGCAAGTTTAGTACCCGTTTTTACTAAAAAGATTTAAAAAATGGTGAGAAAACATCAAGGCCATGGTTAGTTTACTCGAAATCTTCGGACCCTGTGTTTTGCTTCCGTTGTCTCTTATTTTCGCAAGTGAAAACGAGTGTCGCTTTGTCCAGCACAGGCCATAGTGACTGGAGCAACATATCAAGGACTATTTAAGAGCATGAGACAAGTCCCTTACATATGACAGCTTTCCGGGCTTGGAGAGATTTAGATTTAGGTTTCCAAAAAGGCAAAACAATAGACTCCGGAAAACCGGATGTGTTTAGCATTTAGAGGAAGCTCCGATTTTTTATTCGAGCAAGACAACAGCAGTTTTCTGCAACTCGTGCAAGCTGTAAGTCAATTCGACATGGTTCTAGCAGAACACCTACGCAGAATCCATCATCAAGAGACGAAGCACACATACCTAAGTAAGGGCATCCAAAATGAGCTCATAGAACTTTAGGCAGGGAAAGTTAGAAATGCTATTTTAGACAATTAAAGCGAGCTAAATATTTTTCGATAATTGTAGATTGTACGCCTTATATTATTAGGAAGGAACAGCTGACTTTGGTAGTTAGAATAGTTGACCACAAAAAAGAAAACTATGAAATTAAGGAATACTTCTTACGATTTTTAGTTGCAGAAGAGACAACCGGATATGGATTAATTGAGTTGACATTAGGTGAGCTTTCAAAGTTAAACCTATGCAAGCTAGAATTAAAGCTCTGGATCCAAGAGCTTTGCACGTCCCATGCTCCTCGCATTCGCTGAATGCAGTCATCCTTGATGCTGTTCAATGTTCTTTTGATGCAGTGGCATTTTTTGACACGGTTGAGAGTTTATATGTTTTTTTCTCTAGCTCTGTAAACAGGTGGTCGGTTCTGAAAAAAACATCTTATAAGTTTGACACTAAAACCCCTTTATACGACCAGACGGGAGAGTAGAATAGATGCGACCAGACCATTATACCTACTCGTATACTTAGAAGAACTTTATGAAGCCCTTGTTGAACTATCACAAACTGACGATCCTAAATCCGAAAATATGGCCCAGTTCCTTTGGCGGTAAGGTGACTGATTTTAGATTTATTTGCTGCATTGTAATTTAGCACACAATTTTAGATAGGATTAATATTGCTAGCAAGTTCTTTCAACAACGGAATATGTGCCTCAAGCTGTAAGTTGGGATTTTGTGTTCAACAAAACAATTTCACATAGAATTGAGAAATGATGAAAAATTCTCCTTGCTTTTAGAGAAAGCTGGGATCATAGCTGTTGATCTAGAAGTTCCTTGCACTTTTCTAGCTATCGCAGTCTTGCGGTCCCGAAAGAGGGCAACTCAGTTTGTATACGAAGCAAGAGATGAGCTTATTACAGAACCGCAAGAAAGATTTAAGGTAGAATTTTATTTTAAAGTTTTAGATCAAGCCATTTCACCAATTTCTGAAAGATTTGAGCAGATAACAGACCATAATAAATTATATCAATATGTATATAATATTCGAAAGCTCAAATCAAATCCAAGTTTAGTTTCAGCTGAAGACTGTTCCAAATTAAAAAAAAACTTTATTTATAATGGCAGTTCCGATTTAACAATTTTATCGAGAAATTATCATGCTGTCAAATTTGATTAATAAAAATGATTCCGCGATAGACATTTTTAATTTTATTCATAACAGAAATATGAAGACTCTTTTCCCAAATACTATTATAGCCCTAAGAATAGTTTTAACTTTACCAGTTACTGTAGCATCAGGATAACGCTCATTTTCCAAACTTAAGATTATAAAAAATTACTTACGTTCTTCAATGTCCCAGGAACGATTGGTATCTTTGGCAACCATATCAATTGAAAAAGAAATTATGTCGGAGCTTGATAGTAATTTTCTAGTGGAAGGCTTTGCCAAAATAAAGGGCCGTGAGATCATTTTCAACGCACCATAAAGCAACACTCTTTTTAATTTTAAATTTTCTTCCCTATTGAAATACCTAACTTTAGTTCTTTAGTTTATATTTTTTTGTGACTTCTTTAAAGAGACCTTATTCTTGTAAAACGTGTACGTCATTTAATTTTAGCTTTAAATTGTTTTATCTTTTTTCTTTTACTGGCAATAATTTTTTACGCAAGTGCAATTATATGTGTGCATGGTTTATTATTTATTTAATAGTTGCATGCACGTACTTAATTTATTTAATTTATGTATATTTATTAATTCCTAAACATTTTTTCGTTGTTGATTTTTTTGGTTATTTTTAACCATGAAATTTTTAACAAGTAAACCTTATCTGAACTTTTTTAATTTGTATTTATATGTATAAAGGAATAGGACTACTGGGGAAACCTAAAAAAAAAAACGCATTGGTATAGAATACCTCCTTGGGTGATGTGGAAATGTATACATACATAATTAAATATTTTCGATTTTGCGATCGTTTTAAAATTTACTCACATTGTTGAAATCCACATTTTTAAGGGGCGCCAAAATTCATCGAAGCGACCCTGGTTGACAGCCCTTTTCCGGTAACATTATCAACAGGAATAAAACATAAAAAGTCTTCCCGGATTGAATATTCTTTGTGAATTGTATCTACATAACGAACGCATATTGTAAACTGTTTAATGCCACTAACATCGGTCCTTTTGTCAGCCACAGCAGAAAAATATCCAGATTTGTTTATACGTTGCACAATATAAATCGTTATTAGTTTCCCTGCAGCATCAATAATGTCATTTTTAATGCGATATACATATATGGTACATATATGGTACTTTGCGTTTACACCCGCACTATTCAAATGATTGATCAAAAATTGATCACTACTTTCCATTGCACAACGAAGTAACGCCCTGAAATTTTTGTCGTTTTCTTCCATCACATTAAATGATAGAGAGCCCTGGTTCCGATGACCTCTCAACGCCAGTCCTTGCCTGCCACACAAAAAAACAGCTCGTATGACTGGGATTAACTTTTGTCTGTTTTCGTGTGTTGTACTTTACGGCCTTTGCCAATTCCACTGACCGCACCAGGTTTTCGATTTTCGTAAATGGACTTAGGATTTTGTCCATCCTCCATGGCGTCTTTGTGATATATTTTGTTTTGGTGTTCTCTAAATTTATCGAGTGCTTTTTTCCAATCTCGAAACGGAGTGTGAACCAATATTTTTTGTCTTGATGAGTCCCTTTGCCGACGGACTTTGATCCAAAGGAGACACAATATGTGCAGTAAGGGCTAACCACACAAAAGAGCGTAACCAAGAATGCTGAAATTTCAAATTTCTTTTGCCAGATGTCGGAAACTTGAAATCTATATCTGGTACCCAATAATGCAACTAATCTCAAAAATATAGCACCATGTTGCAACGGATACCTATTTGGCACTTTTGAATAATGGTTATTATCAATAGTTGCAAAATATTCACTACGATAGCGTGTATGGGGCTTTCTTTTTGGCATTTGTAATCCGAATGCCAATCCCATCAAATCTTACAGTAAAACACAAACAGACCTTTCTAATTAATATTAGAATTATAATAGGTTCTTGGTTCGCCTAGTGGTCGAAATTCGTTAATCTGAATCTTGAATATATTAACAGGTGAAGTCCTAACTTGTTGTACTTTTGTGCCCATACGAAACAGAGTGAACCGAAAACATAAAGACACAACAACACCCAACTGGTGCTTCCCTATGTACGCCAATGATACTACACATAACCACAATGCTCCCAAGCGGTGCTATAGTGCTACTGTAACGTGATCTTCCTGCTGCTTCCTGGCGTCATGATGGGGCACTACACTTTTACTTAGTACTCATATGTGCTGGGCATATGTGATACAACATCCTGGAGCGCTTACTGTGAAAGTGGTGACGGCACCGTGGAAGACTGCCCTTGTAAATATCCGGCTTACGCTTGCATCAGGTTGCAGGTAATTGGAGTTGACGTGGTGGATGCTGGTAGGGTACAGTAGCAATCGTTGTTTTTTTCACGCATTTTGTTATTTCGCAATTTATTATTTCTCACTTCACCAATTCGCATTATGTTTTTTCGCAGTTTTTATTTGCCAAATTCTTATTTAGGATAGAAATTCTTAACTTTGTCTGAGTGCTCTGTGCCGGCAGAAAAAAAGACATATACCGACACATATGAATGTGAGTCCTTCTTCTACCAAACAACCGACGCATAGAAATCAATGAACCTTATCATTATCATGTTGATTAAATTATCCTTCTTGGAGACAATCTCAATGTTTTTCCGAAAGCGCCAAAAAAATCAATAGTGTCTTGGTAATTTTCAACGGGGCGTGTTAAGCCTTCCAAAATGATGTTCCGATATGAACTTGTCTAAAAATAGATGGTGAAGCAAGCTTCCTCCTTTTCACGAAGACAACAACCTTTTTCGTGAGATAGTTGACTGAAAGCGGATTTGTAGTGCACAATTTACTATGCACTTCAGTAGAAATATTATATGAAAGCGATCAAGGCTATTCTAGTTGACATCATACAAAATTGCTTACAATCAAAAACCACGGAAGGCGCTGCTCCTATCCCGATACACCTGTTAATTTGACTTTTTGATCACACCTTTATTGATGCCTCAGATGCGTGTCCTTCTGACGGACCCATGAGGATGAGCCATGTGTGAGACACTTGTAACGCTATAAATTGTACTTGTCAACGAGCACTTTTAAGCCAAGTAGAAAACATAGCTCATTCGATCCGCCTTGACTCTGGTGGAGAGGCGAAGTAGAATTCCTTATGGCTATCTGCCTGTGTTGAGAAGTCAAGCTCAACGCAGAATCGGAAGTGTTCTTGTTTGATTTGAGGCAAAAGTTATAATAGTTTTCGGTCCCGCCTGTATAAAAGGAATCTCAAAAAGATATAACAAAGAACGGTATGGCACCTACACCGATATTAACCTTATCATAAGGGCCAGAATTAATGGACTTAAATGACTTGGACAATTTGAATAAATTAACACCACCGCTCCGGTATAGAGTGTCTTCGAAACTATAACGATACCTCCGGTAAAGAAGATTCATTTTACTAATAGCTCTTAATAAGTTCCAATCATTGTATATATCGGTATATTTCAAAAATTCACTTGATTTTTTATATTATATTTGAAAATAAAAATTATAGATAAGCCCATTCGCAGTTTAAATGTTTGATAACCCAACTTGTCAAACCACGTAAAAGGTTTAATTAAAAAATGTTTTAAATTTGAAGAAAAAAGATATACACGTTTTTCCTGCACAGGTTTATTTATTTGATTTGGCATAACATTAAATATCCAAAGTACAAAACTCTCGCTTTAAATGAACGCGAGTCCCCGTATTTAAAGGGGTTTACAATATCCATCCAGAGAAGAATCCTTTCATAATTGTCATTTAATATAGTTAATTCTAATAAACAAATTTCATTCATATCTATAAATACAAGTCCATTTCAGGTCGCGGAAAGTGTACATTTAGCCCAATCCATTGAATCACTGTTGAATTTAATTTAATCACTCTCTTAGTGCATGGCCATACTTTGGGGAAAGGCCATCTTATTGGGTCGCAATTGTCGTTCTTAGTTGAAGAGCTACGAGTAAGTTCCGAATTTTTAAGAATTCTCTCTACTTTGCGGACATTAGTTTCAACGTCGACCTTCCCACCATTTGTCTAGCAGTAAGGTCGGAATTAGATGCCGTACGCAAAATAGCTCGTTTTTCTCTAGGTGTTACAGATCTCTACTGTCAGCTTTGTCATAACGTTTTGCGATTTCATCGATTTCCATATTTTCTTTCTAAAGATTGAGAGCTACTTGAATTTCACTGCTTTTAAGCCGTTTTGCCTCACCCATCTTCAATTAAAAAAAAATATTATTTTTTAAATAATTTTTAAACGCCGGGGTACTATGCCCATGTGGCGCGTTTTGTCAACAGCACGCGGAGTACTGAGTTCTCATGTGGTAACCCGCCTACGTACTTACTTACCGCTCCCAACACTGCTTGATTTCGGTGATCTAGCGGGAACCGATGCTTTCAGTGTGGCGAGGCTGTTGACAATAAAAAAATATATATATATATATATATATATTTGGTTCTTAAAAGTACGAACAGATGATTTTCTTACAAAAAAAAACCAACAAAGATCCGCTTTTACGATGCCTCAATGTAAACTGAATGCAAATTCATTGAAATGTGCTATTATTTTGCAGCACCACATATTCGGCTTTTTCAGGACAACGGTGAATTTATCTCCCCATTTATATGACAGCTCAATGCGCATTGAAAGGGTGGTGTTTACATGAAATTATCCAAAATCCAAATTGTGCGAGAGAAATTTGAGAGAGGTTAACCGACATTTTCACTACACAATTGAATTGCCACATCATGATGAGAGCGCGAGAGAGTAAAATGTTTCAATGCGATTTGAAAGTGTTTATAGGTATTATATTTCAATTCGGTTTCAAATTTTCAATGCGGTTTATAAACAAGAATGAACGAATGCGTATTGAGTACTTCAATGCGCTTTGGAATGGTTTTTATATGAGCGTATTGAACCAATGCGCATTGAGCTGTCGTATTTACTCGGTATATTTTAGTGTATTTACACCGATGAACTCAAAGAAACAGATTCAACTATTATTCAAAATTAAACGAAGTGAGACGTGCTCAAACTCGTTGTTAACTGTATTTTTGGTAAATAATATGAATGAGCTGTTTTTGTCGCGATGTGTATTTAAAATAGTAATAATTTGAAGTTCAACGATACCTTATCTATTGGGAATTTCGAAATTATTGAATTAATTGATAAATTAATTTATTGCATTAATTGAACTCGTGAGATCAATTAGAGATTACATTTATCGAATTCGATAGTTCATTATCATTTGAAACGCCTAGGTTTAGTCTCAAGGCTAGACATATGGTTTCCTCATGTTCGTACGGAAAGAAATTTGTGCCGTCGCGTTGATTTGTCTGTAATTTGCTTCTCAAACGTCAAGAAAATTACCCATTTTTTGAGCGCATCGTCACCGTGGACGAAAAATGGATTGTCTACAACAATGTTAAACGCAAGAGATCATGGAGTAAAGAAGATGAACCGGCCCTTCAAAAGCCAGTATTCATTCAAAAAAGGTGATGCTATCTGTCTTGTGCGATTTCAAAGGAATCATTTTTTTTAGCTTCTACCGGACAACACAACGATCAATTCTAAAGTATATTGTCATCACCTGGACAAATTAAATGATTCACTTAAACAGAAACGGCAAGAATTGATCAATAGAAAAGGTATAGTGTTTTACAAAGGTAATGGGAGACGTTATACAAGTTTGGTAACTCGCCAAAAGCGGATGGATGGGATATACTACCGCTACCACCATATTCTCCTTTTGATTATTATTTGTTCCGGTATCCACAAAATTTTTTAGGCAGTAAAAACTTTACCTCAAGTGAGGTTACCCGAATCAGTTTTTTGCCAGCAAAGAACAAACATTTTATGAGTGTGGAATCATGCTACTGCCAGAAAGATGGACAATATATAATTCAATAAAATATTTATTCATTATAAGAAAATCGTCTTTAATTTCTGAGGAGACGTCATGTTCAATAGGAGACGGAACAAGGCAACGTAAAACTTTGCTTTGAATCACTACATATTCGTAGGTACACATTTTTACACCTACATCATACCATATATTTTTTGTTCAAAATACTTTGAAAAATCACCTCTAACTTCTGAGACACATGTGCACTTCTCGTTACATAGTGAAAAATAAGTAGCACACAGATAACTTAGCGAATGCAGATGTACGCTGCAGTATGCACCATCTCTATTTCTAAATTTTCTACAAAATGTAATGTGGTGGTCAGCCACACAACAAACAATATAATTTCAGAAATGTGCTATCACTGCCCTTTGAAGTCTCATTGGTAGCCCATGATTATTTTGAGAATAATAAAACAATTAGAGTACAATTATTTAAATTTGGAAGCATAGTTTAATTTGATTTCCAGAAATAAATGAACAGAATTTCACAAGCAAATTAGTTATAAATTATTATCAAATGACAGGATGAGTTTATAAATGTCAGCATTTCTAAATTAGTACAATCGCAGGTCTTTCCTTGCATTCACTGCGTTGTTTTGCGTCCAAAAACGTAACGTGAGTGCAAAAGAAAGGTAATATTCAAGCAAATCTTAGATTTGCTTTTTTGAAAAGAAAAATGTTTTTTTTTTTATTACATATTATTTCAATAGTTCCTACATCATTCCTTTTCAAGAAACATAAAACCATTCCGAACTAAGATCTTCTAACTTCTTCTGCAGCCACAATTGAAATGCCTAACTAATCTGCATAAGCATGACGATATGCTGACGTTTATGAACACAGTACAATTTGTCTAAGTTATTTCTGCACAAATAAATTTCTTGGTTATTGAACGCAAGTAATGCAGTTCTTTGTTAGTACGACGTTCACATTAACCGATGAGATTCACGCCAAAAAACCATCTGCGCGTGTTTTACTCACAGTGCACACAGAAAATCCGCATATGCATAATGCAGCACTGAAATTGAGATGATGGAGTGAGAGGAAAGAAGAAATTCGTTACTAGTGGTTTCAGAATTCATCTAGAACTTGACCATTAGATTCATGGACTTACTGAAGCACAGATGGAAGTAGGAATATTAACTATGTAAACCCTTAACCACTATTTTAGATATACTATATTATATCTTCTATAAGAGTGTAATGGCTCATTTTGTCAAATGTTTGGCTTTTTGTGTTTAATATTTGCGCCCTTTTTTATTTTGAATTCTGGAGGATCGGCCCAACCTTACATAGCTGCCACATTGACATTGGTTTATGAGTGAAAGACTAGTTTGTTTTCAGTCGTTAAAGATCTGATTTTGTTTCTTAAATGTCAGTTTCTTTTTGTGTTGTCCTTACAGCTTTTAAATATACGATCCATAGATTCTTAAGCGTGTATTTGCATTTGGTAATTTTTTGTTTTTATATTCATTTCATTTGCTTAATATTGTTTCTTTGTAAATTTTATAGCAAATTCTTTTCATAAGAGAATAAATAACCCAATCCTCGTAGTTGGCTAGCTTCCTTCAAGAAACAGGCATAAACTAACGTTTTGCTAACTAATCAATATTGAATATACAAGGGTTAACTTTGAATTATTACACTTTATTTACCATACCTATGATAAAACAGTTTTCATTTTAATTTAACATTTAAATACACATGTAACATACGTACTTTAAAAATAGCCTTTTACTTGAACTTAATCTTAAGGTTTTAATTGTAATGTCATTTGCAAATTAAACGTATTAATAATGTCATTTTACCACGTGAAACAAATACATAATGCACTTTGTGAAAAATCACATTAACCTTAGGAAAACAACTATTGAAAATTTGAGATTTGCAAATAAATTTAACATAATATTGCCAATGTATAGAATTACAAGATACTGTATATTTTGCTTTAGATACGAGTATATATCACAATTAAAGAAGCCACAATGTCAAGAAATTGGATGTGGATTCAAACCAAATTTACGACGAAAGAAGAAAAACGAGGAAAAATCTTTTAATTTACATCAGTGTCCACTGATGTGACCATTCAATAACAATCTCCGATTTGTAGCCATGCCAATAACATAGTTAGCGCTGGCTGCAGAAATACTAATTTTCAAAGATCCGTATTGATACTAATTGTCGTTAAAAACTCCCCATGAGCATCAGCTACAGCTCGTATAATTTCTAATAGTAAATCTCGACTTAATGCTGTCATTTTCGGTAAACGTGCCACGGTGGCAAATTCTTTGACTATCAACTTCAGTGCATACTCCTTGATGTCGGCGATTTTGGTGAAATCGGCTGCTTCGAGAGTTTGAAGAACATTTTCACAGGTGATATTGTGCTCCAGAGAGTATTTACAAAACGCATGCAGCCGGTTGTTAGAGAGGCCATAAAAGCAAGGGGCTTGAAAAAGATAAAGGGCATCCTGAGGAGGCAGTTTCGTTTCTCCGTAATAGATATAACGTAAAAGAGAATGAAACGATTCCAAAGAAGGAAATACGTCGCCAATTTGAATCTAAAAAAAAAAAATATGTTTTTATATTTAAACTATGGAATATGAATACAAAATTACATTGACTGTGTTATCTGGGGGCATAAAAGATCGAAACATTGCCTGGAAGTAGGAGCACCGAGCTGAAAGAATAGATTTATGCGCTGAGATAATTTGACCATCTAAGACGAGGTTAATATCACAAAAATCTTTCCCACATGATTCCAGAAAAACCGCCATGTCACTCTCAAGTGTTGTCCCTAAAAAAAAAATAAGAATTCAAGCATTTCAATTTGAAGAAAACAAATATATATGTATGTATATGTGCATTTACAATTTTTAGATATGCGTAATGATATATAATGAAATCTCACGAAATATACATTCTCACCCAAAAAATAATATTGTTAAAAAGTTAAAAAACAACCACATGAATTGTGTGTGTATTCAATTGTCCAACCACATGAATTGTGTTTGTATTCAATTGTCCAACTACAGTGCTGTTCGAAACAAAAGTATCAAAAATTACCTTAACGGTTAAATGCGTAAATTTTCTTCTGTAGGGGTATTTGGAAAAATTTAATAATGTGCATCAAAAGAACATTAAATCTCCTTCATAATGGTATATTTACAAAAACAAAAACGATTCAATTATAAAAAAAAAATAACAAAACAAAAAGAAGTACTCAAATAGGTTGTGCGAAACAAAAGCCACAAAACATAAAAAAGTTAACGGTACTCTAGTTGCGTACACTTTTGGCTTAGACAAAGCAAAGCTTATTGTATGATCAATCAATTGAGGTGATAACTAAATGGTGAGAAGATTGTTTTAGTGAAAAACTTTGGCGGGAAATAAATACGGCGAAGAGTTTAAAAACCGGGTTATTTTAGACATTTTAAATGGAATGTCACAAAGTTGCGTTGCGAAAAAATACAGGATTAACCGGTCTATTGTCTGTCGGCTTTTAAAAAAAATTAGACAAACGGGATACACTAAAGTGGTGCATTTAGGTGGTCGACCACGAAAAACAACAATTAAAACCGATAAACGGATTAGTAGCTTGATTAAGAAGGAACAGTTTATCACTTCAATACAAATTGTCAATAATCTTAATTTAAATATTCATCCAAGCACAGTCAGGAAACATGCTTTGGAAAACAATTTAAAAAGTTATAGGCTAGTAAAAAAACCAATGTTAAAAAAATTCACTTCCGTTGAAAGTATTTTTAAAAAGCCTAAATTTTAATTGAATATTTAATTAATTATTGGATTTTTCGATTATTAGGTTGGATTTTGCAAAAAAAAAAATATGGAAGTTGGTCTATCGAGAAATGGAAAACCGTCCTTTTCAGTGACGAATCAAAATTCAATTATGCTCAGATCATATAGCTACAGTTAGGCGTACCAAAGGACAGCGTCTAAATCTCCGTTACTGCAAACAAATGGTAAAACACGGCTGGGGAGGGGTAATGATTTGGACATGCTTTTCGGCTCACGGCGTTGGCTCTTTTTATGAAATTAAAGGCACTATGGACCGCTTTGATTACAAAGATATTTTGGAGATGCATATGATGCCTTACGCAGAATGGAATATGCCGCTTCGATCGGTGTTTCGGCTCGACAACGACCAGAAGCACACATCGAAGCTCGTAAAGGACCATTTAAACGACAATGGGGTTCAAGTTCTTGATTGGCCGGCACAATCACTGGACTTAAACCCCATTGAGAACATTTTCGGGATTCTTAAGCGAAGAGTTGGGCGCAAGCAATCGAGGAATAAAAGAGAATTGTTCCAAACACTAAAAAGTGAATGGGAACAAATTCCTGAAACAATAATAGCTAATTTAATATGTTCAATGGCCCAAAGATGTGCGGAAGTACTATAATTACAAATAGAGGCTCATACACAAAATTGATTTTGTTGCTTTTGTTTCGCACAACCTATTTGAGTACTTCGTTTTGTTTTGTTAATTTTTTTTGTGATGGAATTGTTTTTGTAAATATACCATTATGAAGGAAATTTAATGTTCTTTTGATGCACATTATTAAATTTTTCTAAATACCCCTACAGAAGAAAATTTAAGTATTTAACCGTTAAGGTAATTTTTGTTACTTATGTTTCGAACAGCACTGTATGTATATTTCGATTGCAATGTATAATACAATCAACGCATGATGTGCTGAAATATATACGGGGGGTCCCAGTTTAAATATATATGAAGGCTAGTGCGTTCAGGTAAGACAAGAAAAATATTAAGGAACCAGCGGGAGATCATTTTTCCTGAGCTTTTCCTGAATACATCAAATCGCTACTAAATTTAAACATATTTTCGAAAATAAAACCAACCATCCAGCGAGAAAATAGATTAAACATTTATAAAAATCATATTCCGTTTTAAAATACAATAAAACTGTTTTTCTATAATAATTTTCCTCATTACCAAGTTTTATGCACGGGATAGTTCTTGTTCGATTTAAAGTAATAAATGAATTCACACATGTCGATTTGACTAACAGATGGCATAACTACTACAGTGGTAGTCATGGATTGTTAATGCAAGTTCATGGTGAATATGCTTCAACGTAAAGGGCCTGTGAACGTTGTTTTTTTTTAGTTTCAAAAGTGGTGATTTTGGCATCGACAACAATGACCGTGGAAGACCAGAGAAAAAATTCGAAGATGCAGAATTGCAAGCATTATTAGATGAAGATTCGTCTCAAACACAACAACTGGTCGCAGAAGCATTGAAAGCTAAACGTTTAACTCTTTACAAACGCTTAAAAGCCCTAGGAAAGATCTAAAAAGAAGGAAAATGGGTTCCATATTAATTGAAAGAAAGAGACATCATTTCAGAAATTTTGCTTGATCAGCACAAAAGAAAATATTTTTTGTATCGAATTGTTACTGGCGATGAAAAGTGGATCTATTTCGACAATCCCAAGCGCAAAAAATCATGGGTAGACCCAGACTCGCAACTAGTACGCAATATCCACGGCAGAACGTTATGCTGTGTATTTGTTGGGACCACAAGGGAATGTTGTACTATGAACTGCTAAGACTAAGTGAGATGATTACCGAGAAGCGCTACCGTTAACAACTGATAAAATGGAATCGAGCATTGAAGGAAAAACGACCAGAATATCCCAAAGACACGCATCAGTTATTTTCCATCATGACAATGCTCGTCCACATGTTACAAACTAAGTAAAAAAAAAACTATTTGGCAAATATTAATTGGTAAGTTCTGCCCCACCAGCCGTATTCACCAGACTTGGCCCCTTCTGATTACTACTTGTTTCGATGGATTCAGCACAGACTTTCAAAACAGCACTTTCATTCTTACGAAGAAGTCAAAAATTGGCTTGATGAATGGTTGGCCTCAAAAGACGAGCAGTGGTATTGGCGCAGAATGCATCAATTGCAAAAAAGATAGGAAAAACTAGTAGTCAACGACTGCCAATACATTAATTATTGAATTTATTCGTTATGTTGTTTAAATAAATTAGTTTTTTGAACAAAAAAAATCGACATTTCATATTCACACACCTATTAAAATCTTACAATTTGGACCTAACTTTGAAGGTACTAATAAAATACTGAGAACGGTAAAAATTCTTTTGACTGCACCAGCCCCTACACCTATTTTTTTTTTGTCGCCTCAAGCTATCACTCTCTAAAGTTATCTATACTCAAGCTGAAACATTCTATATGATAAGAACAGATAACAGATAAGTAAGCAACGAGAAATATTAGAAATATGTACATATGGTATGTATATTAGGACTTTTTTTCACATGTCCACAATTTAGTTCAAATTTCTCAATTGCCGTGAAATTTTATTAAATTTCTTACATGGCTCACTCGGTATCGATTCTCCAAAAGTACCGATTGTAAGAAATTATTATATAAAATACTAACCCCCAAACTACGTAAGCCTATCAAACCCAAAAAAAGATCGGTAAGGGACCTAAATAAAAGAATAACTACCTTTGAAAGTGGTGAATTTGTTTTCTCTCATTTATACTCCGACCTCTAAAACGTGTTCTCGTTTTCAGAGGAACTGCAATTTTTTACATTCAGCTATTCGTATCATACCTTAAAATTAAATCAAGGGATCCACTAATTGTTACCCTGCTCACTAAATAATCGTAAAAAGTTCTCAACAAGATAGATAGTGAATCAAATCCCTTATAAACACAAAAACAGAATTATTCAGTTACATCTGAGTAACAACTTTGTTATAAAATCCATGGTAAGAGCCGAACTCAGGGAGGTGTTATTGTGCCATTGCTATAGCTTGTAGTACTTAATTCAATTTTGTTTGAGCTCTACAGAGAGGCATCAGAATGAATGAGCATGTGCGTGATGTGGTAATCCTAGTATCTAGAAATGTCACGAATGTCACACATAATATACATAAGATGTTTTAAGAAAAAAATAAATTTATATATGTACACAAAATAAAAATATATGTCTTAAAGCACTTACCAACATTTTTTTCAAGATTTGCGTCTACACAAGATTTACTAGGGTTCAACCTTTTTCTGATAATCTCCACCAGAAGCGGCTTATCCAGATCACTGAATTCACTTGACATCACGACGTCAGAAAAGTTTTCATCTTTCACTATAAACTGCATACAATGGTCCTTTATAATTTGAATTCTAAACGTTAAAAATATATATTGTATGCGGGCTTATTTGGTCTTTAATAAAATTAACTTACTTATGCCTGTCGGCATTATACAGCGCCTCTAACACATTGTACTTCGATGTCTTAAAATCCAAATACTGAATGCAACCCTGCGCTAGTCTAGGCATTAAAAATTGTCCAGCCAGC
The DNA here is from genome assembly GCA_963966105.1 of Volucella zonaria. NCBI lineage: Eukaryota > Metazoa > Arthropoda > Insecta > Diptera > Syrphidae > Volucella > Volucella zonaria. The sequence goes on along the minus strand of OZ014532.1, from coordinate 38,974,414 downwards.
TGGTAAATATCGGTTATAAGAATGACAATATTTTTGCTGTAAGAGTCTTTTAAATCAATTCGATCCGTGTAAATGTAGTTCAATATAATTTCGAAAGCTTCTGGTGGTGCATTGAGTAGACGCACTTCTAGCATTGGTCGGTCTATAAATGGCACATCTGCTGTTCCGATGAGTTTCTGTAAGTTTGCATTGCTAGCTCCGCGTGCACCTAATATTTTTGTTCGTAAAAACTTTGATCGCGCAGCGACAAAAGCAATGTGTGCTTGGATTTTAATCGCTTCTGGGCCAACAATGAATTGAATGTCACAGAATTGGTTTTCGTTGAAGAATTTTCCAAAATCGTCACGTAGAGTACATTTGGGATAACTGGAGAACTGAAAACGATAAGTGTCCCCGCGCCGAACACTATTATCAACGGTACCTCCAAAAATATACATTGCATCTCCAATTACAGCTGAAGCATGAAATACTCGACCTGACGGGACATCTGAATTTGGTTCGGGCGCTATGACTGACCACACCTGAGAGTCTAAATCATAGCAGTGGAGATCATTTGGCAAAGTTGAATCGGCTGAACCACCAAACACGTAAAGAAATCTATCATGGTGAACCATGGTATGACCATAGCGTCGAGACGGAGGTGCTGATGCACCTCGCAGAACATGTTCATTCGATATTCTTCGCCATCTTAAAATTAAAAAAAAAAAAAAATTTAATTACGATTTGTAAAACAATAGGAATAATAATTTAGGGCATGGATTTATTCTTTTTTTTTTCTTTTTTCGAGTGGTAGATAAGGATAACTGTCGAACCAGATGTCAAGTTTGGAATACATACATACTCGTATATGACCTTTTTTTCAGATGATTATGAATCGCTAAACCTATGAGGGCTTCGTCCATTTGTTGGTGCGCATAATCGTTCATCCGAGCAGGCTACTCGAACCATAAATGAGTTAACATACGACCCTAAAAATTAAACATGCAGTACGCCGTTATTCTATGCATACCGAAGAAAATATAGGCAACTTACGGGCCGGTGGCATTGTTTTCATTTTATGGTTACAGTCAATGGAGATCGTTACCGGACTATTCTCAACAAAAATTTGAGTATGTCAAAATCTAGGATAAAGAGCCTTCTAGTAAAAGAAACACTAGTCAAAGCAGTACTAGTTGACAAAACCGGTAATTCAAAAATCTGATTCAGGAACCAATCATAGGGACTGAAATCAATCCGCTGGTAATGGGAGGGTTTCTCTCAATAGTTACATAAATCAAAACTCGATTCGGTCAAAAATATTTTGTTCTTTTGCTCAATGGACCACAATTTTGACTTCATAACAAAACAAAATTAAGAATTATATTACACACTTGGCTGACGCAATCCAAAAAGAGATCTGTTCGTTTACTCTCAGAGAATTTGCCGAATTGACAAGTTCTATAGTTCTTGTTAGCTTTTAAATTGACACCAGGAAAAGATAGTTCCACGGACAAAGAAAGAAAATTTTCCGAAAACAATTTTTTGAAACCCAAGTAAAACTTAAAATGACTTACAGATTTGATGTAGTTATCTGTTAGTATTTACAACTTTCAGGTAGGAGTTAGAAGAGGTAGACATACCGGTCGTAAGAGGCGGTTAAAACCTTTATAATACAAAAACAAAAGTAATTAAAAAATATTAGAAAATATGAAAAGATATAAATGCCATAAATGTCAGTCAAGTTTTACTGGGCAACCGTCACCATTCAGAGTTTTTTTTTATCCAGAATAAAACTCAGACAAAGAAATAGTCAATTGTACTCTCTGCAAGTTCCTTTTAACGAAATCCTACAGTCTGTCGAAGAAAGATGAGTAAACACTTCAATGATAAAGTACTAACAGCACCCACCACGTCAACGCTGAGTACCTGCAGCCTGCAGACGTTCACCAACGTAGTGTTCCGCGGTGTCATCACTTTCACAACAAGCGTCGTAGGATGTTGTATCACTTATGTTCAGCACATTTAAGTGCCTAACAAAATGGTAGAGCCCCGTCACGGCGTCAGTAAGCAACCTGCAGACTTCTTACAGACGTCGGAAAGAATTCGTTTGGTCGGCCCGCAACCTGGAAAGTCGTGCCATCTGCAGTTGTGCTCATATGAAACCCTTTTGTCAATGGAAGTTTTAACCGAGGACGCAGATGAATATCAATATCATCAATACATCTAGACCGGCACCAGGTGTGCTAGGGAAAGCCCCCATGCAGCCGAGACAGACCGTTCATTGGTAAAAGCAGCAATCACGTATTTTGTGAGAACTTATTCCACCAGACAACCGACGCATAGGATATAATTGGCCTTATTATACCTAAGAAACAAGTTCGCGAAAATATTGCATTACTTTTCCGTTCCGAGAGTGATAGTAACTGATAATGAACGAAGTTTCCTCAGTCCTATCATTATGAACTTTGCGAAGATGCTGGATATAGAGACGTATCAGACACCAGTAAACGGGGTGAAGTAAATGGACAGGTTGAGAGGTTTCATTCTATAATCCTGGAAATTTACCGATGTCTAAAATATAATATAATGACTTGAATTTAAGGGAAATTCTGAATATTGCAGTAGATAGGCATAATACCACAATTCATTCAGTGACGAGCAAAAAGCCCTCCGATTTCTTTTTTAACTGAACTTTCAGAATCTAGTAAATTTCGAAATTAAAGCTAATAGCGACCTTAGAGCTAGACTACAGAAAAACAGGAATTAGCCAATAAATGGCGAAATTCTAAAGAATCCGCACCTAAAGAGCTCAAAAAAGGTAATGTAACTTATACCCCGTATAAAAGAATCCAAAGCCACTCTATCGAAAAAAGGTGGTGGAAAAAGATAATAAAGTAACAGTGGTCACAACCACGGCACGCAAAAGTCATAAAACACAAATTAGAAAGCCATAATATCACACCTACGCACACATAACAATTTCGGGCCAACACTTTACTGCACATATACATATATTGCATGAATTTTGCACCATGAAATAGAAATTATGATACATGAGCTATCGCTGAAAAATTAGCTATAGTTGTCATTTTAGCGTCGGGTAACAACATTACCATTCTGAGGATTATTAAGAAAAATAAAGAATTGAGGGAAGGAAAAACCTTTAACAATACATATAACTAACACTTAAATTAAATATTAGAATGTAATAAATAGTTCACTAAAATGTATATGTAAAATTGTATGGACATGATCCTATATTTATTTTATAATATATGTATGTATCATATAATGTAATAAAAAGGTAGTACAGTCACCGACTAGCACTCGAATCGTACACATCGACTTCAGTTGTCAGTGAGCTTCTTATTTTTTGCTGTCAAGTGCACGGATTCTCACCCGGTTTGTCTCTTATCGCGAACCACTTGTTTTGTTCTATGTTTCCCCCTCTCCGTGCGCGGCAGTTTTTTTTTAACAGTGAATATGACCCCAGGGCCAAATAAAAATTTTAATCGATTTAGGGAGATTGATTCGCGATCTCCTACCTAATAAGAAATTTTAAACTAATTTGTGCAAAAAACCCTAGAGTTCTTTTAATTTGTTTTAAGAGTGTTGAAAAACCAATTTTATCATTCAGCCGAAATTTGACTCACGCAGCCTTCCACCTCACTCCCCATCTCCTTACATACGCATGATGTGTGCCAATTGCTCTCTTGTCCATCCATCTTCCTCCAAAACGTGCCCCAAGTATTTAGAAGCCAAAGCAGGGTTAACAATAAAAACTAAGAAAACGTGTACTATGGCTGATGCTGAACGCATCTATAGTGCACTTTACCAACCCCAATCAAACGTATCCCCTGCATCATTTGCTGAAACATCTAAACTAAATATTCGGTCAACCGTGAGAAAAATAATCCTTCTCCACCACCGCAATAGAAAGGTACTCCAGTTCCAAACAATTTGGTAAGTCGTAAGCCCAACAACACCACTTCAAATATTCCCCCTAATTCAAATAATGAAACTGCAAACACATCATCTTCAAACTCCTCCTCAAATCAGCCCGAACTATCTTTTCAGAGTAATAACAAATCTAAACAACTCACAGGCAACGGTAACGCCCAAGAGCAACCTTTATCACAAGCCTCTATCATTTCAAACACCAATCCCCCACCATATTCAGTCACAAACCACAGCGAACCAGTACATTCACCCTTACCCTCTTATACCAAACACTACTAAGAAAAAATCAATACTATGTCAATTAAACGAATACTGACGATAATGACAAGAATAGCAACCAAAACTCCGACTCCGTGTGGACGGACGGCTCAGTCTCTGGGTTCCCAAGCCACAACTCTGATCAACCCAACTCATCAGCGAATATTTTACATCGCACGAAATACAAGATCCTACTTTGTAAATACACCTGGCCCAAACTGTTTGCAATCTAGGGCAAGTTATAGTGCATAAAGCTCATTATCAACAAGTAAAACAGCACTAAAAGTCCTAAAATGGAACCTCAATGCTTTTTCAATAATTACCACGAATTGCAATTATTAATAAAAGATCTTAGCACCTCTATTATTTCTCTTCAGAAAACCCATATCAAGAATATTTGCCAACGCTACGTACCCAAGCAATACACACCACATTCCCATAATCTTTGCACAAACACATCCTCAAAACAAGGCACTTCTTCTTGCCCACAAGTCAATACCAGACAATCTTTCCAATATTCAATCAAACATATCAGTCGTAGCAAAATCAAAACAATATCTATCTTCTTCCGCCTAACCAAAAATTCCAATGTAACAACCTCGATACTATCTTGGGTGGTATTAAGACCACAATACTTCTAACAGGAACTTCAATGCATGGAGCCCCTCATGGGGTTCAGCCTCTGGCAACTGTCGTGGCAGAATCGTTGAGAATTTCATATCTGGTTCAGGCTTAGCAATATTAAACAATCGGCGAGCTACCCACTTCTCAACACATAAGACACGTTCCCACATTGATCTGACCCTGATATCACAAGCTCTCATCCCAAACTCCACATCGAGCATCTTAAACGACCTCCATGGCAGACACCATTTCCCCATCATCACAGAAATTGTACTTGGCAACTATAATTGCACAAAAATGCACCCAAAATTCATCCTCGATAAAGCCAGCTGGGACTTACGTATTTCAAATTGTTATTGGCAGAGACTTAACACATAAACATGGAAGCTGCCAATATACTAAAATCTATTCAATCAGCTGCTCACACCGTTATACCTCAAACGCAAACCATAACATTCCGCAGGACAGTGCCTTGATGAAGCAAAGAAATAAGCGCATTGCGTCAAGATAAACAAAACGCTTGGAAACTTTTTAAAAGCTCCCCAAATGCCTCCAACCTTATTTCATATCGCTAAGCAAATGCCAAATTTCGCAGAGCCGCGAAAGAGGCAAAAATTGATAGTTTCAAAAAGTTTACAACCAATATCAACCCCAACTCTACTACAAAGAAATTATGGGCAGATATCAAGTGCCTCACTGGTAGCTATGCTACACAATGTTGAAAAAACTGATGGGCAAGTCCTACATCTCCAGTTGAAATCGGCGAATGTTTTGCCAAGACATGGTAAAACATGTCAGATGAATTAAACTTCCACCCCGACTTTGTTGCCGAGAAAAAAAATTCAGCAGACCGACAATATCCAGAGTATATCATCAGCCATGACAGTTGAACACCCTATAAATTCAATCGAATTATTTGCGGCCTGGGTCAACTCCGGACAGTTTTATTAAGGCTTCTTGCAAGCATATTCTTAAAACTAACAATTTCACTTAAAACTAAAGATAAAAACTAAAGGGTGGGAGCGGTTAAACAAAGTTAGGACGTGAGAAATTGGTGGAAATAAGAATGTTCTTGTGGAAGAGTTTGCTGATGGTAGTCAAAGAGAGGCAGAATATCGTTAGCTTCACGAAGCATTCTACACATTGGCTCCAGGTGAAGATTGAGACGGAAAAGTGGCACAGACCTAAGTATGCGTGGGTTGGTGTTAAAAGAAATGAGTTGAAGTAAAGAAGGACAATCGATATTACCTATTAAAATTTGATGAATAACGAGAATGTCGCAACTTTTCAGCGTATAGAAAGGGGTTGTAAAGTTTCAGCAAATCCTAAAAATCTGCGTTTAACAACTTCTATCCGGTGGATATGAGTTCTGTAGTAGGGTAACCAAACTTGGCTTGCATATTCAAGAAGAGGCCTTACAAAGGTTATGTAAAGAGATTTGGTAACATAAGGACGAGTTCACGAAAATTCTTCTGACACCAAGTACAAAATCTGTCCAGATCTTCCTGCAGTTTTAGGCTGTCTGTGGAAGATGATATATATCTAAAGATTATCATATCATCTGCGTGAACAGATATGTATGAATCTTTAATGATGCAATCAACATTTTTAATGATGCATCAACATCAACATTAATAGTCAAAATAAATAATAAGGGACCAAGGTGATGAACATAGTAATGTCATTCATCCTTTAGTTTTAGATGGATTATATCATGAGAAATTCTATCAAAGGCTTTGATGAAATTGGTGGCAATCACATTTCATTTCCAGATTCCAGTGCACATAGTGCTTGATACGAATTCCGTTAAGGTGGTGGTCGTAGATCTACCTTTGAGAAATCCGTCCTGGTTTTGGGAAACAATAGATTTACAATGGAAAAGCATTATGTGATAGATAATGCTCTCAAAAAGTTTAGGTATGCAGGACAGCTTAGCAATTGGTCGATAGTTTGAAATATCGTCTATTTGGCCTTTTTTATGTAGGGGAATAATAAAAAACCTTTTCCAGGTTGAGGTTAATAATTCCTGGGTGATAGAAAGCTGAAAGAGAACTGTAAGAGGTCGGGCTAAGCGCATTTCACATTTTTTTTTAAAAATATAGGGGGAAGGTCATCAGGGCCAGCAGAATAATCATCTTTGAGATATATTATTTTATCTTTAGCTTGCTCTAAAGAATCCAAAGTTCTTTGTGGGCAGCTATTTAAGGAAAAGTAAGAGTGGTAATAGATGGCGGTTAAAAAAAATTGCGAAGAGATTTGCAATAATTTGGGGACTGCCGGAAGACTTACTTTTAGTTTTGATGAACTGAAAGAATCGGTTGAGGTCGGAAATGAGTGTGTGGTCCTTTTGGTTGAAATAATTGTCATAGAGAGTTTGGAAAAGTACAGAGAAATTTATTTGGGCAGACTGGTAGTAGAAGAAATCGGTGTCGGAACGCGATTTTAAGTAAGTATACCAGAGCTTATTTCTCTTATTACGAAGAGATCGCAGCTCTTTATTATACCAGGGTGGTGATGATGAGGGATTCTTTTATCTATCCAAATTAGAAAGAAGATATCTACTTTCTAAGACGATGCAGTTGTCTGCCAATCTTATTGGCAGTAAGGCAGTAGATGAAAAGATTTCCTTTATCAGAGATGGGATTTGTTGCGGTAAAGTAGGACTGGTCAGTCTGAGCCCATAGAAACTTTGGTAGATTAAAATCACCTACAAAAAATAACAACGTCATTGGGATCAGCAGCATTAAAAATACAGTCGATTGCATCAATCACTAGCTGGTAACCTTGAATTCGTTGAGAGGGGCGAATATAACAGCAACCATCATATGAGTTGTGTTTGCAAATAGGAATTCTAGAGCAAGCGAATTCAAATAAGGCAGTGGACGATCTTTTAAAGGGTTTAGACTCGAAACGAGAGTGTATAGCTAGAAGTACACCACGGCCATATAAATTCTCCTCTTTATCCAGACTATCGTCACGGTGCAAATCGAAGTCATTATTCTTATTCTTAGGGGTGGGATTGGATTCTGTGAGGGCAAAAATGTCGTAGGGCAGAATCTGCGAATTGAGATATATAACAGAAATCTTAGTTCGTAATCCTTTTAGGTTTTGGTAATACAGGGACAGATACGTGAGACGCAAAAAAAGAGAGATCATTAGCCACATCATCAGGAGTCATATCTAATTGCTCATGAAAACGTATAAAAAGTTACCGCAGATCATTATGATTAGTGGGGAGACCTTCCTGCAGAATGGAAACCATTGCATTGGCTTTCGTTATACCGTCGATACAGACTCTGGCTTATCATGTAGGTAGGCGAGATATAAACGAACATTATCACATAATCTGCAGTCTCTTAATCGAGAGAGAACATACCGACCATCTTCCCCTGAATCGATAAGGTGCTTGGTTAACTTTGCCTTTGGAGGAAGTATGGGATGAGAAGGAATGAGAAGATGTTGTTGGGTTTTTTAAATGATTGCGAGGAGGATCAAGATTAAAAGATACACGTTTGGGAATTGGGTTGAACGGGGTGAAAGAACGTTTTATATATACGCGATTGGCAGTATGAAGTAAAGAAGGAATGAAGAAAGGAAATATCCCAACTTTATAACTCCAGTTTGGATCAGGAGCTTGTTCGTTAGGAGTTAGGAGTTTTTTTTTGTAAGAGTTAGGCTTCGGTATAGGGTTAGACTTAAAATTAATATGGCTCTGTTTTTTAACTTTAGTGGATTTTGAATTACTGGATTTAAAGGTAGTATCCTTACGATGTTTGTTGTTTTCTGTATTCGGTTTTAATCCTTCCATGGTTATTCCACCCACATTGATAACCTCGGAAGCAGGGTTGATGAACATCCATTCATATTTTAGCTGGTTGATTACCTTGAGGGTGTTGGTGGTGATCTTACGGCAGTTGCTGACATAAATTTTAAATTTTGATTTAAAGAGACTAGTTAGCCTCGTTCAATCGAGATGTGTACCGCTTATTAAAAAGCTAACTGATTCAGCTTTGTTAAAATTGTTCAACTTTTTTATTTTCTTGTTCCACTACAAAAGTGTCCATAAGATTCCGAATCGTGAGATTTTGGGTTCGGGGTTTGGTGTAGTAGCATCAGTTTCCTGAGAAGGTTCTGGTGGATGAGAAGATGACCCAGGAGTTATTGATGGTTCCATAATTGCAGATTCAAGCATCTCAGTAAGAATCGAGGTGTTGTATGATGCAGTCGGTGGGGGCTGGGATTGCACCGGTATATCGCCGATTTTACTGAAAGTTATCCGGATGTGATTAGCAATTTCGTTTAACAGCGCACGGGATTCGATTATCTCGTTGCTTAAATCACTCATTTGGTACATGATGTTTATGAGCACCTGATCATTATTTAGCGAAGAGGGAACGCTGCTTCTGGATGTAGTTTGAAGATTAAAATCGAGGGTAGACCGTAGAGAACTTAAAGAGTTTGTTATTGTGGGGATGAATGTAGGTATAAGCGACAAGTCCAACTGAGAAGTGGAGATACAAGCATGTGTTTCTAAAAGATCCGCTAGACATTTGATTTTCATTAGATGAGATGACCTTTTAACATTCACCAATTTCCGTTAATTCGATTCATGCGTTTAAATGAATATTACTGAGAACATTGAATCTCTGACTACCAAAGAGCTTCAAACAATTTTGAAAAAGCGTGGTTTATCATACCGATATAACCTGAAAGTAGACTTGGTACATAGGCTCCGTACAGTGTTGGAAAGAAAAAAAGTGCATCTCAAGAAGGAATTAGTAGTTTCATTAACTTCAGTTTCTACAATCATGTCTACCGAGGGTGAAGGTGAAGAGAAGGGCGAAGTTGTTCAATACAATTACCCATTTACGGATATCGAGGAATCTAGATTTTGAGATTTTGATCTGTTGACTGTTGCAGAGGTTTGTTGCTGGAACACTGTACAAAAATATCTGTATGTACGACGGTTGTTAAGCAGGGCAGGTAGATTAGCAGTTGAGTCGGAGTCTACAAATGGCTGAAGTTAAGGGAGTTTCTTGCTAAGGATTTCGGGAATAAAGAGATCGAAAATGTTCATAAGATTTTAGCGGAATCGAAAAGAAATGTAGAGGGGTCGTTCTTAGAATACTTAAAAAAGTTGAGAGCTTAGGACTCGAGATGAGGATTGCATTGGAGGACGAAATTCCAATATTCCAAAGGCCAAGAAGATTAGCTCCGTTAGAAAGGGGCATAGTTCACCAGCAGATTACCGAATGGCTAGAGGAAGAGTAACTCAACTTACGCTAGTCCTATCGTCTTAGCCAAGAAAAATTATGGAAGCAGTCGGTTTGTGTAGATTTCCAAAGTTATCAAATCCAGATTTCCGTTGCCTAATATTGAGGAAGTTAAAATTTGCACAAGGCTCGGATTTTCTCAACGCTTGATTTAAAAGAGGGATTTTTTCATGTGAAGATAGAAGAGTCAAGTAAGAGATACACTGCTTTCGTAACACCGGACGGGCAGAATGAGTTCAATAGAGTTCCATTTGGACTCTGTAACTCACCGTCGGTTTTTCAACGTTTTATTAGTACGATCTTTCGAAAAATGATTCAGGATGGTACACTTTTCGTTTATATGGATGACCTCATCATTACTTCTGAAAACGAAGTCGACAACATTGGATCCTGAAGGAAGGTTTTGGATACCTGTAGCCAGAATGGGCTCTTAATAAAGTGGAGCAAGTGTCAGTTTTTGACAAAGGTAGTTCAGTTCCTGGGACATATTGTGCAAGGAGGCACCATCAAACCGTCAGAAGAAAAGGTTTTAGCTGTGAGAAGATTTCCAGTGGCAAAAAATGTAAGGGATGTCATGAGCTTCCTAGGACTAACAGGATTTTTTCGAAAATTTATACCAGGATATTCTCTATTAGCGAAACCACTCACCGATCTGACGAGAAAAGAAATACAGTTTGTTTGGGGACGAGCGGAAGAAGAATCATTTATGAATCTAAAAGACAAGTTGTGTAAACAACCCGTCTTAAATCTCTTTAACCCTTCTCGCTCGACGCAGTTACACACCGACGCCAGTAAAGAAGGATGGGGCAGACGGTCTTTTTCACCCAGTTTTTTTTTCTGAGCTTTAAAACTTTGTCTGCAGAGAAGAACTACTCAAATTATGAGTTGGAGGTACTTGCCGTCATTCGATCGCTCAAGAAATTGCGAGTTTACCTGTTGGGACTGAAGTTCGACATTTTTACTGATTACAAAGCTTTTCAACTAACAATGGCTAAGAAGGAATTAAATAGTAGAGTCGCAAATTGGGCTCTTCAGTTGCAAGAGTATAATTGTTCAGTACATCATAGATCTGGGAAGTCGATGCGCAGGCAAAGGATGAGTTTTGTAAGGTTCTCCTAGAAATTCTTAAATCGTCAAAGAAATATGAAGACTTTGTTCAACAAGGCGGGGTAATCTACAAGCATGTAAATGGCGATTATCTTTTGGTTGTACCAAAGACAAACAACGCAGATCGTGCAGAAGGTACACGAGCAAGGGTACTTTAACGGCCGTACCGTTGGGGTGTTAGTTCGACGCGATTATTTTATACCAAAGTTATCCAAAATTATTGAAGCGGTTTCTGGGAGCTGTGTAAACTGTATTCTTGCATCTAGGAAAACTGGCAAAGGCGAAGGATTCCTTAGTCCTGTTGATAAGATGGATGTGCCTTTTCATACTTTTCATATGGACCACGTGGGCTCCTTACCGTACACCTCGAAGAGTAAGTTTTTATTCATAGTTGTCGACGCGTTCTCAAAATTTATTTGGATATACCCGGTTAAAAGTACAGGAGTGGATGAGGTTCTGAAGAAACTGGAGCTGCAGGTCGATGTTTTTGGAAATCCACACAGATTATCCCAGATAAGGGATCAGCATTCACATCAAACCAGTTTAAGCAATATTGTGAATCACGCAAGATACACCATCATCTTACAACAACTGGAGTTCCTAGAGGGAATGGGCTAGCTGAACGACAAAATAAAGTCGTAACTGAAGTATTGTCCAAGCTTTCGGTAGAAAACCCATTAAAGTGGTACCAACATGTAAGCCGTGTTCAGCGAATTTTGAACTCTACAACCTCCCGATCTACTCGAAAGACACCTTTTATGCTACTTACCGGTGTGCAGATGTTTGCGAGCGAAGACTTAAAGCTGGCCGAAATACTAGAAGATAAGATTCGCTCAAGCTTTGAACATGAGCGCCGAGAAGTTCGAGAACAAGCCAAACAAGAAATTCAAAAGGTGCAAGAGGAAAATAAAAGAGGGTATAATCGTAGACGAAAACATCCTGTCAAGTACAAAATCGGTGATCTTGTGGCTATACAGCACCCAATTCGGTCGAAATTCAAGGATGGCGTATGTAGGTGTAAGCGACAAGTCCAACTGAGAAGTGAAGCTCGCATCAGTTGTCATTTTCGAGATCAACCCGTTAGCCTACATTTTGCTTTTTTTTTACTGAGACAGAACGGTGTGATAAGTCCAGCAGCCAGGTCGGTCAAGCTAATCACTTTTTTGTCAAGTCAATTCGCCTACACGTTCTTTTCTTCTTTTTCTTCTATTTGCCTGCCTAGTACGCGTATCTAATAAAATAATAATAACAAAATAAAAAAAAATGGATATTTCGTGAACTATTGGATTTGAATAAATAAATAATACTTTTTTGTAAAATCAAAGGAAAGTGCTTTCAATAACAACCACATGTATGGTTTAATTATTGACTCAACACTATGGGATAGAAATTTTTTTTTGAATCTTCACTAATGTCATTTCGTTTTATTAAATCACTGTTTTGAGCTAACCGCATAGATAAGATTCTAAATTGCCTCTTATTATAGATTGCAGATTGCTCGAGGGAAATTGATAAGTCTTCAACTGATTTTAAAATGTCATTACATTTGGTAAATTGATTTTGAATTGATTTCAAGGCATGGTTGTTTTCTGCCGCAAAGTTATTGATCGAATTACTGAGACACTTAATTGCAAGTAAAATGTGGGACGGATTGATATCCTTGCACTCATCACATTAAAACAAAAAGTTGTTTTTAAAATGCAAAGAAGATGGAACGTCTTTGTTGCAGACCACTGCAGATCACCATAACAGCATTTGAAACATTTGTTAGGGAGTAATTCGCACTTCCACATAATCCTGACATGATTACGATGAATTAGTTAGGGTAAGTCAGTTGAAAATTTAATGTGTTGAATGAAGAAAAACACAAAAGGCGGTGAATGAGAATTGGGTTAGTAGTTAATTTCACTAAAAGATTATTATGCACTTTTAATCGATAAACAAATCGAGTTAGCAAAACACAACAAAAAGACGATGACCGAGAAAAGCTTGTGCTAATTATTACAAATTAGACAGGAAAAAATTAAATGGAAATAAATTAGCGGAGCGAAATTTCAGCACGTCTGAACTTAATGAATGCCATCGAACAAAGCCTGTCTCAATTCATTTAAGGGAAAAACACCAGGATTTGCCCTGGTGCTACTGCTAGTATTGTATTCTGGCCAAACCCAAATAAAGAGATAAACAAAGTTAACGTCTATCGTCCAATCTCTCTCCTACTGTGCATTGGTAAAATACTTGAAAAAATAATATCCAAACGGCTAATTGCGTTATCGAATAATAACCTCGTGAATATTAATCAAGTGGCTTTTAAATATGGCCGAGGCACAATGATTGCAATGATTTACAATACGTGTTGATGATTTTATTGCGTCGGCTTTATCGGAAAAAAATTACATCAAAATACTATCTATTAACTTCGAAAAAGCCTTTGATCGGATCGGTGCTCATATCGTATTAAACAAACTACTCGAACGGAAAGTCGGGCCAAAAATATACACCTACATTAAGTCATTCCTTTTAAATAGAAAATTCCGCATTAAAATAAACTCCACCTATTCCGCACCATATGAACTAAGAAACGGCATTCCTCAAGGATCGTCCCTCTCGGTAATACTATTCATCATCGTGTTTAATGAAATCAGCCTATTAATAGATAAATAGACCTAGTAAAATGGGAAAATCTCTCTGGAACGAAGATATCTTTTGAAAAAAATCAGTTGCCCGAAAATGCTACCGCTACGCTTTAATAATTAACAAATAAACAATGTAAATAGTCTTAGGATACTATCTATAATATTCGCTGTTAACTTTAACTTTAAAAACCACCTTTTGTTTGTCAAAAAAAGCTTAGCCGTTAGAGTCAATATCATAAAATATGTGTCATCTAAAAATAGTTTTTGCAATTTCAACCCACTAATTAAAATCATAAAAACAGTTATATTCTCTAAAATCGACTATGGAATCGGAATAGAATCATCCCTTCAACTTATTGCATCACCGTATCACTTAGCAGTTAGAATCAGCCAGAGAGCATTCAGGACATCAATCAAAAATTTTTTTTATGCTGAAGCAGGACTACCAGCCAATCAAAATCGAGTGGATTATTTTACCGCACTCGTTATAACAAAAATTAAATCAGGTAGGGAAAATCCGATCCACAAGCTTACAGCAAAAAAGTTAAGAAATACAACACTTAACAACCCCCTCTCACTTGCAAAACATTTAAATGTAATATGTCAATATGTGTCCTACCTAAAAACGGTCCGGCGTAACCTCCCTGATATCTACCTAAGGACGGCATAAATACCGAACTCTGCAATTATTCAAAGGCTACAGCTTGCCGGAAAAGGCAAGACCATTGCCAAAGGCCATATAAACAATTTTTCCTCACTTTTTACTGCAGAAGCTTTTGCAATCTTAAAGGCTACACGAGAAGCGAACAGAAAAAAACTGTCATTTTTCACAGATATCCTATCCACTATTTTCGCACTGAAAAACACAAACAATAGAACTGAACTGATCGGAAACATTCGAGATAAACTGATCACTTCTAGCAAAAAGTTAAAACTGGTTTGGCTACCTGGACAAGTAGGCATCAAGGGTAATGAAGCTGATGCAATTGCAAAATCTGCACCAAACGAACCACACATCAAGTTCTTTGCCTTCAATGGAAAAGATTTCAAAAAATTATTTCACGATGTCATGCTTAATAAAAATATTGTACCCTAAAATGATTTCACCCTCAATGCTAAAAAAACTTCTTCAGACTTCGATAAGATCACACCAACCTAACTTATTGCCATCTTATTACCAAAGATCAACCTCCTCTTTGTCACCTCTGCAACAATAATGTACGGTTGTCCATCAAACAGTTTACTGCAGAATGCGAAAAAATCAACCACAACATGCTGGAACTACAATATCTCCAAATAGTAAGCTGATCGATTTGCAAAAAGTGCCTTCTCAACAAAATATTAACGTAGTTCCTAAACTTTTACAAATTCTTTATTTAATAAATAATATCTAGCCGGGTTTAAATTTATTATCTTCTTGTTTAAAAGTTCACTCAAGTTTAAGTGGCCGTAAGCCCCAGCAGTAAAATTAATATTATAATTAATTACATATTAATAAATTATAATAATAATAAAAAAGTGGTATTGTTATACTCTATATTGTAACTCGTATATTGTAACTTCTTTTCAGAATTATATAAAATTGTATATTACGCAGAATATTACTAACAAGTGCCGTAAAAGAGTTCTATATTTTCGATTATCATTCACCAATCGTACCAATTAAGGATGGTAAGGCCTGGATCATCGCTGGACATCTTAAACGAATACACATGGTCAACCTACAGAAGCTTGAAGACCTACTGAAAACAGTGGCTGGCCTCGTTACAAGCGAAATACCCAGCAGGAAACAAAAAACTTAGCTGAACACCATCTAGCTCAGATTAGCGAACGCATCAATCTATTGTACTAAGGGAAGACCGATGAGGGCGACGAGATCTACGAGTATCTACTGGGTCGACTCAACCTGGAAATGGTTGGCTGCAAACCCAGATGCAACTGACTGGGATAAGGTTATACGAAGTGAGCAAGACCTGATGAAAGGCAACCACCAGCAGTACAGTATCAACGAGACGGTCCTCTCAATAACTGAGGAAATAACGAGGAAAATCAACTGGGTCATCGAAAGTTCCAAATACCAGGTAGCGTACATTAGTCTCTGGTTTTTAACGTAAACCACCTGTCATGTAGACTTTTTTTTACGGGATGCCCATACATACATGGGAGCAAGGATACGCCTTGCCATCGCTCTCCGTCAATCCTTTGATACCCATTCGGAACTGTGTTGGAGGCACAAGTTCCACCCTTGGTATGAGTCGAGGCCGACCTAAAACCTCTTGCTGTTCTTAGGGTCACAGCACCCAGTACTTATTTGCAACTCTACAATGGGTTAGACCCTTTCCCGCGATTTGGGCTTAAACCACAGCCACCATGACGCTCCCACAAGGGGGCCTACCTCAACATGTCAGGCCCGGACCGAAATCCGGGGGGCTCCTGACTCCCATGGTACCGTGATTTAAGTCCTGGTAGGGACTACCGGTGGTCCTGCCGCCAACAAGACCTATGATCGGCAACTTTTAACTGGTCAAATCGTAGCAATCTTCAGAGGCGTCATCTGAAGATGTTTACGATAAGACCAGTAATATGCTCTGCCCCGCTTATTAGACAACGTCATTGATGGGCGAAGCCTTGATAACTGGGCGGGGGCCCGGTAGCGGCATGCAGCAACGCTGGATCCGAACAAGATGCCATTCATGATCATCAAAGAAAAAATCAATAAAGTGGCAATAGCATGGCAAATGATAAAGAGCGGCAAATCTACGTAACTGGGAAGAGCTCAAGAGGGTGATTACGGACTCTAGACGGTGCCCTATGCAAATGAAGTCGAAGAGCTCCAGTATGGTATCCCGTCTGTTTTTACAAACGAAACAATGTTGTCTGTCTACCCCCAAGCTGAGCAAGACCTAGTACAATTTCCTGATAAGAAGATCAACTATTGTCAATGGAAGGCTGGTCAATCTACCATTTGACCGAATATTGGTGAACCACGAAGAGACATATGGTGTTGTCACAAAATGCTTCAGTATAAGTAATGCGAACAAATCGCTCTATTGAAAGTAAATGAAGATGAATGTATTCCTCAACTAGTAAAAGGAGGACACGCATCCAGCATATACCGTACCAATATGGCATTGAAGGAGGAAGCAATTTTCCTTACGTATTTTAAAGGCCAAATCACAACCGATGAAACTAAGAACAACTTATCTGGAACGTATATAATTCAAATTAACAACGAGACAGTGCAGCTAAACAACCGTACATGTTCGAAGTTTCGAAGCAACATCCCTTCAAACCCTACCATCAGTACTTACGAACGTATCCACAGCAGGCCATAATTGACATCGAATCAATGGAATCAGTCTAAGCAACATTACGAGTAAGCGACTGAGTAATATTTCGGACAAGATCAAACTATCTAGAGCAGTGGATATAACAATCTTCCTGGTAATTGTTGCAGCAGCTGCGATTGTCTGGCCTGAAATTAACAGGAAATTCTATACTCGTATACCGCCAATACGAATGTCAAGCCTGGAGCCTCATCATTCCAGATCAGATTAAAATCAGCAGGATCTACAGGACACACGGCGATTCCACAAGTTGAAAGACGAAAAGTCACCTTGACTTCACACATGCACTTGTGGACATTGCATTTCACCACGTAACGTAAATCGCCATAACACGAAGCCTGTAGTAGAAACGGACAATCGATTTCCTCGACTTAAACTAGGAAACTGCTAATGCAACCAAAAACCCTTACATGCGCTATAAACACCATACGATGATATGAATACTGACTTTAGGTTTAGTTCTAATTTTGGAGTAACGGAATAAAGATTAATCTTTATAATTCTTTAGTAAAGTACGGGTTTCATTTAACAAACGGTTGTCTGTTCGCTACGGGCTCTGGCCCGTGGGTAATTTTTTTTAGATATTGCGGTGCGAACATCTTTAACTGAAGGTAAAGCAAACATTCTTCATTGACTATTTACTTACGTTTTTGTTTTAAAGTGAAATTCAAAAAGTGAATTGGTGATTTGTAGACCACTTTGTCCTGAGAAAACATACATGCAATCTCTAGCAACTGCAACCGGAAAGTTGCAACAAGTGGGTGGTCTATCTCCATGCTGTTCAATTTCCTCCCATTGATGGCTATCGCCCTATAAAAGTAGCATTGATGTACAGATGAGTACTTTTGTTTTAAACAATTAGGACAAAAAACGTACTGATAAATTAAGTGTCCACATGTCGTTCAGTCTCGCATTCCCATCGTATCCAGCATATATCCACATCTTATGATCGTAAACAGCAGCTCCATGTGCCGATCGAGGAACAGGCATTCTTAAAGAATAAATTTTAGTAATTTAGATATACATATGTATATTCACATTATTCGAAAATCAAATCTAATCTAACCTGCCGGCGAACTTCCACTCCACCCACATGGCTGTTTGAAACTTATATTCAAACAAATCGTTTTTATTCGTTAAATTCGAATTCGAATGTATGTCTCCTGTATATCCTCCGAAGATAAACATCGAGCTCCCATAAACCACTGCCGAATGATGATATCTAGGCGCTGGAGGTGTACCCGTAGCGCAAGCTCTTCCCCATGACTTGTCTTTGACACCAAATCGAATCAAATCGTTCAGCATTGTCTTGCCATTATCTCCACCAAAAACAAACATCGCATCTTTGTACGCTACTACAGTATGTTTGCTTCGTCTGCAAATAATTGTATGATAGTTAAGCAATGCATGCATAATAATTCTCTAGCTACATGTAGTTTTACTTACTTGGCGCCAACAAATTCAGCACACTCCAACATTTTTGTCCATTGATGAGTAGCGGTGTAGGAGGAAAAGTCCACATTAAGGGCATTGCAACTAAAACTACCAGGTGATACACTCTTGTGGCACTTTATCGAATTCGAACTGGAATGAGACATTTTGCGCGAACAAGTACCTATACGACCCTTTCGGCTGCCAGACTTTTCACATCCACCTGTGAGTGAACAACCACTACCGCTACAACTATTACTTACACCGCCTCCGCCACTGTTGCCACTATTACAACCAGCTCCGCCACCACCGTCCTCAGTGGGATCGGATTCGCTGCCGAGAATAGCCTTCAACATCAAAGCATTACATGTATGGATGCGCCTCCGTCGATTATTTGTGTTTTCGCTGTTGGGACCGCTCCTTTGCCTGGGAAGGGATTTCAAAATTCTTTCTAAAGGGTATTCCAATGCTGAAAAGTCTTCGTTGTCGTTGTCGTCTTCGTTAAACTCACTACATACACCTACACAAAGCGACCAAACTCGAACAAAATAATTGAACGTTTCGATGACGATGTATTTTTGTACTTTTAATATTTAAACTAAATTTATAATGAACACTTTGGGAGGGTTTTCATTGCGAAATTTAAGAAAACATTTACTAAACTGAGGGTAGAACCTTTAAAGATGAATGAGAAAATTCTTGCCAAACAACAACAACGCGAGCAGGCGTTTTGGCATCTCAGCCCCCTTATGACAGACTGATGATTTAAATTAAAACAGTAGCGTTCAAAATGGTTTATATATTCAATTTCATGTAAACAATTTTGTCAATTTTTCATCGTAAAATTGTGCCGATTTGGGAAAAAATAAATACTACACTAAATGTTTGACATATGTATTTTTAAAATAAAAATATGATTTTTATTTAAATAAAAAATAAGGAATACCTATAAATTGATAATTCAATATATAGTAAAGTTTGAAAGTCCTCCGTTAAAAGTCCCTGAACAGACCCAGTGTTTTAATTGACACTTGCCTTTGTTTGACATTCTGGGTGCTGTCATATTTTTGTGAAAAAAACTTTTTCTCCCGTCGTATTTTGCAATCAGTTTTTTTTTGTCTGCCTAAAATATTAAATTTTACTCTTTAAATCGCAAATAAGTCTTTTGATTACAATACAATCAGTAAAAAACAAAACAAATCAGTTATTCCATGACATGATAACTAAAAATGTCAATTAAATGGCAAAATCGTAATGAGATCGGTGGCATCCTTCGGAAAGGCAATGCAGTCTCTGCAAATCCCGAAGCCAGGACCGTGGATCTGCTTGTATTCGGATACGCATGCAAAATCTTTAGAGATGATGCTAAAGCGCGTGACATTGATCAAGGAAAACACCTAATACCATGGATGGGCGATGCAAATCTTAAAATTGACAGGTTAATATTTTATTTCAAATCTTAAAGAGCAAATTTTAATCAACCAAAAAAAAGATTTATTGAACAAATTGTGTAGATTTTAATTTATTTTATTTAAAATACATACACGTATATGTATTCATTTGAATTTGAAATCAAAACAAATTGCTTGTTTGTAAACATATTTGTATATAGGGATGGAAGAGATGGATCTTAACTACGAGGGCCTTAGGTTGCTCGAAGTTAGTGATGTAGAACAGAAACATGCCAGCCGGGTTTCGAAGACCTTTTGAGATAACACAGCTAAATACGTACATATGTATGTACACACAGAACAAAACTATCTAGTTGTGAATGGAAACTGAAATGTACCTATAAAAATGTGTGTGTGTGCATGTGTGATTTCATATTTTTTTTATATTGAGATCGTTACTTGTTTCGTTCACTCTACACTTTAAATTTTATTTAACATTTATAATTAAAGAAGTAAATAGGAAATATAAATTCGTCGTAGGATGGAACTGGTCTTTGTGAAGAGTTTCGACGGAAGCCGCCTTATCATTAAAAACATATGTCGACATATGTTTTGCGCTACATTCGAAATGTTTTCCCTATCAAGGTATATAACTACATTTCGGTCTTATTTGTATCTTGCTCCAAAGCTGTCTTTTTCGTTTGTTTATTATTCGTACTTTATAACGCTCATGTCTAAGAGCCCACATAAGTTCCTGGGTATGAATGATAAAAAAAATTTCATTTTCTTTGTGGATCCAATTAGTGTGTTAAGCAGATAGTTGATGAGGTTATTTGTGGCAAGGAAGTACCTAACTTCGGTTTGTTTTTTAGTGTGGAATAGAACTCTTTTTTTACATTATAGATATATTTTGACGTTCTTTCTGGCAACTTCATGATTTTGTGAATGTGAATTTTATGAAATAACCTATGGCCTTATTAGCGCAAAACTGGAACAAGTATCATTTAAGGTTATCGTTTGGTTCCGTAGAAACAAGTCAAAGTTACGACACCTTTACAACTTCACCAAATTGAAAAGATGCAGTTCAGCTTTTGATGTGGTAGTGGCAATCGTTTTCGGATAGTGTTATTTGAGATGCATATCCCAAAAAGCGTGCTTTTTTTTACTGGGTTTTAACTTAATATCAACAAATGCCAATCCATCACCTTTTCACATAAGCGGCACAAATCTCCTCCCCGACCCTACCTTCTCCACAACCAACCTATCTCCTCCGTTGAATCTCTTCGCGACCTCGGCATTTTGTGTGATAGGGAGCTCAACTTCCGTTTGCATATTGATGGGATAATCCTTAAAGCCAACTCTGCACTAGGTTTTGTAAAACGATGGTCCAAAGAATTCACCAACCCATACGTGACCAGGTTCCTCTATATTACCTTTGTTCGTCCCCTCCTAGAGTACGCCAGTCAAGTATGGTCCCCATATCATCGCGTTCATATCTCGAGAATCGAAAGCATCCAGCGCCGTTTTCTTCGATTCGCTCTTCGGGGTTTACCCTGGGATGATCCTTAATTTTCACATATCTCTTTGTTAGCCTAAGCAGCTTTCTTGCCTGTATGAAAATATTGTAATTAAGTAAAATATGTCGAAAATATTCGTTTTTTTTCATGTGAATATTGACATTCTTCTAACAGGTGTGAGCACAATTAAGCTCGATTTTCTTCTAAAGTAAGCTTAAAGTGACATATATCAAATCTCAAAAGAAGAAACATGACATCCGTGTTTTGATTAAATTTGAATTTTTGTTTTGTGCTTTCATCAAGATCATTAAAATCAAAACTGTTGATACAACTGCGAAAATGAGGTATTTCATAGCATCTATGGTACGAGTATTATCAATAAAGATTAAGTCTGCAATGCTATGGTGGATATGTATACACCATATGATCGGTGATAATTATCCAAATTTTACAGTTAAAATTATATTCCGTTTGACCAATGCTTTTAAAGATTGTAGCAGAACATTATTTTCATACCAATATTCGTTGGGGTAAAAATTATATTCTGTAGCCAATTATAAGAGTTTTTATATATTTTTATGACAGTGTATGTATGTTATAGTACAGGATTTTTCTGCGTAACCCTTCATGAGTACTTATGTTTCAACAGCACTTGCTACTTTCGTGGGACACATATACACCACATTCTTGCAATGTCTTTATTCAAAAAACTTAAGTTGAAGATTTTTTTAACAACAAATTAATTTCTGCACGATAACTTATTGGTCCACCTTTTGGAAAGATATTCTCCACTCGATTTTCATGTTCTGCTCGATTGATGATGTTTTAACGTGTTTTCTGCATAAAACAAACCAAAGCATAGTAGCAAACCGATTGCTTCACATCCAGACATATTGAATCAGATCAAATAAAACAACTCGACTGTCAAAGTTTAACTTTGCTTTCGAAGTCCTACATCTGTCACAAAACAGAAAATAAAAAATCTTAACCTTTTTAAGCGATGCATATACTGCAATTTGAATAAAATTTCTAAAAAAAACCTACTTTTTAGTTTTGACTATGACATCATCCATGAGTTTGACTTTGTCGGCTAAATTAGCCGATATTTCAGTAATTTCACTTCGAAAGTTGCAATAGAAAGTCCGCTCCAAAGTAAACAGGGCTTCTTAAAAATAGGTATTTCTAGTGAGGCCATCTATTGGCAGTTACGTAGCGGAAAGAAAGATGATTCATTAATGTACTGTCTCAATTTCATGGCAATGTACTGTCAAGCGCCAAAGTGCTAAGTGGAAGATCCCAGACGAGCTAAAACCACAAAAAACTCGTCAAAAATGAAAACATTGTTGATTTACTTTGACGATTCCAAAGACATTGTCCAGAAAGAGTTCGTTCCACCGGGTCAAACAAATAATGCAAAATTCAATCTTGGTTTTTTGAAGCGTTTGGTGCATCGTATTTGGCCAGAATATCGCGCAGAACCAAGTTGGCGTTTGTTACACGATAATGCGCCACCTAATCGATCGACACTTGGTACCGATTTTTTTGGCTAAAAATCTAATTTTAAGTGTCAACTAGTCCCCGTATTCGCCTGATTTGACATCGTGTGACATCTACCTTCACCAATAAACTGTCTGCAGAAGTGTTTTTTTTTTTTTTAAATTCTCAGTATCGACTGTATTTTTGAATCTCTCGTGTGTAAAATTTCCGAACATAATTTTTACTACAGAAGTGCCGAGTCCTGAGCTGACCGTCGATGAGTGCATACACACAAGTCCACTCGTGAAATTCGCTCCTCGTGTAAAAAAATAAATAAAAAAAGACTTGGCTAAATAATTTTCAATTAACTGCGCGAGCGAGTGAAAAAAAAAACAACGCGAGTGCAGTGCCAACAATATCCACAGTGCAGGCATCCCAACTATCCTACCCCTGGTCATATTGCTGCTTTCTCTCAGTCGCTGCCGTTGCTGTATTACATTGTCATACAGCGCGGGAAGTGACTAAGCGTATGTAACAACCGATGGATAGCGGGTTGTGTGTATAGATTTTGTTGGTGTGTTGTTTCCTATTGTACCAACTTCTAATTTTTCACTTCGCAGCCTTGTTTAGTATCGTCGGTGTTTGTGTTTTTTGTGTTTGTTTTTTATAATGAAATTCAATTTCATGTGGTTAAAATTCCATCTCCGTAAGCAAATTACTTACAGAAGCCCCAAAGTGGACAGCAATTCGGTCTTTAGCGAGTTTGATGCGCTGTCTGGCGCAATATAAAGAATTGTATCCCTATATCCTCATACTGAAATCGTTATTACGGGCGATTTCAATATGTGAAACATTTAAAGCATAAGTAACATGCAAAAACAATCGTTGATATGCATATTACAATCCCATCCCAGCAAATTAGCTGGTATTAGTATTTTTTTGTTGACATGTCTGGGAAGTATTATATTTTGTACAAAAATCTACCATTGTTGCTACTAAACTCTAGGGCTTTTCATTCTCGTGCGTTTCCGTCTTTTAGCAAAGGTCCATGTCATCCTTTGATATTTGCAGCTCCAAAATTAAATTTACAATTTTAAACACTTGTCAGAAACCAGTTCATTCACGGCAACAGGGACACTCGATGCAGTTGGCGTGAATAACCCAATCAGCATTATCTAGGTGTTCTTTGTAGGCGTCTATTTTCATAGACATACATACGAATACATATTTGGATTGTGAATTTTTCATTTCTCTTTAATTCAATTCATAGTTACCAAATATTGTTCTAACGTAGCTAGCCAAGTTCTCATTGTGCCATTTCATTTACTTTTAGTCAGAAATTCGACATCCTTTACTTTTAAGTTTAATGGCCAGCTTGCGGTGTATACATCGCATATAAGCTTCTCTGTTTATTTTATTGTTAAAAACTTTGCATAATCACATTACCAAAACTAGGTTCTACATATGTATGTATTGTGGTACGCATCTTAGTTCGCAGACATTCGTTGTTGAAACCTAGAGGCAGAATTTTTTATGCCTTGCTGGAAGTGGTACTAGTTCTCTTCTATATTTTGCGCTCGTGTTCTATATTTTGACATAAGGCTTCTGCTGCTATTGTGGCAGTCTGAAGTCAAGTTTTTTCATCACATTGACCATTTAACATTCGTATTTCGTACTTTGGTCTCAACTAAATGGTGATGATAGTGGATTTGCTTTGCTACGACTGTTGCATCTATCTGAATAACAATCATTATTAACAGTAATTGTTCTTTGCTCACAACTCGCTTAAGGGTTCTTTTTTGCTAGAGGACATATGGGACACAAGATTTGTCATCCCCGTCCCTTACCTATTCGGCTTCACTTAGAAATTCACCTTACCACTCAGATGAGCAAAGTTTAACGAAACTTACACTCGCTGTGTAAACAGTTAAGGCTCAACCATAATCAACATTGGGAAACATAAGCGAACGTTATAACTGAACGACATGCTTCCCTATGTTTTGAAAATTTCAACCGATAACCATAATGCTTTTGCCTTCATAGCTGTTCGTCAAATAAATCAAAAAAATATGAATCTCTCACGCATAGCGTAACGGAAGGATTATGTATACTAAAAAAATCAAGATATTATAAATAAAGAAAAAAAACGATCGTGCAGTGTGCGCAAAATAAATAAATAATAAAGATACAGCGATGAACATAGGTCTACTTAACACTAAAATTACTTGGGATCGTTGTCTTGCTGAAACATTCAAGAAAATCACAGGTATAGCTTTCTTGCCGATTGCCTTACATTGTTTTTGTGTATATTCAAACACACCATGCGGTCCATAATTCTATCAATTACTACCAAATTACTTACGCAAGACGTTGAAACGCAGCCGCATACTAAAACATTGCTTCCAACCTTGTTAATGGTCGAAATTAAATTTTATTTTTTTAAGGCTTGCATTCGGTTTCCCCCATATTCTTTGCTTCCCATCGTGTCCAAAGAAATTAAATTTGTGGTATAATCGTTTTCATGAAGTCTGGCAAACTCTAAACGTTTTTTCTCATTTGCCGCACTGATAAATTTTTTTTTTTTAGCGGTGACCTGCTAAAATTTCCGGAGCGGTGGAGCAATCTCCGAACCATTATTGGATGAACACGCATCCCGGTTGTATCCTTGATTATTACAATACATCGAAAACAAAATAATTTACAGTTACTTCTGATCTCTGTATGTAGACTTTTGTTCTCTTTTTTGGCAAATGCGATTTTCTCTCTTTTTTATATTAAAATGTGTTTTCTTGTGATAAAAATTTATGATATGCTTCTTGATTTATTTATTATGCTTTTTTTGGAAAATAATTTAAATGTCCTAATCATTAGTTTTTAGTTAAAAATCTAAATTTCGAATTTTTAATGAAAATTTACACTGTTCATCATACAGTGATGTATGTATCCGTCAAATGTACATATGCAATGAGCGACTGAATTCGCTCTCTTTTAGGGGCCAACCATAATGAGCTTTGGTGAGCTTAAGCCAACTTAATGAAGTGTCTCATTACAGTTAATAGTATTGCATGCCCATAATGGGATTTTGCTCGGTTTCGTCGGGCTTCATTAAGTTTACTGGACTTAAGCAAGGCCTCATTTCATTTATATTTGTGAAGTTACACGTACTTACCCGTTCCATTGTAAGATGTAAAATTTTTGCCATTTTTTTATTTTCTTAATTCATTTTCCATATTATTTTTTCTCGCTATGAAACCAATCTGAATATACAAAATGTGGCAGATTATTAATTTTGATCAAGTACATTATGGGTAATTTGACCGTGTGACAGAAATTGGGTCGGCTTTTCGTTCGGTTTTGATATAAGGCTAATCCCACTGAAATCTATTGCGGTTAAGTCTTTAAGTTTGCTTATGTTTCCAAAAGTAAACGAAAATTTAACATATCGACTCTGGGCTTATTATATGTTGTTTCATAAGTTTATGGGTATTCGTACGTTCGCATAGGCATGCATATGCGGGCGAATGTTGATTATGGTTTCACTTTAGACCACAACTAGGATGTGAGGCAAGCTCAAATTGTAAACATACGGAGATGCCTTAGTCACTTACACTTCAAAGCGCAAGTATTAAAAACCATTGTTTGGAAATGAAGCGTTTAAGGAGAGCAATTCTATTCATTATCTCAATATGGTTGATTCTAAACACTCATTTAAATAGTCGCAATTACTAATTATCAATGTTCATTGAACCTTTGCTAAATGTCCAGGCAGTTAGAAAAGGAAAGCTAGTTGCAGAATTGGTAATGTAATGGGAATAAAAAAATAATTATCTGGGGACATGTATTTAATTTTGCGGTACAAGGGTTCTATTTCAGTACAGCAAATGATGTCAAGATTTTAAAGAGATTGCAACTTTCAATTATGGCACTTAAGTTATTACACACTGATCTTGAATGTCGTTAGTGTTACTTGTATATAAATTTGATTAAAACATGAGGCTATTTATTCATTAAGTGAATTTCTATCACTATAATGTGTACATACATATATATATAACCTCAATTCTGGACTTGTTGTCAACGAAGGTGTGTCGCTTCTCAAGTTTAAAAATAATCTCTTATATTTGAATGCGCTTAGTATTCGTCTTATGTACTACTTCTGTTTTCATCTTCTGTACAGACCAATTGTTTTTATTTCCTAATTTTGTGTGTCTATTTTCAATTAGAAACAAGATAACGGAAACGTGCATATACACTATACCACGCGATGCGCATACCTTTTTCTATGTATTAAATTCTGCTATGCTCGTATTGTAGAGGATTCCTTTTCCGTGTTTGCTAACACGAGTACGTAGATTTTTAATGAAATTAATAAGCGTACTTTTGCTGTTATTAAATCTTTTTGAACGTTCCCAGTTGTATAATAATATCAGCTCACGATTATATTAAAGCTAAACCTTCAGCAATAGATTAAATCCGTCGCGACAAAGGGGAAGGTTACTCCCCTAGTAATAACCATATCTCGTGATTTTCGATTATCTAAAGAGATTTTTTTTTTATAAATTGCTGACTCTGACAGCATATTATTTAAAATAATAGGCGGACTATCTAAGGCTTAGTATTTTAAAGACTCGACAATTTGCAAGGTAATCCCTGGCTGAGTCTTTGCGCTAAAATGTTTTTTTCATTGTTAAATGCTTACGAAGGTAGTAATTCAATACCAATTTTTAAATAAAGGATTGCCAAAAATAAACAAATTAATTTTTAACAACGATATCTTCTGATGTAATAGTTTTTTTTAAAAATTCTTATAAAGAATATAATTTATGTACATGCATTCAAATATTTTGTTTACTTTACATTGCGTACATTCAGGGTACCAGAAGAACCATTGAACCATGGAACCTAAATGGATTTTGAGATAGTTATCTGATCAGTAAAACTAGGGAGAATAATTAGGATAGCAATTGTATATTTCTTAATACTTGTAAATTTTGAAACGTTTTGTGTGACCAAAAGAATTACCACAATATTTTTACAGTATTAAAGTGCTTGTTAATCCCATAATATTATCTGAATTATTTTCGCCGTATTGCGATTTTTAATAAAAATAAAACAGAAATGTTGGATAGGAAAAATTATGCAGACGACTTAAGTAAATAGTTTGGAATCGGTGCACATAACTTTCTTCTACTTATTATTATTATATTTTTCTATTTGTCTAATTTTACCTCAACAGCTTTTTTGTTTAAAATAATCGTAAACACAGAAAAGATACAACTATTGTACCAGCACTTTGGACTCTGACAATAAGTCAACAGCACTACCAGCGTTTCTCTACTATTACCTTTATCTCTCACTTATTGTCAGTTGTGTCATGTAGCTTGTCGAGATCTTATATTCTGTACCTAGGGTTTACACAATCGAATTAGACTAGTAGGGTATTATAATGGTGTTGGTTTTTTTTTTTTACTAGGAGGCCAATTAGCAGCTTACTCGCAGGCCAAATTCGTTTACTATTAAAGCTAATAGTTGGCTACCGGTTAGCTCTCTCACCTACAGATACACTAACACCTGTAAATCCTACTAGTTTAACTCACGTGCGTAGTGCGTAGTGCTTAGGATAGTGCCGTAATTCCGACAAGCAAACTAAGTCATTCATATTGCAATTTCATTTGGTGGGTATTTCTCTTTTATTTTATTTCTTATTCGACATTTCAAGCTTGGCGTGACCATTGTTTGATATTATTATAAACGCAGCTTTAATATAAAAGGTGCGTAACCAGATTTTATTTTACCCTCATTTGTTTGGGAGGAACGCCAAGGAGATGATGATGCGGTTTTGTACTACTGAAGATATATTAGTCTAAAACACGTACTGAACGCAATATATGCGAACTTACTATACTTTTTAGGCGGTCCAAAGATAGATTGAAATTTGTATATTTTTCATAGTCTATAACCTTAATTTCTCA
Source organism: Volucella zonaria (assembly GCA_963966105.1). Lineage (NCBI taxonomy): Eukaryota > Metazoa > Arthropoda > Insecta > Diptera > Syrphidae > Volucella > Volucella zonaria. The sequence goes on along the minus strand of OZ014532.1, from coordinate 38,945,443 downwards.
AATGGCTCTCTCTGTTTCCCGATACATTTTCTTTTGAAAAAAAAGATTCGTAGTATTTATTAATATTTCGCTGTAGAAAGAATTGTTATAGGTGAACAATAAGAGCTGATATTTTTTATATATGTAGCTACGAAAACTGATACGAAAACATATACATATATATTTATCGAAAAGCCGCAGCGATTTCATGGCTATTGAAGCTACAAAAAAGGCGCGATTTTTGGACTCAAGATTACGTCAACAGCGTGCTTAACTTTTTATGTACGCACAACATTTTTTGAATTAAACGTTACAGAATGGATCACGAATGGGGGCAGACTTGATTGATTTGATTTTCAGTTTCCCAACAGGTTAATAATGTTTTTACACGCAGGTTGTTTGACTTTCTCTCGACTTGGTATGTATTCTTCTTAAATAAATTTTATAAAAACATTTTTATTAACAAATTTTATATGCGTTTTTGAAAATGAAATATAAACAAAACAAATGCAAAAACAAAAATAAAAAAAAAGAGAAAAAATACAATAAAAATGATAAGAGATAGTAAAAAACGCATTAAAACATCGAAAGCATAGAAATTAATTTACTTCTGCGGCCAATGGTTGACAATGTAAAAATTAATTTGGTTTAATTTTGTTTACCTTCTTTTTTATGATTTGTATTATGTGGGGACACATGACACACACATGCATATGCAAATGCAAATAAACTAAATAGATATGATGTAAGAGGGGCGTTATATGATCTAAGTCCATATGAGCCTCCACCAGGTGGTTATGGCAACCGTTTGGATTACCTCAGCTCCGATGAGCAACGAGCCGAACAGCTTTGCGAAGAGGAAAGATACCTCTACCTCTATCGCAATGAACAGGAAGAGAACATGTATCAAGGTAAGTTTTTCAAGTTCAAATGAATGATTTGCAAAAAACAAAAAAAAAAAAACAAAACAAACAAAACGCAAACAAGAAGAATTATTCTAAGAATAAAACGAATGAAATCATTATTTCCCTTAAATCACATAAATTTATCGAAGAAAACGACAGAATTAGTTGTGAGAAAACCTCAAAAAATGTGTTGTGAATGGTATAATATAATTGTAGGTTTTTAAAATCATTGTTAGCACAGGCGCGTAAGTATTTACAGGCTCCTTAATAACTCACTGCATTCGATGTCCATTTTTGCTGCTGCGAAAAAAGAGCTCATCTTTGCTCAGGTAAATATAATACTTAAATGCATTCATTAATGTATATTTTCAGATTTGAGCAATTGTTGGGGTTATGCTGCATATATATTAAATAAACAAGAAATCTTTAACATCATCGATACAGCCCACAGCATCTTTTGTTTTAATTTCAAATTTATTTACTTTTTTTTTTAAATAAATTAAAATCTATACAAATATAAATTGTTACTAAGCAAAGAGAACGAAAAAATTCGAAAAATCAAACCGTAAATCTTAAAATCCTTTCAAGAAAAAAATTAGTATTATACATACATATTTTATAAAGAAAATACCTTTCCCTATTATCCCATAATGCTCTTTTTCTCTACCGATCTATCTCTCTTGCATTGGTCAGCTACGATTTTAGTTTTTATTTAAAACAAACCACAAACATTTTATAGAGGAGGAACTCAAACGTTTGCAACAAGAGAGCTGCAGCAGTTCAAGCTATAATCAAGTGCAATTTAATTATGACACACCATTGGGTCCAACACGAGATGAAAATTCTGCAGAACTAGGTGCTGATAACGATGTCGATAAGATGTTTTGTTTGCCAAAAAATTTCGAAGTGCCACCATCAATTCAATTGGTAAGTTTGAAATGGATCGACGTCATTAATAATACATTTTTCCTCTTATTCTGAAATAATTTTTTTTTTTTTTTTGCAAAAATAAAAGTCCTACTCCGCTATTTTATCTGTTTAAGCGGTTAAGGGTTATCAAAAATGACATTCAACTAATGTCTGAGCTATCTATTGGCTTTCATGGTGTCAAATTGCTGAAACAGAATGAAATGTATGAAAGGTTGTTATCGCAGGATGGCTTGTGGAGGCTCATCAGTTGATGGAAGAGGTTTTTCTTGGTCTTTGTTATCAATTCAAACCACAAGCGATTTTTAAAAGTCATTCAAAAGATTTTATGTATAGGTATTAGTAGGTTTTACTTTTTTTTTTGTCTTCTATAACTGTTCCACATATGTATGCATATACATGTGTATACATATGTAGTCAATAATCTTTTGCTTTTGTTTTTCTGCATTTACAAGTAATTGTCATTGCTAGATTGCGGATTGCGTTTAAAAACAAATTACATTTTTCTATAAATTGCCGTTTTTTTCAGTTCTTAGAATTTATTATACTTTTTTTTTTATTGATATATAAAAGCAAAATTTCATCTTCGTGCAATTACCCGTCAGGCGATGGAACTTTTTTTTTCAAATTCAACGATAAGCCATTATAGGCAAGATAATGTTGTTTTTCCTTAAAAGTTGTGAAATGAAGTTCTTCTTGCAGTTCCATTTTAAGGACGCCTGGTCCACTTTGGGATGGAATCTGTTGCTTTTAGTGCTTGAATTTGTTTGTCTGGAAGTTGGTTTTATTAGATGATGTACATTTGCTTATTTGTTGAACTTCGGAGGGAACAAGGCTGTTAGTAACAAATATATAACTATTTACCACAACGTTATTCATATCTATCATTCTGTTTGACACATTGTATCCAGTTTACGCCCCGAATGAGCGTAAAATGGGTGTACAGTTTAATGTAAAGTCATGATTTCTGAGGATATTCGTGCTGCTTTGGAGGCCTATCTTGAAAAGTAGCACACTTCTATCCTTACATTTTATTAAAATAATTTAAACAGTAAGTAAACTTACTTAATTACTCAACTAACAAGTCTCTCTAGTTAGCCCAGTCTCTAGCTAAATACCTCCAGTTTCGCATTCCAAGTCTACATGTCCTAGCTGTTTCAGGCGACTGATGAGCAGTCGATGTGGCTTTAAAGATTGTATAGTTCGTTGTTGAATCTTCTCCTCCAAAGCCCATCAACACAAACGGGACCGAACATTTTTCAAAGTATTTTTCTCTTTGACTGAGAATATCTTCGTCCGCTTTCGATAGAGTCCACGCTTCAGCAGCACAAAGTAGGACTGGGATGATCAAGATCTTATATAGAGCTTCCTCAGTTTTTCAGAATAAGGCCTTACTATTCAATTGCTTTCTTAGCCCAAAGACAGCGATTGGCAAGAGTGATTCTTCGTTTTATTTCTACTAACGTGTTGTTAGCAGAATTTATATTATTATTATTATTGGCCCGGTTCTACCCCGAACAACTTTATTAAGCTTATTAAAAAGCAAAAAACTTGAAGCTAGGCTTAAGAACTAACAAAGCCATTCTTAACCTAGTCCGGTGAGGAAAAATGGTGGTCGGGGCAGATTTTAAGGCAGTGGCATATTGAAGTTAGCGAAAATCAAGTAAGGCGAGTAGTTGACTAGAAATCAACATCAAGCCAACTTCCACTAAGAATTTAGTCTCCCCATTAAATGTTGGATGCCACCTATGGAGCGATGCCTGAGCTCAAACATCTTTCTTTCTCTATCTATCCCATTTTCCAAAAAACTTAACACATGCTGAGGCATTATAAGTGTATTCACACCCACTTGAGTGAATGAAATAGATTGCGTTATTCGTTATAAACGTTTGCGCGAATAGGTTATCGCTTGGCATTTCTTGACATTAAGCTCCAAAAAGTTTTGCTTGCACTATACCGAAAACTTATTTAAGTCGTCTTGCGGGCAATGGGCGTCAGAAGGCAATGAAATGACTTTTTGAGCTTCTCATATCATCAGCGAAAATAGAAAGATTAGAATTCGTTAATATGAGACTTATATCCTTAATCGTTAGGATAAAGATGATTGGTCCAAGGTGCCTACCCTGAGGGACACCAGATGTTGCTTTAATGGGGTTGGATATTCAAGATCTGAAGATGAAGATGAAAAACCAAGTTTTTTTAGTTTAAAAATGATAAGTCGGTGAGAAATTTTATCAAATGTCCTACTGAAATCTGCGGAAATCGTTGGTTGACTTACCTTTCATGAAACTGTGTGATTTGTGCAGATAGTTGGCCTACAGTACGGAAGCAGTTGTTGATAGACTATGCTTTCGAAAAGTTTGGGTATGGAAGAGAACTTGGCTATGGGCCTATAATTATCGATTTCGGCCTTACTTCCTTTTTTATGAATAGGGATGATATAAGATTCTTTTCATAGAAAAGTGAAGTACCTGTTGAAACAGCCAAGTTAAATAGAGTAGCGAGGGGAGGACCGACGTGGGTTACACACTCTTTTATTACAATAGCCGAAAGGCCATCAGGGCCGTACGAAAAATCATCTTTAAATTTGGTAATGTTTTCAAATACCAAAGATGTTGTTATATTTAGCGAAATGGATGACGTCTCAGGACAGTTTCTCATATAGCTAAAGTAAGTAGGATCGGATTCAGGTGTTTGCTTAAAAAAAGATTTGTTAAAGTGACAGGCAAAGAAATGTGCAATGGTTTTAATGTCGGCAGAAGATTCACTATGAAATTTGAGAGTAGATGAGTAGTCGTCTGAGCCAAGGTAGACAAAGTCCCTTACTACTTCAAAATTATAGCTGTCGGATGTAACGTTCTGTCCAATTCGTCGACTATGTGTATCCCTTCGATATCATCGGCATACGTTAGTAAAGAAAGTTCACAGACTTTTGAAAGATTGTGCATCCAGTGTTCGCTTGTGAATTTCGCAAAATTCTTTCAAGTATGATGTTAAAGAAGTCACATGGCAGCGCGTCACCTTGTCTAAAACTTTTTTTGACATCAAAGATCTCGGCTACATGGTACAATTTTAACGTATTGGGTCTATAACTTAATTCGTGCCGTTTGCTAAGAGATGGCGTAACTTGTATTATTCCATTGTTATTATTCCATTGGAACATGCGTTGGAAAGCTACTGTCATTGTACGTCATTTCAGTATATGTCATTCATTTGAAGCGTACACAACAATAATTTTTTTCACTCAAATATGTCGAACTTTGTGCCTGAAAAAGTGTTTTTGCGGGGAGTTCTTCTTCATTACTTTAATATGAAGAAAACTGCTGCCGAAAGTCGTCGTATTTTGGAGGAAGTTTATGGTGAACATGCGCTAACTGAGCGAACGTGCCAAAAGTGGTTTGCACTTTTTAAAAGTGGTGATTTTGGCTTGGAAGACGCTGAACGTCCTGGACAGCCAAAAAAGTTAGAAGATGAAGAACTGGAAGCATTACTCTATGAAGATTGTTGCCAAACACAAGAAGAGCTCGCGGAATCTTTGGGTGTCACTCAAGCAGCCATTTCAAAACGTTTAAAAGCAGCTGGATATATTCAAAAGCAAGGAAATTGGGTTCCACATGAACTCAAGCCGAGAGACGTCGAAAGGCGGTTTTGCATGTCCGAAATGCTGCTGGAACGATACAAAAGGAAGTCATTTTTGCATCGGATTGTTACTGGTGATGAAAAATGGATCCATTACGACAACCCCAAGCGCAAAAAATCATATGTGAAACCCGGCCAACCAGCCAAATCAACGGCAAAACCGAAAATCCATGGCGCGAAGGTAATGCTCTGTATTTAGTCGGATCAGATGGGTGTGCTGATTATGAGCTGCTAAAACCGGGTGAAACCATCAATGGACAACGCTACCGAACACAATTAATCCGTTTGAAGAAAGCAGTGGCCGAAAAACGCCCGGAATATGCGACCAGACACGAGGCAATAATTTACCATCATGACGACGCTCGGCCCCAAGTTGCTATTCCGGTTAAGAACTATTTGGAAAACAGTGGATGGGAAGTCTTACCCCACCCGCCTTATAGCCCAGGCCTTGCCCCTTCTGACTACCATTTGTTCCGGTCGATGCAGAACGCCCTCACTGAAATACGGTTCACATCAGAGCAGAATATCAAAAATTGGCTTGATTCATTCTTGGTTGCCAAGCCGGCGCAGTTCTTTTGGGATGGGATCCACAAATTTGCAGAAAGATGGGAAAAAGTCATAGCTTCAGATGGGCAATACTTTGAATAATACTATTTTACATGTTTTTCTTAAATAGACGTTCAAATTGTGAAAAAAAACCGCACGAAATAAATTATATACCCAATAATACTTCGAACATTGCTCATATGTCTAGTCGAGGAGCTCGTAGAAACATTCTTTGGTGACGTCTTCCTAAGTAGTTTACTTAATCTCTTAAAAAGGCAAAACCGGACGCAGTGGCGCTTTTAGTTAAGGTTAAAGTCAAAGAAAAGTCTACAGCTGCTTTGTAGATTTCAAAGTGTCTTGTTCGAAATTCTATTTTTTTTTATGTTTGAACTATTTGTTCAGTTCCTATCTGCCCATCAATAACTTTATTAACGTTATCATTAACATATTACATTGTATTTATATTATGTAGAGTTAAAACTGGGACTATGTGAATACAGAACCCCACATGATTATTGAATATTTATTAGTTCTATGAACTAATCCTTTTTTCTTGTTTAATACTTGTTTTAATATGAGTCGCAGTCCGAAAATAGTTCAAATTAATTCACAACATTCCATTTCTAGTCCAAAATTTACCTTATTCAGCAACTGTATTATTTAAATTTAAATATTTAAATTGATCTGTAAAGGTTTTTTTTTCTATCGTGCTTATCTTCTGCTGTGTTGTAAGGGTTATCGGAATTTGATTTTCATCGAGATCATTATTCTATTAATTTGTCTATTGAACTTGGAGGAAATTTCATGCTTTTAAATTGTATTTGTATTGGTATAGATAATATGGTATGTCAAGCAACATAAAGTGAGGAATTTCATACTACAGAAGCATCCCTTGTTATAGCATATAGTTTGACAGAAATCAAGGTTGCTTATGTTAAGTCACGTTTGTCGTAGACACTATTATCCTATTATCAAAACAAACCTCTTAAAGGGAGGACCAGTTTGTATTGTAGTTGTGTTAACCTGTTTTATTTGTGAATTCTCAATCGAATGTGGCAGAAGAACAAAACATAACAGTTCACTTCCTTTTTTCTGAAAAAAAAAGATGTAGTAACTCAAAGAATTATATGTTTTTGTATTTGTAATTGTATTTATAATTTATATGCATATATATATGTACATCTGTTTGATTTCCGTGTAAAGCCATTTTTATGTTTTAAGAGTACTTATTTTTTATTATTAAATTAAAGCTACAACTGCTTATATCACTAAAATTCTAATTTCTTAGCTTGTTCCCATGAGAAAGCTTTTCGTCCAAAATGACCATAGGTACTAGTATTTTGATAGATTGGGCGTCGCAAGTCAAGATCTTTAACAATGCGACCTGGTCTTAAGTCAAAGTTTCTTTTAACTATCTCCAAAAGCTCCTTCTGTGATCTGTCGGAGGTGCCATAGTCAAAGACACTTATAGAAAGTGGTTCGGCTACTCCAATGGCATATGAAACTTGTACCAAGCAACGTCTACAAAGACTGGCTTTAACCAACGACTTAGCAACCCAACGTGCAGCATACGCAGCTGATCGATCGACTTTTGTGAAATCTTTACCAGAGAAAGCACCACCACCATGAGCACCCCATCCGCCATACGTATCGACAATAATTTTTCTTCCCGTCAATCCAGCATCGCCCATTGGTCCACCAATTACGAATAAACCACACGGATTTATGTGCACAACGGTCTCTTCATCTAGATAATCTTTTGGTACTACTTCTTTGACAACTTTAAGCATAACCTCATTTCGTAGTTCTTCGAGGGTAATTTCTTCAGAATGTTGCACAGATACTACAATTGTATGAACACGTTTAGGAATTGTTGAGCCATTTTTTAGAAGGTATTCACAAGTAACTTGTGTCTTTGAATCTGGTCTTGCCCACCAAAATACTCCTGATCTTCTTAGTTCTGCGATTTTTTCATTAAGCCGATGCGCTAAGGCGACCGTCAGAGGCATACACTCATCGGTCTCATCGGTTGCATATCCAAACATTAATCCTTGATCTCCAGCGCCTACGTCATCTTCTGTACGATTAATATGTACTCCCGCTGCAATATCTGGTGATTGCTCTTCAATAGCTAATAAAATGTTACAAGTTTTATAATCAAATCCTTTTGAAGAATCATTGTAGCCAATGTGTTTGATGGTATCACGTACGACTTTTTGATAATCGACAACAGCTTTTGAGGTGATTTCTCCACAAAGCAAAACCATTCCAGTTTTAGCTATAGTTTCGCATGCAACTTTTGCATTAGGATCTTGTTTCAAATGCGCATCTAGAATAGCGTCACTTATTTGATCGCACATTTTATCGGGATGCCCTTCGCCAACGGATTCGGAGGTAAAAAGAAATGGTCGTCCATCCTCTAGATATGTACTACTGTGCCCATTTGTGGGTATCGGTGCTGATGATTGCGGCATTTTGTTCTTATTTTTTTTTTATATCTGCTTGTATCTGCGAAATACAAAAGAAATTTTTCAAAATTATTGTTTCTTGAAAATTGTTTAGCTAAGGTTATCAGATAAAATCTTATCCTATACATATATACAATATATACTTTCGTGTACCCCGAAGCCTTTTTAATCCCCCTTTTTTTTATCAAATTTAGAAATACTTTCTATCCGTCCAGTACTTCTTTTTATTATAAGTAACTTTAGTTTAACTTTTCGGTAGAAAATACACCGTTAAGAATTTCTACATAAATTAGTTACAAACCATTTTAAAAATCTATTTTGTTTTGTAGTCATACATTATTCTTTTGTTGTTTAACGCAAAAAAGTGATAGACTTGCATCATTTCAGATTTGTACATTAATGGAGCACTAAGAATACATATGAACTACACTAACACTCAGGGCTTTATATATAACACTTATTCAACCGTCAGAGCTCAGTGACTTTTCATGTAAGCCATCCAGTTCTGAAAGGCACTGTCGCTCAGACCAAATTATTTGCTGATAATTAAAATTATAAATCAACACTTCGACTACAACATCGTAGTTTTTATTTTTATCGCAGACGTCTGGGTCACAAATAACCCACAAATAATGACACGCGACGATTTAAGACAATTTCAGAGCACACAGAAAGTTAATACATATTTGCAATAAATATTGGTTTTATTTTTATGCTTTAACGTCGAAAAAATATAATAAGAAGTATTTTATTTCATGTAACACTTACATGACGAAAAAAGAAACAAATTGTTAATCGTTCTACTTTATTCGATCTTTGTATCAATTGGATAGCCTTCACATTCACTGTTGAACACACTTTTTGAGAATAATCAGTTTTGATTGAGATTTAAATTTATATATACTCGGCAGTGGCAAATCCAGCTCGCTCGGATCCAATTCAAGGCCACTGGATTATCGGCATTTGTGTTTTTGTTTTGTTACGTATGTGATTGAAATCTTTATGACGAAATTTACTTCCTTTATTTCCAGCCTGAAACGATGAAACAACACGCAATCATAGAAAAAACTGCTCGTTTCATATCAGCACAAGGTCCGCAAATGGAGATTCTAATAAAAGCTAAACAGTCTAACAATCAGCAGTTCGATTTTCTCACTCAGAATAACGCGCTGAATCCATATTATAAATTCGTTCTGGGTGCATTGAAAAATGGAACGTTTCCCGAAGCAGAAAATGAGACAGCCGATCCTTCATCGGACGAGAATGCGACTTCAACAAGCACTATGAATAATTTTGAAGATCCGTTTTCAAAGCCATATGTTCCAGTGCCTACAATTAAGTATACGCCGTCAGCGAATTGCGCTTATACTCAGCTGATAAGTAAAATAAAAGGAGTTCCATTACCTCCACCCGAACCAGAAAAACAACAACAGACCATTTATACGCCTGTGCTGTTGCAACAGACTACTACACAAGCTGTGGAAAATGGAGAATCTAGTAATAAACAGCAGATTAAAAATGTTTCCAATGCGTTAATGTTAGCGCATTACTACTCCTCGGACACAGAAAATGAAGGTGACCAATCTGAAGAAGAACTAGACGCGAAAAGTGAAGAAACAAAAGAGCCGGAATTGTGTTTTCCGATTCCACCAGATTATTTACAAAATATTATTGATAAAACAGCTGGTTATGTGATAAAGAATGGACGTCAGTTTGAAGAAACGCTTCGCATTAAAAATGATGAGCGCTTTACATTCTTGTTTCCAGACAACGAGTTTTACTCATATTATATGTACAAAGTAACAGGAGAGGTAAAATCATATGTTCCTAATGATGATGGAGAAGATGACGAAAAACATAAAATTGTCAGTGGTATGTCAAAGTATTCAAACACAATAAAAGTAACAAACAAAAATAAGAATTTTTTTAATATGTTTTATTAGGCCCGGTGTCTTTTTCTATTAAAACTAAAGAAGATCAACCAGTTTCAGTTATACGTCCAGCTTTACCCCAAGAAACAAGTGATGATGAGTCTGAAAACAAAGTAAAAACAAATGGCACACATGTTAATGATCAAGTACAATTAGCCCAACAACAACCTACGCGAAGTGTACCTGAACATGTTCAGAAAGCAATACAGCTGGTTGAAAGCCAGTTAATGGCAAGAAACGCACAGTTGGGCATACCGACTGTGACAAATAGGTCAAGATTTGATATTGATCATACCGGCACTATTGCACCTAAATTGCCTACCTCACCGGTGGTACTCATTGGAGTTGAGGAGCCACCAGTGAAAGTAGTTAATTCGCATCAGAAAGAACTGAAAAGAGGTATTTTTTCTATATTGGCTTCAGACCATTGATTTTTCAAATAAATATTGTTTTAAATTTCAGCGGAAGAAAAAGTCAAAGATAAATTGGCGCAAATTGCACGAGAAAAATTAGGAGGTCTACTTTCAAAAGAAAAACAGTTGCAAATAGAACGAAAAAAGAAGGCGTTGGCTTTTGTAAATCAAATTAGAGGTACGATTTTTTTTATTTTATTGTTTACTAGAAGTTATCCACGACGTTGTCTACGTTTAGAGGGATATGAGAAAATGAATGAGCTTAAATGATTTTCAAATTTATATGTTGGTTATAGTCTGAATTATAGAAGTTTTATTAAGGCTAGCAAAAAAATTATTTTTTTTCCAAAATTTCTTTGTAAACAATATTTGTAGTTTTTACTTCTGAAGCTAAAATATATAGACTATGAGGGTTGCTGACTCCAGTGCAAGCATACAGTTGGGCGTGCGGTTCTCACGTCAACACTAGGAGATTTGAGCGTCTGTCCATACGAATTGTTTATCGCCATGGCAAAGCAAGCGCTCACAGGAAATGAGTGGAATATGTTATATGGTACAAACACCGTGTCACCTATGCTACAACCCATAAAAATACCCACCTCAAGCAAATTTATTTGTAATTTGATCACTTTAACACGGGTTCCGATGCATAACCCGTTGGAGTTGATATATCATTTAATATATTTCAGCGGTTTGGTCGTTTTTGGGTGTCCGAATACTTTGTTCAAACATCCAGGAACTGCTTTGATCTGGTTTTTGTGTAATATCTATGTACACCAAGCAAATAAGTTTCACTTCACCAATCTCCTCCACTAGAGTACCTTCTCTAACTTTCAGCAACATAGTATTGAATTTGAGGCTCGGGTCAACCCCGGAAATGTTTATTACGAACATATAACTTAAAAAACTAAACTTAAAACTATGACTAATAACAACTATTAATTATTACTTAAACTAAGGTCTAGTGGCGGGAGAAATGGTTGTTCGAGTAATTTCGAAGGGCTAAACTGCTGCAGTGCAAATCGAACACTTGACGCATCCGATTTGTTTCACGTAGCATACGACACAGTGGCTCGTTGAGACCATAAGTTGTCCTGTGATTATTCGGACGAAAAAAGTGGACAGACCTTAAATGACACGAGTTGGCGTTTCGTACCATTTTTGTTCTCTTAAATCCTCTCTGCGCAATCGACCGTTGGCAAACTGAATTGGTACGGACTAATATTAATCGTTTGGGGTAACGTAAAGAAATGGACGATACGTTAAAATTTTTTTTTACGTTTAGCACTTTACAACGAATTAAAATTTAATTAAAAAATTGAAAATAAAAGTGAAACCTATTTAATGGTTTGACCGCTATGTGGAGGAACGCGATAGTTTATGGATTCCTTTCCAGCTCAAATGACCCAAATGCACCGTCGCCCTCTGCTTCGTCATGACTAGGGCAACCGGAAATATGGTCTTAAAAAACCGCTTATAGCGCTTTAAATGTGCTCTAAAAAAGACGTTGTATGCTCTTAAAATGTGCTCTAAAAACTATTGAAAACTGGAAAAATCACGAAAAATTAAACAATAAATATTATTTTTAACATAAATAATTTTTATTTGAGGAAACACAACTTAATTAAATAACCTAAATAGATAAAAATTCTTCTTGAATTATAATTAATTTAAATTTTTGTTGCAATAAATGCAAATAATTTTGCTAAGAAAACTTTGCCTATTTGCTCTAAAGACATTTTTGTACATGGAAAAAATTCTTTATCTCAACGGATGTAATAGGTGCAAATTTTGAATGCCATTATCTCAGAGACTGTGTTTTCATTCACTGTTGAATTTTGTCCGGACAGACAACTGGAAATCTCTTTTATAATCTTAAAGCCATGGTTTTTTTTCCAAACCTTTTGACATTTTGACCTTTATTTTTCTCCCTATTTTGCAGTCAATGGAGCTAACTTTAATTTCTGCATCGTTGACTATGTCGATATATGCGGCAAGTTCTAGATCATTCGTTTCCAATTTCTTAATTGATTTAGAAAAAAAGGCGTAGTTTGCTGCCAAAAACCCCAAGTTAGTTTTTAAATCACCTCGTTCAAATAATTCTTTGGCAGTTTTGACAGCAGCGGAATCCTCTTCTTCGAATGAATGAAAAATATTTACAATTTTTTCATAGTTTTCTGCATAGTATGAAACTGCTTCTATCCAGGTTCCCCGACGAGTTGTAACTGGTTGCAGAGGAAGTGATAGATCTGGTTCAACTTCCTTAAATATTCTTACTCTTGAAGGAGCTTTCAAAAATACTTTTTCTATACTGGCAATAAGAAGATAAAACTCAAGAAATTGTCCTCTTATGGTTTCGCAAACTCTATGAAATCCATGTGCTAGACATGTCACATGAGTTATTTTTGGGTAAAATACTTGAATTTCTCCTGCTGCCTTAACCATATGGAGCAGCATCCGACAAAAACAGCAGTATAGAGTCTTTTTCAAACAGGTCACCCAAAATCTTTATCGAGTCATCGAAGTGCCTGGCTATTGTTGAATGGTTTGCCTTATCCATTAAAGCAGTATTAATTAAAAACTTCTCCTTTGCAACTGAGTCGTCAGGATCTAAAAAGCCAATTATTACGTTAGCAACATACCTGTTTGTATAAAAGAGAGGAAGAAGGAAAACAAAGATTCACATTTTCTTTATAATTTACTGGACCACTAAAATTAAATTCAAATTTTAACGTTTGAACATACCTGTTTGCTGCATCAGTTGTTTCGTCTATAGCAACCCGCAACTTCCGGTTTTGCACTTTCGCCTTTATTTTTGAAATGGTTTCCTCATACAGTTTGTCTGTGTGTCTTCCGCGGAGAGTTGTCTCAGAATTAATTTTATGTTCCGTATATTTTTCTAAAAACGATTTCAAGTTTTCATTGCGAATTTTATGCAATGGAATATCCGCTGCAATGAATGCACAACATAAATCCTCTGCAAATGCATCATTTTGATTTTGGTTATTCGATGACGATTGCCCGAGAAATTGTTGCGTTTTTCGGTCTTTTCTCTGCAAAACTTCCAAATGCCTGGTTGTCTTCAAATGTTGCTTGACGGTGAATATTTTTTCAACACAAACCGTTTTATTACAAATTTTGCACAACAGAGTTGTTCCATCTGTTTTAAAGCTTGGATATTCGGCTACGATTTTATTTAACCGATCATTAGTTTTTGCTTTATTTTTTGGCATTTTCTAAAATGAAGAAAATTATATAAATACTAAAAACTAGGATACTCCTAATTTGATTCTTCTTTGTTTTTACGTACCCGAATATTTTACCCTCAAAATAAGGATTTCTATCAAACCAAACTTTGTTTATGTTCTATCTTTTCTTTTTTTCACAAGTTGAACTCTTCACAACCACCTTCTTAGATCCACTGTCCGCGATTGAGGTGTGAACTATTGTTTGCGGTATCGCGTGCCTGTTGAAAATGGGGAAAGGATTGTCATTGTAAATGCGCAACTATCCGTTAGCTAGTCGCGTCCTATACATATACATTAGTTCTGGCGCCATCGCTAATAACCGGAGTGTATAGCGCACATTTAGCAATGCAAAACAAAAAGATAATGAAACAAAAATAGAAAAGTATCTACTTTCACAGCTGCGTAGTATTCGCAAATGCTCAGATATCTAGGAAATTACAACAAAAATTATATGACTTATCATATGCAGATAATAAAAGGGTTTACTCGCGCAGCTGTGTATATAGGCAGCCACATAGTGAACAAATTGTACCTGCTGGTGCGCAACTGTTCTGTGCACTTTCACAAATATCCATTTTTTTTTTCACATAAACAGTTGATAAAAACAGGACAAATAAGCAAAAATATTGAAAAAATTCACAAATATGTTAAAATGTATGTCCTAAAAATGCAAAAATATGCCGAAATATGCTCTTTCAAGTGAAATATGCACAAATATGCTCTTAAAAGTGAAATATGCCCTAACGAATAGGGCTCAAATGCTTGGTTTTGTATAAAACGTATTTCTGTACAATCCAATTTCCAATACGTCCTCCCAAAAAAAACATACTTTTGCATTTTTCCGGTTGCCCTAGTCATGACCGTTAACGATTCGTAGGCCCATACGCTAAGGACCGCCGTTGTAGATTTCCGAACTCCTTGCTTCGTCTACGGCCAACTCCACATCGCTCGTTCGAGGGTCAGGGGCTCCTCCAATCTCATCATTTACGCTCTCGAGAAGCAAACAAGTAATGAGACCTTGATTCAAAGTTAACTCCATACCGTTCGATTTGTTTTGATTCCCTCCGGCAACTAGAGGAGCGAATTCACTTCACTCGCAGCGTCTCTGTAACCTGCCTGCTAGTGACGCAACTGGAACCAGTGAATTAAAAATATCTGCTAATGTAAATTCAATAAAAAATTAGTTAAACACTTACATTGGATTTACCATTGTAAAACATGACGTTTATTTTTTATTGTTTATAAAATTTTATTTATTTATTTTTTTTTAATTGTTTTTTGTTAAAAACTTAACTTTCAAGAGAATATGAGAACTCTTTAAACTAGAACTAAACACCTCACATGATTTTAGTTGCCTGCAAAAATGTTTGTCCTTCGGACCACGCAGAGGAAGATTTCGCTTTGATGTCATACCTAGTCTTCATGCGGTTGCTCGTTAGCTTCATCTTTTCTCGGGTGTTCGCCTTCTTGGGCTCTGGAGATGGGGATCCGAATTTCGTTTCACTTGGCAACCGAACTGTTTGACCAAATGAGACCTCGGATGGTGTGTGTCCTGTTGAACTATGGGTCGAATTTCGGTAGGCTATTAAGAATATGTGTTGATCCCAGTCCCGCTGGTAGTTGCCGATGACCTTAGACAGATGCTCATTCAAGACCCTATTGAATCGCTCGAGTATTCGATCAGATTGAGGGTGTAGTGGCGTTGTCCTCTTATTCCCAGATATTGGCACACTTCCTGGAAGACTTTTGATTCAAAGTTTCGCCCTTGATCAGAGTTTAGCTCTATTGGGACTCGAAATCTGCTCACCCAGTTGTTGACTCTCTGGTCTGCTACGGTCTTAGCCTGTTGATTTGAGATTGCGAATACTTCGACTGCCACTTACTGAAGTAGTCCATGACCACGAGGATGTATCGGTTGTCGTTAAGGGTTCCGGGAAACGGGCCCACGATGTTGATGGCTATTCGTTTGAATGGTGCTCCGACAGTTTTATTTTTTGCCCTTGGTAGGCGCACAACTTATGCACTTTTTGCACCAATTGTTTTGTACTTAGCTGATAGAAACGTTCCCTTACCTTCTCCAACGTCTTTTTTATACCCAAATGACCTCCTGAGATTCCGTCATGTATTTCATGGAGCACTTGGGCGACTCTGGACCGTGATACAATTAGCTGCATACGAGATGTTGTTCCATCTGCACTTTCCCATTTTCTCTTCAACAAATCATATTGCACACAAAGCGAGTCCCATTGTGCCTAATACGCCTTCAGAGTTTGGCTCCGGTCCGATATCTCCTGCCAGCTTGGTCTTTCCTCGTGTTCCTTCGAGGCCAATATTAGTTCGATGTCATTATCTCCCTGTTGGGAGGAACGGGTTTTGTCTGTTCTCCAATCTTCTAGTAGCTCAGGCCTGATCATTTGGATAGTGCCCTGTTGTTTCGGTTCCTTACCACCAACTACTTCTGTCAGGAAACCTTCATTGCATTGTTTTGCCTACGAGACTTGGATGATTACCCTGAGGATGCCAACTCCTACCAGATACTATTTCAGAGCACCAAGTCACTTTTCCTCCACTGGCACTGGGGTTTCTCTTGTGCAACTCGGATTTGAGTTGGACGAGGGTCAACTGCAGTAGTTTTCGACCCATTACGTATAGCTTTTTCAAACAATCACAAAATACTTTTTTTTTCTATTTATTTGTTGAATTGTGTATAACGTTTAAACGGGTTTTAAACAATAAATTATTTATTAATGAGTTGAAATATATGTAATATGTATAATTCCTGAATCAAATATGTATTGGAAATGCTTTGTTTTTAAAGGTGTTCTTAGAAATTCTAATTTTTAACAAGTTTGTTTGTTACTGGTAGGTACGAGTATAGTGTAAAGTCGCCCCGGGTAAATCGATAAACGTAACGATAATGGAGATTGGGGCAAGAGATATTACGTCAATGTCGTTGTTTCTGAAGCCCTTGGAACTCTGTGGATTACCCTACCAGACTTCTTATTTTTCGGTCTTTATAATGCTAAAACATTGAAAACCAATCGTCATAACCAATTTTGGCTTTCATAAAAGAATAAGCCTGGTGTTTTCCTTTGATTTATTTAGGAACAATTCTCGTTGGAGCACTCTTAAAATGTTCGCATACAGCGCGAGTGAGGAAAGAAAGAGAGATACCGATGTATGTTGGTTTTGAATGTTTGCAGGCTATAATGTCTAGGAAATAAAGAGCTCGACAGAGCATTCCATAAGCGAGTTGTACGGCTTAGGAAAAAACACGATATTCAAAGTACGTCCGAAAGTGGGCTGGAGAATAGACTGATGATCACCGCTTTTTGTCGGCAAAAGATCTAGGAAGTTAATAAAAGTAAACAGGGATAAGCTTAGGGACAGTAATAGGAATCCTGACAGGACACTGTCTCCTGCGGAAACACGCACAGATACGGATATTTGCAGATTCTGCGGTGATCTGCAAGCTGTTGAGGACATAACAGACATACTTTGTGAATGCGAGGCATTCACGTTGTCGAAGAAAATTTTTAAGGAAATACTTTTTCGAAAACCTGGACCAAATAGACGGCACGAACTTCAAAGGCTTTCTTAGCTTTTGCCAAGAAGTTGGGTGTTTCACCAGGGAGATTGTTTAGGTTTTTGCCATTTGAAGACAAATTCAACTGGTTCCACACGGATCGCGATGGACCCGTTTAGGTACCTGGTGTCCGTTTAACCTAACCTGACCTAACCAAAGAGACTGTGCACTTTTTTTTGGTCAAAATAGCATAAATCCAATAAATGAGATGCCAAACGGTAAACATAATTGCCTCGCATACATTGGTCTGGAAAAAAAACCCAAACGGCATTTTAAAAAAAAGGATCCTATTTGCATAAAACAAGGGGGATGTATTGTGTAGTTAACTAACTAGCCAATACGTCTACGAACATGATGCATAAAACTTTGGGTCAACCGTACAATTAGTCTCTGAGTAATCTTGTTTACCGATTTAGAGAAGGTCGTTGTGAGAAAAACACGTTTGAAGATTTTTTCATGAAAAAACATAATTTTGTTTAAAAAGTTCAATCCTTAAACTTATATTTCGTTAGTCATCGATACCAAGACCAAACATTTCATCGAATGCCTCTTCCTGCTCTTCACCAGTTGCTTTTGTTGCAATACGAGCTTCTTTGGTCGCTTATAAATTTTTTTTCTCTGCAAAACGTACTCGTTTCCCGTCGCGTTTCATAGTGTGGGCGTATGCATGGTGGCCAATTTAAATTTTTAGTACCTCCATAATTTTCAATAAGGTGCGAGAACCTTTATTAAAAATGCAAGCAGCAATCCAGGATGTAATTTTAACAATATTCGTGGAACAGAAAGTGTGCGTGGGACCAAGTGACGAAATGAGGTTGTTGAAACTCTCGTTGTTGGTTTGGGTATTTCTCCCAAGGCACCTTTCTATCAACTCGCCCTTCGCTTAATTTTCAAACACATGTGTTTACTGCACCCCATGCGTTGCCGCAATAGATCGCAAATTCTAATCTTACCGATAACCCGACGTAATAGAATTGCAAATTAGTGCAATTTAGTACATTTTAAGTCCTCAGACTTTTTTGAAAACGGCGGTCGAATTTGAAATGTTTTTTCGTTGAAAATGGAGAAATACCTAATTGAATTTGTGAGAAATAATATTTATTTACTTATATGATTGAAAGGATAAAAACTGTAAAAATTTGTTTAAAAAAGTTAACAATTCAATGTGATGCTACATTTTACGGCAAGTGTGTTACCATGAGCGTTACTGTACGCAGTAATGGAAGCAGTACTACTGCACATCTATTTCAGGCATTGGTTAGTACATTGTGACATAAAATCCAGAAGGAAAATAGTTCTTGTGAGAGGGCTAAGAAGAGTGCCAATGGAACATTTTCAGAAAGTTTTTTTTAACTCCGGAATGCAAAAACAAGGCTTCTGTTTTCGAATGGAAAACGCCACAAGTTTCGCAAACAGAGATTCGGATTTGGAAACAATAATTTGAAATCGTTATTGTGGCATCAATCTTTCCATTATAACTTGTCAAACTGTACTGAAAATAAATTAATCTTAGCAGCTCAATATGAGAGCTGATTTAACATTTAATCCCTGTTGAAAAGTCTGACACTGCAAAGAAAATACCCATTATACTCATATGGGCAGCGCATACTGGGCTAATTACCCCGGAATAAAACTGGTTTTATAGAAGCGGGAGATGAAGTGTAAAGTAAGAAATATTCAACCTGTTTTGAAGCGGTTGAACATCGGGGGAAAACCAATACACACAAAAGTTGTCAATTTTAAAGGGTAAGAAAAATTATCAGAAATACCACTACATTCAAAATCGGTTCATGTATACATAATTTTGCCCCGAATCCAGTGTGCGGTTGAAGTAAAAGATACCCCGGGGAAAAATTGATCCAGTGTGCGCTGGCCCATATACACTAAGGACTGAAACGAATAAAATTTGGAAACTTCAAAGTACAAAAAAAAATATTTTCATAATTGATGTAAATTTTTTTTATTTGCTTTAAAACTTTGTTTTTATTAAATTCATTCACAATTACAAAAAAAATTCTTTCCTCAACTTCCTTCGAATGTCCTTCATGAGGTTGGTGACAGTTACATCCGTGATCTTTTTGGACGCTCTTTTCCATTTAGCACTAAAATCTTTTACGTCCTTTGCGCACTGCTCACTTTTCCTCAATTTAGCTTTGACCAAAGCCCAATACCTTTCAATGGGACGGCACTGTGGAACATTGGTTGGATTGATGTCTTTTGGGACAAAGTCGACATTTTTAGCAACAAGAAAGCTCAACGTCGCATGAGCATAGTGAGCTGAAGCTAAATCTGGCCAAAATAATGTTGAACCCTCGTGTTTGTTTAAGAAACGAATCAACCGTTTTTTTAGGCAATCGTTTATGTACACTTCTCCGTTAATTGTTCCCGTTGTAATAAACGATGAGCTTTTGTGTCCACATTGGCAAATGGCCTGCCAAACGAGATATTTTGACCCGAATTTTTCCATCCCAATCGATGTTGTTGATTGCGGAAGAATCTCAGCTTGAAACGAGTTGTAAAACTGCGCACCTGGAAGAGTAGTAAAATCGACTTTGACATAAGTTTCGTCATCCAAAACCAAGTACGTTTTCTTGTTGCCGATCAACTTGTATAGCTTTCGGGCTCGTATTTATATGACTTTTTTTTGCTCTTCAGTAACTTTTGGTATTTTTTGTTTTTGTCGTGTTTTTAGACCGTTACGTTTTTTAGGTAGGTTGGTATTACATTTCCGAGCAACATCTCTGGATGACATAGTCCGGTTTTTTACGATGGTACCCACTATTTTCCTCTCCAAAATTGTATCATGTGCTCCACTTTTAGCTCCACTTTTCTGTTTTCGCTTAACTGTCAAAGTCTCCAAATATCGTTTAATAACAGAATTCACGGTACTGCGAGCTATGTTTATATTTTTCGCGATGAAATGATTTGGACGCGAAGTATTTTCGAGCCATTTGTCGATGATCTTTTTACGGCGTTCCTCTTGACTCATATTTTATAAATATTTTAAACCGCACCGAACTAAAATCAATAACAATCTGAAACCAGAGAATATACAGGCTAATTTGGGTACAAAATGAGATTGCAATCTTTACGCATTGGAAGTATAGCCCGTATTAAAATTTACAGATTTTATTCGTTGCAGTCCTTATTCCCTTTCCACTGCTGTTGTTGTTGCTGCTGATTTTGTGATTTTTTTTATTTTTTTTATTTTTCGCCTTTGCGTTTATTACTTCGTGCTTTGTTAGCGAATATCTGAGACATATTATTATATATATTATCGATTAAGATTTATTTGCTTTGATTTGCATTTCTCAATGTTGACACTCCCGCAATTTCAATGCAACTGCTGAGGAGTTGTTGTTGATGCCAGTTAAGCTTGCTCTGCAAATTTTCAATTTTGAAAGCTCCGTATTTTCGGTTTGAAGAAAATTCAATTGTTGCAAAAAGAGATTGTTTTCTCTAGATTAGATGCGAGTGGATGATTCGGCCGCTGTCGGTTGTGTGTTGCTGTTTCTCGCAAGTGATATTTACGAACACACGACAGAGTTCATTTTCTATATATGAACAGGATAAGTTCCAACTCTCAAAATTAGTCTTGTTGGGCTTCTGAGGATAAATGTTGTCGTATACGACCAATCGATAAAGTTTAATATAAAACTTTTCCAACATTATAAGATTCGTCGGGACGGAAACGTCGCTAATAAGTGTGGCACAAGCCGATTGTAGACATCCACTAAGTAATCTGTATGCCTACGTATGATGATGTAATATGCGATATATTATAGGGATATACTTCGGCAGTTCTTGCCTATATTGGGCATGAATTCATTCTCCGGTTGATTTGATTTATATACTCAATTGATGCTTTGTTAAGGAGCGTGAATCATCATATTTCTCGTATACATTTTCTCAGACCAGAGAAGCAACTACCTTATTATTAATCGTATTAAAATTGTATTCATAATCCCTATCTACCTCAAAGTCATTAAGCATCCGCCGGAAACATTGTTAATATACATCTATAATTCTCAGTGGATTGGGGAAAAAAGTTCTTCTAAAAATACTAATGTTCAAACGAGTACAATTAGTATTTAAGAGACATATGTATGTACATATCTCCCGCTGATCTGGGGCAATCTGGATTTAGCCAGACATTCTGCCGAATGTCCTTCACCGGCGGAGGACTAGCTTCTGAAGTCATCTTTCATTCAGTCACATAATTATTCTCATTTTTTTTTGCATATGTGGATCTGTCGAAGTTGTCCCTTCTTCCCTTATCGAAGACTACGCCAATGATATGAATGAGAATTCATCTCGAACTGGTTATTGAAACATGGTTTGGCGCATTGCAAGTGTTTAGCGATTTCCAAGATGATTGTAGACTTTTCGTATTTTCCATCCATCGTGCTAAATAGCTCAAAAATTCAATTCGTGAACTCTTAAAAAAAATCTGGGTATTGTATTCAATAGAATACTCACATGGAATAACCATAGTGGAGAGGGCTTATGGTGTTCTCTGAATTTTGAAAGCTGTCACCTCTGAAGTAAAGTCTAGTAATTCCAAAGCTTTAATTATTCATGTGCTTATCTACGGCAGTGAATTTTTTTTTATGATTGTGATGCTAATAGTGAAAGGAAGGTACAAGTAGTATTAAACAGTACTATCCGCTATGCCTATATTCTCAGAAGATATGAACACGTTTCTCATCTCGGTAAAAACTTGTTGAATATGACCTCAAGTTGTGTACACTCGTTCTTCATTTCAGCATTATCAACGCAAGGTGTTCACGTGTCCTTGTAACGTTTTCAACATCTAAGAGATCTGCTTAGTTATTTTTCCCGCGAATATCTTGCTTAATATCAGAGAGACAATTTTTCATTGCTGCTATACGTTTTTGGAATTCACTTCCGCGTAATCTGAGGAGCTCGACTGAGGCACGCCGGTTTAAATGTGAACTACTGCTTTTCCCAGCAAATTGGAGCAAATAGACTATTTCTTTTCTTCATCTATTCTTTTTTTTTTCAAGCAAGCCAATATTTTTTAACTTCAAAATAAAAATTCAACTTATTATGATTCATCTTATATTATTATTATACTCATCATTACGAGTTCAATAATAACCCATTTATTATCATACACGCAAAAATTTGAAAGATGTTATTTTCAATAGCAGTCAAAACATGGCAGCGTAAAGCTTTATTTAAAAATTCTGTATCTCGGAGGGGATGCATTTCCGATTTACACGATTTTTTTTTCCAAAATATGCCAAGGAATCTCCCTGTAAAGTTTTCGACACATTATTTAATTTGATTAGCAAAGTAAAAATTTAATAAAACGGTTATCTATCGCAGATAACTGTGTTAGGAGGTACTGAATAAATCAAAATCTAAGCTTAAATTCTTAGTTCACTATGAGATTTTCACTATAATTTAGATTACATCGAGTTTTTTTTGGCTAAAGTACGAATAATATTAACTACAATTAGTCTTACAAATACCTAAATAATAAAGATTGATTAAAGATGAAATATACAATAAACAAAAATTGTGAATCCTATTAAAAACCAAAAAAATATATTATGAGTATAGCACCGCGAATAAAAATAGCTGAAATCCTTATCATTTATTGCATCTTATTATTCCCTCTCATATTGATAAGCATCCCCATTTTAAAAGAGGATATAAACAAAAATTGGTGCCTCAGTAAGTGGTCACCGTATCTTACAATAACAATAACAATGATAAGTTGAATTTATCGTATCTATTTTGTTTTTGTTTATTAATAGGTTCTTCCCAAACAAACTTGGCCGATTCATCGAGCTTCCGCACAAAGTTTCCTACAGAATCAAAAGACGCAGATGATTCCGATACATCTTCTGTACATTCCATACCTATATCATCGTATGGGGATGATAAATCGGATACTGAAATAACTCATAACCAATCCAATAACAATGTCCACCACGAAGAGGTTCGTGCTGAAAAAATTGATGAAGATGAAGAAGATGATGATGTGCAACTCATCGCTATCGAGATGAAAAATCCAGGTTTAAGATCTCATACCCGCCAATACACAGAAACACCCGATGTAGTGATAATATCTCCAAAAAGATCACGCTCCCAATCAAGGCACTCAATATCTCGTGTTAAACGTTCGAAATCCAAGACACATAAGTCAAAAAAGAAATCATCCAAACACAGCCGGCATCACAGTAAAAAGAAATCAAAGAAACGCTCCCACAGCCACAGTAATTATCGCAGCCGAAGTTATCGTTCAGACGAGGAGGAAGAGGAAGATGACTACTCTTCATCAGATTCATCTAGTAAAAAACGAAGGAAACTATCTTCATCGTACAAAAAGAAAAAGAGCAAGAGGCATGACAGGTGATGGGTGGCCACAAGTAAAAAAACATGTCCCCGCCACACAAACTTCATACTTTTCTAAATAAACAGTAACAAATAAAAAAATAAAAGAAAAATTAATCTTAGCAATAAATTAGTTTTTTTTATTTATAAAGGGTGTATGTTTTTTATTTTTGACTGAAAGATTTTCCAGGGATCGCTTTCGAACCGTGCTTTCATTAGGTCTATTTCAGGACTCCAAATTTGTACAAATTTGTACAGAAACCTGTTCCCCATTTTATAAAAAAACGTTTCCGCGAGATTTTGGGCTTAAGAGAGAATTCATCGGTATTACAACTTAAGTAACAAGTTCTCTTCTTTTGGAATTTGTTACAAAAATTTCGAACAGAGCTATTTTTCCTTCTTTGACACTTATTGGCGTTTTCGATTGGTTTCTCTCCGGAAGTTGTTCCATTTGGACTCCAATGGGACACTAAAAACTTCTTCGGACTTTGCTGTCAAAATTGTTATTCGCAAAATTTTATTTCGCATTTTTAATTACTTTTATGAAATTTGTAATCCGATTTTTGGAAACATTGCTGCCTAAAATCTTCATAAAACATTCATTATCTGACGTGGATAACGACGACAAGGATAATAAAATACCTATTATTTCTGCTTCCATCTTTTATTTTTTATATAGTATTGTATATATTTGCTTGCGAATTAATTTGAACATTCAGAATAAATTGGTCAAACACAGCCTATTACTCGAAAACAGAAATCTATTGAACAATAGTTGGACACAATACTATTGTATTCGACGTTTATACATATTTACATATATGTTCTTGCACATTTTGACGTAGAATCCAGGAGAGAAATTTTGTTTCTGAAATGAAAACTAGAAGCTAAATTTTCATTCTGAAAAAGTGATAAGAAACAGTTTACGCCACTTTTTCGCTCCGGACTGCAAAAAGAAGGCTTCTCGATCGAAACCGCCATTATATTCAGTTTTGTTTAGTAAATCATCATGAATAGGTTTACATTAGAAGAACGCTTTCGTATCGTTTCGATAATTAATGATTGGAAGTTTGGCAATTGGTTGCCAGTTTAGATTTGAAACACAAGTAATTCTTACTAATAATCTTTATTTTATTGAAAATAGTCAAATGCGTATTACTAACTACTAGTTTCTGCTGCGCACTAAACCGAAGTGTGTGGCTGGTATTTTTGTAAAAAAAAATTGTAACCGTCACCATCCAAAACGGCAGACGGTGGAAATTCCCTTTTGTTCCACTTAATTCTGTGGTGAAGTTGCCATAGAAGGTATTTTGAGAATTTGTGTTCAATTCGCGAAACTTGTAGGAGATTACGGGATCGATCAATGATTAAGATAAAGAAAAGAAAAAGTGGTCGAGAAAAGCGATTGAATTCTAAATTGTAATTATATTGAATAAAGCGATTGTACCTATTGAAAGGGATAAAGTTCTATCATTTGAACCCCCAAAAACATTTTACAATACATTCAATAATCCAAATATTTCATATATTGAAAAGGTAAAATATAGTCCCTCTAATGGGGTAAGCCAGGAAACTAGTTTCGTTAGCTTCGAGTATAGTAACAATCAATAATTTCTTGAATGAAGCAAACAACTTTTTTAACGTAATATGACGAAATTCCTTTTCAGGTTCCTCAACAGTCCCTTTCTGAACTTGGATGTAATAGTTCCTAATAGTCAAACAATTCTTAGATCCTCATCAGCGCTGGGTTTTTTCATTATATACACGCTTGCAATATCATCTCATCACTTTGGAAACCTATTAGGGCTGAATATTACTTTCGTCCTCTTTTGCAACCACCGACTACATACATTTGTTTCAAAAAAACAAACTGGGAAGCCTTCAGAGCTTGCCTCCATAACCGGATCTCGCTGTTGAATAAAGGTATATTCAATTTCTCTAATTTAGAAATAGATATATGGATATCTCAAACAAATGAACATATTTCTTTTAGTGTAGAAATACAATAGCATTTCGGATTTTACTAAAAAGTTATTAAAACTCCGAAATATTTGGCTCACGCAATTAAAAAAAACTGTTTCATCGTAATCTCAATAGAATACATGACGAAAATCTTCAACTGCATTCCAGAATTCAATGTCTCATCTCAACAGAAATATGAAAGAAAGGGTTGTGTTAGATACCAACAATGAATTCAAGACAAGACTATAAAAAATTAAGCCATCTCCCTACACATTTAAGGAAATCGACAAAATAACTGGTAGGAAATTTTTCTGCACTGATATTTTCAAAGATATTCTAGTTCTTTTAGAGACTTCCAGTAATTAGTTCTAATTAACGATAACGAAATTCCGTCAATGACAGATGCATTTTGTAACACACAGCTTACTAGTACGTCTTGTAGCCCCTCCAATATCGTAACCCTTCCCAATAACTCGCCGTTTACTAGCCCGAATGCTGTTAATCTATTACGAGTAAGAATAGGGCTCAATAACAAAAAATCATCTAGCCTGAATCTGATTTCGAATTTTACATTGCGAAAATGTCCCCAAGGACGTGGCTTTATCTTCTATATTTAACTACTGCATTAACAATGGTTACTTTCCTGTTACTTTCAAAATAGCAAAAATTTTACCCATTGTGAAAAAAAAACCCCAAAAGAAATGACTGGCTTTCGACTTTCGATATTCCTGCTATCCAACATTGGAAAACTGTTCGAACGGGTTATTGCTGAACTGATACCAGTTATGGTACTGAACGGGTACTGATGAACTGAAACTGCGCAGAATCACATGTGATTCAAAATAACCAATTCGGCTTTAATAAAGAACATTCTACGGAACATGCACTACTTACTTTACATAATGAATTTGTTCTAAATTTTAGAAATAGTAGGCTTGGACATAGATCTGGTAAAATCGTTCGATTCCATTTAGAATAAAGTCGTTCTGTTCAAATTAATTAGGCTTAATTCTCTGATCTGGCTTACAAAAATTATTTGCAGTTTTCTGTAAAATAGATCCAGCTCAATTTTTATAGATTCTGAACACTCGGACCCCTTTACAGTTTGTCCGGTGCAGCGCAGGGTTCGATACTTATCGGTCAATATTTATCTGCTATCCTATATGCAGTGATACTATTATATTAGTAAGTGATAGAAGACCATTCATTGGTCTAAACAAAATTAACGCAAAAGCAACAATTTTGGTAGAATAGGTACTTTAATAAATGCAGTCTAAAAATTAATACTGAAAAGTGTGGAATAACATGTGTCACAAATGCAAGTGGCAAGGGACATTACCTTTCAGTAAAAGATAGTAAGTCAATTAAGTTAAAAATGAATGGTAATAATATTCTTTTGCGTAGGTACGTACGTACACACATAACAAGTTTATTTTCAATAAATATGCTAGGAAAGCGCTGAATAAAGGAAAAATAAAACCATTACTTTCAGTCAAGCAAATGTCCGCAAATAAAAAGTTGCTCATTTACTCGTATAAACAACTAAATAGACCTTTTATTAAAAAGATTAGAACGTATAGAACATCAACCTAAATCTGCTGTTGGACTCAAATATCAATGACAGTGTAAATGACAATTATTATCTCTCACCTTTTAATTTATTAAATTCAGCATCCTTAGCAGAATTGGTTTTAATCTGTTTTGGCTCATATACAGGGTGTCCCAAATATCAACGTCAAGCCGGAAACGGGTGATAGGTCAAGTGGTGTCGGTTATCACAAAAATATAAATATATATATACACCCTGTATAGTTTACACACTCGCATATAATCTACCCTTTTATTAAGCATAAGAAGATGAAATGCTATATCACATGAATATAAAACGGCGACACACACATATGCATGTATTTATTATTTTATATGTACTACATAGTCCTCTTGACTTTAACCCCGTTTTTACTCTAGCCATTCTTTTAGTTTTTAAGTGCCCAATGAAGCTATTTTAAATATGTACGCCGGGAGCAAAGATACACCTAAAAAAATAGCAACTGAACGTCTTTCATTTTGAATGTCTACTGGATTAAGCTTGCAGTAGCAAGGCAGCAATCATAGTACTTTGTGTCTTACGATTTGAGCAAATTCATTTACCTCGTGTACCCTAAGTTTGTCTTTGTTGCGTCTGACAACATCAAACAACTCAGGTTTCACTCTGTTTTCTTCGATGTATCATAAATGCATCTTATGCCAATCGTATTCATCTGTTCTAAAAATATTAATCATTGCACGCGTCTACATAAAAAGAGCTTTCCGACATTATACAGGGTGTCCCTTAATTCGATGACGCTAATTTGGGAAATGATTCCTGGGCATAATCTAAGAAAAAAATCGTTCCACAGTAAGGGTCTATCTCCAATGTTGACATTATTTATCGAGGACTTAAAAAAAGGCTTTCTTTGGTGTACCCTGACCCATGGTAACGGAAATTGCTCTACTAATGGTAAAAACTTCGTGTAGAACTTTGTTTTTAGAAGAAATACCAGCCTTTATAACGGCGTTTAAATAAAGTTGATATCTTGTTTGAGTCTTTAGATATCCAATTCCTAAACCTATGACCTTTGAGGATACTTTTCTCCAGAAAATGCCGAATTAACATAACGTTTTACTATTTTTTTCTTATGAAAAATGATTTTGTGTGATCTTTATGTTAGATAGTTTTTATTTCGACACACTCAAGTGTAGGCGGAGACAGAGCACAATCTGAGAGCGTTGAGCTAGCCGCAAAGTGTGCAGCAGATTGGCTTTATCCAAAGAGCTGACAGCTGGAATGTCATTGTAAATGAGTGAGCTTTTACTACCTTTGGGACATTGTGTATTTTTTTTATTTTTATTTGTATTTTTTGCTTCAACTTTTGGTTGTATTGAAATTTCACACGCTTGAGAAAGTTTGATAGAGAGCAGACATCGCAGGGCGTTGGATCGGTGATATAAAAATCCCGGAAGTTAGCCTACGTGAGTATAGTGGCGACATCACCAAGTATCGTGAATTCAAGGAGCAATTTGAATCGCTAGTGGTAAAAAGTCGTACTTCAAGCATTGATCGGTTCGCTTTGCTAAAATCCAAACTAACTGGAAAAGCACTGGATGCTTAGTGATCTTGATCTGACTGGAGACAACTATCCTATAGCCTGGGCCCTTTTGGATCGAACTTTTGATAACACAAGGCACCTGGCAAAAGTAGAATTAGAGGCTCTGTTAGCTCGCCCAACGATCCCTGGATATGCAGAATTAATCATTGCATATTTACACCATACTAGAGGACGGGTTTCCAACCTGAAAAAAAAATAAGGTAACTGCAGAGCAGATCATGGCTTCCCTCATTTTTCAAGGCGTTGACCGAATTACCCGTGGAAGACTAGAAGATTCTGTTAAATCCAAAACTAGACTTCCCACCTTAGAAGAAATCGAAGATTTCATGTTCAATTAACATCAGCATAATTAGACCAAGGCGATAACCGTAAATATCAAAAGATGCCCAAGAAAGATGCTTGTATCCCGCACACGAAAGTACATGCCACCGTCCAATCCCGGAAAATTACCAAGTGTTTCATCTGCACTGAGCAATATCAAGTTATGGATTGTCCAAAGTTCTTGAGTTCCCAAAATCGGGAAGCATTATTACAGGATTATAAAATTTGCATATAATGCGCCAGGCATCGTTTTAACTATTAATCTCCTTGCAGATCAAAACAGTTTTTGAAATGTGAAATCTCACATTACGGCCATGCATCCTCAACTAACTTCGACATTGAATGAACTGCCAGCAACAAGCGGAACTTACTTATGCCAAAACGAGTCTGAAGCGTCCTCTAATGTGATCCCGCCCACGCCTATTGCTACTTTCCTGGTAAACAATGAAAGCGTAGCTATTCGGTGCTTCCTATATCAGAGCAGCCAAACCAACTACATACCACCTTGATGAAAAAGTTTCCGGAATGTATTCAGAAAATTAAAGATACAAGTTTATTTATTTAAATCTATATTGCTATATTGTCTCCTTTAAAGTAATCCCCATCGACTAAAACACACTTACTAGATGGAGTGAAAAGTGACATCCTTGATCCCCAGAATGCGCTGCTACTGCAAAACAGGTTATGGTGCCTTGAGGTCCGTTCATATTTAGGCAGACATGCCAAATTTCAGTGCGATACTGCCTTTAGTTTTGTTTTGACAGCTGATTGTTGTTGACGTGTTTGGCATCATGTTGAGTATGGACAAAAACGATTTTCGTTCTCTCATAAAACATTATTTTTTGAGAGGCAAAACGGCGAAGGAAACAAAAGAAAAGTTGGATAAATATTATGGGGCTAATGCTCCGTCAGACTACACCTCCGATGTGGTTACAGAGGACAATGTTAAAAAAATACATGAAATGGTGTTGGCTAACCGGAAAGTGAAGGTGCGCGAGCTAGCAGATACCACAAAGATTAGTACTGAGCGCACACGCCATATTTTGGGCAATATTCTGCATATGAAAAAGTTATCCTGCCGCTGGGTGTCGCGAATGACCAAAAACAAGAAGACGAGAGCACTTCGAAAGAGTGTTTGGACTTGCTGAAGCGGAATCGGGCGGACTTTTGGCGTCGATTGGTAATTGGATTTGGATCCCTCGGACTATTATCTCTTCCCAAGCCTCAAAAGATGGCTCATCAATGAAAAATTCAGCTCACGCGAGGAAATCATCGACGACACGGAGATGCCGACCTTCCGGAAAATTTCTTTGCGGACGGGATCAAGAAGTTGGAAAATCGCTGGAATAAGTGTATCAAACTGAAAGGAGACTATATTGAATAATATAAAAAAAACATTTAAAAAATTTTTTTTTAATTCCCAAGAAAGTTACTTTTCACCCCACCTAGTATGCCAGCGCTTGATCCAATCCTCGAAACATTTTTTATATTCGGTTTTCGGTATGTCCATCAATGCTTCCTGCGATTTTTGCATTATTTCCTCTCGGCTGCTGAAACGCGTTCCCCGTAGTGTTTTTTTTAACTTGATTGAACAGAAAGAAGTCACAGGGAGCCAAATCAGGTGAATTCGGTGGCTGTTGGATGGTATTTGTTGAATTTTTCGTCAAAAAATTACGAATAATGATGGCACGGTGCGTTATCATGGTGCAAAATCCACGAGTTTTCTGCCCACAATTCTGGTCTCTTTCGGCGAATTGTTTCACGCAAACGTCTCATAACGCCCAAATGATACTCCTTGTTTACTGTCTGGCCTTCTGGCAAAAATTCATGATACACTGCACCGTTGTAATCCATGAAAACCGTGAGCACTGCCTTCTTTTTTGACTGAAAACGACTTGGTTTTTTTGGTCTCGGCTCATTTGGTGAACGCATTCACTTGCCTGATGTCTGGATTGCGTGTCGTACTCATAAACCCACGTCTCGTCTCCAGTAATGATCCTTTTGATGAATGTGGGACCGAATTCAGCCTCGCAAATCATCACTTTTGCGACGTCAACACGGTCTCTTTTTTGCATGAAATTGAGGTCTTTTGGCACCAACTTTGCTGCTACACGACCCAAATCATTAACCAAAATGTCCTGGACGGATCCATAGGTAAAGTTCAAGTCCTCCGCTATCTCTCTGAATGTTAATTTGCGGTTATTGACCAACATTTCCTTTACTTCATCAATGTTTTCGTCGGTTTTCGATGTCGTGCCACTGGTGCCACTGGTAAAGGACCGTTTTCTTTAGAGAATCGTTGCCAAAACACTTTTCCAACACTTCCAACGTTCGCGCACCATTAAATCCGTTTTTTTACGCAAAATTTAATACAAGTTCGTTGTTGCAAATTTAAATCCATTTATAAAATTGTAAAAAATCGCCAACACACACAGAGATAGATGTACTCTTGGCTACGTAACTTTTGCAAATGTCAAGCTATGACGCTAAGATTTAGAGGGAATATCAACAACAGATTTACCAACTTAACAAAAAAAAAAACAGAACTCAAATCGGAACAATGGGAGCGCCACACGGTGGTGTCCCCCGAGAACTTTTTGATCAAGGTGGTATATCAGGATTTGGTGCAGAAATTACGCTTGCCAAAAAAACGAACACTCGTCAAAATCATAGGAGTAGGAGGAGAAATTGGAACAGTCCGTTCAATTGCTGGCATCAAACTCAAGCTCCATAATCCAGAACTGCCATTCGTAAAATTAAGAGCACTCGTAGTAAAACGTGTTACTGGACCACTTCTCAGCATTCCAAGTCACATCAATTGGAAGTCCTCATATGATAAGCCACCCGCTGATCCACAGTTTTATAGACCAGCACATGTACCCCTATTATTAGGTGGACCTGTGTACTCAACAGTGTTGCGACTTGGACTAGAGAAAAAGGGTGGACTGTTATTGTAAAATACTTATCTTGGCAGGTGGATTGTATCTGGAAACCCGGGAAGCGGGATTGGAAATCAAACCTCAGTCTACACCACACTTTCAGAATTTGAGTCAAAACTAATTAATTTTTGGGATATGCCGACCAACAAAGGGGATCACGAAGATGACGATAGTTCATACTGCGAAAAACTTTTTGTCGAGAAACACTCCCGAACCGGAGATGGGCGTTATATCATCTGGCGCCCAAATAAAAGTGAAACTTGGGTGAATACTCCTTGAACACCGTAACCTACGGGGTTGACTGTGAACCACGGCAAGCTATACGGACAGTCTGGCACGTCGCTGAGGACAACGCTCCAGACCTGGAAACAGTAGACATAATTAAGAACTCTATTTACATGGTTGACTTCGCTCATGGAGCCGATAGCATTAAACAATGCCAAGAGCAAATTGCTAACATAGCCTCTACCTTGGAGGCAGGGAAACTGTGTCTGAAAAAATGGTCGTCAAATAATCCAGAAATCCTGAATTACGTGGAAACAAGGAAAATCCTAGGGAATAACTACGCGGCGTGTACTTTTTCAAAAATTCAACCAAGACAAAATCGAGTTCACCAAAAGAGGTTTGTTAGCTGTCGCAGCATCACTTTTCGATCCCATGAGTTGGATCCTTGCAGTTATTATGCTTCTCCGCATAGGAATCCAAGAGTTGTGGATGCTGAAATATAACTGGGAAGATGTTGTAAACGAGAAAATACAACAGAAATTTAGCGAGATATTGGGAACAATTTCACAACTCAATGACATCAAAATTCCGCTCTGGATCGGGGGAAATAAAAACACTCCTACTTATTCAGCTCATTGGGTTTTGTGATGCCTCCGGAGATGGATAAGCAATGGTAATTTACAGCCGGGTGAAAATTGGAGACGGATCAAATTACAACATCCGGCTACTAGCCGCCAGAGGTCGCGTTACGCCACTCAAGACAAGAGCAAAAAAAGAAAGTAAACTATGCACGATTCCGAAGACGGAATTGTGCTCTTTACTGAGCTTTTCAAGCAGGTCAGAAGTAAACTTCACTCTACAAATATTACTTTGATCGCAAATGGTATACAGACAGTGAAGTTACCCTCGCCTGGGTGCGAAATAATATAAATATCGACAGGAAATTTGTGAAAACAAGAGTCAACAAAATTCGAAAGGTTATCCCGATAACCGGAGTGGATTTAATTGAAACGAGTGTTTCAACAGCCACTATGAGCGCGGTAGTCGTATTAGTGTGAGATTATGTGTGAGTACAATTAAGTTTCGATCATATTCGCACCTGCAGATCCGTTATTATATGAGGTTGATCCTTATAGCGCTAAGTCGAACGGTTTCGTTTTTTGTAGGCGACGATCAAGGTTTACCTCCTTTGGAATTTGATGTATGGCATTTTGAAATGACCATAAAAATGAATACGGAGTTTGCGAGAAAAGTTCGTTATCAGCGGTATTTTTTGTCGTCCAATATCTACATATTCGAGTTCCGTTTCTAGTGTCATTCAAACATACCTCACCTCGTTTGCGTACTGTTTTTGTACCATGTTAATGAAAATAAGTAGTTTGCTAATTGTTTGTAATTAAAATTAACGTAGGGCGATTTGGTAGCAAATTTTATCCAAACCTTGTTGGAGCTTGTTGACTCGACTGATGTACCTACATATTGCTTGTATAGCCGTAGCGTCTACGAATATATTGCGGTACTTCGGCAGCGATATCCTTAAAATCTTAGTATTCGGTTCCGTATTTTACAAACAAAAGTCTGTTCTCAGGTAGCATTGCTCGCTACATCGTATATTTTTCTATTTTATTTCATTGGTATTGTAAAGTTCCATCACATGGTCTTTATTTCAAAGTTGTCAGGTGTCGGAATCGTACCACTTTAGCCTTCTATCATCGCCTGTTAAATTTAAGCGCCATTGCAATTGCATTTAGGATTTTTTAATATATTTCACATTTTTCGGTAGTCAAGCCTTTATATGTAGAAATCATTCCAATCGGTTTCTTGAGTTCAAAAATTCAAAAGCACGGGATTATGACCATCTTTTCGGTGCTTTCCTCTTTTCTCGTATCAGTTATTTTATTTCCCGCAGATGTGTATTTACCTTCGCTTATTTTTTTTTTTTTGCGTGTAGCTAGGTGAAAATCGTTGAAAGACATCGCTTTCGAGCTTTGCGATAGTGTGGGACTTGAATCACCCACTAAAAACACCCAGGGAAGGCATGGTGTTACCATCCTTCCTGCAATCGCATCTAGTCGTCAAACTAATCAGCAATTTTGTTCTACATAGTATGTACTTATGTACTTACTCTATAGAGTGAAAAGTAACCTTCTTGGGAATGAAAAAAATAGTTTTTCTTTATTTTATTCAATATAGTCCCCTTTTAGTTTGATGCACTTATTCCAGCGATTTTCCAACTTCTTGATCCCATGAGCCATGTTTTGAGGTTTGATCGGTCCGAAGAATCCAAATCCTTACCAATCGACGCCGCCAAAATTTCGCCCGATTCCGCATCAGCAAGTCCAAACACTCTTTCGAGTGCTCTCGGGTTCGTGTTTTTGGTCAGGAGTGAGCATTCGCGGCACCCAGCGGCAGGATAACTTTTTCATATGCAGAATATAGCCCTAAATATGGCGTTTGCACTCAGTACTAATCTTTGTGGTATCTGCTAGCTCGCGCACCTTCACTTTCCGGTCAGCCAACACCATTTCACGTATTTTTTTGACATTGTCCTCTGTAACCGCATCGGAGGGCCTGCCGCTGCGGACTTGATCGGTAGTGGAGTTGCGGCCACCACGAAACTCTCGAAACCAATATTTGACGGTGTAATCTGACGGAGCATTAGCCCCATAATATTTATCCAACTTTTCTTTTGTTTCCTTCGCCGTTTTGCCTCTCAAAAAATAATGTTTTATGAGAGAACGAAAATCGTTTTTGTCCATACTCAACATGATGCCAAACACGTCAACAACAATCAGCTGTCAAAACAAAACTAAAGACAGTATCGCACTGAAATTTAGCATGTCTGCCTAAATATGAACGGACTTGAAGGCACCATAACCTGTTTTGTAGCAGCGCATTCTGGTGTTCAAGGAGGTCACTTTTCACTCCATCTAGTATCATTTATTGTCCTTTGCAGTTTTTCTGTAACTTCCTGTACGGTTTTTCCTACTGCCAGTACAGCAGTGTCATCTGCGAAAGTGGCAACAGTAGTTTCGTCATTTTGTGGTAGGTCGTTCGTGTATAGGAGGAACAGTACGGGTCCCAACACACTACCTTCCGGTACTCTAGCTTTGATGTGTTTCAATGCGGAGTACTCATCTTCTTGCTTAATTCTAAATAATCGTTTCATTATATACGACTCTAGTATTTCATAATACTGTTTTGGAAGATATTTTTGCAGCTTACGGACTAATCCTTTGTGCCAGACTTTATCAAAAGCCTGTGTTACATCAAGGAAGATGGTAGAGCATATTTGTTTTCCTTCTAAAGCTTTTTCTACTATATCAGTTATTCTGTGGATCTGATCTATAGTTGAGTATTTATTTCTAAATCCAAACTGATGGTTTGGTATCAGTGTCTTTTCTTCTAGAATCAGATGGAGTTTTAGAAGGATTTTTTCGAATAGCTTAGACAGGATTGGCAGCAATGATATCGGCCGATATGACGTTACTTCACTGGGCAATTCGCCCGGCTTATGTACCATAACAACGGAATAGCGGAAGTTATGCGACCTTCCACATACTTGGAACATACCTTAGTCTGAATTTTTTTCACACCTTTTTTAAGCAATTTTTTCAGAATTTCACCCGTTATTAGATCAAATCCCGGGGCTTTTTTTTGGCTATTTGCCTAGAGGTTACTGCTGGAATCGATCTCTCGTTTTCGCACATTTCTGCCATTTGTTGGGAATTATCATTATCGTCGTATGGCTTAAAAACGTTTTCAAGATGTTCCGCAAATAGATCCGTCTTTTTGTTTATTTGTTTGTTTTAGTCCAGTTACCACTGCTATTTTCACTGCCGGAATCTATGCCGTTGGCCTTTTCATTTTTTTTTGTAGTCTTCCACAGTGAGTTTTCTGTACTAGCATCGTTTATCAGATTTGTAAGGTATCTTTCCACCGATGTATTTTTAAATTCTGCTATCCTTTTTCTGAGCTTATTGTTTAAGCTATTATCACTTGGAGCTCTTGACAGTTGCCATCGTTTGCGAGCTCGTTTCTTTTTAGATATATCTAATGTCGCAAACTTCTTTGGGATACACGTTTCTTTTTACTTTGCTATTTAATTCAGGCGTTGCAGCCCATGCAGTCTTTTGTATAGCTAGGGTGAAGGATTGTCCTTCACTTTTTTTGTATTAATTGTTCGATGCGTTCATCTATTAAATATCTGAAATATATCCAGTCAGTTAGTTTGTTTACTAGACGTGGGTTGTGTTCCTTCATTATAATTTTATTACCAAGTGTAAGCAGCAGAGATGAGTGATCTGAGTCAAGATCTGGGCCTTCCTTAACTTGGGTAGTATTTGAGGAGATATTGTTAGTTAAGAAGAAATCGACAACATCCGGGATTTTGTTCCTATCTGTGGACCAGTAAGTAGGATTTCCCGTTGAATTTTAACATTGGTTTTTTTAAAAGATTCAAGGAGTTCTTTTCCCCTTGTATTTGTTAATCTTGATCCCCAAGATTTGTTCTTAGCATTGAAATCTCCACCTATTATGAATTTATTTCCGAATTTACGGAAGAGGTTTTCAAAATTGTTTTGTTTCAGCCGGTAGCTAGGAGAACAATAAGCCGCTGCTACCGTTATCTGGCCGCTGCTTGTTTTTATGTTTACGGATTTGGCTTGTATTTCACGCGACTGGTATTCTTCATCTTCATCGTGGTTAACTCCTTCCTAAATTATAACTGTGGCCCCTCCTCTTGCTATATTGTGAGGATGTGGGGTATGGTATGTCTTGTATCCGCGAAGTTTGTACTTTGTTCCAATTTTAAAATGTGTCTCGGAGACTAGATATATGGTATACCAATTTTGTTTATATTGAGAGTCGCTTGCAATTCGTCTTTGAGATTCTCGAGGCCATTGGCATTCCATAATAAGATTTGTATGTTTTTAGCCATTATGTTCTTTTAGGTACAGTTGTTTATTACTGTTTTGTTTTTCAAGGAAAGATATTCTTTTCGGAATTTTTTTATTATTCTTTTTCATATCTTCTATTCTGTTAAGAATTCTTTGTATGATATCCTCCATAACATTGCTTGCGACTGGTTTTACAACGTTTTTCCAAGCAACTTGTGCACTTTGGACCGGTTAAAAGGCATAAGTTTTAATTTTCGGTTAAGGGTAGATTTCCTTTAGCGCTATCCAATTTTTTATTCATTTGGGGCGTAGATTTCACTCTGAAGTCCTTTTTGTTTCGTTTTTCTCCGTTTTTGGTTGCCCTCTTTGAACAGGCTTTTGCATTTTCTTTTGCTTGTTGTCTTTTACCTGTTGTAGCTCTTTTACTACTACTCACCCTCTGTAGTTAGCTGGGTGTCTTTCGCTACAATTGGCGAATTTAGATACTGCATTTTTTTCCCTTGTGCAGGCTTTTGTATGGTGGTCTCCTGGACATTTAACGCATTTTAGGTTTGAGCTGCAATATTTGTGAGTGTGACCATGCTTTGGACAGTTCTTACATTGAGGAACTAGCTTTGATTTCCGCAAGAGATGAATTTGTACTTTCATTCCTAGGATATCTTTAATTTCATAAATTTTCTTGATGTCTTCATCTTGCTCAAAAATAAGCATGAACATTGGGAGCGGTGCTTTACTCTTGTACTTAAGAATGTTAACAACTTCAAGTTCTTTGAAGTTTTTCTTCTTTAGGTCATTCGCAATGCGTACAGGTGTGCATGAGTAGTGTAGTTTCTTTGCAACAACCTTTATTGGTCTTGCTTGTTTATTTTCAAACGAACACCATTGAACTTTTTTCTAGTTTAGCATTTTTGTCAAGTTTCTGTAGGATTCTTCGTTATCCACATTAATTTTAACATCATTACTATTTAGGAGAGCTGTATTAGCTTTTATTTTATTTTCCTCTAGAATATTCAATAAGCGTTCGTACTTCGTAATACAGAGCACTATAATTGGGGGAGGCTTTATTGGCTTTAGTGGTTTGGTTTCTTTATCTTTCATCTTTTCTGGGCTTTTCTGGGTCACTTTTGGTGGTGAAAGCTCCGGAGACATGCTCATTTTTCTTTTTTTTTGTTCCTTTTTGTCATACTAAAGGGCGGTTCTGTCTCTCTTTGCAGTTCTTCTTCATCCGTAGAGTACACTATAATTTTAGGTATCTGCTCATTTTTATTGTTATTATTGACCTGTTCTTTAGCAGCTGCAGTTCAAGATTTATTCTATTAATTTCACTTGCCAGTATTTCACCGAGTTGCTTAAAATTTTCTCTTTCTTTACAGGCTTTTTTGTAATAAGCTTCCAACATCTAATTTTCTCTTATTGGTTGGGATGGTGGTATTCTTACCAATTTACGACTCTTTATGAAAGGGTCATCTTTTAGCAATAAATGGTTCCCCCCAGAATCCATGGAACCGGCCTCCGAAGAGGGTGGATTTACCAGTATCACCTGGTAGTTTTGTTCATTGCATATTTCCATTTTTGGTTAACTTTTATTCAAAAAGTTTAAAAATTTGGACTTTAGTCTCCTCTTACGACACGTATGCCTACCTCGGGTAAATTTTAGCCCCCTATCCGAAGGGGTATGACACCCACAATTGTTTTTTTTTTTTAAATTTTGTAATAATTGAAAAATGAATTCCGTTTACTTTATTGAGAATGAGTTGTTTACATAAACTTTACATAAACGAATAAGCGTTCATCAAAATTTAATGAGAACAAAAATAAAAATGAGATTACTACGTATCTGCTACGGAATATTACTGAAATCAAAGATAGTGTCGTTATGGAAGTATCGAAGTGTTTAGAACCTGGGGTGAATTTCGTCAAATCAAAATGTTCGCCAACTGATAAAAGCTAATGCAAAAAATACTTCATCTTAGAGAGCTGAATAATGAATAAATAATTGTATGCACAAACATCAGTGTTATAAAAGCATATATAGTACATATACATATAAAACTATCTGAATGCAATTCTGTTTTCGTTACCGTTCATTTCATCATGAAATGTTTTTATTAATTCTCCATGCTACTATCATGGTATCACAATTTTCTGTAATAAATAATTGAAATAAAAGTCAAGTTCACGATTGGCTTTTAAGTATCTACTCGTATATATGCAACTGTGAATCAGGAAAATAAATATTGTACATAGTTAAATACAAATTGTACTTACAACATGCATATACATACTCTTGTGTATGTTTAGCAGTTTATTAAAATTGATGACACGAGGCAATTGACTTGAGTTTATGGATGCGTTTTTCAATCATATTCAGTTTAGAAGAACTTCGCACATTTGTACGTGTACTAAATATGTTTGCATTATATATATTATAAGAGACAATATGATGGAGGCACAACTAAAGTGATCATTTCAATCGAAAGGATTTCATAATATTTACACTTGCGCGGCATGTAAGCAAATTAATTCCGTTGATTTCATGTATCTGCAGCAAGGTGTGCAACCAAGTTAAGTATGTATACTTAGAACTGTTAAACAGACCCCTCTTGCATTAGTTTTTCAGATCCTTATTTTTTTCTATCATTATCCGTAAGCTGTGATCTTACATTGTTTGTAAGCTACATTTACGTAGAGTCTGCATTTATATCATTTTTTTTTATTTTGTTATCTATTGAAATTAAGTTTTGTAAAATTTTTATCTGTAGATATGGTATTTGTTATTCCTGCACCTCTTTCTATCTATCTAGTCAATTAAGAGTTCACTATGCTATTCCCTGCTTAGGCGTCTCAATGAGGGAGCAATTTCTCGTTGGTG
The DNA here is from genome assembly GCA_963966105.1 of Volucella zonaria. Lineage (NCBI taxonomy): Eukaryota > Metazoa > Arthropoda > Insecta > Diptera > Syrphidae > Volucella > Volucella zonaria. Next base: position 38,905,069 of record OZ014532.1, on the reverse strand, counting down.
GGTGATACCGGAGGATCTCTTTCCGGAGGCAATGGCTTGAATGATAACTTGCCCTTCTTTCCTGATATTATTTGTGAACAGCCAGAGGGGCTAAAGGTGTGTCATATTGTCATATTAATGCACAAAGTTTATTGGAGAAAATTAATGAATTTAGATATCTGTTTGTTAGTTCCAATGTTGATGTTGTGTGTGTGTCCGAAACATGGTTTGACCCGAGGGTTAGGGATGAGTCTAACTCCATGCTTGGTTACAACATTTTCAGAGCTGACAGGAAAAATAGAATTGGTGGTGGTGTTGCTATTTATGTGACAATCTAACAGTGAATCCACTGCTTGAGTCACCTCCCGATAGCCCTTTTGAGTACAAGTTTGTGGAAGTTGAAAAAAAGAAATGTCTCCTTGGTATTGTATACAGGCCATATAAATATATTGATTTGACGCCTCTGTTTGACGTATTAGAAATCCATTCATCGTTCTACCTACATACTATTGTCTGTGGTGACTTTAATTGTAATATTCTTGATTGTGCGAGTTCGTTTTCATTTATTGAGTCCATACGAATGCTGAATCTTGATGTTGTTAACTCTACAGAGCCAACGCACTTTAGTTATTCTACCAGCACTATTTTGGACATTTTCATCACCAATGATTGGCAAGATGTATTTTCTACCCAGGTTTCTGATCCTTTTTTTTTCTAGATTTGATCATATCTTTGCCACTTTTAACTTAACTACTACTAGAAAACCCTTGACGTATACGTTTAGAGACTTTATACATTTAAACAAGGATCTACTTGAGCAAGATCTTATACGCGATAGTTGGCAGCCAATATTTCGCGAAACATTAGTTGACGTCCAAGTTGAATATTTTCACGACATGGTTACACAGCTTTTTGATAAACATGTTCCCATTAAAACGAAATCCGTAAAATATGACAACATTACGTAAGTTACACCAGAAATTGCTGAGCTTAAAAGTAAACGTGATGTTGCGTACAAAATTGGAAACGATTTAGAATTCCTGAGTTCTTTGTTAGTCGATTGTTACGGAATAAAGTAAATGCAAAAATAAGAGAAGTCAAGTGTAATTATTACGCTAAACGTTTCGATTACAAGCTTCCGACTAAAACCCTATGGATAAACTTGAAAGAGTTAGGTGTAGGGCCTAACCCAAGATCTGAGGTGGATCAGGTCGATTCTGATGAATTAAATAAAGAATTCGCTACTACAATTAACTTCACTGGCTGGTTCATTTGAATTCCGCAGAGTGTAGAACAAACCGATGTTGTTAGATACTGAAAATCAAATCTAAAGCTGCTGGTATCGACAACACTCATCCACTCGTACTTATCGAAAGTCTTCGAACCAATCATACACCAACAAATTTCTAATTTTCTACAGCGTGAACGAAGTGGTTATCCATCCGGATTCCGAAAGCACCACAGCTGTACATCAGCTCTTCTTAAGGTATCGGACGACATGCGAGTTGCAATTGACAAAAAATTAGTAACATTCCTTGCTCTACTAGATTTTTTTTAAGTCTTTTGACACAGTTGATCACGAGTTACTTATATATTCAAGCTAGCAAGCTTATATAACTTTTCCTCATCAGCCGGTAATCTCATGCGCTCGTATTAAGTTGGAAGAAAACAAGCGGTTTTCGCGAACAATCTTAAATAGGTCAGACTTTGTTGAAATTTCAGCAGGTGTTCCACAGGGATCAATACTGGGACACTTGCTTTTTGCAATTTTCATAAACGATCTCCCTAATGTTATTAAGAGCTGCAATTTAAACATTTTTACGGGCGATGTTAAGCTTTGAAAATGACCTTATTGATCATGCCACTTTACAATTTAATCATGACCTTAAGCGAATTCAATGTTGGGCAGAGGAAAAATACGTGCAATTCAATCCGACAAAAACGGAATGCTTATTTATAAATCGAAATGGTATTAACCGAACTAGTTTCCCTCTTGTCCAGATTGGAAATGTATCAATTGAATTTGCAAGCAAAGCTAAAAATCTGTCTCAATCTCAAAGCTTCACACCAGTTAAAACGGAGATACTGTTGGTGAAGACCTTAATAATTCCCTTGATAACGTACGGCTGCGAAGTTTTTTTTAATGTACCGGTGCTCTTATTAAACGCAGGCTTAATGTTGCTTTTAATAATATTGTACACTACGCATTTAGCCTGAAACTCTACGCTCATGTGTCGTAGACCAAAAGAATCCTTGAATGTACACTTGACATATATTTGGACCACTGCACAATTAAATACTTAATAAAGATATAAACCAGCAAATAGCCTCAATATATATACGACAAGCTAAGTTCCTCGCAATCTAATCTTTCGTTTAGTTTAATTGTACCGCGTGCTGAATATCAAATTTGCGGATCGGCAATTTTTTGTTCATGCTATTAGTCTCTGGAATTCACTCCCTCTTAACATAAGACCGCTTTATCATACTATAAAGAATACACTATTTACAGTACTACCATTTAAAAGTATCGTTCAGAATGCTTTATTCTAAGAATGAGAGATATTACAGATTCTTCTATATCAAATTTCTATTCTTACAATGTGTACTAGTAATTCAAGTAAATGTTTAAGTCTTTATTAAGTACAATTATGTTACCGACGGGGTATGTGTCTTCCAGACATCGTCACTAGCGGATCATTAGAGTTTCGCCGGTGTATATGTCTCTAGTCTCTCATCTCTCTCATCACTAGCTGCTGCATTTGAATGGCTGATGTTTGTTGCCTATAGATGTTCAGTGGTTGGTTCGTGGTTAGTTTCATCAAGTTGTGTTGTTCTGTCTTCTGTGTCAGCATTAGTGCTCGGAGGGTCGTCATCTAACACTAAATTAGTATTGATGTTCATCTGTAACGATTCTAAATAAGGTCCTTTAATGAGGTGAAACCTATTCCTACTGATAACACTCTTGTTAGTCTCAACTTAGTAAGATCTGCGACGAGCTTATGCGATGATTTTCCGGTGTCGCCTAAGATCTGTTATCCACACAAAGTCTCCTACCTGTAACTCGCTCATCTCTTTTACGCCTCGTAAAACTCGGTTTGTTACGCTGTCTATACAGGATTTCTCTCCTACCAAGATGTTTGAGGTCTGGCTTTTCTCGTATGTTAGGTTTGCACAGAGTATATTATCTCGAAGTCTCCTGCCGAAACTGAGTTCTGCTGGACTGAACCCATTTGAAAGTGGAGTATTCCTGTATATAAGCAACGCTAATTTGAATTTACGAGTACCTTTGTTTTTTTTTAATAATTTTTTTCCTATTTTAACTCCAGCTTCCGCTGCACCATTCTCCTGGTGATATTGAGGACTGCTTGTTATTATTTGGAACGACCAATCTGCTGCAAATCTTCGAAATTCAAAAGAAATTAAGTTTTGGAGATGTGTTCCACTGTCCGTATAAGATATTGGGGGATACCATGGCGGCCAAGGTTGATTTACAGGTTCGTATGATATCCATCATTCTCATCCGTTTCAACTCATAGACCTCAAAATATCGCGAGAAGCAATCAATAACGATCACATACCACCACACATTTTTATTTGGGAAAAACCAAATGCTTCTAAAACAACAGCGTTTCAAGTGTCCGACATAAACTTCTATGATACCCGTAATGTTTTCGCCTTTGGTATGAATATTTTGAAGCGAGATTTGGTGGACATACACGTTCATTTCCTCCTCTATCTCATCCGAAGACGAAGTATTTTTAATCGGTGATCTGGATAACTTGTGATCTTCGACGACTAAGTTTTTTCCACGTATGTATGTAATTGAATAATCGTATCTCATCATCGTCATAAGGATACGTTGTAATCGGGGCGAGAGGTCATCTAGGTTCTTGGTTTTCAAGAGCTGAAGGAGAGGCTTGTGGTCCGTTTCTATCAAGAAATGTCTTCCTATTAGGTAGTTTTTTTAATTTTTCGCAGGCCCATGCGATAGCTGAAGCTTCCCGTTCAATATTCGTGTAATTTTTCTCTGCTTATCTTAACGTCCTTGAGATGTATGAAACCGGGTATGAGATTTCATCATGCCTTTGCCTGAGAACGGCCCCATAAACCCAGCTTGGAGGCATCGCAAGACAAAATTGTTTGCTTTGTTGGCTCATACATTTTTAAATTAGACGGTGACGTAGCAAATTTTTTATTTTATTAAATGCTCTTTCCCGGGCATCGCTCCAATGGTATGCATTTTTTCGGTTCGCCAAACTTGTGATACGCTCCAATACGCCGATTTGTTGGGGATGTACTACCATGATCAAAAAGTTCCCGGGGGACTCCACCGTGTGGCGCTTCCATTATTCCGATTTGAGTTCTTTTTTTTTATTGTTAAGTTGGTAAATCTATTGTTGACATTCTTTCTAAATCTTAGTGTCATAGCTTGGCATTTGCAAAAGTTACGTACCCAAGAGTACATCTATTTCTGTGTGTTGGCGATTTTTTACAATTTTAGAAATGAATTTAAATTTGCAACAACGAACTTGTATTAAATTTTGTGTAAGAAACGGATTTAATGGTGCGCGAACATTGGCAACGTTGGAAAAGTGTTTCGGCAACGATTCTCTAAAGAAAACGGTCGTTTACCAGTGGCACGAGCGGTTCAAAAGTGGTCGTGAGTCAATCGAAGATAATGAACGCAGTGGCAGATGATGAAGTAAAGGATATGTTGGTCAATAACCGCAAATTAACATTCAAAGAGATAGCGGAGGACTTGAACATTGGCTATGGATCCGTCAAGGACATTTTGGTTAATGATTTGGGTCGTGTAGCAGCAAAGTTGGTGACAAAAGACCTCAATTTCATGCAAAAAAGAGACCGTGTTGACGTCGCAAAAGAGATGATTTGCGAGGCTGAATCTGATCCCACATTCATCAAAAGGATCATTACTGGAGACGAGACGTGGGTTTATGAGTACGACATGCAATTCAGACATCAGACAAGTGAATGCGTTTACCAAATGAGCCGAGACCAAAAAAAAACCACGTCCTTTTCAGTCAAAAACGGAGGCTATGCTAACAGTTTTCATGGGTTACAACGGTGTAGTGCATCATAAATTTTTACCAGAAGGCCAGACAGTAAACAAAAGAGTATTATTTTGGCGCTATGAAACGTTTGCGTGAAGCAATTCGCCGAAAGAGACCAGAATTGTGAGCAGAAAACTCGTGGATTTTGCACCATGCCATCATTATTCGTAATTTTTTGACGAAAAATGCAAAAAATACCATCCAACAGCCACCGAACTCATCTGATTTGGCTCCCTGTGACTTCTTTCTGTTCAATCGAGTTAAAAAACCATTACGGGAACGCGTTTCAGCAGCCGGGAGGAAGTAATGGAAAAATCGCAAAAAGCACTGATTGACATACCGAAAACCGAATATAAAAATGTTTCGAGGATTGGATTAAGCGCTGGCATAAGAGTGTTGCAGTCAATGGGGATTACTTTGAAGGGAACAACATAGATATAGATGAATAAACTTGTATTTTTAATTTTCAGAATAAATTCCGGAAATTTTTTGATCAATGTGGTATTTTGCGGCAAAATTAACCATACCCAGGAGTCTTTGAACGTCTGTGGGATTTGATGATTCGTTTTCCCAGACTCTGATTTTCTCATATTGAGAGTCATCCCTGCCGCTTGTATTTTCTTCAGCTCCTCTTGAACCTTCATCCTCAAATGTACCGGGACTATTCTTGGTATATTTTCCTAAGCCTTCAAACACGCCCCTAAATTCTTCTACCCAATTCCTAGAGATAACTTCAAATAGTTTTCTTTATCAGCCCCAACTTTTCTATACCTGTTATCCCCGATATGTGTAATAGGATATTTTTCGTAATATAGACAACCTCTTTAATATTTTGTTTTCCGTATTTCGAACTCACCGCAGATTTCACCAATATGTTTATTTGTTTTCCCACTCAATACGGTCTTGTCGCTGTCCTCTCAATCTCAATATTTCTGACCTCTTTTATAGCTGACCAGGGCACCTATCAGCCCTATGTCAACTCTAAACATCATCCTTCTCTCATTTAGTCAAAGATCAACCGACCACTTATCTTCCACCCTACCAACGAAGTATTCACCTTCTTCCGTTCGGCATTTGTTCTCCCTGACGGCACATACTCCTGTTGACGCATAGTGGCCCTTTTTCTGCATTTTTTGCTGGGCATTTGTCGTAATCATGTCGCTCATATCCACGTGTGCATGACTGTCGCCCGTATTCCCATCCTATACCGTTCGAACCACCTGATCTGTTTCCCAATCCGCCGATACAAATGAGAATTCCTATGGGGTAGCAAGGACCAACTGCATAGTTGAGTTTTCTTGGCGCTGTGAAAATGCTGTGGGCGCTCTTATCTTGCTTTTTGTTTCCAATGTTGTGGTTGGGTTTTGGTCATCCAACATTACATGTAATAATGTGACACGTGCTATGAATTTTTATTTTCTTCCTGTTTAGTTTGTTTTATTACCTTTCCTATTTTTGCCGTTTCCTTTTTGTGATTCGGCTAATGTTGTTTTCTTTATCCCTTTTTTTCGAAATTTGAGAATTAAGTTGTTTCTTTCTTTACTTTTTGCCACGTTTTCTTTTTTCCGCTGCCACCATGTTTAAAGCATCAATTCCAACATTATAATCTTATTGGTCATACCAAGTCTAATAGAATGGGTGATGCCAATACAACACTACAATTATATTTTTTCAAATTAAAATAATCACTTTGGAGTTATTAATACTCGTATTTTTTTTATAATGATCACGCGCTCAAGGGGTTTGTATAGGTACCATTAAAGTGTTTGTGCACAGCGCGGGTGAAATAAATTTAGGGAGAAAGAAATGACAGGTACCGACGTACATTGTTTTTAAATGTTTTTAAGCTATAACGGCCAGGAAATACAGAGACCGGCAGGGGTTCCATAAGCGAGTTGTACGGCTAAGGAACGAAGCACGATATTTTAGAGTACGTCCGGAAATGGGCTGGAGGCTATGCTGATGAGTATTCACAGCGAGACGGGTGTTACGGTTGACAGTTTGAATAGGCGGAATGCTATGGGCGATTTCAATGGAGCACTGGTGGTGGAAATAGCGGTAAAACAGAGTGGGACAGGAAACATTACGACGGTGTTCGAGGGTCTAGCAGGTGCAGAGATGGTTTAGGAGCACCTGACCAGATGTGGGCATTGTACTCCAATTTTGGTCGGATGAATGCCTTATATATATATTGTGGCCAGATCAGAGGGGGTTAAATATTTCTTACATAGCTTGAGCAAACCTAGATATTTCGCAGCATTTTTGACGACATCGAATATGTGCTCATTCCAAAGTAAGTTGTCACTGATACTCATACCGAGAATGGAAAGTTTTTCAGTTTCGACGATGCGAGTGCCATTCATGTATAATGGCTGGGTATTCAAAATTCGCTTTAATGATAGCAGACAGCATTGAGTTTTGGAAGCATTAAATTCCACTCGATTGATAATTCCCCAATTGGTTATGCTGTTAATATCGGAATTTAATGAGGTTAACATACGCTGCCGTTTCCACTCTACAGTCGAAGAGCAGGGACGTGAGTCCGGGAACGAATATGAAAAGCAGAGAGCACTGTCGTCAGCAAAGGATTGCATTAGAAGTAGCAGGGAAGAGATCGTTGATGAAAATTAAGAAGAGTGTCGCGGACAGAAGGGAGCCCTAAGGCACACCAGCATTTATTTTGTGAACATCAGACTTGAAACCATCCAAGACAACTTAAATTGAACGTTCCGAAAGGTAATTTCTAATCCATTGAAGAAGAGAGTCAACGATCCCAAAAGCACGCATTTTCGACAAAAGAGCCTGATGCCAAACTCTGTCAAATGCCTTAGAAATATCAACTGCAACTATCGAAAGTTGATTCGTCCCATTGAAGATTCGACTTACTCAAATGTAGGAGGGGACAAAGCCCAATCTGGGAGTGTTAAGCTAGCCGCAAAGTGTGCAGCAAGCTGATTGGCCTTGTCCAAAGAGCTGACAGCTGGAATGTCATTGTAAATTAGCGTTGGGATGGAGGATGATGCAGAATCCGTAATATTTTTGACGAACGACCAACAATTTTTACTGCCTTTGGGACATTACAGTAATTTTTGCCTCAGTAGAAAGACATTGCAGTCTTTTCTGGTTCGTTTAAACTTTTCTTGGTTATCCTCCGTCGGGTTGGTCTTGTAGGACCAAAAAAAACATTAGAGAAATGTACTTGATTATATCTTTAGTAAGATCACTTGTTAATCCAATTCATTTTTACAAGCTTATTCAACATATTGTAAAATACTTAAAACGCTGAAATCCATACATCTACTGTACTATATCACATTTACAGCTTAAAGATTGAAAAGTGTATTATAAATGTTGTGTTTTTTTTTTATTTTAATAATAAAATACAAATACAAAAATACCGACCTTCATCTAAGCTCGACTTTATTGTTTGAGTCTAGAAACAATTTCTAAATTTTCGTTTTATCCGACATTAGCTCTTATAGTTTCCCGTGTCGCCTTTCACTTACACAGTAAAACGGGAAAACTTTTACAGCATTGCTATATATGGTATGTATGCGTACATAGGTATTCTATATCTACATACATATTGAACAAAATCAGGAGTCTTTTCAACAGCCTGTTATTGTTATTGGTGCTACATTCAAAACAATAATAACAATACATGCATAGGACTCTTAGTCGATTGCGCTGTAATTTGTAAACGGTCGAAAACTTGCCTTTGTTCTTATCTGTCAGTTTCGCCGTTCCACTTCTAAATTTTTATTAATATCTTGTCAATCTTTTAAGCACTCTCACTGAAGTGCCAGTTAAAACTGTAGAATGCTCTTTCGAATTCTGGAATTGCTTTCGCTATGGATAGATAACTTTTTAGACTTCTAACTAGCACCTTAACGGAGCATAGCAACTAAATGTGCAAGGCATTAGTGGTACCAACTCATGGCGCTTGCTGTGAGAGTTCTGACAACTAGGAGCACTTGCATTGCGAATGTTCAGCTTACGGTTAAATAAGGCTGCAGACACTAGACGTTGATGTAGTGGGCGCTGGTAATGCAGGAAATTTTATTTAAAGAAGAAGGAAAATTTCCCATAAAATGAGTACTGCAATCAGTTAAGATTTGGCTAAAGCATGAGAAGTAAAGCCAGAATTTTTCGAATTCCGGCCCAGGCCTGTCAACCATTTAACCCATATTCAATAGAATACCAGTCTGTTGGCTTTTGAAATCTAACTGCAGAGGATTCCACACCGCCCCTTTATATTTCATCTACGGATCTTTCGACTGTGATCCGCTGGTGTACATACATATTCCTTTAGCATCCTTTAACCTCCATAACCCAAGGAAACGTGGTCGCAAAGCGCCAGTATACATTCAGTGTGAGGTGCTTTGGAGAGTAACTCTATTCTCATCTGTCCTTTAGTGATCTTCCTCTTTTTTTTTTTAACTTGGAAAATTTTAAAAGAAGAATCCGCTCCAACTTTAGCGACATTACCTCCTCAGATATTCTGACCATTTGTTGTTGTTTTTGAGTTTTGTTTATAATTTTTGTCTCTCGAGTAAAGAGCTCTCATGTTGATATGAAGCCAGCCTAATCAAGCCCCCCCCCCCCGTGAGCTTAATCAGTTCTTTAGAAAACCCCTAACTTTTCATCCTTCCGCACGGTTTTAAAATGTAGTTGTGGTTTTTACCACTCGGAATATCCATAATTATATAGTTAATATAATTTGGTTTGTCCTTCAGTATTTCTTATATAAAATTCGAACACGTTCAAAATTTTATAAATTTTCCGAATGCAGCTTATTAATGAAAACCTGTTTATTATTATTTCGTAACAAATTATTCATTTTATCCATCAATACTTCGTAATTCTGGTTATCGTAGTTGCTCGCGTTCCATATATGTTACTTCCTAAGACCTGATCATTTCACTTCATTTATTTTTGTATTTTTGTTCACCTTAATAAATGATAGGTTAGAAGAGAGGTTAACCTAATACGTATTAACCGCAACCAGGGATCGCAGAGGATGGAAGACTACAGTGTCTCAGGCAGAGGCTCTTCACAGGTCAGGAGCCCGTTAAGTAAGTAAGTTATTAACCATACTTAAGATGTTGATGAAAAATTCCACTTATGCATTGAGGTCCTTCACGTGAACTATTTTGAACGAAATATTTTGAATTGCTTATTAATTTGGGAGTAGATTTTTATTAATATTTTATTATTATATGTACGAGTATGTATATAAGTGAATTCAAAGACTTTAACGGTACAATGCAACAGTTTGAGATAAGCCAAAAAATACTACGTATGCATTTCCTAATAGTGGGCTTGATAACTTATGTTGCTATTAATTTTAAAATCATAGCAAGAGCGATTATAAAGAATTAACTATTTCGATTAGATATATTTACGAGTACATACACATATATATAAACCTATTTATGTCATTCAGTTTTAGATCAACTTATTCTAATATTTAAAAGTCTTGTTCCTTACAATTCGATTGTGCGAATTGAAGAAAATCGGTTCCTTGATATAGTTAACTGCGTTTTTGATGTACATAGTTAAGGGTCGTTTTGACCTAGGTACGTGTCGAAACCTTCGCTTACTATACAAAGAAATGAACTTTAAGCAACGCATAGAACGCACTCAACAGTTGATAGCTGCAGAATGAGCTAGAAAAAATGGAAACGGTTGACCAACGTCTTCCATTTTGTTTCGAAATAGTTGCTCAAGTCAATGCGTGACGATGTCCAACAATCACAAACTTTTTTCTAACGTCCACTTCGTGGGTATCGTGTTGAGCCACGACCTTCGTGTATCTAAAATGTTTAATTATTTGTTTACTTACTTATACGGCGCTACAGTACTCACTCTGAATTTTAGTCCACCTGTTACCCAACTGAGTGAACGACTTTGCCAAGAGAATGAGTAAAGAAACTGATAAACGACAAGCATTGAGCAGGTTATTACTTGTACTTCTTTTTCCTTGTCAAATAAAAAGGTTTTGCTTACCAGGTAGTGGTTTGATAGATGCCATAAAAAAGTTTTACGTTATGCGTCAGGTTTTTAGTTCAAGTGGTGGTCTGGTTGAGGGATGGAAAAATATATTTCCAGCGGGGTGGTGATGTGATTATGTTGCGGTTGGGCGGAGTGCCAAGGGGGTGTATCGTGGCTATGGATAGATTTGTTCTTGTTTGAATTTTATTACTCCAGATGTTGGGAATCTTCCATTCGGAGAAGCATTTCGGCACAATGAATAAAACTGAGTCTTAGAATATACAGTGTTGTGCGAAACAATAGCAACAAATTTAGCTCTCACATATGTATAAGTGGAAATATTTTTTTTCTTAATGATCTTTCCAAAAAAATTAAAATATCGATTTATGTAATGATGAAAGAGAAACATGCTAATGTATTTTCCATCGTCACATTTCATGTTCTCGGAAGCTGTCATTTTCAGTGCGGGTTTGAGCAAAGCTTCAATCAAGTATTCTTCGTGTCGTATTTTTGGAAATTGGCATTCAAAAAGTGTTTGCATACTTTTGACATAAGCTTCAAATGCTAAAGAAGGAACAGTTAACTTTCCAAATTCGGATGATGTGTCATAAGTGTTATAAGCTCGTAATTTTATTGACAGAGCTTGTTCTCAAAATTTGTCTGTTTTATCTATCATGAACAGAGTGCAGTTTTCACAATTACGTTTCTTATGCAACTTAAAAGCTACAAACCCGGCATAAAATGTAAGTGCCGCTTCTTGCAGCTTCTGTGAACATCCTTTGGATACAACTATTTCTGTCTCATTGGCAGGACCATCAAACTCGTCATCGCAACTATTAGTATGGTATTCGATACTGCTCAGAATATCTATGAGTATTCCCAGAATCTTCGTAACTTGAATTTTCTGGCGACTTAAAATTTTTGAAAATAATTTGCCTAAAATTACGAATAAATCTGTAGGCTGAAATGGTTCCTTTCGTATGATCCCCTATTTGATCGAGCCATTGAAAATAAATTTTCTGCAACATCAGTATTAAGATGTGCAATTAGAAGGAATTGCTGGTCATTGTTAAGTTTTTCTCATATTAGTTCTATAGCAAGTAAAGTTTGTAGAAACCCGACGAAGCAATATGGCTTCTTCATCTTACCGGTAGATTCCCATAACGATATCCACTGCCTAGCAGTTTTAATGGACTGCAGAGTCTCGCTATGTAGTGAAATAGGGTGTCGATTAGGGTTGCTTGTATTTAGACTCTAACTGTTTAAGTTGTCGAAAAGATAATTTATTTTGCTTAAAAAAGTTGCCGTTGAGGCAGCAATCTTCTTATCGGCTTCAGTTTTAAAACAATTTGCTGACATTGCGTTGAAAACCCCAGCAGCAACATTGGCACTAAAAAAACTTGGGTAGTTAATTTCACTGACAATTTTTCAAAGTTGTTCGAATTTATATGACTCTTTGTTACCTTAAACCACACTTGAAAGATGTTCTTGGAATCCTCTTCAAAAAGTTTTACATGCATTCCCCATGAAACAATATCTTCAGATATTATAATTGGATTCTTAAGCAAACAATTTCGCACACTTGGAGCTATGTCCATCCACCTTGTGGAAGATTTTACGAAAAGATCTTGGCTTATAAGATCCAGCTTGTGCAAGAGTTGAAACCGCGTGACCATTATACGGCTCGTAAGTTCGGTGAATGGGCCGAAAGCATGATTCAGCTTGATCCTCATTTTTAAAGCAAAATTTTGTTCTCCGATGAGGCCCATTTTTGGTTAAATTTATATTATATTTATTTATATTAAGCAAAATTGCAAAATTGAATTTGGAGTGGAGAAAACCCAGAAGCTATTGTCGAGACACCCTACCACCATTAAAACTCACTGTTTGGTGTACTTTATGGGCTGGTGGAATCATCGGCCCATATTTCTTTAAGGACGATGCCGGTCAGAATGTTACCGTCAATGGAAAGCGCTATAGAAACATGATTTCTGACCTCTTCGTTCTCAGTTGAATGGCATTGACGTGACAGAGCTTTGATTTCAACAAGATGACGCAAGACACCACACGGCCCGAGACACCATCAATTTATTAGGGGAAACATTTGATGAGCGCATAATTTCGCGTAATGGACCTTTGAACTGGCCTCCACGTATGTGAAGTCATTAGTCTATGCCGATAAACCAGAGACGTTGGACGATTTGGAAGTCAGCATTCGACGTATTGTTGCTGATATACGGCCCCAGTTGCTCAATAAAGTTGACGAAAATTTGATTTCACGACTTCATTCGAGTTAGCCTTGGCGCGCATATGCCCGATATTATATTGAAACACTAATGGCATAAAGTTATCTATTAAATAAATATCACAGACATTAACATTAGCTTCAAGTGTTTTATTTCATTTTGAATTTGTATACCTCTAAAAAAAACACCCTTTATATTGGTATATTTATTGAAGTACGAGAAAAAAAAGTCGTAAAGGCAAAAACGCGAAACCCATCGAATATCCTAACATTGCTCCAATCTCACATAGCTTACAACTTCCAGTATTTACTAGTGCTCAATAAAAATGCTAGAATAATTTCAAAGTAGTAATTTCTGGATTTTTAGAGAATAACAAAGTTGAAAATTACTGAGAAGTAGTTGAAAACATGTTAGGCAATTTTAAAACTGTGGGTTGCAGAATGTTTCTAAAAGTGCATATGCTGCATGCTCATTCAGATAAATTTAAAAACAGCATAGGGGCGTACTCAGAAGAACAAGGAGAACGTTTTCATCAAGATATCATGGACTTCGAGCAACGTTTTCAGGGCCAATACAACAAAAATATGATGGAGGACAATATTTGGGGTTTAGTCAGAGAAAGTACTTATAAACATAAGAAAAAGTAATAAGGTTGACTTTTAAACTCTTTTCCACTATTTTGTCATCTGATATTTAAAGTTGATAAAAATTATATTTAAATAGATTTGTTTCGATTTATCAATAAATAAAAATTTAAATTATGAATTTTCTAAAATATTGGTCAACCGTTCTCCTGAATACAAAAGCAAATTTTTCAGGCCACATATTTTTACCATATTTCGACTAACTATCGATAAATCTGTCGAAATTTCAAACCCTCTTATCAAAGTCAAAATTCGTGTTGACCTATGTTATTCGCAATGAAATAAACACACCACTCCACCCAGACGCTACATCATAGGCATAGGTGAAAAGGAAATGTTATATTCCCGTAAAATAAGCAAAAAGGAATCAGCTATGTGTGTGTGTATTTTTTTTGAGCACAATCCTTTCGCTTCATTTTCATTATCGCTCAATTTACGTGCCGAAGGTTCCTACACCAACCAAAGCAACTGACAGTGTAGCACAGCGTTGGGTTAGGCCGACGAATTATTCACATTGCAAATCTTACTCGACACCGCATGGTGTTTGAATGGGGTGGATTTGTGCATAGAGACTTACTGGCATGGGGTTGGTTAGATTAAAGCGGAAATGTCTTATGCCTTATGAGTGCATCTGTGCATATGGTAATTGTTGAGCCAAAAAAAGCGTAATACGGGTGGTACTCAGCGACGGATGTTCACTTTGGCCGCTATAGGCACCACCATCGATTTTCTCAAGTGATAGTACTATGGGAACACAAATGAGAGACAACACAACTTCTAGGTTCAAACTTTATTATTTGAGTAATGAACTAACAAATCTTAATGGCTGGAATACTATATACATATGTATATACCAAGAATCGTGGCGCCAAATTCCGATTTTGGTGTCGTATGTTGGTAGAGGGGTTAAAAATGCCGATTGTCATTTTAGTGCAAAAGTCACGATAAATTTTGAAATGTCACTTTCTTTTTTGTTGATGTTGATCATTCTGCAGATGTTGTGGTTTCAATCTTTCTACAGATACATTTGATTCTCGACCATCAATTTTGATGTTATATAGCTGGTTGTTGATTCTTTCAATGACTGGAAATGGTCCTGTGTAAGGTGGTTGAAGAGGCTTCTTCACGGCGTCGCAACGCAGGAATATGTGTGAGCACTTCTGAAGAACTGGAGACACAAGCTTGTTCTTGCCGTGGTGTGCTGTTGCTGTAGGACGCAAGGGTCTCAGCGAAAATCTGTGGATTAGAATCGGAATTTATTTATGAAAAACTCACCAGGAACTCTTAAATTAATCCCATAAAGCATTTCAGCTGCGGAAGCGTCGATATCTTGTTTGTACGCTGCACTAAGCACATCAGGGCGGCCTTTAAAGAGCGGTGCCAACGTTCTATGAGTCCATTTGACGCAGGGTGGTATGGAAAAGTGCGTATCCTCTCGGTTCCACATATTTTGTGAGTTAAAAAGAGTGGATTCGAATTGTGTTCCTTGGTCTGTCGTGAGGAACAAAGGTGATCCGAATCGGGCAACCCAATGTGTGTAGAAGGCTGTAGCAACTGTATCAGCGCTCATGTCCTGCATAGGTACAGCTTCCGGCCACCGTCTATATCTGTCTATCATCGTAAGACAGTACCTGCTACTTTTACACAAAGGAAGAACGATGATGTCTATGTGCAAGTGTTGAAATCGTTTATCAGGAACAGCAATTGATGTTGGTTTTAATTTAGTGTGCTGATGTATTTTTGACCGTTGACATTGCATACAAGTTCGTGACCAATGTACGGCATCCTTTCTGATATTCGGCCAAATGTATTTTTGCCTAAGTTGGCGGTTAGTTGCTCTGCCACTTGCATGGGAAAGATTGTGAACTGTCTCAAATGCCTTTCGTCGTAAGGGAAGCGGAATATGTATATGGCCGAATTATGTTTTCTGAGATGTCGCAAAATATTGTGCAGTTTGGTTCTATTGTTAGTTGACGGAAAGAATTTTGAAGTTTTGTGTCTTGTGTTTGTAGTTTTTGAAGTTCTTTCAAGTCCAGTTTTGTAGACATTGTAATGGCATCAATGCGCGATAGTGAATCTTCAACTGAGTTTTCTTCGCCAGGCAAATAAACTATATCTGTAGTGAACTCGGAAATGTAGTCGAGTTGCCTTAAACGACGTTGCGGTGCTCTTTCGCTGGTATTTTGAAATGACGTATAGCGAGATAAATTGCCAGTAGTTCCCGGTCGTATGTGCTGTAACGGCTTTGCGCTGATGATAGTTTGCATGAAAACAGTCCTATGGGCTCCAAATCACTATTCTTGACCGGTTCCAATTTTGCTCCTACTGCAGTATTCGAAGCATCGGTTGTGAGGACCATTTGGGCGTAGGTTGACCAGTTGTTATGATGCGGTGGTGGACAGAATTTGTTTTGGTTTTGCTATTGATTGAGGTTTTTGTTGGTGATAGAAACTGTGTTACGAGGGGCGTTCAGCATATTCTCGATATCGGGATGAAGCTGTGGTTGTATATATAAATTGACTTATTTATCAAGTAATACTATTATTTTAGTGCATTCATGTAATTTCATATAAATGTGATTATTAATTCGCGTTTTATCTCTAGTTAAACAGAATCATAATGGCAACTGAGACGATAATGGTGAAAATTGAGTATCGCGCTGTAATTAAATTTCTCACTAAGCAAGGAAAAAGTCAAAAAACTATTCATGAAGAGATGGTGGCTGTTTACCAGGGTTCCGCACCTTCATTATCAACTTTGCAAAAGTGGTCAAGTGAGTTCAAGAGAGGCAGAGAGAACATTGAAGACGACCCCCGCTCCGACGCCCCGGCTACTGCTTGTACGGGAGAAAGCATCAAAGAAGTCGAAAAACTTGTTCTTGAGGATGCCCGAATAAAGGTGAAAATGATGGCAGGCAATGGTACCAAGCTTTCAAGTGGTACCATTCACACCATTCTTCATGACCATCTTAACCTTTCAAAGGTCAGTGCAAGGTGGGTGCCACGAATGCTCACAGCGCCTCAGAAAAAAGTGAGAATCGCATGCTGTAGAGAGCTTTTGGAGATGTGTAGTGAGAACACGGACGGTGTTATGGATCGAATTGTTACTGGGGACGAAACATGGGTCCACCACTATAACCCTGAAAGTAAACAAGAGTCCATGCAGTGGCATAAAAAAGGAACAGACCCCCCGAAGAAGTTCAAAGTCACTCCGTCTGCCGGGAAGCTCATGGCCACAGTTTTTTGGGACTCAAAGGGAATCTTGCTCATTGAGTACAAAAAAAAAAGGTGAAACCATCAACGCGACATCCTACGCTTCCACTTTGCATAATTTTCGGGAGGAAATTAAAAAGAAAAGACGGGGTAAACTCGCAGCGGGTGTGTTGCTTCTTCATGACAACGCTCCTGTTCACACGGCGCGAGTTTCCAAGGCTACTGCGCGAGATTGTGGTTTCGAAGAAATCCAACACCCACCCTATAGTCCAGACCTTGCCCCTAGTGATTATTTCCTGTTTCCGGATTTGAAAAAATGTCTTCGTGGAAAAAGATTTTCGGATGATGAAGAACTCAAGTCGGCAATAAATGGGTATTTTGCAGAGAAAGAGGAAATTTATTTTTTTGAGGGTTTAAAAAAGATTATCTCAAGATGTAACAAATGCATTGATGTTAGGGGAGATTATATTGAAAAATAAAAACAATTTAAATTGAATTCGCATTTTCCTTCATATCGATACCAAGAATATATTGAACGCCCCTCGTACTATGTCAATATATGGTTCCTGTCCCTTGATGGTTAAAATTTTTGGAATACTAGTAGGTAGAATTGTTCCAGGCACTGCGAGTGATGTAGTCTTATCGAAGATCTGTCTAGTTTCTAAATCAAGAACTAGACCGTAGTGCGCAAGTAAGTCCGCTCCGATGATACCTATTTTGACGTCAGCAATTAGGAAGGGCCAGGTTAAAGCGCGTCGGAGACCGAGGTCTAAAGTGAGGATCTTCTCGCCATACGTGTATATGGGTGTATTATTTGCTGCATAAAGGATAGTTTCCCCGTGAGTAGCTTTGCAGACTTTGGTTTGTGGTATCACACTAATTGCTAAGCCGGAATCTACAAGAAATCTCTGATGGGTTTTTTTTGTCGGTAAGCGGTATTCTTGGGTTAGCATGGATATGTTGCCTACCGCCTCGGATGAAAACAGAGAATTTAGTTTTTTTTGTTGTGAATAATTGCAGGGTTGGATGCATTTTTTGGCCTGATCACCAAACTTCTTATAAAAGTAGCACACTTTCAGATGTGATCGAGGAGAGGATAATCTGGAAACGGAGTTGTATCTAGACTGTGATCGGGACCTTCTATTGTTGAGTTTTGTAGATAGCGCTTGTACTATGGCTTGTAGTGCGGAAAAGGAAGATTCTAGTCTCTGAAAACGTCGATCAATATCACTCGAGTGGTGTGTTGAGCGCCTTCAGGACCTTGGCTGACGGCATCAGTTGAGAAAACTGCATGAGCAGAGGTGTTATCAATTATCTTGTCAGCGATTTCGGCGAGAGCGGTGAGTCCAATTTCATGGCTAATGGATAAGATGCCACGTACTTTGCTGGGCATTCGTGACATTCACAATGTTTCCAGCATGTTATCGGGAACGTTTTCTCCCGCTACACGTCGCATCTCTCTCAACAGACTTGAAGGCCGTCTGTCGCCAAGTTCAAGGCCAGTCATGAGTCTGTTAAGCTGACTTTCCTTTGACTCGGTAAACCTAGATATTATTTGCTGTTTTAAAGCAGCGCACTTATCTGTTTTTGGAGATTTCTGGACCAGATCTGAGACTTCATTGAGATTTTCCGGTTCCAACGCAGCGATGATAGCACTGAATTTACTGCTGTCTGATGTAATTCTGTTTTTGCGAAATTGCGCCTCAATTTGAATGAACCAGAGTACAGGATTCATTTTCCAGAAAGAAGGAATTCGTAGGTTTTTTAAAGAGGCAATTTCCAGAGATTCCAGATTAGCTGCAAGTGTGTCGCTGGATACATTTACTTGGGCAGATGTTGTCGCACTGGTAGCTGCACTTGATTGCGTTTCATTGCTCATCTTTTTAAATTTGTCTTTTTGGACAAACAATGAAAAGTTAAATATTTAAACAACAATGTAACAAATAGCAAATCACTGTTTGTTTTTTTTTGAACTGAATACTGTCTTTTTATTATTATTTCGATAGTCGGGGTCACCAATTATGAGAACACAAATGAGAGACAACACAACTTCTAGGTTCAAACTTTATTATTTGAGTAACGAACTAACAAATCTTAACGGCTGGAATATACCATATATACCAAGAATCGGGCCGCCGAATTCCGATTTTGGTGTCGTATGTTGGTAGCGGGGTTAAAAATGTCGATTGTCATTCTATTGTTTCGAGTGACATCTGTTGGTAACTAGCGTCTGGTTGCCACAGTACTATTATGTCGTTTTCCATTGGGCTTTTCTCCTCATTTTTTTTAGAATCAAAATCTCGCTGCTGGTTTTCATTTGAGAGTCGAAATTCCTCTCCTCGATTTTATGTTAAAATCTATAAATGTCAAATAATATTTGTGTCAAACTAGATTTCTGTTTTCGTGCAATCGGCTGTGTTTGACCAGTTTATTATTCTGAGTGTTCAATTTGATTCGCATGCAAATATATTTAAAATATAAAAGTCCGAAGAAGTTCTTAGTGTTCCATTTAAATAAAAATCGGAGTGTACAACAAAAAGGTCTTCTGACAGCCCAACGGAAAACGGCATTAGTTTCATATACAATGGTTTTAATTAAACCACATAATCACTTTTCTTAATTCACACTTTAAATTCAACTGATGAACTCACTTGCATACCTTGGGGATACTGATATTTATCTGTTGCTATTGTAATTTAGATGACGCTGTTCACATTGAAGGGATATCACAGTATAATATGGCTCCGTTGTCAGTGCGTTGATACCGAGATATAATATCGATTATAGTTCGTTTTAAAGTCTCATCTATTATCTATTTAGAAGCATCGCTAAACCGAAAAGTGTCTATAACTGCTTATTTGAGGGCAGCTGTAAATTTTCCGTGGGTAGGGAAAATATGTTGCTGTGAAATCAAATTTCGCTGAAATTCAACACCTCCGATTTTCATGAAATATTAGTATATTGTAGTATTCGTCGTACTGAACAAGAGTATATATGGTATACATATGTAGATGTGGGCGCGGAAATCATTATTATACGAGTACATAGCTTTTTAATTTGAAAATCAAAGCAATTAGCTCAATCTCCAATCGATAATTTTTTTTTTTAAATTGGGAGTTGTGGGCAGAAGAAGTTGAAGCTCCAACAGTACTAAACATGCTATATTTTCTGCAACATACTATTTAATACAAACGATTTATTTCCCTAGAAGTGCCGTTCATCCACTGTGGGAGAAAGCACAGAGAGACGCATTTGTACAAATAAAAGTTTTTCCGTTAAAATTAAGTCCGCCTACCATCATTTGGTGTGGTTCTTGAGCGTATTGCAAGTATAGGCGCTTACTCTACACTTGTTGACATATCCTTAGCGCAGCGAAGAAGTTGCGCGGGCGTATAAAGGTCCATTTACAGCTCAGCGAATTGCGAATGAACTGACTGCGAACAAATCATTTTTAGTACATTTAAAGACAGGCAAGTGACAATTTTGCTATTCCACAAGCACAGAGCTTAATTTATCAGTGGATTTATAAAAACAAAACTCAAATTATGTAAATTAGTTTGTGCGGAGAAATCAGCGATTCGCTTATTTCTCTGCGAATAAGCGAATGCTCTTTGAGAACTGTCAAATTTTACTCGCATTCCACAAATGTGGAATCCAATCCACATTCGCGTTAATTTAAACTTAAAATTCTCCTGTCTTGTTTTGTTTTGTTCGCAGGTCGCTGCGATTAAATGAAAAAGCAGCTGTGAATGAAATGTCGAAATTTGCGAATATTCGCTTGTTCATATTCGTAGTTCGCTGAGCTGTGAATGGACCTTAAACCCGTAAGGAACGATTGCATTTGCTCTCAATTAAGTACGCGAAAGTGAACGAATCTTGATGAAACGGAGCAAAGCCGTTAATATCTATACAATATCGATAATATCGGAATTTTAACATCCAATGGTCTGTACCGGTCAGCAGTTGAACAACAAAAGATATACCCATAGATATAAGTCGTTTTTAAAAAACGGTGATACATATATAAAACTGTTTTGGCATCATCCACGAATTTAATCATTTGTTCGGAGTATTATTACCACCCATAATCCAAATATGGTTTGCATGCAGTAAAACAGCAACACAGGATCTTTCTTTCGAACAGAATCAATTTCCGTTATCCAAAAATTAGTTCGTGCTATTTCTTACTAGACTACATTTTTATTCGCGAAAGTCGGTAATATGAAATATTACTTGCAAATATTTCTCATGGTTGAATAAATTAATATTCTTGTTATATGTACTTAGCGATATAAACGTTAAATGTAAGCTACAAAATAGCATATTATTTTTATTTGATAGCGGTTAATAAATATAATATTTTGTTCCTTTAAAAAAACATGAAATTGCGCCGGATTTTATAAAATGCAACATACATATATATGTATGTATGTTCATGTACGAGGGGCGTTCAATATATTCTCGGTATCGATATGAAGGAAAATGCGAATTCAATTTAAATTGTTTTTATTTTTCAATATAATCTCCCCTAACATCAATGCATTTGTTACATCTTGAGATAAGCTTTTTTAAACCCTCAAAAAAATAAATTTCCTCTTTCTCTGCAAAATACCCATTTATTGCCGACTTGAGTTCTTCATCATCCGAAAATCTTTTTCCACGAAGACATTTTTTCAAATCCGGAAACAGGAAATAATCACTAGGGGCAAGGTCTGGACTATAGGGTGGGTGTTGGATTTCTTCGAAACCACAATCTCGCGCAGTAGCCTTGGAAACTCGCGCCGTGTGAACAGGAGCGTTGTCATGAAGAAGCAACACACCCGCTGCGAGTTTACCCCGTCTTTTCTTTTTAATTTCCTCCCGCAAATTATGCAAAGTGGAAGCGTAAGATGTGGCGTTGATGGTTTCATCTTTTTTTTTGTACTCAATGAGCAAGATTCCCTTTGAGTCCCAAAAAACTGTGGCCATGAGCTTCCCGGCAGACGGAGTGACTTTGAACTTCTTCGGGGGGTCTGTTCCTTTTTTATGCCACTGCATGGACTCTTGTTTACTTTCAGGGTCATAGTGGTGGACCCATGTTTCGTCCCCAGTAACAATCAGATCCATAACACCGTCCGCGTTCTCACTACACATCTCCAAAAGCTCTCTACAGCATGCGATTCTCACTTTTTTCTGAGGCGCTGTGAGCATTCGTGGCACCCACCTTGCACTGACCTTTGAAAGGTTAAGATGGTCATGAAGAATGGTGTGAATGGTACCACTTGAAAGCTTGGTACCATTGCCTGCCATCATTTTCACCTTTATTCGGGCATCCTCAAGAACAAGTTTTCGACTTCTTTGATGCTTTCTCCCGTACAAGCAGTAGCCAGGGCGTCGGAGCGGGGGTCATCTTCAATGTTCTCTCTGCCTCTCTTGAACTCACTTGACCACTTTTGCACAGTTGATAATGAAGGTGCGGAACCCTGGTAAACAGCCACCATCTCTTCATGAATAGTTTTTTGACTTTTTCCTTGCTTAGTGAGAAATTTAATTACAGCGCGATGCTCAATTTTCACCATCATCGTCTCAGTTGCCATTATGATTCTGTTTAACTAGAGATAAAACGCGAATTAATAATCACATTTATATGAAATTTTACATGAATGCACTAAAATAATAGTATTACTTGATAAATAAGTCAATTTATATATACAACCACAGCTTCATCCCGATATCGAGAATATGTTGAACGCCCCTCGTACTCTGTTGCTTCCCAACAAAATAGACCGCGCGCTGGGAAGAATGGGATATTGTGTGTTTGCAGGAAGCTAATTAATCGCATGAAATAAAAATGGAAAACATGGCGAATAATTAGCTTTGATGCACACAACACAACTAGCAAAAATTAACACAAACCAACGAATTCAAAATAAACTTTACCGCACCACAAACGTTTTTCCACCGGATAAAAATGATAACAGTCAAACAGTTTGACTCAAACTGTCAAGATGCCGAGCTACAAGGGAAATATCGATCTCGCTTTAACGAATTTCAACGCCACTTAAGGAATATGGCCATAATCTCTGACCAACAGCAGAGAAAATCCGGGATGGCAGAATTGCATGGGAGTGAGATGCACTCTACAACACAATGTACTCTAACACCCACTCCGAAAATATGGGAACATTGTTGATGATGGTGTATAACAACACATAGTACACTAAGGTAAATAAGTCAGGGTGATTGACCTTAAAAGAAACAGCTGAGTGGTATATAAGTCATCAGCAGCTTTCAGGGAAGAAGAAATTCATATGTTTAACCATTCACAGTCAAACAATAAAGGTTTGAGCTTAAAACCAAAGGTTACAAGTTTTTTTTATTCTTATTATTTTACTTCAGTTCATCCAGCTGAAAGAGTTTAAACCACCTTTTCCTTCAGTTCATCTAACTGAAAAGGTAGCTACCGCTTGCTAATCGCCTATTCCAAGCAAACTTTTATTCCCGCTCAATTCAATTAGGGACATACTCATAAAAAAATTTTCTTTTAAATACACTTATCTTATGTACGAGTACATAATGTAATGTAATGTGTCCGAATTTAAGTATAAATAGGTAGATGAAGACAAAATAAATTTTCTAGAACAACCCCCCGTGTACAAGTGGGAACAGAGAGTATAAAATTTTCGTTTTTAAAAAAAAAATATTAGATAGCATGGCAATTTCTTGCTGAACGGAGAAGAAGTATAAAACTATGATATAATATTTCGCTGATATAGTCTGTTTTATTTTACTCGTGTGATCTAAAGGGTGAGCCAGCAGATGGTGTGGATGGTGGCTGTCAATTACAGTCATTGGTTGATCTTTTTAACAGATGGCATAGGTACAATCTTTGGCAATTCTAGTCATGGAGTCGTTTACCACGCAATAACGGATTTTTGTTATACAATCTTATTACGAAAATGGGCGATGTGTAAAAGTAACATTTCGCAAAATTCGTGAATTTTTCGGTCAAAATAATCGCCCTAGTGAGTCCGGAATACATGCAATGGTGAAGCTCGGCCAGCACGTACACGCCAAAACATCACCACTGTGAGCAAATGTGTTCAAAACCATCCAGGCACCACAATTCGTCGCCGAAGTCAACAATTGGGCCTCACTTATGGCCCTTATGGTTATCTTTATTTGGACACTTATAAAACCAAAATTACACAAAAATTGAGGCCTTTCAAGCCATCACTCGAACAACAACACACGGTGTTTTGTTCCGTTCATAATTGCCATAGACCGAACTTTATTAATCAATAAAATTCAACATTGATTTCACAATAATTATTTTATTTTATTAATTATTATCAAGGGAGCGATACAAATTATTTGGAAGGTCCAGGATTTAACGCCGGGGTACTATGCCCATGTGACGTTTTGTCAATAGTACGCGGAGTACCGAAATCAATGTGTGTTTAATTTAATGAAAACTTCCACAATCACGAGTAATAATAAAACACGTATTTTGTCCCAATTTGAGTTGAAATCTACGCGGATTATTAAACCATTCTCCTCTGATTACCGCCGTAGGTGTCGAAAAGTTAGGTCTGTTTTTAGGTGCACAAATTGTGAATATGTAGAAACTACGTTTGCACAGCATTTGGGATCTCTGCGTTATGACATTTGTAATTCAAACATCGTAAATCGTATGGTTTGCGTTTAAAAAAGGGTAGTAAATTTAATAAATTTAACCAAAAAACAAAACAACATTTAATGAGCCCTTTTTTCTAATCCAACTTTGTTTTTAAATGCGTAATAAAAATATTTCCTGCAGCATCTTCCTGTACTATTTCATTGTAATCTAAAATTAATGTTGGTGGGCAAGTTTCTATAGCGGTAAAATTATTTCATTTAATCTGCTTCTATGAATACACCCATTTCTCAGATAGCTCACAACTGATTAACGGTATGAACTTAACATGTCGAAGTCTGAGACCATCTACGTACGTTATTACTGCGTTGGACATAACATTTTGCCAGTGCTAGCCATAACCTTGAAGAGTTGGCTGTATTTTAATTTATACTAGGCTTGCCCATCATTGAAATTCAACGATTATCCAATTTAGCAATTTAGAAATGGATTTTCGGTGGAAATAACCCTTTTTTTTCCCACTTCAATAAAAAGCGTTCCCTCTCTTTCGGACAATCGTCCTGCCCACACCAATGTGAACATGTACTAACAAATACACAACATGATTTATTCCCCTGTTATGTGAACGCTCTTTCTCCTTTACACAGCTTTTCTACTAATGTACACATATGTATAGTGTTGTTGAACCGAACGTGCATGCGCGTTGCAAACACATAACACAACAGAAGTGTCGTCACTTGTCACTAAGTTTCTCTTTTTTTCATTTTGTTTAATCTCTATCCCACTTGGTTAAGAAACTCTTTTTCAATCCTGTAGTGACGTTCGCAGTCACACACTTACATAAAAAACAGAACAATACATTTTATGAGTCAAAGCAGTCAAGCAAATTCCTTATGAACCACATGCATAAAAAGGATTCGACTATACGCTTATCCCTAGCATCTTTCCTTTTCTTGACCATTGACTTTCAAAGGCGAGCAGACTTTTTTTTTCTGTCATGTTGTAAAATAACCTAATTTTTTAAATGTGTTTACCAAGGTTCTACTCAACCGTTTGGCAAAAAATTCTGCACATCTACGCGAAATTACCTTTCCAATGGTATAAGTATCATGCCATTCGGTTGAATAGAACGGTGTAAAAGTGTACGACAAAAATGGGTAGCACGTATTTATATATAGATTTTTAGAAAACTAAGCTGCAATGTAATATTTGAAACCAGGCTCTAAAGTAGCCTTTGTCTGCCGTTCATCATTTTGAGAGATGGCGGAGTAGTTCAATTTTCACCTTTGCTGGATGTCGGAGGATAGGGACATTTCAGTGATCTCGGGAAAATTAAAACTAATGAGTTAGCTTCAATTATATGACATTAGAGTATATTAGAGCTTTAAGGTTCGTCGGACGGTCATTTGCCCAGTGTAACTTTGAACGTTGTATGGGAAATGAAAATGTTTCGAATGTTAGCGGGTGTAACAACACGTGATCTCATAAGAAGTACACGAATACATTAAAGTCTAATCATCAGATCCGAAATGATTTTCATGAGTACTCTAGTAATAGAGGTTCCAATAATAGATCGCTATATTCAGTATTAGCAATTATTCCTATTGTATGATGGCATAAGGTAAACTACGAGTACATACCGTGTATGCATGTTTTCTAATATTTACTAGTTATCGTTTCAAAAATTGTCGCAATGCTGATTAGTCGGAAGCTTTCAACTCATATCGGTCATTTTAGACTTTCTTATTCATATTTTTAAGAGTTTGCTATTATTAAATAGGTAATAAATATTGGATCGTACTTTTATATTTTCAAAACCATTTACTTCTATCCGCTTTTTTTCAAAACAAGGATGTGGTTCATCAAAATTTGGGTGATTCGAAATACTTCCGTGATACAAGTTTGAAAGCCTTTAGATAATAGCCCCTCAAAAGCGTTTATAAATAGGACAGCTGGTAATTTAAAGGTCGCATGTATGCTGAAAAACATTGGTCAAGTTCTAATTTTGTTTTAAATAAGCATAAATCACATTTTGTCGTTAAGACAAGCACATCTTTTCTGCATTGTAATACCAGCTATTGGTCATTTAACTTAAAGTCTATCATTTTTATAAAAAGAAAACAGGCACATAATTCATTTCTTAAAAACAAACTGAAAGGCAAAAAATGTGACAAGAATCCAATCATCTGCACTTTCAAGTTATCATTCCGTTTACGATCGACCGGCTTGTTATCACATCATTTGCGACTAATCACCTCTTAAAGGCCCTGTTGAGCAAATAATAACAATTAAATTAATTGCTCTTTAATGCATGTAATCAAAGCATATTTAACTGTATGTATATTTTTTAATATAAATATTTAAAAACAACAAGGAACGCTAAAGTTTTATTGCTATTGTAATTTGTAATATTTTGAAGATTTTTATTTTGTTCTCACTCATAAGTTGGTATAACTCTAAATGGAGGGCAAAACATTGATCAGAAAGCCTCTCTAGCTAGCTCGATTGGCTGCGAGAATGTTGGCGATGTACTCGTACTCCAAGTTGGCCCCTTCTTCAATAGTGTCCCATTTCCAGGATGGATTTGAAGTGCATATTAATTAAAATCCTTCTATTCTTACGCTTTGTAGAGCCCATCTGCGTTATGCTGCTTAAAGCCTGAACGAATAAAATTGAACGGAAAGTTGTTTCCTAAGAAGAACAAGTGTTTAACTAATTTTAATTTAGTATGTATTTTAAAGATTTATTTCATGGTTGTCGTCCTGCAATTCTTCTGGTTAAGCATTTGCTATAAAATTCGCAGTTTCATCCATTCTTCTATTATCACTGCTTTCTACACGGGAATAAACGCCCGACCAGAGGTTATTGACTCCATGCGTACGATTATATTAGAACCACCAGTAGGAGTATCAATTTTTTTTATTTTATTCTATTGTAATTCGCGTGGAGCATGCGTAGGTTGTTCCTTTTCCTTTCTATTTGTGAGCTTGGAAATTAGAAAGTTAATTTTGGTTTATTTTTAAATTTTTTTTTGTTTTGGCTTGGAATTGATTATACCGACGTGGAGGTATCTAGTTAATTTAAAATTCGCTGTTTTAAACCTTTCTTCCTATGCTAAATATGCCAAAAGGTGAAATTTTATAGAAATAATAGAAAAACTATAAAATAATAATAGGTTCCTCTCATTTCAAACTAATCAAAAGCAAGCGCACGTGCATGTGCCATCTTCGCACGTGTCTATAAAATACTTTCTATCTATAGTCAGTTCCAGCCTACAATTTAAAAAAAAATAATAATGGGAAGGCGTTTGAATTTAGGATTCAAGGACTTAATAAATTCAAATTGAATCGAAATATTTATAAAATAAACACGAGCACGACTGACATTTATAAAAAGAATGAGAATGATCTAATAAATAAAAAAATATGTATTACCAGAAAGCAAGGCAAGTATCAGTATCAGTATATGTACACATTACTTTCAGAGGATGTAATTCCTTTACGATTTAACATTTTAACAATTTACGATAATCTTATTTATCTAGATTTAACATTTAAACAATTTATGATAAATAAAATTGCTAGCTCAAGCTTAAGATTTAAAGTGGACATTATTTTAAAGAATTTAAAAATATTCACCAAAGATTTGCGTATGATACTTATAAGCGGTTTTATTATATCTGACTAGTACGGACCAATTCCGAAAATTCAGTATACCTTGCATTTCATTAAGCGATAAACAGTGTTCTCCCCAATTAGCACGTCTAATAGCTTTAAGAGTTTGACATAATCCTAGAGAATGTGAAGTATCCCCCCTCGTTCTTTGGTTTCAAAGCGTACATTCCTCATTGTTACGGGTTCGGCGTGGCATATAATTCAAGTGAATAGTAGAAATGATACCTATGCAGTAGTCATCATGACAGTAGTTATTTTCTTTTAAGTTGTGTTCTTTTAAGTGTACGATACATGCTACTTCTTGTTTGATTTTGTTGTGCAAGTGCTGCAACCGTATTGAACGTACTTTCCGTTAGCTTATGTTTCATCCGAGATAAGGTATCTGCGCTTCACATAGTCTCGATCATTCTTGCCTTGCGCCGTAAAAGATGCTTTGCTACAATTTTGTAGATCCTGTAATCTGGAAGTGCCATAACCTTCGTCATGTAGCTGAAATGCATCCTAATTGTAAAAATATGCAGCGAATGTACTCCCGTTTATAGGTGCAGCTTACAATATAGTGTATTCTCGGTAAATATCTTAAAAGTTTTTCCATCTCTTCATACTGGAAAATACCCCACACTTCCGATATATGCGCTATGCATTATAGATCTTGACACCACTTATACTTTATACTTGAGGCGATGTACTTCTTCCCTGAGATACCTTTCCAGTTACAGTTGATGGCAATTTTGCTTTTTGAAATTCAGTTGGGGAGTGATAATGATGTCCAGATACTTATACTCTCATACTACAATGTCTCCAATTCAGTGTTTTCGAAAAACCATGTGCACCAGTAAATGCAGAGTCCCTGCTTTACTTCCATTTCAGATCTGAACCAGTTTGGCATATTTTTACCATTCTGCACTGCTGTCCAGTTGTCCTGGTTCATACTTTGGATCACCTTGATCATGTTCGTGTAAACTCCTAGACTTTGTAGAAGAGGGTGTTCCTGTCAACGGAATCGAATGCAGCTTTGAAATCAACAAAGAGCGTATATATTTTTTCCGGTTATCTACATCCTACGAGTAATACTTGTTAAAACAAATATGTAGTCGATATTTGAGTATTCTTTTCGGAAGTCAGCCTGGAATTCACTCAGCAAATTATTCGCCTGTATCCAATCCTTCAGAAGCTGAAGGATGAACCCTGTGAAAATCTTCATAACTATAATATATTCAAAAGGAAATACCCCTATAGTTATTTGGTTTTCTTGTGTCTCTATTCTTAAATAAGGGAAAGATATGTAGTAGTAGTAGTAGTCATTTTCTTTTTTAATTTCAAGCATTTTGGGATAACTTACGACTACATACTAGATAATAAATTGAGATTAGCAACGTTTTCGACACGGACTTAAACGATTTGAAATAAATAAACCCTGTCGTCATATAATTCAGTATTCAGCAATGTATTTCAGTTGCGTCTATTTAAGGTAAATAGATTCTACTGTACAGCAGAGAGAAAACAGCATGCCCTTCGTTAGACAATTTGGTTCTTGACCTCGACTGTTATCTTATGGCTCGGTTTGTTAACCTAAACATTGATACCAATATTTTTCTTTTTTTACATAGATAGTCTTGCTACTACGCACTTGGTCTTGCGGAGAAAATAGTGAATAATTTTTTGCAAGACCAATCGAAGGACAGCAAAATCATGATCGGCATGATATAGATTTTTTTATTCGACAAATAAGCAGATAATGTTGTGACGCAAATAATAAATGCTTTTGGCTGGCATTTTGATAGCTGCAGCAGGATTAAAGCTTTTTATGATCAGATTTTAACCTCAATAATCTGAGCAACAAATGAATAGATTTTAGTTCAAGATTAACGTATGTGCGTTTCTACGCAGTCGATGATATAAACTAAATATCATATTGAAACAATTCCATAGATATTGTTTCTGACGAAAATGCATTCATTATCTTTTGTAAAGTTTTATTAAATTAAAAAGCTTATTTTGGTGGCCTTTTAATCTGGCTTTTTGAATACGGCGTTGCTTATATTTGAAAAGGAATGCGCAGTTACAATCTTTGGCAAAATTATTATCCAATTCTGTGAAATATAATCTATAAAAAGAATTGTGAAATTAAATTTCTATTTCACATTATGCACTTTGAGATTTTTTGGTTCTCATAGGCGGAGCGCTTAATTTTTCTTTTACTACCCGGTTAAATATGTAATGCGTATTAATACATACCCGTATCAAGTTTTTACATTTTACGCACATCAATAAGACAACAAATTCGAAATAGATGTAACGAATCGCGTTCATGAGCTCGGAAAATCGGAAAAACGGCAATGAAAATATACAGGGTGTCCCAAAAATCAACGTCAAGCCGGAAACGGGTGATAGGTCAAGTGGAGTCGGTTATCACAAAATTATAAAAAAAAATCTAAATCATGCACTTGCCAAAATGGCAAAGTACATTTTTTTCTCAGTACAGTCAGTTCAAGTTAGGTAATTAATGATTTTCAGATATATGGATGGACAAAAAAGCAATATTTTAGTTAAAACCGATATCGTAATTATGTTTCAATTTTGCACCGTAATTTACAGAAGAGTTACTCAGGGTTACATGACCAAAAAAAATCGAAGAAAAGTAAAGATTTGTGGTCACAGTACTTGAAACAGATTTCCCGATTTTTTTTTGAGCGCCAATAATTTTAAAAGTACATGACTTTAGCCGTTAGTCTTATCGCGAATAAAACAAATACAATCCTTTAAAAAAAAAATAATTCACGCTCTTTATTTGGTTGCTTATAAGCGTCTGTATTCTACAGTGTTTGACTTACAACTAATCTCCTGCCTACCGGCAGACTCTGTTCCTGGTGTGGCCACTTTACAATCACTAGTTAGTGTTGCCACTTTATATTTCTTACATTCTTATCAGTTTCTCTCCTGTAGCTTGCTACAACTCGACCATCCTGACTTGTAATCATCCCGATTTCCGCCTTTGTCCTACTACAATTACGTGATTCGTTTGCTCCCGTTTGTAACCATGGGATCTGGCTTACTTGAAATCCTTCTACATTCTTCACTATGTACCGATCATTTGGCAAAATCTATTCAATTTTATACGGACCCTTAAACTTAGGGGCTATCTTCTTACTAGCACCTGGGGTGCTGATAAAATTCTTCACCATTACATAATCTCCTTTCCCATATGCCTTATGCGTTCTGTAGTGGTCCTTTCGTGACTTATTATATTCCTGACACTTAATCATCTTATTAGCAGCTCTCGTTCGTATTTTCTCTAAATCTCTCTCATTTTCCTCATTTAAACTCTCCTTCAGAAAATCAATAACTTCGCGTTTTTGACTTAAGTACTCGGAACAGCAACTCACTCGGTATAGTGCTTATACTTCGGTGCATTGTGTTGTTCATAGCGAATTCTATCCTTGGTAGTATCCAGTCTAGAAAATTTTCGTATCCTGCGTCTGTCAGTTTTGCTATCATGGACTTCTGTTTATCCTTTCCACTTGTCCGTTGGCCTGTGGGGAAGCCGTCGCAATCTTTATTTGATGTACATTCTTATCTTCCAAGAAACTTCCGAAATCCTTTACTTCCACCAATACCTTCGGTCGGCTATACGAATTAAAATAAGATCTAAGGCAGCTTATTACTTCACTTGTGTTGGTTGTCCTAACGGCAAAAAGTCTGACGTACTGAGTAAACGCGTCTACTACTAGGAACACATACTTCTTTCTCGCCCGTTTGAGTGATACTGGGCCAAAGTGATCTACATGTATCATCTGGAAGGGAACATTTCCTTCTGGTATGTTGTGCAAGTAGCCTTCGTGCTTTCCAAAATTAGGTGAAAATGCGATACACTTTAAGCAATTCGCTATGTGCGACTTGATTTTACTTTTCATCTGAGGGAACCAATATGTTTTCAGAACCGCGTCCAAGATTTTGTCGCAACCCACATGACCCATCTCGTCATGGTATACATGCAAAATCTTACTTTCCATCCGTATAGGGACGTAAAACACTATTCTTTTCCCCACTTTCCTATACACTAGTCCGTTACGCATCTCATATAGACTACTCTCTTTTTCTTCCAATTGTTTCCGTATCTCGTCAATTTTCCTATCCTTGTGTTGGCAAATAGATAAATTTTGTTCAAACGTATTTTTTCCTAGCACCAGAATGTTTGAGATTCGACTGAGAGCGTCTACGTGCCACGATGTTCCAGGGTTTAGTCGTAGTTTTGGAGCTCCAGTGCCCCTCTGGCTATTCTGGGGTTTACCTCTCTTTTGTTAAGTGTCAATGTTAGTGAGTTACAGTCTCCGTGAGTTACAGTCTCCGTCTCCGGAGCTCCGTCTCATCCCGATAACAGTAAATTGCCAGAATAGGTGCCATCAGTAGTCTTCTTTTTAGTTCTTCGAAGTATTGCATCTCTTCACTGTCAAATTTGAAAATGGTGTCCTTCTTTAAAAGTTTGTATAATGGCTGGGCTAACACTGAAAATCCTTTAACAAATCTTCTGAAGTAGGAACATAGTCCTAGAAAACTATGTACAGCCCTTACATTCTTTGGCACAGGGAAATTCTTTATCGATTCGATGCCCTTTTCATTTGGCTGGATACCCTCCTTGGATACGGTGTATCCTAAATACTGGACCTTAGCTTCCATAAACCGACACTTGTCCAAACGTAACTCCAACTTGTTCTTCACTAACCTATGAAACAGTATCTCTAAATGTTCTTCTACTGTCTTAGTCGCTATCATTATATCATCTATGTAGATTTTGACTTTCTTTTCTTTAATCAAATCTTCAAAAACATTTGAAATATAACGTTGGAATTCCAATGGTGTATTCTTTAGTCCAAATGGCATCCTGAGCCACTCGTACTGTCCCATGGTATTACAAATGATGTATATTTAATCGATTCGTCACTCATTCGTATGTGGTAAAAAGCGCTCTTCAGATCTAATAATGTGTACACTCGTTTATCTAAACACTCGTCAAGTAAGTCATCGATTAGTGGAATCGGGTGATTTTCTCTTAAGGTAACTTTATTTAAGTTCTTGAAGTCCACTCAAAGTCGCAAATCGCCTGTTTTCTTTTTTTACTAATACTATAGGCGACGCGTATTCCGATCTGCTTGGCCTGATTATTCCTTCCCGCAGCAACTCGTCTACGACAGATTGTACTTGTTCCTTTTCGGTATATGAGAGTTTCTTCCGGTAGCAATAAAACGGTTTTGTATCGTTCAACCTTAGCTTCATTTCGTATTTCATCTCGGGTCCTTCGGGACGCTTACAGTACAAATATTTCTCATTGAACATTCGTTAGAACTTTTCTTTTGTCTCCCAATCTAGACTAAAATTTTTTAATAGCTCTACTTCCGTTTCTACATATATCTTTAGTAACTCTTAGCTTCGCTTTTCTCATGAAATCCCTACCTAGAATTAGGGGAAATGTCATTGTACCATCCGGTACCACTAGTAGATCGAGTTCAACCTTTCCTTCTTCCAATAAAATTTGACAACACACTTTACCTAGTATTCTTAACGGATTTTTATTTATTCCCTGAAACTTTACATTTTCTTCATATGAATTAATCACTGCTGTTGGAACGTATCCCTGCCTGACTATGCTGATCGAGCTGCCGGTATCTAGTAGTGAATCTAATAATATTTTATAATGTAAATTTCTATGTGTAAATATACAACTAAATAATCTTACGGATTCATCTGCTTCGTCTACTTGGTGTACGTTGTATATCGGCTTCCTGCTAGGCTTCTTCCGCTCTGGAAGTCTGCTGCTATATGTCCCATTCTGGCACAAACGTGACAAGCGCCTTTCCCTCGTTTTTCCTATCTACACTCGTTTGCCATGTGCCCAACACAATTGCAATTGTAGCACCTGATTTGGTTCCTTGCTGTATCACTCCTTCGCTCTCGTTGGACGGCTTCTATTCGTTGTGGCTTCCGTTGTTTTATTTTTGAAAAGGCTGGGAGTAGTTATGCCTTTGTAGAATAGCATTGGCATTAGCCTGTAGTCGTAGCGTTATGCCTTCTACCACACATTCAACTAGCTCATCTTCGTCGATTTGAAAGCAATTTGAAAGGATGATCTTGTCATTAAAGTAGTCCGTAAAACTCTCATTCGTCTGCCACTTCCTGTCTTCGAATTTCTGCGGCAATACCATTTTGTTTTCCTTTGTATTGAACAGCTCCTTCATCTGTAGCACCAATTCGTCCACTCCTTCGATCGAAAAATTCGGCTTTGAGTGCATCCACTCACGGTTTGTACACATCCTGAATACTTTTCAGTTGGGCTAGCCACACATCCAGATTTGTGCTGCCGCCATATTCTGACAACATGTCTTTCCACATACTCAAATGTTGCGGATCAGATGTTGTTGCACCCATTTGACTTTCGCTCGTTTGTGTGTTTGCGTTTATCTCACTCTCATTTGGTTGTGGCAGGTCATTTGGCTGCACTCCTTCGTGTGTGTGTGTGTCAGCATTCTTTTGTGTCGTTTCGCTTATTCGCGCCATTCTTCGGGCCCATTCATTTTCTTTTGGCAGTAGTTCTTTTTGTCTCTTTAGTAATTCTATTTCTTTTTCATATAACCGTTTCTCCCTGGCTGAGCATGCTGCACCTACACTAGCAGCCGATCGTTCGATGATGCATCCGTTATCTTCGGATTCCGTTGCCCGTTCAATTTGCGCAACTCTGCGGAGGAATAATCCGACACAGCAATCGAATGCTCCATTTTGTTCTCTCCTTTTGGGTTTTTTTTTTTTTCACACTCTTTTGTATTTACTTTTTTGCACACTCGTTTGTTTAGTTCAATTTCGTTCTTTATTTTTTCTTCTTTCCACTTTGACAATCGTTATTTTGTATTATCATTATTTTTTTGTTGGATTGGATCCCGCTTCTGATTTTTAGCCGTTAGTCTTATCGCGAATAAAACAAACACAATCCTTTAAAAAAAATAATTTACGCTCTTTATTTGGTTGCTTATAGGCGTCTGTATTCTACAGTGTTTGACTTACGACTAATTTCCTACCTACCGGCAGAGTCTGTTCCTAGTGTGGCCACTTTACAACCACTAGTTAGTGTTGCCACTTTATATTTCTTACATTCTTATCAGTTTCTCTCCTATGGCTTGCTACATGGCTTAGATTTTTATAATTTTGTGATAACCGACACCGCTTGACCTATCTCACCCGTTTCCGGCTTGACGTTGATTTTTGGGACACAATGTATATTCCATCTTGCATAACTTGCACTTCTTCGCCTCATTTTCTTAACTGCTTCCTTTATTTCGGCTTGATATTAACTTCTCGTGCACGATAACAAGGAAAGACATTTCGCTGAAATTTTGTATTTAGTAATACATCCTATCAAATCCTTACACAAATTCGTTTGAAGTCGATTTTATGCCGAAACCTTAACACGTTTTTCGCCGGTGTTAAATAATGCAATACGAAGAATCTTTACTAAAAGCATCGTATTGCTCGTTACTGGATATTCTCGAAATTTGACAGAAATATTTATATTCGCGCCAAGAACACGTCTCCGCTGTATAGGGTAAATACCTGGTGTGGTATTCGATGATGCCATAATTTCCTTCCTTATTATCCTTCTTCCATCTCTGTGACCCAGGTATGCTCTGGGAATATACATAAATGTACGTGAGCATTCGATTTTTTCATTGCCTCGCCTGTATTCTTCAGACGTGGGACCCAATAATGCTTAATATTTCAGTCAGGCATTTTAGATGTAACTGAGCCCCAGAGTCATCTTTCGTATTTAAGTTCTTGAGTATGATTTGTTTTGTCGTATAGTATACGAACAAAACTTGAAAAAACGGGTATACATTTTAAATGAAAAAATAGCACATATCTTGTGCGGTATGAGCTATACCGATTATTACATTTCAATCAATACAATTATACGTGAAACTCAATCTCCAAAGAAGTCACAAGTTCACACGATATAGGAGGCCACTCATCGGTCTATTCCGCAAAATTATGCAATTTCCGAATTTCCTCTTTGAAAAATTCATTGTTTGGTGCGTTGTATGGCATGTAGCGTCGTCTTGTTGGAATCATCTATTGCCCAACTACATTCGAACCAATTTAGTCCATAAAAAGTTTTCTAACAAACTATGGCTGAGATCAGAATTGACGGTAACGGCTTTTCTCTCATCATCTTCGAAAATAAGGGCCAATCACTCCACCCCAACAATAACCTCACCGAACTGTGATTTTCTCAGGATATTGGGTTACATGCAATATATGTCTAGAGTATTTTCGTCATTCCAAGTCCTGCAGTTTTGTATATTAACACACCCTATCATCAAAACGACGTCGTTGTCCGTGATCCATTGACTTTAGATATTGAGTTAATTTGATTTTACATACATGATGTTTCAAATCAATCGTTACGGTACTTGCACAAGACAACTCTAACTGCTGCGGCCTTTGGAGACTTAATTTGCTACTTTTCAGCAGTACGTACTTTACGTAGATGCAGCCGCTTCTCGGTATCCAAGAGAATATGGTTCTTCTGTGAAATGCTTTTTGTTGTAAAAGATTTTTACGATAATCAAATGTTGAGCTGATATGTACGGGGCCATTAAAATGTATTGGATCAAACTGTCCAAATATGATAATATGTAGTCCGAAATTTATCCAAAAACAAAGTTAAGGCTCGCTCACATGTGGACACGTTTCATGAATCACCCTTCAAAAGCCACCATTTTTTTTTGGCAGAACAGAGCACTCAGGCAAAGAACTAGTTCATTGTACTTGTTGTAAGTTGCTGTCAATGAAATTGTTCAGTCTTTCGAATAAAGATGAGAAAGAGCTCCTGTGATAAAGTACCTACTCTACCAGCACCCACCACATCAACGCCAACTACCTGCTGCCTGATGCGAGCGTAAGCTGGACATTCACAGCAAGCATGGAAGGATGTTGTATCCCCTATCCCCAGTACATTTAAGCGTTTAGTAAAAGTGTAGTGCCCCGTCACGACCGACGCCAATAAGCAACCTGCAGACGTCGGGAAGCATTCGTTTGGTCTGCCTGCAACCTCTAGAGTCATGCAATGTGCAGTTGTGCTCATATGAAACCCAACTGTCAATGAAAGCCTTAAATGAGCCTTGCCTGGCAAGTTCATCGGCGATTTCATTTCCCATGATCCCATTGTGACCTGGGACCCAGACAAGACTCAGTGAATTTAGCCTTCCGACTGCGTTCAGTGATGTCTTGTATTCTCTTGGAAGTCGTAAGAGGGTTCAGCAAAGCTCTAAGCGCAGTCTGGCTATTGCTACAGATGCTAATGCTTCGCCCCCTCCACCGATTCTTTACAATATAGTTCGTTGCCATCAGGATTGCGTATATCTCCATGTGGAAGAGAGGCACAAGTTTCCTTAACAAAAAGTGAAATCTAACGTTGTTGTCCTTCAGAAACCTGCGCCACATTCTACATCGGTTTTGGACCCGTAAGTGAATACACACCCGACTGCATTCATTTCTTGGGCCCAGATTCTAGCCGAAACCATTCCTGGGCACTGAGAAAGTCGATTTTGTATTTTTTCCGCAGCAGCATCAAAGCTCCAGTGTGTGTTGAGGGCTGCTGCACTTTAGAGCACACAGTACAGCTACATCATTCGGTTATGCTTGTGCATAGATGTCACAATTTTTGGGCGCGTTGAGCAGTGAGTCGACTAACATGCACCATAGCAGTGGAGACAGATTGCCGCCTTATGGGTAAGTTCTGTTCTGCCAATATCTGCCACCACATATTGGCCACAGCCAATATTTCCTATTCACCAGCATTGCTTTTATCCACAAAACTAGTGGATGAGTTAACACATGCCGTCAGAAGTTGCGTTGCCGAAAGAACCGTCAACGTCGAGGATGGCCGTGGCTCAAGTTGTAGTGGACTGGCTTCCAAATCGGAAGGTTCGGGGTTCGAATCCCAGCCTCGCCAGAAAGACATATCATCCATTTTTGCAGTTAACGAAAATCAAGTAAGACGAGTAGTTGACTAGACATCAACATCAAGCCAACTTCCACTAAGAATTTAGTCTCCCCACTAAATGTTGGATGCCACCCATGGAGCGAAATAACCACTGAGCCCAAACATCTTTCTTTCTCTCTCTATCCCATTTTCCAAAAAAACTGAACACATGCTGAGGCATTATAAGTGTATTCATACCCACTTGAGTGTTAAGTTCTTTAAAATAAAAAATGCCCAAGGCGTATTCGTTCTTGTCGAGAGCGCCTTCAATTCCGCAGGCAGAGGATGTAGGATTCACAAGGTAGTTTTGCGGACATGGATCTCGACCATTCTCTCGATGCTTTTCAATATGAAGCTCTTGGCGAGGGCGTGTGTGCTCTTTTCAGTTTCACCGATATTTTAGATTTTTTCGCAAAAATCTTTGTAAGAGACACTCTTCGACATCCGAATAAACCTCTTATATTCTCTTTGTTTTGATCTGTAGAGATTACAACCTTCCTCCAAATTAGTCTTAAGAGACCTGTTTAGAAGTTTTCTGGTTTCTTTACGAAGATGCTGCAGATAATTTAAAACAGAACAGCTTCCACTAGATTTTGTTTTGTCTTGAGCTTAGGGGAGCACTGTTGTACTTGTCGAGTTCCTCCTTAAATCGTATCCAGTTAGTTTTCTGCGGATTCCTCCTCTTCAACAATTCTGAGTTCAATCTGGCATGGAGATCTCCGATAGTACTTTCCAGCCAGTATCCTCCTTAGCATACCTGAGTCAATTACTTGCTGTTTAAGATGTGTGGAAAACTTTGCTCAGAATATCGAAAAAAAAATAGCTCGTTTGAATTTGGAAAAGAGTTATGGCATCACCATCAGCAAATGCACAATATTCCCAACATCTCACCACAAAAATAAATGCATTTATGAATGGTTATTTGTTAACCCATGCAATAGCAACCTTAACCACGGAAAGATGTACGGGTAAACCCACAATTAAAAATATAGGAAAAAAAACCAAACAACGTCTCACCTAATAAACCTAATTGTAAATTAAACAGATCCATTCCCCATTCATATCCTAAACCTGGCCTCAACTGGAGCCTTAAAACCAACATATTTCCTAATTTTTCCACTCCTATCTATATCCCTAAGCAACCTTCTTCACGTCTCCCCACAAATGCATCAAAGGGCTGTCTTCCATCCAAGCCCCAACATCAAGGCGTTTCTTTTAATTTAACCGCTGATACGGTCACTGCTCAACCGCCCACACCCCACCCAATTCCGTTCTTACAACTGAAGCCAAATATCCAAACTTTAATAGCTCACATATCTTAAATCCCCCTTCTAACTCGCCTTCTTCCTCGGTTGTATAGGTCTGTGACCCTATTTTCGATCCCCTTTCAGCACCTAACGTCAAGTTGACTCATAAGAATATAGATATCATGAAATGCCCTTATGCGCTCTCTAGGCAAAGGGATAAAAAAATATAGGAAAATATACTCGTACGTCTAACTAGCCTCAAGAATCTTTACAACAGGTACCACGAAATGTTTAACACACCTCCCCAAAAGGTTGCGGATGACCTCGCTGCTTTCCGGTGCTATGTACACTATAAAAGAGTCTCTCACCTTCAGACCATGATAAGTTTTTTCGTTCCTAATTTGCCTCCTTTCTCTGCATCTCATCTACACTCCCCTACTCTTCCACGCAACAAACTCCCTCTCACATGTTACTACCAAAACGTAAGAGGCTTGCGCTCTAAAACTCTTACCGTTTTGTCTCTTTCGACGTCTATGCTCTCACAGAAACCAACCTGATCCCCGACATAAAGAGCCAGGAGCTTTTTCCATCTTCTTATAATGTTTTCCGAGATTACGATCACTCTCTTCCTATGGTTAATGGTCCGACCCTCCCTATAGTAAATTCTCCATGCCGAGGCGTCGTACTTGTCGCTCATAATAGCCTGCGCTCTTCTCTCATCGCTATCTCTTCTTCTGTCAAACTTGACGGTTTTTCAATTAAACTAACACTCCCCAATAGGTCCCTGTACCTTATGTGTTACTACATTCTTCCGGCTCAACCCATCGAATCTATTAAAGCGATTAACCAACTTATTAACCTAAGTGATTCCATCGGCGATATCCTTATCTTTAGTGACTTTAATCTGCCTCCGCTGAAGTGAATTCCTATCAACTACCGATATCTTTGATTCGATCCTAAGACAACTTCTTCGTACTTGACTCCATATATCTCAAGTGCCTTCCCAATTTCTCCATTGGGCCCTCTCACCCTCAATTTTTTGATCCTACGCTTATCGAAAAAAAGCTACAAAATCTCAAAGATGGTTTTTTATCCAGGCCAGACGAGCTGCTCGCAATTTTTCTCAAAACGTGTGCCTCCAATCTTTCGCACCCACTTTCCTTCCTATTTCATAAATTTCAAAATCCTGGTCCACAGAATGGGGTCAAAGAATGAAGTAACTAAATACCGTTCCATTGTTAATCTTTCTCACATACCTAAAATGTTCGAAAATGTTTTATCTAGTCAACATGGATTTCTGAAAGGTAGATTAACTATTACGAGGGCCTTCGAAAAAATATTTCATCAATTGATCCTTTTCAAATTGCCTTCCCTTGGTTTTGACCCCATATTATTAAAATGGATATCTTCTTATCTAGAGAGCTGTTAATATAACATTCGTTTTAGGTCAGCCTTCTTAACCTCGTTTCTAGCCACTTCTAGTGTCCCATAAGGCAGCCATCTAGACATCTAGAGAGGATTATTAAACACTGTCCCCTATCCATTTACCCCGACGACACTAAGTTCTCCAAAACTATTGTATTTGTGTCTAAAGAAATGCTTAGAGGTTAATGTCTCCAAATGTCAATCTATCACGTCAATCT
Organism: Volucella zonaria; assembly: GCA_963966105.1. Lineage (NCBI taxonomy): Eukaryota > Metazoa > Arthropoda > Insecta > Diptera > Syrphidae > Volucella > Volucella zonaria. Next base: position 38,863,710 of record OZ014532.1, on the reverse strand, counting down.
CCTCAACGGTTGATCTGAGCACATAAAATACATGAGTACTCCAAATGAGTACAGATAAGAGACGAACACCCCTCATCTGCACTCATTTGGAACCTTACGAGTACCTAACTAACTAACCCTTCCAAGGTGCAGATAGAGACGTGAGTCATACCTAAACTTAATGGTCACGACGGAAGCTTAGCATACGCCCACAACACAAGAGGATCCGTTCTTGTGTTCCCGATTCTTTCCCTCCCTGTGAGAGTAGATTTTCCACATTTCCATGTGGAGTTCAGGATTGTGGGTATGTAGACGCATCAGAACATCTCCGGTTCCTTGACTTGCCCCGGAACTCAGAAGATGGCGCGAGTCAGTTTTAGTTGTCTGAAAACCTCGAAAGTTTTAGTTTCCAGTGTTTGCACTCAGTGTCGTTAAGAGCGGCAGAGAGGAGATAGCGGTATCCTTATATTGTAGGTGCTTCGGTCGGGGACGACCCTTTGGTGTTTCGCGGTTTTCTTGAAGCTTGCTTTTCGTGCGACGTCTAAGTTCCGTCCACCAGAACTGTAACCTGTGCTGGCTGCAGCAACTGTTTCAGTCGCACCTTGTGTGTTGGGAAAGCCACCACCGTAGCTGTTTCTCAGCGGGGATTTCTCAGTAGGACCTTTGCTGGTTGTAGGACATCCCCTATCTGGACATCGTGTGCGCTTTTTTTTGTCGATGGGTTTCACCGGTCTGGCCAAAGGCTGTTCTATTCTGATGGAGTTTAATCGCTACAAGCAAGGTCTCGCCGGTACTCTCTCCATCGCTCCAGCTCAACCTACCGAACGTGTCGTAAAGGAGTTGTCTAAATCAAGTGATCCAGCCGTTTCTGGGTCAGCGCCGAAATTGGCGGTGGGTTTTTGAAATATATTAGTTGGGGCCTCCAGAATCCGCGCCGCGCCACCGCCCTTGCTGTATGTCATTAGCATAGAGCACGTCAACTTGGTTTCATTTACTAATGGGCCTGGATGTGAAAATGGTCATCTGATTTGGATTATAATGAAGGTCAACTTGCTGTTAAATGATATGTTGTAAGTAGTACTTTCTATTTATTGTACCTTACCCGGACAAAGTTGCTTGAATATGAGTAAATGTATTGTATATGGGACTAAATGTCAAATCAGCTGTTACATATTTTAAGTGGCATTTCATTACGAAAAATTTAACGCCACAACAACAATTTCAAATCGTTGCAATTTATTTCCGAAATCGAAGCTCTTTTCTCCAAATTTATAGATCACTTCGTGAAATTTATGATAGATATCATTGGCCGTGCTATTTATCGAATTATTGAAACAGTGCCTTCGGAAGAAAATATCACCGCTGTGGAAGCTAGTGTTGAAGAGGATACCAATATATCGATTCGCCATGATGCGCAGCAACTTGGCCTTTGCCCAACCACTATCTGGAAAATGCTGCGTAAAGATCTTAGTCTCAAGGCTTATAAGATCCAATTGATGTAAGACTTAAAGTCGGGCGACCATTTATTGCGTTGGGTGTTCAGTGATTTGACCTTAAATAAACTGGTAGTTGAATCAGTTTTTTACCGCAAAATTTTGTTCACCGATGAGGCTCATTCTGGTTTACCGGCTCCGTAAACACACAGAACTGCAGTATTTGGAGCGAGGACAATCCTCAAGAAGTCTACCAGATGATATTACATACAGAAAAATGTGACATATGGTATGGTGCGGATTGTGGCAACATCGTTTTAATGAAAACACGATTTGGCAGTATAGCAATTTCAAGAAATGGACCCATCAATTGACCACCATAGTCGTGCGGTTTGACGCTATTGGATTATCTTCTGTGGGGTTACGTTTGTGCCTACAAAACAACAACGATTGACACTTTTGAACAACAAATTGTTCGAGAAATACGGAAATTGCTCGAAAGAGTAATCGAAAACTGGACCTCTAGAATGCCCTTTGAATGCCCGGAGCTATTTTCAAATATTAAATGGCATGGAATAATTTTTGGAACGAATTTAATAAATCGTCAATACAATTTAAATTTAAATTTGTGGAGTAGATATGTAGATTGTCAATACGTGTACACATACATATGTACACATTATTATAAGCATGTTTTGTTCGTAAGCTCAAAAACACATAAGCTAAAATGTTATGCTTACTAATCGCAATTTTGTCTAAATCGCAAAACACAATTCTCCAGCAAATCACAAGTGCTCGTGCACGAGATGCCGATATTCCTTTTATAATCGCTTTTTCAAGATAATCAATTATAGATTTGTTATTTTTATTGGTGTGACAAGCGGTAGCTATTGCGAGCGTAGTGCTCGTTTTCTATAAAAGCTACACTTTTTAACGAATGCCTCTTAAAAGCGTATCGGCGCCGGAGTCAAACAAATCGACTGGCGGTTAAACACAATTAATATTGTATTTTTGCGTCATATTCACTTATTTAAACTTTGTTTTTGTTTTGTTAAAAAAGGAAAAAATTGCAATTATGAAACTTTTGCCAGAGGTAAAATTTATAAGATACCCGTACATATTTTCCCAAATTTAATTACTTGTACATACTTACATATGGGTACATGCCTATCGCAATTAGAGGCTTGTTTTAGAAAATTTTCCGAATTTGAGAAACGTGTTTTTGTGCTTATTTTGTAGTTCTGTTGCTCGGATATTAGTAAAAAGAGAATACAAAATATGTTGTGATTAAACAATATTACAATAAAATTATAAACGTGTGTAGTTACCTTGGAAATTTTGGAAACAGGACCGTATTGATTATTTTTTTTTGATATAATTTGACAAAATTCCGCTAAATATTGAATGGACATATTTTTAAATTTTATTGTAAGGGATTTATTATAGAAAGCCTTGTCTGCTTTACTGTAGAATTGTTTACTAATTTTGAGATAAAAATGGATTTTTGTCAATATCAACGAGTGTTGCTAACCTTTAAAGTTCTGTGCTGTTCCAGATGTATTTTATAGAAAAACATATATCCAAACCTGAAGTGAAGTGATTAATAAAGGCTTTTAACAAGTGAAACCACTCTGCGAAAATAACTTGAAAACTCAGCTTAAACCGATATTTTAATTGAATTACTAATAAGATGTGCAAGAATCGTATTTGCTTCGTATTTCAAATCGTATTTATTCAAATTATTGATACAAAATCGTTAAATCTAGAATTTCATTTGATAAAATCTTTTTTAAATGATTTGTTTCTAGGTATTCGCTTTATCTTCCTTGCAATGTGTTGCTGATCGTTTTAGTGCGGCGGCTAAGAAATTTGTTATTTAAATGCGTTTTATTAGCATATCATGTTACATGTTGGCACAAAAACAAGTGACATTTGTGCAAACACTATAAGTCTCCTAGATACTTAAATATGAAGATAATGTTCCGCTTACAACTGCACTTATTGCTAAAGAAAACTAAAGTTTTCTTGAATTGAACTGCGACCCAGGACACATCTGGCAACTTCTAATAGGTGATTCGATAAATGCCGAGACTAATATATGTATAAAACACAATTCTTTGGCAAAATTCGACTTTATCTTTCTAGAGTGATACAGTCATTCAACCGTCGCTCTAACGTATCTATGCTGTTCTTATATTTATAACGATTTGTCCAACCCTTCAAAATACGCTTCCATTTTAGCGATCACCTCATCTCCTTCCTAGATTGCAGGATCCACGTTTTATACGTTATCACATACCGCATGTTAACTCCAAAGACTGCTCTGAACCATCAACATATTGTTATTTTTGGTCAACTATAAGCAAACGCGGTACCCACTTCGAACCCAAAAACTCGTGTAAAATATGATGTTGACCGTTTTATATCTTTACGATGTCAGATGTGGTTGTTCAAAACAGCGTTATTTGGTCGCCCAAGGCGTTCAGAACCATTTGTGTCTGTACGACCGCGACCAGCGACAAATGGTTGCTTTCCATGGATGGGGTTCCTTATACCGCTTTTCAAGCCAATCATGAGTTTTAACGGTATTTTTTCCATTAAATAACAGTGTTTTATCACGTATGAAATTCGTTTTCCATGGTTTTAAAATATCAATAGGTCCGTCACTAAAACTTCAACATCTCGAGGGTTAATTTAAATGTCATCAAATTTTAACACGAATCGTTTGATGGTTAGTACTAACTGATCGTTTCTCTGCGGAAGTTGGGGAATTTGCACTCCAATGAAATACTTCTTCTGACTTTGAAGCAAAACACAGTTGATTGCTCGGAAACAAAAATCCGGTTTGACACACAATACTATTTGACGTTCATATGAGTTAGTACATACTGACATAAAATTCAGCAAAAACACCACCAAAAACAAAATTTTGCTTCTAAAAAAGTGAGAGATTGCCAATGGAACAGTTTTATGTAATTTTTTTTCGCTCTGGAGTGCAAAAACAAGGCTTCTGCCAACACAGTTAACCAGTTAACACAATTGACTGCTCATGTTATGATGCATATTTCTTGTAAGAACCAAATGAAGCCAACGTCATTGCCTTTGAGCTGATAGAGATTACATGGATGCGATGCACTCTAAGTCATTCCCATCTACTTCTGTAAGTTAAATTTGTGCAAATATAGTATTTAAGAATCAGAAAGCGCTTTCGATATTGCTTTTGTGAACCTCGTGAATGCAGCAATAGTGCACATCCAAGGTGTGACGTGAAAATGAAACTTCAGAGATTCAATGCCGAAATTTTTAAATAAAAATCGAGAAAGGACATGATAACATGCAGCAACTTCTGATAGACCGATTTTGTAGCAGTGTAGCTATACGGGCCTTAAAAGTAAAATATTTTTAAGACTAAGACGCCACACATCAAAAAGTTTACTCTCACCCAAGGCGACAAGGCGCAAAAATTGATACATATTCAAAATATACTAACTTAGTAAAACAAGTCACAGTTGCGTTTCGATGTTTCAAGTCAGTCATCTTAAAAAAAATATCTATTATCTACAGTTTAGTTATCCCTAAACTTAAATGTGTAATCGTTTCGGCGATAAAATGTTCATAATAACATAGAAGACAACCAAGTCTACTGTCTACTATTCTGATGTCAGATATGAGTCTAGGAGCGCAGCGTACGCACAGTGAAGACGTCCTGCATGCTTAAACTGGTTTGAAAGTAGTTAATGGGCTGAATAAGGCTTCGAGCTTATGATGGCTGCAGTTGCGAACGCTCCGCCACTTAAACTAGTTTTTCACAAAATTTCTGAAATATATAGAAATCTACTGACTCCACCACGTGTGCAGTAATTTGCCCAACTACGTAAATCAATATGCCCATAAGAACACAGTTAAAGGACACCCGATGTGTCTCGACCTAGGCGGAATACATAAAGATAGCCATACTCCAAATTTAACCCTAACAAAGCTCCTGGAACTGACGGCTTACTCTCTGAACTATTTAAAACAGCGGAAGTTGATTTAGTCAGAAGCACACAGCAATTTATCAGCAACAGATCAAATGAAAGTATGCCCGAAAAAATTTAATCTCAACATTGTTGCGGCAAAAAAGTACGATAAGTCCCCTCAAACTGCATATTTGATATTAGATGTAAGCGTCCAAATTTTTTTGTCGCTCAGCCGATTGGGTCATATCAGTGTGACTTTAGACTAGTAAAGTGTATCACAGACCACACTACGGCAGATCTTTGAGAAAATTCATGAATTTCAGATTGATACACACATTTTATAGGTTTTAAAGCCGCATATGACATCATTTATAGAGACGAGTTATATAAAGCCATCCCTAGTTTCGGCATCCCTCCCAAACTCGTCCGTTTGTGAAAGTAGGTAACGACTTAACTAGGACCTTTGGTGTCAAAAAAAGTATTAAACAATGTGATGGCCTGTCATGTGATTTCTTTAACATCATACTCGTACTTGAAAGAATTGTGTGAAACTCACAAGCGAACACTAGAGGCACAATCTTTCAAAAGTCTGTACAACTACCAGCGTACTGACGTTGACATAATTGACAGAACTCAGCAGGCTCTCACCAGTGCGTTCGCTAGTATTGAAACGGAAGCTGCCAAAATGAGACAAAACCAAGGAACATATATGCTATCAACAAGAAGGTACACACAACATCGACGAATGGGACAGAATGTCTATCTTGGTTCTGCTATAAATTCTACTAACAACACCCCAGAAGAAATAAACTGAAGATTTACTCTTGCTAATCACTGTTTTATTTAGGATAAGAACAACTAAGGGGACTCTATATAAAACCTTTATCATCCCAGTAGGACTGGCTCTGAAGCATAGACTCTATCGAAAGCGGATGAAGATGTCCTTGGTCGTTTAGCGAGAAAAATCCTTCCTACTATATTCGGTCCCATTTGAGTTGACTAGCCTTGGGAGAAGATTCAACGACGAACTACACGAGCAGTACAGCGACATAGATCTCGTCAGAAAACAGCGCATCAGTCGCCTGAGATGGCTATTCTTCGAATCTACCCGGCAGGGACAACTCAGTAGAGGAAGACCTCACCTTTAGTGGCGCGCACTAGTATAATGTGACCTCAACCGACTTGGAGATCACAACTGGAGGAAGTTAGTTAAAGATCGGGCTAACTGGAGAGTCTTTTTAGCTCACCCATTTAGTAGTAAGTGTAGCGCCATCTTAGTAAGTTAGTAAGTTAGTAAGTTAGTAAGTAAGTAAACTGGAACCCATTACTAGACCATCCATTCTAGATTAAATCCAAAACTGTCTGGGCTTTAAGGCTTCCCTTACCTTCTAAGTTGTTCCGAGTTTGAAGAAGTTTTGAAAGATTCGCCAACCACCTCTTCTAAAGGTGTGCAGTTATTTTTTTCCCGATTCCCACTCTTCTGCAAAGTTGTAGTCTTACATTTGATTCGGAATTGTATTGTACTCGTATGTACTTATGGCCTGATAAGACTTTTAATAATTAATAATCTCGTTTTTGTAATTTATATGAGACATACCTACTCGTACATGGAGTTAAGCAAGTAATACTTAGTGCTCTTTTTCTTTTTTAACAAGAAACGGCTTTGAGCCAACAAAGTTAATTACCGAGTTAGATGATATTGTAGTATGAATTATAGGAAATGGTAACCATTCACTCTACATTTGCAACTGTCTAATAAAATAAAATAAATCCAGAGAAGTAGCATCGTAACATGTCATGGTGGTGTGACAACCCACAAACATCACGTTCACAAATGTGATGAATCTTACGTTGGGTTGTCAAGATGTAAACATTACTTAAAATCGTTCAATAAGTTTCTTCTTATTGCAAACATTTTTCGACAGTTAAAATGTATGCCTAAGATTATTACAATATGTATATAAGGTTAATTCGTTTTTAAAAAGAGCTGGCCAAATTTAGAAATACTCAATGTCTTATACTCTATGCCAAACCGGTAGGTTTGCTAAATCTGCCAGATGTTTTAAGCTACCTAAAAGCTAACTAAATCGCCGTTTAATTGATCTACAATAACAACTAAAAAATTGTTTTCAATGTGTTTTTTATTCTTTTCCATATGTAGGGATATATTGATATAATTGATCCATCGGAACTGCTACGCCCGGAATCTTCATTTGCTGATAAAAAATTTTCACAATTTCGTGATTATAGTATTGATGAAAATGATCCGCTTAAGGAGCGGGTACGACAGACATATCGTGACATGCATCTTAATCAAACTGTTGATTTTGTTAAAGGTAAGGCTTTTTCTAACATAAGCGAATTCTGAAATTTTACTTTAATTTTAATATTTAATTTTTTGCAGCACTGCTATTTACTAGTTTAAAGAAGAGTTGTTGATTATTATTTTTAAAATATTGTACATACATACATAATTCAAAAAGTGTTATTTATTCACCAATTTTTCTGCCTCATTAGATAGATCCTGTTCTTCTCCCTGCTTTTGAGATGCCTGTGGGGTATTCTATTGGTCGGTTGGACCTCTTTTCCCATGAGACCGAGAGTTACCCAATGCATTTCTATCAGTCTAGTTATTATTTCGTCCTTTTTATTAACCTATTTATTTCCAAGGTCGTTTAAAATACAAAATGTCCACATTTTTATTTCTACTTTTATTTATTAGAACACAAATAACATACTCGTATTTATTTTTATTTTATTTGTTTTATGTGTACATGCACTCACAATAAGAATTCGCTTATAAAGTTGTGAAAGGAAAACATTTAGTTATAACTTAAAATTAATTTTATCAAAATTATTATATTTCAAAAGTGCATTAAATTTGATATACTATAACTACATCAATTTATTTATATTTCATCTTTAAATGGAAAAATAAATTGGAATTGAAATTGTTTGAGAAGGGGGGAGGGGGGGAAATTAAAATTAGTTGTTCTGTTTAAAGAAGTGTCGAAGTTCGCTTTTAAACCATCGTGCGCTATATAGCTCTCGCAAGTTGCGTGGGAGTGAATTCCAAAGACGGATAGCAGCAATAAAGAACTGCCTCTCAGATATTAAACATGCAAATCGCGGAAGCAGTAAACAAGCAGATCTTTAAGAATGCTGAAAAGAAGAATGAGCGTGCGAAATTTAATATAGTTTTCGAATGACATGTTCACTAAATTTTTAGCAAGATGTGAAACGTGGTCATGTCTTCTGAGACAATAGACATATCTAATTGTGGTATTAAATGCTACTTGCAGCTTCCTTTTGCTCCCAGCGTCGCAATTATAAAAAATTTCGCATCTATAAATAAGTATATGGAATTTATATGGTTGTTCCATGTTATTGTTCTAGTAAAGACTACACCTAGATTTTTTGAAGAATCAACGAATTCAACATTTGAATTATTCAACAATATATCTGGAAAATATGACAAATCTAATTTAGTTTTAGAAATAATCAAACATTTATATTTCCCTGGATTGATTTCTGAGATTCGTTGAAGCTCTTCATTTAAGTCATTAGCACAATCCTCAATGAGGCCTAACGGACAAATTCGATAAATTTGAATGTCATCAGCATAAATGTGTTTCGATGCATTCAATATAATGGTATCTATGTCATTTATATAAACTGAAAATAAGAGATGCCCTAAAATGGACCCTTGGGATACACCTTTAATTAAGGGAAGAAAATCAGATAGAACGCCCTCTAATGACACAGCCTGTTTTTTCGCTTAGATAAGATGAGATTAGTTTAATTGCACAAGGAGAAACGGAAAAGTAGTGTCTTAATTTCTTGATAAGAATATGCTCTACCATATTAAAAGCCTTAGAAAAGTCTAATAATACTAAAAACGTAATATAGTCATTATCCAGTATATCCCTAATATCTTCAACTACATTTAACAGGGCTGTTTTACAACTATGTTTAGCAGGAACTGGAAGCAGCAAATTATTACGAACATAAAAGCAACAAAAGTATCATTAGCAAATCCATAAGTTAGTTTAAATAGATGTACCTAAGAGCGTACCATGGTAAAATATTTTTGTATTCATTTATTAATATGTGCATTTTTGAAACAATTTTTACGGTTTGTAAAAGCTCAATGGAATCGAAGTTTTTACTCATTTCAACCGCAAAAAATATTCCATTATAGACATCGTGTTTATGCTCGAAATATCCCCTTTTCTCTTCCTTGAAATTCTTATATCATTTTAGTGGACACTTTTTTGTTCTGTTCTCTCTGGTTATGCCTGTAGATCTAAAGCCTTTACGATGTAAAAAAAAATGGTTAAAATAGATTGTATGATCCGTTGGAAATTGCACAAATTGTAAAAGGTCGAACACAATTCGCGATCCCAAGGACACTGAATTTTTTCCAGGTAAACTCGTAAAATTGTTGGCACCACAGTATGTGTCAAAGTTGTAACTACTGTTAAGCATCCAGTTTTTATTACCAAATCTGCTTTTTAAGGAATGATGCCCGAAATACTTAATCATGGCTTCATCTAAAGAAAGTCTTTTATGCATGAATCCAAATTGTTGATATTTTTTGAATGATAAACTCATTGAAAGTCAAAGTTTCGCCATTGTACTCGTATCATGAGAATGCAATTGGCTATTATGGGCCATAAATATGAATATATTTTTTTATTTCGTAATACCTGTTCCTGGACAAATTTTTCACAACTATTGATGTCCTTGTGTCTTCATCTTTTCTCCAATATAGTGACTCTCTTTTCCTTAGCTGATATCCAATATATGTATAAAAATAAAATTCTCAAAAATGTGTAAAGGTCATCGTCCTTAAATTGGAAGCCATGATCTTTATGACGTGGTTATCTGCAATAAGTTTTACTACACCTTCCTCGAAAGAGTCTCGAATACCTCTACGGAACCTTATATTCCAATTGAGTATTTTCATATCCAAATCACTGGCACTATTTAACCAGCGTGGCTGATGCGAATGTTAATTTATAAGAACCAATCTCATTGCTGATAAGGGTACAGGAATATCATCTTCGCTGTCGTGGTTATCACAGAAAAACAATTCAATATTTTCGGGAACATCAACATACAGTGTTACAGTTGGCTTCAGGTGGTATAATATAATGACAATATCTACCAAGGATCCTCCTTCATATCTTTCAATATCATCCAAAGAACTAGGAAGATTACTGTAGCTGTTTCCTTAAAAGCTTGCGATTGAAAATATCTGAAAATCCATGCTAATACGAAATAAATCAATTAGATTTTATTGGTATAGCAATTCCCATTGTACTCAAGCACGTACATCTGTTTTAACAGTTACTTACAATACATTTACGGTTTCAAAATATATTTTATATTTTTTGATGGATCTGCCCTCGTACACACTCCTTTCCCTATCGCTAAACAACAATAGCTCCCTGCCAAAAATGTATATACTCGTACTAAGCACGACTGAGAAATGTGAAGCAATTGCTTAAGAGGCCAACGAGTTGAAAAGAGGCTCCGCTGCTGCAACATCGCTAAATCCCTTCTCTTTTTGAAAAGAGCGAACAGCTGTAGTAAAACCATCTATTCTAAAAACTTTAAATTTTTAACAATTGAAAGAATTTCATGCTTTTTCTGTACTCAAGTGAGTACAATAGGAGTATTTTTTTTTGTTTTTTAAAAGAACTTAACACTCTAGTGGGAATGAATAAACTTACGAGTATGTATAATGCCTCAGCATATGTTAAGTTTTTTGGAAAATGAGATAGAGAGAGAAAGAAAGATGTTTGTGCTCAGTGGTTATTTCGCTCCATGGGTTGCATCCAACATTTAAAGGGGAGACTAAGTTCTTAGTGGAAGTTGGCTTGATGTTAATTTCTAGTCAACTACTCGTCTTACTTGATTTTCGTTAACTGAAAAAATGTATGATATGTCATTCGAGCGAGGCCGGGATTCGAACACCGAACCTTCCGATTTGGAAGTACGTCCACTACCACTTGAGCCACGGCCACGGTTAAGCCTTTGGTTTCTATTGCTTTTCGGATGAGATTTTCCGACGAACGCCGGAATGGCAATAGCAGTTCAGCTTTTAGTTAAAATGTATATTATTAGAAAACCTGGATTCCATACTTTAAAGTTCAAAATTTAGTGCTGGTGTGAATGTTGTAATATGTTTAAACGTGGTAACACCATTGTCGAATCCTAAAAATTTAACACAGATTTTAGTCTAACATATTCAATAAATCATCCATTTTTCTTACGAATTCCGGTTTGTTTTAAATATTGTAATAAAAAAAAACACAAGTTTCTATTTAAAAAATACGTTCTTTAATGGTTCATTGCCGTCAGCTTACTAACTACATTTAATTTTTCAGTTGCATTTATAATCCTATTTTGTTAACTCAACACATTTACCTAAGCATTGCTAGGTAATTTGCGAGATCTTTTAATGTTACTTGGATGTTCTCTATTCTTTGGCTTAAGTCTATTTAGGCCCAGTTTTATAGTAATTTCTCTTATAATTCCGAACTGGTATCTTCTTATTTTCTATATATTCTTAACAGTTCTAATTTGTCTTTAGTGTTCGCTTTTCTTTTTGCTTTTGTAAAGGGTGACCCAACAGCTAGTGTTGAAGTTTTCATTAAATTAAACACACATTTATTGTGAAACCAATGTAGAATTTTATTGATTAATAAATTTCGTACGCAATAAATTGATTGATTAATGGCTTTTGTGGGCGGTAGCCCCATCCTGTTGAAACCAGAGATCGTCTACAGCCAATTCATTCAATTTTGAAAAAAAAAAAATAGCCGGTCAACATGTTGAGGTAACGTTCTCCATTCATTTCGGAGACGAAGTGAGGTGCCTGGTGATTTTAAACACTTTCGCTCACAGTGGTGATGAAATTCACGAATTTTACGAAATGTTACTTTTACAGATCGCCCATTTTCGTATTAAGATTGAATAACAAAAATTCGTTATTGCGTGGTAAACGACTCACTGACTAAAATTGCCAAAGATTCTATGGCATCTGTCAAAAAGATCAACCACATTGAATTCAGTAAATGACAGTAATTGGCAGCCACCATACATCTGTTGGCTCACCCTTTATCTGCCTTGCTAAGGTTGCTAACATTACCTTCTCAGGTGTCATTTTTAGAGTGGAATTGTACCTATTATTATAATTGTAGACTGCTCTATTCATTTTTTGTAATAGTGTTAAGTCTAAATTTCTCATAGCAACTAGTTTTTCTTGTAGTGTCAAATGAAACCTTTCTATACCGCTACTACCTGTGTATGTTAGGTTTTGTTAAATGTACGAGTAGCTCTACCTGTTCTGTTATTAAGAAATCTTTCAACATTTTTGCCTTAAATTCGTTGTCAGTTATAATTTTTGCTGGTTTATCAAATTTTGGAAAATGTTCTTCTAATATCTCTATTTTCGTCGTCCAATTCCTAACGGGTAGGTAGTACTCGTAAGCTTTCTTAGTTAGTTTTTCAACCAGGGTTAGAAAGGGGTGTTTCATAAAATAATATACAATACATCCATATGGAGCACTTGGTTTGGTCTGGATGGTGTTTCACTAATTTCAAACTTTAATTTGATCGGCTTGCGGTCGTATTTCCTTCCTATACATATTCTACAATTGTTAATAATTTTTGTTATCTCTTTCACTAAGTGGAAAGATATATTTTAATATATATTTTATTTTTTAATATGTGATATGTTTCTATGATTCCGCTGTGCATGCTTTCCTTTGTGTGGTAAATTGCTATTTGCTTATGAGCTTCCTCTAAAGCTTTAGTTTCGTGAGCCCTTAATGTGGCTTTTACAAATTTTACCTGTTTATTATGACTAAAGAGTTCTATAAGCAGTTGTTGTATTTTGTTAAACTCGTGGTAAGATAGTTCTGTATAAATTCCGGTAATACCTATAATAAATCTCCTCAATAGATCTGTCCAAAATTCATTGCTTCTAGTGACTCTCCTATTATGCAGTACGAGTATTTCTATTTCTTTGTCAGCATCATTGGTAAATATGAGTTGCGTCTTGTACTTGTTGAGGTATGTGATCTAACTATTGCCCTTCCCTGAATTGACTATTGCTTCGTCATCATCTTCAGCATTATTCTTATTGTCGTTAACTTATGGGATCCTTCTCAAAAGTCTGCTACTTTATTATCTTTACCTTTCATATACTCGTACTCTATGTCAAACTGGTATTCCTGTAGTTTAGGTAGCCAACTTTGGTTTCTTTGGCTGAACTCTTTACCCGTATATTTTTTATTCACGTATTTAATGGGTAGGCGGTCTCTGATTATTCTAAATCGCTTCCCGCATGATACGGCCTAAAGTGGGTTACCGCACATACAATCGCCAGGAACTCTTTGTCAATGACAGAGTAATTCGTTTCGTAGTCGTTAAGGGATCTCGAAGCATAACACACTTTGTCTCTTTGAATTGTTTTTCAGTTTTAGGAATCGGGTTGGATGTCATGCCTTCCGCTGTTAGCACATGACCTAAAAACTTTGTACTTTTTTTTTAAAAACATTTGTCGAATTGTATTTTTAGATTGTGTTCGGAAAGTTTTTTGAGTATCAACTTTAACGACTTTTTTTTTCTTTTTTATAATCGGCGCGCGCTCAAGGGGTTTTTGTACCCTTAAAATGTTCGTACACAGCGCGGGCGAAGAAAATTTAGGGAGGAAGAAAAGACAGGTACCGATGTACATTGTTTTTAAATGTCTGCAAGTTATAACGACCAGGAAACACAAAGGTTGGCAGGGCATTCCATAAGCGAGTTGTACGGCTTAGGAAAGAATCACGATATTTTAGAGTATGTCCGAAAATGGGATTGAGGGTATACTGATGAGCATTCATAGCGAGACGGGTGTTACGGTTGAAAGTTTGAATGGGCGGAATGCTACTGGCGATTTCAATGGAGCACTGGTGGTGGAAATAGCGATAAAACAAAGTGAGACAGGAGACATTACGTCAGTGATCGAGGGTGTCAATTGATTGACTGATATTAGTATCACCAATGAGTTTTATCGCACGGTTTTGAATCTTATCTAGCAGGTGCAGAGATGTTTTAGAAGTACCTGACCAGATGTGAGCTTTGTACTCCAATTTTGGGCGGATGAATGCCTTATATGTATATTGTGGCCAGATCAGAGGGGGTTAAATATTTCTTACATCACTTGAGGAAACCTAGACATTTCGCAAAATTTTTGGCGACATCGAATATGTGGTCATTCCAACATAAGTTGTCACTGATACACATACCGAGAATGGAAAGTTTATCGGTTTCGACGATGCAAGTGCCATTCATGGACAATGGCTAGGTATTTGAATCGCTTTAATGACAGCAGACAGCATTGAGTTTTGGAAGCATTAAATTCCACTCGGAATTTAATGAGCTTAGCATACGCTGCCGTTCCCGTTCTACAGCCGAAGAGCAGGGACGTGAGTCCGGGAACGAATATGAGAAGCAGAGAGTGCTGTCATCAGCAAAGGAATACTATATGTTGGATTAGAAATAGCAGACAAGAAATCGTTGATCAAAATTAGCAAGAGTGTCGGAGACAGAACGGAGCCCTGGGGCACACCAGCATTTATTTTGTGAATATCAGACTTGAAACCGTCCAAGACAACTTGAATTCAACGTCCCGAAAGGTAACTTCTAATCCATTGAAGAAGAGAGTCATCGATCCCAAGAGCACGCATTTTCGACAAGAGAGCCTGATGCCAAACTCTGTCAAATGCCTTAGAAATATCAAGTGCAACTATCTTGCTTTCGCCAGATTGATGTACGCTTTGATTCCACTTTTCGGTGAGACATGCCATCAAATCACCAGTGGACCTGTTGCTACGAAAACCATATTGCCGGTCATTGAGAAGTTTTCGTGTTTCGAGATATTTCATGAGCTGACGGTTTCTCAGCGTTTCCATGACCTTGGAAAGAAGGGAAGTAAGTGCAATGGGTCTGTAGGAGGATAGAGAAGAAGATTCGCCTTTTTTAGGGACGGGCTGGACAAATGCTGTTTTCCATCTGCTCGGAAAGGGTCCTAAAGAGTAGGATTGATGAAATGCATAAGCTTTTTGCCAGCGTGGAAGAACACCTCTTCAGAAGAGGGGGAGATATAACATCTGGACCAGCGGATTTATGTACATTAAGATCTCTAAGTACTCTTGCTACTAGACGAGTGCGAAAGTGGATTCGTCCCATTGTAGATTCGATTCACTCAAGTGTAGGCTTGGACAAAGCCCAATCTGGGAGTGTTGAGCTAGCCGCAAAGTGTGCAGCAAGCAGATTGGCCTTGTCCAAAGAGCTGACAGCTGGAATGTCATTGTAAATGAGCGTTGGGATGGAGGATGAGGCAGAATTTCTAATGTTTTTGACGAATGACCAACAATTTTTACTGCCTTTGGGACATTGCAGTATTTTTTGCCTCAGGTTTTGATCGTATTGGAATTTCACACGCTTGAGAAAGACGTTGCAGTCATTTCTGGTTCGTTTAAACTTTTTTCGGTTTTCCTCTGTCGGGTTGGTCTTGTAGGACCGAAAAAACAATTTTCTAACCCTGACAGCCTCTTTACAGCCTCTTTACAGCTCGATTCGTACCTTGCATTTTCTTTTGGTTTGATACTCTTCATCCGATGAGGGATAAAGCATCTCATTCCAAAGAGAATAGTTTCTGTGATCATGTCAGCAGCGGCATCCACGTCGTTATCGAGGAAACATAACGACCAGTTAAAATTCCTAAAGAAGTACGGTTCTTTTAGGAATCTTTTCTCTAACTGTGTGGTAGGTGTACGAGAATTTAGCTGATATGACACAATGGTCCGACGAGCCTAGAGGGGAGAGCACATCAACGCAGTACTTGTCAGGGTGAGAAGTTAAAAACAAGTCCAGGGTGTTGGCGGTATGACTATCAACGTCTGGTATTCATGTGGTCTCATTTACAAGCTGGGTTAAGTTATTTTCCGCAGCGAAGATCTCAACACACCGTCCTTCGGGTGTTGTCTGTCCGGAATGTCTGCATGTGTTCTTTTAAGCTAGTCGAGAAGACTAGTATATCGTCTAGATAGACGACGCATATTTTATTGATATACTCTTGAAGAATGGCATTCATGAACCTTTGGAAGGTTGCTGGCGCATTCTGTGTTACAAATGTCGTTTTGCCATATCTAAGGATGAAAAGTATTGGGCTTTTCCCAATTTATCTAAGATGATCTCTATGTTCGGTAGTCGGATTTTTATTTGATAATCGGACTTTCCTCGGACTAGCTCTACAGGGTTTAAATAATAATCATTGCTAATTGATCTAATTATACTACATTGCGTTTTCTTTAATTGAGGAAAAATATCAACCTCGTTTTGCCACCTATCAATGTCAATACAGCTCATTTCCCGAAACCTCTGGTTACCATAGTCGATAGGCAATTTACACTCATTTGGGATTACCCGATCTATACTCTCACTGAAGTCAGACTCACATGATTTAACAAAAGTATTTTCGCGAGTTATTTGTTCACTGAGATTACTAACTACTCTTAAATTATTCAATTCAGATGCACCAATATGCAAATTCATTTCTTTATTATATTTAAACTTCATTTTCATAGGTTTATATTGTCTTAATCGAACGTAAAAAGTTTTTAAAAAATCCCGTCCAAGAATTAACGGCGTAGACATTGTTTCATCTGAGATAACTAAAAGTTAAATATTTTTAATTTCATTACGAAATTGTATTTTACATGAAATCATACCATAAGTATGTATTTTATGTTTTCCCAAGCCATAGAATCTGGTTGGTTGAGCTATGTTGGGCAAAATGATGGTAGTTGGAACTCTTGACCGTTGTATTAAACTAATTGGGATACCAGAGTCAAGAAGAGATAATAAATCTACGAATTTAGTGCATCTGTTTTGATCACAACTACAAATAAATGCCACTCGCTCTCATCGGCCTCCGTTGATAATGCAGCGACTGTATGTAACTCCCTCTTCTGCTTGAGCATTGGGCATTCTTGATGAAAGTGTCCCATTTTGCGACATGTGAAACAGGAACCTTTTGGACGCGCTGGTTTCGGGCAGGCACTCTGATAATGCCCAAATTGAGAACAATTAAAACATCTGATTTGTTCTCTGTTCATTGGAACAACAGCAAACGCAACTTTTGGTTTATTGATGACAGCAACACTACCCCTTCCGGGTTTTATTCTACGATGTTCATAACGATCCATACGGCGTATGAGATCTTTAATAGAGACTGCTCCATATAAAAGGGTAACGTCGCTACTATGATCAGGAATACCATCAATAATTATGTCCACTAACTCCTGCTCTTCAATGTCAGACTTGGATGCAATTGACTGCATGGCTACCACATAACTTAAACACGATTCACTGCTTTTCAGAGTTCGGGACCTTAGTTGACGATAAATCTCCTGACGAGTAACTGTCCTTCTAAATGTATCGATAAGTCCCGCCTTCAATTAATCATAGGGGACCAGTTCAAGATTGGCGACATATTGCTTCGCCGTTCCTTCCAGGCACCAACGAACCGCTTGACACTTTTCCTTCTTGCTGTACTCACAGGTATCGGTAAAGTCATCGAACTGCACAAACCACTTCACAATATCTTAATGGTCATCTCCACTAAACTTGGGGACAGCAACAGCTAATTCGTCACACTCGTAGTTGACCCGTAGACTGCGAACGGATCCCCCGGCCGTTTCCAATTTTTGAATTTGTTTTTGAAGTAGGAGCATTTCCTGGCGCATTCGCAGTATTTTCACCTGCTCATCTAATAGACGGACTTCGGCACAGCAAATTTGGGAGTCAAATACATGAGCTGGTTGTTGAATACTCCTCACACCTCGGTCATAATCGACAGTTTCAACATCTGATTCAGGCACATTAGTGGCAGCGGGAAACTCAACAGCAGGAGTTTGGATATTTTCACCAGCGGATTTCTTGAGAACAACAACAGCAGCATCTTTTTGTTGTTCAACTTCAAGGTGATCAGGTACGACACACTAGTTATAGAGTGGGCGAAGTTGAGATATGGAGGCATTTACTGGGAATTCCACATTTGCCTTATGGAGCTCCTCAATAATACCTTGCCGGGTCACATGTGGCATCTTGGTTCATACGTATGGGTATTATGTGTATATGTATTCTTCGGTTTCACGGTTTCAGACCCCACACCTGATGTTGAAATATAAATCTTTATTAATGCACTTTAAATTTTTTATTTTTTTTTTTTATTTTTTTATTATTCTTTTCTTTTCTTTCAATAATTTATTCTTCCTTGGACCTCGTGTCTCGATACTTTTTCAAACTTTTTCTTAACCATCAAAAGAAAATGGCGATCTTCTTCCTGTTCTCTGTCAGGCCAAGGATAAAGGGCTCGCCAGCAGACGGCGCACTTTTCGGATAAAAGAATGTCCGATGCTCGGCAATAGAGGGCACAAATAAGATAAAAATTAATTATTATAAAATAAATGTTCTTTTTTCTGCTGCGCTCAAAGAATAGTATGCCTTGAATGACTGAAGTCTTTCGTTTTCCGCTATACCATATACCTGGACTGTAATTTGCATGTAACTGTGCAATTTTTAGTTGTTTTGATGGATTTAGCTTCAACAAAATACATTCAACGCCAGCAACTGCTTAAACCGACTGAAAGAATTACATTCAGTACCGGCTGTCAACAATGAAATAACATAAATCAGAGCAACCATTTATGAATAACATTGGCGTATGTAGGTAACATACGACTTTGTTACATTTTTTTTGTTTGAAATCTAAAATCACACAGTTGCATGTAAACATAAAACTTTGATCTAAACATTCGGTTAATATTCTTTTAACCACCATGATTCTATGGTATTTTCCCTCCTATTATATGTGCTGCTCTCTCGTTGAAAGTAGGAAAAGCTTCTTAAATGAATTTTGAATGTTTCTGCATCAAAATGTCAAATTTGAATTTTTGCATCCTACGATCTAGTTATTCTCGAACGACGATATGTGGTCGATTATGAAGACCGAAAAAATCGCATAATTTTCACATCAATGCACTTAATTGTCATTTTCCTTGTGCAATTAAAAAACAAGAGAAAAAATTAACGCAGCTAGAGCGTGTCGCGGAAAATTAATTGTGCTTCTGGTTTGAGAAGAGGAGAGAACAGTTTCACACTGGCTGAGCAAGTTCGACAAAGGGGATTCGATTGAAAGTAACTTCAAAGGAAGACCAAAGGAGGTTATTGGTAATGAAAAACTTACTGCAGCTTTTGAAGAAAATTCAGCTACAACTGTTATCCTATTTGCCTTGCTCAAAGGTTAAAAGTCTTATCTGCAATGATATGGTAAAACAACTGCAAAAATGGGTACACCACCCCTTAACACCTGCGAATATGTTACATACAGCGTTTGAAAGTTTGCAATTACTTTAAACAACTGGCACCAATGGATCATGGACGATGTCAGGAAGAGCTCGGCGAATTGGATAGACTTGAGTAAGGCTCCCAGGGGACTTGTCAAGGTAGAATTATACTCCAAAAAGATACTGATGACACTATGGTGGACGAGTGAAAAGGCTGTTCATTGTTCAATCCTTAGAAATAATCACAGCAGAGTTATTTTGTAGCCTTCATTGGTAAATCGGCCATAGTCTGGTGAGGACGATTTGGAACTAAGTAATACGTACATCAATGTACAATAGCGTATATTCACTCAAATCAGACGTAGTTGTTGGTTTAATTCGAAGCAGAGTGGATTTTTTCACTTAAAAAAGCACTAATACTCGTAACGTGGCTATAAATGATAACATTTTTATTAATACTGTTCTTTGATACGCTTGTCAATTAATGAATTAAATCAGATGGAAAACACTCCAGATTTCGGGCCTTCTAAAAACAGCATTTCAGTGATCGCCTTAAATTGTGGATTTTTATCTATAGCCGTATTTACGATGGTCATGCATTTGCAAAATTTTATATGATATTTTTTACACTGCATGTCTAAAAGGGATACTCAAATCTGAAAGTATTAGTAGAATTTGCCGTCAAGTTCAGTTTATTTTTGCGTTCAATCCATGGATTTTGCACTGATTATTTTTTCATATTGCATATAACAGAATGCTGTTACTGACTTGTGTTGCTACCAATTTCTATCGAAATTCTTATACATGCAATGAAAATCAGTATAAATATCACAAAAATACTCGTATACGCACATACCCTGCATACCCATTACAGAAACCGTAAACGAAAATTATATCGGCGTATTCTTAAACATTTGCTAAACACTTTACTCGTTCACTCTTAATCAGTGAATAAAGTAACATCGGCACATTTCAAAAGTTGTCATCGAATTAAACAAAACATTCCACAAAATAGCGGACAATTTACCGTTGGCTTGATTCTCCAACTTTGTTTTACTTGTTAACTGACAGCTTTTAGTAAATTTTTTTTTTATTTGAACACACTATTTATTTTGTGACCCATTTGCCTGAATAAAATAGTGGTTTGCAATAACTTCCGTTGTTCGAAGGTGGAAAAGTCATACATAAAAATCGTAGATAATGAAGAGAAGACAAAAGTTTTGATAAAAGAAGTCAACCTAATAATAGTAGTTGAAAATTTTGAAATAAACGCATTTTTCTGATGAGATTGGTGCAACGATTTTCCAAAATGTTAGCTTCAAAATGCCATAATTTTGGCAGCCGTTCATCGTATTTTATGCACACTGAAATTCTCTTTCAAAATTGTGCACAACGGTTTCTTAAGCTGAATCCATTAGAAAGTTACAGCCTTTTAAGAAGTTTTACCTCGAAATCAGAGGTTCCTCAATTTAACGGCCTATAACTTGGAATATGGTGAAAGTAGACCCCCCCCGCAATACATTTTTTTGTTTGCCATAACTTCAGGAATCTTCAGCTATCAGGACGAAAACCTAAACTTGGACAAAAAATGTTAAATGCTTTGTTAAACTAATATATGAACGCAGGTATCATTTCATATTATTTTTTCGGGCATTGCAGCTTTGTTGGCTCACTACTCGCACAATCCCGAAGGACTTATTGCTGGTAGGTAAACAGTTAATGCGCGCTTATTGTTAAGGCAGATAATGCAATGCATTATGGATAATTCGTACGAATATTCCTATGCTTTCCTTTTTTCATATCTTTTGTAGGTTTTCTGATTTTCATTTACAAAAATTTATCCTTTACGAAGGTTGATTTAAGACTTATTTATATAAATTACACTGTATTATTTTTCTTCCAGGCCGCCGTGAGAAATGGCTTCAATTTAATACCTTCAAGGCAAACATTCGAGATGCATTAGAAAAACTAAACGATCTTGTTGATCACTCAGATCCTGATACAAACCTACCTAATATTGTGCATGCCTTCCAGACAGCCGAACGTGCTCGCGCAGAATTTCCCGAACATGATTGGTTACATTTGACTGCTCTCATTCATGACCTAGGAAAGGTAATGGCATTCTACGATGAACCACAATGGGCCGTAGTTGGAGATACTTTTGTTGTGGGCTGTGAATGGGGCAATAGTATTGTCTATCGAAATCAAAGTTTTATTGGAAATCCTGATGGCGAGAATCCAAAATATAACACCAAATGTGGAATGTATGAGCCAAATTGTGGCCTCGAAAATGTTCTAATATCTTGGGGCCATGATGAATACATGTATCAAGTACTGAAGCATAACAAATCAACGCTACCTGAACAAGCACTTAATATTATTCGTTTCCATTCCTTTTATCCATGGCATAATGGCGGTGACTATGAACACTTATGCGAACCAAAGGACGTCATTACAAAGAAATGGGTTCTGATTTTTAAGTAAGTTTAAATCTCTTTCAAATGGGCAATAGTTAATGGAAATTTTATTTTAGCCGATATGACTTGTATACAAAGAGTGCCAAAGTACCTGATATTGAAAAGTTATGGCCCTATTACCAATCTCTTATTGACAAGTACTGTCCTGGTGAGTTGGAGTGGTAAAACTAGTTAATAAGAATATTTTTAATATTAAATTTAATATTTTGTATAAATTGTAAAATACTCGTAAATATTATTTAGTGGAAATAAATTTAATCGTTGCAGTGTCAAGAACTTCTTTAATCTTTTTTAATTTAAAATATAATTGGTTTTACTATATTGGTTGTTAAAACTGATCTAATTCAAGTTTAAGTGGGTCTGATAACATATTCAACGATGATCAAATGCTGATCGAGTTCTGAGATAACTGAACTCGACTACGAACAAAATTGTGCTTAATTAATTGTTTCAGTAAGCAAGGTGTTCATGATAAGAGTTATGTCAAGAATTCAGTCATAAATTAAGACTCCTGCCAGATTTTTCTTAGTTTACTAAAGCATTGAAAGCAAAGTTATCTCCTTTTGCCCGTTAATTTTGAGTAGCATTCGTTTTGCTAGTTAATAAGTCCAACTAAAGATGTAAAAGGTGTTTTTTTTAGAGTTTTAGACTTTTTTGTTTAAATAAAATGCAAAGTAATTAACTTTATTACGGCATACCATATTAAATTCATTCACAAGATTATTTCTTGCCATTTAGCATTCGATTTATATTTAGATTGTTGTGGGAGGTGGTATAAAGAATATTGTGATATCCTCCAATTAGAGCTCATCCATGATGCCGTAATTTGTTAGGAAATCGGCTACATCTTTAGATGAGCTGGCAGCTATGTCCGCCGCTTCAAAGTAGAATTTACCAGCTAACGGTGACCTGTTTTGGCTAAACCTTGCAGTCACAGTATGTGCTCTGGTGTTTCCACGTCCTCGTTGCACAGTCTGCATGTATTGTCTTGTACTATGCCGATGGGCATCAGGTGTTTTTTTCACACGGCAATGTCCTGAAAAAACCTGTCGTCACTCGAATCTGACTTCTACTTAGTTGTAGTACAATAGTTGTTTTGTTTTTTTGTGGCAACAGCCTGGGATAACGTTTTCAGCTTGTCTGTTTCCAGCTATTTAGCATTCTAGAAGTCAAATTCTCGACCACCCTTCCGAGCAATTGGACCCCAGGGAGAACCAGATCTCCGACCTCGACTGGGATCGTCTTTCGTGGTCAAAGTTGCAAACTACTCAACCGCTTCCAAAACCTGTCCCTGGTATGGAAGGGCGATTCGCCACTGTCTCCTTACATGGCACATCTTTTCGGCTGGTTCCAGCGTCCTAGATGTCTCAGCCAATCAAAAAATGGTTAGGCGTAAGCGGCTCTTCCCGATCAACCTTGACTAGCAAGTGGGTCGTGATTTTTAATTGTGTCGGCGAATAGATGGCGTGTTAAATGTGTACCTTACATTTCACGAAGTGATTCAACGATTTGAAATCGTTGTTCCGTCAAACCTTCCATGATGAAATTTGCAACTGATTTAACATGTAATCCCTATTCGCAAGTCTGAAGACCAGGACCTATACAATCCGTCGATCCCTCGTTTTTAACTGACAGCTAGTTAGAATACATGCTTTCTTATGGAAGCATAATCGCTTCTGGGACACCGAAAATCCGTGTGTAAACCACGAACACTCGCTCAAAGTTACTGCATGTGTGCTTTTTACGCTGGAGGCGTCATCGGGCCTTATTTTTTCAAAAACGCCATGGGCCAAACGACTACTATGGACGGCGAGCGCTACGGAACCATGCTCAACAACCTACTCCTTCGTCAATAGGATGAATTGGGACTGGAGAACACGTGGTTCCAACAGGATGGAGCAGCGACGCATACTGCACGAGAAACAACCGAATTTCTGAGAACTGCATTCCGGGTCGCACAATCTCTTATTATGGCGATTTGCACCTGCCGGCAAGATCGCTTGATTTAACCGTTCCAGACTTTTTGTTGTGGGTTTTTTTTGAAGTCACGAGTCTATGTCAACAAGCCTCAGTCTCTTGAAGCCCTCAAAGAGAATACCCGGCAAGAATGCGAGGATCTATAGCCGGGAGTTCTGACAAGAGTGATGGAAAATACCACAATTCGGGCCGGAATGGTCTCCAATTCTGGCGGCGGCATCATCAACATCAAGTAAACCTAATCCAAAAGGAGAACTAAAGTTCTTCATTCATAAAACAAAATTGCAGCCAAAGAACATCGGGTGACAACCTTTGCGCCACCTTGTATAAAGTAGGATAAATTTATACTTTTTCAATCTGTTGATCCATTGGCAGGTCACACATTCACGCCTTGAAGTTCACACATTAGCATATTACAGTTGAAGTATTCACAAATTGAAAGTAAGCACTTTCATTGGTGGAAGCATTGGGAGAATATAGAGAAACTGTCATAGCTTGAAAAGAAAACACTCTTCGGCAGAAGGCTTTTTTTGGTCCGGAGACATAAAACTTTGTCCCCTCATTTTTTCAGAATCAAAATTTTGCTTCTGGTTTTCATAGTATTGTATGTCAAACTAGATTTCTGTTTTCGTGTAATCGGCTGTATTTGGGCAATTGACTCGCAAGCAAATATGTTTAAAAAATAAAAGTCAGAAGAAGTTTTTAGTTTCCCATTGGAATCAAAATCGGAGTAAAAAAAAAAGAAGCCTGCTGCCCAAACGAAAACGCTATAAGGAATAACAAAATGTCACAGGCTGTCTTCTGTTAACGTAGGTAGGTAATAGGTATGCGACTCATCTTTCCGGCAACACGTCACGACCGTTAACGCAACGACAGAGCAATGGATTGACGAATTCTATGGGTCGGGACCTTAATACTGCAAAAAAAAACACCCGTTTTATTATATACGATAGTTATAAAATTCGTGCTCTATGTACCACCAGAGATCTCCGGAAACGACTGCTATAAAATAACAATGGTGAGCTTTTGGTTATTGTCCTAGTCCAAAAATTGATCTCTAGAATGTGAGAATGCTTCCCGATTCATAGAATTCACTTCTTCGCAACCACTGCATTGACCATTCTATATTCCCCTAACTGGAGTGAGCATTATTTGGTATTTTTGACGGAAAGCTCAGTTGTCATACAGTCAACGCTATTTATAGCAGATGTTCGACGAGTTTAGAGGACGACTTGATGCCGATACTTGCTCTTTAAATTCTTTAAGATATTTTTGGCTCCGTTCACCATAATCTTTAAAAAATCAATTCAATTTCTCATCGTCCTCTACTCAGCCAATTTTCTTTTTTAGTTTCATTCAGTTGTTCCTTTCCTTCTAGATACGATTTTTAAACTATTATTAATTAACGTTTATAATTATATGCACATACGAGTATATGTACATAGAGTGAAACGGATAAAGGGCGGAAACCTTTAAACCTTTTAGGGGATTATTCCCAATAATATTTTCAAAAAAAAATGTATAGGTAGGTGGGAGCAGGTGGAAATTCCAAATCCATACGTTCCCCTGCTTTACCACTTATCTAACAAATTTTGGAATTGTCCTATAATAATTCGGTTTCCTACAATAATTATAAATACTTTAAACGTCCGTGGACATAGGCTATGACTACCTATTCTCGTTTTGAAACACTGCCATAGCGGTAATTATAATGTTGTTGGAGTGTTTTTTTTTAAGTACTTGCAAGACTCTATCGGCTGCAAGAAAAGAGACGACACGTAAAAGCAGTCATATGCATACGACCGCATGAATGCTGGCGGGGACTGAGAACATATATTTTTTCTGCACGCCGTTGACAAGCACGAGGTAGTCATTTTAATACAGTTGTATTCACAATCGTCATGGCAGCGAAAAGGTGCCAGGTGTGGATATTGTTATGAAAGAAATACTACGAAAAGAAAAAAATTTAATTATAGATGAATTGAGGTAAAAGAAAAATTTTAATACAAAAGGTCACGTAAAAGCCCAAGCCTTTCGCGTTCAATAACCATTTCCTCTTTTACCAGATTGACCACTTCCTCGTGTCGCTTTTCATACTTCGGAACCTCTTTTTCCAAAAAGATTGCTAAGCTTTGCTGTTATTACTGCTGTGCTGCTCAGGTTATTACCATCAACACAATCCAAAGAAGTCCCGACTAATTCCTGTGATGACGATATTTTGTGTCTTTCCCCACCTGCGTTAGTTCGATTTGAATTTGAGTTTATGAACACAAGTAACGCAGATCTTTGTTAGTCTGATGTTTATGCAAACACCCGTGATCTCATACTCCCATCTGTCTCTTTAGTGGAGTTTCTCACCTAATTTAGTTTAATTATGACAGCCAATCTACCCTGGCGATACCGTTGTCGTGTGTGTATCCCTTTATATTTTGGCGCTTTTGCCCAATTACACTGGTCAACACGGCTTTTCGACGTTAGTCCAATTATACTTTTTCGGTATCTCTCATGTATAAGTATTAACAGAAAAATAATAAAAAAGATTCTACATATTACATCGAAATATTTAAGTAGTGATATCCGAATGCACCAACGAGGAGAAACACTGCAACAGCTCCAAGCAGACGTCAGTTGACTGGCACATTTGTCATATCCCACCGCATGACAAGAAATAACCGCCGAAATACGAGTAGTAAACGACGCATTCATCAGGGCAATCGCAGTTTCGGAGCTACAGTCAGCAGTAATGAAAAAGAATCCTTGCTGAAGCACTTGCCTTCGCTGGGCGATGGAAGCAGCCAATCAGGCTTCTTCCAAAGAAATACATTTCGTCAGGGAAGTAGCATCTGGTGAATGCTCCTGCTCATAAAAAATTTCGTTAAAGCCATGGATAGAACTGGAGAAGGTTTTCTGTATTGTTTTCTCGAAGTGAAGATAAATTGACAGATAGAATTTTTGTAGGGGCTGATATAAGGAAGTTCATGAAAGACTGAAATTTTATTTCAAAATTAAAAACAGAAAAAAAATACATGCCTTTCTTTTGTTGAAGTGACAAAAATGTCTGTGGGAAATACAAACTCAGCAAACTATGAGGAGATGGTTTCTAAAGTACAACAGGCTTATAAAGTCATTGGATGTAAAACGTCTTTGAAGATTCATTTCCTTAATTCCCATCTAGACTTTCCTTGGAAAACTTAGGTGCTGTAAGCGACGAGCACGGCAAATGGAAAAAGGATACCAAGGCAAATCGTTATCGAGAATATTAACAGATTCTTGTTGGACATTAACGAGATTATCTGTTATACAATTATAAAAGACAAGCAAAATGAAATAAAAAGTCCTCAGAGTACTTTCTCAAAAATTAATTACATTTAAAACTCAGTTCTTTTTGTTTTTTTGTGTAAATATACGAGTATTCTCCTAAGAAAATGGGTGTTTCAATTTTTTTAACACACATATTTTAACTAACCTCATGCCAAGATATAAAAAAAAAAAAACTAGTTGCGAACTACGGCAAACATTTTTTTTTTCCATTTTAATGATAAAGCTCCACAAACGGTAGCAAGGCCTAAGTTTGACGGCAAGGAAAGTGATGCTGCAAAAATTATTTAACTTTAGAATTCTATACTCTCAATTTATCGTGGAATATGTACTTGTAAAGGAGCCTAGTTCTTAATCCTAAAATCCGCTAATTTGAAATAAACTTGAAATGTTGAAACAATTATTGCGGTTAAACCAGGCAATTGGAAAAAAAGTGGGGGGAATTGACAAACACGAAAGGTGTTGTACTTCATCATGATAACGACAGACCACACATTGTTGAGGAACGATGTGCACATAACACCAAAAAAAAAAACTTACAAGTAGAATAGGGAATTCACTACACGTAGCCAAACATCCTAAATATCACCCTACATTTACGAGTAAAAGAAAATTATTCTGACAATATAAAAATAACTGTAATTCTAAACTCTTTCTAATTCAGCAATGTATTGCATGTACACGATTCTCTCTTTTGTCTCTTTTTAAAATTCATATTATTTGATACTGTTACACTTGTTCGAATTATTAGTCGATTTCCGATCAGCTTGGTCTTGAGCAATGAGCATCAACCGCATCACATTCATTTGACAAAACACTTGTACATACAATACATATAAAATAAAGAAATTGTTACACTATAATTAAATTTTAGTTGAGAGTTTTATTCAATGTTGTTTTTATTTGTTACCTAAATTGCTTGCGAACTTAAAACACTTAAAATACACACAATACACAAACACATTACACATCATTCCAAATTTTACACAATACACAAGGAAAACACAACAAGGAGAGGAAACGGGTTGTATACACATATATTCATAACACGCACTTACATTTCTTTCAACCCCATTCCACAAACATTTATTTTAAACAAATTCACATACCACCTTGATCAAAATTCACTTACCACCTTGATCAAAAAGGATCCAGAATTTATTCAGAAAATTTGAAATACAAGTTTATTCATCCAAATCTATATTGTCCCCTTTAAAGGAATCCACATCGACTGCAACACACTTATGCCAGCGCTTGATCCAATCCTCGACACATTTTTTATATTCGGTTTTCGGTATGTCCATCAGTGCTTCTTACGATTTTTCCATTACTTCCTCTCGGCTGCTGAAACGCGTTCCCCGTAGTGGTTTTTTAACTCGATTGAACAGAAAGAAGTCACAGGGAGCCAAACCAGGTGAATTCGGTGGCTGTTGGATGGTATTTGTTGCATTTTTCGTCAAAAAATTACGAATAATGATTGCATTGTGCTACCGCGACGGTGCGTTATCATGATGCAAAATCCACGAGTTTTCTGCCCACAATTCTGGTCTCTTTCGGCGAATTATTTATTTATTTATTTTTTTATTTTATTTATTTATTTTCATTATTTCATTTTATAAATTTAATACAATATATTACAATTATAGGGACATTCTATTGACCAAGGCCAAGTCGCGAATGTACCATTATTGTTCAACAAAAAATAGGTTATTTAAACATTGATGGGGAAAATGTATGTAAAAATAAACAAATGCAATAGAAAGCTACTCGTAAGTGCAACAATTTAAGAATTATGTGTAAAAAGAAAGAATTGTAAAATTATTAACTAAATAAGAAATTGATCTACTGTACAATGATCGTAAGCAAAAAGCCAAGTTATGACATTTTTTTAAGAACAAAGATTGCCTTCTTTCGCATCTAATACTTTCCGGTAACTTATTAAATAAACGAGGAGCAATGACGGTGAAAAAACGAGAAAAAAGTGCTTTATTGATTCTAGGTAAGGCTACAAAATTCATGGAATTAGCTCGCAAGTTAAGATTGCCATACAATCTAGCGACGTTATACCCAGAATTCTGGAAAAATATTTTCAAGACTTTATAGTAGTAAAGGTGTCTTAAGGGTAGTATTTTAAGTTCCCTGAATAATCTAAAACTGAAGCAGTGTTTTTGCTTAACTAGCAAGGGTTGTACTTTGTTGAAATGTGTACCGCCCCAACAGGCTATACCGTACTGCAGCTTGGATTTAAGAAGACCATTATATACCAATTTTAAAATATCGGATCCGCAATATATACTAAGGTGATAAAGCTGTCTTACTACTAAGTTAAAGTATTGTTTTAAATGCAGGGTATGTTCTCTCCAACAAAGCTTTGAGTCTAAAATAACCCCTAAGTATTTGAAACATTCGACACGTTCAATAACGAAGCAATCTATCAAGCAGCTAACATCGGTATTGTAGGTTGATACGCCTTAATTATGAGGACAAACAATTCTTAGATTAAATTTAAAACAATTTGGTGAGTGATATTGTAAAGAAAAGTTATCAGTCAATTTTCCCTTAATTTTAAAAATCATGTATTTTGTTTTGTTACTAATTGCTAGTTTATGCTTGTCAAACCATCTACGAAGCAAATCTAAGTCAAAGTTAATGTTTGCATTGACATCAAAGAGGTTATAACAAGAGTAAGTTGGATAAATAAGGAGTTGACGTAAATTAAAAACAGTATCGGACCCAGGACAGAACCTTGTGGTACGCCTAAATTTATTGTTTTCTGTGAGTTCATACAACCTTTTACTCTGACCATTTGTTTACGGTTCCACAAATAAGACGAAAACCATGTATAAATAAAACCTCTAAAGCCTGCATCGTACAATTTACTGAGTAGAAGCGAATGGTCCACCATGTCAAAAGCCTTTGAGATATCTATAAATAACGTTGCAGCAATTTTAGAATCATTTACGCTGTTGTAAATTTCTCCGCAAAGTTTTAATAAGGCATCTTCAGTTGATCTACAGCTCCTAAAACCGAATTGATGTTTACTGAAGAATCTAATTTTATCTAAAAAAGACAGTATTCTAGCTTTCATACCCTTTTCAAACACCTTGGAGAAGGTGGACAAAAGTGAAATAGGACGGTAGTTATTCAAAGACTTAGTATAACCTTTTTTATGGAGAGGAATAACTACAGCGGTTTTAAGGGATTCGGGAAAGACGCCCTGTTGAACACTCAAATTGTATATGTGACATAAAACATCACAGATAAAAAGAGAAATAATTTTAAGATCGTGACTTGAAATATTGTCATGTGAAGAAGAGTGTGAGTTCTTTAGCGATTGTATAATTTTATGTATTTCCAGTGGTGTGAAATTTTCAAAGTAAAAACAAGCAGACTGGTGTTGCTCCTGCCTTATTGTTTTATCACAGTGACACGAAAAATTATTTTGCCCCAGGAGACCGCGGAAATCATTGAGTATATTTGAAAAATAGTCATTAAAAACATTAGCCACCTCACTTGGTTCAGTTATATCAACATTACTATCCATATTTAAAATAATTTCGGCATTCGGCTTTTCTCTATTCAAAATTTCATTAACTGTGTCCCACTCTTTCTTAGAATTCCCAATATTTTCAACCAGTTTTCTTCTGAAATAATTATCAATAACAAAGTGTTATTTCTAATTTCAACTCACGACAGATTTTAACATAAAAACTTTTAAGCCTAGTATTCCTAGGATGTTTGCGAACCCGAATTCTAAGTTCATTTTTTTTTCTTATTTTCTTCAACAAATAAAACGTCATCCATGGTTTGATGCACTTACTCGTAGATTTATTTGTGTTTACGCTTTGATTTTGACTGCAATTAGAAATATGAAATTTCAATTTATTAATAAATAAATCAAAAGCAATTGATGGATCATGAGCGCTATTTACATCGTTCCAGAACTCAAAAGACAAATCTCTTTGAATTGCTTCACGCAAACGTCTCATAACGCCCAAATAATACTCTTTGTTTACTGTCTGGCCTTCTGGCACTACACCGTTGTAATCCATGAAAACCGTGAGCATTGCTTTCTTTTTTGACTGAAAACGACGTGGTTTTTTTAGTCTAGGCTCATTTGGTGAACACCATTCATTTGCCTTATGTCTGGATTGCGTACGTCTCTCAGATGGTTAAATTGCGGTTATTGACCAACATTTCTTTTACTTCATCAATGTTTTCGTCGGTTTTCGATGTCGATGGTCTGCCACTGCGTTCATCATCTTCGATTGACTCACAACCACTTTTGAACCGCTCGTGCCACTGGTAAACGACCATTTTCTTTAAAGAATCGTTGCCTAAACACTTTTCCAACATTTCCAACGTTCGGGCACCATTAAATTCGTTTTTTACACAAAATTTAATACAAGTTCGTTGTTGCAAATTTGATCCCATTTCTAAAATTGTAAAAAATCGCCAACACACACGGAGATAGATGTACTCTTGGCTACGTAACTTTTGCAAATGTCAAGCTATAATGCTAAGATTTAGAGGGAATGTCAACAACAGATTTACCAACTTAACAAAAAAAAAAAACAGAACTCAAATCGGAACAATGGGAGCGCCGCACGGTGGTGGGAACTTTTTGATCAAGTATTTAGCAACATACATGTTTGGTGACCTTGGCTGCGAAGTTTTGTTTAATAAGCCGTATAGTTCAGATACAACACCATGCGATATTGTAAGCACGCGACTTAGAATTTTAACCAGAAACTTCAAAAGATCTGTACTGATGGGATAATGGATCTAGCCGAAAAAGGCAATACATATTTGGATTTATGAAAATAATTTTGAAAATAAAAAAAAATACATACCATATATCTCAATTTTCACTATAATACTTTTTCTCCAACCTGATATTTCCATTTCTGCCTCAGATTCAAAGTTCTTATCCAATAGTTTCACGATATCACTATTCTGCAGTGCGTGTTGGAAAATGATGTTGGAAAATCAGAGAATTTAACACCATTTGAATATTTAAAAGTATTTATTTCTTAATTATAAAAATTGAAATGTATACGTAGAATTTAATATTCGGCATTCAAACATCCTACAAGTACTTCTATATACATGGTTATAGATAAAATTAAGAAAAAAATCTTACGATAAATTTAATAATACTCAAATTCTAAAATACAAAATAGATACACTATTAACTGTTAAAGATACACTATTACTAAAAAATACTAAAATATTACTATATAAAAAATAGAGAGTTTTAAACCTAACCTACAAATGACAATGATTCAGTCCTTTCGCTTGGATTTTGTTTCTTTTGATAAGTTTTATAAGTGTCTGTACAATTGATTACGAGCTTGTTCCGAATTTACAGCGATTACTTACTGCCAATTGACTGGAGGGGTTTACCGTAATTGTTCCATTTGTCACGTCTGTTTTATAGCTACTGCTGCATTGGGAATCTGCAACAGAACGTCCATCACCTTCATCCCGGCGACAAAGTTCATTAAAAGGACTACTCGAACGTTTTCCAACAACGCTGTTCATTACATCACTGCTAACATTGACAACATTAGTGGTTTTTATCTTGTTCTGTCGTTCCAAAATGTCAGCAGTTGTTAAATCGCTTGCTTTAACTATACTTGAGGGGATGTTGCTTAACCAAGGCTTGAGGGTTGATTTCTTTTGAACGGTGGCTGCTTTACAACGGCATATTATGTCAGCTGGTTCTCCACATACTGAACAGACCTCAATGTTGCTATTTTTAGGATTGGAGCTTGAGGTTGATGAACTGCCTAGTTCCATTTCACTTACAGCATCAACAATGCTCTTGATAGCACACCCAGCAGGCGATAATTTATTCTCAGATTCATCATAGTTTTTGCTGAGAAGAAGTTTAGATAATGGTGGAGCAAGGCCTAATCCTAGGTTTCGCTCATGGTAAACTTCTGAAATAGTTGGTGTCATTTCTCGATTCATATGGCGTATAATGCTATCTTGGATGCTCTTGGTTGATGGTTTAGAGTTATCTTTGGAGGTGACAGCCGAAGAAGAACTAGTCGAAGGCAATGTCTTTGAATTGTGATCTTTTTTAACATTTTCAATTTCGGACTCTGCTGGAGCGAAATAAAGATTCGAAGAATTGAAGACTAAAGCGTTATCATCTTCAGGAAGATTAAGGGGTTTTCTACTTCCGCTTGCGTTTGTTACAGTGGTTGCACTTCCTCCAGATACTTCAGTTCGTACACTCAATCTATCCATGAACAAAGTAGTCTCTTTGAGACGGTTAGAAAGCAAAGTTTGTGCACTACCCAGCTTAATTTTGGGCTTCATTCGGAAATGGGCAAGTGACTGCGAAGGAATTTCCAAACCCCTTTCGAACTCTGAATCAGAACTTGTTGATTCCAAAACATTGCTTATACATGAAGTTGATGGTCCGACATTTGGAAGATTTCCTAAGTTATTGTACACTGGGGCAAGAGGTGCTAATGGCCGAAGACTGTCTACCAATGGTAGATTCTGTCGTGGTGGTGGCAGTGGCGGAAGACTTTGTTGTTGGTTTGATCGCCGCAGAACTGTTGCATGTCCAGATCCTTCCCAGTCTGTGGTGGAGCTAGCCGAACTGGAACTATCCGGTCGTCTTGACATGCTTGGCGGAACACTCATTTCTGGTATCACACTATCTCCAAGGAAATTCATGCCGGTGCTTGAGTATAAATTACGAATTCTTGTTTGATGAGCTAATGCCAGTGACACATTTGAATCTACCGCTGTTTGAGTTGTAACTGGGGGGCTTGGAGTAAACGCAGCATCACTTTCTCCGCCTCCGCCTGGTCGAGAAACACGCACGGGTGCTCTTAGACTGGAATAACCTAGACGAGGACCAGTGGGTTTATTAAGATGACTTTGGGATATATATCCATCTGAAAGTTCACTATCTGTTGTGTTAGCGAGGCTGGAGTCTAATGTTGGATATAGTGATGATTGTCCTCCTATTGGACCGGCATTAGTTGCACTTGGTGCTGTAGATTCTGTATCAGTGCGACCTCCATCTGGCTCGCCCCTTCGCCGAACATATGAAATAAAAGCTCCTCCGCCGGCGCTTAAAATTCGTGGCCTGTTTATTGGAAGTGGTGGTAATGGGATTCCGATATTCATTGACTTAACGGTGCCAGTAGGTGATATACTAGCTTGTTGCGATGTTGGACCAGATAGGGAGCCTGTTGAAGCACTCATTGGGTTTTCTGGTCGAATATCTTCATTAAGTGACTCGCA
Organism: Volucella zonaria; assembly: GCA_963966105.1. Taxonomy (NCBI): domain Eukaryota; kingdom Metazoa; phylum Arthropoda; class Insecta; order Diptera; family Syrphidae; genus Volucella; species Volucella zonaria. The sequence goes on along the minus strand of OZ014532.1, from coordinate 38,828,884 downwards.
GCTGCTGCTGGAATCTAGGCCAAGCGTTTTTGGGGCTTCTTGTGTATCTGAAAGGAGAATATTAGACTTAGATGATATCCATTAGAGAGTTAGATTGATATGAAATTTACCAAAAAGCGCAAGAAGAGCTTGAAGCACAAACTGACAGCTCCTCCGATTGGCTTGCTTTCCTGTTCGTAGTGTTACTTGGTCCTGTCCAACTTCAGTCAAATCAAATCCAACTGACGCCAATAGTTCATGACATCCCGACACTCTCCAAAGACGCACCGATAAGGGAATCTCAATGCAAGACTCGATTTCCGGACTTCCTTTAGGTGGAAACTGACTAAGCACATTTCTAACGACAGCTATTATGTCATCAGCTACGTCGACGCTATTTACCAGTTTTGCTAATGCTTGCAAAGTGATGGGGGTAAGGGCCAAAAGCGCCTGTAAGCTAGCAGAGCACTGAGATAGTCGGTCTTCAGGATCGGCTTGTGGAAAGAAAACACTAGACGGAATTCCATTTGCAGCTGGTTCAAAGCGAAAACCAACTGCCATAAGCAGATCCTTCCATCCACTTACAGGACCAGCTTTGTTCTCAATACTCTTCTGTGTGGTATACATTGCATTCTTTTGACCTCGATGAATTCTCTGTAAACTTTTTTCAACTAGATGCAGGCAGACACGTAAGGCGTCTCGGCATTTATCTGGGGTACGCATCAGCTCACACAAGGCATGACCCATTAGAGCTACTTTATTTGAGAGGCGCACATTTCCGCCGATTAATAAGAACCCAGCCCAATTAGCTGGATGGGCAAAGTGCTTGGTATGCTGCACAGTTTGCATTGCTTCTGCTAGCGCCCTGTGTTATTAAAAAGTTACAATTTGAGTGCAAATATGCAGGTTTTTGTATTAACTTACCTGGCTGCCCTGGATCCTTGTAAAAGTGCCGAATAAAATGCTCTTAACAAAATTTTAGCTGCTGTTTCAGGAACAGGCCAAAGGGATATTAAAACTGCTCCAGCTCCTGCGCAGAGCCAGCTTCCAGCTAGATTAGCTACGCCGGCTCCTGTTATTGGCTCAATGGAATGATATGAGCTAAGTACAACGAGTTTTGCATTCAACTTCATTGTCAAAACGTCTGCAGCTGATAAAATAAAGTCTGAAAGCGGAGGAATTTCAATACTGCCATTGGTAAGTTCATTGCCTTCGTCTTCATTGTCTTCTGAATTAGAAGTAGTCTGATAGTAACGTTTCTGCGATTGCGAGTCGACCACATCGCCAGGGCTGAGCACAACAGCTCCTAATTTCCAGCTTAGATTTGCAGCAAAATGAACACATTCAGCAGTTGGAAGTTCAGATATCACTGCTTCCTTAGTTGCATTACAGCTAGCCAATGCTTTAGCTTGAAGCATATCCGCTACCATAGCAGCTTCCTGTATCGATGCGGGAGATTCGGACCAACCCCAAGTCTCTGACAAAGTTGATGGTATTCTCGGGCCACCTACTACCAAGGCGGTGTTCAGATTCTCAGCCAACTCACGAGTGCGAATAGTTTTGCTTTTAAGTCTCAGAGATTGCAGAGAAGGTATAGTTATAATGGAGCAACGTTCAGACAAATATTCACCATCCTCCTTGGAGCTACGCAGAATTGCAAAGGGAACCAGATAAAGTTCGTTCTCTAATACAAGAATCAGCTCTTTACGACCTTGACGCGATACAGCTCCACCAGAAGGTAAAAGATCATCAAAAGGCTCCAAAAGTATATTATAGAGAGTGTGTAAGCAACTTGGTCCCTGCCATGCCGGCAATATTTGAGCACGTCTTGATCTTGTTGAACCTTGTAAACTGCCAATTGATCGCGTGGATCCTTGTAAACTTGCCACAGATCCGCCTACACTTCCCAAGCTAAATAGCGAACTTAACGAATAGTTACTCGAATTGAGCAAATGATTTCGATTGACCATTCGTAGAAATCCAGCTCTTTCTGTCGAAAAGTCGTCAAGCAAATTCTCTGAGCTCGAACGCCAGCCACTGCCGTCACCTTCATGCAATACGCTGTCGGAATTGACACCCAAACTATCTCTAACCATGTTAATATAGATCTCCAATAAACTCTCTGGCCCGTCCTTTTCGCCATCATCATTCAGTTTTTCTGGGGGAATTTTTAGAGTATTTTCATTAATCTCTATCGAGTGAAAGCGTACTATTCCTTTTTGTGGTTGAAGGAACCAAGCAAATAACTCATTTCCAGCGAGACTAAAGTACAAAACATTCGTCTTTGTTTTGTTTACCGTGTCAAAGATACTCTCACTGCATGTGATCATTGTTTTACGAGAAATACTATTTGTGTCTGGACTAGTCCGAGCCTTACATCGCTCAGCGGTGACAAGAGCTTCTTCATTTCGGGACATTGAAACCAGAATCTGTTGTAAAATATGATAGCACGAAGTCTGCAAATCGAATAGAATTGTACGCCCCTCCGGGGATCGTTGATCGTAACGAACTGACTCCAAGATCTGTGCAGCTGTTTCCATTTGAGTACGGGCATTTTCATTATCACCGGAAGCACGTAGAGCAAGGCCTACAAGCAAAATTATAAATGTTATATAATGAATTTTAAAAAAGTTTGAATGTCAGCAGAATTACCTAACTGATGCCTTATTTTGGCTTCATCTTCCGATTTATTCAATGACTGTACAATAGCCAAACCTTGACGTAAGAAATTAATTGCCTGAGCAGTTTGTCCCATTTGATGGAATACGCGACCTGGAACGGAAGGTGTTATTTTGATGTAAGTTTCTTGAGTATGATTAACTTACCTAAAGAGCCACATGCATAAGCCTTGCTAAGGCGGTCCGTTGTAAGAGACAATTGCTTTTCAAAAAATTTAACCGCATCCACATAACTTCGGATGCACTCATAAACTGATCCCAGATTCCCACATGCTCTGGCCTGAAGACTCATAACTCCAAGCCCCTCGCACATTTCAAGATCCATTTTGTGCAACTTTAAGGCACTATCGTGATTACCCATTTGTTGGTAAACATTGCCAAGTGCACTTGTAGCATCTGAGACTAATGCTCTATCACCAAGGTCCTTGGCAATCTCTTTTTGATGCTCCAGGCAATTGACCGCTTGTTCATGATTACCTAAAGCACAGTGTATATTGCCCAAGTCCCCATATGCAGCTGCTTTAGCTTCTGGACTTCCAAGTTCATGCGCTACAACTAATCTCTTTTCTAAGCACACCAATGCTTCCTGTAAGTTCCCTAATGCACGATGACTGTGCCCTAAGCCACGATAAGCTCTTTCCTGATCTCTGTAGCTTTGTAGTGCTGTAGCTAATTGTAAATGTCTTTCATGACATTTAATTCCTTCCTCGTAGTCTCCGAGAGCATCGTAGCAATCTCCTAAATGCCCTAACGCACGTGCACGATCATGTTGTGTTGTGGCTGTGTTTACTTGCTCCAGAGTACCTAACTGTTGCTCCAAGTAGCCTATTGCATCTTCATAGTGTCCCATATTTAGTTTGGCTATTCCAAGGTTTCCATAGGCTTGTGCTTCAATCGCAGAATCCTGAAGTTCCTGCGCTCGTTCTAATTGTTCTTGATAACATTTTACAGCGTGCGTGTAGTTTCCTAAAGCCATGTGAACTGCGCCCAAATGCCCATGTGCCTTACATTCCCCTGGCAAATCAGCCATTTCTTGTCGAAGCGTTAACTCTTGTGTATGATAGCCGAGTGCTTTGTCAAATTTTTTAACCAGTCGATGGGCCAACCCAAGTGCACCACATGCGGCTGCTTCCATGGGTCTTTCTCTGGCCTGTCGTGCGAGAGCTAATTGCCGTTGATACATTTTTGCTGCTTCTTCAATTTCACCCGTCCGTATAAGAATGTCACCTATGTTTCCCAGTGCCCGGAACTTCCCAGGCAAATGATTTGTCATATGCGCAACAGCTAGAAAATATTTTTGACACTCTAAAGCTGCTTGACTATTTCCGAGTGCTAAATGAGCTAGCCCCAAATTACAATAAGCTCTTCCCATGTTCATCTTGTCCTGTAAATCCTTTGCTAAGGCTAAGTCCTGGTCATAATAACGGACAGCCTCTCTGTAGTTACCTATGCAATAGTGCGCATATCCTAGAAAATGGCAAGCTTTACCCTCGGCTGCAACGTCACCCAGCTCTTGTGACAACATAAGATACTGTTCATAATATGGAACTGCCTGAGCAAATTCTTGCCTTGAGCTCAGGCAATTGCCAAGATTAAGCAAAGCGCACGCTTCACCAGCCGTATCCTTCAGCTCTCTTGCGATGTTTAAATGTGCACGATAATGCATAAGAGCCATATCATGAGCACCAAGTGCTTGATAGGCTACTGCAAGATTGCCATGTGTAGACGCCTCAGCGCTGCGATCATGAACTTCTTTACTTATAGTTAACTCTTGCTTATGATATTTAATAGCGGCCTCATAAAGGCCTGCTGCAGAGTATGCATTTCCAATATTACCATACGCTCTGCCCATCCCAGCTCGATCGTGTAACTGGCGAGCTATTGTTAAGTGAGCCTGGTGTAATTTCAAAGCAGCGTCGTGTTCTCCTAGGAGCTGATAGACTATTCCGAGATTCGAGCATGCTCTTCCTTCACCCACCTTATCTCGTGCAGCTAGTGCCATCTCTAATTGCTTTTCATGCCATTTCTTGGCCTGCATTGCATCTCCTGCGCACCTAGCTGCATGTCCTAACCCAGCGTATGCCCTTGCTTCAATATTTCGATCGCCCAATTGTTGCGAGATTCGTAATACCTGTTCATGAAAAGTTATCGCCTGTGAGAAGTTTCGTCGATAGTGATGACTGGAGCCCAAATTACTGTAAGCACGTGCTTCCTCCACTTGATTTCCCAGTTTTCGAGCCAGGCGTAGGTGTTGAGTATGACAGTCAACTGCTGAATCAAATTCTCCCATTGCAAGATACACTGCTCCAACATTTCCAATTTCCCTGGCTTCTTGCAACCGATCACCCATCTGCTTTACTAATTGAACGCATTGCTTGTGGCTGGCTAGTGCGTTTGGATAATCTCCTATTGCAGTATAGACATGCCCGAGTGATGTTAAAGCTGCAGCAGCTGCTTGCGTGTCCTTACATTTCATGGCCAGTACCAGTTGATAACGATGAGCGGTTAAAGCCTCCTTGTAAGATCCCTGACTGAAGTAGGCACTTCCAAGATTTCCATGCGCTCGGCACTCGCCTGCAGTATCGCCTAAGCTTTTTGCAACTGCTAAATCCTGTTGCATATACCCAATGGCCTTATCCAATTGATTTAAGGCCCAATGAGCTGAGCTCAAGGCACTAAACACTGATCCTCTCAGTTTCAATGAACAAGAACCGATTCGCAATGCGGCTTCTAATACCGTCACCGCCGAGTGATACTGTCCAGCCTGCAGTAATTCTTGACCGACCACTGATATGACAACAAATGGACTTTGATCCAAGTTCATTGTACGTAACTGCTGAAAAGTCGGCTCTAGGGCATGTCTCAAAGGACTCTTAATCGATGCTTCAAAGAGTCCCGCCAAAAGCTGCTTGTTCTGTGCATCTTGTGCTAAGCCCGCACTAAATGATGCCAACGCCTCTCCATATCGTCCAAGACACTGTAAGGCCACTCCTTGACGAAAATACGCCTTCGGCCATTGGGGACATAATTCCCGTGCTTTTGTTGCATCCTGTAGCGCCAGCGCGAATTGACCCTGCTTCAAGCGGGCCGCCGACCGATTGCTATAGAGAATATAATTTCCAGGATCTAATGACAATGCATCCGTATACAAGGCTACAGCTGTAACGAAGTCACCACTCTGACATGCTGCATTCGATTGGCGTACTTTTTCCAGGAACAATGCCCGATTGGCAGCTGGCAGTTCCGGGGTGCATTCGGGTTCATTCTGAAAGGATATCAAAAGATAATTTCTTCAGGTTCAAAGTAATTAGCGGTTAATCTATGCTAGTATAAAAATCTTAAAACTTTTAGGGAGGGATTAATGTTCATTGATCATAACTTACGCGAAGCAATCACCGAATGCAATTACCTCTTAATTCCAAAGAACTCTGTTCTGCGATGGGATAATGCGCATGTGCAACTCTTTCACACACTACTGCAAAACTACAGATACAGCTTCGTCATCATCATTATCATCTGCATCGCTATCACCATCATCACCCAGTCACGTTCCGATCTTGTGAGCAGGCCAACTCATTTTCATGCTACAAAACTAGATTAAAGAACAGAGAGCACTCAAAGGCATGTCAGGTAGTCCTATGGAATGTAACCACCACATACGAGTTGCGGTGTGTCGAGTGAAACTAGTGGTTGGTGCAATGCGAAAAATTCATTTCATTAATCGTTTTTAATCGCTAACTGCGGATAGTGGATGGCGGATTGTAAAGATTGAGAATGATGTGCAACATAAGAAAATATGTACACAAATGGAACATCGACCAGGCACAAAAAGTTTCCTTTTTCGGTTTTATGAACGGAGTGGGACTCTTAGATTTATAAAACTTCGATCAAACGAAATCGTGCGTACTTCGAAGAAAAAAACAATAATATGTAATAGTTTATGAAAATTTCAACATCAAGAAAAAAAAAATGTTTAATTAAGCATCAAAACCACTTTCAAATACCTTCAAATGTCGCATATGAGGACTGACTTGTAGTATCTGATCGGGCCGTGAGCATAGTCTAAAACACTTTCTTTTTCCTTCGGCACAACATACTCGTACAGTAAGATTGAAACGATACAAAAAGATTAAAATCCTCCTTCTTTTAGAATGAACTTTTAATAACACGCTGATACGCTAAATCTATTCGAGATTCGCTCTTCATGACTTGCGATTATAGCTTTATAGCAAAATTGGATATTTCCGTACTAAAAAGTTTTCATAAGGCAGGCAGAGGTTTTCTTTAGAGAAGGTTCATACTCGGAGTCGCATCGTAGACCTCTACTTTTATAATTATAATAACCAATATTTTAGCAAAACCGCGCAAAGAAGAAATGTTCTATGTGAAACCATAAAAGAGGTTAATAATAACCTCTTTCCTTAGTATTTACCTGAGTAAAACTAGATTGATCCTTTTTACCACAAAGCCTTAGGATTCCAACAGTGATATGTTTCTAGGCGTTATCCTAAGCGGCTCCACGATGGACTGAGATGGATTAGATCTATTCTCAAACTCTAACTGCATCACTATCAGGAGTGCATTAAACTAATCAGTCTTAACCCTACAATTAACATCAATAAAGCAATTTTTGTTGACAGCTAAGCCGCTATTAAATCTCTCCACTTAATAATTATTTCATAAAAACTAGGAGGACGATAAAAACAAGAACTAACTAAACTATCAGTTGGCTTAACACCACTCTTTTTTGCGATCTTTGCTACAGTAAAGAGGGAAATGAAAGGTCACTCCCGTGGGCCTGATATGGTGTAGTACTGGTAGAGAAAATTCTCTCCCGGTTTGTATTGCAAGAGGTAAATTCTTTCAGTACTTCCTCTCAATAATTCACAGCAGAAACCTCAACTAAATCGTATTAAATTTAAGAAGATATGATCCAACTACATCAAGATGCTTGCTTATGGCTTGATAGATATAATTCATACTAAGACTGTGAGGCTACCGGACAGTGGCACATTACACTCATCATTCTAAATCCTGCATTATATTTTAAATATTATTATATTTCAAGATCATGAGTTCCTCAACTCCAATTAAATCGTGAGATCAGAACGGCGCGATAATGCTGTTTTTGTTTTTGAAGCTAATACCCAAAAAAAACAAATACCTTTCCACCAAAACTTAAACTAAAATACTCTTTGTCCTATAGCTCCAGATAACAGGCATAAAACACTGACAATGAGCCCTCTGAATAAAGTTTACGAAACACAATCAACATGAAAAACGAATTCCGAGACATAAGTACAATTTACGAGTATACTCCAGGAGCTACCATTAGACATCACCTACCAGTACATATCTTGTACATTACCAATATTTTACTGTATGAGGATGATAAGTCATCATGAATTCTGACACTTCACTGGGGCTTAAATGGCAAATGAAGACTTCGAAAAATATTGTACCAAATGGAATGTAATATTCAATCCACGCAAATCTATGGTATTAAGGTGGTCACTATTCTTGTAATAAGCGTTGGAGCTTTATTCGCGAGGAAATTGAAATTGGTAAGGGATATGAAATCCTAGATAACCTTCTTAAAATAGCTTCCAATATAAGCCTCAACAACCATTTCACAAATGAATTATAAATAGCCAAGATAGCACTCAACTCAACTTGGATGACCTGCATTGCAAACATTATGTGGCTTATTTCCATGTTGAAATTTGCTTGGGTGACGTAATAAAATCAAACCCGACCAACTATTTAACGAGACTAACAATACTGAATGCAGTAGGGACTAAAAATCGCTTTTATAAAATGTGGACATATTCATATGTGTTTTTACAAAATTTAGGCATCAAGATAAGAGATGCCTAATTCCAAGATGAAAGTACCATAATACATACATATTTTAGTAAATTTCAAGGTTTTTTTTCTTTCTTTATAGTTAGCGCGCACTCAATGACAAAGGAAACTTAGGGGGGAAGAAAAGAGAGGTACCTATGCACACACATTGGTCTTAAATGTTTGCAAGTTACAATGACTAGTAAATAGAGAGCTCGGCAGGGCATTCCATAAACGAGTTGTACGGCTTACGAAAGGATCACGATATTTTAGAGTACGTCCGAAAGTGGGCTGGAGGGTATACTGATTAGCATTCAAAGATGACGATGAGACGGATGTTACGGTTAACAGGGGCGGAATGCTACTGACAATTTCGGTGGAGCACTGGTGGCGAAAATAATGATAGAACCAAGCAAGAGGCGTTACGTCGGTGTTCAAGCATGTTAATTGAAAGTGTAATAATGGCGTCACCTTTATCGCGTGGAAAACTGTAAGCTTCAGGTCAAAAATTTGATATAGTGAATTTATAGGTAAAATTATGGCCCGCCAAAATGATAAAAAAGAACAAAAAAATTATTAGCACACTTTTCCGAGATAAATGCGATTTTCACAAAAATTTATTCAAACAAATTAATAGAGTTTGCGCTTGAAGACCAATATCTCGAAAATAAAAGCATAGATGGTATTGGTAATAGTGTTTAAATATGAATTAACCATTAGTCAATTGGCCATCAAACGAGATTAGTTGCTCTAGGTTAAATGCACTAGAAGTTATGACTAAAAAATTGTTAGTACCTACTTCTCTAAGGAACTTTTTTAAACACACTGCACCTCATTGGGTGTTGAAGATAGACTCCCCTACCATACGATAACATAAAAGTGTTATTTAATATTTTTTAAACCGACTCCCCAACGACCCAAATTAATAACTCAATTTAAATATATTATATTTAATGTAAATTTATTTTTTGTTTTTTATTTAAAATGTACGAGTACATTTTATATGCAGTCCGAAATTGCAGCTAAGACCATACTTGTACGATTGCTTGTAGTTTTTTGTATGAGCAAATATATGTGTATATATATACATAAAACATTGGCTGAAAAGTCCGTGCCGTTTTATAGTAAAACAAAAAATTTTTGCAAAATGCAACTTTATTTATCAATATAGTTGCCTTCGAGGGCGATACACTGATTGAAACGATTTTTCAATCTTTCGATACCAGTTTTGTAGTACGATTTCGGCTTAGCCTCAAAATAGGCCTCTGTTTCGGCGATTACTTCTTCATCGGTCTTAAATCTCTTTCCGGCGAGCATTCTTTTGAGGTCTGCGAACAGGAAATAGTCGCTGCGGGCCAAATCTAGAGAGTACGGTGGGTGGGGAAGCAATTCGTAGCCGAATTCTTTCAATTTTGTCATCGTTTTCATCGACTTGTGACACGGTGCATTGTCTTGATGAAACAGCACTTTCTTTTTCTTCAAATGCGGCAGTTTTCCTGCGATTTCGTCCTTCAAACGCTCCAACAACGCAATGTAATAGTCGCTGTTGATAGTCTGCCCCTTTTGGAGATAGTCGGTGAAAATTATTCCATTTGCATCCCAAAATACGGATGCCATAACCTTGCCAGCCGAGGACGAGGTTCGTCGCCTGCTCGCTACTCAGCTGACTGCCGACTTGACTCTGGTGTGACGTGATGGAGCCAAGTTTCATCCATTGTCACATTACGACGCAAAAATTCGGCTTTATTGCGGTTGAACAACTTTAAACACTCCTCTGAATCATCAACACGTTGTTGTTTTTGGTCGACTGTGAGCAAACGCGGCATCTACTTTGAACAGAGCTTTCGCATGTCTAAATATTCGTGTATGATATATCCAACACGCTCTTTTGATATCTTCAGAGCCTCAGCTATCTCGATCAACTTCACTTTACAGTCATTCGTAATTAATTTGTGGACTTTTTTTATGTTTTCATCTGAAACAGCCCCTTTTGGACGTCCACTGCGTGCATCATCTTCGGTGCTTGTATGACCACTTTTAAATTTTTCAATCCACTTGCAAATGGTTCGTTCGGTTGGTGCAGAGTCCTGGTAACACTTATCAAGCCGTTTCTTTGCATCGGCTGATTTTTTCCCATCAAAAAGCAATGATAAATCAACACACGAAATTGCTTTGAATCCATTTTTTCACAATAACAAAAGTTGCTTCACTCACAACGTTATATCTCGAGAACTAATCGTCCGACAGCTGTCAAATTTATACACGTATCTTCTGAAGGTATGGATTTAATTCAAGTGATGCCCTCTCTTAGAAACGGCACTGACTTTTCAGCCCATGTGTTATATGGTTTTAAATGTTCATGCATCTATAGACTGGGGAGCGCCGAGTTTGGTGTGTTAAACCACCACCGTGCAGTTGGCATTGGTCCATATTTCGTTGAATATGAAGCTCGTTTCGCAGTTACCATCAAAACTGCTCAATATTGGACGATGTTGGAAAATTCTTCGAAGTCAACTCTACAAAACCAATAATAATTGTGGTACCAAATAGGAATCGTAAGGCTATGTTGCGGGACAATTTAGCCAAGGTCATTATTCCGTTCAGTAAGTCTTCGCTTGATCGCCGCTGAATTTAACCGCTCCCGATTTCTTTAGGTCGATCTAAGAGAACCAGTGTACGTCAATAAGTCAGCGGAATGAAATTCAAGTTGTAACACTTGAAATTTGAGGATATGTGATGAAAAGGTATAATAACGAACAAGAATGTGCAGAAAAGAAAATTCCCATCTTTTGCAAGACATAATCTTTCACATTTTAGTAAATAAAATTCGTCATTTGGCTACCGTAAATAATAATAATAAAAAAAAAACAGTAAAATAAAAACGGTAAGCCCCATAATAACAAAGTTATAATGAATTTAAACCAAAAAGATTTATTGGCGCCTTATCGTATTATTACAAATACCTTCTTACGAAGATGACTAAGTAAACGAACACAGTTATTAGGTGCATCAGTGGTCCTTAAAGTCTCTAGATAAATGGTTCAGCTACAAAAAGAAAGAACTAATAAAAGTCAGGGCTGAATATACATATGTACGTACAATACTTCAAATGGCGACACAACAACTGCATTTAATTTGTGCTCAGTTTGTTTCACTTTCAATATTAAGGGATCCACTACAAACTCTGAACCAAAATCAAATTCTCAATCATTTATTCTGCCAACTTATGCCAATCTATTAACATTTCTACAACATTCAAATCAAAATCTGATCGAAACTTGGTTTAAAAAACTTAAAATAAGTATAGCTTTGTTTCAGTACTAACAACGGCTCATTGCTTGATAGGTAGGCAGGCCCGTAGAATAGGAACGCCCTACAATGCAAGGGCTGTGTGACTGTGGAAACGAAGAGGCAGACGAAACCATTGTCTCCTTGCCATTTGCACCGGACCACACCGTGAAACTTTGCGCAATGGTATCTTAAGAAATTAATCCTGTAAAGACCTGAGTAACAACTTATGTTTTTAGATCCAAAAGTTCATTATTATGTCCAATTGGCTTCATTATCGCCAATACTAATCGTCCTAATGATCGACTGCGCCGTACACATGCGCTTACAAGGTACGAGTTCTAGATAACCGTTGCAAGCCAACTGCGACTAGGTCTAATCATCTTATTTTTGTCATATTCTTATTTATATTTTCTCTCAATAATTTATTTCAACACATTTGCAAACCAATTCTATAAAAAGTTCCTCGCGTTTCCTTGTCCATCCACTTACAGATTTTGAGCGACAACATTAAACGCAATCACTCTCAACTTTACTATGGCCGAAGGGGCACCCTGTGACCTGCACTATAATAGTTATATTCCCATACCTTCCTCCCAACAAATTCCTGGTTCAAAATTAACTTTCCCCACTTGTGGTACCACCACGGAACGTGGTCTATATGTGTCTTAATTGACCAGGGACAGCCAGCTATCCTAACCATGCCAGTCGCATTTCGACTTCTCGCCGATGATGGCTATAAGCCTAAATTTCCTAAGTTTACATTGTGTTTAGAATCCTTGGATACCAAACACAAACAGAAGGTACGAGTTAACGATGAGAAAGTCAAAGAATGGCCCCAACAAAATTAATCTCAAATGTGTGCATTTATTTCATACAACTTCTTTTACTTAACAGAAACTCACTAATTAACTATAGACATACATTTTTAAATTACTTCATCCACAAGTAGCTTTTTGTATACACCTGTATAATCACTGGCCTATTTCAGTATTCGCGCCATTGTATATGTAAGCAATTTTCTCATATGCGACTAACAAACACATTATGCAACCAGGTCTTCTGAAATACCTTGTATAAAATTCATTCCTCGTTATTCGATTAGGACCCTCTAAAGTCTAAAGAATAGAACTCGTACATATGTATGTACATATAGAATGAGCTCCTTATCTAACTAACAATTCACAATGATCATTCGAAATAATTAAGTTTACTCTCAAGGGGATCGGTTTAAGACGTACTCTATATTCGCATGTTCATACAGACATACATATGTATATATGCACATACAATTTTGATCTAGATGAGGCCTCTTCATCAAAGAAATCCCATTATCAATATCTATCTATTCGGCTGAGCTAGTACGAGTACTAGCAAATGCCCCTTCTCAGAGGAATTGAAAAATTATAAATAAAATTGCGGACAATCTTTGGATTGTTGATACTCAGAGGTATATAGTAGAAGACATAGGAGGTGTATACCGAAGTATAATGAGATTCATTTGTGCTACAGCCGCCTAATAAATGTAACCACGACATTACAGTGTAGTACGATGCTAGCAAAAATCCTCTAGTAGCCTAGTTTTCATTTCGGGCTCAAGTGGCTGGCGAATAAACGTCGTTTTTGCTTCTAGCTAAGGGTCAGTTTGCAAGGTCATTGCAATTGGCTGATCCGCACTGTACACTTGCCTTTGTTATGTGTCAGCCGCCCGTAAAGTAATTGCAGCGGCAGTATCAGTGAACGAACAGGATTCACCTGAAGACATCACTCGATGGTAGTGCCTACTCGTTTCATTTCGCCACCCATTTTTCAGATCAAACCTGCACGGAGCATGTATGTATTTGTTAAGAATTTAAAAATTTTCCGTAGATGTTAAAAATTCTCTTCCATGTATTTTCCATCTACGTCTCAACTACTAGTTTCGTAGCGTTCTAAAGCGCTTTAACGTAGACGATGACGCGTTGTTTTTAGTGATTCTTCTCTCCTGCAGCTGATGGTTGTTTTTTGCCTTCAACAGTTTATGGGGGAATTTCATTGGTTGACGGACGCTTGTTGTTTAGGGTTTTTATAACTTCAACTTGGTGCAGTAATCTGAAAGGTGTACATGACTTTTGAATGCCTCCGGGCGCCTTTTCGGTAGACGCACATTTGAGAGACGAGGCAACTATTGCTGTGTTGCGCGAAAAACAACAAAGTGAGGTGTACATGACAGCGGGACATGATGAAAGGATTTCGCATGGGTTTTGTTTCATTTTTTTTATTATTATTTTTATTATTCTTTCGTTGTATTTTTAGATTTTGAGCTTTCTGAATTTTTTTTTTCTCAAAATTTAACGTAATGGAATGTAATACGAGTATGTTGTGACCTCCAAATAGTAATGAGAGTTGCGTCGTAACCTGTGTCAAACTTGCGTAATAAGATAAAACTCACCAAGATCAGTGAATAACAATTTTCATAAAATTGCTTATCACCAGATTTTCAACAATTTATAAAAATTGGGTGATAAGTTTGGCAAATGGTACGCTTTATATATGTACATCGGCAACATAATATCTTACTATCTGAGATTTTTGTTTTAGTTTATTATTCTATTATAAGCAATATGAAACCTTTAAAACATTTGGGTTAAACAACCCTATGCAGCAAGGAAGACATAAAAAGTTAGAATACATAACAGCTGAAATCAAGCACTACCATAAGACTGAAACCAAGTCTTGGGAAGAAAAGACTATAACGCGGTATTTCTCTGTTTGTCGTAAATGATGATTTAATTGATAAAAATTCCAAATCTAGAACTTTAACAGCAAATGTGACTTGCCGAAGTTTGTATTCGTCGAATTACCACATTCGGAGCACAAAATATTCTACTAAAGTGCAAAAATAATGAGATTTCTATCATCTAATTAGTTAAATTCCTTGATAAAACCCTAATTGTCCTTAAAGACGACGATCAATTAATAATTTAAAACAAAACGCGAAATATGTTATTGTTATTGTTATTGAAATATTGTAAGCAGGCGAGCAACTGTAAAAAGAAATAGTTACGTAACACCTCATCAAACAAAATTCCTTTCTATGGTGGGGATTAAGGTAGATACATCAAAAATTCTACATAGCGACCACAAAATCTATTAGATCCTAATGTATGCTAAATGTCTTGACGGATAATATCGAGGAACATACATGAATTGTCTTAAAAGTCTGCCGCCCCCACAATAATAAAGAGACTAACTAGTGAAACCATGAGACTTAACGGATAGTAATGTAAAAATGGCAAGCCTTTCAGGCGAAAGCTAACAACAGCCGTCACATACCGAAGCATGGATAAAAATCGGACGTCTTGAATTTTTTCAAATCCGTGGTGAAGGAAAAGCCTTCTCTGCATAAAGGCAATATGATACAATGTTAAGGTTATGTCCCATACATGGTCCTAACATAAGTTCTGATATATAATGTTATTTCAAGCCGTCAATGCTCTAAACCAAGGATTCCCAAAGTGGTCGATATCGACTCCTTGGAGTCGAAATCGGTTTCCCAGGAGTTAACATAAACGAAAACTGATTTTGGGGGTCGACGAGGTCTACAAATCGACCCCTATTAATTAACACAAGTTCTTATTTGACACGTTTAAGATACTGTATAAATTGTTGCAACTTTTTATAAGAATGACTAATATTTTAGTAAAAAGTATCATTGTTGTACTTTTAAAAACTCAACAAGTTAATAAGCGTGCAAAAGTTCGTGCAAGATAATGTGTTCGAGCGTACAAGTCTTTCAGACACGTTTTGACTTGCTCTGTATTTGGCGCATATACGCGATTTAACACGAACGAAATCATGATCAAGTTCAAGTCCAAACATGCTCCTGATATTTTACTACATATATAACAAGCTTGCACTTAATTTGAAAGTTCATTTGCGTTTTGAAATTCGTTGGAACTTGAATATCAATGATAATACACTCATCTACTAATTTATTTAAAAAGATTACAAAGTGATTACATATCTAAATAAAGAGAATTAAAATAAAGTGATTGAAAAAAAATTTACAAAATCTTTAGTTACCTACGAGCGTTAATAGGGTAACCATACATTTCTGCAGTTTATGAAAAAGTAGTAGCAAGAGTGCTTAAAGATCTTAATATACATAAATCCGCTGGTCCAGATGGTATATCTCCCCTTCTTCTGAACAGGTGTTCTTCATCGCTGGCAAAACCACTGCGTAAGCTTTTTCATCACACTTCACGACTCTTTCCGAGTATATGGAAAATAGCATTTGTCTAGCCCGTCCCTAAAAAAGGCGAATGTTCTTCTTTCTCCTACTACAGACCCATTGCACTTAGGTCTCTTTATTCCAAGGTCCTAGAAACGCTGATAAAGCGTCAGCTCATGAAATATCTAGAAACACTAAAACTTCTTAATGACCGGCAGTATGAAGTATTGGAGTACATCTGGTCAGGTGCTCCGAAAACATCTCTGCACCTGCTAAATAGGATTCAAAACCGTGCGATAAAACTCATAGGTGATGCTAATATCATTCAATCAAATAACACCCTCGAACGCCGACGTAAGGTCTCCTGTCTCATTCTTATCGCTATTTCCACCACCAGTGCTCCATTGAAATCGACGTGTAGCATTCCGTCCATCCAAACTTTCAACCGTAACATCCGTCTCGCTATGAATGCTCATCAGTCGTATACCCTCAAGCCCATTTTCGGAAGTACTCTAAAATATCTTGATTCGTTCCTAAGCAGTACAACTCGCTTATGGAACGCCCTGCGGATCTGTGTTTTCTGGTCGTTATAGCTTACAAACATTTAAAAACAATGTACATCGGTACCTGTCCTTTCTTCGTCCCTAAATTTTCTTCGCACGCGCTGTGTACAAACATTTTAAGGGTACAAACAAACCCCTTGAGCGCGCGATCATTATAAAAAAAAAGTAACAGGGTAAGTACCAAAAAAACGTTTTAATATTTTTCTAAGTATTTTTTAAAATTACTTTAGAAAAGTTATTAGCTAAAATTATAAATGTTCAGTTTTATGATGGCAGACAATACAGTTTGGATTTATTTCATCTCTATCAACACTTACCGATGTGTCTCATATGTGAAAAAGTTTTCAGTAACGATGCCATGAAGCCTTCAAAAATGGAGGACCACTTATCAAGAGTACATGCTGACTAAAAAAAAAGTAAGCCATTGTCCTTCTTTCAAGCACTTAAAGAAAAACCAGAGTAAAGGCCATCCATAAGATCGATGTTTGCGTCATCATCTATGCATGACGTCGATGGTTTGCGAGCGTCCTATTATATATCTTTACTAATAGCGAAGCCGGGGAAGCCCCACACAATTGGAGAGCAGCTTATTTTACCAGCCATTGTGAAGGTCCTAAACAATGTATTGCACAAGCCCGCACATGATATTATTAAGAGAATTTCTTTGAGCAATAAAACCGTTCAGAGACGAATAGACGAGATGGGTCGCGACGTGGAAAACATTTTATGCAATTTCTTACAGGCCAACAGATTCTCTCTTCAGTTGGACGAGTCTACATTATTCGGCAATAAAGCTCTGTTGTTAGGACATGTTCGATATATTAAAGCTGAAAATATGTGCCAAGAACTGCTTTTTGCTACTTATTAGAGACTGATACCAGAGGAGAATCGATTTTTCAAGTCGTGGAACGTATTTTTTTATCGACAAAGCTATTCTATGGTTGGTCGTCATCATGGTTTTATAGCACACTTAAAGCGACAATTGCCTGAGGTACTGGTCATTCACTGCGTGATTCACAGACAGCATTTAGTAGCAAAAAATCTGAGGCCAAGATTGCATCAGTCTTTACAATATGTTATAAATGCTGTCAACAAGATTCGAAGCAGTTCTTTGAACTCTTGGTTATTTGTTCAGCTATGTGAGGAAAACGACGATTTAGCAAGATTTTTAGTTATTTTTGAATCTATGTTATAGATTCTACAAGAAAAAGATCCGAATCTGAAAGAAAATCTGAACAATTGTAAAACAGATATTTATTACTTGACTGATATCTTTGGTATGTTCATCAAAGTTAATTTGCAGCTGCAGGGTGACGATCTCAACTTAATTAAAACAAAATCAATAATATCGGTCTTTGTGGGTAAACTCATCCTTTATAAACAAAATTCAAGCAGAAAAGAATATTCACAGTTTCCGCATTTGTCAAAATTACCAGAGATGCTTCAAGACGATGTTATTTTATCATAAGTCACTCACTTGGACGCATTACACAAGGATTTTGCTAAAAGGTTTGAGGATCTCTTAAATTTTCAAATTCCTCAATGGATAATAAATACGTACAATATCACAGCCGTGCAAGAAGCCAACGTGATAATTCAAGAAGAGTTGATTACCATCAGCACAGACGAGGAGCTTAACCAAGGCTATCAGAAGTTCTGGTTGCAACGCAACATTGAAACACAGTATCCTGCATTGTTGAACATTGCTGAAAAATACCTTATGGCTTTTCCATCATCATACCTAGTCGAAAAAGGCTTCAGTATGGTTACAAATATTTTGACAAAACAAAGAAACCATTTGAAAATCAACGAACGCGGAGATTTAAGGCTGCAACTCACCAATATTGAACCGGATTTAGCTAGATTGGTAGAAAGTCACCGGGTTCATTCATCACACTGAGTTTTTTATATTTTTTTTTACTTTACTATTTTAATGTTTTTTTTTTTTAAATAATTACCTAATTTGTATTAATAATCATTAATTACCCTTGATACTTACTGAATTTTACGTCTATTTATTTTGTTAAATTTTGACGAGAAAATTATGTCGTTTACTCACTTAACCAATCGCAACATTTTTAAATTGGTAAGTATTTTCTATCAATAGGAAAAAAAACTAGAGATAAGATTTTTAAAGTAATTTGGCTATGGGGGTCTGGGGTTTCAGTTCATTTTGGAAAAGGGGTCTCTTGCCCAAAATAGTTTGGGAATCCCTGCTCTAAACTATTGTTAGAAATAGACCGTTTATTAGTTTCTCAACAGTTACTAATATTAGCCAGTTGGATTTTATTGAAATTGAACTTTAGTAATAGCGCTGGATTTTTGCACATAAAAGGCTAACCAGGTTGTTGAGTTGTTATAGCTACTCAGAATATGGAAAATGTTGGTTTCGTAAGCCACTAGTCACTTTGGCGTTTGACTAAATTATAGTACAGGAAAAAAGAAAATTCTTTCTAAGGAATTGGATGTATGCATCAACTTAATCCACGTCTATGCTGATGTCCACAAAAACAACTGTTCTAAGAGTTAAAGATGGATATGATACCGTTTCTGTGTTGCTTGGGAGTCTCAGCTGAAGGCGTTACATTGCTGCGAAAAACTGGTTGATAACTGGTTTAAAAGTCTACCAACAAGATATGTTAGAATTCTTTGTAAAGAACTTCACAAATAAGCTTTTCAATAGAGAAACAAACTAAGAACGAAAGCTTGGACCATACAAGATTGATTAAGAGTCTGAATTCCTTGTTTTGTAGTAGCAGAAAATTGCCCATCGGGAAGCACAGATTTGATCCGACTGAATTTCTGTTTGTTTCTTTCAGTACTAGAGAAGATGATCGGTAAGACCCTTCGCATAAATGCGGAAAGTCTTAAAAAAGCATTAACTGCATCAATAATGTTTATTAGGCGTGCCACTATAGCCTAATGGCCACAGAGTGTCAAAAACTGTGTTAGAGCAAAAGGCAGTCATTTCGAGTGAAACCATTTCTTTTATAATAGACATTTTGTATTCTAAATGCTTTTTCCCAATTTTTTTTATGGTGCCGTACGAGTATATATAGTACATACGAGTATATCCATTTGTAACAACAAAACTAAACGTGTTAATATGAACATCTAACAGTAAGTTCTAAGACTTTGTGGGGAGCAAGTCGACCTACGATCACCTGAAAGGTTAGAGACAATGATAAAAATATTCACAGCGACCACGTGATACCGCAGGAAACTTTACATCGGCCTAAAGAAAGCATTCGGCAGAATTCCGAGAAATTATATACCACCGTGTGGCGCTCCCATTGTACCGATTTGAGTTCGGTTTTTTTTTGTTAAGTTGGTAAATCTGTTGTTGATATTCCTTCTAAATTTTAGCATCATAGCTTGACATTTGCAAAACTTACGTAGCCAAGAGTACATCTATCTCTGTGTGTGTTGGCGATTTTTTTACAATTTTAGAAATGGATTTAAATTTGCAACAACGAACTTGTATTAAATTTTGTGTAAAAAACGGATTTAATGGTGCGCGAACGTTGGAAATGTTGGAAAAGTGTTTCGGCAACGATTCTCTAAAGAAAACGGTCGTTCCCCAGTGGCACGAACGGTTCAAAAGTGCTCGTGAGTCAATCGAAGATGATGAACGCAGTGGCAGACCTTCGACATCAAAAACCGATGAAGACATTGATGAAATACGAGTAAAAGAAATGTTGGTCAATAAACGCAAATTAACCATCTGAAAGATAGCAGAGGACTTGAACATTGCCATTATATGGACCCGTTCAAGACATTTTGGTTAAGGATTTGGGTCGTGTAGCAGCAAAGTTGGTGGCAAAAGAACTCAATTTCATGCAAAAAAGAGACCGTGTTGACGTCGCAAAAGAGATAATTTGCGAGGCTGAATCCGATCCCACATTCATCAAAAGGATCATTACTGGAGACGTGGGTTTATGAGTACGACACGCAATCCAGACATCAGGAAAGTGAATAGCGTTCACCAAATGAGCCGAGACCAAAAAAAACACGTCGTTTTCAGTCGTCAAAAAAGAAGGCAATGCTCACGGTTTTCATGGATTACAACGGGGTGTAGTGCATCATGAAGTTTTGCCAGAAGGCCAGACAGTAAACAAAGAGTATTATTTGGGCGTTATGAGACGTTTGCGTGAATCAATACGCCGAAAGGGACCACAATTGTGGGCAGAAAGCTCGTGGATTTTGCACCATAATAACGCACCGTAGCACAGTGCCATCATTATTCGTAATTTTTTGACGAAAAATGCAACAAATACCATCCAACAGCCACCGAATTCACCTGATTTAGCTCCCTGTGACTTCTTTCCGTTCAATCGAGTTAAAAAACCACTACGAGAAACGCGTTTCAGCAGCCGAGAGGAAGTAATCGAAAAATCGCAGGAAGCACTGATGGACATACCGAAAACCGAATATAAAAAACGTGTCGAGGATTGGATCAAGCGTTGGCATAAGTGTGCTGCAGGGGATTACTTTGAAGGGGACAATATAGGTTTAGATGAATAAACTTGTATTTTAAATTTTCTGAATAAATTCCGAAAAACTGTTGATCAAGGTGGTATAGGCATATACATACATACATACATACATACAATGGAAATTCTAAAAAAGAGGGGAGATGTACCCACATATACAAGAAAAAAATACTTTAGAAAACAGTGATTTATAAGACCAACTATTGTAGATAGGAATAATCTCGCGAGACAAAAAAATAACATAAAAGAAATATAATTACGTATATTCACAAATCTAGATGAAGGCATTAGCTGGCATTGCCATTTTTAAAGAAGCTCGTAAAATTGCTTTGGGATAGCAATTATTGCCTAATTGCAGCCGAGAGCCAAAGAAAAAGTCTAAGGCAAATAATTGGATCACAACATGTGATTATGCTTTCGTCTCTATAGAAAATATATAGCTGCATTAACATTGTCTATTAACTTTAGAAAATTAACAAAACCATGACTTAAAGTCGTTCTAAGCCTTCTCGCCAACTTTCGCTTGTATTTCTGTTCCCTAATTTGTCTTTGTTTGTTTTTCTACATCAAGTTCGATCGCTTCAAAATATGTCTCTAAAACATTCCAAGTTTCATTTTGAGTAAACTATTTTATTATTAGTATTTATATACGAGTAAAAGTAATGACATTGAAAGGATAACATTTCTTACTTTAGGGGAATATTGAATATATGCATGCATAAGTTTGCCACATCAGAAGGAATAAGGACTATACGAAAAGCCCAATTTAAATTTATCATAACCTGAAACGGGTATTAAGAGCAAGGCCCATGAGGGATTATTATAAGAAAAAAAAGCTAGTGTCGGAGATACAATGAAATCCTGGTGCATAAAAACATTTAATTGTTGAGTTTGACAGTTAATACCTTCCAATTCCGCTTAGAACTATTTAAATACATGATCTGCAAAATACGAAAGTTGAAATAACGTTATCAGGAGTTATCGTATTAGTTAAACTGTTAGTCTGTATTTAATTTCCACCACTTTTTTTTTAATTAATTATTGTGCGTACAAGAACTAATATAAAACTTAGATTAGATATTGTAATAGAGAATTAAAGAATAAACATATTTCAAAAAACAAGATGTAATACTTTGAAAGACAATAGGCTAAAACAAAACTGAAGGTTATCGTGTACTCATATAAACCTGAAGACTGGTATTTCATCATGTTTCCAAGTGTTTCTAACAATTCCCCGCAAACCGTAATCAGATATCTCTTTGCAGATATGTATGTATTTTATTTTAATAACTAACTTGATAAAAAAAAAATAAACACAAAATGAATGTAATTATATCTGCGATTTTCTCACCTCAACGATGACTGTAATAAATCAACAAACTGTGAACGTTGTTCGTATCGCACTCAGGTGGAAAACTTCAGAAGAAAAACCGCAAAAGTGCCAAGAAATGGGGAAGGAGATCTTTTCTTGTTTTAGTTTAGTTCCTCGTAGTCCCAGGTGGTATTGCTACGACTACTATAGTGGACGTGTTAATGACAATTGCGCTTCGCTTACCTGCCCGCATCAACAAAAAGACTTACTTTACATGGCGCGAAAGAAATAAGGTATCTGTTGAATGTTAAATACAATCTTTGTAAAATACTTTTGGAGTTTTCAGCAAATGAATTATCTGAAGACATACTCATACTGTCGTACTGATGGTCGTCTGCAAATGGATTTTCCTAAGAAAACTCAGATGTAGATAATCTGACAAGAAAAACAAAATATTTTCTTGATTTTTACTTTTGCCAGCTCTTGTAGCAAAGAGAAGCATACTGCCACTAAGAGGAGGCACATGAGACATGGAATACTCGTATGTGTCGTTTAACAAGGATGGTTGCAAGTACATGGTACGAAAATACCGAATGGTGAAACTTTCACTTTTATTGAGAACCACAAAACATAGTTTTAACTAGTTACTAGCTATATCCAAGTCTGACGTAACAACTATATTCATATAAGAGGATTGTCGTCATGAGCTTACACGCATACATATATATAGTACGTATGTATTTAATGTTTAAATTGAGACGATACAGATACATTTAATTCCGTTTCCTCTTACAGCAATATCACGAGTGACCATGCGTTCCTAAGTCCATACCAATAAGTTGTATGCAGATTTCTTGTGAGTAAACCTAAATGACAATATGTTATACAAATATATATCAACGTCGTCATACTTAACTTGCATATTTCTAAGCATCAATGCAAAAATAAAATTAGCCCCAACTAATGAAATGAGTGATTTAAGGTAAATAAATACGAACTTTTGACAATTTGTGTTTTATATAACTCTAGACCCAAATGCAGGGCTTGGAATGTGTTTAGAGGATAATTTTGAAATTCAATTGTTTATTAACAAATCTTTAGTAGTTTTTTCTTCTGTTAAGCATTAGTTTTTCCGATTTTTTTCTTATTCATGCCAGCTGTAATTCTGTAGTTTAAAGCCCCTGAACTAACATTTGCTGTCATGGCATAGTAACTAGCGCGGTACGGCGGTCTTTAAGTTCAATTCGCTCTCAGTTCTGTTGGCTAGTTTGCCAAAAACAGTTACTTTTAGCGTCGATCTCACATAAATTCCTGTTTGTACTCATATCGCTGATATTCTAATCTCGCCATCTTAATTGATGACAATATGTAGTGCCTTATCTTTTGTCTAACTATTCTGACGATGATGACTATGGTATATCTGCTTCTTCCACTGCGTCAAAAACGCATCCACTGATTTTACTAATTAATAAGTGATTTGGCGTTACTTCATCCTCCTTATTACTTATACTCGTACGTAGGTTAATTCATATCAATTTATCGTCGCCTCCATTTCCTGAAGGAAACTGTGTAGCTGTTCAACGGTTGGATGGATTTCCGACAGGTAATACCGTATACTGTAAAAAGCACATTTTACTAATCCGAGCGGCTCTCAAATTAGTTCATATAGGTAGCAGATGAAATGAAATACCACTTGGTTGATTTTTTTTTATAATCAGGGAGGATGGAAAGAGAGGTACCGGAGAATGTTGGTTTTAAATGTTTGAACATTATAATGACTAGGAAATAAGAGCTAGGCAGGGCATTCCATAAGCGAGTTATACGGCTCAGGAACGAATCACGATATTTTAGAGTACGTCCGAAAGTGGGTTTGAGGGTATACTGATGAGCATTCACAGCGAGACGTGTGTTACGGTTAAAAGTTTGAAGGGGCGGAATTCTACTGGCGATTTCTGTGTAGTACTGGTGATGGAAATAGCGATAAAACGGAGTTGGACACGAGACCTTACGTTGGTGTTCGAGAGTTTCCATTGTTGGAGTGATATTAGTATCACCTATAAGTTTTATCGCACGGTTTTGGATCCTATCTAGCAGGTGCAGAGATGTTTTGGGTGCATCCGACCAGATGTGCCCATTGTACTCCAACTTCGGGCGGATAAATGCCTTATATATTGAGGCCAGATCAGAGTTGGTAAAGTATTTCCTACATCGCATGAGGAAACCTAGACATTTCGCCGCTTTCTTGACGACACCGAATATGTGTTCATTCCAACGTAAGTTGTCATTGACACACATACCGAGAATGGAAAGTTTATCAGTGTCAACGATGCAAGTGCCATTCATGGATAATGGCTGGGTGTTTAAATTTCGATTTAACGACAGCAGACAGCATTGTGTTTTGGAAGCATTAAATTCTACTCTATTAGTGGTTCCCTAATTAGTTATGCTGTTAATATAAGAATTTAATAAGCTTAACACACTCTGCCGTTCCCGTTTTACAGCCGAAGGGCAGGGACGTGAGTCCGGGAACGTGATGATGTACAATAGTACATTTTTTTATAGATAATTTCATGTTTATTTTTTTTCAAAACCCATTCGAAGCTTTGGGTTAGCTACAACCAAATTTGCGATATTCGTTGTGTATCTCAAGCGGGGTTCCTTTTCTAGCAATGAATTTACAAAGGCTTAAAACATAGAATTATATTGATAACAAGTTGAATCAATGTGGACCTCTCTGATTGTTAAGACAAGGGTGGGGCACAACAACGTCTCTCCAACATTCGTGCAGTATTTACCTGCATAAGCCCAAAGTAATCAACTCAATTAAAGAAAATTTTCGTATGAAAAAAAAAAATCTTGCTATTGGGAGTTCGGTCATTCCTTCAAAGTTTGACGATTTTTGCATCATTGCCAGGAACCTCTTGCTTGTGTCCTTAAATCGGATATGGAAAACTGCTGTCTTATTTCCTTTACCCCTCTCTCCTTTTTCTGACTATTGAATGATAAGACTGGCTAGGTAGTTTCGTTTTTCTTTTTTTAATATTAGAGGTCGCTTAGGGTCGACGTCGTTTAAATCTGTTTTTCGTGGAACCCCAAAAAATGTATTTTCATCTAATTAAGGATTCTTTACATAGAGTCACTTTTTTTCCAACGGCTTGACTTTATTGAAGAGTTTTAATTTCGTCATCATATCTCTCAAATTAAGTCTGGCAGCAACGGCGATAAGTCTTAGAATCATACCCAAAGAATCGAGGGGATATGTTAATGGAATGTGTTTCTGAATACAACTGCTCCAGTTTTGGCAGCTGCCAGACTACAGTACATATATGTACATATATTGTCGCTATTGATAGTTCGAAGATAGACAACTGGAGCATTGCAAGTACAAATATGGGCAATTGATATTCCGCATTACTTGGAACACTGGGGTTCTCAACATCTGGAAGCATACATGTTTTCTTATATTAGATCATCCGATTCAAATGGGGTTCTACATAACATACATACATACAAGCATTCTTTAAATGAATTTTAATGTAAATTGACAAATTTCCCAACAAGGCCAATAGGTCATAGAGGATTATAAGAATCGATACAAATTTTTACTTTATAAGATCTCGGTCGCTAGTTACCAAATCTTGATTGCTTCCAGTTGAGGAAATGCAATGAATAAATGAATAAGATTGTGTACGAGTACGTCATCACATACCCAATGTCTTAAAACTATAATATCTTCTACATTTATAGTTAATTTTTTTGGTCGTATGTATATCAAGCCACCGAAATTCTGTCTAAATTTTCGTGAACTTGAAATCCAGCTTTGTATCTCGAATCCACCTTACATGCGAACATGTTGCATCTCATGTGCCAACTTTGTAGCTTCTGCTTTCGTAGTCAAACTATCGAAATAATGGTTCTCAATAATTGCTTTAACTGCCTTTGGGTATTTCTTGCCATACTTTATACTATGTTTTATGCTATGTACACAAATGATTCCAAAATTCATAGCTCTCAAGACATATGTATCCAGATTCGTCTCTGTACTCGTACATCGGTGCGCCATAGAAAAGAGCCCAGTTGGTCATAATCCGCGAGTGGCGTGCTCTAAAGTGTGATCCTTTTTGGCATAAAAATCAGATTCTTTCCGCGATTGTTGCTACTGAAAATCTGGAAAGGTACCAAGTCCATGAGTTCTTGAAAGTTAACATAAATAAAGGACTGTCCTTGGGACGACTGCTAAATATACAAAACTCTCTTGTCATTATTTGCCATGATGTTAATTGATCAGCTATAATGGAAAATTGAGCAATTGAAGCAATAGGTTGGCTTTAAATCAAAGAAGTTAGTTGTCCCGGTTTGCGGCTTTTAGTTTGATTCTGCATATCAGAGTACTCGGTTTTTACCCCTCCATGTTGCTCACCAAACAGCCTTTTAATCAATGTTATACATCTCGTTAATATAGTCGTCAGTTTCAGTGTCTTTGTCCTCCTCTGCCCCTTAAAAGTTTTTATATTTTTATCAAGATATTCCTTGTCACACTGTTCCTACACTTTTATTGTAAAATATGTAGAAGTTTACGGGTTCCTGGTTCTAATATCCTTGAAAATGATTCCCTGGAATATTTTCACGCGTGATAGAGTGCTTTAATTTGGGTTTCATAGACTGTGAAGTATTAGGTAGAGAAACAGAGCATATTTGACAGCACCATTCATCAATCTCACTACACAACTATAGCGGTGCCAAAGCTCACATTCGTCTCACTGGATCAAGCCGTCAGTGTGTGCCTGGTCACATTTCAGTAATTCGGAGCACTAGTTGAAGGATTTAAAAAACAAGAAAGTTTTAAAGAAATTTGAATAGTTTTTGGGAAAATTGAAAGGGTAAGGAAACAGCTTATTTTTCAGAAAAATGTATTCATTCCCTTTCTACAAAATATTTGCGTGTGTAGTTAATTCCATCGTTATTTGAGCAATGTTTTTCACGATCTCTGTATCTATATTAGTTTTTTAAATCGTTCTTACTAGTTCTATGTAGTTCATTCGTATTCTTCCGAAAGCCGCTTGACAACCCTTGCAGTTCATGATTGAATATTTATTAATTTTTTCAATACAGACGGGGTCCCAAATTATTCGCATTACTTTTTTTCGCAAAACAATAAAGTACAACCCCAAAAAATTATATTTTCGTTGTTCAAAAAGGTATTTTTTTTTTATAAAATTGGACTCTCAGCACGAAGAGAGATAATTTTATTGTTTCATATTAACCCGAATCGCTTCCTGCGATTTTTCCATTACTTCCTCTCGGCTGCTGAAACGCGTTCCCCGTAGTGGTTTTTTAACTCGATTGAACAGAAAGAAGCCACAGGGAGCCAAATCAGGTGAATTCGGTGGCTGTTGGATGGTATTTGTTGCATTTTTCATCCAAAAATTACGAACGACCGCGACGGTGCGTTATCATGGTGCAAAATTCACGAGCTTTCTGCCCACAATTCTGGTCTCTTTCGGCGAATTGCT
Source organism: Volucella zonaria (assembly GCA_963966105.1). Taxonomy (NCBI): domain Eukaryota; kingdom Metazoa; phylum Arthropoda; class Insecta; order Diptera; family Syrphidae; genus Volucella; species Volucella zonaria. Next base: position 38,801,001 of record OZ014532.1, on the reverse strand, counting down.
TCACGCAAACGTCTCATAACGCCCAAATAATACTCTTTGTTTACTGTCTGGCCTTCTGGCAAAAATTCATGATGCACTACACCGTTGTAATCCATGAAAACCGTGAGCCTTTTCTTCTTTGACTGAAAACGACGTGTTTTTTTTGGTCTCGGCTCATTTGGTGAACGCCATTCACTTGTTTTATGTCTGGATTGCATGTCGTACTCATAAACCCACGTCTCGTCTCCATGATCCAGCCTCGCAAATCATCTCTTTTACGACGTCAACACGATCTCTTTTTTGAATGAAATTGAGGTCTTTTGGCACCAACTTTGCTGCTACACGACGGAAACCCAAATCATTAACCAAAATGTCTTGACGGATTCATAGGCAATGTTCAAGTCCTCCGCTTTCTCTCTGATAGTTAATTTGTGGTTATTGACCAACATTTCTTTTACTTCATCAATGTCTTCATCGGTTTTTAATGTCGATGGCCTGCTACTGCGTTCATCATCTTCGATTGACTCAAGACCACTTTTGAACCGCTCGTGCCGCTGGTAAACGACCGTGTTCTTTAGAGAATCGTTGCCGAAACACTTATCCAACATTTCCAACGTTCGCGCACCGTTAAATCCGTTTTTTACACAAAATTGTAAACAAGTTCGTTGTTGCAAATTTAAATTGTAAAAAATCGCCAACACACACAGAAATAGATGTACTCGTGGCTACATAACATTTGCAAATGTCAAGCTATGATGCAAAGATTTAGAGGGAATGTCAATAACAGATTTCCCAACTTAACAGAACTCAAATAGCAACAATGGGAGCGCCACACGGTTGTGTGGGGCGGAAACTTTTTGACCAAGGTGGTATGTATATGCATACATATGTACATATATCACAAGCTATCACTAAAATCGCATGTTCACAAATTTTAAATTATAATTACGGTCATATTAAGAAATATAATAAAAAAATACGATATGTACATTAGTAGATCTAAAAGTCTGTCTGTACGAGATAAACTAAAACGAATGTGAGCTGCTTTAAAAAATTAAAGTCACTCGAAAGCCGTAGAGTTTATCAAGTTCTTATTCCATAGACTCCATACCGTATGTACGTAGTTTTCACATTCAACTCATTCAACAAGTCATATAACCTAGATGTAACAGCAATAGGCTTTTCATAAGCATGCAAGTATTATAGCTGCTACATGTTTGACCACAACTTCATTAATTCCGTTCTGTTAATTTGCCCGAGGCTTTCTAGTTTCTACAGACTCCAGATCTCAGCAACACAAAACATAATGTACAAGTATCTAACCTATGGGGAAAAAGTACTCAGTATTTTTATCAGAAATCTTGAACATATAAAACTATTCCATAACAAATCAAGGTAATTCTTATGAATGAAATCATAACATGTTATGGGACATAACCAAGGCAATTCTTACTCTGATTAAGTTTTAAATACGATAAAAACAGAAACTGTTCCCGTTTTTAAACTAACCAATCTTTTTTTATAGAATTTAAGATGGACTTGATGATCAGTTGGCTAACATCAAACATTTTAGACCTTGAAAATGCAAAAAAAAAAACCATTAAACGACTGATTGCATGTGATTAAATCATTTTGCTTGGCCCACCTTTTGGCAAATTGGCTGACGATCTTATCTGTTTTTATTGTTGCTTTAAAGAAAATTCTGCTTCCCCATAGCGTGAGTGCACAGGTTCACCATTCTCCTCCCCAACTTGCAATTAACCACTTGAGCCATTGATTGCATCTAAATCTGTCCACATTATGATACAAATGGCTCTGGAATAGCATCTACACGAAGTCGACTAAATTTATGTGCGTCCATCGCGCTGTGCAATTTTCCTCTCACGTTGCACTGAAATAAATGGATCAAAAGATTAAATCAATCTGTGCATATCTACAAACACAGATATTTGGATGCGCATGCGCTCACATCCATTGTGGATGCTTTTTGCCAGTGCAATGAATGCGAATGAATTAAATTACACATAATCGTATGAACACCTTCAATTTCCACCTGCAGATCGATTTACTATCATTTGGTGGTGAAGAAAAGTTACTTGTAACAAGCAACAGGGAATTCGAGAACATTCCACGCGCAATCAATTTAATTGTTGGATTGCGGAGAATTTGCTTTAGAATTATTACTGGCAACAAGCAATCGCTTCCAATCTTAAACAGAAAAAGCTAATACTTTTGAAAATTATTTGATTTTAATAATTTGACACAAATGAGCAGGGGTGAATGGATGTGACAAGAGGTAAGGAACGTCCGAGTATGGTATTAAGTTTAAACTTTCACTTTTGTTTTATTTTATTTGAAAATAGGTACACCTTTTTTGCTTCGAGGTTAGAATCGTATTTTGACAGTTAATACGAGTGCAATATACAATAGTATATGTACATATTTCATACTTGACAGATTGTCTACAGCTTACTTGACATAGAGGCCTATTATAAAGGTTAATAATAATTCTAGATCCATTACGTTTTGTGTATACTTCTAGACATACTAGACAAGTCCTAAACACTACCATCAAGTGTGAGAGGCCAAGAAATTGTCACATACGCCACAACTGACGATTTGATGAAGAGTACAAATGTACATATACAATGCAAATGTATAGCAAGACAACTTGCCTACAAAGCGGCGCTGCATAAAAATATAAGACTAGCTTGTGACGAAAAAAAACACTGGCTCCTTCGGAAAAAAAAGAAAGCGAATAAGAAACGCGCAATCGAAAAAATGGAGAGGAACAATGTCCTGAGGTTTTACAAATAGTTTACACAGAGTGTCAGATGAGCAAGTAGTCCGGTTAGAGTCGATGCTGAGAGTAGGGAAAAACCACTTTCTGCTGACTACAACGCTGTCAGAACGCCCAAAACTCCGCTGATAAGTAGAACAAACCATTTAATCAATAATGAAGCGGACACTCTTCGTCTCGAGATATTTAAATCATCAGAAGGTAACTTGTCAGACTTTCACGTAAACAAGAAGTAACAATAGGCAGACAGCTATAACTTTCACGCAGTAAGGGATTTTTATCTATTGTACCTCAGGCCGGTTAATTCCTCTCGTCAGAAGTCGAACAAAGATCCAATCGCTGTTTTTTTTTTTGGTTATTTGCCTGAGAAGACAACTGCACAAAGTACTCTTGTCAGGAAATACTAAGGAGACCCATCACCCCAGTTCTACTCTATGGTCCATGAAACATTCTCCGAACGCTTTTTAGTTCCATTTGCCTTGACTGGTTGTGGAAAAAGTGATATAACAATGAACACTTTGAACTATTCAGCGACATTCACCTGGTCAAAAAATGCGACTAAATCGCCTAAGATACTCTGACACATAGTTGTCACCGCTCTGAACTGAAGAGTCTTAAATTCCAACCCGGGTAGATAACGCATTGAATGCCTACTATTTCGTAACTGAAGGCAGTAGCTAAAGATTCTCATTGTTTGAGACCCAGGTGTACACAGGGCTGTAGCATCATTTAAGTGATATCATATGATATCATTCAATCAGCCGCTCGTTAGAGAATAAGAGGAGTAGGAAAGCTTTAACGCAAAACATTGTCTTGCCTTATAACCTCCCTTTGCCGACCTCAGTAGGTCGGCTTGCAATAGCTTGATCCCAACCAGTGATATAAAGATGCAAACAATGTACTTTAATTTCTGTACTAGTTGGTTCTTATACAGATGAAAGACCAAAGGCATTTGTGTAAAAATTTTCAAGCAATGAAAATAGAGCATCAGTTGCTGTGACCGACAACAAATGGATCAATTTCTGAGAGCACAAAAATATCGGCCATTGTTCAATGCAAAGTCATCTGTAAGTCGTCTTCGAGTCAAACGTACGAGTAAGTCTATTCAGGATGATTTGTTGGCTATACTAATCACAAATATCAACAAATGCAGGCAGAATGACAGCTCCGATTTAAGTTACTCTTATCGTCTTTATATGTACATAAACATCATTTACAACTTCCTGATGGGTAATTTAATAAGAATTAATTCAGTCCTTAAATTTAAAATTTTTATTCTTATAATGATTTTCGTACCTTACATATTATAAACTTCTTTGGAATATGATAATCATGATCGAAAATACATCCTCTCCGAGATACAGAAGTTTTAACCAAAGCCTTACACTGTCCTGTTTTGACTTCTATGGAAAATAAGATCTTTCAAATTGATGCGTGTATGGTAACAAATGGGGTATCGTTGAACTCATAATCATGAATTATGAGCACTTTAATTGTTTTAAAGTAAATCTTGCCTTAAAATTAATGTTACATACATTATTGAAGTTGAAAAGTGATATTTTTCAGCCTTAACCATACAATTTTTTTCTCAAAATTATGCCGAGGAATCTCCCCTTAAAGTCCTCGACGCGTTATCCGGAACACCCTGTATACACTGCATCGTCTCAAACCACGCTAAGATTTCAATCAACGAAACACATCCAAATGATATCTGCATACTCATTGGAAGCCAATCAAACGGAAACCATCTAAGTGATTTCAGATCAATTCAAGCTTTACGAAATAAAACTAAGGCTGTACTCGTTTAAACAGACAGCCAATTGAACCATCTCAATGCGCAGCGCATACATGCAATCAAATTGGATCAAGACAACGCACACCGAACCACGATGAATGTTTTACCGACGTGAACATGCCCTTCATCTTAGGTTTTGTATTTATAAATATGTATGGGGAGTTCGTATTTTCTTTTATTTGTTCCTTTTTTATCTGCCAATTTCTGATAATCACTCATGCGAAAATAGACGTTGACATCTTTCTGTTTCGAATAGCAAATGTATAGTATGTATGAGAGACGGTAAATTTACGAGGGGGGTATAGTTGACATCGATGCAACACAACACAGTGATGTTATGCTGTAGACGTTTTTGTCGGCGAACGAAAAGAAAAAGAATAAAGGCAAAAAACAAAAGTACTAAGGAGCATAACGCTTGTATAAAATCGGATACGTGCACTTACGGGTAAAAAGCCCAAGCTTTGAACATCGACTAAGGCCAGGCCAGCCAAACAAAATTAGAGTTTTAAAGCTCACAAATACCTACGTGCATGGGTGTGGAAATGTTTTTTGAAGGAAATCGCAATATAAAATATACAAAAACTGAGTACTTTGAAGATTTGCTTCACACGAATAAATTTTGCCTATTCTGATCCTCATTTTACTTTAAGACAAAAGCTCTTGATTAGTTTAAATTTAGTAAGGATAATGAGACAAACATTGACATTGACATTGACGAAAAAAAGACAGAGCTAGCGAAGCGCTCGATCGAGTTGCTGACATGTCATGGATAGACGATTAAGGGTAGATGAAAGACTCCAAATTGGATGTCACAAGACAGGACATTGCTCATATTGCTATCGACGCACGGCACTCTTCCAGTAAATAAAGATGCATTTATGTTTCCACTGGCGAAAATTGACTCACCTTGTCGGGCTTTTTATAATGAGAGTATAGTGCGTATAGTCCGTACCAACTGAGTTTGTTAACGGTCGATTGCGCAGAGAGTGGATTTAACAGAACTAAAATGGTACGAAAGAGTAAATGTTTTTAACCAAAGTTTACAATGCCTAACCCAACTTTACATGGCTTAGAACTAAAATGCTGTTGCATAAATTACTTTAATTTTTTTACTATGGGGTCGATAAATTTCAACGCACTTCATATGTAATGCTACCTATTATCTAGGGTGGGATTGGCAAACAAAAAACGTTTGCTGTGACACTGTAGTTCTTTAACTTTGCCAGCAATAATGATCTACGAAGGCATAATGAGCAAATAATCAAAAACCGTATAGCTACATAGAAACACAATTAAACAATCAATTCATGCGAGATCTCTTGCTTCATTTGTCCAATCGTCATCATACACAAATCCCATACAGTACCAACAGATATACAGAACTTTTTTTTTTATATTTTATCAGAATATAATTTTCTCTAAGTAAATTTGGCATATAAGGATCTACATTTCCTCTCCCACCAGGGGTGTAATAATTTTTTGGAAAACTGAATATACACAATGATTATACCTCAGTTAGAAAATGGACGTCCCATCAGTGTGCTCTCAACTTCAGTTTAATAGAAGGAAAATAAAAAAAAAACACACTCAGTCTGATCGCAACGGCCATCTTGAAAGCAATGTTAGTGTTTCTTAGGTCATATTTGCTGAGATGATAAAAGAAATTTTAAGAGATCTAGGCAGTAGAATGCCAAACTCAGTTGGTACGGACTGTAGAGTTGTGAGTGCCCCAAATACCTGTAAATCCTCTGAGAAAGTGCGGAGTCTCTTTAAATTTCTCAAAAGTTTTTATTCCACCATCAAATACCGAAGTAGCAGAATTGCCAAAATGGGGGATGTGCTGCGTTTTTCCAAGTCATCACAACAGAATTTTTGGAACGAAGACTGCCGATTCAGTAAAACAAGATTGCGAGTTTTTAAAATTGAAATTAATTGTTAATGTACGGTCTTAAGTGATAATTATATTCAATGTAATGACACCAGTCATTAGTAAACATTATACCAAACTTGAGAAAAATTTGCAGAACATGATATGTGTATAAAAAAGGCGCTTATACGCATATTTATATTGTATATGTAATTATATTCATGATTTTCTTATAAAAGGAAAATCTTACCAGTCGATTTCCTAGAACGGTTATAAAATACTGCGTTAAAACCAATATCAGGCAGAATATTGAAGGAACTTTTCCAATGATAAAAACACATTGAAGCCATAAGCAACGCCTGCTAAATTCTTTATATTTGTATCCTTACATTTTGCAATTATATTCACATTTTGCTGTGATAAATGTCCACACTAAGCAATCCAAATTAATTTTTCCGTTCAGTACACAAAATTGCTATTTGAAGATTGCTTTTCAAGTTCACACTAAAAAGAAAAGACATGTTCTGGAACGATTCTGAAGTCAGATATTGAACTTACTATGGAAAGATTAGAATTGCACATAATGCTAGCAAATACTCGCACTCATATATTGCCCACATATGTGAGAAAATAAAGAGATTCTAGTTTGATCATTAAATATAGGGTTCTACCCCATTAGTATATGTAAGCTTCAAATCTTTTAAGCTTTCAATAGTCCTCGATTGTATTCAAATGAGGATGTTCACGCCTCCAATAATAGACATATTTTGTCCCATAATTATAATTATGTAAATAAAAGATATTTCTTCCACAAAAAAAGCTTTATCTCCATCACACGAATATACTCGTAAGTATACATTCTCGTATAACAAATTTGTGAACATCAACTGTACAAACGACTTTTAGATTACCAGATTTTAAATGACCACAGCAAATGCATGACGAAGATTTTTTTTTAATCCTATAGATTTTCTGTCACATTCAAATATCGGGGGATAACCATTTGATTCAGTAGTTTCGAAGAAGTAGAACTTAGTAGGAAAAAATGAACTTCAACTACGTTTCTGTTTTCTTTTGAGAGCGAATCAAATTGAAAACTAAAAATAATTAGAATTGCTTCACCGTCGGTAGTTAGTAGCATCACTCACCGGAAGATCGGGCTGATCGTGCAGAATTCTTTTCGCCGCGCATTAGATAGACATCGCTGCATACAGCTCTTAGAATTTGGTCGTGATTTTTGTTCTCTTCTGTGTTTTTATTTCACTCCTTCCCTGAATTTGGATTTAGTTGAAGTATTGTAAAATAAAAATAAAACCATTAAAAGCAAATCCAAGAAAAAAAAAACGGTTCACCATTTTTGTTGCCATATTAAGAGGCCACCAATTTCGAGACTAAATGGACATTTCGTTAAGGAATAGGTTGTCCCAGAGGTCATCACGATGCCAGTCTATTTGCATTTTCTCAGATAATTAACATCAGAGTGATGTGCAGGAAAAACAGACAATTAAATCTTTTTAACTCCTAGAAGATTCAGACAAGGAAATTATATCTTAGTGGAAATTTAAAGATCTGTCATCTACTGTACATACTTTTATACATACTCGTATATACAATGAATGAATTAAAAACTATTTAATAATTCCACACAAATTCCATCCTAGTAAGGCTATTAAGCTCTTTTATAAACCAGTGGGCACCTAAATTCATAAAAGTGGTTTTCGTTCTTAGTATCTACTTGAAGGGATGTGACAGTGACTGATACAATTCAATTTAAAGAAACGTGTTTTTTTTTGTTTACATATGGAATTGGTCTTGCTGAATGACTTTCCTAGGTTTTTAATCGAAACAAAAGCAGGAGAGTTCATCCTTGGGTAGACATCCAGAAAGAGAACTCTCTGCTATGAATCGAATGTTATTCCTATTGCCTGCTGTACATAGTCTTGTTAAAAAGTACAATAAGTTAAGATTAGGTGTTTGCGAGTACATACTCTGAATTATTGTTGAACGAAGTAAACGAGAAAATGGTGTAACTACCCACAAAAGAAAATTAAACAAACAATGAAGAGCAGAATGCCATCAGTTGCGTTTATGTATATGGTATAACTAACACAAAAATAAAACGTTGGTGAGACACGACTTTTCAAGTTAAGTTCTTACGGACTATGTTAACTCTAACTAAGAATTAAAAGTGAAGTTCGATAATTTTAATCCAGCTTTAAGCTAGCTTCGACTAAATCGCGTCTCATCGTCTCTTGTAGTTAGCGTCAAGTCCACTAAGTAATAAATGGACTGGGGTCCTGTGACGCAAAAATAAAATCCAAATGATTGGATATAATGAACTAATCCTTAGTCAAAGCCCGCTATTTCTCAACCAAATGTAAAACATCGGCCTACGAGGCTAAAGACTTTATTGAGAAAAAAATAAGATGCGAACAACTTATGAGTAATTTGAACTTAAAAAAAAAAAACCTTTAATAAACGTCCGTCTGCGAGATACGAAAATATTGTATTTACCTATTTTATTTCAAAAATCGTATTTCTTGTAAAGAAGCTTATTTGCCGATATTTTCCGAAAACTTTTACTTATACATACATACAGTGTGTTCAAAAAACCTGTGTCTAAAAACCCAATATAAAATTACAGAATTTTATTAAAGTACAATATATATCAATACGAATTGCGCAATTATATTAGTAGAGAGTCCAGTCACTATTTATAATTGTTTGGCATCGTCTAGTTCACCCACATTTGCTTCGAAACCCGCGCAAGTTGTTTTATCTTGGCGATTTTCCCCCCTTACGCCTCTGCTTCATCAAAGACCATACATTTTCTATTGGATACGCATCAGGACCTTGGGACGGCCAATCTAACGTCTCTATACCTTATTCCTCCTTCCAACGCGTGCAGAGGCGACTCCGATGTTTTGGATCGTTATCCTCTTACAAAATTCAGTCGTAATTGTTTGATCCATAGAGATCATTCGGCAGACTTTAGCAAACCCTTCTGGTATGATTTTACCATAAATTGCGGATCGAGATTTTGTGTGAATATGATATTGCTTCAATCATTCCTTGCCCAACTTAACCTCTTTGCAAAATTTTATTGGGTCAGTAGCGGTTTAGGTCTTTTACTCCTGTTTTTGGTGCCAGATTCTGCCAAACGGCGTCGTGTTGTGTAGACAAAACTCCTGACGTGCTTTTCGCTTGCGAAACTAAGCTAACCGATAAGCACAAACTGGAGTACAGTAATTACATTGTTAGAAGAAGAAACCGGCCCAGATCTAAATGTGGAGGCGGTGTCGCGATCTTTATTAAACAAGGTATAAAATTTCACAGAGTGTTCAAGACAGTGTTGCGCAGGTTCCGGGTGTTGGAGGCAGTCGTCATTTTCATCCCGCTCCGCAGTGGAAAGCGGCTGTACTTGGCCTCTGTTTATGCACCTGAGACTTCACAATCCACTTTATTTATTACAGAGCTCGACACGCTTTTTCGACTTCTGAGGCTGGAATCGGGGAGAATTATTTTATAATCGGTTGGGATTTCAACGCTAAATACAGAGATTGGGGAAATACGAATTTACAAACGCTAAACTGTCTGCGCACATTCGTGTATGACGCTGACCATTGCGGTTTAAGCACCGAAATTACAGTTCCCAACGAAATTGCGGAATTGGAGGAGTTTGTCCAAAAATATTCCTACAACTACAGTAAGACTCGATGAACACGCTTCTCCGCAACCTTGACAAGAGAACCCACCCTCCAATAGGAATTTGTCAAACGAGCAGATCGACATATACCTAAAACAAATGGAAGAGACAATTAAACAAACTATGAACACTACAATACCGCGGTATCGACGTACGACTAACGAAGACCTGTTCCGCAATCGTACTATTGACGCACTGCACCGACAGAAAAGTAGATTTCTACCAAGACTCAAAAACTTGTACAGGCAGTTAATTGACAGACAAGACCCGGAGATTAGGACACTGAAAGCGTCGATTAAAAATATTCAAACGTTAATAAAAGAGAATTACAGAATTTCTGTAAGTTTATATTGGAACAACAAGGTTCGGGCTGTAAACACCAGCAACCCGAATTTGTTCTACCAAATAAATAAACTATTTCGGTGTCTTAAAATAGCCCGGACAACAGACAACGAACGGTTACTGACAATAGCAGGTATTGATCCAAATGAGGCCGCTGATGATCACGACTTCTTTGTGATCGAGGACCCACAGGAGAAGGTTGAGGCCGTAGGGGCGACTTTCCAGGAAGTATACAAGGCCACTGATACCATTGGCTCTAATTATGCCTTAACAATCGCGTCTTGGTACACAACTTCTACATTCGAAATGAAGTAGAGAACTGGCGATCCGAATGCTCTGGTTTCACCCGGTTCAGCAACGAAAATATGGCAAATAATGTCATTACCAGAGAGGGTAACCTACTCCCGTTCATTTCGAAGGAAGAGCTCCATGAGATCTTCGACACAATAAAGGCTAAGAAATCAGTGGGGACCGATGGTATTCCAAACATCGTGCTTCGACATCTTCCTCTAGAAGCGGTGGATATTTACACCACCCTGTTTAATAATGCAATGAATAATGCACATTATCCAGCGCATTGGAAAACTGCGGTGGTTCAGCCTATCCCCAAAAAGGGAAAGGATATATCCAATCCGGCGAATCTCCGGTCGATAAGTCTCCTTCCGAATATCAGTAAGGTGTTTGAAAAAGTAATCAATAGAGCTCTGTCTAGGTGGGTTGAGGACAAACATATAGTTCCGGATAATCAATTCGGTTTTAAGGCGGGACATGATATCTCACATGCCGCGTCCAAACTGGTGTCCGATATCCAATGGAATAAAGGCAAAAAGCAATGTACTGGTGCCTGCCTTGTTGACTTGGAGAAGGCCTTCGACCCCGTTTGGTTAGAGGGTCTTTTCTATAAGCTGACTAGGCTGGGGATCAGTAAACCACTCTTGTACATTCTTTATAATATGCTAACCAACAGACAATTCATCGTGAAAAATGTGTCTTCTGTTGGAATATTTCAAATTAAAAATGGTCTTCAACAAGGCGTGGTCAATTCGCTAATCCTATTCAACATTTATACAAGCGACTTGATAGGTTCACTTCCCCATACTATTGCGTACGCAGACGATTTGATAGCGTACAGAACAGGTCCAAAAATTAAGGTCATTAACACTCTCTTGCAGCGTGACTTCCATAAGATAAGACGATTTTGCGATGACTGGAAGTTGAAAATCAACTTTCAGAAGTCGGAAACCATTCTCTTTAGGATGCCGTTGTCTGGAGCCTCTAAGGATACCAGGAAAAATTGGCGAAAGTTCTAGATCATTGGACAATACGGACAGCCTCTTGCCTGTCGAAATGTAATCAGATACCTTGGGATCTGCCTAGATCGGTTTCTGTATTTTGATAAAAATGTAGATGCTGCTCTGGCCAGAGCCAGAGGTGCTTTTGCCCTTACACGGAGACTGTTTTATAACAGCCAACTTGATGAGAGAGCAAAGGTAATCTGCTACATAGCCCTTATCAGGCCCAGGCTGGTATTCGGGTGTCCCGTGTCTTTCAATGTACGAGCAAGCTCAATGGAAAAGATTCGAGTGTTTGAGAGGGCTTGTACAGAACACCAGAGACAGAGTACAAAATTTTTTATCCTAATAAGGTCCTTTACAACAGGGTGAACCTAATACGCGTCGACAACTGCGTAATTAAGCTGACTACAAGGCACATTGCAAGAGCAATAACCTCGACGAATAACCTGATATCTGGGGCTTACTACCCCAATTACCTTTACCACGAGAGTGTGCGCTCTGACGGCTTCGTTCCGCCGGAAGCATTCCTCTACCTAGATCAGATAATGTTGATCCAGGATAGATCAGCGGTCCCGTTAATCTTCCATGTCGCTCGGGCAGCTGGGGACAGGCGACTCAACTACAACAGAGACGTCGCACACGGTAGTGTCTCAGGTTCAGTAGGCGGTGGGGAATCGCGATAAGAGGGATGTCGTTTGACAGCACCAGCATTTCTGGTGGTTGAATGATGAAGAAGATGTTTCGACGACGTTTCTGTCAATTACGGACCAGCCTCACTAATGAGGCAGAGCTGACCAATCTATTTGCTCTGAAAATAGCGATGGCCAGCTTGCATAGGTTTAGGTTAGCATTTAAGAAATATATATATAGCATTTAAGAAATATATATATATATTATATAATATATGTGTGTTTATGTGTGTATTGTGTATGTATTGTAGGTTAGGTAGACTAAGGTTTATTTTAAATTAGATAATAAGTTTTTATAGAAAATAAAAAATTATATCCCTATGCTAAGTTTTTTGTTAGATTTTTTTTCTTAGCCTTTAGCATAGAAAATAAGTACCTAAATAAAATGTAAATAAAGTCGAAAGACATAGATATAAGAATTTATAGTAGCTTAGAGTGGCTGTGTGGGGCCAGGAAGTTAGTATAAGATTGCTAAGTAATTTTAAGCTAGCATTTAAGCATTTTTTGTTAGTTTGTAAGAGTTAATGGTTAATAAAATAAAATGCATTTGAAAATGAAAAATGGCATCGTGTTGTGTTGATGGACACTTTAATGTCTTTTCTGGACAATTTTCCTCAGACTAATTGTGGATTTTTTCCGAAACAGTTCACAAATTACCTTATTGTCCTTACTGAATGTGCTTGCTTTGGTCCCTCTACTTGACCTATCATCGACATTACCGCAATCCTTGTATCTCTTTATCCACTTTCTCACAAACGCCTCTGATGTTTCTAAACATTTTGCTGCCGACTTAATACTCATTTGCGGTCCTTTTTTATGTAACTCATGAAAATACTTTCGAAACGCTTTTTAAAAGGCGCTCTCATTTTGTAATGGGGGAAATATACAGAGGAAATGAAAACAGTGCGCGATCGGCTACAAGCATGTGTGTGCAAGTAAAGTAAAAGAAGCAATTTAACGCACGTTTTTCTCGAACACAGAAATTCGGATTGAGAATTGTTTTAAGGTGCAAACCAAGTTTCACCGGTTTAAAGTAAGAGTAGAATAACTATTTAAACTTTAAAAATGTAGATACACGTTTGCATGCATGGATGTGGTAGGTATACGCTAAACCTTTTAAATTGTAAACATATTAAAAAGAAGCAAATTGGTCGGTGTTGGAGTTTTAAGAACTTTTGATTTCCTTTCAAGGTTTTGATGTCTCAAAATAAAACATACGTTGTTTCCAAAAATTTTAGAGAGTACTCGTATTTTCCTCATTTAATTTTAAAAATATACATTATATGTTATTTGTACAAGGTGGCCATAATGTATGACACTCTTTTCCTAGATTACATTTATCTTTGGAATAGTATAAAAAAATTATTACGTGTTTTGAATATTTATTTGGGAATTTATTCATGCCGAATGACATCCGACGCCATTTGTAAAATCTATGGCACTCTCCGATAGGGTTATACATTATGGCCCACCTTGTATACATATGTACATACGTAATTTGCGGTACAACAGCATAATCACCCAGTTGTATTACATTTTTCGTTTCTAGAGAAATCGCGCTGATGAACCTAAAAGATTAAGTAGCCCTTTTCAAGGTAAACAAAGTGCACAAAAATTTAAACGAAGTGGGGATAGTAAAATAAAAAGCAGACAAACTAAAACCGGCAAAAAAGTAACACTGAAGAAGAAACCTTCCAACGCTGGACCCAAACGAATAGAGAACTGTCTCATTTTGTCTTTCGTTTTCGACGAGAGATTGAAATCTTGGACAACAGCGACCCAACTACGCGACAAAAAGAGTTTCATCGAAAGCACAAAGAAGGGGCAACGAAAGGGCAACTAAAGGGTATTCCTTTACAATGGTGAGAAAACGAATTTGTAACTCCTCTTCTTCTGGATTTCCTCTATTTATTTTTGTTTACTTCTTCGTCAATCGTGATAGACGGACACTGTGTGCAGATGATGATGATGATGATGATGGGACAGTTAAGATTTCGCGTGGGCATTGAAGCAAGTAACGAAATTGAATTAAAGTGAAAATTTTTGGATAAGATTTATTCTTTTTTTATTTTATTTTTTTTATTTTTTTTTTGAGAAGAACAACACATGAACCTGTGGGTTTATTGGAATTGGTACTTACTTCTGAGAAATCTCGCTGAGACATATCTGAAATTGAAATTTGAATCTGTTACTATTCAATGTATTGATATTCCGTATATGCGATCTTTAAACCAAAGGTAGGTACAGTGAGAGTTACATCTCTTCTTTCCTTTCGTTGATCCTGGATGCTTTAGATTTTCTAAGAATTTGTCAGTGCTGATTCTGAAATATTCAAGTTTGAAAGGAAATGTTAAAATATGGTGTTAAAAACGAATATTATTATACAAGGAGAAAATTTGAGTAAAAATCTTTCCATATTAGTTTGTTTTGAGAAGTCTGAAGGTAAAATGTGCAGTCTCAAAACTGTTTAATCCGCAAAAATTAATGCAGATACTTACCATAATACAAATGCAAAAGGATTACTTAGAAAAAGAACTGGGCGCTATATAAAATTTTGGAAATATAAAGGCCTCACATTATTGTATCTATTGTAGTTAACGCTTTAAAAAGTAAAAACATTTTCAGAATACCTTCAATAATTTATAAAATTTTGTTCACTACATTGAGGAACAAGAACAGGATTTTAATTTATCTTTCCACAAATTGTTGCAAAAATTGCCGGCAAAGGACAGACCTTAAATCTTACTTAGGTAGGGTAGATAGGTAGGAATGGCTGTTGGAAATACCAACCCACTTAGGCCTATTGGCTCATTCCTCTTACTGATGGAACGAGTTTGAGCTTCTGACGAAGCGTAGGAGACTGTTTACGTCTATATTTTCTAGATCGTTTAGGTCGTTGTAGAAGAAAGCTCCTAAGTGAAGTTTTCTTCTGTGGGAGACTTGTGACTTGTCCTCCATGAAACCATCTTCCTCCCAGAAGGATCTAGAGGGGAAGCTAACATGGAGGGGGTAGACCGCAATGCTCCGCTTATGCATAGACGTGCTATTCTCTGGACTCTGCTTAGTTTAATGTAGTTAACCGCACTTTCTAAGGCCGTCCACCAGACTACTACACCGTAAGTAAGTATCGGTCTTATGACCGAGATGTACAGCCAGTGGGTTATCCGGGGTTGAAAGCCCCATTTATTCCCAATGGCTTTTTTGCAAGAGAATAAAGCTATTGTAGCTTTATTGACTCTTTCTTGAATGTTAGGTTTCCAGTTTAGTTGTCGGTCAAAAATGAGACCCAGATATTTTGCTGTATCGGAAAATACTAAACCGGTACCGTTTATTGATGGAGGTTCTATAGTTGGAATTTTGTATTTCCTGGAAAAGAGGAAAAGATCAGTTTTATGGGGGTTTATTCCCAATCCAAAGCGATCTGCTCAACGGGCTAATCTATTGAGTTTTACTTGAAGGAGCTCTTTAATGGTATTAAGATGCTTACCCGAGACGGCTATAGCAACGTCATCCGCATAGGCAATCACCCTGCTGCCACCTGCTTCCAGGAGTATCAGCAGTTCATTTACTACTAAGTTCCAGAGAAGGGGAGAGAGAACATCGCCTTGCGGCGTACCTCTGCTGACACATCTTTTAGCAGAAGTCTCACCCAGTTTGGAGTTGATTATCCTGCTTTTTAGCATAAGACTGATCAGTTCCCCAAGTGAGTCATCTACCTGCAGAGTTGGCAGTGCAGTCGTGATTGTAAATTTTACTTAAATAAGGAGACACTTTCTTAGATATATGCACAGTCCCGACCGATCTAATGTTGTATACGAGTAAGCCTACACCAAACAATTTGGCAAATGAAAATTTCTTTTCGAACAATTTTGGCCAATCAATTGGTATCAAGAGTTCAAAAAGAACTACCAAAACGGTAGGAGGCTTGTGTGTACTGTACCACAATTTTGTACACAAACGTATGGAAGAGTGGTGACATCAGCTAAGTTCCTTCTAAGCGGTTAGTATGATATTAATTATAGCAATGCTATGTGTTTATAGTACCATATTCATTGATAACTTTATACCTATATAAAAGCAATTGCCAATATTTGTGTAAAATCTATACTAGTTCGACGCTTACAGCCCAATATAATTGGACTTTTGAGCTTTGAGCTTTGCAAATCTAAAAATAAGACAGAAAGTGGAGAAAACTGCTAAAAAGGCGAACAATGGCCACACCAAATGTTTAAGAATGACGTATAGTATACTGCTGAAAAAATTCCCTGAAGATCGCCTGTTCGATAATGGAATACAATTCGGCAAGAACTTCGTAAGGAAATCAGTACTAGGTGGAGTGAAAAGTAACCTCCTTGACCGCCAGAATGCACTGCTACTGCAAAAAAGGTTATGGTGCCTTAAAGTCCGTTGATATTTAGGCAGATATGCTAAATTTCAATGCGATATTGTCTTTAGTTTTGTTTTGACAGCTGATTGTTGTTGACGTGTTTGGCGGCATCATGTTGAGTATGGACAAAAACGATTTTCGTTCTCACATAAAACATTATTTTTTTGAGAGGCAAAACGGCGAAGGAAACAAAAGAAAAGTTGGATAAATAGTATGGGGCTACTGCTCCGTCAGATTACACCGTCAAATATTGGTTTCGAGAGTTTCGTGGTGGCCGCAACTCCACTACCGATCAAGTCCGCAGCGGCAGGCCCTCCGATGCGGTTACAGAGGACAATGTCAAAAAAATACATGAAATGGTGTTGGCTGACCGGAAAGTGAAGGTGCGCCAGCTAGCAGATACCACAAAGATTAGTACTGAGCACACACGCCATATTTTGGACAATATTCTGTATATGAAAAAGTTATCCTGCCGCTGGGTGTCGCGAATGCTCACTCCTGACCAAAAACACGAACGCGAGAGCACTGCGAAAGAGTGTTTGGACTTGCTGATGCGGAATCGGGCGGACTTTTGGCGTCGATTGGTAAAGACCTCAAAATTATTTTGCAGACCTACTGGAAAATGAATTTTCGGACGGGATCAAGAAGTTGGAAAATCGCAGGAATAAGTGTATCAAACTAAAAGGGGACTATATTGAATAAAATAAAAAAAACATTTAACAAAAAAAATTTTTCATTCCCAAGGAGGTTACTTTTCACTCCATCTAGTAAACTTTTTTTAAAAAAAAAGTCGCCAAAACTTTTTGCAGATGTCTGAAATCTTCAGAGATCGAAACCAAATGATTATAAGAGGCTTATTTTGAAGAGTGCTTCTTATAAAAAATTTTGCGAGAAAATCGAAACACTTTGGCAGATTTGTTGAAATAGTCAAGAAACTCTCAATCTTATATTTGGGACTCATTTTTCAGGTAACTAAAACCCACTGCAAGCTCAAATCACTGCAATTCCTAGTGAGCTGAGTAATACAATCCCCCATATTTGGTATCTGTCATCGGCTAAAGTGACAGATGAGGCACTTAAATACGTTATTGTTTTTAGTTGACTAGTGCCGATGGTATACATTCTTTGAACATTTTTATTGCAAGCTTGGCACTGATCTAAGTACATGCCGGTGGCCTGGCGACCATGGAATAGGAAGGTAACTGGAACTATGAAAACTTCTCGACGATTTTGTCAAAGTCGGTGATCTTTATAAAGCAGAGATCATTAAAATATTGGAAGTTTAGTTCTAATGCGTGCCATAACAGTGCGGTTGCTTGAGTAGCGTATTACAGATTCCACTTCCTCTTCATTTCTGCAATAAATTTATAAATATATGAAATATATATTATGTCTTTATAAGAAATACATGTTATATCTTGATCGTTTGTGATCGAGTGTGGGCCTTATACATAAGTCTAGATGTCCCACAGTTGTCCCGACGAGTTCATCTACGTCTAGCCTTAAAAAGTGCTTTATAATGTTTAGCGTTGGAAATTATTGGCTGGACATTGTCAACCTACCTACTACATATTTGTTCCTAAGGATTGTAGTCTAGCCAAATCATCAGGGACGCCGAAGATGTAGGCATATTATCCTATATGTGGGATCATGGCTAGTGACTATTTGCTCTAAAGAGCAGATAGCGCTAAACAGAATGGAGTATGTGTGTACTTGAAGCCGGCTGGAAATCAATCCTTTCAAATTTCTTCACAAGAAGCAACAAGCTGATTGGTCTGGATTGCTTAGTATCTGAGTGCCATCTTAAATAGCTATTTGCTTAATAGAAGGTTTTGAGAAGTTTCCCGATGATCATCTCATTTCCTGTGTCTGCCTGAGTATCTGTCACTACTAGAGCAATAACACACTAAAAAGTACTTACCCCGATTGGAATTGACAAAACATCTGATATCTCACAATCTAATTTTTCTAGGCGTCTGAGAACATCTAAATGGTTGCATAAGTGAAACTTAATTCCATGAGCATGAAGGGAAGTGAATATCACAATTAGTGTATAAGGACCTTGATGCGATAAGGTTAAGTCTGTATCCGCAACCAACATATTTGCAGGGATACTTCGAAGTGATATTTTTATATTAAAATATTTCTTATTAGTTATTCCATAACATTAAGAAATTATAAAAACTCTTATCATCATAGGTCAATTACAGTAAATGATATATGGTGTACTCGTATGGGCTGAAAAGTCCGTGCCGTTTCTAAGAATTAAATCCATACCATTTTCAGTTAGTACCAACCTTCAAAAGATACGTGTGTAAATTTGACAGCTGTCGGACGATTAGTACTCGAGATATACTCTGCACCTTGCGGACGAACCATTCGCAAGTGGATTGAAAAATTTAAAAGTGGTCATACAAGCACCGAAGATGATGCACGCAGTGGACGTCCAAAAGAGGCTGTTTCAGATGAAAACATCAAAAAAGTCCACAAATTAATTACGAATGACTGTAAAGTGAAGTTGATCGAGATATCTGAGGCTCTGAAGATATCAAAAGAGCGTGTTGGATATATCATACACGAATATTTGGACATGCGAAAGCTCTGTTCAAAGTAGATGCCGCGTTTGCTCATAGTCGACCAAAAACAACAACGTGTTGATGATTCAGAGGAGTGTTTAAAGTTGTTCAACCGCAATAAAGCCGAATTTTTGCGTCGTAATGTGACAATGGATGAAACTTGGCTCCATCACGTCACACCAGAGTCAAGTCGGCAGTCAGCTGAGTAGCGAGCAGGCGACGAACCTCGTCCTCGGCTGGCAAGGTTATGGCATCCGTATTTTGGGATGCACATGGAATAATTTTCATCGACTATCTCCAAAAGGGGCAGACTATCAACAGCGACTATTACATTGCGTTGTTGGAGCGTTTGAAGGACGAAATCGCAGGAAAACTGCCGCATTTGAAGAAAAAGAAAGTGCTGTTTCATCAAGACAATGCACCGTGTCACAAGTCGATGAAAACGATGACAAAATTGAAAGAATTCGGCTACGAATTGCTTCCCCACCCACCGTACTCTCTAGATTTGGCCCGCAGCGACTATTTCCTGTTCGCAGACCTCAAAAGAATGCTCGCCGGAAAGAGATTTAAGACCGATGAAGAAGTAATCGCCGAAACAGAGGCCTATTTTGAGGCTAAGCCGAAATCGTACTACAAAACTGATATCGAAAGATTGAAAAATCGTTTCAATCAGTGTATCGCCCTCGAAGGCAACTATATTGATAAATAAAGTTGAATTTTGCAAAAATTTTGTGTTTCACTATAAAACGGACTTTTTAGCCCATGTGTTACATAGTAGTTCTTAGCTTGAAAAAGCATGCTCAAATGAGATGAATATAAAACCAAGGGCTCTTATTCATTTTGTAATACAAGATTCGGAATCCTACTTGAGCGATTAAGTTTTCCAGATAATCTCACTAGCTCAAAATGTTTACATGCCGAAACAAAAAAAACAGCTACAAATGAACCTAATTGAACTGAACAGTCAGTTTTATCTGAATCTATTAGAAGAGCTGAAACTGAATTAAAAGAGTGATATAAGATTGCATGTAGTAATTCACATGTTTCCCAACGTGAACCTGGGTTGTCAAAATGAAGGGCAAATTAATCTAATGCAGCTGAATCGAGGGTAAGAATTCGCGTGGATAGGGCGGAACTGACCCATTCTATTGCCTCTGAGATCTCCGGAGTTAAGCCTAACACATAGATTTTTAGTTTTGCGAATGGACGATTGACATTATGAGAAAACATCAACAATAACAACATTGGATGAATCCAGTGATGCGAAAGTGAGCGTAAGAGACTTTCAAAGACGAGCTTTTCAAAGCAATAGCTTGTTCTTTGAAGATTTAATATAATATTAGTTTTTATAAAAAAAGAAAATTATTGTATTATTTTATTTAATTTGTATTATCAAACATTTTGCTCGTTTGACAAGTTGAGTCTTACATATATTGAAAACTACGAACTGGAAATCACATTTATTGTGTTTTTAAATAACAGATACACGATTCTGTGTTATGAAGATCAAAATTGTAAGTTAAAAAAAAATACAACGATCTGCAATTCCTTCAAGATATTTATGGTAGGTACTACTCGTACGTATATACTATATGATTAATTTTGACTTCAAAAAATATAGGTACATATAAATCTTAAATATGTATAATTATAAACTTAAAGACGATAGGCACATTAGTATATGCGAGTATACATATGTTTCGTATGTGGTTAGTACAAGAAATACACTTTTACTAGACACCAGGATTCACTGTATAAAAGCGAATGATTTTCATTCTGCTTCCAGCCCTATTAGGTTTATTGGCTGTACCAAAAAACGTTTTCTTTATTTTATTTGTATACCTTTTTTACATTCCTTTTGCCGTTTTGTTTCTGCGCCTCTTTTATTTGCTGAAATATCTTTTCAAAAGAATTTACCGATCGTCAGTGGGTAGTCACTCACAGGTAATTTATTTGCGCATTCAATTGCCAGGCAAAAATGTCATTCGTATGTAAATTCCACTTAACTTTGCGCAGACAAAAAGAACAACAAAATACGTCAATGTTCAACAACGGATATATGTACGTATATACATATTTATGTACCTACGAGTTTATATCAATATATGTACATATATGTATATATATGGACAAGTATACTCCTGCAACCTAAGAACCTGGGGTAATAATGCCTGTATACAAAAAGACTACACTCCAGCGATTGGATGCATAGAATATTGTGTCCTTGCCCTGGAAGTAACAATAATGTATCTGTTTCTTAGAGTTAGAACGACATACTAACAAAAGAAGAAACAACCCAGAATAAGGCAAATATCTTATAGATCCAAGATATCGATTTTTCTCATCTTTAAAAGTTTCTACACATATTTTTGTTGTCTTTTCATACGAGAATCTGGTTTAGAATTGATGCTTTAACGAATATTGAGGCGGTAACATTGAAATTTCTCAGGCAAGCGTCTAAAAAACATGTAGTATGTATATTGACAGAAATGACCTCGGTTGGAAAGAAGTAATACATTTATTGAAGTTCCCTTACGACGATAAGCGAATGTACGAGCACATACATTTTTTAAAGGACCTTTTACATTTATGCTACAATTAGGACATATACAAGAATATTTATCATTATTAAAAAGAACAAAACATTGGACGGTTGGCCTACAAGCCCCATAATTCGTATGGTATTAAAAAATGTATGGGAGGAATATCGCCATTTTTAATCATTTTTATTATAAATGGTCCAACCACATCAACATAAGATATACTCGTATAAAATGTTTTTTTAACAAGTTATAATTGACTATTAAGCAAGCACACATAAATATTTGAAATATTGCTTATTACAGCTAGGTAATCTGCTGCCTTCAAAGGGTAAGACATGTCTTGTCATAAAGCATACAACTATGAACCAGTTGTATACGGGGGAATGTTTTCATCAATGAATGCTCTTAGTAATTAGGCGGAAAAATTCACCATTCGAAATCCGCGGTGGTGCGTAAAATTTTCGGCAGAGCAAAATACTTGGTTAACGGATTCTAAAGCCAGAAGTCTCCAGAGACCTGTTTCCAGCCATTTTTTTTTCTAAGGAATCTAACAATGGACCTGTCCTTCCACGTTTTGGGGTCGTGACCCTAAAAGAATGATAGCAGGGAATCTACAAGTAGAAGTAACTTTTTCGCAAGCGGACTGAAGTGAACTGACTTTGAGTGTCATGAAATGTTATCGTAGTAAGCAGCCCGTTCTTATATTTCAATATTCACCTGGACTGAATCTTTGGAATAAGAAAATATTTTTTCCCGAAAAGATGTAATAGGGCAATGATGCATTACGAACTATGTCAGAAGGTTTTGCCCTAAGATAAAAGAGTGTCTGAGGAATAAATCTTATATAGAAACCGGCAGATGAAAGTAACATAAGCTTTGTAAAAGGAAAAACTGATTTCAGACGGATTCGATGATGAAGTTCAATGACAATGGTTGTCGTAATCCAAATAATTAAAAACTAGGGCACTGAGCAACCCCTTAAATAATCCTATGTATTGTACATCTTTTGGAGCTTGGAATGTATCGTGAGTTCATGAAACTATCGTCAGTTGCTGCAGGAAATTGTTGGGAAAAAATAAGAGCCACTGTCGTTGACACAGTCAGCAACAAACTTAAAAAAAATTCACACCATTTAAATTACACAAAAATTAGACGTCTAAAATAGCTATCGCCCAACGGCGATTAAAATGCAATTAAATGACAATTGATTTCTCTTTATAGAAAAACACAATGTGATCACTGTGCATAAATAACTTAATACATTACTTAATACATTTACTAATAATTACAATCACTTACGAGTATATCGTACCTGTAAATTATTCAGCTTTACATAGATTTCTAAAATACTTCAGACTGTTTAGAAATTGTATTTATCACAATCCTTCTAAAGATCTTGTTTTTACTATCTCACAATTTTATTTTCTCTTTACCTATTCACCTTGTTCTAAGTCATAGAGCGAACATCTTCTAAGTTCTAATACAAAGCCTCTATGTATATCTATTGCGCGTGGTTTAGCTACCGCCCTTCTAACTGGAAAGCACTTTGTTGATTTTTGTACTTATGGTCTATTTAGTTTACGCATGATAGGGTGTCAACGCTTTCCTTCCTTTCTTTAGTTGCCTTTTCGTGGCAGGAAGGCATAAGTGTCAGAGATCCTAAGGTTCTGAAAAGAACCCATGTGAGACGTCTAACTAAGCGACAAAGATGTAAAACAATTAAAGAAAACAACAAAATAAGATAATACTCCAGGTTGTACTTGCACGGATTCTGGAGGCCCAACCAATATTTTCAAAAATATCCCCGCCGATTTAGGCGTTGATCCTGAAGGTGCTGGATAACTAGATTCCGATGATACCTGCAGCTCTGTCTACATGTTCGGTAGATTGGGCTGGAACGATGAAGAGAGTACCGGAGAGCCCCTGCCTGTTACGGTTCAGCGCCATCAGAGTAGTCCAGTTGTTGTTCAGAAAGCTGTTTTTGACGGCTTATCTCGGGAAAATGTTGGAACAGGTTCCAGAAGAGGCAAACTCTGAAGGACCAAAGTCTAAGCGGCTGATGAAAAGGAAACGGAGACCTGGGACAAACGCAAGGCGCAAAGGGACGCAAGTGCTGTCGAAGGCGCGAGTGCTAAAAGCGTCACTCCCAATTTGCGACAGAGAAGAGAAACAAGTCGGTGGAAATAACACCCACTGAAACTGACTAACCTCCCCGATTTGAAAATGCGGCCTCTTCTTCTGACCCATATAAGGTCAGCCCTCGCTCAATTATCAAGGCTTCTTCCATCAATGAAATTCTTTTCTGAACTTAACGCCTCTGATGGTTGCTACGATTTGCCTAGTTTCAAGCTACCGGTGGTCGGTCCTGTTGGTGGAAGGACCACCGGTCCATACCCAGTCTTAAATCACGGTATCATGGGAGTCAGGTGCCCTCCGGACTTCGGTCAGAGCCTGACTTAAGGATCTAGGCTCCCTTGTAGGAGCGTCACGGTGACTTTGATTTAAACCTAAAGGCGGGATGGGTCTTCCAGTTGATTTCCACCCAATGTAGAGTTGCAAAAAGTACTTTGTGCTGTGACCCTAACACCAGCAAGATGTTTTAGATCGGCCTCGACCAATAGAACGGGTGGAACTTGTGCCTCCAACACAGTTTCAATTTGGTATCTCAGGAAAACAGCACAATCCCTAGAAACATCTGTCTGGGCACTCCTTCTGTCGATGGATCTTTCCGCATACGATGCCCAGATAAAACCAGTGCTGCAACCAACAAAGGCAGCAGTTCCATTGGACTGGACCGCAGGAAGCGGTTAAACCCATCGGCAAAAGCAAAACCAGCTGATGCATCTTCATAGCTAGAGCCATGGAATCGACACTGAAAAGTGTAAAATCTACTCTCAGAAGGAAAGAAAGTATTGGGAAACCAAGAACGGCTCTTCTCTTGCTGGGGACAAGACAACCTTCTTTCGAGACCATTATGTCCTTATTTGCACCTTGGAAGCGTTATTTCCACTTCTTCCTTTTATTTTCCAACATAATCTCCTTTTACCTCGATACACTTCATCCAATGTTTCTCCAATTTATCGATTTAAATTTGCCCTCATAATAGGAAATAGTCGCGTGAGGCTAAATCTAGAGAATATGCTGGATGAGGGAGCAATTCGTAGCCTAATTCCGGCAATTTTGCATTGCGAAAGCGAACTTGTGCGCCGGTGCGTTGTCCTGATGGAAGACAACCTTTTCCTTGTGAAATGCTTCAAATCAGCGTCGAACCGATCCAACAGCTCTGCATAATAGGCGTAGATAAACGTTTTACCCTTTTTAAGGTAATCGATGTGAATGACACCGCGCGCATCCCAAAAAATTTTCGCCATGACCTTGTTGGCCGACAGACGCACCTTGGCCTTCTTCGGCTTCGATTCACCGGGAGAAGTGCATTATCTCGACTGTCTCTGGTATGTTGTGATGAATCGCTGTTTCGTCCACGGTTACGAAATGGCGCAAAATCTCGTTCCTATTGTGATTGAACATCACTAAATACTCCTTTGAAGTTCTCTAACGATTGCGCTAGTTGTCAATTGTGAGCAAACGCGGCACACATCTGACGGATATTTTTTTCATATCCAAATATTTTTGCAAAACTGAAATCACTGATCCATGTGACAAGATTGTAGCTTCTTTAAGATTGCGCAATTCACTCACTTCGTTCAATATCATACCGTGGATTTTATCGACCATTTCTGGTGTGGTGACCTCAATTGGGCGACCAGAACATTCGGCGTCACTTGTGTTGGTACGACCGCACCGAAATTGAGTAAACCAGTGCTGGATAGTTCCAATCGATGGTGAAGAGTCCCCATAATACTTTTCAAGTTATTTTTTGGTTTGCGTGATGGTTTTTTTGGACAAAAAATAGTGCACACCAAATTCACCTTTTTTTTCCTTTTTACGAAAATTCTCGTAGTGTCTGTTTCAAATGGCTGTCACAACGAAACTATTTGACAGATCTGTCTGAAAATTTGGTTTTCTTTCAAAAAAATATGCTTCTTGACAAGCAGAATGTTGAATTTGAAATGGCAACACCATCTGTTTTAATTTTCAGGAACTTATTGGCACACCATAGGCTAAGAAACGAATGGAGAATGGCACAAATCCGTTGCTGCGACTGCCCTATGGTTCGCAATTACTACCATCACCGAAGGCGGTAGCCGAACTCATTGAATACTGTGATTTCATGGAGGGACTTATCATATACTGCGAGGCTAATGCTCAGAATACTTTTTGAGGCAGTAGCAAATGCAGCGTGAGAGGCAATCAGGTCTTGGATTTCATACTATCGTCTGTCATGATTATCAACAATGTTTGCTTTCGGACATCTTTTGTTATGAGAGTAAGACTTAACGTTATCCGACAGCTTTGCTAAGGAGATTACAGGTTGTAAAGTACGATAGGAGGTCTCTATGTCAATTTGGTGGGGCTGACGCCCCCAATTTATTTCGCTTAATACAAGTTTAGACTAACTTAAAAACTAGGACTTAAAAACTAACAATAGTTAAAGGTTAGACGGTAATGGTGTGGTGGAGGAGATCAAGTTTAAGACGAGAAGTGCTCAGGTTAAAATCAAAAAAGGGGGAGGTTTGAGTTGATCTTACGGAGCATGCGGGACATTGGTTCGTTGGAACCATAAGAGGAGCGGTGGGTTAGAATATAGCAGAGACAAGGACAACGCAAATTACGAGGGTTTATATTGAAGCAAATGGAATTGAATGTCAGCTACGTCTCTGCGTTTTTCGTGGGTATTCAGGTTAAGGAGCTTGAGGCGGTGATGGTAGGGAGGTCATCCCAGGGTAGTCCACGAAGGGCAAATCGAAGAAAGCGACGTTGAATGTTCTCGATTAGGGATAAATGAAGTCGCTGAAAGGGGGACCAAACTTGGCTGGCATACTCGAGAAGGGGCCGGATAAGGGTAATGTAAAGTGATCTTGTCACATAAGGGTTGCAAAATTCCTTAGACCATCGTTTGATAAAACCGAGCGATGAGTTGGCTTTAAGGATTATCTCGTCTATATGCGAACGGAAGTTTAACTCTCTATCGTATAATATTCCAAGATCGCGAAGGGATTGAACCTGGGGTACAGGTTGATCATGCAGAAAATAAAGTCGAGGGGAAGATTGATTGGACTTACGAGACAAAGTCATAGATTGACATTTGGAAACATTCAGCTCAAAGCAATTTTTTTTACACCAAATGGAAAACCTATCGAGGTCTTCTTGAAGGCGAATAGAGTCTTGGGCTGAAGAAATAGTTTTGGAGAACTTAGTGGCGTCGGCGTAAATGAAATGAAAAAGAGGGGACCTAGATGGCTGCCTTATGGGACACCAGAAGTGGCTGCAAACGGGGTTGAGAAGACTGATCTAAAGCGAACGCTATAATAATGGTTCTCCAGATAAGAAGATATCCATTTTAACAATAAGGGGTCAAAACCGAGGGAAGACAATTTGAAAAGAATCAATTGATGTGATATTTTATCGAAGGCCTTAGCAAAATCTGCAGTAATAACATCGATTTCGTTGCAATTTTCTATGGCTGAAAGCGCAAAGGATACGAATTCAACTAAATTTGTAGTAGTTGATCTACCTTTCAGAAATCCTTGCTAACTGGGAGATATAAGTGACTTGCACTGAAGGCTTAGAACTTCATATTAAAAACTTTCGAACATTTTAGGTATGAGAAAAAGCTTAGCATTGGAACGGTTACTTCATTCTTTGATCCCTTTTTGTGAACCGGGGTTATGAAAGAGGCCTTCCAAATTTGGGATATTCCCCTTGTGTGAGAGACAGATGAAATAGGGAGGAAAGTGGTTACGAAAGATTGGAGGCACACTTTTTGAAGAATATTGCTGGGGGCCCGTCTGGCCCGGGTAAAAATTCATCATTGAGATTTTGTAACTTTTCTTCGATAAGGGTGGGATCAAAAGATTGAGAGAGAGAGGGGCTAATGGAGAAATTGGGAAGGTACTTGAAATATATGGGGTCAGGTACAATGAAGTTGTCAGCAAATGACTGCTTAAAAAAAGTTGGAAACTAGTTGTATGTGGGTCGGTCGACGATATATTATCGAGCGAAAGAGAGGGGGGATAACCGTCTGATTTTCTTTTGTAATTGACGAATTGATAAAATGTCTTAGGATCGTTGATAAGGTTTGTCTGCGCTGTGTCGAGAAAGCGCTGATAGAGACAGTTATAGAGCTGTGTGAATTGGAGGTTCAAAGATAGTTAGAGTAGTCAAAATAAGAATTGGTGCGAAGAAAAACTGCCCATAAATTATTTCTTTTGTTTCGCAAAGAGCGGAGTCATTTGTTATACCAGGGAGGGGAAGTAAATGATGTTTTATGGCGAGAAAAGGAGACGTTAAGAGAAATAGAATTAAATATTAAAAAATAAACACAGCAAGAGATAAGGATAGTTTGGTAAAATCTAAAGAAGATTTGCTTAGATATTGATTTTGCGAAAATTAGCTTTATAGAAGTTGTTAGAAGAGATAGTAAGGGAAGGAGTGCGCTGGGGTGGAGAGTTATGGAAAAATGAGAGAAGAGGGGGGTGAAAGTTGTCGACATTTGATAGGGTAAAAGGACAAAACGTTACTGTGGAGTTAATGGGATCGGAGAAAATAAGGTCTAGTTGCCTACCGATAGAGTTAGGGACACCACTTACTTCGCATAAGCTCGAGTCTGTTATGCTATCAATGAATAGACATTCATTGGGTGAGCTGGCGTTTAACGCGGTAAAAAATAAGTGATCATCCGTTCCATCCTGAATTTACTTCATAAGGATATCGTCGATGAAATCACTTAGGTCAATTAATTGGTCAATTGCTTTAATAGCAAGGATTCGATAGGTTGAGCTGGGAGAATGTAGCAACACATAACGTACAGGGACCTATCGGGGAGTGTTAGTTTAATTGAAACAAAATCAAATTTAACAAAAGAAAAGATAGGGATGAGCAAGCGTTGAGGTTATTGTGAATAGCAACTAGGACACCTCTGCATGGAGAATCAGCTTTATTTAGGGCCGGATCATTATCCATAGGGAGCGAGTGATCGTCATCTCGGAAAACATTATAAGAGGAGGGGAATAGCTCCTGGCTCTGTATGCCGGGGATCAGATTGGTTTATGCAAGAGCGTAGACGTCAAAAGAGAGACCATGAGATTTAGGCAAAAGAGCACGAGTTTTACAGCGCAAGCCTCTTACGTTTTGATAGTAAAATGTAAGGGGTAGTTTCTTACGTGAAGGATGAAGGGAGTGTAGATGAGATGCAGACAAAGAAGGCAAGTTAGGAACGAAAAAATTTATCATGGTCAGCTCGGCTACGCTGAAGGTGAGGAACTCTTTTAGAGTGTACATAGCTGCAGAAAGCAGCGAGGCCATCAGCAATCTTCTGGGGAGGTGTGTTGAAGATTTCGTGGTAGCTGTTGTAATGTTTCCTGAGACTGGTTATATCAGTAGGAAAGCCTTCCTGTTGGATGGAGACCATGACACTTGTTTTCGTTTTTTCCTTAAAGCAAACAGAGTCGGATTTATCGTAAAGATATGCGAGAAAGAGACGTATATTTTCGTATATCTTTTTATCCCATAGCCTTGAGAGTGCGTAACGGCATTCCGTGGTGTCTATATTCTTTTGGGTCAATTTAACATTTGGTGGTGAAAGGGATCCGAGAAACCGAGGGGATGGCGAGGTAGAAACTTGGGTAATTGGCTCCTGTTGTTTCGAAATTGGGAAAGCAGATGTTAGTATTCGTGGGAGGGGTTGTAGGCGGTTGAGCAGTGATAGTATCAGGGGCAGGGGTTCAATTAAAAGAAACGCGTTGGGGCTTGGATGGAAGAGAGGCAGTTGGTGCTTTTGTGGGGAGAAGTGTAGGGGGTTGCTTAGGGATATAGACAGGAGGGGAAAATTTGGGAAATATTTTGCTTTTAAGGTTCCAGTTGGGGTTTGGTTTAGGTTGTGAGTGGGGAATGAATCTGGGCGACTTATAATTAACTTTAGATGAGACGGTGCTTCGTTTTGTTTTTGTTGGGTGGTTGATCCGCCCATTTTAAGACACGTAGCTTTCCAAGGTTGAAGTTGGTTTTGGATGGGTTAAAAAATAACCATTCATACCTAACCGGTAAGTTGGTGCGATGTTGGCAATATTATGCATTGGCTGATGGTGATGCCATACCTCTTTACAAAAAATTCAGAAATCCAAGTGACATCTGCGTAATTGGGGGCAACTTTGACGAGTAGGATGGTGAACATACGAATCGTTGTGCGGAGTCGGTCTAGCCTGCTTTGCCACTCTGCAGGTGTCCACGACGTGTTAAATTGTGTAACAAGTTGTCGGTGGGGGGAGGGGGGGGGGGGGGCGACAGGAGGAGTTGACGTTGGAGCAGTTATATCATCATAAGACATTTGGATCGATGGGCTGGTGCGAGGATTTGGAGGTTGGGTTTTCGGCACTGGATGTGGCAATGGTTCGGCTTCGGTTTGTAACAATTCAGCCAAAATTGAAGTATTTTAACTGTTGTGTGGCGGCGGTTGGGTTGGAAGACCGTCGATTTTGTGACATACTCTTTCAATGAGGTTTTCCAAATGATTCAACACCGTTCTATTCGTAATGAGTTCAGACCATAGGTACATCGAATTCAGAATCGAATGCGAGTTGGACACGATTTAAGGAGACTAATTTGGAGCCGGACTGGAGTCTTTACTGATCAAAGTAAAAAGAATATAAGAAAGTTATTCGGATTTCAAAGAGTGCGTCTTATAAAGAACTTTGCAAAAAGATGTAGACCAGCCGATGGTAACACTGAAGAAAATCTTCATGCTAGCCGGTGAGGGTAGCCTTTATGCCAAACATCGCCAAGATCTACAACCCTATAAGTCTGACTTACTACTTGTTGAGGAGCATGGAAAGAATGGTCGAGATTCATGTGTGCTTGCATGCATCCTCTGTCCGCGATGCAACATGCTTACCAACGCGGAAGACCTTGCGACAGTGTACTTTAAAATCCGGTAGGCAGAACTGAAGGAGCACTCGACAGGAAGGAATACACACTGAGCATTTTCATCGAAATTGAGCATGCTTTCGACAACGTAACTTTTGACGGCATGTGTAACTGGCTCAGACAACACGGCGTAGACAAGTTTTGTGGATAAAAGCAATGCTGGTGAATAGGACATTGATTGCGGCTGCTGACTATGGCCAATATATGATGGCGGGGGTAAACAGTGGTAGCCCGCAAGACAGAGTTCTGTCTCCACAGCTGTGGTGCATCTTGGTTGACTCACTGTTCAACGCGCTCTACGATTCTGCCGTTTCTACACAAGCACACACTGTCGTATCTACCGACTGTTTGCTCTAAAGCGCAGGCAGCCGTAGACGTTGTCGACTATTGGTACACCACTAATGGGCTTTCAGCCAATCGCCTCAAAACTGAGGTTGTTCTCTTTACGAGAAGGACGAAGCAGTCTGGTCTGACTCACCTAGTGCTTAAAGGCAACACTCACAATTCTCAAAAGAAGCTAAGTATTTGGGTGTCATCCTGGATAAGGAACTTCTTTGGACTAAATATGTTACATCGAAAGCCTCTAAGGCGCTGTCGGCCTTTTGGCCGTGCAAAGGAGTTATCGGGAAGATATGGTCCTTTGGATCTATACAGCTATGATAAGGCCAATTATAACCTATGCGTCGGTTGTCTGGTGGAATAGACTCTCACGAAAATAAGTCATTGGTGCTTTTACCAGACTCCATTAATTGATGAATTAATGAATCTCCCACAACCTTAAAATAAGTGGTATTTGATACAACATGCACAGGAGCTTTGATGAACTTGAGCGCCGGCTGCCTTTTGACTCCTGTCTTATGCACACACCATCCGACACAATGATACCAGAACTCCTGCTGCGGAAAAAATACGAAATCGACTTTCTCTGTGTCCAATACTAGTTCCGGCCAGAATCTCAGCCAGGAAATTAATGCAGTCTCCTTCTTCACGGATGGCTCAAAAACCGATATAATATATAACGCTGGCATCTTTCTGGAAGACTTCAACGTTAGAAATCACTCCTCATAAGGAAAACTTGCGTGGAGATATACGCAGTCTTGCTGGCAACGAATTATATTTGCATCCGTAGCGACAGCCAACTGCGCTTAGAGTCTTGCTGGACCATCTTACGATTTCCAAGCTAGTTCGAGAATGCATGACATTACTGAACGCAGGCGGGAGGCTAAATTCATTGAGCCTTGCCTATATCCCAGGTCAGAATGGGATCACGGGAAATGAAATCGCCGATGGACTTGCTAGGCAAGGCCCGAAGGAGAGTTTTTCAGGACCCGAACCTAGATTGGGTCTGCCTGCGTCATCGATTAAGGCTTCCATTGCCAGTAGGGTTTCATATTAGCAGAACTGCAGTTGGCATGACTCTCCAGGTTGCCAGCAGACCAAACGAATCCTTCCCTACATCCCAAAGAAGTCAGTGTCTTTACTGCTATCACTCAGTAGCAAAGACTGCAGGGTGCTTACTGGCCCCGTGACGCGGTACTACGCTTTTACTAAGCACTGAAATGTTCGACATTAAAAGTGTCGGCTTACGTTCGCATCAGGCTGCACTTACTTGCCGCTGACATGGTGGGTGCTGGTACTATAGGCATTTTATTGTTTTATGGCTAACCATGGCTCCTAAATTCTCAAATATCTAGGTAATTCGGAAATGTACCCTTCGTAGCGTTACTTAGCCTAAAATCATTTTCGATAAGGAAATAGAATATGTTGAATGCAACGTCTCCCTTTTTGAGAGCTGTGCAAACGTTGCTAATATTTAATTTATCAGTCATTTGATGAATTGATTTTAGCGAATCAACTTCCGCTATTTCAATGTCAATCATCGTCCACGTAGAATTTTTCAAACTTTCGTTTGCGAAACAATATTTCTAGATTTCCAGGACTGACTTTGTTTTAATTACTAAGTTCCTATCATTATCTTTTTTATATTTTCGTCAAATTTCATTTTAACCAAGACAAAACCTCGTTCGCGCTCTACTCTAGCTCTGTCGTTTTTTTTTAACATTTTCCCGTCTCCACTTCTCGTAGAATTATTTATTATACGAGTAGGGATAGGGTTACTCACAAAATAGGTAACGTCTCTGATGGCTTAATAGCAATGTCAAAAAGGGTCTTTTGAGTTTAATGGTAATAGCATATGGCTTATCCGATTGTTTTGGGAAACTTGGCCGGATATGGAATTGAAAATCGCTTTCGACTGCACTATTTTGGCCTCGAATTACGTAACACAACATGTAAGAGGTTGGATTTGAGTTGCATCTTTAATTTATTGCAATGTAATTAATCTGTTTTAGTTTTAGAGAACCTAATGTAAGCTATGATGACATCTCAGGATATACGAGTAACTTTCAACTGGGCTTAGAAAAATCTTATAATTTAGTAAAATCACCAATGACGATCTTTAAGTCGCGTAATTAGTTTTATTTTAGCAATGCCCAATCACATCTCGTATGCCCTAGTCTCTTTGAATATTTTCTGGCGAGAAATCTGCGTGCATATACATACTTAGATCGATAGGAGTTTCATTGTGGTATTACGTGACTCTAGGAAAAGTTTTCTCTCTCCTCGCTGAAATATTCGGAGCTTTGGATGAAACGTAATATACAGAGATGCTAAAGGATAGTTTTCTTCTCCTCCTGTACACCACGCCTTGCTGCATACTTGTCTCTTCGATAGTGTCTACCTATTATTGCGGCGATAAAATGTTAGAAGTTCTGGGAGATATTCACTTCTGTGTCGATTATTTTGCTAGCAAGCTGTTGTAACTCATCGAATGAGTTATACGAGTAGTGATCAACTCACAAAATAAACGACCTACCTCTAGAATCGACAAAGTATTTGCGAGCGTAGATGTGTCGAAATTATGTAGTAAAAGCGCCCTGTATATCTAGAAAGGCTACAATTGTATACTCCTTTAGTGAAAGGAAAAGTCGATTGTATATACTAGTGTATGCAGGACCCCTTGCAAATTTGACCTTATTTAATTGATATTAAAATTCACATCGGCTTTTTCTAAAAAAACTTGGCATTACTGGGTTAATTGAGAGGGTTTTTCTTGCTCAGAAAATTCTCCTGTTTTTCGCCAAAAAAGTATCCAAGATATCCCTGAATAAATTCCAGTCGGTCAGTTGTATCGTGCTTTTAGCTACATTGAAAATTTTTTCCAAATGATTCTAAGCATTTCTACATAGTTCCAAAACCTACCAATGTTTTTTCTTAGACCTTGGTCAAATAAGTGGACAAGACCAAGAAAAGACCCTCACTGGGGATAAGGGAGGGACATAAGAGTTCAAAGGCAACTCATTGCTTTAGTGTTTGGTTCTGGGAGCTAAAGAACAGGAAGGTACATCATCTAGACCAGATATTTAAATGCGTTAGTACCTCATTCTATGATATGACCAATTTGTTGCTAAGTCTTCTGCCAAATGTTTGTTTGAATGCGACATATTAAAAGGTCGGAGAATCCCGTCAGCAAATCGATCATGCATCACGACCTTGGCCTGGAGTGTTTAATTGGTGAAGTTTCTGCGTCCATGAACCGCCATGAACCTAATACCAGAAAATGTTAGGCAAGAATGAGGTGTTCATCGACAGTAGACAATATTAGGTACATACATACATAAGTATACATAATACACAAAAAAAATCAATTACCACTGGTTAACCTTTGGCCCCACAATCCCGGGAGACATTCTTATTATTTGAATGAACAACCCTGCATATCCGTGCGTTTAAACTCTAACATCTCAGTCCAACAACGCAAATTTACAAATTTACGCAACGTCTCACGACACTTAAAATACCGAACCAAATTGACAGCCGAAATTCCACTGCCACCCGTTGAATTTGTTGCGTTTATCAAAATACGTAACCTCAGTGAATACAGCAGGAAACTGAACATAAATTCTGGTGATAAATAAAAGTTCATGTCCAGAGGGAACCATCTCTAGTTGGGATTTCCGTACGTACCAACTCTCATTCAGTCACAACACAAGCACAAGCAACTTCAAACGTCTAAACACAAAACAGAAGTAGAAATTGAATTAACTGCTCTGTGATCGTGATCGGCTCTGCGTTCTCTCTTTTCATGTCCGATTCGGTTGAGGTCACCAAAAATATCGTGGTCGAACCTGGCGCGAACTTTGCGCATCAAGGAATGTAAATAAATTGTAATTCTCTCACAAATTACAAAAATATGTGCGAAGCAAAAACAGCAAAAAGAAAAGCGCTAGTGGTTGTTTGCGGTCGAAAGGACAGACGGATAATGGGTAAATGTAAAATTTTATAGCAGTACATAGGTACGTAAAAGTAACCATAATCACCTAACCTAGTGAAATGAGGTAAATAACGTCTTTCAGGCCTTCCTTGCCTTGCTTTTTGCGGTTGGCGAAAACGAAATACGGATAAAAACGAAAAACACAATCGCAACATTGGAAAACAAATGTATGTATGTATGTTTGAATGCACGAATATGTGTGTATGTTCAGTCATAGTGCTTCGAAAAGGAAATGAAAATTGATTCTGTGAATTTGTGAAAATTATTATTCTCCTGCACAGAAGAGGTCAATTCGAAAACGAATACGCTTTAAATATAGAAGAGCTTACAGTGTTGGGAAAAATAAAATTTATTACAATGACTGTTTTATAATGTGTTAGTTGAAATTAACACTATTTTGGGGCTCAATTTTTCTATTTTTTTTTGGTTTACTAGATGGAGTGAAAAGTGACCTCCTTGGGAATTAGAAATTTTTTTTTTTTTAAATGTTTTTTTATATTATTCAATATAGTCCCCTTTTAGTTTGATACATTTCTTGATCCCGTCCGAAAAGTAATTTTCCGGAAGGTCTGCAAAATACTCCTCAGTGGCGTCGATGATTTCCTCGCGTGAGCTGAAGTTTTTATTGATGAGTCATCTTTTGAAGTTTGGGAAGAGATAATAGTCCGAGGGATCCAAATCCAGTTACCAATCGACGGAAAAAGTCCGCCAGATTCCGCATCAGCAAGTCCAAACACTCTTTCGAAGTGTTCTCGGGTTCGTGTTTTTGGTCATGCGCTGCACCCAGTGGCAGGATAACATTTTCATATGCAGAATATTGCCCAAAATATGGCGTGTGCGCTCAGTACTAATCTTTGTGGTATCTGCTAGCTGGCGCACCTTCACTTTCCTGTCAGCCAACACCATTTCATGTATTCTTTTGACATTGTCCTCTGTAACCGCATCGGAAGGCCTGCCGCTGCGGACTTGATCGGTAGTGGAATTTCGGCCACCACGAAACTCTCAAAACCAATATTTGACGGTGTAAGCTTGCGCATTTTAACATTTAATTTATAGCTAATTTCACTTGTTCTTTTTGGTGTGGAAAACAAAACTGGAATTGTAAGCTCCGATCAATTGTCTGCGATTAATGTTTTCTAGTTCTACAATTGTCTTCCAAATGTCAAAAACTGATATTATTTGATGATATCGGGGATATCCATGTCTAAATATCGGTATTTGTAGTTTGATTATGAGAAACTATAACTATGTTCCAAATTTTCAATATACAGGGTGTCCCCTAATTCGTCAAGGATAATTTGGGTATACCATATTCTCTTATTGTCAACTGTTGTTAGATAACGTAGGTAAAAATTCATAAATGGCTGTTTTTACGGTTTTCCAAATATCACAAAATTTATGGCTGTTTCTGAAAACTTGTTGATGATTTTTTTTTTATTATTATTACGTTCATAAGAAAAAAATAGTAAAACGTTATGTTTATTACGCATTTTCTGGAGAAAAGTGTCCTCAAAATCAAAAATTAGCATGGGCAAGAAAAGTGGAACAGGTTTAGAAAATGGATACCTGAGGACCCAAACAACTTTATTTAAACACAGTTACAAAGGCTAGTATTTCTTCTAAAAACAAAGTCCTAAACAAAGTTTCTACCACTAGTATGAACAGAGAAATTTTCGCTAACATTTTTTTTTTGTATTATAATTTGCGCGCGCTCAAGGGATTTAAGTACCCTTAAAATGTTTGCACACAGCGCGGGCGAAGGAAAGTCAGGGAGGATAGAAAGAGAGGTACCGGTGAACGTTGGTCTTAAATGTTTGAAGGTTATAATGACTAGGAAATAAGGAGCTAGGCAGGGCATTCCATAAGCGAGTTATACGGCTTAGGAACGAATCACGATATTTTAGAGTTAGTCCGAAAGTGGGATTGAGGGTATACTGATGAGCATTTATAGCGTGTTACGTGTGTTACGGCTAAAGGTTTGAGGGGGTGGAATGCTACTGGCAATTACTATGGAGCACTGGTGGTGGGAATAGCGATAAAACAGGGTGTGACACGAGACATTACGTCTGTGTGCGAGGGTGTCCATTGTTTGAGTGATATTAGTATCACCTATGAGTTTTATCGCACGGTTTTCGATCCTATCTAGCAGGTGCAGAGATGTTTTGGGTGCATCCAACCAGATGTGGGCATTGTACTCCAATTTTGGGCGGGTAAACGCCTTATAATTGAGGCCAGTTCAGAGGGGGTGAAATATTTCTTACATCGTTTGAGGAAACCTAGACATTTCGCAGCATTTTTGACGACACTGAATATGTGGTCATTCCAACGTAAGTTTTCATTGATACATATAACGAGAATGGAAAGTTTATCGGTTTCGACGATGCAAGCGCCATTCATGGATAATGATTGGGTATTTAAATTTCGCTTTAATGACAGAAGGCAGAATTGTGTTTTTGAATCATTAAATTCTACTCTGTTAGTGTTTCCCCAATTAGTTATGCCGTTCATATCAGAATTTAATGAGCTTAACATACGCTGCCGTTCCCGTTCTACAGCCGAAGAGCAGGGACGTGAGTCCTGGAACGAATATGAAAAGCAGAGAGTACTGTCGTCGACAAAGGAATATATTGGATTGGAAGTAGCAGACAAGAAATCGTTGATAAAAATTAAAAAGAGAGTCGGAGGCAGACAGGGGCACACCAGCATTTATTATGTGAATATTAGACTTGAAACCATCCAAGACAACTTGAACGTTCCGTACATGGGTCAGAGTACACCAAAGTAAGCTTTTTCTTAAATCCTCGATAAATGATGTCAACATTGGGGATTGTAGAATGATTTTTTTCTCCGAATATACCCAAGAATCATTTTCCAAATTATCCTTGACGAATTAGGGGACACCCTGTATACAATACACAACTCTATTCATTTTATGTTATCTCAACTAGCAATCTCTTGGCTGTTATGATTATTAAATCGAGAGCAATGGGGATCGATGAAGTACATCCACTTTTATGAAAATGATTTTACCTCATATAGGTACTTTTAATCATTATACATATGTATTTCTAATATAATCGTGCTTTTCTGCAGGCATGGAAAGTCGCAAAGACCATTCCTGTTTCAAAAAACTCTAATTTGAAGACCTCCATTTCTGTCAAAAGCCTTCGAAAAATGTTTACATAAGAAAATATCTATTTTCATTAGAAACATTTAACTCAATTAACACAGCTAGGTTTGGCCCTTACCTAAAGTAACAGACTATCTATGGTATCCTACGGACAAAGATCTAGTGACTTTCCTTGGTTTACTTGACTTTTTTACAGCATTTGATACAACTTCCCAGAAAGTATTATTATAAAGCTAAAGACATGCTTCCACTCTTCCAATTCGTCTAAAAATCTTTCCTACTTTACAAACAGATCACAAATAGTTATATTAAGCGATCATCTGACGCACCCCAAGGATCCATCTTAACACCTTTCTTGTGTATATTATTTATTAACAACCTTGTGGTCTCTTGTGGTCAACCATTCCTCTTTACATATGTATGCTGACGTCCAAATCTATTCCAGTTCTAAATTAGGAATGATTGAGCATCAGACTGAAAAACTAAATAATGATTTAGGAAGTATTGTTGCATGGTCAAAAAACAACAATCGTAGACTTAATAAAAAAAATAAATTTAAATACTGTGCGATCTACAAAATTAAACTTGAGCTTAGCTATTTCCCTCAGATATGTATATATGTATATGTACAACAGTGCTTGAATACACAGCCAAACCCAAAAACTTGGGTATTTGGTTTATAAATTTTGGTTTGGTTGTGAAATTTTTAGTGGCCACAATTCCTATATGTTTAAGGACGTCTAAGGACCATATTTCGAACAATGAAACACATATCCTTAGGGGTAGTCTGTACACTAAGAGTACTACGATACGGCGGGAGGGTTACGGCGGTTTTACGTTACTTTTTTTGATTTTTGCAGTCGACCAAGTTTTTAAACTAGACTCTATTGCGTATTAGTGTCTACTACAGCACACATGTCCTTTTGTTAACAGTCGAAATATGTAACGCGTATAATTGTTGTACATTTGATATTACCTAGGAGTATATCTCCTAAGTATTTGCATTTCTACTGCGCTGCTTGTGCGGTTGGTTAATTTTACGGATTTCAAAACAGACCAATCGATTTTGGATCACCAAGTTAGTGAGGGCAACAGTTTGCTAATGTTTTCGCAGCTGAGCCATCCAATTAATTTTATTTCCGACTCTTCTTGTAACCTCTATGTGTACAGGCTTTGCTCACATCCTTTAAAGTTGTGAATGGATTAATTTGCTAATTTTTTAACAGAAAACGACGAAGAAATCTTGTCATTCTAGAAGATTTTGTCTTAGACGTACTAATTTCCAAATCTTCTTTACACTGTTACCCTATCAAAAAATGGACTTATTTCTTTTCTAGGTAGTAATACAGGGTTATCTGGAGTAATACGTCGCAACATACCATTGACTTATTTGCCTTCGTTTCAAATGAATCTCAATAGTTCTGCTTCTCATCAGTTGTCTAGAACCGATCCCACAATTTGCATAGCAAACGGCGTATGAGGAATTCGACCAAAGTATACAATTTAATCCTACTTCTATGGCCTGTAATGGATTCTCAAAAAAATAAGCCCGTAACTACAAGAGATGTTCTAGAATTTATTATTGGGTATATAACTTTGTTTCGTGCGGTTTTTTTTTCAAAATTTGAACGTTTATTTAAGAAAAACATGTACAATAATATTATTCAACTGAAGCTATGACTATTTCCCATCTTTTTGGCAATTTGTGGATGCCATCCCAAAAGAACTGCTCCGGCTTGGCAGCCAAGAATGAATCAAGCCAATTTTTGATATTCTGCTCTGATGTGAACCGCATTTCAGTGAGGGCGTTCTGCATCGACCGGAACAAATGGTAGTCAGAAGGGGCAAGGTCTGGGCTATAAGGCGGGTGGGGTAACTGTTTTCCAAATAGTTCTTAACCGGAATCGCAACTTGGGGCCCAGCGTTGTCATGATGGAAAATTATTGCCTCGTGTCTGGTCGCATATTCCGGGCGTTTTTCGGCCCCTGCTCTCTTCAAACGGATTAATTGTGTTTGGTAGCGTTGTCCATTGATGGTTTCACCCGGTTTTAGCAGCTCATAATACAGCACACCCATCTGATCCCACCAAATACAGAGCATTACCTTCGCGACATGGATATTCGGCTTTGCAGTTGATTTGGCTGGTTGGCCGGGTTTCACATATGATTTTTTGCGCTTGGGGTTGTCGTAATGGATCCATTTTTCATCACCAGTAACAATCCGATGCAAAAATGACTTCCTTTTGTGGCATTCCCGCAGCATTTCGGACATGCAAAACCGCCTTTCGACGTCTCTCGGCTTGAGTTCATGTGGTACCCAATTTCCTTGCTTTTGAATATATCCAGCTGCTTTTAAACGTTTTGAAATGGCTGCTTGAGTAGCACCCAAAGTTTCTGCGAGCTCTTCTTGTGTTTGGCAACAATCTTCATAGAGTAATCCTTCCAGTTCTTCATCTTTAAACTTTTTCAGCTGACCAGGACGTTCATCGTCTTCCAAGCCAAAATCACCACTTTTAAATCGTGCAAACCACTTTTGGCACATTCGCTCAGCTAGCGCATGTTCGCCATAAACTTCCACCAAAATACGATGACTTTTGGCAGCAGTTTTTTTCATATTAAAGTAATGAAGAAGAACTCCCCGCAAAAACACTTTTTCAGACACAAAGTTCGGCATATTTGAGCGAAAAAAAATTATTGTTGTTTACGCTTCAAATGAATGAAATATACTGAAATGACGTACAATGACAGTAGCTTTCCAATGCATGTTCCAATGGAATAATAGCAATGGAATAATACAAGTTACGTCATCTCTTAGCAAACCGTCTAAGTTATAGACCCAATTTAGAATTTAAAATATATTAATTTTTTTGCATAGCAAATCGGTTACTAATCTTAAATTTTGAATATACGATTTGCTATTCAAATATAGACCAACAATTCCACCCACCCGACCTGAATGAAGGGAAAATACAAGTAGCCATATCTAAACTTAAGTCCAACAAACCTGCTGGAGTGAACGGCCGAGCTCTTCAAAGCGGTAGCTGAGGATTTGGTAAAGAGCGTACACCAACTCATCTCTAAAATATGGTCTGACGAAAGTATGCCCGATAAATGGAACCTCAGTATTGTTTGTCCGAGCCAAGAACAGAGGCATCAGTCTTCTGATTGGTCCGTATTAGTGCGGCTTTAGGCCAGAAAGTTTACCATCGACCATCTACGGCTGATCTTGGAAAAAAACCCATGAACTCGAAATCGGTATACACCACTGAGTCATCGATTTGAAGGCCGCATATGACAGCATCTATAGAGACGAGCTATACAAACCAATGTCCAATCTTGGCATCCCTGCCAAACTCGTTCGTTTGTGCAGGATAAAGATGAAGAATGCCTGCTTCTCCATCAAGGTTGGTAAAAAACTCAACGAGACTTAGACAAGGCGATGCTCTGTTTTGAAAGAGTAATGCAAAACTTACGCGCCAAAGCGAGCGGCACAATCTTTCAAAAATCCCTCCAATTACTTGCATACGACGATGATATTGACATAATTGGACGAAAGCAGGGTGATCTCAGTGGCGGTTTCGCAGGTATTGAGACGGAAACCGCGGAGATAGGTTGAACAGTAAGTCCAAGTAAAGAGTATTTTTTTTAGAAGTTTGGTTTTTAAACTGGCAACACTATTTCTATAGATTGTTAATTTGACAGTTGAAAGTTGATTTTTGATTCGTTTGTTTTGCCATTTTGCGATGAATAGACTAACACCAGAACAAGGCATGCAAATTGTGCAAACTTATTTTGAAAACCATGGTTCGGTTCGCCAAACTTATCGTGCGCTTCTTCCATCTTACGGTCGCCCTTCTAAGCAAGTTATTCGGAACACAATGAATCATTTTTGCACCACGTACACTCTAGTGGATAATACGCATCCCCAGGGACGACAAAAAGTGCGAACAGAAGAAGTTATTGTCGTTGTGGAGCGCAGTGTTGAGGAGAAATCGAATGAGTCGATTCGCGATTGTACACAGCAATTGGAGCTATGCCCATCCAGTTTGTGGAAGATTTTACGGAAAGATCTTGTCTTAAAAGCTCCAGCTTATGCAAGAGTTGAAACCGCGTAACCATTATACGCGT
The DNA here is from genome assembly GCA_963966105.1 of Volucella zonaria. Taxonomy (NCBI): domain Eukaryota; kingdom Metazoa; phylum Arthropoda; class Insecta; order Diptera; family Syrphidae; genus Volucella; species Volucella zonaria. The sequence goes on along the minus strand of OZ014532.1, from coordinate 38,758,390 downwards.
CGTAGGTTCGCTGAATGGGCCGAAAACCCGATTCACCTTGATCCTCATTTTCAACGCAAAATTTTTTTCTCCGATGGGCTCATTATTCTTTGATTCAATTTATTTTTGATTCAATGAATATGTAAACAAGCAAAATTGACAAATTTGGAGTGGAGAAAACCCAAAAGCCTGTGTTGAAACGCCCTTAAAACTTACTGTTTGGTGTGCTTTATGGGCTGGTGGAATTATCCGCCCATACGAGTACTTTTTTGAGGACGGAATGTTACCGTAAATGGAGAGCACTATAGAAACATGATTCCTGACTTCTTCGTTATTCAGTTGAATGGGATTGACGTCACAGAGCTTTGGTTTCAACAAGATGGCGCAACATGCCACACAGCACGCGACACCATTAATTTATTGCGGGAAACTTTTTCTGAGCGCATAATTTCGCGTAATGAACCTGTGAACTGGATTCCACGATCCTGTGATCTCACACCTTTCATTGGAGGTGAAGTCACTAATCTATGCCGATAAACCAGAGACGTTGGACGATTTGGAAATCAACATTCGCCGTGTTATTGCTAATATACGGCCCCAGTTGCTCGATAAAATTGTCGAAAATTGGACTTCACGATTGCGCTTCATTCGAGCTAGCCGAATACGCACATATGCCCGATATCATACTTAAACTATTATAAAATCATCCATTAAATAAAGCTAATATCATAGACATTAACATTAGTTTCAAGTATTTTATTTCATATTAATTTGTATACCTCTAAAAAAAACACCCTATCAACAAGAAAGGACACCCAACACCGAAGTCTCGGACAGAACGTCACCCTCAACAGATATAACTTTGACGTAGTTAAGGACTTTATCTACTTAGGCTCTGCTTTCAATTCAGATAACGACACCAGCGCTGAGATCAAACAAAGAATAACTCTTGCCAATCGCTGCTTCTTTGGGCTAAGAAGACAATTGACTAGGCTTAATAATGCCAGTCCTGTCCTATGGAGCAGTGGTATAGACTTTATCAAAAATGGATGAGGGTGCTCTTGGCTGCTTTGAGAGGAAATTTCTGTGGTTGATTTTCTGATCTGCATAGGCGGAAGATAAGATAAAACGGTGAACTGTACAGGCTATACAGCGACATCGACTCAGCCAGAGGAGTGAAGGCCCAATGACTGAGGTGGCTCGACTCCGAGCAGTGGAGGAAGACTACAAATCAGGTGGAGCACGCAAGAGGAAGGGAAGCTCAGCCAACTTAGCGTGCGAAACTGAAGACAGCTAGCTAAAGATCGAGCTGGCTGGAGACCCTTGTTTGTTGAAACCATGCTCCACTTCGGACTGTAGCGCTTCCAAAAAAAATAAAACTAGAAAAGAAGTATATGTATGTACAATATTTTCCAAATTTCTGAAGTTCAATTATAAGAATTATGTCTTATATGAGCTAGTAAAGTTAGATATAAAGAAATTCGTAACTTTGTGTGTCGAAATATTTCATGGGCTGCCGATTTATTAGTGTTTTCATGACTTTGGAAAAAAAGGACGTAGATGCAATGAGTCTTCAAAAGCAAAATTGTGCAAGAGTTCACAGTACCAAAATCAATCTTAATATGATAGATGGATAGCTTCCCCAATATTCTCGCGAATAGCAACTTTATATTTCTTCTTTTTTTTTATCTACATACCTTATATGTTAGATAGAACGGCTTTATTAAGTAATGTACTCGATCGTGTATAGTATTTCTTACATTTTTAACGTTTATACATAGTATAAAAATAAATTCGAATTTGATTTTACGTGTGCCAGATATATAGTATACCCGTATGCATATTTTTTTTTTCTTTGTTCATGATAAGGATTACATAACTAATCAATCGCATTTGTCAATATATAGTAGTATCAAAAATAAAACTAAAAACATGCATAATCACTCAACATTTATTCACACATCAACATCGACATCTTTTTATATTTGATGAAATAATAATTAAATCGACAACCAAAGCCCTAAGGTCTACACATAGTAATATGCATATTTGAATAAATCTGTTGAAGCCGCGTACAATTGCCGACTCAATGAATGGGAAATATCCATATTCAATAAACTAATCGAGAAACATTTAAATACGTATTTATGTAAAATGTTTATTTAGGCTAATCGACATAAAAGCGAATTAAAAAGAGCAAACGCAGCGGTTAATGTATAAGATGGGATTAGCTCAATAAATTAAAGTAATCACTTATTTCGTAGACCGGCTTAGGCTTTGTAAGAAAATATTTATAGTCATGACAGGAAAAACTATTAAATTAAATTTACACTTGAATTTATTTGTAATGGTTGACTTAGAGCACTCTGAAATTGGGCAAATGTATTCTAAATAAAGGCTACCCTGTTGTTGTGTTGTTTTACAATTCGGATCTTCGTCTTTGAAGCAGTGTAGATTGAAATAAATTCAATAAATCGACTCGTACAAAAAGGGCTGTAGTTTCAAGTGTTACCATTCAATGAATTGTTTGTTGCATATGGGCATTCCATGCTTCGATTTTATATAAAAAATACATTAAAGGGAGAAACAAAAATTAGATACTTTGGTTTTAAAGGTTAACAGATTGTAATGAGGAGGAAATAGGGACCTCAACCGAACATTACTTAAGCAAGTTGTATGGCTTTGAAAAGGATGACTATATTTCAGAGTATGCCTCAAGATAGCCTTAAGCGTAAACCAATGAGAATTCACATGGAGTTACACTTGAGAGATTTGAAGTGGCGGAATGCTACTGATAACTATGAAGGAGGACAGGGGATGAAAAAGGAGACAAAATAGTGTGAGGCAGGAGGCAATACGACGGTGGTAGCAATATTAATATTACCTACATATAAGTTTTACCCACGATATTGAAGCTTATCCTATGTGTCTGTATAGTAAATGCAGACAGGTTTCGGAAGCGCCTTACTATGATCTACGAGGTTTATTTAGAGAACCTATCGATTTCGCAGCATTTTTAACGATAAATTGTGATAAGCTAAACAAAATCCAACAATCACCAAATCTATTACTACTAACTTCCTCTGGAGCAATAGACTTTCTGTTTTGTCCGACACCCCACCGATATTTTTAGAGTCCAAATGGGTGCTAAATCAGTTATTCGACACAAATGGATCACACAATGGACCAGCTGGACATTGACGACTTGCAGGATCCTCCCTACATGCAGTATCCTTCTAGGAAACAAAGATTACAGAACATCCGAATTAAGATTCCACAAAAAACTTCTCAGTCACCAATCAGTCCAGGTCATTTGGGACAAAGTAGCTTTCTTGGAGTTAGTTATGTATTCTTACAGAAAAAGGTACTTAAGTTATACGGATCGCTTCATACAAATTCATGTCAGCGCTAGATGATATCGAAAGGACAAGCCTTGATGGATAAGTGGTTTAATAATTTTATCTAGCTAGGACATATACGTTTGATCGAGAGATACCATACATAGGTGTAATTACTGGGCACTATCTCATAGGTAAACTCTCAATGTAGGAACAAATTCTACAGAAGCTATATGGACAGGATGAACGAGCCTTGCTCTCTCCAAAATAACTTTATCTGGTATATACTCGTACTATATAATGTAATCGAACTTGTAGCCTTGTTCCGTAACTCTCGCTTTGAGAAATTTTTGGACGAAATGCTGTGAATTGAACGAACATACACTTTCTATCATTCATCTGTTTCTGTAACTCCCGATGTCGAATGACTGAAAAAATGCGAGAAAACTGTTTCTGCACCTTTCAGATGCGAAAAGTTTCTCTATTTTGCTGTCATAGTGTATGGCATGCGAAAAAAGCAGAATGGCCGAGAATAACCCAGAAAAAGTAAGTAAATACCAAATAAAATATAATTTTAATTCACTTATTCATTTCAGAAATTATGTAGAGATGCAAACCAAAAAAAAAATAATAAATTACATGGCGGCAAAGACAAAAGACAAATTGCCCGAAGACATTTTTCGGGACAATTGAAACGCCATTAATTAAATTTGAATTTGAATTAAATTTGATTTTACTTGCTTTGCTTTGTTATGACAAATGGTTTTCCACGGTTTTTCCACTGGAATACGAAACCATTTTTTCAGGTTTTCGACTTAGGTTACAGGAACACTTTTTTTCCAGATTCGAGAAACAGAGGAATTTTTTGTTTCGTGTGTTCTCGATGCGAAAAGTTTTCGCATATGTTACAGAACATGGCAACCGGTATAGGTTAAGATATTGTACATGTATACTCCAATGAATTGCAATAAATTTCCTGAATTCAACTCCACTTTCGACACTTAGTTAAGGTGAAACTTCGTATAAGGACCTACATTTAAATAGTCTCAACTCAAATTCAAACTCAAGTTTTAGGCCAGGGCCTAACCAGAGATTGATTAATAAGGAAATTTGTTCTGCCACATATTAGCCTATTATCACAAGAGATCTTAAGCACCGTGCGCAAACCTCTTATAGAATATTGCAGCAGTTCTCTCCCCTGTTTGTCGCTAAAGGCGACTAAATGGGGAAAAATCATATTCAGACAGTTCAACAACTATGATGAGCTTGAGGCTCAAGAAAAGTCGGGTGTACATTCACGCATACCAATACCAAATGGAAGAAGACGTGCGATTAAAGTTCGATGTTATGCGGAAAATTCAGAAACGATTCAAGCACTTCGTCCGAGGTATTCTTGAGATAGAGCTAGAAACAGTCAACCAGGTCTTGAAAAATTGGGTTGACAGAATACTACGAATCCACATGAATGAAATCGTATTCCATACCTAATACCAATATTTGCTCTTTCTAATAAGGACATAACACACCGAAAATATTGTAATTGATTTTTCTTAATTGTATTTTATTTTTAAAAATAAACTTGTATTTTGAACACACTGCACATGAATACACTGCCCCGGGGGCAATCCTTCTTCACAGCGGAGGAGTGATCCCAGGGCGAATATAAATATTCATGACAGAGCTCGGCGGTTTCCGAATTAGAAAACATACATATTACGGTAACGGAAAATTGATATAATATGCGTTCAAGAAACTAAGTGGCGAAATGTCGGAGACATTTGTAGACGAAAGCCTGCAAATTGTATATATTATTACGGAACGGAACAAAATAAGAATGAAATTGCCATCATCTTCACAGCGGAGCTACTAAATAAAATTGTAAGCGTATCAAAAATAAGCGGCCGACTAATAGCAATGAAAAAAAATAAGAAATGTTCATTGGTGTAGATTTAAGCCGGTATGTCGAGCTACGAATATGAAGACTCCCATTGAGGAAATGAATTTGGAACTATAAATGCAGCAGGAGAAGATATATTAAATACCTTAGTTATTAAGTAAAAACGGCACTTGATAACATGCTGCAGCGGTGGGCACCAAACGCAGACAGATTACCATCTATCCTGGAATAACGCGAACCGACGAGTAAAAGATGCTAATGTAATCTTGGGCGAATCACAAGCAAGTCAGCCTCGAACTTTTGCTCAAAAATTTGTTCGTGAAAAACCCAAGAAACACCTAACAAAAACCGGCATCAATAGGAAAAATAAAGTCACACAATTTAAACAAGGAATTAGGCCATGCCTGGGCCGTAAATTTACGAGAATGGCTGAATAGTTCCATAAACTTAGTAGAAAAACTAAGCGCACAAGTTGGTATGTAGAACGTATTCGAAGAAAAATGTAAGAATAATGCAGAAACTCTGCTCGGTATTTCAAAAGGCCGGCTCCACCTGTAAGGAATCGGGGTGGTGGAACCATGAAACCGAAATGGCGGTAAAGAACAAAAGACAAGCCTTTGAAGCGTTGATTGAGTACATCGGGAATAGCGTCTTGAATTAGACTATGGACGTTGCAAAAGAAAAGAGCAGTAGCAAGAGCAAGTGCGATAGCAGTAGAAGGATTGCATCTGGGATGAGGAGAGGTACATCCAAAACCTTTAAGCAGGCGACAAGCAGTAGAAGAAGTGCAGCATCGAAACATGGGTAAACGAACTAACATTTTCAAGATTGGGGAGCAAAGAAGAAAAAACTCACACGAGATTCAGCAGTCGAAATATATTGAAGACGAGCTGGGAAACCTTCTAACGGGGGACAACGAAATATGCAATGGATAGAAATAGTAGTTCACTTCCTTATTAAATGAAGAATTTCTGCGCAGTACCATTCTCTCGGCTGTCGCGCACGAAGAGCAAACACCACATTTTATGGAAGCCGAAGTTAATTAGCCGGAGCCGTACAGTTGGACCAGCGACCACTAACTTCCAAAGTGTGAATAACAATCAGAAATCTTGGGTTACAATGGCTTGGGATTTTATTCAATAACATGACGAGTGGTGATCGAATGTCTAACCAGTGGAGGGAGAGATTTCTGGTTCCACTGTATAAAGGCAAAGGCGAAACTAGAAATTGCAACCAGTACCGATCGGTGAAACCAATGTCGCATACTATGAAATTTTTAGAGCGAGTTCTAGACAGTCGATAACGGAGTATTATTAAACTCCATGGCAAATGAGGCTTTATGAGAGGCAGGTCGACATATGACGCGATTCAAAGCATACGAATAATGGTGGGAAAATATCGCGAAACTTTGAAGGATCTCCATACCAGCTTAGAAAAAGCGTTAGACAGAATTCCCTGAGATATTATTTGGACGGCCCTAAGAGCCCCCGCGGCGTATGTGAGAATTATACGCGATATGAATGATGATGTTAAAAAGAAAATTAAAAGCGCAGCGGAAATAACCGGAGAATTCAAAATTAAAGTTGTTGGAGTACACTAAGGTAGTACAAAATCCATTACATTCTTTTTTTGTAAATGTCGTGCAAAACTTTCTATTGAAACAGTTTGGAACGGTTTTTCTTCTTTTCTCCGATGATAGTGCTCTTATAGGTGACGACGGAAGCCCTTCAAGTAACTTGGAAAAGTTGGAAGGTAACGGGTTACGAATCAGTCGACCTAAGACCAAATATCTGCATTGCGCTTCTTTCGAACCGGCAAGCCCAACTCCTGATATCTACATATTTAGAAGTGGTCATCGTGCCAAAGTGCGAACAATTTTAATACTTTACCTCTGTCGCTTACAACCAAAGTAATTGCGATGACGATGTCTCAGATAGAGCCAGTATGAGTTGGCGCGAAAACTCCGACGTATTTTGCGACAGATTAATGCCACGTAAACTAAAGGGTATGTTGGGTATGTTCTTAGAATATGCCCAGGAATCATTATCGTCAACGAATTAGGGGACACCCTGTATACGACAGTCGTTCCTCCAGCTTTAACATACGCATCACAATATTAGATTATAGTATATAGGAGTACGATAAATATAAAGAAAAAATAACAGCGACGGAAATGAAAATGTTACCATTGTTAGCGCGTATAATAAAAAGTTATCTCATAAGAACTACGCGCAACTGTAAAAGTGTCCACATTTAGAAACCGATAGTAGAGAAACTTCAAGCCGAGCACACAGGCGGTATTGCCATGTTCAATGGAGAGCTTCTGAAAATGAGGTCCAAAAAGCAATAGATTCTCAAGTTTCAGTCGAGGTTCAAAAAAGAGGAATCTCTAACGAGGTGATCCAACATAAGGTGATGATGGTTTTAAGGTCCGCAAATATACCCAACTCCATGAGCGGCGCAGTTGAAATCCAGGAAAGCGGAGGAATATGTAACATTAAATGTAACTATTAGCGTTGCATATTTCAACGGTTAATAAAAGAATAAAGAAGAAAACCACGAATCTAACCTTCGAATCAGATCGAAGTGAAGTCTAAACCATAAAAATTAAGCAGCACAACATTCCTTGGTTCGCTTCTTTGTATTCGCCATATATGTACTCGTACATATTCGTTTGTAATTTTTTTATTAGAATAAATTCAGCTATAAAAAGATATCAACTTTGACACGATCTTCATTATAGTTCGCTTAATAATAAGAAATAAATTCGTTTGCAGCTTTTTGCTGTATTTTTCGTATCTGAGGATATTTACTTTAATCAAAGAACATGAAACTATAATAATGATAATTATACCTACATACACACACATCTGACACATGTATACTCTTTTCGGAAATACAAGCCATAAGCAGATAATAAAAGGAGAATAAAAGGAATAAAACATTAGGTGGCCATCATTGCCGCTGGTCCCAATAATTATGTGCTTCACAACATCTAAACAACAACACTCGAATGCAATCTACGTAGATACGATACACGTACAGTCTGGCCTTTCAGAACCAGAAATCGTTCAAAAGAGGGACCAAACCTACAAATCCAAATTTCTCGTAGAAGACATTAAATCACCTGTCTGCGGATGTCCAGCTACTTGTATCGTAGGTGGAATGTAATTTTTAAATTACAGAAACGGGACAGGAATTGAGAATGGCTCAAACGTATCATTTTGCTGACTGTGGATCGAAGTAGCAAAGTTTTTATCTCTCTCCGTCTGAAATTAATTTTCAGTTCATTAGTGGACAAATTGGTGTAGATAATCACAAAAAAATAAATGGGACATAAAAAGGAGTTGGTTGTACCAGTTGAATTTCGCGCATACACATACCTACATATTTGTATATGATTTGCCAAAGCAAACCAACAGATACGCTGTAGAATCTCAATGCCTTTCCGACTGTTTATATTTTATTCGAAACTGTTTAATAAATGTCTGAAGTAACAGGCCCAGGATAAAAATCTTAAAGTATTTGTTTACTTTACAGCTTTTTTAGAATAGAGGTCATTAATGAACATGGTTTCCACAGTCTGATATACATCCAATAATTAGCTGATATCGCGAAAATTAAAGAACTGAATCAACAAATTTCATCTTAAAGCTGACGAATTTATACCAATTATTGTGCCCTTGTAATCATAGTAATTACGGGGTTTGGTTTGTGTGTCGATGGCAAAAATTTGCGAGTTTTATGGTGTGAGCTTGGATCTTTGCGTAAGATGAATTTACAGGCCTGGACAAGGAATCAACACGGTTCATAACAAAGTTGTTTTGCTGTTCATTAAACATATGCTGAGTAATAAACGTATGATATTTATCCTGAAAATAAGTTATATTAAATTGGAAAACAATATTGCTCAACTCCTAGCAAAGATAATAGCTTCGATTGAACCGCATTTTACTGAATGCATGCCTTTTTCTAAACGAGATATCCCTCTCTAAGTAGCTTGAAAACAAAAAATCGTCAATGCTACCTAAAAATGTAATAATTAATGCATATAATCCCATCCACTGCACATTTTCACGAAAAAGAATAACGATAATACTTATGAAGGGAAAAAGATAACATTAATTAAGGGAAAAATAAATTGAAAATCGACTTCCAAAAGTCAAAAACATTCTTATTTGTATGAGCTTTCGGAGATACGAATATCAAAATTGAACGAAAATTGGCCATCATTGAACAACATAAACTGCCATAGAGGAACGTACGTAAACATCTTGCTATCTGACTCGATAAGAGTCTTAGAACACCTATGTAAGTCTTAACAAAATAATTCCGATAAGGCCCCATCATATAGGGCTCGACTAAACGGTATTGATGATTGGTTAAAATGATTCAAAAACACATCGTAAGGAAATAATCGGTGACAATAGCTAGATTTTGTAGCTTTTTTCCATATTGATGTAAAGGATTAGTGGGCAGATTAGAGACATAATTACGGCAATATGTACTCGCATATCACCGCCAACACGACGCAAGGAAAAATTACTCTACGTCGGGTGCGTCATCAATGCTCGCCTGTTTAAATACCGCTATTGCGGTAAGCTATCCGAGATATTGTATATAGAGTTCGTGGGTATAACATATTCTTCCCAGTTTTAAATTACACAGAGCCAAGGGAACAGAATGCGACTTCATCATAAAAAGAGTGTTTTCCAGAATTGATAAGTACTTTAAGGCCTCGATAAAATATCGGCAACGAAATGGGGCCACATTACTGTTGGGTAATATGGTGAGTAATACCATATTTGTGTGTGTGTACGAATATATGAAATGAGTGAAGTTTGGGATTAAAGCCCTGGTCTTTCAAATAGGTCTCTTCTAGCTATAATAGCCTTGTCGATTTTTTTTTAACTCACTGATAGGGCTACATTGTTAGACTTTGGCTTGGATGTCTAACAAAGATGGTGCACCCGATGGTTTAACTGCCGAACTGTTTAAAGCAGCAAGTGACAATTGGATACGGAGTATACATCAACTCATCTACAAAATCTGGGTCGACAAAGGTATGCCCGGCGAATTGAACCTCAGAATTGCGCGTCCGATCCTAAAGACGGAAGATCCCCAGAACTGCATCAACTACAGGGGCATATGTCTGCTCAACATCGAATACAAAATCTTGTTTGCCGTATTCGTAAACAATCCGACCGGACCCTATTAGTATGATTTTAGGTCAGAAAAATCCACCATAGATTAGATTTTCACATTCACAAGAGTTCCAAAGCGACACACACCATCCATGGCAGCGAACTGTACAGACCTGTGTCTAGATTTGACATCCTGGCCTAAGAAGGATGACGATAGAGAATGCACGCTGCTGCGTCAAGGTTGGTAGTGACAAAACCGAGACTTTCAAAGTTAGTTAAGCATGCTGATAAGTTGTCGGATGATTTTTCCAACATCGGTCTTAAAAGACTTATACGAAACTCACAAGTAAATCAAAGAGACACCATTTTTCAAAAGTAATGGGAAGAATATAGCGAACTGTCAAGGGAGCATTCGCGGCTATTGAAGCAGAGGCGGAAATGGGTGTATTGGTCAATGAATGAAAAACAAAATACATGGTGTCATCAAAGAGGGACGCTTAGGACAATAGGCAGCTACAACTTTGAAATAGTAAAAGACCTTACCTACCTCGGTTCTGCTATATTAAGTCCTACAAGTACGACAAATCGTATAGATTAAAAGTATAAATGAGTACTGGTGAAAAACAAACAACATTCTTTTTATTTAATAGTTTTGATAGATATTCGTTTTTTATTTGCGTTCCATTGAAATCAAAACATCAAATTTCTCATTTTTATTTGAATTCGATTACGTTGTTTGATAAACTATACGGCAGATTATGTTTCAAGTTGCTATAGGAGGCAAAGAAAAACAAAGATGGATTTGAAGAGCGGCTATTGTAAAAAGCATAGCCGTGCTGCTGAGACAGTACTTTGTCAAGGTGACTGAGACAGTAAGTACTTTGTCAAGGTGGCTGTGGTAGTATTTTTCATCCAGAGTGTATTAAACTTACTGCAGTAAAAAGAGTTTCTAGCAATATTAGGTGAAAAGTGTTGTGAAAAACTAGTTTCATAGGATAATGCTAATAAATTAAAAAAAGGTTTTAATATATTAAAAGAAAATTTCGAAAAAACATTTTAAAATGAAAAATTTGTTAACATAAAAGAAAATAAATTAGTTATAAAGGAAATAAAGAAAACTATCCGTCCAAGTGAGAAGAACACATATGCAAGTGAGCTAAAAAGAAATGCGAAAGTTGTAGCAGAGCCGACAAATAGTCAAAGTTCGGATAAGACAAAATCAGAATTAAAATCAGGTTAAGATCCCTGCCATTCGTGTATACAAGTTAACAGCGGCGCTGTATTAGTATTATGCGAAATGAAAAATCATTGGAAATCATAAAGGATAATGTAAAGGAAAAGCTTGGAAAGGATCATAACGTGAACGTGCTAGAAATGAGAAAACTCAGAATTAAAATTAGTTTTATAGCGAATAAATTAAATTATTAAATTGTATAAAAAAATCTAAATGAAATGTTAAAAGATGTGGACATAGAATTTAAGGCTATGTGGAAAAATAAAAATAAGAAATCAGAGTCTTACAGTGTTGGTTTGGATGTGAAAAATTTTAATGAAATAATTAAAGCAGGCAAAATAAGCGTTGGATGGAATAAATGTCCTGTAACGGAAGCAATTTATGTAAAAAGTATTACAAATGTCTGGGCTACGAAGAATTATTTTAGGTGTGATGGAATGCATATGGCGAGTGAATGTAAATCTGATTGTCTGAAATGTGTGAATTCAATTGAAATTGAATCTTAACGTGAACCACAATGTATTTTATTATGAATGTGAAGTATATAAGCGGAAAAATAGTATAGAAAAAAAACGATATATAAAGCAACCATCTTTTACGCCGAAAATATTAGCACAATATTAAAATATCCAGAGTTCGCTGTCAAATAAGGGTGAAGTCGAATTATTGTTACAACGATATGAACCTGAACTATTATTACTGTCTGAGACGCACCCAACGGATGAAATTGAAGACTCTGAGCTTGAAATTAACAATTACTATTGCATAGATTTTACTTCAAACTCAAGACACACGGGTGGCGTTATAATATGTACAAAGTGGGGAGATGAAATAAAGGTTTTAATATAATTAAAACACCAAGTTCGCCGATGAATTTATAAACTTTTATGCAAGTTGGTTTTTTGAACATTTGGACAATGAGGAACGTGTAGGTATTATGGGAGATTTTAATATTGATCTCATAGGAAACGACAGTAATAAAAAAAAATCAGTAGCACTATAGTATAACTAATCAAGGGCTTATTCAAATAATTGACCAATATACAATACAAGAATCGTCGGTTCGGCTCGGAATCTAATTGACTATGTACTAGTAAAAACAGATATGCGTGAACTATTTTGTGCAACGGTAAGCGGATTAGATAACATAACTGACCATTAAACGATAAAAGTCGAAATTAAGTATAAAAATCGCATATCGCATAAAGGATACTAAGCGATTTAAAATGTTAAAATACTCAAATGATCAATTTGCTAACAATTTCATAAGTATAGGCATATACATAATTTTAATGAGCTAGATGAAAAAATTAAAAAATGTTGTGCGAAAATGACTATGGAAAAAATAATCAATAAATCTATTGAATACGCTTCGTTTACATCGGATTTACAATGAATTAAAAAAAAAAAGCTATGGCGTTTAGAATGCCAGTATATGATAATTCCGAACCAAATTCCACTAGGTACAGACGTATTCAAAACATTTATAAAAATAAGGTAGTCAATGCTAAAAATAACTATATAGTTTCTCGAATTCGAGAATGTCATGACTATCAAAAAAAGGTTTGGTCTACGCTAAATGTTTAGCCTTAAAAAACAATAAAAATAAAGGCTTTTTAAGTGTTAAGTTTTATCAAAATACATTGTATGTGCCATCCCAAATAGCAAATCGGCTAAATACATACTTTATAGCCAGTATATCTGAAATTATAGAGTACATTTCTCCCAATATTACTGTGAATAGTGTTTTTCAATTCCAATATTGCAACGAAGATAATTATTTGATATAATTAAAAAGTGCAACAATAAAAAAGATCTTAACGCGATTACTAGGACTTTAAATTCAATAGAATTAATTGGCTCTATTTTAATGAAAATATTTAACGAGTCACTACAATCTGGATTATTTCCTTATAAGTGGAAAGAATCAGTAATCATACCGGTGGAGAAAGCATGGGACATAATCAACTGTGAGGAATTTCGCCCAGTGAATACGTTGCCAGTATTTGAAAAGATACTGGAACGACTCGTGGCAAGCCACTTTCAACATTATATATTGTAGAAGAAAATGGACCCAAGGCACAATCCAGATTTAGAGAAAAACATTCATGCGAGACAGCCTTAAATTGGCTAATTTGTGAGTGGAAGAAAGAAATTGATTCTGAAAATTCAGTGATCGCTGTGTTTTTGGACTTAAAAAGAACATTTGAGATAATTGATCGGGGTATTTTGATACAAAAACTAGAAATGAATGGTGTGAAAGGTACAGAACTTGGATGATTTAATATTTACTTATTGGGAAGGTCTCAAAGAACAAAAGTGAGTGGGGTGTTTTCGGATTCATTGAATATAGAGCTAGGTGTGCCACAAGGTACGGTATTGGGAGTTATTCTTTTTCTTCAATATATTGATGACACTAAATATTGTGTTAATTTTGTAAGATAATTTTGTTTACTGATGATACTTTGATTTACATAAGTGATACGAATGTTGAGAGTATGTATGAGAAGGTGAATGCGGACTTGGAAAATGTAAGTGTGTGGCTTAAAATGAACAGGTTGAAATTGAATGTAAAAAGACAAAATGTATGCAATTTAAAATTGTTGATCCTTCGGTTATGAATGTAAGACATGGGTGTCGTGTTGGACTGTAATTTGAAGCTTAAGGAGCAGGGTGGCCCAAAAATCAGCGTCAAGCCGGAAACGGGTGAAGTGGTGTCGGTTATCACAAAATTATAAAAAAAAATCTAAGTCATATACTTTTAAAATTATTGGCATTCAAAAAAAATCGAGAAATCTGACACCCTGTGATGATCTTTCAAAAAGTACTGTGACCGCAAATCTTTACTTTTCTTCGATTTTTTTTTATGCCACGCAACCCTGAGTAACTCTTCTGTAAATTATGGTCCAAAATTAAAACATAACTATATCGGTTTTAAGTAAAATATTGCTTTTTTGTCCATCCATGTATCTGAAAATCATTAATCACCCAACTTGAACTGACTGAACTGACAAAAAATGTACTATGTACAACTTTAAAAAATGGAGTATTTAGTCTGGATTCCAAAATGGTATGGCACTTACTAGGCTAACGCTTAATTAAGGACAAAAAAAATATTTTGTTAAACAAACCCGATTCATAGTTAATTCTATTTAATAAGTTAAAATGTTAAAATGAGTACCAAGTGTGAGCGAGACAGACAGACAGACAGTGACACCGTGCTTGAGACGGATAAACACGTCATTTCCACTAATGTGAGTGAAACAGATAGAGTTGTCACCCTTATCATTTCACTTAATTTTTTACCATCACAGAGCACACAGAACACTACGTTCTCAGGATCGCTTTACACAACTGTTGTTTGTTGCGCGACTAAACGCCATCTACCGATCTTGTATCTTACAACGAATGTTCAAACTGTTTGCCTTCAGCGGCAATTCAAGCTCTGCATCTTATTACAAATGATTTGGCAATAAGACGGGCATATCTTCTGGAGTTGATGTCTTCAACGGCTTCTGCAATTTTGTGTCGAAGCTCGCTACCGGCTTGACGTTGATTTTTGGGACACCCTGTATATGTGGTAAGATCGCAAAAATTGTTGGTTTTTAAAAAAGCATAATAAGTGTATTAAATTATGAAAATGCGATTTTAATATATGATACCATTATTTTACTACATTTTAAGTACTACTCGGCACTTCTATATGCTCTTAAGCAGGGAATACAAGATCGGCTTCAAATTCTGAAGAATAAAGCTATGCTCCGGTTAAATTAATGCTAGATGTTCTACAGTGGATAACTATAGAACAGGGATTAATTATCACTCTTTTTTTCTTCAATTCAATGTTCTGTATTCATATGTACAATATACAAAACAAAAGGTCTACAATTTAACATACGATTTTACATGCAGTTGATACATACAGAAAAGTTAGTGACATCTTTATTTAAGAAAAATAAAGTTGATGCCACATTTTAATAATTTTTGCTTTGTGTTGGATACACAAAACAAATGAATAGACAGAGTTACAATTTTTTATTTTTTAATATTTGAGAGAGAAAGAGAAAAGTTAACCTTTAATAAATTAAAGAAGGATACAATCAAAAACTATTGTAAATAGCAAAAATAGGTAGATACTTAGTTAATCAAATGAACAAATCGTTTTTAATTATTTATTTTTCTAATTTTTAAATTGAATAATGCAACAGGGTTTCGATTTCGTGATGATTAAAACCAAGAAGCCATGATTTAACTACTTTTGTAAACGGGCAAATTTCTTATGGATCGAATTTCCACGGGCAGAGTGTTAAATAATTTGCGTGAAACAATGAAATAAAAGTTTCAGTAACTTGTAGTGCGAAAAGAAGAGACATTTATAACAAGGTTTTAAAAGTTAGATAAGATGCGGAAGTCAGAAATTTGACTCTCCAAATGCCCGCCTCTCATAAAAAGACCTTCAGAATTTTAAAATAAAATAAATGACGCAAATGAAGAATTTTCAAGGTCCTGAATAGGTCCATTGTGTTCACAGAACAAATATTTCGTATTGCAGATTTTTGAGAGACAATTCATTTCTGCAGTCTACTAAGATAAACGCCACCCCAACTACAAAGCCTATACTGCACTTTTGATTGGAATAGACCATAATAAACCCTTTTTAAAGTGTTAAGGGAGCAATACTTTCTAAGGCGAAAAAGACAACGAGTAGTGGAAAGAAGATTTTTTCAAAACAGAGATGTGATTGGACCAGTTCAAATTTTGATCTATGATGAATACTTGAAACTATCTACACCTTCAATCTTGAAGCAATCAATACTGCAGTCAGTATTTCTATCGAAAGTTTGACCACCTTGGATTCTGCATTGGTTATTTAGCAAGTCGTGACTCGCGCAGTCAGAAGAGTGAAATATTATATCTGAGTCAGGGTATTCCTACTCAGTAAGACTGATAAACCTCAACTTAGTTGTGGGTGGCAGTCGCTCAAGTGGTAGTAGACTGGCTTCCAAATCGGAAGGTTCGGTGTTCGAATCCCAGTCTCGCCCGAAAGACATATTCACTTTTTCAGTTAACGAAACTCAAGTAAGATGAGCAGTTGACTAGAAATCAATATCAAGCCAACTTCCACTAAAAATTTGTCTGCCCATTAAATGGAGCGAAATAACCACTGAGCACAAAATCTTTCTTTCTCTCTCTATCCCATTTTCCGAAAAACTTAACACATGCTGAGGCATTATAAGTGTATTCATACCCACTTGAGTTTTAAGTTCTTTAAAAAAAAAAACTACTGACAAGTCTGTGATTGGCAAACCAACGTCTTAGTAGGAAAATGGTTTATGACGGCGATTAGATCTAATGGACTGGCTGAACAATATGCAACTCCAAGGTCGTCGGCAAAAGCTGTTGTTTTGCCAAGAATGAGAGAGAAAATAAGGAATTTATACATGTATATAAGAAATAAAATTAGGTCAAGTACAGAAGCTTGCGGTACCCCCAGGTTATTATTTTTTGAGCTGCTTAAATTGCTTCCAAATTTGACATTTTGTATTATATCTTTAAGATAAGACTCAAACCATTTGTATATGAATCCTCTAAAACATAATGTATCTACTCGTAAGAGAATGGTTGACCATGTCAAACGCCTTAGTTACTCGTATCTCCACAAATAGGCCAGAACAAAAATGTTTTTTATCTAACCCCTGATATAAAATAGAGCAAAAGTCCAATTGAGCATCCTCAGTGGAGGCCAGTCCTGAAACCAAACTGCATGGGACTAAAAAAATGTATATGATTAAGGTAGACTAAAATTCTCGTTTTAATTATTTTTTCAAAGACTTTTGAGATTGAAGACAGTAAATAAATTGGTCTATAATTTGGTTTGTTTGTTCTGTTATCCTTCTTAAATAAGGGAATCACTGCAGCGCATTTAAGTTCAGAGGGAAAAGTTCCAGACATAATGCTAAAATTAAAAAGGTAAGACAAAATATCTACTAAATTGGGTTCAATGTTCTTTAGTACCAGATTTGAGATTTTATCAATTCCATGTGAACTGGAATTAGGAAGAGAATAAATAGTTTTTAGTAATTCTTTGTTGCTTTGAGTCCCAGCCTTAGCGCAACAGTTACAAGAAATTTGTGAACTATTGTACCTGGAGAAGAAATCTGTCCAATGTAATTGTTGAATTCGTTGCCTATTTCCAAAGGACTTGAAATGTTAATACTTCCATTTTTAAGTACAATGGGATCTGCGTTAGTACAAACTTTTCGACTAACAATATTGTTAACGACTTGCCACACCTTTCTAAGATTCCCACTTGCCGCTTGTATTTTGAAGGCGAAGGTTGGCACTAAAAAATACCAAATTTTGGACCACCTCAAACAAGCATTTCGCCGGGAATGGCCCAAAATACCGCAGAGCCACTTGCGTGCGATGCTTTCTTCGGCCGTCTCAAGGCCATTATTCGCGCCGAAGGTGGACATATTGAAAACTACTGATAAAATTTGAAAATTTATATATTTTCCAACATTTTTTGCTTTGGCACAATAAAATTTATCAAAAAATAAAAAAATTATAACATTTTAAAAAGTTATAGTTCGAGTAAGTCACCCTGTATGTTTAAAAAAAGCACGCAAAATAGCTTAACAATAACAACTCTTGAGCAAGCACTAAGCTAATAAGGATTATAGGATATGGAGCAATGGAATAAGTTATCTAAAAGGTGGTCTGCTCTATAAGAGTATATGTACCAAATTGTTAATCAATTATAGATTGGTAAAACGAATGGTCAATGTCTTGAATATCAGCTTTATCTTATCTTGTATAAGACAAAAAAAGGGTAATCTCCTGTCCGATAAGCGCTATGAAACATCACTGTTTAATACAGATTTAATATGATGGCCATAAACTAACTAGTTATAAGTACTCCTTATTCTGGCTGTTCTAGGAGAAACATGAAATTTATATGGAGATCGGAAAAACTGATCTATCTATATTTCATAATGCTGGAGTTCGGCAAGGAGATGTGCTGCAATGTCAGTTTTCACTCGTTCGCTTTATAACGAAAGTCAGAATAAATAATCAAGGACGAAATCGCTCAGGGACTTACTCGGACAACACCGCCATCACAATTGTGGTCTCCCTTTCAACGAGTTCATATATCCCGAATAGAGAACATTCAACGAAGTTTTCTTCGATTTGCTCTTCGAGGACTGCCCTGGCATCTTATTTTACCATCAAATGGAGACTGCCTCAAACTTCTTAAATTGAATATTCTCGAAAAACGCAAAACGTAGCTATCTTCATTCATCGACTGCCCTGTGGTTGTGCCTCCCTTTACAAATCTATTTCCTTCAACACTAACCCTCGTAATTTACGATGTCCTCGTCTCTTCTATATTTTAACCTATTACACGTCTCCCGTAAGCTCCGGAATGTTAACTCAAACTTGAGTTGTGCACTCCTCGTCTCAAACTATAATAGATCTCCTCCAACCTCTCCTTGGTTACTAGCTCTTAAGTCTTTTTGTAAGTTTTTAAGTTGAATTAAGTTTGTATTAAGCCAAATAAATGAGTGCCTCAGCACCCACCAAAATTAAAAAAGCGTTCCCAAAACATCCTTATACAGGCTTTTAAGACAATTAAAACTAAATAGATAAGATTTCAATAATAATACATATAAATTTTTAAACCTTTTATGAAGATGTAACAGAATAGAATTTAACGTTGGTGATAAGATCGCCTTTAAAAATCATTGAATTATAGCCGGACTGCTATATAGGTAATGCTCGTATGTACAATACTTAGATGTCAGATTGATATTTTCAGTATTTCTAAATGTAGTTATTGCAGTCCTAGACTGTAACATACAAACCGCGAACCTTAAATAGTTTTTTATCAGTATTACTTTTTGTGTTGACGATTATGAGTACTTATGTGGACATAATCCAGTCATTTCTATTGTACTTAAGAATTGCAATCCTTAAACATTGGGACGTTTTAGTATAAAGTAGGTCGGTGTAATCTGTCTATATAAAAGAGCATGTTTCGCAAGCACCCACGATATGCATTCGGAGAAAAAACAAAAGAGTTGTTATGCGAACGCAAAATGAAGGTCTAGGTGAGATAAGAACAATAGAAGGAAAAAACTTAGATAAAACATAATCCGAACAGAGTAAACGTAAGAAGTTCTTGTTGGATGACTTCCAATTCTAGTCAGAAATAACTTTCAAATATGATCACAATTTTAACCTGTCACGTTCAAAACTTAATGATTGTTTAAGTAAAAGAAAATGTGATAAAATTATAATAACTCACCATTCAAGTAAGCGAATTTTCAAGTTTTCAAATATCCAATTGTAATCGTTATTCTTTAGAAAGGTATGTAAATATCTCCTTATTCTCGGGCTGTTTTTGCTAATTCATCTTCTTTCTCAAGTTGATTCTCGTTTTTTTTTTCTTTTTTTCTTCAGTAGTGCCAACCTTAACTGGGTTAATTTATCATAAATAGAAAATATTCAATCGCAATTTTCTTTCATCACATTCCAGAGAAGAATGCACTCTTTCCACTTCTTTTTGCATAAATGCATTCAACACTAACACATGAATAAATACACGTATATTTTCATATGTGTTCACATATGGTATATGTATAAACACCCGTAATACCGACAATAACACGAGGTGAAAATAATCGATAAAAAAAAAAAAACACAAGTTTTCTACCTCTTCACCACTACAAACGAGGCAATATACTGCAAAAGGAATACATACTACGAGTATACTAAGCCCCTTTCTCCCTGTCGTAGGCTATGTAGCCTTGTGATCACAAATTTTCTTTTCAAAATCGCATCCGAAGTTAATATGATACTATCATTTTACGAGTATCCGAAAAAGAATAATTTACTTTTCATCTTATTGTATAAATAAGAGAAAAAAAAACAAGCTTAATAACCTTACACCAAGAAGATCACAAAAACAACACTAAACTGTGGTGGAAATTCCAATGTGCAAAAGTTGAACTGAGAGAGATGGTGGCCAATTACCATAATGGTGCTGATGATGGTGGTGAAGAAAATATTTTTCTTTACAATTTTACTCCATTTTTACTGCATTTTTCGACCGAAAAACCGCACTAAATTTGAAAATACATAGTCCATCGAAGGAATATTAATTTTTTTTTTAACAATTCTCAAAAGAATGTCTAATATTTTCCCGAATTACTTAGCTATGTACTTTACTTCGCCCTTCACTAAAATATATCTGGAATTTATGTAGATGGAACGCGGTACCACGAGGAATGAACGATTTCTGTAGGCAGTTGTAACTCGCGCTCTGTACCACAGTAAACTGAAATGATTAGCCTTGATCAAGAAGAGATTCATAGGTTAGCGGCGCTGTCCATCTCACTGATGCATGAAAACAGGTTGTTTGAATATCTTATTTTGAAAGAGAGCAAAATATCTAATGCTGCGAAGCTGAATGTTGAGAATTGGAGTTTACCTGTATAAGTATGGATATTCACGGGTGTGTAAGTTAACTTCCAATTGTAAAAGCCAGGTAAATCTACCATTTACTCAGACGTTGTTGATGCTCTTTTGCGTAAATTAAGAGAGATCTTGTTGTAGCTGTTTTTAAAGTTAGGCCATAGAATTGTGGTTGCACAAAACAATGTATAGCATAAGGTATAGGTTACGTCTCGTAAAAAGTTGATTTTAAATTCGTATTTAGCAAAGAGTAATTCCCTTCGCTTTGAAAACGAAATGCAGCCCGCCAAAGAGCCTACAATATTGTAATAGAATATCTCATAATACAATACTACAGGGTGTGTTTTATTCTTCAAACCGATTATGTTTCCCTGTTGTTTTGGTTAGACTGTAATATGAAAGTCGTAGAGAGTGGTCATCATCTAATTTTAAACCATTTCATACTGCAACAACGCGGTTGTTATATCTTTTTGAAAAAAAAAATATATAAATAATTGTTTAATTATGTATGTAAAATTAAGGAAATTGCGCTTTACTGTGAACGACGTCGATGAGAGGTGGAGCGCTGGACGGTCCCAACCACTCTGTCTCCCTTTATCAATGTTTTTGTTGTCGCCCAATCCCATTTTTTTCCCCTAATATGTAAATTTGTATGATACATAATAAATTGTTACCGACCAATCGACTGTCAAATTTGAACTAACAAATTAAATTTCAACCAAAGGCTCTGCTCTCGTACCTACTATTCAAAACTAGGAAGCAGTCTGGTGTTACTCATCTAGTGCTTAAAAGCATCACCATCCAATTCTCTAAAGAAGCCAAGTATACTGGACAACAAACTTCTATGGACTAAACATGTTACATCGAAAGTCTCTAAGGCGGCCTTCTAGCAGAGCAAAGGAGCTGTCGGCAAGACATGGGGCCATTGATGAATCTCCCTCCCCTTGATTTTCATATCATGGGCTGCTCTCTCAAAGCAATCTTCTGTTTAAAACGAAGGGGTCTTTAGTACAACACGCAATGGAGCTTTGATGACCTTTGATGACCTTGCGCGCCGAACTAGTCTTATGGACAGGCGTCTCATGAAATAAGATAGAAATCCTGTTACGGAAAAAATAGGAAATCGATGTGGTTTCAGCCAGAAAAGGATTGCAGTCGGGTCTTCACGGACGGTTCCAAAACCGATATAGGATACCGCGCTAGTGTCTTTCTGTACGACGATAACGTTAGATTTCACTCCTCGTTAGGAAAAGTTGCGTCTGTCTTTCAAGCGGATATATACGCAATCCTGATGACAGTAAACTATATTGTGAAGAACCGATGGAGGTGCGAAGCATTTGCATCTGTAACGAAAGCCAAGCTGCGCTTAGAGCCTGGCCGCTTGTGCAGGACGACGATGGAGAATGTACACTGCTTCATCAAGGTCGGAAAAGAACTCACCGAGACTTTTGATGCCCAAAAATGATTTAGACAAAGCGATGCGCTGTCATGCGATTTCTTACAAAATGGACTACAATTATTCGCACACGCCGATGATATTCACATAATCGGAAGAAAGCAGCGTGATGTCAGTGGCGCTTTCGTGAGTATTGAGGCCAAAGCGGTGAAGTTGGGTTTAATGGTCAATGATGGCAAGGCCGGGTATATGCTGTCAACAATACGTCTCGGGCAGAACATCACCCTCGACGGATATAACTTTGAGGTAGTTAAGGACTTCGTCTACCTAAGCTCCTCTATCAATTCAGACAACGACACCAACGCTAAGATTAAACAAAGAATCATCTTCTTTGGACTAAGAAGGCAATTGACTAGCAATTGGCTCTCGAGCAACAAAGGTTACCGTGTATAAAACTTTAATAATCCCAGTCCCGTTCTATAGGACTTTATCAGAAATGGATGAGGGTGCTCTTGGCTGCTTTGACAGGAAATTTCTTCGGGTGATTTTCGGCCTGGTCTGCATAGACAGTGAGTTGCGTGGTGAACTGCATGGGCTGTACAGCGACATCGACTCAGGCAGAAGAGTGAAGGTCCAATGACTAAGGTGGCTGGGTTATGTAGAGCGAATGGACACCAATGCTCGTGTCCGAAAAGTCTTCGAATCCGATTCCGAGAGACGACCCAGTCGAGGAAGACCGCGTCTCATGTGGCGCACGCAAGTAAAAGGAGATCTCAGCCAACTAAATTAATTAATTCTAATAAATAGGCTATTTATTTCATTATATATTTATAAGAACGTATATACAATTTGATGGTCTTTTCTTGGTTTTGGCTGAAGACCGTCTACAGGATTGACATTTTTAAATTCAAAGCTGTCCTCTATGGACAAGTGCACAACTGAGTTGTTTTCTGAACTATTTTTGCAGAAATCTCTTCAATGATTTCGAATTCATCAGTTCCATACACAGCAACTGAAAGTCCGATTTGATGCGAGGACCTTAGCAAGCTCAGCATTTTTTTCATATAAAATTTATTTAAGCAAATTAATACTGGCTCCTGTTATGGATTCCCACTCTTAATTAGAAATAGTTTCGTTAAAACGATGTTTTCACTTTTAACTGGTCGGGTGATACCTGGATGCCTTTCTTGTTCATAGTCTGCAGTTGGGTATTGGTGAAAGTATGTTTTATTTACAAGCGCTTACTCCGGTTTTATTTTAAAGCTATATGATAATCTATTGCAGCAATGTTTGAACCAAATATTTAACATACAAACCATTTTTTTTTAATTTTAATTTAAATTATTCGCGGAGGTATACAGAAACTAAACTAGTACTCCTGTAAAAGGAGTATTTTTTCTGCTATTGTGTAAAAAGCAAAGGTAAAACTTACGCAACTACCTATTGATGAAACTTATCTCGCATACATAATTGCAAAAATATTGCCAGTAAATGCGGCTTTATAACAGAAAATTAGACTTACAATGTGACGCAAAAACTTAAAGGTAATACAATAATTGGAGTCGTATAAAACAAAAAGTTGCAAATTTAAAATTACGTTTGCGTAACAAATAAAGGGTGGTGAAAAGAAAAAAAATCCAAACGAAAGTTTTTGGCAACCATATTTTCAGTCGTTTCATAGTTCTCCGCAAGTGCAAGTTTCTTGTTTCAATTTTCCAAAACGCAAGATCACACGATAAATAAAAATGTATAAATGAGCAAATGAATTACATTTTTGTTCACATATTATAAGCACATTTTTAAGCGCTGCTTTTTCTGTGTTTGATAATTTGGGAATATATTTACGTATGCACATATATGGACATATATTTTGTTTTTTTGGATTAGAGATTCGGTCTTCCTTCTTGTAATTTATATTACGTTACATTTTCCACGCTCCGAGATAAACCTTTTGAGCGCAGCCCAAAAAGGCACCCATAGTATGATCTAAAACCACCTCAAAATGGAGCCTTGGTTGTCATACAGACAAATAACGAAATGTAACTTTTGACCAGTTTAGATCTCCTCCCTGAATATACCCATCGATTCTTACCAGCTTTCTCCAAGCAGAGAATTTAAGCGAAAGATTTTGGAGAAAATGTTCAACAACGCACAACTAAAACGTGAAGCGGAACATTCTTTTTTCTCTCCTCACGAATTTCTTTAGTCCCAACTTCGCGATTAATCGGCCAGTAATCTAACTCCTGAGACAACCAAGCCGGACCATTCGACCGCATATCAAGATCTATTAGATTGTTGGATGCAAGGCCCAACTGAGACAACTACTAACTCCAAGCTTCTAGAATTTTAGCCCAGAACTTTAGTGTACTGCAATGAACCACCTAAATCAAGCGATATAGATTCTTCATGATCGATCTCTGACAATACAGCCCAACAATTTGAGCTCCGTTTGCTTAGCTCCAGACCTCCAAAGGACAGCATTTCGACGATCTGTTTTTTCAGCTGCAACGTTTCTAACAACAAATCCGCTTCAATCAATAGATGGTCCACATATGTATTGTACATATCGTGCAAAATAGCACGTGATACTAAAGGTAACTGGTGTTGGTAATCAAGCGCTATTTGCCGAAGAACCTTCATCGATAAATGAAGAAATTGAACTTTCAAAGAATTCTCTCCACACAATATGCTGGAAATCTCGATGTTTTGGATGCACCCAGATGTCGTCAGCATAGAAGAAGAAGCGATGCAAGCGAAATCGTATATAAACGTTAATCACATTTCGTTGAAGAGGGGTTCCTATATGAAGCATTTCATTAAGGCTACAATTGCTGATGTCCTTATGCGAGCCATCAAAGACGCGAATTTTGTTTGTGATGACCTCGTGATGAGGCAAATAGAAAACACTTCCCGACGTAGGCTCTATTTCTTCATTTGAAATACGCTCCATATGTCCTAAATTCAAATAACCTTTCATAAACTGATGATATTCTACTTTAAGGTCTTCATCATGTGCAAATCGACGTTTCTGATTAGAAAACCTTACGTTGTCTTGTCGGAACGAAAGCTCGCCCACTTATTGTCCGTTGTGCGAGTAAGGGTGTTGAAAAATGTTATAATCTATCTCATTTTCGCTTAACGTACAAGAAAACTTATGCGGAACCTCCTCAATCTCTCTAGTGGTACCGAATACATTAACGACAACGGTAGGTAATACTTCGGAGGAACGCGATTCATTTTTCATGTGGCTGCTCACGACAGATACAGCAGAGTTGCGGGTATCACGCACGATATTAACAGGATTGGTTGGACTAGAAGATTTGCTTGCGTTACCGACGTGTACTAAGCTATGATGACGAACATTACAAAATGGACAACACACCTCAACTCGACACCGCATCGATGAGTTGTTAGTACCGAGGCAATTGCAACATAATCGTTGATCTCTAGCGAAACAGCTACGCGAACAAACCGACATTAACATGAATTCTAGGCACTGTTCGCCCTTGCATTTTGGGTATGACACATTCACTACGGCTAGGCTTTTAATGTTCGAGAGCTATTAACTACATGAGTTGTTTAGAAATCACTAGCTTCTAAAGCACTAGAACGTTCTTCTAGGAACTCTAGAAGATATTCGATATTTGTTTTCAAGAGCCTAAGCTTTACGAGTTTCCGAGTCAATTTTATTTAATAGCAAATAAAGGAGCCACGGATCCCTACCTACTGCCTTTACCCCTTCTAGACCACGAATGATCTCGTCCGATTTGTCAACAAGCTTACGCAAGCGAATACCATCCTCCAAACCGACGCTTGGCAGTTCTAGAAATTATTCAATGAGAACAAATAATTGAAGTCTGAAATGTGTATACCGTTTAACAAATTAAATGGATCTTCGCGTAAAATCAATTTCAGGTACCGAAACTTTTGCGCACTGGAGAGTTCAACAGTGCAGTCCACGGTTTGTACGAACACATTACGAAAACCCGGCCATTCACGATAATCACCGGAAAATGGGCTAATATTCATGGCCTATAACGCCATCGCGGATATATGTATCTTTAGTGCTAACGCTAGAGGAAGCTAAGTTCCTTAGCCTTTCCAAAAGTCTAGTTTGAGAATTAAAATAACTAATTCTCTAAGCGAAGTGTTCTGAGAGTCATCACTAATCGGAGTTTCTTCCTTTATACGCTTCAAAAGAACACATTTTGCCATAATATATTTCCATTCTATGATCTCAAACTCGACTTTGGGATCACTGTATCCCTCCTCAACATGAAACTGAAAAGAGCCGACTGGCTATCACAAATTTCTGTCCATGCTTTCTCTAACCTATCTAACCGCACTTCCAAATCTAAAACGTGAATATTGTCGGGAATATTTTACGTAAAAGTAAGAACTCTAGTAATGGAGTCTTTGCTTGTTTCAAGACTTCCATTTTCAAGTCATTATTTAGTCAATTACCGAGTTCTTATGTTAACACTGCAAAGTCTTCTACAACCCGAAAAACATCGTAAATTCCTACAACTTTGAGAAATTTTCTTGTAATTAATCAGCAGCAAAACGAGCCCCAAATAAATTATCCACAGGCAGCAACAGTCACTACCAACATATGTTAAAAAATTCGGATTTTAGATTGATATGCTCATCTGTGTAGGAATCCGAAGTCTAGCAACACCAACCAGTAAACGAAAAACCGATTCTAATATATCCGGTCATAGAAGGACCAACTTTGATTCAGAATGCCTCAAATAAAATTTCAATAAAACAAAGTATGGAAACCTTATAATTAATTTATAAACCATTGGGAAGACAAAAATCTATAGGGAGGTAACCTTATGGCTCAAGCGTCTGATTTAGTGGTTGCTATCATAGGGTAATAACAATATGTTTGGCAAAAGTTAAATCCAAAAACATAATAATAAATTCAAATAAAAATCCGAACATTAGGTATGTTAATAATGAACAAAATTATTAAATCGAGTAATATACGTTTCTCAACAGAACCCTTTTCAACCATTCGCTAGATATGACCGAGTCAATATATTAGTCGTTCTTGATTTACTCAAAAGTCTGCTCTGATCACATTTTCTTTATTTTCATTCTAAAACGGCATATTGGATGTGACCGATGATATGGATTTCGAACAATTGTATAACATCAGCGCACTTGAGCTCATTTGGAAATATTGTACTCCTTCAGGTGCTAAAACATCCACAGCCAAGCAAGCATTTTTTTTAAGAAATTGTTCCGTCAGCTGCAGACGAAAAGGTGACAGTGGCCCAAGTGGTAGTAGACTGACTTCCAGTTCGGTGTTCGAATTACAGCCTCGCCCGAAAGATATATTCATTTTTTCAGTTAACGAAAATCAAGTAAGATGAGTAGGTTACTAGAAATCAACATCAAGCCAACTTCCACTAAGAATTTAGTCTCCCCATTAAATGTTGGATGCCACCCATATACCATATATAAAAAACAAAAAGCCTCGTATAGCTCTTAACACCTCCAAAGAAGTAATTGGTTCGTACACAAAATTGATTCTTTGCCAAGGTTTAGCACAACTACCGAAGGGCAAACAACGATTATTACAAAGCGGTTGGACAAGACTGTTTGCAATATTAGTATAATACCAGTTAAATGTATCAGCAATAAGAAGTTTGTCGGTGACTAAGGTGTCATTAATATGAATTGCCGTGGGTTTTTGTTGTTTACAATTTCCATTCTTTTTTTAAGTTTTCCTTTAAAGCATCAAAATGCGCGCAGTTATAAGTATGTCGAAAGTATCTATATCTTAAGTTCAGCACAAAATTTTTTGTATTTATGGCATTGAATCCTTAGCTTGTTTTTACTATTGACATTTTACACTAAATACCTAAAAATCCATGGTTTAAGTATGTTTAACTAAAAATGGACACCTTCAGTGCCGTACCTAAATACATGTTGCAATTTCTGTCAAAATCGCTTCATTCGCATATACTTTGTATGAAAACCCGCAACGCATTTACACACACTAAATTCTATTTTGAATGACATTTCAGGGGCTGTGCTAATTTTTTTGGTCAAAATAGCATAAATCCAATAAATTAGATGCCAAGCGGTCGGGTAAACACAATTGCATAGCACACATTGGTCTGAAAAAAAAAACCCAAACGGCATTTTATTAAAAATATCAAATGGAATATTTAGAAAAAAAAATCTATTTGTACGGCACGCGAAATGCTAAAAAATAAAAAGTAAAAAAAGATGCTTTTTGCATAAAACAAGGGGGTGTATTATGTAGTTCACTAACTAGCCAATACGTCTACAAACTTAATGAATTTTTTCGTGAAAAAACATAATTTTGTTTACAAAGTTCAAACCTATATTTCGTTAGTCATCGATACCAAGACTAAACATTTCATCGAATGCCTCTTCCTGCTCTTCAGGAATTTTTTTTATATTTCAATCCGAGCTTCTTTGGTCGCTTATACATTTTTTTCTCTGCCAAACATACCCGTTTCCCGTCGCGTTTCGTAGTGTAGACGTATGCATGGAGGCCAATTTAAATTTTTAGCATCTCCATAATTTTCTATAAGGTGTGAGAATCTTTATTAAAAATGCAAGCGGCGATCCAGGATGTAATTTCAACAATATTTTTAGAACAGAAAGTGTGCGTAGGATCAAGAGACGAAGTGAGGTTGTTTAAACTCTCGCTGTTCGTTTGAGTATTTCTTCCAAGGTATATTTCTATCAGCTTGCCCTCCGTTGCTGCAATAGATCGCAAATTCTAATCTTACTGAAAATTCGATGTAATAGAATTGCAAATTAGTACAATTTAGTACATTTTAAGTCATTCCACGTTTTTCCTAACAGTATATTGTTGAAAATGGAGGAAAATATAATTGAATGTGATGGAAATAATAATTGTTTATATGATAAAAAGGATAAAAACTATGAAAATTTGTTTATAAAAGATTAAAATTCAATGAGATGAAATGAAATATTTTACTACACTCTATTGTCTCCTATTGCAAATAAGATATTTCTATTTATCCGTGTATGGTAACAAATGGGGTATCGTTGAAATCATAATTATGAGTACTTTAATTGCTTCAAAGTAAATGTTGCCCTAAAATTTATGTGTCAAATTATTGAAGATCAAGATTTTTTTCTTTTTTAAACTTAAGGTTTTGATTTTGTTCTCCACTTCACTCCCACCTTTCGCAACTTTGAAACGTGTACCTACTATTTATGGGCAAAAGAAAGTCAGCTTGTTTCATCTCCAAATAATAACTTTCAAGATACGACCCAACATGTTTAAATTATAGAATCCAAAAATGGGACATTATATGTACAATAGTTAACAGCTATGGTTTATGTCTATGTTTTCTGCACCGGTAACGATCAACGAGCGACATTGGAATATTGAGTAGTGTACTGATTCTCAAATCGGACGGTTCAATACCAACGGCGCCCGAAAGCCATTCTTTTTTTCAGGCTACTAAAATCACATAAGATGAATAGCTACTTAGAATACAACAAGTCCGATTACACTAATAATTGAGTCTCCCTATTAAATGTTGGACGCCACCCATGGAGCGAAAGAAGAACTGAGCCTAAAAATTTTTCTTTCTTACTCTGTCCCATTTTCCTAAAAACTTAACACGTGCTCAGGACCTTTAAATGTAGTCATACCAACTTGAGGGAACTTAACCTCTAACTAAACAAAAAAATATCGAAGACGTTTTACAATACGTAAAAAACCATCCAAATACTAGTATAGGAGCTACAACCCGGAGACTCAGAAAATCGTGTGGGATTCTGCAATTAAATTATGGAAACACGCTTTGTAGAAGACAACTTTATCGGTTGGATTTTATGGACGGATAAGTCCAAATTCACCAGGGATGGAACCACTAATTTCCACAATTTATATACCTGGACAGAAAGGAACCCTCACACAATTAAATACAGAGGTTTCCAACATAAGTTCAACATCAATGTGTGAGCAGGCATATTGGGCAACAAGGTGATCGGACCCTATCGGCTTCTTCCAAGGCTTAATTCGAATCTCTATCTGAAATTTTTATGAAACAAATTACCAGAACTATTAGATTATATACCACTGCAATAAAGAAGAGCCATTGTGTACCAGCAGGATGGCTCCCCGCACACTATGGCTGTGCAATTGGAGAGTGGATTGGGCGGGATGGACCCATTCTGTGGCGTCTCCGGACTTGACCAAAACGGATTTTTATTTATGAGGACGGATGAAGGACATTTTTTACTCATCAGAAATAAAAACATTAGATGACTTGAACCATAGGATAAACGAGGCAGCTGTGAAAGTCTGAGAAGAATTGGAAAGAATGGACATTGTTATAACCTTTCAAAGACAAGCTCTGGCGTGCACGCAAAGGAATGGTTTGCACTTTGAACAAGGGATATGATACAAAGTTTGATGAAATAAATAAAAATAAAAATGTGCAATCAATATTTGTATTTTTTTCCCAACATTTTTAATAACTATTAACTTCCTGTTCGGGAAGTTCTTGCATTCACCTCGAAAATCAAAAATCAAAGTTTGGTGATAAATTACCATTTTAAGGTGTCTATAATGTTTTTAAAAAAAATATGTATGTGTGTGTGTATGTATTGGGTATATAACTAATACTAATAATAATTCGTGCGTTTTTTTTTCGAAATTTGAACGTTTATTTAAGCAGAACATGTACAATAGTATTATTCAAAGTATTGCCCATCTGAACCTATTACCTTTTCCCATCTTTCTGGCAGTTTGTGGATCCCTTCCAAAAGAACTGCGCCGGCTTGGCAGCCAAGAATGAATCAAGCCAATTTTTGATATTCTGCTCTGATGTGAACCGTATTTCAGTGAGGGCGTTCTGCTTCGACCGGAACAAATGGTAGTCAGAAGGGACAAGGTCTGGGCTATAAGGCGGGTGGGGTAAGACTTCCCATCCACTGTTTTCCAGCAACGTGGGGCCGAGCGTTGTCATGATGGAAAATTATTGCCTCGTATCTGGTCGCCTATTCCAGGCGTTTTTCGGCCACTGCTCTCCTCAAACGGATTAATTGTGTTCGGTAGCGTTGTCCATTGATGGTTTCACCCGGTTTCAGCAGCTCATAATACAGCACACCCATCTGATCCCATCAAATACAGAGCATTACCTTCGCGCCATGGATATTCGGCTTTGCCGTTGATTTGGCTGGTTGGCCGGTTTCACATATGATTTTTTGCGCTTGGGGTTGTCGTAATGGATCCATTTTTCATCACCAGTAATAATCCGATGCAAAAATGACTTCGTTTTGTGGCGTTCCAGCAGAATTTCGGACATGCAAAACCGCCGTTCGACGTCTCTCGGCTTGAGTTCATGTGGTACCCAATTTCCTTGCTTTTGAATATATCCAGCTGCTTTTAAACGTTTTGAAATGGCTGCTTGAGTGACACCCAAAGTTTTTGCGAGCTCTTCTTGTGTTTGGCAACAATCTTCATAGAGTAATGCTTCCAATTCTTCATCTTCAAACTTTTTTAGCCGCCCAGGACGTTCATCGTCTTCCAAGCCAAAATCACCACTTTTAAATCGTGCAAACCACTTTTGGCACGTTCGCTCAGCTAGCGAATGTTCACCATAAACTTCCACCAAAATACGATGACTTTCGGCAGCAGTTTTCTTCATATTAAAGTAATGAAGAAGAACTCCCCGCAAAAACACTTTTTCAGGCACAAAGTTCGACATATTTGAGTGAAAAAAAATTATTGTTGTTTACTCTTCAAATAAATGACATATACTGAAATGACATACAATGACAGTAGCTTTCCAACGCATGTTCCAATGGAATAATAACAATGGAATAATACAAGTTACGCCATCTTTTAACAAACCGCACAATTAAGTTATAGACCCAATATGTACATATATCCGTGATGTCAATTTGTTTAGCCCACTATAACTCGCAAACGAATAGTGCCATCGATTTGAATTTTTGCCAGTTGGTGAAGCCGAATCACGCTCATTAGACTTTAACTAAATTCCGCCGTCTTCTGAACAAAAAACATACGCAAAATACAATAAATTTTTACTTAAAAATAAAGGACCCTTCCGAAATTTTTGCAATACTAATCGAAATCTATTAACATAGCACAAATTCAGCAAAAATTTGAAAACAAAAAACGGCCCAGATTTATCTGAGTTATTCAAGGATAAAGAGAACTAGTAGTATTCTCTAATGGTTTTTGAATTTCATATCCTATTAGAATTTAGGAAACTTATCACATATAAAGCTTTGACTCTTCAGGTCTGAGACTCCCTGTATTTACGAAATCGTAGTTAGTGCTGCATTGATGGTTCTAAAATAACTCAAGTAATTCTGACCCAATTTTGCAAAATTTTCTAGAGTCCTCTATTTTTAAGAAAAAATTAATTGTCTTTTGTGTATGTTTTATTTTAATATGATAATAAACGGACATTTTTTTAAAACTATCTAAAAACATTATAAACATTTTAAAATGTAAAGATATCACCAAATTTTCATTTTCGATTTTTGAGGTGAATGCATGAACTATTGCATCAGGATGTTAAAAAGACCTAGGCACCCCCATTCAATGATTTTCAATTTTCTGCTGATTATAGTGCCAGTGTTTACTGAATTTTCAACTTAATTAGTAGAAGATGGTGAATATAACCACTACTCCACGCCAGAAACATGATGGTGAAAATTAATCAATTTTTGAGGTGAATGCATGAACTATTGCATCAGGATGTTAAAAAGACCTAGGCACCCCCATTCAACGATTTTCAATTTTCTGCTGATTGTAGTGCCAGTGTTTACTGAATTTTCAACTTAATTAGTAGAAGATGGTGAATATAACCACTACTCCACGCCAGAAACATGATGGTGAAAATTAATCAAAAAGACGCTAAGTCTTCGAATATCAGCATGTTTCGGGAACACAATACCATCGGAATAAAACAGTCGGATTTTATAAAAAAAAAAATAGCACTACGTAACGAAGCAATACTCACTCCATTAGCGGAGAACAACAGGGAACATAGCAGACAATCAAATCACTTAACAATTCCCTTGAACCCCCCTGAAATAGAAATCATTAGCATGGTATTCAATTATATTGTAGAAATTGGGGATTACAATTCCACATCTGGTACCTTCTTGGACTTCCTCTCCAGACAGTGTGGCCTGAGATATCACCAACTACTTTGTCGATTTTAGTCCAAGAATTTTCATAGAGAAAATTTGTGAACACCTACTGTTAAATTTTTGTTGTTTTCTATTAAAAATAGTAATACGGTCTGTTTTCATTTGTTTTACAAAAATTAAATAAAATGACTTTAGAATAGAAAATTAAATTAATAATTAAAATTTTAAGTGAAGAAAGATGTTGAGAAATTTATTAAAGAAAATTTATATTGGAGAACAGACAAATAAGACCCAAATGCCCTC
Organism: Volucella zonaria; assembly: GCA_963966105.1. Taxonomy (NCBI): domain Eukaryota; kingdom Metazoa; phylum Arthropoda; class Insecta; order Diptera; family Syrphidae; genus Volucella; species Volucella zonaria. The sequence goes on along the minus strand of OZ014532.1, from coordinate 38,724,465 downwards.
TGCCTTCTGGCGTCTAAAAATCCCATTTAACTGAGCCAAGATCAGCTAGACTTAAATAATATTCGTCTTGATCTTCATCGTGTTAAATAAAAAAAACCGTTAACCTGATGAACAAATTCTATTGAGAAAAAAACAATAAGCAGACAGTTGACATTTTTCTGTTCAAAATCGACTAAAATCCGTTCTCTTACTTTTTAAGAAATATTCTCCCTAATAAAGAATTTTATCCTCACTCCTCCGGATTTCACAGTCTTTATATAATTAGTCCAAAATGTACGCTATTGACCTGTTAATTGAGACCCAGGTTCATTTCGAACTGTAGCGCAATGTAAACAACAAGCCAAACAAACAAGGATAAAATTCTCTAGACAAAATTACGCAATTTTCCGAAATTGTCTTCCAAGTTCCGCAATTTCAAATTGTCTCAAAATTGCTATCGAAATTACGCTTTATAATAGATTATGGCTGTTTTCCACTAACTCAAACAAACAGAATTAAAAAAGTTGGCAGATAATTTGCTGTCAAGTTTGTTTACATCCATTTATGTGGTTTACCAGCTGATTTAAAAAGTTTTACTCATTTATTTTAATTTTTTTGTGCTATATGTATTGGACAGATCGATGTCTTTTGATAAGCTGTCAAACAAAATCATTTCAAATGTAATGTGAACACTTATCACAATCTAATCCAAATTGCACTATTTTGACTTTAGTGGGAATGTATGTACTATTGTATAATAGAATATTTGCCAAAAATTTAGCAAATGGATTTTGGCCGGTTTGGAATAGAAAAATAAAGTCGATTGATTTTTTTGTTTTTGGGACCTCAGCGGCGATTGATCGCGAAACTCCTAAACCCTTACTAATGCAGGATAAAATTGTAAGGGCTTGCTCTGCCAGTAGCATAATGCTGGCCTATGCCATCATGTGGCTCACAACCCTATACGAAAGAGATTAAAAAGGTATGACATCTGCACGTGGAATGTTCGGACCCTTAACGTGCAGCCGAGCAATTAGTAAAGGCACTTGACGGCTATCATCGCCACCCAGGAAGTGCGATGGCATAGGCCGGACATAAGGAGAATGAAAAACTTTGATATATATTATGGTGATTGCTCTAGTGAAAAGAAACAGCGCTTATTTGAATGTGGATTTACCATAAGCGGCAGAGTTTGAAACGAGGTCTTGAGGTTCCGGCACGTGAGCGAGCATCTTATGACAATCCTCATCAAGGCTAAATTCGCTAGGTCGTACTAGGCCAGGATACGAAAAGAGAACATCTTTGGTAGGACATGCGGTAAGCTTAGCCTTCATGACACCACATCTGGCAACGGACTTGGGCTTATTGACTTTGCGGCGGGACGAAATATTACTATATATAACATCGGCTTCTTAAGAAGAAAAAATAAGAACACGAAAAACGCGAGATCGAAAATACTGAGAGTTTGTACTCCAGGACTAACCTACGAATGTCTTACCAACAGGTAAAAAGAACGTATCATGGCAATAGACCCATACAGAAACCTGTAGATATGAAGGAGGCCACCATGTAGTAGAGTCACAGTCGGTGCTGAGAATATCGAAAAACTTTTTCTGCAGACTGTATACCGGCAAAGAAGGCCAAGATCGCGCCGTCAGGCAGAGTGGATCATTCAATTTAGATGTGAAGGCCAAAATATCAATCGACTGACTGAAAACCAGCTAAACTGAAAATAACAAAGCAGTTGGATCTGGCTTCTTAGCTGCCGAGGTATACTAGTACAAAGATGTTGGAAATACGTTTATGGTGAGCATACACCAACTCACTTCTCAAATCTGGTCAGAAGAGTGCATGCTTGATGTATGGAATCTCAGCATCGTTTGCCCGATCCACAAAGGAGACCCCCTCAACTGCGTCAACTATATAGGTATAAGTCCACTCAACTTCGTACTCAAGATCTTATCTGCCATATTGTGTGAACGTCTGAAAACCTTCGTTAACAACCTATCAGTGCGGTTTCAGACCAGGAAAGTCCTCGATCGACCAGATCTTCACACTCCGACAGATCTTGGAAAAAAAAACACAAGAAGTCCAAATAGATACCCACCATCATTTATAGAGACGAGCTATATAGGGCCATGTCTAGTTTTGACATCAATGCCAAACTAGTCCGTCTGTGCAGAATGCTGCCCCGTCAAAGTCGGTAATGAATTAACTGAGTCAATTGATGTCGAAAAGAAAAGATTCGACGACGAACTATACGAGCTGTGCAGCGACATCGACCTAGTTAGAAAAGTACGCATCAGTCACGTGAGGTAGTTAGAGGAGGGACAACGCAGTAGAGGAAGACCTCACCTTAAGTGCCGCGCTTAAGTAGAAGGTGACCTCAACCGACTTGGAGTGCGCAACTGGAGCCAGTTAGCTAAAGGCCCGCCTAACTGGAGAAGCTTGTTAGTTGAGGCTCAGGTTCACCCGAACTGTTGCGTCACCTAAATTTTGTTTTGTTTTGCTTTTTAAAAAAATGTGAAAAATAAGTTTCAACGAAGTAACCAGTTTTTTTATATAAAATGGTGCCATTCTGGGCGAAATTACTCAAGTCAATGCATGTTTGAATGACTTAAGATAAGTTCTTTTGATAATCGATCTTTGCATTGCATTGACCGGAACTTTAGAAAATAAAAACAAGGTTTTGAGAGTCCCCACAAATTTGCCCGAAGAAATTCCTCTGATTAAAATCGAGAAAAGAAGGGAAAATGAATTGCTTTCTCATTTCGCTCTTCTGCGAAGAATCCCTACTAAGGGATTTTAGACTATTTGTCGTATATTTTGGAAATGCCAATTTTATTGATTGCCGTTAATGTCGACACGACATTGATGATTGTGCCTAGGTTATACTTTATTTCATTAGAACTCACTGCTCAACTTTATATTTTTCTTTTCTTCAAATCGACTACCTTGGAGAAATGTTAGATTAAAGAATGACCGTCCAGAGACCTTAAATTTGATGACTGCACTGATACCCGAGAATAAGCAACATGTTTCAGGGAGTTAAATATAATTTTTTTTCTGCAGAATTGAATAATATGGAAAAATGTACGAATATTTTAACAGATCTTCGTACCTAAAAAGCGATGGTTCAAAATTGCCTATTGGAGTATACTGATTTTTTTTCCGGTTTTCAAGAATGGTAGAACTTACTATTTAAAAGCCCGAACACGGGTGAGTTTGATTTCCTTAATACTTTTGTAAAAACAATTAAATGTTCTTTTCTCTATTAATCCATGTTACTTTCAGATTCTTCAGTTAAATAAATGCATAGAAACCTCGAGCTTGACGTATGGATCACCGATTTTCGATAATACAAAGTAAATGGAAACCTCAGATTTCTTGTTCCTAGAAAAAAAATACTGTAAATCGATAATTTTTCAAAAAAGGTGTGACATGTTATATACATATTGACGCTGTTATTCACATTCACGTCTATTTTAAATTCTGATTAAAATAAAACAACGATTGCAACACAAATCTATAAATCATTGTTGATGCAACAATACTACAGTCTATTTATTCTCCAAAACACTTGATATACACAACTTGTGATCATAAAATGAGCATGTGGCCATATAAAGCTTTCCTTCGTTTGTGTTGCTAGTGTCTAAGCACCAGTCAGCTCCGTAGCAAATACTTTCATGTTCGTTATACTCCCCAACTAACTTCATTCCACGCATATCATCTGTCAATTCAACAATACTGAAATTTTTGTACATACAAGCGGCCAATATTAAATTGTTGTCAAATGGATCAGGTTTCAGCCTCCAAATGCCACCATTTAAGTTTAATTCGTTTACTGGATTCTTCATGGATCGTGTATCAAAAATTCTTAAACGTTCGTCGTAGCTGCCAGTGAGAAGAATGTTTTGCTTTTTTGGATGGCTCAGTAGGCATGTTACACCGGCAATGTGCGACTTGTTTGTTAGAATTTTGTTTGGTCCTCTTAAATCAAATGCATGCAGAAAGGTATCATCGCCCCCTGTGAATACCTTGTTATTGTCCCACTTATCGAATGCACAGATCCAAGCTTCGAAATTGTGCGCTGACCAGCTGCTTACTTTGTGCAACTCTATTCCGTTATATTGTAATAATGTGATATCGCCTTTCGAGTCCGATGAAAGTATCCTTCGTTGTTCGTCACTTGTGTTGCTTGGGATAATCCAATCCCAGTCTAATGACAGAGCTAGAAGATTATGAAATTCAGTATTAAGATCATATGTTGATTTTAAGGCCAGTTTATCCTCTTCTAATGTGAAAACCTCTATTTGACCCAATGCATTTGCTGCAGCTAGAATCGGAACCTCTAAATTTTCCTGTTGCAACCATTTCATATCAAGAATAGCTGGCGTTTCTAAACGATATAGTTCGATAAATTCATTTGTTTTCGCCTTAAACTGAAAGAGATATATTCTGCCTTTTCGGCGACATGGTGGCGATGAAGACTCAGCGTTATTTCCCTCTAGTTGGTATGTACCACATACAAAATATGTTAAATAGTCCGGATGTGGGCACCATTCAATGGAATCAGCAGAGTATTCAGTGTCCAAAGAGTGTAAAGTTGTTATTTCCATCTACAATAAAATGTACTAGGTTACTACAAAAAATATAAATCAGAGATTATTGATAAATTATAATTTTTTTTTAAACAAGCACGCTCTAAGGATTGAATGATGTTTTGGAAAGTCCGAGCGAAAAGAAAATTTATGCGGCGAAGCAGTGGTTCGGCTAACATTGGTTTTAAATGATTGAACGTTGTTAAGATTTAGACACAAAATGGTTGATAGGTATTTGGCAGTAAATTAAAGAAATTTATGAAAAATAATGATGATCAGGTAAACATTCAAAGCGAAACTAGTTTCCTGTTAATAGTTTCAATCGGCGAAATGTTATAGGCAATCTGATTATTGGGAAACGATTTAATACTCGTAAAATGATAAGTGGCTATGAAAGAGAGTCTCCATTGACTGCGCTATTGAGCAATCTAGACTATTTTAACAATTTTCGCATTACTTAAGGGAAATTTTTTCGCCTTCTAATATATATAGTCATAAATTATTAGCATAAGAAAGATTAACCAATGAAGTCATTCTTTTTCAAAAATTAATTTCGTAATTGTTAGCATAAACAGATACCAGCCAGTCATCGTAATTCAAGGTATACCATAAGCTTATGTACTATCTATTATATTACTATTTTTTTTATATATAAATGTATATTATTTTATATATACATATGTATAGATACAATAAAACAATAATTAAAAAAAACAATACAAGCCATTCTATGGTCTTAAGAGTAACAGAGGCGAATGATTCTTCACTGAAATGAATTAGCAATTAAGAATTATTTGTGGGATAAATGTATGATAATAAGATTTATATGTACATTATGAAAACACAAAACAGAAAAAGAAAATAAAAATTAATTTCTACTATATAAATAAATTTCTGTAAAGAGTAAAAGGCATTTTTTAGCTCTCCGTAAGAAGTATTTTATTACATTTAATTTTCTTAATCCGTTTGACTATGATAGTAAAAAAGTTCGAGGAGTTAGGCATATTTACTTAACTTTTTGTATTTACTCTTAAGCCATGTATTGTAGCTTTGAGTTAGCAGGAACATTATATATTGTATCACTGTAGCAATACATTATAAATTTATCCAAGCATATATGTACATACATCTTCCGAATAACAGATAACATTTATTTCTTTAGTTCACTACCACGTGCTTTCGAATTCAATTTTTTATCAACTAAAATGCATAGATAGATACTTAAAATTTTTTAAGGAAATTAATTTTAAAGCAACTAGTTATACATCATTTTTGCAGACAATAATCCACCATATCACAGCTTTTCACATGTTGTAGAATGAACAAATGAGCTGGATCGAACCGAATCTGTTTAGATTGCATTTATAAAAAGTTCGTGTTTTGAAAAGCATTGCCTAAAGAGTTACGAATCTTTCTTTAGTTTTATCACAGATTCTAGTAACGTGCAGTATATGCAAAGGCCATGTCGGCGAACGCTGTAAAATTATGCTTAAAGCTTCGCTTAAAAATGGAATTTAAGGTAAGGAAACGAATTTAACTCAAAACTAAACCTTGAGGTACACCGATATCTAAAAGTAAATCTTCATCGAGGTTAACCTTGTGGATCGCCCCGTCAAGCTGTTGAAACCCAATTATATGTTATTGTATGATATTACTCTGGGCAAATAAAGTCATTGCTGTTGTGGAACTGTAGAACTGCCCTCACGAAATCTAAATTGGTCATTGCTGAAAAACGTATTTAAAAATTACATATCGTAATATTTTTTTATGGCTTTTTCAAAAAGGAGTAATTAGTAATGAAATTGGTTTATAATTATTCATATAAGTAGCCTTCAGGAATGTAGGAAAAATGCCACAACTGACACGGAGAGGAGAAAATTTTGTATACCATCAGAGTTATAGAAGTATTTATTGTCAATTAACAATATTTTTTGTGTGTTTCAAATAATGTAAAGAGTCCAAAACAAGAACATGGATATGCTAGCCGAATCCGAATCATGTTAAATACGAATTTTATTCATATCTACAAGTGGTTTGCCTGGAATAATGCTTTTTAAGACAGTCAACTATGTATATCCATCAAATCCTAAACTATTGCGTTTTTCATTTGAATGTTTTCAATAATAGCTTTAGCTTGTTTGGTTGTTAAAAATACTGTTAACCACTTAAAATTCCTCTTTAATATCGCCCTTGCAACAACACAGTTTATCAGCATAATATTTGTGTCGACTTTGTTCAACTTCCAACTTACAGCCTGACAGAGCTGAGTATGAATAAAATAAGGAGAGCGAAAATGCATTTATTCTATTGAAGATTTAGCAAGTGAAAGCATAAATATTGTGCGGCCTGGAAATGCTAAGGTCACTGAAAAGTACGTAGCGACGAGACCAGTATAACCTAGAGGTTTATCATGAATGGCGTTATAAATGAGCATTGGAATGGGGTATAATAGGTTTTCCATTGCTTTAGAATTTTCAAAAGTAACTTGTTTTGAAATATTTAGAATATGTACCCATGCAAACATCGAACAAGCAATCCAATATCCAAAAACTGAAATTTTGTACAGACTGCGGTTCTGGTAATTATGGATTGGTTTCTGGTCTTGAGCACATAATTTCCATAATTTTCATGCTAACTGCTAAAAGATTGAATACATGTATGAAAGTAAATTCCAAAACATGACTTTGATAAATTGAATCGATTGATGGAAAATATTGAAAAGCATCCAAGATTTCCTTGTGAAATTTATAATACCTACTTATGTCATTAATCTTTGATAAAACGATGATCTTAGCAACTAATGCGTTCATAAATCGATTGTCAGTAGTCAGTTTATTTTAGGATACATGCATAAGTAGATTTTAAGTTTTATTATTTTCCTATTAGAAGTCTGTAATGAATGTCTTAAAACCAGTTCCAAGCCAAAAGCGAGCTTCTTAAATGGCAGAATATTGGGAAATGACGATTATGAAAAGGAGGGGCAATAGAAAAAGGCAGAACGATGGCAGTAGGTATATAATTCGTAATTTATAATAAAATAAACAAATTCGATTAAATTTTTTTTTAAAACATTTTCTTATGACAGTTCTTTGAGATCCTTACAAATTTCAATTTGATTTATATTGGAATGTAAAAAAAACCTTATTATTGACCAAAACTCGGTCAAAATTAAACAAATGAAATTAACATTCTGGCTGAAGACAAGATGCGTTCAGAAGCAGCACTACTTGCTGGCGTAGCTAATATTTTACAACTAACTCTAAACAAAGCGACAATTTAACTTGGTGCAAGTGCCACCACTGCAAAACATCAAAATCTTCATGATAAATTTTTTGCACTGTAAGATAATTGCACCTACATGTCCAAAGCTAGAAACCAAATAGACTTTTTAATCGTTTTACTGAGTGTATTTTTTCAATTAAACATTGCACCCGATTCGCTCACATCAGGCCAGTTCAAGTACCCAAGCGTGGGAGAGAATGAAAACAGTGCACTCATTTTGCTATCAGGTTACCGAGTATTGTACAGTAACTGTAGCAAGAAAAATTACCTTAACGGTTAAATTTTCTTCTGTAGGATGTATTTGGAAAAATTTAATAATGTGTATCAAAAGAACATTAAATCTCCTTCATACTTGTATATTTACAAAAACAAAAACAATTCAATTATAAAAAAAAATAACAAAACAAAAAGAAGTGCTCAAATAGGTTGTGCAAAACAAAAGCAACATAACATAAAAGCAAGAAAAAGTTAATGGTACCCTAGTTCCGTACACTTTTTGCTTGGACAAAGCAAAGCCTATTGTATGATCAATCAATTGAGATGATAACTAAACGGTGAGAAGATTGTTTTAGTGGAAAACTATAGCGGAAAATTAATACGGCGAAGAGTTTCAAAACCGCGTTATTTTAGATATTTTAAATGGAATGTCACAAAGTTGAATTGTGAAAAAATACAAAATTAACCGGTCTATTGTCTGTCGTCTATTTAGACAAACAGGACACACTAAAGTGATGCATTTAGATGGTCGACCACGAAAAACAACAATTAAAACCCATAAACGGATTAGCAGCTTGACTAAGAAGGAACCGTTTATCACTTCAAGACAAATTGTAAATAATCTTAATTTAAATATTCATCCAAGCACAGTCAGGAAACGTGCTTTGGAAAACAATTTAAAAAGTCATAGGCCAGTAAAAAAAGCAATGTCAAAAAAAAAATTCACTTCCGTCGAAGGTATTTTTAAAAAGCCTAAGTTTTGATCGAATATTTAATTAATTATTGGATTTTTCGATTATTAGGTTTGATTTTGCAAAAAAATATGGAAGCTGGTCTATCGAGAAATGGAAATATGTCCTTTTCAGTGACAAATCAAAATTCAATGTGGTATGCTCAGATGGTATGGCTACAGTTAGGCGTACCAAAGGACGTTACTGCAAACAAACGGTAAAACACGGCGGGGGAGGGGTAAATATTTGGACAGGCTTTTCGGCTCACGGCGTTGGCCCTTCTTATGAAATTAAAGGCACTATAGACCGCTTTGATTACAAAGATATTTTGGAGATGCATATGATTCCTTAAGCAGAATGGACTATGCCGCATCGATGGATGTTTCAGCACGACAATGTCCCGAACCACACATCGAAGCTCGTAAAGCACTATTTAAATGACAATGGGGTTCAAGTTCTTGATTGCCCGGCACAATCATCGGACTTAAACCCCATTGAGAACCTTTTCGGGATTCTTAGGCGAAGATTTGGGCGCAAACAATCGAGGAATAAAAGAGAATTGTTCCAAACACTAACAAGTGAATGGGAACAAATTCCTGAAACAATAACAGCTAATTTAATATGTTCAATGCCCCAAGGATGTGCGGAAGTAATTACAAATAGAGGCTCATACACAAAATATTGATTTTGTTGCTATTGTTTCACACAACCTATTTGAGCACTTCTTTTTGTTTTGTTAATTTTTTTTATAATTGAATTGTTTTTGATTTTGTAAATATTATGAAGGAGATTTAATGTTTTTTGATGCACATTATTCAATTTTTCCAAATACACCCTGTAGAAGAAAATTTAAGTTTTTTTTTTTTAGTAAATTTGCAGTTTTAAAAAAATTTACATTAGTACATTCACATAGCCTACCAGTAGCGTAAGGAATATGTAGCAGCAAAAAATATATCCCAACGGAATTTTCTACGTTGTACTAAGCAACAGATTTTAGTTTGTGTTATGTTTTACTGAGGAGACATTCGTTTATACGCATCTGCATTTAGGTTGGGAATATAAAGATTTCCTGTGTGAACAATAAAGTACATTAAAAAGCTATTCGAACGTTTGTCAAGGCGTTGACTAATAGTGAACAAGAAAAAATGAAGGAGCACTATTCTAGCAGGCGTATTGCACTAGGAACTCGTAAAAGCGAAGGCGATATAACGAATGTCCGTAAAAAGTGAAAAATATGGCGTTAAATAATAATAATTAAACAAATTTTATATTGTGCCAATGTCAAATTCGGGACGAAGCCACTAAGAATCGGTTATCAGCCCGGCAATGATAAATTAGATCTCATCACTGTTCGTCATATTTTAAACGGTACACCTAGCTGTAAATGGACGAAACTAAAAAGAAAACTGCGTTGGACTAAGTGCCATCAAATCAAAAATCTTGAGTTTGCCCGTACTTAGGGATATGTTTTGGAGCCACGAATGGCGAAATGTAATTTTGTCTGATAAGAAAACATTTAATTTGGACGGATCGGACTATTACAGGTATTATTGGCATAAGTTAAGTCAATATAATGTGGCGCGAAACGCAATTTCGGGGGCGGAACTGTAATGGTATGGAGAGCCTTTTCGTACAACTGAGCTACGCCTATTGGCATTATTATGACAAAAATTAATTAATACACATATATTGAGTTCTTTAAAGACGTTGTTTTATCTAATTACGATATTATATTTTTCAGCAAGATAACGATTCCAATAACGTTTCTGCGCAGTATTAGCATGGTTTTCTCTTATAAACATCTAACTACTGCAACGCTTAACCTGTAGTCCTGATTGCAACATTATCAGGAATACAGTTAGGTGCAGAACAAGGTCCTAGGTCGGCAATTTTCTTGTTTTATCTACTTTTTTTTACTAAATCAAATCATTTTGATGACATAAGTTAAATAGTACTAATACTTTAAAAAAAATACAAAAATATATAGACTAATACTTAGCGCAGAGCCCCTTGGACTTTTTTATGACACCTATACGCTGTGGCATGCTTTCCAGCAATGATTGATGGGAGCTTACTGGAATTCGTTGCCATTGCTCTTGCACCCTTACGCAGAGTACCTCTAAGAAAGACGATAGTGACGGTGGTGCTCTCTGTAAAGGGCTGTTTTGAGGTAGGCCCAATAATTTTCAATCGGACTTAGATTTGGACTTTGAGCGGGCCATTCCAAGACAGAAAAAGGTGGTATTTGAAGCCACTCTTGCACTTTTTTAGTCATGCGCTTTTGGTCTCTGAAATGTTGAAATGTGATGTTTGCTAAGGATAATGGCATAGACTTCCTGGAGTTCAGGAAGTTTCTTGTTGGGGAATATTTTTATACTAATGTTGATCCATTCTTCCTTCTATTAGCCGTGATTCCCAAACGGATGATGAACCAACCTCCGTGCTTAACAGCTTGTTTGGCATGGCTTGCCTTTAGAAACTCATCTGCGATATGCGATCCCTGCCTATATTTCTTTTCAAAAATGCGGGCTTTTTCTTATTTTCAACAGCTTCATTGTCCAGTTTATTCAAGGAGCGGCGCGCTATCCATTTGCTTATATGCTTGTCCGTAGCTTTGCAAAGCTCCTTCGCTTCTTCTGAAGCTGTTGTAACGCTGCTAGATAACACATACCTGGCCAAAGCCCGTTAGTCCGGGACGGAGAGCTTCTTGGGTCTACCACCTGAATTGGCCTTTACGGATTTACATTTTTTCGTAACCATATGACAGCCGATTGGCTTATTCCGCCCTTCTCAGCTACTTGGCAGATTGGTATACCGTCTTCCAACAGCTGCATCACTTGCTTCCTATCTTCCTCTGGGAGAGATTTCATTTTAATTTTCTGTAAGTATCAAAGAAATAAACCAATAAGAATAAAGCACAAATCCAATTCTTTAATCTCATTTTACCTGAAAGCATTTACTGTACTTGCCACTGCAATCGGAAAACAAACAGACCACCATCTGGTCACAAAGGTGTTTGTTTGTTGACATTTCGTAAACATTGACTCAGTTTTCCACTAGACAGCATATGGTAAGATCTCTTTAAACGGGAAACAGTACAAAAGTGAACTTCAGCTGAAAAGTGAAATCCGTCGAGCCTGGCTTCAATTCGGTCCCGATACCTGGCATACATTAATTGAATCCATGCCAAATCACACTTTTTCGATCATTTGTGAAGTTCATAGTGAATTTTACTAAACTGCGTATGTTTAGTATGTCCACCCCAATTTTTATTTTTCCGTATAATTTTTTTTTTTTAAGCAATTTGGAGTTATACTAATTCTTTTTTAATAACTAAGAACTAATTGAAATTAATTGAAAAAGTAATGGGGTGCGTATAAACGAATGTACCAATGTATTTTCAAGTGTTAAAATTTAGCGGGTTTAGCTTCAGCAGCAGACTTTTAATCCACTGCATAAATTCATTTATGCTTCACCGCAAATCTCGAGAATACTGACGAGTTGTTTTTTCCGACGCATGGCTATTTTTGTAGCTTACCGCCTTGTTATCTATTGCGCGAAAAAGAATCTTTTTATTTGCCATTTCCTCAGAACTTAGTCCGTGTGATTTGCACGAGTTATTTTAATTCATCGCAGGTTTCGTATTCGTGTTTTTAGTTTATTCGACAGAATGTTTTTTAATCCCAAAAACTGTACCCCATCATTGTGCAACGCTCTACATAGTCTTTTTTGGGAAAGCATCATAATGTTCACTCTTAAGACGAGAATATTTCCTTTCGCACCGACATCACTCCTCGGCGTTTGAATATCTGAATACCATATATCCATATACCATATCTACTCGTATTTATAATTTACTTTTACTTTGTCCCACATTCAGTGTCCAGACTTAGGAACCCAATTACGCTTCGGACAGTGATAATGGAATATCCATTGCACCCATATCTAATCTGTAATGTCAAAGAGCCTGAATATAATTTTTTTTTTTACATCATTTAATCGCCTTTTACGGGAAAAAAGGTCTTCGAGTGAAATTAGTATCATTTGTATAAACAGCGTTTGGAGGCGAAGAATAGAGAATAAAGATAAGTTATATGGATTATGAAAGCATCCTCATCCGGAGACATGTTGTCTGAATCATAATTCGAACTTGAGAGTGTTCAAATCTATCGCGCAGTACAGCACGGGTGGCACTCTTAAGTCGAAAGAAGCTTAACCAATGTGGTCTGAAAAAATGGAAGCAATTAAGTAACGTCTTTGATAGACCTTGTGTCGAAATAATCAACAATCCCTCGTATACATATCACAATAATCACCTCTTAGCAGAAAAGTAATCTGAAGAACTTAAGTATTGCGCAAAGTTTTTTTCATCAGCTCTACTCTTCAAGATACAATAGATAGAGATTTTTATTTCGACAGTTCTCACTTCACTTCAGTACCGTCATGCACCTGAAACCGATTAGGGAAAAGAAGAGCCTTCGACTTAAACGTTATTCAATTTTCTGTAATCTGCAAATCTATAAATATTCAAAATCGTATAGATGGAAAAATAAAGCGATTTCTATACATGGTAAGCATGAAATAATTTCTGCCGAAAGATTTGCAATAACTTTTCCGCTTTTGCAATTTGTTTTTAGAAAGGCAGCGTTATAAACAATTTCGGGACAGATGAATCACCATTGTCCAGAAATTGTGTTACCACTTGCACAATCGTCACACACGTGCTGAGATAAATACCATACATGAGCATGAGGTCTTATAAACTCAACTTCTGTAAGTTTTATTGTAATACGACAAATTACTTTGAATTTGTAAGATTTTAATAGCCGTTAGATTGGGTATTGTTTGACACAAACTAGAAAAATCAGCTTACGGAAAATGGACCGATTTGACTATACATATACAGAATATAACAACTTTGTTCGACGAAGAGACATTAATATTGGTTGGTGTTGCATTTTAAATACATTTTATGACGTTTATAATATTGAAAAGGGCATTTTTCTGTCATACTTATTATAGTTTCTCAATCGGAATGTCAAGATTAAAATAATTGATTTCTCAAGAATGAACCTCAACAGATGATCCGCAGTATTTACACAAAATTAAAAAAAATCAAGAATTGTATGCGTGAGAATGCCTAATTGTTCAATTTAATATAAGCTTACTTGTAGAACGTTGTTTTCTAGTAAAATATTCCCTAACTCCGATAAAGTTCTTCTCTCAAACACCTTGCAACCTAACATGTACTGAAAAGTTGGATGAAATTATTTGGAAAAAATACATTTTATCATTCCAGTGAACGATTCGCAAGAGCCCAACATCTTTAGCGCACTACAAGCATACTCGTATATGATTTAGTGAAAATTCATTGTGCTAAAAATATATTGTAGTAATTTTTCGAAATACCCAAGCATTGTACATTTTTACAGAAGGCTTTGAGTTGCTCGTGTTGATTAAATTGAATAAAAACTATTGAAAACAGTTTCCTTCTACTTTTAAAAAAATTATTGACTTTTGTTTTATTGTGGTTTTTTTGTTTTTACATATCTTTTGTTTTGTGTTTTTTTTTTTTTTTTTCTTTTTTCAATTGTTGTTCCTACGTTAACATACACTTTAGTTAGTCACTACTTATTCAACTAGTTACAATAATTTTCGGGTTTTCACTTTACATACATATATAAATGAAATCAAATACACATTTGTATCTTTATCTTGTTTTGTAAACGGATTACCATTAGTTTTAATGCTTACAATTTACTTAGTTTTCATAACTATAATGGGCTCTAAAATTTTTAATACATCGTTATTCTCAGATTGACCAAAATCTTTGCCGGGATTTTTGACGAATTCTTCCCCATTGGTGATGACATTGATTTGCTGGTGCGGCGGCTGTGAATGATGTTGCTGCGACTGTGTATGGTGCTGCTGCTGTTGTTGCTGGGCTTGTTGCTGATGTTGCGGTGGTTGCGAGTGCGGCTGCTGTTGCTGCTGCTGTTGTTGATGTACCGATGATTGTTGGTGCTGAATTAGATTATTGTGATCCTGTGTTGAAGAAATAATGCTTTGTGTGATAGTCTGACTGCTCTGCGATTGGGATTGATGTGAGTTATTCTGAGATGTTGGCAGATTATGTAACTGTGCATACAATTGCTTAGCACGTTCTTCGATACGTTTCTTGTTTTCAGGCGCTTGTGCTCGGAGTCGTCTAAGGCGTGCATATTCCGCCTGCTTGGAGAGACGTTCTTTACGCTCCTCTTCAGATTCTATGGCTCGCACTTGTGCCCTCTTCATGCGCGCTCTAGCACTCAAATTCTTAAGTCGAACTTCACGTTGTTCGGGTGTTTCATTTGCGCGCACAGCCCTTTGATGTGCGGCCATTCTATCCAATCGTACACGTCTCTCTTCATCGGTTTCTTGACCACGTCCACGGCGCCTTCCTTGCTTTGAAGATGGTGATGATGATGCTGCTGCTGCAAGCATCTGGTTTATCTCTTGTTCGAGCAAAGAATTAGCTTTTTGTTCTCTGAGAATTGTTTCGTTTTGCAATTCAGATGATATTGTGCTGTCGGCATAGATTTTTCTAGGGCGACCGCGGACCGGCTTTGGAAAATCCTGAATTAATTGTTGTTGCGCATGTTGCGAGTGCTGAGGAGTTGCTGTAGGCTGAGCTTGTGCTGAAGTTGGTGTCGGAGTAGTTGCAGTTGGTACGGCTAGAGTGGAGTTGGTCAACAGATTGTATGGACTCGGTTGGGACTGCGACGACGAAGGACTTGGTGTTGTTGATGTTCCTTGTTGAAAATGAACCGGAGTAAATGGTGGAGGCACAGAGTTCGGTCCAATGGCTAGCTGAAAACCATTGTGATACATTGGATAGTAGGCAGGTTGCTGGGTACTTGTTGGTGTCGATGGACAGGGCGATGGCGACGATCCTGGTGGGGGATTGAGGACGGATGCGCCCGGAAACGATGACAAATACGAAAATTGATTGTAAAGCGGATTGGGCGGGTTTTGAATCTGTTGTTGATGTTGATAGTTTGCTTCGGAATTAGGCGAAGCTTTAAGCTTTAATTTTTCTTCATCAATTTGTAGTGGTAATGGGAGTATTTTCACATTGTTTACATCCTGAAGGTCCTGCTTCTTGATGAATTTATTTTGATAGTATTCTATTGAACTAGCCAGAGTTCCGAATGCGGCAACATGTGGTATTTTCGCCTGTTTCGGATCATCGTATATGTTTTGCTGAAATAAACTGTTTGATTCAGAGTCCAGTGATAGGCTACCTGCGTTATAACGCAAAGATTGAGAATGTTGTTGCTGCTGGTGTTGCTGTTGTTGTTGTTGTTGCTGCTGCTGCTGTTGCTGGTGTAGCTGTCCTTGGGATTCTGGTGGAGACTCCTTTGAAAGCAATGAACCACCTGGGCGCGCCGATGGACCCATAAACATGTTCTGATAGTACTCAATGGAATTTGCCAGCGTCTGATTATGATATTGTGAGGGTAATTGCTGATGTTGCTGTTGTTGCTGGGCCTGCTGCTGCTGTCTTTCCTGCTGCGTTCTTGGGCTTGTCACTTCCTGATTGTTAAAATTTCCAACATTATTAACGCTATTTGGATTTAGCTTTAAAATTTTTTTCTTTTCTCTGACCTTTTTTGCATACTCGTTCAGTTTTTTCAGTCTTTCCTTGCGCTCATCCGTTGACTCATTGGCTATGCGATGTCGAGCTCGTGCTGCCATTTCAGCTAGACGCATCTTCCTTTGATCTGGACTCTCGTTTGCTCGATATAAGCGCATTCGTTCGGCCAGCTTCTGTAGACGTTTAGCTCGCTGGTCAGGGGTTTCCATGGCACGTCGAAGTCTTTGGCGTGCAGCATTCCGCACTAAACGCATGGCACGTTCCATTTCAGACTCATTTTGTCGTCGCATTCGATTTGCTTCTGCATTGCGCGCCAAACGCTTCCGATACTCATCTTCTGATTCGCGTGAACGTCGTTCTCGCATTCTCTCAGCATTACGGGCTAATCGACGCGCTCTCGCTTCGGGACTTTCGTTCCAGCGCTGTTTACCCGATGCTGAAAGTGGAGTAATACTACGATATGGCGACAAAGACGACAAACTACTTGGACCTGGCAGGCCAACGGCGTTCACTAACGACGCGTTACCAGGTGGCGGTGGCTGATGATGTATAGAATGTTGATTTTGTGATTGCTGCTGTTGCGACTGCTGTTGATGAAGATGAGGTGGAAGATGCTGATTATGGGATTGTGAAGCCGCAAGCGACAACAATGTGGAGGGATGATCAATGATAAGACGCCCGTTGGCGCCATTCAAGCCAAGCAATTGCGAGTATTGTTGTTCAGATGGTGGTTCAATCTTTATCCCATTGGGATCAGATTCCATTATTTTTTGTAAAACTTTTTTGAAACACACACTTTAAACCCCACCACGTCAATTTAGTTTTAGTTTATTTAGTTTATACCCGTATAATGGTAGTAGTTATGTACCTAATTTTTACGTACAATTTTTTTTTTTTTTTTTTTTTCTCTTTGAAATAGAAATTTACAAGGAAGCACTCTCAACTAAAGTTTCTATCATTCGCTTCGTTGCTTTATCACTTATGGCGGACATTTAAAGCTATTATTTAATTTTTTGTTTACAAAATACAACAAAATGCATCTTAATGCGAATATTCACTTTTCAACGAAAGGAAAAACAAAAAAAAATGCCCTCTTGACAGCGACTCTTTTTTTTTTTGACATTTGACACTTTGCAGACGGATATTGTGTTCCTTCTCTTATTGGAATGAAATGGTTGAAATGGTTTTTTTTTTTTTTATTGATTTATTTCATTTACTTTTTTCTTTTTTTTTGCTTAGGGCTTTTCGCTAAATACATGAAATACTTTTCGTTCCAGTTAGATATGTTTATTTACAAAACGGAATTCACTTTATTATATGCACACATGTCGATGCTATTATTGCATAATATATATCGCGTAGCGTGTATATGTAAGTACGTAGGTAGACACACTTTGCCGACTTGATAATTCACTAACAACCCGCAGAGCGAGACATTTCTGAATCCGATTGGGATGTCGAGGAAGCCTGAACGGAGAGTGAGCGTGTTTTTCTCACTCTTGTGCATTCGGAAGTGGCTGGCGAGTGTGGGAAAGAGACCGGAGCCGTCAGACAATGATCGGATTATTCGCAATTTTTTTTTCCGCATCACATTTTAGCTGAAGGAACGGCTTCTATTTAAACTCCTTTGAGCTTGGATTTTGTTATATTTTAATTGTGAGACTTATAACCAACATATTTTTACACACACTTTGTATTTATATTGCGAGAAAATATTTGGAAAATTTAAATTAAAAAAAAAAAAAACCTTTTTGAGGGAAGTTCGCTGCGAGCGCAAAGTGAAAGACACCGAATTTGCAGTCTTGTGAGAAAGAGATAGTGGCAGTTAACACAGTATAGCTTAATGTTGTTTACAAGTTTTCGTAATAGATGAAATTTAAATAAACCAATCTAGTACTAATTACTAAATTTACAGGGCGACGGGTTTTTCTTTTCAGATTAATCTGGAATGGATATTTAATTATTTTCGGAAGTTTATCTAACGTTCATCGATAGTTTAAATTTTCTCGTTAGATATTTTTAATATCCACCACGATCATGTACCATTTGTAGTCGGAGTGTAATAATTAATAACTAGAACTAGCTTTTCCATTTTCTGTTAATTTCAGTAATGAAATCAGTTCCGATATTCAATGGAACTTGAGAACCCACTTTTGCTTCTTTCTGTCAAGTGAATAAATGCCAAAATTGGTCCCTATAAGCAAAGGAATTGGTTTTGAGACAAGATTTTCCTTTCGAGTATTTCTTATGGCATTTTTTTTGCGATTGGTTTCTCTCCGGATGTTGGGCAATTTGCTTTTTTTTTAAACTTTGAACACTGTCGATTACTTGAAAACAAAAATCTGGCCTGGCACACATATGTGAACTTTGTGTTTATATGTGTTAATACAGTCTGACATAAAATCCAAAAGCAAAATTTGGAGAAGAGTAAGAAGAGTGCCAGTGGAAGAGTTTTATGTCATTTTTTTTTTCTCTTCGGAATGCTTCTGCCGGCCAATCGAAAACGCCATTACATTCTATTTTTGAGAAAAATTTAAGTAAATAATACGTTGTCAGTCCCATTTACAATAATGCGAGATGGGATACGTTGTTCGAAAAAGAGAGCGCATGAACTGTCAAAAATATTTCCGTAACATGTACTTCAATGTGTTTGTTTACAATAATGCGAGTCTCGCAGCAAGCATCGCACCTAATTTCGAAAATCTGGAAAACTCGCATCCCGCAATGCGTGACACCTAATTTTTTTTTTGTTTTAATTTTTTCCATGTGATATTTTTCCCATGATTAACACTTCAATTGACAATTGTTCGTTGCGTTTTGACGTAACATTGTCAACAGACTTCCGATGTCCGAATACGAGAGCTCTCGCATTCGAATTCGAATGTGATCCTTGTATCTCATCTCGCAGTATTGTAAATGGGACTGAGTGAGGGAGTTTCCGTTATGGTAGAAACACTTTAGCCCAGCAAGATCAACGACAATTTCGATATCGAAATTATTTAAAAAATGTTGACGTGACGTGACGTTATTATGATATTTGAATAATTCTTTTTATTGATAAGAACAAATCATAAATAAATTCTGTTACTGCCCTAATCTGCTTCCACTCGAAAAAATCAAGGTAACTTTATGTATTTATTCGAATATTTATGAACGTAGCATATGAATATAACACAATCTGTCATTTTCAGTCCGTTTGTTAATTTATTTTGTGCGAACTCCGAAATCAAAAAGTGATTCAGGTTTTGCGCAAACCAGTAGAAAGTTTACAGAGAAACATTAGTTTTGTTGTTTAATATAAAAAGATAAAGATATTAATGCATTAATTAATCCACGCTGATTATTGCACAGACAGATCTTATTTTCTGACGTTTAAAAAAGTAGTTCAGTTTGTTTTTCAAAAGTTAATTTTTTCGATTTTGATTTCCAACGATTTTTGTGACTAAGGTTTTTGCTCATTGTAAAAAGACTTTTATTAATAAAAAAAAATGGATATCAACACAAAACGCTGTCAGAAGTGTTTCTCCAATTCAAAAAAGGAGAGAAGGAAGTTTAAATGACTACAATTACACCAGAATTCCTCCAGTCGTTTTGCGGAATCTTGGCGCACAGCGTCCGTAGACTGCAATTTCAGTTTCACAATCTTCTTCAAGTGATTCTTCTTTGTAAACTTCCAGACCACCACCGTTCTCCATTGCAGAGTATAAATTATCAGACGAAACCAAAGTTGAAGGCTACTTCAAACGCTTCGATCGGGCCCATAACTTCGCTCGTGCCCACATGGGAGTGGAATTGAATAATGCACCCAAGGCGTCTTAGTAAGCCCTGAGGTTCCAGATAATTTTACGTAAAATCGAATTGAGCCTCATAAAGCATTTCGATCGTAAGAAAAATATGTATATTCGCTGAAAGTATTAAATTTCGATAAAACGATCAAAAAAAGATGAGTTGTCTGAAATTTCGCAGTACGATTACACAAGGGGCAGCATTCTATGATTATAATACCTTCTGCGATTGAGTGCTCATTGAGCAATTACTCTATGCCCTTGAATCACGAAATACCTGCGATGAAATCACATCGAAAAAACCAGAAACTTTCGCTGAAGCCTTCGAAATCGCGCACACACTCAAGGCAACACACCAAACAGCGGTAGAGCTAAAGATGTCCGGATCGGAACTCACTCTATTGGTAGAATCCACATATAATTTGGGACATGCACGATGATGAAGACGAAGTTTCATTGTCATGGATGTGGGAAAGGGATACGCCTGTGAACGCAGAGGTCACATTGGAAAAATCCGCTGATCGAAGACGTCACAGATTGTCGAAGAGCTGGAACAAGCGTTCAATGCCTAAATAAGATTAAAGTCAAATCAACGGATTATGATATTAGTGAATATCGGTGGGTGGGTGGGTGTAAATTGTATATGGAACTGGACACGAGTGGCCCATGTGATTATCAGTGTGAAAACATTACGTACTATCAAACCAAGATACAGTATGCTGAAAACGGAGAGACTATTTTCAAATTACACGAGTCACAAAATTCACTGACGCATTTGGGTCAACGTCGTAGTGGATAAGACATCACAAAAACTTAATTTATATATTATTGATGGTGATTCCGACACAATGGATGAGATAGAATGGATTTGTTAAACGTTAAACAGCCACCTGTAACGCTCCATTTAAGACACCTGTTTTTCCCAAGGAGCGAGAAATACCGCTGACACTGAGGGAAGCATATGGAAAAGAAATCGACCAGAAAATTACGTCATGTTGTTGACTACTCTAAGTTGGCACCAACAACCCATGTAGTTACAAAAAAAAAAAGGAAAAATACGCATTTTTTCTTGTCAATTGATTGACTGATATTAGTATCACCTATGAGTTTTATCGCATGGTTTTGAATCCTATCTAGCAGGTTCAGAGATGTTTTAGGAGCACCTGACCAGATGTGGGCATTGCACTTTAATTTTGGGTGTATGAATGCCTGATACATTGAGGTTAGATCAGAGGGGGTAAAATATTTCTTACAGCGCTTGAGGAAACCTAGACATTTCGCAGCATTTTTGATGACATCGAATATGCGGTCACTCCAATGTAAGTTGTCACTGAAACATATACCGAGAATGGAAAGTTTTTCGGCTCGCTTTAATAATAGCAGACTGCATTGAGTTAGTTGTGCTGTTAACATAGAAATTCAATTAACTTAGCATACGCTGAACTTCCGTTCTACTGCCGAAGAGTCCAGGAACGAATATGAAAAGTAGAGTACTTTCATCAGCAAAGGAATATATTGGATTAGAAGTAGCAGACAAGAATCATTAAGACGTCTTTTACACAGCGCATGAATTTGATGCGCATGTTTTGGTTATTTTCTTTTGAACTATCATTCTGTGATGTGCGTATTTTTACACGAAGCCTTTTTCTCATTCTTTGATTTTTCATGTTATTTGACAGCTTTCTTTCATTTCATCTTTGCTGCCCAATGTTGAATGCTGAAAGCAAAATAAATTATAAAAGCAAAATTGGCATTTGCAGAACTAAACAATTTTTTGTACTCTGCGGAAATGATTATTCATTGCATAGATACCGACTACAGTTCGCACGGGTACATCTCATAATTGAAAATGAGCTCGTTTGTTAATTCTTTAGTCCATTTAATTTCATCCGCTATACTGAAATGTTGTGCTCGTAACAACAGCCAAAGAAGTAAAGCAAATGCGAAAGAAAGAGAAAGGAGAACAGGAAATGTCAAAAACCTGCAAAGCAAATCTTGCCCGCCGTGTATCGGGAAAATTTTTTTTTGTTTCATTTTCCCTCTTAGCCCTCTCTTTTGCTGTTATTTGAATCTCTCTAAACATACGCTGTGTAAAAGCCGTCTAAGGAAAATTAAAAAGAGTGTCGGGGACAGAACGGAGCCCTGGGGCACTCCAGCATTTATTTTGTGAATATCAGGCTTGAAACCTTCCAAGAAAACTTTGAACGTTCCGAAAGCTAATTTCTAATCCATTGACGAAGAGAGTCGTGAAATGCCTTAGAAATAGCAAGTGCAACTATCTTGCTTTCGCCAGATTGATGTGCGCTTTGGTTCCGCTTTTCGGTGAGGCATGCATCAAATCACCAGTAGACCTGTTGCTACGAAATCCGTACTGCGGTCATTGAGATGTTTTCGCGTTTCAATATATTTCATGAGCTGACGGTTTATCAGCGCTTTTTTTTTTTTTTTTTTTTTTATATAATTTACGCGCGCCAAAGGGGTTATGAATACCCTTACACTGTTGCCAGTGCGCGGGCGGAAAGGTAGAAGGAGGAGAAAGGAAAGTTTGTGATGTAGTGGTTTGAAACGCAGGTGTGTTTGGTTTCGATATTGACTCTCCAGGGGTGGGAGTCCGAATAGGACGGAGAGATTTTCTTCACTCGGAATGGTGAGGTTGTGAATTTTAACGGTTGTTTTTGTGTTTGAAAACCCTACAACAGCCAAATCTACATGTCAGTGTTATGCCTTCACACGCAGATTTTTCTGACTGAGTTCCAATTACACAAATGAAAGCTTGTCGTGGCTAGGATTCGAACCTTGACCCTCCGAGTGAGAAGCGATTGCTAGTACCACTACACCACGGCCACCCCATTACCTTGGAAAGAAGGGACGTAAGAGTAATGGGTCTGTTGGAGGAAAGAGAAGAAGATTCACGTTTTTTAAAGACGGGCTGAAAAAATACTGTTTTCCCTCTGCTAGGAAAGTCCTGAAGAGTAGAATTGATGAAAAAGCTTACTCAATAGTTTTGCCAGAGAAGAGAACACCTCTTCAGAAGAAAGGGAGATTGTAATCGATGCTCAATCCAAGGATTATATTTGACGAGCATCCCATTCCAAGAGCGGAACACATTTAATCAAATAAAAGAAGCCACAATATTTTGCCATCTCCAGCTTCAACGAAATGCTAATGGTTCTTGAAACAACAATTTGCTTTAACCGCTCTAAATGTGTCTTCGCAACATCTGCTGTAGAATTTCTGGGTCACAAAATTGATGCACAAAGGGTCCATCAGTCAGATAAACATGCGGAAGCGGTGCGAGATGCCCCGAAGCCCTCCACTGTAGATGAATTACATATATTCCTAGGCAAGGCAACACACTATAACGCATTTATTCCTGATCTTGCAACCAATGATAGGCCACTTCGAGATATGCTGCATAGAGAGAAAGGGCGTATTCAAAGGTAAAAAATATACCAGTTTCGCCACAGGTCCTAATGCTATAAGATCCTACTTTATTGTCCAAGCGACTTAGCAATGGCCAAGGGCGCCCCATTGCTTATACAAGCAGTACCATAAGCACTACAGAGCAATGATATCTGCAAATGGATAAGCAAGCTCTTACAATTGTATTGGGAGTTCAAAAGTTCTTTATATATCTCTACGCCCACCCTTGGACACTTATTACCGACCACAAACCGCTCGCACAAATTCCCTATCCAGAAAAGTCGCTACCTGTTCTCTGCAGTAGTATGGCAGACTATGCCGACTTCCTTGGAAATTTCCACTACATGATATTTAAACGAATAAAAACTAACACAAACGCAGATTACCGTTCCCCTGCCTCGCTACTATCTACTGATCATCGTGTGAATCGCTAACATTGGAAGAAATTGGCTACGATGTGTTTGATAATTTCGTTATTGCACAAGTCAACCAATTGCCAATAAGAGACGGGCTGATAGACGAGACGAGAAAATAAAACACTTGGGAACAACGCGTCAGATACTTGAGTCAAAAACAGGATATAGGGCCTTCGAGGCAAGCTACAAGATAGCAGCTGGCTGTCTGATTTTTGATCGCAGAGTCGTGATTTCTAAAATACTACGCTACAAATTGTTTGCTGGTTTGCAAAATATACATCAAGGAATGGGAAAAGTGAAAGGATTGGGAAAATGGTCCAGCTGAACCCAGTGTACAAACAGCCAAGGATGCTCTCAAAACGAAAAGTAAAACATTTTTACTTTAGCACAACCTTAACGGATTTCTTCGACTGTATACCAAGATTCCACACTCAACTCCAGGCCAGTCCCCAGTCCAACTCCTCTTGGGACGTTCCATTCGTACACGCTTGGATCTTGCGAGACCAGATGATGTTTCTACAAAAGTGACCGAAAAACAATACATGAATTTTCGCACATTCAAGACATCGCAACGCATTCTCTTTCGCTCAGGAAACCTCCGAATGGATAAATGAATTCCCGGAACGATATCTGTCCGCATTGCTGACTTGCATTACGAGATTGACTATTTCGTAAAAACATACAAACGGCATGCCGATTAAATACGCAGAGCTAGCGAAAACCATCACGATCAAGTGGCACCAAATAAATCACCAGCAAAGAGGGAATTCACGAAACTTCAAGACCGAAGTCACTAGAAAACTTCCATTCAACTATCGCTGAGACAACTAGAGAGGCTTCACAGATGTCTTTTGATCTAGGTAAGATGTTATGAACGAAAGCGAATCATCAACTGAGGAGGCAACCTCAATGTTAGACACTTATCTCACATCGACTCCAGTCTCGAAACCTGTTAAACTCTACTAATACTTTTGCAAACCCTTAAATTTTGCACAGACACACTGTAAGTGAATTCCAACACTTCTGCATCTCTATAACTTTGTCAAAATTTGCTAGAAAGAGAGCAATTTGCAAGTATATTTGCAAGAATGAGAGCGATTTGCACGAATTTGTGTAATGGAGACTACATTTTTTTGATTAAAATGGGCGTGGTTTGTGTAAAAGAAGAGCGAAATTGCCATTGATGACAATTTACACGTATTCACAAACAGGATCACACGGATAGGGGCGATCAGCAGAAAACCGGTTTTGATTTTCCAATATCTGGAAAGTTTGATATCTACGTATAGTTAGTCTATGCTCGAGACCACAGAACACACCCGGATATGAGACGCATAACGCATAAGTTCCACGGATATCGGCCAGGCAAGGGAAACCTTTCACCATAAAGACAGGAGGGAAGATATGTTGTGTTCTCCATTTAAAGGTTTAAAAAAGTAGTTCGGTTTGTTTTACAGAAGTTAGTTCTTTTGATTTGTAACGATTTTTGTGATTAAAGTTAAATACGTTTTTATTCATTGTAAAAAGACTTTTGTTAATAAATAACTGGATAACAACATAATACTGATGCAAAATTTTTAATTTCTATGCATGCAATAAGTACCCTTTATTGCAAATGTTCCCTTAAATGATTGAATCTTTGCATCGTAGGTGTGTAAGACGCGTTCTGCGTCTGACATTAACATAGACATAGCAATGTTGGAAAACAGTTTGGGCATTTTAGACCAAGACGGCTCATACATCTTAAGTGCATTTCAGAATTCGCAAGAAAGTAATTTTAGTTTGAACAAGTAGATTGCCTTATGTTCATTGATTTTCGCTTTTATCAATGTTTTTTTTTTTTAATTTTTTTTTTTTAACATTTGAAATTTTGACATTTAATAGTTGTCACTTCAGGCTCAGCTATGTTTCTTAGTTCTCTTTTTGGCGTTTTCCATTGGACAACAGAAGACTTCGAGTGAAAAATCTTCTAAAAATGTTACAATGGCAAAGTTTTGCTTCTGGATTTCATTTCACACAAACTCCAACTGGTATTGTGTGTCAAACCAGATTATTGTTTGAATGTTCACCTTGATTCGCAACCAAATATAAAAAATAAAACAATATGAAAGCAGAAATAAATATTTTATTCAACTCAGACATTTTGCCAAACAGAGAAATTGCGAAAAAAAAAATTTACATTTAACCACCAAAACATGTAAAAAATTTTGAAAGCAAAGTCAGAAGAATTTTTTAGTATTCCATTCGAACCCAGAGCGATTAAATTCCCGAGAGAAATCAGTCGAAAACGTTATTTGTTTATATTTGTTAATACGGTAATACGGCGTAAATATTAACATGGATTCCAGAAACGATCATTTTCGACATATTTTGCTTTTTTATTTACTGTATGATAATCGTAAAAGATCTGGGCAACATTGGACATTGAAAGGACCAATCCACTTTTCAATCGACATATTGCATACCAAATTTGCTGAAAAGCAAAATGCGTTGATCAATAGACCCCATACCTCACAAGTAACGGTACAAAAACTGTTGCAGTTGGGATTTGAAATTCCTCCGCATCCACCGTACTCTCCTGATATTTCCCTAACGGATTACCATTTTTTCCGCAATCTGGATTCATTTTGCCGGTAGAAGATCTTCCGGAACCGAGCAGAGGTCATAAAAGCCTTTGAGGATTTCATTGCCTCAAAAGGTCAGCACTTCTACGAAAAAGGAATACCACCTTGATCAAACCACCGTGTGGCGCTCCCATTGTTCCGATTAGAGTTCCGTTTTTTTTGTTAAGTTGGTAAATCTGTTGTTCACATTCCCTTTAATCTTAGCATCATAGCTTAACATCTGCATAAGTTATGTAGCCAAGAGTACATCTATCTCTGTGTGTTGGCGATTTTTTTACAATTTTAGGAATGGATTTAAATTTGCAACAACGAACTTATATTAAATTTTGCGTAAAAAACGGATTTAAAGGTGCGCGAACGTTGGAAATGTTGGAACAGTGTTTCCGCAACGACTCTCTAAAGAAAACGGTTGTTTATCAGTGGCACGAGCGGTTCAAAAGTGGTCGTGAGTCAATCGAAGTGGCAGACCATCGACATCGAAAACCGACGAAAACATTGATGAAGTAAAAGAAATGTTGGTCAATAACCGCAAATTAACCATCAGAGAGACAGCGGAGGACTTGAATATTGCCTATGGATCCGTCCAAGACATTTTGGTTAATGATTTGGGTTTCCGTCGTGTAGCAGCAAAATTGGTGGCAAAAGACCTCAATTTCATGCAAAAAAGAGACCGTGTTGACGTCGCAAGAGATGATTTGCGAGGCTGAATCCGATCCCACACTCATCAAAAGGATTACTACTGGAGACAAGACGTGGGTTTATGAGTACGACAAAAAAGAAGACAATGCTCACGGTTTTCGTGGATTACAACGGTGTAGTGCATCATGAATTTGTGCCAGAAGGCCAGACAGTAAACAAAGAGTATTATTTGCGTGAAGCAATTCGCCGAAAGAGACCAGAATTGTGGGTAGAAAACTCGTGGATTTTGCACCATGATAACGCACCGTCGCACAGTGCCATCATGCAACAAATACCATCCCACAGCCACCGAATTCACCTGATTTGGCTTCCTGTGACTTCTTTTGTTCAATCGAGTTAAAAAAACCACTACGGGGAACGCGTTTCAGCAGCCGAGAGGAAGTAATGGAAAAATCGCAGGAAGCACTGATGGACATACCGAAAACCGAATATAAAAAATGTTTCGAGGATTGGATGAAGTGCTGGCATAAGTGTGTTGCAGTCGATGGGGATTACTTTGAAGGGGACAATATAGATTTAGATGAATAAACTTGTATTTTTAATTTTCTGATGAAGATGGTATCACGTTGGAAGAATGTCATAGATGCCAAACGATCCTATTTTGATTGAATAAAAATGTACGGAAAAATAAAATTGGCTTTTAAATTTTTACTACAATATAAAATCAGACATTTCATATGGTGTAACCCAATATATTAATCTTTTATATGTATAATAAAATAAATTTTATTCTACACTAACACCAAAATTACTTTCCTGTCAACCCATAATACTAGAATTTATCCTTCCAAGAGTAGCGTCAGACGCTCATAGACTGGTTGTGTAAGTGCGACTTCTTAGGTTCCAAAAGCAATAAAGCAGTTGCAATTAATGGCATACTATCTATGTATACTGTTTTGAAGAAGAAGGCTTTAAATATAGGTTTTTCGCTTTGGTGATAAATTTCTAGAGAACTTTTTACGAAATAAACTTATTCTGAAAATCGGGAAAGCTATAAATTGTAAATTTGAAGCAAAAATTTACTGAAATGTGTCGTATCTTTGAATCATATAAAATTCGAGCTTCAAATTTTTGTCATGTTTCTAGTCTATGTTAATAATTGTATTGTTGTTTAATCGGGTTAGTAAGAATTAGAAATTGGATGTGGTTAAAAAATTATTGTACTTTTCATCATAATACAACTCAACCGAAGTTTACGAAATTCACCCTTAATACAAATTACATTGAATTAAGAATTGTTAAACATTTTAGGAAAAAACTACAAATATTGATTGCACTTTTTTATTTTTATATTTTTCATCAAACCTTGTATCATATCAATTGTTTAAAGTGCAAACCTTTGCTTTGTATGTATGCCAGAGCTCATCTTTGAAATTCTCTAATAATGTACATTCTTTCCAATTCTTCTCGGACTTTCACAGCTGCCTCGTCAATCTTATGGCTCAAGCCATCCAATGCAATTATTTCTACAATAATGAGTGATTGTCCTTCATCCGTCCCCATAAGCAAAAGTCCATTGCGATCAAGTTCGGAGACCTTGTAGCGACAGAATGGGTCCATTCCCTAATTTCTTACATACGATTAAACCAGTCTCTATCTGCATTGCCATAGTATGCGGCGGCCCCATCCTGCTGTTCCTTGTTGTAGTGGTATATCACATAATAGTCCTAGTAATTTGATAGAGATTCGAAATAAGCTTTGGAGGAAGCAATTAGTTTCCGAACAGCTTGTTACTTAATATGCCTGCCCATAGAATGACGCTGAACTTATGATGAAAGGCTCCATATTTCATGGAGTGGGGTTTGCTTCGTCCATAAAATCCGCCCAATGAAGTTGTCTTCCGCAAAGTGTCTTTCCAGAATGTAATTGCAGAATATCAAAAGCTTCTCTGAGTCCCCGGGTTGTAGCTGTTGTACTGGTTTACGATCAAATGCATACATGCCTTCTGTATGTAGAATTCTTTTGATGTTTCGATTAAAATTTCTACCTAGTTGCCTACGACTGGTATTTGGAAGGTTTCTGACGCAATGTAAAACGTCTTCGTAGCCGCGAATGCCTTCTGCTAAACCAGGAGGTGAGTCTCCTGACGGTTTCAGCGTTGTTCCTGCCTGCCTTAACCTGAAAAATGTTCTAATAAATGCCCTGTTTTTGTTTTTAAATGATAGGCACACATTTTGTAAAAAGTGGGGTTAACAAAATATTTTTCGGAAAAAAATCATGGCAGAGTCAAAATATTAAGTTATTAAAAAAGAAAATCACTTTTGACACATTGTAATTGGAGGCCAACATCTGCTTTAAAACAATTAAAGTACTCATAATTGAGTGTTCAACGATACTCCACGATATCGCGGGAATGCTTCTTGTAATCCGTTAAAAATTTTCTTCACACCTACTGCCAACTGCCAATGTTCTTATTTTTGGTAAACAGCTTTGCTCTTCTTCTATTTGTTGTATATCCATAATTAAGTCTTTTGTATAATTTTTCCTTGTTGAGTAGCAGTCTCAAAATCATTGACCTGTTTGCTTGCACCATGACACCTTTTCTGTACCCTGTCGCCAATTTTTTATGTATTTGCAAGAAAATATTTTGCAATTTTTGATACCAATCTTTTACTGCCTTTGAGTATGCTGTAGATATTTCTTCTCTTTATTTTTGCAAACGTTTGTATTTTACTTCAAGTCAAACTTTGCGAATATCGCTGTTCCCGCTGTTGTTATGATCATGAATTTCGACCAATTTGAATCAATTTCGTATGCATCTCAAATAAGCCTTATTTAACTTTGTTTAACGAACACATTGAAGATGCATCTAGCTCATTGAAGGTATTGGTCAAATATATGAATTATTCGTTGGTATGAGTTGCGTTGAGTGTGACAAAATTTATGGGACTATACGAATTTGGACACAGTTTTGATATATTACTCTTTTTTTTTAAAGAGCTAACCCTCAAGTGGGTATTACAATACTACACTTAAAATTCCTGAGCATGAGTTAGGTTTTTACGAAAATACAAAGAAAGATTTTTGGGCTCAGTGGTTATTACGCTCCATGGGTGGCATCCAACATTTAATGGTGAGACAAAATTATTAGTGTAATTGGACTTGTTGTTGTATTTTAGGCAACCACTCATCTTACGTGAATTTAGTTGCCTGAAAAAAGCAATGTATTTCGGGTGCTTTTTTTTTCAGGTAACTAAAATCTTGTGAGATGAATGGTTGCCTAAATACAACATCAAGTCCAATTTACACAAATAATTTAGTCTCCCCATTAAATGTTGGATGCCACCCATGAAGCGAAATAACCACTGAGCCCGAACATCTTTTTCTCTCTCTCTATCTAATATTCCGAAAAACTTAACACGTGCTCCGGCATTTTAAGAGTAGTAATGCCCTTTTGAGTGTTGTTCTTTTTTTTAAAAAAATAGAACCCCGAACCATCCGATTTGGAAGCCAATACACTATCACTTGAGCCACCTACCCATGTCAAAAGGTATATTTCTTTAATCGTTCCATCATTAAGTTCGTTTAATAATTTGCAGCCGGCCTTTCAAAATAATGAAAAATCTTTTACCAAATTGGGTACATTTTTGCTCGAAGTTTTCCACATACTCTGAACGCCGGACATTTGATTTATGGAATTTCGAATGCGAACTGACTGTAACCAGGTTTTCTCTGGTTTTACGTAAAATCTATGACAAAAAAATCGAACAGCTTTGCGTCCACCGCTGCAGTATCTCACCGTGCAAAGATTAATAAACAGCGGTTTTAGAATTGTTAAAATGTCTAATTTACAACCAATACCCAAATAGAATACGAAACACCTTTATATATTTATTTTGGTCAAAATTTTAGAGGTTTATGCTGATTCTTAGTCTGAAAAAGCTAAAGATTGCAAATACTGTAGCCTTTGCAACAAAATTATAGAGCCGAATGAGGACTGCTCTGCCTCAGCTATTTGGTCTCAATATTTTCTTACATATGATAATTAATTTAAAAAAGCATTTGCACACATCTCTTAAAAAAGGTTATATGGAATTTCTTCTAGCGACATTTTATTTAGGACAAATATCTATGGATGAATTGAAGCAAGACATCTCAATATCAAGCAAGGACTGTTTTCTATGCATATGTAGGTTTAACCACTTTGAAAATGACATCAAAAGTTACTTTATACTTTCTAGCCCAACATGGGCCATCAGATTCAAATCAAAAATTGAAACACGGTTTTCAAAAACTACTTTATGCTACCCAACAGACAGAATAAACCAAAAGTAGAGGGACAAATTAAAATTTATTTGCAATTTTATTTTTTATTCAATTGGACATAACGGTAAATATTTTAGAGTCACTTTGGCATCGTAATGAGGGACTTTCCAATGCCATTTTCATTGTTTACCTGTAAATCTGTTACTGCGCTAAAGACCAATATAATGTTGTGCGGCAATACAAAGGAAACTCAATATAATTGTCAATTACTTAAAATGTTTATCATAGCTTGTTCATTTAAATTTAGCGACTGCTATGCAAGTTTTCTTAAAAACATTTACTAGTGATTGACAATGGAATTTTGCTAATGATTAACTAGTTTCGGACTACTGGGGGCAATTGACAGAGTTTATTTCCACTGCTCAATGCGAATATATTGTCTTTTGCCTCAAATGTCCTGTATATGTACATATGTCATCCATACATGAAAGCAAACCTACATGTTTGCCATGTGTATGTACGCGTATATCAACTTTTAACAGTAGAACTTCTTGAATTGCGAGGAAAGAAATAATAAAATTAAAAAAAAAAATTGTATTAACATGCTCAGGATAGCTGTCATTTATAATTGCAAGAGATTATGTCGATCTTCAAGTGAGATTTACTCAACAAATTGGATTATTTGGACGAACTATGCAGAACAAATCCTCGAATCTCATGCAAGTTCACACATGTACATGTGAATATGTGCATATTATATCATTTTTAGCTTTAATACGTCACCGCCCACGACCAGCGACCGACTACCAATACAACCAGTAAAAAGCAAACCCTTATGGAAAAATCGATAATCTTTTGGTTCGATATATCCTTCGCCATTACACGAACCACAGACAGAATCAGAATCAGAATTAGATTCAAAATCAAAAGCCTCATCCCAGATCGTTAAGATATTTTTATTAAATGCTTATTTCTAAATGTTCCTACAAAACTTGTTTTATTTTCTAAAAATAATAAAACTATAATAAAATACAAAATTTTGATCAACTAATTGATAGGTGAGGGAAACTTTAAAGAAAACACCAAACACGCAATATCGCAATTGGAGGAAACACAACAGCTTCTCAAAAGAAAAAAAAAGAAATATATCCAGACTAGACCAATGGATACTCGTAATACTTATGTCTCTAGTTATCTTGTTTCATTTGTTTTTCAGTTAAGATCTAAGTTATTTTGTGTTGAAAACCACTTCAAGGCGCTCGCTTTTGCAACTTTGCACACAGTTGCATTCAACTTTCATCAGTTAGTATCCTTTCAAGCGGTCGGCTAAAGGTGGTTTTTCAATTTTGGGGGCATTCGCCCGTGCTAAACGCATTCGCTCAGCTGCCTTTGCCAATCGTTTAACTCGTTCCTCTGGGGTTTCACTTGCCCTACGTAGCCGCTGCCTCGCTGCATTCTTCATCAGTCTTAAGGCTCTTTGTACTTCATTCTCGTTCTGCCGTCGTATACGATTGGCTTCGGCGTTTTTCGCCAATCGAGCTTTATATTCCGCATCGGATTCCTTTGATCGCTTGTCTCTCATTCTGGCTGCGTTTCTTGCTAAGCGTCTCTCCCTGGCCTCTGGTGATTCATTCCACCTAGTACGTGTTTTAACGCTCTGATAAGTGTCCAAGTTAAGCAATGTAGCGGAGTAATTATAATCGAAGCGTGAGTTATGTTGAAATTGCGGGTGATGATGCTGTGATTGTTGTGGATGAGACTCTAGTTCGGTACCGTATTCGGCCTTAATGAGTTCTGGGTGTCCGTGCGGTGCAGTCGCGGGATTAACAATGACAATATGGTGTTCTACGCCACCACCTCCACCTGACATCTGAGAAAAGAAATTTTCCCCACGAGAAACAACAAAAAAAAATGTCCCAATCACTTGATATTGTTCACTTCATAAAAAGTGCACCGTTTTCGTGGCTTAACCATCGAATATCGAAAATTTCACATTCGTCACTGATTGAAAATTTAATTAGATCTGGACAAAACGGTTTCCTACTTTTGGTGGCAAAATAATGAAAACGATTTTTTATTGTTTTTCCTTTCAACCCTTTTCCTTGCTGGGATACACACAAGCGCACACGTACGATTTTAACGAAATTTGACAGTTTGATTTCACAGTTGGGATGAGGTGAGACAAATAGCCCAACAAGATTTTGGGAACGGGTGACGGGGTTATGAGAGAGTTTTATGTTTAACTAGTACAGATATAAATTGAATGCGCTCTAGAAAATTGAGGAATTAAATGTAATTAACTTACCATTTAAATCGATTCACAGAGACAAGAATTAAAGCACAATTAGTTCACTACTTGCTTTCAAAAACATAACAAATACCGACACTTGAATTGGGAAATGTCATTTCTTCCATGGCGACAGGGAAATTACGGTCTTACGATATTTTGGATCGTAAATAAGGTTGGTACCACATTACAGACATAAACACATTAATTACGTTACAAAGCATTTTATGGAAGAGGTCGTTTTTAAGTTGTTTCAGGTCTCATTTTAAACATCAGCTTCTTTTGTGCCGCATTTAAAAATGGTAATTTTGGAGCAATGCGTAATTTCGCAAGTTTAAAGGATACGCATTTTGTGTTGTTCACAATTTTGAATTAGTTTGGGGAAAGCATTTTTCTATCTTCCATGTACTTAAATGGTGTGAGTGAATTTGTACGTTTTCTATTATCTACTTAATAATTTGAATGAGTAGTAACATATTCATTGAATGTTCCTTAAGCTGATTCTAGAAAGGGTGAATAAAAATTAGCAGAAACAGATTGTCACAGTAACGGCATCTAAGTATGAGACGTGACACGAAATAGACTAATACAGCGACAGCGATTGAATAAACAGTGGCTCTGGGGTGAGTTGTAATTTAGTGACTAAAACAAACATTTGATTTGAATTATATGATTTTGATTATATGGGGTTGTTAAATGAATTACAAAACATAGAAAGTGATTTACTTAAAAGTTGGAAACAGCAAAGTTTTATTTTTGCCAAGTCAAAGTGTGCTTATTATGAATTGGCAGGGTCGCATGGGTGTTGGCAATCAGAGGAAACAGGTTTTTGGAAAGGTCAGAATCTATCTAGTTTAGTTCATTTATGATCACGACAATCATAGATGAACTAACCAATAGTCCGTTTCAAATCACAGTGCAATTTCTTGCGCATGTGCCCTGTGCCAGTCTATTCCTGTAATCCTGGAAGTTTTCCAGACGAAACTCGAGCGTAACCATACCTTGATGTTGATTGCACTGAGTCCATAGATGAACTATTCTAGATAGCAAACTTTCCATACATTGGAAAATCCAAACCGGTTTTCTGCTGATCGCCCCTACCGTGTGATCCTGTCTGTGTGAATTGTCATCAATGGCAATTTCCCTCTCATTTTATACAAACCACGCCCATTTTAACCAAAAAAACGTCATCCACATTACACACACTCGTGCAAATCGCTCTCATTCTAGAAATTTTACTTGCAAATTGCTCTCATTCTTTCAAATTTTGAGAAAGTTATAGAGAATGTAAAAGTGTTGGAATTTACTTACAGCATGTCTGTACGAAAGTTAAGGGCTTGCAAAAGTATTAATAGAGCTTGACATCTAGGTTAGTTTATCTATGACTGAGTCTTAGCGCGTACGCATTATCTGCTTGAATGGCATTGTAAAGATAAGAAGTCGATATTGACAGATGCGAAACCAGAGTGTAGAGAGATTGCATGGACGTGGGCACGCCGCCCATTGTATATTTTTTTAGTGGAGTTGGCAATGGCGATTTTATGGAAAGCATTCTCTTCACAATTATTGTGTTGAAAAGAAGAAATAATGTTTTGCTAATATGAATTTGACTTAAAATATGAATATAAAAGTTGAATAAATTGAAGTTAAGTGCTTATCTTTTTATGGTGTGTTTTGTGATCCAGTACTTATTTTTTCAAGATCAATGCACTTAATTGTCATCCGTCGTATCATCATCCTCGCCGTCGTTTTCAATTTCAGTTGATGAACCTTCGCCGGGTCTATTAACAATTCTCTCGGTGAAGGTATCCCACCTAAGTTCATAGCTTAAATAACTTTCTTCTGTCCTTATGGCCTTATCGCATGGTTTTTTCCATTCCGCGACAGTAATTTTTGCAAACTCTTCTTCTGCTATTGTCTTGATGTCATCCAGCTTAAATGTGGTGTTTTTATCCGGTACTCTTGATTTTACAATACCCCATATATTCTCAATTGGGTTCAAATACGGATGGTATGGTGGTGGCCTGAGTACCTCATGGCCTGCTGATGTAATCAAGTCGTCTATTTGATGCTGTGGAGATGTCTTGGTTTGTCGAACTAAATCATACAGTTCAATCTTCAATTAACTAACTCCATTTTCGTTGCTGATAAATCGTTTTTTTAATTTATTGTGATAGGGGGCGTTCTCCATTACAATAACCGACGGCTCCTCTAACTGGTCCAGTACCTGATCTCTTAACCATTTTGAGAAATTGTGAAAGTTCATCTAATCATGATAGTCACCCGACTTCGATCCAGATTTAAAGATTAGAAGACCGTTTTTGACAAATCCACTCGAACCACCAGCGTGTGCAATTATAAGCCCAGATCCTTCTCCAATAGGCTTTTTTAGTTCTTCTGTACTTCCATCAGTCCATGACATTCCTCTTGTATAGAAGCTATGTATATTGTATGTATGATTCATCTACAAACATAGATTATCTGATATTCACTTTCACGAAAGTTACTTATTTCACGGATATATTTTAACCTTCACTTCCGTCCTTTCACAAAGGATTTTAATATTGTCTTCCGTCTTACGAAAAATGAATCCTTTGGCTTCCAGATACCTCCAAAAGGATGTCTTGCTTATCCTAATTTCCAGTTCTTGACGGATTTGTTCCCTAAGGGCACTCAATGTTACGACTTTCTTGTCAAATTGGTGGATGGAGTAGATTATCCTTTTGATGGATTCAAAGTCGAAGTGATCTAATGAAGTGATCCAGTGCCGATGAGGAATTTTCTTTTTGGGTTTGTTTGTTCTTGTTCTTTTAATATTTTGTATATGGTCTTATGCGAAACTCCAACAAATTCAGCTGTTTTCCTTACAGCTGCTCTCGTAGAAACTTCATTTACATGTTTGTTTTTATAATCCAAGTTTTTGTGGTAAATTTTCAGCGTAAGCACTTTTGCTTGGCGTGTTAAAGGCTTTCCTGGCTTAGAGCAATCTATTGTATATAAATTTATTTTTTTTCTTACTTTTACTCCTTGCAAAGGTTTTTTAAAACTAGATTAAAAATTCCATTTTTGCGCATTTATATTCGCAAAAAATAGTCAGAATATATATTTTTTACCTAACCCTTTTCATAAAAAATGTGTGTTCGAATTGACTCCATTTCTATTACATATATAGTACTTATTGCAGGAAATAGTGAATTTTGTCACAAAAAGTAGTGGCCAGGCAAACTACGCGCATATATGCGCTTATGTTGCAAATGGGTTAAATATGAAAGAAAGTGGAGAAAGTTCAGCCGTTTCGTAAATATCATTTTCCAGTGAGCAGATGAGTAGTATGCGCTTCCAGGCTCTCTTTGCGCGGTTTACCAATTGCACGGTGATTTGAAATGGACTATAGATGGCAAACTCCACTAATACTTTTGAAACCAGTTAACTTTCGCACAGACACACTATGAGTGAATAACCAATCTTTGTACATTTCTATAACCTGCCAGAATTTGCTAGAATGAGAGTAATTTACAAGTAAAGTTGCTAAAATGAGAGCGATTTGCACGCGTGTGTGTAATTGGGATGACGTTTTTTGGGTGAAATGGGCGGGTTTTGTGTTAAATGGGAGAAAAATTGCAATTGATGGCAATTCACACGTATTCACATACAGGGTCAGACGGTTAGAGGCGATCAGCTTAAAACCGGTTTTAGTTTTCCAATATCTGTAAAGTTTCCCATCTAGGTTAGTTCATCTATGACATAGTGATGTGCAATTTGATTACTTTTGAGTAAAGAATGCTTACTGATTCCTTCAAATTCAGTATTCGGTATTTGTTATTCGATACCCAGTACTTGGTCTCAAAATTCATTTTCTGGAACCAAAGTATCAAGTATCAACCCACTGAGTCCTGGTATTCGATATTGACGATTTAAAAGTATGAGTGGAGAAAAGTAATCAAAATAATCAAATTGGAACTGTATGATATATGGAACATCGTGCGACTGTGACTTGTGAGATGTTTGATACGGTGGGACAAGAGAGTGCAGGATTAGGAGAAGAGAAAAATGGAACAGTGTACAGTGTACACATGCATATGCAATGTAGAATATAAAAAAGAGGGGAAGAAGTATCGAATAGTAAGTACCGAATAATAATTTTTTGCTCATCAGTACTATGACAAAGGTGCAGATACTTAAACAAAATATGGACGAAGAAAAAGCCAAGATAAATAAATAAAAAGCGTAATATATAATACAACATTCTTAAACTAATAAACAGGAGAAGAATGGGCGAATAAAGTAGGGGTTTAGATCAAAAACTAAAACTGAAAATTGAGGAACAAAATAATATTAGGTTCGTTTGCGCACTTTTTGGACTAAATATGTAAAAAATCAAATCCGGAGGAGGAATAGTTTTCTCTCAGAGAGACAAATTTTTGAAAAGTAAGCGAACGGATTTGAGACTGTTTTGTACAGACAAATGTCAACTCTCCTTGTTTTGATTCGGTTTTTGCTTTTTTTCCAAAAAAAAAAAATATTTAAAAACTAGTTTTAATGAATTAAGCATTTGAAACCTTTAACTTCAGAACGAAAATTATTTAAGCCTAGACATGTCTGCATGGGTTAAAATGAGTTCTTCCGATAAGTTCTCTTTGTATTGTCCATCTATATGCCAGGAGTTTGGGGAGCACTTCCTTAATATGTCTGCTTTTCAATATATTTGGTCTGTAAACACTTTCTAAAAACATATTTCCATCTGAAACTTTAATTATTAATTAATTTTCTATTCAAATCTCACTTATTTTTGGTAAAACAATATTAGTTTGACAGTTTTTACAAATTTGCCCGAACAAATTTCTGGGACTAATATCTATAGACAAAAGAGGGGAAATGAATTGCTCTCTCGCTTCGAGATACATATATGAGTAGGTTCGCGAACGGACTTTGGACTGTTTTTCGTAGGTTTGGACAGAACGCGAACAGACCTATACTATACCAAAGTTTGAAAAAAAAAGAAAACAACATCCAGTTTTACGAGTGAGTACAATGGACTCGTTCTTTGTCCGAATGCTCTGTTCAAAAGAAAAAAGACACACAGTCTTAAGCTTGAGGAGCTAGGCAATAGCTAAACAAAAGTTCATAAAAAATCGAACAAAGGGTAATGATAATTGAGTAATTTGTCTGTCTCTGTCTTGAGAAGAAACGAATGGAAGCCACCATCATTCAATGATCTAACAAAAACAGTTTGAGATGAGCAGGAGGTGCTTTGTGTTCACAATAGTTTTGCATGACGAGATGCAAACAATCGATGAAAAAGAGGACCGATTTAGAGATGGCTACATGCATGAGGCTTACAAGTTCCAGCTACGAAACCGTAGGCAAAAGGAGAAGAGATCATCCATTAAATATTAGAGTAAACATTCACCAAAGGAACTGCTGACAATAAGCTGGCATCAGCAACAAGTATGTTATATTCGAAAAAGGTGTGCTTGCTAAACTACTTGCCTTAACTCAAGCAATGACACAGAGGCACATATAAAATCAGAGCAACCGATGATTGTTCCTGAAAAGACGGAGCGTCAGGAAATGAAGTATACGACCAAGAATCTGATATTATTATATTGACAAATACATATGTATTTTGGATTTTTTATGTTTAAAGAATTTTTTTATTGTAACTAATAGATGTTATGTTTATTCTTTTATTTTGTTGAATAAAGTGTAAAAAATTATAAAAAAAATTCACTTCCGTTACTACTCTCTGACATCCATTATAAGCACAATCCTTAATTTGTTTAGAGAGGTGCTTTAGTTTTGTCCAATGTGTATGTATTGTATATATTATATGTACATATGTGTTGATATGATATGAGCATGAATGTCTTATTGGTTTTGAGAAGCATGCTTATAACTCAACCGTCGTCGTAATCAAAAACGAATTGGGCCAAAAAAAGGCGTATGATCCTTAGCATCAAGAACTATTCTTTCGACGACTCGTTCGTATTGCTCAATAGTAAGGCTTGGAGGGACATAACAGCGGTATATGTATATTGTTAGGAAGGTGTGATGCTGACGAAGGAAAATTGTCAAACAAAAATGTTGCCGCACAAAATGTTGTAATATGATATTTCATCGCATAATATTACACAGACGACGAAGTACCTGAGAAAAACAGACGCTCGCGGAATTGAATACAAAAAACATGAATGCATAGGTCAGCATAAGGTAGTTTAAGGTAGATGATAAGTATCAGTGAATAAGTAAAAATCGGTGAGTTTAATTCTAGACCCGCTAACGAATAGAACAATAAAATTTAGTGTAATTCATAAGCTTAACTTCGTGTTGCTTTATTTGTCTCTTATTGTCTTCATTTCTGCTGTTTGACGATACTTTATTCAACAGTTTGATTCGACAGTTTGGTTTGTTTCTCTTTTTTTGACCATACACTAAGGAAATACTGGAGGCGAATCCCCAGCTAACAATCCAGCACGCGTGTGACATTTTTTATTATTTTAATCATTTGTGAACCGCTCCAGGCGTAAGAATATATCGTTTAACTTTGCTCGTACGAAGTAGTGCAATTACCACATGCCCATATGGCAGCTTTTTTCGTCGCACCATGCGCCCAGTTGCCCGAATTAATGTTGCAATATTTCTTCGAGAGTATTGCAATGTCGACCTTATGCTCATGGACCGTTTGATGCAGTAGATCCTGAGCTAGCTTACAATGATTTAAATTAAGTTGCAAAATTTTCATGTTTTCGCGTGTAGGCTCTCAATTCTTTTTTTATATTCTGGGCATCTAACACTACCGGTTATATGCCCAAAGTCTACATACTCCGTTTGCACTACGGTGCAAGCATTTTGGTTTTGTCTTATAGTCCTTCAATTTATGCCCGTTTTCTCCGAATCCGAGGCATGCATTCGATCGATCGGTAGGGCTTTTGCACCTTCCTGCAATAGATGCAAGAAACGCGTACTTTTCCGGCGGTAAGTAATCTGTTACCGATGTCTACAGGCAACCGTATGGTGGCCGCCTGAGTCCTACTAAAAGTTTTCCTCATTGTCTTTACTGCCGGCGGCTTAACTTCATAATCTTGACGGAACTCGGTGATGGCCGCGCAAACTTCTTCCTTTGACGTTACTTCGTCTATGTCCATGCATTCGAGGAATATCTCGTGCGTGATTGAGCGAAGGCTAGCATCTTCACCTAACGAATCCCCGATTTTTTCTTTTAGGCTCGAAGTAGCTACGAGTATCTCGGGAGATTTTTTTTAGCGCCAAAAAGAGGTCTCTGCCTGCTGTTTTCCGGATTCGACTTGCGTTTTCTCCGACTTCTTTTAAGCTCGTGTCCGATTTTAATTTCCGCAACAGGTCAGCGTACGTAATTTTGCCCGTTCTTTTTATAATAATTGCGTCGGGACGTTTCGCCTTTGGTGCTTGATTTTTGCGAGCACCTCTTTCGGCCTTCGTCCACTCGTTCGTTTTCATTTTGGCAACGTTTCTCTCTCTAAGAGGCTCCGGCTTAGAGGGAGTTGATTGTGCATTTATGCGGTCACTTTTTTGAATGCGTTTTTGAGCGCGTGGTTCTTCTGGCGTTGTTCCTCGCTTTTTCTTTGCAGATGGAGTCTTAGTACGCTGTTCCGCAGCGTTATTAAGTCTGTGTTCTTCCCTTACCCTCTTTGCAGGACGGTACCATTTAATTTGTGGGCTTAACGATTTGCCAACTATATGCGCTAAATTGTTTTCTGGCAACGATGCCACTGGTATTCGGCGTTCTTCAAGACGAAGATTAGGTATTTTGCACTTCTCGTTCGAGTTGAGAAACTTTGCAACGCAGGTTAGATGTCTCGACTTCGGCTTCTCGAAAAGCGGACTTGATCAAACTTCCGATTTTTTTGATTTCATTGTGGACGTTGTGCTTGTCTTTATAAAAAGCAATCAAGTCATCGATTTGTGCACCCAGTTGCAACATTTTATTTCCCGTTTGTGGCGGAGTTTTAGTGTTTGGCGTGACCACTGACCATTGGGCTCCGATCTACCACTATGGGACTGATTCGTGGGTTTTCTATCACGTGTTCCTTCAGGACAGTTGTTTTTGGTGGTGAACGCGTGACCCTCATACTTTTCTTGAACGGGTCTGTCGCGACGCCTGTCTGGAGGAGATTCCTTGGAGTATTACTACCTACGGGTTGCCACCGCCGTAGGAAATATCGACGACTTTGAGCCTGCTTTCGCACTCTCCGCCGCAGGTACTGAGGATCCGACTCCCTGCACCGTAACTTTATTTTTCTTTGCCTTACTATCCATCATTGAATTTATTTTAAGAGTAATTCCATTCTTGCCAGTTTTTTGGTCCGCGGGTGGTATTTGATATTTCCACCAACCCTGTGTATGTATAGGTTAATGCCCTATCCACACACAGGGGCCCCCTATCCGCCACCTGGGGACGCGCCCGATGGGAGAACTGGTTAAACTCCACACGGGAACCGCTGACGCACTGTACCGAGAGAAAAGTATACTGCTGTCAAGACTAAAAACCTTGTATAGACAGTTTACTGACAGACATAACCCGGAGATCATGATTAAAAACCTCCAGACATTGATAAAAGAAAATTACAAAAATTCTGTAAGTTTGTATTGGAACAATAAAATTCGCGCTGTAAATACCAGCAACCCGAATAGGTTCCCGCAAATAAATAAAATATT
The DNA here is from genome assembly GCA_963966105.1 of Volucella zonaria. Lineage (NCBI taxonomy): Eukaryota > Metazoa > Arthropoda > Insecta > Diptera > Syrphidae > Volucella > Volucella zonaria. Next base: position 38,681,883 of record OZ014532.1, on the reverse strand, counting down.
TCGGAGAAATAATCAAACGACCTTAAATGTCTTAAAATCGCCCGAACGACGAACAACGAACAACGAACAAATACTTGTAGCAGCAGGCATAGATCCAAATGAGGCCGTTGATGATGACAACTTCTTTGTGATCGAGGATCCGCAGGAGAAGACAGAGGCTATAGCAGCGACTTTCCAGGAAGTGTATAAGGCGAATAACATCATTGTCCCGAACCACGACCAGGAAAACCGATCAGTCTTCTTCCAAAGTAAGGCTTTCGAAAAGGTGATCAATAGAGTCCTATCTAAGTGGGTTGAGGACAAACATATAGTTCCGGGTAATCAATTCGGTATCACGGCGGGGCATGATGTCATTCATGCCGCGTCTAAACTGGTTTCTGATATCCAATGGAATAAAGGCAAGAACCAGTGCGCTGGTGCCTGCCTGATTGACTTGGAAAAAGCCTTCGGATGGTTAGGGACTCTTTTTCAAACTGGGCATTAGTAAACCACTGATGTATATTCTTTTTGATATGCTCTCCAGTAGACAGTCCATCGTGAGGAATGGCTATGTGACTTCTAGAGCATTTCACATTAAAAGCATTTACACAAGTGATCTGATAGGTTCACTTCACCATGCCATAGCGTACGCAGACGACTTAATCGCGTACATATCAGGTCCAAAAATTGAGGTTATTAACATACTTTTGCAACGTGACTTCGATAAAATTAAACGATATTGCGATGATTGAAAGTTGATTTTCAACTTTCAGAAATCGGAAACCATTCTGTTCAGGACGCCTTTGTCTGGGGCCTCTAGGGACACCAGAAAGAATTTTCGAAAGTTTTCTATCGTAGGACAATACGGGCAGCTACTTGCTTGTCGAAATGTGGTCAGATACCTTGGGATTTGGCTGGATCAATATCTATATTTTAACAAACATAAAGATGTTGATCTGGCCAGAGCCAAAGGTGCTTTTGCCCTTACAAAGAGACTGTTTTATAGCAGCCAACTCGATGCGAGCGTGAAGGTGATCTGCTACAAAGCCCTTATCCGGCCTATGCTTGTATTTGGATGTCCCGTGTGGTTCAACGTGAAAGCAAGTTTATTGGAAAAGATTCAGGTGTTTGAGAGGACTTGCGTTAGGGCTTGTCTTCGCCTATATATGTAGAACACCAGAGTCTGAGTACTAAAATTATGTCCTAATGAGGTCTTGTACAAAAGGGTGAACCTAATAAGAGTGGACAATTTCGTCATTAAATTGGCTCGAAGGCACTAACTTCATCTCAAGTATATTTATTATCCCTGCCATTTTTCGAGAACTTTGTCTTCTAGCCAGACAAGTATTGGATTTTCATTCTAGTGTTCATATTCTTTCAATTTGATCAATATTTCAGTGAGATCGAAATTCTTTTTGTCCTTTGTCATTTCTTTGACACAGTTCTCACAAACTGCATTCATTCCTTTAAGTGTTTTAAAAAAACAGTAACCTGCAAAATACCTTGTGGCTATGTCATTCATTTTTGTTGAAATCGTGTCTTCATGTGGTAATTCCATCGCTTCGGATTCACAATATTTGGCTAGATCGAATATGTTTTCATTTTTCTCTTGCTCCTATGTTAGGGCAATGTTTGTTTTATTTTCAGTATCCAACACAGCACTCCAATTTAACTGTAAATATTCAGAATCTCCTTCTTCACAATTAGAAAATTTTGACTTAAACAAAAATTTTAGAGCCATAATTTTGGCCAGTAGTGAGCCAAATTCAGACGCGTTTGGATTATTTATATTAAAATTTCTTGCTCTTGTTTTTCCAAAAAGGCTTTCAAGTGGGTCCTGAGTGAACTTGTTAACATATATATAAAGTAACTCACAGTAATCATTGAATAATTCTTTTTTTATCACTAAAATACTTTCAATTGTCATAATCAGGGCCTTAAAGCAGAAAGATTTGCATTTTGCTTTGATTGGCTAAATACCCGTATGAATGCATTTCTTTTAAAAATCTAATATTTGAGTCATTTCGAATAAGTGCATGTCTTCCATTCAATAAATCAAATATTTTATTGATTTTATTTATTAATTCTGCTGTCGGTTGCGCAAACTGTGCAATTTTCTCTGGAAATTTATTCAAGCGCTGTAATGAATTAAATGCGCAAGACACGGATCTACTAAGTACTTGCGCCGCTGGTTTCACATTCATTTTTTGAAATTCTGTGGGATCTACTCGTATATGAGCATATTTTAGTTTTGGACACATTTTTGTGGTATTATTTCTTTCTGTATTATAGATACACTCAATTATTTCCAGCTCACAACTCCATCCACAGTTTGTAAGTCTGATCCTAAAAGATTGTTTCTTACACTTTTGATTAAATGTTGCACATCATACATTCCATACACTTTTTTTCTTTATGAAGAAAGGAACTGTTGTCCTCATCCAGCTTTAATTTATTGAAAAGGCTTCGATTCGTAGGTCCTTGGTCACAGCAAATGCCTCTAACGTTTAGTCCCAGATTTCTACATATCTCAATACAGTTGTAAACTTCAATTTCGAACATGATAAAGCACTTGTTTATATTTACCACATATACCATGAATCATGAACACGCAAACTGATCTAATCTTTGATTTTCTCCATAATCAACGAATCGATTATGTCTTTATATTTGGGGTATGTTAAATTCCCCTGCATACTCATCTCATCGAATATTAAAATGACTTCTTTGTCTTTTGGTCCCAATTTTAAAAAAAATTTTTGTATTTCCTGAAAAACTTTTTCGTTTAGACCAGGAGATAAATTTTTAAGTTTTATCCATCTATGCAATGAAGCTGGGTGTGCAAGTGCAATAGCAGCTGATCGCGAAGAAAATTATACCCAGACGACGAGTGGAAAAATATACATTGGCAAATCCACATTTCTTCTTGAGTAAATTGTCGTTTGCCTTGTGATAAAATGTTTTCGAATTTTTATTTATGTCATGTAAGAAATCTATTTTTTCTTCTATTGTTTACTTTTGATATTCTCTAAGCTGCGCTTTTTCTTTTAACCAAAATATTTCTGAATTTTAGCCTTTTTTCCCGTCTACTTATTTGTTGAATATAAAAAAATTGCTTTTTTGTGTTCGCTTCACACTTCTTGCATACAGATTCTATGGAATCTATAGATCTGTTACAGTCTATAAGTACTGAAACTTCATTTAGTTCATCAATAGATATATCGGTACTCATTTGCACTTTTAATCTTTTACGATTAGAGTAGTTTATTTTGGCTTTCTTAGGATCAAAAGCAAGTTCATTGTCATTAGATTCCAAAAAACATTTCACTCCTTTCCATAAAAACTGTAGGAACAGCGTCGTGTTTTAATTTTTTTTCCTCAACAAATTTCAAATCGAAATGTTTACTACAAATGTACATTATCACGGGATTCTTCTGCCTGTGCTAGCCAGCCATTATATTTCTTAGTTCCATTTTTAGGGAATCTAAGCATTTTCCTTTCTGGAAATTGGGCATTTGTTGCATTCCAACATAAAATAGCGCACTTTATTCACCACGACATTTCCTCTAGTACCTAATCAACCTGAAATAACTTAAATAATATATTTTACCTTGCCTAGATTAACTCTTCAAAATTTGTACTGGACACACACAGTAAAATATCACTTTTCACTTCGAAAAAATACAATTTAAATATTTTTTACCACACCACAGATCTACACAGATCGAAACTTCGGTCAAAAATGAGGGAAAATAGGTACCTACATATGAATATATAACACATGTATTTATAAACGAAATTGTGTTTTTTTTCTTTGCGAAGCAGAAAAGCCTTTTGTTTGCCCATCGTTGTTTGCTCATCGCAAAAAAGTTTACCATTTTTTTGAATGTTAAGAGTTAAGTAAGAAGTCAAATAAAAATGCATTGAAAATGAAAAAAAAATGATAAGTAGGTATTGGCAAAGAATATACAATATAATTACCAAGAACACCCATCTCATACAAATTTTTGCTCTTAAAATTTTTGTATGGCAGGTTCTAATATCACGACCCGCTCTCAGAGCTTTTGGGTTTTCGAGAGAAGTTTTATTTATTCTCGCAGGCACACACAGGCAGCCATACTTAGTGTCTCATTCGCTTCGTTGATGCCTAAATGTCAAACTGCACTACTACTTTTGCAAACCCTTAACTTTCGCGCTGACACACTGTAAGTGAATTCCAACACTTTTACATCTCTATAACTTTCTCAAAATTTACTAGAATGAGAGCAATTTACAAGTAAAATTGCTAGAATGAGAGGGATTTGCACGAGTGTGTGTAATGTGGATGACGTTTTCTTCTTTAAAATGGGCGTAGTTTGTATAAAATGGGAGGGTAATTGCCATTGATGACAATTCGCATGTATTCACAGACAGGGTCACACGGTAGGGGCGATCAGTAGAAAACCAGTTCTGATTTTCCAATACCTGGAAAGTTTGACATCTAGATTAATTTATCTATGGTTGATGCGCCCGTAGATCGAAGCGAGTGTTGGAGTTATTTTCAAGGTGTTTAGCGTTGCTTGCGTTTTTTGCAAGATTCATAGTTTGAAATGAATTCTAAAAATAATTTATTGTAAGATCCGGAATAAAATGTTGCATTTCTAACTGCAGAAGCGAAGATGTTCCAATTTCCACTTCTGGATACGCCTATGGGACAAATTTGGAGAGAAAAATGTGGTATTAATGTAAATAATTCCAGAAAAAAATTATTTATTTGTAATCTTCACCTTTTCCCTTAAGATATTGGAAATAAGCAATTAAAGAAAGGAGCTGTTCCATCGTTGAATTTAAACGTTCATGCCGATAATGGTGATCCTGAGAATTTTTTTTGTTTAGAAGAATTACCTCTGAGAAGAAATTCTTCGTGCAGCAGTTTATCTATTGTTTGTTCAAAATGCGAAAAATTAATTAAGACTACTGCCATGTACAGAAAAAAAATATGGCCTTAGAAAAGCAAAACAAAAATTAAAAAAAAAAGGAATTTATTGGCAAACAAATTTGACCAAAGTGAATTTTCCATAGAAATATCTTAGATATTGTTTAAACAATGTAAATACAATAGTTAAGTCCCCGCTCCAAAATGGTTCAGATTTCAGAAAAAAAAACAAGCAAACCATCGTTTTTATTAAAATAAAAGGAAACATCATTTGCTCAGGAAATGTTTTTGTTCTTTTATTTTCCACTTCGTCACCTGTTTTCATGAAGCAATCCAATAAAAAAGAAAAAAAAAAATTGCGCACTTCAAATTCAACGCACAAGACTGGAAATTTTGTGTGTGCTTAAAAAGCAAACTAAGTAGAATTATGCGATCATCAAGAATATATGAGAAAGAGCTTTTCTATCAAATATTTTTTGTTTCGTTTATTTTTTTACTATTTGGAAAAAAAGCTTTTTCAAATCGTTTTCATTTTTTGAGGCAGACAATAATTCTTGGTAGTTTTTGAAGCAATTTTTGTAATCAAGGAGTCTGTAAAAAATTGTTGAAAGAAGTGAATCGGTGAGGAGCAAGTTGATTATATACGTCATGATTTGTCACGTTTGACCATTGATTACATCGAGTCGGGAATGAAATACAGCTACGGGAATTTTCACCTTCACTGCCATTGCTATACTATATATCTGTGGCAATAAGACAGAGTAGCTTATGTTAAAAAAAGTGTTTTTGAGATATTGAAGTTTTTGTCTAAATTTGTTGTTTATGAACTTTTTAATTCTTTTTAATGCTTAAATATAATTACACAATACACGTTATATTTTCTTATAACTTGTAAAAATATATGAAGAACAATGTATTCAAAACGTGATTTTAGCAATTTAGTTCTTTTGCTAAAATCAATTTGGTGATTATTAATGCCTTATGTAACATAAGTTCTTCTGTCACACCCTCAGAAATTATTATGATATCTCTAAGTTGACTTAAGATCTTTGATGAATTGCAGATTACAAAAAACGAAAACACAAAGAAATTATTAGAAACTTTTATTAATTTATTTAATTATAAAAATGTAATTAAAGGAACTCAAACCGTACAAATTTCATTAGGTTTTTCAAAATAAACATAAGATTTCAATTAAAACAGTATTTTTTTTTAAATGTTAGGTTGTTAATCTTCTTCGTCACCTTCTAAAGTGGGATGAAAATAAGCCACTTTAATGCCATTTAAACTTTTGTAAAAGGGGTAATAAATATTGTCAATCAATGGCAACATATCCAATAAATCTTGCTTTTTCTTTTCATTGATTTCAAGTGGTGAAGAATAACATTTATGCAGATCAGCTATTTTGATGGAATTGAACCCACGGCGTTTTATATTAAGCTATTTGAATTCTTCGATTTCATCAAGTAATTTTTTCAAATATACTGTTCCAAACTCTTTTGCGAACAAAATTTCGCTCCGTCATTGTCCACCTTTCGCCACATAAATTTTTCTTTGGAAACAGCTGAAAAATTAAAAATCTCATATTGATTTATTTCCTTAAATTAAAATTTGTTTTTTACGCCCACTGTTCTCACGAATTGATACCAATCACGGGGATGATGTATTTTAAGGGTTGTCAACTTTTCTTTTTTTCAATTAGGGCGTGGTCCACGTCACATTCCATGTGAGTATGCCCCGGAAGAAGAAATTTATGATCAATCGCTTCCACACTATTTTACAGTTGCAAAAAAAGTCTCGAACGTTGAAGCAATAAAAGAATTTTTATTCTATCCCGGGCAACAAAAACTGTACAAAACATATGTCGAGTTTCAGATGGAAGGTTTTGAAGATGGTGTAATACATAAGACGCGATCTTATTTCCTCCACGATTTGCTAATGCTTCGTGCCACATATAGCATATTGGCTGACCGGTATTACAGTCATGAACTGTTAAACTATAGGTCTACAATGGGCGTTTATAAAAAGAGACTGACGATCTCAAGTCAAACGTTAGAACTTTAATAGAAGAGGTGGTTTTAGCTTTAGATTTGTCCATTGCTTTCGATTTATACGCAGAATCTACTTCAAGATTGTGATCATTTTGCTCCTCTTCAAGGTTCTCTCGTTCTTCCTCAGTAGCAAATTTTCATTTTTAAAATTCCACACTTATGGCAAGTATCTAATTTCGGCTTTTTAAATTTCAAGTTCAAAGTTTCACTACTTTCGAAAACTTAGAAAGTGAAAGTGGAGCATACTTTTCTGAATAGAGCCGAAATAATTCTGCGATTGATAAATCTGTCGACAAATACAACACCTTTTGGAAGTATCGCATCTTGTGTAATGCGATTCGTAGGGTGGGAAACTTTTTATAAATTCAATAATTTCATTTTCTTTTTCAGAAGCGAGTTTCTTAGGACCCGGATGTTTTCCACGCAAATCACTTGTGAACGTTTTTTTTGAAATGTTCCGATTCACAAAGGGTGTATCTAAAACATTTCTGACAAACTTTCTCCCTTTCTCCACATATCTCCAAGAAATATTTGTTGGTGTATTTCCTTTTTCTCGGATTGGTAAGTCTATTTTCTTTTCTTACAAATTTGGTATCGCCAACCAAAATCAAGCCGGCAACAAAAGCTTGTTTCAGCTCATAAGAACCAAGTTCCCAGTACGATTTAAAAATAAGCTGTTGATTTGCAAAAGTTATTTTTTCTCTACATTTTGTTGGGACAATCATCCAATTTTCGTACGGTTCGTTCTCTTCCAGTTGTAGATATATGGTATAGCTTTTGCCGGAGTTTCTTTTTCCTTTTTGCATCTTCTTTGTTTGTTTGGCTCTTTTTTCGGTATATTCCCCGACATTTTCAGAACATAATGAACCACAATCTCCAATTAATAAACGATTTTGTTCTATTTGGTTCCCAGCATTTTTTGTATCACAGGAAATTTCCGAAGGATCAGACGGGACAAAATCAGGATCAAGTATTTTGCGTTTCGCCAGCATTGCCTTCGTTTTCTTTTACGTTCTGGAAATCTTGATTAATCGAGAAATGTATGGTTCCATTTCCTATTTTATTTAAAACCTTATAATATGAACTTACCAGCTGGGTTATCTAAATTGTTTTCATTGCCTGTAGATGTAGACCGTTCCAAATTTCTATTGAATTGCTTTTGTAATGCCATAGACAGCATTTTCTTGCACGTTCCATTTTTGAGACTAGGTAAGTAACCTAGTGTAGAAAACTTAACCACGCTTTTTGAAAGAGCAGTATGCATACGCAACACACTTCAGCGCGAAAAACTTGGAATAATAAACTCTTTTTGCTTAGACTGAAGAACACAACCTTTCCTCTTAAGTGAATAGAGCAAACTGATGTGCATCCAACAAAACTAACTTATGTTGACATAAGTAACGGGTATTTAAATACTGTGTTGCAACAGAATAGCTTATGTTCACTTAAGTTTTTCTGTCATACTAAAATTCTGTAAATAAAATTACCTTAATTTTGATAGAACAACTTATGTTAACATAAGTGCCCATGAAATCAAATAAAGAATTTAACAAAACATCTTAATTGAACATAAGATTTTTTCAAGAAAACGAAAGGAACCAAAGAAATTAGAAATTCAGCCTACTTAAAACGATATAAGTTTTTCTGTTAAAACTAAAAATTTAAAATACTATAATACAAGAAAACTGCTTAACATAAGCTGCTTTGTTAAAAGCGCCGCATATTTCTTAAAATGGGGGTGAGATAGAATAGTTGTTCTCAAACTGTAGATTAATGCTAATTGAAAATCTGGAAAACCGCTTATGTCGACTTAAGCTACTTTGTCTTATTGCCACAGATATTATCCTTGGTTGTTATCGCCGTTGGCCAAACGTCATTTCTTCGTCCGACTTTGAATCTAGCAATGAACCTATATTAAACCCTAAATTAAGTTTTATTTGCTGCTGAAACTCACCGCTTTCATCTGCAGAAAACTGTTGCAATAGTAGCATAGCACAGCTCGACATACGAGTTAAAATAGACATACCAGCGGAAAGGGTTAAGCTAAATAAAAACTTCATTCATTTTAATAAACAATACCTACACAACGCTGGTATAAAACCTTTGGCACGGTCTGAAAACAGCCCTGATTTGAACCTAATCGAAAATTGCTGGGCACTGTTACAACTATTCGTTGCTAAGACGAATACCAAAACGAAGGCTTTATTTTGGCAAAATTAGATTCCAATCAAATATTATCAGAAGCTGATAAATTCGATGCCTGGCAGAATTGTTGCAGTTATTATGGTTCAAGGTAGACGTACGAAATATTAGCTATTTAATTTTGGACTATCATTCGTATTTACTATCGTGTCTAATATAGCCATTGAATTTTCATATGTTCTTTCATTTATATCTCGTTATTTTTCTTATTTCTGTATTTAAAGTATTTAACTAAAATAAAATACAAACTTTTGAAATTACATCCATAATCTGAAAAATTTCCTAATGAAAGGAAATGGTAATATTTATACGGCCACTAGTGTGTATGTATAAATTTGTACAAGCATGTTATAGTTCATGAAACGTTATTTCCTAGGATTTATATCACAGTAGTTAAGCTCTTAAGTAATATTGTTTGTTTTCTTCGAATCTCAAAATTTCTTTAAAAATGTCGTTTTTTTTACAAAACTCAAACTATCTACAAAATCTCCGTTAACTTCAACATCCAACCAATCTCTTGAAATTCTGTAAACAAACTAAAATTTTATTCAACATATGTATGTATGTACGTATGTATGTATGTATGTATGTGTTTTCATTAAAATTTTTTTCAAAGCTATGTAGTATGAACATACATATCATCCCACTGGATATGCAATCACATATCTTCCATCCACCACATCCACTATTCAACCACCCATCTTTCGCTCGCCAGCTAACTGTTTATTTTCCTTGCCAATTGAGTAGTTAAAAAGTAATGTCGTTGAGGAGATTCAACAAATATTCAGAGCATAGATGAACTAACTTAGTGGCAAACTCTACTAACCCTTCTGCAAACCCGTAACCATCACCCAGACCGTAGATGAACTAACCAGATGGCAAACTCTACTAATACTTTTGCAAACTCTAAACTTTCGCACTAACATTTTTACCATTTCTATAACCTGTGAGAATTTGCTAGAATGAGAGCAATTTACAAGTAAAGTTCACTGTGTGTGTGTAATATGGATGACGCTTTTTGAGTAAAATGGGCGGGTTTTGTATAAGATGAGAGGGAAATTGACATTGATAACACTTGACACGTATTCATAGCCCGGCTCCCATGGACAGAGGCGATCAGTGGAAAGCGGGTTTTGGTTTTCCATTTTCCATTACACCTAATTCTGTTTTTACACGACGGATACGTTTCTGAAGAATTCGTGTAAAAACATTTGGAGTTTGTATGTATGTATATATGTACATACATATATGGAAAACAAAAGATTGGGTCCAGACTAACACAAGTAATGCAATAACCCAATGAATATTTCTTGCAATTTTAACTTACTTACCCTTATTATCTCATAAAATTGTACAGTATGCTATAATGAAGGTAAAAAAGGGCAATAATTCAAAAGTACAAACAGCGAAATAATTATTATATGAACGTCTTATTCGTTGTCGCCGTCTGCCAAAAGAAGTTCAAGAGCATTGCTTATACCAGATATATCATGTTCATTATCTTTTTGGTTCATTTGTTCAATCTTGGCGCTAGAATTAGCAGTCGCAACACCAGCTTCAGTGGTTTTATGAACAAATGCGGTTATCAATCGCTGTGTTCCTGTTTTGATTAATCCCTTATATAATTCTCTACAAGGGGCAATAATAACATTAGATCACGTTGAAATCTTTCAGCTCGCTCCTCATTAGGATCGTATGTTGTAAAATGAGTGCCCAGTTTATTGGCCAAGCAAAGACCCTCTTTAATAACACGTGCATTTAGAATGGGTTCATCTTCAGTATCATCGCTTATTTCGTCGGAATATTACTTCATCTTCACTAAGAGCTTTGTCATCGAAATCTTGAAAAGACAGATCATCAAATCCTTCTCCACCAATTTCCTGCGCCAGAGTTATGTTGTATTGGGAAGGGTGGTATCAGTGCTTTTAACACATTCTTGCCAAATAGCTTTCCAACATTTATTCAAAGTTGATGGTCTTACTTAATGCTAATTTAGCGTGATTGATGCAATCCATAATTGAAAATTGTTTCCACATATCAATGACTGATAGAGTTCTTTCATGTTGTAGTTTGTCCAAAATGTATTGAAATGATTGCTTTATGTAATAAGTCTTAAATGCTGCCATTATTCCTTGGTCTAGCGGTTGTGTTTGGTGGCAGAAAACAGAATTGCACATTTTCATGTTCCAAGACCGGATGGCCGGGTGCATTGTGTAAAATCAATAGAACCTTAAACTCAAAACCTGAGTTCATATAGAGTCTTACTTCGGGGACAAAACATTTATTGAACCATTCAATAAAGATGTAAGTGGTCACCCAGGCTTTTTTATTTGCTATCCAGTGAACTAGTAATTTACTGATATCCACACCTTTTATTGACCATGGCTTCAGGGATCGATTAACCAGCAGTGGTTTTAACATACGATCACCTTTCATTGACCGTGCCTTCAGGGATCGATTAACCAGCAGTGGTTTTAACATACGATCACCTGAAGCATTGGAGCGAAACAAAAAGTTCACACGATCCTTAACTAGCTTAAAACCACTAGCATTTTTTAGCGATTTGGTATCCTTTTCCAGAAAAGGCCAGTTTCATCAGCATTTCAAACTTGATCAGGACTGTAGCCTCCATCTTTAATTATCAAATCAAGTTTTTGAGGAAATTCTCTTGCAGCCGTTTCATCTGCAGATGCAATCTCACCTTTAATTTTGACATTATGAAATGCATGTCTTTTGAGAGACCCGGTCATCCAACCCGTGCTTGGAGGAAATTCAAACTTTCTATTTGACTGAAATGAAGTGCCTGGCTCCAATTCCTGGACGCGTTTATACATTTCATTGCTGTTTGTTTGATAGCATTTCCATCAACTGATATTCTTTTCTGCGAGTTATCTTCCTTCCATATTAAAATAACTTTTCCATTTTCTGAGTAATGACATCTCTTGTATATGAGTTTTAAAACTTGTTGGTGCCAGAAATTACTGAGTTCCTAATTGCGGCTTTCTGTTTTTTATGGTAGTTTCGTGCACGCCAAAATGTTTATCAACCGCCGTTGCACTCTGCCCTTTTGCAAGACGATCTAAAATTTTAATTTTAGCTTCCAGAGAAATGGTCTTCCTCTCAGTTATTGTTACTGGGGCCACTTTGACAGAACTGCCAAAAATTGAAGTTGTTAAATAAATTTCTGTAAAAAACTGTAACTTACAATCTATGTACTAGGTGGAGTGAAAAGTAACCTCCTTGACCACCAGAATGCGCTGCTACTGCAAAAAAGGTTATGGTGCCTTGAAGTCCGTTCATATTTAGGCAGACATACCAAATTTCAGTGCGATACTGTCTTTAGTTTTGTTTTGACAGCTGATTGTTGTTGACGTGTTTGGCATCATGATGAGTATGGACAAAAACGTTTTTCGTTCTCTCATAAAACGTTACTTTTTGAGAGGCAAAACGGGGAAGGAAACAAAAGAAAAGTTGGATAAATATTATGGGGCTAATGCTGCGTCAGATTATACCGTCAAATATTGGTTTCGAGAGTTTCGTGGTGGCCGCAGCTCCACTACCGATCAAGTCCGCAGCGGCAGGCCCTCCGATGCGGTTCCAAAGACAATGTCAAAAAAATACATGAAATGATGTTGACTGACCAGAAAGTGAAGGTGCGCGAGCTAGCAGATACCACAAAGATTAGTACTGCGCGCACACGCCATATTTTGGGCAATATTCTGCATATGAAAAAATTATCCTGCCGCTGGGTGCCGCGAATGCTCACTCCTGATCAAAAACACGAACGCGAGAGCACTTTGAAAGAGTGTTTGCTGATGCGGAATCCGACGGACTTTTGGCGGTAACTGGATTTGGATCCCTCGGACTATTATCTCTTCCCAAACCTCAAAAGATGGCTCATCAATAAGAAATTCAGCTCATCGACGCCACGGAGGAGTATTCGCTGGAATAAGTGTATCAAACTAAAAGGGGGCTATATTGAATACAATAAAAAAAACATTTAAAAAAAAAACTTTTTTCATTCCCAAGGAGGTTACTTTTTCATTAAAAATAACAAATTGCACTTCCACAAATAAACCCCAAAGAGAGATACATAATATTTACTTTTCACGACAAAAACTTAACTCCAAATACAAACAAAACCAATTCCTTATTGAGCTTACAACATAGGGGAATCCCGAATTTAGAATTGTTTGCCGTTACATTCGTGTTATTTAGAGATCGTGTAATAAGAGAATTAAATTCTTTTTCTGATTCGTGTAAAAGCAAATTCGTGTAAAAAACGACTCAGTTCATTGTTTATATAGGAATCCAAAAATCATATGCCAATTACTTTTTGGAAGCACTCGCAATATACCCAAGGGCAATGTAAAAGAATTGTCCCATCTCTGATTTAATGGAGAAATAAATACCGACGTTTTCCAGATGACAAACCGTAAAATGTAATATTTTGACTGTAAATAGTGACATCTAGCAACTGAAATTACTATTTGCGAAGATATCAAGTACGCAAACCACATAGCTTGAATTCGAACATATCTGAATTCGAAACTGTCGAGAACCAAAGTCAACAATGGACGCACTTAGTGTGTATAAATATCTGTTGTGATCGATGAGTCACTAACGGACTTAAAAGCGATTGTGGTGAAACGTTGATATTAGAATGGTTCCTAAATCCGATAAGTGATTAATGTCGTTTCCCAATGGTTTCTAGTCGGAAGTAATTCGCTTCGGTTCTGCTTGCGTACTGTCCAAAACCACTAAATAACTACGAAAATCAACGAAAAACAGTTCAAAATCTGTTAGCGTAGGTACTTATATTTTTCGTAGTTCTTCACGGAAGAGAACGAAAAGAGACCCTCGTTTGACTATTTAAGCCAAGAAATTTGTTCGGGCAGATTTGTAAAAACTGTCAAACAATTTCTTTTTTACTGTTTGTCATTGGGTTTGTTGGTATTCCGAAATGGAACATGTTTTTTACTTTGTTTTGCCAAAAGAAAGTGTGATTTGAACAGAAGATTAATTAATCATTAAAGTTTCAAATGGAAAAATGTTTTTAGAAAGTGTTTACAGACAAAGTATATTGACAAGATTGCCAATGGAACATTTTCCAAAGATTTTTTTCTCTTCGGAGTGCAAAAGCAGGACTTCTGTCGGCCAATCGAAAACGGGATAAGTGATATTCTGTGATATGACCATAAATGAACTACTTTCAAGACAACAGAAAAAATGCGACAGAAACGTGGGAATTACAATATACTCTGTCCAACATAAATTGGCAGTACACGTCATATGGGGAAGCTTTTTCAAAATCAGTAGCGTGCCATAATTTTGCACCATACTAAATTGAAAGAAACCCCCCATAAAAAGTGTTTACCCGCCAGTGAATTTCCAATTGCATCTGGGTACGCCTTGTGCACTGATTGGCTGTGGCTGCTACTATTCAACCTCTATTAAATTGAAGTGCATTCAGAGTTACCAGTGTCCGTTTGGTAACTCGTTGAGTTTTTTTTCCTTGGGAATCTGTTGAGGAGCTTTTGGTTTTAGAGCTTTAAAAAAAGTTCTTAATGATGAGTGTTATCGTGGAGATCTTGTTTCGATCTTTTCGATTTCTTTTAATGCCTGGAAAATACGTTAAAATGCAGGAACAAAATTGTAAGCGTAGGTTTTCGTAGCGCGCGGTCAGTTTTTTGATGTTACGTGTATTTTTATAAATTTGGATTGTGATATTAATGTGTTTTTAAGTAAATTGTATTTTTAAAAGGTGTATTTATTTTTATTTGAGGTTTGTGCAATTTGTGTTTTTAAGTCGTGTATTTTGTGCTTAATCTTAGTAGTTAGAAATGGCTTCAAAATCATCCAAAGTGCCGAAAAAAAAAATTAATTTTTGACGCGACAAAAAAAAATTCATGAAAATTTAAAAAATAAAACAGAAGCTGTGAAGCAAGTAGCTGACATTTTTTCTGTGGATGCACGAACAGTTTGCAGACTTGTCAACGAAAATAGTACCAAAGGCCACAACTCGCCACCAAAAAAGAAAAACCAAACTGGTCTGAAAAGTAAAGTAGATGACTTCGATAAGTGTGCCATCAGGCAAATTGTGCATCAGTTTTTTTTTTCAAATAACGAACTTCCGACGCTGGATGAAATACTGCATGAGGTAAGACGCAATGCAAACATCAGCAAAATTAGCAGGTCTTCTCTGCATACGGTTATAAATTTGCCCAAAGTCAGCGAAAGAGTGTTCTTTTGGAAAGAAGTGACATCATAACATGGAGAAGGCGATACTTACGTGAAATTAAAAAAATTAAGGGAACAAAACAGAAAAATCTATTTTACTGATGAGACTTGGCTCAACGAAGGACACACAAGAGACAAAGTTTGGATCGACACAGCCATATTAATACCACGGCAGGCGTTTAACGAGGGATTGTCAACTGGACTGCGTGCATCATCGGGAAAAGGTAAGAGGTTTATAATAACGCAAATAGGAAGCTCAACAGGTTTCGTAGAAGGCGGAGTCCTATGTTTCGTTTCTGGTAGCAGTGGGGATTATCACGAAAGTATGCGAGAAGTGGTTTAAGGAAACACTTTCGCGCCTGGATCCAAACTCTGTTATCGTTTCGGATAACGCATTATATCGTACACGAAAGCAGAACAAAGCTTCATCGACTGCAACAAAAAAAGAAGACATGAAGATTTGGCTTCGGTCAAACAATATTTTTTCGAGGATAATATGGTTAAAGCTGAGTTGTTGAGCATCGTAAAGCGTCATAAAACCCAGTATGAAATCTGCGTCATTGACGATATTTGCCCAAGCTGTTGGACACAAAGTGCTTCGCTTGCCTCCTTATCACTGCGAGCTTAACCCAATAGAATTAGTTTGGGCTCAAGGGAAAGGACCCGTAGCAAGCCACAACAAGTCTTTTAAGATAGCAGAAATAAAAACGGTTTTATCAACTGCAATCAGCAACGTTGACGTTGAAAAATGGCATCGGTGTGTCCAACACGTTGAGCAGGCGGTTGTGCCTCTGCGCTGCAGAGAGCCTGATTATAAATCTAGAGGAAGAGAGCAGCAGCAGCAGCAGTAGCTTCTCATATGAATAAAATGTTTTGTTAATATTGTTATTTAATAAATGAATTTATATTTATTTTTGTTATACTTGTTTATTTAATTTTAAGGTATATTGTTCGGAAGTACAATATTCATTTGAATTTTATCTATGTAATTATTATTTTTGGCTTTGTGAAAATTACAACTTAAACTAAAATGTAAACACGTAAACGTAAGGTAATTTGTAATGCTATTGTATAACATTTATAGAAACATTAAAATATGTAAGTAAGTTCCGCAAGAATAAAAAAGATGCCCTTTGCTGTTACTATTAAGGAAGAAAGGACGTGTTTTATTTTAACCGCATTTTTTCTACCCAATTTAACTCCACACTTACCCTACACATATCTTACAAATAGAAAACAATTAATCTTAGTGAATAAATTTTTTGTGTTTGCTTGTTTTTTATTTAAAAGGGATTAGGCCTATGGCGGTACCCTTCGAAAACGCGCCTTTTATCTACCTTTTGGTGGTGTGGAAAAAGGTAAATTTGTTTTATTTTTTATAAACGAATTATGTAAATGAAAACTTCAATCTAAGAAAAGGACGGTAACCCTACATACTATACTTTCAGATTTTTGCTAATTTGAAATGCATACTACGGAAATCCTGTAAGAGCTTTTGTTTAAATAGCACCTTACGGAAAACCTTACTGCCAATTTATGTTGGACAGAGTATAGTGAATGGCACGCTGGGGGAAGATCGGACAGTATACCATATGTATTGTAGATGAAGCTGAAGCTGGAAGTTAGAAAAACAAAAGTATAAACCAAGTGCTTGAAAACTTCACCAATAAACTTAATACTAGACTTAATACAATGACAGTATTATTCATTGACTTCAAAAAAAGCATTTGCTACACTAAGTCATGAAAATATATTAAGACAATTGGAGAAGATCTCTGTACGAGGACATATCTTACTGTGGCTTAAAAGCTACATACATGTGTATATAATTTATTACTTTCAATACAATCGCTTTATTTAATACAATTACAATTTACAATCCAATAGCTTTTCTCAACAACTTTTACTTTACTTTATCGTTTACTTAGCCCACTTTATCGCTGCTCGTAATTCACCTTTCAATTCCACTTTAGAACACGGTTCACCTCAGTGGGAAACTGATATTTGTGATCCCTTCCATTTTTCGAGAACTTTCTCTCCCAGCCTGTTATCCATATTAATTTCCATTTAGCAAGAATATTCGTTACCA
The DNA here is from genome assembly GCA_963966105.1 of Volucella zonaria. NCBI lineage: Eukaryota > Metazoa > Arthropoda > Insecta > Diptera > Syrphidae > Volucella > Volucella zonaria. Next base: position 38,664,407 of record OZ014532.1, on the reverse strand, counting down.
GGTCTAAAAGATTATCATTGTCTTTCAAATGGATGCGTCTTCTGTTGTACAAATATATGTACTCGTAGATGACACCGTTTTCTATCAAAATAAGAAATTATGTCACTGCTCCCTCCCTAAGGTTGTAAAATGTTTTCGCGCAATTTACGAATCCTGATGTGGAAGTTCTCCACAAAATCGTCCACTTCCTTCTGCTCCGTAGGGGACCCGAATTCCGTTTGACATGGCATCCGAACTGTTTAATAAATATGACTTCAGATAGTGTATGACCTATTGAACTATGGACCGTGTTTCGGTATTTGTCGATCACAGTCCTGCTGGCAGCTGCCAACGATCGTAGATCATTCAAGGTGCTATTGAATCATTCGACCATTCCATCGGATTAAGGGTACAATGGCATTATTCCCAGATATTGGCACACTTCTTTGAAGACTTTCGATTTAAAGTTTCGTTTTTGAAGATAGTGTAGCTCTATTAAAAACCAAAATCTGCTCACCCAGTTGTCGACTGTTTGTTTTAGTATGGTCTTAGCCTCTTGATTGGTGATCGCGAACACTTCCGGCCACTTACTGAAGTACTCCATGACAACGAGGGCGTATCGTTTGCCATTAATGGTTTCGGCATCGTTTGAGTGTAAACAGCGTCATCTATGTTTCAATTGCATAAGATTTCCTTATTTGAATAGCAAAAGACTCAACCATTGGTGAATAGAGAATGGACTCGAATTTTCTAGCGAAATGGAAATTTGTATGGATCGCTGGACGGTACAGGGCAGGTTAAATTTCAGCATCCAAAAATATGCAAGTTAGTACTAAGGTGAAATTTGAAGTGTGAATTATAAGTAGTGATTAAGTGGTTTAAGTAAAAGATAAAGAAAAGTAAAAGGGTTGAGGTAAGCGATTGAATTGTGAATTGTAACTGAATTGAATAAAGCGATTGTATTGAGAAGAATATGTTTTGTCATTGATACCCACACAAACATTTTACATTGATGTCAGAAGTGGGATAGGACTTATTGTGTGTAAGACAAAAGTCTTGTATGATCGTTTTAAAAAGCTGTAACGGGTCGAAACGTATTGTAGTTGGCCCTCGTCCAACTCAAATTTGAGTTGACTTAGCGTCAGTGGAGGAAAAAGTGAGTTGTTACTCCGACTTTAGGACGCCTTGAACAACGAGGGACATGATCCAGATACATATTCCCTTGACGTTGACGAGGAATATCAAATGAGTGCTGACTGCGATGATGCAATTCCTCTTCTCCAATCTGGAAGCACAGAAGAACAGGCTGCAGGGTCTTCAACAGAAAATGGATGAACAAAAGAATAATCTGGAAGAACAAACAAATAGAAAAAGTTCGAAGAAATTGATGACAAATTTGATAGAATAGAGAAGAATGTTGATGAAAAATTCGAGCAAATGGACAGCAAAGTTGAGCAACTGGCAAAAGAGCTCGACACTGTACGAAAACAGAAACTCCGGGAATGTTCTTTAAGCGGTCCAAGGAGAAATAAATTGAAGCCTCCCTCATTCGATTGCCAGATCTTATGGTCTATGTATTTATAAGAAGCAGTTTGAAATGGCTGCCTGTGCGAACGACTGCGACAATAAGGAGACGTGCTTTGCCCTAACAATGGGCTTGTACGGTCCTGCAGCAGAATTGCTGCAAACAATAGACATCCAAAAGCATAAGGATTATATGGCTTTAGTACAGGATATCAAGAAACGGTTTGGGGATAGCCACATGCAGGAGGTTTACAAGGTCCAATTCCAAAGCCGAATGCAGCAACAAGGAGAAACACTGCAGTAGCTCCAAGCAGACGTGAGCAGACTGGCACATTTGTCATACCCCACCGCAGGCCAGGAAATTATCGACGAAATGGCAAAGCACGCATTCATCACGGGAATTGCAGATTCGAAGCAACAGTCAGCGGTAAGGATGGCCGGGAAAAAAACCATTGCTAAAGCAATTGCTTTCGTTTTGGCGATTGAAGCAACCAAACAGGCTTCCAGAGGAACACATTTCGTCAGGAAAGTAGCATCTGTTGAATGCTCCTGCGCAAGACTTAGTGCCGAGGAACGAGATACACCACATGATAGACAAAGAATGCGCTGGAACTGAAATAAAATAGGACATCTGCAAAAGCTGTGTAAAGAACCGGTGCGACGAAAAGGCTGCCCTTACTATTTTGACAAGCAAATAGAAGAAGAAACCAGCAGAAACGGCTACCAAGAAGCCGGTCAACCTTCCGAAGCCATCAGTCAGGAAATACTTAAGTACCTACTTCGCGGGGCAGAAGTTGGTAGCAGGAGTCGGCGGCCCTAGTACCATCATTAAAGCCTCGCTAGCAAAAAGATGCAATAAAAGTAGAAGTAGTCAGCGGAAAGGAAAAATGGACCGCAAGAATAGACATCTGTGTCACGGCCTCAATCATTAGGACAGATCTGGTTCAGAAATCCTGCTTGAATAACACCAAGAGTTACAGCTTGAGAACAGCTACAGGAGAAGCGGCTATGGTATATTTTACTGTCCGCTTAAATACCCACCTGGCCGGAATCACCTTCTCTCACGTTTTTCTGGTGGCTGACATTACGAGGAATGTATCGTTGGTACAGATTTCATGAAGGCACATGGACTAGTAGTGGACTTTAGGGCACAAACCCTGAAATACGGAAACCTGGAGATACCAATGACATACGGAAATGCCAGAACTTCCATCTTAAAATTCGTTATCTGCAGAAGTCAGAATCTATAGCCTTCGTCGGAAGCATTTTTTTGGGGAAAAGTGCAAGGTGGTCGTGGTAGCCACAGATACTATTTGCTGGAGCCATAAAATAGGAGAGACTTCATGGTGGGAAAGACCTTGGTGCAACCAAAGAACAACATGGTTCCTGTAAGGATTCTAAAACCAAAGACATTCTGTGTAAAGGTGAAAAACGGAGAGATAGCGGGAAAATGTGCACCTATTGAGTCTATATCGAACACAACGGAAACATGTCGTGCAACACCGTTCGCGAGTGTCCAGAGTATGAAAATCAAAAACAAAATCCTTAGCCTCTGTAATATGGATCAATAGCAGCATATCCTGAGAGACAAACTAATGGGTAAGTTCGCTGATATATTCGCTACACAAGACGAAGGATATGAACGTACGCAACTTGTTCAACACCACATTAACACCGGAGACGCTCGACCAATCCGTCAACCTGCAAAGCGTCTTACATTGTCAAAGCAAACAGAAGTTGCCGAAATGGTGTTGAGGATGAAAGTTGGGGGGTGATTGAAGATTCGCGGAGTCCGTAGGCTTTCCGGGGATCATCGTGAAGAAGAAAGACTTCAGCACTAGGTTTTGTATAGACCACCAACGTCTCAACGATGTCATCAAAAATAATAGTTACCCACTTCTGAGAATCGATGACACATTGGATACGCTTTCTGGAGCGAAATGGTTTACAACTTTTGACTTGAAGAGCGGTTACTGGCAGATAGAGATTAATCGTACGGATAGTGAGAAAACTGCCTTTACTGCAGGAAGAGGTCTCTGGCAGTTTACATTAATGCCGTTGGACTGTGCAACGCTCCGGCAAGCTTCGAGTGATTAATGGAACAAATATTGCAAGGGCTCACATGGAAAACCTTTTTTTTTTTAAAAAGAACTTAACACTCAAGTCGGTATGAATACACTTATAATGTCTCAGCAAGTGTTAAGGTTTTTGGAAAATGGGATAGAGAGAGAAAGAAAGATTTTGGGCTCAGTTTCGCTCCATGGGTGGCATCCAACATTTAATGGGGAGATTAAATTCTTAGTGAAAGTTGGTTTGATTTTAATTTCTAGTCAACTACTCGTCTTACTTGATTTTCGTTAACTGAAAAAAATAAATGATATGTGTTTCGGGCGAGGCTGGGATTCGAACACCGAACCTTCCGATTTGGAAGCCAGTCCACTACCACTTGAGCCATTGCCACCCACTGGTGTATCTGGACGACGTTATCGTCATAGACAAGACGTTCGAGGAGCATCGAGAAGTGTTTGAGAGTCTGCGAAGCGCTTATTTGAAGCCGAGCCCAGAAAAGTATGCCTTGTTCCGTACGGAACAAGAAGTAAGTACGTGTAACTCCATTGGGACTCCAAATTTGCTCATTCAGTTGTTGAGTATCTCTCCTGCTACGGTCTTAGCCTCTTGATTTGGGATGGCAAGCACTTTCGGCCAATTACTGAAGTAATCCATGACGACGAGGGTGTATCGGTTGCCATTAAAGGCTTCGGGAAACGGCCCAGCGACGTCGATGGTTATTTGTTCGAATGGTGCTCCGACATTGTACTGGTGCATTCGTCCCTGTGGCTTTACTTTTGGGCCCTTGGTAGCCGCACACCTTATGCACTTTTTGTACCAATTCTCGACATCTCGTTTAGCGTTAGCCAACGTTCTTACTTTTCCAACGGCTGGTTTATTCCTCCTGAGATTCCGTCATGCATTTCATGGAGTACTTGGCTGATTCTGGACCGTTGCACGGTTAGCTGCATACGATATGTTGTTCCATCTGCATACAAAGCGAGTCCCACTGTGCCCAATATCTCTTGCCAACAGTGGCTCAAGTGTTAGTGGACTGGCTTCCAAATCGGAAGAAAGAAATATGGGCCGATGATTCCACCAGCCCATAAAGCACACCAAAGAGTGAATTTTAATAGTTTGCATGTTTACATATCCATTTAACGAAAAATGGGCCTCATCGGAGAACAAAATTTTGCGTTGAAAATGAGGATCAAGCTGAATCATGTTTACGGCCCATTCACCGAACTTACGACGCGTATAATAGTCACGCGGTTTCAACTCTTGTATAAGCTGGGTCTTATGGGATTTTAAGCCAAGATCTTTCCATAGAATCTTCCACAAAGTGGATGGGCAATCGACTCATTCGGATTCTCCTCAATTCTGCGTTCCACAACAGCAATAAGTTCTTCTGTTCGCTTTATTTGTCGTCTTTGGGGATGCGTATTATACGCTAGAGTGTACGTGTATTTTTCTTTTATTTTGGAGCACAGTGAATAGAAAAATCATAAAATATATTTTAGGGCAAAAACAAAAATTGTTTTTGTTGAGTTATGTAATTCATTCCATTTTTATATAGAAGAAAGTCTTCAATCTATACACGAGAAAATCTTGTTATATAATATGTTGAGTATTTTAAATCATTTAATTTTTTTTTAAATTTCTAATCTACATTGTTTTTTGATGAAATTTATGAAAACATTGGCATTGGTGTATACAATTTTAAACTACTCTGTGATATCATTATTCGTTTCCTTTTTGTCGTTCATGTGAAGCATCATGCTGCGTATGGTCTCATATTACTTAGTTGGCTGCAAATCTTCTATGTCAATCACAACATATTGGTCATTTGGCAAAATTTGTTTTATTTTATATGGGCCTCTATATTTAGCTAATGCCTTTTTATTAAAACCTTCAGCTGTGATGACGTTTTTAATCATAACATAATCACATATATTGTAGTGCTTAGGGCTCTTGTGCCGACTATCATAATAATAATATAATATTTGTGCCTTATTAATGTTTCCTTCAGCCTCTTTTCTTATTTTTTCTAAATCCATGCATTGACCTCATTTACTATTACTGGGATATTCTATTGTAAAACCTTATTACAAAATCTGCCTTTCGGCTCCTTATCAAACAATAACATACTAGGCGTAAAACCAGTACTTCGATTTAGTATGTTGTTTATAGCGAATTCAACCCTAACTAAACGCTTATCCCGATTACCGGTTGTATCCCTATCGCATTTCTTGGCCAACATGGGTATTACTGGTAAAAATCGATTAAGTCGCCCCACTTGCCCATTAGATTGGGATGGGTGGGTGGCGACCTTGGCATGTTTTAGAAACTTTGTGAATTTTCTAGAAGTGAAGAAAGAACCACGATCGAAAATTATTCTATCTGGCCTCTAATATGTTATGCAGCTTTGAAAGGAAACGTTTAAATACGTGATAGCCTTCTAACTTTGTGTACTTCTAACCGGATAAGGACTGAAACACGGGCTTTTCAGTAACTTTTAATATTTTTTGTTTTTAGACCGTTACGTTTTTTAGATCTTTGTACCATTGTTTGGTTGGTATTACATTTCCGAGCAACATCTCTGGATGACATAGTCCAGTTTTTTACGATGATACCCACTATTTTCCTGTCCAAATTTGTATCATGTACTCCAGTTTTACCTCCACTTTTCTGTTTTGGCTTAACTTTCAACGTCTCCAAATATCGTTTAATAACAGAATCCACTGTGCTGCGTGCTATGTTTAAATTTTTTGCGATGAAATGGTTTGGACGCGAAGTATTTTCGAGCCATTTGTCGATGATCTTTTTACGGCGTTCCTCTTGACTCACATTTTATAAATATTTTAAACCGCACCGAACTAAAATCAATAACAAACTGAAACTAGACAATATAGCTAATTTGGGTACAAAATGGGATTGCAATTTTTACGCATTGGAAGTATAGCCCGTATTAAAATTTAGAGATTTTATTCGTTTCAGTCCTTATAATTTTATGAATTTAGTAAACCCATCGATAGCAACAAAAATATGACACTTTTTTAAATAGGTTGTTGACATTGGACCGAGATGGTCAACATGTACAGTATCAAATGTACAATTACTCTTGGGTATGGGATGTAATGTTCCTTCGGATTTTCCTGACAGGGGTGACAAATACAACAGACACATTTCAAACATATTTCAATATATTTTCGTAATTTTTGCTTCATTTTGGGAAACCAGTAAATGTTAGACAAATGTTCAAAACATTTTTCGACACCTACATGACAAAGATTTTCATGGTGAGTTCGAATCACTTGTTTTACCATGTGTGAAGGGACATAGAATACGATTTTGTCCTTAGCTTTACGATAAATAAGTCCGTCTATCATCTTTAAATAAGAACTTTCAGATTTTTCCAAATTAGCAGCATTTGCAATAATGTACGGATTTTGTTTTTGAGTTGCTGCTAGTACGAACTCAAAGGATTCGTTATCGACGTAGAGTATGTTGAAAGACCTACTCAGAGAGTCAACATGTGACATACGGCCACTTTTTCTATGTTCGACAGTATAGTCAAATGGTTGTAATTCTAATGCTCACTGCGATATGCGAGAGTTAAGGATTTTTTGTTTAATGTCAACGCAAGAGCTTGACAATCTTTTACAGTCTTAAAGGGATTTCCTAGTAGGTACATTCTGAATCTTTTTAAAGCATAAGTTATGGACAGGGTTTCTAATTCGTGACTATGATATTTGCTTTCTGTCTCCATTGTACGCTTAGAGAAATAAAAGACTGGGTGAAACTTCTTGTCCTCTTGTTTTTGTAGTAACACTGCTCCGAAACTTATGTTACGTACTCGCACCACAATTTAACTCAGTTGCCTTTAATGGACTGTAGATTGATAAGACAGGTGATTCCGTTAGTTTGCTTTTTAACAGCTCGAAAGCCTCAATATCTTTTATACCAATCATTAGAAGATCGTAGAGTGCTTTTGCTCTGTTAGCGAAATGGTTAATAAATTTCCAAAAGTAAGAGAAAAGTCCTAAGAAACTATGCACACCTTTCGTACAAGATACTGTTGGGAAATTTCAAATAGCTTTGAGATTAGCATCGTTAGCATTTTATATTCTAAATATACAATTTCACTTGGCAGGAACAAGCATTTGTCCAATCTTAGTTGCAATCGCTTTGTCACAATTCTGCTTATGACTTCTTTTAAAATATCCAAATGCTCCTCAAACGTCGCTGTCGCTATTAGAATATCATTCAAATATGTAAGGATTTTGAATTTCGAAATAAAATTCCCGAATACGTACTTCATAAAACGCTCACAAACTGATGGTATATTTCGCAAACCAAAAGGCATCCTTGTGTATTCATATTGGCTAGAGGAGTATTAAAAGAATAAAATAAAAATATTTCATCGATTCCTTTGCTAGTGGAACGTGGTAGAAATCATTTTTTAAGTCAAGAGTTGTAAAAAATTGTTTATCTGCAAAACGATCGATGTGATCTTCAATCAATGGTAATGAATAGTTATCACGTAAAGTAAATTTATTTAAGCCTAAGCTCCTTATTTTTCATTTCCACTAAAACAATGTAGGACATAGATAAACTAACTAGATGTCAAACTTTACTAATACTTTTGCAAACCCTTAACTTTTGCACAGACACACTGTAAGTGAATTCCAACACTTCTGCATCTCTATAACTTTGTCAAAATTTGCTAGAAGGAGAGCAATTTACAAGTAAAATTGCTAAAATGAGAGCGATTTGCACGAATGTGTGTAATGGAGACGACATTTTTTTGATTAAAATGGGCATGGTTTGTATAAAAGGAGAGGGAAATTGCCATTGATGACAATTTACACGCATTCACAGACAGGATCACACGGATAGGGGCGATCAGTAGCAAACTGGTTTTGATTTTCCAATATCTGGAAAGTTTGCCATCTAGGTTAGTTTATCCATGGTTGGTGCCAAACTGACTATTTAAAAAAAAGGGTGGAAAAGCAAAAGGAAAAGCGACTAGCTCTTGTTCGTTGTTTGTAGTTATAGTCTACCATTCTTACCGTTTATGGTCTGTCGCCCGATGTTTGCAATATTCTTTGTCGGAGGTCTCATTTAGTAGGGTGTCTGATATTCTGAGGTAGATGGGCGTATTATGCCTTGAATAATCGTTCAGAATCTTTTGAAACTCAACTTTATAGCAATATGGCAAACGTCTTGGACGACAATCAAATGGAATTTCCTTAGAGAGCACTATCTTCATCTTAAAATCACTTCCACGGGATAAATTCTACCTTGATCCTGACAACAAGCTTCCTCAAGTATGTCTTTTACTCGCTTATCATCCCTAATATATTTCATATATTTATTTCAGTAAGTGTGCTTACAATTTCGTTCGATAGAAAATGTTGGGTGTGAACCGTGAACCGTTGATGATTTGTTGTTAGATTTAGTGTCTTGATTATCCAAACTTTTCTTATGCAAATGCAACACCATACCAATTTTTTCAATAAGCTCTCTGCCCAGTTCAACTGGATAATTCATCGAGAGATTTTTTATGAATTTGAGATGTTTCAAAATAAATACATGAATCTGTACCACCCATAACTTTTTGCCGGCTGTTGTTGTACAATACAATATGTAAGATTGTTGTCGTCCAACGGTGAAATCACAAATGGTGGCAGAAACTTCTGTCCAAAAGATTCGTGAGGTTCAACGAACTTTGGGCATGTCTATGATAATAAATATCCTTCTCAAATTCGTTGCTCGTCGATTGTTCTTGTTTGTTAAAGTTGCTGTTGGGACTTACGATTGCCACATCTTCTGGAACTGAACTATTGCTGCTGCTCAAAGAGTTACTGCTGTTCTCGTTGTTTTGTTGGGTTTGCTTCTTACGACTAGTATTAAGTTTCGATTTGGGCAATTTCTTGAAAAATGCCCGAGACCACTGCGCTTAAAAAAGCTATTTGCTTTTTTTTTTTACAACTGCCATTATCGTTGGCGCGATTTGACACTTTTTCTCCCGATTGATGGATGCTTGTATTGTTATTTTTTTAATTTGTTTTCCACGAGTGAACAATTCAGGTGCACTAGTCTTTGAAATTTTGATGGTGACATAATTATCACGACTGTTCTTTTTGAATTATTCATATTTAATTAGAGGCAGCTTTAATTCTTCGATATTGTTGGCACTATACAATACAGTTTTGTTAGCTTCACTATCTGGGATACCCTTAATTATAAATTGCATCAATTGTACACCTCTTCCTCTTCGATACTTGGTCCAGTTTTGGGCTAACAAGAAGTTCTCCCCAACCCAATAAAAGTTTGAAAAACACATAACGTTTTCTCTTTGCCAGTACAAAGTAATGTTATAGGATGAATAGGCTGCCATTTTCTTTAAAATGAAAAAAATTGGGCTCTGCTTTCACGAAAAGCTTATATAAAGGTGTACAATTGATGACATTGAGTTGGGAATTGGTGATTCAAGATCTTCATCGTTGCTCGATTCAACTACTTGCGACAGAAAAAAACTCGTTTAATATCTGCCTGTAGCAGTCACCAGTTACGGTTACGGTTGTGCTGCCAGCGTCTTCAAACAGCGTCTTCACTGCAAACAGTCGCTTTGAGGGGATGCAATGGCTGTTCGTGCCATTGGATTCTCCGTGCCCCAGAAACGCACATTTTGTTTGTTCACATTACCGCTTAAGTGGAAATCTTCTTCGTCGCACATTATGATTCTGGATACGAAATCATCCTCTTCTTGCGCCAGGTTTAACAGAGCATACGAGTAAGCTAGTCTCACTTGGCGTTCAGTAGGTAGCAATTGGTGAACGATTTGCACTTCAGTAGGGAACATCTTCACGCCTTTCACCAAAATTCGATGCAACGAACGTCTGCTGATGTCAAATTGTGTACATGGTTATTTCGTCGATGTTTGTGGGACTCTCTCGAACATCCTCGACCACAGCAGTGATATTCTCGCTCGAACTAGCAATATGGAGCCGGCCACTCCCTGCGACATTTCTAGTGGACCCAGTTTTCACGAGACGCTCAGCCAAACACTTAATTGTTCGCGCACGTGATGCAGGACGACGAGATCGTATCGCTATGGGTCTGTATCGCTCCATTGCTTATTTCCGACTAATTCCTTATTTGCCAACTACATACATAAATGTTACAGAACAATAACACTTGTCGCCATTTACAAAAATTATTGCACATTCACATTATGATATTATTTTTGCTCCACCTTCTATATTTGGATGCAACAAAGGGAATGTGTAAAATAACTATTTTTCAGAGAAAAAAGAAATAGGATGTTTAATATTTTAATTTTAAAAAACTTCTGATGCAATAATGTATCGTAAGTAGATTCTTCCAGACTTTTAGAGTATTGATAATTACGAGTTCAGTAGGGGTCTGAAGGAAGTTAACGATAATACGAGTATTATATCAGCAGTGAACAAAGCTACAACAGAGTATAGAAATGGCCAACGGGTAGAACAGTACATTATGATGCTTAGCTATCACTTAAAGGTAGTATGAGTAGGGAACTTTGTTTGGGCAGCTTGAAAATAAGTGCCAATCGCTGTTTCAATGGACTAAAAGCGTCACTAAAAATAAGTCCCCTCCATGTTCAACTAAGGAATGTCTTTGCCAGTCTTGCTGTATGGCGCCAAAGAATGTACTTTATTAAGATGTACATAGAAATCCATTGTCTGCTTCGGAAGGAGAGTTCTTTGAGCGATATTTGGTTCCGTTTACATAAATGAAACTTGAATAAAAAGATGCAACAATGAACTCTGCAATGATTTTAAATTGAAAAGAAAAACCCGTCGGTTTAATCGGGATTATTAGTTTTAGGTTGGCCGTGTCACAAATTCAAATAGTCCAGACAATATTCCTTCCCAGATGTGTAACTTGTAAACCTGTACCGTTACGTAATTTGGGCGCATCAAAACTTCGCTTTATAGGGTATAGAGTGACTTCTTCAGTACCCACAACAATATTCACAGACAAGTGTTCTACATTATATCGTTCTACTTGTGACATAATTTTTTCGTTTATCTATGACACTACCATTCTTTATTTCCCATATTAGACTGCAATTCAGGATAAACTCTATTCACCAATTGCTCTGTACTGTGAACAATATTACAGAATTCACTATTTAATATAATCATACCGGTAGCACCTGCAGCAATACGATCTGCGCCAACTTTCGAAAGAACATCCGCATATTGCCCTGATTCTCTGTCGGTGTGCAGTTGTAAACACATATTTGTTTAAGCAACATTTTTTAACAAGTGCCACAGGTATTTATTTCATCTTCGTGTGCCTTTAGTAATTATCGGCAGAGTCTGTATAAAATCGCTATCCAATAATACGAAATTTGGTTCCTTTTAATATCTTTCATTCTCCGATTTAGTGGTTTGACTGCTCTTTTGTGAGACATTGTACATTCATCCCAAATCAGCAGCCTACATTGCTGCAACATCCGTTGACGATCGCTATTTTTACTGATGTTACAAATAGGTATTTCTTCATGAGCTACTTAAGTTCGACGGCAGCTTAAGTATTGAATGTGCCGTTCGGCCACCGTCGAGTATATAGCAGCTATTCCAGAAAAGGCTACTGCAACAGCACCTCGTTAATCTTTCCGAATTTGGGCTAATAACAAATTTTAAAGAAAATTTTTGCCAGTTCATCCCTGAGATTCGAAAAAAAAACCACCTTCAGCACTCTCAATTTGTTGCATAGGTTATGTTAGGTTAAACAGGTGTATGATGGATATGCCATCACACAGACACCAGACAGCAAAACGGGCTCATCGCGATCCCTATATAATTTGTTGCATAACATTGCTAACAACTATTCTGGATTCAAAGGCGGTATTTAGTGATTTACTATTGCAATGAAGTTGTACCATAAATCATTTTGCGTATTATATTATTACTATTATTATTATTATTAACATCTTACCTATATTATTATGATTTACAGCATTTGCCGTATCGTCTTGAAGATGAATATGGTATAATACTCAGTTCTCAATTTAACTTTGTAGTTAAATATTTAATTTGATTTCATTATAAAGCACATTTTCCTATGTTAAAAATTTACATGTACCACTCATCAGATCATCCCGTTGCAACACGAAGTCTTTACATACAGAATTGAACGAGATAGTATGAACAAAGAATTGCAAATATCGTCCGTTACAATTCTGGGTATAAAAGGGCGGCGTGATTTGGATCAATTTGCAGTCTATTGAATAAAGCCTTGACAAGCACACAGCTTTAGTTGGAGCAGTTAAAAGCATAATTCGTTTGACTGAGTAGGGTGTTCAGTGGACAGGTTGAACAAGAAATTAGTCATCTGGCTCTGAGTTTTTGTTTTTAATCCATACATTTTATCGACGAGAAATAAAATAATTCTTAAGTTAGAAAAGAAAAAAGACAACTTTTATTTTTTCAACAATCATCCCACCTGATTGCTTTAGCTTGATTTAATGATATATATATTGTATATCAGAGTCGTTCGCTTTCCACTTTCACTTACATATCTACATAAAACTGATTAGCCCGTTGCTTGCGTCGTGGTATCATATTAAAATCATTTTCTCGTATCATCATATGATATGCATAAAAGTCGATACATGGCGATACATGAATTTCGGTATTTCAAAATGATAGCCTTCTTGTCCCTTGCTAAAAATTAGCGGATATTGCAACGCATCATAATAGTTATGTGTATCAGGTACCTTAGCGTACATGTTGAACGACAAGCGACTTGCCAACTGTTCGCCTGTAACTATATCTGCGACTTTTCAAAGTGATTAATTCAAATGCGATTAATTTAATGCAACATTCTCTGAAATTTACAGACACTCTCTTTTTCTACATTTTTTCACTTCTACGATACACTTCACTGGTTTCAACCCCATAATGTAATCGTAAAAGTAGTTCAACAACCTGGCACTATGACTTCAGCATGAACGCCAAATGCAGCCATCTGAAAGCATGAACTATAATTTCTGAATCTGTTTAAGATAGTTACATTCGCACAGCAGTACAGTTTTTAGCAGTTCCTCTGGCTCACCTAGAGATCCAAGTGAGATTTTGCAACCAGATCAACACCAACACATACGAGGGTTGGCTGAAAAGTTTCCAACCACAACGTAAACATAGCGGCACTCGTCAATAAAAGCTAGTGAATGCTAGTTGTGCATCTTTTGACAGTTACTTACCGAAGTTTCAGTCATTTTCGACGCGCAGTTTTTAGTTGACAGTAGTTTGAGTTAGTCGATATGAGTGCTTTTTGTGAAAATGGAAAAAATTGAGTATCGAGCTGTTATTAAATTCTTGCTTTTGAAAGGCAATACGCCTGCACAAATCAAAAATGAGTTGGACTCTGTGTATAGGGACTCTGCACCATCATTTACCACAGTGAAATTTTGGGCAGCTGAATTTAAATGTGGCCGTAAGAGCTTGGAGATGATAAACGTTCGGGACGTCCAAAAGCTGCAACCACTGACGATAACATTGCTAAAGTTCACCAAATGGTGTTAGACGACCGCCGAATTAAAGTGAGAGAGATAGTAGAGGTTATAAAATGTCAAAAGAACGTGTTTGTTACATATTAAATCAAGACACAGGCATGAAAAAGTTGTCCGCGCTTTGGGTGCCGCGTTTGGTTAAGTTAGACCAAAAACGTGTTCGAATGAACATTTCCAACGCTCTGTTGGCGCAATTTAGGCGCAATAAATCCGAGTTTGTCACCGATTGGATAATTGGATATACCATTATACGCCCGAAACAAGAAAACAGTGAAAACATTGGACTGCAAAGAGCGAGCCGGCTCCAAAAAAAGCAAAAACTGCTTTTTCGGCTGGGAAAGTGATGGTGACTGTTGTTTTGGGATAGTAAAGGAGTTATCTTAATCGATTATCTTCAAAAAGGAAAAACCATTACAGGCGCGTACTACAGAAAATCCATGAATTACGGTTTGAACTGCTTGACCATCCACCTTATTCACCAGATCTAGCCCCAAGCGACTTCTTTTTGTTCCCTCATCTAAAAACTGCACTTGGAGGACAGAGATTTTCGTCAAATGAGGAGGCAATCACCTTCTTGAACAATTATTTCGCAGAGAAAAACGCCAAGTACTATTTGGACGGGTTAGAGAGATGGGAGCGTCGCTGGGAGAAATGTGTAGAGTTACAAGGAGACTATGTAGAAAAATAGAAAAAATTTTGAGAAAAAAATGTCTTGTATTATTGTTCGGTCGGAAACATTTCGGCAACCCTCGTACTAACTGTTTTTTTCCTTCCATTTCAGCTTCTATTCTCCCTAAGATTACTAATCGATGATTAATAAAGTGTATAGTCAATTAATGAATCTTAATAAAATGCAGCGTCGTTAAAAGCCTCTCACGTTCTACATGTAAAAGCACAATGACTCACTGTTTGTCGTTCATTGCGTTACTCGTAGAAAGGTTACTTTAGAAACAAAGAAGCAACTAAATGGTAAACAACTGTTCAATTTAATTTGTGAATTCTTATTTATAAAAAAATTAGTAAAAAATATTTATAGACAATGAATTGCGGAAAAAATACAAACGATAAATTTACTAAATAACTGTTTAAAAGACGAAAATAGAAAAAAATACAATACCAAGTATCAAAGCTAAATAATTTTACAAACCTACTTAAATATATAATACTCGTACTTAAATATCTTAATTAATTAAATAATATATTTAAATTACCTGAATCAAAAAACGAATAAGAAATGGGTAATTAGAATTGTAATTTTTCATTGTAGTTCCTTCGTGCAACAAAGTCGGCTGCCGAATGCCATTTGAAGTATGTAGGTATATGTTGACCTATATCAATTTTTTTATTTCTCATTTTTATAGATTTTTTTTTATATTGTAGTAGCCTATGTCCTTTCTTAGGGCTTAAGCTATTTTATGTCCATACCGAATTTCATCAAAATAGGTCCAAGGGCTTAGCCCCTTTCACATTTATGATATTAGTATAGATATTTGAGTGGCAAAAAACCGTAAGTTATCAAGTTTGGCAGTTATGTCAAATAAGCAATCTTCCAATAAATGGGGTATCTCTAATGTAACATTGCAGGTACGAGTAGAACATATTGGCGGACTTCTCGTTAATAGATGTTAATGGGTAGTCATTGTATGTCCAAGCCGCAATCGGATTAAGTTCGATATTTTGGTTTTAGTAACTGTCATGGGATATCGTGGGTGGCTTCCACCGCAATTAGCTTTAGTGAAGTGGTGCTGATATAACTTCCATTCAATTAGCTAATTAGTATTGATGATTTTTTTTTATTCTGTCTTTTAAATCTAGCCTCGTGTAATTAAATGTGCACTCTGGTGCGTTTCTAGCCGAATACAGGCATGTCCTGGCGTCCACGTTAGCTTAATTTTGTTTGTGGATTTGATAAGTTGTTTTCTTATATCAGCTATCCGATAGCAATCTTCGTGGTTTGTAGAATTGCCAATGTTTCTGCCGTAAATATTGATGAAAAGTTAGGTAGTATTCCAAAGCTCAGGATGGAACCATCTTCAGGCGTGACTGCGTATGAGGTGTTATCGTCGGCTTTTGATCCGTCGGTGAAAATTAGCTTCCATTCATCCGATTTAAGGTCTGAGGAGACTAGTGTAGGTTTTTTTGTATTCCGATAGGGTCATTATAAAGATTTTCAGATTTTATGAACCAAGGAGGATACGTTGGTGCTACGGAATGGGTTCGTATGTTTGGTAGTTTCGTCTGTGCAGCTCTTACAAGTATGAGGCTTATTGCGGATGAGATCCATGTTTTGGTGTTATGGCTTAGGGATGATGGATGTCGTTACCAATTACCGAATTTTTGGAGAAAACTAAGATTAGCGGTAATTTCTTCTTTCCGTTCCTCAATAGTTGGAAGTCATGCTTCTGCCAAAATGTTTTTAATCGGGGTTGTGGGGAAAGCGTTAATGCTTCTTGTAACTGCTTGGTGGTTTGCATTAATCTGCAGACCACTTTTTTTACTACCAAATCACTTAATAATATTCGTTCTCGCAGGTAGCGATTTCTTGGTTTCCCATTGTAGCTATTATTACATATGAATGCTAGGATTCTTAAGTTACTGACATTTTCAATGTGGATATTGTTAATATTTAAAACTAGTTCTGGACAATTTCGGTTACGGCAAATATGAAGTGGCATGGTTTTTTGCTGACAATGCTTTAAAGATGTAGTAGTCGGTATGGGGGTGGGCACTGATACATCCTCTGTTAGCTTTGAAAGCAACTTGACTGGAAGAAACAAGCTTTTTAGTTTCAGCAAACCGGAGGAAGGGTTTTGCTTATCTTTATGTGGTTTCGGGATGGGGAAGAAGGAGGCAGTTTTCCAGCTTTGCGGAATGATAACTGTGTCTAATACATACAATATATTATTGTATAACTGAATAAGTCATCTTTTAGTATATTGTGGTAAATTAAATCGAAAATCATCAAACTCTACCTGGTGTCTTACCCTTGCTTAAATATGCTTCGAATTCAATATTTGAAATCGGTTTTTAAACTCGACGGGCGTTTGGATTTGTGGCATGTTGAGGGGAGGGGTTATTAAGGCATTCAGTTTTATTGTTCCAAAAAGGTGGACGCAAATTTGTATCATTTGTATCTTAGCGTCATAGCTTGACATTTGCAAAAGTTACGTAGCCAAGAGTACATCTATCTCTGTGTGTGTTGGCGATTTTTTACAATTTTAGAAATGGATTTAAATTTGCAACAACGAACTTGTATTAAATTTTCCGTAAAAAAACGGATTTTATGATGCGCGAACATTGGAAATGTTGGAAAAGTATTTCGGCAACGATTCTCTAAAGAAAACGGTCGTTTACCAGTGGCACGAACGGTTCCAAAATGGTCGTGAGTCAATCGAAGATGATGAACGCAGTGGCAGACCATCGACATCGAAAACCGACGAAAACATTGATGAAGTAAAAGAAATGTTGGTCAATAACCGCAATTTAACTATCAGAGAGATGGCGGAGGACTTGAACATTGTCTATGGATTCGTCCAAGATATTTTGGTTAATGATTTGGGTTTCTGTCGTGTAGCAGCAAAGTTGGTGCCAAAATACCTCAATTTCATGCAAAAAAAGAGACCGTGTTGACGTCGCAAAAGAGATGATTTGCGGGGCTGAATCCGATCCCACATTCATCAAAAGGATCATTACTGGAAACGAGACGTGGGTTTATGAGTACGACATGCAATCCAGACATCAGGCAAGTGAATGGCGTTCACCAAACGAGCCGAGACCAAAAAAACCATGTCGTTTTCAGTCAAAAAAGGAGTCAATGCTCACGGTTTTCATGGATTACAACGGTGTAGTGCATCATGAATTTTTGCCAGAAGGCGAGACAGTAAACAAAGAGCATTATTTGGGTGTAATGAGACGTTTGCGTGAAGCAATTCGCCGAAAGAGACCAGAATTGTGGGCAGAAAACTCGTGGGTTTTGCACCATGATAACGCACCGTCGCGGTCGCACAGTGCCATCATTATTCATAATTTTTTGACGAACAATGCAACAAATACCATCCAACAGCCACCGAATTCACCTGATTTGGCTCACTGCGACTTCTTTCTATTCAATCGAGTTAAAAACCACTACGGGCAATGCGTTTCAGCAGCCGAGAGGAAGTAATGGAAAAATCGCAGGAAACATTGATGGACATACCGAAAACCGAATATAAAAAATGTTTCGAGGATTAGATCAAGCGCTGGCATAAGTGTGTTGCAGTCGATGGGGATTACTTTGAAGGGGACAATATAGATTTAGATGAATAAACTTGTGTTTTTAATTTTCTGAATAAATTCCGGAATCAAGGTGGTATATATTTTGTTTGCGACCATCCCACTCGGCGATGGAATGTAATTTACGTCTTACGTTACCGAAAGACATTCAGTTTTCTAGTTAACAAAAATCAAATAAGATGAGTAGTTGTCCAGAAATCAACAACAAGCCAACCTCCACTAAGAATTTAGTCTCCCCATTAAATGTTGGATGCCACCCATGAAGCGAAATAACCAGTGAGCCGAAACGTCTTTCCGCTCCAACACGGACAACCTCTTACATATACAGTATCCCAATCAATTGAAACTTAATATTGATATACTCACGAGTCATATAACAAATATTGCCGAGGCAATCGTTCTTGCCAAATTAAAAATCATACCCAAAATGATCTAAATTCTTGACGAACCCCTTGAAATCCGTAACATTATAATTAATCAATCAGTCGAAATAAAATCTTACGAATATTTATATGAATTACCTGAACTTAAGGCATATTACAATGGCTCCAAAATAATGTTTAATGTACGCACAATTTTATCCCATGAAAAATTGTCTCTCTTCCACATTATCCCAGTATGTAAATTTTTTTTTTCTTTTTTTTCCGTGGGTAGGTGTGAAAATCTTCATAGACACTATGAACCCGGTGAGATTCTTACTCATTAAAAAACGCCTCCCTTCTTGTCGACTACATCTAAATTACCCTATCAAGCAGTTTCCGTTTCAAATAATATTCGCGTGGGGCAGGTAGCTTTCCAGCAAAAATATCTGCTAGAACCGCTATTATATGCGGATAGCCCTTATCGCACCAGATCGAACGGTCTCGTTCTTTGTAATCGACGCACTAAGTTTGTCTCGTCCAGAATTTGGAGTATTTTATTATTACAATGACCATGAAGACGAATACGAAGTTTGGAAGCAAAGTTCATTATTTCGTCCTCGACGGTAATTATTCTTAGGTCTCTGTGGATATCACTGTTTCTGATATACCATGGGGCGCTCACGATTTCTCTTAGAACTTTGTTTTGATATGTTTGAAGAATATTTCGGTTGCTGGGTGTAGTACAACCCCAGAGTTGTATACGTCCATACAGGTTTAAGCACTTGCTTATAGATGAGCAGTTTGTTATGTATGCTTAACTTGGAATGTCTTCTAGTAGCCAATACCTTTGCCTGAATTTGTTTTCAAGTTCATCAAGTTTCTTTTTAACATGCGGGTTCCATTTCAGTTTTACATCTAATGCCACTCCTGGATACTTTGCTTCATTTACATATGGTATTTGTATTTGTTAATGACCATGGGAAGGTTGTTTATTTTCCAGTAAGTAAAATTAACATGAGTAGATTTGGTCTCGTTGAGAACAATTCGCCAAATCTTTGTCCACTCTTTGATTTTATCCAAAGCCATTTGTAGCTTTCCAGTAGCTAACTCGACTGAGGTATCTGCAGCCAGTATAGCCGCATCGTCCGCGAACGTGGGTACTATGGTACCTGATTCTTCCGGTATGTCTTGAGTATAGAGTAAAAAAAATACCGGGCCGAGCACACTTCCTTGCGGAAATCCAGCAACGATCTCTTTAAATTCCGAGTATTCGGTGCCATGTTTAACAAGAAAAATTCTGTTTTCCAGGTACGATTCCAGAATCTTATGCAGCTCTCTCGGAAGAACCTTACTTAGCTTAAAATTCAAGCCTTCGTGCCATACCTTATCGAAGGCTTGATACACGTCAAGAAAAACGCTAGAACATATCTTTTTTCCCTCAAAACTTTCTCAATTTCATTCGTAGTTCTATAAACCTGGTCAATTGTGGAGTGCTTAGCTCTAAAACCGAATTGATGCTCAAGAATTAGAGTCTCTCTTTAATGATCGGTTGCAAGCGCTTCAATAGGAGTTTTTCAAATATTTTAGATATTATCGGCAGAAGCGATATGGATCTGTAGGACTTCTTTTCGTTTAGAGATTTGCCTGGTTTAGGGACTATTATAACTTCGGCAACTTTCCATTGGTTTGGAATGTTTAATAATCTTATCGCGACATTTATAAGTTGGAGCAGTTTGATCACGGCTTTCTTTGGCAACTCCTTGAGAATTTGACCAGTTATTAAATCATACCCAGGTGCCTTGTTATTTTTAAATTTTTTAATTGCTTGGTTAAGTTCTCGTAGCGACACTGTTTTTATTCTAAAGTTGTCCGGTGCCGTAATTATATAACTTGAACCTCCTGTTAACGCCTGCACATCAAAAGATTTAAACGTTTCTTCTATGTAGGTGCTCGGCAAATAAATCCGCTTTCTCTTTATCTCCTTTTGACCATTCGTCGTTATTTTTTCGTATGGGAGGAAATTGCATTTGAGGCTTTTTGATTCCTTCATGAATTTCCAGAGGGAGTAATTTGAATTTCTTTCGGCAGTCAGACCTTCGAGGTATGTAGACGTACTCCGATTTTTGTAATCTTGTTTTGCTTCTTTCAATTTGTTGCATAAGTGGTTCAAGTATGTTTTATGCTGGGGAGCACGGGATTTTTGCCATCTTTTGCGCGCTCTGATCTTTTCTCTCACTAGTTCTTTTATTACCGGCGGATATTTTATCTTACTACTTGCTTCCTCTTTACTCCTAGTGGGAATGTTGGTCCAGGCAGCGTTCTGCAAGACTTTGATGATTCTGTCGACCTCGTCTTCTATTTCGTTTTGTTTGAAGAAATTTTAGCTACTCGATTTGTGGCAAAGAAGTCTACAAGATCGGGTGTCTTCGTTATATCCGAAGGAAAATATGTTGGTTTTCCTGTCGAGAAAAATTCAGCTCCAGATTGCATACCGGCTTCATAGAGTTGTCTGCCTTTCGTTGTATTACATCTTGAGCCCCAGAAGGTATGTTTCGGATTAAAATCACCACAAATTATAAAATTCGGTCCGAGTGAATCAAAGATACCTTTAAAGTCATTCTTTTCTAGCTTGCATCGCGGAGGGAGTCGTTCACATATCTCCGTGGAGAACAGACGTGTTTCGGCTTGCGAGTGTACAGTGATTAGTAAAATCAGTGAAAACGAGACATTTGAGGAAATTGCTATAGGCTCCAATTAGCAGGGTGTCAGTGTGCTCGGCCGACGGTCGTGGGTTCAAATCCCCGTGTCCACTCTATAACACCCTTTTTTTTTCATTTTTATCAAAAACAATAAATTTAAAGTGGTACTAAGTGTTGTCCATCACGTGATGGATTGTGGAGAGCGGTCCGCTATGTCAATAGCGGGATCTGCTGAAATACCAAGTGAGGCGTCAAGTGGTTCGATCCAAACGCCAAAACCAAAGAGAAGGAGGAAGCTTTGTCCAACTTCCAACTTAGTAAAACAGCCCACCCTACCAACGACCAACAACTTCGCTTCATTGGCAGCAAGCGAATCTGACGATGAAGAGGAAGAAATGGAGGCCATATGTAGCAGCATCAAAATGCTACAAGAAAGAGTGCTGGCCATAAAAGGGAAACAAATGGTAAGAAGGAAGAGGGAAGAGCAAGA
The DNA here is from genome assembly GCA_963966105.1 of Volucella zonaria. NCBI lineage: Eukaryota > Metazoa > Arthropoda > Insecta > Diptera > Syrphidae > Volucella > Volucella zonaria. Next base: position 38,642,462 of record OZ014532.1, on the reverse strand, counting down.
GCAATCCCAACAACAGCAGCTTGCTCAAAAGCAAGCACAACAACAAAAGCCAAAGAAACACCAGCAACAACAACAAGAGCAGTCACAACATCGGCAACAGCTAAAACGGCAGCAGCCACAAAAACGGCAACTGCAAAAACAGCAGTAGCAGCAGCAGCAACAACATCAGCAGCAGCAGCAGCAGCAGCAGCAGCAGCAGCAGCAGCAGCAACAACAACAACAACAACAACAACAACAACAACAACAACAACAACAACAACAACAACAGCAGCAGCAACAACAACAACAACAACAACAACAACAACAACAACAACAACAACAACAACAACAACAACAACAACAACAACAACAACAACAACAACAACAACAACGACAACAACAACAACAACAACAACAACAACAACAACAACAACAACAACAACAACAACAACAACAACAACAACAACAACAACAACAACGACAACAACAACAACAACAACAGCAACAACAACAACAACAACAACAACAACAACAACAACAACAACAACAACAACAACAACAACAACAACAACAACAACAACAACAACAACAACAACAACAACAACAACAACAACAACAACAACAGCAGCAGCAGCAGCAGCAGCAGCAGCAGCAGCAGCAGCAGCAGCAGCAGCAGCAGAAGAAGAAGAAGAAGGAGAAGCTGCCGCCTATCAACACCTATAAATTGGAGGTAAATGCTACCAAGGACCTGTGTAAGTTGGTCATTGGTAATAATTTTAATATTAAGAGATTGGGGAACGATCGCCATGCCATCCACTGTAATACAGTGGAGGGCTACGCGAAAGTGAAAGAGCTCCTAAAGGAAACGACGACGGAGCACTACTCATTCACACCGAAGTGTGAAAAGCGGCAATCGATGCTGCTGAAGGGGTTGGAACCGTCTTCTGATCCTGAGGAGATCCTGGCACTGCTTAAAGAGAAGGAGTGCGAAGGACTCAAGTTCGTGGGGGTAAAGCCATTTACCACAGCTAGAGCCAGGCGGGAGAAACGGAGTCTGCCGTTCTTCCTGGTGCAGCTCAGTCCCGAAAGCCGTCTGGATAGTCTAAGGAGTATCAATGTCCTAGACTACCAGGTGGTTCACTGGGAAAAATTAAAAAGGAGCGAAGGCGTTATACAATGCGTTCGCTGCCAGAGGTTCGGGCACGCCGCGTCGAACTGCCAAATGCAGCCTCGATGCGTGAAGTGCGCAAAGAACCACAGTTCCGAGGAGTGTGCTCTGGGTAGGGACGGAGCATCCGATAGGACGCAGCTCTCGTGCGTATTATGTGGGAACGTGGGACACACCGCAAACTATCGGGGTTGTCCTAAGTTCGCCGACATTAAAAAAGCAAAACTGGCTTGGCAGCAGAAGGTGGAGGTCAAACGTTCACCTGTGAGGCTTCAAACACAAGCCGTCACGCCCCAAATTTCCTACGCCCAAATGGCGGCAGGTAGGGGGGCTACGGTACAGCAAGCGACTGTTGCTTCTCCGGCGCCAATGCCGAGAACAACGGAAGCTGCACCTAACATGCTGGCCATCTTGCTCGCAATCCAAGGGCAGATGGCTCAGCTGCAAAAGCAGGTGCAAGAACAGGCCAAGCGGGTGGACCAGATCTACGCGCTGCTGCCGGGCCTAACGCAACACATGTCGTAATGGGTACGCACATGGTGGAGCAATCTTTGAAGGTCCTTGCGGTGAATGTTAATTCACTGATTAGGATCGAACGAAGGGCCGCGATGTTTAAATTGCTACAAGACCAAACTCCTGATGTGCTTTTCGCTAGCGAAACCAAGCTAACCGATAAGCACAAACTGGAGTACAATAATTATATTGTTAGAAGAAGAAACCGGCCCGGATCCAAACGTGGAGGCGGTGTTGCGATCTTCATTAAACAAGGTATAAAATTTCACAGAGTGTACAAGGGAGTGTTGCGTAGGTTCCGGGTGTTGGAGGCAGTCGTCATTTACATCCCGCTCCGCAGTGTAAAGCGGCTGTACTTGGCCTCTGTTTATGCACCTGAGACTTTACAATCCACTTTATTTATTACAGAGCTTGACACGCTTTTTCGACTTCTGAGGCTGGAATCGGGGGAGAATTATTTTGTAATCGGCGGGGATTTCAACGCTAAACACAGAGATTGGGGAAATAATTTGCCAAATACTAGAGGGAACCTACTACTCGATTGGTGGGGTCAGCACGATGTCATGTACAGACTCGGCCTTAAAGCGACGGATAACCCGTCGTTTCCCAGAGGCGGGTCTTATTTGGATCTACTGCTGTACGACGAACGTATACGACTGACAGGCACGAATTTACAAACGCTAAACTGTCTGCGCACATTCGTGTATGACAGTGACCATTGCGGTTTTAGCACCGAAATTACAGTTCCCAACGAAATTGCGGAATTGGAGGAGTTTGTCCAAAGATATTCTTACAACTACAGTAACACTCGATGGACACGCTTCTCCACAACCTTGACAAGAGCACTTGCTTCGAACACGCTCCATCCACCGGCCAATAGGAATTTGTCAAACGAGGAAATCGACAATTACCTAAAACAAATGGACGAAACAATTAAACAAACTACGGACGCTACAATACCACGATATCGACATACGACTAACGAAGACCTGTTCCGCAATCCTACTATTGACGCACTGCACCGACAGAAAAGTAGACTTCTGACAAGACTCAAAAACTTGTACAGACAGTTTACTGACAGACAAGACCCGGAGATTAGGACACTGAAGGCGTCGATTAAAAATATTCAAACGTTAATAAAAGAGAATTACAGAATTTCTGTAAGTTCATATTGGAACAACAGGGTTCGGGCTGTAAACACCAGCAACCCGAATATGTTCCCTCAAATAAACAAACTATTTCGGAGAAAAAATCAAAACGACCTTCAGTGTCTTAAAATAACCCGGACAACAGACAACGAACGGTTACTGACAATAGCAGGTATTGATCCAAATGAGGCCGCTGATGATGACGACTTCTTTGTGATCGAGGATCCACAGGAGAAGGTTGAGACCATAGGAGCGACTTTCCAGGAAATATACAAGGCCAATGATACGAGTACCATTGGCCCTAATTATGACCTGGACAATCGCGTCTTGGTGCACGACCTCTACATTCGAAATGAAGTAGAGAACTGGCGATCCGAGGGCTCTGGTTTCACCCGGTTCAGCGACGAAAATATGGCAAATAATGTCATTACCAGAGAGGGTGACCTACCTCCGTTCATTTCGAAGGAAGAGCTCCATGAGATCTTCGACACAATCAGGGCTAAGAAATCAGTGGGGACCGATGATATTCCGAACATCGTGCTGCGACATCTTCCTCTAGAAGCGGTGGACATTTACACCACCCTGTTTAATAATGCAATGAATAATGCACATTATCCAGCGCATTGGAAAACGGCGGTGGTTCAACCTATCCCCAAGAAGGGAAAAAATATATCCAATCCGGCGAATCTCCGTTCGATAAGTCTCCTTCCGAATATCAGTAAGTTGTTTGAAAAAGTAATCAATAGAGCTCTGTCTAGGTGGGTTGAGGACAAACATATAGTTCCGGATAATCAATTCGGTTTTAAGGCGGGACATGATATCTCACATGCTGCGTCTAAACTGGTGTCCGATATCCAATGGAATAAAGGCAAAAACCAATGCACTGGTGCCTGCCTTGTTGACTTGGAGAAGGCCTTCGACACCGTATGGTTAGAGGGTCTTTTCTATAAGCTGACTAGGCTGGGGATCAGTAAACCACTCTTGTACATTCTTTATAATATGCTAACCAACAGACAGTTCATCGTGAAAAATGGCGATGTGACTTCTGTTGGAATATTTCAAATTAAAAATGGTCTTCAGCAAGGCGCGGTCAATTCGCCGATCCTATTCAACATTTATACAAGCGATTTGATAGGTTCACTTCCCCATACTATTGCGTACGCAGACGATTTGATAGCGTACAGGACAGGTCCAAAAATCGAGGTCATTAATACTCTCTTGCAGCGTGACTTCGATAAGATAAGACGATTTTGCGATGACTGGAAGCTGAAAATCAACTTTCAGAAGTCGGAAACCATTCTCTTTAGGACGCCGTTGTCTAGAGCCTCTAGGGATACCAGAAAAAATTGGCGAAAGTTATCGATCATTGGACAACTTGGACAGCCTCTTGCCTGTCGAAATGTAGTCAGATACCTTGGGATCTGGCTAGATCAGTTTCTGTATTTTGACAAAAATGTAGATGCTGCTCTGGCCAGAGCCAAAGGCGCTTTTGCCCTTACAAAGAGACTGTTTTATAGCAGCCAACTCGATGCGAGGGTAAAGGTAATCTGCTACATGGCCCTTATCAGGCCCATGCTGGTATTTGGTTGTCCCGTGTGGTTCAATGTGCGAGCAAGCTTAATGGAAAAGATTCGGGTTTTTGAGAGGGCTTGCCTTAGGGCTTGCCTTAGGGCTTGCCTTCGCTTGTACAGAACACCAGAGTCGGAGTACAAAAAATTCTATCGTAATGAGGTCCTTTACAACAGGGCGAACCTAATACGAGTGGACAACTTCGTAATTAAGCTGACTCGAAGGCACATTGCAAGAGCAATGGCCTCGACGAATAACCTGATATCTGGGGCTTACTACCCCAACTACCTTTACCACGAGAGTGTGCGCTCTGACGGCTTCGTTCCACCGGAAGCATTCCTCTACCTAGATCAGATAGGGTTGATCCAGGATAGATCAGCGGTCCCGTTAATCTTCCATGTCGCTCGGAAAGCTGGGGACAGGCGACTCAACTACGGTAGAGACGTCGCACACGGCAGTGTGGATCGTCTCAGGTTCAGTAGGGCGGTGGGGAATCGCGATAAGAGGGATGTCGTTCGGCAGCACCAGCATTTCTGGTGGTTGAATGATGGAGAAGATGTTTCGTCGTCGTTTCCGTCAATTACGGACCAGCCTCACTAATGAGGCAGAGCTGACCAATCTATTTGCTCTGTGAATAGCGATGGCCAGCTTACGTAGGTTTAGGTTAGCATTTAAGAAATATATACATATATTAGTATATATACATATATTAGTATATACCTTTGTATATATGTATATATACTAATATATGTATATAATTGTGTATAATATCTGTGTGTGTGTATTGTGTATGTAGGTTAGGTAGACTAAGGTTTATTTTAAGTTAGATATTAAGTTTTATAAAAAATTAAGTCCATATGCTAAGTTTTTGCGAACAATTTTTTCTTAGCCTTAAGTATAGAAAATAATTATTCCTAAGTAAAATGTAAATATAGTCGAAAGACATAGATATAAGAATTTAGAGTAGCTTAGAGTGCCTGTGTGGGGCCAATAAGTTAATATAAGATTGTTAAGTAATTTTAAGCTAGCATTTAAGCATTTTTTGTTAGTATGTAAGGGTTAATGATTAAGATAATAAAATGCATTTAAAACTAAACTGCATCGCGGAGGGCCATAAATGGATGCGATGTTGCAGGTGGCAATTACCGGGGCCCCAAACTCAGCGGGCCCCAAACTCGAGGGTAGTTTAATTCCCAAATCGACAATAAATCAATACTCTTTTACAATTAATTCAAAATTCAAGTGAAGGGGTTGATTGTTGTCACAGCATGTTTGCGCACAACGTGGCATGGCATTTCGTTTCAAGGATCTCGGTCACAGGTCCCGTTATCACAGTCCGATGTGCATTATGGAGCATGGAAGGATAATCGAATGATATCGGCTCCTTCTTTTTGTGCATTCTTTCTTTGCGCCGTGTGAAGCGGTTTTTCTTTGTTCCAGTCGCTACGAAGGATATTCTCCCTGCAACAAGCCATAGGGTTGTTCTCATGTGTGGCTTGTGCCAATCTGGATATTGTTTGTTTGCTGGGGAGTTACTGTTACTATAAATTAAATTAAATGTAGAAAGTTTTTATTAAAAAAAAACTTTATTCGGTTTAGATACAATTCAGACTAAAAGACTAAATATTACAAAGATAGCAGCGGATCTAATTACTTTCATGCGTTGTTAGCATTACCTGTTGAGTTTTGGGTTTAGTGCATTTCCGTGGGAATTGATGATTTGCACTTGATCCATTTGTTTGTTGCATTATCGTGGGAACGGAATGTTGAATTAGAATTTGACCGGATGCAAGGGTAATTGACTGCACGTGTATGTCTTATGATATTTTATGGAAGTGTGGTGTTAACTTTTACCTTATTTATTATAAATAAAAAAAACGAAAGTTTGATTTAACAAAAGACATCTTCATTTCAACGTGTATCACCTCGAAGTGAATTTCCATTATTCTGGTGATCCTGGGAGCGGATGTACAATGGACTCTAATTATTTAGCTTGCTCGAAATTGATATTCGAAACTTAGGCTAATATTTCATTTCATGTGCAGTGTGTGGTGAGATTTGTAAATTTGGCATTTTGATGTGTATCATGCTTATTTAATTGTGGTGTTTTTGTTTTTGTTGGTGCATAGTATGTAATATGTTGGATTCGTAAATTAGGCGTTGCTGCATTTTTCTGGGTTGGCCTGCACAACAATTATCGTACATACGTACATACATATGTACATACATACCATATTCGGTTCTAGACCAGTTCTAATAATAAGGTAAGTTCATTTTGTTTTGACCCGTCGATTCTTATTCCCTCTCGCTTTTTGATCCAAACAAATTTTTGATTTTCAATTAGCTTTAAAAAATGAGTTGAATAAAACGCTCATATCCGAGCGGTGCTCAAAAAAAAAAAAAAATTTAAACTGCCACGTCTGCTAAAAAAATAAAATCAATAAACAAATACTTCGAGACTCCATCATCTTCCAATAATACGAATGAAACGCACCTTGAAGCAGATTTAGCAGAAAACTTCGATAATGAAATGTGTGGCATTATGGATGATAAAGACGAATTAAAGCAAACAAGAATGAAAGTAGTAAGTCTGAATGAAAAATAATTTATTTCAATTAGCGTTAAGACTTAATAAAATTCTTTAAGGACTGATTGATTTGCAGAAAAAGGAAAATCCCATTGACAAAAGACATTTTGAGGGAATTTCATCCACAGAGGAAAAGAGATTCATAATGTCAGTTGGCCCGTGCAGACCTTCAAGCCCTTTTCCTCGGAATCCAACAACTAATACAGTATGCCCTCGGTAAAAGCAAGCGATAAAAATTCGAGCAGTTGCGTTAATTGAGGTTGTTGCAATAACCGAGTCACAAAAAAGTTGAGCTTTGTATTCGAATTTAACGTGAAAACCAGAATATGAAAATAAAAGAATATTGTTCGTCGTAAAAGAAAAGAAAAGTAATTTATTTAATTCATTTAAAAAAAAATATTTACATAATATTTTTTGGTTAAATTGATTTAAAAAATTGGGAAATGTTCGATTGCATTTTCTTGGAAGATACATTTTTGTTGACGGCCAGCTCTTTCAGTTTCGAGTTTTCTTCAGCCCATTGAAGACAAATGCTAAATGCTTGGATAACATGCTCTGTTTTGATTTTTGGCCGTGGAGGACTTACATTTGCACCTGCGCTTTCTTCTTTACTCTTGATTTTTTCGGCGTCTAGATTGTTGCAAACAGGCGCCTGTTCCATATCGTTTTCGGCAATCCAATTGCTTAATTCCTCGGTGAGAAAAGTTTCAGTGGAAAATAACTCTTGAAGCAAGTCATTAATGGATGTCATCATTTCGCGGTAACTAATGATTTTGTCGCTTATGATCCTCAACGGTAGCTCATCCTACTCACTCCACTCACTGTCAGGAGACATCAAAGGCTTCCCGCACTTCTGTATAGCCGAAGACTTAACCTTGTCCCATGCAGTAGCCAGGAGGCATATGGCATGCCTTAAATTAAAATCCTTTATTTTGCTCTCCAAATCTGAACCTCGGCTTTCGACTAAATGTGTCAAAAGTCTTTTTTTGGTGGAACAGTTTTGTCAAGTTGATGACATTTTGGTTTATTGGTTATAGAATAGCTGGCAAACACTTGGTAACAATCTTTCCATCATCACTTATCATCTCCCCGTCTTTCGGATGACACGTCCAATAGCAGTAGAGCCTTTTTTGGCAAATTTTTCGATTCCAGAAACTGTCTTACCTAAACCAAGGAAAAAATATAAAAAAAATTTATATTCGACCAAATCAATTCGAAAATAATTTTACCTCTCACGAATGTTGAATGAAACCAATCTTTAAAAAATTCGTGTGTCATCCACGCATTTCTGTTGGCCTTGTAAACGACAGGCTTGTTTTCGAAATGCCTAAATTGTCTAGGATTTAAAGCTTTCCTATAACGAACAATTTTAATTTGTGCATTCCAGACGCATTAGTGCAAGCAAGAAAAGTGTTTCTCTCCTTGCTTACTTTCCTACCACGAGCAGTAGCTTCTTTAGAACCCACAAACGTTCCGTCCGCATTGTAAATTTGATCTGGTAACAAGTCAAGCTATTTAATTTTATTTTTGAATTTTAACAAAAATGGTTCCATCAGTTTTGGCTTATTAGACAGCTATTCTCCGCAAATTTTAAGCATGGGGATTCCATTTTAAAATTTGAAAACCAGCCATTACTGGCATTAAAAGCTGCTGGTTTTTCTTAGATTTTTTTGTGAAGCATACATGCTTTTGACTTAAGGATTTGTGTGCAAATGTGCATACATTTTGCCTGCGTTGCCGCTGAAACCAATTATACAAGACTTTTTCCATCCTTGGATACTCACAGGCTTTTAGAGTTCCAGGTCCGGAATCTCTTTTTTATTCTGCTAATGCTTGACTTGTTGCACTTGTATGTTTCACAAAGCGATTTAATTGATGCACCCTTACACAATTCATTTAAAATCTCAGCCTTCCGCTTTATAGACAGCTTGGAAACTTTTTTTTACGATAGCCATGATTTCTAAAATAAAACTAAAACTAAATCGTAAGAAAATTGGCTGAACACCGGTAAATTAAAACGCAAATACAATGCACCTACGATCTATGTACGAGTGTAAGAAATTCTGAGAGAAGTAACTGTAAAATAACTGACCAGTTACAGTAAAATCAGACACCAAAAAATACAAACAAAGTTAAAAGGAAAAAAGAGATCATGGATGGAAAATTGCGTTTACTGAGTCACATTTTTTTGAAAAGTTGCAATTACCGAGTCACTAATGGTAAAAATTTGGGTGTTGATATAACCGAGGTATTGCGTTTATCGAGGGTTGCTTTTACCGAGGGCGTACTGTACTTATTTTTCGGAGTATTACTACGTCACAACTTACAAAGCAAATACAAAATTGCGCTTACTGTGAAGCTCGTTAGTACGTAATTGGGGAAAGTTGGGCGAAAAAATCAATATTCATGAAAAAAGTACTTTACATGTTAATGCTTGTCTAACGCTTGAATTATGGCGTAAAAATGAAACTCTAGATAAGGATATTGAGAAACAGATTTTGAGGGAAAAATCGTTTTGGTGCAAGTTTTGGAGTGAATTAAGAACGTTATTTTAACTTTGGCTGTGTGTAATCTTCCTTTAAGAGGCCATCGTGAAATTCTTGGACAGTCAGGCTGCAATGGCAATTTTTTGTCAATCATTGATTTACTCGCTATGTTTGATCCGATATTGAAAAATCTTATCTCAAACCGTGAACATACTGTTCATTATAGTATCTAAGCCCAGAGATACAAAATGAACTCATCAATATTTTGTTAAAAACAGGCGAAGATAAGATAGTCGCCAATATTACGAAAGCCCCTTTTTTCGCCCATATCATTGATACCACTCAAGATTTAAGTAAAATAGATCAGATGAGTCAAGTTTTTCGATACGTCCAGAACGTTCCTGGATTTTTAATGTAAGCCACCTGTCATAAGACCTTATGTTTACGAGATGCCCATACATCCATAGGGAGCAAGGATACGCCTGCCATCGCTCTCCGTCAATCCTTTGATACCAATTCGGAGCTGTGTTGGAGGCACAAGTTCCACCCATGGTATGAGTCGAGGCCGACCTAAAACTTCTTGCTGTTCTTAGGGTCACAGCACCCAGTACTTTTTTGCAACTCTGCAATGGGTTAGACCCGTTCGCGCGATTTGGGTTTAAACCACAGCCACCATGACGCTCCCACAAGGGGGCCTACCTCTAACAAGCCAGGCCCGGACCAAAATCCGGGGGGCTCCTGACTCCCATGGTACCGTGATTTAAGTCCTGGTATGGACTGCCGGTGGTCCAGCCGCCAACAAGACCTATGACCGGCAACTTGTAACTGGTCAAATCGTAGCAACCATTCAGAGGCTGTTATCTGAAGATGTTTACGATAAGACCAGTAATATGCTCTGCCTCGCTTTTTATTAGACAACGTCATTAATGGGCGAAGCCTTGATAATTGGGCGGGGGTCCTCGATACGTCCAGATTGAAAAAGTTAAAAATGGCATAGAAGTTGATTTAAAAATAACTGAGTCTTTTTAGAGATTCGAAAAAGTTGAAGATCATTCAGCGAACTTAAAATCATTGAAGGTATCGCCCTGATATCGCAAAATGTCGAGGACAAGCTTACGATGGTGCCGCTGTAATGAGAGGAATTTACAACGGAGTCCAAAAACTTTTCATCCAAAAACAAAAAAATGCTATTTATGTTCACTGTGCGGCCCATCGATTAAACATTGTCCTCAATGATGCTGTGGAATCTGTTCCAGAAGTTCGGATTTTTTTTGATTTAATTCAACGCCTCTATGTTTTTTTTCGCAAACAGCATAAAACGGTGGGAGTTGTTATCCGAAATTTGTGAAGGACACGATACTAGAAAAATATCACTTAAACGCCTTTGTCCAACCCGGTGGTCTTCAAGGGAAGATTCTTTGCAGACTGTAAGATTCAAATATAAAGATATTCTTCGCGCTCTCTCGAAAATCACACTGATAAGCAAATGTATTTCTGAGCGAAATGAAGCGGAAGCTCTGCGCAAGAAAATGGAAACTTTTGATTTCGTCTTTCAAGTGGTTTTATGTTACATTCAAAAATTTTAACATCAAATAACGCTGTTTCAAAATTTCTCCAAAAATCAGATAGAGATCTTTCTCATGCAGATTCAATGTTTATACAATCCTACCAAACATTACGAATCTTTCGAAACTCGTTTGAAGAAGCAAAAAATGTATCGATTGATTTATGTGACTCTTGGGGAGTCAAAACTCAATTCTATAGCAAACGAATACCAAAAGTCAAAAAACATTTTGATGTACTAGCCCAAGACGAAAGAATAACTGATGGAGAGTCAAGATTTAGAATTAATATCTTCTACAAATTTCTTGATGATATTTGTCAACAAATCAAAGTTAGATTTAATAGTTTGACAAATATAAATGACACTTTCCAAGTTATCCAACCTCAGCAGCTTGTAGCTTCTTAAATGTTATGATGAGGACATCAGTGACAAAATACATGAACAATTGTTGTATTTTCGTGCTTGCCTTGGGAATCGCATAAAAACCCTCGATTCTGTAAAACAACTCGCACATATGTTGTTGTTGTTGCTTTGTCAGCAAATTACTATGGGCCAAAAACGATTGAGGAGTTTAAGTATTTTATCTATAGAAAACGAAACTACAAATGGTTTGCGAAATGATCTTCATGAAGCGATTAAAACGTTCGCTGAAGCAAAAGTGCGACGAGAGATATTTTGATATTTTTCTTTGCGATCGTTATTTCTGAAATAAATATGAAATAAAAAAAAACTTTTACATTATGTTTCTCCTTTTAATTATATTATATTGTATTTGATGGCGATGGCCTGATAGCTAAGCTAAGCTCGAACATGAAAGGTTTGATCCAGGACAGGTTAGCGATGTCGCTAATTTTGCCCGTCGCACATGGCAGTGCGGAGCGTCTCCGGTTCAGTAGGGCGGTAGGGAATTGGATATGAGGAATGTTGCTCAGCAGCGCCAACAATTTTGGTGGCTTGTTGGAGGAAAGAAAGCTTCGTTGTCGAATTTCTCTAATACAAGATAGCTTCACTACGAAGCAAAGTCGGTTAGCCTAGTTTTTTTTTTATTATCCATGACCGGTTTACATAGATTTAGGTAGAATTAGGGTAGAATAAGAGAAAAAATTATATAAAATTATTAATTATATAAAAAATTAAAAAAAAATTATAAAAAAACAAAAAGATAAGTGCAACTTCTCAAAAAGAAGGGGGAATACATCTAAAAAAAAATTGTATGATACGTACAATAAGCTAGTTTAAGTAACATAAGTAGGTTAAGATTTAAGTATTTATATTTAGATATTCGTATGTTTTAGTTTTTAAGTTTTTATAAAAAAAAGTCCGTATACACTTAATATTAATTCATTAATTAAATTGTTTTCTTAGTTTTAGTTTAAATAAATATAGAAAAAAAATGTAACCGCACGAAACGTTGAAAGACATAGTTAAGTATTGGGTTTAACATAGAGTGCCCGCATAGGCCCAGTAAGTTATAATACGATTATTTTTAAGTTATTTAAGCTAATTTTTAAGCGTTTTTTTGTGTAGCATGTAAGAGTTAATTAACGAAATCAATGAAAATGCATTTAAAATGAAAAAAAAAACTAACGGCTGTAAGTAATTCTGACTATGAGAGAGCTTCTCAGGAGAGCCGTTCGGATTCGGCAAAAAGCAGTAGACCCCGCTGAGAAGTCTAAAACTTGAAACGTGACCAACACAAATGAGTGCGAGAAGCTAGACCCTGGTCAACACCGGACTATAGCACTATGTACATATTTACTTTTATTTATTTTTATTCTATTTCTAAAAATGTCCTAAAATTAATTTACTTGAAGTACATTTACAGCACTTTACAGCATTTCTAACTTCTTTTATCACTTACTCCTGTCATACGACGCATATTGATAATAATTATACAGCACATGTATATGCAAATCTGTTTTAAGTTGGGTAAGGGGACCCCGAAAACAATTTTCCACCTGGGCCCCGCAAGGTGAAGCTACGCCACTGACGCGAACTCTACTTAACTGCATTGCATCGCTTTCAATCATCATATTTATAGAATGCTCAATATAATCTTTAATGAACAGTGAGGATCCGCCTCTAGCATTTTCTGATGGATGGTATGCTTGATAAGCACAGTATCTCTTTAGTTCCACACGAGATCCTTTCCTCAAGTGAGTTTCAGAAATCAAGCAAATGTCAATGTTGGCTTTTCGTAAGAACACTTCCAGTTCGTCGAGTTTTTTAATAAGGCCACGTCAATATTTTAAGCAGCTGTTGCATATTCATAATTGAGATCGAGTTTTACGTATTTCTTTCTCGAGATCGCTCAGTTTTTCAACTAAGATTTTATTTGTTCTGCTTTTCTCCTCAAGTGTCGTGAGAATTAGGGAGAAAACGTGCGCCATCGGCGGCAGCTTTTCCTTTGCTATCTTTTTTGTATTGGGTCTATAACTTATTCGTGCGGTTTGCTAAGAGATGGTGTAACTTGTATTATTCCATTGGAACCTGCGTTGGAAAGCTACTGTCATTGTACGTCATTTCAGTCTATGTCATTCATTTGAAGCGTAAACAACAATAATTTTTTTCACTCAAACATGTCGAACTTTGTGCCTGAAAAAGTGTTTTTGCGGGGAGTCCTTCTTCATTACTTTAATATGAAGAAAACTGCTGCCGAAAGTCATCATATTTTGGTGGAAGTTTATGGTGAACATGCGCTAGCTGAGCGAACGTGCCAAAAGTGGTTTGCACGATTTTAAAGTGGTGATTTTGGCTTGGAAGACGATGAACGTCCTAGGCAGCCAAAAAAGTTTGAAGATGAAGAACTGGAAGCATTACTCTATGAAGATTGTTGCCAAACACAAGAAGAGCTCGCAGAATTTTTCCGTGTCACTCAAGCAGCCATTTCAAAACGTTTAAAAGCAGCTGGATATATTCAAAAGCAAGGAAATTGGGTTCCACATGAACTCAAGCCGAGAGACGTCGAAAGGCGGTTTTGCATGTCCGAAATGCTACTGGAACGCTACAAAAGGAAGTCATTTTTGCATCGGATTGTTACTGGTGATGAAAAATGGATCCATTACGACAACCCCAAGCGCAAAAAATCATATGTGAAACCGGGCCAACCAGCCAAACCAACGGCAAAGCCGAATATCCATGGCGCGAAGGTAATGCTCTGTATTTGGTGGGATCAGATGGGTGTGCTGTATTATGAGCTGCTAAAACCGGGTGAAACCATCAATGGACAACGCTACCGAACACAATTAATCCGTTTGAAGAGAGCAGTGGCCGAAAAACGGCCAGTGGCCGGAATATGCGACCAGACACGAGGCAATAATTTTCCATCATGACAACGCTCGGCCCCACGTTGCTATTCCGGTTAAGAACTATTTGGAAAACAGTGGATGGGAAGTCTTACCCCACCCGCCTTATAGCCCAGACCTTGCCCCTTCTGACTACCATTTGTTCCAGTCGATGCAGAACGCCCTCAAAAATTGGCTTGATTCATTCTTGGCTGCCAAGCCGCAGCAGTTCTTTTGGGATGGGATCCACAAATAGCCAGAAAGATGGGAAAAGTCATAGCTTCGGATGGGCAATACTTTGAATAATACTATTGTACACGTTTTTCTTAAATAAACGTTCAAATTAAAAAAAAAAACGCATGAATTAAGTTATATACCCAATATAAAAAAAACTTATAGCAGGACTAGGTATACTATTCATATAAAACGGGGCGAAAATTTTGTGTTAATAAGGTTGATACAAATAAATAGTCAAATCCCATCGATGAGGATCTGGGATATGATTGAGTTCTAGACTTCGATCTACAAATACAATGAGAAATCGATAGAATATTAGTAACGAAGCAAACGTAAAATCCTATAGATTAAATTATTTTACTGGCCATCACAAAACCTCAAAATAAAGAGTAAGGTGTTTTAAGCGGTTTCAAGGCTTTGTTGGTTGTTCTGTATTAGATGTGATATAATAGGTTTGTTTTTCATAATAGCACACTAAAGCAGATAGCAACTGACGTAAATAGCCTTACGGAGTCAATTTACCGGACTATCTTGCTACAATCTGAGCACAGAAAAAGAACTACTGAGGAAGTTAAATACTGGGGTATGTCGCCTTGCAAATAGTACAATAAAAAACTTAAGCTTTCTGTATAGACACAGATAGATAGTCACCCAGGATTTCAGATATTGGAAATCTACAGCAGCTGCTAATAATGGTTAACTGTAGTTAAAAATTTAAAAAAGTGGAAACCCGAATTTGCCGGTAGCGAATTCCAACTCTCTATCTAATTTTAAGCCCTTTCGGTATACACTGCAGATGATCTCTCATTCTCAAATCCGAAAAGAAAGAGAAGGGAGCTAGATAGGTACGTTCCCATATGGAGTAAACCCTCGCCTTTTGTGTATAGCAGTAGGATGATATAACACATATTGGTAGCTACATAGTCCGTCAATATAATAGTAGCTACCCCTTTTGTGAAGTAATGTCCTTATAACCTTTACATCTCTCGCTACCCAAAGATCTTTTCACACCCCTATATTTCTAAAATTCAGCACCAAATTCTAAAGAAGCAACTGCTCAATGCTGAGAAAAAAAAATCAATGATTCGGCTTACCATGAAGTTTTCGATCACATTCAACAGCAGGTGGCTGAATATAACTATTCACACGAAAAGAAAAGATTCGTAGATTGAAAATTTGTTGCTACAACTTTTTTTAATTCATAAGAAAGGAGGAAAAAACAATTTAGAAACAAAGGACCATAGTATATAATATTGTTCTATGTTGTCCCAATAATATGTTTATATGTCGATACTGCATGTATGTATGTGTGAATGTATGTTGTAAGTGTTGATCCACTAATTAGATATTATGAGGATACTGATTGTATGTCTCTATTAAACGATTACACTTTTTTGTTTCTTTTGTTTAACTTTCTGCTTCTTCGGAAATTTTATTTCATAAGTATTTGGCAAGAAATAACACATGGGCTGGAAAGTCCGTGCCGTTTTATAGTAAAACACAAAATTTTTGCAAAATTCAACTTTATTTATCAATATAGTTGCCTTCGAGGGCGATACACTGATTGAAACGATTTTTCAATCTTTCGATACCAGTTTTGTAGTACGATTTCGGTTTAGCCTCAAAATAGGCCTCTGTTTCGGCGATTACTTCTTCATCGGTCTTAAATCTCTTTCCGGCGAGCATTCTTTTGAGGTCTGCGAACAGGAAATTCATTCAATTTTGCCATAGTTTTCATCGACTTGTGACACGGTGCATTGTCTTGATGAAACAGCACTTTCTTTTTCTGCGATTTCGTCCTTCAAACGCTCCAACAACGCAATGTAATAGTCGCTGTTGATAGTCTGCCCCTTTTGGAGATAGTCGATGAAAATTATTCCATGTGCATCCCAAAATACGGATGCCATAACCTTGCCAGCCGACTGTTGAGTTTTTGGTCGTTTTGGACGAGGTTCCTCGCCTGCTCGCCACTCAGCTGACTGCCGACTTGACTCTGGTGTGAAGTGATGGAGCCAAGTTTCATCTTGTCACATACCGACGCAAAAATTCGGCTTTATTGCGGTTAAACAGCTTTAAACACTCCTCTGAATCTTCAACACGTTGTTGTTTTTAGTCGACTATGAGCAAACGCGGCACCCACTTTGAACAGAGCTTTCGCATGTCCAAATATTCGTGTATGATATATCCAACACGCTCTTTTGATATCTTCAGAGCCTCAGCTATCTCGATCAACTTCACTTTACAGTCATTCGTAATCATTTTGTGAACTTTTTTGATGTTTTCATCTGAAACAGCCTCTTTTGGACGCCCACTGCGTGCATCATCTTCGGTGCTTGTATGACCACTTTTAAATTTTTCAATCCACTTGCGAATGATTCGTTCGGCTGATGCAGAGTCCGGGTAACACTTATCAAGCCATTCCTTTGCATCGGCTCATTTTTCCCCATCGAAAAGCAATGATACTCGTAAATCAACGTACGAAATTGCTTTGAATCCATTTTTTTTCACAATAACAAAAGTGGCTTCACTCACAACGCTAGATCTCGAGTACTAATCGCCCGACAGCTGTCAAATTTATACACGTATCTTTTGAAGGTTGGTACTAACTGAAAATGGTATGGATTTAATTCAAGTGGTGCCCTCTCTTAGAAACGGCTTTTCAGCCCATGTGTTATGAAGTAGTGAGTATGGAGCGGACTTACCGATTTCTTTAAAATTGTTTATCTCAGAGAGCAAGTGCACTTCTTCGCTGGCGGATGTTAAGAGTGGTTTTTAATAGTGGTTGCTGTGCCTTTGCTTGTTGGTTCGATCGTAAGAGCCATTATCAATAAAATAAAATTTGGGAGAAGCAAAATCTGACAACAAATACTTAATACAAATACAAAATGCCTTGAATGGGAATAGGTAAGTAGGGTGTATTTCAAGCTTCTTTCTCGTCCGTGTAACTGCTCTCTTTAGAACGAAGGGGAATCTTCATTCCGATCGACATCAAATGTGGGGTCGTGCTTTCTAGTATTTGCTGCGCTCTGCAAGTACAGATTTCTTCCAAAGATCGTGGAATATGTTGAATCTTTCTATAGCAGCAGGCAAAGGATCTTGGCAGAATCGAAAAGTTGTCTCAAGCGGTGGCGATGTTACATCACCAAAGAGAAATCGTTATACTGAGATATGTTATTCTTTCTTTTAATTTATTTATTGTTATTTCAGTGACTTCATCTATTTCCAATAGTTCTTGTTAATCACTATTATGCATTATTACAGTTTTGTGCTCATGTAATGTCTGACCTTGATGCGAAAAGATGTACAGTGGGTTTATTTATTGATATCACGAAAGCCTTTGATATGGCAACCATAATTTTTTGTTGAAGAAACTGGAAAAAACAGGTTTTCGTGGTTTTATGTTTAATTGGTTTAGGTCGTATCTGGCAAAAAGGTAGCAGAGAGTAAAGATTGAAAAGATTAGGAGCGATATTAAGTTCGTAAATTTGGGCGTACCACAAGGCTCTGTTCTAGGACCCATTTTGTTTTTAATTTATATTAATTCGCTGTTTGCTCTTAATTTTAAAGGGAGACCTACTGCTTTTGCTGATGATATAGGTTTTGCGTATGGCTTGAATAGTCTTTTGGACTTGGTCTCCTACATTAATTGGGATCTGGACCTATTAAGACATTGGTTTGCCAAACATAATTTGGTTATAAGCTCCAAAACTAAAATTATGTTTTTTAATTTGTCTTCTTCACACAACCTTGAAGCTAATGTGTACTTACATGTACCTGAATGGGATAGATACAAACTCTCTATTTGCAACTGTACGTCCGGCTCTCCCACCTTTTGTAGTAGTTTCAGCTGTAGTGAAAAATGTTTTTTAATTGAAAAAATAGACGATTTTAAGTACCTGGGGCTCACAATAGACTCTAGAATGAGTTTTTCGGTGCACGCTGAAATATTAAGGAATTATTTGCGTCTCACTCTTGGGAATTTTTTCTATTTGCGCAATATCTGCTCTACGACGCTTTTAAAAACTATTTATTATGGAATTGTTCAAACTAAGCTGCAATGCGGAATTGCTTGTTGGGGTGGTGTGTATCAGAACAAAATTAGCCCTCTGTTAATTTTGCAGAAATACATCATAAGAAAGATTTGCCGTAAACCCAGAAGACATCCCAGTTTTCCACTGTTCTGTGATCTAAAACTTCTTCCGGTTCGTCACCTTTATTGTTTTAAGGTTTTGAAAACCTTCTTCATGAAATCTGGTAATCGAAATTTTCGCTTAATCTCAAATTACAACTTACGTGGAAACTCGTCTAATATGCTATCTGTGCTCATATTTCGTACTACTGCCCTTCGTAACTTTTATTCTGTTTCGTCGTATCGCTTGTTTAATAAACTTCCTCATCCCATCAGGGCTATGTCAATATCTGGCATATTTCTAAAATTTGTAAAAAATTGGCTTTTTCGGTGCAACTACTATTATTTGGAATCAATTATCTCTGACATTCTGGTATAATGGAAATTGTTTCTAAATTATTCAATCTTGCTTTTTTTAATTTATTTATTTTTCCTTATGTTATTTCTTAAAGTTTTAACTTCTATTTGTTCAATATTCGGCTTCTATTCATTTTTGTCCATTTTGTTTCTTTTTGTATCTAATTTTTGAATTTTGTTAATTGTTTTTAATTATTCACCCCATCCAAAATATTATTTTATTTTGTAATTCTAACAGCCTCTTGATGTGGCATTCAAAACTATTTTCTATACGTCTTGTATCCGAAATACTGAATGTCATTTAATGTTTCTTATTCCATTTATTTAGCGTCCTTTTAATATTTTAAACATGTATTTAAACAATATATATTAATAAGAAATAAATTATATCTAATCTAATCTAATCTAAATGCATATATCGACATACAATAAAACAGCGTTCCCCACAACTTTTGTTAATAACTGCCGAAATGGGAATTTAGAGCACCCAGGACAATGGAATGATAAGTTTGAGTTCTAATTTCCAAGTTCTTTAGCAGCAACTTAAGAAATTCCAGTACAAATTTTGGAGAACGATTTTCCATAAAACAACCCACACTTAATTCCCTCGTCAAGTAAGACATTTAGGCAGAAAGCGCATACAATTTGACTTAATGGACACATTAATAATACAATGCCATAAATTTTAGACGAAAGAAAGGACCAAACCTTTCGACCAAGCAGCGCGATAAAATTTATCGCATTTAAGAAGCAGAGCCGGCAGGAATTCTCATAGGAAACACAAATGCCAAACACGTTTATTTCATGATAGAAAATTGCTTGCAGTAAGTCTAAACTGTGACAGTACTAAGCACATTCATTTTGAAGGAATGTGTTTTAGTGAGTACGAATCTCACAATACTATGAGTACGCGCTTGCGATCCTCATATTGTCTACAGAAGATTTTCACCAACTCTCGGCGGCAGAAAAAAATATTAAATAGAAGTGCCGGAATTTAAATTTAAACATAAAGTACGATATTATGTTTAAATTTAAATTCCTATTGTATATTCAATTGCTTTCAATCTCCGAGTCAACTTCTTACAATCATGCTCCCCTTACGTATAATACATTTCTCCAATGTTCTCTTTCTATTCTCAAGTTTCTCCTTTCTTTCTCCAATAACGTGTACATTACAGAATATTCTACTTTGTATACTAAAATTTTCCAATACAGAATTTCTGCAAATCTTTCATCCACCTTGGACATCTCGATATGCCAATTAACTATTGAAAATGCGCTCGCATATGCACATATCATATGATGTAAAACTGGGTGACATCTGCAACCAAGTTATATAACCCTTCTAGCTACTGTAGAACTGCTTATACTGTATAGGACAAGGTTATGAGATTGAAACTTTTAACTCCAGGCTAATGACATTTACAACCGTAATCATTGCACTTAGCTATATATTGACATTTTTGGTTATATCTCACAAAATTTAATAACTAAATATACAGATACATAAATAATTAAGTTATGTAAGAATTAATTAGTTTTTTTTGCTTTTTTTTAATTTATTACCCAGAAAAAAATAAATAAAATGGGATGCACGCTATGCTTGAAGCTACAGCTACTCGTATATACAAGTTAAATTATTGAGTACAAGTTTTTGTTAAAAAAATTTGAACTTTATTATTTGAGGTTCCACTTAGATCTAACTCACAATGTTTCTGATAATAAAAATTACACCTAGGTAGAAATTTTGGCGTGGATGCAGTTTTGGGTTTCGTCTGGAAGCTTAGGATTGGGTTCAGCAGGTGTTCCAATTATGACTTGATATGTGATGCTATGGTTTGTTTGCCAGTTTTTCCAAAGAAAGCGCCTAGTTGTCTTTAACTTACATAGTAGCGAATGTACCATCAAATAAGTGTAGGATTAATTCCGATAGAAAAAACAAACTCTCGAATCGCTACAATACGTTTATTGACAAATTTTACTTTCCTTACGCACTTTAAGTGACGACTTCACACACTGAAGGTAGGATAAAAACTACTCTTTTTTTCGATCATGGATGCGGGATTTTATTATGTGTTTTTCCCCTTCTGGCTGCGTACTGTTCTTATGTACTTGAGTTTGAGTTACAGTAGAGTGTGATCGTCAGTCAGTGTCCTGTTATTTTGTATATGCTTTGTTGGTGGCGTGATGTGTCCCGTAAGTATGTGAGCTGTTCGTCGTCTCATGCTGTCTGTAAATAAGTGTTGTACATGTCTATGCCGGCTGTATTCTTAGTGTGGGCTTGTCTCGGTTTACGCGAAGCAGATGTAGGGTGATGTTGTCTATGTTTTTACCCTTCACCTCGGGCGCTTTCCCATATAAGATAAGTTAGTGCGTGAGAAATAAATTCATTTATTTATATGGATATGCATAATTGTATATTTTTTATTATTATTACATTAATTACATTATTATTTCAATTGAATAAGTGACAATTGAGAAAATATGATTTTTCTAAATGTCCGATGGATTCAGGTAGTTTGTTTAAAACGGTGGGGGCTACTACAAGCATAGTTGTTAGGCTTTAATTGTAAATTAAATAGAGGAATGCTTCTGATAGAGTGATATACACTCCCAATAAAAGTACCTTCAAAAATTTATAATAGCAAAGGTGTCCTAATGGAATGAAATAAAACAAAACTATAATGGACACGGCACTTAGAAACTCCATCGTTCAGTCGAATTTACAACAGTACTTCAGATTGTGTTGTGAACAACACAATTTCCATGCAATCAGCAGTATACACTGGACATCGAGGGTGTCGTATCACCATCTGAGTGGTGTCATTCAACACCTGTGTGAAGGTGTCCAGTATTTGCTTTCCATTTTTGTAAAATTTGTATATAAATAGTGTAGAAATAAAGTAATGTTCGATTCGTTGATAAACCATAGTACAAGGTGTTTGTTTATTTATTATAACAGACTGTAAATAGTAAATGCTATAATAGAGCAAAATAAGAGACCTCGTCAAACTGAAGTGCATCACTTTTGCGTTATTACTCAAATTTATTTCACGCAAAGGAAACCAACGTCATAAAATATCCATGTTTGCGCTGATGCTAGCAATTATATCGAGTGGTGATTTGCTTCCATATGAGGGAGGTATATTCGACTTGCTAAATAGAATACTATCCAGTTATAAACAAAACCATGCATTCGTGCAATCTAATAGTTTATATAAAAGAATTTCGTGATTAACTATGTTAAATCAAAAGCTTTAGTGAAGTCAATAAAAAGACCAGCCGAAAATATCAGTTTCAGTTTCAGTTTTAAATGCATTTTATTTTTTAAATCATTAATTCTTACATACTAACAAAAAATGCTTAAATGCTAGCTTAAAATTACTTAACAATCTTATACTAACTTACTGGCCCCACACAGGTACTCTAAGCTACTCTAAATTCTTATATCTATGTCTTTCGACTTTATTTACATTTTATTGAAATATTTGTATACTTAAAGCTCAGAAAAAAATTGCTAACAAAAACTTAGCATATGGACTTAATTTTTTATAAAAACTTAATATCTAACTTAAAATAAACCTTAGGCTACCTAACCTACATACACAATACACACACACAGATATTATACATTCACAATTATATACATATATTAGTATATACAAAGGTATATACTTTGTATATTAGTATATACAAAGGTATATACAAAGGTATATACTAATATATGCATATATTTCTTAAATACTAACCTAAACCTATGTAAGCTGGCCATCGCTATTCACAGAGCAAATAGATTGGTCAGCTTCGCCTCATTAGTGAGGCTGGTTCGTAATTGACGGAAACGACGACGAATCATCTTCTCCATCATTCAACCACCAGAAATGCTGGTGCTGCCGAACGACATCCCTCTTATCGCGATTCCCCACCGCCCTACTGAACCTGAGACGATCCACACTGCCGTGTGCGACGTCTCTGCCGTAGTTGAGTCGCCTGTCCCCAGCTTTCCGAGCGACATGGAAGATTAACGGGACCGCTGATCTGTCCTGGATCAACCCTATCTGATCTAGGTAGAGGAATGCTTGACGAAGCCGTTAGAGCGCACACTCTCGTGGTAAAGGTAGTTGGGGTAGTAAGCCCCAGATATCAGGTTATTCGTCGAGGCCATTGCTCTTGCGATGTGTCTTCGAGTCAGCTTAATTACGAAGTTGTCCACTCGTATTAGGTTCGCTCTGTTGTAAAGGACCTCATTACGATAAAATTTGTTGTACTCCGACTCTGGTGTTCTGTACAAGCGAAGGCAAGCCCTAAGGCAAGCCCTCTCAAACACCCGAATCTTTTCCATTAAGCTTGCTCGCACATTGAACCACACGGGACACCCAAATACTAGCATGGGCCTGATAAGAGCCATGTAGCAGATTACCTTTACCCTCGCATCGAGTTGGCTGCTATAAAACAGTCTCTTTGTAAGGGCAAAAACACCTTTAGCTCTGGCCAGAGCAGCATCCCAAGGTATCTGACTACATTTCGACAGGCAAGAGGCTGTCCGTGTTGTCCAATGATCGAGAACTTACGCCAATTTTTCCTGGTATCCCTAGAGGCTCCAGACAACGGTGTCCTAAAGAGAATGGTTTCCGACTACTGAAAGTTGATTTTCAACTTCCA
Organism: Volucella zonaria; assembly: GCA_963966105.1. Taxonomy (NCBI): domain Eukaryota; kingdom Metazoa; phylum Arthropoda; class Insecta; order Diptera; family Syrphidae; genus Volucella; species Volucella zonaria. The sequence goes on along the minus strand of OZ014532.1, from coordinate 38,618,779 downwards.
GTCATCGCAAAATCGTCTTATCTTATCGAAGTCACGCTGCAAGAGAGTATTAATGACCTCGATTTTTGGACCTGCTCTGTACGCTATCAAATCGTCTGCGTACGCAATAGTATGAGGAAGTGAACCTATCAAGTCGCTTGTATAAATGTTGAATAGGATCGGCGAATTGACCGCGCCTTGCTGCAGACCATTTTTAATTTGAAATATTCCAACAGAAGTCACATCACCATTTTTCACGATGAACTGTCTGTTGGTTGGCATATTATAAAGAATGTACAAGAGTGGTTTACTGATCCCCAACCTAGTCAGCTTATAGAAAAGACCCTCTAACCATACGGTGTCGAAGGCCTTCTCCAAGTCAACAAGGCAGGTACCAGTACATTGGTTTTTGCCTTTATTCCATTGGATATCGGACACCAGTTTAGACGCAGCATGAATGATATCATGCCCCGCCTTGAAACCGAATTGATTATCCGGAACGATATGTTTGTCCTCAACCCACTTAGTCAGGACTCTATTGATCACATTCTCGAAAACCTTACTGATATTCGGAAGGAGACTTATCGACCGGAGATTCGCCGGATTGGATATATCCTTTCCCTTCTTGGGGATAGGTTGAACCACCGCCGTTTTCCAATGCGCTGGATAATGTGCATTATTCATTGCATTATTAAACAGGGTGGTGTAAATGTCCACCGCTTCTAGAGGAAGATGTCGAAGCACGATGTTCGGAATACAATCGGTCCCCACTGATTTCTTAGCCCTGATTGTGTCGAAGATCTCATGGAGCTCTTCCTTCGAAATGAACGGAGGTAGGTCACCCTCTCTGGTAATGACATTATTTGCCATATTTTCTTCGCTGAACCGGGTGAAACCAGAGCCCTCAGATCGCCAGTTCTCTACTTCATTTCGAATGTAGAAGTCGTGCACCAAGACGCGACTGTCCAGGTCATAATTAGGTCCAATGGTATCAGTGGCCTTGTATATTTCCTGCTATTGTCAGTAACCGTTCGTTGTCTGTTGTCCGGGCTATTTTAAGACACTGAAGGTCGTTTTGATTTTTTCTCCGAAATAGTTTATTTATTTGCGGGAACATATTCGGATTGCTGGTGTTTACAGCCCGAACCCTGTTGTTCCAATACGAACTTACAGAAATTCTGTAATTCTCTTTTATTAACGTTTGAATATTTTCAATCGGCGACTTCAGTGTCCTAATCTCCGGGTCTTGTCTGTCAATTAACTGTCTGTACAAGTTTTTGAGTCTTGACAGAAGTCTACTTTTCTGTCGGTGCAGTGCGTCAATAGTAGGATTGCGGAACAGGTCTTCGTTAGTCGTATGTCGATATCGCGGTATTGTAGCGTCCATAGTTTGTTTAATTGTCTCGTCCATTTGTTTTAGGTAATTGTCGATCTCCTCATTTGACAAGTTTCTATTGGACGGTGGGTGGAGCGTATTCGAGGAGAGTGCTCTTGTCAATGTTGCGGAGAAGCGTGCCCATCGAGTGTTACTGTAGTTGTAAGAATATCTTTGGACAAACTCCTCCAATTCCGCAATTTCGTTGGGAACTGTAATTTCAGTGCTAAAACCGCAATGGTCACTGTCATACACGAACGTGCGCAGACAGTTTAGCGTTTGTAAATTCGTACCTGTCAGTCGTATACGTTCGTCGTACAGCAGTAGATCCAAATAAGACCCGCCTCTGGGAAACGACGGGTTATCCGTCGCTTTAAGACCGAGTCTGTACATGACATCGTGCTGACCCCACCAATCGAGTAGTAGGTTCTCTCTAGTATTTGATTTGGCAAATTATTTCCCCAATCTCTGTGTTTAGCGTTGAAATCTCTGCCGATTATGAAATAATTCTCCCCCGATTCCAGTCTCAGAAGTCGAAAAAGGGTATCGAGCTCTGTAATGAATAAAGTGGATTGTGAAGCCTCAGGTGCATAAACAGAGGCCAAGTACAGCCGCTTTCCACTGCGGAGCGGGATATAAATGACGACTGCCTCCAACACCCGGAACCTACGCAACACTCCCTTGTACACTCTGTGAAATTTTATACCTTGTTTAACGAAGATAGCGACACCGCCTCCACATTTGGATCGGGGCCGGTTTCTTCTTCTAACAATATAATTATTGTACTCCAGTTTGTGCTTATCGGTTAGCTTGGTTTCGCTAGCGAAAAGCACATCAGGAGTTTGGTCTTGCAGCAATTTAAACATCGCGGCTCTTCGTTCGATCCTAATCAGTGAATTAACATTCACCGCAAGGACCTTCAAAGTTTGCTCCATCATGTGCGTACTCATTACAACATGTGTTGCGTTAGGCCCGGCAGCAGCGCGTAGATCTGGTCCACCCGCTTGGCCTGTTCTTGCACCTGCTTTTGCAGCTGAGCCATCTGCCCTTGGATTGCGAGCAAGATGCCAGCCGAAAATATATTATTGTCAAAATGACCATGAATTATACTGCAAAAACTTAAAACTGCATCTTTTGCTGATCTATATAGTAATACGAAACCCGTATTGACAGCCACCAAAGAAAATGATTTTGCCCAAAGAACCCAAAATTATCCTCTTCAAAAATGTTAGAGCAGACAGCAAAAGAGAAATCCGTCTATGTTCTTTATATTTATGGAGTAGATTTACTTCAGCAATTTTAAGAGCATTAGGAAAAATCGCACTGTAAAAACTTTTATTAAAGAATTATGCTAGAGATGCCATCAGCTGTTATAGATTTAGAACTCTTTAACAATTTAATAATGTTAAGTATTATAGTTCCCCCGTAGTTATCGGATCAAAACATAAACCATCACTTAATAAATTATCATTTATTATTCCTTTTCCAGCCCAAGTTCTTATTAGTGAAGGCCTTTGTATTTAAATTTTATCGGCAATAGAACTATTTATTCCATTTATTCCCGAGGTCACTTAAAATACAAAATCTTCATATTTTTCTTTACATATTAGAAGACACATAGCATAAAGGCAAAAAAAATAATTTATTAACAATATCATAAGTTGGTTTAAATAACTGTACGCAACGGGATACTACGGGGAAATTTGTTCCAATTCATCTATTAATACTTGTGAATGCATTTTTGAAACAATTTCTTTCTATGCACATAGCAAAAACACAAAGTTCACAAATAAATGCTTCTTTGTGGATTTTCAATCCTCTACCGAAAATGAGGTTCTTCAGCGGTTGTAACGCTTACTGGCGCTGAACGTTTTAAGGCCGTTTTACTTATGGTGTCGTAAATAGTGCCGGGTAATATTGCACAGCAGTTCAAGTAAATCCGACTTTGTTTTAGAAGCAGCATTAAACAACTTCCAAGCGTTCGCTATGTTGAATTGAGGATCGATACAAAAAAGGACAAACTTCTTACCGTGGATTTTTTTATTTTATAAACAGTGACACTGATGTAGATCGACCCCACCCATGTCTTTGTTGTTGTTGTCAAAAATCAAATTGGGATATGGAATATTTTTTTTTTGCTCCTCAGATGACCAACATTTTACGGATTGTAAAGGCTCAATGAAATCGAAGTTTATACAAATTATAACCGCGCAAATAGAACCATAACACTATTTGACGAAAAGTATTTCATTATTGACATTGTCTTTGTATTCGAAATATCCTCTTTTTTCTTTTTTGTGCTCCTTATTTCATTTTGGTGCAGACTTTTTTGTAGATCTAAAGGCTTTACCTCACGCGTGTAAAGAAATTGTCAAAAAAAAAATGTTTTTTTTTTTGAGGTACATAAATTCAATATAAAATGAAACACTTGAAGCTAATGTTAATGTCAATGATATTAGCTGTACTTAATAGATAATTTTAAACCATTAGCACTTAAATATAATATTGGGTATATGCGCGCCACGGTTAGCTCGAATGAAGCGCAATCGTGAAATCCAATTTTCGACAACTTTATCGAGCAACTGTGGCCGTATATCAGCAATAACACGGCGAATGTTGACTACCAAATCGTCCAACGTAAACCAGAGACGACATAGACTAGTAACTTCACACACCTCCAAAAAAGTAATCTAAAGGTGTGAGATCACAGGATAGTGGAGGCCAGTTTATAGGTCCATTACGCGAAATTATGCGCTCAGCAAATGTTTCCCGCAATAAATTGATGGCGTCGCTCGCCGTGGGGCATTTTGCGCCATCTTATTGAAATCAAATCTCTATCACGTCAATGCCATTCAACTGAACAACCAAGAAGTCAGAAATCATGTTTCTATAGCGCTCTGCATTGACGGTAACATGCTGGCCGGCATCGTCCTTAAAGAAATATGGGCCGATGGTTCCACCAGCCTTTAAAGCAAACCAAACAGCGACTTTTAATGGGCGTCTCAACAAAGGCTTCTGGGTTTTCTCCACTCCAAATTCGGTTATTTTGCTTGTTTATATATCCATTTAACCAAAAATGGGCCTCATCGGAGAACAAAATTTTGCGTTGAAAATGAGGATCAAGCTGAATCATGTTTTCGGCCCATGCACAGAGCCTACAACGGGTATAATGTTTACGAGGTTTCATGCATAAGCATGTAGGCCTTTAAGCCAAGATAAAGAACTCATTAGTTGCCGAAGTTTCGCCATTTTAACACGAGAAATCAATTGCCTATTACCAACCACGTGAATATTTTTTTTTATTTCGTAATACCTGTCCCTGGACATTCATATGTATTCATATGTTTTCCAATACATTGACTCTTTTGGCATTGAATGATATCCGCTGTAAAATAATATTCCTTCAAATGTGTAGAGGTCATCGTCCTCAAATTTGAAGCTAGGATAGATGTGTTAAGACATAAAGATATGTTTGATCTATAAAAAGTTTCAATACATCTACGGAACTGTTATATTCCAATTGCATTTTCATTCTTTAAAAATTGGTTTCAAAATTTATTTCCATATTACACACATTATTTGACCATCGTGAGTTCACCGAATGTTCGTTTCTGAGAACGGATCTCATTGCTGATAAGATATTTTTAATATTTCCGGGAAAATCAACTGACATTGTTTCGTTTTCCAGGTTTTTACCATCATTTAATCTTCATCTGTGTTATAGTCGGATTCGGGCGGTACAAAGATAATGTCTACAAAGGATCCTTTATTTCTTTCAATAGCATCCAAAGCACTAGGAGGATTGCTGTAGCTTTTTCCTTAACATCTTGCTGTTGCAAATGTCTGAAAATTCAGGCTGATACGAAATAAATCAATTAGATCTTATTGGTATAGTTATTCCCATTGTGCACAAGCAGGTACACCTGTTTTAAAAGTTATTTGGCTTTACGGTTACAAAATACATTTTATATTTTGTGGATTTACCCTCGTACTTCACTTCTTCACTTTTCTAAACAACAATAATTTTCTAGCAAAAATGTATACCTGTGCTAAGCACGACTACAAAATGCGAAGCAATTGCTCAAAAAGCCAACAATTTGAGAAAGGCGAACAACTGTAGAAAAACTATCTAAGTAGTCATAGAAATCCAAAAAATTCAAATAAAATAGAGATTTTTAACAATTGAAATTAAAAGAATTTCATGGTTGTTTTGTACTCAAGCAAGTATAGTGCCATTCAGAACTAAGAAAAACGACTCATGTACGAGTATGCTGCTATCTGTACTCTACCAGATATATCACATGTAAGTAATGTGCTTGCCTAGTTTAATAATGTGCTTGCCTAGTTTAATAATTGCTGCACTGGGATGCCACCAAACGTATGCTGCGTTATCTTCAAGGTACACAAGATTTTGGATTGTGATACTCTACTTGTGATACTCGTAAATGTATAATTGGTTTCGTAGATGCAAATTGGGGAAGATGTGTTATTGGCAGAACATCATACACCATTTAAATTTTCGGACGGTGCAAGTCACAAAAGCACAAAAGCAAAAGGACCGTGGTCCTTTCGTCGACGGAAGCCGAATCTATGTATGAGTATTTCTGAAGCTATTAAAGAAGCAGTTCATTCAAAAACTTTCATAAAGGAGCTTAAACATCGGGATTTGGAAAACATAACTGTTTATAATGATAATTGGGTTGCAAAACTTCTAGCTGAAAATCAAGTCTTCCACCAACGAAATAAACACATTGACATTCGCTGTCATTTCATCAGAGGTCTTTTATTGAAAAGAGAAATCAAGCTTAAGTACCTTCCGGCATATGTCCTCACCAAGGCTCTCTGCGGAACAAAGCATTGCAGTTGTTTATCAAAACTATCAATGTGGAAGGTCCTTCTCATTAAGGTGTCGCGTTGAGCATCTCTGCATTAATCCAATCAATCACTTCAACTGACATGACGTTTATTTTACTTTTATATTCATGTATTTCCATGTTTCTGTTTCTCTATATATTGTATATACCGCTATGTACTTTGAATTCAAGAAATACAAATTTTTTCTACTCCGCAATAGTAGGTGTCGTTAATATAGAACTCACAAGGAATGTTCCTAGTTAATTCATGAAGTTTTCATACTTCTTGGAGGGATCTTTTTCTAAATAAATTCAAAGCGACGAAAAGTGTTGAGTTTGAGAAAACTTATTTCTTTAACAGACAAGGAGCATTCGATAACATATCTTTACATTTGCTATCAAAATGAAAAAAATTGAAGCTAGTCATGTAGCGATTCGTGATTACAAAATCTGTAATTGTACTCACTAACTCACACAATTTTGATATGTATCTACTATTTTTGGGAAAAATATGATCGATGCATATTCGAGAGTTATCAGTTATTATTGATGGCTCATTGATACAGTACGTAGATTCCTAGTCAGGAGCATCAAATAACTATCCACAAAATAAAAATTTGACACGATATTAATGTTTATATCATCCAAAAATATTAAGATGTCATGGAGACAAGGTTGAACCAAATCTGGCAACATAAATTAACAAAAGTTTAATCTAAACTCAACTCATATGCACGAAAACATGGCACACGTATAGTATGTTACATATGCATGTACGTACATAAGTATGCACCTAAGGATTCATTTGGCTAAAAATCATGAAAGTGTTTTAGCTGTTTTTGATGGTTATTTTAAAAATTACTTGTACCAAGTGGTTAGAAATTCTGGTAATTGTGTCGTTGAACACCCACAGCTCCAATATCCTTGGAATTTTAGTATGTATTCGTCATCCTGAACAAGGATATACATATGTATATACAGGGTCTTTCAATACGGCGCTCAAAATTTGTTAGGTTATAGCTGCCATGTTGTTAAAGGAACATACGCCAAATTTGTTGTGAATTTATCAGTAGTGTATGGCAAATCACCATGAAAGGTTATAGCGTTGAACAACGTCCGCAAATTAACCAACATTTTTTTTAAATCAGTGCTTCGGTCAAGAAAAAAATCGTCTTTAGGGACGAGGTAAATTTTTGGATGAATGGATGTGTGAACAAACAAACTTGTCGGATTTGCAATGATACATTACAGGTTTATGCGAATATCCAGCAAATTCGGCCAGATTTATGCGACAAAATCTTCGAAAATTTGAACTCCCGAATACGTGCCACCAAGTGGCAGACCTTTGAACGACATTATATTCCATACTTAATGCAATAAAATGTTCTTTCAAAGAAAAAAGAAAACATGGCAATCATTATAGTTTTTTTACTTTGAAAATTCAAACAGTTCAATCTCCAATAGACGATTTTTTGAGAATTGTGAGTTGCGACCAGAAAAAGTGTGGGGGGGGGGGGGGTGTATGAAAAAAAACTTGAAAACAATTTTACCAGCCCTTAAACCCCAGTACCCCTACCACTTTCCCGAAATGTACTCACATACTCTCTAGTATTGTACATCAGGGATAAAAACCCAAAGCGGTTTTTGGCGCAAATTACTAGAAAGGACTAAAAGTTTAAAAATTCTGCAAAAAAAATCAAATGTACATATTCAAAACTATAACACTTATATGCATAGTAGATACAATTGAGCACTTTCAACTGAGACAAAAATATTATAATCCACTATCAAGTTAGGTTTTTTTTTACCGTATTTCATTTCAAGAGTTTTCAAACGCTACCAAACATGCCATATTTTCTGCAACATACGAGTACTCATATTACTTAATATAAATGGTTTATTTCACTAGAAGTGTCATCTACCCAGTATGGGAGCAAGCACAGAAAGTCACATTTGTACTAACAAAAGCTTTTCCTTTACAATTAAAGCCGCCGACTATGTATACTTTGGTGATTTGATTCTTGAGTGTATTGCTAGTATAGGCGCCTGCCTGACAGTTGTTTACATACCCTTAGCGGAGTGACTAAGCGCTGCGGAAAGAGAGTTTAGTCCCTTCCAGTAGTTTGTGCCACAAACAGATTTAGATTTTTACTTCTGATGTGTCAGACTGTGTACAAGAAATTCCAAGAACATCGGATGTGAAATTACTTCTGATTTCCGCGGCCATTATATTTATATATTTTTGTTCAAGATGTGGAATAATACATACAGCTGTGGGTGTTCAGCGACACAATTACCGAAGTTTTTCCAAACGTACGCTCCTTGGTAAAATAAAAAAAATACTTAGAGACAAAAAATGTACATAGTTCTTTATTTTTAGGCCAATGCAGTCTCACTTATCTACTCGTAGTTTTCATCCATAAATTCAAAAATTTTATTTTTCATTTCGATTTATCATTTTAATGCAATTAAATATGGTTTATAGTATTATACATAGATATGATATTCATCCAAGTAACTTCAACTAAAACATAACAATAGTCAAGGGAAAAGCTATTTGAAAACCTTCGTTGAAGTACATAACATATATACTATATATGCCAATATTGTATATTTTTAACAACTACATAGTTAATTATAACCATACATTACATGTTGATTAAACAACTAATATAATGCATTTACATACCGCAAAATTTACGGCTAAAATAATATTCAACCGCAAAATAAATGAAAAAACAATTAAAATCATCAATATAATAGATTCAAAAGAACAATGATAATTTCACTAATAATAATTCAAGTACGGAATATTATTCTATTAACTTAAAATAGTTTATTAACAAAAGGAAGTATATAGAATACATCAAAATAAATAATTTAACAAAGAATATACTACGAGTATTAATAAAAGTCCTTAACCAGGATTTATTAAAAAAAGAAAATACGTTTAGCATTTGAGATTTTTTGCCTTCCAGTTTACAAATATCTTTTCCCGGTAGATCTATGCACACCTGAACTTAGTTTTTCGGTCGGGACTTCCTTCGTAATACGTTTTCGACGAAAAGTCCCACTAAAATCTGGAAATTGATCTTCCTATAAATCTTTCTATGCAGATGACAAATTGAGATGGCTATTCTTATGATGATGTATTTCTGTAATTATGGTAGTTTAAAATTTTTTTCCTTTGTATTGCAAATATTTTTGCTGGTTACATTGGCCAAGACAGGAAGATCATTGATGTTGACTGTGTTGTTGTCCAGTTGGATCAGTATCGTGTCGACCATCGACGAGTGCACACGTCAACCAATGCACTCGTAATTTCTCGTGTGCAGTGACTGAGTGTTTGTAACAACTGATGGATAGCGGGTTGTGAGTGAAAATTTTGTTGGTGCACTGTTTTATATTGTTGTAAGGGCATAACACCTACAGCAATTTGATTCGATAAACCAACGTCGGAATTTTCACGACTTAGTATCGTCGGTGTTTGTGTTTACTGTGTTTGTTTGTAGTTATGACCAGAGAATTCAGGGTGGACGTAGCTAATATACGCGGACCTAAAAGTAATCACTTTTCTGCTTCGTTCGTCCACGTCTGTAAGTACAGACCAGCTGTTTTGGCACTTAGTGAAACACAAGTAGATCCTCGCCCACACCTCTCAGATCACACTGATCTGAAGGTACCTGGCTATGAACCAGTGCCATTATTCTTTCCTCATCGCGGTCTCGCCATCTATGTGCGTAGTGATGTAGCTTACCAAATTTCACCACAATGCAGTCCCTATCCGGAATTCAATTTCATGTGGTCAAAATTCCATCTCCGTAAGCAAATTCTCCACTACTGCTTTATTTACAGAAGCCCAAAACTGGACAGCAACTCGACCTTTCATGAGTTTGATGCGCTATCTGACTCCATACAAAGAATTGTATCCCTGTATCCTCATACTGAAATCGTGATCAATATACACAATTCTGGTTTGCTTCGACATTCTGAAGAGACAACACCCGAAAGACGGTGTGTTGAGATCTTCGCTGCGGAATATAATTTAACCTAGCTTGTAAATGAATCCACACGAATACCAGACGTTGATAGTCATACCGCCAACACCCTGGACTTGTTTTTAACTTCTCACCCTGAAAAGTACTCCGTTGATGTGCTCTCTCCTCTAGGCTCGTCGCACCATTGTGTCTATCAGCTAATTTCTCGTACACCCACCAAACAGAGAAAAGATTCCGAAAAGAACCGTATGGCAATTCGAGAAAGCCAATTGGAGCGGACTTAACAATTTCTTCAGGAATTTTAACTGGTCGTTATGTTTCCTCGATAACGACGTGGATGCCGCTGCTGACATGATCACAGAAACTATTCTCTTTGGAATGAGATGCTTTATCTCTCATCGAATGAAGAGTATCAGACCAAAAGAAAAGGCATTGTACGACTCGAGCTGTAAAGAGGCTGTCAGAGTTAGAGATTTGTTTTTTCGGTCCTACAAGACCAACCCAAGAGGAAAACCGAAAAAAGTTTAAACGAGCTGAAAATTTTAAACAAGACTGCAGCTTTTTTTTTAAGCGTGTGAAATTCCAATACGACCAAAAACTGAGGCAAAAAATACTGCAATGTCCCAAAGGCAGTAACAATTTTTGGTCGTTCGTGAAAAACATTAGAAATTCTGCCTCATCCTCCATCCCAACGCTAATTTACAATGACATTCCAGCTGCCAGTTCTTTGGACAAGGCCAATATGTTTGCTGAACACTTTGCGGTTAGCTCTACACTCCCAGATCGTGCTGTGTCCCCGCCTACACTTATGTGCGTCGAAACTTCAATTGGACGAATCCACTTTCGCACTCGTGTAGTAGCAAGAGTACTTAAAGATCTAAATATATAGTACATAAATCCGCTGGTCCAGATGGTATATCTCCCCTCCTTCTGAAGAGGTGTTCTTCCTCGCTTGCAAAACCACTGCGTTAGCTTTTTCATCAATCTTTAGGACTCTTTCCTAGCAGATGGAAAACAGCATTTGTCCAGCCCGTCCCTAAAAAGGTGAATTTTCTTACCTCTCCTCCTACAGACCCATTGCATTTACGTCCCTTCTTTCCAAGGTCATGGAAACGCTGATAAATCGTCAGCTAAAACACTCGATCGATGACTCTCTTCTTCAATGGATTAGAAATTACCTTTCGGAACGTTCAATTCAAGTTGTCTTGGACGGTTTCAAGTCTGATATTCACAAAATAAATGCTGGTGTGCCCCAGGGCTCCGTTCTGTCTCCGACACTCTTTTTAATACTCGTTAATGATCTCTTGTCTGCTACTTCCAATCCAATTTATTCCTTTGCTGATGACAGCACTCTCTTCTTCTCATATTCGTTCCCGAACTTACGCCCCTGCTCTTCGGCTGTAGAATAGGAACGGCAGCGTATTCTGATCTCATTAAATTCCGATATTAACAGCACAACCAATTGGGGAACTATCAACCGAGTGGAATTTAGTGCTTCCAAAACTCAATGCTGTCTGCTGTCATTAAAGCGAAATTCAAATACCCAGCCATTATCCATGAATGGCACTTGCATCGTCGAAACCGATAAACTTTCCATTCTTGGTATGTGTGTCAGTGACAACTTACGTTGTTTTGACCACACATTTGATGTCGTCAAAAATGCTGCGAAATATCTAGGTTTCCTCAAGCGATGTAAGAAATATTTTACCACCTCTGATCTGGCCACAATATATGCATTCATCTGGTCAGGTGCTCCTAAAACATCTCAGCACCTGCTAGATATGATCCAAATCGTGCGATAAAACTCATAGGTAATACTAATATCAGTCAATCAATTGACACCCTCGAATGCCGACGTAATGTCTCCTGTCTCACTTTGTTTTATCGCTATTTCCACCACCAGTGCTCCATTGAAATCGCCAGTAGCATTCCGCCCATTCAAACTTTCAACCGTAACACCCGTCTCGCTATGAATGCTCATCAGTATACCCTCAAGCCCATTTTCGGACATACTCTAAAATATCGTGATTCTTTCCTAAGCCGTATAACTCGCTTATGGTATGCCTTGCCGATCTCTGTGTTTCCTGGTCGTTATAACTTACAAACATTTAAAAATAATGTACTATACATGGGTACCTGTCTTTTCTTCCTCCCTAAATTTACTTAGCCCGCGCTGTGTACAAGCATTTTAAGGGCACAAAAATCTCTTGAGCACGCACTCATTAAAAAAAAGAAAAAAAAGGACTTCCTAAAGGGATTGAACAATTACCGTGGCACAGGAGAACGGGATCGATCCGAACATTCTTTTCGTATTCTTATTCCGGGCCGTTGTAGAGTTTCTTTACTGTAAATAATTGATGAACGAATATCACGATAGATAAAAATTCGAATTGACATTCATCTTTCTGTAAAACAAGCTCCATTTAACAGGCAGAGAACTCCTTGAGACATTTTCCTGTAATGAATTCTGGACGATAAACTCACATACTTAATTGAAACAGACAATTATCTCCGCTGCTTCCCGCAGTAGTTTCTTAAACTGCTATTGGAAATCACACTAATATCCCGCTATAAATGTACGAACATTTGTACATGACAACTTGATGTTATTAAAAAAAAAACAATGAGGAGTTAGAGGGATGGTTAACCTGAACTATTACATTCTGTCGACAACAAAATCGTCTGTCGTGTTTGCTTGTCGATTTCTAGCAGAATGGCTTGTCGTGGAGTATAAGCTTTTCGATGTATCCAAAACAATCGGTCACTGTAACCCTTAGATCTGTGCTATTTTTTCTGTACTACCTCTGTTCTTTTGGTCCTCTACTGCCCAATCTGTCGTGCGATCCATGATACTCGTGTACTCCGTAACCATCTTATTCTGCTGATAATTTCTTTTTTTTATATTTGAAAAATGAAACAAGCAACAGAGTTCAGTTGCGACTTGTCGTAATGCTTCGATAGTATGTATTCGTTCATATTACATCGTCGAATAGCCCACTTATTCTATCTTCTATGAAGCGATAAGTTTCTCGACCAAAGATACTGATTGCCTTTTGCAGTCTATTGTCGACAATGAAGTATACTTGTTAGAATATCTTAAGCCAAACTCTGAAATGGATATAAAGCACAAAGGTACCGTTAGCCAGCCATCCACAAATAGCCATGTTATTTTTTTTTTCTTTTACCAACAAAGCAGTCAAGCAGTGTTTTGGACATTCTAATGTTAGCCTTCGTTGATGGCTATGCATTGCATGCAACGCATTGAAGAATCACGAAGGATATTGGAATTGCATTGTACTTCATAACATAGAGTTTGTTAGAGTGGCTGCTCAAAATGAATACAATGCAAAGATCTATTCATCACCATTTCGGATCCTAGGGCTGTTTTCTCATGCTACTTATTTAACTATGAGATGTGTCATATGTATGTATCTATGTAACTCTCACAACAAGATGCCATCTTAGGGCCAAAGTTGCAGGAGGTATTTCCCGTTTGCTCATGTACGGGTATATACGAGTACAATATACATATACCTATACCATATACCATATAATGAAAGTAACTTCGCCGTATTTTTTCATTTAGTCGTCAATGCCTACTCCAATGTCTTTCAAGATATTAGAACCTTGTGGTTAAAGAGTGTAGTTTAGTGTGTCCTTTAGTGATGTTCTCCCACGGTGAAAGAATTTATTTCGGATACTCACAGTTTTGATGTAATTCTCAGTTTTACGGACCCTTCTCACCAGAGCCGACATTAAATTTTAAAATGCAAGAACGTTCAATATAAATGTGTCTTTGAAAATTGTTCTTTACATAAGATAGTTTCTTAACTCCAAAAATGTAATTTCAGAAGCCCACATCTCTGCATTGATATACTCGTATGAACACTGAATTTACTTGAATAAAGGATTTATCTGTTGCACGATTTCCAATTCAAATACAAATGATATCATAAATAAATTCAAGACATTTCAGAAGATTCAAAAATTGTGTGCAAATAAATTCAATCCCTTTGAGCATCGAATTCCGGTGTATTTGATATCAATGGTGCTCACAGACAATTTGTTTCAATCTGCGGGCAACGGCTTACCAACATTTGTATTGCTTGCAAAAGGAAGATGGAAGACAAAGGAGCATTATATTACACAATTTTATAATGATTTGAAAAACAAGACCTAACGAGTGGAAGTTAGGATGCCGTACTTTAAAGCATTCTCTGTTTACAAACACCGTTTAAAACCTACGGCACTTGGAGTAGAATAGAAATTATTCAAATCTTAAAGCAAACATCGCTATTCAACAGCGGAATTTCGGTCCTTGGCAAACTTATAGGTATAGTAGGTTGGCTGGTGAGAGATTTCAAATCAGAAACATCCTAACTGAGGTGTTTTACTGATAATGTTGTTTAAAGAATAAGATTTGTTCGACTATTTTTGAAGTAAGTAAGTAAAAAAAAATATCACGGGTCGCAAATTCTCAGAAAAGTAAACTAATTGTCTGCAATCGGGTTTTAAACTTTTAACTGTGTCAAACTAAGAGAATATCATCACCACATATGATAACCATATACCATACATTGAAACTCTAATTGCAATCAAGAATTTCGCAGTCTTCACTTTTAAGAATAGGTTCAGTAAAGGACTTTAGATCCGTTAATGTAAAATACCCTTATTATTCTGTTACGAGTACTTTCAATTTTTAATTCTAGATATTTTCGTCCTTCGTTGCATCGGACTATGATAAACATTTCCGATTTTGATGTACGAGGGTTGGCTGAAAAGTTTCCGATCGCAACATAAAGATAGCGGCACTCGTCAATAAAAGCTAGTGAATGCTAGTTGTGCATCTTTTGACAGTTACTTACCGAAGTTTCAGTTATTTTGGTCGTTCAGTTTTTAATTGACAGTCGTTTGAGTGAAACATATGGTTTGGTTAATGGATCTGTAAGCAAAGAAGAAACATGTCCGAATACTGGAGTCCCACAGGGGTCAGTACTCGGACCAATCGTTTTTCTTGTTTATATTATTTCTATATTTATCCTACCGATTAACGGTCATTTAATTGGCTATGCTGCTTACATAGCACTCTCATATGCACACATTCCTCTAGCTACCAGTCGAGATCAAATTATCTACGACCTAGATGTACTAAGAACCTGGCTCAATTACCATCAGCTTGTCCTTAGTACAAAGTATAAGGCGATGTTACTTTTCCTAATCAACTTGAATGAAGTAATTGAAGGTATTATTTTTCATGACATGTCTTGTGACAAGATAAATTGCACTAACAATTGCTTTATGCTTGATTTTGTGAAGGAATATACATAAGTATCTAGGAATTATAATTGACAACAGATTAAACTGGAGGCCACACATCATTTCTCTAAAAATAATGTTATGTATATCCTTGAACAAAATCTTACACCTACGCGAGCTTATCTCGCATTCTTTGCTCTTATCTATTTATTATGCCTTGGTTCAATCTCGACTTGAGTACGGTTTCACATGCTGGGGCTGTGCTTACAAAAGTAATCTAAGTCCTATTATTACAGTACAGAAAAAAATAATGAGAGTATTGCTTTGCAAAAACTACAATGAATCCTCGCTGCCACTTTTTCAAGAAACAAAAATACTACCGCTACGTTATATTTTTATCCACAAAGCGCTTAAGGTTTTCTTTATCAGAAACGTTGCGAAATAGAAATACTGTTGATGTTCCTAGAGCACAATCGACGTTTCTTAACCATATATTTTTAATAAACTGCCGTCTGATATACGCAATCTTTTACCACATGGAAAGCAATTCTTAAAACAATTAAAAGTATGGCTACTTTCAAGAACTGAAGTGGAGTCTTTTCTTCAAGTAGTATCTTAGCGCTCTACTCATTTACATTTTATTGCTGCTATATTTTCGTTTTCACTTTACTTTTCATCTCTCTTTCTCTTTTTACGGTCTCGTCTTCCTTGTCCTTTTCATTCGGTGCACTCTGGCTGTCCTTCGTCCTTCTCCCTATTCGGCTTTAATAGTTATAGTTTTCTTTTTTTTTATTAGTCACACTCTTGCAACTGGTTGTATTACACCACAAAGTGTGTTCAGACTTCGTTTAAGTTGTATTTTATAGAAATTCAACTTAATTGTCAACTAATTGATGTTTTTATAACTTATTATAATATTACAATATATAGTTATTATCTTGAAATAAAATTGAATAGAATTGAATTGAATGCTTTTCCTGTTTTCAATTGATAGATAGAGTACCGTGTCGACCACCGACGAGTGCACACGTCACCTAGTGCACTCGTAATTTCTCGTGTGCTGCACACCGAAAAAAGAAAAAAACCCGCGCAGTGTAAAAAAAAAAAAAGATATGGTGGACAGAGGGCTGGTATTGATACCATATTATAGGAAAACTGCGTTCTATAGCACATGGCTGTTGCTACAATACCACGTTAAAAGCCTTCGAAGTATACCACGAAACATACCTGGTATTAAGATTCGAAATATATTAGTCCTGTGCAACATTATTCTTACTGATTTCAGAGCTAATTTCTCTCTGTTGGCTATTTTTCATAGGTTCTTTGACAATTCAAAGCACGTAATCACCGTGAAAAATTAGAGTATTGTTTTTGTACAATAGATTCGAAGATAACTATTTTATCCAAATGCGAAACAACACAAACGTCAAATTATACTACTGAAAGAATAAAAAACCCAATCTTTTAACTTGGTGAGTTATTTCTTGGAAACGTTTATTCGCCAAACAATCTGGCTAATTATTCTCTCCCGCTGTCGAAGTGCAGCCTCCTTTTATTCTCCATGAAGACCCGTTGTGAGTACCGCTCATTGGCATGGCTCATTGGACCACCAAAACGGCAAATAACGTGATGGGTCGTTGTGATTGTCCGATGGTGTGATGGAACCTATAGCTTACTCATCCTGGCGTTGGGCGCGTCCTCGCGATCTTCTCCGTCTGTGGATATACCATGTTTGTTGATAGTGAAGCGCATCGGCTAGTGGCTCGCACCACCTCTTCATCTTGTCCGAGCTCACGATCACGGTAAACCTCCTTTGGGCGCGCTGCATTCCCGGGATATCTTCAACTACACACCTGTCATTCGACAGTTGCTTCGTTATAATATATGGTCCTTTGAAGTGCGGCTACAACTTCCGTGATTCACCTGTGATGACAGAATTTTTTTCGAATAATATTAAGTCATTTACCTTGTGCTTGATTGGTTTTCTACGTCTTCATCGTATTTTCCCTTCTAATATGCCTGATCCTGGACGATATTGTTCAACACTTTGCTTCTCCTTTCCGTCATTTCATCCAGCCCAACGACTCTAGGGCGTTCTAGTTCTCTGAGTAAGGGATCCTTTGCTATGCTCCTTGGTGTGTACACAAACAGATGCTCGTGCGGCGTAGCCCTTGTCGTTTGACCTTAGTTGAATCAGTCTTGAGCGCAGCAGTATTTTAATGATGCTAGGATCGTTCTATTGATCCTTTCGCCTTGCCCATTGACTCCTGGCATCCTTGTTGTTGTCCTGGTGTGTTGTATGCCCATTGCCTGCCAAAATTTCTCGAATTCCTTTGCCGTATACGTTGTGCCTCGATCGCTTATCAGTCTTTCCGGGGCTCTAAAATACCCAGATATCTCCGTTAACACATTTAAAATACACTTATTAGTGGCTGCCTTCACTGCCTTTAGTACTACATACTTAGTGAAATTATCCACCAGTGCGAGTACGAAACATATACACCCCTTTCCAATCACAAAGAATGGGAACCCTTTCTGCGGTGTGTAGGTCTCCTTCAGCTATTTCTCCCTTTTGCTTAGCATATGCGCATTCTACTCACAATCTGATGTACCCTTTCACATCCCACCTTATCTTCGGAACCAGTAGATATTTTGTATTTGCTGTAGCGTCTTTTCTTCTGCAAAGTGCCCACAGTCATCATGGCATATTTTAAGGATTTGCCATCTGTCCGCTTTTGGTACTACCCCTTTCTTGTCTTCGTCTATTCGCCGGAACAGCCGGTTTCCCCTGACTGAGTACTCCCTTTATAGTTGCTTGCTCTCTTATGTATTTCTTCTGGAGCACGTGGCGCAGATTCGGATCCTGCATTTGCATGCTGACTATCCAGCCCTCCTCCGCTATATTTATGTTGAGGGCCAAAGAGATGCTTCTTCTTGTGTATGATGCTCTTCAACTGGTTGGTGGCTTAGCGCATCCACGTACTTTGCTCGCCCCCCCGTTTGATGAATTATTTGAAAACTGAATTCTTGTATTTTGAGCCACCGCTTGGCTACACGCGGAATAATCTTAAGTTTATTTAGCGTAGCTACGATGGCTTCGCAGTCAGTCACGTCAAAGTAGGTATACACTGTAACACTGTGCCTTTCTAGGCTTTCCACCACAGCTAATACCTCTAGTTCATAGCTGTGCTATTTATTCTCCGTTACCTTGCAGCTGTAATACGCTACGGGCCGCAGGTTGTTGACCGCTGTAGCAGTATACCTGCGAGTCTCTGTGCTGAAGCGTCTGTGTGAACTTCACGAGGACATTCAACGTCGTAGAGCGTTAATACCGGAGGGTTGGCAGTGCATCCTTCAGCACCCTACCCATCTTTTCCTGTCGATCTTCCCATTCAAACCGCATTTTGTCCTTCAACAAGCCGGTTAGCGGAGCTGTTATCATAGCATACCCCTTTACGAATTTCTTGAAAAATCCAGTTAGACCCAAGGATTGCCTCACTCAGCGTACATCTTTTGGTGTCGGACACTACTTTATGGCAACTATTTTCCTCTGGCTTGGTTTGATCCAATCTGCAGTGTGTCGGCCAATTTTATTTCGGTTCCTTTTCGCATAGGGTAGTATATAAAGGAGGGTCTTTTGTAGGCGAGGTGAAGCAGAGCTCAGAGGTTTCTCGAAGATTGTTTCTAATGGCTTATGATCCGTCTCGATTGCAAGTCTCTTCCCGTACACATACTCGTGGAACCTCTCGCATGCCAGACGTATCACAAGGGCCTGCTTTTCTATCTGAGTATAGCCTTTTTAGGTTGCAGTCAACGCTCGCGATGTGTAGGGTACTGGCTGGTCATTTTGGAGGAGTGCTGCTCCGAGACTATGTTGGCTTGCGTCCACTTGAAGTTTTACGTCGAGGTTAGAATCATAGTATCAAAGGGCCGGAGTGGAAGAAAATGATTTTTGTAGAGCTTCGAAGGAATCTTGTTGACGTTTACTCCAGAACCATGAAACTGTCCTCTATTTCTTTTTTTATTTTTTGGAAACACATTTCGGTGAAGTGACCGTTTCTTTTACAGTTATTGCATTTATGTTTATATGCGGGCATTTATTGTTTTCGTGTTCTGTTCGGCAACGTTTGCATTTGTGCGAGGGTGTAGCTTTCGGTTTAGGTGACTTTTTGTTTAGTGTGGGGTATATTTTTTAAGCGCATTGATTGTTTGTGTATCTGGCTTATGTAAATCACGCAGTTGCTGTGATGCTATTTCGCTTGCCCTGCACACTTTAACTTTTTGCTCAAGTTGGACATCATCTTCGGCCAGTAATTTTTCCCGCACACTACCACTTTTTATACCCGTTACGATTTTATCCCGCAATAAAGAATCTTCTAGAGATTCGAATTCACATTTTTTTGATAGATTTTTTATTTTGGTATAAAATTCTTCGAAGCCCTCATCTTCATCATGGGTGAGTGTGTTAAAGGTGTACCTTTCGAATGTTAGACTCACCTTAGGGGTAAAAGACTCACTGAATTTGCGTATTCATACTGCTACCTGCTGTGAAGGTAAACGAATTATATATATTTGTGCATCTGCTCCGATGCATGACATGAATGTTGCGATTTGGATTTTTTCCGGTTTCTTATTTAAATGAGCAGCTATTTCAAACCACTTTAAAAGCTGTATGCAATTTTTCCACGCTAGTGAAAGATTCCTACTAGATATTTGGAGTGGCTTTGGAGGTTTGACAAAATTAGCTGCACCTGAATTTTGGGCAGGTAGGGCAGGGACCGCTAGGGGAGCCTCTTGAACCATTTGATCGCCGAATTTTTCTGATTGAAACTTTTATAAATTATAGAGAATTATTATTTTTCTCTTTAATTCTCTTCTGACACCATGTCAGCAGTCAACGATTAAATAACGACAGAAGTATAATGATGCGTTATGAATACAAGTGTGTGATGGTACATGTTTTATGTATGTGAGTTATAATATATGAGTTACAATGAAAGCTAAGGCAGGTGTAACCAAATTTTGTATGTGACAGCGAGTACAAGCGGGCAGACTTCGATATCGAATTTTAAACCTAGAAACCTGTCTGTTTCTAGGTCGAGTGCCATCCGCAAAGAGAAATATCATCAAGAATAAAGTAGACGAGCTGTTAAAACCATAAGTTATACAACCATCTAAGTTAGAGTACTACCGCCCAATTGTTCTAAATAAGAAAAAAGGCGGAAATGATCGATTCTACATAGATTACAGGCCATTGAACGCAGCAACAATCAAGGGGAGGCTTATAATACCGATGGTGGAAGAGATACTGGCTTCACTTGCGTCACTCATATTTCACAATCCTGGGTTTGGCTGAGGATGTAATTTGGACTAGTTAATGTACTTGCTGCATTCCGGGTGTGCATGAATTACGTTAAGGCTCGTGCCTAGGGGGGGGACATCGCCATGTAGCAAAACAATCGACGAGGGGTTACAGAAATTAGAACGATTTCTGAGGTAATTGAAGACTCTTTGTTTACCATCAATATGAAAAATTGTGCCGAACCAAGGGAAAACAACGGCAATAGAGGAGCTTACGACACCAAAGAACCTACGCGGAGTAAGACGGAGGCCTAACATGGTTCTTTGGGAAGTTCATTATGGGTTATGCAACAATAACAACACGGGTTACGGATGTGCTAAAGGAAGAAACGTAATTATGAGCAGAATAGCAGGAAAAAGACGCTAAAGGATAGGTACACTCGCTAGCACCCCATTATTAGCAAACTACAACGTCAAATCCTCGGCGGTATTCTACTACAGCATTCAAAGGAGAACAACGACCTGTGACCAGTCGCATAGTACAACCGTAAATTGACGGAAAACGAAAACGAATTTGAATTAGAGGTATTGCCGGTGGCCGAATGCTTGGAGAGATTCCGTGCTCCAAAGGAAAGAAAAAAGCTCAATGGCAAAACAGCCACATAAAGAGTACCTTCTCAGTGGAAACCAGTTCGTTCGGTAAATCGGTGAGGATATGAAATGGGTAGCGCCAAAAGCAATAAGGTGGAACACCCGCAGAATATGCTATGATGACTGTGGGCACTTTGGAGAAGATAAAACTCTACATTAGATACTAAAATCCTACTGGTTCCCTAAAATGAGAAGGTTTATGAATGGTTAAGGATATCTTCTTAGGGCAGAGAGGTTTCCAATCCAATTCCACCCGGTACACAGTGACCACCTGGAACCCTTTATCGTGGGGAAAGGAGGTACACGCTATGTACTTCAACTCGTCGATAAATACACTAAATACTCGTACTTGAGGCCGTAAAAACAAATTCTACTAGATGCGTCTTGAAAGCGTTGACAGAGTTGTCTGGATATTTCAGAGACCCAGTGAGATTGATAAGCGATATAGGTACCGCGTTCATGGCAAAAGCGCTTTAAAAATTTTGCAAGTAACTGGATACACAACATATCAAGACAGCAATGAGAATGTCCAGAGCCAACGGGCAGTTTGAAAGGATTAACAGGACGATCTTAGCAGCATTGAAATGTAACCACATTAGTGTTAAGGGCTGGGCGAGTCAACTAAGATCACTTCAATGGAGTTTAAATACTACAAGAAGCGCAGCGAAAAAAGCTACACTTCATGGGCTCCTTTTTTCATATACATCAAACAGCATAGTGGAGGAATCGATTGATCAAAGAACTAGATCCTAGTGAAATCATTGGACCGATGGAAATGTCGGACAGAAGAAGCGATGCACTTCGGAACATCATAAAGTATCAGACATATCAGAAGAGAAAATATGACGAAAAGCATAGAAGACCAATGAAATTGTTGATTTATACGTTTACCTCTTGTTCTTGTTTAATAAGCAATCTGAATACCAAAATGTATTTTGAAATAAAGAACTCCATGCAATTTAAAGAACAAAGTTGATGATTCTTGTTTAACTAGCAAATCGCAAAGCCAACGCTGTGCTTTTAGATACCTTAGGTATGTGTGTGTGTTCATTGCAAAAATGAGTGAGACCTAGATAGAAATTTAACAAAACTGAATACAACATGTTCAACAGAAATACAATACATGGTAAATGATCTAATACTTATCAAAAACGAGTCTGTTAGCACAGATGAATCTCGTAAGTTGGAGCCTCATCTTAAGGGACGGTACATTATAACGAAGCAGCTGCCGATTGATAGCTATGCTTTTCAAGATCTACATGGGATGCAGCGCACTCAAAGTATATATACCGCGATCTTAAGCGCAGACAAGATAAAAAACAACAGTCCGCAGGCAGCCGACATTAAATGCACCCATATCACACCAAGGAATATTTTCAACAACTCACATCACAAACTCCAACCAGTTTCCACAGCACAAAACTATCGCATGACAACCCGCAACTGCTTATTCATTGGACGACCTCAATTATCCATGATGCTTTTGGCTTCTAACCAACGAACCACTGCAATAAGCTCACCATAATTTGTTATGGTAAATAAAAGATGGCTGTGCTCCACCAGTCGGGGTTCTTAGGAGAAGTTAATAAAACTATTTGGATATCAAATCTACGTTTGACTATTTTAATTAGAAACTCAAAGAAGATCTGATTTCATCCTTCTACAGTATGTTGAACAGGCTTACAGATCACACCTCAGAATGATACAGTTGCCTAACCTATACCTTGGGGGAATGAAACTTCAGAGCAATTACTGGATGCGGCAAATAATGACGATACGTACATACATAGGTATATTAGAGCTGAAAGGCGAGCTAAATTATCCTCCCCATTGAGATGAGTTACCGGTGTTCTGTGCGCTGTGTCATCTATATGAAAGATGAGATATTTTATATTTCATAGTAAAATCTCCAGTACTTAGTTAACGTGTTATAATCAGAATTTCGTTTACAACATCTTAACGGATGCAATGTTATAAAGCCAGAGCAGTACTGCGAACTCTTCTTCTTTTTTGTCTTCCTATCATAATCTGCTCCATTTTAAACTGTAAAATAAGAAGTATTTAATTTTATTTTAGTAGAAATGATTAGGTTTGGCGTATAGCAATACCTATAAGTTGTTAAGATAAACTGCTATGACGCATAAAGACCAAATCATTTCACATCCCGAATTTCTGCATTTAAATAGCAATGTTCATAGTCTATCTGAAAAAGTTCTATACCGCATGTATTTTGTATTTTGCTTTGTTTTGTTCGCGAATGTTACAAGTACGCCATTTTACATGAATGTGAACAATACTTTTGGAAAGTAACATAGTTTTAGTGGTAGTTAAAGTAGTTTTTGATTAAATCTATTTGTAATATGGAAAGTTTTTCTGAAAATTCGCAGCAAAAAAGCATTTCATTTGTACCTCATTCTACTCTAAACTTATCCAATGAAGGGGCGGTGAACCAATTTTACATAGGGATTTTCCGTGATTTGGCTGAGATACATAGTTGTTACCGTGTGTACTTACGTACATATGTATTATGCAAAATGTACAATTTGCACTGAAATCTATTTGAGCCGAACTATTTACATGCGGTACATGTGAGTATATGTGATGATGAGCTAAATATCTTGAATTGCATATAACAACACTGTAATCAGTCGGACATGATAGAGGCAATGCATTTATAGATTTACCAACATAGAAACATTTAAGTCATAAGTTTACAGAGTATTAAAATATTGAGTCCTTACATTCAGTATATTATCCATTTAACATTTCTAAATTATCTACTTAGATAAACTCAGTGCACCCCCACAGGCATTCACCTGGATTAGAATAAGTTAGGCGTAATATAGAAGTGAGAATATTTTGTAAATCGACTCTTAAGAATAAAGATATTTTTTTTATAACAAGCTCAGTAAGTATATATTAATTGACGCCTGTGCAGGGACGATGGAAAACGGTACGCGATAATAATTAAAAAAGTGGTGAACGACCTTGAAAAGTGATAGTGCTAACTCGTTGTCCGAACATTTCTGTGGTTGCCAAGCGATCGAGACGACCAAATCTAACTAGTGATTAATGTAAAAGTGTTTTGGAGAAAAGTGGCCCCCCAGTAGCTGTGCTGGCTAAAAACTCGCTACTGAATAAAAAGAGATTACCAACTATGACCAGCTTCTCCAACTATGATAGCTGTAGGAATAGCATTATGACCGTTATTTTTAGCTGTAAATAATAAATTAAAGAAACAGTGGTTACATTTTTTTTGCTTTAAGAATAAATTGAATGTGCTGGCCATATACTTAAATTAAATTATTCATATTCTTTATACATATAAACCTTACACTATAAAAAGTAGAAATGCCTAAGTGAAACGTGCTCCGACCACCTGTCTTAAATGCAGGTAACCAACCAACAAACCACATTCAACCTCTGAATTGCGAACCACTTCATCTGCTGGAGTAACCCAAATTATACAAAATATAATAAACCCCAACGCCATTCGAACTAATAAATCCGATCACACTATATGCCCTGAACTTGTAGGAAATGTTAACGACATGGGTAAAATTCCAGATGTGATGCGAAACCTGTGCGACATTTCTGTCCAACCAGGAGAGTTTAGTTCATGGAAGAATCCGTGGACAGAATCCTTCGCCTCTACGAACAAGTTAGAGTTATTTCGGCATCCTTAGTGTTATAAGGAATAAGATTGTGGACAATGCAGACATTGCCTTATAGTCACACAACACTCCTTTAAACTGGGAGTGCATTTCATGCTGTCTTGCTCTGCATTGCGCGAACAGACGAGACATTGGTACTCTTGACTACCTGATTTGGTGCCTATTACAGGGTAATGACAGCATTCAGGGATTCTACCAGGCAGTGTACGCACGTCTATCACTAAAATCGCATGCATGAATGTAAGTCCAGAAGCTTTCTGTTTATTGACTCAAACTTACAGAGACAAGACGCTGACCACCTTTGTTAGAGGACTCATAGGTGATTTACCGCGTCTTCTGGGAGTACGTGAAGCAGGCTCTCCACTTATGCCTGAATTTGGAGAACCAACATTTCAGAGCAGCATACGCTAATCAAAACCACTCAGAAATTATTCAACCCAAATACCCTGCCACTTCCTCCTAAGAGCAATCATAACACATCTCCCATACAACCAAATGGAATAGACTTTTACTTACAACTAACACATTTCCCTAATCAGACTAATTATTATCAAAGACCACCTCCCGTCAATAACATTCCACCACCTGCCTCTAATCAGAATTACCATAATCAGATGCCAACTACTTAAAATAATGTTTCACGACCAAATCCCAATTATAATTTTCATCGTCCAAATCAACACAACAGCAATTTTGAGAGGCAATTGCCACCAAAACCATAACCACGCGCAAAACCTATGAGACATCGAATATAAGGTCTAGAGACATAAACTATACTAACAATCCACAAACAAATCAAGCATGGCCTCTTGCACCAAAAAGGTCAATCCCGCCCTAACAGAATATTCGCCCTAATATATTGCAAAGGAACTATCACATTGATACTTAGGGAAACGGGATAGACCAATATCAGGCAGTCATGAGCACAAGTGCTGAAGAAGAAACCCACACAGGAATGGAACAAGATAGCCAGACTCTTAATTAATACATAGAATCCCAACATCAAATGCATACCGGAAACGACGATCAAGGAACTCGCGAGTTAAGTGATATACTGGAAACCTAACATTCAAGAAAGAGTCAATAAAGCTACAATAGCTTTATTCTCTTGCCAAAAAAGCCATTGGGAATAAATGGGGCTTTCAACCTTGGATAACCCACTTGCTATACATCTCGGTCATAAGACTGATACTCACTTACTGGGTGGTAGTCCGGTGGACGACCTTAGAAAGTGCAGTTAACTGCATTAAACTAAGCAGAGTCCAAAGAACAGCATGTCTATGCATAAGCGGAGCATTGCGGTCCACCCGCTCTACGGCATTAGACATTCTGCTTCATTTGACACCCCTCTATATTTTCAGCAGGCAGCCTTAAAGCGACTAAACAGTAGGCAAATAATCCGCTTGTCATCGGTTCCCGCTAGATCACCGAAATCAAGCAGTGTTGGGCGCGGTAAGTACGTAGGTGGGTGACCACATGGGAACTCAGTACTCCGCGTGTTGTTGATAAAACGCGCCACATGGGCATAGTAGTCCGGCGTTAAATCCCGGACCTTACAAATTAATTTGTATCGTTCGTTTGATAATAATAAATAATAATAATCCACTTGGCCACGCCAGTATTCTTAATACAATAGGAATCCTCACAGAGAACATCGATTACACCACACCTGAACTTTGGTTTAACAAAAACTACCATGTAAGCTTCCCCTCTGGATTCTTCTGGGAGGAAAATGGTTTCATGGAGGACAAGTCAATCCATCTCTACACAGATGGATCTAAAATCGATAGCGGAGTTGATGGCGGCGTTTTCTCAGATACGCTAAATCTAAGCCTCTCTTTCCGTCTTCCAAACCACTGTAGAGTGTTCCAGGCCGAAATTTTGGCGATTAAAGAAGCTCTGTCCTGGCTGAAGAAAAAACATGATATCCGCAAAGGATATCCGCATCTATTCGGACAGTCAGGCCGCTATCAAGTCCCTGGACTCGGTCTGTCTTATGGAGATGGCAGAGCAGTTGAACTTCACCTTTGTTGGGTGCCGGGCCACAGAGACATTCCAGGGAACTGTAGAGCCAATGAACTTGCCAAAATTGGAAACTCTCTACCCATTCTACCGGAAAGGGGTAGCACAGGTATACCAATCGCTGCATGCAAACTAACATCAAAGCTGGATGCCAATAAAATAACAGACCTTAGGTGGACTGTTGGACCAACATGTCTAGCGACCAAACAGATCTGGCCAAAACTATGACTAAATAGCTCTAAGTGCCTGCTCCTTCTAAATAAGGAACATCTCAGCGCCATCATAGGTGTCATCACTGGACCCTGCCTCACAGGCAAGCACGCAAGAAGGCTTGGCGCCTTTACAAACGATTTCTGCAGAAGCTGAATGGACGAGGAGGAGGAGGAGACAATCCTCCACCTACTCTGTACATGTCCAGCTCTCTCCCAGAGAAGAAAATTTCACTTAGGAGCTTTCTTCTACAACGACCTAAACGATTATAAAAAAATATAGACGTAAACAGTCTCCTACGCTTTGTCAGAAGCTCAAACTGGTTCCATTAGTAAGAGGATCATAGATCCACGTGGCATCAAAATGGGCCAATAGGCCTAAGTGGGTTGGTATTTCCAACAGCCACTCTTACCTACTTACCCTACCTAAGTGATATACATTTTTTCGGCCAGCCCTCAACGTATATAGGTACGAGGGGCGTTCAAGATATTCTCGGTATCGGGGTGAAGCTGTGGTTGCATATATAAATTGACTTATTTATCAAGTAACACTATTATTTCAGTGCATTCATGTAAAATTTCATATAAATGTGATTATTAATTCGCGTTTTATCTCTAGTTAAACAGAATCATAATGGCAACTGAGGCAATGATGGTGAAAATTGAGCATCGCGCTGTAATTAAATTTCTCACTAAGCAAGGAAAAATTCAAAAAACTATTCATGAAGAGATGGTGGCTGTTTACCAGGGTTCCGCACCTTCATTATCAACTGTGCAAAAGTGGTCAAGTGAGTTCAAGAGAGGCAGAGAGAGCATTGAGGACGACCCCCGCTCCGGCGCCCCGGCTACTGCTTGTACGGGAGAAAGCATCAAAGAAGTCGAAAAACTTGTTCTTGAGGATGCCCGAATAAAGGTGAAAATGATGGCAGAGATCACCAAGCTTTCAATTGGTACCATTCACACCATTCTTCATGACCATCTTAACCTTTCAAAGGTCAGTGCAAGGTGGGTGCCACGAATGCTCACAGCGCCTCAGATAAAAAGTGAGAATCGCATGCTGTAGAGAGCTTTTGGAGATGTGTAGTGAGAACGCGGACGGTGTTATGGATCGAATTGTTACTGGGGACGAAACATGGGTCCACCACTATGACCCTGAAAGCAAACAAGAGTCCATGCAGTGGCATAAAAAAGGAACAGACCCCCCGAAGAAGTTCAAAGTCACTCCGTCTGCCCGAAAGCTCATGGCCACAGTTTTTTGGGACTCAAAGGGAATCTTGCTCATTGAGTACAAAAAACAAGGTGAAACCATCAACGCCACATCCTACGCTTCCACTTTGCATAATTTGCGGGAGGAAATTAAAAAGAAAAGACGGGGTAAACTCGCAGCGGGTGTGTTGCTTCTTCATGACAACGCTCCTGTTCACACGGCGCGAGTTTCCAAGGCTGCTGCGCGAGATTGTGGTTTCGAAGAAATCCAACACCCACCCTATAGTCCAGACCTTGCCCCTAGTGATTATTTCCTGTTTCCGGATTTGAAAAAATGTCTTCGTGGAAAAAGATTTTCGGATGATGAAGAACTCAAGTCGGTATTTTGCAGAGAAAGAGGAAATTTATTATTTTGAGGGTTTAAAAAAGCTTATCTCAAGATGTAACAAATGCATTGATGTTAGGGGAGATCATGTTGAAAAATAAAAGCAATTTAAATTGAAATCGCATTTTCCTTCATATCGATACCGAGAATATATTGAACGCCCCTCGTACATCCTTAAAATTTTAATCGACACCGGGTCGAATAAGAATTAAGTACATACTTTTTAATTAAAAATCCTACTCATTTTACGGGAACTCTATCGCGGGTAAAATCGAAATAACTCATTGTTAAGCATTTTTGGCATTAAGCACAACAAATTCCAATTTCTCTTACTCCATTACCTACGCTCATTTCACGGAATATTAAGCTATGATAGCTTTAAGGAGCTATCAGTCGTAATACATACCAGGCACAATTATATAGTCGTAAAAGATCGTATGAAGATTCGGATAAAACAATATGTATACAACACAATCCATTAACTCTATTGACATCAGAACGAATGACAGCATACCAACCATCAAAAACAATATATACTGACGTTAGTAAGTGAATATTCTAATCATTTCGATGAACCAGATGAAAATTTGACCTATACTACGACCGTTAAAGGAGAAATCTGAACTACTTCAGTCTCCCCGATTTATACTAAATACTATCCTTACCCCGTATCCCTAAAAGACGAGGTAGAAAAGCAAATCCAAAAGTTGTTAAATGACGAGATAATAAGGTACTCGTATTCACAGTCGCCATACAATTCCCCGATCTGGATCGTACCTAAAAAAGCGGACACCTTCGGTAAAAAAAGATATCGGCTAGTGATCGACTACCTTTAATTTAACGCATGTGTTTCGCGTAGAAACTAGCAAACCTTGCGAGGACTTTTCTTAAAAATTAAATTTAAATAGACACCCCAAAGGCAACCTGCGCCACTGGATCTAGTCAGCTGTTTTAATTACAATACTAATACAACAAAAAGTAAAACACGAACTGATTGAATTGATATGGTATATTTATTTTGACATATCTACTGGAGAGTGTCACAATTTTTTTCTTTATCTCTAACGAAAACTATCGATGTCATGGCCTTGAAAGTGCATCTCGGTCATTGCTTCTTAATTCCGCAGTTGAGGCAGTTTAGGAAACGGTTTGAGTATGAACGGCGTTCTCTCAGCTAATTATGTAACTGGTCCGCCGGTCATTGACCTCAGAGTTAATTTCCCCAATCGGCGATTAATAGAATGTGCATACCAAAGCAACTATTGATAGTTCCCTTTCGCTTTCTTTCCTCTTTTATTTTTATCTTGTATTCTTCCTTTGTAGTGAGAGGGGTCATAGACAAGACATAGAATCTTGCCTGTGCACCTTTTGCGAGTTGCTTCACGCATTGATCTCCACTATCATCATTGCCAATATTGGTTCGATTGCCGACGGCATTTTATTGACGAAGTTATCCCGGCAATTGATTCACAATCTTTGTTTAGATGTCATGTTGCGTTGCAACAGCGTGACTGCTCGTCTATACCGCAAATAAACGAAGTGGTCGCACAATTGGGTAAAAACAATTTCTTTACAGTTCTCGACTTAAAAAGCGGCTTTCATCAGACCCCGCTTAAAGAATCTGATATAGAAAAGACAGCCTTTTCGGTGAATATTGGTAAATACGAATTCACGAGATTGCCATTCTGTGTGAAGAACGCTCTTTCAATCTTCCAAAGACCCCTTGATGATATTCTTAGGGGACATATTGATAAAATAAGTTACGTCTATATTAACGAAATTAACATATCCAGTAAGGGCAAAAAAACACGTCGAAAAACCGTTCGTAAAGTTTTTAAAACCCTACAATTCACAAATATGAAAGTCCAACTCTAAAAAAGCGAGTTCTATTATACAGACACCAAGCCGAGTTCTTTGAATTTATTGTCTCATCAAATGGCATGCAAATAAATCAGGAAAAGGTGAAAGCAATGCTCAAGTTTTTTCCTCTCAGAACCCTCAAGAAATTATGATCGTTTCTTTGACTGTCTGTGTATTACCGACAATTCGTTAAAGATTATGAACCGATCGCAAAGGAAGATGTACACCTACCTAAATCGGTCCAGCAAAAAACCGATACACCTAAACGAAGAGACAATAAAAAACTTTAGCATTTTACGATATACCTTTAGCATACCCAGATTTTTCGAATGAATTTCGACTGACAACAGACGCGTCCGATTATACTATTGAAGTCGTCTTTTCACAGAACGATAGACCCAAGTTAACGAATCCCTTAAGGGGATTCTAAAAAAAAGCCGCGAACGGGGCGCTGGGCCTCCCTCCCGACTGTTCGGCTTACTCGAAATAAATTCAACTTTATTACTATCAAATTCAACTTTATTACTGTCCCGTTACAAGTCAAGACTTAGACTAACCTTAGAGCTATTTCGTTTTGGGTTCAGGGTCAAGTGCGTCGTGTTAACTCCCAGAACGTTCTTATCAAGAAATCTAAATAAAGCAGAAGAACATTACGCCACAAATAGAAAAGAAATGTTGGCAAACATTCGTTTCGCAACTATCTACATATGGTTCCGCTAAAGTGAACATTTTCACTGAATACCAACCTTTAACCTATTCCCTAAGTAGCAGAGATACCAATAGTAAAAGAAGACGCTGAAGATGAACACAACTACGAGTTACAATACCAGCCTGGCAAAATGAACATTGTAGCCGACGCGCTTTCCAGACCACCTGTCAAAACAGAAAGAGTCACGGTCTTATGACAGACGAGTCGATTATTGGAAAAATTCAAGAAATTTACTCATTTGGCATTACAAAATACGGTACACTCAAAATAGAGTAGCCGAATTCGTAATTCGTGCACTCTACACATCTAAAATAAACGAAATAGTTTTAGATTCACAACAGTTTATTCAACAAAAATTACATCGCACACATCTGGTCACACCAAAATCCGAAGAAAGACTATGGTAAGCATACCTGGCTCCACTCTAGACGTATTGATAAATCTACCTCCCTTTGACCTTCTTATCATGGGCTGCACTCTCAAAGCCATATTCCGTTTAAAAGAAGTGGTTGTGGTACAGCATGCATAGAACGCAAAGCACGCACAGCAGGCACTGGAGCATTGATGGCCTTGTGCGCCGACTGTCTAATGATTCTGGTCTGATGCAATAACACCAGAACTCATACTGCCTAAAAAATACGAAATCGACTTTCCCTGTGCCCAGGACTAGATTCGGCCAGAATCTGAGCCAGGAGAGGAATGAAGTCGGGGCTTCACGGACGGTTCCTAAACCAATGTAGGATGTGGCGCTGGTGTCTTTCTGGAGGGCGACAACGTTAAATTTCACTTCTCGATAGGAAAACTTTCGTCTGTCTTCCAAGCGGAGATAGAGTCAAGGAGTTTAACTGGAAGACCGTAGTGGAGACTTAATTTCACGGGATGCCCATACATCCATGGAAGCAAGGATACGCCTTGCCATCGCTCACCTACATTAATTGTATAATACGATAGCAGAACTTATGTTAGAGGCAGAAGTTCCATCCTTGGTATAAGTCAAGGCCGACTTAAAACCTCTTACTGATCTTAGGGTCACAGCACCCTACATTGGGTTGAAGACCTTTCCTGACAATAGCGCGGAGCACAAAAAAAATCTTTGCTAGTTACCAGCTGCCAAACGCGAGTTAAAGTAGTAGCAAGCCGCTTGTTGGCGTTAGATGTTTCAAAAGAACATTTTTTTATTTTGTGGCACATCAGAGTACATAATAAACAGTGGGGAAATATTTTGTTATCTTTTCATGTTCAAAACTTAAAGTTTTAAGTAAACGCAATAATGCAACAGAATATAAGTACATATACTACTTCTTACGTGAACATTGCAGAACGCCTTGCAGCAATACATGATGCAAAATACTCAGCGCAATTAATGTCCTAGTACTCGTATATAGAGAAGAACAAAATATTGAAAATGAATCCAGAATATATAGTACAATGTATATAGATTAATGGTTTAAATTTTAAAATTTACAAAACTTATCTTAAACTAAGTGAGCATATTATCTTAAGCCAGTGCATATTGATAAATTCTATTATAAAATTGAAATGAAATTATAGAGAAGAGCGATAAAAATACCTGTGTATGTAATCTGGGGATAGTATACAAAGTTTGGCAATTGGGTGTGTAATTATGCCTTGTTGGGTTCGAATATCTGCAACGCGAACTTGGTTGTCAATTCCTGGTTATACTTTAAGAACGCTACCTAGGCGGCATTCGTTTGGGAGATTTTCATCTCTGATTACCACCAATTCATCTTGTTTGATGTTTTGCTGTGGATGCTTCCATTTATGGCGTTTGTGGAGCTCTAACAGATATTAGTTTTTCCACTGCCTAGAAAGTTGGTTTTCAATTATTTCCATTTGTTTATGCAATTTAAGGAAGCGCCACCAAGGTTGGCTTCAGGGGAGGGGGGGGGGGGCAACAGATGTCCACCACGAAGACAGTAACCAAGTGTAGGATGAAGAATATCCTCCCAGTCTTCGACTTTGGCAAGTAAAGTAGAAAACTCCTCGAACTTTAATTTGTAGTTAGCAGCAATCTTTCTAAGATGTGCCTTAATGATCTTAACTCTGGATTTCTAAAGCCCACTCATGCGTGGTGCTCCGGGAGGAATGAATTTCCATTCCGTGAGACAATTGAAGAATGGAAGCGTTTGAACTCTTTGAAGTCGTTAACGATTAATTTACTAGCTCCAACCAGATTTGTACCGTTGTCCGAAAAGAAAATTCTAGGCATCTTTGGACGTGTAATAAAACGGCTTAAAACTCCTAGAAAGAATTGGCTTGTTAAACCACTAGTTGTTTCTAAATGAATCGTCTTTGTCGAAAATCAAATAAATAAGCACATACGAGTATATCTAGATAGGCGACAATTTCGTCCAGCTAAGCTCTTTAATGTAAAGACGGCTGCGAAATCTAGTTCGGTGATGGCAAATGGTAATGATATAGGTGTGCGTTCAAGTGGCAAGGCCGCGATAATTTGTGTTCGAACTATCTGTCTGTGAATGATACAAACCTTGCAATGACGGATCAATTTTGTGGCCAGGTTTTTCATCTTAGGAATCCAATACTCCCATCGGGTTAAACGAATTAAAAGCTGGGTTTCTCCATACAATGAAACCTTGTGAATAAATCGAATGTTAATTAAAGTTATATGAGCATGGTTCGGTAGAATTATAGGATACGTTCATTAAATGAGGAAGTTGAGCGTGCTAGCCTCCCGTTCACTCGCAGGATTCTGTCGGAATCCATCAGAGGGTTAAGATTTATCAAACACCTTTGCTTGGCATTGGTTCATATTCGATGGGGAAATGTAACGATCGTGTCAGTCATAGAATTAGATTCTTTGAGCGAAGTAATTCTTATCGAGTTAGTTCATGGGATACGTAACAAACTTGGACATAATACAACGGATATAGTTTTTACAACCAAGTTTGGAAGAATTCTTTTAACCAACTTAGAAATTAATAAGGCGCCACAACAGCCTTTGAACAGGGGCTATTTTGCTTTTAGCGCATAGGAGATAGCTTATCCAACACTGAGATCCTTTATGGATACGAATGTAAAGAGCAGCAGCATAGGTTCTCTTAGATGCGTCGCAAAATCCATGAATTTGGACTGAATGTGCGTCTGGTCAGTATGGAATCCATCTAGGAATTTGGACAGATTCAATTTCAGCCAAGTTTTCGAAAATTGTTCTCCAGCGATGACACGTTAGTAGGTCAAATGATTGGTCCCAAGACGTCCCATTCTTCCAAATTTGATGCATAATTATTTTTTCAGTAAAGATTACTGCTGGTAACCATCCTGCGGGGCCAGGATGTTTTGTTATTTGATAAAAAAGAGCTTTGAGCTTTAAAGGAAGTGAAAGGAATCTGATTTTACATTCCATTGAATACCGAGGGTTAAAATTTAAGTAAATCTTGATCACAAAGATGTGAAAAAGGAAACATATTAATAAAGTTAGAGCAGTTTGCTTAAGGTCATGTGTTCCCGATAAAACGTCATCGACATAGAAGTCTCTTGCCAAAACAGATGAAGCGGGTGGAAGAGTCGTGCTTACGGCATGAGCCAATCTGTGTAATGTTTTTTGTGGGCAGTTAATATAAAACGTCTTAAGTTCGTAATCAAGGATCCCATTATCATCGAGTTTACGAAACAAGACTCGCTGATATAGCTTATGTTCAAAATGTACTAAGACTTGGCGATACATCTTTTCGATGTCGGCATTAAATACAAATCGATAGAACCGCAACCTTAGAACAAGCGTCATCAAGTTTGTTTGAAAAATATGGCCAACATGTAAGATGTCGTCTAAGCTGATTCCGTTACTGGTCGGATTGGATGCTCTAAAAACCACCCTGACGTTCGTACCGCTGCTCTCAGGTTTAATTGCACAGTGGTGTGGAAGGTAAAATGAACCTATTATTTTTAATGAGAACTTCTTCCATATGTTGAAGTGGAATATACTCTTGAAGCACCTGATCTTATTGTAACTTAAGGTCCGGTTTACGCGCTAACGAAGCTTTCGTTCGGTTGAATTGTCTTAGAGCAATGTCTCTCGAACGACCAATTACTGGAGTTCGTTGTTTAAATAGAAGGCGAACAACATAGAGACAATTTACGTTTATTCTAGTCGTAGTAGCATAATGTTCTTCGGAACATTGCACAGAAAGAGAAATAGGTAAACGTGTAGGTAATTCTTCCACTCTCCAAAATTCTGCTGTTTGTTGATCAAAAGAGATCTCACTATAATAAGACAAGATTGTTGAAAAACTATTTATATCTTTATGTTAACGGTGTTTGGACCTAAAAGTGAGCGAAATATACTGCGTTTGACTCCTTGCTTTAGAATTGCAGGATATAGGTCAGTACCTATCACTAAACCAACGTTGGAGCTTTCGTATAAAAGAAGGGATCTGCAAGATTACCTGTAAGATGTTTAAATACGATCGCATTAACTTCGATTGTAGATTCCTCCAGTTTGGAACTATAATAAAGTAGCAAATTCTCGATGAGGTTGCTGTTATAACTTCGCTCATGCCAGAAATCGAAGCCTAAACAGATTTTATTGGGAGATTTTGTCGTCTTTTGTGAAAGTGACCTCTGAAGCAGGATCAACGAGTGCTCTAACAGTAAACTTATATCCCAAGTTATGAATCTCAACTAGGGCCGTGGTTAGGAGGACTCTATCGTTATTTCGAGAGAAAAAGCTTTGGATTTGAACAGGCTTGTCAGTGGACTGTGTAGGTTGATTGTGGGACTATTGAGAACTGGAGCAGGGCTGAGTGCATTCATTCAGAGGATTGGTATGTAGGAATGTATGATGACGTTGTTTGCATTGCATACAAGTATGCAGAGAGAATGAAAGGCAATTCATGCAGTGCTTTAAGGCAACTATTCTAGAAACTTTTTCTTGAGTAGTCATTTGGGTAAATTTTGGGTAAAATCGCAAGGGGTGCGAGTTTTTACAAAGTTTACATAGAAAAGATTGGCTTTCAAATGAAAGTCTTTATGCGGTTGCTTTCCTCTATTAGGCTGAGAGGAGACGAAACAGCCAAAGAGGAAACTTGGAAACTACATATATTGTTATCGTCACCTTTAATTTTCTCGCGGAGGTGGAAAAGCTTCTGTACTGAACACAGTTACGGGTGGTTAATGTATACTCCTGTGAACATGTCACCAGAGGAAGGCCATGTTAAATAATTCGATAATTACAAGTTTCTTATGATTTTTTATAATCTCGGCCAAGCAGTTAATAGAGGTTAAGGAAGACGACTTATATTTGCTTTAACAGCTCTTATCTGAGCCCGTCTTATCTGTATCACTATCTACACTCTTATCCCTTTGGTCCACCTGAGTCCACCTGGACATACAACGAATAGCGCATCTTCACTTCTGCGTTTAATTTTATTTCGTATGCTTCTAACGAACTTACTGTCTAGTCAGCTAACGCTGTTTTATCATAATTGGTTTTAAAAATGAACAGCTGATCAGCAGCAACCATGCAGTCATCCAAAACAGTTATTTTACCGCTTAATTATTTATAATCACAAATAAAATTCGAAGACTTTTCAATCAATAGTACGTAACCAAATAATAAAAAACTCATCCCAAGAAGGAATAGCGCGAATGTCCCTCAACCTTTTGCATGTGCACTTTTATCATGCATTTATATAATAGAAATATTACTGACGTAGGTGTAAATTGACCACATTTAAAGTTTGTTTTTTTTTTTTAACAAATAACTAAGTTTACGCATTGATCTTAAACAATAATCACGCACCTGATAAAAAAATGCAACTAATCCACTGGTATGGTCTTCTCATCTGTGGCTCGCTTGTAGCAAATTCGTGGGTTTGATGGTGAATTTTTTTTATGTGATTGATAAATGAGCTGATGATGAACTCTGTGAACGTAGATTTTGTATTGCCGGAAGAGAAATTGACCTTTTCTCATGGATGAACTTCTGCGATGAATCCAACGGTTGTACAGTCGAAGACGTCGATGTTTGACCTCAACATTTTTACCTGATCGTAAAAATATCGATTGATAGGAAAATAGATAGATAATATTGCCCCTCGATGCGATTAAGATATTAATCGATTGGTCACTTTGCTGATTGGGATAGGGTCTTCGCGAAAAGAGATCGAAAAAAGAGCTATACAAGATATTGGGATCTTCCGCGTTTAATGTTATAATAATTTGTCGAATGATTTGTTAAATATTGTATCATCGTACCTTTGGTTTATATAACGTAACTACACGTACATACACATTTTCATTTGCATATTCATATCTTTAATACCTACATACATATAACATTCGCATTTAAACTGAACATTGAATTACATATTTCTATTGCTCTGTATTTTATTCTTTCTGTCATTCTTGAATAAACCGCCGTATAGTGCACTTTAAATATCGACGTCGTCTTTTCTTTTGGGTAAAACCTAACAGGTTATGTGCCCAGGTTGTGCGTGCAAATTTTTAATTTTGTAGTAAAAAAAAAAAGAAAAAAAAAGGATGAATTCCGCCAATACTTCCCACAAGGAAAAGTGAAGACAACTACGATTCGTGGAAGTTGCAGATGAGATGTGTTTTAAATTGTAACGATTTTTGGGGTTACGCGAACGCAAAATTGAAAACAAATCTGAAGATGAGACTTGAACGATCAAGGACCCAGAAGCTCAGGCGATGATTTTCCTTGGGGTAAAGGAGAACCAAATGAGCTATTTCAGAGAGTCCGTGACGTCCCACGAGGCAGGGACAGCTCTAGAAGAAGTACACAAATTACAAGGACCAGTCGAAAAGATACTTTGTACTTTGTTGATAGAAGAAGACGCTAGACAAAATCAAAATGCATTATTATGACAAGAAAAAAATCTAACAAAAAGCTGACCACCAGCAACGACAAACAAGAATCAAGAATGTGTGCAAGTGCACACATGTGTAATGATAAAAATAAATTCTTACAGTGGGATAGCTTCGTAAAATTCAAATTTGGGAAAACTATTGAGATTAAAAGTTTCCATCTCAAAAGTTCCCATGCCCAAAACGAACATAATCTGGGTTCACTGGCACAGCTGACCCAACGATTTACGAATTCTACGAACAAGAACAATATTGTAATATAACGCACAATTCAATAAAGCACTTAACTGCACTATCAGCGTCTGATATCCGGCACACTTGTGTCAATTTTTGGAATCATTGGCTCACCTGCATATACTCCACAAAAGAAGACTTAACAAGCTAACAAGGAGACATCCCAGGAAAAGCAGAAAACCGTGTTACATATACACAAACTTTTTTTTTTATATAAATAATTCGTTCCTAAAAATTTTAATGTATTTTAAGAATTTATAAAATCTATTTAAGATACATAAGTAACTGTTCCCAAGTTAATATTAAGTATCCACTAATCTTTATGTCTCTAGAAGGACAAGTTAAAGTTGTGCAAGAACAATCTAGGCAAGCATCCGAGATAGTTAATAATTTTTTCAGGGAATATTGACTTTATAAAGTACTTTTCGAAGTAACCAGGTGACTTCAAAGAGCTACAAAACTTGGTCGATTTCTCACGGTATGATACCTTAGCGCAAAACATCTTCTCGGATATTCTAAAATCCAAATTGAAGGGAATAACCATATTTGTAGTTGGATAGACATGAAACAAATTCTTTTCAATAATTCAAAACGAATGCAGTTGATCTCAATAATTAATTCTAAGAAGATTAAACGTGAAACAAAAACAAATGTTGCAGGATAATGACGAAAGTATCGAAGCCAACATCCAACAGAATAAAGTATCAGCACTAATCATTTTAAGAAATAAATTTCCAGAAACCATGATCTGATCTACTGCAGAAATCCAGATAGTCTGGAAGCAGCAATTAACATTCTACACGAATCAGGATATGCGAACCTAAACACCTCTCCACACAATCTACATTCCAGTAAACCCCATAACACTGTGTCCAAAATGAGCAGAATAGGAAAAATTATCATAACAATAACGGGAATAATAACAATTTTAATAGAAACAATAATAGATATAACAGACAAAATTAAAATCCTAGAAACTCTAAATTATATCAACCCAACCTACTGTATAATAATAATTCAAGCAACATTACTTATAATAGAAATCAGAGTTTTGCACAAGCTAACTCAAATCAAGTTCAGAGGTTCCCTGTACCAGAGCCAATGGACATAAATTCGTTAATGAATATTCCTACCCAAAATAACACCAATCCAAACGCTGGTCCAAGTACGACAAATTCGTCAGCCAACCACAACCACCACCAGTTAGATACGCACAGTGGAGGAACAAATTTTCATCCACTTGCCTCAAAGGAAAACTACCCCATATAGTAATTCAAACAAAACTATACCCTCTAAATTTCATAATTGATACCGGGGCAACGCATTCTATTATAAATCCTATACTTTGTAGTCCTAAATGGAAAACACCTTCAGCCCCCATAACTGTAAAAACCCCTCAAAACACACTCACAATTTCCAAAACTGTAAGAATTCCACTATTTGCAGAATTTGACAATACCTAAGACATGGTAGAGTTCCTATGATAGAATCTTCGGAAACGACATCCTTCGGCGATATAAAGCAAACATAAATTATGAAAACAATACCTTAACCATTAACGGTAGAGTATCCATAAAACAGGAAAAAGGACTAGCCTTCGTAAGAGAAGAAGTAACTAGTTCAGGAGATACAATAATACCACAAGGAATTTATGACGTAAGAAATTACAGTATACTATATAGATAGATAATAAATTAAATTTTCTAGGTTAAATTCGTCTTAATGACAACGACACATAGGCAATTACGGACGAAAATTTTTGTGTAATCGAACATTCCGGATCTTATACAAAATCCTTAACGGACCAAATACGAACTAAACATCTGAACCTAGAAGAACGACATAAACTATTAAGTCTAGTGAAAAAGTACGAAACGGTTTTCTACCAAGAGGATGGAAACCTCTCGTTTACTAATGCAATAAAACATAGGATTAGAACAACAAATATTCAGCAAAAATTACAGATACTCTGGCAACACTTCAAAAAAAAAAAAAAAAAACGAGAACAATATAAAAAATAGATTAGACCAGCTTTTTGACCAATAACACAAACTCACAGAAGGAAGTAATAAACAGGTAATAATTAACGAGCAAATATTAGAACAAATCCAAAACATTACAACTCATGTTAGGAAACAAAAGAAAGTTAGAAAAATATATTTAAATAGCCAAAATTTATGTTAGTAGGAAGAGTAGAAACTTTTGAAGAGGAAGTTAAGATCATGCAATACATGTACCAAATTAATCTGTACCGTGTCGACCACCGACGAGGGCACACGGCACTCGTAATTTCACCTGTGCTGCACACCGAAAAAAAAAAAAAAACGCGGAGTGTAAAAAACAAAAAAACAAACAAAAAAAAAAAATTAACGTAAAAATATCACACAGTGCGGGTATCCCACCTCCCCCGCTCCTGGTCGTAGTACTGATGCTTGCACTCGGTCACTGCCGTTACTGTATTTATCATACGGTACGGGCAGTGATTGAGTGTATTTAACAACTGATGGATAGCGGGTTGTGAGTGAAAATTTTGTTAGTGCGCTGTTTTATATTGTTGTAAGGGCATAACACCTACAGCAATTTGTTTCGGTAAACCAACGTCAGAATTATCACTTCGCCACCTTGCTTAGTATCGTCGGTGTTTGTGTTTACTGTGTTTGTCTGTAATTATGACTAGGGAATTCAGTGAGGACGTGACCAATATACGCGGGCTAAAAAGTAATCACTTTTCTGCGTACGTCCACGTCTGTAAGTACAGACCAGCTGTTTTGGCACATAGTGAAACACAAGTAGATCCTCGCCCACACCTCTCAGATCACACTAATCTGAAGCTACCTGGCTAGGAACTAGTGGCCCTATTCTTTCCTCACCACAATGTATTCCCTGTTCCAATCCGGAATTCAATTTCATGTGGTTAAAATTCCATATCCGTAAGCAAATTATCCACTACTGCTTTATTTACAGAAGCTCCAAACTGGACAGCAACTCGACCTTTCAAGATTTTGATGCGCTGTCTGACTCCATTCAAAGAATTGTACCCCTGTATCCTCATACAGAAATCGTGATTAAGGACGATTTCAATATACACATTTCTGGTTGGCTTCGACATTCCGGACAGACAACACCCGAAGGACGGTGTGTTGAGATCTTCGCTGCAGAAAATAATTTAACCCAGCTTGTAAATGAGCCCACACGAATACCAGACGTTGATAGTCATACCGCCAACACGCTGGACTTGTTTTTAATTTCTCACTCTGATAAGTATTGTGTTGATGTGCTCTCCCCTCTAGGCTCGTCGGACCATTGTGTCATATCAGCTAATTTTTCGTACACCCACCAAACAGAGAAAAGATTCCTAAAAGAACCGTATGGCAATACGAGAAAGCCAATTGTAGCGAACTTAACAACTTCTTTAGGAATTTTAACTGGTCGTTATCTTTCCTCGATAACGACGTGGATGCCGCCGCTGACATAATCACAGAAACTATTCTCTTTGGAATGAGATGCTTTATCCCTCATCGGATGAAGAGTATCAAACCAAAAGAAAAGGCATTGTACAACTCGAGCTGTAAAGAGGCTGTCAGAGTCAGAGATTTGTTTTTTTCGGTTCTTCTAGACCAATCCGACAGAGAAAAAGCGAAAAAAGCTTAAACGAGCAAGGAAGGACTGCAACGTCTTTTTCAAGCGTGTGAAATTTCAATACGGCCAAAAGTTGAGTCAAAAAACACTATAATGTCCCAAAGGTACTAAAAGCTTTTGGTCATTTGTCAAAAACATTAGAAATTCTGCCTCATCCTCCATCCCAACGCTCATTTATAATAACATTCCAGCTGTCAGCTCTTTGGACAAGGCCAGTCTGCTTGCTGCACACTTTGCGGCTAGATCAACACTCCCAGATTGTGCTTTGTCCCCGCCTACACTTGAGTGCGTCGAATCTACAATGGGGCGAATCAACTTTCGCACTCGTGTAGTAGCAAGACTACTTAAAGATCTCAACATACATAAATCCGCTGGTCCAAATGGTATATCTCCCCTCCTTCCGAAGAGGTGTTCTTCTTCGCTGGCAAAACAACTGCGTAAGCTTTTGCTCTTTAGGACTCTTTCCGAGCAGATGGAAAACAGCATTTGTCCAGCCCGACCCTAAGAAAGGCGAATCTCCCTCTCTCCTTCTTACAGACCCATTGCACTTACGTCCCTTCTTTCCAAGGTCATAGAAACGCTGATAAACCGTCAGCTAATGAAATATCTCGAAACACGAAAACTTCTTCATGACTGGCAGTGCGGTTTTCGTAGCAACAAGTCCACTTGTGATCTGATGGCATGTCTCACCGAAAAGTGGAACCAAAGCGTACAACATTCTGGCGAATGCAAGATAGTTGCACTTGATATTTCAAAGGCATTTGACAGAGTTTGGCATCAGGATCTTTTGTCGACAATGCGTGCTTTTGGGATCGATGACTCTCTTGTTCAATGGATTAGAAATTACCTTTCGGAACGTTCAATTCAAGTTGTCTTGGACGGTTTCAAGTCTGATATTCACAAAATAAATTTTGGTGTGCCCCAGGGCTCCGTTCTGTCTCCGACACTCTTTTTAATATTCGTTAATGGTCTCTTGTCTGCTACTTCTAATCCAATATATTCCTTTGCTGATGACAGTACTCTATGTTTTTCATATTCTTTCCCAGACTGTGGAACGGGAACG
The DNA here is from genome assembly GCA_963966105.1 of Volucella zonaria. Lineage (NCBI taxonomy): Eukaryota > Metazoa > Arthropoda > Insecta > Diptera > Syrphidae > Volucella > Volucella zonaria. The sequence goes on along the minus strand of OZ014532.1, from coordinate 38,575,498 downwards.
GCAGCGTTTGTTAAGCTCATTAAATTCCGATATTAAGTGCATAACCAATTAGGGAACTATCAACCAAGTGGAATTTAATGCTTCCAGAACTCAATGCTGTCTGCTGTCATTAAAGCGAAATTCAAATACGCAGCCATTATCCATGAATGGCACTTGCATCATCGAAACCGATAAACTTTACATTCTCGGTATGTGTGCCAGTGACAACTTAGGTTTCCTCAAGCGATGTAAGAAATATTTTATCCCCTCTGATTTGGCCACAATATATAAGGCATTCATCCGCCCAAAATTGGAGTACAATGCCCACATCTGGTCAGGTGCTCCTCAAACATCTCTGCACCGTGCGATAAAACTAGGTGATACTAATATCAGTCAATCAATTGACACCCTCGAACACCGACGTAATGTCTCCTGTCTCACTTTGTTTTATCGCTATTTCCACCACCAGTGCTCGATTGAAATCGCCAGTAGCATTCCACCCATTCAAACTTCCAACCGTAACACCCGTCTCATCAGTATACTCTCAGGCCCATTTTCGGACATACTCTAAAATATCGTGATTCTTTCCTAAGCCGTACAACTCGCTTATGAAATGCCCTGCCGATCTCTGTGTTTCCTGGTCGCTATAACTTATAAACATTTAAAAACAATGTACATCGGCACCTGTTTTTTCTTCCTCCCTAAATTTTCTTCATCCGCCCTGTGTACGAACATTTTAAGGGTACAAAAACCCCTTGAGCGCGCTCTCATTATAAAAAAAAAAAATAAATATACTCAGAAACCACATAGATGCTATAGAACAAATACTTTTCTCAAGCAAACTTGAAATACTGACAAGAAACATTTTAGGTAAACAAGAATTAGCTATGATCGACGATTTAATGAGTTTTAAAAAAACCGAAATTACAGTCACAAGTTACAAAGACCAAATTATCAAATTTCTATTTATACCACACTTCTCTGATCATCAATACACAAAAACGAACATAATCTAGGTTCACTGACACAGCTGACCCAACGATTCACGAATTCCACGAACAAAAACAATATTGTAATATAACGCATAATTCAATAAAGCACTAAACTGCACTATCAGCGTCTGGTACGGTATCCGGCACACTTGTGTCAATGCTTGGAATCAATGGTTCACCTGCATGTGAACATCATTTGATAATATTTTTTTTTGCAAATTAAGCTATAATACATATCTAGCTACTGGTTAGTTGGTAAGATATTGAATTTGTGAAGTTTAGTTTCAGGATAGACTCAATAAAGAACAGATCGGTTTAAAATAAGGAATTTTGTTTTATTTTTTATTTTTAAACAGATAGTGTTCGAAACTATTAAATTCCGCGACATGATGTTCGTACCAGATTTTAGACATAATTTTCAGTCCATTTCACAAGCAACAAATAATGGATTTTCGTTTACTTTTCAAGAGGATTCCTGTAGTATCTACATCTATTATCAACACAAGAAAAACAAAAATGTTCTTTTAAGAGCACAAAAACGAGGAAAGCTTTTCATATTCAAGAAATGAAAGTGAATACCAAAAGTTAAGGTGATGCATTGTCATGTGTACCATTGACTGACACAAACTTAATTCGTAGGCATCAGAGGTTTGGCCACATTAATTTCAAGCAACTTAAAATGCTGTAAAAATCCGGACTGGTATTAGGGATCAACGAAAAATTTTCCGATAAACGTATGAATTGTGATGTGTGTGAAAAAGGGAAAACTTGCCAACAAACATTTAAGCCTTCACGTAAACTACCCAGTGAAATTTTGCAAATTGTGCTCTCCGATATACATATAACATATATGTGAGCCAATGAAAGTGCGGTCATTAGGAAGTGCGCAGCGCTTCGTTACATTTATTGACGATAAATCCCGATATGTTGAGGTAGTGACCTTAAGGCAAAGAAGTGAAGTTTTAGTTGCGTTCTAAAATTTTAAACTGCGAGCTGAAGGGGAGACCGGCAGGAAAAGTAAATTCCTAAGAAACGATATTGGGGCCGAATACATATCTTTCCGAGGAGTTCAATAAACTTTTGGGTATCCAAAGACAACTTACCTCAGAAAAATGGGATTTCCGAACGCTTCAATCGAACTCTTTTAGGCATGGTGCGATGCATGCTAATAGAGGCCAATCTTCCGAAATATTTCTGGGCTGAAGCAATAAGTACAGCAGCATTTATTCGAAACAGATGTCCGACAAGTTACATTTGGTAAGAAAACGGCCTTTGAAGTATGGAATGGCAAGAAACTCAACGTAAATTTCTTGCGATCATTTGGAAGCAAAGTTATAGCGCTGGACAAATCACCGGGAAGGAACTTGATTCGAGTTTCGATTAGTTGGATATTCCCAAGAGTCGAAAGCCTATAGACTTTGGGACGTCAAAACAAAGAAGGTGACACGCAGTAGAGATCTAAAATTCTTCGAATACATAAATCCCAAAAAATATGGACTAGACGTCAGAAATTTATTTGAGGCAAGGCACGGGCAAGTTTTGCCACCTGAACTCGAAGATGGACCTGAATAGCTGAAATTGTCGGAAGGTGACGACAAAGAGGATAACTACGAGAAAACTTCGATTAAGGAACGAAGCCAGGAAATCATCAATCAACTCCTATTCTGAAGGCGAAGACAAGTTTATGTCACCGAATGGCAGCATAGGGGAGGACGTTAATCCTCACGTAATGACTCTGCGATGTGGCAAGAAAATATTTTCTGAGGTAAATTTTGCTTTTAATGATATAAATAAATCTCTATCATTTAAAGAGGTCATGAGGAGATAGGACAGTCAAAAATGGATAGAAGCTATGAGTTCGGAGCTACAATCTCTAAGCAGAAATAACATCTGGCTTCTGTTAAATCGTCCAACGAATAAGACGGTATTGAGCAATAGATGGGTTTTTCATATAAAGCGCAAAGAAGATGGTTCGATCGATCGTTACAAAGCGAGGCTTGTTGCAAGAGGATGCGAACAGAAGGCTTGCATGGACTTTGAAGAGGTTTCGCGGTATGAAACAATTCGCACACTTTTAGTTGTGCGCTCGAATTTGAAGCTACACTTACACCGGGTGTATGTTGTGACTGCATATGTCCAAGGAGAGAATCTTAAAAGGGCTATAACTCCTTAACTAGGTATCTGCGGGGGTCATATTATGCACCAGAAACAAAAAAATTCAAAATCTTAAAATGGCTATAACTCCTAAACTAGGCGTCTGCGGGGATCATATTATGCACCAGAAACAAAAAAATTCAAAATCTTAAAATGACTATAACTCCTAAACCAGGCGTCTGCGGGGGTCATCTTATGACCAGAAAAAAAAATTCAAAATCTTAAAATGGCTATAACTCCTAAACTAGGGGTCTGCGGGGGTCATATTATGCACCAGAAACAAAAATATTCAAAATCTTAAAATGGCTATAACTCCTAAACTAGGCGTCTGCGGGGATCATATTATGCACAAGAAAAAAAAAACTTCAAAATCTTAAAATGGCTATAACTCCTAAACTAGGCGTCTGCGGGGATCATATTATGCACCAGAAAAAAGAAAATTCAAAATCTTAAAATGGCTATAACTGCTAAACTAGGCGTCTGCGGGGGTCATATTATGCACCAGAAAGAAAAAAAATTCAAAATCTTAAAATGGCTATAACTGCTAAACTAGGCGTCTGCGGGGGTCATATTATGCACCAGAAAAAAAAAACTTCAAAATCTTAAAATGGCTAGAACTCCTAAACTAGGCGTCTGCGTAGGTCATATTATGCACCAGAAAAAAAAAATTCAAAATCTAAAATGGCTATAACTCCTAAACCAGGCGTCTGCGGGGGTCATATTATGACCAGAAAAAAAAAGATTCAAAATCTTAAAATGGCTATAACTCCTAAACTAGGCGTCGGCGGGGGTCATATTATGCACCAGAAAAAAAAATTCAAAATCTTAAAATGGCTATAACTCCTAAACTATGCGTCTGCGGGGGTCATATTATGCACCAGAAAGAAAAAAATTCAAAATCTTAAAATGGCTATAACTGCTAAACTAGGCGTCTGCGGGGGTCATATTATGCACCAGAAACAAAAATATTCAAAATCTTAAAATGGCTATAACTCCTAAACCAGGCGTCTGCGGGGGTCATCTTATGACCAGAAAAAAAAATTCAAAATCTTAAAATGGCTATAACTCCTAAACCAGGCGTCTGCGGGGGTCATCTTATGACCAGAAAAAAAAAGATTCAAAATCTTAAAATGGCTATAACTCCTAAACTAGGCGTCGGCGGGGGTCATATTATGCACCAGAAAAAAAAATTCAAAATCTTAAAATGGCTATAACTCCTAAACTATGCGTCTGCGGGGGTCATATTATGCACCAGAAAGAAAAAAATTCAAAATCTTAAAATGGCTATAACTGCTAAACTAGGCGTCTGCGGGGGTCATATTATGCACCAGAAACAAAAATATTCAAAATCTTAAAATGGCTATAACTCCTAAACCAGGCGTCTGCGGGGGTCATCTTATGACCAGAAAAAAAAATTCAAAATCTTAAAATGGCTATAACTCCTAAACCAGGCGTCTGCGGGGGTCATCTTATGACCAGAAAAAAAAAGATTCAAAATCTTAAAATGGCTATAACTCCTAAACTATGCGTCTGCGGGGGTCATATTATGCACTAGAAAGAAAAAAATTCAAAATCTTAAAATGGTTATAACTGCTAAACTAGGCGTCTGCGGGGGTCATATTATGCACCAGAAACAAAAATATTCAAAATCTTAAAATGGCTATAACTCCTAAACTAGGCGTCTGCGGGGTCATATTATGCACCAGAAAAAAAAAACTCAAAACCTTAAAATGGCTATAACTCCTAAACCAGGCGTCTGCGGGGGTCATCTTATGACCAGAAAAAAAAAGATTCAAAATCTTAAAATGGCTATAACTCCTAAACTAGGCGTCGGCGGGGGTCATATTATGCACCAGAAAAAAAAATTCAAAATCTTAAAATGGCTATAACTCCTAAACTAGGCGTCTGCGGGAGTCATATTATGAACCAGAAAGAAAAAAAATTCAAAATCTTAAAATGGCTATAACTCCTAAATTAGACGTCTGCGGGGGTCATATTATGCACCAGAAAAAAAAATTCAAAATCTTAAAACGGCTATAACTCCTAAACTAGGCATCTGCGGGGGTCGTATTATGCAACAGAAACAAAAAAAAATCAAAATTTTAAAATGGCTATAACTGCTAAACTAGGCGTCTGCGGGGGTCATATTATGCACCAGAAAAATAAAAATTCAAAACTTTAAAATGGCTATAACTCCTAAACCAGGCGTCTGCGGGGGTCATCTTATGACCAGAAAAAAGAAAATTTAAAATCTTAAAATGGCTATAACTCCTAAACTAGGCGTCTGCGGGGGTCATATTATGCACCAGAAAGAAAAAAAATTCAAAATCTTAAAATGGCTATAACTCCTAAACTAGGCGTCTGCGGTGGTCATATTATGCACCAGAAAAAAGAAAATTCAAAATCTTAAAATGGCTATAACTGTTAAACTAGGCATCTGCGGGGGTCATATTATGCACCAGAAAGAAAAAAAATTCAAAATCTTAAAATGGCTATAACTCCTAAACCAGGCGTCTGCGGGGGTCATCTTATGGCCAGAAAAAAAAAGATTCAAAATCTTAAAATGGCTATAACTCCTAAACTAGGCGTCGGCGGGGGTCATATTATGCACCAGAAAAAAAAATTCAAAATCTTAAAATGGCTATAACTCCTAAACTATGCGTCTGCGGGGGTCATATTATGCACCAGAAAGAAAAAAATTCAAAATCTTAAAATGGCTATAACTGCTAAACTAGGCGTCTGCGGGGGTCATATTATGCACCAGAAACAAAAATATTCAAAATCTTAAAATGGCTATAACTCCTAAACTAGGCGTCTGCGGGGTCATATTATGCACCAGAAAAAAAAAACTCAAAATCTTAAAATGGCTATAACTCCTAAACCAGGCGTCTGCGGGGGTCATCTTATGACCAGAAAAAAAAAGATTCAAAATCTTAAAATGGCTATAACTCCTAAATTAGACGTCTGCGGGGGTCATATTATGCACCAGAAAAAAAAATTCAAAATCTTAAAACGGCTATAACTCCTAAACTAGGCATCTGCGGGGGTCATATTATGCAACAGAAACAAAAAAAAATCAAAATTTTAAAATGGCTATAACTGCTAAACTAGGCGTCTGCGGGGTCATATTATGCACCAGAAAAAAAAAAACTCAAAATCTTAAAACGGCTATAACTCCTAAACTAGGCATCTGCGGGGGTCATATTATGCAACAGAAACAAAAAAAAATCAAAATTTTAAAATGGCTATAACTGCTAAACTAGGCGTCTGCGGTGGTCATATTATGCACCAGAAAAAAGAAAATTCAAAATCTTAAAATGGCTATAACTGCTAAACTAGGCATCTGCGGGGGTCATATTATGCACCAGAAAGAAAAAAAATTCAAAATCTTAAAATGGCTATAACTCCTAAACCGGGCGTCTGCGGGGGTCATCTTATGACCAGAAAAAAAAAGATTCAAAATCTTAAAATGGCTATAACTCCTAAACTAGGCGTCGGCGGGGGTCATATTATGCACCAGAAAAAAAAATTCAAAATCTTAAAATGGCTATAACTCCTAAACTATGCGTCTGCGGGGGTCATATTATGCACCAGAAAGAAAAAAATTCAAAATCTTAAAATGGCTATAACTGCTAAACTAGGCGTCTGCGGGGGTCATATTATGCACCAGAAACAAAAATATTCAAAATCTTAAAATGGCTATAACTCCTAAAAAAGGCGTCTGCGGGGGTCATCTTATAACCAGAAAAAAAAATTCAAAATCTTAAAATGGCTATAACTCCTAAACCAGGCGTCTGCGGGGGTCATCTTATGACCAGAAAAAAAAAGATTCAAAATCTTAAAATGGCTATAACTCCTAAACTATGCGTCTGCGGGGGTCATATTATGCACTAGAAAGAAAAAAATTCAAAATCTTAAAATGGCTATAACTGCTAAACTAGGCGTCTGCGGGGGTCATATTATGCACCAGAAACAAAAATATTCAAAATCTTAAAATGGCTATAACTCCTAAACTAGGCGTCTGCGGGGTCATATTATGCACCAGAAAAAAAAAACTCAAAACCTTAAAATGGCTATAACTCCTAAACCAGGCGTCTGCGGGGGTCATCTTATGACCAGAAAAAAAAAGATTCAAAATCTTAAAATGGCTATAACTCCTAAACTAGGCGTCGGCGGGGGTCATATTATGCACCAGAAAAAAAAATTCAAAATCTTAAAATGGCTATAACTCCTAAACTAGGCGTCTGCGGGAGTCATATTATGAACCAGAAAGAAAAAAAATTCAAAATCTTAAAATGGCTATAACTCCTAAATTAGACGTCTGCGGGGGTCATATTATGCACCAGAAAAAAAAATTCAAAATCTTAAAACGGCTATAACTCCTAAACTAGGCATCTGCGGGGGTCATATTATGCAACAGAAACAAAAAAAAATCAAAATTTTAAAATGGCTATAACTGCTAAACTAGGCGTCTGCGGGGGTCATATTATGCACCAGAAAAATAAAAATTCAAAACTTTAAAATGGCTATAACTCCTAAACTAGGCGTCTGCGGGGGTCATATTATGCACCAGAAAGAAAAAAAATTCAAAATCTTAAAATGGCTATAACTCCTAAACTAGGCGTCTGCGGTGGTCATATTATGCACCAGAAAAAAGAAAATTCAAAATCTTAAAATGGCTATAACTGTTAAACTAGGCATCTGCGGGGGTCATATTATGCACCAGAAAGAAAAAAAATTCAAAATCTTAAAATGGCTATAACTCCTAAACCAGGCGTCTGCGGGGGTCATCTTATGACCAGAAAAAAAAAGATTCAAAATCTTAAAATGGCTATAACTCCTAAACTAGGCGTCTGCGGGGGTCATATTATGCAACAGAAACTAAAAAATTTAAAATCTTAAAATGGCTATAACTCCTAAACTAGGCGTCGGCGGGGGTCATATTATGCACCAGAAAAAAAAAAAATTCAAAATTTTAAAATGGCTATAACTGCTAAACTAGGCGTCTGCGGGGGTCATATTATGCACTAGAAACAAAAATATTCAAAATCTTAAAATGGCTATAACTGCTAAACTAGGCGTCTGCGGGGATCATATTATGCACCAGAAACAAAAAAATTCAAAATCTTAAAATGGCTATAACTCCTAAACTAGGCGTCTGTGGGGGTCATATTATGCACCAGAAACAAAAAAATTTAAAATCTTAAAATGGCTATAACTCCTAAACTAGGCGTCTGCGGGGGTCATATTATGCACCAGAAAGAAAAAAAATTCAAAATCTTAAAATGGCTATAACTCCTAAACTAGGCATCTGCGGGGGTCATATTATGCAACATAAACAAAAAAATTCAAAATTTTAAAATGGCTATAACTGCTAAACTAGGCATCTGCGGGGGTCATATTATGCACCAGAAACAAAAAAATTCAAAATCTTAAAATGGCTATAACTGCTAAACTAGGCGTCTGCGGGGATCATATTATGCACCAGAAACAAAAAAATTCAAAATCTTAAAATGGCTATAACTCCTAAACTAGGCGTCTGTGGGGGTCATATTATGCACCAGAAACAAAAAAATTTAAAATCTTAAAATGGCTATAACTCCTAAACTAGGCGTCTGCGGGGGTCATATTATGCACCAGAAAGAAAAAAAATTCAAAATCTTAAAATGGCTATAACTCCTAAACTAGGCATCTGCGGGGGTCATATTATGCACCAGAAAAAAAAATTCAAAATCTTAAAATGGCTATAACTCCTAAACCAGGCGTCTCCGGGGGTCATCTTATGACCAGAAAAAAAAAACTCAAAATCTTAAAATGGCTATAACTCCTAAACTAGGCGTCTGCGGGGGTCATACTATGCACCAGAAAAAAAAAATTCAAAATCTTAAAATGGCTATAACTCCTAAACTAGGCGTCTGCGGGGGTCATATTTTGCACCAGAAAAAAAATTCAAAATCTTAAAATGGCTATAACTCCTAAACTAGGCATCTGCGGGGGTCATATTATGCACCAGAAAAATAAAAATTCAAAACTTTAAAATGGCTATAACTCCTAAACTAGGCGTCTGCGGGGGTCATATTATGCACCAGAAAGAAAAAAAATTCTAAATCTTAAAATGGCTATAACTCCTAAACTAGGCATCTGCGGGGGTCATATTATGCACCAGAAAAATAAAAATTCAAAACTTTAAAATGGCTATAACTCCTAAACTAAGCGTCTGCGGGGGTCATATTATGCACCAGAAAGAAAAAAAATTCAAAATCTTAAAATGGCTATAACTCCTAAACTAGGCGTCTGCGGGGGTCATATTATGCACCAGAAAGAAAAAAAATTCAAAATCTTAAAATGGCTATAACTCCTAAACTAGGCGTCTGCGGGGGTCATATTTTGCACCAGAAAAAAAATTCAAAATCTTAAAATGGCTATAACTCCTAAACTAGGCATCTGCGGGGGTCATATTATGCAACATAAACAAAAAAATTCAAAATTTTAAAATGGCTATAACTGCTAAACTATACGTCTGCGGGGATCATATTATGCACCAGAAACAAAAAAATTCAAAATCTTAAAATGGCTATAACTCCTAAACTAGGCGTCTGCGGGGGTCATATTATGCACCAGAAAAAAAATTCAAAATCTTAAAATGGCTATAACTCCTAAACTAGGCATCTGCGGGGGTCATATTATGCACCAGAAAAATAAAAATTCAAAACTTTAAAATGGCTATAACTCCTAAACTAGGCGTCTGCGGGGGTCATATTATGCACCAGAAAGAAAAAAAATTCAAAATCCTAAAATGGCTATAACTCCTAAACTAGGCGTCTGCGGGGGTCATATTATGCACCAGAAAGAAAAAAAATTCAAAATCTTAAAATGGCTATAACTCCTAAACTAGGCGTCTGCGGGGGTCATATTATGCACCAGAAAGAAAAAAAATTCAAAATCTTAAAATGGCTATAACTCCTAAACTAGGCGTCTGCGGGGGTCATATTATGCACCAGAAAGAAAAAAAATTCAAAATCTTAAAACGGCTATAACTCCTAAACTAGGCGTCTGCGGGGGTCATATTATGCACCAGAAAGAAAAAAAATTCAAAATCTTAAAATGGCTATAACTCCTAAACTAGGCGTCTGCGGGGGTCATATTATGCACCAGAAAGAAAAAAAATTCAAAATCTTAAAATGGCTATAACTCCTAAACTAGGCGTCTGCGGTGGTCATATTATGCACCAGAAAAAAGAAAATTCAAAATCTTAAAATGGCTATAACTGTTAAACTAGGCATCTGCGGGGGTCATATTATGCACCAGAAAGAAAAAAAATTCAAAATCTTAAAATGGCTATAACTCCTAAACCAGGCGTCTGCGGGGGTCATCTTATGACCAGAAAAAAAAAGATTCAAAATCTTAAAATGGCTATAACTCCTAAACTAGGCGTCTGCGGGGGTCATATTATGCAACAGAAACTAAAAAATTTAAAATCTTAAAATGGCTATAACTCCTAAACTAGGCGTCGGCGGGGGTCATATTATGCACCAGAAAAAAAAAAAATTCAAAATTTTAAAATGGCTATAACTGCTAAACTAGGCGTCTGCGGGGGTCATATTATGCACTAGAAACAAAAATATTCAAAATCTTAAAATGGCTATAACTGCTAAACTAGGCGTCTGCGGGGATCATATTATGCACCAGAAACAAAAAAATTCAAAATCTTAAAATGGCTATAACTCCTAAACTAGGCGTCTGTGGGGGTCATATTATGCACCAGAAACAAAAAAATTTAAAATCTTAAAATGGCTATAACTCCTAAACTAGTCGTCTGCGGGGGTCATATTATGCACCAGAAAGAAAAAAAATTCAAAATCTTAAAATGGCTATAACTCCTAAACTAGGCATCTGCGGGGGTCATATTATGCAACATAAACAAAAAAATTCAAAATTTTAAAATGGCTATAACTGCTAAACTAGGCGTCTGCGGGGATCATATTATGCACCAGAAACAAAAAAATTCAAAATCTTAAAATGGCTATAACTCCTAAACCAGGCGTCTCCGGGGGTCATCTTATGACCAGAAAAAAAAAACTCAAAATCTTAAAATGGCTATAACTCCTAAACTAGGCGTCTGCGGGGGTCATACTATGCACCAGAAAAAAAAAAATTCAAAATCTTAAAATGGCTATAACTCCTAAACTAGGCGTCTGCGGGGGTCATATTTTGCACCAGAAAAAAAATTCAAAATCTTAAAATGGCTATAACTCCTAAACTAGGCATCTGCGGGGGTCATATTATGCAACATAAACAAAAAAATTCAAAATTTTAAAATGGCTATAACTGCTAAACTATACGTCTGCGGGGATCATATTATGCACCAGAAACAAAAAAATTCAAAATCTTAAAATGGCTATAACTCCTAAACTAGGCGTCTGCGGGGGTCATATTATGCACCAGAAAAAAAATTCAAAATCTTAAAATGGCTATAACTCCTAAACTAGGCATCTGCGGGGGTCATATTATGCACCAGAAAAATAAAAATTCAAAACTTTAAAATGGCTATAACTCCTAAACTAGGCGTCTGCGGGGGTCATATTATGCACCAGAAAGAAAAAAAATTCAAAATCTTAAAATGGCTATAACTCCTAAACTAGGCGTCTGCGGGGGTCATATTATGCACCAGAAAGAAAAAAAATTCAAAATCTTAAAATGGCTATAACTCCTAAACTAGGCGTCTGCGGGGGTCATATTATGCACCAGAAAGAAAAAAAATTCAAAATCTTAAAATGGCTATAACTCCTAAACTAGGCATCTGCGGGGGTCATATTATGCAACAGAAACAAAAAAAATTCAAAATTTTAAAATGGCTATAACTGCTAAACTAGGCGTCTGCGGGGGTCATATTATGTAACATAAACAAAAAAATTCAAAATTTTAAAATGGCTATAACAGCTAAACTAGGCGTCTGCGGGGGTCATATTATGCACCAGAAAAAAAAAAATTCAAAATCTTAAAATGGCTATAACTCCTAAACTAGTCGTCTGCGGGGGTCATATTATGCACCAGAAAGAAAAAAAATTCAAAATCTTAAAATGGCTATAACTCCTAAACTAGGCATCTGCGGGGGTCATATTATGCAACATAATCAAAAAAATTCAAAATTTTAAAATGGCTATAACTTCTAAACTAGGCGTCTGCGGGGATCATATTATGCACCAGAAACAAAAAAATTCAAAATCTTAAAATGGCTATAACTCCTAAACCAGGCGTCTCCGGGGGTCATCTTATGACCAGAAAAAAAAAACTCAAAATCTTAAAATGGCTATAACTCCTAAACTAGGCGTCTGCGGGGGTCATACTATGCACCAGAAAAAAAAAAATTCAAAATCTTAAAATGGTTATAACTCCTAAACTGGGCGTCTGCGGGGGTCATATTTTGCACCAGAAAAAAAATTCAAAATCTTAAAATGGCTATAACTCCTAAACTAGGCATCTGCGGGGGTCATATTATGCACCAGAAAAATAAAAATTCAAAACTTTAAAATGGCTATAACTCCTAAACTAGGCGTCTGCGGGGGTCATATTATGCACCAGAAAGAAAAAAAATTCTAAATCTTAAAATGGCTATAACTCCTAAACTAGGCATCTGCGGGGGTCATATTATGCACCAGAAAAATAAAAATTCAAAACTTTAAAATGGCTATAACTCCTAAACTAAGCGTCTGCGGGGGTCATATTATGCACCAGAAAGAAAAAAAATTCAAAATCTTAAAATGGCTATAACTCCTAAACTAGGCGTCTGCGGGGGTCATATTATGCACCAGAAACAAAAAAATTTAAAATCTTAAAATGGCTATAACTCCTAAACTAGGCGTCTGCGGGGGTCATATTATGCACCAGAAAGAAAAAAAATTCAAAATCTTAAAATGGCTATAACTCCTAAACTAGGCATCTGCGGGGGTCATATTATGTAACATAAACAAAAAAATTCAAAATTTTAAAATGGCTATAACTGCTAAACTAGGCGTCTGCGGGGGTCATATTATGCACCAGAAAAAAAAAAAATTCAAAATCTTAAAATGGCTATAACTCCTAAACTAGGCGTCTGCGGGGGTCATATTATGCACCAGAAAAATAAAAATTCAAAACTTTAAAATGGCTATAACTCCTAAACTAGGCGTCTGCGGGGGTCATATTATGCACCAGAAAGAAAAAAAAATTCAAAATCTTAAAATGGCTATAACTCCTAAACTAGGCGTCTGCGGGGGTCATATTATGCACCAGAAAGAAAAAAAATTCAAAATCTTAAAATGGCTATAACTCCTAAACTAGGCATCTGCGGGGGTCATATTATGCAACATAAACAAAAAAATTTAAAATCTTAAAACGGCTATAACTCCTAAACTAGGCGTCTGCGGGGGTCATATTATGCACCAGAAAAAAAAAAATTCAAAATCTTAAAATGGCTATAACTCCTAAACTAGGCGTCTGCGGGGGTCATATTATGCACCAGAAAGAAAAAAAAATTCAAAATCTTAAAATGGCTATAACTCCTAAACTAGGCGTCTGCGGGGGTCATATTATGCACCAGAAAAAAAAAAATTCAAAATCTTAAAATGGCTATAACTCCTAAACTAGGCGTCTGCGGGGGTCATATTATGCACTAGCGAAAAAAAAATTCAAAATCTTAAAATGGCTAGAACTCCTAAACTAGGCGTCTGCGGGGGTCATATTATGCACCAGAAAAAGAAAATTCAAAATCTTAAAATGGCTATAACTCCTAAACTAGGCGTCTGCGGGGGTCATATTATGCACCAGAAAAAAGAAAATTCAAAATCTTAAAATGGCTATAACTCCTAAACTAGGCGTCTGCGGGGGTCATATTATGCACCAGAAAAAAAAATCAAAATCTTAAAATGGCTATAACTCCTAAACTAGGCATCTGCGGTGGTCATATTATGCACTAGCAAAAAAAAAATTCAAAATCTTAAAATGGTTAGAACTCCTAAACTAGGCGTCTGCGGGGGTCATATTATGCACCAGAAAAAAAAAAAATTCAAAATTTTAAAATGGCTATAACTGCTAAACTAGGCGTCTGCGGGGGTCATATTATGCACTAGCAAAAAAAAAATTCAAAATCTTAATATGGCTAGAACTCATAAACTAGGCGTCTGCGGGGGTCATATTATGCACCAGAAAAAAAAAATTCAAAATCTTAAAATGGCTATAACTCCTAAACTAGGCGTCTGCGGGGGTCATATTAAGCACCAGAAAAAAAAAAATTCAAAATCTTAAAATGGCTATAACTCCTAAACTAGGCGTCTGCGGGGGTCATATTATGCACCAGAAAAATAAAAATTCAAAACTTTAAAATGGCTATAACTCCTAAACTAGGCATCTGCGGTGGTCATATTATGCAACAGAAACAAAAAAATTCAAAATTTTAAAATGGCTATAACTGCTAAACTAGGCATCTGCGGGGGTCATATTATGCACCAGAAACAAAAATATTCAAAATCTTAAAATCGCTATAACTCCTAAACTAGGCGTCTGCGGGGGTCATATTATGCATCAGAAACAAAAAAATTCAAAATCTTAAAATGGCTATTACTCCTAAACCAGGCGTCTGCGGGGGTCATCTTATGACCAGGAAAAAAAATTCAAAATCTTAAAATGGCTATAACTCCTAAACTAGGAGTCTGCGGGGGTCATATTATGCACCAGGAAAAAAAAATTCAAAATCTTAAAATGGCTATAACTCCTAAACCAAGCGTCTGCGGGGGTCATATTTTGCACCAGAAAAAAAAAACTTCCAAATCTTAAAATGGCTATAACTCCTAAGCTAGGCGTCTGCGGGGGTCATATTATGCACCAGAAACAAATATATTCAAAATCTTAAAATGGCTATAACTCCTAAACTAGGCGTCTGCGATAGTCATATTATGCACCAGAAAAAAAAATTCAAAGTCTTAAAATGGCTATAACTCCTAAACTAGGCGTCTGCGGGGGTCATATTTTGCACCAGAAAAAAAATTCAAAATCTTAAAATGGCTATAACTCCTAAACTAGGCATCTGCGGGGGTCATATTATGCACCAGAAAAATAAAAATTCAAAACTTTAAAATGGCTATAACTCCTAAACTAGGCGTCTGCGGGGGTCATATTATGCACCAGAAAGAAAAAAAATTCAAAATCTTAAAATGGCTATAACTCCTAAACTAGGCGTCTGCGGGGGTCATATTATGCACCAGAAAGAAAAAAAATTCAAAATCTTAAAATGGCTATAACTCCTAAACTAGGCGTCTGCGGGGGTCATATTATGCACCAGAAAGAAAAAAAATTCAAAATCTTAAAATGGCTATAACTCCTAAACTAGGAGTCTGCGGGGGTCATATTATGCACCAGGAAAAAAAAATTCAAAATCTTAAAATGGCTATAACTCCTAAACCAGGCGTCTGCGGGGGTCATATTTTGCACCAGAAAAAAAAAACTTCCAAATCTTAAAATGGCTATAACTCCTAAGCTAGGCGTCTGCGGGGGTCATATTATGCACCAGAAACAAATATATTCAAAATCTTAAAATGGCTATGACTCCTAAACTAGGCGTCTGCGATAGTCATATTATGCACCAGAAAAAAAAAATTCAAAATCTTAAAATGGCTATAACTCCTAAACCAGGCGTCTGCGGGGGTCATATTTTGCACCAGAAAAAAAAAACTTCCAAATCTTAAAATGGCTATAACTCCTAAGCTAGGCGTCTGCGGGGGTCATATTATGCACCAGAAACAAATATATTCAAAATCTTAAAATGGCTATAACTCCTAAACTAGACGTCTGCGATAGTCATATTATGCACCAGAAAAAAAAAATTCAAAGTCTTAAAATGGCTATAACTCCTAAACTAGGCGTCTGCGGGGGTCATATTTTGCACCAGAAAAAAAATTCAAAATCTTAAAATGGCTATAACTCCTAAACTAGGCATCTGCGGGGGTCATATTATGCACCAGAAAAATAAAAATTCAAAACTTTAAAATGGCTATAACTCCTAAACTAGGCGTCTGCGGGGGTCATATTATGCACCAGAAAGAAAAAAAATTCTAAATCTTAAAATGGCTATAACTCCTAAACTAGGCATCTGCGGGGGTCATATTATGCACCAGAAAAATAAAAATTCAAAACTTTAAAATGGCTATAACTCCTAAACTAAGCGTCTGCGGGGGTCATATTATGCACCAGAAAGAAAAAAAATTCAAAATCTTAAAATGGCTATAACTCCTAAACTAGGCGTCTGCGGGGGTCATATTATGCACCAGAAAGAAAAAAAATTCAAAATCTTAAAATGGCTATAACTCCTAAACTAGGCGTCTGCGGGGGTCATATTTTGCACCAGAAAAAAAATTCAAAATCTTAAAATGGCTATAACTCCTAAACTAGGCATCTGCGGGGGTCATATTATGCAACATAAACAAAAAAATTCAAAATTTTAAAATGGCTATAACTGCTAAACTATACGTCTGCGGGGATCATATTATGCACCAGAAACAAAAAAATTCAAAATCTTAAAATGGCTATAACTCCTAAACTAGGCGTCTGCGGGGGTCATATTATGCACCAGAAAAAAAATTCAAAATCTTAAAATGGCTATAACTCCTAAACTAGGCATCTGCGGGGGTCATATTATGCACCAGAAAAATAAAAATTCAAAACTTTAAAATGGCTATAACTCCTAAACTAGGCGTCTGCGGGGGTCATATTATGCACCAGAAAGAAAAAAAATTCAAAATCTTAAAATGGCTATAACTCCTAAACTAGGCGTCTGCGGGGGTCATATTATGCACCAGAAAGAAAAAAAATTCAAAATCTTAAAATGGCTATAACTCCTAAACTAGGCGTCTGCGGGGGTCATATTATGCACCAGAAAGAAAAAAAATTCAAAATCTTAAAACGGCTATAACTCCTAAACTAGGCGTCTGCGGGGGTCATATTATGCACCAGAAAGAAAAAAAATTCAAAATCTTAAAATGGCTATAACTCCTAAACTAGGCGTCTGCGGGGGTCATATTATGCACCAGAAAGAAAAAAAATTCAAAATCTTAAAATGGCTATAACTCCTAAACTAGGCGTCTGCGGTGGTCATATTATGCACCAGAAAAAAGAAAATTCAAAATCTTAAAATGGCTATAACTGTTAAACTAGGCATCTGCGGGGGTCATATTATGCACCAGAAAGAAAAAAAATTCAAAATCTTAAAATGGCTATAACTCCTAAACCAGGCGTCTGCGGGGGTCATCTTATGACCAGAAAAAAAAAGATTCAAAATCTTAAAATGGCTATAACTCCTAAACTAGGCGTCTGCGGGGGTCATATTATGCAACAGAAACTAAAAAATTTAAAATCTTAAAATGGCTATAACTCCTAAACTAGGCGTCGGCGGGGGTCATATTATGCACCAGAAAAAAAAAAATTCAAAATTTTAAAATGGCTATAACTGCTAAACTAGGCGTCTGCGGGGGTCATATTATGCACTAGAAACAAAAATATTCAAAATCTTAAAATGGCTATAACTGCTAAACTAGGCGTCTGCGGGGATCATATTATGCACCAGAAACAAAAAAATTCAAAATCTTAAAATGGCTATAACTCCTAAACTAGGCGTCTGTGGGGGTCATATTATGCACCAGAAACAAAAAAATTTAAAATCTTAAAATGGCTATAACTCCTAAACTAGTCGTCTGCGGGGGTCATATTATGCACCAGAAAGAAAAAAAATTCAAAATCTTAAAATGGCTATAACTCCTAAACTAGGCATCTGCGGGGGTCATATTATGCAACATAAACAAAAAAATTCAAAATTTTAAAATGGCTATAACTGCTAAACTAGGCGTCTGCGGGGATCATATTATGCACCAGAAACAAAAAAATTCAAAATCTTAAAATGGCTATAACTCCTAAACCAGGCGTCTCCGGGGGTCATCTTATGACCAGAAAAAAAAAACTCAAAATCTTAAAATGGCTATAACTCCTAAACTAGGCGTCTGCGGGGGTCATACTATGCACCAGAAAAAAAAAAATTCAAAATCTTAAAATGGCTATAACTCCTAAACTAGGCGTCTGCGGGGGTCATATTTTGCACCAGAAAAAAAATTCAAAATCTTAAAATGGCTATAACTCCTAAACTAGGCATCTGCGGGGGTCATATTATGCACCAGAAAAATAAAAATTCAAAACTTTAAAATGGCTATAACTCCTAAACTAGGCGTCTGCGGGGGTCATATTATGCACCAGAAAGAAAAAAAATTCTAAATCTTAAAATGGCTATAACTCCTAAACTAGGCATCTGCGGGGGTCATATTATGCACCAGAAAAATAAAAATTCAAAACTTTAAAATGGCTATAACTCCTAAACTAAGCGTCTGCGGGGGTCATATTATGCACCAGAAAGAAAAAAAATTCAAAATCTTAAAATGGCTATAACTCCTAAACTAGGCGTCTGCGGGGGTCATATTATGCACCAGAAAGAAAAAAAATTCAAAATCTTAAAATGGCTATAACTCCTAAACTAGGCGTCTGCGGGGGTCATATTTTGCACCAGAAAAAAAATTCAAAATCTTAAAATGGCTATAACTCCTAAACTAGGCATCTGCGGGGGTCATATTATGCAACATAAACAAAAAAATTCAAAATTTTAAAATGGCTATAACTGCTAAACTATACGTCTGCGGGGATCATATTATGCACCAGAAACAAAAAAATTCAAAATCTTAAAATGGCTATAACTCCTAAACTAGGCGTCTGCGGGGGTCATATTATGCACCAGAAAAAAAATTCAAAATCTTAAAATGGCTATAACTCCTAAACTAGGCATCTGCGGGGGTCATATTATGCACCAGAAAAATAAAAATTCAAAACTTTAAAATGGCTATAACTCCTAAACTAGGCGTCTGCGGGGGTCATATTATGCACCAGAAAGAAAAAAAATTCAAAATCTTAAAATGGCTATAACTCCTAAACTAGGCGTCTGCGGGGGTCATATTATGCACCAGAAAGAAAAAAAATTCAAAATCTTAAAATGGCTATAACTCCTAAACTAGGCGTCTGCGGGGGTCATATTATGCACCAGAAAGAAAAAAAATTCAAAATCTTAAAATGGCTATAACTCCTAAACTAGGCATCTGCGGGGGTCATATTATGCAACAGAAACAAAAAAAATTCAAAATTTTAAAATGGCTATAACTGCTAAACTAGGCGTCTGCGGGGGTCATATTATGTAACATAAACAAAAAAATTCAAAATTTTAAAATGGCTATAACTGCTAAACTAGGCGTCTGCGGGGGTCATATTATGCACCAGAAAAAAAAAAATTCAAAATCTTAAAATGGCTATAACTCCTAAACTAGTCGTCTGCGGGGGTCATATTATGCACCAGAAAGAAAAAAAATTCAAAATCTTAAAATGGCTATAACTCCTAAACTAGGCATCTGCGGGGGTCATATTATGCAACATAAACAAAAAAATTCAAAATTTTAAAATGGCTATAACTGCTAAACTAGGCGTCTGCGGGGATCATATTATGCACCAGAAACAAAAAAATTCAAAATCTTAAAATGGCTATAACTCCTAAACCAGGCGTCTCCGGGGGTCATCTTATGACCAGAAAAAAAAAACTCAAAATCTTAAAATGGCTATAACTCCTAAACTAGGCGTCTGCGGGGGTCATACTATGCACCAGAAAAAAAAAAATTCAAAATCTTAAAATGGTTATAACTCCTAAACTGGGCGTCTGCGGGGGTCATATTTTGCACCAGAAAAAAAATTCAAAATCTTAAAATGGCTATAACTCCTAAACTAGGCATCTGCGGGGGTCATATTATGCACCAGAAAAATAAAAATTCAAAACTTTAAAATGGCTATAACTCCTAAACTAGGCGTCTGCGGGGGTCATATTATGCACCAGAAAGAAAAAAAATTCTAAATCTTAAAATGGCTATAACTCCTAAACTAGGCATCTGCGGGGGTCATATTATGCACCAGAAAAATAAAAATTCAAAACTTTAAAATGGCTATAACTCCTAAACTAAGCGTCTGCGGGGGTCATATTATGCACCAGAAAGAAAAAAAATTCAAAATCTTAAAATGGCTATATCTCCTAAACTAGGCGTCTGCGGGGGTCATATTATGCACCAGAAACAAAAAAATTTAAAATCTTAAAATGGCTATAACTCCTAAACTAGGCGTCTGCGGGGGTCATATTATGCACCAGAAAGAAAAAAAATTCAAAATCTTAAAATGGCTATAACTCCTAAACTAGGCATCTGCGGGGGTCATATTATGTAACATAAACAAAAAAATTCAAAATTTTAAAATGGCTATAACTGCTAAACTAGGCGTCTGCGGGGGTCATATTATGCACCAGAAAAAAAAAAAATTCAAAATCTTAAAATGGCTATAACTCCTAAACTAGGCGTCTGCGGGGGTCATATTATGCACCAGAAAAATAAAAATTCAAAACTTTAAAATGGCTATAACTCCTAAACTAGGCGTCTGCGGGGGTCATATTATGCACCAGAAAGAAAAAAAAATTCAAAATCTTAAAATGGCTATAACTCCTAAACTAGGCGTCTGCGGGGGTCATATTATGCACCAGAAAGAAAAAAAATTCAAAATCTTAAAATGGCTATAACTCCTAAACTAGGCATCTGCGGGGGTCATATTATGCAACATAAACAAAAAAATTCAAAATTTTAAAATGGCTATAACTGCTAAACTAGGCGTCTGCGGGGATCATATTATGCACCAGAAACAAAAAAATTCAAAATCTTAAAATGGCTATAACTC
Organism: Volucella zonaria; assembly: GCA_963966105.1. Classification (NCBI taxonomy): domain Eukaryota; kingdom Metazoa; phylum Arthropoda; class Insecta; order Diptera; family Syrphidae; genus Volucella; species Volucella zonaria. The sequence goes on along the minus strand of OZ014532.1, from coordinate 38,554,550 downwards.
TTAAACCAGGCGTCTGCGGGGGTCATCTTATGACCAGAAAAAAAAAACTCAAAATCTTAAAATGGCTATAACTCCTAAACTAGGCGTCTGCGGGGGTCATATTATGCACCAGAAAAAAAAAAATTCAAAATCTTAAAATGGCTATAACTCCTAAACTAGGCGTCTGCGGGGGTCATATTATGCACCAGAAAAAAAAAAATTCAAAATCTTAAAATGGCTATAACTCCTAAACTAGGCGTCTGCGGGGGTCATATTATGCACCAGAAAAAAGAAAATTCAAAATCTTAAAATGGCTATAACTCCTAAACTAGTCGTCTGCGGGGGTCATATTATGCACCAGAAAAATAAAAATTCAAAACTTTAAAATGGCTATAACTCCTAAACTAGGCGTCTGCGGGGGTCATATTATGCACCAGAAACAAAAAAATTTAAAATCTTAAAACGGCTATAACTCCTAAACTAGGCGTCTGCGGGGGTCATATTATGCACCAGAAAAAAAAAATTCAAAATCTTAAAATGGCTATAACTCCTAAACTAGGCGTCTGCGGGGGTCATATTATGCACCAGAAAGAAAAAAAAATTCAAAATCTTAAAATGGCTATAACTCCTAAACTAGGCGTCTGCGGGGGTCATATTATGCACCAGAAAAAAAAAAATTCAAAATCTTAAAATGGCTATAACTCCTAAACTAGGCGTCTGCGGGGGTCATATTATGCACTAGCAAAAAAAAAATTCAAAATCTTAAAATGGCTAGAACTCCTAAACTAGGCGTCTGCGGGGGTCATATTATGCACCAGAAAAAGAAAATTCAAAATCTTAAAATGGCTATAACTCCTAAACTAGGCGTCTGCGGGGGTCATATTATGCACCAGAAAAAAGAAAATTCAAAATCTTAAAATGGCTATAACTCCTAAACTAGGCGTCTGCGGGGGTCATATTATGCACCAGAAAAAAAAATCAAAATCTTAAAATGGCTATAACTCCTAAACTAGGCATCTGCGGTGGTCATATTATGCACTAGCAAAAAAAAAATTCAAAATCTTAAAATGGTTAGAACTCCTAAACTAGGCGTCTGCGGGGGTCATATTATGCACCAGAAAAAAAAAAATTCAAAATTTTAAAATGGCTATAACTGCTAAACTAGGCGTCTGCGGGGGTCATATTATGCACTAGCAAAAAAAAAATTCAAAATCTTAATATGGCTAGAACTCCTAAACTAGGCGTCTGCGGGGGTCATATTATGCACCAGAAAAAAAAAATTCAAAATCTTAAAATGGCTATAACTCCTAAACTAGGCGTCTGCGGGGGTCATATTATGCACCAGAAAAAAAAAAATTCAAAATCTTAAAATGGCTATAACTCCTAAACTAGGCGTCTGCATGGGTCATATTATGCACCAGAAAAATAAAAATTCAAAACTTTAAAATGGCTATAACTCCTAAACTAGGCATCTGCGGTGGTCATATTATGCAACAGAAACAAAAAAATTCAAAATTTTAAAATGGCTATAACTGCTAAACTAGGCATCTGCGGGGGTCATATTATGCACCAGAAACAAAAATATTCAAAATCTTAAAATCGCTATAACTCCTAAACTAGGCGTCTGCGGGGGTCATATTATGCATCAGAAACAAAAAAATTCAAAATCTTAAAATGGCTATTACTCCTAAACCAGGCGTCTGCGGGGGTCATCTTATGACCAGGAAAAAAAATTCAAAATCTTAAAATGGCTATAACTCCTAAACTAGGAGTCTGCGGGGGTCATATTATGCACCAGGAAAAAAAAATTCAAAATCTTAAAATGGCTATAACTCCTAAACCAGGCGTCTGCGGGGGTCATATTTTGCACCAGAAAAAAAAAACTTCCAAATCTTAAAATGGCTATAACTCCTAAGCTAGGCGTCTGCGGGGGTCATATTATGCACCAGAAACAAATATATTCAAAATCTTAAAATGGCTATAACTCCTAAACTAGGCGTCTGCGATAGTCATATTATGCACCAGAAAAAAAAAATTCAAAGTCTTAAAATGGCTCTAACTCCTAAACCAGGCGTCTGCGGGGGTCATCTTATGACCAGAAAAAAAAAGGATTCAAAATCTTAAAATGGCTATAACTCCTAAACTAGGCGTCTGCGGATGGAAGACGAAATATATATGGAGCAACTCCAATACTCCCGAAACCAAAATGCATGACAGAAGGTACGTAAACCCCTTCGTCCACTTTATGGTTTAAAGTAAGCAGGTAGGCAGTGGCACAAGAAACTGGACAACTTTTTGAAGAGTTTAGGATTGAAGCAAACTGTATCTGATCAGTGTCTGTATAAAAAGAACGAAGCCGTAACGGCGATTGTTGTCGTATACGTAGAGGACTTGTTAATTGCAACAGACAATTCCCAACTGTAACAATCAACTAAAGAAAATTCGAAATTAGAGACTTGGGTAAGGTCGAAAGTGTTTCGGGACTGAAAGTCGTCAGAGAGGAAGATACTGGACAAATCGAAATAAGTCAGCGAACGTATATTGCGAGATTACTTCAAGTATTTGGAATTCCCGATGCAAAGCCAGTTTCAACTGCTTTAGAATGCAACCAGGTAGTTACCTCATCGTCTAGGGAAGATGATGAATCTATTCCATAGAGGGAACATATTGGGTCTCAATGCTACCCGTCCTTTGCAGCCAGCTTTCTCAGTAGAATCACATCAAATCCTACAAAACCGCACTGGATATCTGCGAAGAGAGTGTTACAATACCTGAAGGGAAATCTAGACTTCAAGCGGATCTATCGAAAAACAGACAAACATCTTCATGCCTACGTAGACGTTGACTGGGCTAACGACATTGAAGATCGGAGACCTTGTTCGGGCTTACTTACTTGTTTTAGCAGGAAGACCAATTTGTTGGAAGAATAAACAAACAAAAATCAGTAGCATTATCTACAATAATGGAAGCGGCAGTATATGGCGCTATCCGAAGCTACAAAAGAAGTAATCCACATGAGAATGGTTCTCAACAAAATCGGATTCCGTAATAATTATATTTTGTGACAGTCAAAGCGCCATTCGTCTTTCTAAAGACGGTGTTCAGACTTCAAAATCCAATCATATTGATATCCGCTATCATTTCTCTCGTGAGACACAGTTGAATAAAGAAATTGAAGTTAAATATACATCAACTTGCGAAATGATTGTCGATATCTTAACAAAGTCATTAGATAAAACTAAACATTTAAATCGTATTACACTAATGACTTATATTGTTTATTAGATTCTATTATAATTCATCAAATATACTTTGATAGGAGGTGTTTTAAATATGTATTGTATCATCGTACCTTTGGTTTATATAACGTAACTACATATACATACACATTCTCATTTGCATACTCATAACTTTAATACCTACATACATGAACATTGAATTACATATCTCTATTACTCTGTCTGTATTATATTCTTTCTGTCATTCTTGAATAAACCGCCGTATAGTGCACTTTAAATATCGACGTCGTCTTTTCTTTTGGGTAAAACCTAACATGATTTATCGTATTGTCTGGTTCGTACGGACCAAAAGGTGCGGTTGCGTATGGAATACACACTTGGAGCGTTGGTAGGATGTTCCTCAACAAAGGTGAACATGTTGAAAAATAAAAACGTGTCTTATGATTGCTTCGTTTTTTATGGTAACCTCGTTGAAGGTTGGTAACAGAACACATGGATATAAAAAGGATAAGAGGCAAACAACTGAACAGAATAGAATTGAGTATGGTGAATTTGGAGCATTTTAGAGCGACATCGTACTTTTCATGTTCAAAACTTAAAGTTATAAGTGAATGCAGTAATGTAATAAAATATAAGTACATTTACTACTTCTTGCGCGAACAATAGTTAAAAAGAACTCGGGGTGGACAAATAACCCTGTTTTGTCATTAACTTCATATTCAGCAGGTTGAAGATTATCAATCTGATCCTAAATATCGTTGACTGTACTTTTCATGAGCTCTCCAATTTTCTTTGCATATTGGGATAATATGGGTCGAGAAAAATGAAATGATGATGGAAAAGGGTTCTTCCAATGTTCACCATTTGAACTGTTAAGCATCAGAGTAGCAACTGAGGTCATAAACATGTTTTTCATCTGTTTCACAGTCTGGTGTATATGTTTTGCTTGTAGGCATCTTGCCCAGATGATTCATCGCAGCCCCACTTAAGTTGTAATGCCAGAATTCTTGGAAGTGCAATTATTTCCCCCTCACTTTTGCAGTCTAAAATACGCCGTATGATCCATCATATCTTGAAGTTTCACTCTGGATGATATTTTCGTGATTTCGTAATTTCCCGGAACTGCATCTTTTTTGACAGCTGTTATAGTTCTGTAGGTTGGAAGAACATATACGTTGTGTTTTCTCTGGGAAGTTTTCAAAATCGTATAATTTTCTTCTGACAGAACTAAATCTATAAACAAAGTTAATGTATTCTCACTATTACACTTAATATGATCTTTTTTTTGGAGTAGAAATGCTTACTTTCACTCTTTTTGACTTGCGGCAGAGACTGTCTTGTTTACATCAGCTTTCATCTTTGCATGATCCCTATTTCACTTTATTGCTAAAGCATTAGAAAGGTCTTAAGTGTTTATGTTTTCGGTAGCATCTATTAGTTTTTGTTTTTTGGTGAACATCGAGCACTCAGTTATTGATTTCCTTGGCTTTCCTCTTGATGACTTTGGTGTATTTGGTAAATCACACGTTATTTCTGTTATTTCAGTATCGATATTCATAATTTTTCAAATTTCTTGTTCTGTTCGAAATTCTTTACCGATCTATGGGCTGCGACCAGCGTTGCCAGACGTTCCGATTTTGGTGGGACGTCCCGATTTTTAGTCCAAAATTAAATGTCCCGCGCGGGATAGGCTCAATCCCTTTTTCAACACACTTGTTCATTCCTCTCTTTCAAATATTTTCAAACTTCAGTCAGAATTCATTCAATACATCATCCTCAGAATATATCGGAAAATGAGTAGGGACACTCTGCACACATAAATGTATGGACTATTCTATTCTAGCACAATGCTAGAAAAACTGCTAGTGAGAGCAGGTCCCCTTCAACTCTTTCTCGTTATCAATAATACAACAAAGATATAGATACAACCATAGATATCAAACTTTCCAGATATTGGAAAATCAAAACCGGTTTTCTACTGATCGCCCCTATCCGTGTGAGCCTGTCTATGAATATAGTATGTGAGAATTGTCAACAGTGTTAAAATTCGAAAAGTTTTAGGAATGACGTCACCCATATAAAAATGACGCGATGAATTTCGATTTTGACATTTCTCATGTTTACAAATCTAATTTCGAGTAAGTTGCAAAAAAAATTTAATGTTGGACAATAATTTTCTTTATTATATTTTCTAGGACAACAAAGAAGAAAACCAAGGCATCTGGGGCAAGAAGAAATAATCTCCTACAGAATACTGCTACCACAAACAGATTGCGTTGGATTGGATGTGGCAAAAGCAGTTGGAAAAGTTTGCTTACATTTTCTTGTGAGTAAGTAAAAACATTTTAATTTCAAAATAATTTATTTTACTTCTTTTTTAAAGTAGGAACAATAAACGTAAATGTGCTATTCAAGAGCTTGAATAAATGTTGATACTAGCTAAAGACATCTGAATAAAAATTATACATTTTAGTTTAGCCATACATTTAATGCCTTTCTATTTGCAGATCCAACATTTAGAGCACAATATGTTAAATATAAATACTTAATGCCTTTTTCTCGATTTGTATTTTGATTTTTTTATTCAATAAATAAAATAAATTTAAAGAAATGGTTTTTTTTATTTCTTGGGTTCCACACCACCATTGAGGCATGCATAGCGGTACGTTAACAGATTTTTTTTTATTGGGTGTTTGGTCTCCGCTGTAGACCTATTGCACCCATTCTGCATTCTGGAAAGTGAAGTAAAAAAAAAAATTTAAATTAAAAAGTTTACATGAAAAAGAATGTTTTATTTTTTTTTTCTAAACCAAGTGGTATTATGTGTAATTTACATATGTATACATGTGTTTAGCCAATAAAACTACATTCTGAATAACTTCTACTCTTTTATGAGAACAACTTTCGAGTGTCTACTGTCATGAATTAAACGTGCCAAAATACTTAAAAATGCTTCAGCGAGTTCACGTTGTTTTTTTGTAGCTCTGGTGGTGGTGTTCTAGGTTCAGGATCTGTGCTTCCAAGCTGTTCAACAAGCAGTGATTCTCAGAACATCATTGCGCGTAAACACAATCTATTCTAGATGATTTTAGGATTTGGTTGATTGCTACCAAATTGCACTGATTAATCATGGTTTGGTCTTTTCGATTTTCTTTTTTTCACGAGACGTATCGTGGCAAAGTTCATCCTGGATTTGGAGTCCATGTATTGTATTACAAACCATTCATTATCAACTGCGTAATCACCATCCTCTGAAGAAAGAACCGATAAGTCGATGAGTGCATACATATTAGTGGAAAATATAAATAATAAGAACAAACCTTATTTGTAGCAAACAGTCTTCTTGGAGTTATCACAGTGCATGCATTCACAGTATCTCTGTGTCCCATAAAACGTTGGGCGGTGATTTTCACCGAAAAAGTAGAATTTAATTTTCTAAAAAATATTTTTACTATGCAAGTTAAGGCTAATCACATTGCATCGGCAAATAGAAAATAATCATATTGCATCAGCAAGTGGAAGAACATATTCCCACGACCAATAAGAAGCAATGCAAATGTACGTGATGGATGTGCCGACTCTGCGTCTGGGTGACCATCTAACGCTCATCGAAGGAATGCAAGTGTCACTTGAGATCGGTGCACGCGAAGCCATCGTGTTGTGCATTGCTGCTGGTGTTATTGATGTTATTTAAGCAGGTGCGCTCGTTATGCCAATCTGCAGTCTATCGCCCGAAGTCAACTCGCGAGTTCGTATCATAATTTGTAACCGAATTAATTGTAAATTGCAAATAAAGAAATAAATTTTATTTTTTTTAAATTAACAAAAACAAAACAATTAAAATTTAATTGGCGCCCGAGCAGGGACTGGCCACCGAAGTGCGCGAGTGATTCAAGTAAAGCGAGAATAGTGACAAACTTCGTAAAAAAAAAAAATAAATAAATAAATAATAAAAAAATAGAACGGACATTACTTAGAATCCGCAGCCCAATCTGCCGCGTACAGGTGCCGGTCTCGCGAATTACAGTTTTGTATCGCAACCTTTACACGGTCCTAAGAACACCAGTGTCGGTAGTGAAGCGTTTGAAAGCTAGACGGTACTAAGAAAACCGCTAGTCAACCGTGCAGTGAAGTGCTCAAGAGGATCCTGCGTCACCAGCAAGGAGAAAAGGGAGTCATCCGAATGGCCAGCGCGGGTACGCAGCTCTGCGTAGTTATGTTTTTCGTTCAATTCATGAATGTTAAACCAGAAGCTAACATTCTGGACTATACAAATTCACAGCTGGTAGCTGTACAGATAGGCGCAGGAAAGATACAAACTGGAACCTTCAAGCTGATCCATGCCATTTACCTTAATGAACACAGCCGACATAGAAGCAGACGTTGGAAGAAACCTACAACACAACAACCCTTATTATCCTTTCCTTTCCCATGAAATTTCGATTATTAAAAACCTTCTCAAAGACTTGGCACCAAAGATCAGAGGTAAGAGATCGTTAAATTTTATCGGTACAATTTGGAAGTGGATTGCGGGTAACCCCGACCACGCCGATTTTAAAATTATCAGTGCAAAAATAAATAATGTACTTAAAAATAATAATAATCAAGTATTGATTAACAAGTTGACTTTAAAAAATATTGAGGAAATAACAAATAAAACAAACGAAATAATAAAGATTGTAACAGAAAAAAGTAACTCTGAAAATGAACAAGATTTAAGATATACTAAATTTAAACTTAATGTTATTAAAGAAGAAATAAAAAATATCGTTTACGCTATACTCTGGTCAAAAGCAGGGATATTAAATTCATTTATATTATCAAGCTATGAGATTGAACTATGTAAAGAAATCCTAGAAAAAGAAAATTTACCATTTATAAATATAGAAGAGGCACTAGGATTTGCCGAAATTAGAATAGCCACAAATGGCACTTTAGTCCTTTATATTATTAACCTTCCAAAAACTAAGGAAGAAATTTGTGAAATACTCGTAGCTATACTTAGAAGTGTAAGAAAACTAAATGTTATAAATAAAATACCGTTTAAGAAAATTGTACCTTGTAAAGCTAATATTTAGGGAATAAGTTCAGAATGTAAATCTAAAAATAACCTTTCAATTTGTAATAATAAAAATTTGGTTGATATAACGAACTCATCATGCATTCCTAATCTTTTAAAAATTCATCTCAGCAGCTGTAACAAAGTCAACAGCCAACACATCCCCGAAGTAGAGGAAGAAACTCCTGGAACTCTTTTCCTAAACAACTATAATGGATCTATACGAATAGGCAAAGAATAGTAAAACCTATCTGGCACTTTTCTCATCCAATATCGAAACGAAACAGTAACTATTGACGACAAAAATTACGAGTCGTACGAAGTCCTCAAGTCTCGACCATGACCACCAATCCTGCAACCTGAATACAAGAATTCACGCCTAAAGGAGATGCTATCCCTTTAAATGGTGAAGGAATTGAATATAAATAACATCAAGACGATTCAACTTTTAGAAACTAAAAACAAGTGGGGTACAACAATTAACCTGTGCCTAACAATCATCGTAATCTTCCTAATTGCGGCCATCATGCTTAAACTTCGAAAATCCAAAAAGTCATAGTTGATACCTCAAGATACTAAAGAAGCAGTGGTATCAAAAGAAACAGCAGAGCCCATGCCCAATCCTTGTAAACAGCAACAAGACCCACCCAGGATATCAAGAGTAAACCAAATACCACTATTCTAAGGTGAAGGCGAACGAGGACGTCCGTATTTAAGAGGGGAGGAGTTAAGGCTAATCACATTGCATAGGCAAATAGAAGATAATCATATTGCATCAGCAAGTGGAAGAACATATTCCCACGACCAACAAGAAGCAATGCAAATGTACGTGATGGAATGTGCCGACGCTGCGTCTGGGTGATCATCTAACGCTCATCGAAGGAATGCAAGTGTCACTTGAGATCGGTGCACGCGAAGCCATCGTGTTGTGCATTGCTGCTGGTGTTATTGATGTTATTTAAGCAGGTGCGCTCGTTATGCCAATCTGCAGTCTATCGCCCGAAGTCAACTCGCGAGTTCGTATCATAATTTGTAACCGAATTAATTGTAAATTGCAAATAAAGAAATAAATTTTATTTTTTTTAAATTAACAAAAACAAAACAATTAAAATTTAATTGGCGCCCGAGCAGGGACTGGCCACCGAAGTGCGCGAGTGATTCAAGTAAAGCGAGAATAGTGACAAACTTCGTAAAAAAAAAAAATAAATAAATAAATAATAAAAAAATAGAACGGACATTACTTAGAATCCGCAGCCCAATCTGCCGCGTACAGGTGCCGGTCTCGCGAATTACAGTTTTGTATCGCAACCTTTACACGGTCCTAAGAACACCAGTGTCGGTAGTGAAGCGTTTGAAAGCTAGACGGTACTAAGAAAACCGCTAGTCAACCGTGCAGTGAAGTGCTCAAGAGGATCCTGCGTCACCAGCAAGGAGAAAAGGGAGTCATCCGAATGGCCAGCGCGGGTACGCAGCTCTGCGTAGTTATGTTTTTCGTTCAATTCATGAATGTTAAACCAGAAGCTAACATTCTGGACTATACAAATTCACAGCTGGTAGCTGTACAGATAGGCGCAGGAAAGATACAAACTGGAACCTTCAAGCTGATCCATGCCATTTACCTTAATGAACACAGCCGACATAGAAGCAGACGTTGGAAGAAACCTACAACACAACAACCCTTATTATCCTTTCCTTTCCCATGAAATTTCGATTATTAAAAACCTTCTCAAAGACTTGGCACCAAAGATCAGAGGTAAGAGATCGTTAAATTTTATCGGTACAATTTGGAAGTGGATTGCGGGTAACCCCGACCACGCCGATTTTAAAATTATCAGTGCAAAAATAAATAATGTACTTAAAAATAATAATAATCAAGTATTGATTAACAAGTTGACTTTAAAAAATATTGAGGAAATAACAAATAAAACAAACGAAATAATAAAGATTGTAACAGAAAAAAGTAACTCTGAAAATGAACAAGATTTAAGATATACTAAATTTAAACTTAATGTTATTAAAGAAGAAATAAAAAATATCGTTTACGCTATACTCTGGTCAAAAGCAGGGATATTAAATTCATTTATATTATCAAGCTATGAGATTGAACTATGTAAAGAAATCCTAGAAAAAGAAAATTTACCATTTATAAATATAGAAGAGGCACTAGGATTTGCCGAAATTAGAATAGCCACAAATGGCACTTTAGTCCTTTATATTATTAACCTTCCAAAAACTAAGGAAGAAATTTGTGAAATACTCGTAGCTATACTTAGAAGTGTAAGAAAACTAAATGTTATAAATAAAATACCGTTTAAGAAAATTGTACCTTGTAAAGCTAATATTTAGGGAATAAGTTCAGAATGTAAATCTAAAAATAACCTTTCAATTTGTAATAATAAAAATTTGGTTGATATAACGAACTCATCATGCATTCCTAATCTTTTAAAAATTCATCTCAGCAGCTGTAACAAAGTCAACAGCCAACACATCCCCGAAGTAGAGGAAGAAACTCCTGGAACTCTTTTCCTAAACAACTATAATGGATCTATACGAATAGGCAAAGAATAGTAAAACCTATCTGGCACTTTTCTCATCCAATATCGAAACGAAACAGTAACTATTGACGACAAAAATTACGAGTCGTACGAAGTCCTCAAGTCTCGACCATGACCACCAATCCTGCAACCTGAATACAAGAATTCACGCCTAAAGGAGATGCTATCCCTTTAAATGGTGAAGGAATTGAATATAAATAACATCAAGACGATTCAACTTTTAGAAACTAAAAACAAGTGGGGTACAACAATTAACCTGTGCCTAACAATCATCGTAATCTTCCTAATTGCGGCCATCATGCTTAAACTTCGAAAATCCAAAAAGTCATAGTTGATACCTCAAGATACTAAAGAAGCAGTGGTATCAAAAGAAACAGCAGAGCCCATGCCCAATCCTTGTAAACAGCAACAAGACCCACCCAGGATATCAAGAGTAAACCAAATACCACTATTCTAAGGTGAAGGCGAACGAGGACGTCCGTATTTAAGAGGGGAGGAGTTAAGGCTAATCACATTGCATAGGCAAATAGAAGATAATCATATTGCATCAGCAAGTGGAAGAACATATTCCCACGACCAACAAGAAGCAATGCAAATGTACGTGATGGAATGTGCCGACGCTGCGTCTGGGTGATCATCTAACGCTCATCGAAGGAATGCAAGTGTCACTTGAGATCGGTGCACGCGAAGCCATCGTGTTGTGCACTGCTGCTGGTGTTATCTGCAATCTATCGCCCGAAGTCAACTCGCAAGTTCGTATCATAATTTGTAACCGAATTAATTGTAAATTGCAAATAAAGAAATAAATTTTATTTTTTTAAATTAACAAAACTTATTAAAATTTAATTTGCATAATACAAACTTACCTGGCTTGCTCGCATCTTGGGCGGTACATCACACATGTGGGTCTTATATCCTAAACCGGATTTCTTGTTTTTCTCCATTTTGATCGATCTATAGAATAAAAAGGTATTAGTGTTATTGAATTAAAACAATATACATTTTTTTCACTTACATTTTTGCTGCTTCTTCCACCACGGTGTGGGTAAATTTTTCGCTTCACCATTAATGTTTTTATCAGGAGAGCATGTTCCGAAAAAATGTAAAATAAAAATCCTTAAAAAAAATTGGAGTATTAGATATGTAGATATATATATATATGGATTATAATTCAATTATTGTATTAACTTTTTAAAAGAAGTAATAGATAAGGATTAATGGTTACTTCGACTACTTTTATTTGTGAAAATATAACTTTAGACAATCCTTTTGCGAAATTGCATTTAATAAAACAATTAACAAAGTAAACTAAATGTGTGTTTTATGTGAATTGACTAATTCTTTTTTAAAAAAATATGGGTGCAAGTGGACAAATTTAGCTTATATTCAATGTTTTTGTGCCAATAATTTTATTACTAACGCAACATTTCCAAATTCGTTGCTTAGTTTTTGCATCAAAAAAGTTCCGAACACAAAACAAGAAGGACACAACGAACTGAGTATGAATCCTATACCGCTAGAAAGAAGCCTTTCGTCAGCGAAGCAAATAAAAAAACAGAAGACTCTACTGATAAATACGAAAACAAAGGATTCGACTTCTAGGATTTTTTCAAAAGGCTCAAAATTTAAAATTTATGGGTCAAATAGGCCTTCGAAAGCATTAAGACAGCCAAATCAAGCTTTGAGTCTAAAAACACAAGGAAAAAAGTAAAGCACGAAGATGATGTTTGTATGATGTGGGCTAAATGTCCGCTTTTAGAATCTCTAATTTAGTCATAGTCATTGAGATCATGACAAAAGAAGTATACTACGACATTTAGCAGGAAAATTTGTTTCAAAGTACACAAAAAATTGTAATCGCGAAAGATTTTTACTTCCAACAGGATAACGATTCCAAGCATGTCGCACAAATGGTGAAGATGTGGGTGATACATAAAGTCCCTCACTTTCTACAATAGTAACACCACCACAAAGCCAGGATCTTAACCCAACAGAACCTCTTTGGAATCATTTAGAGATGAGCTTACGAAAACATGTCATTACATCAAAGCCTCAGTTAAAAGCCTTATTGTTAGCAGAATGGTAAGAAATAAAAAGTGAATATCTGGAAAAGTTGGCGCATTCCATGCCAGACCTGCTTAAAGAAGTTGAATGGTTTAAAGGGTAGTGAACAAAGTCGTAAGTTAGTCTTTTTTCCGCAAAATTAAAGTATAAAATAACACTTTTCGCTGAGGGCATCAACATTTTAGCTGTGCTCATTTCAATATTATTTCTATATTTTTTTTCTGAACGAAATATTATTGTCTTTGTTTTTGCCTTTAAGAAAGTACAAACAAACATTTATTACTTGCAAAGAAACAGATCTTTTGAAAACAATTTTAAACATAATTCCCTTCGACAAAACCAAATTAAGTTGGGATATCAAGAGTTTTGGTGCACATTGTATGTTGGTTATTCTAGGAATTTTTTAAACAAATAAACAATTAAAATACCACTCGTTTTGCACTTTATAATGTGGAAAGCCTTTACATTAAATTAGAAAACCAAACATTTTCCTAAAAAAACTAATAAATGATCAAAAATGTTAATTCTACTTATCAGTATTATTTAATTAATTTATTTACACATGTCAAACGAAAAGAGCAGCAAGGAAATTGATTTTAAAAGTGACATTAATTAATTAATTATATAATTGATTTTCAATACAAGCGTAAGCTTGATTGCAGAATTGTAATAGTTTCCATTCAAATTGAAACGTTCAAAATATGATTCTTAGGTCCTTTTTTAATTTTATTCTGAAACTATCCCCTTTTGCGCATTTGAAACAAAAAAAAGAGGTTTTTTCATATTTTCCATTATCTTCACTTTTTCACCACGTTAAATTAAATATCCACCAGCGTAAAATATATATTTTTCCTTTTATTTTTGCTTTTATTATATGCCATATACCAAGTAAACTTTACGTGAAATTTGTTGTCATTTTAGCCATTCTGACAGGTTATAGAGATGGAGAATGTGTTGGTGATTCACTTACAGTGTGTCTGTGCGAAAGTTAAGGGTTTGCAAAAGTATTAGTATGTAGAGTTTGATATATAGGTATAGTTAGTCTATGTACACAACATGTTTTGCATAAACGCGGTTTTCCCCATGTCCCATATCCATAATCATGACGGCGTTATGAAGTGTGTATTATTTTGCTGTGCAAGTGTGCAATTCCATGGTGGCAGCCGCAGTAGGCTATGAATGATGCTCATTGAGTTGCGTAATTTAATTACATTAAACAAGCAAAAGCATACTTTCCTTCCGTGTGTTTACTCCGGTATTTTAAGGGAGTTGATTAAACTATACATATTAGAATCATTCAAAGATGAATGAAGAAGCCGATAGTGTTGTTTCGAATTGCTCGGAGCCGGAAAACATCACACCGAAGAAGAAAGAGCCAAACTATTTCGCCTAACGAAATACAATAGAAATTGTGTATAATTATAATTGGCTGTGTATTGCGGATTCGAGTGCGTATCGAGCTTATTGTACACTGTTTAAAAAAGAGTTTAGTATTTCTCATGGTGGACTAAATGATATAGAGGAGCACTCAAAAATAAGTACGCAACCATAACCAGAAATTTGCAGGCACCAGGTACTTCCACTTCTGATCGTGATCTCGACGATATTATGTGTATAAAAAGTTAGCCATGTCCGGTTTTTGATTAAGAATCTTGATTTTTTACTCAAAAGGTTTCAAAATCCCGCTTTGTCAAAAAAAAAAATCTGGTAACGCAGGCTGTGACCCATTTCGATTGAAGATCGATGTTAATTTTTTTTCAATTTCGGACACCTTTTCGCTTGACAAAATTTTATCGAACAGTTGGTAATCAGTTTTTACAGCACACATCCAGTGGCGAGCAAAACTGAATACAAAATAAATGAAAATTCCTCTATTTTCCTTTAGGATTGAAAATTGGTACAGTTTACATATATTTTTTAAATATAACTTAAAAAAAAGAGTGTATTCTATCATATAACACAAAATCTACTACATTAACTTTGTAGTATGTAGTATGACTTTCTTCATAGTGATGTATAGTATATATATATAAATTGGTAACTCTGAAGTACTCAGTTTTGCACGATCTTATTTTGTTTTGTCTTTAGCTTTATTCTGAAAATTCGTTCACCGTTATAGGAACACAATATTAATTTTCAGTTATTTAGCGCTTGAAGTGTTATTTTACGGTATTATTAAAAAAACATATAATAAAATATTTGTTTTAATAGAAGCTTTTATAGGACAATGGGAAAAGTCACAATTGGTACTGAAAATAACATTGTTTTGTTGCCTAATAATGGCTACAGTTCCAGAAAAATTGCAAAACTCTGCAATGTGTGTCAGCGAACAATGATTAAGGCCCAAAAGAGAAAAAAAAAACTGTAACCTCCCAAAAAATGTTGGCGGAAGACCGAGGTTGCTAACTGATGGCGATGCTCGGGTCATGGAAAGAATGCTTTGAACAAATGAGATAAAGACACCAAAGGCTGCTCCTAGGGGTATAAAAAAATACGTTCGTGAGTAGACTGCCAGGAGAGCTCTTAGACAAATCGGTCTTCTATTGGCAATCAAGCAGAAGAAGCATGCATTATCTGACGAAAATGTGAAATCAAGGTTAAAGTACTGCAAAGACCACAAAAATCGGACCGTTGAAGACTAGAAAAGGGTAATATGGTCTGATGAAACAAAAATCAATTGCTACCAATCAGATGGGGAAGAATACTTTTGGCACAAACCTAACGAACGAGTTCTCGAACATCAAATTAAGGAGACCGTAAATCACGGTGGAGGTGGAGTCTTATGGCTTGGGGGTGTTTTACTTGGTGGCATGTCGGACGCTTAGTGAAAAGCGATGGGATAATGAAAAAAGATAATTATCTTGAAATACTCTAGACAAATTTGCCGAAGTTCGTTGAGAAATGTGCGTATCCCATTGAAGAGATCACCTTCCAGCAAGATGGTGACCCCAAGCACACCGCCAAAATCGTGAAAAACTGGCTCGGTAACCAACTTTTTTTGCAATTGCAATGGCCATTGTTAAACGGGAACTTCTGGGATACGAAAGTCCACCTACAAACAGAAACGAATTTGGACTATGAGCTATATTTTAATTTTTAATTGTTAAGTAAATGGAGACCAAACTATTTTGTACGTTTAAAAAACACTTAATTAAACACACTAAAACAAATAAAATGAATTATATTAAAATACTGCACTTCTGGCTTATAATAACTTATAACTTAGGTAATAACACTGCTTTTACATATTTGGTTTTCAGTTTTGCTCGCCACTGTAAACTCTTTTTTATTCGAGATGTTGCCAAAAATTTCAAATAAATTGTTGTATGAAATGTCCATTTTTACTTTTTCGTCAATATTTTCGAATATAGCCGTTTGCTTTAATGGTGTAAATCTTTTTTTTTTAACGCGAATCGTAGTACCTGAATTGGTATCCTATGACAATGTGTTATAACAAATAATAACAAGGCAGCGGGCATAGGCGGAGTTTTTCTACCCCTGCTACAAAAAACGCTGGACTTGCTTGTTCCTACCCTAATAGCCTTAGTTAGGTTCAGCTTTAACTTGGGCTACTTCCCACGCACTTGGGGGGAGGTCAACGTGGTGTTTATCCTCAAACCAAGCAATAAGCTCAGGGAACTACCTAAATCATATCGTTCTATAAGCTTGACATTGCTTTATCTGGAAACAATTAAAATAAATATTGACGTCTAAGCTTAGAAAATAACTTGCCTCTGCACCCGTATCAGTATCCTTATAAAAAAGGGAAATCGCGGATGGTGTTCTGATAAGGCTGACAGCTCAAATTAAAAGCTCCTTCCGCTGTAAAGAAATTGCACTTTGTGCACATAAAAGGTGCTTTCGGCAACATTGGATATAACTCCATATCAAATGCTTTGCTCCATAGAAACATCGATCAACCTACCTTCAACTGGGCCAAAGCGATGCTTGAAAGACGAATGATTACTACTTCATCAGGGCCGACTTCGATATCGGTATCAGCCGCAAGGGACTTTAAGCAGAGGGGCGTATTATCGCCGCTCCTGTGGTCTTTGGCTATAGATGATCTGCTTAACAAATTAAGCAACTTAGGCTACAACACAATTGGTTATGCCGATGACCTAGTCATCATCATTAGGAGCAGAGAGTCACTGCAGGCAAGCAAAACGCCCTTAAGAGAGTCCTAGACTGGTTCACAAGAGAGAATCTCTCCATAAATCCAAATAAAGCTACCATAGGTCCTTCCACTAAAAGAAGAAACATAAACTTAGGTATAGTTTCATTTAACGATACCATCGTTGAGTACTCTGACGTGGTCAAGTATCTGGGAGTAATCCTAGATAAAAGACTCAACTCAAACTCAACTGGACAACTCCCAGTTAAACAACAAAATAACTGAAGCAACCAACGCTTTGTTGGTTGGATCTCTCCAAAGAGCACTTACTGGATCTGTAGAATAATCGTCAGGTCCATCATAAGATATGCGTCTATAGTATGGTGGACTAAAGTCAGGCAAAAGATCTCCATTTTAAAGCTCTGCCACACAAAGACTTGAATACGCGCCTGTTGTTGTATCTTACTTTACTTTACTTTATTTTATTGTGGCATAATGTTTACCATATTTATAGTCATAATGGTCGTAACATATTACAGAGTTTTGGTTGAAGCACCTTACTACTAAAATATTATTACAAATGTTTAAAATAATATTACAGAATTTTATAAATTTGAAGGAAAAGCCACTAAAAACCTAAACTAAGTTCTATGCCCGATATCGTTGGAGGGAAAAGAGAAGTGGTTGCAAAACTGGGTTTGAAAGTACAAACTTTAAGTACTATTTAATTAATAGTTTGGAAATAAATAAATAAATAAAAAATAAATAATAAATAAATAAATAAATGAATAAGGAAATAGATAAATAAAAAAATTAATAAATAAATAAATAAACAACAAAATAAATAAAGCAAAAAACAAGAAAAAATATATTGTAAATAAACAAGTAAATAAATAAATAAATAAATAAATAAATAAATAAATAAATAAATAAATAAATAAATAAATAAATAAATAAATAAATAAATAAATAAATACAAGAAATAAATATATGATTAGTTGAACTAAACTAAGAACAGAAAAAGTGTTGCATTCACTATGATGCCAAGTTAAAGAATAAGTCATTATTC
The DNA here is from genome assembly GCA_963966105.1 of Volucella zonaria. Classification (NCBI taxonomy): domain Eukaryota; kingdom Metazoa; phylum Arthropoda; class Insecta; order Diptera; family Syrphidae; genus Volucella; species Volucella zonaria. The sequence goes on along the minus strand of OZ014532.1, from coordinate 38,536,471 downwards.
TTAAGGATAAGAATAAGGATAAACACGATATATGTATTATATTGGTGCAAAAGCTTTTCAATTCTATTTTCTACTATTTCTATATTAGCTATTTCATGTAGTTCTTTTGTAGAGAAAAACCAAGGCAGATTTAGGATCATTTTCAATAATTTGTTTTGGGTTGTCTGAAGTTTGCGCAAGTGACTTTTCGCGCACCTACCCCAGACTGGAGATCCGTAGAATATAATGGCTTGAAAGATAGCCTTAAAAATCAATAATTTATTTGGGTCATTCAATTTCGAATTTCTGCATCTGAAAGGGTAAAGAATTCGTATGGTTGTGTTGACTTTTTTAATTACTTCTTGCATATGAAGATTAAAGGTTAAGTGTTTGTCTAAATATATACCAAGATACTTTCCATTCGATTTCCACTCAATCTGAACTCCGTTCAATAGAAGTCTGTTGCTTGGTAGTAAACAAGCTTTCCTTTCAACATTGAAACCAATTGCATCAGATGAGTAAATGCCATTATCATCTGCGAACAGGGGACTCCAGCACAAATTAACTTAATGTCTGAGAAGTAACGATTAATGGACACTTTAAAACTTCGGGATGATAGGAAAGACTGAATAATTTTGACAAGATACAATGGCAGGTCAATACTGGTAAGCTTATGTATTAAGCCATCATGCCATACGGTGTCGAAAGCTATTCCAACATCTAAAATTATCATACCAGTACTTTTCCATCTGATAGATTGTTTTTAATGTCCTTTGTTATGCGATGTACTTGGTGAGTGGTACTGTGAAAAGCTCTAAAACCAAACTGTTCAGAATAGAGTTGTTCTCTAAGAAGGAAACAATTCAGTTCTTTATGATTTTTTCTATGCACTTACTCAGAGAACTAAGCAAGCTAATTGGTCTATAACTACAGGGTAAATTGGGATCTTTGCCAGGCTTCCAAATGGGAATTATCTTGACAGTTTTCCAATGTATTGTGAAATATCTGAATCTAAGGCAGCAGTCATATAGTTCCGTTAATTTCGTGAGAGAAAAAGGTGGTAGGTTCTTAAGACATACATTTCTAATTTCACCAAAGCCAGTAGATTTTCTAGTTTTTAGTCTACTTATAAGATCTTTTAGTTCTTTAATAGGTATGCGATTAAAATGATTAACTAAAGTTTGAGAATTAACGAGATCTACTGACTGTTTGACGGAAGCTTCAATGTGCATAGGTGGGGTAATATGTTGTTGTATCTTATGATACACAGAGTTGATAGCTTATGATAGTACATCTACCTTGGGTATGCCTCAACCTTGTGAGTAAACTCACCACCTATGTCATTCATCTACCCGTTTGTCTTGTGGATGACCCGTAATCTTATCATCAAACTGCGAGCATTGATCACAACCTAGTCTCGTTACACAAGGAAAACGCAATAAAACATTATACTCGTAGAGATCATATAAAAAAAATTAGGTGATTTATTTTTAAAGAAAATCAATACATATCTATTTACTTCAATTACAAAAGGTAATTCAAATACATTAATAGGTATATGTGTAGGTAGATACAGGTATGTAGGTAGTTTCAAAAGACGCACGAAAAATGTAAGCACTCGTACGATATTATACTCGCACATTGATCAAACATTAATCAAAATCTTGGAAACGCTATCACTTTCATAGATGTAAAAAAAAAACAACAAATGCAACATACTTTTTATTTTTCTTTTAACTGAAAAAATGGATGATATGTCTTTCGGGCGAGGCTAGTATTCGAACACCGAACCTTCCGATTTGGAAGCCAGTCCACTACATTTCATTTCATTTTTAAAGCATTTTTATTTTCATTTGTTCATTTACACTTACAAGCTAGACAAAAAAATACTTAAGAATTAGCTTAAATAACTTACAGATAATCTTATTCTAACTTACTGGCCCCATGCGGGCACTCTAGGTTAAACATAATACTTAAACTATGTCTTTCGACGATTTGAACAGTCGTTATTACTTATATTTATATATTTAATTTAAACTAAAACTAAGAAAAATTTTTATTATGCAAAGGAAAAACTTAGTAAACGGACTTTTTATAAAAATGGTAAAAATAAAGTAAAACTAAAATTAAACTAAAACTACAACTTATAAACTAACTACCTAAAAAAATAAATGAAAATATAAATCTAATTCTTAACCTACTTATCCTACCTTATTGTAACAGATATACAATACAAATTTTTTTTTTGCTTGTATGGATTACCCCTTTTTTTAGAAAAAAAAAGTTGTCACCCATCTCTTTTGTTCTTTTATATACTTTTTTTTTTATTTTTTTTCCTTAGATCTAACTTAATGCTACCTAAAACTATGTAAGCCGGCCATGGCTAACAAAATAAACAGATGACCGACTTTGCTTCACATGAAGCTACCTATAACTTGAGGAATTCGACGACGAACCTTTCCCTACTTCCAATAGCCACCAAAATTGTTGGTGCTGCCGAGCAACATCTCTCATGTCGCGACTCCCTACCGCCCTACTGAACCGGAGACGCTCCGCACTGCCGTGTGCGACGTCTCTGTCGTAGTTGAGTCGCCTGTCCGCAGCAGTTCGAGCGACATGGAAGATTAGCGGCACCACTAATCTGTCCTGGATCAGCCCTTTCATATCGAAGTAGAGGAACGTTTCTGGAGGAATAAAGCCGTCCAAGCGAACTCTTTCATGATACATATAATTAGGGTAGTAAGCCCCGGAGATCAGGTTGTTTGACGAGGTCATTGCTCTTGCAATGTGCCTTCGAGTCAACTTAATAACAAAATTGTCCACTCTTATTAGGTTCGCCCTATTGTACAAGACCTCATTGGGATAGAATTTTATGTACTCAGACTCTGGTGTTCTGTATAAGCGAAGACAAGTCCTAAGACAAGCCCTCTCAAACACCCGAATCTTTTCCAATAAACTTGCTCTCACGTTGAACCACACGGGACAACCAAATACAAGTATAGGCCTAATAAGGGCCATGTAGCAGATCACCTTCACCCTCGCATCGAGTTGACTGTTATAAAACAGTCTCTTTGTAAGGGCAAAAGCACCTTTGGTTCTGGCCAGAGCAACATCTATATGTTTGTTAAAATACAGATATTGATCTAACCAGATCCCAAGGTATCTGACCACATTTCGACAAGCAAGTCGCTGTCCATGTTTTCCGACGATAGAGAACTTTCGCCAATTCTTTCTGGTATCCCTAGAGACCCCAGACAAAGGCGTCCTAAACAAAATGGTTTCCGATTTCTGAAAGTTGATTTTCAACTTCCAGTCATCGCAATATCGCTCAATTTTATCGAAGTCACGTTGCAAAAGTATGTTAATGACCTCAATCTTTGGACCTGATCTATACGCGATTAAGTCGTCTGCGTACGCTATGGCATGGTGAAGTGAACCTATCAGATCACTTGTGTAAATGTTGAATAGGATCGGCGAATTCACCGCACCTTGTTGCAGACCGTTTTTAATGTAAAATATTCCAGCAGAAGTCACATCGCCATTCTTCACGATGAACTGTCTACTGGAGAGCATATCAAAGAGAATATACAGCAGTGGTTTACTAATGCCCAACCTGTCAAGTTTAAAAAAGAGTCCTTCTAACCATACGGTATCGAAGGCCTTCTTCAAGTCAATCAGGCAACCGAATTGATTTTCCGGAACCATATGTTTGTCCTCAACCCACTTAGTCAGGACTCTATTGATCACCTTCTCAAAAACCTTACTGATGTTTGGAAGAAACATCGAGCGGAGATTCGCCGGATTGGATGTGTCTTTATCCCTTTTGGGAATGGGATGTACCACTGCTGTTTTCCAATGCGCTGGATAATGTGCATTATTCATTGCATTATTAAACAGGGTGGTATAAATGTCCACCGCTTCTAGTGGGAGATGTCGAAGCACAATGTTCGGTATTTCATCGGTTCCCACTGATTTCTTACTTCTAAGTGATTCGAAGATCATTTGGAGCTCTTCCTTCGAAATGAACGGGGGTAGTACCCTATCGTCGGTGATGGCTTTATTTGCCATATTGTGGTCACTGAAATAGCCAGTCCACTACCACTTGAGCCACGGCCACCCACATACTTTTTATTGTCCAAATACAGATGATGTGCGCACAAAACCTGTTGACTGTTGCCGATGAATTATTGAAGTATAAGACTATATATGATCAAGTACATTACTAAATGCCTTATCCAGTTTAAGGTTTACAAATTCTTAAGCATATCAAACCCATGTGCATATCTACATACAAATATATTCAGTATTGATCTTACAAAAGTACAAATTATCTGTGATAGGAATCTAAATCTGTGATATTATCTTTACATTTTCACAATTTTTATATTGAACATCGATTTAATGTTGATGGCATAACAGTGCGAGCCATTAAAGGTTGAAGCGGATTGCTTATCAGTACGATGATCTGCCATGAGGTGATTTGTCCAAAATGCGTTGGACAATGAATATCGATGAATAGAAGTGTGGGTGACAATTCAATGCGTAACACTTTTGTACTTATGTACTATTCATATGTAATTATGTGTTTGCAAAAATCACTGCACCACGTTTTGCAAGCGAGCTTGCGTATGGTGCGACTCGGTGTATACATTTTTTCCGGTTGCATTTTTACGTGTTTATTTGATGCACAGCTTGCGCTCGAATATTGCACTCCGTGTTTACTTAAAAAATAACTTATTACGATTCATCGTATTTCTGATACATACGTATTATACTCTTGTGTACGCGTTGGCTCAGATAGCCTGCTCTCCAAAGTGCAGAGCTCAAGGTTGCGACCTATCACTATGACGACTTCATTAGAAAAGAGCAAGTACTTTGCGGAAATCATCATCGTACCTTCAATATCGTAAAAATTTCACTGACCAAATTATTATTCGATCGGATACCGTATATGCCATGCTTTATTTTTTTAAGGTCAGGGATGTTGTTGGGAAAGTTTTGTTTTCAAAAACAGATTTTTTTTTCGTATAAGGTGGCTACTACAAGGACTAAATATAACTATAGCTATATTTAGAATATTCCAGGCAGAACTCCACTCCATTTAAGTATGTGCCAACCATATTTACAGCTCTGGTGTCAAAGGCGCAAACTTCCATGCATTCACGGACAATTCCCTTAGCCCGCACATCATTGACTCCAAATCAGTCATGTACTGTTTTGAAACCCTCCAAAAACTAAGCTCAAGGAACAAAACCAAACTGTAGTGGGAATGAAAACGCCGACGAGCTGGCTGGAAAGGCTCAGAAACTCGCAGTTATAAATGCCCTTAGCCCGCAAATCATTGACTCCAAATCAGTCGTGTACTGCTTCGAAACCCTCCAAAAACTAAGCTCGAGGAACAAAACCAAGCTGTGGTGGAATGAAACGCCGACGAACTGGCTAGAATGGGCTCAGAAACTCCCTTTAACGAAACTGACCTTCTGCTGCACTCCTAAATCAGCAGTCAATTTAGCTATTAATAGCTGGGAGAATTCGAGATGTATCTCATATTTGGAGAATAGTTCAGGTCTAAGTCGGGCCAAACGAGCCCTTCTACCCTTCAACAAAAATGCGAATAGGTATCTAAATCTAAGTCGGCACGATATGAAATACGTAGTAGGTTACGTCACAGGACATTACTGTTTAAGATATCACCTCAACAAAATGAATCTAGTCGACTCTTCGGACTTTGTCTTGAAGAAAACTAAATAGCTGAACACATCTTATGTGAAAGTCCAGCCCTCAATGGAATTAGACGAAAGATTTTTTTCAGGGAACAATTCGGCTCCAACGAACTAATGAATTCCCCTGCTAGTAGTGTTATCAGCTTCATGCGGAAGGTAGAAAACCTACTAGCCAAACAATAACTCGAACTAAATGGTACAAAATATCTTTTAGGTCAAATTGCATCACTTCGCAATTCGCGAGTCAGAAAATTAAAAACAAAAAGAAAAACAAAAGTGGGTTGAGGACAAATATATAGTTCCGCATAATCAATTCGGTTTCAAGGCCTGGCATGATGTACGAGGGTGGGTCATTAAGTCCCTGGAAATCTGAACAAGGTACACCTTTTCGTCAAAAAAAAGGTTTCATTTTTCAACATATGTAATCTCTTTTTAGCTCAATATACTCTTTGATGCAATCCAAATAATTCGATTTCTCGAGGCGCTCAAAATAGGCGTTTGTTTCATCGACAACGTCTTTATTCGACCCAAATCTCTTACCACGTAGTTATTTATTTATGTGTGGAAACAGGAAATAGTCGCAAGGGGCTAAATCTAGAGAATGTGCTGGATTAGGGAGCAATTCGTAGCCTAATTTGCATTGGTGCGTTGGTTTGGTGGAAGAGAACTTTCTTTCTCGTCAAATACGATAGTTTTGCTTCAAATCGTCGTCGAATCGATCCAACAGTTTTGAATATTAGGTGCTGGTGATCATTTTACCCTTTTTAAGGGAATCGATGTGAATAGCACCCCGCGCATCCCAAAAAACTGTCACAATGACCTCGTTGGCCGACAGACGCACCTTGGCCTTCTTCGGCTTCAATTCACCAGAGAATGTCCACTGTCTCGACTGTTGCTTGGTCTCTGGTGTATTATAATGAAAACCAAAACCTCGATATGATTGCGATAGAACATCGCCAAACATTATTTTGAAGTTGTCAACCGATTCCGTTTGTTGTCAATTGTGAGCAAACCCAGCACCCATTTGGCGGATAGCTTTTCCAGATCCAGATATTTTTGCAAAACTGAAATCCACCAATGGTTTCTTCAAGCTAAACCGACTGGGCTAATGCTATATATCCTTTAAAACATGCTCACAGATAGACAATTGTTGCAACGTAAGATGCACAGTACACACATATGAAACTCCGACGACATAGCACAAAAGCCAAGTAAGTGGCCGACGACGGTATGCTCTCTTTTTTATCATTTTATGGATCTGTAGGGTTACCTATCGTTTTGCAAAACAATTGGGAAATCATGAATGATGACACAAATCCCGTAGTCAATTTGTGGGAGGTTACTCTGAAAATTGGTTTTCAATAGTTTAACATTTCTGGGGTGCGGGAATCCTAACCAAGCAATCTGCTTTCTCTGGATCTACATGTAGTCCATTCCAATCTATTACGTAACCTAAATATTTCAAAGACAGCCCACAAAAGTTACACTTTTCCTGACTAGCTTTTAACCCTGCCTCACACAATCGTTTAAAGACCTCTTCCAGTATCTTACGGTGTTGGTGGAATGTAATAATATCGTCCAGGTACACAAATACGTGTGGCTCTAGATCAGCACCTAAGATGCTGTCTATAAATCTCTGCCACGTAGCGGGCGTATTGTGTAGCCCGAAAGGCATTCTCTTAAACTGAAAAAGGGCTCTACTCGGAACAGTGAAGGCTCTCCACTGGGATCTGCCAGTAGGACGACTTGATATTTAATGACGTCAAATATTTGGCGTCTCTAAGCTTATCCAATGGCGATGAGATAAATAGCAATGGATAAGCATCCCTATCTGTAACCCTATTAACTTTCCTATAGTCGACGCAGAACCTAAATAACCCACCTTTTTTCTTGATAAGGACTATTGGAGATGCCCACGGACTATTCGATTTCTCGATAACTCCCGCCTCTAGCATCTCGTTTAGCTCCTTGTCAATGTGTTTTCGCATCGCAGGCGACACAGGGTAATATCATTGTTTTATAGGTCCTAATCTTGTCCTCTACCAAATGAGTCCACCCCAATCCCTCGGGCATCGACTAAAAAATACCGTCGACCAAAGCTTCTAGCTGCCTGCTTCAGGGACTATCAGCTCGCAGATCTCACGAATTGCGGTAGTCGAGGCAACCGACTGTTGGCTCGAAAAGTTCCACACTCGTGATCTTAAACCCTGAACGATTTGCGCCAGTGACCAAAAATCTGCACTAAGGATTACGGTGTGGGTTATCGCTGGTATGACAAGACATTCTAAATAAACGGACCGACTTTGTACCTCAATTGGTAGACACACAACCCCCACGATATCTATGTTTTTTCCGCCAGCTAAAGCAACAGACCTAACTTGGCTTTTTCCTATTCTAAGCCCTAAATCCTTAACTACTTTTCACCCATCACCCCCTATTATAGTGCGAGAAGCACCACTATCTAAAAGACCTAACATCCCTATACCGTAAATACTAACTCCTACATATGGGCGCCTATCTTTGCCGTTTGCCTCCAAGCTAAATCCTAAATGAACTATTGAACTCCCCGACCTATCTCCTACTTGCGCCGGTGCTCCCGTCCTGCTGGCCCGGAAGTCCGTTGCGCGTTTCCCGACGTGCCGCTGCAGCGCCGACATTGGCGCCGTGTCACTCCTGGCGCTCCACACCCGTAGCAGCGTCTAGGAGATGAACACGCGCTTGAAAAGCGATCCTCGCCATTACAATTGAAGCACCGGATGGGTGCACGCGGTGGGTTGTTCTCTGGATTCCTCCCAGTTCACAAACGCCATATCTGGCTCTAGCAATCGACGCGACCTCGGATTCGGTGGCGGAGCAAACGGTCCCACGTTAGCCCGCACCGTCTTCAACCTGCGACCCAATTTAACCAGATCTGCAACAGCCTTGGGGTCTGCTAATCCAAGTTGTTGCTGGAAAAAGGGGGCCAGGTTCCTCTAAACGATGGCAGGCTTCCGTCGCTCCGTTAGCGGTTCCGAAAGTCTGCCAAACATGTTTTGTACGACCGCGACGTAAACTCTTATGGATTCACTACTTCCCTGGGTACGATGCCTGATTTCCTGTTGGAGGGAAGAAACTCCAGTTTCAGTTCCGCCACCAACACTTGCCACGAAGAGACCGACAACGTAATCGCCCTATACCAGATGAGCGCCTTCCCTAAGAAAAGTTCGACAGCTGCCCTAAACAAGTGGGCTTCAGTCAGCCCGCGGGCTTGACTGAGCTCCTCCACCCGTTCCAAAAATGAATTCACCGACGCACCACAACGTTCTCCCATAAACTTGACATCCCACAGCAAGCGTTCGCTGTGGTCACTAGTGGTTGGGTAGAAACCGGTTTCTTCCGGAACGGCAGGCGTTACTGGTGATCTCACAGCGCGGACTGGTGTTCTGTCCACTGCTTGATGCTGCTGGAGGGGAAACCATTTTTGTCTAATTTGCTGCTGCTGTTTATCGTTGTGTTCACCCATCTTTGGCTGTTGTGATTGGTTTTTGACGAGCCTCGAGCACGATGGCTCTTTCTAGTCCTCATTGCCCTCATCCTCCGAATCCTCTTCCGTACCTCCGGTTAACTCTACGGCTAGTACGATTAATTCGCTTTGCTCAGGGGAAGTGTCCCTCGCCCTATCCAAACTACTAAGAGCCCATTCTATTTTGGTAAGAAACTTTTGGTATTCCTTCGACTTCCTCATAGCATCTAAGGTGCCGATTGGAACCATCTCATACGCCATCTCGTCCACAGCGAGTCTATTGATTTACATGTTTACAAGACAAATCTGCTAAAAAAAAACCCCGAAAGTATGGACCAAAAAAAACATGTCAAAAAAGCTTGCAAAAAAAAAAGAAAAGTACCACTAAAAGAAAGAAAAACCAAAGTAAGTAAAAAAAAAAACCCACGATGTCGACGAAAAAACCTTGAAAGAAAAAAAAACAAAAGAGAATAAAACACAATCCCAATACAAAAAAAATCCCACGCAAACGTAAATAGTCACCCTCCAACTCAGCAAAATGCACCGAACAAGAAGGATGGTCACACTGAAATCCAAAGAACAATGGAAAAAGAAAAAACTCCAAGCACACGAGAAAAGAACAAAAAAGACCACAAGAAAACTCAAAACTTGCGCAAAATAATTTGCTGTATAGTATCAAAGAATATTAATATAATTGGAGGTTTTCCCAAGTATCGTAAAATCTGTCCGTTTTTGTGCAAACCCGATGATTATTTTTTGTTTTATTATTGTTACTTTCATAAGAAAAAATAGTAAGACGTTATGTTAATTAGGCATTTTCTGGAGAAAAGTGACCTCAAAGCCAAAAATTAGCATGGGCAATAAAAACGGAACAGGCTTTGAAATTGGGAATCTAAAGGCTAAACAAGATATCAACTTTATTTAAACACCGTTATAAGGGCTGGTATTACTTCTAAAAATAAAGTCCTACACGAAGTTTTTACCATTAAGAGAGCAATTTTCGTTAACATGAGTCAGGGTACACAAAAGTAAGCCTTTTCTTACTATAAATCCTCGATAAATGATGTCAACATTGGAGATAGACCCTTGCTGTAAAACAATTTTTTCTTAGAATATGCCCAGGAATCATTTCTCAAATTATCGTCAACGAATTAGGGGACACCCTGTATATGTATGCTTGTACCTACGCATAACTACGTTTGTATATACGTGTAAATGTTTGGATGTGTTTATACAATAAAAAAACAAAGCTACGAGTAAAAGAACCAAAATGTCACACCAATAATTATCTATACATATAATATGCATATTATATTATTATAAGCAATATGTATTTTTATATATGGAATTCCGTATTTATATATTGTATGTATGTACGTATGTATGTATGTATGTATGTATGTATGTATGTATGTATGTATGTATGTATGTATGTATGTATGTATGTATGTATGTATGTATGAATGTTAAGTGAATATTAGGTAAGTTAAAACATTTAATTAAACAGTTTTTAAAAAAAATATTTTTTTATGAGGATTATCCTCTTTATTCAGATGTAACTTTACAACTGACTGCTTAGAAACTAACAATTTGACTTATCATCTAACTTATTCTAATATGGAGCATCGCAATCCTGAGGGAATGTGTGGGATCAGTAGATTTCGGTGTGGGAAAACAGAGTGGGTTTCAGGTGGTAAATGATGAGCATGGGAAATATTGGAAGGTTTCATGTGCCGACATGACAAGTAAATCATGTGGATCAAGAATGACTGAATGCTAGTGGAGGTGTTGTCTTGCACAATTCTTAGGTGTTTAGGAAAATCACCGATGTCGTGTTAACTGGTATAAGGCAAAATCAAACAAAAGAAAAATAAAACGTGTATGTGCGTATATATTTTGGTTCTAATAGGTCAAGTAAGACTTTCCACTAGAAAGTGGATATCAAGGAAAAAACATAAAAAAGGCACCTACTTGGAGACCTGGTACATTCTCAGGTCTAGTGATCCTTATTCCTACTCCACAGGTACTTGGTCTTCTTTTCCTTCTTTCTGAATATTTGCTCTTCCTGTTATCACTTGTTGCACTTGCTGCAATCCTAAAAAAAAACACAAGAGTATTAAAAATTCTTTCGAAGACAAAACAAAACTACAACTACTTCCCTAACTGTAATAAAATAAACTCTGCGACAAGTAAAATCCGGCCGAAAAAAAAACCCACGGATAAAACAATTAAAAAAGAAAATACCGGCAAACGAAATTAAAAAGCCCGTGTTGGGCGCCAATTACTATGTTCCATTCCGGGCATCGATATCGCAATGCCCCGAATCAAACGATAACTACTCTTTCTCTCTAGGATCCCGCTATACCAGCTGTGGATTTTCCAAGGTAGCGCTTGGACGGCAGGTAAACCTGGGTAAAAATAAAACGGGCGCCACGTGATTTTCTCCGGAATCTCGAAAACTTTCGACAGAGCAAAAAAACGCAAAAGGAAAATCTTCCCCGAATCAAAAACGACCGAAAAGAAAAAAACTAAATTCCCTCAACGTTATAAAGCCCCGTTGGGGCTCGACGATTTATTTTATTTTTTTTTCTCCCAGCGGTACACTCGTCGATGGAGTGACCCGCTATTTCCACAGTCCCGAAAGAAAAAACGTAAGACAACGGGTCGTGTGTCCCGTCTGTTCTCGGGAATCTCACCGCACGCGCGGCCCACCGGAGTCTCAACTTTCAGAGGAAAAAAGAACGAATCTCTATTTAAATTTTTTTTTGTACTGCAGTATACTATACTACACTGTACTTATCTGTTGTTCCTGGCTGTGATGTGCCCCTTTCTTGCACATCTCATTTTATCCCGCTACTCCAATGCCTCGTCCCTGTGCTCGTACTTTCCTTTCTCCTTCTCCTTTTTCCACTATTTACGTCCTTTATTTTTCCTGCCAAAAACTCGCGATTTTTACAAAATTACTCTACTTTAGAACACTGATTAATTAAAAAAAACCAATGATGCCTTTGGAAAGGCGCGATTTAAAAAATCAAAGTTAGAAGCTGACGTAATCGCCAAGATGAGCGAGAGAGTTTTATTGAGAATGAAAAAAAAAGATTAACATTTTGAGGATACATATGTACGAGTATGTCTAAGAAAAACTTGTTTCCGCTTAGCAATTGATAAAAGGCATTGCCAGAAGGGCTTACAATTAAATAACCAAGTTTGAGAATATAAGAGAATTGCCTGATGGGCATTTTATATTGATTCAAATGATATTACGTATGTATGTATTTTAATATTAGTGTAATCACAATACAAAAAAAATTACTTTTCGCAATATTGGACAAATTGGTTTTTTTTTTGTAACTGATCTGACCCTCGATAGTCGCTGGTCGTCACCAAAGTGACTTCCACATTCTCTCACACATTCGCATACCCGATCTATCATAAATTCATTTGGCACTAGCGGACCCAACAACGGGGTTTTTAGCTACAACACTAGCAAGCTTTGCTAGTGTGTGCACCCGTGTCCAACTAGCTCTCTCATTTATACCAATTTTCCACATTCACTCGAAGCGCCTCAGTATCGGAGTTCGATCCCCCTTCCAGTAATGACTGGGAACTCCACTGAGAGAGTTTATGGAAGCTGTCGATCCTAACTATGCCTAACTATTTCCCTTTCTAGTGCTTGTGCAAATTTAAATTTTTATATTTTTATCCGCGGGTCCCTGGTTCCTGGTTCGTCGTGAGTCTCCCTACTGTCCTTAGGGCTTCACCGACCAAACCTCCTCTTTCTCCTCTGGGGGAAACCCGCCCGTGAACGTATGTGGGTTATTTTCCGAGGTCTTGCCACTGGCTGATGGGGCCGTGGCTGCCCTCCACCTCCGCCAGAGCTCTGTGTTCCCACTCAATGAAAAGTGGGACCGAAGCGACTTGCAAGGAAAAAGAGAGCCAAAATTGTTGCGGAAAATTTTATCGCAATACATAAATTAGATATATATAAGTGTTTTTCATTGGTATTTAGATACATTCTGTTGTTAAGGCAACTAGTGTCGAATGTATCGCTAAAGAGTTGTTGAAAAAAGTAATTCAAAAATAAAAAGGTGAAAGGGTGATTTATGAAAGAAAAGGAAAAAAGCCTCGAGATCGGTGGGACTACAATTTAATGACTCCCCACTCCTTAGGTAAAAAATTGTAAGCACTTTGTAAAAGTAAAGATGTTTGATAGGAAGTATTAAGAAGTTGCAAAAAAGCAAAAAAACTGTGTTCTAGACGTTTTTTTCTCCAAATGATTCTTAGAATATGTTTTTGAAGCACTAGCAAAGGTTTGATTTTGTTGCGATATGTTCCTCCCCAACAAACTCGACCATATTACACCTTTGATTGTAATAGATGAAACATTATACTGGTAGTTCTTAACAGATATTTTCTAAGTTAGGAGGTATGCGCACTCCAATTTAATCATCAAACTCGAGTCCTAGATACTTAAATGTAGGTACTCTCTCAATTACAAAACATTTCGATGAGCAGCTAAAATCTGAATTAAATGTTTTTTCCGTACTAGTTTTGCCACAAGTATTGGAACTAACCAGCACATGTTTACAATTTGTTCTGTGATAAGTTATTTTAGGGAGTTGCGTAATATTAGATGATAGGCAAAAAATCATAATTTAGGTTTTATCACTTATGACTAGCTTATGAATATTGAAACAATGTCTAAGTTTTTCTAGGTCATTATCCGAAAATAAATCCAAGGTGGAAGCATTGGAATACAAACAAACTATGTCATCTGCAAACCCGGTTTGTAGGCCTTTAAATTGTTGATTAAAGATTGAAATGATATAAATTAGAAATAGAACTGGATCCAACACCACGCCTTGTGGAAGACCTATATCAATATTCAGGCTATTACTCAATTTATCTTCTAACTTAACTACTTGTTTCCTATTATTAAGTTACGAAGAAAACCAATTGAGCATAAAACCTTTAAAACCAGCGTTTTCTAGTCTTGTTAGTAGTAACTTATGTTCCACAGTATCAAATGCCGTGGTTATATTTATAAAAAGTGTAGCAGTATTCTTTTTGTTATTAATGCTTTCATAATTATAATTACAAAATCTTAAGAGTGGATCCTCGGTTGATCTGCCAACTCTGAATCCATATTGATTTGGACTAAAAAATTAATAGTGCTCTATTCTGCTTGATTCTACTTTTAATCACTTTCTCAAAAATGTTCGGAAGAGCGGGAAGAAGAGAGATAGGCCTGTAATTATTTAAATTGTTTCTTTCCCTCTTTTTAAAGATATGTACCAACTCCGCAACTTTTAAGCAGCCTGGAAAAATACCACATTAAATACTTTTATCATAAATATGTGTTAACACATCAACAATAAAGAGTGAGATTCTCTTAATAAGATCAATCGAAAAAATACAATTCATTGGCGGACAAGATTTTTTTAATAACTTAATGGTTCCATACAATTCAAAGGGTGTTAACTTAACCGCTTAACCAGCATGAGTAGCTATTAACAGATGAATCAAAACCTGCATCAGAAAGTGTATTTGAGGCCACACTTGTAGAGAAGATATTAAACGCATCAGCCATCACAACGGGTGCAGAGATGACCCTGCCATTGTAATTTACGCAGGTTGTGTTATTCAGAGATACTTTTTTATTGACCATATCGTTCACAATTGTCCATTCTTTTTAATATTGTCTTTGGCTGATTGAAATTTATTGAAATAGTAATTTTCATTAAACGTGTGAACATCAGCAACAACTACTCTGCAGTTTTTTTCATAGAGATTACGAAGATGAGCATTATTGGAATGTTTTGTGCATTTGATTCCTATATATTTTTATAATTAACCTTTTTTGATAAAGTTGCCGACATCCAGGGTTTAAGTCTCTTTAATTTATTATTTCTACTTGAAATTATCCGAGAACATGTTGCGACATGACCTTTTGAAATATTGTAAAAATTATTAAAGGCTATAGACGGGTCTCTTTCAATTTAGACGGTTGTCCAATTTTCGTGGATTAAACACGCAATAATTCGATCGTAATTAATTACAGATCTATCGTTGATAAATTATTTGATTTCTTTATTTGGATGTTAAAATTTAAAATTCAAAAAGACGTTTGAGAAGAGTGTATAATTCGAGTTGGTTTGTCAACACATGAGTAAATTCCATTTGCCGGCATTACGGATAGATATTCATGTACTATCGGAGATTCACTTAGGATATGTAAGTTTATATTTCCCAAGATAAATCAGTTTTTTACTTTTCCAGCGCCCAATAAACAACCCAGTTCTTCAACAAAAACGACCTTACTCTTTTCGTGCAACCTATAAACGCACATAAAAGTAAATTTTTTTTCATTAATTGTGCAAGAAACTCTAATTACATCCGCACTTATTAGATTACAACTGCATCATATTCTAAGTAATTGTCTACAAACACAGCAACTCCTCCTGCTGCATATGATATTATAAAGTTCTAGTTCAAATATCCAAATCTCAGAGAGGAAAATTTGATCTAGTTTCTTAATCCTTCTTCAAGATGGGCTAGAAATACTATAAATCCAAATTTTTTCTCATGCTTCGAATACTTTGGTGAATAATGGAAAACCATAAATTATTAGAATGAAAAACACTTTTTAACATTTCTTCTTTATTTCATCAAATTTACAAAAGGGATAATATTTGGAATACAGCTTTGGGAACCTTGGAGTATTTTATTATTTTTATTTAACATAGTAAAGAAATAAATTAGGATAACTTTTCTAGGTCTTCAAAACAACAAATTTTTTTGTACCTTATCGTCTTTTTATTTTTTTATCAAAATGACTCCTCTACTAATCAAGTAAGAAACTTTCTCTCTATTTTAATTTTTTTTAGCTTTATTAAACCACGCTCTATTAAAATTGGTTATACTCTCATTTATAAAAATCTGTTTATCCCCAAAATTTTCCCCGATAAGGCTAGCTTTTAACTTAATACTTCTTTTTATACTGATAACAATCTGCTTCTATTCCAACATCTTGAATTTAATACACAAAACATGCAGTGCTTTAGCGCATGTAGAGGTTGAGTTATTCGGTGGCTTTCTAGACATATTCTTTTGCAACGTGACTTCGATTAAATTAAACGATAGTGCGACGACTGGAAGTAAGTTCAGTTTTCAGAAACCGGAAACCATTCTGCTTAGATCGTCTTTGTCTTGGGCCTCTACGGACACCAGAAAGAATTATCGAAAGTTTTTAATCGCGGTGCAGCACGGGCAGCCACTTGCTTGTCGAAATGTAGTCAGACACCTTGGGATCTGGCTAGATCAATATCTATGTTTTAACAAGCATATAGGTGTTGCTCTGGCCAAAAAGAGACTGTTTTATAGTAGACAACTCCATGCGAGGGTGAAGGTAATCTGCTACATGGCCCATATCCGGCTATGCTTGTATTTGGATGTCTCGTGTGGTTCAACGTGAGAGCAAGTTTATGACTGAGAGGGCTTGCCTTAGGTCTTGTCTTCTATCCTAAGGAGGTCTTGCATAATAGGGCGAAACTAATAAGAGTGAACAATTTCGCCATTAAGTTGATTCGAAGAGCAATGATTTCACGGAACAATCCGGGGTTTACTACCCGAATTATATGTATCACGAGAGAGTGCGCTTTAACAGTTTTATTACTTCAGAAGCGTTCCCCTACCTATATATGAAAGGTCTAAACCAGGACAGATTAGCGGTACCGTTTATCTTCCCCGCCGCGGACAGCCGACTTAACTACGACAGAGATGTCACACACGGCTATACGGAGCTTTTCCAGTTTAGTATGGAGGTAGGAAGTCGCAACATGAGAGATGTTACTTACCAACAGTTTTGAATGAGACGAAGCTACTTTGCTGAATTCCTCTAGCAATAGGTAGCGTCATATGAAGTATAGTTGGTCAGTCTAATTTTTTAGCAGTGGCTGGCTTACATAACTTTAGATTTAAGAGAAAGAAAATTATGTAAATTACAAAAAAAAACAAAAAAGTGGGATAAAATTAAAAATAATAATAAATAAAAATTATAAAAGAATAAAAGAAAGGGGTGACAACTTTTCTAAAAAGGGGGTAACCCATACAAGAAAAAAAATTGTATAAGTAGCCTAAGTAGATTAAGCCTTTTTATTTTTTTTTTAGATAGTTAGTTTATAAGTTTTAGTTTTAATTCTTTATAAAAAGTCCATATACTAAGACCTTGCACCTATATACTCGTATAATATGGAAATAAAAATAAATAGTGAGTGTACGAAACGTCGAAAGGCATAGTTTAAATATTAGGTTTAACTTAAAGTACCCACGTGGGGCCAGTAAGTTAAAATAAAACAATTTTAAGTTAATTAAGCTAATTTTTAAGCATTTTTCGTCTAAAATATAAGAGTTAATGAATTGCTTAAATAAAAATGTATTTAAAATGAAAAAAAAAAATGGAGAGATGCAAAGAGAGGTACTGACTTAATAGGTATTCGCATTCGCGACCGACAATCGCAAAATAAAATGAGGAATATTTGCACAGCGACCATTTGGCGATAATATTCCATATTACAAAATAAAATAACATTTCAAATTTTTAACTGCCTGAATTTTAGTATTCACATGTGTAGATTGCTTCTCTATGATATGCCCACCTTACATTTTTTTTTCAAATATGTCGGGTTCGCTATTATTAATTTCTAATCATACCCGAAACATTTTGATATTCGGAGTAAAACCAAAAAGGAAAGGAAAGCATCCCTTCTACAAGACTTTAAGCTATTTATAATATTTTTGCATATGTATAGATGAATGTAAATACTTCATTTGAATGAGTGGCATGAACTCGTATTATAACGTAAACTCGAACGTAACCTTTTTGAGTAGCATTCAACACAAAGGGTATTTTTTGACCGAAATACCTTTGCTTCCACTTGAAATTGCTGTGCCCTAGACAAAACAAAGATAATGCTGTTTATATGTTGACGTATGAGTATTAAGGCCTAAATTTATGACTGAACTTGAGTAGAAAATATACGATTACCGAGTGAATATTAAGTTGCTGTAATTTAAATTTATCAAAGAGTTGTGGTTACATACGAGTATTAGTGCAACTTCTAGTCCGTAAATGAAGACATTGTTTTAATATACGCTAGCATGTTGTTAATACAAAATTGTATGCCGCTACTAACCTATACAAAACTAAACTTAACATTTTGAAATTACGTCTAAAACGATCATCTTCAACCTTTGTTACCTTGATCTAGAAGGCATATAATGCATATTTGGCAAAATATTGTACATAGTATGAGAAGAAGGACTAAAAGTTGGTCTTTAACTTTAATTTTCAACATCACCAACACCATTCCATATTACGTGATAAGTTACAGTTCAAATTGGTGAGGGATGTTTTTAAGAGAGTGGGGTGTAATAAAAGAAACATTAAATTCATCTACTTGATCCTTTTTTAAAGATGCACTTGGAACCGTTTCTTTTCCTTCACTATACACTGAGTAGTAACCAATGTAGTAGCCGACTTTAAAGGAACTTTCATACGAGAATATATAGAAAATTGGAATTTTATTGAAAAGTAGGAACAATGCATATGAATCAGTAAAAATCTTCTGAGAAATTTTTTTTCAAGAAAAAAAAATTATTTCCTCTAAAGGAATTAGGTATATCTACGTAACTCTGAAAGGAGGCACCTTGCTACGTGGATAGTAACATAAGGATTACTCAGTAAAGGAGGAAATGTTAGTTAATCCAGTAATGTATTGGGTCTATAACTTCGTGCGGTTTGCTAAGAGATGGCGTAACTTGTATTATTCCATTGTTATTATTCCATTGGAACATGCGTTGGAAAGCTACTGTCATTGTACGTCATTTCAGTTTATGTCATTCATTTGAAGCGTAAACAACAATAATTTTTTTTCACTCAAATATGTCGAACTTTGTGCCTGAAAAAGTGTTTTTGCCGGGAGTTCTTCTTCATTACTTTAATATGAAGAAAACTGCTGCCGAAAGTCATCGTATTTTAGTGGAAGTTTATGGTGAACATGCGCCAGCTAAGAAAACGTGCCAAAAGTGGTTTGCACGATTTAAAAGTGGTGATTTTAGCTTGGAAGACGATGAACGTCCTGGGCAGCCAAAAAAGTTTGAAGATGAAGAACTGGAAGAAGAGCTCGCAGAATCTTTGGGTGTCACTCAAGCAGCCATTTCAAAACGTTTAAAAGCAGCTGGATATATTCAAAAGCAAGGAAATTGGGTTCCACATGAACTCAAGCCGAGAGACATCGAAAGGCGGTTTTGCATGTCCGAAATGCTGCTGGAATGCCACAA
Source organism: Volucella zonaria (assembly GCA_963966105.1). Classification (NCBI taxonomy): domain Eukaryota; kingdom Metazoa; phylum Arthropoda; class Insecta; order Diptera; family Syrphidae; genus Volucella; species Volucella zonaria. Next base: position 38,516,926 of record OZ014532.1, on the reverse strand, counting down.
AAGGAAGTCATTTTTGCATCGGATTGTTACTGGTGATGAAAAATGGATCCATTACGACAACCCCAAGCCAAATCAACGGCAAAGCCGAATATCCATGGCGCGAAGGTAATGCTCTGTATTTGGTGGGATCAGATCGGTGTGCTGTATTATGAGCTACTAAAACCGGGTGAAACCATCAATGGACATGTTTTTCTTAAATAAACGTTCAATTTGTGAAAAAAAACACGAATTAAGTTATACACCCAATATAATAAAAAAAAAAAATATATAAGACTTCCCCTACGGCCTGCGCTGTGGCCGGATTTCTGTTGCGGCATATATTTATTACAAAGACTACAGAAATAATACATTTCATCTTCAAATTGGGTCACTTTCGGTTGATTTTTTTTAATTTTTGTGGCAGAAATTCATCAGAAGTACTCGTAATTGTTGGGTAATTGTTTTGTTTTATGTATTTATTAATAATTGGTAATATCAACTACAAAATTAGGGTTCGCAACACAATATGTTCCCAAACGGCAATATATTATATACCTATACAGGGTGTCACCTAATTCGATGACGATAATTTGGGAAAAGATTCCTGGACATATTCTAAGAAAAAAATCGTTCCACAGTAAGGGTCTATCTCTAACATTGACATCATTTATCGAGGATTTAAGAAAATGCTTACTTTGGTGTACCCCGACCCATGACAACTCTCTCGTACGTTTTTCTAGAAATTTAAAGATTTTCTAAGTCTTTAATGAGATATCTATCATTTCCTAAGCATTTAATAACTTGGTACGGCCCCTTATATTCGGGCATAAGTTTTTTGCTAACACCAGGAGTGTTCATAACATTTCTGATCATTACGTAATCGCCGACTTTGTAGGAATATGGGTTTTTGTGACGTTTATCAAAATATTCTTTATTAACCTGCTGGCTGCGAAGAATTTTCTCTTTTACTTTCTGCCTATCCAACTATAAATTTCTCGGCTTTGCCATGATGACGTTATCTTCTAAGTGCTCTTTTGTCTAACGCCAAATAGTAGTACACTGGGACTAAATCCAGTACTTTTGTTGTTAAGAGCAAAGTCAACTTTATTTAAACACTTATCCAATCGCCTTGTTCTACTTCGCTTTTTTTTGTTAACTTTGAGGTAAGGGTTCTATTAACGTTTTCCACCTGGCATTTGACTGAGGGGAATTTGTAGCAATTGTAATGTATTGCACATTATAGTCACTGCAAAAGTTCGAAAATTTATCAGACCTGACAGCTTCCTCTGTCTGAAACTAATCGAGTAGGCTTGCTATAATTTAGGAAGTATGATTCCAAACACTTCAAAGCTTTCTTCGTGCAAGTATTTTTGGCGGTATTAAGTTTCGTGAACTTGGAAAAACTACCAGTGATAAGAAAAACATACTTTTTCAGATCTCGGGCTGATGAAGGTAGAGGGACATATTGGTCGATATGGATAGTCTCAAACGGTTTATCGCATTATGGAATACTACACATACAGAACCCCTTCATTTTTGCCAGTTTGTGCAGAAAAATGGATATATCGCAAACAACTGCCTATGTAGTTCTTAATTTTAGCTTTCATAAAGGGAAACCAGTAGGTTTTCTTCAGAAAATCGTAGCACTTTTCGACACCGACGTAGTATAAAGCAGGTGAGCCTGTATCACATTCCTTTCCATTTGAGGTGGGACACAAAACAAAATTTTATTTTCTATTTTAGGATAAACAAGATCGTTAATGAGCTTATAGTAAGGACTTTCTCTTTCTTCCATTATCTTCACTAACCGTTTGATTTCTTCATCCCTTTCTTGCAAAGCTGCAAGTGCGGATTCAAATAACTCAGGCTCGACTACAAATGTATTGCGACACCTACTGAGCGCATCCATATGAGCCATTCTTTTTCCATCTCTGTGCTCTATAGTGTACTCAAAATCTTGAAGTTCTAAAGCCCACCGTGAAATTTAAAAGCTTTTTACTCAGAGTTAATGTTAATGACTTACAGTCAGTGATAATTTTAAATTTAATTCCAGGTAAATAAATCCTGAGTCGTCTGAGAGCATAAACTATCGCCAATGTCTCAACTTTATACGAATGGTATTTTGATTCTTGAGATGAGTCTCGTTTTGAAAAATAGAAAGTTGGATGCAGAAATTTGTTCTCTTGAGGTTGAAGTAAAACGGCTAGAAATCCTAAGCTACTTGCATCACAGTGCAGCTCAGTTTCAGCGTTTGGATTGCATATACTGAGTATAGGTGCGTGTGAAAATATTTTCTTTAGCATTTCAAAAGTGTATAGTTCATTTTCATCAAATATAAATTCTGTATCCTTTTTCAAAAGATCATATAGAGGCTTTGAAATGATGGAAAAATCTTTAATAAATTTTCGGAAGTATGAGCATAAGTCCAAGAAAGAATGCAACGATTTGGAATTTCTAGGCGTTGGAAACTCCCTTACTGTACGCAGCCCATCTGCATTGGAACCTATTCCATCTGCTGACACTTCATATCCTAAGTAGGCAATTTTTTCCAACATGAAGAAGCACTTTTCTAAACGCAATTGCAGTTTATTTGATCGCACAATCTGTAGAACCCTTTTTAAGATTTCAAAGTGCTCTTCTTTAGTTTTGGACGCAATGGAAAGATCATTAATATAACCTAAAAGCTTTCCAGATTTTAAGAGATCTTTGAAAATAGACTGATATATCTTTGAAATATTGCAGATGCGTTTTTTAGCCCGAAAGGCATGCGCAAAAGCTCAAGCTGTTCAAGTGGTGTTACAAATGCGGTGTATTTCATAGATTCTGGTGACATCTTTAGGTGGCGAAAGGCGCTTTTCAAATCGAAGAGAGAAAAATACCTCTTATCACGCACTGTATCTAAATGATCCCAATCAATGGAAGTGGAAAATTATCTTTCACAGTAATAGTACAGAGTTGTCGGAAATCAATACATAACCGCAATTCCCATGTTTGTTTTTTTATTAAAACAATTGGTGATGCGAAGGGAGAAGTACTTTCCTGAATTATTTCATACGCTAGCAGTTCATCCAAAATCTTTTGTAATTCGTGCTTATGTGCAAATGGCGGTGAAGACCACAGGAGCACAATTGAAAATCTTCTTCGCATCCGTCAAAACAATTTTCATTGCAAAGTTTCTACACTCATTTGATAAATTTGATGATTTGGGTTGTTTTTATTAAAGTTGCTGTTGAAGACACTCTTAGTTAGTAGATTATTTATTTCTACATTTTCTTCAAAATTTAATCTTGCCATTATCCTGATTACTACACGTATCAATATTAAGAATTTCATCTGTTTCATCTTTAGGCTTAGTATCATAGCTATTAAATAATTAAATTTTTTTTATAAACGATGAGTATATCCACAAAGGTCGATATTATTGATTTCGTTTTAATCAAGTTGAGATCGTCACCCTGCAGCTGCAAATTAACTTTGTTGAACAAACCAAAGATATCAGTCAAGTAATAAATATCTGTTTTACAATTGTTCAGATTTTCTTTCAAATTCGGATCTTTTTCTTGTAAAAACTCCAACACAGATACAAAAACAGCTGAAAATCTTGCTAAGCAAGAGCCTCTTAATAGCCAGCGAACTTCAGTGCGCAGAAGTAGCCGAGTAAAGACCTCGTCGTTTTCCTCACATAGCTGAACAAATAGCCGAGAGTTCAAAGACCTGCTTCAAATCCTGTTGACAGCATTTATAACATATTGTAAAGACTGATGCAATCTAGGACTCCGATTTTTTGCTACTAAATGCTGTCTGTGAATCACGCAGTGAATGGGCAGTACCTTAGGCAGTTGTCACTGTAAGTGGTCTGTAAAACCACTATGACGACCAACCATAGATGGTGCACCATCAGTCGCAACAGAAACAATGTTCTTCCATGGAATAGCTTCGTCGATAAAAAAACGTTCCAAGGGCTGAAAAATCGATTCTCCTCTGGTATCAGTCTCTAAATACCATAAGTATCAAAAAGCAGTTCTTGGTACATATTTTCATCTTTAATATTGTATATCGAACATATCCTAACAACAGAGCTTTATTGCCGGATAATGTAGACTCATCCAACTGAAGAGAAAATCTGTTGGTCTGTAAGAAACTGCATAAAATGTTTTCCTCGTTACGCCTAAACCAGTATTTTATTTAGGCAAATGGGTCACAAAATAAATTTAATATCCCTTTAAATAGTTTTCGTGGTCTTAAAAAGGACCGTTAAGCTTTAAGATTTCAAAACGCTTTTATTTTTATTTTTATAAATTTTCGAAATGTTGCCCGTGCCTTTGGACGCACGTTCTAGCGCGTTTGGTGATTTCAGACCGCAAATTAATGTTTGGTAAAATGCCTCTTATCTTCTCTGCCACTGTATTTATTCTCTCTCTTCCCGACTTGAAATCTCAGTCAAATAAACCCTTTCTTTTATGGCTCCCCAGAAAAAAAATCTATTGGCGTTAGGTCAGGAGATCTAGGTGGCCAAGGAAAAGGACCATATCGGCCAATCCACCGTCCATTAAATTTTTGATTTAAAAACGAAGTTACATTACAGTATCGCTACAATGGCAAGGAGCTCCATCGTGTTGGAAAACAATTTTTTGCCTCTGAGCAAAAGGAACATTTTCCAGGAGTTGCGGCAACTGGTCTCTCAAAAATTCAAAATAGAATGTTGAATTTAGGACATGCGGCAGTATGAATGGCCCGATTAAAGTACTACCCAATATGCCGGCCCAGACATTAACGCTAAACCTTCTGTAAAAGGGTATACAGTTAAGAAAAATATTCGCATTTCAACTGAATCTTTACCTTTGAGAAGATATGTGTTGTTCGTGTTAAGTGAGGATTAGACACTGCCCAGTAGTGGGAATTGCGTTGGTTGGTAATGCCCATTCTCGTCAACTGGGCTTCGTCAGGCCATAAATTGTTTTGAATAAACTGCTCATTCTTATCTTGTTTATGCAGCAGCCATTGGCAAAATTCAATCCTTTTTTGGAAGTGCCCTGGCAAAAGTTCCTGTACGGGCGTATAATGAAAGGGGTAAACGCGGTTGGCTTGAAGAACTATATGGATTGTAGTTCTTGGAGTTTGCAACTGTGCTGCAAGCCTTCTGGTACTAATAGATCCCTGCATTCTTACAGCATTTAAAATTCTTCTGCTGCTGTTATGTTAGACTGTCTTTCTCTTCTTAACCCATATGCTGACCCGACGGTTGAAAGGCGGTGAAAAGCATTGTTAAAAGCTGACGGGATCCTCCGTCTGGGATATCGCCGTTGGTACTCCAATCTAGCTAACCCTGCATCACCATTACAGAAACCGTAAACGAAAAGTATATCGGCGTATTCGCGAATCGAAAACATTTTCTCTTAAACATTTGCTAAACACTTTCCTCGTTCACTCTTAATCAGTAAATAAAGTAACATCAGCACATTTTAAAAGTTGTCACCAAGTAAAATAAAAACATTCCACAAAATAGCGGAAAATTTACCGTTGGCTTAATTATCCAACTTTGTTTTACTTATTAACTGACAGCTATTAGTCAGTTTTTTTTTTATTGTATACACTATTTATTTTGCTTGAATAACTTCCGTTGTTCGTAGGTAGAAAAGTCATACATAAGAATAGTAGATAATAAAGAGAAGATAAAAATTTTGATAAAAAAAGATAACCTAAAATTTGAAAATTTCGAAATAAACGCATTTTTCTGATGAAATTTGATTTTTCAAAATGTTAGCTTTAAAATGCCATAATTTTGGCAGGCGTTCATCTAACTCGCAGAAATTACAGTATTTTATGCATACTGAAATTCTCTTTCAAAAATGTGCACAACAGTTTCTTAACCTGAATCCGTTCGAAAGCTACGGACTTTTAGGAAGTTTTACCTCGAAATCAGAGATTCCTCATTTTAACGGCCTATAATTTGGAGGGGGGTGAAAATAGACCCCACCGTATATGTAGTAAAATATCAGGAGCATGTTTGGACTTGAACTTGATCATGATTTCGTTCGTATTAAATCGCGTATATGCTTCAAATACAGAGCAAGTCAAAACGTGTCTAAAAGACTTGTACGCTCGAACACATTATCTTGCACGAACTTGTCCACTCATATTGACTTGCCGAGTTTTTTATCTTGTTAGAACTTGTACACGCTTATCGACTTGTTGAGTTTTTTAAAGTACAACAATGATATTTCCTACTAAATTTTAGTCATTCTTATAAAAAGTTGGTACACGCAATACAACTTAAACAGTATCTTGAACGCTTCAAATAAGAACTTGTGTTTTTTTTTTTTTTAAAGAACTTAACACTCAAGTGGGTATGAATACACTTATAATGCCTCAGCATGTGTTAAGTTTTTTGGAAAATGGGATAGAGAGAGAAAGAAAGATGTTTGGGCTCAGTGGTTATTTCGCTCCATCGGTGGCATCCAATATTCAATGGGCAGACTAAATTCTTAGCGGAAGTTGGCTTGATGTTGATTTCTAGTCACCTATTCGTCTTACTTGATTTTCTTTAACTGAAAAAATGGATGATGTCTTTCGGGCGAGGCTGGGATTCGAACACCGAACCTTCCGATTTGGAAGCCAGTCCACTAACACTTGAGCCACGTCCATTTTTAGACCTTGTCGACCAAAACAATCAGTTTTCGTTTATGTTGACCCCTGAGAAACCGATTTCTACCACAAGCGGTCGTTATCTGCCACTTTGGGAATCCCTGTTCTGGATCATTAGCACTTCTCTTGATTGTTTATAGTCTCTGATAAGATGTCCTGTTTTCCCACAGCGAAAACAAGACCCTCTGTCCCTTTTCGGCTTAGGACAATTGGTGACTATATGCCCTATGTCATTGCAGTTGAAACATTTGATACTGGAGTTGCTTCGTATTGATGGTGTTGATTTGTGATGCCTTGCCTGTTTGGAGAGGCTCGAATTCGAGTGAAGTTTTGGTCTCATTTTTTCATATTTTCTTACTGTAAGTTTTAGCCCATTTAGAGTGTTCGCTGTTGCTGTTTTTTTATGACCACCTCCATGGCATTTTTCAACGCTGCCAGTATCACGGTAACCAGCTATGGTTCGAGACACAAATGATTTATTCACGTTGAGGTGCTGGAAGGTTCTAACGATAGCTACTTGTGGTTTTTCAGCCAAATATAAAGCAATCACACTATCACCTTTGAATTCCATCGCGGATAAAAATTTTCCAACACAACTGAGACGCAAATCGTTTAAAAGGCTTGTAAATAGTAAGATTATCTGTCATGTGTCAAAATTGAGCTCACTGTCATGAACGGTTTGGAAATTATAGCAGCCTGAAGTTGGTTGCAGTTCGAGTCATTCAGGGTGTATACTGTTTCGGGTATACCTTTAATGATGTAATTGATGACGTCTTGTTCTTCAATATCAGTTGTACTGGTGATTTCCCGCATTCTTAGTACATATTGCTGGTAGTTCTCCTCCTTTTGATTGCGTAGTGCATTGTGAACATCAGAAGCCATAGAATGCTGATGAAATTCTTTTAGTAAAGCTGATTTTAATTCATCCTATAAATGGCATTGCGTTGATCTCAGGAATAGTTTTGCAGTACCTTTAAGCAATCGTTGAGCGTAAATTATACACTTTGATTCGAACTTATATATGTCCTTGGAATCTTCAAGGGCCTTAATCCATCTTACGATAGAAAAATATTCATCACCGGAGAAGGTTGGTAAGGATTCCCCGCTGTCAGTTCTTGTTGTCGTTTCCAATGCTGCAGAAAGTTCAGCAACTCTCTTCTGTAATTCACGAATCTCCTCCTTTCGCTTCACCACTTGCGATAAGGTCTCCAATTGTAGCATTACCAGACTGTTCTCCTCTTCCAGCTCGGACGAACTTTCGTCAATATTGATTTCATCAAGGACACTGGTGGGAAAGTAGTTTTCCATTTCTGCATTTATGAGTCACTCAATCGCCTCCTCCAATCTAATTTTTAACGTTGATTTAAGTCGACTTGTAGGCAAATTGATTTCGCTTAGTTTGTCTTTTAGTTGAGGTACAGTTGCTATCGGCAAAAATTTCACTGTGCGTTCTGCCCTCTTAATAATCACATTTGTTTTTATAAAATAATTTGTTAACTTAATTGGCGTTTGGTGCAAAACATTTACTGACACATAACATAAAGTTCAATTAAAAAAATACTAATTCGCTTTTACTAGACATAAATTTTGACTGAGTATACCAATCCCACTTCTAATATTATTGTAAGATGTGCAGAACAAAAGAACAAATAAAAATATTATACGAAGATGATTGTTTAATCAACGCTCTGTCCTCCCATTTAATTTGAAACTTACTGTATTTTTTTATAAAAACAGTGATAGTTGGATATTTACATATTCGGTTCGTATTACATAAGCGGAAATGCAGATGCACGGGACTAGAGTGTGAATAAATAGGTTTATTTTAATAAATTTGAATTGTGGCATAGTAGGTTTCCTACATCATTGAACACAACATAAAATATTTTGCCAAGTATATCAAGAGGACGGCACTTAAAATCAATGGATGAATGTTCCGCAAACACCAAAATCCACCCTAACACGCTGGAGGCAAAAGTTTTACTCAAAATATTTTTACAACTTCTAGTTTAACATATAACCAACATCATAAAAGAAAAAAACAGATGTTATGAAGGTAATTTTGAGTCCGAACCCAATACGAGTGCAATGGATTAACGAGAGAATATTGTTATTATTACAATTTGTTGAAAGGTAATTAAAATAACAAGGTAATCTAAAGTTAAAGAACCTAGCTGCGGAAACTATTGGTTCTACATTGTTAAAAATTACAGAGTTAAGTCTATATGAAATTTATTTGTTTTATTTTACTTTTTTTTTACAATTTCTCAAGTTTATTTTTTTGTCCGCTTTACTTGGAAGTCAACAACAGAATGCCCTCCAATTTGAAATTCAAAGTGTCAAAGCATTTTATTTATTTGAACTGTATCATACTGTACGTGGTACACTAAGGGAAAAATTACATTATAAAAAGAAAAGAAGAGCACCCGATCAACGTTTTCAAGAAACATTTTCTTCCTTATGTTTAATAGGTTCAAGCCACCTTCTTATGTGATAAGCTTCCACTCTGTCATTATAAGGGAGTTGTGTAATTCTACAATTATCAATATCTTTAATAAGGTACCTATCATTTGGAAATATTTTAGTTATAATATAAGGTCCTTTATATTTTGGAATAAATTTTTTATTGGTTCCTTCCTACGGTCATATCTACATTTCTTATCATAACAAAGTCTCCCACATTAAAACTCCTAGCGGGCCTATGCCTGTCCTTGAAATAGTTCTCGTTGTATAATTGTGGCTTTTCAATATTCTTCAAAGCATCGATTCTCTTTTCTTCTAGGTTTCGGTTTTCCGGTTCTTTATAAAGGTCTAAATACTCAGCTAACCAGTCAATAGTAGGGCCTTTTTGATTTACACCAAACAATAATGAAGGACTATAACGAGTCGTGCTGTGAATGAAGTTATTGATCGTAAATTCAGTGTCAATTAACTTAGAACTCCAATTACGAGTAGAATGGTGGTTGTTCACTCAACTTGGCTAATATTGGCGTCAGACTACGATTGACTCGTTCCACTTGCCCGTTGGCCTGTGGTGAAGCAACGGCTACCTTCATATGCAATATATTGTTTCCCGTCAGGAACTCATTAAATTCGTTTGAAGTGAAGCAAGTACCTCGGCTTGCTATGATTCTCGTAGGTCGACTATAATGCTCAAAATATTTATTCAAGGAAGCAATTATTTCTTTACTACTGGTAGAACTAGCGACATATAATTTTGTAAATGAATCAATTATAGCTAACACATATTTCCGTTTAGATCTAACGTATCAAATGTCAAAGGCTTCTTAAGGATACTATGAAGGCTTCTCTCATTTTTGTTCGTTTGAATTTAGTATACTATATATTTAAGGCAATTCAGCATAAATTTTTCAATTTTTGTTTTCATATCAGTAAACCAGTAATTTAGTTTAATTTGATCGTAACATTTGTCCTAGCTTTTCATAGGTTAACCGAATGACGTTAGATTCCATCTCTTCCAGTACGTAAAAGAAGTTGTTACCTCGCATATCTCTTCTATATAAAATACCGTTTTCAATCACATACATCTTCGAGGGCCTGTTCAATAATAGTTCTTTAATTTTAGATATATTTTGGTCCCGATTCTGTGTGGCAGCTAAGTTAAATTCTAAGTCTTCCTCTTCAATAGTATTCACAGTCTCGTATTTACTCAATGCGCCTACATGTGTCATACTAGTGCCACCTCTATGTTGTATGCTAGAGTTATAGTCTTCTAATTCAAGCGCCCACCTAGCTATTCGGGGGTTTAGATTTTTCCTTTTAAGTGTAAGGCTCAATGAGTTACAATCTGTAATGATTTTAAATGGGATACCTTCTAGGTATACATGAAACCTGCGAAGAGCATAAATAATAGCAAGAGTCTCTAGCTCAAAACTGTGATACCTTGATTCTGCGTCAGATGCACTTTTTGAAAAGTATAAGACAGGGTGAAATTTATTATCTTCTTGCTTCTGTAGTAAAATAGCTCCGAATCCTATTAGTATCACAATGCAATTCAGTTTCCTTTGAAGGATCGTAAATGCACAATACAGGTGATTCAACCAATTTCTTTTTCAACTCTTCATAGGCACTATAACAATGTTCATTGCCGTAATGGCTTTAAAATTTTTGCAAAAATTTGGAACAAATTTACGAAAGTAATTGCAAAGTCCTATAAATAAATGGACTAGTTTAGTAGTTTTAGGTATAGGGTATTTCAATATAGTTTCCTTATGATGTGAATACGGTGCAATGCCACTACTATTGACTCTGTAACCGAGATAATTAAGTTCATTGTACAAAAATAAACACTTTGGTATTTTAAGCTCTAAGCTCTTTGCTGCGAGGCACTGTAAGACGTAATTCAGAATCTTCAAATGTTCTTCTATAGTGCGTGTTGCCAATAAAATATCGTCAATAAATACGGTAATAAGATTCACTTTTATGAATTTGCTTAGTATCCTAGTTTTAAAACGCTGGAAGGCAGAAGGGGAATTCTTCAGTCCAAAAGGTATTTTTAAATATTCATATTGCCCGGAAGGGGTCACAAAAGAAGTTTTAGGAATGGAATCCTTCTCCATTTGAACTCCAAGACTATTGTTCGAGTACCAAGATCAATATTCGGATTAATGTTATATTTTTCGATTTCCCCATCAATATCAATGTTAAAAATATTCGGAATCGCCTCATCTTCACTATTCACATTTTTATTCAAATTAATTTCATTTCTAGCACTATCTATTTGCCCTACAAGGGTCAATACAGGCTATTTCAACTGAATCACTTTGAATCACTTATATTTCTTTGGTCTATAATGGGTTTGGAAGGCTTATCACATAATGGCGTAGAAGGTTCTATGATAATAACTAATAACTGAAATATGATCTTTGGAAGTTTTGAAAGTGTCTTTATTTGAAAAGGTTTCATTACTATTTACGTTATCTTTTTTGGAAGTTTAGAAAGTGTCTTTATTTGAAAATTTTCATTACTATTTACCTTATCTTTTTTCATGTATAATATTATGTTAAAAATTGTGAGAAAATCTCGCCCGAGTAATAATGGCTTTGGTAATAAACCTATTTCGACGATAAATCATGATACTCGTAACTTTTCAATTTTATTCATTAACTTAAGATAACAATCAATCATACCATATGTATTAAATTTTTCTCCTGATATGGTATTGTAGCTTGAGTAAACTAAATTTTCTTTTCTGAATTCAACTGATGTAATGAAACAAAGCTGACGGGGCTACCACTATCGATCAGGGAATTAGAAGGTTAAAAGTTACAATTACTACCATGCTCATTAGGATTGTTAAAGGCAATACTCACTTCTTCTTCAATTCAGGATCTTCATATCTGTTTTCTTCTACTACTTTGACTCGATTTTGTTTACAGTCCTTTATTTAGTGCTCCTTGGATCAACCTTTGAAGCACGTCTCGACTGTCCGTTTTTGTTCAGGGCACTGGTTTGAATAATGTTCATAGTTGCTGCAGTTGTAGCATCTTTTTGATGAGATGTCTTTACTTGGCTCACTCCGATCACAGTTCGGCTGCTTTTGGTTCACTTTTAAAGTATCAGTTGTACGTTGTTTATCGTATTTCACTAGTAGCTCTTCCAATTCGTCAATATTTTTGGCTGTATAAAGAAACGAGGTATAAGCCGGCCGATCACGCAATCCATCGATGATAGCATTAATTATTTCGTTTTCACTCAAGCCCTGTGCTGCTATTTCCTTCATGGACATCATATAGGTTATGATGTTTTCATTTTTAGCACGAGTACGTTTTGTTAACTGACAATAGACATCCGTGAATGTAATTTGTTTCTTGAATTGTTTTAGTAGTGAACTTCGTAAATCATTAAATGTTTTGGCACGACATATGCGCAGGAATATAGCGGCTGTTCCCCGTAGCATCTTTCGCATACACATATATTTAAAATGGTCACTACATGCATTGATTGATATTGCATTGTCAAAGTCCTCCAACCACTTTTCAATAGTGTATGCATCGTCTCCAGTGCAATAAGGAACCAGATATTCGATGTCATTAATTTTAAGTTGTTATAGATTCAGTGTGTTATCGATGATTTCCAATTCCTTCTGAAGTTACAAAATACGTTTCTTCCGTTCCAATTTGCGTAGCAATGCTTCTTCCAATTCATCGTCATCGGCTTCGGATAGAAATATTTTTCGTTACGCAGGCGTCTCCGCGTGATGTCAACTCAATATCTGCGCGTTGGTTTGTGTTCCCGTTAACACCGCTACTTCTTCTGGCGTGATTTCTAGGTACAGCTTGCTCGCTGACGTCTTCATGTGATGTTAAGTCGATTTCTCCATTTTCGGTCACAGCTTTTCCCGTTTTACTTTGACTAGTGCCTTTACTTGTACTGGCGTAATTGTCATTTCCAGAAACTGATTATTCACTGGCGGCTTCCGATGTCTGCGCAATTCCGGCATTATCGGCCACAATTTTCAATTTGCCGAAATGTGGAAGAGGATGAAAAATCCACCCCATCATTGTTCAATACACTCGTATCTATCAACTCTTGGCGTGAACTCATAATTCAATTTTGAGTAACGAGCAATTATTACACTAGATCACTAATTTAATGGGTTTATTGTTCAAATGTAAAAGAAATTCACTATTTTATTAATTTTTAATTTTTATTGGCACGTGTCACCCCACATCTGAACTGTAAAGTCCATATGCAATTTATTTGTTTTATTTTTTTTTTACAATTTCTCAAGTTTATTTTTCAGTTCGCTTTACTTGGAAGTCAACGACAGAATGTCCTCCAATTTGAAATTCAAATCAAAACTCTAAGTTCTACAGTGGTTACGATTAACGAAAAAAATTCGGGATGAAAATGAAACTACAAACACAAATTTAACATTATGTGCTCAATTTGAAAATGGAAACAAACAAGCTTTTTACATGAAGATGATTCCACAGGCAAACGAAATAATGAGTTTGGAATTCCCTGATTACACACAAGAATAAGCTGTATGGAGTTCATTTTAGAAGGCGGTAAGACTATCGACGAGAAGAAACTATATTGTTCAAGTATCAGTAGAGTTTTCCATGAGGTTTAATTTATTTATGACAACAGCCTGCGGTACTTAAAAAAGCTTTGGAGTACATTTTTAGAAGACACTTTCGGAATTAAAATTTTTTTTTTGGGTTCTGTGGACGAATTATTCTCAATTCAGTAGGAATGGTACTAATTTCCACAATATGCAAACCAGAGCGAACAATAAGCCCCATCTCACAAAACCAAAAACTATTCAAAATAAGTCAACCGCACAATCACCCCTATTCCCGTTGTCGTTAACGACACTAGTCGTATGTCGTGTCGTTTATTTTTGACACGACAAATTTGTAGTGAAATCGTCAACGACGAAATTGTAATAAAATCTCTAAATACATGAAGTTGGGTAGCGTTGTAAAACAACGCCAGTTTATATTTATTTGGAAATTGTATGAAATTATTTTAAAAAGTTAGTTAGGATTGAAAGTTAAATTACATAATAAAGATTAAAATATGGACAGTATTGCGATTTTTTTTTCTTCTTCATCTTCTGATGATGAAAATCATGAGTGCCAAGAAAGGAATTTGACAATTATCCGAAAAAGATAAGACAACTCTCGAATCCTTTTGATTTTCCTAATGAAAGGATTTTTTTAATACGAGTAGATGAATTTTTTTTAGGGTTACTAGCTTGATCAAAAAGTTCTTGTGTTCAGAAAATTGGAAGTACAAGTTTATTCATCTAAATCTATATGGTCCCCTTCAGAGTAATCCCCATCGACTGTAACACATTTATGCCAGCGCTTGATCCAATCCTCGAAACATTTTTTATATTCGGTTTTCGGTATGTCCATCAGTGCTTCCTGCGATTTTTCCATTACTTCCTCTCGGCTGCTGAAACGCGTTCCCGGTAGTGTTTTTTTAACTCGATTGAACAGAAAGAAGTCATAGGGAGCCAAATCAGGTGAATTCGGTGGCTGCTGGATGGTATTTGTTCCATTTTTCGTCAAAAAATTACGAATAATGATGGCATTGTGCGACAGCGACGGTGCGTTATCATCAGTCGTTCATAGACCTCCGCGGAGTTTAGACGTCTTTCGATTTACAAGTGTGAAGTGATTCGCTGAACTAAGAAATTGAACAATTTGGATTTAGGCTCCAATCAGCACGACGGTAGTGTACTCGCTTGAGACTGCAACGGTTGTGGGTTCGACTCCAAGAAGTCGGCAGACGATCTTTTTTTTTTTTTTTTTTTTTGTTTTTTTATTTTATTTATTATAAATAAAAATAAGTGGTGTTACTAGCTTGAAGTACCATCACGTGATGGATTGTGTTAAGCGGTCCGCTATGCCTATAGCGGGATCTGCTGAAACGTCAGGTGAGGCTTCGAGTGGTTCGAGCCAAACTCCAAAGTCAAAGAGAAGGAGGAAACTACCAACGACCACTGTAAAGCTGCTTGCGGGAGTGAGGGAAGGCAACAACTTCGCTTCATTGGCCGCAAGCGAATCTGATGATGAAGAAGAAGAGATGGAGGCCATTAGTAGTAGCATCAAAATGCTACAACAAAGAGTGCTGGCCATAAAAGATAAGCAAATGATAAGAAGGAAGAGGGAAGAGCAAGAGCAATCCCAACAACAGCAGCTTGCTCAAAAGCAGAAACAACAACAGCACCAAGTAAATAAAGTAGCACAAGTGTTACAACAACAAAATGTTAAGAAACACCAACAACAACAAGTGCAGCCACAACAACGGCAACAGCTAAAACAGCAGCAGCCACAAAAACGGCAACAGCAAAAACAGCAGCAGCAGCAGCAACAACAACAGCGGCAGCAGCAACAACAACAACAACAACAACAACAACAGGAACAGCAACAGCAGCAGCAGAAGAAGAAGGAGAAGGTGCCTCCTATCAACACCTATAAACTAGAGGTAAATGCTACCAAGGACCTGTGCAGGCTGGTCATTGGTAATAACTTTAATATTAAGAGATTGGGGAATGATCGCCATGCCATCCACTGTAATACAGTGGAGGGCTACGCGAAAGTTAAAGAGCTCCTAAAGGAAACGACGACGGAGCACTACTCATTCACACCGAAGTGTGAAAAGCGGCAATCGATGCTGCTGAAGGGGTTGGAACCGTCTTCTGATCCTGAGGAGATCCTGGCACTGCTCAAAGAGAAGGAGTGCGAAGGACTCAAGTTTGTGGGGGTAAGGCCATTTACCACAGCTAGAGCCAGGCGGGAGAAACGGAGTCTGCCGTTCTTCCTGGTGCAGCTCAGTCCCGAAAGCCGTCTGGATAGTCTAAGGAGTATCAATGTCCTAGACTACCAGGTGGTTCACTGGGAAAAATTAAAAAGGAGCGAAGGCGTTATACAATGCGTTCGCTGCCAGAGGTTCGGACACGCCGCGTCGAACTGCCAAATGCAGCCTCGATGCGTGAAGTGCGCAAAGAACCACAGTTCCGAGGAGTGTTCTCTGGGTAGGGACGGAGCATCTGATAGGGCGCAGCTCTCGTGCGTGTTATGTGGGAACGTGGGACACACCGCAAACTATCGGGGTTGTCCTAAGTTCGCTGATATTAAGAAAGCAAAACTGGCTCAGCAGCAGAAGGTAGAGGTCAAACGTTTACCTGCTAGGTTTCAAACACCAGACGTCACGCCCCAAATTTCCTACGCCCAAATGGCGGCAGGTAGGGGGGCTACGGTACAGCAAGCGACTGTTGCTTCTCCGGCGCCAATGCCGAGAACAACGGAAGCTGCACCTAACATGCTGGCCATCTTGCTCGCAATCCAAGGGCAGATGGCTCAGCTGCAAAAGCAGGTGCAAGAACAAGCCAAGCGGGTGGACCAGATCTACGCGCTGCTGCCGGGCTTAACGCAACACATGTCGTAATGGGTACGTACATGGTGGAGCAATCTTTGAAGGTCCTTGCGGTGAATGTTAATTCACTGATTAGGATCGAACGAAGAGCCGCGATGTTTAAATTGTTACAAGACCAAACTCCTGATGTGCTTTTCGCTAGCGAAACCAAGCTAACCGATAAGCACAAACTGGAGTACAATAATTATATTGTTAGAAGAAGAAACCGGCCCGGATCCAAATGTGGAGGCGGTGTGGCGATCTTCATTAAACAAGGTATAAAATTTCACAGAGTGTACAAGGGAGTGTTGCGTAGGTTCCGGGTGTTGGAGGCAGTCGTCATTTACATCCCGCTCCGCAGTGGAAAGCGGCTGTACTTGGCCTCTGTTTATGCACCTGAGACTTCACAATCCACTTTATTTATTACAGAGCTTGACACGCTTTTTCGACTTCTGAGGCTGGAATCGGGGGAGAATTATTTTGTAATCGGCGGGGATTTCAACGCTAAACACAGAGATTGGGGAAATAATTTGCCAAATACTAGAGGGAACCTACTACTCAATTGGTGGGGTCAGCACGATGTCATGTACAGACTCGGTCTTAAAGCGACGGATAACCCGTCGTTTCCCAGAGGCGGGTCTTATTTGGATCTACTGCTGTACGACGAACGTATACGACTGACAGGTACGAATTTACAAACGCTAAACTGTCTGCGCACATTCGTGTATGACAGTGACCATTGCGGTTTTAGCACCGAAATTACAGTTCCCAACGAAATTGCGGAATTGGAGGAGTTTGTCCAAAGATATTCTTACAACTACAGTAAGACTCGTTGGACACGCTTCTCTGCAGCCTTGACAAGAGCACTCGCTTCGAACACGCTCCATCCACCGGCCAATAGGAATTTGTCAAACGAGGAGATCGACAATTACCTAAAACAAATGGACGAGACAATTAAACAAACTATGGATGCTACAATACCACGATATCGACATACGACTAACGAAGACCTGTTCCGCAATCCTACTATTGACGCACTGCACCGACAGAAAAGTAGACTTCTGACAAGACTCAAAAACTTGTATAGACAGTTAACTGACAGACAAGACCCGGAGATTAGGACACTGAAGTCGTCGATTAAAAATATTCAAACGTTAATAAAAGAGAATTACAGAATTTCTGTAAGTTTGTATTGGAACAACAGGGTTCGGGCTGTAAACACCAGCAACCCGAATATGTTCCCGCAAATAAATAAACTATTTCGGAGAAAAAATCAAAACGACCTTCAGTGTCTTAAAATAGCCCGGACAACAGACAACGAACGGTTACTGACAATAGCAGGTATTGATCCAAATGAGGCCGCGGATGATGACGACTTCTTTGTGATCGAGGATCCACAGGAGAAGGTTGAGGTCATAGGGGCGACTTTCCAGGAAATATACAAGGCCACTGATACCATTGGCCCTAATTATGACCTGGACAATCGCGTCTTGGTGCACGACCTCCACATTCGAAATGAAGTAGAAAACTGGCGATCCGAGGGCTCTGGTTTCACCCGGTTCAGTGACGAAAATATGGCAAATAATGTCATTACCAGAGAGGGTGACCTACCCCCGTTCATTTCGAAGGAAGAGCTCCATGAGATCTTCGACACAATCAGGGCTAAGAAATCAGTGGGGACCGATGGTATTCCGAACATCGTGCTTCGACATCTTCCTCTAGAAGCGGTGAACATTTACACCACCCTGTTTAATAATGCAATGAATAATGCACATTATCCAGCGCATTGGAAAACGGCGGTGGTTCAACCTATCCCCAAAAAGGGAAAGGATATATCCAATCCGGCGAATCTCCGGTCGATAAGCCTCCTTCCGAATATCAGTAAGGTGTTTGAAAAGGTAATCAATAGAGCTCTGTCTAGGTGGGTTGAGGACAAACATATAGTTCCGGATAATCAATTCGGTTTTAAGGCGGGACATGATATCTCACATGCCGCGTCTAAACTGGTGTCCGATATCCAATGGAATAGAGGCAAAAACCAATGTACTGGTGCCTGCCTTGTTGACTTGGAGAAGGCCTTCGACACTGTATGGTTAGAGGGTCTTTTCTATAAGCTGACTAGGCTGGGGATCAGTAAACCATTCTTGTACATTCTTTATAATATGCTAACCAACAGACAGTTCATCGTGAAAAATGGCGATGTGACTTCTGTTGGAATATTTCAAATTAAAAATGGTCTTCAGCAAGGCGCGGTCAATTCGCCGATCCTATTCAACATTTATACAAGCGACTTGATAGGTTCACTTCCCCATACTATTGCGTACGCAGACGATTTGATAGCGTACAGAACAGGTCCAAAAATCGAGGTCATTAATACTCTCTTGCAGTGTGACTTCGATAAGATAAGACGATTTTGCGATGACTGGAAGTTGAAAATCAACTTTCAGAAGTCGGAAACCATTCTCTTTAGGACGCCGTTGTCTGGAGCCTCTAGGGATACCAGGAAAAATTATCGTAAGTTCTCGATCATTGGACAACACGGACAGCCTCTTGCCTGTCGGAATGTAGTCAGATACCTTGGGATCTGGCTAGATCGGTTTCTGTATTTTGATAAAAATGTAGATGCTGCTCTGGCCAGAGCTAAAGGCGCTTTTGCCCTTACAAAGAGACTGTTTTATAGCAGCCAACTCGATGCGAGGGTAAAGGTAATCTGCTACATGGCTCTTATCAGGCCCATGCTGGCATTCGGGTGCCCCGTGTGGTTCAATGTACGAGCAAGCTTAATGGAAAAGATTCGGGTGTTTGAGAGGGCTTGCCTTAGGGCTTGCCTTCGCTTGTACAGAACACCAGAGTCGGAGTACAAAAAATTTTATCGTAATGAGGTTCTTTACAACAGAGCGAACCTAATACGAGTGGACAACTTCGTAATTAAGCTGACTCGAAGGCACATTGCAAGAGCAATGGCCTCGACGAATAACCTGATATCTGGGGCTTACTACCCCAATTACCTTTACCACGAGAGTGTGCGCTCTGACGGCTTCGTTCCACCGGAAGCATTCCTCTACCTAGATCAGATAGGGTTGATCCAGGATAGATCAGCGGTTCCGTTAATCTTCCATGTCGCTCGAAAAGCTGGGGACAGGCGACTCAACTACAACAGAGACGTCGCACACGGCAGTGTGGATCGTCTCAGGTTCAGTAGGGCGGTGGGGAATCGCGATAAGAGGGATGTCGTTCGGCAGCACCAGCATTTCTGGTGGTTGAATGATGGAGAAGATGTTTCGTCGTCGTTTCCGTCAATTACGGACCAGCCTCACTAATGGGGCAGAGCTGACCAATCCATTTGCACTGTGAATAGCAATGGCCAGCTTGCATAGGTTTAGGTTAGTATTTAAGAAATACATATATATATTAGTATATACATAGGTATATACTAGTATATGTATGTCATTGTGAATAGTGTCCATGTGTATATATGTGTGTATTGTGTAGGTAGGTTAGGTAGACTAAGGTTTATTTTAAGCTAGATGTTAAGTTTTTATAAAAAATATGTCCATATGCTAAGTTTTTTGTCAAATTCTTTTCTTAGCCTTAAGCATAGAAAATAAGTATATATAAGTATAAAATGTAAACAAAGTCGAAAGACATAGATATAAGAATTTAGAGTAGCTTAGAGTGCCTGTGTGGGGCCAGTAAGTTAGTATAAGATTGTTAAGTAATTTTAAGCTAGCATTTAAGCATTTTTTGTTAGTATGTAAGAGTTAATGATTTAGAAAATAAAATACATTTAAAACTAACTAAACTAAACTAACGGTGCGTTATCATGGTGCAAAATCCACGAGTTTTCTACCCACAATTCTGGTCTCTTTCGGCGAATTGCTTCACGCAAACGTTTCATAACGCCCAAATAATACTCTTTGTTTATTGTCTGGCCTTCTGCCAAAAATTCATGATGCACTACACCGTTGTAATCCATGAAAACCGTGAGCACTGCCTTCTTTTTTTTATCTGAAAACGACGTGGTTTTTTTGGTCTCAGTTCATTTGGTGAGCGCCATTCACTTGCCTGATGTCTGGATTGCGTGTCGTACTCATAAACCCACGTCTCGTCTCCAGTAATGATCCTTTTGATGAATGCGGGGTCGGATTCAGCCTCAAAATCATCTTTTTTGCGACGTCAACTCGGTCTCTTTTTTGCATGAAATTGAGGTCTTTTGGCACCAACTTTGCTGCTACACGACGGAAACCCAAATCATTAACCAAATTGTCTTGGACGGATCCATAGGCAATGTTCAAGTCCTCTGCTATCTCTCTGCTGGTTAATTTGCGGTTATTGACCAACATTTATTTTACTTCATCAATGCTTTCGATGTCGATGGCCTGAGACTGCGTTCATCATCTTCGATTGACTCACGACCACTTTTGAACCGCTCGTGCTACTGCTAAACAACCGTTTTCTTTAGAGAATCGTTGCCGAAACACTTTTCCAACATTTCTAACGTTCGCGCACCATTAAATCCGTTTTTTACTAAAAATTTAATACAAGTTCGTTGTTGCAAATTTAAATCCATTTCTAAAATTGTAAAAAATCGCCAATACACACAGAGATAGATGTCTACGTAACTTTTGCAAATATCAAGCTATGAGGCTATGATTTAGAGGGAATGTCAACAACAGAATGAAAAACTTAACAAAAAAAACCAGAACTCAAATCGAAGCAATGAGAGCCCCACACGGTGGATGTGGTCGGGAACTTTTTGATAAAGGTGGTATATAATATTTCCGGTTATACAAGGAAGTATTTTAAAAAGTGTTGTAGGTTGTCAGTAGCAATCTTCTAGGCAGTCTACGATCATCATCGGTACCTTCTATACTAAAGCTAGTGGCAACGTTGAGGATTCTTGCTGGAGGTTGTTACCAAAGCGGAGCTGGCAACATGCCTGCAATCACAATTCTTGAAGCCCATATTTGCCCTCAGTGGATCAAATTTGAAATGACAAAGGAAGAAAAAAAACCGAACAAAATTGAATTTTTTTCCAAAGAACTGCCACTACAGATCAAAGAAAGCTGCGCAAATTACAAATGTATGCGCAGCTTTGCATAATATTTGCATTTGCTATAGAACTGATATTCCTTTGCAAAGTGTAAATAGCATCGAAATTGAAGAGACTGCAGATAACACGGAAAATTAAGAAGCCGCAACAATTGCAATAGACACCACATAATGAATTGGTTTTCAAAGTTTTATTTAAAAAAAATACTAAAAACGACTTAAGAATGCGCTTGTATCGGGAAATAAAATACGTGTATAGAAAAAGAAGTCAAAAGTCGCCTTCATTATGTCTATCTTTTAACTCAAGCTATTTCGTCTTCAAATCTAGTTTTATTCTTTTCAACTCCAGCTCTTCTTGTTTTAACTTTATTTCGTCCATTCTCTGTATTTCGTTTCTTTTTAAATCTTCTTTATACACCTGCAGTTTTTATTCTTCTAATTTAAAAATTTTTCGTTGGTGTCTCCCAGTTGCCCTTATATGGTTTCCAACACCTCGTACGCTTCTTTTTAGTTCCTTGTACAGATTGTCATGTATATTGATCGGTCTTGTCCAAAGTGCCTCTTTATTATTCTTTTCAAATGCACGCTTCTTGGAGTGAGATCTATGTAACTCCGGTGCACTCTTCGAAACTGCCCGGCACGCGTCACTAGACGGTTTTTCGGTTTGCACCTCATTTACAACATCCTCAACGATAAGATGTTCTGGTGGAGCAGAAGTAGACAATCCAGACGATGATGGGAAAAGCCAAAAACTACGGCTTGTGGATTAAAATTTTTTTTTAAACTGCATTCAATCAGCAACCGTTTCCTCCAATGGAGAGAGAAAATGTTTGTTGATTTTTCCTCCTCCCGTTGCTTTAATTTCATTTTTATTGTGGATTAGCTTTTTTTTTGATTTTGAACTTCATGTCAGCCAAAACCTATGAAAGAACAATAATTGAAATTGTTTTAAAAACAAAGTTTTTTACTTACTTTTTGCCAGCCCTCCCATTGTCTCATCGGTGGTCCCAGGCTGTTCAAATTAATTGCTACGGAGTCCCATTCATTTTTAAAATTTACTTTATTTACCTCCCTGTCTAAAGCCCCTAGCAGGATAAAATTTTTGCTGCATTACAGAAACAAGATATTCAAATTGTTTCTTATTTGTAATTTTTGTTATTAAAAATTTTAAATAAATTGCGATTTGAAATAATAAATAAAAATATGAATTTTACGTACATATTTCCAGCCATTTTTCTCACTGTCGTCAACTTAAATGCGACCGACAAAAATAATCGTTTTTTACGACCTTTGTCGTCTCGTTTTCAATTAGGGAATACCGAATTCTTGCAGAAAACGAGATTCTATACTACAAACATGGCGTTGGAAATTTCCTTACGACACTTGTCGTTTCGTTTCATTAAAAAACGAAACAAGGAATACCGATTTAGTCGTGTCGTTTTTTTTGTTATAGAAAACGACAATGGAAATAGGGGTGAATATCTGTTTCCGTCTAGACAAAATTTTGTTCTGCTTTTTACCTGTTACTTACAAACAACAACGTTGGATAACTTGGACTATAGGATTGATGAGGGAGCTGCGAAATTCGAAGAGAATTTTGAAGTACATTATCATGTAGGATACTTCAAAAGAGCTCTATCGTTTATTCAAAGCTTTGGCTTACACTTTTGAAATTTCATATACTCGCAAAACTTACTGTAATATAAACAAAAAAATTTTACCACAGAATATTCATACAGTTTTGTCTGCCTTTGGTTATTGTGATGAGAACACGTTTTTCCTAGGAAAAACAATAACTAATGAGTGGTCACTGCCGACAGCACGTGCTGAATAACACGGGAAGATTTAGTTTACAACTTTGATTTGAGGTTAATACAAATAAGTCAGTCATTGCTGCTCTCATATGAGTCTCCTAGTTGCAAAAGCAGTTAAAAGACTAAATTTGAGAAATTTGAGATATTGGAACTCCTGAATTCCTTGGCTCTTGGACTATCAAATGAGAGTTTTAAAAAGATTTTAATAAAATTATAAACCCTTTAAAGTCGATGGAGAAAAATCCATACAGCTGCAAAACTACTTAATTCGAAGCGGCAGAGAGAAGCCAAAGGGGTTACTTTCTAGTCCAATATTTTGTAGTTGCGAAAGTAGTAATTTTGATAGTGGCAGTGATGATTTCAGTTGCTCAGTTTCAGTTGTAGAACCTTTCAAATTTTTTTCGACACTACTCATTGTTGGTTGGAATGATATTATAATTTGGATCAGATTTAAAAGATTTCTTTTTCAT
Source organism: Volucella zonaria (assembly GCA_963966105.1). Taxonomy (NCBI): domain Eukaryota; kingdom Metazoa; phylum Arthropoda; class Insecta; order Diptera; family Syrphidae; genus Volucella; species Volucella zonaria. The sequence goes on along the minus strand of OZ014532.1, from coordinate 38,493,072 downwards.
CAACAACAAAATTTATCACTAATATGAACAGGAAACATTATAGGGGTTTTTCGTAATCTGCCGAAAATCTTGTAAGCTGGAATTTGCCTTAGGCAGCGTTACAGTCCAGGGTGGACCTGGGCCTCAAGCAATAAGCCTCCCCAATTTGCGCGGCCTTGACTAATTGCGTCGAGTTGCGCACTCCAAGTTGGTTGAAGTCCCCTTCCACTTGTGCGCACCACCTAAGGCGAAGCCTTCCTCTACTGCGTTGTTCCTCCGCATAGGAGTGGGCTGAAGGGTTGGTGTTCATTCGCTCTACATGTCCTAGCCATCTCAAACGCCCAATGCGCAGATTTTTGACCAGCTCGTAGAGTTCATCGTTGAACCGCCTCCATCAGAGCCCGTCAACGAATACGGTACCAAATATTTTCTGAACAATTTTTCTCTCAAAATGACCAAGGATATCGTCATCCGCTTTAGAAAGTATCCATGCTTCTGAACCATTGAGCAGGACTGGGATTATTAGGGTCTTATAGAGTTTCGTTCTTTGTTCGGGACAGAGCCTTACTATATAGCTGAATTCTCAGCCCAAAGAAACAGCGATTGGCAAGCGTTATTCTTTGTTTGATTTCTGAAGAGATGTCGTTTTCAGATGGGATAGCAGAGCCGAGGTAGACAAAGTCCGTTACTACCTGAAAGTTATAGTTGTCGATGGTGAGTTTTTTTTTTTTTTTTTTTTTTTTTTAAAGAACTTAACACTCAAGAGGGTATTACTACTCTTAAAATGCCGGAGCACTTGTTAAGTTTTTCGGAAAATTGGATAGAGAGAGAGAGACAAAGATTTTTGGGCTCAGTGGTTATTTCGCTCCATGGGTGGCATCCAACATTTAAGGGGGAGACTAAATTGTTAGTGTAAATTGACTTGATGTTGTATTTAGGCAACCATTCATCTTACAAAGATTTTAGTTGCCTGAAAAAAAGTCTTTCGGTCACGGCTGGTATTGAACCCCGAACTGTCCGATTGGGAAGCCAACACACTACCACTTGACCCACGGCCGATTTGTCGATGTTGGGTGTTGCTTATTGTTGACAGCATATACTTTGTTTTGCCTTCGCTTACCGCTAGACCCATTTTTACTGCTTCTGTTCTTATATAATAATATCAATATCGTCGGCGTATGCAAGTAATTGCACAGACTTTTGTAAGATCGTACCTCGTGTGGTGGCTTGTGGGTTTTGCACAATTCTTTCAAGTATGATGTAATTACTACGAGTAACCTCACTTCATTCTGGTCGGGTGGACGGAATTCTCGACTTGCATCGTCAATATTGAATTGTTTGATCTGCCTGACACCGAAATTTGCGTCGTCTTCGCCGTTTAGCAGTTTGCAGAAATGGTTTTTCCATATCCTCAGCACCGACTGTGGCTCTACTACAAGGTTTCCTTGTTCATCTCTACAGGTTTCTGTTCGGGTCTTATTACACAGAGACGTCCTTCTTACCTTTTGGTAAAACTTTCGAACATTATTCCTGGAGTTGTAGCTCTCTATTTCCTCGATCTTTCTTTTTTCTCCGGAGAAGCCGAAGTTCTTTCTTCCTCTTTTGCTCGTAGAGATCACCAGCCGCTCTCGTCCTTTTGTACAACGTGCTTTTGCAGGCATGTTGTTTTGCTGCATGTGCTTGCTGGCACTCTTCATCAAACCATGGGTTTCGTGGTAGTGAGCGGGTGAAATCCAGCACGTTAGTTGCGGCATTTATGATGCATTCTCGGCATCAAAGCCGCTGGTCTTCAGCACTTGATGCTGGCTTGCAAAAGACCTATCTATGGGTTGTGGAATACGCGATCGGCAAAGGTTCTGGTGGCTTGTTGCGATTGCAACCGTTCAACGTTAAATTTCCTCATAGTTATTCCCTGTTGTTGTGGAGTCTGAGGTATCTGTAGTTATACGAGTCCGATTCCGAGTCTATGTTGGCTGCTCGGAATGTTCTGACATCAAAAATACTTGGGGAGTGTATGATCAATCTGATTGACAGTTTGCTGGTTTGGTGTCCTCCATGTTTCCTTGTGAATATTGAGGTGAAGAAACCATGAGCTTGCTATAGTAACGTTAGCCCGCAGCGAAATCAATTAGCCTAAATTCGTTTCCAGACTTGGTGTCGTGTGGGCTATGTCTTCCGATTGTGCTACCAAGGCTGTCCTCCTTTCTAAATTTGAAACTAAAGTCGCCTAGGAGGATTTTAACGCCACACATCGGACATTGCTCGTAGGTTTTGTCGAGAAGCTCATAGAAACTTTCTTTGGTAGCATCGTCCTGTTCCTCTGTTCGGGCGTGAGCGAATGTGAGGCTGACATTAGCGAGTTTACCTTTGATACGGATTATTATAAGGCGTTCACTCACGTCTCGAAAGCTCAAGACTTTTTGCTTAAGTCTGCCGCTTACAACAAATCCGCAACCAAATAGACGCTGCTTACGTTCCCTATATCCCTATAGCAATAATAGTAGTAAACATTACAGTTTTTAATCTTTCTTTTGCCCGGTAGGTCCCACCACACGTCCTGGATGGCGGTCATATCTGCTTTATAGCAGTCTAGGGCTTCCGCTAATTGTTTGGACAGGCCCAAGGTCCGAACATTTCACGTGCAGATCCGAAAGTCGCTGTCCTATGTTCGTTTTGCATGGTCCTCCGTCCAAGGCTTACCCGAGTCCTTATCCGAGGCTATTGGTCGCTTCGTACCAATTACTTTTTTACGTGGTTGGGCAGTTAACTTCACGCATAACCCCCAACCCGGATGGCCAGGCCCCTTTTGGGACCCTTAGGATAAAAGGAGCCGGACCGAATTCCGGAGGCGGTAACCCGTTTCGGGGATGAGAGCGCTGCCGTTGGCCTTTATTAAGGGCTCATGCGCAACCAACTCCTTTCCAACACCCAGACTTAGTGTTTGAGATCCCTATAAACCTGGTGTTTAAATACGTAAAAGCAGCTCATATAGAGATGACACCTAACTGGAACTGTGGACGCCATCGTTGATTCCATCCTTAGAATTCGTTCGCTATCGACCGGAAACAGGTGAAAGTGGCTTAGTGAGATGACAGCCCTCCCCCCTCCTCTCTCTCTCGTTAACTGCCATCAACGACCTTCCACAGGGGTTGATTCCCCCATCTCCAGTCGAAGTACTAGACACCCAGCAGTCACCACGTGGAGGTGAGAAGTAGGAGTTGATGGTGTGAGGCTAAAGTGAGAACCCTTGTGTTCTTATATAATCGCATTCACCACCCTTTTGACCACCGAATTTGGCGACTAATTGCTGTTATCTTGCAAATACCGGGTTTTCCATTATGGACCATTCATTTTTGTTTTTTAATACGTAAAATACAAACTACTTATATTGAAGACATCGAAAAAAAATTTTTTTCCTATTAAAGTACATATCATATCATATTACCTAAAATTACTTCATCAACCTCATGATAGTCCTTTTAATATCTCTTCATTGACGTTAATCCCAACTTTCAGTTCAAATCAAAGGCGAATTTATTTTGACGGAAAAACCAACTTCGAACAAGTTTTTAAATTATTCAAATTCTAAAATTAACGTAGAGAACTGAACAGTCATAAACAGAGATTTATACCCGAATATTTTTCTTGCGGAGTTTAGAGAATAGCTAAATGAAATCGTACGCTACAGTTGGCCACTAAATTTGACTCATTACAGAGTAATAGAGAATATTTAGTATCGATCGGAAAGCATCATAGCAATTGTACGGATATAGTGATAGTATGTTCAGCTAAAACCTTTACATTTTATAAGGTATTAACGGAATTCATATTTGATGCGGGAGTTGAGTTTCTCGACTACTTGGGGCATTACGTTTCGCTTTTAAAGTGAATTTGATGTGATTAACTGATATTTTGATAATTTGAAGGTAAAGGTCAACTTTAAAAATCGGAAGTATTCTTCTAAGAGTTCTTTTTCTGGAGCGTCTATGAATTCTAGAAAGAATAAGAACTGGTCAACATTTTTGGTTATAGGGCAAAACGGATCGGATAGTCACTTGCTCATCAAAATGTAGTCGGATATCATAGGATCTGGCCAGATCAATAACAAACATACTCGTACATACCTATATTACAGATATTGCCCTGGCCAGAGCCAATGGTGGTTTTGCCTTTCTCAAAGTGACTTAAACAGCAGAAATCTCGATACGAAGGTGAAGGTAAGTTACAACATATCCCTAATCTGGAGAGGCTCGTGTCAGACCTTTCTTTGCTCGAATGGAGTACCAGGGCCTGAGTACATACAATTCTTTGTAGTTAACTAAAAGACACATTGTACGAGTAACTGATTATAAGAATTACGTGAGTGTGTGCTTTAAAGGCTTCAACCATTTACAAGTGTTTTCTTATCTGAATGAGAAAGGATAGATTAACGTTTCCGCCAATCTTTCGCGCAAGTGCATACAGCTGAGACTCCTTCATCATTTCCGTCTAATTCAGTGTAGTCCCATTAGGAACTATGCGTGCCTTTAAAGCCATTGACAGGTTGTAGCGTTTCTGTTGAATTTGATATATTATTCTTTAGAATTAATAAGGAAGGCACATGATATAAGAATTGTGGAATAAAATAGATTAGCTTAGTTAAGACAGGCTAAGACTTATCTTAAGGTATAGTCGAAATTCGATTAACCGGGATAGCTAGATCGAGCTCATTACGGGTAATCGGTAGTCCCGGTTAATAAATTTTTCTGTATATGTATTTGGAAAAAAACACCTTGATTTTTTAATCTAATGCCTCTTAATCCTTTTACTTAATACAACCTAAACAAACATAAGATCGATCAAGAAACATAACAACTCGTTTATATGTAGTAAAATCATTTTAAGTTAAAAAAAAACTTCAAAAACTACAGACTGGTAAATATGAATTGGACGCTTAAAAAGATAAATTAAAAAAAAAAATGCACAATTAGATATGTATGTACGTAATAAGGTGAATTAAAAATATTCTTGCATCGTTATCTGTCTAAGTGATTTTACTCTTTTTTTACTTTTGTTAATACTTTGAATTGCATTATATTCTGTGGCGTTATCCAGGGAAGTTGGAGTTTACTAAATACCACAAAAGCGTTATAATCGATTTCATTGCCTCTTTAATTAGAATTTTTGGAATTTCAACATTTACTGAATTATCAGAAAGTGCTGCAGAGCCATTAACAAGTTTAAGGTTACTTTTGACCATTTTAATAATTTCCTAGTTGTTAAAACAGCAAATGTTGGAACACTTGCAGCCAGGTCCACCCAATTTCTAATTTCAGTTGGATCAAAATCATCTGCATAATTAATAATCGCCAAGACCTCATCATTGGCATCGTAATCTATAAAAAATATGAGAAATGTCGGTGCAGTAAAATATAAAACATCTGAACTCTGATGAAGCTTACCTTGCTCTTCATTTTCTGGGCACAGTAAATTGTGCCAAACATTTTACTTTACATTGTTTGTTACAAAATTTCAGGACTTGGAAATAGCTTGTAAAATAGTTAACTGATTTGTAATAATCATGTCGACTTTCGAAGCTCACTAGCTTACGAATTGCACTTGAGACTCCGTATTACACCCTATTCCATTGACTGGATCACCGATGTGCAATTTGGTGGAAGGTATCTCACTATGATATTGCAAGCCTTAAAATCATATACGTCTGGGTGGGCCGGGCAATTATTCAAAAGCAACAAAGCCTTGGAATTTTTGGGAAGGTTAATTTTTTTCAAGTTCACTTTTATCTATGGGACAAAGTGTGTGTTGAACCATTTTAGAAAGCGCAGTGGGGTTACCCAAGCCCTCTTGTTGGCTTTATAGATCACTGGAGACACTCCGAAATTTGTCAAATCGCTTGGGCTACCACTTTCACCTATCACCATTAACCTACATTGATGTATGCATAGGAGCACACTAGTACCGTGTGCTCGATTCCTTGTATCCCCCAACCGAATATTTATCACTACTTGCTAAAGTGTTTTGAGGGAAATACCTAAAAAAACACATTGACATTATAAATTTCCTAATTTGTTAAATTCCCTCTTTTAATGAGTTCAGACAGATCTTCTACAAGGTAGGTAGGTAGGTAAGAGGGGCTGTTGGATATACCAACACACTTAAGCCTATTGGCTCATTGTGATGCCACGTGGATCTATGATCCTGTTACTGATGGAACCAGTTTGAGCTTCTGATGAAGCGTAGGAGACTGTTTACGTCTATATTTTTCAGATCGTTTAGGTCGTTGTAGAAGAAAGCTCCTAAGTGAAGTTTTCTTCTCTGGGAGAGAGCTGGACATGTACAGAGTACATGTCAATGCAGCTTCTGCAGAAATCATTTATAAAGGCGCCAAGCCTTCTTGCGTGCTTGCCTATGAGGCAGTGTCCGATCTTTTATAAAGAAAGTGACACCTTCATAATCCGCAGATTTTTTTCTCCTGATGCCATGAATCCTATGTCGATTTTTGACGAACCCACTCGGAAGCTATGTTTGTTTGGCGTGAACGAATTTAAGCTTTTTTTATGATCGTTTGACCTGATACCGGATCTCGTCTAAACCTTTGCCGACGAAACCATTCGTACGTTGCTGTGTCGACTTATGGATTTTCTGCTTGCTTACAGGTTTTTCGTTTTACAAAATCTTTCACCATAACCTGTTTCTGCACGGATTTCATATTTTTGTACCAATATTTTCACTGGAACACGGTTTTTACGATGATCATTTATTAAATCCACGTTTTCTTTTATTGAAAACGTGATCTTTTAATTGCACTATTCGATGAGGATACCATGGTTCACTAAAATAAAATAAAATGGTGGAGTAGAAAGTTGAAAAGATTTACTATGAAATGCTGACTTCAGATGGTTGCTTACGTTTTGCACAGAACTGTACATCCGAGTCTTTGTGTTCTCCCATTCGAAGATTTCCCACTGGTTTCCCGTATATCCATCTCTCTCATATAACCAAGAGTGCAATGGCTGGAAAAACACGATCCACATCTCTCGCCAAAGAGTCACTGTCAATACCGACACAGAAATCCCCCACCACCTCTGCCTCGGTAGTGCAAAGAAATCCGCAAGCCGTAACATCCGCTGAACTAGAGAGCCGTTTGGGGAAATTCACTGATGAAATTATTGGGAGTATAAAATCCGAAGTGAGTAATCTGCGAAGTGAACTCATCCAGATAATAGAACAAAACTTAGCAACATATACGAAGCAAGTCGATAGATCGCTACAGGAAGTGCAGTCGAGAGTTTCAGTTATCGAAATGAACTATGCTCATATTCAGAGCAGATTTGATGCTGATGAGAAAGGAGAATCCCATATGCTCAAGAGAGAAGTTGCTGAGCTGCAGAGAAGATGTGATGCATATGAGAGGATGCTATTCTTTTTGGTATCCCATAACTACCACAAGAAGATCTTAAAATAACTCTTGGTCGACTTTGCCAAACATTTTATTTGCGTCCCTTGAATTTGATACTACAATATTTTTCGTTCTCGTCAGAGGAATAATGCAAGTGATTCTCCCATTGTGCTCAAGTTTCGTTCCCCCCAAAGAAAAAAACGAGCTGCTTAACACGTTCACTGCTAACACAAAACCCAAACCATCTTCTCACCCTGAACGCGTTTTTTACGTAAAACGGTGTTACAGACCCACTTCAAGCTAACCTGCAAAACACTTCAACGTCAACAAAACTTCAAATGGTCTGAAGGGCTTCAAGGATAGATCACAACTGAGGTTCCAAGACGTTCAGAGCCACCGTGTCTGCAGACTGACGTAGATGAGAAGGGATCGAAGGCACTTAACCTTCTCACGCAGCACGTGCGTTACCAGCACGTGGATAAAACGGTCTATCACGCAGCATATGCGTGATTAGCCCGGTACGTGTTAAATCAATTGCTCACCACTGCAAAATAGACAGAAAACAGCTATGTCTGCATGACTCTGGCATAAGGCCAAGGCCCATAGAATCCGTTGAGTCCGTTGCGTCGACGTTATCGACTGACAGCTGGATAGAATATACATATATGTGAGAAAGGTGCACATATGACTTGCAAATCACTGATCACTCAATGATAGGTTTATTGGTGAATACTTTTCAAAGCAAAAAGACCAGCCGTAAACAAGTTAATAGCCAAAAGCAAAAAACAAGAATTGATTTTATAAAGCTGACAAATCTTCTACGTTATGAGTCCTGGGACGATGTTTACATGGAAAGTGATTCTTCTGCTTCTTATGATGTGTTCATAACTCGCCTTAATAAATTTATTTCAAATTGCTCCTCTACGGAACCCTTGAAAAAATCTAAAAAAAGACTAAAACCCTGGATATCTAGTCAATTCATTGAAAAAGTTAACGTGAAACACAAGCTAAGAATAAAATGCTGCAAGAATCCCATGAACCCTAGGCTGAAAAATAAGTTTCAAAAGTTATGTTTGCATTTAAAAAAAGAGATTGCTTTTTGCCGCGATAATTATTATCGAACTAAATTCATTTCTGCTAAGGGTAACTTTAAATCAGAATGGCAAGTAGTGTATGATATTCTGAACAAGTCTCGTTCTACAACAAAACCCCATTCAATTTGTGTGAGCAATTGCGAACTGTTTGACAAACTTGACATTGCTAATGCTTTCAATGAGTATTTCACCTCAATAACAAACAGCATACCAACACAAACCAAACAGTCAATTCAATAAGTGGGGGTGGTGACCTGTCGCAATATACGGGCTTTGCCTTCGAACCCATCACTGCTTTAGAGCTCCTAAAAGCAATTGGATCCCTAAAAAATTCGAACTCTTGTGGCTTTGATAATATTTCGAATATACTTGTTAAACAAATAGCATACTATGTGATTGACGTCCTGGCAGTCATTTTTAATCGCAGCATATTGGCAGGAACATTTCCCGTGGCACTCAAATGCGCCCACGTAATTCCGCTGTTTAAAAAAGGCTCTGTAGACGATATGAAAAACTATAGGCCAATTTCACTTCTGACCACTTTTAGCAAAATATTCGAAAAAGTTATGAAAGAGAGAATAATGTCTTACTTGAAAAAAATTGAGTTTTTCAATCCAATGCAATTTTGTTTTCAGCAGGGTAAATCTACCGAAGACGCTCTTCTAAATTTTTGCTCAAATATTTTCTCTAACCTTGATGGTAAAAAATTCACGGCTGGTTTATTTGTTGACATCACAAAAGCCTTTGACATTGTCAATCATACTATACTGTTGGATAAAATGGAAAAAGCGGGTTTTCGTGGGTTCATACTAGAGCGGCTTAGATCATACCTATCAAACAGATCTCAAAGAGTGAAGATTGATGGTATGAGAAGCGGGATTCGTTACTTCAGTTTGGGAGTTCCTCAAGGTTCTGTGTTGGGACCCATTTTATTTCTAATTTATATAAATTCACTAAACTTCAGAAGTAGAATTACGGCGTTTGCAGATGATGTTGGCTGCTCATATGGCTCTGAAAGTGTCTTGGATTTAATCTCCGACATTAATTGGGATCTTAGTCTATTAAGAATTTGGTTCGCAGAGCACAATTTGAAAATTAGCTCAAAGACAAAAATAATGTTTTTTAACTTAGCTTCCTCAATGAGTATGAATGCGGACGTTTACTTCCACGCATCAGAATGCCAAAGGTATGGATTAGCAGGCTGTAATTGTGATTCTAGTCAAACACTTCCAACATTTTGTAGCAGTCTTAATTGTAGTGATAATTGCTTTTTAATTGACGAAGTAGAAGAGTTTAAGTATCTTGGGCTCATAATTGATTCTAGGATGTCATTTGCAAGCCACACAGAGTTGCTAAGGAAATATTTTCGAAATACCCTGCGACACTTTTTTTATCTAAAAAATGTTTGTTCAAAGCAATTATTAAAAATAATTTATTATGGTGTCTTTCACTCTAAACTCCAATATGGAATTGTTTGTTGGGGGGGCGTGTATCTGAATAAAATCAAGCCCTTACTAGTCTCACAAAAAAGTGTAGTGAGGAAAATCTGTAACAAGAATCGGCGTCATCCAAGTTTCCCATTGTTTTGTGATATGAAAACTCTTCCAGTTCGTCATTTGTATTGTTTTAAATTGTTGAAAACGTTCTTTCAGAGATCAGAAAATTTAAATTACAGACTTATATCTGATCACAATCTACGGAGAAACTTTTCTTATGTTGTGACTGTACCCGTTTTTCGTAATTTTTATAATATTTCTTCATGTCGACTATTTAACAAGCTCCCTTTAAATATTAAAATGATAAGAATTTCTGGAATGTTTGAAAGGTCCATAAGGTCCTGACTTTTTAATTATGATTCACAGAACGTGGAATACCTTCTCTCTCATATTCTGGTGTAAATAATGTTTTTTTTGTTTCTTCTAACTTCCTCTTAACTTTTCTTTATTTTTATGTAGTTCTTTTATTTTGATTTGCATCCTTCACTTTTCTTTGTAAATATACAATAATTGTATCTCAAATTAATTTGTTCTTTGAATGTAATTAAACGAGTCACCCCACCCACATATTAATAATATTAAAACCCATTGAAGTGGCATTTGGCACTATTTTAATACTTTATGTATAGAAAATATAAAATGTCACTATATTATTTCTATTATATATTTTTTTAATATATTTAATGAATTATTGTGTTCAAATCATGTAAATTTTACGCATGTATTATATATAATGAAATAAAAAATACTACTACTACTACTACTACTACTACACTTTGTTATGGAAGCAGGCCCATAAACAAAGGATATGACGGAACGGACGGATAAAGTAGATTTACTTCCGTTGGCAGTTCACACATTCACACATTGAGGACCATACATTCACATATTGAGGTTCACGTATTAACAAATTGAGAGTAAGCACTAACATTGGTGGATACATTGAGAGAATGAAGAGAAATTGTCGTAGCTTGAAAAGAAAACATTGAGATTAATTGACATTTCAATTATTTTGTTTCGTTTCGTTTGTTATTGTGCACGGATTCTATAGGACTCTCAATTCTGTCAAATACGTCAACGTCAATCTATCCGGCATTGTAACGGACGCAACGGATTCCATAGGCCGGTGCCTTAAGGGCCTTAAGGGTCTATGGCCTGGGACCTGTATTTTGCCAACGTATGCCACGGATTCTATAGGACTGTCATTTCCGTCAAATACGTCAACGTCAACCTATCCGGCATCGTAACGGACGCAACGGATTCTATGGGCCGGGCCCTATAGACTCCAACGAAAACATTTATTTGCACGAGAGCCTAACTGTGAAAAATCGCTCACTTCTTCATAAAGTAACTCAAATGAAGCGCCACAAACAACTGATTTCTGCTTATACACGACCTGGTTCTGTTTTCGTGAAAGAAACTGCAAAAGGGAACAGCATAATGACAGAGAACGAAGAAAACCTTAACACCATCGCGAAGTATCATCACAACCAAAAGCTTAAATTTTCTTTCATTTAAATTAAAATAAAATGCTCATTTTGTATGTAGGTATCCTAAACGTATGGTAGGAAAGGTTAAATTGTATGTATGTTATTATTATACGCTGACTTCTTTGTATGTATGTCGCTTGTGTTCGTGGTGTAAAGATTATGTCTCACTCAAATGCATTCTAATGGGTATAATATGAATTCCATAGACATTAACGATGGCAGTGAATGAATGCTAAAAACTATGTTAAATATTTTCTGTTCTCGTAGAGAAGGATTTAAGGTAGCCCACATAAACGCACAAAGTTTGCTTCCTAAAATCGAAGAGTTTAGATATGTTTTCGAAAAATTGAGGGTAGATGCAATATGTATTTCAGAAAGTTGGTTTAAGCCAAACTTTAATAATGGAATCTATAAGTTGAGTGGATACAGACTCTTTAGGGATGATAGAAATGATCGTGGTGGCGGTGTAGCAGTATATGTAAGAGATGGCTTAAGTTGTAGGTAGACCCTTTTCTCTTCTTCTGAATCTCTTATTGACTATGCGTAGTATTCGTTAATGTAGTAAGTGATAACAATTCTTTGCTGCTTGGCACTGCTTACAGACCTAATAATGATGTAGACTTAACACCCTTCTACGCTTTAATGGAGTCCATATCAGTAGGTTCTTAAAATATAATTATATGTGGTGACTTAAACAGCAGTCTTTTGGTGGAGAGGCATCTTGCTGAAGGGATGAAATTTTTTGACCTACATCCAGCAAATATTACCACTCCCACTCATCACGTCGTTAGTACTACAAGCATTTTACTTGATGTTTTTTTCGTGAATCGTACTGATAGCGCTCTTTTTTATGATCAACTTTCTGCTCCAGCTTTCTCTAATCATGATTTAATTTTTCTTACTTATGACTTTCGGGTACATAACCAAGCACCAGGTACAACATTTCAATATAGAGACTTTGGCAATATATACAGAGTTAATCTTGCACAGAGCATAATTGCCACACCATGGGAACAAATTTATTTAATGCCATTTATAGATAACCAGGTACAATTTCTCCAATCAGATATTAAATCTCTCTTCAACCAATATGTTCCGGTAAAAACACAAACCATCAAAAACTCATCACAGTCTTGGTTTTCAATTGAAATTCGTCAAATAATTAAGCAACGTGATCAAGCGTATAATCGGTGGAAGCGATACCGTATAGCTGAATTTCACAAATCCCTCCGTAATATGGTTGTTCGAGAAATAAGGGCTGCAAAGGCACAATTTTTCTCCGGCAGACTAAAATCTAGCCTGGGTTGTCGAAAGCTGTGGAGTAACCTACGACAACTGGGTATAGGAAAAGAAAAACTTTCTTGTCCAAATAATACTGACGGCAATATGCTTAACTACAAGTTTGTATCTGTAGGACCATCTAGGATAGCAAACCTCAAGCTTAATTTAGATAATCGCCATGCGCCTGTTTTGCAATCACCATTTAGCTTTGCACATGCAGACAGTACAGAGGTAGTCAAAAGCTTTTTATCTATAAGGTCCAGTGCAATTTCGACTCCAATTCATTCATTTTTTATCAAAGCCATTCTACCGTTGATTGATCCTGCCGTATGTGACTCATGTTATAAACACTATCCTTCCGACATGAACCTTTCCACATTAGTGGAAAATGGCTAAAGTAATACCTTTGCCAAAAAACTCTATTTGGGACGAATTTCGACCAATTTCCATTCTCTCCAAAGTATGCGAGCGAATAATGCAAAGGTAACTTGACGAGTATTTTTCTCGCAATAAAATGATAACCCATATGCAATCAGGCTTCCGAGAAAAACACAGTTGTACTACTGCTATGGTTAAAGTTGTTGAAGATATTCGATCTAGTTTAGATAAAGATGAAATAAGACTAGACTTCTCCAAGGCATTCGATACTGTCAACCACGTACTACTCTGTAAAGAACTACAATACTACTTTGGGTTTTCTCCTTCTGCTATTAAATTGATTTCATCCTATTTAAGCAACAGAAAACAAGCCGTTTTTATTAATAATATCTTATTTGATTTTCTTTGTTTAACTCGAGGGGTACCTCAAGGATCAATTCTGGTTCCTCTCTTATTCTCTCTATATATAAATGAGATACCAGATCTAGTCACACATTTCTTAATACACATTTATGCCGATGACGTCCAAATTTATCGAAGCTGCAGGCTAGGTCTCATTGAAAATTGTTGCGTTGAAACTAATCAGGATCTTAATAGTATTTTGAACTGATATTTGCAAAATGGCCTGACACTCAACCCTAATAAGTCCAAATGCCTGGTTATATCTATAATAAAATTGGATCTATCATGTTTCCCGCAAATCACTTTAAATAACTCCCCCGTCGATTTTGTGGATACATCAAAGGATTTGGAAGTTATATTTAACAGATTTTTAGCATGGAACGACCATATTAATACCATTTTAGGGAAGGCTTATGGCGTTTTGTGAACGTGGACAGCTCAACCATTTACACCAATATGATTTATTGGTAAAATCTCTTTTAATTCCAATCCTTGTACATGGGTGTGAATTATATGGAAATTGTGATTCAGTATGAACACGAAAATTACAAGTTGCCTTCAACAGTACCATTCGATGCATATATGGGCTAAGAAGATATGATCATGTGTCACATCTCTCAGTAAAAGTTTTAGGTGTGCCTTTCGAAAACTATCTTAAATTTCGCACTTTGGTCTTTCTCTTCAATATTCTTAGAACACGACAGTCTTCCTACCTCTACAATAATTTACAATTCCCAGCGTCAAATAGATCCACCTATCTTATTATACCGAGATATAATTACTTAATATCTGAAAGACAGTTCTTTATCAATGCCATCCGTCTTTGGAATTCACTACCTAACCCTATAAGAGCACTAAGCGATATGCACAAGTTTAAAAAATAATTACAGCATCTTCTGTCATGTCAAAACAAAATATTTTTGTCTATAGTATTTATTTTATTTTTTTTTGTTCTTTTTCATAGCCTTCCTAATCATATCCTGCTTTTCTTTAATTGTTATTAAATTTTTGTTTGTATAATTCATTTATAGTTTACTCATTCTGTAATAACTAAATTGTAACTAAGTGTATATAGCTATTACAAAGTTATAAGATTCATTTTTACCGTTCTAGCTTTCCTAAACTAAATAAAATAAATAAATAAAAAAAAATAAATTTACCAAGAAGATACATAAAGCCAGGTTTGGAATATACACCGAACTATCATATCATGAATTTAATAAAATTCAACAGCCGTTAATAGAATTGTTTCACCACAATAGAAGAAGAAATAAGATTCATTAAAAAGAGCAAGAGAAATAAAAACTCTACATGAAGTTCATAAACAAATCGCATTAAAGTATGCATAGTGGAATATTAGAAACATATCATAGCCTCAAAAACAAAATTTATTACCCAAAATTAGTCAAAGAAATTACAAAAATTATTAATAATTGCAAATTATGTTTAGAAACGAAGTATGAACGAAAACTTATAAAACTTAAGTATGAATTAAGCGAGACACCCAATAGAGCCAACGAAACACTTCATATGGACATATTTTATTTTATGAAGCACCCATTTCTTACATTAAAGAAGAAGACAAACTCATTAAAAAGGCATATGCTTTTTACTTACCCAATAAAAACTGAACGAAAAAAATAGAAGTATAAGAAGAGCATTTTTCCAAATTCGGCAAACAAATCAAAATAATAACCGACAATGAGTTTAAAACAGAACATTTCAAAGAATTCTTAAATAAACAGGAAGTTGAACTGCATTTTACTAAGCCCAATACACATACGGGGAACAGCGATATAGAAATATTTCACTCTACCTAGCAAGAAAAATTAGTTACTATGAGAACTTTAGATTTATCTCTTATTCAAAAAAAATCATAGAGATAAAGCTACTTTAGTAAGTAAAGTAAATTTAGGAAAGAAAAAAAGAACTGAGAAACTAAATCAGAACAGGGAAGAACATAACGAATTAAGAAAAATTATACCAGTCAAAAACTAAAAACGGAACTACTATAAAAATGATCCTAGATACAGAATTAAGAAAAGAGATAGAGAACACCCAATGAATACTAAATGACCACGCTTATTTGCAGATGACCGTCTCAGTTTATCTAACACTAACGATACTAACAACACAAACCACAGCGACATTGACATTTGACCAATTGACAACAAGCAATGGCAATATCATAATTAACATGGGGCCGACTGAAATAATTTAAGCCATGAAAACTATACTACATATTATTAATACAAACGAAATAAGGCAGACCATTAACTTGTTTGTAGGAAATACAAAGAAACTTAAAATAAATAATGATCTAGCTATAAGACGCGAAATAGAGACACTTTATGCTAAAGTAACAGCCATAGAACCAGGGAAAGACAAAAAGGAGGACTAGTCAACATTATAGGGACAGAACAAAAATGGTTGTTCGGGACAATGGACGATAGCGACAGACAGGAGATAGCGGACCATCTAAATATATTAGAAAACAATCATGAGAATATAGTAAGTAATCTTAATCAAAAGATACAAATTAATGTGCAACTGAATGAAAGCATATCCCATCTAAGTTAAGTAAATCATATATAGAATTAACGCAAAATGAACGAAGATTCATCTTACAACAGCTAAAATAGATCAGCTAGTAAAATTGAGAATGTTAGAAGAGCATTTAAATCAAGTAATTGATAAGACAAACACGGTTTAATACATCCTAGTTTTTTAACGACAGAAAAAATAAATGAAAGAGGACTTGACTTTTATAAACTAAAAAACGTAAAAGTAGGGCTACTTAAATACTGTAGTAGATACATTAGCATTAGCAATAAAAATTCCAGACAGATACCAGTTAGTTGACTTAAAATTAATCTCAGCAATACCCACAGTAAAGAATACAGAAATTGAAGAAGAAAAACAATACTTTTTAGAAGTAAACAATACGAAATGTGAATTTTCAGATATTGTTCAAAATGTAAAAGATTTCAAGCCTCTTAAAAGCTGTATTATAAGCCAAAATTGTAAAACTAAGATAAATAAATTAATTGAATTAAAAAAACTAGATGATAGCAATGTAATCTGTAAAAATTTGCAAGATCAAGAAATAATAAATAAATGCGATGATACTCGTAGAAAAATTAAGTTAAATGGTAATTACTTAATAGTTGTTAATAATTGTTCAATTGAAATAATGAATACAACAATCAGTAATTCTAATATAAAATATAAAGAAAGATTCCATTACTTGGATGCGGTTAATTATAACTTTACCAAAAAAACAAATTTTGAAGATACCATACTTAACAATATTGTAAATATGGAACACATCAATTTGCTAAAATTTCATAAAAATGTTAACTACATTACAAGTTTAACTGTTATTTTTATTTTAATCATTGTTATATCAGTTTTTCTGAAATTGAAGCGTAAAAGCAAAAAACTCAAGATATCAATAAAAACCTTAAGTCACGAACTCCAGTGCCCTGTAAAATACAGCAGAATTTTAATTTAAAGGAGGGAGAGGTTACGTATCCAGTAGCGGCGCATGTTCGTTACCCGAGCCTCTCTAGAATAAATTCTTAAAACTTAGTAGAGTCAAATAAGTAAAGGAACATGCGCGCGTCACATGAAGCTCATTATCTTGTAAGAGTCTGTTGCCATGAATACATTCTTGCGGATCATATTTGATGCATTTCCTGCAGGTACAATGTACTCGTGGGAATCATGCAAATGCGACAGTTAAGTTTGTAAGAGAATAAGTAATTTTAAGAGTGAAGAAAAATCTCCCAGTGTCTTTAAGTTGTATATGGTACCTATGTATACAGAGGTTTTGATTGGAAGCGCTCCATTTATCCAATAAGGATTCTCTGAATACACGGGATCGATTTTTTGCCAGATGCTATATTTGCCCATACGACTTGCATATAGAATCCAAAAAAGTTTACAAATCATTCAAATTTATTATCTAAATTCATGGTTAGTGACAACTACGTAACGTACTATAACTCCAGTTTGCGGCAATTTTAATTATCCCGATAAGCGAGCGAATCGATTTATTCACTCCATAATGTTGCAGTGCCAGTAAGTAAGCGAAACGCCAAAACTAAAGGGAATATTGAAGCTGTACGCAAGTCGGTACGTTACTGTTGGAAAGTTGTTGAACTCATAAGTGAAGTATTGTACAACGCAAATGAATCGTATATTCTTCCGTCTCATTCTATCTATCCTCTGTCCGACTTAATTTTTCTTACATATATTATGTACATTTTTAACTTACTTTATGTTTTATGTTTAGTTCTGAATAAATTATCAACTAGATCGAACTCGTCGTTTTTACTCTCTTGGCTTCATTTCTCAAACAGGCCCAGGCGCCCATCGATTAATAAGTAAAATAAGTTTTTCTTTAATTTTCCTAATAAGTTTGGAGCAAACATTTTTTCTCGAAATAAGTTCTTTCTATCAAATTGAGAAGCTCGACGATATCAATATCGATTTTTGGAATGTGCAAATGCAAAGCATTCTTATTCACTCGGAATTATGGCAGATCGTGAGCGGCAAATTCGAGAAGGAGGAGGGTATAAAACCTAAAGAATCAGACAGATGAGACTCGCAAAACGAAAAAGCATTGGCTATTATTATCCTGAGCGTAAAACCATCCCAGATCAACCACATCCAGCATAGCACCACGCCGACGGCAGCATGGAAATACATCAGCGCAGAGGACCTGCACGTTAGGTAGCATTGTTCAGGCAATGTCTTCCAGCACATTAATGCTTTCACAAACATCGTGGAAAAATTAGCACAAATGAATGTAATCATGAACGAAAAACTTCTGGTTATTATATTGCTATCCAGTCTACCAAAATCTTTCGAACCTTTCGTAATTGCAGTAGAAGTACGTGATTTTTTTCCCACATTCAGTGCCTTAAAAATTAGATTTCTGGAGGAAGGAGAAAGAAGATCTCAACGGGATCAAGATTCCGTGGCGAACAAGAATATTTACTCGCAACAATGCTAAAAATGCAAATGGGAAAGGAGATCAAAATAAAAAGCAGTTTGTTAAAGTCAACGGAAAGTGCTATAACTGTGGACAAAAAGGCCACATCGCTGCAAAATGTAGAGCACCGAAACGGCAACAACAAAATACAGTATATTCCTATCCCATCCTAGCAGCAGCGGATCTTGAAGGGCTAAATTTATCCACTTGGTGTATCGACAGTGCAGCGACGACAAATAATGTGCAACGAGCGCAGCATATTCAATGCGTTTGAAGAAACAAAGGAGAACATTATTCTTGCAGGCAACAACTCTATAGAGGCTATTGGGAAAGGTAACGTCATCGTAAAAACGACTATGTGTGTCATAACCTCAAGAGACGTGCTATATGTTCCTGGATTGCAAGGCAATTTCATGTCGGTGAGCAGAGCAGTGGAAAACGGATTTTTTTCTCATTTAATAAACGAGTTGCTGAAATAAAAGATAAAAGTGGTGGTGTCGTTGTAAGTGCTCATAAAAAAAATAATTTATTCGTATTTCAAAGAGTAGAAAATGGATGCTTCTATTCCTCTATTAATTATACATTAGGGTGGCACGACCGATACGGGCACCTAAATTTTTCAAGTTTGCATAATTTAGAAAAAAAAGGAGCGAGTGCATGGAATTAAACATTTTAATATCTATGTTATGTAGAGCGAAATAGCATGTAAAACATGCATGAAATGTGAAATCTGTGTAAAATCATTTTCACAAGCATCACAACAAATTGGTTACATTTAGTTCATACAGATGTGTGTGGTCCAATTAGTAAAACATTCAATAGTGCATCAAAATATTTCATCACATTTATTGACGATATGTCTCGACACATTTCTGTCTATTTTTTAAAAACAAAGAACGAAGTTTTCGAAAAATTTGAATTGTTTAAAGCAATGATAGAATGCCAAACTGGTAGAAAAATAAGAGTTTTACGCAGTGATAATGGTACCGAGACTGTATGTAATGACTTTAATATCTTTTTAAATGAACAGGGTATCAAACGTCAACTCACAGTACTGTATAGACAATAGCAGAACGGCGTAGCGGAACACGCCAATCGGACACTAGTGGAAATGACAAGGAGCAGGTTACTGCATGCTGGAATGGACGAGTCTCTACGGGCAGAAGTAATCGCAACCGCAGTCTACATGCGGAACAGGTCTCTGCATTGGTTGATAAAACACCACATGAAATATGGACCGGGACTAAGCAAACAGTGCAGTATTTCAAAGTTTTCGGCGCAACGGCTGTAACTTTAGATAAGACAAGTGCAAATAAATTTCGCACAAAATATAATGAATACATTTTGGTTGGTTATTCTCTTACCTCTAAAGCATATCTCTTGTTTGATCCGTCAACTCGGAAATTAATCGAGAGAAGTAATGTTTTGTTTGACAAAAATACTATTTCCAATTTAAGCAATGGATATTGATTTGAACTTCTCTCTTTAGATAACACAGAGTCTTCGATTGCAAACAACTAAGGCAATTCTACCCATAGCATCATCACTGAATAGAAAAACCATGAAGACACAAAGAGCACCGTCAATAAGGAAGAAAACCACGAAGACACCAATAGAAATACGAGCTTCAAAAATGAAAAAGAAAAACCCGTTTATACGGATAACAATATTAGAGCAAAGTCAGGCAGACCTAGGATTATTAGCTCCGTCCCTGAAAGCAGTTCAATGGTCTGAACCATTGGCAATCTCAACTCGTCCTGACATTTTGCATGTGAATCCACACATTGAGCATGTAGCAGGAGCAAAACATATCATAAGGTGCTTGGCCAACACGATTAATTATAAACTCCATACAACAAACAAAGACATCCAATTTATAGGTATGTTGACGCGGACTGGGGTGGAGATCATGGATCGGAAATCATACACTGGATATGTGTTCTTTTTGGCTGGAGGCGTTTTTCTCTTGGGAAAGTAAGAAACAGAATACGGTTGCCTTGAGTAGCACTAAGGTCGAGTACATGGCTCTGTCTACTGCGGCAAAAGAAGCTATGTATGTAGATGCAGAAAGTACAGCGGAGGAGTGCATCTCCGTTATGCAAATTATGCTGTATTATTCTATTGTTCTATTAATTTTTTTCTCTTCAAGTAGTATTGCCGGAAACTTCAAAGCGAAAAGTTGAACGTAAAGTCCATTTTAAAACGATTGTACCTAATACAAATATTAGTTTTCTCTATTAAATCTTATCATTCACTTTGTAACAATATAATGTCTAATTAATAAACTGAAGTTACTATTTGAAAGTTCTGATTTAATTCCTTTTTTTTAAACTACATGTATATACTTAGGGAGACTTTTGATGGAGATCGACGTCCTTGGTGTCCACTGTCCGATCGTTGTTAACCGAGATAACTTAAGTGCCAATCATCTTGCAAAGAATCCTGTGTACCATGCCCGCAGTAAACATATAGACATCAAGTACCGCAATGTAAGGGAAATTGTGCAGAACAACGAAGTAACGCTGAAATATGTCCAATCAAGTGATATGAATATGAAATATCTGCTATTTTTACTAAAAACTCATCCAAAATAAAGCATTCCAAATTTACTGAATTAATGAATTTATATTAAAATTGTGTATACATAGAATGTAAACGATATATTTATGTCGAGAAGGAGTGTTGGAAAGTTAAACTCACAAGTGAATTATTGCACAACGCAAATGAATCGTATATTCTTCCGTCTCATTCTATCTATCCTCTGTCCGACTTAATTTTTCTTACATATATTATGTACATTGTTAACCTGACCCTATATTATATTAAATACTTATTACAATAGTTTAGTTCTGAATAAATTATCAACTCTCTTGGTTTTATTTCTCAAACAGTCACCACATTCTAATCAAGAGCTGGGACTTTCTCGAACAAACCTAAGGCGTATTTTGACCATACTTTTGCTGATTGGGTTCTGTTAAAGATGGAAAAAGATCCGGATTTTTGCAGTAAATCAATTCAGTGACGAGGTACATTTTTGTCTAAATGGATTTGTTATTTGGTGTGGTTTTCATGCCGGAGGTGTCATTGGAAATTTGTTTTTTTTCAAAATGATTTCGGCTAGTCGGTTACAGTTAATGGAGACCACTTCCGCATAAATTAGAACCGGAAGGATATTAAATTGCCCTCTCACAATATACCCGTATACTACAATAAGCTACGTAAAGTATTTTACATTGTAGGGGAGTTTTAGTAGTGTTTATCTACCGAATTTTACTTCTGCGATACTGCCAGCTTTTTTTGTAACCTAGGCACTTTTATTGTTAAATTCCTTAAACTTAAAATTTGATTGTGCTTTAGATTCAGAGATTCCAAACATTTTTTCATATACTTTTTTTTACAGGTTACTTTCGAATTGTTCCAATGCTTATATCGTAACAGGTTTCATACATCTACTATATATATATTACATATACATTTAAAAAGTTTTGCCTGATTTGATATGGCACAAAGTTCCAATTTCGATGAGCCATGATTCAATAACAACGATTGACTTAAATTACACAAAAATAAATAAAAGAAAGCGGACAGAAACTCTTCTTCGTTAAATAAATTTATTTACATTTTACAATTAACTCAAGTATTTGCAAAGGAGTAGAAACTATTTTATTTACACTTCAATTCGCTGGGAACAACTAGAGCCCGATGTCGCAAATAATTCTTATCTTTGTACAGCATTACGAAAGTCAAGCGAATAATCGGACCGAATGTTTACTTCTCGTGTCCAATGGAACAGAAGGACATACTTAAGCCCGTTTATATCTCACCCACAAGGATGTTATTTTTCAGTAGAACTCTAGTTGGAGTAGAATTCAAAGGCGTGCCAGAGGGTGGCAATCATTGTTGAATCTCGCCTGCTTTGGTAAATACCAGTGAATCAACTTATGGATAAGAAGTCCGTCATCAACAACAGGGAAAATTAATGATACGGCTAGAAAATAATATCATTCGTTCTTTTATTTAACTTTAATTTTGCGATCGATGACTTGTACATTTTATCACAGGTTCAGGATTTTAAAAATCAAATATCAAGTAAAGATAAGTCGGAAGAAAATCAATATCGACATTATCTTCGTGAGCAACTTATAGAAAGCTGCTTTCAAGCCCAATTTGTTTTTTTTACGCGCGTTCAAGCGATTATTGATATCCCTTAAATGTTCGACCACAGCATGGGTGAAGGATGATTAGGGAGGAGGGGAAGAGAGGTACTGATGTACGTTCTGAATGATACAATGACTAGGAAATAGAGAGCTCGCCAAGGCATTGCATAAGAGAGTTGTATGGCTTAGGAAAGAAACACGATAATTCAATATACGTCCCAAAGTGGGCTTGAGAATCTATTGATACAGTGGCTCAACATTATAATGGGACACTTGCAAAAATGAAAAATATCAATTATTTTCTCGGAACTTATAAATGTTATAGATGAAATAGATATCGAATTTGAATATTCATACTATCAGTTTATTAAGAAACAAAAATCATATGAATTCATTAACACAAAGAAAAAAAAAACAATCAAAAACTAAAATAAGTCAAATTCAGTAACTCAAAGTAATAATGGGACACACACCATAAATACACAAGAACAATTTTTTTCACTTTCAGAACTTAAGATTTAATATTTTGTTGGGAGGCCGTTTTGTCGTATTACTGCTTCTAGGCGATTAGGCATCGATTTCACTACTTTCTGGCAATAATCTGGTGAAATTTTTCCCATTTATCCTTCAGAGCTGAAATCAGGTCATTTTTATTGCTAATTTGGTGTTTTTTTAATTTTTCTTCTAAATAACTCCACACATGCTCTATGGGGTTCAGATCCAGCGACTGTGGTGGCATTTCGAGCACATGGGGGCAGTTATAGAGAAGCCAACTTCTGACATTATAGGCATTTTGTTACGGATCGTCATCCTTATAGAAGTAGTAATCGTCTGCAATACCTTATTTTTCGGGGGATTCCGCCAGATTTGATCTTAAACCGTTTAGATAATATTTGTGGTAGATTATGCCTTTTATGATATGAAGATTTCCAGGCCCTGCTGCCGATATTGCACCCCATTCCATTACTAAAGAAGCTGTTAGGTCCGTCCTGAGTAACTTTCTCGTATTTCCACACGATTCTTTTAGGAATCTTTTATTTAACTGTGCGGTGAGTGTATGAGAAATTAGCTAATATGACACAGTGGTCCGACGAGTGTAGAGGGGAGAGCACGTCAACTGTATTTTGTACTAGATGCTGGCAGCCTAGGAGTAACAACGGAATACGTGCGCGGTGAAGATTCTGGCGGTCTCTTTCGATTGCAGTGTTTTTGCGTCATATCTTCTCATAGTAGTTCTTCTTTGTTTCGCACCTTAGCTGAGGCAACGTGGTGATCCGAATCAATATTGGCTGCCCAGAATGATCGGACGTCCGGAATACTGGATGCATGCCTTACGTATATGGTATTGCTATGTTATCAGTTTGATTTAGCGTTTCATGATCCTATAGTAATATTCCTCCCCGCCTCAAAGTCAATAGTCCTAAGTCGTTGCTAGACGTGTTGTCGTGTAGGCTAAGTTTACCAACTGTCCTACCAAAGATGTCTTCCTTTCTCATCCTGGTGTTAAAATTGGTTAGTACGATTGTAACGTCATACTTCGGGCATTGCCCATATGCCTTGTCGAGAAGCTCGTAGAAACATTCTGGTGGTGTCAGCCTTGCCTTCCCTAGAGACGTAGGGCGTAGGATTTTAGGTTTATGTTAGCGAAGTTAGATTTGGTGTGCATTTCATAAAGCGCTCTCTCTCATGGCAGAAGCGCAAGAACTCTTGCCTACGTCTGCAGCAGTCAATGGCCTCATCCGAATATTCCACATGCAGATCCGAAGATCATTGTATTGTAGGGGTAGAATTGAAGATTATCTCACTAACAAATAAAAGGCACACGTCCACTCGTTACAAAGTCTTTTTTTAATAATCTTCTGTTACCGCTTAGTGTTACACTAAGTAACATGTTATTTGCAGAAATGGTGACTTTTCGGATAGATCATCCGATCATCCGATCAGATGAACCGATACTTTTGCAGAATATTAATTAGTGTATGCACTTTAAGAACAGTGACGTACACAAGAAAATTCCTGTTTTTTTAAATTAATTCGACTACAGTATTTAAATGTTTGCAAGGGTCATCAACAGTGAACCCATTTCTATCCGAGGCTATTAGTAAGGGTTTATTCACGGACTTACCGGGAACCACCACTGGGTGGTGAGATAAGCACTTTGATATGAATTTGCTTGTTGCGCTGCTGGCCCAATCCAAGTCATAAGACTTAGTCAGCAGTTTTCCGATCAATTGCCATGCAGGTTCCTCTGATAAATATCTGACGAGTGTGACTCTTTATAGTTGGTTTCTATGGATGCTGTTATATGCGCCTTTAAAATTGGTATCTTTACTTAATTTAGATGAGATGGGCAAAGTTGAATAGTTTGCTCTGTCGGACAGTGAAATTTGGTTCGTAGATTCTGTGTACCTTGGTAACAAACACTACTGAAACTCCTTATAGAAACTTAATCATGCTCGTACTGCTCTATGGTACAAGAGCATAAACGTTAGGAAAGAAGTATGGTGTTTGCAGTTCAAATGAAATACCTAAAGTTTATACTATTTAATTCAATTCTATATCTTTCAAATTACATTAATGTGAATTAATCCTTTTTTATGTATATAACAAACTAAATCTGTCAATTAACCGATATAAGGAAATTATGTTAAATGATTATTCGCATTTTTACCGCCAAGTAAAAATACCGTTTATAACGAAATCGGAATAACGCATATAGAACAGAAAACCCAAGTCTATAAGTGTGGACCCCATACCTAGTTTTATACCCCTTTAACTGAACTAAAATTAAACTTTTGAAGGATTTTCAGTCCCGTTTACGTTGATGGGATCAGTCGTTGGAGATGGCTAGGACATGACGAGAGCGCTTTATGAAAATGAACGTCCTGCAACGATTGTATTTCGAATATTAGAAGTTTTTTTCGGTCAATATAATGGACCATCTGGTTTGATGCAGAAATTTTAAGAATCTGGGTCGGTGTAAAACTTCAGAGCACCTTGCGTCGTTATCCAGGTTCGACACAAAGTATTGATGTCGGGGAAAAATTGTAGCCCAGTTTTCGAAAAATTCGATTCGTAGAAGTAAGTGAACCTTTACTACAGCTAATTTGAACATACTCCAACAAACTTCACGAACTACAGTATTTGAAGCGTTGTATGTTTATATATCTGATGATTGATGCAGATTTTGAAATTATTTTCGGTGATAAAGCACATTTCTAGCTCTAATTAAAAATCGTGTCAAGGACTTGCACTATATGTAGTACGAGTAGACAATGCAACTTGTATCACGGTGTGAAACAATATTATTGTGACTGAAATTCCCAACAAGCATTATCTAATGAAACAACTGGGTCAAAGTTTCGCGATTTAACACCAATAGAATTCTTTTACTGGGTTAGGAGATGAAAAAGGAAATCATATGAGTTATTGACGAAGAATAAGTCTTTTCTTGGGTACTTGTAGAAAACCTGCCCTTATTCAAGTGACGTGGAGTGAGTTGACATAGATGAAATAGGCCAAAATAATATTTTAACATCACATTGAATTGTATTCGACTATATAAGGCTTGTTGAATCACGAGCAATTTTTCTGCGATTGCAAGCTTTAAGCCTAACAATGTTATGTACTCGCGGATTGAGAGCGTCATAAAATCAAAGCGCTCACTGCGCACAAGTCAATCATATGAAAAACAATTTTTATATACCAATTGCGATTCTGTAAATACCCAGAAAGCAGTCCAATAAGTCCGCACCGCTCATGTGGTAGTTGTAAACATTCACTACCCCAGGTGATGGTACATATTTCAATGTGCTTCTTTCCCTTCTTCTACAACGACAAAAGCCGATAGCATGTTTATCATTTTGTTGCCATACCACAAAATAAGCCTCAGCTTAACTCCATCAATTGTAGCAGCCTTTTCCCCGTCCTAATTTTCTTAGTTCTTTTTCGGTTGGCATCTTAGAGTTTGGAACGCGATTCAATCTTACAGTTCCTAAAGGTAATAAATCAATTTGAAATAAATAGACTTGTAATTTTAGATTGTTGAACTGTTGAACGGTGTTCGCAAATCTTCGAGGCTTTTTGGTATAGGATTACGAAACTGAATTTTTTTTCTTCAGAGTAGCGCGCGAAATTATCCTTTTTCCGCAATGACCTTTTTTCCCAGGCAAGGTTTTTGACGTGGATAGAAGCTCATCTTCTTCTGAATATCTGCAGTTTTCAGTCACAGGAATACACAGTAAGCCAGAAAAAAAGTGGGACAGCCCTGATTTAAAAGTTTAAACTGATATACCTCAACAACTTTTAAAGATATTAAAATGAAATAAATTGTATATAATCTTACAGTTTTAGAATTAGCTTAATTCTTTTTGCTTATTCTAATTCATTTAGCTTAGAAGAAAAAAACAAAAATGGCAGTATTTCAATGGCAAAAATAAAACTGGCACGGTAGGTAGGTAGGTAAGAGTGTCTGTGATCCTCTTACGAATGGAATCAGTTTAAGCTTACGATGAAGCGTAGGAGACTGTCTACGTCTATATTTTGTAGATCGTTTAGGTCATTGTGGAAGAAAGTTCCTAAGTGAAGTTATCTTCTCTGGGGGAGGTCCGGACGTATACAGAGGAGGTATCCTCCCCGTCCATGCAGCTTCAACAGAAATCATTTGTAAAGGCGCCAAGCCGACTTGCGTGCTTGCCTATGAGACAGTGTCCAGTGAAGACTGAGCTGAGATGCTTCCTATTTAGAAGCATCAAACTCTTAGAGCGATTCAGAGCCGGATCTGTTTGGTCGCTAGACATGTTGGTCCAACAGTCCATCTAAAGTCTGTTCTTTTATTAGCATCCAGCTTTAATATAAAAGTTGCACGTAGCGATTGATATACCTATGCTACACTTTTACGGTAGAATAGGTAGAGTGGTTCCAATTTTCGCGAGTTAGTCGGCGCTACAATTTCCTAGAGTGTCTTTGTGACCCGGCGCACCCAGCAAAAGTGAACGTTGAACTGCTCTGCCATCTCCATAAGAGATGATCGGCATTCGAGGGCGGTTTTAGAATTTGGTGATACTGACTCCAGGGACTTGAAAGCTGCTGAAAAGATGCGGATATCCATTACACAGCTTCTTTAATCGCCAAAATTTCCGCCCAGAACACGCTACAGTGATTTGGAAGACAGAAAGAAAGGCTTAGATTTAGCTATCGGTTTTAGATCCATTTTTTAATCCGTGGATTGTCTTGTCCTCCATGAAAGCATCCTTCTGGGAGGAACCCAGAGGGGAAGCTTACATGGAAGTCTTTGTCAAACCAAAGTTCAGGTATGTTCTCTGTGAGGGTTCCTAATGTATTAAGAATGTAAGCGCGGCCAAATGAATTATTTTTCCACTGTGCAGTCGCTTTAAGGCGAATAGCTGTAGTCGCAGCTATTTGCCTGCTGAAAATATCGAGGGGTGTCAAATGAAATAGAATGTGTAATGCCGCAGAGGGGGTAGATCGCAATTCTCCGCTTATGCATATACATGCTGTTCTTTGGACGCTGCTTGGTTTAGTGCAGTTGACTGCATTGTCTAAGGCCGTCCACCTAACGACAATCCCGTAAGTGAGAATCGGTCTTATGACCGAGATGTGTAGTCAGTGGGTTACGCGGGGCTGAAGGCCCCATTCATTCCCAATGGTTTTTTTTGCAAGAGAATAAAACTGCTGTAGCTTTATTGATTCTTACTTGAATCTTCTTCTGTATTGGAAAAGACTAAACTGGTACCGTTTATTGAGGTAGGATCTATAACTGGAAAAGAGGACAAGATCAGTTTTATGGGGGCTTACTCCCATGTTGGGACATTAACATATAAAACGTATAAAATAATAAATATTAATTTTATGTAGTATGTTAATATTTTGTATGTAGGCCTTTTGCTTTTAAGACGGATAGCAGTCTTCTATTCATTGAGTTTACTAATTTCTCCGTAACAGATGATGAAATCCTATCTCATTCTTCATGGAGAGCAATTTTTAGCTGTTGTTTAGATGTAATTGTTCTTTTTCGTGATTCTTTTTCCAATACAGCCCATAAGTGCTCTATAGGGTTTAAATCCGGACTTTGAGGAGGATGTGGTAATACTTTCTTCATGTTCCAAATCAACCAATCTTTTATAACACTGGTATTACACCTGGTAGTAACCACAATTTTTCTCTACTTGCAGGGATATACTATAATGCTTTAATATTTCTAAATACCCCATTTTGGTTAAATTCTCTTCAATAATGTGCAATGAGCCAACTCCACTTGTTGCCATTGCACCCAAACCATCACACTTTCAACATCGTGCTTTACTGTTTGAGTGACATTTCGTGAGCTTATAGCCGTCCCTTCTTTCCGCCATACAAATCGACGAGCATCGGATCCAAAAAGATTAAATTTTGATTCGTCGCAAAATATAACCTGTGTCCAGAACTCCTCAGTTTCAGAAACGTATTCTTGGGAATGCTCAAGTCTCTTCTTTATATTTCGTTCCGACAATTTAGGTTTATTTCGCGGTTTGTGAAGAAATCTACAATTGTTTCTTCTTTTAAACTTTTAGCAATCTCGACAGCTGATTCCTTCGAGTTTCTTTTTATTATCCTTAAAATTCTTCATTTAGTTCGCTAGATTGAAAGTTTTGAAGGTCTTCCACTTCCAGAACGACGTTCTAAACACCCATTCTTCGTGAAAGATTTTATAATATGAAACACAGTTGATTTGGTTTTTTTTTTTAAATTGCTGAGATTTTACGAATGGCTTAATTTTTTTTTATAATAATCATTGGTTAACACTTTTAAGTTAAGCGATGTTTGTTTTTGTTCCAGTTTTTTGCGAAGTAAAACCTGGAGATGTCAAAATGCGACTACTAATAACTTCTCACAATTAAAGAACCGATAACCTCAGACATGAAAAACAAAGCAACGGCACTTCAACAGCGCCGTTGAAAAACATTGTCCCAGTTTTATTTTGGCCATAGAAATACTGCCATTTTTGTGTTTTGATTTTTTCTAAGCATAATGAATTAGAATAAGTAAATAGAATTATGCTATTAAATAATTTTAAAATTGTAAGATCATATGCAATTTATTTCATTTTAATATCTTTATCTTTACAAGTTGTTGAGATATGTTACATATATCAGTTTAAACTTTTCAGTCAGTGCTGTCCTACTTTTTTTTTGTTTCAGTTCATTTCCCCACAATTTTTTGCCTTTGAAGTACCAATAGCAACCGCTTCATTTGCTGTATCTGAAGCAAACCCATCCTCGCTATGGCACGCATTGGGGAGTGAACTTACAAATCCATTTCTTAAACTACAAAACAGAAACTATTTTGATTTGTGAGAAAAACAACCCAGTGCATACAAAGCCATATATTGAAAGAATGCTTTCAAAATCATACATATACAAATCTTACCACTTGCTTTTTTTTCGATTTAAACATTTTTTTTTTTTAATTTGTGTTCACACCTTTTCGTTTAATGAACTGCATCACAGGATCGCACAAGAGAATCGATAATTGCTACAAGAGAACATTCAGTTATGCACAACAAAATAAAAAACTTCAAATTTACTAAAGCTTGACCCAGTAGAGTAAAACTGTACGTAATCGTGAAAATCCATATATGGATAGGTGTTATAAATTTCACCAAAATACGAGTATGTATGAAGAACTTAGAGTAAGAAAATTATATACGTTTCCTTTGGGTGCACTTTTATATGTACTCGTATGTACGTACGAGTGTGTTAGATCTCTCGTGCTTAGGTGCCAAAGTTTTGACCATTTACAACGTGCTTTGTTTTTTCTTTTCTCTCTTCACAGAAAAGTTCTATCTTTGGAAGGAGGGAAGTTAGACCAAAAGTCTAATGAAAAGTATTCATTGTAATATGGTACTCGTACCTACTTATGAAGTTTGCTCTGCAGAGCAAAATAAAAAGATTTTTGCAAGATATCATAAAGGGATTTCCAACAGAGTTTGGCAGCCAGATGCAATGTTAAAGCTACCAAAGTAGTGCCGCAAGATTGTTATCACAATAAGACTATTATGGCAAAAGTTGAAATTGTTCTTATAAATACATACATACATGTGTATGTACCTATGTTATACATACACTCCAAATATACGATTAAATGTTCAGTTGTCTTTATGGTTGAAAATTGCTTTATTCATAATTCCAAGTAGAAATACTTGTAAGAATTAAATAAAAATAGTAATTATAAGAAATGGAGTTGTTCGTTGTGAAACAAGAGGGTAAGATTAGTTTAAGAGAGCATACATACGTACATATAAAGGGTGTCTCAAAAATCAACGTCAAGCCGGAAACGGGTGATAGGTGAAGTGGTGTCACAAAATTATAAAAAAAAGTCTAAGTCATGTACTCGTAATTTTAAAATTATTGGCACTCACAAAAAATCGAGAAATCTGACACCCTGTGACGATCTTTCAAGTACTGTGAGCGCAGGTCTTTACTTTTCTTCGATTGTTTTGTTGTCACGGAACCCCGAGTAACTCTTCCGTAAATCACAGTCCAAAATTGAAACATAACCACATATATCGGTTTTAACT
Organism: Volucella zonaria; assembly: GCA_963966105.1. Classification (NCBI taxonomy): domain Eukaryota; kingdom Metazoa; phylum Arthropoda; class Insecta; order Diptera; family Syrphidae; genus Volucella; species Volucella zonaria. The sequence goes on along the minus strand of OZ014532.1, from coordinate 38,461,819 downwards.
AAAATTTTGTTTTTTGTCCATCCATATGTATATCTGAAAATCATTAATCACCTAACTTGAACTGACTGTACTGACAAGAACATGTACTATGATACTCGTATTTTGGCAAGTAACTTTAAAAGACGGCGTATTTAGACTGGATTCCAAAATGGTATGACACTTGCTAGACTAACGCTTAATTGAGGACAAACAAAATATTTTGTTAAAGAAACCCGATTCATAGTTAATTCTTTTTAAAAAGCTAAAATGAGTACCAAGTGTGAGCGAGACAGACAGTGACGCTGTGATTGAGACGGATAAACACACCATCTCGAATAGTGTGAGTGAAACAGATAGAGATGCCACCCTTGTCATATCATTTAATTTTTTTCCATCACAGAACACTACGTTCTCTTGGTGTACATATATTCTCAAGATCGCCATCTACCGATCTTTTATCATACAACAAATGTTTAAACTGTTTGCCTTCAGCGGCAATGCAAGCTCTGCATCTTCTTACAAATGATCTGGTAATAAGACGGGCATATCTTCTGGAGTTGATATCTTCAACGGCCTCTGCAATTTTTTGTCACAACTCGTTTAAATTTTCTATCGGCTTAGAATAAACTTTTGCTTTTACTGCTCCCCAGTAAAAAAAATCGAGTGGATTTAAATCAGGTGAACGTGCTGTCCACAAAATTGTACCAGACCGCCCTATCCAAGTGTTGGAGTATTCCCGATCGAGGAGCTCTCGTACTGTGCGAGCATAATGCGCTGGGCAGCCATCTTGTTGATACCACATGCACGCATAAATACTTAGTAGCACGTCTTCCAATAAATTTGGTAAGTGATTCTCCAAAAAATCTAAATAAACCTCGGTATTCAAATTCTGCGGCAGGTTGAATGGGCCAATAATTCTACCATTCAAAATTCCCGTCCACATATTTACTTTAAAACGGCACTGTGATCTATCTTCCCGCATCAAATGTGGATTTTCCACGTGCCACTCGTGCAAATTGTGGAGGTTCTTGTAACCGTCCCTTTGAAAAGTGGATTCGTCCGACCATAGAATTTTTTCGAAGAATCTCGGATCTTCTCTGAACCTCTGCAACATCGTTTGACAAAATTGCACTCTGTCTGGATAATCTCGGGGTAGCAGACTTTGGAGTCCTTGCACATGGTACGGTGGAGTTGTTTTTTTCTTAGAATTCGGTGTGCTGTACTTTTGGGCACTCCTATGCTTTCTTTAATTGCACGTATTGAGGTACTAAGGACTTGTGCGACTGCTTTTAAGACTTCGTACTCGTAGGGCATGACGGGTCTTCCCTCACTAACTATTCGATTTGGAAAGCGACCCTCCGGAAATGACCGGTGCACATTCAAAAACACTCAATGATCCGGATGACGCTGGGAATTTGGGTATCTCTCATGATAAAGTCTGGCAGCAGCACTAGCATTACACCTGCATTCCCCATAAATGAGATGCATGTTAGAATGTTCCTGAGCAGTGTATCGAGATGGCATGATGACGTTCTCACTATACAATCAAGGGATCAACACTAGTCCAGAAGAAATTCACGCTCGACAGAAACGGTCAGATAGCAAATTAAAGTCGCAATGCAATGAGGTCCAATAAAGAAAGCCAAAGTTGTAAGCACGAAATCAACACGAATACGGAAGAATGCGCTGTAAGCGAAGGAGCGTAACGTACCTACTGCAATATTGCACGATGTGCCTATGCTTCACTGCTTGATTAAGGGTAGCATTTCTATCTGTTTCACTCACACTATTCGAGATGGTGTGTTTATCCGTCTCAATCACAGCGTCACTGTCTGTCTCGCTCACACTTGGTACTCATTTTAACTTATTAAAAAGAATTAACTATGAATCGGGTTTCTTTAACAAAATATTGTTTTTGTCCTCAATTAAGCGTTAGTCTAGCAAGTGTCATACCATTTTGGAATCCAGTCTAAATACGCCATCTTTTAAAGTTACTTGCCAAAATATCATAGTACATGTTCTTGTCAGTACAGTCAGTTAAAGTAAGGTGATTAATGATTATCAGATACACGGATGGACAAAAAAGCAATATTTTAGTTAAAACCGATATAGTTATGTTTCAATTTTGGACCGTAATTTACGGAACAGTTACTCAGGGTTCCGTGACAACAAAAAAATTGAAGAAAAGTAAAGACCTGCGCTCACAGTACTTGAAACATCGTCACAGGGTGTCGGATTTCTCAATTTTTTTTGAGTGCCAATAATTTTAAAAGTACATGACTTAGATATTTTTTTATAATTTTGTGATAACCGACCCCACTGGACCTATCACCCGTTTCCGGCTTGACGTTGATTTTTGGATCACCCTGTATAGTGATGTACATTCATTTCAACTTTGGACGTTCAAATCGTATACACTGACTTATATTTAAATTTTTTTTATGACGCTAAAATGTCGTACAGATGTCGATATAAATTCTTGCAGTCAGCTTCTGATATTTTTTCTTGAGCGAACCATTTAAATTCATCAACTTTTTTCTAAGAGTTTTAAAATAATCCCTAAGCGAAGTAAATACATATTTTTAAGTCGTTATCGTTAGTTTTGAAGGTTTTTGTCCATTCTTTCTTATATGATACTCCACATGGAACAATATTCAAAAATGTCAGTGCTACTGCATATCCGGTTAATATTTAGGCTTCTAAATTCAGAAATCTTTCAATAGGAAGGCCCACATTCACGTAAGTATCGTATTTTAAAAGTCAACAACTGGTCGGGCGTAATATCAATATCCAATGCTGATTGAAAAATATTGTCCTAATATAATATTACTTATAATTTTCCCAAATTATTACAAATATTTGCTTATGTATATTTAAAAAAAGAAATAATTTTTTTTAGTCTTACAAATACTATACTGTGCAATAACGCGTAATTTGTTCCCTAATTTCCAAAACACCTTTACTACGTAAAAGATATAACACCATATTTCGCTTATCTGTTAAGCTGTGCTCGTGCTCTTAAATGATGTGCATAATTAATGTTTTTCTAATCATTGCATCTACTCGAGTTCTTGTTAGAAGGGTTGCATAAACAACAAGAAAAGCAAAATAAGGATGTTTTGGAAGGCGAATATAAAACCCTTTTTTTTCAATGCTTTCTGTAAATACTTCGTGAGTGTAACCACCAGATTTACTGGTTTTGTTCGATCAGATGTGTCCCGCTAAACTTAAAAGCGCGGGTGTCTGACCAAGAGAAAATAAGAACGCTATACTTCTATGTCAGAAATGAATGAATCCCAGAAGGAAGACGTACGGTGGCTTCAAAAGTCAGTATGGGAAATACTTTATATGGGCCACTTGAACATATTTGGAGCTGAGGTCAGTTAGACTAGACAGGGGGCTGAAATAGAGATGGTGACGGGCGAACTTTAAATGAGTAAATAGTAGTCCTCACAGCCCCGAAGTAGGTTACTAACTCCGGATATCAGGAAGCCAAAATAGGAGATTTTTGGCAACATTTCGACGTGTCCTATGAAAACAGCATCAAGTCCTGAAAAGCAATGTCATCGATGCTCAGAAGTCATAAGAAACACCGCAACAGACGTCACCACCACCACAACACTCATGGTTTGATGAAGAATGCAGACAATCACACATAAGGAAACAACTCGCCTTCGATGTGACACTACATAGAAAAACAATAGCGGCTTATGAGCTCTATGAGTAAAGGAGAAGGGAAGAATATAAGCTTGTCTGGAGGAAAAAGAAAGAGCAACGCGTGATCGAGAAGATGGGGATATGCTACTCCAGGAAAAATATTCATAAATCTTACCAAAAGGTAAAAAGAACTTGCCACGGCAACAAGACCCGAACAAAGGTTTGCAGAGATGAAGAAGGAAACACAATAATACATAGAGTAATACAGTGGGTGCTGAAGATATGGAAAAACCACTTCTGTAGACTTTTAAACGGGGAGGACATTCCAAATTTCGCTGTCAGGCAAAATGAACCATTCAACCATTCAAGAGATCCTTCCACCCGAGCAAAATAAAAAGATGGCAATATCCAAGCTGAATAACAGCAACTGGAGTTGATGGTCAACCTGCCCAGCTATTTGTTCGGGAAAGGCATCCCTGAAGCTTCATTCTCATTAGCACAGTTTGCCCGAACCACAAGGAAAGAGACGATATTAACTGCGCCTATTATGGAGGCAGTCTCCTTAACATCGCATATAAGATCTTACCTATATCTGCCGTCTTGTGTGAACACCTGAAGGTATTTATAAAGGATCTGGTTGGCCCCTATCAGTGGGGTTTTAGGCCAATTAAGTCCACTGTCAACCAAACATGCACCCTACGGCATGAAAGAAACCTAGACGTTCAAATCCATACGCACCACCTATTTATCGATTTTAAGTTCGCATTTAACACCATCTACAATATAGTATAAAGACGAGCTATACAGAGTCATGTCTAGCTTTGGTATTGCTTATCTTGCCAGATTGTGCAGAATAACGATAGAAAACGCTCGCTACTCCGTAAAGGTCTGAAACAATCTCTTTGATGCCAAAAAAAGGTTTTAGACAAAGAAATGCGCTGTTATGTAACTTTTTCATCATCATACTTGAGAAAATTATTCGAAATTTGTAAATTTACACCAGAGGTACAATTTTCCAAAAGTCTTTACAACTAATTAGGTATGCTGGTGACATTGACAACGTTCGCCGTTTTGAACGCACAATCTTCGGGTGATTTTTAGTTTCGTTTGCCTTCTCGCCAGAAGAAAGAATACACATAAATCGCCTAAGATGGTTGGGACTAGTAAAGTGAATGAACAGGAGACCTCCAGCTTGGAAAGACAACGCAGTAGAGGAAGACTTCGCCTTGAGTAACGCGCGCAAGTGGAAGGGGGATCTCAACCAACTTGGATTGCGGAACTGGACGCAGTTAGCCAGAGGCAATTCTAACTGGAAAGGCGTATTGGTCGAGGCTCAGGTCCAGACCGGACTGTAGCGTCTTCTAAATAAGTAAGTAATCATACAAAAGCAGTGCTTAGGATGACTGTTGAATTTTCGCCTATCCGAGACTTTCTATTGGACACTGTAGGTATATGTAAGCTAGCTTTAAGGGAGTGGGTTCTGAAATTTTATTTTGATCGTTACTTACATAATTTCCTTTTGATTTGCAGATTTTTTCTTCTTTCTAAACCACTACGGTATAACCTTTCTAACACAAGATGGTTTAATTAATTAATAACTTTTGTCTTTCTGATTTTACTTAAATTTTGCATTTACTAACCTTTAGCTTATAATTTAGAGATATGTTTATATTATATTGTAAATATAATATCTGCCGTATTGTGTTTATCGTTAGTTTCGACCTGGCGTGCTCCTCCCAGAGCATTTTCCATAACTCTTGTTAGAATTTGACGTCTTAAAGCCCTTGCTTCTTCTCGAATATTGGTCTGAAGCTGATGTAGTTCTTGTCTTATTTGCATACACTTTATATAGGCCCAAAGAAAGAAATCTGGTGGACGAACACGATGGGCAATTGAAATTTCAAATTCGCGGTATTATTTGATCGCCAAAAAATTTGCCTTAGAAGAGCCATAGTTTGACGGGCTGTGGGGGCTGTGGCTCTATCTTTTTGGGACTACAATTCTAAATTGTTCTCTACCTCTCGCCTTAAAAAAATTTCAGTCGTTGCCCGGTATTGAATGCCATTCACATTAATCGCAACTTCTTCGTCGTCAATAATTATTTTTGGATTTTCGGTGCCCCAAAATTCTAGAAAATGCTGAGCACATTGCATTCGTATTTAGGGATAATTTTGTTTTAACTCGTGAATCAATAGCATCTGATAGGGAAAAAGGTGTAAATTCTTTGCAAAGACCGGCTTGACTTCACCAACTGCTGATAACCTCACCTGGTGGAAGTTTTGGAGTTTTCTTCAATACCTGCTCGCATCCGTCCAATGTTTATCTCATTTCGAACTGCGAGAGGTCTTTCGGCACACGGAAGTTCACAGACAGCCCCTTATTGCTATGATCTTTGTGCAAGAATAGTCGAATGTTGCTTCTCAAAATGAAATCGTATTGTACGACTCTTGTGCTCTCCGCTAAGTCTCATCATCATGAAGTTTTCCAAAGTGAAGTTTGAAAAAAAAAATACATAAACTTAAACTAAAATATTATCTAATAGTTAAACCATAACGCTAATTATGCACCATCCAGGTGAACTTATTTTTAGTCATTTGGTTTTTAATAATTTCAAAGGAAAACTAATTGCCAATGAATGTTTCCAAAAAATAAGTATGAATGAACATAGTCCGTAATAGACAAAATAGTAAGATGCCGATACTGTCAAAACTAAAATAATTATTTGACTTTCCAATATTGTCGTCTTCAGTGTATAAACTAAATCTAAATTAAATCCAATACTAACGCAAAATATATTGTCAAAAAGCCGTCGCTATCCGATCATTTACATACATGAAGCAAAAACTTGCATTGCTTCTAGGAGATGATGAAAATAAATCCTGAAATAAATGATTCTACAAGTATTATATTTTGATGTTAAAAAATAAATTAGCACAAAGTTGTCATTGTAATCGATTTTAAAGCATAAATAAATAAAACAAAACTCCGTCTTCCTTGAAATGTATCCAGATTGTATTTTTATCTTGACGATGCGCGTTATATTGTCTTTCCCTGGATAGGTTTCCTAGATTCCGTTTTGCTGGTGGGAGTCGTTCGTCCTTCAGCCAAACCGAGTCTCCTACCTTGAGCTGATGTTGTGGCTTGAGCCACTTCAGCAGTCGAGATAGGTACTCTTCCTGCCACTGCTTCCAAAAAGTTTGTAATATAAGTGCACTTGAATCGCCTTTCATCGCTCGACATGGCTTCGTTTGTCTGTGGTCAGATCTGCTTATGGGTATTAGCGTCTGGAAGCTGTTGAGGTCTTCTGATAATGGACAAAGGGGGCGGGAGTTTCAAACACATTCAATTTAGGCAAGAAGCATAGCGAACTCCTTGTACATGAAGGTCCCATTCCCAACAATCCTTTTGAAGTTGCGTTTGATGCTCTTGACTCCCGCTATCCATAACTCTTCGAAGTGAGGGGAAACTGGAGGAATAAAATTTCACTTCGTTCTTCCATTTATTAAAACGGTAGCTATTTCTTTGAGAAGGCGACTGAATTCTGCTTCTGCTCCCACAACATTCGTATCGCAATCGCTGTATATCTGACCATAGATTCTCTTACGTGGTAGGAATCGTCGAAATGCTGCCAAGAATGCCTGCGTCGTAAAGTCGCAAGGCAGACAAATATTGCTAAGTAACCTTTGAGGCACTTAGTTTCACGAGCTTTACTGCTCGTAGGTTGATAGGTCCTGCATAATCAACCCCTGTATGTGAGAATGGTCCTGAGATTCTTACTGTTGTGCTGTTTTACTTCGATGCCTGTAGCAAGTTATACAATCGTATACGAGGGGCGATCAACATATTCTCGATATCGGGGTGAAGCTGTGGTTGTATATATAAATTGACTTATTTATCAAGTAATACTATTATTTTAGTGCATTCATGTAAAATTTCATATGTGATTATTAATTCGCGTTTTATCTCTAGTTAAACAGAATCATAATGGCAACTGAGACAATGATGGTGAAAATTGAGCATCGCGCTTAAATTCTCACTAAGCAAGGAAAAAGTCAAAAAACTATTCATGAAGAGATGGTGGCTGTTTACCAGGGTTCCGCACCTTCATTATCAACTGTGCAAAAGTGGTCAAGTGAGTTCAAGAGAGGCAGAGAGAGCATTGAAGACGACCCCCGCTCCGGCGCCCCGGCTACTGCTTGTACGGGAGAAAGCATCAAAGAAGTCGAAAAACTTGTTCTTGAGGATGCCCGAATAAAAGTGAAAATGATGGCAGAGATCACCAAGCTTTCAATTGGTACCATTCACACCATTCTTCATGACCATCTTAACCTTTCAAAGGTCAGTGCAAGGAGGGTGCCACGAATGCTCACAGCGCCTCAGAAAAAAGTGAGAATCGCATGCTGTAGAGAGCTTTTGGAGATGTGTAGTGAGAACGCCATCGACGGTGTTATGGATCGAATTGTTACTGGGGACGAAACATGGGTCCACTACTATGACCCTGAAAGCAAACAAGAGTCCATGCAGTGGCATAAAAAAGGAACAGACCCGCCGAAGAAGTACAAAGTCACTCCGTCTGCCGGGAAGCTCATGGCCACAGTTTTTGGGACTCAAAGGGAATCTTGCTCATTGAGTACAAAAAAAAAGGTGAAACCATCACATCCTACGCTTCCACTTTGCATAATTTGCGGGAGGAAATTAAAAAGAAAAGACGGGGTAAACTCGCAACGGGTGTGTTGCTTCTTCATGACAACGCTCCTGTTCACACGGCGCGAGTTTCCAAGGCTGCTGCGCGAGATTGTGGTTTCGAAGAAATCCAACACCCACCCTATAGTCCAGACCTTGCCCCTAGTGATTATTTCCTGTTTCCGGATTTGAAAAAATGTCTTCGTGGAAAAAGATTTTCGGATGATGAAGAACTCAAGTCGGTATTTTGCAGAGAAAGAGGAAATTTATTTTTTTGAGGGTTTAAAAAAGCTTATCTCAAGATGTAACAAATGCATTGAAGTTAGGGGAGATTATGTTGAAAAATAAAAACAATTTAAATTAAATTCGCATTTTCCTTCATATCGATACCGAGAATATATTGAACGCCCCTCGTATGTGCTTCCTGATTGCCGTTTTGATTTGAGGGATCCAGTATTTCCTTCGAAGAAATGCGGTCGTTGGCTATGCTCCACCATGAAGAGTCTGGTCGTGCACCCCCTTAATGATCACACTTGTAAAATGGTGCCTTGGCTCCAAAATCATAGGGTGCTGCTGGTGATATTTGAAAGACTTCCCCCTACCCAAAGAATGCCTTCACCATCTATTGTACAAACGGGTTCAATGAACGCATACCTCTACTTGTTTTGACATCCTTGGGAAATATTTCCTTTTGGGCAAATCGGGTGATGATTCGAGTGGATCTATTGAGTTCTTCTGTGCAAAGATATCCTAAGGTACGCTGATTTTGATTCTTACAACAATTTTCAATAAATTGTTTCATGTGGGCTAAAATTGTTAGTTGACACGGTTCAACTTTAGGTACGTTCAATAAGCTGACCGATGATGTTGTCGTGGGTATCAATGTGGTACACCTTTGCAACTTTTCGTTCCTCTTCAGTGCTGAGATTAGCTGGCTGATTAGAAATCAGTAAATTCCATGCTGATTGTAGGAATGAAGGATCATTCCCGCATAGATTTGACTGAATGCGGGCAATTGTATTGTGTTGCAACGTGTTTCCTTATGTTGACATTTGTTAGTCGCTGTTTTTGCCAACTTTTTTACACACAAACGTTTTCCACTTCGGCGGGTCCGCACAAACCCAGATCAAGGTGATCGTTGAATCGGCCTAAGCAAAGGTTTTGACATTCTTCCAACCAAGAACTTCGTGTGTATTGTTAATAAGTTTGATCACAGTAACACCACCACATAGTTATAAGCGAGGAAGGCTTACTGGATGTACTCGTGCAACTTTCGACTTGGGGAAAAGAATATTGCTATTACTTGCCATTGACGGCAACGGCTCGTAAATATATCGCTGCTCCGAACGCCTTTTGCGAAACATTATAAAACCCATGCAATTGAATCCGCCCGCCGAAGGCTAATTCGTCATTTACCCAACGTAATAGTTTTGTTTATATGTTGTAAGTTCTTATAAAATAAAATCCGTTATATTAAAAGATCTTTCAAACTCAGAGTTTTTGCATAAATAATTTAGCCTTAGAGATGCATGGGCTGATCCACCCCATAGGATCAAACAGACCAGCTATTATTGACAGGATCGTTCCCTTTGTATACTGTGAGTTGGGGGAAGAATACAACGAAAAGAAAACTTATCAACCCCTGGCCGCCACAGTATCCGTAAGATTTTAATATAATCTACACTTTCTGATTAAAATGAAAACGAAACCTTACGCTCATGAAAGGAAACGCCCTCAAACAATCCATCACAGTTCGAAGTCCACGTCCGTAGATGAAACCCAGCTGGATTCATAACATGTTTGACTTCATGATGATTCATGACAATTTTTCTTTTAGCTTCTAGGATGGTGTTTGCTCTAGATATCAAGTGGTCTACATACACATCGATTCTAATCACTTTCGCTGGTTGAAACTGCCTATAGAAGGCTTCTCAAGGCCTTCTATGCATCTTGCTGTTAAGTACTTGTCAATACCTTGCGAAAACTGTTGGTGCAGTTGTTGGTTTACTGAAAGACCTCCTTCGAGGGTCAAAAAACGTTGAAGAGCAGATTTCCTTGACCTACCCAGAATTGGATGAATAGCTCCTTTAAAAGCAAGCGGCACTTGGTATCTACCTTCCGTTGTACTTTAGTATTCTGCCTAAAATATTTTTTGTATTGTGTATCTTCAGGTTTTTCCAGGTATTGAAAGGGTATTACCTCGATTTCCCAAAATTTTCGGAGTTGGTCCGATGGGAGCTCTTCCAAATATGATCCAGCCAAGTTTTGTTTTTTTCTACTATTGGAATATCATTATTGTGTGGTATTATAATATCTGGCAACAATACATTAGCTAACACGTCACTGCCAAAAGAACATTTATTTTTGCGGACTTAAAACATAAAACATCTCCTAGTACCAAACCTTTAGTGTGGTTTCAGTATCATACAGAAAAAGTTCGGGCTGAAAGATGCCCAGACAACGTCTTGTAAGTAAAAGCATGTGTTGTAGAAGTGAATAAGAGTGATGCGAGCCGAATCCAAGCTCTACAACTCTTTGTCATGTGCCGCTACTGACCAAACCCAACCAGCAGACTTCTACGCGAGTTAATTTTGATTTCAGCCGTAACATATGTACCGCAAACTCTGCGATAAAGGAAGCTTCGGAACCTGAATTGAAGTCATTTCACCTGACGATTCCCTTACCTTAGCCATCGCTGTGGATAATAAAACCTGAGTATTTTTATGATATCTTGAATGAAAATTGCTCAGATTTCTATTGGAAGAAGCTTTTCATTGAGGTGGTTGAATATGAGGAGCAACAGCATCCATTTTGCAAGCAAGAAAGCAAGCACGATCGGCGATTGCTCGGACACTGTTTAGAGATTTGGCTCTAAGCTATACAGTTTCGACATAAGCCCAACTTCCTAACCTGCTGACTATGATTAGGTATTCTTAATTTAATAAACTTATTATATTTTCTAACTGCATGCTGACCCTTATTACAAATCTAGCCGGTGAGCTGATTAGAATTAGCCTGAACACGACAGGGATGATGAATCATGATGAATCTTATGATACTGACTGCTGCTGGTGTTCGAAACCTGTCTTCAAGAAATTGTTTGAACTTAGCAATTATTTGGTTTCGCTGCTAACCTTTCTTCCCACAGTTGTTGTGCTTTTGTTGGTAATTTCTGTAGAAGCACCAAGGTCATCACGACGTCTCAGTGTTAGACCGGCATATTGAAGTTCGTTCGGTAAACTATGGATTTAATCCCTTGGCTGGCTCGAACCGCTCTTGTGAAATTGTTGTCTGATTAAACAAATATTTCAAGTGAGAATTAACCAAAAACTGCTCGTGGTCGTACCGATCCGTGAGAATATTCCATGTCTTAGTGTAGTCCCCTTTATCAATGCCCAGATGCGCTAACAACTTCCCGCCCTCAATCGCAACAGGTGTCTTGAGGTAGTAAATTTTTTGTGTTTCTGATATTATTGTGTATAAGAGAAGCGAACAAGTCGCGAATAGCACGCTAAGTTTTGTAACTACCGGAAAAGATTGGCAAACTTTTTTTTTTTATAATTTACGCGCGCCTAAGGGGTTATGAATACCATTACACCGCTGCCATGGCGCGGGCGGAAAGGTAGAAGGAGGAGAAAGGAAAGTTTGTGATGATGTAGTGGTTTGAAACTCAGGTGTGTTTGGTTTCGATATTGACTCTCCAGGGGTGGGAGCCCGAATAGGACGGAGAGATTTTCTTCACTCGGAATGGTGAGGTTGTGAATTTTAACGGTTGTTTTTGTGTTTGAAAACCCTACAACAGCCAAATCTACATGTAAGTATTATGCCTTCACACGCAGATTTTTCTGACTGAGTTCCAATTGCACAAATGAAAACTTGTTGTGGCTAGGATTCGAACCTTGACCTTCCGAGTGAGAAGCGATAGCTAGTACCACTACACCACGACCACCCCTCTTTTTTTTGGTAGTTTCATGTCTACCCTTCTTGACGTAATGGTTGTTTCTACCATTGTATCATGTTCCTTTTGCGTAGAAACCTTAACCTTGTCCATACACACACACAAATCTCTCCTATAATCAAAATATAACTCCCTTACTTGATCATAAGTCTCCCCGTTTTCATCTAAATGTTCCTTTTATTTGACATCATCCCTGACGTACTCCTTCAACAATTTTGTAGGCAAATTAATAAATTTTTCTAAGCCCGACAATCTAACAGTTTTAATTGTTTTGACATTGCTTGCAATTTATTTTTCTCTATTTTTAAAATATAAAATTAAAGGAAAAAAGATCTAATTATTTTGACTTGTTGGTTGGATTTTTCTTTTACAACGTTTTACAGATGCTTCGCTCTTAATTTTGTCTGGCACAGTTTCCACAGGATTTCTTCTCCGTTCCACCTCACACGCATCCAGTAGGTGCCTCGTTTATTTGTGATGAAAATTAACATATATTCAGCAAATTTGTTTTTGTCCCACATCAATCGCCGCATTTTTTTTAATTTTTTTTATTAATTTCTAGTGTATTAATTACAAACACGAAAATGAAGGACCTCTCTGTGAAAAAAATGCAAAAAAAAACAAAAGAGGAAAAATGTTCAAAAGATTCGCCTCTGATGGATCAAAATGTTAGTCGATTTAAAAGAATACGATGTTAAAACAAACTGTAATAATAAAAACCTAAATAAAATAAAACTCCGTTATAAAGCAATTAGGAATCAGATTATTGAACTTAGCCGTTTATAGATTTCTTTGACATTTGACTATAAATTTCAGTTTGTGGAACGCATTATTGTAAATGCTTTCAATTCTTGTTAGTGGCTGCATTCATCGCATTGTTGGTGACGTTATTGGAGCCAACAGTCGTAAAGGAGACAATAAAACAGTAAGAGAACAACTAGCAGTTCTGGACATACCATACTTCACAATTGTAAATATAATACTATCACCAAAGCAAAAAGAAAGTAAAAATAAAATAAATAAAAGAAGTCACCGACAAGCCTTGGCATCCCTTGTATCCGCACATTGATATCGTACTTGTATGACAAGCAAATCTCCGAACGATAATTGTCCAATTCTAATTCAACTTTCTCTATGCAGAATAGAAGACCTTATTCTCTGCATTTAACAAGAACGGAGACCTAAGGTTCTCTCAATGCAACATCACAATCAATACTTATATAATGCTTATATCACCATTATCGGTAAAGATACCGACAGAGGACTTCCTAGGATTTATATACAAATGAGAGTTTAACACCTGAGAATAACTTTTTGTTACGACATGCAAAGCAACTTTGCGACGTGGGGTTATAATATTTACTCTGAAAAAGGATAATGATTAGTTTGGATTGAAAATAGCTACAACAATAAACTTTTCCTGAATTTTACGCGTTTTATTTCACTTTGTTATTGTATAATTTCCATCATTTAAGTATCGATCAATATATTGTTATACCTGAGCTTTACACGATATTAAATAAAAAAGGAACGCGCTGGATTTCGGCTGGATATTGTGCATCGAGTTTAACCGTTGTACGTTTTTAAATTCAACGAGTGAAATGAGTAAGCAAGAAGTCGATTTAAGTATCTAGAACACAGAGAGTCACTGCCAAAATAATTCACCAAATCTAAAATAATACGGAGAGTCATAAATAAAAACAAAAAAAAATCATTTATATTACTTTTATTATTACTCTTTCTTTTAGTTGTTTATAATTTGAAGTTTTACAAAAATGAACCGTTTAATTACGTTTCGTACTCCCTTTTATAATTGCCTATCGATTGCCTTGCACTTTTCTTTATTCCCACTGGTGCAAGGTGTCATTTTGCTGCGCGAAACTAAACTGCTACTTATTGCAGTTTTTCGTGGGAGTTTAAGTTATTCACAGGCATAGCTCTTTCCTTAAACAAGTTTATGGGTACTTTTCCCTTAAACTGGGCTCAGTACGTTGGATAATTATTTCTTTCGAATATTGGTGATACTCTCTTAATCTCTGGCAATTTTTTATTGTAAAGGGTGACTTTTTTGCTGTTTGGTTTTTCAGTGTTCTATTTTTGACAGGCCACGCGTGATTCGCGACATGTGGCAAAGTTAAACATACTCAGTTAGCATTGTCATTTTATCATGGAAAGACTTACAGCCAAACAACGCTTACAAATTTTTGAATTTTATTATGGAAATTCGTGCTCTGTGAACAATATTTTTCGCCCATTTTATGGTTGTCATAATCGACCTACTGAGCAAACAATTCAAGCCATAGTGACCAAATTTCAAACCACGTACCCATATGCGTAGAGTGTGTACAAAGGAAAATATTTGCTGCTGTATCCGCCAGTGTTAATGAATAATGAAGACCGTAATTTGTCAATTCGTCGCCGTTTGCAGCAATTGGGATTGTGTTAGTCGACTATTTTTGCGTAATTATAACACTTCGTATCTGTGTAATTGACCTTTGTCAAGTTTCTATTTGAATAATCTTTATTTATATTGGTTTTGAACAAAACCAACGTTGTTCTTCTCCCTTAGAGTAACGGCTAGCTTCAGCTAAGTCCGTTGGCTTTTGGGTTACAGTGTAAGTTGATAATCTTTCCATTAGATCATTAATAAACACCATAAGGCTTTCACTTTTAATAAATTCCAAGGGACCGTTTTGGTCTTCTGGCTTAACAGCGTGAAGTTTACTTCAGATAGATACAAACACTATTCTCTTTGGAATGAGGTCCTTTATCCCCTATCGGACTAAGAGTATCAGACCAAAAGAAAAGACACGGTACTAGTCGTAAGAGGCTGTAAAGATGTTGCCAGGGTTAGTGAAATGATTTTTCGTTCCTCTAAGGCCCGACAGAGAAAATCCGAAAAAAATTCAAACGAGTCAGAAATGACTGCAATGTTTTCTTGAGTGTGTACAATTTTAATACTACCAAAAGCTGAGGCAAAAAATACTACAATGTCCCAAAGGTAGTAAAAATTTTTGATCATTCGTCAAAAACATCAGAAATTTTGCCTCATCTTCCATCCCAACGCTCATTTTCAATGGCATTCCAGCTGTCAGCTCATTATACAAGACAAATCTGCTTGCTACATACTTTGCGACCAACTCAACACTTCCAGATTGTGCTTTGTCTCCGCCTCCACTTGAGTGTATCGAATATTCAATGGGACCAATCCATTTTCGCACTCGTTTAGTAGCAAAAGTACTTAAAGATCTTAACATACATAAATCCGCCGATCCAGATGGTATATCTTCCTTTCTTCTGAACAGGTGTTCTCCCACGCGTAAGTTTTTCCATCGATCTTATTCTTTAGTACTCTTTCCGAGAAGATGGAAAACAGCATTTGTCCAGGCCAACCCTAAAAAAGGCGAATCTTCTTCTCTTTCCTCCTACAGACCCATTGCACTTATGTTCCTTCTTTCCAAGGTCATAGAAACGCTGGTAAACCGTCAGCTCATGAAATAGTACTTAAAAAACACACTAATAATCATAGATTAAGCAGTTACTGATGATATTGTACTGACAATTGACAACTCTACAACTTCTGATCTTCTGGAGATTGCTAACCAGCTTAATGATTTCTTTGCAAACGTAGGCACTTCTCATAGTTTATCAAACTATTTCAACTCAACATCGTGTACTAATGATAGTTTAATGGAAACGAGATTTCAACCTGAATGTTTCTTTTTCATTGAATTTTCTGCACTTGAAATACAAAAAATCATAATTTCTTTAAAATTGTGAAACTCAAAATCACTAGATAACATCTCTAGCAGAATTTTAAAAAATATACATATTTTTTCAGATCTCTGATGTTCTCTGTTTTATTTTTAGCTCTTGTGTGTACAGAGGAATTTTCCCCACTTCCCTAAAGACATCACTTGTTATACCACTTCATAAAAAAGGTGACACTATGTTATTAAACAATTATCGTGCAATTTCTTTGTTTTCAGTTTACTCAAAAATTGTTGAAAGAGGAATAAAATCGAAAATGCTTTCTTTTTTGAATAGGACGCAGTTTTTTAGTGAATATCAGTTCGGTTTCAGAAGTCGTAAATCTATGGAAGATGCGCTGCTTAAACTGATTGGGGAAATATACACTTGCCTAAATAACTATCAAATTCCGTCGTGCCTCTTTATATATATTACCAAAGCATTTGATATGCTAAACCATAACTTGCTTTTAACTAAACTTTTCAATGCAGGTTTTAGAGGCTTCATACACGATTGGTTTACTTCTTATCTTAAGAATCGTCAGAAAATAATAAAAGTGAAGAGTTTTCTTAGTTCTGTGAAACATTTACATGTTGGTGTCCCCCAAGGTTCTGTGTTGGGTCCGATTTTGTTCCTTATTTATGTTAATTCGTTATTTGTGCAACCTTTCAAGGGCAAAATTACATCATTTGCTGATGATACTGAACTCTCATACTCTAATTATAATTATTTTAATTTATATTTACAATGCGCAGTATGCGCAGTTGGTTTAAACAGCATAATTTGATTATAAGTACCAAGACAAAATTTGTGGAATTTAATATTAAGGGTTTAGTATGTAAAGACTTTCTTTTTTATTACCACAGCCCAAGTTGTTTACGATTTTGTTTAGCTGATCCTGGCATTCAAACTTTTAACGATAGTGTAGTCTGCAGTAATGAGTATTTTAGAATTGAAACTAACGCTTTCAATATTTAGGGACTATATTGGACAATATGCTCAATTGGAATGATTACACTGTACACCTAAAACAGTATCTTAATAGAATTGTTAGGCATTTGTTTCACTTGAGCCTCTATTGTAATAATCAGATTTTAAAACTGGAATACAATGGTTTATTTAAATCAAAATTGCAGTATGGTATCTCTTGCTGGGGTGGTGAATACTTTAACAAGATAGAGCCTCTGCTTACTAAACAAAAGCATGTAATAAGAATTACGGCAAAAGTTAATCGCAGAACCCCTAGCTTTAATTGTTTAAACTTTGCAAATACTCCTACTATTTATAAAACACATTTTTCTCGTTTTTATTATGTTACTGCTCCACGGCTATTTAATATGTTGCCACAATTCTGCAGGTGTGAGAGAAAGAAAACTGTATTTTTAAATAATATAAAAAATGGCTTTTCTCTTTTGATAATAATGCAATAGATTCACTTTTCGTCCCATTGTTATAAATTTTATACTTTTCATTATATTCTTTTTGTCTATTAGATTCCCCATCAATGTTCTTTTGTTAAAATATTATATAGTTATTGATAGGTACTTTCGCCACTTGCCATATAGCAAAAGATTGTACTAACTATTTCTTTGGCAAATCATTCTGCTTTGGTGTTTTATTGATATTGTATCTTTGTATTTATATGTATTTCCCATTTGTCAAGAAATAAAGTTAATGAAAAACAAAAAACAAAAAAAATATCTCGAAACACGAAAACTCCTCAATGACCGGCCATGATGGTGTCCAATATACCATATTCCATTGCTGACGACAGTACTTACTCTCTGCTTTTCATTTTCGTTCCCAGGCTCACATCCCCGGGAATGGCAGTGTACGTCAAGCTCATTAAGTCCCGATATAAACAGCATCTCTAAATTAGGAACCTCCAGCATAGTGGAATTTAATACTTTCAAAACACACTGCTCTCTGCTGTCGTTAAAGCAAAGTCCAAACATCCAGCCATTATCTATGAATGGTACTTGCATCTCGGTATATGTATCAATGTGGAATGATCACATATTTGATGTCGCCAAAAATTCTGCGAAATACCTAGGTTTCCTCAAACGTTGTAAGAAATACTTTTCTAATTTTCCCCCTTCGATCTGCCCTAAATACACTATATAAGACATTCATCCGCCCTGAATTGGAGTACAATACCCATATCTGGTCAGGTGCTCCTAAAATCTCTCTGCACCTGCTTAATAGGATCCAGTCAATTGACAACCTCGAACACTTACGAAATGCCTCCTGTCTCACCTTGCTCTATCGCTATTTTCACCACCCGTGCTCCATTAAAATTGCCAGTAGCATTCCGCACCTTCAAACTTTGAACCGTAACATCCGTCTCGATATGAATGCTTATCGTGATTCTTTGTTAAGACGTATATCTCGTTTATGGAATGTACTGCCGAGCTCTTTATTTCCTGATAATTATAACATACATCGGTACCTTTCTTTTCTATGAAAAGAATTGGCTTATGACTTTCGTTCGCCAATTTCATGGCATCGTTGCAAAAATCGATGAAACTGAAAACTTCTTTGCTATTACTATTGTATTAGCTACGAGGGTTGTCTGTTTCCGACCGCAGCGCAAAGGTAGCGGCACTCGTCAATAAAATCTAGTGAATGCTAGTTATGTATCTTTTGACAGTTACCTACCGAAGTTTCAGTCATTTTGGACGCGAAGTTTTTAGTTGACAGTCGTTTGAGTGAGTCTCGATGTGAGTGTTTTTTGTGAAAATGGAAAAAATTGAGTATCGAACTGTTATTAAATTCTTGTTTTAGTAAGGCAATACGCCTACGCAAATCAAAAATGAGTTGAACTCTGTATGTGGGGACTCTGCACCATCATTTACCACAGTGAAATTTTGGGCAGCTGAATTTAAACGTGGCCGTAAGAGCTTGGGAGATGATGAGCGTTCGGGACGTACAAAAACTGCAACCACTGACGATAACATTGCAAAAGTTCACCAAATGGTGTTAGACAACCGCCGAATTAAAGTGAGAGATATAGTAGAGGTTATGAAAATGTCTAAAGAACGTGTTTGTTATATATTAAATCAAGATTTAGGCATGCGAAAGCTGTCCGCGCATTGGGTGCAGCGTTTGCTTACGTTAGACCAAAAACGTGTTCGAATGAACATTTCCAATGCTCTGTTGGCGCAGCTTAGGCGCAAAAATCCGAGTTTTGGCGCCGATTAATTACTGTAGATGTAATTTGGATACACCATTAAAAGCAATAACTGTTTTTTCGGCTGGGAAAGTGATGGCGACTGTTTTTTGGGATAGTAAAGGAGTTATCTTAATCGATTATCTTTAAATAGGAAAGACTGTAATGCAGATGCATACTACGCATCTTTACTTGCCAGGCTGAAGGCAGAAATTGCGGAAAAACGGCCACATTTGCAGAAAAAGAAAATCCTGTTTCACCAAGACAACGCACTGTCTCACATCACAGCGGTTGTCGTGGCGAAAATCCATGAATTACGGTTTGAACTGCTTGACCATCCGCCTTATTCACCAGATCTAGCCCCAAGCGACTTCTTTTTGTTCCCTCATCTAAAAACTGCGCTCGGAGGAGAGAGATTTTCGTCAAATGAGGAGGCAATCACCTTCGTGAACATTTATTTTGCAGAGAAAAACGGCAAGTACTATTTGGACGGGTTAGAGAGATGGGAGCATAGCTGGGAGAAGAGTTGAAAAAATAAAAAAAAAAATTGAGAAAAAATTTCTTGTATCATTATTCGGTCAGAACAACCCTCGTATTAAGGCACAAATTAATTCCACATTTACTGCATGAGACTGTGGAATATCCTTTGCATCCAGGGTATTTGCACCTGAGTGATCCACCTACATTTGGTCAATGTTCAAAACCATCTTTCCTTATGTCCTTAGGAGGTGGATGAGCTGCAGAAACTTTTCTTCTTTTTGCCTCTAACTCTTGTTCAAGGGTACTACTGCTTGTACGGCCCCTTTTCGCATCTGTAATGGTTCTTTTCTTACATAGCACATTGGCCAACTCATTCCTGAATTTGCTTAATGTAAGCAGACTCTTTTTTGTTTGATTTCTTTCCCGAACATTTTTTTTGTAGACAATCCGCAAGTACCATTTTTTAGACCTCATTATGTGGTTTCTTCACAAAAAACTATCCATTAGGTCTACTCTCCCCATTGTTTACTGTATTATTGGACAATAAGTGGACAAGCAACACAAATTTTTTCTTTTCTTGATTTGCTTTACCTATTGACTTCAGTCACAGGCAATGCTCCAGCGTACGTAGATAACAGAGTTACTACCTTATTGTCCTTCCAAGCTACACAACTCATATCTATACCATCATGTGTAGAAACTTCCCCTCGGTACCGATTTCTTCATGAATTCTTTTTTTCTGGCAATTTATTATTTGGAATTCGGTGTTTTTGCACAGTTCCCACGGTATGAACCCCTTGTTTAGCCAAAAAATATACAAATTGTAAGGAAGTATAAAAATTATCAAAATATGGTATATGATATGGTTCTGAATTTTTGGTACTTCACGAAACAAGCGAAGTACAACATTTCCTGTCGCACCAAGATCTGGTTCATCTGGAAGTCTTTCTGAATTCTCTTGTCCAGAAATATATGGGCATATATGGGCATATCTCATCAAACTGCATAGAACATATAACTTAAATTCCCATTTGTGGAGCTTATTGGGCAGATATTGCTTAAGAAAGTGCCCTATCTTTGTGGAGCATATCTGCTCGTCTACAGAAAGTCGTTGGTCCATTGGCACTGTGGCAAACCTCTCATTCAGGTGCTGAATTATAGGTCGGATTTTAAGGAGCCTGTCATATTTTGGATGGCCTACTGGCTTATAAACTTCATTGTTGTTGAAATGCAATAATAACTTTATTTTTTAAAATTTATTTAGCGGCATTGTAGATGAAATCGGGTCATATCCAAACATTGGCGACCAGTACGATCTAGTGTTGGGAAATTTCTGTACTGACGTGTATAACAGAATACCAAAGAACTTGTTCAAATCAGATTCCGTGAAACTTGTAGACGAATTGGGATTGCTTTGTATTATATTGTATATAAATTGGTTTGTTCTACTATTTTGTTAATAAAATCTTTTATAAAAACTGAAAACCCCATATCAGTGTTTCGCTCACTTTTTGATATCTCATCTGAAGCCGTAGAATTTCCCAAGAAGCCAATTTCATCTTCATCATACACCATATTCCTCTTTTTCCACATCAATTTTTTTTGAAAAAAAAATTGGGATAAACTGTTTGAAGTAATTGGGTCAGAAAGTTCCTGGTTTTATATTGTGTCCTCTTCTATGTGAAGAGGATCAGATTCAGCAGTTCCATCTACCACATCATCGTCATTTTCCTTCTGCAATATTCTAGCAATTTCAATAGCACTATGGTGCTCGTCGTCAGACGGTATCAAAACCGTCTTCTGATAGCCAACCGTCTTATAATTGAGCCAAATAAGCTTTAATGTCTCTATCGTCCATACTTTTCTAAAAATTACATAAAATAAAAATTTACTACAAATGCATTTCCGCCATATGTACACAAAGTTGGGTTATTGCATAGTGATGTAAATTTCTGTCAAATGGTTTGGGGGGTTTAAAACAGTTATTTCGATATCGCTTGCACAGAAAATAAAAGAAACAATTAAAACAAACCTTTATTTCACTGATTATCACTTTTATATACCAAAAATATGAAATTACTTTACTAAAAGCACTCAAGAGTTTGTACGTTTTTTAACACGAAAAACAGCGGAATGATAAGTTCCAATCTGTTGTTTTTTTGTTGGTAGTTACGTTCCATTGCACATAACTGCCTAAAAAAGTGGTGAGCAGTAACCAATCTACAGTGAACCGGTTTTGCTTGCATTTTTTTTGTCATTAAATGTTATGATGGAAGTTCCCATCATCATGCAAAGAAGGGAAAATCAAAACTTTCGCAAAATGGAACTGCGCCATTCTAATAAGTTGTTATGCATTTTGGTTAACGCAAAAACAACAACAACGGCCGCAACGAGTAACAAAGAAATGTAAACAAAAAACTAATTCTTTAATAGATTTGAGGTCGGAAATAAACGTGGAAAGTAATAAGAATGAATGATGAAAGAAGGAGGGTAGAGAGGAGGAAAGAAGAAAGAAGGAAAAATGCATACTGAGGAAAAGAAAGATCAAAGTACAAAAGCAAAAAAAAAACGAAAAGAGAAGAAATTACATTACATTGTTTTTGTATTAGCTTCATTATTGATGACATCTTCCTTCATTGCTCGTGCTGTGCGCTTGCTGAACTAGTGGCTGCTTGTTGTCGCGCGGCGATGGTGGTGAGAGTGTTTTGTCGTTGACTGTGATGCTTCTTCCATTCTTCTCCTTTCTCACTAAAACGTTGGCATTTTTCGCGGAGGCGGAGAAAAGCCGCTTGCGGTATTTAAGTCGTGTTGCTTGTTGAAGTAGCGAGCGGTTTCTCTTAGTTAGGCTTTCGTTAATATAGATCGGGGTCGACGATTCCAGACCTACGTCGTTAAGGCACAGTTGCCTTCCTTCTTTTTTCCGAAACTCAGCAATTGCCTTCAACAGTAAATTTCTCACGTGGGTAGAGTGAGAAAATAGACTTTAGGTTTTCGTCAGGCAGCTGTGGAATACCGAAAACTATAGCGTCAGCAGCTATTTCTCTTCTCTCCAAGGCGTCCCATCTTTTACTTAGTTCTTCTAATTCATCGTGAGGATGGGGTGCTTCGGAAGATTGAGCTTCTAATTTTTCCATACGTTTTTGGAGGTCGCTAACACTTTGCTCAAGTTTCTGGAATTGTACCGACCAGTTCTTCTCGATACGTAAAATCTCTTGCATGGGATTGTCGGGGAGGTTGCACATTTCACCAGAAAAACGACACATGATGGTTTCGGAGTGTTTCTTCATAATGTTTTCAAGAGCTTCGGTGGTGAGAGTTTTTGATGAGCTAGGAAAAGATTTTGCTTGACCCGTGGTTGCGCTCTTAGATGTAGGGGTTGCACTTTGATTTGGATCGGAACTTTTAACTCTTTAATTTTTTTCGTAAATCACACAATGAATCAAATACTTCTAAAGAACCCTTTGTTGGTTGAGAAGCGAGAAAAGATGTTTGAAATTGAATGTCTTACCGGACGAATCAAGAAGCACGTCTATTCACCTGGACATACTATCATACTAATATTCAAGTTCTAATCTTACCTTTGTTTCTTGTATAGGGCGGAGCGTATATAGGTGTCCCAAGTCCTCGAACCACGCCTTCTACGACCTAGTTCCTGGATTAAGAATAAGTGTGCTGAAACGTTTTTTGAGTGGTGGAACTTAATCTGAAGTAACCGTATCATTGCTACAGTTTGCAGAGTAGCCTCCACCACGGTGCTGTACAAGTCCTCCCATTCTGAATATATGCCCAAGAGTTCATCTTCTTCCTCTGATCGTATATAATCTCTTTTTAATTCGTCATCGGTTTCCATTTTCGACAGAGTGCCAGAAGAGGATAACGACGATTTAATTTTCGCCTCGGATAGATTTGAGTCGTCGCTATCCATTTCTGAAAAGGATATCGACGCTCTAAGATCTAAGGTTGTAGTTGAAGTTTCAGTTAACCCTCTAATGCACAAATCTGAACCGCTGCAAATTGAGAGTCCATAATTATATTTCTGGATAATTTTGACACGAGAAACACGAATATGAAGTCAGATTTGCGATATCTGTTATAGTTTATCTGTAATATGAAGGAGGCCTGTGGGCACTCTTGTGCAAATGGGTATGTAAAAGTGAAATAGGCAAGTTGAATATGAATTCAGTACATACCGGTTTTATATTGAAAATAACCATAGACTAAAAGGTAAATACAGGCAGATATAGGTTAATAATAACTATGGTATGCTAGAAAACAATTTTTAGCTGCACTGCAACACAAGTGAAGGCCACATTTACTGCAAACACATTGAGTTTGTGAAATCTTGCAATGTTTACATTTCCTTTTGCCATCATTCTTTGGTAGCCATATTGGCATATGGCCGGATTGGTCATAACGTACTTCTTCCACTGGATGTTGAGCTCGTTGACCAGATGTACTTGGCTGCGGTGGTTCTTCTGATGCAGTTGAAGGTCTTCCAACAGGTTGTTTTTTGGTATATGCACAAAGTGCAGCAGCTGAATACATACGAAATTCAGGCAATGATAACAAGTCTTCTTCTTTTATTGGTGGTCGTGTTGGATCCCTGTGCTCTTTTGTACAATATATAGGCATTTGTAATGGTCATGTCAACCAGGTGATAGAAAATACGTGTAACAACATCACGAGTTTTCACTGAAATTTTGTACCTTCGCATCAAACCGTCCATGAGATCAACACCACGTGTGCGTTATATTCTCTGATAATCTGTGGGCAATCTATTTCGATGTATTTCTTTTCCTGTCTATGATACCTTGCAATTTTTGCTAGTTCTGCGTTTCCAGAGCTTCGTGCTAATGGAGCTATTCCTACGTAAGTACATGCTAAACGAACTCATCTTGTATCTTTCCACAGCACAGTCGATATATCGATGCCATAAGCTGTGCCAACATATTCAGTGGAATAACCTCTAGGCGCTTTTGTAACTTCTCGATCTTTATCTGAAGGCAGTTTGCAATTAGGCACTCTATTTGCACGAATGGTACCTAATGCATAAATTCCACGTGCACGAAGATATACTAGCAGAGGCAATGTGGTGTAGAAGTTGTCAAAATATATAACATGATGGACATAGTCAGGTATTGTCTGAGACAAGCGCACAACTACATTCGCTGTAGCGCCGAGATATGGAGCACCAGGTACAATAATATTATCACCTGCACCATTGAAAATTTCGAGCCGATATGAATAGCCATGTGAATCACAAAGTGCGAACAATTTAACGCCACACTTATGAGGTTTATTTGGCATATATTGTCTCAGTTGATGTTTTATTTTGGTGCTGCACATTTGCGCGAGCTGTTTTTGGAATCGAGTCGAAATGTTCGTTCAATCTGTCTGATAGCTTTCTGATACGAAACAAGGGATCATAGCCTTCTTCACCTCTTTCTATTCTATCTCCTTCATTTGAGAAGCATATGTACCTTTTAATCTGCTCAAACTTTCTGAAAGGCATGACGTTTTTTATTTTATGCACTGGAAATTTTCCCCAGTACCAGCGTGTGTTAGGAATAGTAACAATTGTCATGTACACTAGCAAACCAAAAAAGTGATGAATGGTTTCCGAGTCCACGCGAAATTGTGTGCTAACATCATCTGCAACAGCTTTCAAATTTGTCAGCTCCACAATAAAATCAATTACTTCTTCCGTGAAGAAGTATTTGAAAAACTGATAGGGTGATTCAAACCCAACTACTTTGTCCCGCAGCTTATCACTCCCCCTGAATGCCACTTCATTTACATGATGCTGCAAACTATTTTTTCCGCATTAATATATTTTTGAATTCATGGGACTGCTTTTCAATATCTAACAGATCTGAAAAAGATGAAAACGTTATTCATTCCACTCTTGGAAGGAATGACTATTTCATGGCTATAAAACCACCTGAACCTAATGGATGGACCGTCTTCTTCGTGTTCAGGTAGTGGTGAACGTGGTCTTTTTCTTTGAATAGTTGCTGCCTTAACCGTCGTTGTTACTGGTGCAGTGTCTGATGTTGTTACTGACTTTCCAAGCGAAATGTGAACTGTTTGGATAATCTGCTGAGTTCATGATGTTCAAACATTCATCTATCATTTCACTATATTCTGGAGTTATCTCGTCTGGCTTGTAATCCGGATCATTATCAACATCATCGTCATCAAAATCGCTATCATCCGGTCCAATCACCGATTCCATAACATCAATTATTTGCTCGTCATATTTTTTTTTGTCTTTCTGCTGGCAACCAGTTTTCAATTTTCCTCCTTTTTCCCTCTTTTACGAGTCGTTTACGTCGTTCAGATATAGCTTTAGAATTATCTGACATGATTCTACAGCACAGGTAAAAATTAAACGCAAACAAAAGAAAACCTAGGAAAAAACAATGCACGGGCACTGCAAAAGAAGGGAAATTTTTTTATCCTTTGTTGCACAAGGCTGCCCACAGGCACGATCAGAAAACGATAGCCAAACCACACAATTTCTTTTTTATTTAGCTAACGGACATAAAATTATCAAAATTTATACTTACGTGAACCTATCAAAAAATTATGGACTCAGTACGGCTAAAAAATAACTTTTTTTGACTGCCGAAAAAAAAATAAGTCACTCTATAATTTTTCTTGTTTTTTCGATGACTTCTGACACTCAACTAATAATAACGTTGCAATTTTTCAAATCGAGTTAATTCAAATTAGTCTCGTTTTGTTGGTAGAAATGTACTTGACGACTGGCAATAGCAGGCAGTGCGAAAACGGTAATTTGAATTAAAATAACTGACTTTAAAAATGAATGCCCCGAGGCATCCTTGTGCATTAGAGGGTTAAAGGAGGAGGAGGTTGCTTATCAGCAACCAGCTCATCTTGTTATAGATCCTCAGGTGAATTGACTCGAAACCGAACCGAATCATGCCTTTAGTCTGCGCTAGAGGGTTAAGGGATTCCTTAATGATCACGAACAACGCGTATCTATAAGAGCCCGTTAGTTCCTCCACTTTCGCGACTTTCTAGTCATGAGTCGGATGGGTCGGGTTGCTAAGTCTAATGATCTCCAGAATGCTTTCTGGGGTGGAGGGTTCAGCTGGGATCCAGGTGGGAGTTCTAGTTCTATTATACAAATGTATATTACTTATGTATTTTTCAACTTTACTTCCGTTTGTCGTTCCGGTACCCCAGAAACGCTTGCAAGGCAGTACGGTAATACAAAGAGCCTCTGGACTTCTATCGGGGCTAACTACACCACTTTGATTGGCTTAAGTCGAACAACCACTGCCGACTTTCTGCCGAAGTTCGAAGTAGTAAAATACATCTTCTTAAAAATTAAGGAGTTCATAGCGAAACATTTCCCGGCCTAATGAAGGAGAATGGAAAAGCAGAAGGAGGCAGCCCATTTTGGAATAAGCCAGTCTCCGGCAGCTCCGCCGGTATTGTTCCTAACCCGAAGACGGATGCTCCGATTAACTTTACAACAAATTCCAATACGACTATATCTCAAAAAACGGAAAATAACCACACAGAAAGTACAGACGGAGCACAGCAATAGTGGTCCCGAGATTGGGATGACGCAGAATCAACAGGAAAGTGAAGCACAGCGACAAACCATCCAAAATTTCTGGTTACCAGCCCATCGCTATAGCGATGCTGACACTTAAACGAAAGTCCATCCCACCGTCCACCGGATCGCGTTCTAAGCATGGTATCAAAATCCTAGAAGTTGATATACGTATTGTGGAGGCATCACGAAGTATCGTGAATTCAAAGAGCCTTTGATTCACTAGTGCTAAGAAGTCTTTCTTCGTTTCGCTTTACTCAAATCCACGCTGACTGGAAAAGCAATAGAGGCAATTCGTCATCTGCACCTTACTGAGGACAGTTATGTATCATATAGCACATGATCTTGGGGGATGCCGAATCAATCATAATCTACATGCACAACGTTAAAGGGCGGGTCACCAATCTGAAAAAAATTAAGGTAAATGGGGAACAGATTTTGCCTTTCCTCATCCCCTCACCCCATCACACCCGGAATGCTAGAAGAAGACGTTAATTCTAAAACCAGATTTCCCACCCTTGAAGAAATACACAAAAAAAAACTCGTTTCTCCCTCACAGAAAATTCCATACCACCGTCCAACCGCGACGAACGAGAAAGCGTTTCATTTGCACCCGCAATATCAAGTAATAGATTGTCCACAATTTCTGAGGTCTATAAATCGAGAAAACCTATAACAGGATTATAAATTCAGCATATATATATATTACTCGGTGCATCGATTTGATTAGCGCTCCACTCGCAGATCAATGAATTTTGTCAAGGACCTCACATTATGGCAATGCATCCTCAACCAATTTCAATCCAGGCTGAAGCGCTAGCAATAAGCAGAACTTACCTGTGTCAAAGTGAGTGCTTCTACCTACAGCTATCGGAACGCTTTTGATCAACAATGAAGTGCTTCCTATTCGGTGCTTACTAGATCAGAGCAGCCAAGCGAGTTACATATCCGAGGATCTATTATATGTAAATATTACGATTGCTAACAAAACGTACCCTGGTCAAAGGTATCAGGGTAGGGGGAGAAAATTGGGACAGCTAGCATCAAACTGAAGATCGATTATCTGAAACTGTCATTCGAAAATATAAAAGTCCTTGTAATCAAACGTGGTACGGGATCGTTTCCTATGCCCAGTCATATTGCCTGGAAGTCCTCATATGACAAGCCATTTGCAGATCTACATTTTAATAAACCTCCACACATACCCCTATTATTAAGTGGAGCTGTATACACGACAGTGTTACAACTGGTACTAGAAAATATTTATCTTGGTGGATCTGGAGACCCAGGAAGCATTGTTGGAAATAAAACTGTCTTCACGACAATCTCGGAATTCGAGTCAAATTTAATGCTATATATGGTATTTCTGAAATATGCCAGCTAGCAGAGAGAACAGTGGTGAGGATGGCTCATACTGCGACAAGTTGTTCATCGAGAAACGCTCCCGAACTAATGATGGTCATGACATCGTACGCATTTCTTGAAAAGCTAACGCACCTGCACTAGGAAACACGTTAAGCACTGCTGTAAGTTTCTTTATCAGACAATAAAGACGCTGGGAGAGAGACGAAATCCACAAGAACATGTCAACCGATTTTATGGTAGTCTATGTCATATGTCCCCAGATCCTGTTACGCGGCAACGGGAAAAGGCCGGAAATGCCTACTATATTCCATATATTGGTGCCAATCGTTGATATGCTGTTAAAATAAATTTGAGAAATGTTTTACTGTCAGCGCAATTTCAAGCAACGGAGTTTGTCTAAACCAGCTCATCCATCCAAGATTGAAACTCTAGTCCCACCTATTCGATATTACCCGTCAGAATCGACTGTACGAACTAATCTTCACCAGCGATGTGCAATAGATGTTCCACTAGTTTCTGATACCTGAGTCAGATCATGAGAAATTCAGAATTAAACAAAAGTGAACCCGTGGGTGAACACGTCTTGAACACCATAATATCCGGTGTTGATTGTGCTCCATGGCAAGCTATACGAGCGGTCCGCCAAATCGCAAAGATACCAGGTACCTTAGAAGCCGCAAAGCTGTCACTGAGAAAATGTCGAATAAGCCAGAAGTTCTTAATAACGTGGAGGATAAAAAGAAATCCAACTATGAAAATCTTGAGAGCTACGAGTAATTACAGTCCAGAAGAGATGTGTTCTTTTCTCCAAGAATCCAATCAATGAAAAATTAAGTACACAAAAGATGTTTATTATATGTGGCAGCATCGCTTTACAATTCCAGTTTTTCTGAATATGGATCCAAGAGTTGTGGGAGGTTTAGTACGATTGGGATGATTTGGTAGATGTGAAGATACCACAGAAATGTAGCAAGGTATTAGAAACAATTTCACAACTCAATACCATTAAAATTCCTATTCAGCTTTTTGGCTTTTGTGATACCTCCGGATATGGTTATACATCAGTAATTCAAAGCCGAGTAAAAATTGGAGAGAAAAGATCAGTTTACATGTACTTCCCCCTACCAGCAGCCAGAGGTCGCATCACTCCACTTAAGATAAGAGCAAACAAAGAAATCAAACTATGCACGATACTTAAGAATTAATTTCACAGTCAAATTAATGTCCCTCTACGAAAGGTAAGGTGGCTACTCGTATTTATCAAATCTCTCTAACAAAGTGTTATTTCATTTGACACTTAATAACTGAGTAAAGGCGATAAGGGAATAAACGACAAAGAGAATATCATATATGTATTATATTATGATTTACAAGCCCGTATCCCCTAACTCCAGACTTTTATTTAGAAGGTGCTATCATATTGAAGTGCGAAAATTTGAAATATTTGGGTTCAATCATAAGCTACAAAGAAAATTTCGCTGATGATATCAAAGAGTCCGTTAGTATGGGGTGGCTGAAATGTCGTGAAAGCTTTACAGTCTTCTGTAAGATTTTTCTTACAAAATGCCGGTTAAGATTTTGGGGGGGATTGAAGGAAATGAAAATATTACGAATGTCAAACAAACGCAAAATAATGAGAAGTATGCGTTTTCAAGGAAGATCCAGGTCATCGAAAAAAAAGAAAGAACTTCAAGTTCAAGATGAGATTGTAAAAAGTTTGCTGAAGTAAACAAATATATGCTCTCTTTTACACAACCATTAAAAAGATCTGCTATAAAATAAATTCAACTCAATACACTCGTACGAGTATGTCAGAGGTACCAAAAAAATGTTGGTAGTGCATTAGATAACCTTTTTAGATATCGTGTTCAATATTCCATCAAAAATGATAAAATTCAATGGAAAAAAGTAAAATAAATTAATCTCATTTATATTTCAAAGACTTTAACGTCCGTAATAAAAGCAACACACCTTAAGACTTCACCAACATCCTCAAAACGACCCAGGAAAGAAATCAATATCACCTTCGTATAGGGAATAATAAATGTAGATTCAAGTATGTAGATAATACAACAAAGGCATATTACCTGTAACAGCACAGACTATTGACTTGTGCAAAATGGGAAATGAAGTGCAATTTCCTGGTCACCAAAAGATATAATACAATTTAGTTAACCAAACGAAAGCAACACAAACAAATGTAAGTGGTAGAAAGAAATGTCATAAAATAAATGCCTATAACACCAGTCCATGACCACCAGGGGCAGATAAAAAACGGACGTGATTGGAATCCTATATTCAGTTGTTGTTATGACCAGGAACTCAACGGATGTTCAAATAATTTTGTGGACATAGACAGTATCAAGTATTTAGTTTTGCATCACTAGAAAAATTAACTTTTTAACAATCTCACAACCTCTATGGAGCGGAATTATTTTTCTACTTCAAAATAATTGGTACCAACGTTAAATTGATTAACATTAAAATCACATTTGAGACGTGTAAAAATTGACGGGGAATTATGCTTTTCAAAAAAGGCGGATTCGGCTATAAATTGTGGGGCCTTACCTCGCAGTTAAATTTTGATTTCAATTTATTGCTTCCAACAATAATGAGAAAGTAAAAATTTAATTAGGAGAAAAGTGCTTTTACCTATACAATCCCAAAGAGACGCCCTGAATTTGTGAAAAAGGACGAGTGATTTGAAAAAGCATGCTATCATTCTGTACGTTATTTATTCAAGCCAAATTACGAATTGTATTTTTATAATTCAGTTTTTATTGGCAAGGTACGGTCACTGGTAGATACAATAGAATCGGTTAATTTTTTAAAGGGTAGGAAATAACTAGACAATCAAAAGGTAAATTATCAAAAAAGGGACAAATACTTGCTTTGCATAAGAATAGCACATTTCTTTTTATATGCGAGATACATATTATTTTTTAAAATCCTGATAGGGAAGTTCTTGCATTCAGTTCGAAAATCGAAAATGAAATTTGGTGATATGTTTACGCTTTAAGGTATAAATAACCTTTTTGGGTGTGTATGTATAATATGTTCGTATGAGTAATTTTTTTTTGTCACACGACAGCACGTGAACGGATGTGCAATCTGTTGTCTTTCTTAATAAAATGTTAACGATGTTAGTGCTAAGACATCTCCGATTGCACTGACTTTATTCTTCCATTCTTACAATATACATATACATATATACATAGAATAGCATTTGAGTATAGAATATAATATGTGTAATACGTTTGTATACCAGATATACATACAACATCTCCCCTCTTTTAATTTAATTCAAAATTCAGATATTTCATTTGTTTAGATAAAGTACAGTTCAAATATTTAATTTTTTTTTTATTTATTTTATTCGTAGTAACATCTTTTTGGTGCTTTAATTTCCCTTCCAGAACGCGTTCTATGGATTTTTTCGAGCGTTTCCACGGACTTAGGGCTTTTGCCAGGTGAATTGGACACGTTAGCAAAATTTCAGTCATCAGTTTTAGTTTTAGTTTTAAATGCATTTTATTTTCTAAATCATTAACTCTTACATACTAACAAAAAATGCTTAAATGCTAGCTTAAAATTACTTAACAATCTTATATTAACTTACTGGCCCCACACAGGCACTCTAAGCTACTCTAAATTCTTATATCTATGTCTTTCGACTTTGTTTACATTTTATACTTATATATACTTATTTTCTATGTTTAAGGCTAAGAAAAGAATTTAACAAAAAACTTAGCATATGGACATAATTTTGTATTTTTTATAAAAACTTAATATCTAACTTAAAACAAACCTAAGTCTACCTAACCTACCTACACAATACACACATACATACACATAGACAATATACACAATGACATACATATACTAGTATATACCTATGTATATACTAATATATATATGTATTTCTTAAATACTAACCTAAACCTATGCAAGCTGGCCATCGCTATTCACAGTGCAAATAGATTGGTCAGCTCTGCCCCATTAGTGAGGCTGATTCGTAATTGACGGAAACGACGACGAAACATCTTCTCCATCATTCAACCACCAGAAATGCTGGTGCTGCCGAACGACATCCCTCTTATCGCGATTCCCCACCGCCCTACTGAACCTGAGACGATCCACACTGCTGTGTGCGACGTCTATGTTGTAGTTGAGTCGCCTGTCCCCAGCTTTTCGAGCGACATGGAAGATTAACGGGACCGCTGAACTATCCTGGATCAAC
Source organism: Volucella zonaria (assembly GCA_963966105.1). Classification (NCBI taxonomy): domain Eukaryota; kingdom Metazoa; phylum Arthropoda; class Insecta; order Diptera; family Syrphidae; genus Volucella; species Volucella zonaria. The sequence continues at coordinate 38,428,950 of OZ014532.1, read as the reverse complement.
CCTATCTGATCTAGGTAGAGGAATGCTTCCGGTGGAACGAAGCCGTCAGAGCGCACACTCTCGTGGTAAAGGTAATTGGGGTAGTAAGCCCCAGATATCAGGTTATTCTTCGAGGTCATTGCTCTTGCAATGTGCCTTCGAGTCAGCTTAATTACGAAGTTATCTACTCGTATTAGGTTCGCCCTGTTGTATAGGACCTCATTACGATAAAATTTTTTGTACTCCGACTCTGGTGTTCTGTACAAGCGAAGGCAAGCCCTCTCAAACACCCGAATCTTTTCCATTAAACTTGCTCGCACATTGAACCACACGGGACACCCGAATACCAGCATGGGCCTGATAAGGGCCATGTAGCAGATTACCTTTACCCTCTCATCGAGTTGGCTGCTATAAAACAGTCCCTTTGTAAGGGCAAAAGCGCCTTTAGCTCTGGCCAGAGCAGCATCTACATTTTTGTCAAAATACACAAACCGATCTAGCCAGATCCCAAGGTATCTGACTACATTTCGACGGGCAAGAGGATGTCCGTATTGTCCAATGATCGAGAATTTTCGCCAATTTTTTCTGGTATCCCTAGAGGCTCTAGACAACGGCGTCTTAAAGAGAATAGTTTCCGACTTCTGAAAGTTGATTTCCAACTTCCAGTCATCGCAAAATCGTCTTATCTTATCGAAGTCACGCTGCAAGAGAGTATTAATGACCTCGATTTTTGGACCTGTTCTGTACGCTATTAAATCGTCTGCGTACGCAATAGAATGGGGAAGTGTACCTATCAAGTCGCTTGTATAAATGTTGAATAGGATCGGCGAATTGACCGCGCCTTGCTGAAGACCATTTTTAATTTGAAATATTCCAACAGAAGTCACATCACCATTTTTCACGATGAACTGTCTGTTGGTTAGCATATTATAAAGAATGTACAAGAGTGGTTTACTGATCCCCAGCCTAGTCAGCTTATAGAAAAGACCCTCTAACCATACGGTGTCGAAGGCCTTCTCCAAGTCAACAAGGCAGGCACCAGTGCATTGGTTTTTGCCTTTATTCCATTGGATATCGGACACCAGTTTAGACGCGGCCTGTGAGATATCATGTCCCGCCTTAAAACCGAATTGATTATCCGGAACTATATATTTGTATGTTTGATTACTTTTTCAAACACCTTACTGATATTCGGAACGAGACTTATCGACCGGAGATTCGCCGGATTGGATACATCCTTTCCCTTTTTGGGGATAGGTAAAATTTCAGTCATCTTCATTTTCCGATGTACTACTATTTCGCGTATAGTTATTGTGATTTTCTAAGATTATATGCTCTCTATCACGTCTAAATCGACCTTCCCCGTCAAAATCCTCTACTATAAACGAATTAGGTTCTTTACATTGATCAATAACTTCCCAGGAGACTATGGAGCTGTAGGAGTCTTTTTAAAGAGAATTTGATCATCAATATAAACTGGTGGTAGTCTTTTAGCATGCATATCATAATATTTTTTCATTATTTGATTACTTATATTTGTTCATATTATTTTGGTGTTCTTTTGAATCGATAACTTCTGGCTTCAGGTGTTCTGTTCTAACCGGTAACTTTGAGCGAAGATTCCTTGACATGAGCAATTTAGCTGAAGATTCAAGGTTTCCCTTAGGAGTATTCCTATACTGAAAGAGGCCAATACATGGGTCTGTGTTAGATTCCTTACATTTTTTGAAAATATTTTTTATTGTTTTTATACAATACATATGTAGTTCGTTCTGTAAGGCCATTTGATCTCGGATAATAAGTGACGTGTTCTATATCCCAAGTGCAAAGAAAATGTTTGTATTCACTTAAGTTGAATGGTGGTCCATTATCCGAAAATAAAATTTTTGGAATGATTTGAGATGAGTTATAAGGTTTCCAGCAGTTGAGTTCTTATTTAGATTGGCAATTTTAACATATTTTGAATAATAATCAACAGCAATGTCACTGTTGAAATGAAACAAATCAACACGTACTTTTTCCCACAATAATCTTTGACAATTTGAAGAGAAGGATCTTCATTTGTAGCATTTTGTATTTGTTGAAGTTTCTTGTCTGTAACAGGTAAATTTGACAGAACTAAACTGACATGTACTGAGATATCATGCTGAATATGCTCAAATCGAGGATCTTGAATGGTACATGCTCTCGACAAACTATCAGCTACGTACATCTTTTTACCAGGAACACGCGATACATTCATATTATATATTTGAAGAAGTGTGACCATATACATAGATACCTATGAAACTTGTTACAGCCAAAATATATTGTCAATAGTTCTTTTTCTATTTGGGAATAATTCTTTTGTGCCTCATTTAAAGTAGTAGATGCATAAGCTATAGGACTTTGACAATGCAAAAGGACAGCTCCCATTGCATCTTTGGATGAATCGACAGAAAGTGTGTTCTCTTCGCGGGGAACGTTGAGAAATTATGCTGGAGTCTCAGCAATAGTGAATAGATGATTCACTTCACGGTTAATTATATAAAAAAAGGGAAATAAAATACGGTGACGTTTCTTGAACAGTTTCAGTTTCTTGAATAGATGATTCACTTCACGGTTAATTATATAAAAAAAAGGGAAATAAAATACGGTGACGTTTCTTGAACGTTATACAAGGTCATATGGCCATTGACCTTGACCGTGAAAATGTTTATTTTGGTGTTGGGGTTATATAAACCCCAACTACTACATATTTATTTATACCATTAGCTCACACTGTGCGAGAGTGAGCACGCATATGTTGGGATTTGGCTTGGTCTCCTTTCTACACAATTCGCCCGATTTCCATCGTAATTAGTGCGACTGGTTAGAACAGTGCCCTTGATTGTGAAGCGATCATCCTCGTGTGATGCAAAAGAGCCCGATGGTGCATCGCCAAATTGTCATCGCGCGCATTTGACATTTCGCATAAGGTTTTGTTCTTCTGTATCATCGGTCGATTGTTTACGGCGTCGCATTCGGTGGTAATCTTTAAATTTTTGCATTGGAAAACCGACAAAGTGTTATCGGCTTTTCGGGGTCAAAGTGACATAAAATTGGTGGCTTACATAGTAATTCTTTTACTCTATTAAATTCTTGGTCGCGAGAACTATTCCATTCCCATTTCACATCGTTTTTTAAAAGAGAACGAAGATTATACGTTTTTAAAGACAATTTTTTTATAAAATAACTAAGATAGTTAACCACTCCTAGAAACCTTTGAAGGTCTTTTACGCACGAAGGGGTGGTCATGTTTTTAATGGCAGTAACTTTCTCTGGATCTGACAATATTCCTTCTTGTTTGTATATGGCCTAGATATCTGATTGCTGTAACCTTTATTTGACATTTGTTCTTATTGAATTTAAGACCCTTTTGTCTCGCCCTTTCTAATAACAATTTTAAATTTCTGTCATGTTTCTGTTTTTCCATAGATTAGAAAGTCATCTATATAAATGAGCAATCCAGGTATATCACCAAATGTTCTAATCATATAACCATGAAATATTTCTGATGCCGCGTTGATGCCAAATGGAAGCCTCAGAAATCTATATCTCCCAAAAGGGGTATTAAATGTACAGAGCTTAGAACTAGCTTCATTTAACTCAAGCATTCAGAAGCCCGAATTCTCATCAAGAAGACTAAAGTATTTTGCATCAGGAAGTTGTGAACGAATATATTCAAAATTCAAAATGAGGACGCAATATTGCTTGATTCAAATTTCTTGGATCTAGACATACTCTTAGATCTTAATTTACTTTTTCAACAAGTACAATAGAACTTACCATGCAGTGGGTTCAGTTACCTTTGTGATGACATTTAGACGTTCCATTCGCTCAAGTTCTTCCTTAAAAGCACTCATCAATTTAAACGGGACCTTCGAGGGGCATCAATCTTAGGCAATACAGTCGGGATCACTTCTAAATTTATTTTTTCTGTCATAGACCTAGGCCTGTGAAAACGTTACTGAAATTATTTAATATTTCTTGATTATTACTTGTTGCTTTACTGATTTTACATACTTTTTTGATCAAATTGAGTGCTTTACATGTTTCCAAACCAATAATTGGAAGAGCACTTTCTTTTTCTATAACATAAAATTCAATAGCCACCCCTTTATGTTTGTCTAAATCACAGTTTATGTTACATATTCCAACAGAGTTTATTTTTTCACCAGTATAGGAAACTAAATTTGACACGCATGGTTTCAATCTAATATTTTGTGATTTCAAAAATGTTAGTGTTTTTACAGATAAGACGTTTGCTTGTGCACCACTATCAAGTAAACAACTAACTTTTCTTTTATTAACACTAAGATCTACTGTCCATAATTGATTGTCTTTCTTTCAATTTCTTTTTTGACGTATGGATCCCAAGAACAAATCTTCTCTTTCTTCTTCTTCCTCATGTAAATTTCTAATATGCAACTTACTCTTACACATTTTTGCGAAATGATTGGGTAATCTACTCAAGGAATAGCAACGATTTTAGAACCATGCAGATCTGATCGGTCAAACTTTTATGGGTAATGGGTTCCCTAAATTCTAATAGGATATGAAATATTAAAGACCATTGGAAAATACTACAAGTCCCCTTTATCAGGAAGTTCTTGGTGTGACCCATCAGTCGCACCCATTTCGCCTAGTTTTTATTTCAAATTGTATGGCAAATTGTTTTTTTTTGAAATAAAATGGATCAATTGCCATTGTATGCGAAATAAAGTCTGAAAACTAACATTAATGCGAAAGCAGTGGTATAAGTTAACAACAAATAAGTTACAACAGATAAGCAAACTCTAAACTCATTTCCCTCGAGGTATCTCAATGAGTTAACAACAGATGAGCAAATTTTAAAATCCTTTCGCACGAGGTGTTCGGAAATAGAATATACACTTGAATTTATATATATATACAAGGTGTCCCAAAAGTGGTGTCGGTTGTCACAAAATTATAAAAAAACATCTAAGTCATGTACTTTTAAAATTATTGGCACTCAAAAAAAAAAAACTTGAAATCTGACACGCTGCGACGATCTTTCAAGTACTGTGACCACAAATCTTTACTTTTTTTCGAGTTTGTTTTGGTCATATAACCCTGAGTAACTCTTCCGTAAATTACGGTCCAAAATTGAAACATAACTACATATATCGATTTTAACTACAATTTTGTTTTTTGTCCATCCATATGTATATCTGAAAATCATTAATCACCTAACTTGAACTGACTGTTCTGACAAAAACATGTACTATGCCATTTTGGCAAGTAACTTTAAAAGATGGCGTATTTAGACTGGATTCCAAAATGGTATGACACTTGCTAGACTAACGCTTAATTGAGGACAAACAAAATATTTTGTTAAAGAAACCCGATTCATAGTTAATTCTTTTTAAAAAGCTAAAATGAGTACCAAGTGTGAGCGAGACAGAGAGTAACGCCGTGATTGAGACGGATAAACATACCATTTCGACTAGTGTGAGTGAAACAGATAGAGATGCCACCCTTGTAATTTCATTTCATTTTTTTCCCATCACAGAACACTACGTTCTCTTGGTGTATACTCTCAGGATCGCTTTACACAACTGTTGTTTGTTGCGCGACTAAACGCCATCTACCGATCTTATGTCGTACAACGAATGTTCGAACTGTTTGCTTTCATCGGCAATCCAAGCTCTACATCTTCTTACAAATGATCTGGAGACGGGCATATCTTCTGGATAATCTCGGGGTAGAAGACTTTGGACTCGTTGCACATGGTACAGATGGAGCTGGTTTTTCCTTAGAATTCGGTGTACTGTAATTTTGGGTTCTCCTATGCTTTCTTCAATTACACGTATTGAGGTACTAGGGTCTTGTGCGACTGCTTGTAAGACTTCGTATTGGTAGGGCATGACGGGACTTCCCTGACTAACGATTAGATTTGGAAAGCGACCCTCTGAGAATGACCGGTGCACACTTAAAAACACTCGATGATCCGGAAGACGCTGAGCATTTGGGTATCTCTCATGATAAGGTCTGGCTGCAGCACTAGCATTACACCTGCATTCCCCATAAATGAAATGCATGTTAGCATGTTCTTGAGCAGTGTATCGGGATGGCATGATGGCGTTCACACTACACAATCAAGGGATCAACGATCAACTAGTCCAGAAGAAATCCAGGTTCGACAGAAACGGTCAGATAGTAAATTAAAGTCGCAATGCAATGAAGTCCAATAAAGAAAGCCAAAGTTGTAAGCACGAAATCAACACGAATACAAATAAATGCGCTGTAAGCGAAGGAGCGTAACGCACCTACTGCAATATTGCACGATGTGCATATGCTTCACTGCTTGATTAAGGGCGGCATTTCTATCTGTTTCACTCACACTATTCGAAATGGTGTGTTTATCAGTCACAATCATGGCGTCACTGTCTGTTTCGCTCACACTTGGTCCTCATTTTAACTTATTGTATTAAAAGGAATTAACTATGAATCGGGTTTGTTTAGCAAAATGCCACCTTGATCAAAAATTCGGAAAATTAAAAATACAAGTTTATTCATCTAAATCTATATTGTCCCCTTAAAAGTAATCCCCATCCACTGCAACACACTTATGCCAGCGCTTGATCCAATCCTCGAAGCATTTTTTATATTCGCTTTTCGGTATGTCCATCAGTGCTTTCTGCGATTTTTCCATTACTTCCTCTCGGCTGCTGAAACGCGTTCCCCGTAGTGGTTTTTTTAACTCGATTGAACAGAAAGAAGTCACAGGGAGCCAAATCAGGTGAATTCGGTGGCTGTTGGATGGTATTTGTTGCATTTTTGGTTTTTTTAGATTTTTTTTTATAATTTTGTGATAACCGACAGCACCTGCCCTATTACCCTTTTCCGCCTTGACTTTGATTTTTGGGAGACCCCGTATATCTACTTTCTTTATCTCAGTTAAAAGTAAGACTTAATTTAAAATGTTACAGCTTAATCTATTGAACTAATGTAAATAAGTAAACGTAACGTAAGGTTATGAATTTGCTATTGTATGGCACTTAATGTAATACTAGACGGAGTGAAAAGTGACCTCCTTGACCGCCAGAATGCGCTGCTACTGCAAAACAGGTTATGGTGCCTTGAAGTCCGTTCATATCTAGGTAGACGTGCCAACTTTCAGTCTTTAGTTTTGTTTTGACAGCTGATTGTTGTTGACGTGTTTGGCATCATGTTGACTATGGACAAAAACGATTTTCGTTCTTTCATAAAACATTATTTTCTGAGAGGCAAAACGGCGAAGGAAACAAAAGAAAAGTTGGACAAATATTATGGGGCTAATGCTCCGTCAGATTACACTGTCAAATATTGGTTTCGAGAGTTTCGTGGTGGCCGCAACTCCGCTACCGATCAAGTCCGCAGTGGCAGGCTCTCCGATGCGGTTACAGAGGACAATGTCAAAAAAATGCATGAAATGGTGTTGGCTGACCGGAAAGTGAAGGTGCGCGACCTAGCCGATACCACGAAGATTAGTACTGAGCGCACACGCCATATTTTGGGCAATATTCTGCATATGAAAAAGTTATCCTGCCGCTGGGTGCCGCGAATGACCAAAAACACGAACACGAGAGCACTTCGAAAGAGTGTTTGGGCTTGCTGATGCGGAATCGGGCGGACTCTTGGCGTCGATTGGTAACTGGATTTGGATCCCTCGGACTATTATCTCTTCCCAAGCCTCAAAAGATGGCTCATCAATAAAAAATTCAGCTCACGCGAGGAACTCATCGACGCCACGAAGGAGTATTTTGCAGACCTTCCGGAAAATTACTTTTCGGACGGGATCAAGAAGTTGCAAAATCGCTGGAATAAGTGTATCAAACTAAAAGAGGACTATATTGAATAATATAAAAAAAAAAAGTTTTTAATTCCCAAGGAGGTCACTTTTCACTCCATCTAGTAGTTAAATATGGTATGGAAGTAATTTCTGGAAATTTGCTGTTACACAGGAAGAAGAAAAGACGTGTCTTACCTTAAATCCGTATGTTTCTATCCATTTTTATACCCTACATATGGTATCTCTAAAACAAATAAAACCCTACACACCCCAACATTTAGGAATTTTCGAGTCGAATAGTCGACTACACAAAACATTAAACATAAAAAAAGAAAATAAAATAGAAAGTGGAAGTGCAAAGTGCAAGTGCACAAAAAAATATACAATACATATAGATTATAGATTTACAGACTAAGTATATACATATATTCCCTCGCGGTCGGTGTCTTGCCCCTTGTCTTGCTCCTTTTAAAGACTCTTCTGGTGGTTGTGCATTAATTGCATTTCCCTCGCCGTGTAAAAATTAATTAATATTATCAACTTTAACCTAAACTCTCACCAGCTGGGCAAAGCTGACCAAACGTCGTAAGTAGCTATAATAAAATATTTAGTTAATATCATTTAATAACAAAAACTTTATCTAATAATTTAATGGATACTTGATACATATGGTACACAAATTGCTTTATAATTAATTTACAAATAAAAACTGCAGATTAGAAAGGTATTCTGGAGCATCACGTCGAGGAGAAATTGAAGAAGGTCTGGAAGAGGAAGATTTTTCACTTAGCGAGGAGAATTGGTCGATGCTATCGACAATACCAAGTCAGCATCTAAGGACTAGAATGTGGAAAGTGAACCCACAGGTGCTTTTTGTAATGGGCTTTCGTTACCTCAAATCCAAATTCCGCATTTTAAGGCGGGCTTTCCATGATATATTTTTGTCTTTAGTCCATACAAATAAGAAGCTGGGTGAAATTCAAAAACTTCACTACTTAAAACTCTTGTCGGTGAAGCTGCTCGCTTGTTGCAGTATTTAGAGTTGTATTCTGGCATTATGATAAAGCATGGGAACTGCTTGTCGCCAGATACGACCACAAGCGAGTGTTGGTAAATACCTACTTCCAATTTTTTTTTTTAACAGCAGCAGTTGACAAAGGAGACTGCAAGTAACATAAAGTCTCTACTGGACACGTCCCAGGAATGTTTCCATGCCCTGAAAAATTTAAGATTTGCCGGTTAGTTCTGGGACGACATATATGTAATATTAATTTATATACTAGTACAGAAATTACCTAGGGAGCGGTTCTTCTTCACACAAAGCTGTTGCTGTAGAAAATAAAACGGTGTTGCGCGTCGGGAAGTTGCAGTTTGCATGGCAAGTACGTAGTAGAGGGCAGCACTCCCTTTGGACTTCTCAAAAGTTTATTGACATAGAGATCTGCGAACGATCTAAGAAAGTGGACGGAGTGGGGGCTGTCGGAACTGTTTGGCGTACAGTCACAAGACTAACCGTTGTCAAAGCAGGGTGCGCTGCTATAACTGTAAGCAGACACACCATACTCTGCTGCATGTTAATAATTTCAACTCCAAATCTACAAAGGTACACAAAAATTTCACGTAACGTTAAAAATCAACACACTTAATATTGTCTCTTCTGAAGTCCATCAATCAAGTGTTCTTCTGGCAACAGCAGTTGTTAGAGTCACGTCTTCAAATGGTAACTATTTTCATCTTAGGGCATTAGTCGACCCTGGATCTGAAGCAACTTTTATTTCCGAATCAGCTGTATTAGTGATAATTGCCCATTGTTTCTACACATCGTGAATTTTACAAAATTCAAAAAAGCACAGATTTAATATCACACAAGTGTGCTATATGCTTGAACAGTATATCTTTTCTGGTTCTCTTAAACAACGCACATTACATACATTATGGCAGGAGCTGCAAAGCCCAAAGAGTCAACACCTAAGCAAACCACCGCGCCGGTTACTTTAAGAGTTAACACCACGTCCGAATTTGAAAAACAATTAAATAAGAGAGAAAGAGTAAGCAAACTAGAATTTCACTCTGCTCCAGCCGATGCGTTTAAAAAAGAAGTAGCTGAACTGCAACGGAAATGCGATGACAACGAAAGGAAAGAGCTCGCTGCCGATGCTGTTCTCTTTGATACTATATACCACAATTACTTAGCGAAAGTGTGGAGGCGATATTTGAACAGATATGAGTTAAACTGCGACTTGCGAGTTTTTACTAAAAAAATCCAATTAATTCCTATCACAACTAAACTTATTCTACTTATTGCTATCTTATTTATACCTGTGGTAATAATGGAGAACTAATAATGAGTGAACTTGCTGGGATCAGCAAACATGCGCCGATCGATTCGGGTGTCTGGTCATTTGCTGCGTGAACTTGCTAGGATCGATTTTTGGGTCAAACAACTGTGGGAAAGAATTGTGAATTGAGTGGAGTGTCGTGTTAACACTTCCGCTCTAATTCCATGTGTGCTCACATGATCTTCAGAAGTAGGGTAGGTTAAGGATGTCACTTTGTTGGATCTTTGCGGTTTAGTTTTTCATCGGTTCTATTGCCTGTTGTGGGGTTAAATCTATTTTTGTTGTCTCTTTGTTGTTTCTGTAATTATGGTAAAGGCACTAGTTTCCGGACAGTTAGCATATTTTTTAACGTTGGTTTCATTTCGTTCGTTAACAATGAAGGCTTCCGCAAAAACTAATAGTGATTGTAAAAGTATAGATATTTTTCAATAATGTTACATCCACAAAATTTTTAAATGTTATATGAAAACTACTTTTTAAAAGAAAATTTGGAAACATTCGATTTGTACCAGTATCCGGACACCAGGATTTAGTTTGCGGACACTTTTAGTTCAGTATCCGGACACAACACTTTTGTATGAAATATTTGTACTTTTTGTCCTAAAGAAATAATAAAACATTTTAAGTTGTTAAATAAAATATAATTTAATTCATTCTTCATTTGTAATACCTCAACAATTGAATGTAGGTAAGGAATAAAAAACAAAACATTAATAATACACGTTCTTAATATTGTGACTAAAATAAAAAAAATTAATTCAGTCCTTAATAATACATTATATTAAATACTTAACTATATTTATTTTGTTAAAAAAAAACTTGTACATATAAAAAATATATTCATCATTGCGTGATGTGTGTGGTATTTGGCGGCAACGCATACCAAATAATTTGGTTCTTGCTACAGAATTCACTAAGTTCTAGTGTTAAATGTGACTTGTGCCCATCGACAAACAATATAAAGGGCCGTTCAACGTTGTCAGCCAGTAGAAGTTTATGAAAGCAGTTAACAACATACTCGAAAAACGTTTCGCTTCTCATCCACCCGCTTTCGCTTCTACTCAAATACCAGGATTTTGGCATACTATCAACGATGTCTTTCGGCGGACGCAAGTATGGAAACACAACCATTGGTTCGAAAAGCTTTCCGTCCGCTGAAAAAAACAATAAGAACTGTCAGTGTCTCTTTTTCGTTTCCAGCAGCGATTTTGTAAATATTTTTGTACCCTTTTGGGGCTATAACTTTACCAGTTTTTGGGCAAAGGCAAAAGCTGCTTTCATCACCATTTAAAATTCTTCTGGAGTAATTTAGTATATGCTCCTGGTTAATGCTTTTCAAATATTCGCTTAGATCCTTAAACCACTTCAAAATGGTTTCTTTTGTGACTACTGCTCTACCCTTGCTTATGGTTTCCGCTTCCCTCATTGATAAGGAAGGGTTTCGCTTCATAAAAGCCCGCACCCATGTTTTACCCGGCCGGTTAGCAACAAAACATTTCCTTTTGTCCACTGCTCCATTAATCCAGGCTAAAGTTATCTAAGTTTAACTAATAAAGCCGCAACACACAATTCAAGCTTAGGCAGTGTTATCATTTAGGGTTTTTATAGGTGCCACTCTCGTCTTAGAAAGAAGAAACGTTATGCGAATGTCTCCCTGAATTGTTACGATTTTGCTGTATACAACGGCTCCATAAGCCTTAAGAGAGGCATCTGCAAATCCATGTATTTCAATATGTTTAGCATCAGGAACATAATGTACCCAGCGGGGAATAGATATTTGTTCAACTACGTGTAGTTCATCACGAAATTTTATCCAATTCTTAGCTAGTTCATCAGCAATAGGTTGATCCCATCCAAATTTCTCATTCCAGAGATCTTGCATTAAAATTTTCGCTTTTATAATAATTGGTACCAACCATCCCAACGGGTCATATAATCTCGCGATATCTGATAAAATTATTCTTTTTGTTGGTTTTCCTGTGCATTGCTGTAGGTTTACCTTAAAATGAAAATGATCTGCTTCTGGCGACCAGTGTACACCTAGGGTTTTGACTGTCTTTTCTTTATTTATTTCAATTGTTTTTTTGTCGTTACAAGCTGCATTATTTTGGCTTTTACAATGAATTCGAGTCTGACATTAAGTCATCTACATAAAAGTTTCTTTTGATTATTTTTGCTATGCCTGGGAATTCTGCTGATTATCATCGGCCAATTTCTGTAACGTTTTTATGGCCAGATAAGGAGCAAATCTAGTGCCGTATGTTACAGTTGTTAGTTTAAATTCCTGCAGTTTTTGGTTTGGAGACGGACGGTAGCCATAGTATTCTTTGAAAGTCCTGATCATCCTCAGTAACATAATATATCTGTCGATACATTTTTTCTATATCCGCCGTGTAAACATATATATGAATTCTCCAGCGAAGCAAAATGCTTTGGAAATTTTGTTGTAATTTTTTAGCATTAATTCGTTTAAGCTTAACCCACTACTTGTCTTCATCGAACACCACGCGCAATTTTGTAGTTGAACTTTCTTCTCTTATAACTGTCTGGTGTGGCATGTAATATACACGTTTTTCATTAGTATTCTTGATTTCCTTTCCATTTAGAGGCTTCATATGACCAAGATCTAGATATTCTTGCATAAAGTTATTATAGTTTTGCCGTAAAGTATTATTCCTTGATAGTTTCTTTTCAGTTTGAAACCAACGCGCCATCGCTCTTATTTTAGATTCTCCTAAGGAGAAATTGAAGAAGGTCTGGAAGAGGAAGATTTTTCACTTAGCGAGGAGAATTGGTCGATGCTATCGACAATACCAAGTCAGCATCTAAGGACTAGAATGTGGAAAGTGAACCCACAGGTGCTTTTTGTAATGGGCTTTCGTTACCTCAAATCCAAATTCCGCATTTTAAGGCGGGCTTTCCATGATATATTTTTGTCTTTAGTCCATACAAATAAGAAGCTGGGTGAAATTCAAAAACTTCACTACTTAAAACTCTTGTCGGTGAAGCTGCTCGCTTGTTGCAGTATTTAGAGTTGTATTCTGGCATTATGATAAAGCATGGGAACTGCTTGTCGCCAGATACGACCACAAGCGAGTGTTGGTAAATACCTACTTCCAATTTTTTTTTTTAACAGCAGCAGTTGACAAAGGAGACTGCAAGTAACACAAAGTCTCTACTGGACACGTCCCAGGAATGTTTCCATGCCCTGAAAAATTTAAGATTTGCCGGTTAGTTCTGGGACGACATATATGTAATATTAATTTATATACTAGTACAGAAATTACCTAGGGAGCGGTTCTTCTTCACACAAAGCTGTTGCTGTAGAAAATAAAACGGTGTTGCGCGTCGGGAAGTTGCAGTTTGCATGGCAAGTACGTAGTAGAGGGCAGCACTCCCTTTGGACTTCTCAAAAGTTTATTGACATAGAGATCTGCGAACGATCTAAGAAAGTGGACGGAGTGGGGGCTGTCGGAACTGTTTGGCGTACAGTCACAAGACTAACCGTTGTCAAAGCAGGGTGCGCTGCTATAACTGTAAGCAGACACACCATACTCTGCTGCATGTTAATAATTTCAACTCCAAATCTACAAAGGTACACAAAAATTTCACGTAACGTTAAAAATCAACACACTTAATATTGTCTCTTCTGAAGTCCATCAATCAAGTGTTCTTCTGGCAACAGCAGTTGTTAGAGTCACGTCTTCAAATGGTAACTATTTTCATCTTAGGGCATTAGTCGACCCTGGATCTGAAGCAACTTTTATTTCCGAATCAGCTGTATTAGTGATAATTGCCCATTGTTTCTACACATCGTGAATTTTACAAAATTCAAAAAAGCACAGATTTAATATCACACAAGTGTGCTATATGCTTGAACAGTATATCTTTTCTGGTTCTCTTAAACAACGCACATTACATACATTATGGCAGGAGCTGCAAAGCCCAAAGAGTCAACACCTAAGCAAACCACCGCGCCGGTTACTTTAAGAGTTAACACCACGTCCGAATTTGAAAAACAATTAAATAAGAGAGAAAGAGTAAGCAAACTAGAATTTCACTCTGCTCCAGCCGATGCGTTTAAAAAAGAAGTAGCTGAACTGCAACGGAAATGCGATGACAACGAAAGGAAAGAGCTCGCTGCCGATGCTGTTCTCTTTGATACTATATACCACAATTACTTAGCGAAAGTGTGGAGGCGATATTTGAACAGATATGAGTTAAACTGCGACTTGCGAGTTTTTACTAAAAAAATCCAATTAATTCCTATCACAACTAAACTTATTCTACTTATTGCTATCTTATTTATACCTGTGGTAATAATGGAGAACTAATAATGAGTGAACTTGCTGGGATCAGCAAACATGCGCCGATCGATTCGGGTGTCTGGTCATTTGCTGCGTGAACTTGCTAGGATCGATTTTTGGGTCAAACAACTGTGGGAAAGAATTGTGAATTGAGTGGAGTGTCGTGTTAACACTTCCGCTCTAATTCCATGTGTGCTCACATGATCTTCAGAAGTAGGGTAGGTTAAGGATGTCACTTTGTTGGATCTTTGCGGTTTAGTTTTTCATCGGTTCTATTGCCTGTTGTGGGGTTAAATCTATTTTTGTTGTCTCTTTGTTGTTTCTGTAATTATGGTAAAGGCACTAGTTTCCGGACAGTTAGCATATTTTTTAACGTTGGTTTCATTTCGTTCGTTAACAATGAAGGCTTCCGCAAAAACTAATAGTGATTGTAAAAGTATAGATATTTTTCAATAATGTTACATCCACAAAATTTTTAAATGTTATATGAAAACTACTTTTTAAAAGAAAATTTGGAAACATTCGATTTGTACCAGTATCCGGACACCAGGATTTAGTTTGCGGACACTTTTAGTTCAGTATCCGGACACAACACTTTTGTATGAAATATTTGTACTTTTTGTCCTAAAGAAATAATAAAACATTTTAAGTTGTTAAATAAAATATAATTTAATTCATTCTTCATTTGTAATACCTCAACAATTGAATGTAGGTAAGGAATAAAAAACAAAACATTAATAATACACGTTCTTAATATTGTGACTAAAATAAAAAAAATTAATTCAGTCCTTAATAATACATTATATTAAATACTTAACTATATTTATTTTGTTAAAAAAAAACTTGTACATATAAAAAATATATTCATCATTGCGTGATGTGTGTGGTATTTGGCGGCAACGCATACCAAATAATTTGGTTCTTGCTACAGAATTCACTAAGTTCTAGTGTTAAATGTGACTTGTGCCCATCGACAAACAATATAAAGGGCCGTTCAACGTTGTCAGCCAGTAGAAGTTTATGAAAGCAGTTAACAACATACTCGAAAAACGTTTCGCTTCTCATCCACCCGCTTTCGCTTCTACTCAAATACCAGGATTTTGGCATACTATCAACGATGTCTTTCGGCGGACGCAAGTATGGAAACACAACCATTGGTTCGAAAAGCTTTCCGTCCGCTGAAAAAAACAATAAGAACTGTCAGTGTCTCTTTTTCGTTTCCAGCAGCGATTTTGTAAATATTTTTGTACCCTTTTGGGGCTATAACTTTACCAGTTTTTGGGCAAAGGCAAAAGCTGCTTTCATCACCATTTAAAATTCTTCTGGAGTAATTTAGTATATGCTCCTGGTTAATGCTTTTCAAATATTCGCTTAGATCCTTAAACCACTTCAAAATGGTTTCTTTTGTGACTACTGCTCTACCCTTGCTTATGGTTTCCGCTTCCCTCATTGATAAGGAAGGGTTTCGCTTCATAAAAGCCCGCACCCATGTTTTACCCGGCCGGTTAGCAACAAAACATTTCCTTTTGTCTACTGCTCCATTAATCCAGGCTAAAGTTATCTAAGTTTAACTAATAAAGCCGCAACACACAATTCAAGCTTAGGGTCATATAATCTCGCGATATCTGATAAAATTATTCTTTTTGTTGGTTTTCCTGTGCATTGCTGTAGGTTTACCTTAAAATGAAAATGATCTGCTTCTGGCGACCAGTGTACACCTAGGGTTTTGACTGTCTTTTCTTTATTTATTTCAATTGTTTTTTTGTCGTTACAAGCTGCATTATTTTGGCTTTTACAATGAATTCGAGTCTGACATTAAGTCATCTACATAAAAGTTTCTTTTGATTATTTTTGCTATGCCTGGGAATTCTGCTGATTCATCATCGGCCAATTTCTGTAACGTTTTTATGGCCAGATAAGGAGCAAATCTAGTGCCGTATGTTACAGTTGTTAGTTTAAATTCCTGCAGTTTTTGGTTTGGAGACGGACGGTAGCCATAGTATTCTTTGAAAGTCCTGATCATCCTCAGTAACATAATATATCTGTCGATACATTTTTTCTATATCCGCCGTGTAAACATATATATGAATTCTCCAGCGAAGCAAAATGCTTTGGAAATTTTGTTGTAATTTTTTAGCATTAATTCGTTTAAGCTTAACCCACTACTTGTCTTCATCGAACACCACGCGCAATTTTGTAGTTGAACTTTCTTCTCTTATAACTGTCTGGTGTGGCATGTAATATACACGTTTTTCATTAGTATTCTTGATTTCCTTTCCATTTAGAGGCTTCATATGACCAAGATCTAGATATTCTTGCATAAAGTTATTATAGTTTTGCCGTAAAGTATTATTCCTTGATAGTTTCTTTTCAGTTTGAAACCAACGCGCCATCGCTCTTATTTTAGATTCTCCTAAGTTAAACTCTTTAAATGGAATTTTCACAGCATAAGTCCCATTTTTATTTCGAAAAGTATTCAATTCGTAAATGTCTTCACAATTTTTATGTTCAATTGTCATTTCTACATCTTGGGCCAATTCTTCTGTCTCCCAAAACCGTTTTAGTTATTCGTCTATGTCTTTAAGTGTTATCATTGACAAAATGTTTTTGTTTGTAATTTTAGTTCTTAGTTCCGGATAAAACCCATCCAAATTGGGTGTTTTGAGCCAGTATGCCTTCTTTTGTTTTATTTACTCCTTCTAAAATTATTTCCCGAAATGTTTCAGTTCCATTTAAATGATCTATTGGGCCTGGTACAATATATTAAACGTTGGATCCGCTAAAATGTAGTTTTTGTTTAAGAAATGGTTTATATTACCGATTTTTAAGAATTCTTCAGGCGGAGTGTTCGTTAGTGTTGTAAGGACTCGCAATGTAATTTGTACTTGGAAGGGTATCTTGAAGTAAATTCAAGCATTACTTTGCTCTTGCAGGTTCCAGCTTTGCAGTTAGCCATGCCAGAAATCGTTACGTCTGCCTTTTATTTAGGACAGCCTAACAATGCACTGCACGTTCTGTTATAAACTTGGCTTGAGATCCAGGATCTACTAAGGCTCTTAAAAACTCAAATGTGTTATGAATAGTTCTGGCTTTTACAATTGTAGTTGCAAGTAATGTGCATCCTAATGAACGTTGACGTGTAGGTTTGATTGCCTCTGAATTTTCAGATACTGATATATGGGTCGATATATTTTGAGAGTCCTTTGAATCGGTTTGTTTGCCTATTTATGGAAAATGTAGCAAGGAATGACGTTGTCGTTCACATAAAGCGCATTTTGAAGTACTATAGCACTTGTCTTTAGTTTCATGATTAAGACAATTTTTGCATATCTTATTATGCTTGATATAAGAGAGCCTTTCGGAAACACTCTTTCCTCTAAATTGAGCACATGTATATATACTATGTTGACCCTTACAATATCTGCAAGTTCTCAGGTTTGTATGGTGATTTTTAACCTGCTTCTTTTCAGCTGGTTTATTTTGCACTGGTTTTTCTAGCCCTTGACTTCCAGGTTGTTCTAAAGCTTCCAGAGATTGAAATCTGCCTTCTAAAAACATCAATACATCTCTTAGAAGCCATATTTCACGCGGATCTTTAAGTGATTGTCCGTATAGCTTATGCGTCTCTCTGTCCACATTTTGAATTAATAAATAAGCTATCAATGGAACCCAGGACTCGGATTCAACTCCCAAATTGGCGGATAGTACGATAACTTTGGCGCCATAGGTTGATCCCATCCAAATTTCTCATTCCAGAGATCTTGCATTAAAATTTTCGCTTTTATAATAATTGGTACCAACCATCCCAACGGGTCATATAATCTCGCGATATCTGATAAAATTATTCTTTTTGTTGGTTTTCCTGTGCATTGCTGTAGGTTTACCTTAAAATGAAAATGATCTGCTTCTGGCGACCAGTGTACACCTAGGGTTTTGACTGTCTTTTCTTTATTTATTTCAATTGTTTTTTTGTCGTTACAAGCTGCATTATTTTGGCTTTTACAATGAATTCGAGTCTGACATTAAGTCATCTACATAAAAGTTTCTTTTGATTATTTTTGCTATGCCTGGGAATTCTGCTGATTCATCATCGGCCAATTTCTGTAACGTTTTTATGGCCAGATAAGGAGCAAATCTAGTGCCGTATGTTACAGTTGTTAGTTTAAATTCCTGCAGTTTTTGGTTTGGAGACGGACGGTAGCCATAGTATTCTTTGAAAGTCCTGATCATCCTCAGTAACATAATATATCTGTCGATACATTTTTTCTATATCCGCCGTGTAAACATATATATGAATTCTCCAGCGAAGCAAAATGCTTTGGAAATTTTGTTGTAATTTTTTAGCATTAATTCGTTTAAGCTTAACCCACTACTTGTCTTCATCGAACACCACGCGCAATTTTGTAGTTGAACTTTCTTCTCTTATAACTGTCTGGTGTGGCATGTAATATACACGTTTTTCATTAGTATTCTTGATTTCCTTTCCATTTAGAGGCTTCATATGACCAAGATCTAGATATTCTTGCATAAAGTTATTATAGTTTTGCCGTAAAGTATTATTCCTTGATAGTTTCTTTTCAGTTTGAAACCAACGCGCCATCGCTCTTATTTTAGATTCTCCTAAGTTAAACTCTTTAAATGGAATTTTCACAGCATAAGTCCCATTTTTATTTCGAAAAGTATTCAATTCGTAAATGTCTTCACAATTTTTATGTTCAATTGTCATTTCTACATCTTGGGCCAATTCTTCTGTCTCCCAAAACCGTTTTAGTTATTCGTCTATGTCTTTAAGTGTTATCATTGACAAAATGTTTTTGTTTGTAATTTTAGTTCTTAGTTCCGGATAAAACCCATCCAAATTGGGTGTTTTGAGCCAGTATGCCTTCTTTTGTTTTATTTACTCCTTCTAAAATTATTTCCCGAAATGTTTCAGTTCCATTTAAATGATCTATTGGGCCTGGTACAATATATTAAACGTTGGATCCGCTAAAATGTAGTTTTTGTTTAAGAAATGGTTTATATTACCGATTTTTAAGAATTCTTCAGGCGGAGTGTTCGTTAGTGTTGTAAGGACTCGCAATGTAATTTGTACTTGGAAGGGTATCTTGAAGTAAATTCAAGCATTACTTTGCTCTTGCAGGTTCCAGCTTTGCAGTTAGCCATGCCAGAAATCGTTACGTCTGCCTTTTATTTAGGACAGCCTAACAATGCACTGCACGTTCTGTTATAAACTTGGCTTGAGATCCAGGATCTACTAAGGCTCTTAAAAACTCAAATGTGTTATGAATAGTTCTGGCTTTTACAATTGTAGTTGCAAGTAATGTGCATCCTAATGAACGTTGACGTGTAGGTTTGATTGCCTCTGAATTTTCAGATACTGATATATGGGTCGATATATTTTGAGAGTCCTTTGAATCGGTTTGTTTGCCTATTTATGGAAAATGTAGCAAGGAATGACGTTGTCGTTCACATAAAGCGCATTTTGAAGTACTATAGCACTTGTCTTTAGTTTCATGATTAAGACAATTTTTGCATATCTTATTATGCTTGATATAAGAGAGCCTTTCGGAAACACTCTTTCCTCTAAATTGAGCACATGTATATATACTATGTTGACCCTTACAATATCTGCAAGTTCTCAGGTTTGTATGGTGATTTTTAACCTGCTTCTTTTCAGCTGGTTTATTTTGCACTGGTTTTTCTAGCCCTTGACTTCCAGGTTGTTCTAAAGCTTCCAGAGATTGAAATCTGCCTTCTAAAAACATCAATACATCTCTTAGAAGCCATATTTCACGCGGATCTTTAAGTGATTGTCCGTATAGCTTATGCGTCTCTCTGTCCACATTTTGAATTAATAAATAAGCTATCAATGGAACCCAGGACTCGGATTCAACTCCCAAATTGGCGGAGAGTACGATAACTTTGGCGCCAAGAATTGATAATGGTATTTTGTAGAGGGGTTAAAAACTAGCATTTTTTACTATGGGAGGGGGGGGTCTATCTTGCCCCGTTCAGGAGTTAGGGGCAATTTTAGAAAAAAATTACTTAAAATGGGAAAGAAATTATTAAAAAACAACGGCAACACTTACAATAAAGTACTATACAGGATTTAAAAGCCTAAAATTTGCTCTTTAATATAAAATTTACATCAAATTATTCGCGTGAATAGTTTTTGAATAATTCGCTTTCAAACTTAAATTTTTGTTAAAAAATGAAAAAATTTTTTTTTTTTAAATCAATATTACGAGTATTCAAAATTGAGAGATGATGTGCCTAATTGGTTTTTTGTATTAATGCGCATATCAATTCTGAATCGAACACAAAAAACCGCATGGCTTTATATCTTCTAGTTTTTGAGAAAATTTAAAATTACTAAAACTATTTTTTATAAGACGGTTTTTTTTCTGGTATTTATGGTGATCTCACTTTGAGGATTAATATTGATGATAGGGTCATCTGTGTAAGTAAAGTACAGCAAATCATTTAGCGTGACCCAGAATGCACCACGAGGAGGTAGATTTGCATTGCATTCCGCATTCCAGTCAGTCAGTTTGTGAATAAGTTAGGTGTTAGTTAAGAGTAGTCAATTAAATGTTCAATGTACGAGTACATATTAAAAAGGTATGTACTCGTAAGTTTCGTCAATGAAGTCATCGTCCGTACTGGTGTCAATGTCGAGTTCGTTGAGTTCGTCGACGATGATGAAGAGCCGAGGTTGTTTTGGTGAAAAAATACCTTCTAAGTGCTCATTGTGAACGGTCGGAGGGTCGAAGGCCTTCAGTTGCAAACCCACACTTCCTTTACCTTTACCAAAACCTGGGTACACTTTTTTTATGTCAATTAAAAATTCCGTGATTATAATTTTTTTCAAGGCAGTATTTCCGGTAAAAGAAAAGTGCCATATATTGGTGAAGGTGCTGCTTTGTATAGCGGCATAAAATTGATTTTTTCAGAAGCTTGTTCTGATTCTCAAGATCATTTATAGTATTGGTTGCATCGGTCTTGTCAACATATTCGCCTTTGCTGTGGTTTGTAATTTCATGAGTCGTAGAAGTAGGGAACATTTTTTCAATACGACTGCTGTTGGGGTTAACGTATTTGTGTATATAAGGCCACAAGTCTTCTTTACTTTTGGAGTTCTCTTTAAAGAAGCGTCCGACCTTATCTTCTTTACAAAATAACCCCGACACTACGATTTTCATTTGTTCGGTTACACGACCTCTGTGGTATTTCCTTTTTGTAAGAAAGGTCTCGTCGATTTGTACAGTTTTTCCTTTGCCGCCAATGTTAACATCGACGTGAGATGCTATTATTTCGGCTATTTCACGACAATAGTTATAGTAATCTATTATTGTAGATTTACTACGTTCACTTTTATTGTCGTGATGGCGCCAAGCGATTATATGCTAATTTTAAAATAATAACATACATGTAATAATATTTTTAAAAAATCCTTAGGCTGTAGCTAAAGGTTTAATTAATTTACCTGAAAAACCGTGTTCACAGGCATTTTGATAACAAAAGCGATAATTATTGCAAGCACCTCGCGAATCTCTAGCAGACATTGAAGTCCATGGAAAAATGTACCGATAGATGGGTTGATTGTATTTCTACAATTTTTGTCACCTTTTTTTTAGAGCTTTTCTTTGAGCATCGCCACATCCAACCGAACTTTACATTTCTACACTTTTCTACCTTCATAGGTAAGTTGCAACACAGTGGGGGAATGGATGTTTTAGTGGGAATTAAACCTGATTCTTCTAAAAATTCAATGCTTCTTCATTGGTCGACACCAAATCTCCCAACGAACAAAACACTGAGAAGTTATTTAGTTTAGGATGGATTAGAGGATGCTTAGCCATCATTGCTTATTCACAAAAAATATCACTTGATTCGCACTACGGTTGAACACAGAGTGATCTTTGTGAATATCAATAACTACACGCCTTCTCACAAAAAGAAATAACGGTATAAAAGCCAAACGTTTGTTCGGTTATATTTTTGCATCATTATCAAATGCATTACATATTACATACGTACAAACATAGATATTTCGCAAAGTAAATAATTTACTGCAACATTGGAACATGTGAATTTTCTATAATGTGAATTAGTGAAACTTTGTTATTAATGGGAACTTTGTAATTTTGTGATGAGTACTGTGGATGAAGAGTATTGATGACATAGACGCCTGGC
Source organism: Volucella zonaria (assembly GCA_963966105.1). NCBI lineage: Eukaryota > Metazoa > Arthropoda > Insecta > Diptera > Syrphidae > Volucella > Volucella zonaria. The sequence continues at coordinate 38,406,313 of OZ014532.1, read as the reverse complement.
TGGCGAAAAGCACATACCCCGAGCGGAGCAACGAAGTTGCGTGAGCGGGACCTGTCGCCTGCGGAAAGAGAGTTAAAATCCCTTAATCCCGCGAAGCGGGTCACCCGTGTACTCTTAATTAAGAAAACTATTGATATAGGCGTCTGCGAGATGTTTAAATAATACTCATTAACTTATTCAAAGGAAGACTACGTACATTAATGCCAAAAAACAAAACTAAAGTACTAGTTTCAATTTCAATTTGCTCAAAAACTAGAGACATAAAGCCATGCGTTTTTTTGTGTTCGATTCAGAATTAATACGCGCATTGAATACAAAAAACCAATTTGTCACTTTATTCCACAATTTAGAGTAATATTGTTAAATTTTTTTTTTTTAATTTTTACCAAAAATTTGAGTTTGAATGTGAATTATTCAAAAACTATTCGCGCGAATAATTCCATGTAAATTTTATATTAAAGAGCAAGTGTCGGTCTTTAATATTCTGTATAGTACTTTATTGTAAGTGTTACGGTTGTTTTTTAATAATTTTTTTCCCATCTTAAGTCATTTGTTTTTAAATTGCCCATAACTCCTAAACGGGACGAGATGGACCCTCCCCTCCCATAGTAAAAAAATTCTAGTTTTTAACTCTTCTACAAAATACCGTTATCAATTCTTGGCGCCAAAGTTATCGTACTCGTGCCCCAAATTGTTAATAGCATGCATACTTTCTTGTGTTTGATTTACCAAATACGCCGATTCACCTGATATGTTCGGTTGATTTATCAACTTGTCAAGATATGCCGAAAATAGTATTATTTTATTATTATATCTGCTGTTTAACATTTTCCATGCTGCGTCATAGCTGTTATCAGACAAAGTAAGATGTTGAATTAGTTTTTGCAGCCTCACCCTTTACTGAGCTTTTGAGATAGTGAATTTTTTCCACTTTATATAGTTTATTATTACCATGGATAATCTTTTCGGAAATTTCCCTAAAAGCTATTCAGTTCTTATATTCCCCGTCAAATGTTGGAATATTTATTCGGGGCAGTTTGACATCATAACTTTAGTTGCGATCATCTTTGTTTTTCTTAGTTGCTTTTCTTTCAATGCTGTGCAACTTTATCGTGAAGCTGCGGTATTCTTCTTCCAGCAATTCGTAACTTTTGTTGGTAACGTATGTTTCATCTTCGCTAGCGTGCAGTAAGATTTCTTCATGCAAGTGGGATATGTTCTTCACATATCTGTGGCTTCATTTATCTTAAACTGACAATAACTAAGCGATTTTTCTCCTTTTTTTATAGTCTCACATTCTCTTTCAATGTATTTCCTTAGTATGGACATTCTTATGCGCTGCTTGTTCGTTTGAACAAAACTCTATTTCTGTATTGAGGTTGAAATCTTGCTTGCTAGTTAGCTTATCTTCTTGATTTTCTACAATTGTATATTTCTCAATTATTCTAATCCGGTTGTCTATATCGTTCATCATTTTGTCTACAACCACCTGAACCTGTTGCTTGAAATTATTTGTAAAATAATTATGGTCAGGAAACTTTTCTTTCAAGTCCTTTTTCCAATTTTCCTGCAGTGTCTCTTTTCTCATTACTAAATATTTGATTTTCTTCCTAGATTCCCCATATTTCTTAAAATTAACATACTGAGTTTGAATCTACTTACCGAGTTTAAGTTAGACGCTGAATTTTTGATTATAAATTTTGAAATATCACCTTGAGATTAATTAGTTTAAAATTTTTTTACAACACTATTCCAGTTAAAGTCCACTAAACAGTTAAAATTTTGGTAGGGTTCGCAGTTAAAGTCCACTAAACAGTTCAAAGTTCGGCTAGGGTTCGCAGTTAATGTCCACTAAACAGTTCAAAGTTCGAGCATAGGTAAAGACATGGGCAGAAAACGCAGTAAATGTTTCACCGTTTGATATAGTCGCGATTAAAATAATTGTTTATTTTATTTTATTACTATTATTATTTTTTTTCACTTCTTCACTATAGAGCCGCTAGTTTCACTTTAATTTCTCTCGAAGGACCAATGGTCAAAGCATAGAAAAAGGCACTTGATTTCACGGTTGTAAAATAGACAATGAATATTTATTTCATTTCAACTTAAAATGTAACATATAATACAGAACAAAAATTGTTATGCAATCCGATATGTGAGACGCGCATTCAGCTAATTTTGGTGTGGGAAAGTGAATTTTAACAAAAGTGTGTACGGCAACCTGAGATGCGGGACGAGCACTCAGCAAAATTAAGTGTGAGAAATATAATGTAATTTAAGTTGTTTGTCTACTTTGTAGACACACTCGCTAATTCACAACTTAAATCATCACTTCATTTAGAGTCAAAACCTTAAAATAATAAACAATAGCAAATAATTAATTCCCAATCTCATGCAATTTTCACTTTTCTGACATTTCATAGACCCACACACGCAATAGAATTAAAATCTTCAAGAAAATAGTCAAACACAATTCATTCCACCTAGAAGTTTCACACACTTCACACACAAAAACAAATTTAATCACATACCACAATTACGTATAGTACTGTCCAAAACCTAAGCAACCATTTGGAGTCAGCATTTCATAGTAAATCTTTTCAACTTTCTACCCCACCAAATAAAAAGAAATGCATATGTATTGATGTGTAATAGATGGTTGCTTAGGTTTTTCACAGTGCTGTATTGAAACATTAACCACAAATCCACAATTCCACCGCATCCATTGATCACATGCAGCAGCCATGGCAATCCACACAGACGCATGACACTAATTTACCCATACGCAATAATACAAACCTCATATATCATATTATTTATCACAAAATTTCATTTAAATTTGTCGCAAATCTTCACATTGATTCACATCACTTACTCAACACAGCAAACACAAATCTAGGAAATCAAAACAAAAAGCAACAAAATAGAATTCGACCTAATTAAAACAACATCGGCAAAGTGCGTAACTAAACAACACATGCAGACATACACATATGCTCAACACAAAATGACGTGGAGTACAAAGCGTAATTCAACCTACAAAAACCATCCTCACCTGCACGTGGTGTACCCTGCTTCAGACTAACTAGGCTCTGATGACCGAGTAGGGGCGGTATAACCCCCAACCTGTCCGGATTAACCAAGTTCGGTGATAGAAGCCGTATTCCGGAAGACTAGCTGCTCCAATGTTTGAACCTGATTAACGCACCAATGCCCTAGGTATTAAGAACGAGTCCAGTAAGGTCTTAATTATGGCAAACTGAAAACAACGATTTGGATTTTGGTAGCTATGAGGGCTGACGTTTGTAGTATTCTGTTACCCCAGAATAAGCTGGAGTGAAACCCGGTTGAAACGGCTTTCAGGCTTATGCTACACACGCCCCCGTCCCGTTAAAGCCTTGGCAGGACTTAAAGAACGCTCAATGTTACGTCACCATTAAGTCGGCGGTGTAGGTACAGATGTAATATTCCTGTTTAGCACCGATCTGACTCTGGACCCTATAAGAGCCTGTGTCAACCCTCGCATGGCCTCACTGCTTGCATAGATAACCATGGGATAGCTGGTAACTACACATCCGACCGTTGATAACGGCTTCGAATGGGGACTCTAAAGAAATGAAGACAACAACAACACCAAACACCCAGAAAACAAATAAGGAGACAGGAATCGGGGACAACTAAGAAAATCCGTTCCAAAGAAGAGCGATAATGCGAATATCTCCTGTCCCACCGACAACATCCCATACGCTAGTAAGTGTCGGTCCACCGAAGACGAATCGAGCAACAATGTAAGGAACCCCAGGCCAACCAGCTTTCCTTAAACTAGGAGAGCAAATAAGGGAGTTGGTCGGAATGCTGAATGACGCCAAAAGGCGTTCTATACACCAACCGATGGGAGACGCAATTGAAAGCATATGCGCTCTCTATGAGCTTTCAGCTATACAGATGCAGGATGAGAAGGCGAAAGAGGTTATTAGAAAGGGCACCGCCTCATAACCATCCCCATGGCTTCGACCAACCACTGAGCCAAAACGAAAGTCGACTCCTGAAAAAAAATGGAGCCGTTGCGTAAGCATCGGAAAACGAAAAAAAAACGAACAAGAAAGAATTTTGAAAAGGTACGCGACCGGAAATGGACAAAACAAAAAAAGGAGAAGGCGCGAGCAGGCTCACGCAAATGAAGCAGCCATCATCGAGGAACCAGCGTGGACTAAAGTAACCGAAAATACCACCAGAAAGAAAATAGTCGTCGAGAAAGCCAAACCAGACGCAATTGTAACTGAGTCCAAGGGAGAAGCCACATTACGAATACTCCGTAACATAAAACACACAAGGGAGAACTGCTAATACAGCTCAGGAATACCGTCAGCAAGGCCGATGAAGTAAAGGCAGCAATAAGCGAAGCTCTAGGACAAAAGGCAGAGGTCCGAGCCCTTACACAACGCATTACTACTGAATGCAAAGACGTGGATAAGTTACCTTAAAGGAGGAAATCTGCGAAGCATTCAGAAACCACTTCAGATTCGAACAGATAAAGATAGACGACATCAGATCGCTACGAAAGACGTATGGACTCACACAGAGTGCACTGATTAGCCTCCCGGCAGGAATCGGGAAATAGATGCTAGAAGCAGGAAGACTAAAGGTAGGCTGGGTAAACTGCCGAGTCCGCCAAGAAAAGATGCTAAAGAAGTGTTTCAAATGCCTAGAATTTGGACACGTCGCAAGCAGATGTGAGTGCCTAGAAGATTGGTCCAAACTATGCAGGAGATGCGGCACAGAAGGCCACATAACAAAAAATTGCATGTTGTGCAGGGAAAATGATCCGAAGAACGTAAAACACGTAGCGGGCCCAGTGTTCAAGAAAGCCATGACTAGCATACAATGATGAAGATCATACAAGTAAATCTTAATCACTGTGAGATAGCTCAGGATATCCTGAAACAAACAGCAAGAGATGAGAAGGCGAACCATATAAAACTATCGACAAAAGTATCTGGGTATGCGACAAGACAAAGAATGCCGCAATATGGATATGCGGGAACCACGCCTTTCAAAACATCGATGGTAATGCGGAAGGATTTGTACGCTCAAAAGTAATTGGCATCAACTTCTGCAGCTGCTACGCGCGACCTAGTTGGACACTCAACCAATACCAAGCAATGCTGGACAGGTTGATGAACAACGCACAACACAAAACTGATGTCATCATTGGAGGAGACTTCAATGCTTGGGCTACGGAATGGGGCAGTAGACTCACCAACGAAAAGAGGCGTACCCTCCTTGAAGCATTTGCATTTCTAAATATAGGCTTAGCAAATAGAGGAAGGGGCAACACATTTCGCAAAGCGGGAACGGGATAAATCATCGACCTAACCTTTGCGATGATCTTACGTAACATGAGCTGGTACGACGGCGAGGAGTACAGCGATAGCGATCACCAGGCGATTATATTCAAGACCAAAAAAACCAAAAGAACCCCACAGCGACAAAAAATTATGGGCTCACAATGGAAGGACAGCCTTTTCAACAAGGATACATTCGAGGAGATGCTGAATAGCTCTACCACAGATATAACCTACAGAATGGTTATGACCAAACTGAAATCCTGCAGGTCTCCACAAATAACGTGCCCAAAAATGCTGATAACTATAGCGGAGCACTTGTTCCCCAAAAGGTTACACAACATGGTCACAATCGTCCGGGAAACAGAAGTAGGACATATCCCAGCCGTTACACTGGAAGAACTGCAGAGAGCTCTTAATCGAGTAGGAGACAAAAAGGCGCCTGGACCCGATGGTACTCCGAACCAGCATTAAAGGAATAAAACCAGATCTTTTCATCGCAACATTGCAAAAGTGTCTCGAGGAGGGAGTGTTCCCAGAATCGTGGAAGTTGCAACACTTACTGCTACTACCCAAAGGAAATAAACCACCAGGAGAACCATCGTCATATTGCCCAATATGTCTTCTAGACACAATGGGAAAAATCCTTGAGCGCATAATATATGACAGACTGCTGACTGCAGCAGAGGAGAATGGAGCCCTCTCAAAACACCAGTTTGGATTTCGAAAGTCCAAACAGTAGTCGAGATTGCGTCTGCAGTCATAGAAGAGCATTCTTGGAGGTGGGGCTCAAAAAAGTACTGTGCGGTGGTGACACTAGACGTCAAACCCGTACAACACTGCCGATTGGTCCCAAATAAGGCGATCACTTGCAAGGATAGAAACACCCTACTACCTGCTAAAGATAATCGCCAACTATTTCACGAACAGGAAGTTACGGTATGGCACGGATGAAGGGGTTAAATACTACACTATCTCCGCTGGGGTACAGCAAGGAGCAGTCTTAGGTCCACTTCTGTGGAACCTAATATACGACGGAGTGTTGCGACTAAGGCTGCCCAGAGGAGTCAGTATCATCGGATTCGCAGACGATATAGCTATCGTGGTCGTCGCAAAACACACCCATTATGTCGAGTCAACCACAAACGCAGCCATTGTCCAAATAAAGCAGTGCGTGGCTCGAATCTTCGAGAACGAAAAACAGAAGCCATTCTTATTGCGAGCAGGAAAACCGTGGAATATATCAATATTCAAGTCGGTAACCAGAGCATCCGATCAAAGGAAACACCTAGGAGTGATGTTAGACAACCGGCTACGGTTCAAACAACGTGAGGAAAAAAGCGTCAGCGCTACAAGCGGCACCCTCCAGAATATTGCCGAATGTTGGCGGACCTAGATACGCAAAAAGGATCGTCCTAGGTAAAAAGTCAGCTCGGTTATACGCGGCAACAGTCTGGGCAGATACGCTGAGAGGGAAAGAAACAGGCCGGAAACTGTCAGCGGTATACCGACTCGTTGCACTAAAGACAATAAGCGGCTATAGGACGATCTCGGACGAAGCCGCATTTGTCATCGATGGAATGATTCCCATCGACATCCACGCGGACGAGATGAGGAGAATTTACAGCAGGAAAACCTCAATGCCAACTGATGCCAAGCCAATAAGGAGAATGAAAGAGGAAGAAAGGGTGCGTTCTATAGCCCTATGGTAATCTCGATGGGATAATGCCACAAAGGACAAATTGGCTCATACCTCGATTCCAAAAATCGATGTATGGATGAACAGAGCCCAAGGAAACTGCAACTATCACCTTACGCAGTTGATCTCTGGTCATGGCGGATAGCGAAAGTATCTAGACAGATTTGGCCATTACAACCCCCCTCTTGTCCCGAGTGACCAAATCATTAGGAGGACGTGAAGCACACAATTTTGCTTTGCGGACGCTTCGCGCTTCGCGGAGAACAAATCTACCAGATCCCCCAGAGGTAATTAAGAGAATGGTGGAGTCGGAAGAATACTGGCTAAATATCTGCGGATTTGTAAAAACTGTGCAGACTGTGCTAGGGAGAATAGAAGCCGAAAGAAGAGCGACAGAACCAGCCGAACAAATAGAAACACCGGAGTAGAATGAATTGCTTGCCAGCCCCCTGAAGTAATACCTAGCGGCAGTTAAAAAAAAAAACACACACACACAATGTCGTTCAATAAAAATTAAAATCTACATTGAAATTTAACAAACTATCAAATGATTATAACTAAAACTTTACAAATCACCGGCTGCGATATTCAAATTACTACCATACTTGATCAATGAATAAGGGAAAACAAGAGAGAGCGTGTGAGCCCACGATGGAGCAAGAGAACGACAAAATCAGCGATTCCTCTCCAGATTCAGCGTCCGCATATAGGGATGCTACTTTCACTTTGTGTCTCCATATGTTATTTGTGTTGTCCGTCCTTTTTTGCAAATAATACTAATAATTGAATTCTCTCTGCATGTAACAATACATACGGTCATTGAAGTAGCAAAGTACCGAACCACAGGGTGTTCATATATCATTCAAGGAAGAACGAGTTAATTGCGCGCATACAAGTACGTTCACGGCAGGGGAGAATGTTGTAATAGATTCACATTATTATTAATATGATTATTATATTGTTTGAAATTTAAAATAATAAACTGAGCAAATACTCGGTATGTAAACTATCGAAAACGTATGCTAAAATGTTAAAGTAAACACAAATTAGTGGAACAAATAAATTATATCATGCAATAAAAATCATATAAAACCCGAAACGTTAGTTATTGTAATTGTATAAATAGGAAAATATCCAGGAGAAAAAAACTCAGTTATTATAGCGTTGTGAAGACAGTTGTTTTATTCCGACCCAGTACATATACTGTATTTGAGACAGTGATTTTTCCACCACAGTTTTAAACAGTTTTCATTTTAATCAAAAGCAAAATTTAACTTTCTTTTACCGAATTAACGGCTTACACATACTTGGAGAATTTTACTAAGTACAAGCTGAGGGTCACACAAAGAATCGTCAAAGATGTGAGAAACGAGAACAAAGTTTGTGAATTGATCATGAGTGAGCACTGAAGGGCGCATAGAAATTCTCGGGAGTGTAAGGAACAGCTGCTCCAGAAGTATTACTTCCCGAGAATGAATAGTCTGATAAAGAAATTTACAAAGACATACGGTGTCTATAGTACAAATAAATATGACAGACATCAAATTAATCCCGAATTGACTCCTATCCCTTCCTACATGTGCCAAATCCTCCACTTAGATATTATCAAAATTCAGAAACGATCTGTTCTACATCTCAGAGAGAAAATTATCAAAATTCTTAATTATTTTACAACTTCTGAAGTATTAATTACGGATAACGAGTCCAATTTCCTTAGCCCAATATTGTGTAGCGGTCGATAGGTATAATGATACAATTTACTCTGTTACAAAGCGCAAAACGAACGATATTTTCTTCGACAGAACTCAAAGGTATAATTTTCAAAATTTAATTGACCTCCACACCAGGGCGAATAAGGAATTAAAACGCGAAATTATGAGAAAACAAAAAGAAGCATTATTTTATAGAAACAAGAAAAGGGCTCAGCCTAAGAAGTATAAGAACGCGACATCGTTTATACAGTTTTAAGAGGCATAAAGCCAAAAAACAAGCCACTATATCGAAAAGCGATAGTCGCTAAAAATAGCGATAGTCGTAACAATGTAACTGCTACTGCTGCAGAGGGCAGAAAAATCCATAAGACACATATCAGAAATGTATAAGAATATCTTTTTTCTACTTTTCTTTTCCTTTCTTTTTTCTTTTTTTAAGAAGGAAAAGATTTAAAATTTTTGAGATGATTTATGTGCTTTGAATTCGCTACTGCTTATTCTATGTATAAATGTTATGTTAGCTGTAGGTTAAAGAAAAAATCATTTTTTGTATGCATATACGATTTGTACATTATCATAAGTAATTTCTAAACTTTAACTACATACATATAGACTGACCTACCTAACCTGCCTAGCAACAGTTCAGGGGTCGCAGCTCTTTAAGTATACGGCACCGCTAGTATCCATTAAAGAGGTCAAAGCTTCGATAATCAACGGAGACCTCAATATCATTCATGTCATCGACTTAAGCAGATTCGACCGTCAAGTCAAGAAGATTAACGACGCCACCGTCCAAGAGAACTCCATGGACAAAGACAGAGAGCAGCTAATAAAACTTCACTTGATTCAGAGAGGCAAACGTATTAACTCATAAATACCACGGCCCTTGAGAAAACAGAGATTTATTAATTGGATAGGTTCGTCATTAAAATAGATTGCCGGTAATCCAGACGCTACATGCTGGGATAGTATCCTAGAGAGCCATTAAAGAGTTGGGAAGAATAATAACCAGAAAAATAAGTTCAACGAGAAGCTTTTTGGGGTAGAAGACATAACTGTGTTATGGACCATGCTAACAACGATTTACGTGTAACGGACATCCAAAAATTTGAGCAGAATATGTTTCACCAAACCCCTCTCTTATAAGAGGAAGTTAACGAACTGGAACGAGCCTGCCAGTTGGCTAAAAGCGGAATTGTCAACACTAATCTGCTAAACCACAACGAAATTAATATAACTATCCACGATTCGAAACCATTCCGTGTGAGAACGAGATCGAATCAGTCGAATTTGGAACACCATCAATCTACGCCAACGTACTCCAATTCAGTACTCCTATACATGCTCTCCATACCAAAAGTCCGGAAGGTCAAATATAATCAACTTCAAGTTAGACCCTCCATCACGGGTGAGAAACAAGTGAGCGTTGAATTTAGCAAGGTGTTGACCAACCAAGATGAAACCTATGGAATACTGCGGAATTGTCCCTCCATCAACAACTCTACAATCTGCAAAGAAAGCTCACTAGAGGTGATCTCGGAGGGCCAATGCCGGGAAAAGTTACTTAAGGGAGGTCACGCAGCATGCAATACCCAAACAAACAAAAATGAAGTAATCGAACTTCTGCATGAGGATTTGATTTTTTTGACCAATTTTAAAGGACAGATCACGTCGGATAATCGAACGCAATATATATCGGGAATCGTCATTATACGTCTTAAAAATGAAACGATTCATTTGAAAAACAAGAAATTCCCACGTGCGAGTTCGGCCTTCATACAGGCTCTTCCACTAATAATGTCTAACGTTACGAGTCAAGAACATAAAGTGGATGTTCAATTTGTTCACAGCCTCAGTATTCAGAACATGAGACGACTTGGTGACCTTACTGAGGAGCTTAAACTTGAACTGATGGTGCAATCCTGGTGCTCATTATACTCTTCGCATAAGCCACATGGTGAAAAGTTAGTGGGAATATAAACCTTCCGCCCATAAGATGAACACAAGGGTTGACACAAGGAACTTCAATCACAGGTTAAGGATCTACGGGATGTAGATTTTTGAAGGGGAAAGAATTAACACGGACCTTCGATATACGATCTCATTGGATGGGCATTGTAGCTCTTGCATGGAAACGTGTGCTGACGAAGCACACGCGTATCCGATTAACTATGGGAATGCATAAATCGGATATTGGACACCAACAAGCGCCGACTCAAAGGTGGGACGATATTGCTTGGTCAGGGGAATGGACTGAATGTTGCGAAGTGGAGTGAAACTAGAAAGGTGGATTGAGAGTCAGCCTTTCGGCGGAGATCAATTACAACGCGTAAATAAAATTTTTATTGTAACTTAAACGTGTAAGTGAGTGTTGTATTTTATAGTTGAGCAGTTAGGGGGAGCCTTTGGAAACCCACTCTTCTGGTCCTGATTCATTCGTCAAGTGTTTGACTAAATAAAAAGTGATTTCTTCTCTACTCTACTCGAAGTATTCAAGAAGCAATTCTGGAGAATATCCGTACACTTACCTTATAATGTAAATATAATGTTAATACCAATTACTTCAAGTTTGAAAATGATGGCTTGGAATACGATCCACCTGGTTTTAGATAGAAACGTACGTGCATACTTACATATGTACTCGTATAAAGGTATGTTCATGTTGTGTAGAATTAAAATTCTGTTTTTGTTTAAAATTCAACTTCCTTTCCTTTCTTAAAAATTTCACCTAGCACCAGTCTCATCCACTCTAATGTATGTGCTCGCATGTGTAGGTGCATATGTGTGGCCTTTGCTTTTAATTCCAATTTTATGTTATGACATACTCGTACCATTGCAAACTTTGAAATTATTCACACTTAAAGTTGCTTAGGAAATTTAAGAAAATAAGTTACGGAAGCACAAACAGACTTATTTAAATTTAGAAAATATGTCATAGGTTATAACCTTGGATGAATCTAATTCCTACGGCTGGTTGTATACATTATATCTACAAGTGTAACTCGACAATGTAAGTTATGATTATTTACATTTGGAACCTTTTTTACTTTTTTACGAAGAAGAGTCTACGCTTATGTACGAGTATGTGTGTATTCGTAGTAAAAGTTGTGATTCACCCAAACTTAAGTAATACGGAAGTGAAGATGTATTTTTTTTTGCAAAACAATTGGGTGTTAAGGGAATTTTCCAGCTTAGTTACGTACGAGTAACTGGTCTACTTTTTAAAGGGGTTTTAATATTCGTACATGGATAACTTCTACTCGTACTTTAATCCAACGTTTTCTCAAAATGAAAGCTCTGAAAATATCATAATATCTTATTTTCACAGTAATGAATCTTCAATAATACTCGTATGTGTTGAATCAATATAGTCCTTATCTTTTTAATCGAAATTCTTTGAAAGGTCAATCTTAAAAGAGAATTCCATTCAACAACAACTAAAAAATCCAAATTTATCCCTTTTATTGTGTTGAAGCATCCGGGCAGACACATAGTCGTACTTACGTTTCCTAACCATATCATGGCTAGCATTCATGATGTTTATTGTTGCTGTATTATATTTTATTGGATATGATTTGAAATGACAGTTCATTAGCACTTCATAGCAAGGCAGCCGAATAGAAAAATGAGAACAATATCGACACATGATAAGAGCTAACTCCTTTCTTTAAAAAATCGATTAAGAATAAGGGCAACTTGTTTTCCAATTTTCTTTTGTTAGTGGATTTGAACTAAATTGGAATAAGCGAAAATTATATAAATGAGAGTTTCTATTAGCTTGTTTTAACAAATGTATTTATGTTTATGATGATTAATTTATAACACAAACGCAAGCCATAGTAGGACATACAAAAAAAAAAAGAAAAAATCCAACAAAAACTATCGATGAGTGCTAAATGAAGGAGATAATGGCGATGTTACTCCTTGTCTGGTAGAATCATATGTGAGTTTTATCTCGAAAAGCAGAAATTAACACTATGAACAATACCGTAGGAAGATCAATTGTCTGAGCGTCCGCATAAATGGTACTGTCACACGGGCACGCGTCCCAAGAAACTAAATACGTCGGTATTTTATGTAAAAATGTTTTTCCTGTTAGTAATGTTTAGTTGGTGACAATAGGATCTGGGTACTCCCACTTAACTGCGATAAATTTAAGGACTTTCGACATAATTTCAATAAATTGTAAACGAATATCTTTCAGTACCGAAAAGATTGTTGAAGAAGCGGTAACACTTGATATAGCTATTAGTTGCAAACAAGTGACTTTAAGGAAAGCTTAAGGGATGACGACATATGAAAGGGCAGTTGGACTTCCTTATTTTTTTAAACTTACAGTGTTGTGCAAAACATACCGGATTTTTATTTAACATTTTCCCTTGGTGAATTTTTGGGAACAGAAAGACCTAAGTAAAATCTGTTTTCAATTTAAGAAAACATATTGTATAAATTTACAAATAAATGAAAAAGAAGGTTTTGCGATAATATGTTTTATTATGCAAAAAACAACTTAAGAAGGTTTTGCGATAATATGTTTTATTATGCAAAAAAAAAACTTAACTTAACTTGGTAACGGCCTGTGCAAAAATACCAGATTTTCGTTATACTTAATATTGTGTGCAGTAACAGTTGTTTTTTAAAGACCTCTTCGCATTTTTTAGGCATGGACGACACTAGATTCTCAAAAATTTCTTTTGTAAAGTTCTCCCATTCATTCTTTAGTGACCTCATAAGTGCGTTTTTGTATGCGTGCGTCTTTGACCCTAGCCGCCTTTTTAAAATGGCCCATAAGGTCTCGATAGGGTTTAGATCGGGCGATTGAGAGGGCTATTCCAATATTACGAGTATCATGTCGATAAAGTCAACGCAGTGGCATCTCCTCCACAGTGCATGGTAGCCTTACGGATTCCCGTATATCCCTATACTGAAAACGATCAATAATAACTCTAATCTCATGTATTGGTCCACATCCCGTACGAGAAAAACATCCCCACACCATAATTGGGCTTGAAGACGTGTCACCTTTTTTCATCTAACATGAATACTTCCATCGAAAGCAATCAAGTTGAATTTACTCTCGTGGCTGAAGCATTTTCCACTTCGTTGCTGAGCAATTCAAATGGTTTCTTGCGAATTCTAGTGTAGGAAACGATTAGAATTAGCAAAGTAATCAAATACTTACTAGAGGAATAAAATGGTACCGTTTTTGTCTATGCTTAGCAGTAAGTAGAGGCTTTTGAGGGATTGAGCTAGCTAACAATCTTTCTTGAAGGCAAGAAAGGATCGTTAAGAATCATTTTCTTAATTTTCCGATCGGAGTGTAGTTTTTCTGGAACGTCCTCCACAGTGAATGGTTTCGACCGGTTTTCCATTTCGAAACTTTTTTATAATATCACACACTGTCGATGATGGCATTTTATACTTCTTGGCTATAGATTTTTGTTTTAACCCTGCCCCTGAAATCTGCTGCCACCTGATTTTTAACTCCACCACTGTATTTACTTCTAGCCATTTTATTAGTAAACAAATTGAAGACACCTGACCTTTTAAGTTTAATTAAGTCTTCAGACTACAATTTACAGCCAAAACCATTGTTAGCAAGCTAAAGAGGAAGAAAATACGGAACTTTTGAAAATCCGGTATGTTTTGCACAGGCATGGCATTGAATTGAGCTAAGTTTTTTGGCAATACTCAAAAAAATAATGATAGCAATGCCTTGTTTTTTTCCTATTTGTAAAATTATGCAATAGGTTTTCTTAAATTGCCAAATAAGCGTACATACTGTATTCCTGTCCCCTAGAATTCTTCAATGAAAAATGTGCAGGAAAAATCCGGTATGTTTTGCACAACACTGTACATACAACGTAGGTTGCTACGTTGCAAGGGAAAGAAGTGCGTTGTGTGTTAAACATCACAGCATTGTTAGTTTGTTGATGTAATTACATCTTTCTCTTCAAGTACCCCTATAGGGGCTGTGAACTTTTGGGTTCTACGGGTCAGTCGATGTCATCACTTTTTGATGTTATCCAGTCGGGAGATGCTTCCTCTAGCCTTTCCTTTTGTCACGTTTGTCGATATTCAAAATATTGACTATCATTTAAATCTGCGAGAGCATTGTAGATATTCGGAACAATTATCGAAGCAATAAGAATTGCTAAGGATGCAGCCAATTCGTTGCTTATGATACTACTATTACACAACTTATAAGTTTAAAGACACCGGGAGATTTTTAAAAAAGCAATTTTATTACTTGCCCATTCGGCGGATACTTATCAACTAAACTTACAATTCTTCTTCACTCTTAAAATTACTTATTCTCTTACAAATTTAAATGTCGCATTTGCATGATTCCCACGAGCATATTCTACCTGCAGGAAATGCATCAAATATGATCCGCAAGAATCTTTTCATGGAATCAGATTCTTACAAAGTAATGGGCTTCATGTGACGCGCGCATGTTGCTTTACTTATTTGACTCTAAGTTTTAAGAATTTATTGTAGAGAGGCTCGGGTAATGAACATGCGAAGCTACCGGATACGTAACCTACACGAAAAAAGAGAGAAGTCGCTTCAGGCTCATCTACCGCGTGTGTTACTTTAATAAAAAGTCTGCACAATGTCAAAAAGCAACGGTTTTTGAGAACTAACTTGGTGTACTTTTAATTAAAAGTCAAATATTTTAAATTTGGTTGAATACAAATTACTACCCGAAATAGGTACGACCAACGGGTCATGCCAAAAACTCCCTTATAAAGAGAACTTAGTATTCTCCAATGGTTTTTAATATTTTGTATACAATTAGAATTTAGGACAAGTTAATTCGAAAGTGGTCAAAAAGCCGGTTAAGCCTGCCCCGTTAAGCTTGAAAAGGTTTGGAAAAGCTTAGAAAAAAAAGTGTAGTAATCTCCACGTTCCACCGAGCAGGAAAGAATTGAATATAAACTTGAAGTGAATTGGAGATAAGTTACAGGATTTTAGTAGGTATAAGTTAGATTTTAAGAAAAAAAAATATATAAAAACAAAAAAAAATAAATAAAAAATGACGAAAAAAAAATGTATATAAAAATATGTGTACATATGTTATGTGTATATATTACTTATATATGCATTATGTATATATATTTATATCAGATGTAAGTAGGTTAAGTAGATCAAGATATATTTTTAAGTAGGCTATAAGTTTTTAGTTCTAGGCTTTTATAATACTATTAAAATGTCCATATACCAAATTTTTGCTTAAAATCTATTTTCTTAGTTTTAGTTTTAATATGTAAATATAAAATTAAATATAAACTGTAATATACGTCGAAAGGCTTAGTTTAAATGTTAGGTTTAACTTAGAGTGGCGCATGGGGCCATTAGTTAGTATAGGATTATTTGTAAGTTATTTAAACTAATTTTTAAGCATTTTTTTGTCTAGCATGTAAGAGTAAATTAATTAATCAAATAAAAATGCATTTAAACTGAAAAAAACTAAATATCGTTATTAAATTCTTATTGTTTGTTGAACTTCTTTTTCTTATTAAATTCTGAGTTCTTGGTTTAATTGCAGGTCTCTTATTCGACACATTGCTTCCGTTTTAAATGAGTTACCAGATTGGATGATATGATTTCATGGTATTTAATCAGATTTAATTTCTCTTTGCACAACAGATATTTTTGATAAAAAGATTTAGAACCCGAAAACGATGGCTTATTGCTTGAAGCATTCTATGTACCACCTTGATCAAAAATCTCGGAATTTATTCAGAAAACTAAAAATACAAGTTTATTCATCTAAATCTATATTGTCTCCTTCAAACTAATCCCCATCGACTGCAACACACTTATGCCAGCGCTTGATCCAATCCTCGAAACATTCTTTACATTCGGTTTTCGCTATGTCCATCAGTGCTTCCTGCGATTTTTCCATTACTTCCTCTCGGCTGCTGAAATGTAGTGGTTTTTTTTAACTCGATTGAACAGAAAGAAGTCACAGGGTGCCAAATCAGGTGAATTCGGTGGCTGTTGGATGGTACTTGTTGCATTTTTCGTCAAAAAATTACGAATAGTGATGGCACTATGCGACGGTGCGTTGTCATTGTGCCAAATCTACGAGTTTTCTGCCCACAATTCTGGTCTCTTTCGACGAATTGCTTCACGCAAATGTCTCTCTTTGTTTACTGTTTGGCCTTCTGGCAAAAATTCATGATACATTACATCGTTGTAATCCATGAAAACCGTAAGCATTGCCTTCTTTTATGACTGAAAACGACGTGTTTTTTTTGGTCTCGGCTCATTTGGTGAACGCCATTCACTCTCCTGATGTCTGGATTGCGTGTCGTACTCACAAACACACGTCTCGTCTCCAGTAATGATCCTTTTGATGAGTGTGGGATCGATTCAGCCTCGCTAATCATCTCTTTAATGGTTAATTTGCGGTTATTGACCAACAGTAGATGTTGCATCAATGTTTTCGTCGGTTTTCGATGTCGATGGTCTGCCACTGCGTTCACCATCTTCGATTGACTCACTACCACTTTTCAACCGCTCGTGCCACTGGTGAACGACCGTTTTCTTTAGAGAATTCTTGCCGAAACACTTTTCCAACATTTCCAATGTTCGCGCACCATTAAATCCGTTTTTTACGCAAAATTTAATACTCGTACAAGTTCGTTGTGGCAAATTTAAAACCATTTCTAAAATTGTAAAAAATCGCCAATACACACAGAGATAGATGTACTCTTGGCTACGTAACTTTTGCAAATGTCAAATTTGGTTTGTTTGCTAATTTTTCAGTGAGCTATTAAGTTCGTAGGCGCCTCTGTAGGATAGCATTACGGATGAAGAAGCAGCTCCCATCCCTTATTAGCGTAGGATTTGATGACATGAAACTCAACGTGCGGGCGTGCATTATCTTGGTGGAAGACAATTTTGTTCTTTTTCCGCGGTCTTCCTATCTGGATTGCAGCATGGAGGCAATCAAGTTGAACCAGGTAAACGTCGTTGTCAGTGTTGAATTGCCGTTTGCTGTTTTTGTATGGAATCCGCCACTGTTGACGTTCATCACCTTCATTCCACCAATAACAAACGCCAATTGATTATTCCACTTCTGTCCCACCAAACACACCACATTGCCTTCTTGCACTGGCAGTCTTCTGTGTTTCACCTGGCGAAATGCAAACCTTCTTTTTCACGGTTTTAAAGAAACCCCCCACCCATTTAACCACAGTGACGAGACTCTTCAGGAACGTAGTTTGGTCGTTTCGGTGCAGCAAATCGGTAAAAATTTGGACACAGTCGGCTGTTTTGTTATCAGAGGGTTAGTGATGGACCCATCCTGCCAATTTTCACATTTTACCAAGATGTTTTCAGACTAAGGATGATCGTTGATTGGCCGACATTGAAGTCTTCAGTCAGCATTCGAGTTGTCATGCTTTTGTCCTTTTCCACGGCTGCTAGAAGTTCAAGCGGGCAAACCGACATTGAAAAAACTACAAGAAAATATTTGAATTAGGTACAATCGATTTAAATGGACTTTACGTTCAACTTTTCGCTTTGACGTTTCCGGCAATACTACTTGAAGGGAATAATTAATAGAATAAGAGAATAATACGGCATAATTTGCATAACCATTGAGACGGCAGTTACTCCTCCGCTGTACTTTCTGCATCTACATATATCTTACTACTATTTTCCTACAATCCTAGGAATATAGGACAGCCCCTCATCGATTAAGTCTTTAGTCGTCTTCCTTTGGAATAGGATGGTTGTTTTTTAAATTTTTGTGCTTTCCGTTTTTTTATTTTCAGGTTTCTTGTTCACTTCACTTTTCAAGTTTTTCGTTAACTTCACTTATTAGGTTTAGGATTAGACTTTCTCTTTTTGTAGGATAATTTTTCTCTTTTTGGTGGTTTGAGTTGTAATTTTTTGTTTCTCGTTCACTTCACTTTTCAAGCTTTTCGTTAACTTCACTTATCAGGTTTAATTACGATATATACTATACATCCTTTACTGAATTTTGGATAAATAATTAATGGTACACTCGTATGTGTAGAGTTTTGGGCTGTCCCTGCTCGGGCGCCCGTAAAAGTCCTTCAGAAGGAGGTTTATAAAAAAATAAAATCAGCGCGTGCAGCCTATTGGATTCTAAATGAAATACGATTTTTATAATACCTTATAAATAGTTGTTTACGCAACCATGTACTCAATCTGAATGCCTAACAATGTGTATAATGCTAAAAATCTAACCTCGGCACAATTGACTCCAATGGCCTTGGTTCCCACGGGAAAGCTCATGCAAGTTCACGCATGCAGGTAATAAATGCATACGGTGCGTCTGACAGGATACTTGAGCCTTATCGTATTTCAGTCAGATAGGTGGCTGCTTACGCGTGTTAACGTGGACGACAAGTTTTAAAGTAGAAGACCCTACCTGATGGGGAACATGATAGTTTCTTTTGGTAGTGATGCTTTTTTTTAAATTTATTTACTTCAATATACAGTCGTGGCGGACTAATTAGGAACAACTAAAAAAATTAGAAAAAAATCGCGACTACAATAAAATGAAGATGGCAACCCATAAAAAGGGTCCGTTATTTTGTTGGTGTTATTTGATCTGTTATGTAACAGCTTTCTAAAATAATATTGCACGCCGTTTAATATATTTATTTGCAATTGAGGTATTGAAGTGTAAAGTTTGTTTGGCGACCTAATTAAGAACGACGATAAGAAACGCAGTTATTTAATAAAAACAAATTAATTTTCGATAATCTAGAGCCTGATTGAAGAAAAAAATGAGCAAAAATAGGAGTTGCACATCATAGTTGAGTGATGACATTGTAAAAATGAGAACTATCGAGAAATTATTGTTTCCAGAAATCGGGAAAAGGCTGAATTGCTCAAAAATAATGGTCTTCAACACAGTAAAATACAGGGAAAAGGTAGCAAGACCAAATCCTATGCTAAAAAAAATCCATTTATGAGCTCTAAAAAAATTCAAAAGGAAATTTTTGGTGAAGATTCAAGTGGTCTTTCAGCACGTTCCATACGGGAACGATTGAATTAAAACCAACTTTTTGGAAGAGCGATTCGAAAAAAATCAATGCTCTTTAAAAAAAAAACCGAAAAGCTAGGTTAGCTTTTGCTAAGAAATATATGGACTGGACGGTTCCCAAGTGGGGAAAAATAATATGGATCTACGAAATAAAGATTAAGGGCGTGGTAAGTACGTAGATGGGTGACCACATGGGAACTCAGTACTCCGCGTGCTATTGACAAAACGCGCCACATGGGCATAATGCCTCGGCGTTAAATCCCGGACCCTACAAATTAATTTGTATCGTTCCCTTGATAATAATACTAATAATAATAGAGTGTTATCAGATGGTAAGAGATATGTCCGGCGTCCAAAGAATGAGGCATTTAATCCGAAATACATTGCAGTTACTCTTAAACACGGAGAAGGAGGTATGATGCTTTGGGGTTGTATGTCGTTTAAGGGAACCGGGCCTTCATATCGAATAGAAGGTATTATGAATTCGGAGCATTATATAAAAATATTAGAAAATGTTATGTTATCCTACACTGAGGAAGAACTACCCGTTACTTGAAGATTTATGCAAGATAATGACCTAAAGCACATGGCAAGGGTAACAAAACAATGGTTTAATAAGAATTCTGTCGACGTTTTAGAGTGGCCATCATGTAATCGTGTAGGATTTAAATCCAATAGAAAACCTGTGGTATCCATTTAAATCCGAAATTGCCAATCACAAAATTGGGAATTTGAACGGATTATTTGAAGTCGCAAGGATGGCTTGGCCAACATACCGCCTAAATAATACCGCGATATAATTGAATCTATGCCACGGAAATGCAAAGCCGTGATCATGAATAAGGGATTTCCAACGAAATATTGAGTCAGGACATGTCAATTCTGCAAATATGAAAAAAATTGCATAACGTTCCTAATTTGTCCGTCAAACATTTTGACACACAATTGAATTAAACTAATTTTTTTTGTTTAAAAAATATATTTTTTGTTTGTTGTTACTTGTTTTTCTTACTTTTATAATAAATTAAAAAAAATATATATAAGAAGGTGCAATATATTTTAACTTTAATTAAACGACAGTATGTACATAAATCCATGGCTACAAAATATGACAGTATTTCTTGTTGAAATATTGGCAAATACTAACAAAAATTAAAAAGAATAAACAAATATACATATTTTCCATTATGTTAGGTACTGCCAAATTGAAATAAATAAAATTTTAGATACATTCTGCGGTTGAATATACCAGTGTCGAATGTATCGAGTTAAATGCTAAATAATAAATGTGGGTAATTCAGTTTATTTATTTACTTAAACCTATGGCAATAAAAATATATTAAGGTTGTGTACCGCGTGTGCTGGTTCATCATCGACTGACTCGTGCGATTTCTATTTATCTACCACTGTGGTGAAAATTTCGACCACCAAAGAGATGGAGAATGAGAGAACAAAAGAAAAAGGGATTGTGGTCGGTTAGATCGATCCCTTATAAATTTAAAACAACAAAAATAAAAATTAAATAAAAATTAGTTGGGGGGTGGGGTTTAAGATCTCAGATATTTTTTATTTTTTTTAAAAAGAACTTAACACTCAAGAGGGTATTACTACTCTTAAAATGCCGGAGCACGTGTTAAGTTTTTCGGAAAATTGAATAGAAAAAGAGAGAAATATGTTTGGGCTCTGTGGTTATTTCGCTCCATGGGTTGTATCCATTTAATGAGGAGACTAAATTATTAGTGTAAATTGGACTTGATGTAGCATTTTTTTTTGCCTGAAAAAAAGTCTCGGTACCGGCTGGTATTGAACCCCGAACCGTCCGATGGGGAAGCCAATACACTACCACTTGAACCACGACCACCCACATTTATAGGTATAAACTTAATTTTAAACTTAAAGTCGAAAATTATAGTCGATAAAAGAGGCGACACTTAACAGGTGGTGTATTTCATGAAAATCAAAATTAAAAAGCCAAATCCTAACTTCTCTAATAAAGGAATAATATCTCCTTATACTTCGAATTTCGAATGGAAGCATATTATACAGCCTAGGTGCTGTTAAAGTAAAAAAATTAAATAATTATGAGAATTATGTGCAGGAATACTAGCCGAATTTCTGTCATTACTACGTAGAGCATAAAAAGTTGAGTTCTGATTATTCAAATATCTACTCCTAAGAAAAAAGATTTTTAGAACTTTATATAAATATGTTTGAGTGGTAGAATTTTGGAATTACAGAAAAGAGGGAAGTTATACTCACATCGCTTTTTTTTCAAATAAGGCATGAAAGATATTTTTGTGAAATTATTAAATGTTGCAATTTATTATTATGATTGCCCCCCAGCAAGTGAAGCCATACTGCAACTTTCAATGAGCAAAGCTATAGTAGACTGTTTTCAAAAGATAACGCGAACAAAAATGACTCAAATGATATAAAATAAACGTTATCGAAAGTAGATATTTTCTTAATGAAGATGTACGCAAACTCCAATTAATTTTTTGTCAATTTGTAAACCTAGATACTTAAAGGCAGGAATGACAATGACAAAACACATACGTGTCCATTTTATGTTGAAGCCAAGGGATGGAATGATATTACTCGAGGCACATGTATCGGTAAACATATTAAGAGCCCTACAGTTCGTGCTATGAAAAATTAAGTTGGGAGAGTGACAATCTAAACCAGGGGGATTAAAAAACATGACCTTTTTTTGCTGATAACCAATTTATACATGCCAAACCAATTCCGCAGAATTTGCAGATCATGGTTGATATCAGCAGTAAGGTCTAGAACAGAGTTACTAGAGTAGACACACGTTATATCATCTGCAAAGCCTGTTTGAAGCCCTCTTAGATTTTGACTGAAAATAGAGTTTATAAAGACGAGAAAGAGTATGGAGCCTAGTACTGACCATTGCGGGACTCCCTTCTGAATATCAAGGCACTCACTGTATGAACCATCAATTTTGATCCTTTGTTTTCTTTCTTTAAGATGAGATTCAAACCACGCTAGCATGAAGCCGTTGAAGCCCACTTTAGATAGCTTATCAAAAGCTTTTGTGATGTCTATGAAGAGTGAGGCTGTCATCTTGTTAGAATCTGGGCTACTAGCAACACAACTAAAAAAATTCGGCAGCGCATCCTCTGTTGAATTACCAGATCTGAATCCGTACTGGTTCAGGCTAAAAAAAGATTTGTTCTCAAGAAACAAAAGAATTCTCTTTTTCACCACTTTTTCGAAAATAGTAAATTTTCAAATAGTAAAATCTTACTCGAACTAGGAATTATAGTAAATAGTATTGAAGAACTAGCTGATATAATCTACCCCGAATAACCTTATCCTGAATAAACTTGTTAAACTTGCCACAAAAATATCGTAATAGAATTGCACATATTAACAATGTTCTTCACTTAAAATTGAAAGCATAACCATTTTCTACAAATCAATTGCAACGATGAAAAATATTGCCGAAGTCGTAAAGTTTAGTGTTTTTTTTAACTCAGTTGAAACAGAAGGCGTTCCTCCTCATATACTTAAACTTGAAATAGATTCTCCAATCATACTTATTCTTAACTTGATAGTCCATGACTTTAAAATGGGATGAGGCTGCAGGTCAAATCTAAGAAATAAAACTTGGCCTTGCAGCCGGATAAGTTGTATCTATTTCCCAAAGCCATATGTACCTACATACTCGTAACATAAATTCTGTTAAAAGCAACTTAAATTTCCGATTACACCCTCTTCCATTATTAAGATAAATAAATAAATCCGGCGGACATAACCTCCGGGTATGAGTGTGCTCCTTGAAAATATGTTCTTCTCTTATAATCACATTTATATAGGATGTAGCAGATAATACCGAAAAAAAAATCAATTCATACATACACCTGATAGGAAAACTAAGAATATTGTGTACAGAGAAGCACTCCAATTGAATGCTATCATCAAAAATCTCGTCAATCTCTGAATTTTTCAAATTTGCCTCCATTAAAATGTCTTTAAGTGTAATACTACTAAATTAAACTTCATCCAACCATCCAACCAGGTTATTGATGATATGACGTTTTTTCTTAAATATCCACTTATAGTATTGTAACAGTGTTTATGAGAATTCGCAATATTTTTCCCAATAAGCAACTTCAATAGCTACTGACTTCAATAATAGATTTTCTTAATTGCATATTTTACGACATTCTACCCTGTAATGACTTGAAAAGCTGCGATCCATTCATATTTTGTCAAAAAAGCAACTTGCTGATTGTTAACTTCAGCAGTTTCAAGTATAACTAGAGATAAGAAATTAAATAAAGTTGCCAGCTCTTATACCAAGTACGAAGTGCAAATATCTTATTAAACAGCGGTACTTCTAGCAAAACAGTTATGAACATTTCCAAGCCTATCTCTTGTTTCCTAGTGTGAGGCTGCACTAGGGTGGTTATAAACTATAGTACATAAAAGTAATAGTTTACTATAATTTAAAGGTAATGGTATACCTTACAACAATCAAAAAGTTGAATTAACAAAGTGCAACAATAATATTTAAAAGTAATAGTTTACTTTACAAAACAAACAAACAATTTTCGTGTTAAAAGAAACAGCTTACTTTGCACACAAAACATAGATCAACTTGGGCGTATTATAGACAGCCTTCAAGATGCTATCACCCAGCTAGAAGAAGTTATATCTAACCTTACCAAGCTGCCAATAGAGAGACGTACCCAGGATATATTTTCGAGGCAGTACGATAAGGCAAAGAACCTATAGACTTACTACAATCCCATGAAAAAACTAAACAAAAAATCCTGCCAAAATACGAAGTTGGAAAAATAAATTTTCCCAAAATAAAGGAGTTCATCAAGAAGAACGCCCCGAAGCTATTAGACAAAGATACAATGCTGATGACCCCGAAGTTACATCTGAACCAACTGATCAGGACACCCGCCATGCTTTCGAAGCACCGACGACGGCTACAAGTGTGAAACCAGATCAAATTAATTCGATCAGTACACCAGAGCATCGCCATTTGGCGCCATCGCATAAATCCCAGACAGCCGATTCTCCCGCATTTGACGATAACTGCAGTGTGCAGCTTATCCCAGCTGGCGGTTACGAGCAACAGCCCCAAGCCCCACAAATTGACCAGGGGTACTCACAAGCAACAACGCCCGTCCATCCATCCAGGGACTTGCCCAACAATCTGCCCAAAGTTATGGCATGCCTAAGCAGATATTTACATACGTCTAAGAAACTGGCTATATTTTGAAAAATCCCATGGGAGGGATGTCCAGTCAGGGATACAACCTGAGTCCCCACATCAATCACAGCCGCCCCAGTTAGTTGAACAGGGCAACAAAAACCCAAACTAAAGCAAGAGCGAGGAAGTGGAATCAAAATTCCAGAAGTCAGCTAAAGAGAATATAGTGGTAATATCACGAAGTACCCAACAATCCCAGGGAATGCAGAGTCTATATTAGCATACACACATTATACTAAAGCACGGATCTGAAATCTCGAAAGAAGCAAGATAAATGGAGAGCAGATTATGGTCTTTTTAATCCTTCAAGGCTTAGATCCTGTCACACGGAGCAGAATGAACGACTTTGTAAACTGTAAGACCAGACTTCCCATTTTAGAGGAGATAGAAGATTTCCTGCTCGAGGAATATCAGCACCATCTAGATCAAGACGACAATCTCTGATTTACTCAGAGAGTGTCTAAAAAAGATTCCATCATTCCGCAGACCAGGGTACATGTTACTCTCCAACGCAATGAAGCAAGAACAAAAGTAACAAAGAACAACATCCAGTAATAAACGGTCCAAAGTTCCTGAGTGCCCCGAATCGAGAATCCTTACTAGGTGATCACAAGATCTGTATAGTTTACGTAAAGCATCGATTCGACTATCGTTCCCCTTGTGGATCAAGGCAGTATCTTATATTGAACGACCTCACCTTGCGGAAATGCATCCTGAATCCACTCCGATCATGACTTATCCTTCATCAAAAAGCAGAATTTACCTACGCCAAAATGAGCCCGATGCATCTTCTGGTGTACAGGTTAATAATGAGAACGTTCCTGCCCGCTGTTTACTAGATCAGGGTAGTCAAGCTAAATATATATCCAAAGATCTGGTCTAGAAGCTGCGATTGCCAAAAACAAACGGACACTTGTCAAAATCATCGGAGTAGGAGGAAAAATTGGAACAGTACGTTGAAGCTGTATCACCCAGACCTACCAATCGTGAATATAAAAGCACTGGTAGTCAAACGAGTTACCGCATCGCTCCCAAATATGTCCGGTCGCATCGCATGGAAATCCCCCTTCGATAAGCCACTTACAGATTCACACTTGAACAAACCAGCCCAAATACCTACCTTGGTGGGTGGATCGTGTCTGGAGACCCAGGAAACGGAAAAATTGGAAAACGAACGAACGAGTCCTATTGAAACCCAATCAAATTTTATACCGGACAGGACAGTCGTTGGGAGCAAAATGAGATCCATAAGAAAATGCCAAACCACTTTATGGAGGACTGTCTCGCGTCAAGTCCTATGCCATCAATGCCTACTGAAAGGTCGCGAGACGAGACCGGGAACACTTATTATGTCCTATATATCAGCATCATCCGGAAGATGCTGTCACAACTAAGTTAAGGAACATATTTAACGCCAGCTTTCACAATATAAACTATAGACGATAATAAAAAAACTCGCCGCTTACAAAGAGGCCGTCGATCCAACTGTGAAAATCCTCATTCGTATCCTGAATCCAGACGAGTATACTAAAAGAAGTTCGTTGTATATGCGTGCATCTCTTGACAGCCCCATAGGTTGGATTCCACCAGTTATCATGTTCCTTCGGATACGCATACAAGAGCTGTGTATACTCAGAAATATTTGAAACCTTACCTCAATTTACTGGCATTAGAATCCCGCCCTGGATCCAAGGAACCCAGAGTTCACCAATTCAGCTCATTGAGTTTTGTTATGCCTTGGTAGTTGGCTTAGCAGCATTGATTTACAGTCGAGCTAGAAGGAATTGTGCTCCTAACCGAGCTTCTCAACCAAGTCAGAAGTAAGCTCCTCTATCCTAATATCACGGTGATCGTATGCACAGATAGTGAGGTAGCCCTAAGCTGGGTGCGTAGTAAGACCAAAATCGACTACAAATTTGTGACTAGAAGAGGTACCAAAATTCGGAAAGTTATCAGTCTGACCGACATACATTACGTAAAATCTACGGAAAATCCTGCTGACCTAGCTTCATGTGGACTCACCGCCGAACATCTAACTTGCGGTCGGCTTTGGTTTGAGGGTCCAACCTTGTTAATGCATGACCAGAGTCCAATCACTCCATTCAAAGATATGGAAATTACCATGAAGTAAGTCTCCCGAAATAAAGTTGATTAAGAAAAATTAATTGAGAGGTTCTCCTGATTTATCGTCTACTACGAGTAACTGGTTATTGTCTTCGGTGGGCCAGAAAGAAGCAAACACGTGAGAGCGGCCCTATCTCCGCTGAAGAAATATTCGATGCTAAGGAAAAAATCACCCGGTTTCAGCAGAATCTATCATTTAATTCCGAAATAGCCGACTTCAAGAAATCAAAAAACCATTGCGAAGAGAAGCTGGTTGACTCCAATGTTTGGTTTGGATGACAACATCGTTCGTGTAAGGGGAGGATTTCTCTTGCCAACTTCCCTGAAAGTCACAAGCATCCAATATTGTTAACCGAATGCCACTTGGTTGATTTATTAGTGCGCCGGATCTAAATACGGAAATGTTCCTGGCAGCCTTAACACGCTTCGCGAACGGACGGTACTGGCCATCTCTAGTCCTCTCTGATAATGGTACCAATTTCATTGGAGCAAAAAAAAAAAAACAAACAAGAATGGAGCAAGGTCACCAATAATTGCAAGACAGTTTAGCGATCCAGGAGATTGTTTAGAAGCGCAATTCGGCCTACGGCCCTAATTTCGACGGGCTATGGGTCTATGGGCCGTTAAGTCTGTGAAACATCTAATGAAGAAAATGTCTAATATAACTAATCTGACCTATGAACAATTCAACTCCTTATTATGTCGCATCGAAGGTATCTTTAACAGCCGACCATCACATCCAAAATGATATGAAGCAGAACACGCACTTGCCGTTATACCATTCCCTTTCATCAGGAGCTTCGGAATTCTGTAATCGATGCAAGTCCGAAACGCTGGTTATAGATGCACCAAATTTAACAAAACTGCTGGGAGCGTTTCCACTAAGAGTACCTCCATCAACTGCCGAAGAGAAATAAATGGAGATTCACAGCTCGAACACTCGGAATCGGGGATCTGAACCAAGTGTTACTCCTGCCGATTGGAAAATGGGTCGAATTATTGAATGCTATCCTAACAATAAGGGAGACGTTCGCAGAGTCAATGTCAAGACAATCAAAGGGAGGTCGTGCACCGAGCAACAAATCGTTTGGTCCCTCTTTTCCCAGAAGATGCCCAGGACAAACCCGCTGTACGCTGAAGGAGTTGACAGCATGCTCGCACCACCTCACTACTGACTCCAGTACTTTGATGTTAGCTCGCCCTCACTACCCCAAATACTAAAGTCTTAGAAATCCAAACACTGACTCCATATTCACCAATTGGGAGACGCTTTCACCAAATACTCCGACTTGGAGTTCTCGATCGAAACCTCGTTGAATTTTGCCACCGATCTGATTACCATCGATAATTATGTGAAGGAATTACACGATCACTGCCAACAATATCAGAACATCAGCTACTCAAGGTTATATCAACACTGCCGTGCCCTAGAAGAAATTATTAAACGCGAGCACATTACAGTTAAGGAAGGAATCACTGCAAGCTGCCCCAATGAACGGACCAGACGTTCCATTTGGCCTATATAAATGGTCTCCAAATACATATGACTGCCGCCATAGCGTATCAAGCGGGAGAGAAGTACCAGCTACAGCATCAAATCGTCAAATTAGAGAATAAAGTAATAAAGGTATTAGAAGCATCCCACCTCATGGTAGACATCAATGACCTAGAATCTAAAGCTGTTGAGGTGTAACTTCAGGCCTTGCTTGAACAGCAGCAGCAACTTCGGCTTCAAGAGCAAATGAACGATTACTAATCCAACATTCAAATCCTTATCAGCGCTATCCAGGCAAACCATCAGGCCGGTTGAAGCTCTACAGACCTATGTCAATAAGTTAAACGGAGATTTGAACTTTTGCAGACTACCAACTGCATCAAATGTAGCCGCACTATTCACTTTTAACAGAAAAACGAAGGCCATCCGCAGAAATATGGTGATAGTGACGTTCAACATTCCTCTGGTCCAAATGAGAAATTTCTCTAAAAAGGCCTTCATCAGCGTTCCAACCATCGGGGCTCATGCTATCCTTCTGGACCGTGGAGTCTTCGTGCTCAGTAATGACAACAAAACTTCTTTCGATCCAACCCAAGCTATCAATCTAGGCCACGGAATTTACGACAATGCAATGCTAAGGAACGTCCCCTCCCACAATCGACCGAAGCAAAGAGCCCACCGAGGATCCTCGCCTTGCCATACTCTATTTTTTTTACAGTAAATTCCATTTCTCTTTACGTACCCTTTTCTGGCATCTACTACTTCATCATCTACTTCCCCTCAATGGTATAACAGAAGTATTCGCTATTTATGAAACAAAAGAAACACATAATGGGTACTATTTCTTTGCACCATTTCTTATTCTAACGACTTTAACTATCTTGGAACCTACCTCCAATTTACCCAGCTATAAATGCCTCTATCAGCATTTTTGTGACTACAAATCTCGTGACAGAAAATCAAATGGTTATCTCCCCTCTCTCTCTTTCGATAATATATCATCGACCGACCTACTTGCTTACCATTGCCAAAATTTTGCAAACTTTTTTAAACAATCATTTGCAGATAACGTCTTTGTACCTGACCCCATATATTTCAAATACCTTCCCAATTTCTCCAATGATCCTACTCTTATCGAAGAAAAGTTACAAAATCTCAATAATGAATTTTCACCCGGCCCAGACGGGCTTCCAGCAATATTTCTCAAAAAGTGTGAAACAATTTTTGCCGCCCACTTTCCTCCCTATTTCATCTGACCCTCACACAAGCAGAATTCCCCCAAGTTTGGAAGACCTCTTTCATAACCCCTTTCCGCAAAAAGGGATCAAAGAATGAAGTAACCAAATACCGTCTCATTGCTAAGC
This sequence comes from Volucella zonaria, assembly GCA_963966105.1. Classification (NCBI taxonomy): domain Eukaryota; kingdom Metazoa; phylum Arthropoda; class Insecta; order Diptera; family Syrphidae; genus Volucella; species Volucella zonaria. Next base: position 38,376,285 of record OZ014532.1, on the reverse strand, counting down.
TTTCTCACATACCTAAAATTTTCGAAAGTTTTTTAAGCTTTCAGTGCAAATCACTTATATCACCCAGTCAGGATGCATTTCTGAAAGGTACATCAACTACTACAAACTTAGTTGAATGCGTATCATTTGCGCTTCCAGCACTAGAAAATGGCAACGAAATTTATGTTTTTGCAACAGATTTCGCTAAAGCCTTCGATAAAATATCTCATCAATTGATCCTTCTCAAATTGTCTTTCCTCGGTTTCGACGCCATATTCTTAAAATTGATATCTTCTTATCTGGAGAACCGTTATTGTAGCATTCATTTTAGGTTAGCCTTCTCAACCCCGTTTTTAGCCACTTCTGGTGTCCCGCAAGGCAGCCATGTAGGTCCCCTATTTTTCATTTTAACTATAAACGATCTTGAGAGAATTATTAAACACTGCCCCCTATCCATTTACGCTGACGATACTAAGTTATCCAAAACTATTTCTTCACCCCAAGACTCTATTCTCCTTCAAGAAGACCTCTATAGGTTTTCTACTTGGTGTCTAAAAAATCGCTTATGTCAATCTATGACTTTGCCACGTAAGTCCAATCAATCTTCTCATCGACTTTATTTTCTGCTTGCCTAACCTGCACCCCAGGTTAAATTCCTTCGCGACTTTGGAATTTTATACGATAGAGAATTAAATTTCCGTTCGCGCATTGATGAGATAATCCTTAAAGCCAAGCCATCACTTGGTTTTATCAAACGATGACCTAAAAATTTTGCAACCCGTATGTGACAAGGTCACGAATTGAGAATCTTCAACGTCGTTTTCTTCAATTTGCCCTTCGTGGACTACCCTGGGATAACCCGTTTATCTTACCTCCCTGGCTTGACCACCTCAAACTTCTTAACCGGAATACGCAGAGACGTAGCTGACATTCTATTCATTCATCGACTGCTTGCTGGTTCTGTGGATTGCGCTTCCCTTTACAATTCTATTTCCTTCAACGTTAATCCTCGTAATTTACGCTGTCCTCGTATCTTATATATTCCAACCCAATGCACCTTTTATGGTTCTAACGAACCAATCTCCGGCATGCACCGTAAGGTCAACTCAATTTTAACCAGAGCACTTCTCGTCTTAAACTTAGTTTCCTCCACCATTCTCTTATTTCCTAACCCTTAATTGTCCTAGTTTTTAAGTTAGTCTAAGCTTATATTAAGCGAAATAAATTGGGGGGGTCAGCCCCCATTAAAATAAAAACCAACATTCAAAATTAAAGACTCTCAGCTGAACTGGATGACATTGACTGGGTCTCCTTGGAACATCAGTACTGATACTGAGGAGCCATTTGTACAATCGTCTGCATCGCTCTATTTTGAATCATAAACGCCGCGGAGGACGAAGGTCAGAGATTCCTACTGTCAGCTACCTTCCAGAAGGAAGACAAGATACCCGGAATTTGGGGACGGAAATACATGGCAGGACAAGGTTTAGATTTATAATTCTTTCGATAATCAAACATAGACACCTTTCCGCCGAAAGTTTGCACTATAAGCTACTTCAATAATTACTGACCTCAACAGTGGATTTGCTTATTTGATTATTTTACGATATTCTGCCCAATAAGCAATTTCCTTACTGTTATTTTGCTTATTGCAATAATTTAATGACCTGAAAAGCTGCGAACAATACATATATATGTATTTTGTTAAAAATTCAACTTGCTGATTGTTAACTTCAGTAGCTTTACATATAAATAGAGTTAACAAATTAAATAAGGTTGCCAGTTCTTATACCAAGTACGAAGTGAACATATCTTATTAAACAAATAGCATGAATAGTATTTTTTTTTAGTATGATAAACAAATTGAAACTTTAAGCCGCATGCATCTATGGGCTATTATTCATGCATGGACATAAAATAAAAGTTGATGGTTTGCTGAGTATAATAAGACGAATTCTCACTTCGAATGTGTTTAGGAACGATCTATGTAATAAAACTGGTAACAAGAATAAGAGTCGTCCAACGCACCGCACTACCTGTAGCTGATAACAAAAGGATCGATAAATATCAGCGAAGGATGACAAAGTTGATCCACGGCAATTGACGAGGGGACGGTCATAAATTGTATCATTGATAAGATAGTTTATACATTCTACTACATTGTTCATACAAATAATCTTGTAAATTAGAAAAAAAGTCAGTAGTAATTGAAAAAGTGTATTGAGTTGCTGCTCATTTTTGGTCCATTCGAGCTATCGCAAATGAAGTGAAAATTTTTGAACAAAGTGCGGAGTTGTGCATAAGGGCATTTCGGGGCCAAAACAACGAAAAATAACATAAAATAAAATAAAACTAAATTGTGAAAGGTAGAGTTGAACTATTTTCAGTTGTGTGTCAGGGCACAACTAGGTCAACAATGCAACAAAGTAATACAAAAAAAAACTCAACGAAAATGGGATTTAATAGAATAAAAAGTGAACTGTCGTCTGCTGTGGGGTACGCACACGCCGTGAACTAGTCATTGTCGGTAGTGACTGCAAAAACTTTTATCATGCTGCATGCGTAAATATAATGTCCGCCGACATCGATTTTATGAAAAAAGCCAATAAACTCTGGCAATGTGCAAGTTGTGTTTCTAACAGAAGACGCGAATCTTTTTCAGGTGAAGCATCTGCTTGTGTTTCAAGTGTTATCGAAAATCCACCTAAAAAAGTTAACATCAGCGAAACCATCAACCCTACCACCTCTAATGCAGAAATACTAGCCAAGGGCAACATAACACTTAAGATGATTTACACCGAACTACTCGAGGTGAAAGAAATACAAAAAACACAAATAGAAGAATTACAAATAAAAAACAACGAGTGTAATACAAAAATCCATCATTAACAAAATAAATTAAATATTTATGAGCAGCAACTGCTTGCAAATGCAGTAACGTTCCAACAGAAAGCAATGAGAAAACGGATATTGATATGGCTTTAAAGGTCTTTCGTAATGGGCTTCATATTGATGTCTCAAGGGAGGACATTGACCTTTGTCATAGCAAAACAATAAGTAAGAGACAAATGCATCTATCCAACAACAACAACCAACTAAAGAAGACGAAAATTCTGTTTGTCAAATTTGTCTCGAGTTAATGGAAGGAGAAAATCTTGAAAGCTAAAAGAGAAAAATAAAAACAAAATTAACAACACTCCCGTACAAACGAGGAAGACATGCGAAAATGTATTTAAATGACAGCCAAACTCAACAAACACGCCAACTCTTTAACTTGGCTCGAACACAGAGGAAGCTGAAAGGATACTCCTATGTATGAACTAAAAACGGAACATTTTTCATGCGGAAGAAGGAGGCGGAAAATGCTGTAAGAATTACTTGTGCTGAAGATTTAGATAAAATATGAGTAATTGTAATCTTGATCCGCGTATAGTCCCTACTGTATGTGATAATACATATAGTCAAATCCCCTTCTTATGTCAATTGTGTTTGTTTACATCGAAACATTCGAAGTTGTAGAAAATTTTTTTTCATTTTTGTAACCCATCTTCAGGCTCTCGTAAATTTACTAGTTGTTATTGTTCTAAGTGAAATTTGGATATACGAAAATGAATTAGATCAGTATAATATTCCAGGTTTTATTCCTTTGGCAAATTGCAATGAAAACTACCGGTGGTGTAATGGTATTTGTAAAAAATGGTCACTCCACTGAATACTCGATACTAAAACTATACAGCGCTGATGGTCTGAAAGTTTGTTTCAATAGCCAAAATTATACAATGTTGTGTTTCTATAGACTTCTTGAATTTAGTAAACGTGTCTTTATTAATGAATTAAGTAATGTTCTTGACTGTTATAGCGATAAAAACCTAATTTTGATAGGTGATATAAACATTGATTTATTGAATCATTTTGAAAAAGATAATGAAAATTATTTGTATCTACTCGTATTAGCATCACATGGTCTGAAGAGTTTTATTAAAGAACCAACACGCGAATATCTTACAATAAAAACTTGTATTGACCATATTTTCATGCGTCTTCACAAAAATAATAAGGAAAAGTACATGATCTTAGATTAACTGATCATTGCCTTATTACTCTTTATTCTCTTCCAAATAACATATTAAAAAATCCTATAAAATCCATTAAGCAGAAGATAACCATTGACTTTTCTCTGTTAAACATGAAACATGGGACCAAGTCTTATTAGAATTAAATCCTTCAACTGCTGGTGATGTGTTCCTCAAAACTTTGAAAGCCCATATAAAAGATTCTTCTTATTCATCTAATCATAATTTCAAAAAAACATCTTTCATAGAACCTTGGATGAAGCTCAGACTATTAAGGCTCATTAAAAAAAAATACCTTAGCTCAAAAGCATAAAAGAAATCCTCAAAACGCTAATTTAAAAAAAATTATGGTGTTATGTGCAAAATGGTTTTAAAAAACATTCATGATGCACGTAATAAATATTATACATATTCGTTTGATAAAGCTAGGGGAAATGGGAAAAAGGAGTGGATGGTAGTAAATAACATTTTAGGTAAAATCAATCAGAATATCGAGATTGATAGCCTTGATATAGACGACTATAAGTTTGTTGATAAAAAAGTGATTGCGAACAAATTTAATAATTTTTTTACGGAAATTTGTGAAAAACTTCTTGCAATTGTTCCTCATCATCTGCGCGGCTTTACCAGCCGGATAGTTTTGTATTCCAGGAATTCTCTTCTTGGGAAATTTATAGGTCCATTTTATCCTTGAAAAATACAAATTCCTGCACAAGCGATGAAATATCTAGTTTTCTACTTAAGAAAATTCCCTTAAATATTGTTGACGTACTTAAATACTTATTCAATCATTGTGTTCTAAAAGGCTGCTTTCCTAGCCAGCTTATATGCGCTGAAGTAATACCTCTCTTCGAAAAAGGTACAAAAGATAATATTTCGAATTATAGACCTATATCCCTTTTGTCTACGTTTTCTAGAATTTTGGAAAAGTTGATTAAACCACGAGTCTTATCATTTTTAAATCGAAACAAATACCTTAGCACCAATCAATTCGGATTTAGCTTCACGAGGGCGTTAACTGTAACAAATCTACAATGGCTCTCTTTGTTGATATGACTAAGGCGTTTGACATGGTTGACTATGATTTTCTCCTATACATACTGAATACCATTGGTTTAAGAGGAGTAATACATAAATGGTTCTGTTCGTTTTTAAAAGGAAGGGAACAAAAAGTTAAATGAAATCACATTCTTAGTGAATCTTGTTTCCTAAAAAATGGTATTCCATAGGGTTCCGCTCTCGGTCCCTTGTTATTTTTAATTTAAATTAATTCTGTATTCAATTTGAAACTAAATGGGACCCCTACTGCCTTTGCAGACGATATCGCTTTTACTTATCATTTTGATACAGAACTAGAAACCGTTGTAAAAATTTCAGAAGATTTGGAATCATTAAGACTCTGGTTTACGGAACACAAACCTATCATTAGTGATAAAACCAAACTTATGTCCATTAAATTATCTGGTAATTACAGCCTTTCTTTTCATGCACATGGTTGTAAAAGGTTCAGCTTACCAATACAAAGCTGCGGAAAAAGTAACTTCAATGGCAGACATCCATGCTCATTGAATTGCTTTAAAATTGAAGCAGTGAAAAACTATAAATATTTAAGGGTTTTGATTGATTTCAATTTGAATTGGAAAGATCACATTCAAAACATCATATCCAATACATATGGTATTGGTTTTACGAACTGTGTATCATCTGAAATATTTTTGTTCGAAAGAAGTTTTGGAAAAAAATTATTATGGTTTAGAGCAGTCTAGGTTACAGTACGGTATTGTAAGTTGGGGTGGTTCATATTTTAGATCCTACAGACAGTTGTTGGTAGTCCAAAAACATCTGGTTCGAATTATTTGCAATAAAGATCTTTATTCTCCAAGCATGACTCTATTTAAAGACTTAAAACTTCTACCATTAAGACACCTTTACGTATTTAAAGTGCTAAGAGAATTTTATAGACAAAGCGGAAATATTCCAATCAGATATGCTATAAAGACCATTTTTTATATTTCTATACCGCTACAGCTCCCAAATTGTTTAATATTCTACCATTTTCGGTTCGTTTGACAACTACTTTTACATTATTTTCAAAAAAAGTTAGAGACTGGTTATTAACTGTTAACTTTATTAATATAGAATCCTTTTTTAGAACATCTATATGATTCTGCACAAGTCATTCATATATTTTATACTTTTTTTAAAAAATGAATATGTTCAAATTTGTACCTATAAAATAAAATATAAATAAAAGTGAATGATTCTCATATGGAAATCGCCGATAGAATCAATCAAAACTATAACAACTTAGCGGCTACTCCTCTATGAAGATCCAAAGCACCGGAGTTTGTAAAAACTTTGATATAATGCTATAAGGAATTTGAAACTAGCAATCATAAATTGATGGCGGATGGTGATGGAGAAGAGGATTATTTTAAAAATGAAGTTTTTTTCGGCCTTCATTACCAATTGTGATGAAATATTTCAGCGACTAAACAAGACCATCAATGACGGTCAGATTTTTATTTTCGCTGGAAAATCTAAAATAATAACATCGCAGGAATCGCCTACAGGAAACCAAATAAAAACTACAAAACCGAACGACGATGTTAGTGTAAACAAATTTTACCGATGAGTTGAACTGCTTCGTCAAAATTTGGATGATCTAGGTTTGGTTATCAATGTGAGCGGAGAGGAAGTTAAATACTTGGAAGTTTTAATGTAAGCCATTAAAGACCGGTATAACAACGATTGGTGCGCCGAAATGATGCGCAAATTGACAACAAATATGATGACATTCCGGAAGAATACTTTAATGAAACTACTAAAATCGAGAAGAGAACGAAAAAGCAGGCAATGGAAAAAATAAAAATGCATGCTTTTTCTGGTGATGTGAAAGAATGGGCAACGATTCATAACTCATTTCAAGAAATGGTTCATGTAAATATGAAAATCTCAAAAACAGAAAAAAAGACGAATCAGCGCGCATAATACAGCATTTCCAATTTTCAAATACTAACTATGACGCCGCCTGGAGCCTTCTGAAGCAGTGGTATGACAATAATCGGATTCTATTTACAACGCACTTGGATCAGCACTGCAGAAAGTGTAAGACAGCTTTTCGACACAACAAAGAAATGTTTAAATGCCACTGAGCCTATGGGCCTGGATATAAGAGGTATTGACCCATTTGTGGCTCGAATAATCGCCCGAAAATTAGACAAAAATGGTCTGAGGCATTGCAGGCGGTAGCAGAGAAAGAAGACAACACAAGACATCGGAAACCAGTATCAGCATACAAAGTTCATCACACGACGCGTCGGCGGCGACAAAGAAACAGACATGTTGGTAAATCACAAAACAAGTGAGTGCTGTCAATTCGTAAGGATACCCGTCGAAGAACGGCGTAAATTTGCAAAGGAACAAAAATTGTCCAATAAAGTGGAAGCAGAATAATGCCGTAAAGCTTCAACAAAATCACAATGAACTGCTTTACATTGATCCACAATATAAGGTAGCTACCCAGACGTCAATGACAATACGACGGTTGTCTGAAAAGTTTCCGACCGAACAATGATACAAGACATTTTTTCCCAATTTTTTTTTTTATTTTTCTACATAGTCTCCTTGTAACTCTACACATTTCTCCCAGCGATGCTCTCATCTCTCTAACCCGTCCAAATAGTACTTGGCGTTTTTCTCAGCAAAATAATTGTTCACGAAGGTAATTGCCTCCTCATTTGACGAAAATCTCTGTCCTCCGAGCGCAGTTTTTAGATGAGGGAACAAAAAGAAGCCGCTTGGGGCTAGGTCTGGTGAATAAGGCGGATGGTCAAGCAGTTCAAACCGTAATGCATTGATTTTCGCCATGGCACGGTGTGAGACGCGCGTTGTCTTGGTGAAACAGGATTTTCTTTTTCTGCAAATGTGGCCGTTTTTCCGTAATTTCTGCCTTAAGTATGGCAATTAATGACGCGTAGTATGCTCCTGCAACGGTTTTTCTTTTTTGAAGATAATCGATTAAGATAACTACTTTACTATCCCAAAAAACAGTCGTCATCACTTTCCCAGCCGGCTTTTTTGGAGCCGGCTAGCCCTTTTCAGTCCACTGTTTTGACCGAATTTTTGTTTCGGCCGTATAATGGTGTGTCCATCTACAGTAATTAATCGGCGCCAAAAGTTCCCATGTGGTCACCCACCTAAGGAAATGTTCATTCGAACATGTTTTTGGTCTAACGTAAGCAAACGCGCGGACAGCTTTCTCATGCCTAAATCTTGATTTAATATGTAACAAACACGTTCTTTATACATTTTCATAACCTCTACTATCCCTCTCACTTTAATTCGGCGGTCATCTAAAACCATTTGGTGAACTTTAGCAATGTTATCGTCAGTGGTTACAGTTTTTGAACGTCCCAAAAGTTCATCATTTCCCAAGCTCTTACGGCCACGTTTAAATTCAGCTGCCCAAAATTTCACTGTGGTAAATGATGGTACAGAGTCCCCATACACAGAGTCCAACTCAGTTTTGATTTGCGTAGGCGTATTGCCTTTCAAAAACCAGAATTTAATAATAGCTCGATACTTGATTTTTTCCATTTTCACAAAAGCACTCACATCGATTCACTCAAATGACTGTCAACTAAAAACTGCGCGTCCAAAATGACTGAAACTTCAGTAAGTAACTGTCAAAAGATGCACAACTAGCATTCACTGGCTTTTATTGACGAGTGCCGCTAACTTTACGTTGCGTTACTTTTCAGACAACCCTCGTAAGTGGAGCGTCAACATAGGTAATTCTGGCAACAGCGCAAGTTAAGATCAAAGCGGTTAATGGAGAATTCTAGCTATTAAGGGCACTAATTGACCAAGGATCACGACAATTTCGGAAGAAATAGCTCAGATGCTAAATCTTCCAAGAATAAAAACCAAGACGAAGATACCTGGACTTGGTAAAGCATTGGGGGGAAGCTCAAAACACAAGATACGTTTGTAGCTCAAGCCGAGGTTCCTAATCAATATTGAAGACAACGTCAATGCAACTTGACTTCATTGACTAGGGCTCAGCCAGATCGATCCTTCAAATACGCAATCGATAGTTAGAATAATTATTGTTTACGGGACTCCATGTTTAACAAATCCGATAGAATTGACATGGTGATAGGACATCTTGGGCAAAATATTGAGAGTTGGTTGTATAAAGAAAAATGACATCATTGGGCAAGCCACCAGATGCTATCAGGAACAGTAACGATTACTAACCTCGAACATTTTGGTAGGATGAAACAGCCGACGAAGAGTATAATATTTTCCTGGCCAGATATGAAAAGACGATAATTCAGGGCGCTAGCGTTCATTTTATCGTGAAAGTTCCGCTCAAAGCAGGCATTGATATTGGAAATCAAAGAAACCAGGCAAAAGAACAGCTGATGTCAACGGAGTGAAAATTCAAAATATGTTAAGATGAACCTCTTCGCCAAAGCTATCAGCTTTCATTTCATAAAGGAGTACAAAAGCTAGGCCACATGACAAAAGTTACAGATGGGTCACCTGCAAAGCGGAAGTAAGGGAACAGTAGTTTTTGACGCTTCTGCTAACTCGTCAAATGGAAAAAGTCTAAGATGTCACATGCACACAGGGCTGGATCTGCAAAGAGGCATTTTTCAATTAATGTTGAAATGGAGACTGTGGAAGTTCGTTGCAACAGTAGATGATAAAAAAATTTACCGGCAGATCAAGATTGCGATAAAGGATCAAGAGTATCAGCGTATGTTTTGCCGTGATAATGCTGACGTAGAAAGTGATGAATATGGACTAACAACGGCATCATGGCACAGCATCAGCCCCATTGTTGGCCATTCGCACTTTATTCGAAACCGTAAGATACTGCCCGAAAAATATAATTGGCTTCAAAAAATTATAAAAGAAGACAACTACATGGACGACTTAATGACAGGAGCCAACTCAATAAACTATTGCCAAACAATACAAAAAAGTATATCTCAACATCTGCAAAAATTTGGCTTTCATCTCCGAAAATGGCTCTCCACTAATAACACTATTACAATGGTAGTAGAGGCGTCAAAAAAAATTAACTGATTAAGATTGAAGACAATGAAGCCATTCCAAAGATAGTTTCAATTCAAATTCAATATGGCATCAGCAGGCAAAATCACAAATAGGAGCATGCTATCATAAATAGGCCAAATATTCGATCCTTTAGATTGGCTGCCACCTGTAACCGTCGTATCCAAACTGTACATTCACAGGCTTTGTTTATTATAATCTAAATGGGACGAGTCGTTACAGAAGACATCGAAGAAGCGTGGAAGTAATTTATGGCAAATATATATATATATGTAGGTATATGTTTTGGAAATGCTACCCTAGATAGGTGCAAGCAACAAGTGCATCCTGCGTAGATGAGAAAATTTACGTAGCTGTAATTTTCATAAAAGTCGGCTCTGCAGTAAATCTTCTGACTGCTAAACCTAAAGTAAAGCCGCTGAAGAACATAAAAACATTGCCTAAGATGGAATTGTGTACAGCTCATTTATTGGCAAAATTGTTGGCCAATTTGGTGAATCGTCAGCTTACACATTTTATGCTTGAAGTGATTCAAAAATTACCTTGTTTTTGATCCAAAATATCAAAAACAAAGATAAATTCATTCATAAACGAGTGGATGAAATACGAGAATTAATATCTAAAGTAGAATAGAGACATGTGAAAAGTAAGGATAAAGGTGTAGATTGAACTTCTAGAGGCATTGCACCTGTTATACTGTCGAACCATGCCATATAGTGGAATGGCCCGGAATGGTTGGCAAAGCCCAAAAATTGTTGGCCATGTTATGAAGAGGAGCCAAAGAGAATAAAACAACGCTGTTACTACCGAAAACCGAAAATGAATTCGTGGAAAGCATCATAAATCGATATTCCTGTTGGTTGAAACTGCAACGACTTACAGCATGCATGCGTCTTTTTGCAAAAAGAAATAAAAAGCCACCTTATTAGATGAGTGGAGAACTTCAACCTGCATCTACGACGATTACGCGAATACTGCAAAAAAGGGATTTGCTTAACAACAAGCCAGTCATTAAGACCAGGAAAATTGAGAGTCTAAACCCATTCTTGGATAAACAGGGCTTGATGTGGTTTGGAGGCAGATTGACGAACTTGAGGCTTACAATATAACGATAGAAATCTGATAATCTTAGTGATAATGCACGGTGGCAATAGATTAATGGAAGCCACAAATAGAAGAGATTATTGAATAATTAATAATAAAAGGCTACATTCGAAAAAGTACAAAATGTATCCGTTATGGCCAACATTCAGCTACACAGGTAATGGACAATCTTCCACAAGGCAGAGTCGCATCGCCATTTATTCACACGGGAGTAGATTATGCTGAACCGATCAGATGCGACGTTCTAAAGGAAGGGGGCAGACATCTTTTAAAGGCTACGTCGCTATCTAAAAACAAAGGCTGTACAACCTGAAGCAGTCAGGGATTTATCTTCAGAACTATTCCTAGCAACATTTCGGCCGTCGCAGGAAAAGTGCTCACATACGCCAACAGATTGCTGGATAAAGGATTTAAAGCCGCTATTCAACAAAATTCGAATCTTGAACAAGTTTTTACCAATGAAAAGCTATTGTGGCATTTTGTTCCCCCGGCAAGTCCTCATTTTGGAGAAATATGGGAGGAGGGAATAAAATCAATGAAATACCATCTGAAAGGCATTGTTGCTGACACCATGTACGTTTGAAAAAATGTCAACGGTTCTAGCGCAAATAGAGACAGGATTGGATTCTCGGCACTTACTCCTGGACATTTTCTTATCCGAAGACCAATAATATCGGCCACAGATGACAGTATTGAGATCTAAGTTTCAGCGCTAAATCGTTGGCAGCTAGTCCAAAAAATCCAAAGAGATTTTTGGAAACATTGGAAGGCGAAATATTTGCATACGTTGCAGCAAAGAAACAAATAGAAACTGCTGGTAGAAAACTTTAAAAACGATCATGTAGTCATCGTTAAGCACGAATTGCGAAAAATTGTTGAAGCTCATCCAGGAGACGGTTGAGTGCGGGTTGTGTACATAAAAATACAAAATAATATACGTATATGCAATAGTTAAACGACCAATATGAAAGATTTGTTCATTCCATGAGGAAGAAACACATCACGATGAGGAGGAAGCAGAAGTGAAAAGCTTAGTGACACAACCATCGAAGAATCCATATCAGAATTAGAATTTGCTCAAAGTTAATATTGTTCCTATGACCAGTATAGGAAACACTCATAATTGCAGGGAGAGACAAAGGCGTATCTGTAGCTGAACCATCGGAAGAAGCGTCAATCTATTTAGACTCTCCAGGAAAATTAGGTATAGTGTTCTCAACCTGGGATCCAGTAGTCTGTTACATCCTTCAAACACATTTGGGGCAAATAGAAAAGATGCCGACATATTTTGAGAAAATCAAAAATCACGGTCACCTATTAACGGAGTTCGAACAAAATCTTTGGAAATTCAATATCATAGCATAAGCAGCAACTATCAACTCTTGATACATAAAACTAGACAGAAGCCCGCTCCATTGAAGGGGTGGGTTCCCTTTTCAGTACGTTATTTGGAATAATGGATGCAGATGACAGAAAAGAAACAGAACATAATTCACGAAACTTACTGGACAACCAGCATAATATTGCGTAAATTTGCTGAAGAACCAAACCACAGTAATTGATTCCACCCAATTGTGGGTGGCAGTGGCTCATGTGGTAGTGGACTGGCTTTCAAATCGGAAGGTTCGGTGTTCGAATCCCAGGCCCGCCCGAAATACATATTCATTTTTTCAGTTAACGAAAATCATGTAAGATTAGTAGTTGACTAGAAATCAACATCAAGCCAACTTCCACTAAGAATTTAGTATCCCCATTAAATGTTGGATGCCACCCATGGAGCGAAATAACCACTGAGCCCAAAAATCTTTCTTTCTCTCTCTATCCCATTTTCCAAGAAAACATACTGAGGCATTATAAGTGTATTCATACCCACTTGAGTGTTAAGTTCTTTGAAAAAAAAAACAAAAGCTAATACCATTAAAAACGGTACTTGTAAATGTGCAAATGATGTAAATGTGCAAATAAAGGACCTGTACACTCAAATTAACACCTTTCAATTGGAGATCTTAAGGTATGTCAACAGGCGCAGAATTGCAATTAGTTTCAAATAATGATAACACAGTTAAAATAAATAATCGGCGAATGCCAGACCGTGCAACCGATAAGACCAACACAGTTAACAAGTTCAGACCCGACGGGATGACGACCTTGAAAATTTCCTTATCCATTGGAACCACATAGCATATACATAGGCCCCTAGAAGGAGTGACACAAGCGGTGTGTCATTGGTTCAACTGTAAAAAAATACGACGAAATTCTGAAATTCTGTCAGCAGAACCAATGACACAACGGGTGTGTCATCGTTTTAAAAGGCTTTACGAAATGTTTTGAGAAAAATGTATATTTCGTATAAAAAGTTAGACACATAGTTATGTTATATTGGGTATATAACTAAATTCGTGCGGTTTTTTTTTTTCAAAATTTGAACGTTTGTTTCAGAAAAACTTGTACAATAGTATTATTCAAAGTATTGCCCATCTGAAGCTATGACTTTTTCCCATCCTTCTGGCAATTTGTGGATCCCATCCCAAAAGAACTGCGCCAGCTTGGCAGCCAAGAATGAATTAGGCCAATTTATGATATTCTGCTCTGATGTCAACCGTATTTCAGTGAGGGCGTTCTGCATCGACCGGAACAAATGGTAGTCAGAACTGGCAAGGTCTGGGCTACAAGGCGGGTGGGGTAAGACTTCCCATCCACTGTTTTCCAAATAGTTCTTAACCGGAATAGCAACGTGGGGCCGAGCGTTGTCATGATGGAAAATTATTACCTCGTGTCTGGTCGCATATTCCGGGCGTTTTTCTGCCACTGCTCTCTTCAAACGGATTAATTGTGTTCGGTAGCGTTGTCTATTGATGGTTTCACCCGATTTTAGCAGCTCATAATACAGCACACCCATCTCATCTCACCAAATACAGAGCATTACCTTTGCGCCATGGATATTCGGCTTTGCCGTTGATTTGGCTGGTTGGCCGGGTTTCGCATATGATTTTTTGCGCTGGGGTTGTCGTAATGGATCCATTTTTCATCACCAGTAACAATCCGATGCAAAAATGACTTCTTTTTGTGGCGTTACAGCAGCATTTCGGACATGCAAAACCGCCTTTCGACGTCTCTCGGCTTGAGTTCATGTGGAACCCAATTTCCTTGCTTTTGAATATATCCAGCTGCTTTTAAACATTTTAAAATGGCTGCTTGAGTGACATCCAACGATTCTGCGAGCTCTTCTTGTATTTGGCAACAATCTTCATAGAGTAATGCTTCCAGTTCTTCATCTTCAAACTTTTTTGGGTGCCCAGGACGTTCATCGTTTTCCAAGCCAAAATCACCACTTTTAAATCATGCAAACCACTTTTGGCACGTTCGCTAAGCTAGCGCATATTCACCATAAACTTCCACCAAAATACGATGACTTTCGGCAGCAGTTTTCTTCATATTAAAGTAATGAAGAAGAACTCCCCGCAAAAACACTTTTTCATGCACAAAGTTCGATATATTTGAGTGAAAAAAAATTATTGTTGCTTACGCTTCAAATGAATGACATATACTGAAATGACGTACAATGACAGTAGCTTTCCAAAGCATGTTCCAATGGACTAATAACAATGGAATAATACAAGTTACGCCATCTCTTAGCAAACCGCACGATATAGACCCAATATCTGAAATTCATTTATGAAATAAATTTTTCTTTATTATACAAAAAAAATATATTTTCTTCATAAAATTTTCTTTTGTTATATAAAAGAGAAGAACATAATTATGTAGATAATAATAATTTTCTGGGGCCTCATAGCTCTTGGATGTCTTAAAATTTTTTGGGTCCTTATAATTTCTAAAGCACGGAGTCAAACAAAACTCGTGGCCTTGGCAACCAGGGCAATAATAATTGGTTGACTGTCCTTTTTTTTCTTTAGAACAAAGAAAACAACGTCTTCTCATCATTTTGTCATTTTTGTCGGGCCCAACTAATTCTGGAAGATGCAGTTTTTCTTTTATTTTCATTGGGGGAACAATAGCTGGAACCTCTTTACATTGTAGGAGTTCTTTTATAACTTCTAGTCTGTAGTCGTGCAAAGATAATTTTTTCCCGCTTAGCACTGGGGAACATGTATTGTAGAGAAAGTATGAATTATTCATCATCAATTCCAGTATGTGAATCCCGATCTTTTTGTACCATCTAAATTTTTTTCTGGTTGACGGGCAGTATGATGGCATTTGATCTATACTATCTACCCCTTTCATAAACTTATTGTATTCAGCAATAACTTTTGGTTTTTTTCTAATTCCGCTTTTTTCAGCAATTTCTACTATTGTGGCGTCAAATTCGCTTGAGATTGTGATAACTTCTCTTTTGTCTAACCATTTAGATACGCAGATCCCTTCTTTTGTAAATCTACTTATAACTTCGCCTTTTTTCAATTTTTTCTTAATCACTGCCATTGGGTTTCCAATTCTATTTGATCTTAAAGTACCAGTGCAATAAGTGTTGGAGAAGTAGATTTCTCTGCACAAAGATACGGGATTGTAGAAGTTATCCATGTAAACAGAATGACCTACCCCTAAGTAGTTTTTTAACAAACTGTTTACTACTTTCGCACTGTGCCCCTTCCCCCCGCATTCCTTTGATTTGCTTCCTTCATAAACCATTAGTTTTTGAGCGAGACCAGTTGGGTTGCTCAAGATATAGAACTTTACTCCACACTTATGTCGCTTATTCTTAATATACAGTCTGAAGCGAAGTCTACCTCTCCAGTGAACCATTGACTCGTCGATAGAAAGTTCCTTTCCTGGATAAAATATTTGTTCCATTCTGCTATTGAAATGGTCAATTATTGGTCGTATTTTTACTAAGTTATCATTTGGGTCAGGACCACTGAAATTTATAGTTCTCATAAGAGCTAAAAATCTGTTTCGACTGATGTGCAGTGAAAATATGTCTTACTTGAATAGGAAGTCAGTTCTCCAATAGCTTCTCACATAATTTATTCGAATGTTTCCCATATGGTACAAGACTCCCAGAAAAATTTTGAGTTCAATTTGGGTGACATCCTTCCACTCTCTGCGGAATACCGCTGTCGTGGGTTGTTTCATTATTTCAGCAGCACAGGCAATCATTCTTTCCACCATAAAATCCAAAAATTCTGAAGTCAGTACTAGGTTGAAAACCCCTAATTCTGTATCAGAAACATCTACTAGTAACTTATGCTGCTGAGAGAATATTATTTCAGGCACGTCTGGACGATCTCTAAACCAATTGGGTTCCTCGTTTGTTAGATCATTAGAATGAGATGATGAATCCAGAGTTAAGGGCGCAACAGTTTTCACTACAAATACTTCCACGTTTTCAATATCAAAATTAGTTTCATTTTGTTCTACCACACCACTTTCTCCAGTTTCTGCTCTAGTGCTATCCGTATATTCAATATCAATGTCATCTTGCTCACCATCATCCGAACATGACTCCATCCATTCTTCCCCCGAACTATCATCGAAGTCCTAGTCATCTGAATTTAACACTGATTCGATCCACTCGTCCACATTTTCGTCTGACATCTTTGTCCTTTTTCTTTTTGAAGTATCGCTATTAATTTTTATCCTAAGGAAAAAGGTGCAAAAATAAGCCCTACAATTCCACTTATAAAAACATCCAAAACTTAATAAAAAGTTTTACAAAAAGAATTATTACCTGTAAAATAAACTCCAGATGTTCCGATATCACAAATAGGTAAATAAAACGAATACTATAGTGCACAAGCGTGCAGATCAAAGCTGAAAACTGTGAAGACTAACAACACAACTCTCATACTGGTTTTCAGAGGAACTACAACAAAATACTTGCCATTATATTCAGTCAAATATCTGACAAACCATGTGAGTCAGTGGTTCCACTGATAGAAGTGTTGCTGACACACCAGGTGTGTCACCGGGGCTGAACGTGTTAAGTGAAACAATTATGCAGATAAAACACGAACTACCAACTAAACTGCAAGTACCTTGAATGCAATGCAACGATGAATTGAAGCAAATATACAATTTTATGTCAGCACGTGGGTTCGTCGTCGACAATAAGCTTCGACGTTCGGAGGTGTACAGAATGGTGACCATTCGCGTTCAAGATAAGGAACAAATAATAATAGTGATCTTGAGAGCAAATTTTGACTTAATCCTTGTGTTGCCACTCAAAAAAACTAACAGCTCCTGCCACCCGGGTACCCAGGTACCCCGCCTCCGAAATTCTTGGTAAAAGTCCACTGTACCTATAAATAATTATATGCATTCGATCAATATTTAATTATTCATATTCTAGGAAGGTATTCCTACCTGAATGTAACAATTAAATTATGTACAGTGACCTAGTGAGTGCTAAGGGCCGATATTTTTGTTATTTTATAACTGAAGAATATTCGAGAACACTTTTGGAACACGTAAACACAAACATGCCAATATTTTTGGAGCAATAACGCGGAATAGCTCAGTTTTTATTGATTGCTCGAAGAAGCAAGACGTGCAGTCACTGCTGAGAGAGTTTGGATAGTTTGGTATATCTGTGCGTGTTGTATCCGCTGTTTTTAATTTCTGAATTACTTCAATATTATTTAGTGAAGTGTGCATAGAACTTGTGCAAAGAACACTCCATGATTTTTGTCCAAAAATCACATTGGAGGATGCGATACTTATTATTATTAGATACTGTACATTCAATAAATAAACAATTTGAAATAAGTATATATATTAATCCATATTTATTTATTATATTTTTACAACAAACTTTTTTTTTATGACATACTTACGAAACTCGTTAGAGTATCGGTCAAATAATGGGGATTCGAGAAGGTTTTGGCCAATCTTTTTAGGAAAAAAAATTATTCAATAAAACGTATACCGATGGGTACCCAGGTACCCGAGTGGCAACAGCAGGCTTAAATTCTTACCTTTGATGTCTCAATTACAATTAAACCGATGCACAAAAGGCTTGAAGGAACACATTAATCGCAAAGGTAACTGGCCGTGGCAGCCAGCTTTAACTGACTCATCCGAACTGTTGGCCGAACAAACAGTAAAACCAGCCAATCCGACTGTCAGTATTAAAAAAGAAAACAGAGGAGCTTTTGCATAGAACAAAAACAGGAAAATACTTGGTTTTATGTATAAAAATTTTGAGGATGCAATAATCCACGTAGAATGTGGTCCATCGAAAAATGAAATATTGAGCATTCCACCTCAAGGGTACTTTCATTAGAGTCAGGCTGCGCCGTTAGATATAAAGGCATAATATTAAGGGGTCTACAAAGGTACAGAATCAAAGAGTCTATCAGCGTACCGCAAGATCCGATTACTTATGACCATAATCAACGATATTCCTGAGAACAAAATAACAACCAGGATTTCAAAGTGCTGGAGAAAAAAATCGCAAATCTACGCAGCGATGACTTGCAACAAAAGGACCTCCAGCTTAACCATTCTAGAGGTCATTTATCACTTACAAGTACTTTCAGCCTGATAATTATCCTGATCCTTTTAATAATTTATTTTTAAAGAAACTGTAGATCTGCCAAGAAGACAGTTTAAATTCAACTTTCAGGCCGTCTGCAAGATGTTCATCCATGAACATAAGAGAACGGACTATGTAATAAAACTGATAACGAGAATAAGAGTTGTCCAACGCACCGTACAACTCGCAGCTGATAAAAAAAGAGTCGACAAATATCAGCGAATGATGAAAAAGGGGATCGACGGCAACCAACGAGAGGACCGTCATAAATTTTATTATTGATAAGATAGTTTATGTAATTTCAGATAATACATTTCACTATATTGTACATATAAATAATCTTGTAAATTAGAGAAAAAGTTAGTAGTAATTTAAAAAGTGTATTGAGTTGCTGATCAGTTATGTGCTTTTACTGTCTCTTATTGTCATAAACAAATACCCGGTTCAGTACTTTTAAGTGATAAAAGCATTTTGTTACGATTGCATAAAACCAGATATGTAGATATAGCTCTTCCAAGTTTTTTTTTGTGTGCAGAAACTACGCGGAAATTTAGAATGTCAAAACGAAGATCATTCTGTGACATCCCCAGAAATCCATGCTGATAGGAAAATCTTAGCTATTCAGAAGCAAATATATTGTTTCTGTCTATTTATTCAAAGTAAAATTGTTGAAACCTCTTTAATTTTTTAACATTACAACTACCCTTCAGGTATGAATTTAGTATTTATTCCTTCTAAATGCCCTAATAAGTATGCTGTTATATCTTCTGCTCCAAAACCCATCAATGCAATAAGGACCAGAAATCGCTCAAAAATGCGTTCAAAATGACGTAAAGATAGCGGCACTCGTCAATAAAAGCCAGTGAATGCTAGTTGTGCATCTTTTGACAGTTACTTACCGAAGTTTCAGTCATTTTGGACACGTAGTTTTTAGTTGACAGTCGTTTGAGTGAGTCGATGTGAGTGCTTTTGTGAAAATGGAAAAAATTGAGTATCGAGCTGTCATTAAATTCTTGTTTTTGAAAGGCAATACGCCTACGCAAATCAAAACTGAGTTGGACTCTGTGTATGGGGACTCTGTACCATCATTTACCACAGTGAAATTTTGGGCAGCTGAATTTAAACGTGGCCGTAAGAGCTTGGGAGATGATGAACTTTCGGGGCGTCCAAAAACTGCAGCCACTGACGGTAACATTGCTAAAATTCACCAAATGGTGTTAGACGACCGCCGAATTAAAGTGAGAGAGAAAGTAGAGGTTATGAAAATGTTCAAAGAACGTGTTTGTTACATATTAAATCAAGATTTAGGCATGAGAAGAAAGCTGTCCGCGCGTTTGCTTACGTTAGACCAAAAGCGTGTTCGAATGAACATTTCCAACGCTCTGTTGGCGCAGTTTAGGCGCAATAAATCCGAGTTTTGGCGCCGATTAATTACTGTAGGTGAAACTGGGATACACCATTATACGTTTGAAATAAAAATTCAGTCAAAACAGAGGATTGCAAAGGGCGAGCTGGCTCCAAAAAAAAACAAAAACTGTTTTTTCGGCTGGGAAAGTGATGGTGACTGTGTTTTGGGATAGTAAAGGAGTTATCTTAATCGATTGTCCTCAAAAAGGAAAAACCATTACAGGAGCATACTAAACATGAATACTTGCCATGCTGAAGGCAGAAATAGCGAAAAAACGGCCATATTTGCAGAAAAAGAAAATCCTGTTTCACCAAGACAACACGCGTCTCACACTTTAGCGGCTGCCATGGCGAAAATCCATGAATTACGGTTTGAACTGCTTGACCAACCGCCTTATTCACCAGATCTAGCCCCAAGCGACTTTATTTTGTTTCCTCATCTAAAAACTGCGCTCTGAGAACAGAGATTTTCGTCAAATGAGGAGGCACTCACCTTCGTGAACAATTATTTTGCAGGGAAAACGCCAAGTACTATTTGGACGGGTTAGAGAGATGGGAGCATCGCTGGGAGAAATGTGTAGAGTTACAAGGAGACTATGTAGAAAAATAAAAAAAAAATTAGAGAAAAAATGTCTTGTATCATAGTTCGGTCGGAAACTTTTCAGGCAACCGTCGTATGTCCCTGTCGTATCGTATGGCAAGACAAAAATTATGAGGGTCTTATGTAGATTATCGTTAGTATTTTCTGCAGAGGCATTTCCTTAGACGAAAGAAACAGCGATTTCCAAGTAGGAATAACTCTTCTTAGGTTTCGGTCCTAACTAAAGTTAATGTCAGATTCATTTATGTTGTGTGTCCTTTCCGTCTAATAAACCCATCAGTGATATCAGTGTTATCGGCTTTTGCAGGGCAACTTTTGCACAGGTTCCCAAAAAATGATGCCTTTGTCTGCGAGTTCTTTTTTTAGCCTCCTGGCAAGCCAATATACTTCCATTCTGTACTGCTTATGGAACCCATGAAAACCCTTTTTTGGCTGCCCACTTCGTATGTCAGTTGCTTTACTGCAAGTGTTTGGCTGCACACTTCATCAAAAGCTTAGCAAGCAATTTCAGATGGATGAGACTAGACAGACATGTAGTCAGAGTTACACCACTTGGTCAGATTAACTCCCGTCAGTTTCTAATCTAACACCTAACCATCTTCTCTCACAAGAGCAAATAAATAGTTGCAAAATATTTTTTTAAGCTATGTAATATAATTTTCAAAATTTCAAAGATTTTCATAATAGACCACGAATCATCCCACCAACGACTTCGTAAATTATACCCAAGTGTCAAATAAATGTCTTTACTAGTCCATGAACATTACACTTCACAAATTTGTCAGACGTTCGTGCGAATAATGGCATCACGTCAGCAAGTTACAAGACTTTGAAATATACTGAGGAATAAGTTATTAGTAATGCAGAGAGAGTTTATAAAAAAAAATCCATTTGTCTTGGGGAAGTTTGCTAGATTGTGTTTGCGTGATGTGAAAGTTCGTATTTTTGTAAGTAAGTAAATGTTTGCATACTATTCATATTTAAATAGGTCTGTTTTAAGAACTCTGCTACACAGACATTCCAAACTTTCATAACAATTTCTAAATATTCAGATAATATGGAGAACCCACCTTCTGAATTTATTAAAAGGTATCATTATTTGTGATGAAAGAAAGCATAAACTAAATGTGATACCAGTGAATTTTAAGGCATTTCAACCTAAATTACTGTACACAAAAAAAAAAAAAAACAAGTTATAAGTTACGAGTATGTAGACGATATATTTTTTGTTTACTATTTAGTACATATTTAGAAGACTGCGATTACATAACCACGTATGTATGTACCCAAATCATTCCCACGCTGATCGAATTATTTAACCGAATAGCTTCCAGTAGGAGTTTAAATGCTAAGTTAGGTTAGGCTGGCGATGCACAGGTGGGAGAATCGGAAGGGGATGCGGATTTCCTAAAGATCTTCACCTCAAATTCCTGAGGTTGGGAAATTGACACGAAAATGGAGGGTATCATCTCGTAAGACTGTGTCTTCACAGCCTCTGCAGAGGTCGTTGTTGTAAGGCGCTTTATTGCGTGCGCCCTCAGAAGATTGTAACCTGTTAAACCAAGAGCCCGCAGTATACATAGATTTGTACATTCATAGGTAGTATTTATTAGTGTGATATCAAATAAGGCAGTCTGGCAGTCCTCACTCAATAAAAACTACCTTTATTTCCCTAAAGCATTTTGGTACATATCCATACTTGGTGCTACTGCTGAATAGTCTTTTTAGGAACGGTATCACAAACTGCTTTGCTTTTGGGGAATGAGTCTATAATCAAGATTATTTTCTTTTCTTCGGGTATTCTGGGATTTCATATCGGGTAGAGAAAAATTTGTCTGTTTTTACTGCTTCAATGAACTTCGTGTAGCTACTCCCACTACTGCAGGTTCCTTAGCTAAGATTTTCTTTAGCCCCGCATACTCTGATCTGCTTTCAATGTTGGACCAACACTTTCCCATGATTTTCTTTTAGCGATTGTACGAGGGGCGTTCAATATATTCTCGGTATCGGGGTGAAGCTGTGGTTGTATATATAAATTGACTTATTTATCAAGTAATACTATTATTTTAGTGCATTCGTGTAAAATTTCATATAAATGTGATTATTAATTCGCGTTTTATCTCTAGTTAAACAGAATCATAATGGCAACTCAGACGATGATGGTGAAAATTGAGCATCGCGCTGTAATTAAATTTCTCACTAAGCAAGGAAAAAGTCAAAAAACTATTCATGAAGAGATGGTGGCTGTTTACCAGGGTTCCGCACCTTCATTATCAACTGTGCAAAAGTGGTCAAGTGAGTTCAAGAGAGGCAGAGAGAGCATTGAAGACGACCCCCGCTCCGGCGCCCCGGCTACTGCTTGTACGGGAGAAAGCATCAAGGAAGTCGAAAAACTTGTTCTTGAGGATGCCCGAATAAAGGTGAAAATTATGGCAGAGATCACCAAGCTTTCAATTGGTACCATTCACACCATTCTTCATGACCATCTTAACCTTTCAAAGGTCAGTGCACCCACACGAATGCTCACAGCGCCTCAGAAAAAATGAGAATCGCATGCTGTAGAGAGCTTTTGGAGATGTGTAGTGAGAACGCGGACGGTGTTATGGATCGAATTGTTACTGGGGACGAAACACGGGTCCACCACTATGACCCTGAAAGCAAACAAGAGTCCATGCAGTGGCATAAAAAAGGAACAGACCCCCCGAAGAAGTTCAAAGTCACTCCGTCTGCCCGAAAGCTCATGGCCACAGTTTTTTGGGACTCAAAGGGAATCTTGCTCATTGAGTACAAAAAAAAGGTGAAACCATCAACGCCACATCCTACGCTTCCACTTTGCATAATTTGCGGGAGGAAATTAAAAAGAAAAGACGGGGTAAACTCGCAGCGGGTGTGTTGCTTCTTCATGACAACGCTCCTGTTCACACGGCGCGAGTTTCCAAGGCTGCTGCGCGAGATTGTGGTTTCGAAGAAATTCAACACCCACCCTATAGTCCAGACCTTGTCCCTAGTGATTATTTCCTGTTTCCGGATTTGAAAAAATATCTTCGTGGAAAAAGATTTTCGGATGATGAAGAACTCAAGTCGGCAATAAATGGAGAAAGAGGAAATTTATTTTTTTGAGGGTTTAAAAAAGCTTATCTCAAGATGTAACAAATGCATTGATGTTAGGGGAGATTATATTGAAAAATAAAAACAATTTAAATTGAATTCGCATTTTTATTCATATCGATACCGAGAATATATTGAACACCCCTCGTATTTATACGTTAAGTTCAGTGTACTTAGATTTTAAGAAGAGTCAGTCATCAAAGTGTTACAAGCAAACAGTCGTATTTCTATATAGTCGAAACAGTTTTTCTATCCTACATGTTAACACCGAAAACATTTATTCTGCATAATACTTCAGAACACACTCCAACGAGATGACCCATAGCATGAACTGGTCACATGCACCTATTCCCACGAAATGTGAGTGCACCCGCACACGCCAGACATAATTCCAAGAAGTCAACCCGAAAGCCACCAAGCCAACCCGTCAGCAATTTCACCTATGCAATCGAAGGTATAAACATAATTCCAAGAAGTCAACCCGAAAGCCACCAAGCCAACCCGTCATCAATTTCACCTATGCAATCGAAGGTATAAATAATTGTATTAGATTTAAGTAGCCTCAGTTTGTGATTACCGATCCTAATAAACGGGACAATCGTCCCCTAAAAAGAAAAACTTTTGTTTTTTTTAAAACTTTCCCTACGTGTTCGTACGTAACTGGTGCCCGAGAAAATAAATAAATCGAGTGTAGAAAATAAATCACCAGACGTAGTGAATACCGCGACCAAAGAAAAAATAGTATAATTACCATAAGTAGTGAGCAAATTCGACTTAAAGTAGCAAGTGCGTGAACTAGTAAAAAGAACATCACAACTAGTACCGTGACTTAACGATATCACGGTTAATAGTCAGAAAGCTACCAAAATCACCTTAAAACAGTGAAAGTCGTAAAATCCCACACCCGAGGAAAAAAACGCGTACCGTAGTGGTGAAGTGTGATCGCGTAATTCAACTCAACAAACTATCCGAAGAAACGAGCAAACGCTGCCAGCCACTCCGGAAATGAAATATCTAATAACGTATGTAACTTTAAGTGTTTAAATAAAAAGGAAACATAGTTTCTAAATGCCTAGACATTGTTAAGAAAAATATAAAACGTCGTTTTATCCATTTCTTTATTTTTTTGAGAATAAAAACAGTTTGTAATTAAAGAGGAAAAAAATATAAAATAAATTAAACTAATAGAGTAAACCAACTAGCATTTAAGGAAAAAATACATTTAAGTGAAAATAAATATTCAAGTGTCAATTTTTACCTCCTTTATCTAAAAATTGTAATACGAAAGAAAAGACCCTTCTATATCAAGTTCATGAAAAATAAGTCTATTTATTTTTTTTGTTTTTCTCTCCTTCTTAAAATCAAATATGCGTACATTACATAAAAATGGCGAATCATAACAATCTCATCCGCCCCCCTGTACTTGCTTTACCCGAACAACCCGAACAACCCGAACAACCCGAACAACCCGAACAACCCGAACAACCCGAACAACCCGAACAACCCGAACAACCCCAACAACCCCAACAACAACCTCCACAGCCCCAGCAACAACCGCTTCAAAGCGGATCCCGGCAAACCATTCCTTCTGCTGACCTCGTAAATACTATTACAAATATAGTCAAAACTCTTATGAATCCTAATTTTGATCTTTCCATCGGGCAAGATCAAACTATTAATCCCGAACTTGGTGATCTCGCGGACCTAGAAACAATTCCTGACATCGTAAGATGTCTACGAGAATTCTCAGGGAGACCCAGAGAATTCAGCTCTTGGAGAAAGAGCGTAGATAGAGTTATCCAAATTTATGAATCCCAAAAAGGATCTCCTAAATACTATGGAATTCTTACCGTGATAAGAAGCAAAATCACTGGTAATGCTGATTCCATCCTGGAATCGTACAACACGCCTTTAAATTGAAAATCAATTTCCAAATGCCTGACGCTGCATTACGCAGACCAGAGAGATCTTGGTACCTTAGAGTACCAAATGACCACTCTTGTCCAAGGCAAACTTTCGGTGCACCAGTTCTACCAAACTGTTTACACGCACCTCTCCCATGTTCTCAATAAGATTGCCTGCATGGAAATAAGTCACGAGTCCGCCTCACAGCCGTGAGCCGTGGTGTAGTGGTACTAGCTATCGCTTCTCACTCGGAAGCTCAAGGTTCGAATCCTAGCCACAGCAAGTTTTCATTTGTGTAATTGGAACTCAGTCAGAAAAATCTGCGTGTGAAGGCATAACACTGACATGTAGATTTGGCTTTTGTAGGGTTTTCAAGCACAAAAAACAACCGTTAAAATTCACAACCTCACATTCCGAGAGAAGAAAAATCTCTCCGTCCTATTCGGACTCCCACCCCTGGAGAGTCAATATCGAAACCAAACACACCTGAGTTTCAAACCACTACATCACAAACTTTCCTTTCTCCTCCTTCTATCTTTCTGCCCGCGCCAAGGCAACAGTATAAGGGTATTCATAACCCCTTAGGCGCGCGTAAATTATAAAAAAAAAAAAAAAAAGCGGCATACTGCCCATACTTCAGCACACGGTCTCATTCTCACCGTCGAAAAACCCATCAACGTCTACAGAAATCAAATCATGCTTCTTATAGGAATCGAACCACATTACAATTTCAAAATTCCCTTTCCCACTTACCACAGGCATACGCACATCCAACCCGATTATAACGAAGAATTACTCTCAATTCTGAAACGTTTTCTAAATCCAAGTGTCCTAAACGGAATATATACAAATGAAACGATAATGGGAAGGATCCAGGAAATTTACCAATATCATTTTTCTTCTTACAAGATACGCTTTACACGAATACAGGTCAAAGACTTGAAAAATACTACTGAACAAGAAGAAGAGATAATCAAAGAACATAACCGTGCACACAGGAATTCCGAAGAAAATACAGCTCAACTTCTACAGAAATTTTACTTTCCTAAAATGAAATCCCGAACAAAAGATATAATCAAACAATGCCAAATCTGCAAAGAACAGAAATATAAAAGCCATCCAAACAAACCAGAAATCCAAAAAACCGCTATCCCTCAGTACCCCGGACAAATTGTGCACATCGATATCTACTCAACCAACAAAAATCTGGTCCTAACAGCAATAGACAAATTTTCTAAATTTGCACAAACAAGAATCATAAAATCAAAAGCTATCGAAGATATTCGAGAACCGCTAAGACAATTGATCTTTGCATTCGGCGTTCCTAAGCTTGTCGTTTTCGACAATGAAAAATCACTTAACTCAAATACCATTTGTTTCATGCTAAAAGACCAACTTGGAATAGAAATCTATAAAACTCCCCCATACAGCAGCTCAGTCAACGGCCAAATAGAACGCTTCCACTCCACTTTGTCAGAAATCATGAGGTGTCTTAAAGCAAAAAAGACCCATAGATCATTCGTAGAATTGCTAGACAGCGCAGTTTACGAATACAATTTCTCCATACATTCTGTTACTAGGCAAAGACCTATAGAAACCTTTTTCGGTAGAAATGTAAGCACAAACCCTGACCAGTATGAAAAAGCTAGGCAAGAAAATATCGAAAAACTTCAGGAAAAACAAGCAAAAGACAGACAGCAACATACTCGTAACAAGAATAGACATCCGATTAAAAACTATACCCCAGGCGAAGAGATATACGTCAAAACTAATAAGCGATTAGGCACGAAACTCTCAGCCAGATTTAAAAAAGAAATAGTTAAGGAAGATAGGTCAACCTCTATTCTAACTGAGTCAGGCAAAGTTATACATAAAGATAATATTAGGAACTAATTATCCATTTCAGATTTCTCTTTGCCACAAGTTTCGCAGAAGTCCAAATCCTGGATTACTCGAACTCTAAAATAATTTCATTAGATATTGGAACAGCGAAAATTCAGACCGGTACATTTAAATTAATACATGTAATAGATCTAAACGCCTACGAGGAAACGATTAAGGTTATAGAGAACCAAATAGAAAATCACCCCAATAAGAACAATCCCCAGCTTTCTATCCTATCCTTTCAAATTTCCCAAATCCGAAAGCAATTGCCCACACTAAAACCAAAAACAAGAGTACAAAGGTCTCTTAACTTCATCGGAAGCGCCTGGAAGTGGCTTGCCGGAAGCCCCGATCATGAAGACTTCCAAATCATAAAATCACATGTCCACAATTTACTAAAAAACAATAATAAGCTAATTATAATAAACGAATTGCATATTGAAAGAATAAATAGACTTACGAATGTAACAAACCAAGTACTTAATATTGTTAAAACGGAAAGTAACGTAGAAAATAATTTTTTTTTAAACACAAAAAACAAACTAGACATAATTAAGGAGGAAATAATAAATTTAGAATATGCCATGTTATGGGCAAAAAGTAAAATTATAAACTCATTTATTTTATCAAATACCGAACTGGAAATTGTAAGAAAAAAATTCGAAGACAGTAACATTCCATTCATTAATTTAGAAGAGGCAATTGAATTTGCAAATATCAAAATAGCCTCAAGCCTAGAAACTCTCCTTTATATAATAAGCATACCTACAACAGAAACATTTTTATGTAAAAAACTTCTCATAAAACCAGTTAAATATAATAAAAAGATTATAAAATTAAATTTTGATAACACTTTGTATTGTAATAACGATTTTTATGGTATCAAACAAGAATGTCAATCTCTTAATGATTTAACGATTTGTAACAGAAACCAATTAATAAATTTACATGACGATACCTGTATTCCAAATTTGCTAAAAAGCAGACCTTCGAATTGCGACGAGGCCAACAACCCACACATCCCAACCATAGAAGAAATTCATCCTGGAACCATTTTCCTAAACCAGTTTAACGGATCCATCATTATCGACAACAACACAGTAAACCTCACCAGAACCTTCATCCTACAGTACCATAACGCATCCCTTTCCATAAACAGGAGAAGCTATAGTTCTACAGAAATACCTTATTCGAAACCGCTACCAGCAATCCTCCAGCCAAATTCTTCAATAAAAACATATGAGGAACTTCTTCCCATCGAAATGGTTAAAGAATTACATGTCAACAATACGGCACAGCTAGCCGAATTAGAAGAAGAAGCACAA
Organism: Volucella zonaria; assembly: GCA_963966105.1. Classification (NCBI taxonomy): domain Eukaryota; kingdom Metazoa; phylum Arthropoda; class Insecta; order Diptera; family Syrphidae; genus Volucella; species Volucella zonaria. The sequence goes on along the minus strand of OZ014532.1, from coordinate 38,347,317 downwards.
TTACACGCTATCACTAACTATAGCCTTATAACCATCTTAATGTTAGCCGTTGCAATCATCTTAACCAAGCAAGCTTTTATGCGGAAGAAGAAGATAAAAATCCGCAACACCATAACAATCCCTGAAGCAACACCACAAGAGCTAAATGTACACTACCCCCAGATTATAGGAAAAACGGAGCCCGCACAAAAGTAATGAAGTACCAATCCTTTACATGGTGTCGAGTGAGGACACTCGAATTTAAGGAGGGAGGTGTTAACACCGAAAACACTTATTCTGCATAATACTTCAGAACACACTCCAACGAGATGACCCATAGCATGAACTGGTCACATGCACCTATTCCCACGAAATGTGAGTGCACCCGCACACGCCAGACATAATTCCAAGAAGTCAACCCGAAAGCCACCAAGCCAACCCGTCAGCAATTTCACCTATGCAATCGAAGGTATAAACATAATTCCAAGAAGTCAACCCGAAAGCCATCAAGCCAACCCGTCAGCAATTTCACCTATGCAATCGAAGGTATAAATAATTGTATTAGATTTAAGTAGTTTCAGTTTGTGATTACCGATCCTAATAAACGGGACAATCGTCCCCTAAAAAGAAAAACTTTTGTTTTTTTAAAACTTCCCCTACGTGTCCGTACGTAACTTACAGTTTATCAGAAGAGGGATGCTGTACTTACATATGTACATAATAGCAAATGTTTTATCGAGAGTAATTTGTGTGTTATAGCCAAGTACATGTTTTTTTATTACGTGTTAAATAAAACAAAATCATGCCTGAAAAGTGGACCTCGGTTTTGGAATCAGCAACAGTGCCTGATTTTAAGGATTTTTTGAGATTATTGGACATCCAAACAAGTGGCACAAAGACAGAATTAAAGTTGCGTCTATAGGAAACAGTTAAATAATCCGTCGAAGAGCAGCCAAATGCAGCAGTCTAATGTCCGCTCAGAAGACGATGTTTTCGACGAGGAACTCAGCTAACTTCGCAGCTATTGCCGGAAAAAAGAAGAAACCGCAAGACTCAAAAAACGGATTTGCCAACTTCAAATGCAGGAGGTAGCAGCCACTATCAAATCAATCTTGGCTTGTAGTAACAAAAATTTTGAGGACACAATACGCGAACTTAAGACAGACAACTTATCGGTGCAGCGTTGGATTGAATAGTTTGATGAATGTTCGGTGATCCTAGGTCTAGGATAGACCAATATTCCAGTACGAGAAAAGGTTACTCACGGGTACCGTTAAATTATATGTTAGAGCCATCGTATTGAAAAACTGGTATGAATAAAAAAAAAGCCCTAATAAAAATGTTTCAAAAAGTGTTAACCAATGCAGACATACATATGTATGTGACCTTCAATGCAGAAAAAAACAGCGTGATGAGACTATATAATAGTACCACTTTCTACGCAAGAAATTGCATCTCAAAGCATTATTGAAGAAGAGGATCTGATGCAGTTTATATAATAAAAGGAATTGCGGATAAGGAAATAAATAAAATCATCTTGTTTAACGCCAACAACATAATTCAATTAAAGACTGCTCTACGTAAGTATGAACAATTAAAATGTAATTGCCGTGATAGTGATTTTAAGAATAGATCAAAAGAGCCGCTACATTGTTCGAAAGCGCACAACATTCCAATCTAGTGACCAGATAACAGTGACGAGTGACAGGCTCAAGCTTTCACCGAACTGCACGGTCAGGAATTGAGTGATGATGTGACAGTACAACGGCAAGAATCTACCAGAAATGGAAACTGGATCTTCGGCTATTCCAAGGAATATCATTTGGCCAGTAACGAATTTGAAAGGAGTTTTAATTATCGGTTCATCAGTAATCAAATAGAAAATTCAACTACATTGCTGTCGGTGTTAGACTCTGAGAGTTTCATCAGTTTTATTTAGATCCAATATTCAACACCATTATGATATCACGATCCACTAGATGTCTTGGGTAGTAAAGTAATATCACTGATTTTAAAATTTTAAAACTTTTAGTCGTAAGATTTTATCCAATGATATATTCTGTAATTTGAAAAACATTGGTTTAATACTACGAATAAGAAAACCAAAGTATTCGGTTGGGTCTAGTCAATATCTCCATACAATCGACGGCCATCATGAAGCCAGTCTTGACGATCAATGAAGTACGTAAGTCAGCGAGATCGACGACATCATTCATCAAATTTTCAGTATTGTCGTTAGCGGTATATAAATCGAGTTAGAACTAAATATCAATCAAAGTTTAAAGAAATTTATTAAAAAACAATATTATTAGGATAGTTGCATCTGCTTTTACCTTCTCAAGTAATCACAAAACACCTAATAATGACTTTAACTTTAAAGTATTCGTGGTTTTATCAAAATAAAATCCGTTTCACTGTTCGCCTAGACTTGTACAAGGGTTGCCTGAAAAGTTTCCGACAGCAATGAAAAGATAGCTAGTAAATGCAAGTTGTTCATCTTTTGACAGTTACTTACCGAAGTTTCAGTCATTTTGGACGCGCAGTTTTTAGTTGAGTGAGTCGATGTGAGTGTTTTTTTGTAAAAATGGAAAAAATTGAGTATCGAGCTGTTATTAAATTCTTGTTTTTGAAAGGCAATACGCCTACGCAAATCAAAAATGAGTTGGACTCTGTGTATGGGGACTCTGCACCATTATTTACCATAGTAAAATTTTGGGCAGCTGAATTTAAACGTGGCCGTAAGAGCTTGGGAGATGATGAACGTTTGGGAGGTCCAAAAACTGCAACCACTGATGATAACATTGCTAAAGTTCACCAAATGGTGTTAGACGACCGCCGAATTAAAGTGAGAGAGATAGTAGAGGTTATGAAAATGTCCAAAGAACGTGTTTGTTACATATTAAATCAAGATTTCGGCATGAGAAGAAAGCTGACCACGCGTTTGCTTACGTTAGACTAAAAACGTGTTCGAATGAAAATTTCCAACGCTCTGTTGGCGCAGTTTAGGCGCAATGAATCCGAGTTTTGGCGCCGATTAATTACTGTAGATGAAACTTGGTTACACCATTAAAGGCCCGAAACAAAAATTCAGTCAAAACAGAGGATTGAGAAGGGCGAGCCGGCTCCAAAAAAAAACAAAAACTGTTTTTTCGGCTGGGAAAGTGATGGTGACTGTGTTTTGGGATAGTAAAGGAGTTATCTTAATCGGTTGTCCTCAAAAAGGAAAAACCATTACAGGAGCATACTAAGCATGATTACTTGCCATGCTGAAGGCAGAAATTGCGAAAAAACGGCCATATTTGCAGAAAAAGAAAATCCTGTTTCACCAAGATAACGCGCCGTGTCACACCTCAGCGGTTGCCATGGCGAAAATCTATGAACTACGGTTTGAACTGCTTGACCATCCACCTTATTCACCAGATCTAGCCCCAAGCGACTTCTTTTTGTTCCCTCATCAAAAAACTGCGCTCGGAGGACAGAGTTTTCGTGAAATGAGGAGGCAATCACCTTCGTGAACAATTATTTTGTAGAGAAAAACGCCAAGGACTATTTGGACGGGTTAGAGAGATGGGAGCATCGCTGGGACAAATGTGTACAGTTAGAAGGAGACTATGTAGAAAAATAAATAAAAAATTTTGAGAAAAAATGTCTTGTATCATTGTCTTTTCAGACAACCCTCGTATGTATACAAAAAGTGATATAGAGTAGGACTTTTCGGAGCTGAATAGTACATCTTGTAAGTCTCTTGGGATAAAAATTACAAAAGTATTTAAAGTAGAATATTTGTATGCAGTGTATAGACCACTGGTTTTAAGCATTGACAACTTCGTTGAAGAGTTGGGACATTTATTCCAACAAACGGCAAGGTTAAAAAATAAACATATGGTTCTTGTGGGTGACATAAATATTAATATATAAATATGATCATAATATAATGGTCAAAATCACTCGAGAGACTACTTGGATATGCTGACACTCAATGGTTTAATTAACGTGATCAAAGAAAATACAAGAGTTGATCTCAGGAAAGGAACATCAAAGTTGATCGACGATATATCAATCAATTTTATAGACAGACAAATGATTTTAGCAGTCATCGAAAGCGACATTTCTGACCACTACCAAATCGTTATTGGACATCTGACTCATTTAATAGTGAATTCCTAGTCGAGTTATATAGTGCAACTTACAATACATATGTTAAAAAACAGCTTGGTGGAGGAAAAAGTACTTGTACTGACAAGGAGACCCTATTGACCGATGATAATGTGGAGGAAATTTACAGTAAATTATGAATGATTATGCTTAGCATATATAAAAAACTCGATGATTTTCGAAAAATCTAGGCATATCTGCCGACTAAACCCCACAATTCGTGAATAATGTGAGCAGAGAAATGCAGTCTACAGAAGGTGGAAAACCAACAGACTAAAAAACTACGAAGAAGGCAATCAAGTTAACAAAGACATATCCTGGCAAAAGTCTAGCTTTTATAAAGAAAAATTCAATCAAGCTAGATATGATCCCCGTAAAATTTGGAGCCTAGTCAATGAAATAATGAGGAGAAAAAAACAAAATTCGGTACTTGTAAAGAATTTTTCATTGTAAAAAATTTCAGCGCTTTCAAACAAAAATGCATAGCATTTCTCCGAACAAACACTTTATATTATCCACAACTGTAACAATATAACGTCAACACACAACATTAAAACCCTGCCAAACTCAATCTTTATAGAAGAAACATGCGTTGAATTGCGATAACATCATAATCAACTTGCTGGGTGAAAATAAACGGCATTTGAGCGTGAGACTTTCAAGTGCATGCGGATATGTTTGTACCAATCGTCATAAGGATCATCAACCAAAGCCTAAACGAAGGTAATGTACCAACTACAATGCATTAATCGATGGTAAGACCAATTTTTAAGGGCGGTACTAAAAACACTTTTCAAGATTATAGGCTCAAATCAATTTTACCACCGATTGTCAAATGTTTAGAAAAAGAGAAAAAGTTGTAGTTAAGCGACTGCTAAACCTTGTTAACAATCATGCAATAATCCACGAAATACAAAATAGAAAAAGTATGGGACAGCTATTTCGTGAATTTGCGAATACTATCATTGCAACGCTTAACAAAAACCATCACGTCTTTGCCATATTTATAGACTTTAATAAAGCATTTGACAACCTAATTCATGCAAAGCTGACAGAAATATTAATCTGACTTGGAATCAGAGGTAAATTAGCCGCCCCGCTTGAGAACAATTTAAGTGGAAGAACTTTCAAAGTTAAAATTAAAAATGCCCTCGGTGAAGTAATTACCGCCTCATTTGGAGTCCCTCAAGGATCAAAGCTAAGCCCCAAAGCGACGAAGACAAAAATGTTTTTTTTTGTTTTTTAAAACAAAACACTCGAGATGATATGACTACTCTTAAAATGTCCGAGCACGTGTTAAGTTTTTCGGAAAATTGGATAGATAGAGAGAGTAAGATGTTTGGGTTTAGTGGTTATTTTGCTCTATGGGTGGTAATGGGGAGACTGAATTATTAATGTAAATTGACTTGATGTTGTATTTACGCAATCGTTCATCTCACGACATTTTAGTTGCCTGCCTGGGAAGCCAGTACATTACCACTTGAGCCACGACCACCCACGTCCGGGGACTACACCATAAAGCCACCGAGAGTAACCCTCAAAAGACACGCGCGTCAAAGAGTCCTCCCAGATTAAGAAATCGAAGTAGTCGATACCTACGGATGCAAGTACGTAGGGAGAATTATCGACAGCCATCTTATATGGGATGTACACATAGAAAAATATCGCTTCAACCTCAAACAAGCTCTTTTCGCCGTGGTATACCTTGGATACTACTCAACGTTTAAAATACAAAAGCAAGTGTACTACGCCCTTGTGGAGTCCGGCGATACGGCATATTAGCATGGGGTAACGCCTTAACTATGCATATTAACAAGCTGCAATACTTTCAAATCTCCCTTTAAAAACCAAATAGATCAACAGCAACATATGCTACAAGAAGAAGAACCCAAAAAAATTTAAAAATCCCGCTGATGACTAATTCGTATTCATCAAGCAGATGTCACATTCCTTGAAGTACATCCTACACCCGAATTTGCGAAAGACACGGCTAAAAGAACTTTTCGTTTCATAAAAAAAAAAATTGTGAAAATTTTCCAACCATTTTGTATTTCGTTGTCTTACTTTTTTCTTCATTTCTCCTTAAAGAGTGACATTAATCTTTAATTGATCTATATCTCACTTCAATTATGTACGAGTATATGTATGCACCCTTGTAAAAAAATATGCACATAAGTCAAAAGGCTTTTCAGAAAATCAAAAGTGTATAAATATATAAATTTTTGAAAAATAAAGATTTTGAAAAAAAGAAAAAGGAATCTGACCAAATAGATAGTACCAATGCGACTTAAAATTGTCCGGTAGCGACCTGTACAAGGGAGGTTTATAGTTTTTTACGACTTTGTTCTTATTTTCGAAAACTTATAAATAACTTCGCAAATCTTGCAAAACTCGTATATGAACTTTTGAAAAAGTATACAATTTTTGTGTTCGGAGTAAGCGATTTCGAAACGTTTGTCTTATTAAAATCCAGATTAATGCAATCGATTTATCGACTTAACATATAGTCCTCACAATACTACAGAATTGCACTGCGATGCTAACGGGATAGGATACGCAGCTGTTCTCTTTCAAAAAACAGAAGGATAACAGATTCCACCCGGTTTTCTGTTTTTCAAAGCGTGCAACAGAGGTTGAAAGTAAATACCACAGCTACGAGCTGAAAACACTACCTATAATTTATGCCTTAAAGAAATCCAAAATATTTCTTTTAAGAATACCATTTAAAATCGTAACAGACTACCAAGTGCTTACATTAACTCTAAAGAAAATTGCCATTAATCCCCGAATTTCCGTTGGGCACTAGAGCTGCAAAGCCAAATGGGTCATGTCAACGCACTTAGTCGATTGTTCAAATCCTTCGCATTGATAATGATTTCACGTATTTGGTTCAGTTGGCAGCAGGGCAGAGATAGGACCCAAAAATACTTGCTATTGTTGGTGCCATGAACTAGGGCCAACTTTCAAAAATTGGTCATACTCCACTTTTCAAATGTGAAATAACACCAAATTGGTCTTATTGCGCTTTCAATTGATCAAATCAAACTTCATTTTTAATTCCCGGGTTGTCTCCTTATCGTTATAATAGCAATATTAACATTGAAAAGAAATAATAACAATAACAGTAATAATAATTACAAAAAAATAAAGAAATTAGCATTAATTCCAAAAAGAAAAAAAGTCATTTAACAACAAATCCGTGTGCAGTTCTGTACAATTTGCTTGCCAATAGGACTCAGAACCGGATTATTATCCTTCATATACCTCTCGCAGAGAGTAAAATCCAAACAGCAAATATACGGGGAGAATTGAAAGAACTTGCTCAGAGAGTAAAAAATTATGCTTTACATACAAAAAACCTCCCACCCACTCCAAATCCCACAGTGACCCCCCCTTTAGAAATGTGAAATAAGGCCAATTTTTGAAAGTTGGCCTTATTTCACGGCACTGTCAAAGCTAGGGAGGAAAGAAAATCTTTTCATTGAAATGATTGATGATTTGATATACCACAAAACAAGGTACTATTTTATTTTCCTTCACATATGAAAGAACAGGTTATACGTACCCATCATGAGGCAGTGTGTCACCGGGGGGTAGATAAATGCTTGGACTCCCAATCTGGAAGCTACTTGTTCCAAAAAATTAAATTTAAAATACGAAATTATATTCAGAGGTGCCTAAATTGTGTAAGTATATTCTCCTCCAGACTAGAGCAAAATGGAAGGAAAGTTGCACTCCATACCAAAGGGTTATTATGACCCTTAAAAGCTTTCCCATTGACCACCTTGGCTCTTTGTCTATCGGAAATACAAAACACCTATGTACTCTACGTGATAGATGGATTTACAAATTTCGTAAAACTATTGTCTACAATATTAAGTCAATATAACTGAAAATAAAGAAACTGCTACTTATTTTAAATTATATTGTGAGAACTATTTCAGGCCGAATAGAATTATTTCCGATTGTGGAACATGCTTCAAGTCAAGCTAGTTTTCCGACTTTTTGGCTCTAAATAACATTCAACACATAAAAATCACCAACACACTCTTCGCAATCGAACGGCTAAATATAAAGGATAAATCGGGTCCTTATACCGAAGATGGCTGAAGAATATGATTAGTACACGTACAACTACAATAATTCATGCGATAAACAAGTAGCAAAAATTGAATTTGCCTTAAATAATACTGTGAACCGAAGTAGAGGTTTCCCACCGAGTACTTTGCTGTTCAAAACAAATCAAAAGGGAGGGTTTTGTGATCGCATTAGGGAACACCTCAAAACGCCTCAGGAATGTGTATAAGCAGGAAGACTTTGTTATGATAAAAATATTATATGCATATTTGCCAAATATCGAGGGCCATACGAAATAGAGAACGTTTTGCCTAACGATAGATTCGTTATAAAAAACGTCGATGGGTTACAGTTGACTAGATTATCGTATATAGTAGGGGGGTTTCAGCTCCAGGCAACGTGAGACCATATGTGATAGACTCGTCTGCATTAGAAAATATCGATGAGGTAGAGAGATTGATCTGGATCTACCGGAAACACAGAATTTGTAAGAACCAAATAATTTTCGAAAATTCTTTATCGTAATATGTTAGTTTATAAAATAAAAAATATTTGTATGAATTAAATTTGTTTCCATAGCAGACGGGGCAATTACTTGATAAGGCTGGCTGGACTGTTGTCGAGTATCCCTCAACGATATATTTTTTTTTCCCACTGTACATAAACACGTAAAAAGATAATGAAAAATATGACATCTAGTATGGAAAACATTGCAGATAACCGGGGCGACAACGACAGTAGTCGTAGCCTCTATTCAACAAGTCTTGAGCTTCAGACGACAGTTCACATAAAGGGTAAATTCGCCATAAGCCACATAAACGCGCTAGCTCTGAAAGAGGAAAAGGACGACCTTACAAAAGACTGCTTGAACTATGACGTGAACGTCCGCAAACATACACAGCCTCAGTAATTCATTGGCGGGCTGCAGCATTATGAACAAAAAAAAAAATGCTAATGCTGTAAAGCCCCAATAAAAAACTTCAAGGATGGAGAAGAAAACCCCATAGTAGACCCACAGTTGGTACCGAGAATCTGGAAAGACTATTTCTGCAGACTGTTAAACGGTGATGACGAATAACATTCCCCATTCAGAATAAACTATTCAATCTGGATGAAGTTCGACTGCACATCTGCCCACTCGACCAGCCAGTAGTCAGGATAGCCATTTTCAAGTTTAAGTCCAACATACATAGCTGCTGGACCCGATGGCTTAACTGACGTGCTGATTAAGGCATATACTAACCCATCTCCAAAATCTGGGTCGACGAAAGTATGCCCGACGAATGGAACTTCAGCATTGTTTGCTCGATTCTAAAAAGTTAGACTCACTGCTCCAACTACAGGGAAATAAGTCTTTTCAACATTGCAAATAAAATCCTGTCTGGCGTACTATGTGAATGCCTAAGATGAACTTTACAGAGTCAAGTTTATATCTGGCATCCCTGTCAAACGCATTCGACTACGCAGGATAAGACGTAGAATGCACGCTGCTCCGTCAACGTCGGTCGTCAAACCGAGACCTTCACTGCCAAAACAGGACTTGAAGTCTGATTTTTTCAACATAATTTTTCAGAAATCTGTTCAGCTACTCGCATATACCGACGACATTGACATAATGGAAAGAATATAGCAATCTGCACTTAACAGGAAGGCCCGCCGAACTAGGGAATTTTTAATTTTAATTTTTATGCTCTCAGGGCCTCATTGGGTTCGAAATAAGTAAAAACAAAGTTTGAAGTCTCTATCTTAATACTAACCCGTGGTGGTTTGCAATGTAAGTTTCTTATGTAAATAGCATGCGTTTTCAACATTGAATGATTGATATTTTATTCCACCCAAAGTAACTGTTGAACAAATTTGAAACTTGGCAGACTTCAATCTTATAATAATTGCTATGGCTTAGAATTTTTACAGATTTTTAGCCATTACCGCTTGTGCCGACAAAAGATCTCTCGATCCTTACACAGAAGCTATATGTGGATTAGAGGAGAGGTTTGGCCCGGTGCAAAGCCCCAGGTCGTGGCTAAGGAGGATATCCCCAGTAGACCGAAAACCCGCACCTGGATCCCAGCGAACCCTGCTTCCTAAAAGATATTCTGGAGATCATCAGGTTTAATAACCCGACCCTTCCAACTCATGATTGGAAAGTCGTGGAACTTTCCCGTTCACCGGTACCTCTCTTTCCATCCTCCCTGATTTTCCTTAGCCCGCGCTGTGTGCAAACATTTTAAGGGTACTAAAAAAATAATCCTTTGAAAAAAAAGGATCTCCTTTTTCTTTAATTGAAACTTTAAATTCAGCCACAGATCTTGAAGCGTCGATATCTTTTCTTGAAATGAATAGTGACGACTCCAATCTATCAGAGGTGGCAACTATGCCGACGGTCTCCACCTACCGGAAATGGAAACCGACGTCGAATTAAAAATAGATCCTTTACGATCAGATGATGAAGATAAGATCTTGGGCATATGTTCAGAATCGGAGGACTCTCCAGATTAACCTCCACCACTCCAAAAAAGCCTCAGCCGCACTCATTCTGCGTCTATCCAAAAACGCAGAAGACATCAACCTAATCCAGGAAGCATTGCTGAAAGCGTGGTTGATGGACTTGAGTCACCTGATAACGATTCGCTCTATAGAAAAGACAACGGTAAGATTATGACGTGTGTAATAGTGACACGTATCCTTAATGTATTCTTAATTTCTAACCTCAGCGGCCACTAAATAACCGTTGCTAGACTGGAAACTGAAAAAGATTCCTAGTGGCTGGCATCAGCATATCTTGGCCACGACCTTGGAAACAACCTAAAAAGGGTGGTATTGGAAGCTGCTAGGCTAAAAACTGCCCTCATCTTCGGGTGCGTCCTGCTTTCTTGTTCAACTTAGAGGCATAAAAAAGCCGCACTGGTGGACATCAGCATTGAGCTGCTTAAAAACGCTTGTAGGAAACTTTTCCACCATGCAAAAAGCACAAGAAAAGTGACAGACTGGGACTCATATAAAGAATCCCTCAAAATATATAAAAAAGAACTGAAGAAGGTAAAGCGACGATCCTAGTGCTCATTCTGAGGCATCGCGGCTAAGAAAAATTCTCTATACAAATCCTTCTATGCTTAGCTGTTTGAAAAAAACCAATGGGTCTTGAACAAACTCCAGTGAGGAATCACTCAACCAGCTACTGGATATTCACTTTCCAGGTATCTTCATATTCACGGCCAGTAACAAGCTTAGTAGCACCGACTAAGATTGATGGTCTGATTACAAGAGACGAGCTGCTCTGTATAATACCTACCGAGTTACAAGGTCCTCCGATATCATTCTACCAACGCTAGAAACTATCCTGAGGAGCAGAGTCGAAATTACTCATATTCCCGTGTCATGTGGAACTGTACCTTGCTTATAAGCAGCTTGATTTCCAAGAAAGCTTGTAAAGAAGGTACTGTCAGGAATATCAATGTAATACCTCCATCCCCAAGCATTTTTGGTCTACGATCTAGATAGTCGTAGATATTTTATCTATGGCTAAGCATGCCTACTGTAAAGGGAAGTCGGTAGAATCGGCTCTACATTCACTTACTAGCCACATCGAACGATACTTATATTATAGAGAGTACACAATGGTTGCGTTCCTGGACATTGAAGCTGCTTTTAACAACTTCAACACAACGACTGTGCTGTCAATTCTGAAGCTAGATGACTCACTTGCGAGTTGATCAGTCTTATGCTAAATAGCAGGATAATCAAATCCAAATTGGTGGGGCTTCTGCTAAAAGATGTGTCAGCAGAGGTACGCTCTAAGGCAGTTTCCGTTCACCCCTTTTCTCTAACTTAGTGGTCAACGAACTTCTGATATACCTGGAAGCGGGTTGTAGCTGAGTGGTTGCCTAAGGGTATGATATGAGCCGTTTCAGTTAAGCATCTTAATACCATTAAAGAACTCCTACAGCTAAATCTTAACAGATTAACCTGTTGGACGGATCGCTATGAATTGGGGGTAAGCCACCATAAAATTGATCTCGTTCTCTTATCCTGGAAATATGAAATTCCAACCTTAGACCCTTCCTCAATTAACGGTACCAGCTTAGTATTTTCCAAAATACTAAAATATCTGTGTCTTATTTTTGATAGGAAACAATGCTGCAAACCTAATATTCAAGAAAGGGTAAAGGAAGCTACATTAGCTCTATTCTCTTTCAAAAAAGTCAGTGGGAAGGAATGGGTCTTTGTTTGTTGTTTGTTTAATGCATTTTATTTTATTCTTCTTACATTTACTATACTTACATGCTAACAGAAAAAATGCTTAAATATTAGCTTAGAATAACTTAACGAACTTATACTAACTTAATGGCCCTCCAAACGGGCACTCTAAGCTAAACTATATTATTGTTTTATGTCTTTCGACGTCATTACAAATAATAATTATTATTCTTATATATCTATTTAAACTAAGAAAATAAGTATTTAGAAAAAACTTAGTGAACGAACAATTTTTTTGTATTTATATAAAACTTATATTTTAACCTTAAACTACTTAGCCTAACTATACAATCTAACCTAGCCTAATTGTTAACAAACTTAAAGTTGCTAATCTGATCATTAGCTAACCGAAGGTTGCTAACTTTAAACACTTAAAACTACCCTGACCTATGTAAGTCGGCCATTCCAAAAGGAAAAATAAAGAAAAAATAAATAAAAATAAAAACAAAATGGCCCACTTTGCCTTTTGACTAGGCTAACTCGGACTTGAAGGAAACGACGAAGGAATCAGATCTTCTTCACTCAACCACCAAATATTTTGGTGCTGCAAAAAAATATCTTTTTTGTCGCGGCTTGAAACCGCCCTACTAAACCTGAGACGTTCGATACTGCCGTGTGCGACGTCTTTGTTGTAGTTGAGTCGCCCCTCACCCACTGCACGAGCTACATGGAAGATTAGCGGCACCGCAAGGTTATCCTGTATAAGCCCTTTCATGTCAAGATAGAGGAACGCTTCAGGGGGGACGAAGCCCTTCAATCGCACACTCTCATGATATAAGTAGTTGGGGTAGTAGGCCCCAGATATCAGGTTATTGGACGAGGTCATTGCTCTTGCAATATGCCTTCGAGTCAACTTAATAGCGAAGTTATCCACTCTATTCAGATTCGCCCTGTTGTAAAGGACCTCATTGGGATAGAATTTTATGTACTCCGATTCTGGCGTTCTGTAAAGGCGAAGGCAGACCCTAAGGCAAGCCCTCTCAAACACCCTAATCTTTTCCATTAAGCTTGCTCTCACATTAAACCACACAGGACACCCATATACCAGCATGGGCCGGATGAGGGCCTTGTAGCAGATAACTTTCACCCTCGCATCGAGTTGGCTGCTATAAAACAGTCTCTTTGTAAGGGCAAAAGCACCTTTGGCTCTGGCCAGAGCAGCATCTACATTCTTGTTAAAATATAGATATTGATCTAGCCAGATCCCAAGGTATCTAACTACATTTCGACAAGCAAGTGGCTGGCCGTGTTGTCCAATGATCGAGAATTTTCGCCAATTTTTTCTGGTGTCCCTAGAGGCACCAGATAATGGCGTCCTAAACAGAATGGTTTCCGACTTCTGAAAGTTGATTTTCAACTTCCAGTCATCGCAAAACCGCCTTATTTGTTCGAAGTCACGTTGCAAAAGCATATTAATGACTTCGACTTTTGGACCTGATCTGTACGCTATCAGATCGTCTGCGTACGCTATGCTATGGGGAAGTGAACCCATCAAATCACTTGTGTAAATGTTGAATAAGATCGGCGAGTTAACCGCACCTTGTTGCAGACCGTTTTTAATGTGAAATGTTCCAGCAGAAGTTGCATCGCCATTTTTCACGATAAACTGTCTGTGGTTAAGCATATTATGAAGAATATACAAAAGTGGCTTACTGATGCCCAGTCTGGTCAGCTTATAGAAAAGTCCCTCTAACCATACGGTGTCGAAGGCCTTTTCCAGGTCAACCAGACAGGCTCCAGTGCACTGGTTCTTGCTTTTATTCCATTGGATATCTGACACCAGTTTAGACGCGGCATGTATGACATCATGCCCCGACTTAAAACCGAATTGATTATCCGGAACTATATTTTTGTCCTCAACCCACTTAGTCAGGACTCTATTGATTACCTTTTCGAACACCTTACTGATATTCGGAAGGAGACTTATCGATCGGAGATTCGCCGGATTGGATGTATCTTTTCCCCTTTTAGGGATGGGATAAATCACCGCTGTTTTCCAATGCGCTGGATAATACGCATTATTCATTACATTGTTAAACAAGGTGGTGTAAATGTCTACCGCTTCTAGAGGGAGATGTCGAAGCACAATGTTCGGTATTCCATCAATTCCCGCTGATTTTTTACTTCTTATTGTGTCGAAGATCTCATGGAGTTCCTCCTTTGAAATGAACGGGGGTAGGTCCCCTTCATTGGCGATGACATTATTTGCCATATTCTCGTCACTGAACTGGGTGAAACCCGAGCTCTCGAATCGCCAGTTCTGTATGTCATTTCGCAGGTAAAAATTTTGCAGAAGGACTCGATTCTCCAGGTCGTGATTTGAACCAATGACGTCATTGGACTTAAACACTTCCTGAAAAGTCGCTCCTATGGCCTCAACCTTCTCCTGAGGATCCTCGATCACAAAGAAATTATCATCATTTGCGGCTTCACTTGGATCTATGCCTGCCGTAGTCAGTATTCGTTCGTTGTCCATCGTTCGAGGGATTTTAAGACACTGATGGTCGTATTGATTTTTTCTCCGAAATATTTTGTTTATTTGGGGGAACATACTCGGGCTGCGAAAATTTACAGCCCGAATTCTGTTGTTCCAGTACAAGCTTACAGCTGCTCTGTAATTCTCTCTTATCAATATTTGGAGGTTTTTAATTGATGACTTCAGTGTCCTAATCTCTGCGTTTTGTCTGTCAGTAAACTGCCTGTACAAGGTTTTTAGTCTTGACAGCAGTCTACTTTTGTGTCGGTGTAGTGCGTCAATGGTAGCATTGCGGAATAGGTCTTCGTTGGGCGTGTGTTCATACCGAGGTATTGTAATGTCCATCGTTTGTTTAATTGTTTGGTCCATTTGTTTCAGATATCTGTCCAGTTCCTCGTCAGACAGATTCCTATTAGACGGTGGGTAGAGCAAATTCGAGGAAAGTGCTCTAGTCAGCGTTCTAGAAAAGTGCGTCCAGCGAGTCTTACTGTAATTGTACGAATGCCTAGGAACAAACTCCTCCAGTTCCGCAGTTTCGTTAGGAATTGTTATTTCGGTACTAAAACCGCAATGGTCACTATCGTACACGAAAGTATGCAGACAGTTTAGCGTTTGTAAATTACTCCCAGTCAGTTTTACCCGTACGTCGTACAGCAATAGGTCCAAATAGGAGCCGGATCTAGGAAACGACGGATTGTCCGTCGCTTTCAAACCGAGTCTGTACATAACACTGTGCTGAACCCACCAATTGAGTAGTAGGTTCCCTCTAGTATTTGGTATATGATTTCCCCAATCTCTATGTTTGGCATTGAAGTCCCCGCCGATTATATAATAATTCTCCTCCGATTCCAGTCTAAGGAGTCGAAAGAGTTTATCGAGCTCTGAGATAAATAGCGTGGATTGAGAAGCATCAGGCGCGTAGACAGAGACCATGTACAACCACTTTCCGCTACGGAGAGGGATGCGCACGACACACGCTTCCAACACCTGGAACCCACGCAAAACACCCTTGTATTTTCTTCTAAATTTAAATTGATCTCTAATAAAGATCGCGACGCCACCTCCTTGTGTGGAGTTGGGTCGGTTTCTTCTTCTAATATTATATTTACTGTGTTCCAGATTGTGCTTATCGGTTAGCTTAGTTTCGCTAGCGAAAAGCACATCAGGAACTTGGTCTTCCAGCAACTTAAACAGCGCGGCCCTTCGCTCGATCCTAATCAGTGAATTGACATTCACTGCAAGGACCTTTAGGGTTTGCTCCACCATATGCGTACCCATTACGATATGAGGTGCGTTAGACTCGGCAGCAGCGCACAGATTTGATCCACCCGCTTAGCTTGTTCCTGTACTTGACGCTGAAGCTGAGCCATCTGCCCTTGAATAGAGAGCAAGATAGCTAGCATGTCAGGTGCAGCTTCCGGTGCAGCTTCCGGTGCAGCTTCCGGTGCTCTTGGCGCTGGGGCCAAGGAAGCAACCACGGATTTTTGTACCATTCTACCCCCACCTGCCGCCATTTGGGCGAAGGTAATTCGGGGAGTGAGGGCTGGAGTTTGAAACTGAGCAGATGGACGCTTTACCTCCGCTTTCTGCTGGCGGACCATATTTACTTTCTTAATATCTTGGAACTTGGGACAACCCCGATAGTTAGCGGTGTGTCCCGAATTCTTGCATAAAGCACATAAGAGTTGGCTTTTGTCTGACTCTTTGTCCTGACCCAAAGCACATTCCTGTGAATTGTGATTCTTTCCACACTTAACGCATCGAGGCTGCATTTGGCAGTTCGCTGCGGCGTGGCCGAACCTTTGGCAGCGAACACATTGTATAATGTTATCGCTCCTTTTTAATTTCTCCCAGTGAACAACCTGGTAGTCTAGGATCTTGATACTCCTTAGACTATCCAGTTTGCTAGTGGGAGTAAGCTGTACTAGGAAGAACGGTAGTTTCCGCTTCTCCCTTTTTGCTCTTGGAGTGGTAAAAGGCTTAACCCCCACAAACTTGAGACCTTCACACTCTTTCTCTTGAAGCAGTTTTAAGAGCTCCTCTGGGTCAGTGGACGGTTCCAGTCCTTTCAATAGAACTGTTTTAAATTTATCACCATTCGGTGTGTACGTGAAGTACTCCGTCGTCGTTTCCTTCAACAGATTTTGAATTTTTTTGTAGCAATCCACTGAATTACAGTGGATGACATGCCTGTCTAACCCTAATCTTTTAATGCTAAAGTTCTTACCAATGGCCGACTTACACAAGTCCTTGGTGTCCTGGACTTCCATGTTGTAGGTGTTGATTGGAGGCACCTTCTCTTTTTTTGTTTTCTGCTGCTGTTGCTGTTGGTTTTGTTGTTGCTGCTGTTTTTGCTACGTTTTTGCTGCTGCGTTTGATGCTTTTGCTGCTGGGTTTTATGTTTTTTCTGCACTTTTTCTGATTGTGCCGGCACATTTTTTTCATGCAGTTGTTGTTGCTGTTGTTGTTGTGGGCTCGCCTTAGCTTCTTGCTCCCTTTCTCTTCGGGCGATTTGCTTGGCCCTAATAGCAAGCACCTTTTTTTGTAGTTGCAAGATGCTGCTACTAATGGCATTTATTTCATCCTCTTCGTCTTCCGACTCCGAAGCTGCTAACGAAGCAAAGCTGTTATTGCCCCCTTTGCAATGTCCCCCTCTTTCAGAGGCATATGAGGACTCGTCATCCGACAAATGACGTTTTTGTTGTTGTGCTGCAACTGCTGCCGCAGACGTTGACGCCCCCCCCAATTCACTACTTAGCAGCATTTCAGTAGAAGTGCACAGAGAGGGGCGTTTTGCTAAGTTTGCTGACAGTCTTAGTTTTTTTCTTCTTTTAACTGTTCCTTCACTGGTCACTGCTTTTGGGTGGCCAGATATAGAAGCACTTGTTGTGCCGTCCACTAATCCCACAATGGGGATAACGGGACGGTCTTTGCCACTCATCACGTGTTTAATTTGTTTCGTGTCACTATCACCAATTTTATTTTTAACTTTCAATTAATGAAAAAAAAAAAAAAAGGAAAACGTTCTTCCACAACGGGCAGGGATCGAACCCGCACTACCCGAAACAGCACAATTTTCTTTCGCGCACTTTCGCACAACGCCACTCCAACTATCAAAATTTATTTGTTGTTTTGTAATTATTATTTATTTACTAGTAATTCACCAAGGAAAGCCGAGACAGATCTATACACTACCGTGGTCAGTGGACGACTGGAAGGAATGGGTCCTTCAACCTCGCATTACTCACTGGCTATACATCTCGTAAATAAGACCGATACTAACCTACGAGGTAGTTGTCTGGTAGGCTTACACAATGCAGTCAACCGCAGAAAATTAATTATACAAAGTCCAAAGGACTGCATGTGTGTGCATAATTGAAGCCTTACTAATGCAGTTATTCGCCTTCAACCGACTACACAGTGGACAAATAAATTATTTGGCGACCCTAATATTCTTAACACACTAGAAATCCTTCCAGAGAATAAGACTTTCAAGCACGTCTTTCCTCTAGATCCTTCTGGGTAGAAGATGCTTTCATGGATAATATGGAATACGGATGAATCCAAGACTGCTAGCGGGGTTGGTGGCGGTGTTTTCTCAGATATGCTTAATCTAAACCTCTCCTTCCGCCTTCCAAATCCTTGTAGTAGCGTATTCCTGGTGGCAATTTTGCGATTCAAGAAATCCTAACCTGGCTGAAGGAAAACGTGATATATGCAAGGGATATCCAAACCTCTTCGGATAGTCAAGGCCGCTATCAAGTTTCTGATGTTAGTCTCAAAAAATTCTGAAACCGCTTCTGACTGCGTCTTCTCTTAGGGAGACGGGAGGCTAGTTCAACTTTCGCGTATGTTGAGTGCTGAGGCACAGACATATTCCATTGAATTTTAGGGCCGAAGAACTCTCCAAAATGAGAACCTATCCTACCGGAAAAAGTTAACATCCGTATACCAATGGCTACATGCAAACTAGCACTAAAGCTGGGCGTTAATAAAAAAAGCCTTAGGTGAACTGTTGGGTCAACATGTTTAATAACCAAACAAATCTGGCCAAATCTGGATCTGATTCGCTCTAAGAGTTTATCTTTCAAAATAGAAAACATATTAGCGCTATGATAATAGTGTCATTACTGGACACTGTCTTAAATGCAATCATGCAAGAAGGCTTGCCGTTTTTACAAATGACTTCAGTAGAAGCTGATTTCACGATGGGGAGGAGGGGACAATCCTCCACTAAGTCTGGATGAGGAGGAGGATGAGACACCACCTACTCTGGACGAGGAGGAGGAGGAGACAATTCTCCACCTACTCTGTACATGGCCAGCTCTCTCTCAAAGAAGGAAACTTCTCATAGGAGCTTCCTTCTACAATGACTTAAGCTACTCGTATCTAGGCAATATAGACGCAAACAGTCTACTGCGCTGCGTCAGAAGCTAAAGTTGGTCCTAAGACTAGGAGGGTCAGGATAACTGATCCACGTGGCATCGCAATGGGCCAATAGGCCTAAGTGGGTTAGTTTTTCCAATAGCTACTTTTACCTAACATATGTTTGAAGATAATTTAATCCTGATGACAATGGATCCAACCGAAAATTTATTATAGCTTCTCGTTAACCTCTTCACAAATTAATACCTAATTATTATATAAATTATGAAAATCAAAATCAAATCAAATTCCAAATCAGTAGGAACTTGATTCTTGAAACTAATTAAAACCGACCCTGTTGCATTCACTGGATAAATTGCTTCTACTGAATATCGAATTTAGATAAAACTATTATTTAATATAAGAAACATATAAAACTTATAGGATTTTATTCAATGTAACATATAAATATAAATTAGGTTTAAAATACATGTACCATGCAACATATGGAGGTGAAAAGTTAGAAATTAACGTGTCTTTTCAATCAGACTTTTTTAACGAAAAAATTTGAAATCTTCGTTTGTTTCGAGCATTTTAATTTGTGAGGTTTTGCTAATTCACGAAGTCTTTCAAAAGTCATCACATCAGTAGGTAAGTGGAATTTCAAGCTGTTCTGCCAGTTTAAACAAGTGTTAAAACACATTGTTACATCATCTGCTTTGAGGTTCATCGTTGGTAAAGAAGTAATTTCTTCTACTGGTTCTGCTTCAGTCTCCTCCACGATCTCAGAAATGTGGTCCTCAATTATCCAATTTTATATCTCATTATTTGAAATTGAGCAGAACATTCAATCTGTTGGAGTAACGCTGAAACGTCGTGAATTTGTGACGGCATCTTATTTAGATTCTGTGCAAGCAATGCTAATGGAATATCGTTATCGTGTTCCCATTCTGAATCCTTTGTAAAAAGTTTCGTGAAACACTTTTCAATTGACGATTAGTCAACTTTATTCCAATCTGATCGCGTTCTGGTCCATGGGTTGTATAACAGCCGTACAATTCGGAGGAAAGCACATTATTTTAATTAAATCATCTGAGCTCGGCAATTCGTCATCTTTAGGATGACAGGACGCATTATCAATCAAAAGGAGCGCCTTTGGTGGAAAGCCTTCTGATTTGAGAAATGTCAAATAAAGTCAAATCTTCACTTATCAGCTGTTTTATTTAAAAAATTACGCATAAACTAACCTCAGGAATGAATGTCCTGCGAAACCATTCCTCAAACTAAACAAGGGTCATCCATACAGATTTATCGCCCTTATATACAACTGGCTTATCAGCAAAGCTTCTTAAGACTCTTGGGTTCTCTGCTTTTCCTATCACAAATAGTGTTACCTTGTGCGTGCCATTTTCATTTGAACATGCCATAAAGGTCAATCTTTCCTTGCTAGATTTGGCCCCGGTGACTGATTTTTCAGTCGACTAGACTGTAAAAAAGCTTTCTCCGGTAGAAGCTTTCAAAACACCACCTTGATCAAAAAATTTATTCAGAAAATTAAAAATACAAGTTTATTCATCTAAATCTATATTGTTCCCTTCAAAGTAATCCCCATCGACTGCAGCACACTTATGCTAGCGCTTGATCCAATCCTCGAAACATTTTTTATATTCGGTTTTCGGTATGTCCGTCAGTGCTTCCTGCGATTTTTCCATTACTTCCTCTCGGCTGCTGAAATGCGTTCCCCGTAGTGGTTTTTTAACTCGATTGAACAGAAAGAAGTCACAGGGAGCCAAATCAGGTGAATTCGGTGGCTGTTGGATTGTATTTGTTGCATTTTTCGCCAAAAAATTACGAATAATGGTGGCACTGTGCGACGGTGCGTTATCATGGTGCAAAATCCACGAGTTTTCTGCCCACAATTCTTGTCTCTTTCGCAAATTGCTTCACGCAAACGTCTCATAACGCCTAAATAATACTCTTTGTTTACTGTCTGGCCTTCTGGCAAAAATTCATAATGCACTACACCGTTGTAGGAGTAATCCATGAAAACCGTGAGCATTGCCTTCTTTTTTGACTGAAAACGACGTGGTTTTTATGGTCTCGGCTCATTTGGTGAACGCCATTCACTTGCCTGATGTCTACTCGTCCTCTGTCGCATAGTAATCTTCACCCTATCCCGGAGCGTCAGAACATTTGCGATGACCAAGATGGAATCAGACTTTCTCAACCATCAATTACGTTAATGTCAGAATACGAAATTCCGAGTACATCATCACCGCAACATTAAATCATCTTATAAGAGACTTAGAACTGCCAAAAAACAAAACAAAACTTCTAGGCTCGAGACTACAACAATGAAACCTTTTAGAAAGTGGTGTGCCTATCACATCTTTCCGGACTAGCCAAAAAGTGTTTTTGAAATGGTTGAAAGTTTAGTTTTTTTTTGTAAAGATGTGGATGGTTTGATGGGAGCCCTTAACATTATATATATATATGTATATAAAACGAATGGAGACTTTTAATAGGTAGCTCTAAACTAAGTTTTTTTTTTTTTATAAAATCGAAATATTTTAGCGTCGATTCCTATTGATCACGCGGTCCATATGAAAATATGAAACCCCAATTACTTCAGATTAAGTATGATGATCACCACTGGTAAATTTGTGGAAATATGCTGCTTGGATTATAATTAGACTACACGAAATTTTGTTGCTTCATTTGCGAATAGGACAGTCGTGATAGAAAAGAGCATTATAAGAAAAAGGTATGGCCTCAACGTCAGTCACTTCAACCTGGGCAAAAAAATGTTCAAAATGACCCCTTAGTTGATCCACACATAAGAGGAGTGACATCTATGCTCATTGCAAGTACCCGTATGTTATCATCATACAAAAAACTGGGTTGCAATATGGTATGTCCTTGAAAATTCACTTCTTACATTCTCATTTGCATACATGGAAAAACGATATCAAGTGGAACGTTGCTGTTGGCGGACTCTTTGTTAAAGAAGCAGAATACAAGACGGTAGCGAAAAAACGATGTCGCAATTCTACTAATTAATAAAACAGAGTATGATTTTTGTAATTTTTTCAAAAAAAAACTTGTGTTTTCTTTTTCCAGAAAACCGAAACTAATTTCAGAATATAGATAATTATTATTTTCGAATTTAGCGAGTGAAAATTATTCTATACAATAGAAAAAGCTACGTTACATGAAGGATACTTTTTTAAAGTTAAAATTTGTAGCCCAGCGTTATTCATAGTCTTGAAAAGCTAAATGAAGTCGTCAATGCTTGTAAACAACAAGACAATGATGGATCAAATCAGATGTTAACAAGAGCAAAGGTCATTCCCTCCTAAATCAACTCTTCAAACGAGTACTTCTCAAGATATTATTTTAAAAAATTCGTATTGCTTTCTATTAACAGTATTGACTTATTTTATATTATCGTACTTCCCCTTTCTAATGTTTTACTTGTTTAATTTTTCTTTTTTACCTTTCCTACTTACTTTTCTTCCTTTTTATATCCATCTATTTTTATTATTTCGCCTAATATTTCCTTTAACTCTGTTTTTTTTTGTAGTTGTTGTTGTTGCGTATTTAGATGTTCTTTATATGGGACTGTGCGTAATATTACGTTCCCATTGCTTGTTTCTATATGTTTAAATGGTGTTCAATAATTTAGCAAGGTCTGACAATGTGAGTAGTGCCCCGAGGCGGTCGATAATTAAAATCTTATTTAACCCTTTACTGCATATCATATATGATATCCTTTTTTCATCTCATGCTTACACTCGTTTTTTACGGTAAATTTCCAATCAATGAGTGCATATTCCCACAAAAACAATGTAATTTGTTTCCACATCCAGAGTTGGTGATTTTGTTCGGTCGCAACATTTACTGCTACCCGAAAAGTGCGAAGAGTGACGGTTTGTGTTCTTAGGCCCTTACGAAAAATTTTGTTTTGTGGCAATAATTAATAATTAATTTAGGTAAGTACCAATTATTTTATATATTTTTATGAAAATGTTATTATTACTTGATTTTTATAAAATTTTGAGTTGAAAGACTATATATTTACAAAGAAACATAAAAATAAAGTCGTGGATATCATATATGATATTTCATGTAACAACGAAGTTCAAAATTCACTTAACATATATGGTATTGTATTTAATATATCATATAAGATAGTCCATGCAGTAAAGACAATTGATTATACATATGTATATAGATGTATATAGTTTTTTTTAGTTTTTTTGATAAGCGATTGAAATGAGAGTGAGAATGAATGTGAAGTTGGGAATGATTTGGATAATGCTAATTTTTATGTAGAGTTGCAAAATTTAACGAAATTAAGAAACGAGGAGCCAGAACGTTTAAATTCTGCTGAAGATATCGAGATCCAGGAAGATGTTCAAATTAATAATGAGCTCTTTGACATTGAGTCCTTGCCGATTATCATTGCAGAAAATCTAGCTGTCGTGACTGCACAACCGCCACCAGCTGAAGAACTAAAGATCATTAATTGCCATTATTCCAAAATGATTTGGAAAAAAGTTGAATTTTGTGGCGAAAATTTAGAATTCAAGGGTAGTTCGGAATTACCCACTAATATTATGGAACTAAGCATACCCTATGCGTTCTTAAAATTTCTTTTTGATAACGGCATCATTGAATCAATCGTAGCTGAGTCAAATTTTTATGCTTGCCAATGTGATCCAAGCAAACAGTTCGCTGTAACGGCAGTTGAGATTCAAAAATACATTGGTATTTACTACATGCTAATGTCAATTCTGCAGACTCCTGACATACGACGTTCTTGGAAGCCAATTATAGGCAGTGCACTTATGTGAAGTACAATGTCTATAAATAAATTCGAGAAAATTTGTCAATTCCTTCATTTGAATGACAACGCAAAAATGGTTCCAAAATCGAACATTGCTCATGATCGTATCCATAAAATTCATCCTCTAATAAACAAATTGATACAAAACTTCCAAAAAGTCCCCTTTGAAGAGTTTTTATGTGTGGATGAACAAATGTGCTCAACAAAAGCGAGAAACTATATTAAACAGTATCTTCCAGCGAAGCCTCATAAATGGGGTTACAAGTTTTTTGTATTGTGTGGAGCATCTGGGTATGCTTACAGTTTTGAGCCTATACTGGTCAGGAAAATGATGATCGATTTCGATTGGCCACTGACGTTAACTTAGGTGCTAGTTCCAATGTCGTAATTCGTTTGATTCGAAATGTTTTCCAAGACATGTATTTCAAAATGTATTTCGATAATTATTACACTTCGATACCATTAATTTCTCAGCTTTATAGAAACGGTAAGTAGCCAGTATCTAACGTAAGCTCTTTTTTACATTATGTACTTTTATTTTTATGTTGAAGGAATTCTAAGTCTGGGAACCGTCCGAAGAAATCGTTTACCAATTTGTAAAGAACAAATACTGGAAAAGTAAAGGTCGAGGTGTTTCTTATGAAGTAGTAGGCAGAATTGATGGCATGGATCTGGCTGTAGTTGCTTGGAAGGACACAAAAGTAGTTACTACACTTCTAATTTCATTTCATTTCATTTCATTTCTCAGAGGCATAAAAAAAACCAAGGGATCAAAGAAGTGGATTGTCCAGCTATTATTAAGGGCTACAAGAAGTTTATGCGAGGTGTGGACTTGGCAGATTCCTTGCTTGGAAGATATAAAATTAAAATCAGGTCTAAGAAATGGTACCACAGAATATTTTACCATTTACTGGATGTAACAGTTTGCAATGCGTGGCCTTTGTATAGGTAAGTTTAGTTTAGTTCATATTAAAAATGTAATTAAAAACTTGGCGTGTCGAAACACAAAAAAAAAAATCATGTCCCTAGCCGATTTCAAGATTTCGGTGTCGGAAACCCTTTGTCGTTTGGGGGTCGTGAAGTGTCAAAGCGTGGAAGGCCAACGACCGAATTGGGTAGGCAAATTGAGGAAAAACAAAGAAAAGCAACTTCAGCACCTGTTCCGCCAAAGGAAGCAAGACTAGATGGTTTTAACCATTTGCCTCTTTGGATGCCTCAACGTTTAACGTATAAGCTGCCTGGTTGTGGAAAATTAACATTTGCAAAATGTTCAAAATATGAAACTGCGCTTTACTTCAACAAAGACAGAAATTGTTTCAAAGACTTCCACAACAAATGAATTTTCTCCGCTGGAACATCTAAAATTTTATTTATTTATGTACAAATAATTTGTTTTCACGTTTTCTTATAATTTTGAATTTTTTAAGGTTTGTTTTTTAGTAAAACGGTGCTACGGCCGTTAGCATAAAAATATTTATAGAATAAAATAGTAAAATAAAATTAATTTTGAGACACCAAAAAAGTGTATTTTATCTGCATGATATATCATATATGATATGTATACAAATTGAGCCAAATCTCAAAAACGGCTCAATATTTTAACAAATCATTATCATTTTCGTAATCAGGCAATATTCTATTTTTTTTTCGGAAAAAAAAAAATCATGCAGTAAAGGGTTAGCGCAAAAAATGGCCTAAAAGTATGCTACCTAAATGCCTGTAGTCTAAGTTTGAGTAAACTCAGTAGAGAACTTGTTTGCCACCCGCTTTTAACCTAATAACCCTTTAAGCCTGGTTTCAAATCGATCTGTCCTGCTTGTAGACCAATTACCCTTAGCTGGTATATCCGACCATGACATAACTTTTGCTACTCAAGCAAAGATAACGCTCTAATTTAATGCTAGCCACCTCCCATGGCGCAATTGTTATCACGTCTCAAATGTATATGATAAAGTAGATTTTCTGCAAACGTTAATATTAGACCTCTTCAATTGACATGTCTCGCTGAAAACTATCTCAATATGAAATAATAAATGCACAGAGTCCACCAAGCTTTCAAAATACGAAACAAGCTTTATTCTAAATGAAGATTAAGGCCAGCTACTCGTAATTGTGAATTTTTTTGTCGTGCGCGTAATTACTCCACCTCAATCACTTGAAGAGCAAAAAAAAGATACTTTTTATTTAAATTAAGACCTGGAGAAAGCGTTGGAAAGGAAGTAATGGTTGATAGTATCCCTGATATTGACAATTTTAATAATGTGCTTAGTTCCAATGCTATTTCCGAACCATGTTTCACTCCAAATTATGACTTTTTTACCTACCTCGCATTTTGTCTTAGGCACATAATTAACTGCTTCCACTTTTCCTGATGGTTGGAAGTTGGCCACCGTCATACACGTTCCGAAAGAGCCCAAACCCTCTTCGTTAACTGACTTTCGGCCTACACGCATCTTACCATACTTATCAAAAGCCTTCGAGAAGGCTCTGGCTCACCAAATTGTAAACTTCGTCAAGCAATATAGTCTGTTATCCCCATTGCAGTCTGGCTTTCAAGCTAATCATAGCGGATCTATAGCTATGATCAAAATTTTCGACGATATAAGGGTTAACTTTAATAGGGATTACTTAACGGTGCTATGTTCGCTTGACTTTTGATAGTGTTAACCATAAGGTCATGTCAAAAACATATGTCAAAAACTTAGATTATATTCCGGCTTTAGTGAACGTTCGGGGCGCCTGATTTATAATTATCTCGACAACCGTTATCAGATAGTCGTTCACAATATCGCCTCGTCAGAATTCGGCCTCTTAGCTGAAGGAGTTCCTAAAGTGTTTATACTTGGTCGGATTCTATTCTGTCCTTTTGTCAAAGATGTAGCAAAAGTCTGTATAAATGTTGATATCCACTTATATGCTAACGGTACACAGATCTAAATTTCGAGACAAATTTAATAACCAAATTCAAATTTGTTGACGTTATAGTGACTAAGGAATAAAGAGCTTGGCAGAGCATTGCATAAGCGAGTTGTATGGCTTAGGAACGAATCACGATCATATTATAATGAAAAACATCAATTATTTTCTGTTATAGATGAAATAGATATCACATTTGAATGTTCATACCATCAGTTTATTAAGAAACAAAAATCATATGAATTCATTAACACAAAGGAAAAAAAAAATCTAAAACTAAAAAAGGCCAAATTCTGTAGCTCAAAGTAATAATGAGACACACAACATACGAGGAGCGTTCAACGGTATCGGGGTGAAGCTGTAGTTGTATATATAAATTGACTTATTTATCAAGTAATACTATTATTTTAGTGCATTCATGTAAAATTTCATATAAATGTGGTTATTAATTTGCGTTTTATCTCTAGTTAAACAGAATCATAATGGCAACTGAGACGATGATGGTGAAAATTGAGCATCGCGCTGTAATTAAATTTCTCACTAAGCAAGGAAAAAGTCAAAAAACTATTCATGAAGAGATGGTGGCTGTTTACCAGGGTTCCGCACCTTCATTATCAACTGTGCAAAAGTGGTCAAGTGAGTTCAAGAGAGACAGAGAGAGCATTGAAGACGACCCCCGCTCCGGCGCCACGGCTACTGCTTGTACGGGAGAAAGCATCAAAGAAGTCGAAAAACTTGTTCTTGAGGATGCCCGAATAAAGGTGAAAATGATGGCAGAGATCACCAAGCTTTCAATTGGTACCATTCACACCATTCTTCATGAGCATCTTAACCTTTCAAAGGTCAGTGCAAGGTGGGTGCCACGAATGCTCACAGCGCCTCAGATAAAAAGTGAGAATCGCATGCTGTAGAGAGCTTTTGGAGATGTGTAGTGAGAACGCGGACGGTGTCGGTGTCGGTGGATCGAATTGTTACTGGGGACGAAACATGGGTCCACTACTATGACCCTGAAAGCAAACAAGAGTCCATGCAGTGGCATAAAAAAGGAACAGACCCGCCGAAGAAGTTCAAAGTCACTCCGTCTGCCGGGAAGCTCATGGCCACAGTTTTTGGGACTCAAAGGGAATCTTGCTCATTGAGTACAAAAAAAAGGTGAAACCATCACATCCTACGCTTCCACTTTGCATAATTTGCGGGAGGAAATTAAAAAGAAAAGACGGGGTAAACTCGCAGCGGGTGTGTTGCTTCTTCATGACAACGCTCCTGTTCACACGGCGCGAGTTTCCAAGGCTGCTGCGCGAAATTAGGTAATTTTTATTGCTAATTTGGTGTTTTTTTAGTTTATCTTCTAAATAACTGCACCCATGCTCTATGGGGTTCAGATCGGGTGACTGTGGTGGCATTTCGAACACATGGGGGCAGTTATAGAGAAGCCAACTTCTGATATTATAGGCCTAGTGTTTGGGATCGTTATCCTGGTAGAAGTAGTAATCGTCCGCAATACCCAATTTTGCGACGGTTTCTGACAGATTTGATCTTAAAAGGTTTAGATAATATTTGTGGTCCATTGTGCCTTCTATAATATGAAGATTTCCAGGCCCTGCTGCCGATATTGCACCCAATACATAACTGATCCCAAACCGTGATTTACTGTTGGCTTCAAATTTTTTTCCCGTAGCTCTTCATTAGCTTTTGTCCACACATATGAACGTCCATCTGATCGGAAAACATTGTATTTACTTTCATCACTAAAAATTACTTTACTCCAAAACGTAAAATCTTCATTTTTATATTTGTTGGCGAAAGTTAGGCGTTTTTTTTATTTGCCATATTTATAAAAGGTTTCTTCCGAGCAACTCGTCATTGAAGTTATATTATGTGAGACAGTGGGCATTGCGTCGGTGTCTGCGGGTGTTGAATGACTGTATGATATTATCATTACCTACGAGTTTTACCGCATGTTTTCGGATCATATCTAGCAAGTGCAAAGAGGTTTTAGGAGCACCTGACCAGATGTGAGCATTGTACTCCAATTACGGGCTTACAAAAGCCTTATATGTTGAGGCCAGCGATTCTTAAATCGCTGGAGGAAACCTGGACATTTCGCAGCATTTTTGGCGACAACGAACATGTGGTCATTCCCACGTAAGTTGTCATTGACACACATACCGAGAATGGAAATGTTTTCGGTTTCAACGATGCAAGTGCCATTTATGGATAATGGCTGGGTATTTAAATTTCGCTGTGACAATAGTAGACAGCATTATGCTGCTAATATCGCAATTTAATGAGCTTAACATACGCTGCCGTTCCCGTTCTACACGCGAAGATCAGGGACATGAGTTCGGAAACGAATATGAAAAGCAGAGAGTACTGTCGTCTGCAAAGAAATATGGTATATTGGATTGTAAGTAGCAGACAAGAGATCATTGATGAAAATTAAAAAGAGTGTCGGACAACTTGAATTGAACGTTCTGAAAGGTAGTTTCTAGTTCATTGACGAAGAGAGTCGTCGATCCCAAAATACACGCATTTTCGACAAACTCTCTCAAATGCTTTAGAAATATCAAGTTCAAGTATCTTGCTTTCGCCAGATTGGTGTAGACTTTGGTTCCACTTTTCGGTGAGACATGCCATTAAATCACCCGTGGAACTGCTGCAACGAAAACCGTACTGCCGGTCATTGAGAAGTTTTCGTGTTTCGAGTTATTTCATGAGCTGACGGTTTATCAGCGTTTTCATGATCTTAGAAAGAAGGGATGTAAGTGCAATGGGTCTGTAGGAGAAGAGAGAGGAAGATTCGCCTTTTCTAGGGACGGGCTGGAAAAATGCTGTTTTCCATCTGCTCAGAAAGAGTCCTGAAGAGTAGGATTGATAAAAAAACTTACGCAGTGGTTTTGCCAGAGTGGAAGAACACCTCTTCAGAAGAAGGGAAGATATACCATCTGGACCTGCGGATTTGTGGATGTTAAGATCCTTGAATACTCTTGCTACTACACGAGTGCGAAAGTGGATTCGTCCCATTGAAGATTCGACGCACTCAAGTGTAGGCGGAGATAAAGCACAATCTGGAAGTGTTGAACTGGCCGTAAAATATGCATCAATCAGATTGGTTTTTTTTTTTCAAAGAGCTGACAGCTGGAATGTCATTGTAAATGACCGTTGCGATAGAGGATGAATCAGAATTTCTAATGTTTTTCATGAATGACCGAAAACTTTTGCTACCCTTGGGACGTTGTAGTATTTTTTGCCTCAGTTTTTGGTCGTATAGAAATTTGAGCACTTGAGAAAGACGTTGCAGTCATTCCTGGCTCGTTTGAAAATTTTTCGGTTTTCCTCTGTCGGGTTGGCCTTATAGGACCGCATAAACATTTCTCGCACCCTGATAGCCTCTTTACAGCTCGAGCCATACCATTCCTTTTCTTTTGGTCTGATAGTCTTAATCCCATAAGGGATAAGGAACTCATTCCAACGAGAATAGTGTCAGCGATCATATCAGCAGCGGCATCCACGTCGTTATCGAGGAAATATAACTACCAGTTCCTAAAAAAGATGTTAAGTCCGCTCCAATTGGCTTTCTCATATTGCCACATAGTTCTTTTAGGAATCTTTTCTCTAACTGTGTGGCGCGTGTACGAGAAATTAGCTGATATGACATATCGACGGTGTACTTATCAGGGTGAGAAGTTAAAAACAAGTCCAGGGTGTTGGCAAGGTTGCAATGTGGAAATTCTGACGTTGGTTTACCGAATCAAATTGTTGTAGGTGTTATGCCCTCACAACAATATGAGACAGTGCACCAACAGAATTCACACTCGCAACCCGATATCCATCAGTTGTTACATTCACTCAGTCGCTATACCGTATAGGCAGGGGCCGGGTGCAAACAACAGCACTATGACCAGGGGTAGGGACCACACCGCTATTATTATTATTTTTTTTTTACAAAAATTTTATTTTTGCACTCGGGCGCGTGGTTGGAATGTGCAGTGTTTGTTTTATTTATTGGTTGTTGTTTTCTGCACAAACCCAAATCGAGAGTACGAGCTATATCTCTTGTGCACTCGTCGGAGGTCAGCACGTCACAACCACGCTTCACACTACCATAAGTCTGTTCTTGGTTGTTCACTCAAACAATTTCTCGCCCTAAGGTGTTGTGTTATTAGAAATAAATCCCTTGCTTATCTATGTGATAATGCACGATCTCCTCAATCTATCAGAACACATAATATAATCCTTGCATGTAATTATTTGAACTTCTCGCACCTCTTCTCCATTTACGTTACAAGGCTTTAGAACACACTTCCTTTCACGGCTAAGCAATTTATTCAAAAATGCATCACTAGAACACCTTAAGCAATATCAATAACTACCTTCCTACCCTTCCATATTTTCTTCTTTTTTACTTTTCTTTTTTTTTTCATTTATCTTTACTCTATCTCCTATTAAAATCTTCTGCGCCTACCTCCCCTTTTGTTTCTCCCCTCATTTTTCTGAATTGTATTATATTTTTTTTGTTTTATTTGTATTTAATTAATTTTTATTATTTAATTCGAAATGTGAATAATTGATTTTATATTATAGATCTCTACTTACCCTTTCTTAATTTAATTGTAATTTATGTATTATAGTATAAAAGACGATTGCCGACGGTGCCTTATTTAAACTATTCCGACCAAATAAATTGAATTGAATTGAATTAAATGTTGGAACTATTGAGGTTGCTCACGAGAGCGATAGCAATGCCGAGTGTGGCCACAAGTAGAGTTAATAACCATGGATGTCTCATTCCATAGGTACTCGTACATATGTTATATTATATGTTATATCTGAATGCCAGAACTTTATTTCTATTGATATATATTTTACAACATATCATACTTCTCCTATTTCTATGAAATTTATTATGCTCATACATTATAAAATAAGGATAAAAGAAGCTGCATAAATATTAAAAGCATGCACCCGTAGTTATCAATGTTACATCTAGAATAGCAAGTTCGCTTACTTAAGCTTCAACATCCATTGTATGATGCAAAAATTTTATGATCGATTACTTTGGATGCAGATATTCAAATACCGAATTTGAAATTCAGAGACATGTGGAGTATGAAGCCTTAGTCTAAAGAATTCGCACAAAATTTGAATGCATCATGTGCTAGGAGTAGTAAAAATTTGTGCATCTTATTGAGAATTGAAGCGTCATCACTATTTGCTACGAAGATGTTCAACTCGTTCAGATAGTTCTGACAATTTTTTCCTAATGATGTTTGAGGATGCATGCATATGAAAGGAGTAAAAAAATTTAATGATTTGCATTTACCAAACGCATGTGTACATTTATACGACTCCATCTGTAGAAGACATATAAGTAATTACAATATGGTATGTGTGAATAATTTTACGGATATGAAAACTACTTATCATGATTAGAATCTTTGAAAAAGGGAAAATTTTAATTGCGAAGTGTTACCATTTGAAAACGTTAGCTTCAGCCTTCCATTATGTATTTACGCATTTCGATTAACATAAGAATAAGTGCACCAAACGATGATTATAAGATGTGAAAACATTACAATGGTGCTGTTTGTTAGCTTACCTAATGTTTTTTTTTTTTTTAACGAAAGTCGTTGCAAATTATATTTTAATAAAATAAATCAACTCTTGTAAGACAAGGAAAAAGAAGATATCCCATTGCGCGTTTATAAAATAATAAATAGGTCTATATGAGAGATATCTATCAGATTATATAACACATGCCGTTTCTAAGAGAAGGCATCACTTGAATTAAATCCATACCATTTTCAGTTAGTACCAACCTTCAAAAGATACGTGTATAAATTTGACAGCTGTCGGACGATTAGTTCTTGAGATATACCGTTGTGAGTGAAGCAACTTTTGTTGTTGTGAAAAAAAATGGATTCAAAGCAATTTCGTGTGTTGATTTATCATTGCTTTTTGATGGGAAAAATTCAGCCGATGCAAAGAAATGGCTTGATAAGCGTTATCCGGGCTCTGCACCAGGCGAACGAACCATTCGCAAGTGGATTGAAAAATTTAAAAGTGATCATACAAGCACCGAAGATGATGCACGCAGTGGACGTGCAAAAGGGGCTGTTTCAGATGAAAACATCAAAAAAGTCCACAAAATGATTACGAATGACCGTAAAGTGAAGTTGATCGAGATAGCTGAGGCTCTGAAGATATCAAAAGAGCGTGTTGGATATATCATACACGAATATTTGGACATGCGAAAGCTCTGTTCAAAGTGGGTGCAGCGTTTGTTCACAGTCGACCAAAAACAACAACCTGTTGATGATTCAGAGGAGTGTTTAAAGCTGTTCATCCGCAATAAAGCTGAATTTTTGCGTCGGTATGCGACAATGGATGAAACTTGGCTCCATCACTTCACACCCGAGTCAAGTCGGCAGTCAGCTGAGTGGCGAGCAGGCGACGAACCTCGTCCTCGGCTGGCAAGGTTATGGCATCCGTATTTTGGGATGCACATGGAATAATTTTCATCGACTATCTCCAAAAGGGGCAGACTATCAA
The DNA here is from genome assembly GCA_963966105.1 of Volucella zonaria. Classification (NCBI taxonomy): domain Eukaryota; kingdom Metazoa; phylum Arthropoda; class Insecta; order Diptera; family Syrphidae; genus Volucella; species Volucella zonaria. The sequence continues at coordinate 38,313,691 of OZ014532.1, read as the reverse complement.
CAGCGACTATTACATTGCGTTGTTGGATCGTTTTAAGGACGAAATCGCAGAAAAACGGCCGCAATTGAAGAAAAAGTGCTGTTTCATTAAGACAATGCACCGTGTCACAAGTCGATGAAAACGATGGCAAAATTGAATGAATACGGCTACGAATTGCTTCTCCACCCACCGTATTCTCCAGATTTGGCCCCCAGCTACTATTTCCTGTTCGCAGACCTCAAAATAATGCTCGCCGGAAAGAGATTTAAGACCGATGAAGAAGTAATCGCCGAAACAGAGGCCTATTTTGAGGCTAAAACGAAATCTTACTACAAAACTGGTATCGAAAGATTGAAAAATCGTTTCAATCAGTGTATCGACCTCGAAGGCAACTATATTGATAAATACTCGTAAAGTTGAATTTTGCAAAAATTTTGTGTTTTACTATAAAACGGCACGGACTTTTCAGCCCATGTGTTACATTCATTATCTACAATACATTGTTTTAAGATTATAGGTTCACTTAACTAAAGTTAGTTAAAGCAGATGATTGTGTTGTAAATGTGATCCAAAATTGATTATACCGGCACCTCAGTTTCCCAGTGTTGCTTAAGAACAAGTTCACAAAGTCAATTTGATTATTCTAACAGTTTCTGTTAGTCATAGATACGAGTATGTATGTACAATACATACATACCACCTTGATCAAAATCCTGAATAACCAACGTGTGCCGCTCCCGCATTGTTCCGATTTGAGTTCTGTTTTTTTTGTTAAGTTGGTAAATATGTTGTTGACATTTCCTTTAAATCTTAGCGTCATAGCTTGGCATTAGCAAAAGTTACGTAGCCAAGAGTACATCTTTTTCTGTGTGTGTTGGCGATTTTTTAAAATTTTTATAAACGGATTTAAATTTGCAACAACGAACTTGTACGAGTATTCAATTTAATTTAATTTAATGGTGCGCGAACGTTGGAAATGTTGGCAAAGCGTTTCTGCAACAATTCTCTAAAGAAAACGGTCGTTTACCAGTGGCGCGAGCGGTTCAAAAGTGGTCGCGAGTCAATCGAAGATGATGAACGCAGTGGCAGACCATCGACATCGAAAACCAACGAAAGCATTGATGGAGTAAAAGAAATGTTGGTCAATAATCGCAAATTGACCATCAGAGAGATAGCGGAGGACTTGAACATTGCCTATGGATCCGTCCAAGACATTTTGGTTAATGATTTTAGTTTCCGTCGTGTAGCAGCAAAGTTGGTGCCAAATGACCTCAATTTCATGCAAAAAAAGAGACCGTGTTGACGTCGCAAAAGAGATGATTTGCGAGGCTGAATCCGATCTCATATTCATCAAAAGGATCATTACTGGACATGAGACGTGGATTTATGAGTACGACACGCAATCCAGACATCAGGCAAGTGAATGGCGTCCACGAAATGAGACAAGACCAAAAAAACCACGTCGTTTTCAGTCATAAAAGATGGCGATGCTCACCGTTTTCATGGATTATGTTAAAATGAATTGTTTGATCAACGTTATTTACAATCACATGCATATTATTCTTACACTTATGTATTGCTTTATATTTTTTTTTTTACATACTCGTAGAATCGTATATAAGGCCACGCATGCAATCATTTCGCTCGCTGTTCTTGTTACTTTTTATTATTAAATAAACCTAGTTAAATTAAGACGGTCTGTGTTTAATTTTGGGTGTCAAATTTTAACAGGCTACGGGCCTAGAGTAAAGCCGCGCATTTGTTGTTTGAAAGAAAAAAAATTTGTCTTTACCTGTGAATTATTACTACGTAGTCGAATTAAAAATGAATATCGGTAATAGTTCATTCATTGAAAAGCTTGATGAACAAAATTACGAATTTTGGAAATTGCACATGCGTAGTGTACTCGTGTATAATGACTTGTGGAATTACGTAGATAGCTCGATTCCTAAGCCACCGGACAGTGAAGCTAGTGATGTAACAAAGTGTTAAATTAGGAACTCCAAAGCGCTAGCCATGATATTTCTTGGAGTAAAAGAAAATCAGCTACGACACATAAAGAAATACGTAACTGCCAATGCTGCATGTAAAATATTGGAGGAGACACATATGTCGAAAGGTCCCGCCAGGAAAGTAGTTCTTTACCGTCGCCTTTTTCAAATGAAAAACGAGAAGGACCAATCTATGACTGAACATTTGAAGGAGTTTCAAAGCTGCTATGATGCATTGGAAGAAGCTGGCATAATTATGCCAAAGGAGTTGCTGTGCATAATGCTTTTGAATTCGCTGCCTGAAGATTTTGAAAACTTTTGTATAGCAATTGAGACTCGTGACGAACTTCCTGAAATAAGAACGCTGAAAACAAAACTTTTAGAAGAAGAAGAACGCAGAGGCCAAATAACGGTGGAAGAAACATCCGATAGTGTTCTATATGTAGACGAAAAGACAAGAAAGGAAGTCAAAATTCTGGAGGAAACAACAAAAATTTCAAACCAAAACAGAAACAAGCATATAGATTCGATGGTAACTGTTTTAAAGCTAGTAAATGCAGAACTAAAAACAACAGTTGGTTAAGAAATGAAACGGCAGCAGAAGCTGCAATGTCCACATATGAAGATCTGCGTATGAATAAGTTAGAAGGGTATAATTGGTGTCTAGATAGCGGTCCGAGCTCCCACATATGTAACGACTCAAGAAAATTTATTCAGTGGGATAACAGAGACAAACAGATAATTAAAACAGCAGTTCATGATACTCTTACTGCACATGGTTCTGGGATAGTAATTATACACATAAGCTAACACAAGTTAAGCTTATGAATGCGTTGTATATATCACAATTGCGGCATAATCTGATATCAGTCTCAAAAGTTACCGAAAATGGATGAACGGTTAATTTTGCCAAGAGAAGTGCAGTTGTATTTAACAATAATCAACAATGTATTTTTAAAGCACATAAGAAGGACAAATTGTACATGCTGAGCAAGTAAATTTGTGCAACAATCGATCAAACGTATATTCGTTGATTCAATGGCATCAGAGACTTGGCCACTTAAATTTTACAGATGGTAAAAAATTAAAGAACATGGGTGTGGTCAACGGATTTGAAATGGAAATTGTGTGGACCATTCAGCGTGCAGTCTTGTAGTGGTGCGAAATATTTTGTGAGCTTTATCGATGATAAATCAAGATTCATGGAGGTGCAGTTTATTAAATCAAAAAGTGAAGTTTTTGAGAAATTTAGACAATTTAAAGTACGGGCAGAGAAAGAAAGCGGTCAGAAAATCAAGCGATTACGGACAGACAATGGGGCAGAATATATTTCAAAAGAGTTCTCAAATCTTTTGGAATCAAATGGAATAAAGAGACAATTAACGACAGCTTTCATACCACAGCAAAATGGAATCGCTGAACGAGCGAATAGAACCCTCATCGAAATGGTTCGATGCCAATTTACCAAAATGTTTGTGGGCGGAAGCATTGAATACGGCGGTGTTCATCCGAAACCGATGTCCTACTGCAGTTTTGGGAAATCATACTCCATTCGAGGTGTGGTCTGGGAGAAAACCGAATGTGGGGTTCCTAAGGGCATTTGGGAACAAAGCTGTTGCATTAGAGAAAGGTCCAGGAAGAAGTAACTTGGATCCGAAAGGCAAAAAATATATTTTTGTGGGATATTCCCAAGAGTCAAAAGCCTATCGACTTTGGGACTATACGACCAGACAAATTGTGAAGGGACGAGATGTAAAATTCTTCGAAAAAGTTGATACAGGGAATTACACAACTAAAGTAAATGCTGGAGATATTTTGCATGGATGTGATATACAGACTTTGGGAGACCATGACTCAGAGATCGACAACGACGACAGAGTAGTTAGTGCAATAAAACAAAAGGAGGAGCCCAAGGTCAGTAACGAACCAGAGATCGATGTTTGGGGTGATGCAGCTGAAAAATTTGAAGAAACAGTAAGCGATGAAGAGGCACAATCGGATAGCTACGAAGAAGTTAAAGAAGGATCAGACAGACAGAGTTTTACATCGGCTTCAACAAAACATGATGGCGCTGAGAAAACAAGGCCCAGGTCGTCGTTTCCGCGAACATGAAAGCGAAATAAATCGTAGAATGAAGAGGTAAATTTATCATATCTCAACGTATTAAATAGTCCATTTTTTTTTAAAGATGCTATGAAAAGTAGAACCAGGTGGGTGGATGCAATGAACATTGAACTAGCAGCACTAAAGAAAAACTGTACGTGGGACTTAGTAGATCGTCCAAAAGGGAAGAAGGTTTTGTCAAGTAAGTGGGTGTTTTGCGTAAAGAGAGCAGACGACGGCAGCATTAGACGGTACAAGGCAAGAATTGGGGCAAAGTGGTGTGAGCAGACAGCAGGTGTTAACTACGGTGAAATATTTTCAAACAGCATGTACCTACACCAGATGGATGTCATAACTGCCTACGTTTAAGGTGAGGTGAACGAGGAAATTTTTATGGAGCAACCAGAGTACCCTGATGAGATCGCTCAAAGGAATAAGGTATGCAAACAAACCTTTATATGGACTCAAGCAGTCAGGCCGCCAGTGGCATTTGAAGCTAGACACATATTTAAAAGAGCTAGGTATGAAACAATCAAAGACAGATGTTTGTTTATACGTTAAGATCGAAAGTGGAAACAAAATTATTATTGTGGTTTATGTCGATGATTTGTTGTTAGCTTCAGATGATTTGTCACTTCTGAACAAAACGAAGACCTTTCTGCCAAAACAATTTGAAATGAAAGACTTGGGTGAATTCAAAGATATTCCAAGAATCCAAGTAGTAAGAAAGAATTCAACGGGCAAAATTTTAATTCATCAAAGTCATCACATCGAGAAACTTATTGATAAGTTTGGGATGAAGGAAGCGAAATCAGCTGTAACACCAATCGTTGTATCAAATCCTATGACAAAGGAAATGTGCCCAAAGACATCTGAGGAGGTGGCAGAAATGAAGAGGTATCCATATCGAAAGCTAGTTGGAAGTTTCATTTATATAGCTAACGCAACAAGGCCTGATGTAAGTTTCGCTGTAAGTATTCTAATCCAATTTTGTAACAATCCAAACTATTGGTAGTAAGGTATCTCAAAGGAACACAAAACTACAAAATACTCTATGAGAAGACAAATGTGCCACACTATGCTTACGTGGATTCAGACACAGACAGTGATCGGGATGATCGGAAGTCGTGTACCGGATATGCAACTGTGCTAGAAAACGGTTCTGTCAGCTGGAAATCCCGAAAACAAAAGTCAGTAGCGCTCAGCACCATGGAAGCAGAGTACATGGCGCTTTCGGAGGTGACGAAAGAAATTCTTCATGAGAGACAGATGCTGAATGATGTGGGTGCTACACATCTTACTGAAAGTCCATCAACCATTTTCTGCGACAACCAAAGATTCAGTTCATCATGAAAGGTCGAAGCATGTGGATATTAGGTAGCACTATACTCGTGACATGCCGATGGAAGGAAGAATTAAAGTGGATCTTATACTTACGAATGGCAGCAGATATTTTAACAAAACAGACATTTTAAAATCAAACTTAATTTGAGAATTGAAAATTCGTTGATAGGAAGAGTGTTAAAATGAATTGTTTGATCAACGTTATTTACAATCACATGCATATTATTCTTAAACTTTTGTATTACCTTATATTTTGTTTTATTACATAATCGTAGAGTCGTATATAAGGCCACGCATGCAATTATTTCGCACGCTGTTCTCGTTACTTTTTATTATTAAATAAATCTAGTTAAATTAAGACGGTCTGTGTTTAATTGCGGGTGTCAAATTTTAACAGATTACAACGGTGTAGTGCATCATGAATTTTTGCGAGAAGGCCAGACAGTAAATAAAGAGTATTATTTGGGCGTTATGAGACGTTTGCGTGAAGTAATTCGAAGAAAGAGAACAGAATTGTGGGCAGAAAACTCGTGGATTTTGCACCATAATAACGCACCGTCGCACAGTGCCATCATTATTCGTAATTTTTTGACGAAAAATGCAACAAATACCATCGAACGAATTCACCTGATTTGGCTCCCTGTGACTTCTTTCTGTTCAATCGAGTCGTAGTGGTCTACGGGGAACGCGTTTCAGCAGCCGAGAGGAAGGAATGGAAAAATCGTAGGAAGCACTGATTGACATATCGAAAACCGAATATAAAAAATGTTTCGAGGATTGGATCAAGCGCTAGCATAAGTGTGCTGCAGTCGATGGGGATTACTTTGAAGGGGACAATATAGATTTAGATGAATAAACTTGTATTTTTAATTTTCTGAATAAAAAGTTTTCATTTGCGCCATTAACCATCAATTGTTTCCCTTGCTTATTCACCATTTTTAGCTATTGTGTTTCTCATTCCAATCTCATTAGAAACATATTTTCAACAACATTAAACCACTGCCGTTATCTTTTTTTTCGATATAATGGCTATTGATTTCAAATCGATCTGAGGATGATGACACATCTGAGCAATATCTTAGAAGTAATAGCTTCCTCGTTTTGTGTTCCTCAGGAGATAGGACTTAGCTAGTGACAGAGGAAGTAAAGTGTATCCTTATGTGTCTTTCCACCACAGTAACCTCTAAAAATTCCGTCACCCTCTAAAACTGTTGTCAGCGCAAAATGAGTTAACAAAAATGAATTGGAAATGAAAAACCTTTAAATGAATGAGAAAAAAAAACCTATTTTTCACTTTTAATTTTTTTTTAACTTAATTTTTTTTTTGTTTAAACTTTTCATTTGTATTTTTTGTTTTTAATTATGGTTGACTTAGACTTGATACTACGATCATTTTACGTTTCTTTCAGCAGTTGTGCATCGTTGTATTATTATTTTTTTTTATATTAATTTTTTCGTTTTAAACTTTTTGTTTAAGTAATTATAATGCAATCTATCTGTGTTCATCTGTGTTAATTAATATCAGTTACCTTTCCAAAGGTTCATTTTTGTCCCATTTTTCCCTACTTATTGTAGAAAGGAGCAAAAGAATGCAAGAAATCATGTTGCCACAGCTAATATCGTTCTCTACATACTTCTTCAAAGGCTTCTTGTGCAGGCTTATTTGACTTGGATTTCAACTGTTTTGTTCGATGGATCCTCGAAGTGTTTTTGCAGCCGATTTCTGATTTTATAGGCTCAGGAATATCAATTAAGGATCAACGGTGTCAAAATCATTTCATTAGTTGTCGCTATACATACTAGTTTATGTACATTTTCTTTGAATTGAGATTAGTGACACAGTCTATGGCATGCCGTAAGATTATGCTGCTCTAAGTGCATATTGGTTACAAATTTGCATATACGAGTATTATACATAACATAATATATATTCACAGTATCGTGTATTTTCTGCTGCATTTTTGGTATTTTCATTGAAGAAAAAGAGAGTGTTATCTATTGCTCAGTTATTTTTTTTCTCTTTTATAACCATTTCTAGAAGTGTGGATACACTTATTAATACTCTGACTTCCAGTAAGTGAGTCTGTATTAATATTCTTAACTTCTTTGACAAGATTGTGTAGTTCTCGTAATTAATTTTAAATATCCTATCCCCACGGATTGATTGGTCATAATTTTCTAAAGCCTGACTGAGTTAGATGTACACAATTACAGAACTTATGCCAAGCTGGTGTCATTCATTAATGCTATTTTGATTTTTTACTGACATGCTCTATATATTTCAATCTCAGTCTGGTTAATAATTTGCGGCCTTTGCCGCATTAGAGAAACCTTTCTTCTACTCCAGTGGAGACCTTTTTTTATTGCTGTAAACGACAGCATTCCCATTTAAATATCATACTTTTGCACGAAATTTTCGTAGGTGCTTTGTTTTGCTGTGGTGTATCTTTTGCTTGTTTTTCCATTTCCATGAATATTTTTCCGTGAAAACCGTTTTCATGTTTGTCTTTCGTGGCTTTCTGCATTTTTGAGACTTATTGGACCCATCTTCTTGTTAATTAGGAATTCAATTGTATTGTGGTTGTACGAGTATAAAGATGTGCTCTGGGATATTTTTAATTCTCGTACAGTAAGTGTTTGTAAACTATGTCAAGTCCAGGTTAACGCGCGTAAGCAACCACCTATCTGACTGAAATACTATTAGCCTCAAGTATCCAGTCAGATGCACCGTATGTATTTTTCAACTACATGTGCGTATCTGCCTGAGCCTTCCAGTTGGAACCAAGGCCATTGGAGTCAATTGTGATGAGGTTAGATTTTTAGTATTATACTCATTGTTAGGCATTCAGATCTAGTACCTGGTTGAATAAACAACTATTTATAACGTATTATAAAATTCGGGTTACATTTGAATCCAAATTGCGAGCCTTGTTCGCGCGGATTTTATTTTTTTAGAAAACTTCTTCTAAAGGACTTTTATTGGCACCCGAGCAGCGACCGCCTAAAACTCGTCTGTATATCCTTAATCGTTAACCATTAACCATTTATACAAAATCCAAAAAAGGTGGTATATATGTACCTTAATTAAATCAAAAAAGTGAAGTGAACAAGAAGCAAAAAAGTCAATCTCAAAACACCAAAAAAATAGAAAAATTATCCTACAAAAAGTGAAAGTATAATCCTAAACATACGAGTAATAAGTGAAATTAACGAAAAACTTGAAAAGTGAGGTGAACGAGAAACCCGAAAATAGAAAAACAGAAAGCACAAAAATTAAAAAAAAACAACCATCCTATTCCAAAGGAAGACGACTAGGGATTCAAATGATGAGGGGTGTCCTATATTCCTAGGATTTTTGTAAGATAGAAGAAAATAATAGTAAGATGTATATTTTAAATTCCTCACAAGACTAGTATATAGTCTCTTAAACTAACAACAAAATAATAAAAACTCAAGTAGAGTTTCTGTTATATTAAATTGATTTTATAGCTTAAGACTATGCCTAGGGGCCAACTCTCATGAAAAAAGGGGCCGGCGTACTTCAGAATTAATTAATTTTATTCGTTAGTGGTGAATACCCTCATACTCTAGTAGATAGCTGCGATTTGTAACGCATTAACGACTAAAGAGGATCCATATGAGCCTTCCGAACTAAAGTAGCTATCCCGTAAGTTAATGGAGAGCGCTTAGCAGGCATCTAGGGAACTGATATTCAAGTCATCCTTTTGACAAAACAAATAAAAATATATATAAAAAACTCAGTCATATAAAAAAAAAGCATTGATATTGATTGCAAGAAATGTATAGTTAAGGAAAAATAAAAAAATCAACTTTTAATTTTTAATTTAAAGAAAAACTATTTGTCACTTCTGTCGTTTTTGTGTTTCAGTCGTTGTATTTTCTTTACCTCTAATTTCTTACTGTGTACCCTCGAATACTTCATAGATTATATTGTTTAGAATGGATGAGATTAAGAACTCACTCACTCAGCTCACGGGAGCTATAAATTCCGTAATAGAACAACTTAGGGCAATTCCGCATTAGTGGAATGGAACAGTTTAACCCACAAGGGTCCATTAAAAAAGTAATGAACGCTTGGCGGTTATCGGACATCGACTCCAGGTTGTGGGGCAGGGAGACAGCTCCGTCCCACGAGCGGACGATGCGATACTGTTATGTGGGCCGAGATGCGAACAAGACTTGAAGGATACTTCTAAACTCCCTGATTAGTGAAAGAATTACAAGTCTTTGACGGCAATCCAGTACAGTATGTCTTCTGGGTCTACAGTGTGGAGACGATTCTGAAGGACTATGAAATAGTCCGGAATTAATCCATCTACAGTGTGATTTTACAACAAGAGGCAAGGTAGATTCCGCTCTGGTCTAATACATCATATTCGATAACGAGTGGAATGAAATTAAAACAATTTTCACGCTACACTACGCCGATAAGAGAAACCTTGCTCACGCAAGGTGGTTCACGAGTTGACGATTTCTACGCCACAGTGAACCACCAATTCTCCTTGATCATCAATAAGATCAGGGCTGAAACGTAATCTACCGAAACCATTAATACTTCGGTGGAAGCCTACAGAAACCGTGCACTGGTCGTTTTTATTCGGGCACTTAATGAATAATGAAATCCCATTGTTCAGAACCCAAGAAGCTTGCCTGAGGCATATTCTGTTTGCTTAGAGATGCAAAACCAGAAATTATTCTCTACATGTCAGTGCACCTAATACAATAACTTCCCCTGTGAACCACGACTTTAGGGGTAACTAAGGATCTCACCACAATCCTGGAAACACCAACAAGTCGTTTCCTCTAAGAGATAATCCTGCTCATCATTCACGTCATTCACATCATGCACGGAGGTCAAGTTTTCATCAACAGCATCCACCTCCATAAAAACTGTGGAAAGTTTACCTGCGATTTTGAGATAGCACTTTTCGTCCTCCCAAATCTAATATCGTCCGATGGTATAATAGGGGACGATACTCTGAAGCAGATGAAGCCTGCTATAGACAGAGAAAAAAAATATTCTTACCATTAAATCGAATAAAATCAACCCTCTCAAAAACTGCGCTTCTGTTGAATTAATTAATCAAATTATTACCTTGGGCGGAAACGTTTCTATGTTAGGAAAGTCTAGGTTAGGAGATCTGTACATGAAGTTCGAAAGTCTTTTCGATCCAGTAGCAAACGAGAAAGTAAAAACCAACGACCAAGCGGAAATTCGTACAAACACCGACGAACCAATCTACTGCAAAAGTTATCCTTACCCCCTTGTATGAGGGAAGAAGTTGAGACACGGGTAAATGAATTTCTGTCAGAGAACATCATTCGTCCATATAACAGCCCATATAATTCCCCTATATGGGTTGTTCCGAAAATTCCAAAGCCAAACGGAGAAAAGCAGTACAGGATGGTCATCGATTACAAGCGTCTAAACGCCGTAACAATTCCGGATACATATCCTATTACCGATATTAACAGTACACTTGCCAGTCTAGGTGATGCTTGTTTCTTCACAACCCTTGACCTGACCTCAGGATTTCATCAGATCCTCCTCCTGATTGTATCCTACCAGACCCAAAAAAGGTTAAAGCCATCGAAAAAAACCTTCTACCGATTAACTTCCTACTACAGTAAATTTATCCGGGATTGTGCTAAATTAGCCAAACCACTGACGAATATGGGAATTTGCACAAGTTCGAGCTAACCAATCGAAATATGTTGGAATCTCTCTCAATGAAGATGCAATTAAGGCTTTCGAAACCTTGAAGGAGCTATTCACTTCTGCAGAAGTGCTGGCATTACCACAGATACTTCAAATTTTGCAATCGGTGCTGTGCTGCCTCAAGGTGAGCACTGTAAGGAGAGGCCAGTCGCATACATACCATATCTCGTTCTCTGACCCGAACAGAGGAAAATTCCGCAACCTATGAGAAGGAGATGTCTGCGGTAGTCCGGGCTCTGGATAATTTGAGAAATTATCTGTATGGAGTAAAGAAGATTAAGATTTACACAGACCACCAGTCCCTGACATTCGCACTGAGTAATAGAAATCACAATGCGAAACTCAAACGCTGGAAAGTAAGGATTGAAGAGTATAACTACGAATTCATTTACACACCAGGTAAATAGAATTTAGTGGCTGATGCTTTCTCACGCCTGAAGACGGAAGTTAACCATCTGCCTGGTCTACATAATGCAGCCGGAATAGCTTGCGAAGAAAACACAAGCACTGAAACCGCAAACGGGCTACAAGAAGCACTCTCGAAATCAGCCACGGAAACTGCAGGTGAAGGACGAGCCTGAGGGGCAGTCTAATTGGCTGGTATGGCTGAAGAGGGATTTTGTGAGCTCTCCAACAGCGATACAGATTCTTGCACCGCGCACAGTGCCGACCAGAAAAATTCCGCCCTAATACCACATGAAGAAGCTCCAATTAATGTGTTGAGATTATTTTCAAAATTGGCATCGATCTTTGCGTTCAGGATGAACCGCATAAGGACTATCATTGCCATTATATTTCTGCAAAACCTTTTGTCAGGCTAATCTCATAGAAATGCTTAGAGAAAACTTGAACCCAAATGTAGAAAACGGAATTAAAATTCCGAAGAACTATCTGGGATTGCTCCAAAAAGTTTATCTGGAAAACTTCGAAAAATACAAGGTTCGCTGACGCAAATATTTGTCAAGGACGTTGCTAATAAAAGCCGCCAATTCCAAATTATGGAGAAAGAACATGAAAGACCCCATCGGTCGGCAAGAGGAAACAAAGAGCAAATCCTTGAACAATTGTATGATGTCCAAGTTTCGTCATGCGAAATTTGTAATGCCAACAAGTATGATCGACACTCTATAACTCCCAATTTACAAGAAACACCCACTCCCAAGTATCCATGCAAAATTCGTCATATGGATATTAGGGAACTTCAAAATGAGAAATTTTTAACCATAGTTGACAAGTTTTCTAAGTTTTCTAAATTTTTTCACATTAAAGATAAATCTGCCATTTACATTAGACCAAAATTGATTAAAATTTTACATTACTTTACAGTCCCACAAATTTTAGTCACGGACAGTGAAAGAGGCTTCCTCAGCCCAATCGTGCTAAACTTTATTAAAACGATTGGAATCAAACTATACCTAACCCCAACACACAGAAACGATGTAAATGGACAGAGAGAAAGGGTACATTCCATTACACTGGAAATTTATCGGTGCCTTAAAGCCGAGAATCCAGATTTAAAGGTTAGGGAAGTTGTCTACGTAGCCGTAGATCGTTATGATAACTCATTACATTCGGTCATCAAACGGAAGCCAACTGACATATTCTTTAATAGCTAACAGAGTCAATTATCTAAATCTTTTTAACATCAGCTCAAAAATCAATAAAGATCTCTGGGGCATTATTAAGCGAAACATGGAGGCCAGAAATGTAAGATTAAATTTAAAGAGAGGTAAACCCAGGGAGTATTGCGAGGGAGACGTGATTTATACCGCCATTACATGCATCAAGGAAAAAAAAAAAGCCCTTGTTTAAAAAGGAAATCGTGGCAAAGAATAATCGTTTACCGTAAATTCACAAAGCTCATCTAAAAAATATTACGAGTAATATTAAAAAAAAAATCATTAAAGTAAACTAAGACTCAATAAAAAAAAAGATAAGAAAGGGGAATGTTTCCTTATAACATGAAAAAATTGTAACTTATAACAATTTCTACGTATGTAGCACATATATGAAACTAATGTTAGGCCTGTATTTTTGGAATTATAAAAATAATGATCTAATCCCTAAATAAAATAACATATTTGTATTGCAGTTGGTTCCCTCGGAAGCCTTGCATATTTTTTCATATGTAACAGTTAGGGAAGGTGATGCCTGGATGACGAATGGGTACTTCAAACTTATCGACGTTATTGACTTAAAACTTTACAACGGACTTGTACGACAAACTGAATAGCTTGTTACGAAGCGGGTATGGGATGAAGAAACCCGTCTGGTTTTAAACTATCACCTAAACCAAGCCAAGGATCGCTTAAGAGAACTTCGTGACCGACGGGTGAGAAGAGTTAGCTCCGTTAATTGGATTGGGATTGCCTGATGCAACTGACTGGGGAAAACTTTTACAAACACAGATCGATTTAGCAAAGAACAATGGCCACCAGTACAAAATTAACGAAGGGAGAATCTGAGAAACTAAGACATGACTTACTTACTTACTAAAGGAAGGCGTAAATGAAGTAAATGAAGCCTGCCAAAGGGCTAAGACAGGGATAGTAAATAGCAACATACTAGACTCTGACGAGGTCAGTACCATCATAAACGAGTTAGAAAACCTACTTTACCAAAACGTCGTGGGAGCCATGGCATACGGCGACCATTCGTGCTTACAAATGGAAATTTATCGCTGTACGTTTTATCACGAATGTAGGGCCTACAGTTTTTCATCTTGTGAACACTCGCGCTGCAATTAATAGCGGAAAAAAACTTGACTTAAATCTTACGAAACTACTTATCAACTACGACGAAATGTTCGGACAAGAGGGTGACTGCTTTCATATAGGGAATACTTCCGTATGTGAGGAAAGTGTCGTAAAGAAATTACCAGAAGATACCTGTCTACCAAGAATCCTCAAAGGTGGTACTGCAGCATCCGACTTCATAGCTGCTTTTGATCCCGAGTCTTATTATTATAGTTTGCCACTCCAGTATATGCCCTATCGCAATGAGAGTGAACTGATGGGAGAATATAATAGTGCCAGAGACGCATTTCTCGTCAATAAAGAAAGTTTAAGAGATTTAAATGCTTATTTGAGTTTTTATCACTAGCGTGACAAGCAACTTGAAAACGCATTCAATCAAGTACACGCACTTCAGATATTGGAACAGGAAGAGCCCATGGAACTAGACTGTGAAGATGAAGTTCCATATCTGCCAATGAATGATAACCTGTTCATACTAGCTAAGCAGTCTATGAATGCTGGACAAAAATAAATTTTCACAATGGTAACTTAGTCCATACGAAGTCAAATGTCGGGTGCGCGCACAACGCTTAAAAATATTCTTTACAGGTGGAGCTGGTGTTGGCGAGACATTAGCAGGTGCTATGCGAAGCAGGATGCGCACTAACGGGAGTTGCAGCACGATTAATAAATGGAGCTACCATACACACTACCTTAAAGTTTCCAATACAGAAGAGGTATGTCAGCCCTGTCCGGAAACTATTTACGAATAATAAAGCGACAGTAGAACAAGACTGAGTTTCTGATTATCAATGAAATTTCTATGGTATCATATCAAATGCTATGCATGATTGACGTCCGATTAAGGCAAATTAAAAACCCTGAAGACGAGTTCTTTGGAAGAGTATACGTATTACTCTTTGGTGATCTTTTGCAACTGTCTTCTATTAAACGCTCCGGAACACCTGTATTCAAACAGCCTGAATATCTCCAAAAAGCCACGCATCTGTGGCGTTTGTTCACGCTTTGTTAGCTGACTGAGAATATGCGCCAGGAAGGTGATCATAGTTTTATTGATGTTTCAAATGCTTTGAGATGAGCTAACCGCCCATCATTTTAGTATTTTGATGCAAAGAGTTAATCAAGGCCCAAGTGATGAGTTTGCAACAGACAAGGCGTTAAGGGTATACCCCACTAACCAGCAAGTAAACGATCACAACGCTACTGTTTTGAATTTGTTCCGAATCAAGGGTGCTCGGACAGGACCAGCTAGTTCACGCCACATGAAATACAGATATTTTGAATTTAGCTAACAGACATAAACGAGACTGGAGCCTTACAAACAGAACTTGAAATATTTGTAGGAGTAAAAGTTATGTTGCGGTCCAATATTGACGTTTCGGAAGGATTGGTAAACGGCGCTATCGGCTACATTACTGAAATTGTTTGGCCTCAGTTTCGTCGAACCCAAATGTACGAAACAGATGTACCGTCAGTTCAGATCGACTTTAGAAGAGACGGCGTACACCTTATTCACCCTAAAGCTATACAGTTTGCAGCAAAGTTCAATTATGGGACAGCTGAAAGGAGAATGTTGCCCTTAATTATGTCATGGGCTTCCACTATCAATGTAATGCAAGCCAGCACTGTAGACCACGCACTTGCGTATTTAGACTCGAAATTGTTGGTAGAAGGACAAGCATACAAGCATGAGTCGAGTAAAGTCTTTGGAAGGATTACGTATTGAGGAATTAGATTGCAACAAATTGTCAGAAACCTTGTAATAAAGAGGCACTAAAAGAACTAAATAGAATGAGAAATGTAAAAACTAAAAACATCAAAATAAAACAAGTCTGATTAATGCCTTAGATTGATGAAGGAGTGGTGTGATGACTGGTACCTAGGTACCTACTGAATTATTTTTTAGTTTTTAGTACATTATCTACATCACTATTATCTTTATTTTCAATAAAATCGTTTAACTTAAAAAATTTGTTTTTACTTATTTTATTTAAATTAAAAATACTTCTCATCTCTTCATATTCACTTTCATACATATAACTAGCATTAGTATGACTACATCATATTTTGGGATCACGTCAATGGTATTTGACTGTAAAACTGGAATAATAAGTTACGCTAGGCTCAAAAGAGAAACACCAAAACCTTTGAACAAAATGCTATAAAAAAAACAGGCTTTTGTAGCAAAAACAAATGGTTGTGGAATTTGAAAATTGACATATTGGCCGATAGATAAGCCTTTACAAGTTTTTGGGAATGGTAATTTGAGTCCCCGCGTTGTAGCTTCTGTACTGGTATATGATGTAAGTTCTACTTAGATTAAAATGTCTGCTTAGTTGCCTGTAACTGGTATTTGGATAGTTTCTTCGTCTTCGTAGTAGCGAATGTCTTCTGCTAAAGTTGGGTTGCATCTTGGAAACTACTGACTGGAGATGAGAGAACCTGACTTTTTCTTTGTAAAAATGATACTAGGTACACGTTCAGAAGTTGCAAAAAGTGGGGGTTTCTAAGATATTTTTCCGAAAAAAAATATGAAAAAATAAAAATTTAAAGTTTCTAAAAGCAAAAATCACTTTTGACACATTAATTTTAGGGCAACATTTACTTTGAAACAATTAAAGCACACAAAGTTACAAGTTCAATAATATGCCATTTGTTTCCATAACTTCTGCACTACGTAGAGCATGCAATTTTCGAACACTCCCCCCCCCCCCCCCCTCACTAATACAATTTTTTCTTAAAATATGTCTAAGAATCACCCCTTAAAAACTTCGACCTGAATTTTTGTAATTTAAAGAAAGTACTTCGCTGTACAGTTAACA
The DNA here is from genome assembly GCA_963966105.1 of Volucella zonaria. Classification (NCBI taxonomy): domain Eukaryota; kingdom Metazoa; phylum Arthropoda; class Insecta; order Diptera; family Syrphidae; genus Volucella; species Volucella zonaria. Next base: position 38,296,956 of record OZ014532.1, on the reverse strand, counting down.
CGAAATAATCATAATTTGCTTGCATTTATAATAGTATACAAATTTTTCAAACACAAATCGTTTTACCCCCATTTTACATTTAATTAATCTATGCGAGTACTACTATAATAATCACAAAATCCTATTAATATTTTTCTATTCTAAAATTCAATAATATTTCTTTTGAACTGTTGAAAAAGATAGATACTCAAGTCATCGGTGAAAGGTCAAATATCAATGAATGCACGTAGTGCTTGTTCCCTGATGTCATCTATTCAGTGATGAAAGGACCATTAGAAATTATGACCAGCATGGTCCTTTCGAAACTAAATGAAATATGAGTAACATGATGCGGAATAGACGACAAGTGAGAAACGTGATTGGTAAAATAAGGGAATTGAAAAAGCGTTTACATGGAAGAGCAAATGGTTTGAGTGGAATGGTCATCATAAACCCAATAAATTGAACGTGAAAAATATGGGAAAACTGTTCAACAGATGGAAAAAAAAAATTCTAAATATGAAACATGATGTGTTAATAGTAATCACGTAGCAAACATGTTCAAATCTCCAATGTGTTAAGTGAAGCAATTTGCCAGACAAATTGAGATGATTTAGGAATAAGTTTTTGAGTGTTTAAATTCAATTTCAGTTTTACTAAGACAACGTCAATCGGTAAATTTCGAGGTAAAAATATTCCCAGAGAAGTTTGATGGGAGCCGAGAAAAGATGGGGTTGACAATTTTCAGTTTTCTTGTTGTATCTGCAAACTGAAAAGCTTGTATAATAGTGTCAGACGTGCGTGTGGTTTTAGAATCAATACTGCTAAGTCACGATTTATTATCTGCAAGCCACAATGTGGATTACTAAATGAAATTTGGTATCTGATGAGTAAACATATTGTAGTTGTCAATGAATTTGTTTACCTGGAGCTAAAATCCGATCTCGGTTGGGATGTGCCTTTAACATCCCGAACATATCCAATTCTCAAGAAATCTGGAATTGTTGCAAAACAACGCCAAAGAGAGGAACATAATTCTACTATAACATAATGTTTTATATCGGTATATGTCTCTAAATACACGTCAGCTATTTTGGCACTTGGCGAAACACAGGTAGATCCCCGCCCATATCTCTCGAATTACTTAGATCTGAAACTACCTGGCTACGAACTAGTGCCATTATTCTTTTCTCACCGCTGTCTCGCCATTTATATGCGTAGTGATATCGCTTATGGAACCTCACCACAATGTGATCCATGTTTCAATTCGGAACGCAAAATCATGCGGTTAAAATTCCATCTCCTTAAGAAAATTATCCACTTCCGATTTATTTACAGAAGACACAAGTGGGACAAAAATTCAACATTTAACGAGTTTGATGGGGTGTCTGACTGCATACAAGGAATTGCATCCCTCTATCCTTTTACTGAAATCGTTATTGTGGGGGATTTCAATAAACGCAGTTCTGGGTGGCTTTGATATTGTAGACATATAACAAGCGAATAACAGTGTGTTGAGATCTTCGCTGCGAAAAACAACTTGACATGCGAGAACCAGACGTTGATAGTCATACTGCCAACACTCTGGACTTGCTTTTAACTTCTTACACTGATAAGTACAAGGTCAAGGTGCTATCCCCTCCAGGCTCCTCAGACCACTGTGTCATATCAGCTAATTTCTCGTACACTGGCCACACAGCCATACACAAAGCAACGGTATGGCAATATGAGAAACCCAATTGGAGTGTAATTTTTTTAGCTTTTTTTAGAAATTTTAACTTGTCGTTAAGCTTCCTCGACAACGATGTAGATGCAGCTGCTGACATGATCGCAGACACTATCCTCTCTGGAATGACATCCTTTATTCGTCATATGATGAACAGTATCAAACTAAAAGAAAATGCGTGATACGACTCGGGCTTCATAGAGGCAGTTAGGGTTATTGAACAGTTTTTGTTGGCTCAACAAGACCGAACGGACAGATGAAAACTGAAAGAAATTTGTGCCAGGAATGACTGCAACGCCTTTCTCAAGCATGTGGAATTTCCTTCAAAAACTGAAGGAAAAAATACTACAATATCTCAGAAGTAGTAAAAATCGTTGGTCGCTTGTCATCGGAATCATCGGAAATTCGGCCTTCTCCGTCTCAACGCCCATTTTTAATGATATTCCAGCTGACATCTCTCTAGACATGGCCAATCTTACAGATTGTGCTTTCTCCCCGCGTACACTTAAGTGCGTTGAATATTTAATGGGACTAATCCACTTTCGTACGTATGTAGTAGTAAGGGTACTTAATGCTCTTAATATACACAAATCCGCGGCACCAGATGGCATATCTCCTCTTCTTCTGAAGAGGTGTTCTTATACGCTGCAAAACCACTGCGTTAGTTTTTTCGTCAATTTTACTCTTTAGGACTCCTTCCTGTAGTACGGTTTCCGTAGCAGCAGGTCCACTGGTGATTTGATAGCATGTCTCACCGAAAAGTGAAACCAACGCGTACATCAATCTGGCAAAACCAAGATAGTTGAGATTTCAAATGCATTTGACTGAGTTTGGTATCAGGCGTTTTTGTCAAGAAATTGCCTATCAGAACATTTAATTTAAGTTGTCTTGGATGCTTTCAAGTCTGATATCCACAAAATAAGTGTTGGTGTGTGACAGGCCTCCCTTCCGCCTCCAACATTCTTTCTTATTTTCACAAATAATTTCCTGCTTTCCACTTCTAATCCAATATACTCCTTTGCTAACGATAGTACTCTGTGCTTCTCATATTCGTTACCAGACTCTTGTCCCTGCCCTTCGGCTGTAGAACGGGAACGTCAAGGTATGTTAAGCTTATTAGATTCCGATAGTACCACCATAGGAACCATCAACAGAGTGGAATTTATGCTTTCAAAATACATACAAGGCTGTTTGCTACCCTTAAAGGAAAATTTAAACATCCAGCCATTATCCTTGACTGGCTCTTCAATAGTCGAAACCGTAGAAGCTTCCATTCTCAGTATGTGTGTCAATGACAACATAACGACTGCCTTAACAGAGCTCAGACTTCTGTAACCAGATACCAACTACTGGGAATTATTTCCGATTCCAGATGTAGATTTATAGATTTATTTATTTATTTATTTAAAATTTACTTTAATACAATTTGTTTATGTTATCCACAAAACTACTTCTTATCTGAAGATGGTTAAATATTTGTTATTATTTAAAACGTTTTCTACATTTCTCAAAGAACTTCTTCACGTCTGAGGAAGAGAAGGAAATTTTGAATAGTAACATCGGTCGAAATTTCTCACGGGATACACAAGTACTATACTTATCCAGGTCTCCACAAAAGCATCCCTAACAACAACATACAATTTATATTTTACAAATAATAATAATATAAGTATACAAAGAAAAGTTCGCATACCAAGGTTTTTCTTAAGGTCCTTTCTAACTTGGGCTTTACTGAATGGTTTTTAGGGAATTGATGTCGATTGGAAATATTGCAACGTTCGTGAATGCAGCCATATGATATTAAGTACTTACAATTAACCTTGCGTAAGCGTTTTTCCAATTTCCTTTCAGCTTCTGCTGACGAAGAGAGTGCAAAATTTAAATATTCATTCTACTGAACTTATATACTTTTACTCTGCAACGATAAGTCCACTAAATTTTTTTGAAAAGCTTTCCATCCTTCAGGTGTTCTTTCCGAGAGCGTGGAAATATGAAATCTGTAACTACCGGCCGATTGCTAAACTTCCCTGCATAAATTAAGCATTATTTATGGCTCATTATTTTTCCATTCCAAGTTTATCTTTTTTCCAAAGCCATCAAAGATTTCTTTAAAGTAGGTATACGAGTACATCTGCAAACCCAATCGGGTTTAAGAACTTTGTACGCGCTAGAAAAAGATATTGAAGTTAATGTAATCGCAGCCGGTCTTAACAAAGTCGTTAATAAAATTTCGAATGACATTATTCATTGTAAGCTAGCTTTTAGGCAACGTAGGAAAATTGAACTACCAATAAGAAGACTGTGCCATGTTAGATATGGTTCTGGAACAAGAAACGCAGCAGCAGAAGAGGTGCTAAGCTCATCCAGATCACATGGTCTCACTGTACTAAATATGCTATTCATAAAGCATGAACGACACTTGGTAATGCACTGTAGCGGTGGGCTCCAGACGCAGATATATTATAATTTATGTATGCTGGAATAAAGCGAAACGGTGAGTAAAAGATTCTAAAGTATGTAATTTTAGAAGAGCCACTAGCAAATCAGCAGCGACTTTTGTTAATAGAAACGTTCGCTAAAAACCCAAAGAGCAGTAGAGGCATTGTATCTTCAGAAACCTTTAGAATCTTTAAGAAGACGACAAGCAGTAGAAGAAGTGCAACGTCGCCACACAGTTAAAGGACCAAACATTTTTAAGATTGCGGAGCAACGTAAAAAATACTAACAACAGATTTAATCGCCAAAATATATTGGAGATTAGCAGGGGAATCTTCTAACGGGGACAATGAAATTTGAAATACCATACATAGATTGAAAGAGCACTTTAACGTCTTACTAAATTAAAAATGTCCGCACAGTACCATTCTCTCAGCTGCAGCGCACGAAGAGCACACAGCGGATTTTAAGGAAGTCGAAGTTACCGAAGCTGTAAAAACAATGAAAAGGGTCATGCTGTCGGACCCGATAACATACCCTTCGAAGAGTGGGTAACAATCGGAAATCTCGAATGTCTAACTAGTAGACGGAAATCTTTCTAGTTCCTCTGTATAAAGGCAAGGGTGACACTAGAAATGCCAGCAACTACTGATCGGTAAAACTAATGTCTGCATACTATGAACATTTACGACAGAGTTTTAGAGAGTCGAGAACGTAATATTATTAAACTCCATAGCAGTCAGTGCGGCTTTATTGGAGGCGGGTTGACATATGACACGACACAAAGCTTAAGAATATTGATGGGAAAATATTGCGATGCTTCGAAGGATCTGTATATCGTCTTCACTGACTTGGAAAACGCAGAGATTTTATTTGGGCGGCACTAAGATCTCAAAATGTAAGACTGGCATGAGATATGTACGATAATGTTGAAACGAAAGTTAAGTGTACAGGTGGAATAACTTCAGAATTCGAAGTTAAAGGCAGTGTTCAAAATTCGTTCGATTTTAGTGTCGTGCATATCAACCAGACGGGAACAACTTCTTTTGTTTTCGTCGATGATAGTGCTATTGTAGGCAACGTTATAACAGTCCTTCAAGCAACTCTTAATCATTAGAGAAAGACGCTAGAGGTTAACTAGTTACGAATCAGTCGTAGATTAAATATCTGTCGATTTTCCGATGCGTCAAATCCAACTCCTGAACAATCTAGAAGGCGCCATCGTCCTAAAGTGCGAAAAATGCAAATACTAAGGCTCTGTCGTTAACCACTAAGAGAATTACGATAACGATGTCGCACATTGAGTCAGTGTGGTGTGGATTGCATGGAAACTGTGTCAAATATTGCTGCAGAAAAATGCTGCTTAAATTTAAGGGTTTGCTATATAAGACAACCATTCGTTTAACTTTAACTTACGCATCGCAGTGTTGGAAAATGTACGAAAAATATAAAGAAGAAAGATGACAGCGACGGAAATGAAGATGTTACGAATGTCAGCGATGTAACAAAATGTGATTTTGTAAGAAGTACACGTTATTATCTTCCAAAGAGAAATCAATTTACGGTCCCATATTAATAATATAATAGAAAAGGCAACTATACCATCGGTTTTCTCAAGTGGTCATCTTAATAATTGTTAAATTTTTATGTCACTAAATTTCTTTATACTCGTACATATAGCCTCAATTTAGTCTCTTCTTGAAAACGTTTATCATGTTTGTTCAAATTATTGCAACACCCTTATTTCCTGGATAGAAGCTGCATCACACGGACTTTTTCGAATGACTTAATGGGGGCTTTCCTGGACTTCTAGTCTTACCTTACCACGATAGGTAGACTAATTAAAATATGCAGCCCCTTTTTATATGCCGAAAAGTTCACATTCTTTGCTCTATGAACCAAGGTTAAGAAAACAAAGCTAACTTTTTTTCGATTAACACTTCAACAAACTATTCCTTGAAAATTTCCTTTAACCTATTTTGTAGGTTTTTTCTGTTAAGATTTAAAGTGTACCCAGAATATGCTTAATTATATTCGTACCTGTCCAGGATTGTCCTGCACCTTAAATCAAATCAATTTTTAAAGTTCAATAAAGGTCTTGAAATTAGTCTATTTAAATCATTTTTTAAGGGCTAATCCATGCCCAATAATAATACCTATGTACGAGGGGCGTTCAATATATTCTCGGTATCGATATGAAGGAAAATGCAAATTCAATTTAAATTGTTTTTATTTTTCAATATAATCTCCCCTAACATCAATGCATTTGTTATATCTTGAGATAAGCTTTTTTAAACCCTCAAAAAAAAAAATTTCCTCTTTCTCTGCAAAATACCGACTTGAGGTCTTCATCATCCGAAAATCTTTTTCCACGAAGACATTTTTTCAAATCCGGAAACAGGAAATAATCACTAGGGGCAAGGTCTGGACTATAGGGTGGGTGTTGGATTTCTTCGAAACCACAATCTCGCGCAGCAGCCTTGGAAACTCGCGCCGTGTGAACAGGAGCGTTGTCATGAAGAAGCAACACACCCGCTGCGAGTTTACCCCGTCTTTTCTTTTTAATTTCTTCCCGCAAATTATGCAAAGTGGAAGCGTAGGATGTGGCGTTGATGGTTTCACCTTTTTTTTTTGTACTCAATGAGCAAGATTCCCTTTGAGTCCCAAAAAACTGTGGCCATGAGCTTCCCGGCAGACGGAGTGACTTTGAACTTCTTCGGGGGGTCTGTTCCTTTTTTATGCCACTGCATGGACTCTTGTTTGCTTTCAGGGTCATAGTGGTGGACCCATGTTTCGTCCCCAGTAACAATTCGATCCATAACACCGTCCGCGTTCTCACTACACATCTCCAAAAGCTCTCTACCGCATGCGATTCTCACTTTTTTCTGAGGCGCTGTGAGCATTCGTGGCACCCACCTTGCACTGACCTTTGAAAGGTTAAGATGGTCATGAAGAATGGTGTGAATGGTACCAATTGAAAGCTTGGTGATCTCTGCCATCATTTTCACCTTTATTCGGGCATCCTCAAGAACAAGTTTTTCGACTTCTTTGATGCTTTCTCCCGTACAAGCAGTAGCCGGGGCGCCGGAGCGGGGGTCGTCTTCAATGCTCTCTCTGACTCTCTTGAACTCACTTGACCACTTTTGCACAGTTGATAATGAAGGTGCGGAACCCTGGTAAACAGCCACCATCTCTTCATGAATAGTTTTTTGACTTTTTCCTTGCTTAGTGAGAAATTTAATTACAGCGCGATGCTCAATTTTCACCATCATCGTCTCAGTTGCCATTATGATTCTGTTTAACTAGAGATAAAACGCGAATTAATAATCACATTTATATGAAATTTTACAAGAATGCACTAAAATAATAGTATTACATGATAAATAAGTCAATTTATATATACAAGCACAGCTTCACCCCGATACCGAGAATAGTTTGAACGCCCCTCGTATACTTTCAGGCCTTGAATTTCAAGTTGAAGTCACTCAGAATAATAATATGACAATATTCGTTGCTTTCAGGCTGCAGGAAAATTTATAAACTCAATGGGAAACTTTAAGAGATTTACCGTTAAGTCTATGTATATGTACATTTAACCAAAGGTGAAGAGGACATCGAATATGCTACAAGTGATATTTTTTAAATCATTATTCGAAAACTACATCATTTTACCTTATAAAGGGTGTTTTTTTTGCTGTTTGGTTTTTCAGTGTTCTATTTTTGACAGCTCACGCGTGATTTGTGGCATGTGTCAAAGTCAAACATATTCAGTTTGAATTTCCATTTCATTGTGGGAATGCTTACACCCGAACAATGCTTACAAATTACTGAATTTTATTATCAAAATTCGTGCTCTGTGAAAAATCTTCTTCGCGCAACTCTAGCCATAGTGATCAAATTTCGCACTAATTTTACGCTATTGGACATCAAGCCACCTATCCGTATATGTAGAGTGCGTATAGAGAAAAATATTGCTGTTGTATCTGCAAGTGTTAATGAAGACAGTTATTTGTCCATTCGTCGCCGTTCACTGCCGTATTTGGTCCAATGAGCAACCTCAGGTAATACAAAAGCTGCCAATGCAGCCGGAAATATGCACTGTTTGGTGGGCTTTATGGTCCGGCGGAATCATTAGCCTGTATTTTTTTCAAAGATGACGGTGAGAACAACAACATCCTGTAGTTCAGTGGGTTAGATACTACGATAAGGACAATATAGTGAAAAAGTCAAATGTCGCGGTGCCGAGAGAGAACAAAACCCAACTTGTTGTCTAAAGCTATGTTAAATGTTATAGTAAGCATAGTGTCGCAGAACCGCATCGTTTAGATAATAAAATAAATTTAAGAAATCAAGTTAAAAAGTCGTAAAGAGCATAGTATCACCCATTAACTTTACTGCAATCCATCGAAGTTACGGAAAAGGTACAAGAGTCACGGCCAGTAGCTGATAACTCACCGACGGACAAGAATTCGCTTGAAAGAAATCGATTTACCACTGTATCCGAACAATGAAGTTTTTAATTACGATGTGATTCATTTAAAAAAAAAGGGATTATAGATCCTACTTTTTTAAGAGTGTATACGAATTTAAGTAACTCAAACTTTTAAGAAACTGTTACATTGTAACTCATAACACAAGATCAAATATAATTTTGTTAAATATATTTGTCATCTTAAAAATTACATTTGAATTTGAGTTGAATATTGAATATCATACAGCGCGTGCAGTGACTGAGTGTATATAACAACCGATGGATGGCGGGCTGTGGGTATGAATTTTGGTGTGTTGTTTCCTATTGTTGTAAGGGCATAACACCTACAACAATTTGATTCGGTAAACCAACTCTGAATTTATGTTTCACAACTTTGCTTAGTAACGTCGGTGTTTGTGTGTTTTGTGCTTGACTTTCTTTATAATGACTCGGGAATTTAGAGTGGGTATTGCCAATATACACAGGCTAAAATGTAATCACTATTCTGCGTACGTCCAGGTCTGCAAATATAGACCAGCTGATTTGGCACTTAGTGAAACACAGGTAGATCCCCGCGCACACCTCTCAGATCACTCTGATTTGAAGCTATCTGGCTACGAACTAGTGCCATTATTCTTCTATCACCGCGGTCTCGCCATTTACGTGCGTAGTGATATAGCTTACCAAACTCCACCACAATGTAGTCCCGGTTCCAATCCGGAATTCAATTTCAAGTGGTTAAAATTCCATCTCCGTAAGCAAATTATGCACGACTGCTTTTTTCACGGAAGCCCCAAACTGGACAGCAATTCGAATTTGATGCGCTGTCAGCTCTTTGGACAAGGCCAGTCTGCTTCGTGCACACGTGCTTTGTCTCAGCCTACATTTGAGTGCGTCGAATCTTCAATGGGACAAATCCACTTTCGCACTCGTGTAGTAACAAGGAAAGATCTTAACATTCACAAATCCGCTGAAACCTCCTCGCTGGCAGAATAACTGTGTAAGCTTAGTCATCAATCCTACTCTTTACGACTCTTTCCGTCCCTAAAACAGGCGAATCTTCCTCTCTCTTCTCCTACAGACCCATTGCACTTACGTCACTTCTTTCCAAGTCTGATAAACCGTCAGCTCATGAAATATCTCGAAACACGAACATTTCTTAATAACTGGCAGTATGGTTTTCGTAGCAAGAAATCCACTGGTGACCTGATGGCATCTCTCACCGAAAAGTTTAACCAAAGCGTACATCAATCTGGCGAAAGCAATATAGTTGTACTTGATATTTCTAAGGTATTTGACAGAGTTTGGCATCAGACTGTTTTGTCGAAAATGCGTGCTTTTAGGATCGACGACTCTCTTCTTCAATAGAATAGAAATTACCTTTCGAAACGTTCAATTCAAGTTGTCTTGGATGGTTTCAAGTCTGATATTCACAAAATACATGCTGGTGTGCGCCAGGGCTCCGTTCTGTCTCCGACACTCTTTTTAATTTTCATCAACGATCTATTGTTTTCTACTTCTAATCCAATATATTCTTTAGTTGACGTCACTACTCTCTGCTTTTCATATTCGTTTCCGGAATCGCGTCCCTGCTCTTCGGCTGTAGAACGAGAACGGCAAAGTATGTTAAGCTCATTAAATTCTGATATTAACAGCATAAATAATTGCGGAACTAAAAGGGTAGAATTTAAACAAATCCAAAACATTAAACACATTCTGCTGTTGTTAAAGCGAAATTTAAACACACAGCCATTATCCATGGATGGTACTTGCGTCGTCGAAACCGACAAACTTTCCATTCTCGGTATGTGTGTCAATGACAATTTACGTTAGAATGACCACATATTCGGTGTCGTCAAAAATGTTTCGAAATGTCTAGGTTTCCTCAAGCGGTGTAAGTAATACTTCACTTCAGATCAAATACTCTGATCTGGCCTCAATATATAAGGCGTCCGAAATTGGAGTATAATGCCCACATCTGGTCAGGTGCGCCCAAAACATATCTGCACCTGCTAGATAGGATTCAAAACCATGCGATAAAACTCATAGGTGATACTTATATCATTTAAAAATTTTACACCGGCGAACACCGACGTAATATCTCCTGTCTCACTTTGTTTCGTTGCTATTTCCACCACCAGTAGCATTCCGCCCCTTCTTTTAACCGTAACACCCGTCTCGCTATGAATATTCATCAGTATACCCTCAAGCTCACTTTCGGAAGTACTTTAAAATATCGTGATTCGTTCCTAAGCCGGCCAACTTGCTTATGGAATGCCCTGCCTAGCACTTTATTTCCTAGTCATTATAACCTTCAAACATTTAAAACCAACGTCCATCGGTACCTCTCTTTCCATCCTCCTTGATTTTCCTTCGCCCGCGCGGTGTGCAATCATTTTAAGGATACTTAAATCTCTTGAGTACACGCAAATTATAAAAAAAAACCCTAATATAGCGATCGAATCATACATACATAATTCCCCTCTTAACTGGGCAACGATTTCTCGTTGTCTCTTGCTTCATTATACCGGCAAGCGATATTTAAGAACCCTCGCTTATCAACTAACAACATCGGTACAAAATAATCTAACCATATCTAAATTTTACCAACAAGTTTTTCAGTACTTTCTGTTATACTGAACAAGATATCATCGACGGAATTCAGCAATGAATCAAAAAGATATTGACACATTTATAAGTTCCAAGCCAAAAACGATTAAACTCGCAGCGGAGTCATAGAAAACAACATCCGGCAAAGGCCCAACACCTTTACCATGTAAACACAACAAACGATGATAACAATGATGAAACTCCTAGTGAAACCGAATTCATCTACGGTGAGCTTGCGGATGAATATCTAGCTCTTCAGTGTGGTGAGGATATTGAACAGAACTATAGAACATTAATTTTTTAAATTAAAAATCTCTTCGATGCACTTTTTTGAACACACGACAAAGACAGGCAAAATTTTGAAAGTTTTGGTGGACACTGGATCTAGTAAAAATTATGACACATTCTGTCCTATTTAAAGCGAAGCAGTATTTTACGCAAACTCCATCATCGATATAAAATGTTTAATCTTGCCCAACCTGAAAACCGTCGATGTCATACTATACAATGATATGTTAAGGGAACTCAACGTTGTTAATTTCGGAAAGGACAACCATTTTCAAACTAGTAATAATCTCGAAATACCCGTGAAGCAGTCAATTTCACAATCGATGAATTCAAGCAATATCAACTCGTCCCACCTCAGTTCAAATCAGATTAATAGGCTTCTTGACATAGCGAAAAATTCTCTCACATAGTTCGCAGATCCCGGTGAAACACTAACGTACAACACTAAAATCAAGGGAGAGATACGAACAAGATTCAGTTATCTGGTCTACCCTAAGAGTTATCCATATCCTATGGCCCTTAAAGAAGAAGTAGACAAGCAAATTACACAGCTTTTGAAAGACGGGATTATTAGAATCTACATATCTCCATACAATGCTTCCGTATGGATTGTGTCTCAAAAGCCGAACGAAACAGGAAAGAAAAAATTGTCAAACCCCTAACATCCATTATAAAAGTGAGGAGGGTCGCATCTTCAAAATACAGTTGGAAACAAAACCTATAAACCTAACGGAAAAAATTGACTCGTTTGAAAGAATAAAAAAACACCATTCCAAAGAGTTCCACCTGACCACCGATAGAGCTACCACATTCGTGCCTAGATCCCTTAACAAAACTGTAGAAGCATATGACACGAATGAAACGGAAATCCTCGCCCTAATATGGGCAATCAGTTCATTAAGGAATTTCCTTAACGGGTCAATAAAGTCAAAATATTTAGCGACCACCAATCATTGACTTATGGATTAAGCAACAGGAAATCCAATTCAAATTGGAAGTCTATTCTTAAAGAATTCTATCACGAACTCCAATACAAACCTTTAAGAACCCACGTAGTGCTCGATGGTTTATCGGGACGTCCACAAACGTCACGTCACACGATCTTATACTACCAGTAGAAATTCCTATCAATGTATTTATAAACTAGCTTATTCTTTATATTGGACAAAAAACCCGATACCAGTTGAAACAACTTTTTCCAAATTATAGACATAAAATAAACTAAGGAAATGATATAGTAGTATGACTTTTCAAACGTTATTTAACCCCCACACAATTAACGGCATAAAAACTGAGGAATCCGTAGTGGCCCTAATGCAAACCGTATTTTGGAAATTACAATGTAAAGTATACCCAATCACAAGTAGATGATATATCACCTTGATCCGGAATTTATTCAGAAAATTAAAAACACAAGTTTATTCATCTAAATCTATGTATATTGTCCAGTTCAAAGTAATCCCCATCGACTGCAATACACTTATGATAGCGCTTGATCCAATCCTCGAAACATTTTTTATATTCGGTTTTCAGTATGCCCATCAGTACCTCCTGCGATTTTTTCACTACTTCCTCTCGACTGCTGAAACGCATTCGCCGTAGTGGCTTTTAACTCGATTGAACAGAAAGAAGTCACAGCGTGCCAAATCAGGTGAATTCGGTGGCTGTTGGATTGTATTTGTTGCATTTTTCGTCCAAAAATTACGAATAATGATGGCACTGTGCTACGGTGCGTTATCATGGTGCAAAGTCCACGAGTTTTCTGCCCACAATTCTGGTCTCTTTCGGCGAATTGCTTCACGCAAACGTCTCATAACGCCCGAACAATAATCTCTGTTTACTGTCTGGCCTTCTGGCAAAAATTCATTGTGCACTACACCGTTGTACGAGTAATCCATGAAAACCGTGATCATTGCCTTCTTTTTTGACTGAAAACGATGTGGTTTTTTTGGTCTGGGCTCATTTGGTGAACGTCATTCACTTGTCTGATGTCTGGATTGCGTGTCGTACTCATAAACTCGCGTGTCAACTTCAGTAATGATCCTTTTGATGAATGTGGGATCGGATTCAGCCTCGCAAGTCAGCTCTTTTGTGACGTCAACACGGTCCCTTTTTTGCATGAAGTTGAGGTCTTTTGGCACCAACTTTGCTGCTACACATCGGAAGCCCAAATCATTAACCAAAATGTCTTGGACGGATCCATAGGCAATGTTCAAGTCCTTCGCTATCTCTCTGATGGTTAATATGCGGTTATTGACCAACATTTCTTTTACTTCATCAATGTTTTCGTTGGTTTTCGATGTCGATGGTCTGCCACTTCTTCGATTGACTTACGACCACTTTTGAACCGCTCGTGCCACTGGTAAACGACCATTTTCTTTAGAGAATCGTTGCCGAAACACTTTTCCAACATTTCCAACGTTCGCGCACCATTAAATCCGTTTTTTACGCAAAATTTAATACAAGTTCGTTGTTGCAAATTTAAATCTATTTCTAAAATTGTAAAAAATCGCCAACACACACAGAGATAGATGTAGTCTTGGCTACGTAACTTTTGCAAATGTCAGAAACAGAACTCAAATCGGAACAATGGGAGCGGCACACGGAAGGTGTGGCCGGGAAATTTTTGATCAAGGTGGTATGTACATAACGGCAGTTGATAAATTTTTAAAATTATCCCATGGTAAAATAGTTGGGTCTTGATCAGTGGAGGACTTACGACAAATACTTTACCATTTCGGTGTACCATAACTTGTGGTTGTTAACAACGAAAAGTCGCTAAATCCAGTCTCTCTTAAGGCCATGATAGAATAGTTAAATATAACAGTGTTCAAAACTCCTGCCAACAAGAGCGAATTCAACGGCCAAGTGGAAAGATTCCACTCCATTTTTGCCAAAATCATGCTTTGTATCAACAGTTATCAAAAAATAACTCTTTCCAGAGAATTTCGTGAGAAATTGGTTCACGAATATAACTCTACCATTCTTTCGACAACACGAAAAAAACACTGTGGAGCTATTCTGTGGTAGTAATCAATGAGTCTCTGCTGAACAATTGGAAGAAGTTGGTAAAAGGAATATTGACAAACTAAGAGAAAATAGTTCAAAAACATTAAGACCCGTAATAAGAATCGTAAGATAGGTGAAGATATCTTTGTAAAACATAATACAGGAAATCAACGGTCCTTACAGAGTCAAAAAAGTCATGCATGAACGTAATATCAGAAACTAAATTTCTTTTATTCAAATTTAAGGCTCCTCTTACCCGTGGTGCCCACAGAAGTGCAAATATTGGATTACTCAATTTTTTAAATCCTCTTAATGAATTCCGGAGTAGCCAAAACTCAAAATGAACTCAAAATGGGAATTTGAAATTGATTCATCCGGTCAGTCTGGACCAATACCAAGCGTTCATAGAGCAGGTAAATTGCACCTTTCATACAGCAATAACCAATGCCCATATCCTCTTCCACCTCCTTCATTACAAGCTAGACCAAATTGGAAATTTGTTTGATGACATAAAATCCAATAGAAACAAAAGATTATTAGAAGAAAAAAAAGTACCGAACATGAAGACTCTATATTTATAAGAAATACAATAAATGACGTTATTGAAATAATGAAAATCAAATTGAAACAAATCAATTGTAAAAAGATAGAATTACGAGTAATAATATCACCGTCATTTCTAACAGCATTTTACGAAAATTAAAAGATACCAAATATAAGATTAAGATAATGAAACAAGAACTTATAAATATTAAATTCCCTGATTCTGTCAAGGACCTATGTAAACATTGCAATGAATACACTAAAAAGCAAGAGAATACCTTATAATACTATTGAAAAAGCATTACAACTAGGAACTGTTAAAAAAATTTCCCTTTACCGATTTAGAAACATGTAAGATACTTCTACTAATAAAAAGAAACAATAAAATAACGAAGTTTTCAAATAATACTAAAAATCATGTACTTACGAGGGTTGTCTGAAAAGTTTCCGATCGCAACATAAAGACAGTGGCACTCGTCAATAAAAGCTAGTGAATGCTAGTTGTGCATCTTTTGACAGTTACTTACCGAAGTTTCAGTCATTTTGGACACGTAGTTTTTAGTTGACAGTCGTTTGAGTGAGTCGATGTGAGTGTTTATTGTGAAAATGGAAAAAATTGAGTATCGAGCTGTTATTAAATTCTTGTTTTTGAAAGGCAATACGCCTATGCAAATCAAAAATGAGTTGGACTCTGTGTATGGGGACTCTGTGCCATCATTTACCACAGTGAAATTTTGGGCAGCTGAATTTAAACGTGGCCGTAAGAGCTTAGGAGATGATGAACGTTCGGGATGTCCAAAAACTGCAACCACTGGCGATAACGTTGCTAAAGTTCACCAAATGGTGTTAGACGACCGCCGAATTAAAGTGAGAGAGATAGTAGAGGTTATGAAAATGTCCAAAGAACGTGTTTGTTACATATTAAACCAAGATTTAGGCATGAGAAAGCTGTCCGCGCGTTGGGTGCTGCGTTTGGTTACGTTAGACCAAAAACATGTTCGAATGAACATTTCCAACGCTCTCTTGGCACAGTTTAGGCGCAATAAATCCGAGTTTTGGCGCCGATTACTTACTGTAGATGAAACTTGGATACACCATTATACGCCCGCAACAAAAATTCAGTCAAAACAGTGGACTGCAAATGGCGAGCCGGCTCCAAAAAAAGCAAAAACTGTTTTTTCGGCTGGGAAAGTGATGGCGACTGTTTTTTGGGATAGTAAAGGAGTTATCTTATTCGATTATCTTCAAAAAGGAAAAACCATTACAGGAGCATACTACGCAGCATTATTGCAAAAAAACGGCCACATTTGCAGAAAAAGAATATTCTGTTTCACCAAGTCAACGCGCCGTCTCACACCTCAGCGGTTGCCATGGAGAAAATCCATGAATTACGGTTTGAACTGCTTGATCATCCGCCTTATTCACCAGATCTAGCCCCAAGCGACTTCTTTTTGTTTCCTCATCTAAAAACTGCGGAGGACAGAGATTTTCGTTAAACGAGGAGGCAATCACCTTCGTGAACAATTATTTTGCTGAGAAAAACGGCAAGTACTATTTGGACGGGTTAGAGACATGGGAGCATCGCTGGGAGAAGTGTGTAGAGTTACAAGGAGACTATGTAGAAAAATAAAAAAAAAATTTGAGAAAAAATATCTTGTATCATTGTTCGGTCGGAAACTTTTCAGACAACCCTAGCTAACGTTAGCTACAATCTACATTATATACTCGTGCATATTTACGCTATGTTAAAAGAGTTCACGGAATTCATTCTTTCGAGGTCATTTTGTGAGATTTTTTCTCATTTTCTGTGAAACGTGAAGTTGGCATGTACTCGTACGTACTCACATACAAAGAACAGAAGATGGTATTGTTTACTTTTCATGGGTGCAGCGTAATTAACTCTTGTCATCACGTACTTAATTTACGTATTTGATGTTTTATATATCAGATTATACTATAAATATAAGAAGAAAATGTGAATAAAAAAATACATATAAAAACAACTTCATTGCATTGTTCTCTATAAAGTATATAATGGTTATATGAAACATAAATTGTAATAGGATAATTTTAATCTCTTTTACTTAAAAAATTACTTGACTAAATCCTGCGCTCGATAATAACACTTAAGCATTGTGCATATTGTACGAGTAGTTCGTCTGGAGGTTATGCAAGAGAGAACAAATGGTACATTGAAAAAAGGAATATGTAATTATTTCAAACAGCGTCACAATCTTTTTATAGGTAATACAAACTTCCTAACGTTCAAAGAATTGTAAGAAAAGGCAACCTTCGCGGCGATTGATCGGGAAACTTGACAGTCCAAGCTGATGACTATATGGCATGAATTTCACGGAGTATCGGCTGAATTTTGTGGAAGGTCATGGAAAATTGAGTATAGCGCATCCACTTATGCTAGCCGTTCCATGAAGATAGTTGAATGAGGTCATATTTCGTAACTAGAACTAAAAATTTTATTAACGACTTAAGTACATCATTAGATTCCTCAATTTGGGCGCATCTAATAAAAAACCCTTTATAAGAATATTTGAAGCGTTGCACCCAAACTGACAAAAATAACTACAAACGAATAGTCTGGAAGAGAAGTTGAAAATTCCTTGTTCTATAGATTTTGGTTTGCCAATATACAATTATCTTTTAACATGAGCAAATAGCATGAAATATGCACCTCCATATGTACATATTTGTTTTTGGCATTTCATTTTCTTTATATATTAAATTAAACCTGTAGAGGAATCATTGCATATGTATGTTTTTTTTAATTATAGATCCATTCCAATTGTTAATATTTTCATGGAGTTAAATTAAGAAAAAAAAATATGCAAAGCTTAAAATTCCCAGGGATTGATAATAATTTGTGCACATTTTCCTGTCGATAGGTTGCGGTTACTCTATCTCATACATTTCATATCCCAATTTCCGTAGCTGCGAAATTATTTATGAATTCGGTTTAACAAAATGAAATTCGTGGGAATTTTGTTACTTATGCAGGCGAATCGAATCTTGTCACTTCATAGGTGCTAAAAAGCATAAATGATACCCTGTGTTGAAATATTAATCAGAAAGGAAATGTACTCCTAAATATGTACATATCTATGTGATGGAACTCAAACACTTGCTAAAATTAAAAAATAAAGACATAAAGATTGAAAGTTAATTACTGGTAACAAAAATACTGGTTTTATAGAATAAAAGAAATAAATAAATTGTAATGCATAAATGCAACGATCTATGATTGAACAGAAACTGTTTAACTTTTGTCACCGATTGAGGTCTTTCGTGAAGCCTGTAGAGTTTCCAAGAGGGGTAATAAAACCAAAGAGATGAGACATAATACTCGTACATATTCAGAAGGTTCTTTAAACTCGAGTTCTTCAAGTTCCTTATTCCTAAAATGCGAAGGATACGACACGGTTTCCCATCTAAGTGCTAACGGTGCGAACCCTGCTCGAATAATAGAAAACAGTTGGAGTAAAACCGGTAATGCTTAATTGCAAAGTGTAACATGAGCGAAACAAAAGTGCCTACAAATGTCAAAAATAAAAGAGACCGGGTAGCTGACATAGTTTTTCGTCAAAACTTAAATCTACGAATGCCTTAACAACGGTTACGTAATTTTTTATTTCTTTTTTTTTTTAAATTTGCGCGCGCCCAAGGGATTAAGGTACCTTTAAAATGTTTGTACATAGCGCGGGCGAAGGAAAATTAGGAAGGAATGAAAGAGAAGTACCAATGTACGTTAGTTCTAAATGTATAAATGCTATAATGGCATTCTATAAGTCAGTTGTTCGGCTTAGGAACGAACCACGAGAGCACGTCCGAAAGTGGGCTTGAGGGTATACTGATGAGCATTCATAGCGAGACGGGTGTTAAGTTTGAAGGGGCGGAATGCTACTTCAGATTTCTATGATAGACTGGTGATGGAAATAGCGATAAAACAAATGAGGGACATTTCGTCGGCGTTCAAAGGTACCAATTGGCTGATTGATAATAATATACGAATAACCTATTATACCTTATCCAACAAAACAAGTCAGTACAGGGCTTATGGGAAAGCTTTTTTTCTAACAATGGTGCCTGCAGGTGGACTCAATGGCATATTACCACTGAAATACAAACGAAGCCACTGAACTTTGTGTACAATTGTTGTTGTAATTATTTTCAGAATTAACCACAACCACCCTATGACTTGCTTGCCCGATAGCCGTGGGCAGAATGATCATAAAATCACCATTCGCCATTACTGCTGGCTGTGTGCATTGAAAATAAACTCATCAAATAACAATGTGCTAACATTTGAGTGTTACCATTGTCAAATGTTAGCACATCGTTACTGATTTTTCAGTGTAATTGTTACAGAGCTTATGGAGTTTGAAGCTTTTGAGAACACAAAAATGAATTTGTGTGTAATAATATGCGTGGCGGTGTTATCATTTGCGTTTTTTTTTTCCTCTTTTTGAGAAACCGTTAAAATGTAGTCAAACCATTTTTTTCGACTTTGTATTTTAAAAGGAAATTTTATTCGCGCGCTATTTTAATGCATTGCAACAAAGCAGTGCATTAAGTGATCATATTATTGTTGGACTATGTGCGTTTTAATGATATTGTGTCAAATTAATAGTGATTAGTTAGTTTTAAGCAACTGTCTTTTGACTAAATAGAAATATGGCTACAAAGTCTTCAAAGGGATTAAGTGCAGAAAAGAAACAACAAATTGTTAATTCAACTAACAAATTGTATGACCTTCGTAAAAATAAAACGGAATCCGTGAGAAAAGTAGCTGGTGTCTTTTCTGTTACGGAACGAACTGTATATAGACTTTTAAAGGAAAATGAAATTAAAGGCCACAATTCGCCTTCAAAAAAGGAAAATAATTCTGGTCGCAAAAGCAGGGTCGATGATTTTGACAAATGTGCCGTTAGGCGCATAGTCCATCAGTTTTTCATGGATAATGATTTACCAACGCTCGATAAGATATTGCATGAAACCCAACAAAATGCAAATATTACAAAAATAAGCAGTTCAACTTTACATACAATCTTAAAGGAAGATCTTAAATTTAAATTCGTCAAACGTCAGCGCAAAAACTTGTTGTTGGAAAGAAGTGATATTATTTCATGGAGACGAAGGTATTTACGTGAAATAAAAAAATTTGGAGAATAGAAAAGAAAAATATATTTTACTGATGAGACTTGGCTCAACGAGGGACATACTTGGGAGAAAGTGTGGGTGGATCCATCCATTACAACACCACACCAAGCTTTTAATGAAGGGTTGTCAACTGAACTGCGATCACCATCTGGAAGAGGAAAGCGACTAATTATAACCCATATTGGAAGTTCTACAGGTTTCGTAGATGAAGGGCTGCTATGCTTTATTTCAGGAAAAACTGAAGACTACCACGAAGACATGAATGCCGAAGTGTACGAGAAATGGTTCAAAGATATTTTAACGCGCCTGGAACCCAACTCCGTAATAGTTTTGGACAATGCTTCCTACCATTCGAGAAAGGAAAATAAAGCACCAACCACTTCTACTAGAAAAGATGACATAAAAAAGTGGCTGAGATCTAATGCTATAAGTTTTGAGGATGATATGGTTAAAACAGAGTTGCTTGAAATCGTTAAACGTTTCAAAGCCAAGTATGAAACCTATGTCGTGGATGAAATGGCTCAAGCTGCAAGACATAAAGTGCTTAGCTTGCCGCCTTATCACTGCGATCTGAATCCAATAGAATTGGTTTGGGCTCAAGTAAAAGGATTTGTAGCAAGCCAAAAATGACAGAAATTAAATTATTATTAACAAAAGCACTTGTAAGAGTTGACAGTGAGAAATGTGTGCAACACGTTGAACAGGTTGTTGAGCCAAAGATGTGGGATATGGACGTTTTCGCCGAGGAAGCAGTCGAAAGATTAGTAATAAATATAAATGACGATAGTAGCAGCACTAACTTTTCATCAGACTAATAGATTTTAATATTAATTAATTTTAATATTAAATTAATAAAATTATTTTTACTTTAAATTAAAGAAATTTTATATTTTTACATTATACTTTACTATATTTATTATGAATTATATTTTTGTTTACTATATTTATCATGAATAAATGAAAATACATATATTTTTTAGTTCTTTTTTCTGTTTTCGGAAACAATTTTTTGTGTTAAACAAACTGAAAAGGGATTAGGCCTACTGGGGATACCCTTAAAAAAACGCGCCACAGCTTGGTGGTGAGGAAAAAGATAAATGAAATTTATATCGTTCAGCAATATTTTTATTTGTTCATTTTAAATGGGGAGATGGCAACCCTAAGCGAAATGTTCTTTCTCTTTATGGTGATTCATCATATACACCATGGTAACCCTATGAGAGCTTTAAAGAGGGACACATTTATGCATGTTATTACAACCAGACTAAGAGGCAAATGTTCTATCTTCAATGTACTGACATTAATTCTTGGATAAACTACAGTTATCTAAAACCTATGTTTTAGGCGCACCTGCCAAGACGTGGGCATTGTACTACAATTATGGGGGCATAAATGCCTAATATGTGTATTGAGTCCAGTTCAGAGGGACAAGAGTATTTCTTACATTGTTTGAGGAAAGCAAGACATTTCGCAGTAATTTTAACGACATAGAATATTTGGTCGTTCCAACGTAGGTTGTTATTGACGCATATACCGAGGATGAAAAGTTGTTCAGTTTCGATTATGAAAGTGCCGCATATGGATAACAGCTGGGTATTTGGATTTCGATTTAATGAAACGACAGCAGCATTGTGTTTTGGAAGCATTAAATTCTACTCTGTTGGAGGTTACTCATTTCGTGATGCTGTTTATATCGGAATTAATTTAGAACGGAGGCCTTTGCTACACCAGATTTTATTTTATAGATATAAGACTTGAAACTATCCAAACCAACTTGAATTGAACTTTCCGAAAGGTAATTTATAATCCATTGAAGAAGAGATCCATCGATCACAAATGCACGCATTTTCGACAAAATAGCCTGATGCGAAACTTTCAAGCGCAACTATCTTGCTTTCGCCAGATTGATGTACGCTTTGGTTCCACTTTTCGGGGAGACATGCCATCAAATAACCAATCACTAGTGGTAGGCAGAAGCACAACCTGGAATTGTTGAGCGGGCCGCATAGTGTACAGCAAGCATATTGGCCTTGTCCAAAGGGCTGACAGTTGGAATGGAGGCAGGATTTCTAATATTTTTGACGAACAAGTAACCATTTTCACTTGTCTTGGGATATTGCATTATTCTCTGCCTCAATTTTTGATCATATTCAATTGCACACGCTTGGCGTTGTAGACATTTCTGGCTCGTTTAATTTTTTCCATTTTTCTTCTGTTCCCTAACCTTGACAGCCTTTTTATAGTTAGAGTCGTACTGCTCCTTTTCTTTTAGCTTGATACGATTTTTAAGAGCCAGCCTCGACCAATCAATCGAACATATTAACATTAGCAAACATGGACAATCTTACCTTATATCCACATTTCATTACCCTTCGGAGGGCTTTTGAAATTTTTAATAGACACAGGAGCCTCGTCATTATTTCGAAACCCTGAACACTTTCTTCTCAAGATCAAGAAATTTTCCCACCCGTAATTATAAAAACTATTCTAAACCAGCATTCAATTAACAAACAAGTACGTCTTCTCATATTCAAATTCCATGGTTACTTTGACGGGTTATTAGGTCAAGATACATTGAGTTCCCTCAAAGTTAGAGTCGACCTAGAAACTGAAACACTTATTACCCCGTTTTCTAAAGTTCCTTTGCTTTTTAAACAAAATTTCATGTCTGAGAATTCCCCTCAATTATAGCGCATTATTACGGTTATCTGTAGCTATTCGCAATGGCGACATTTCTATCAAAAGTATCGAAATCAAACTTGAAGTTTTTATATCGGAAGTAATGTACAGTGCCAATAACTGGTACAGCCTAATTAAAGTAAACAACCAATCAAGTAATAACCAAATAATCTTGCTGGAATACCCTATAAAAGTGACTACTAAATAACTACTAATCACATTGCTAAAAACGGCTAGAACATTCTTAGGAACGAAAATTAACTAATTAACTATGTGAAACTATGAAGATATATTCTACAGGAAAGGTCAAAAGGAAACCTTTACCTTTCAAATCAAATCAAAATTTCGGACGACATATCTATAATGTGTATATGTATACACAAAATAATATATGTATGTAGGTACTGTACGTTCATAAAAACTAGGTCCAATAAAAAATTAAAGATATGCGGCCCCAGGGAATCAGCTATTCCCCTGTAGTTCAAACGTATGAATGGTGCCAAAGAAGATGGATAGCTCTGACACCCAGAAATCGTGATTAGTTATCGACTATTGCAAGTTAAAAACATTAGAAATTCTGCCTCATCCTATATCCCAACGCTCATTTACAATGACATTCCAGCTGTCAGCTCTTTGGACAAGGCCTGCTAGCTCAATACTCCCAGATTGTGCTTTGTTCCCGCCTACACTTGAGTGCGTCGAATGTACAATGGGACGAATCCACTTTCGCATTCGTGTAGTAGCAAGAGTACGTAAAGATCTCAACATGCATAAATCCGCTGGTCTAGATGGTATATCTCCCCTTCTTCTGAAGAGGTGTTCTTCCTCGCTGGCAAAACCTCTGCGTAAGCTTTTTCATCAATCCTACTCTTTAAGACTCTTTCCGAGCAGATGAAAAACAGTATTTGTCCAGCCCGTCCCTAAAAAAGGCGAATCTTCCTCTCTTTTCTCCTACAGACCTATTGCACTTACATCCCTTCTTTCCAAGGTCATGGGAACGCTGATAAACCGTCAGCTAATGAAATATCTCGAAACACGAAAACTTCTCAATGACCGGCAATATGGTTTTCGTAGCAACAGGTCCACTGGTGATCTGATGGCATGTCTCACCGAAAAGTGGAATCAAAGGGTACATTAATCTGGCGAAAGCAAGATAGTTGCAGTTGATATTTCTAAGGCACTTGACAGAGTTTGGCATCAGCCTCAATTGTCGGAAATGCGTGCTTTTGGGATCGATGACTCTCTTCTTCAATGGATTAGAAATTACCTTTCGAAACATTCAATTTAAGTTGTCTTGGGCGGTTTCAAGTCTGATATTTACAAAAAAAATGCTGGTGTGCCCCAAGGCTCCGACACTATTTTAAGTTTTCATTAATGTTCACTTGTCCGCTACTTCTAATCCAATATATTCCTTTGCTGATGACACTACTCTCTGCTTTTCATATTCGTTCCCGGACTCACGCCCATGCTCTTTGGCTGTAGAACTGGGACGGCAGCTTATGTTAAGCTCATTAAATTCCGATATTAACAGCATAACCAATTGGGAAACTATCAACCGAGTGGAATTTAATACTTCCAAAACTTAATGCTGTCTGCTGTCCTTACAGCGAAATTCAAATACCCAGACAGTATCCATGAATGACACTTGCATCGTCGAAACCAATAAACTTTCCATTCTCGGTATGTGTGTCAGCGATAACTTACGTTGGAATGACCACATATTCGATGTCGTCAAAAATGCTGCGAGATGTCTAGGTTTCCTCGAGCGATGTAAGAAATATTTTACCCCCTCTGATCTGGTCACAATGTATAAGGCTTTCATCCGTGCAAAATTGGAGTACAATGCTAGTACAACATCTCTGCACCTGCTAGATGGGAATCAAAACCGTGCGATAAAACTAATTGGTGATATTAATATCAGTCAATCAATTGACACCCTCGAACACTGACGTAATGTCTCCTGTCTCACTTTATTTTATCACTACTTCCACCACCAGTGCTCCTTTGAAATCGCCAGTGGCATTCCGCCCATTCAAACTTTCAACCGTAACACCCGTCTCCCTATGAGTGCTCATCAGTATACCCTCAAGCCCATTTTCGGACGTACTCTAAAATATCGTGATGAGGAATGCCCTGCCGATCTCTGCGTTTCTTGCTCGTTATAATTTACAAACATTTAAAAACAATGTACATCGGTACCTGTCTTTTCTTCCTCCCTAAATTTCCTTCGCCGGCGCTGTGTACGAACATTTTAAGGGTACAAAAACCCCTTGAGCGTGCGCTTATTATAAAAGAAAAAAAACAAAAAACGTTAAACGATAAACGATAAATACTCGTATTCTCTTTCTAGCATCAATGTGATACGCAATAAATTTGCCAAATGCCTCTCTTTTTCAACTCTCAAGCTATATCTAAAGCCGCCGTCACATTTCAGAGGGTCATGGACAATGCCCTCACGGATATGATCACTAAAATTTGTGTTGTGTAACGTGTATATTGATGACGCTGTTGTGTTCTCGACTTCCTTTCAAGAACACATAGAGAATCTCAAAACGGTTTTGACCAACTAAGGGAAGCAAACTTCAAAGTACAACTTGATAAATCTGAGTTCCTCTATTAGGAAACCGCATTTCTCGGACAGGTTATCTCTCTAAATGAACTTAAACTTAATCCTGATATGATTAGAACAACTAAAGTCTTTCCTGTTGCAAAAACGCCAAAGAAAATGAAATCCTTTTAAGGATTACCAAGCCTTTCACCCCATGCTTGAAGAAAGGAATTGAAATCAAATTAGACTAGAAGTATATGCAATGTTTACCAATGTGCAAGGATATCTTAACAAACGATCCTATATTGCAACAACCAGATTTCTCGAAACAATTCGTATTAAAAACCGATGCTAGCAGCTGCTGAATAGGCGCTGTACTATCGCAAGGATCTATCGGTAGTGATAGACCTAATTATTTTGCTAGCTGAGCTCTTACTACATGGCAAATAAATTATTCGATAATCGAATAGGTCCTTTTGGCCATAGTTTGGGCTATGAAATACTTGGGGCCTACCTGTTCCGCAAAATCTTCAAAATATTAACCGATTACAAACCTTTTAAAGGGTTGATGAGTTTGAAGGAACCAAACTCAAAATTGGTTCGTTGGAGACTTAAACTTGAAGAGTGCAACCATCAGATCCTCTATGTATAAAAAGGGTAAGATGAATACAAAAGCTAATGCACTCTGTCGCATTAAAATCAGCGACAAGCGGAAAAACCGTTAAACGAGTTTAACTTGCAAATAGTTTTGGAAACTTCAAGTGCACCACCAACAAATTCACTTAAAGTAGGCTTTAAAAATAAGCAAAGGCACATTTCCAAAGAATAGGTTTTACAAATATTCAAATATTTCACTTACCACCAAATAAGCTCACTGCAATATTAACTGCAATACTTTCAGGACTGTTCAGAACGTCTATCTAAAATACTTTTCTCAAAGTAGAACCTTCGAATTATTGCGTTGGACAGAATTATTGGCAGAGATAACAACATAAAAATGGCAAACTAATTTATGATTACCACATTAATTCGAATCATAGAGGAGTTATTGAGACTTTACTTCAAGTAAAGAGGAACTACAATTTTCCTTTTATATCTAGCGAAATTACACAAACGAAAAATAATTGAGAGAAATGTCAGACACATGGGCTGAAAAGTCCGTGCCGTTTCTAAGAGAGGGCACTACTTGAAGTAAATCCATACCATTTTCAGTTAGCAAAAACCTTCAAAAGATACGTGTATAAATTTGACAGCTGTCGGACGATTATTTCTCGAGACATAGCGTTGTGAGTGAAGCAACTTTTGTTATTGTGAAAAAAAATGGATTCAAAGCAATCTCGTGTGTTGATTTGGGAAAAAATGCAGCCGATGCAAAGAAATGGCTTGATAAGTGTTACCCGGACTCTGCACCAGGCGAACGAACCATTCGCAAGTGGATTGAAAAATTTAAAAGTGGTCATACAAGCACCAAAGATGATGCACGCAGTGGACGTCCAAAAGGGGCTGTTTCAGATGAAAACATCAAAAAAGTCCACAAGATGATTACGAATGACCGTAAAGTGAAGTTGATCGAGATAGCTGAGGCTCTGAAGACATCAAAAGAGCGTGTTGGATATATCATACAAGAGTATTTGGACATGCGAAAGCTCTGTTCAAAGTGGGTGCCGCGTTTGCTCACAGTCGACTAAAAACAACAACCTGTTGATGATTCAGAGGGGTGTTTAAAGCTGTTCATCCGCAATAAAGCCGAATTTTTGAGTCGGTATGTGACAAGCAGTCAGCTGAGTGGCGAGCAGGCGATGAACCTCGTCCAAGACCACCAAAAACTCAACAGTCGGCTGGCAAGGTTATGGTATCCGTATTTTGGGATGCAAATCAAATAGTTGCTGGGGGCCAAATCTGGAGAATATGGTGGGTGGGGAAGCAATTCGTAGCCGAATTCATTCAATTTTGCCATCGTTTTCATCGACTATCTTCAAAAGGGGCAGACTATCAACAGCGACTATTACATTGCGTTTTTGGAGCGTTTAAAAGACGAAATCGTAGAAAAACGGCCGCATTTGAAGAAAAAGAAAGTGCTGTTTCATCAAGACAATGCACCGTGTCACAAGTCGATGAAAACGATGGCAAAATTGAAAGAATTCGGCTACGAATTGCTTCCCCACCCACCGTATTCTCTAGATTTGGCCCCCAGCGACTATTTCCTGTTCGCAGACCTCAAAAGAATGCTCGCCGGAAATTTAAGACCGATGAAGAAGTAATCGCCGAAACAGAGGCCTATTTTGAGGCTAAACCGAAATCGTACTACAAAACTGGTATCGAAAGATTGAAAAATAGTTTCAATCAGTGTATCGCCCTCAAAGGCAACTACTCGTATATTGATAAATAAAGTTGAATTTTGCAAAAAATTTTTGTTTTACTATAAAACGAACTTTTCAACTCATGTGTTATGTAGGAGCCCACATAAAGTGAAGTATGAAAAACCAGAAATATAGATCAAGCCGCTAGATGTTGATGTTTGTACCATTAATAGAAAACACATTCAAATAATAATAGATACATTTTCTAAACTCGCTGACGCTTATACTCTACCCATTCGAAATATTCTTACCTTAGTTCAATCAATAAAAAAACTGATATTGGGAAACTGATTACTGATCAAGGATCGGAATTTTAAAGATTTTTGTAAACAGCTTGACATTCTCTTATATACAACCTCATTTTAGCAGAGAACAAATAATATAGCTCTGCAGTGGAATGACAAATACAAAGACCACAAACACCACGGAGATATTTTTAACGAAACAATTACATCATACAATATTGTCATCCATTTTTTCACCCAGTATATGTACATCCTACATCCTATGAGATATTTTATGGTAGACCATGAAAATTTAGTCGAGACCTTAAATTCAATAACACCTATGATTTGCTTCAAAAACTTAATGCATTTGAAGAGAATTACTGGCAGTCCATTATTAGCTATCTAGAGAAGAAGAGAGATATGAATATAAAAAGTTAAACAGAAATATTGTAAGAGGCCGTCTACTGAATAAATAGAAGGAGACCTTATATTTAGGAAAGAGTGTAGGAGGAACAAGTTAACCCCAAAATTCATCAAGGCTACAATTAAAAATGATAGGAAAGCAACTATTTTCACAAAAGATAATAAAAAATTACATAAAAGTAGAATAAAGAAAAAAACGAAAAATTCAGGTCCCTACTGACAATTCTGACACTTGACGGACGTAACATTGAAATTAACAACCTGAACAATAATAACGAAATATCAAACGGGGATAATAGAATACGAAATTTAGATGAAGCATGCAATACGAGTATATCCTCTAAATTACCACACTAGTATTGCTAAAATTAAATACTACCTCACAACATTATGAAAAGAGGACACAAACACTGAAATGACAGCCAACAGAATTAGAACAAAAATTCTTAAGTCTTTTACCAAATTATAGAATAAAAAGGGGTATAATTAATGGATTAGGTACGATTATCAAAATCATTACTGGAATATGGACGCTAACGATGCTCTTGCAATAAACAAAGAACTAATAGCAATAGAGAATATTCAAGAGGTTTTGAAAATAAAATCCGTCAAACAATTGAGTATAAATAATCAAATGGTAGATAGGGTTAAGATGGAGTCAAAAGTGACCTCCTTGACCGCCAGAATGCGCTGCTACTGCAAAAAAGGTTATGGTGCCTTGAAGTCCGTTCATATTTAGGCAGACATGCCAAATTACAGTGCGATACTGTCTTTAGTTTTGTTTTGACAGCTGATTGTTGTTGACGTGTTTGGCATCATGTTGAGTATGAACAAAAACGATTTTCGTTCTCTCATAAAACATTATTTTTTGAGAGGCAAAACGGCGAAGGAAGCAAAAGAAAAGTTGGATAAATATTATGGGGCTAATGCTCCATCAGATTACACCGTCAAATATTGGTTTCAAGAGTTTCATGGTGTCCGCAACTCCACTACCGATCAAGTCCGCAGCGGCAGGCCCTCCGATGAGGTTGCAGAGGACAATGTCAAAAAAATACATGAAATGGTGCTGGCTGACCGGAAAGTTAAGGTACGCGAGCTAGCAGATACCATAAAGATTAGTACTGAGCGCACACGCTATATTTTGGGCAATATTCTGCATATGAAAAACTTATCCTGCCGCTGGGTGCCGCGACCAAAACACGAACCCGAGAGCACTTCGAAAAAGTGTTTGGACTTGCTGATGCGGAATCGGGCGGACTTCTGGTGGATCCAAAGTGGATTTGGATCCCTCTCTTCTCAAACCTCAAAAGATGGCTCATCAATAAAAAATTCAGCTCACGCGAGGAAATCTTCGACGGCACGGAGGAATATTTTGTAGATCTTCCGGAAAATTACTTTTCGGACGGGATCAAGAAGTTGGAAAATCGCTGGAATAAGTGTATCAAACTAAAAGGGGACTATATTGAATAATATAAAAAAAACATTTAAAAAATAAAATTGTTTAATTCCCAAGGAGGTCACTTTTCACTCCATCTAGTAACATATCTTTTCACATAAATAAACAACAAGAAACCACAGAGAAAATTCTTAACTATTGTAGCTATCCCTTTAAAATAAAAGAGTATTTTTTTGTTGTGGTTGGTTTTCAAAAAGTAACGTAGCGAATTTAAGATTACGTCGCATCGGTTCCCTTAAGAAGTTCGCGTGCGTTTTTTTTCGCAAGCAATGGCTGACTTATTCTTCCGGCAACCTAAGCACTTTTTTTTTTCGCCAGCATCCGCCGAGAGTGATAGGCGAATAGGTGCCCGCAGTAAAGTTAAAATTAATAAAAAGAAAAGAAAACAACAAAAGGGTATTGAAGAGATAATAAATCCGATAAATTGGTGTATTTTGAAATATAAAAAAAAAAATTTTATTTCTGATTTTTTTGTACACCATACTCAAAAAATTCGAAACTCCTTGTGGTAGAAAACAGACACGAAACGAAAAGCGCTCCATTATTTCGTTTTTGCAACTTGTTTTAATTAACAATTTAGTCAAAAGATGGAAGTTTCTCATGAAGTATTTAATTGGATGGTTTTTTATGATTTTAAATATGGTCTAACTCAACAACAATTCATAGATCGACTTCATACGGCTTTTGGTTACGAAATACCATCCAATTTTACAATTTATAACTGGTTTGCAGAGTTCAAGTACGGTCGTGCTAGCACCACTGATGAATTTCGTGAAGGTCGTCCTTGCAGCGCTGCTGCCACAGAAAACATTGACACCGTATGCGCCATACAGAAGCAATCTTAAACAATAGTAAGACCGCAATTCAATAAATTCTGTATAAACATTTAGCTGCGAAGAAGCTTTGTGCTAGTTGGATATCACACATGAAAAGGGTTGTTTCAAATGGTGCAAAGAAATGGTAAAGAAATTCATTCGTGGTGCATCAAAAAACATGTACCTACAACATCGTTACACAAGACGAAACCTGGATATACTCGTATGAACCGGAACTTATTCGACAACTGGCTCTTTGCACACTCCAAGGTGAGTGAAAATCGATGAAAGCACTTCGAAAAAAAATTATAGCTTGTTTTTCCGATTAATCGGGTCATGTTGCTACTGCTAAATCCGATTGGTACATAACAATTTGTTTGCCGGAGGTCATTAGTGAATTGCGTAAAATTGTTCACACACAATCAGTCAAGCAATTCAATTTTTGAAGTTTTAAAACGTCGAATTAATGAGCGATTGTCCATATTTTCCTGATTTATCGTTTAATTCTTCTAATGACAACAGGTTCATTCAATTCATATTGAAGGCAATAAATTAATGTTTTTTTTCTTACTTTTTCCAAAAAGTTATCGGACGACCTTCGTACGCGTGGAAAACCGTACTTTGTACATCCGAAGACATCCACTCAAATAGGCACTTGTCATATGTGGTGGAGCCTTTAATTCTCGTTGCTATGCACAAAATCCAATTGTGCAGCCTCAGTTTGAAGGAATTTGTGGAAAGAGTGCTGCACGTCTTATCCAGACCGCGTGAATGTAGACTCGGTTAGCTCAGCTACGGCAGTCTCAAGGACGCGCCAAATTGCTTCGCTAACCTTAACGCTCGCCCGAAACTGGTACCGAATCTCTGCTAAATTTCAGTCCGGATAATCGTACTCAGTGATTTTGCTAAATCTACTAAAATTTTTCTAACCGAACTTAACCTAACCTATAGTGAAACATATTCTAAAAGTATAATTTTTCTAAGTATATTTAAATTTCTCTAAACTAACTTTATCTAAGATGTAGTGAAAAGTGCCAAGTCTAACTACCAAAAAAAAGAACAAAAACAAAATAAATATACCAAACGTACATAAAACAAAATATTATCAGCGATCCAGAGTGCTCTCCTGACCTGCTGTTAATCGAGGTAAGCCATACAATTCCGTCCATGAATACCTTAGCATATTTCGTCGGTATAGGCGTAACAATTAGTGTAAGTAACCTACCTAATATTGACTTGAACGGCAAATACCTATTCATGAAATCAAATTTATGTATTTAGAGATACACAGCTGACTATAGAATGCGAATGTTTTCTTTTTGTTTTGATCATAGAAATTAAATTTAAATTACGAGTAAATTTCCAATAGTACTTACGAGAGGCGTTCAATATATTCTCGGTATCGATATGAAGGAAAATGCGAATTCAATTTGAAGTGTTTTTATTTTTCAATATTATCTCCCCTAACATCAATGCATTTGTTACATCTTGAGATAAGCTTTTTTAAACCCTCAAAAAAATAAATTTCCTAAATACCCATTTATTGCCGACTTGAGTTCTTCATCATCCGAAAATCTTTTTCCACGAAGACATTTTTTCAAATCCGGAAACAGAAAATAATCACTAGGGGCAAGGTCTGGACTATAGGGTGGGTGTTGGATTTCTTCGAAACCACAATCTCGCGCAGCAGCCTTGGAAACTCGCGCCGTGTGAACATGAGCGTTGTCATGAAGAAGCAACACACCCGCTGCGAGTTTACCCCGTCTTTTCTTTTTAATTTCCTCCCGCAAATTATGCAAAGTGGAAGCGTAGGATGTGGCGTTGATGGTTTCACCTTTTTTTTGTACTCAATGAGCAAGATTCCCTTTGAGTCCCAAAAAACTGTGGCCATGAGCTTCCCGGCAGACGGAGTGACTTTGAACTTCTTCGGGGGGTCTGTTCCTTTTTTATGCCACTGCATGGACTCTTGTTTGCTTTCAGGGTCATAGTGGTGGACCCATGTTTCGTCCCCTGTAACAATTCGATCCATAACACCGTCCGCGTTCTCACTACACATCTCCAAAAGCTCTCTACAGCATACGATTCTCACTTTTTTCTGAGGCGCTGTGAGCATTCGTGGCACCCACCTTGCACTGAGCTTTGAAAGGTTAAGATGGTCATGAAGAATGGTGTGAATGGTACCAATTGAAAGCTTGGTGATCTCTGCCATCATTTTCACCTTTATTCGGGCATCCTCAAGAACAAGTTTTTCGACTTCTTTGATGCTTTCTCCCGTACAAGCAGTAGCCGGGGCGCCGGAGCGGGGGTCGTCTTCAATGCTCTCTCTGCCTCTCTTGAACTCACTTGACTACTTTTACACAGTTGATAATGAAGGTGCGGAACCCTGGTAAGCAGCCACCATCTCTTCATGAATAGTTTTTTGACTTTTTCCTTGCTTAGTGAGAAATTTAATTACAGCGCGATGCTCAATTTTCACCATCATCGTCTCAGTTGCCATTATGATTCTGTTTAACTAGAGATAAAACGCGAATTAATAATCACATTTATATAAAATTTTACACGAATGCACATTATAAAGAACCAACCACCCGTCTGTGACACGCAAAATGGAATCGAAATTTCAACAGTTTATCAACTGAAATCCAATTACATTTTAGTAATCAACGTTCATAAAATCAAACCACCTGTAGAATACCAGAACCAATCTCATTCATTATTTTAACTGTTGCATGGAAATTAATAATTTCACCTATGATTCCAGACCTAATACTTTCTGGGACAGTGTTATTGTATATCTTCCTGCACAAAAATTACATAAATTCATCCTTGACTTTAAATCTTTTATCCCTGGAGAAGCTTCATACACACCAGATTCAAATTCAAGAGGAAGTAGCAACAATTTCTAGGAAATCAATCCGCAATTTCAACTTATCATGGTTAATTGTTTTCATCCTGTTTACCGCAACACTAATTTTCGTCATCCAGCATTACCAAGCAAGATATAAATCACTGAAGAAAGATAATATCAGCACCGACACAACTACCATCAATAATCATGATTCAGCAGATACTAGAATAAACACCACTAACCCAGTCGCTCCTAACAGGATACATTTCCAGTGGCACTCGCTCCACTAAGAGAGGAGGAGTTACATTGTATTGTGTTAAGCATAATTCTGTCAACCAAAACCGTAATAAGATATGTACACCTTGTATATGATTAGGTAATGTAAAACAACCATGGAGAAATTTTATTCCCACGAATGGTTAAAATGATGAGCTATCATATTTTTATATTAAATAGAAGAAACGAATTTTAGTGAGCAGCAGTAGATTTCAGTCATTAAAATGCATAAACCACTATGGCGATTAAGTTATTTTTGTTTTTTTATATCCATTTGGTTCAAGTTACATAGGTACGCGGGACCAAGCAAAGCTGCAAGTGGCAGAAAAAAACTCTGTTGTAGATAAAAATTTCCTATTGCACAATATATTATACATCGTCAGTGATTTACTAAAACAAAATCCATTTGCAGTGTTGGGCGCGGTAAGTACGTAGGTGGGTGACCACATGGAAACTCAGTACTCCGCGTGCTGTTGACAAAACGCACCACATGGGCATAGTACCCCGGCCTTAAATCCCGGACCCTACAAATTAATTTGTATCATTCCCTTGATAATAATAATAATAATAATAATAATAATAAAATCCATTTGCTTACATAATGTTGGCCTAACATCTGGAAGCCACATCTTCATAAACGAAAGTTTGACTTCCACTAACTACTCAATATTACGAAAACCTTTTCTTTTGGAGAGAAATAAAAAGCTTACGATTGTATATACACAAAATGGTATACAGTATATGTACGGCTATCTAGCAATCCAGGTTCTTCAGCAAGAAAAGTGCCTTTAATATCTTCTCTAAAATGTTTGGATCAATTTCGCGATAACGTATTGTCATCGAATGCATACACTATATCAGTAACCCATAGATAAGATGTCCTCAGCGTTTTATCTGTTTTTATTATTTCACTTTGCTATAATTGGTTTTTTAATTATTTTTCTAAGTCTCCCTATTTCTTATTATTTATACATGTATACCATTGAGGTATGTTACACGCATCCATGCTATATTAGGAACAACTCCCCCTGTTTAGCCAAAATAGTTTTCTTCAATATACAATGTTTTCACCGTTTTGTTTTTCTCAAGTAATATCTTAGCAATGAGAAAAACAAGTCCTTGTTATCATCAGCATTGCAGATCGACCGTGATTATTAAAACAAAAAAAGGAGAGAAGATCATGATGTAGGGAAAGCTGTTATATGCGAAAATCCACCGCCATGGGGCTTAATGAAGTACACCCACTTTTCTTTAAAATTATTTTACTTCATACACATATATTACCCCTTCGGGTAGGGGGCTAGAGTTTACCTGAGGTAGGCATGCCTGCCGTAAGAGGCGACTAAAGTCCAGATTTTTAAGCTCTTTGAAAGAAAATTAACCCAAAATGAAAATATGCAATAAACAAAACTAATAATATAACTACCACAGGTGGTACGCCAGGTAAACTGGTAAATCCACCCTCTTCGGAGGCCGATTCCATGGATTCTGGGGGCAACCATTTATTGCCAAAAGATGACCTTTTCATAAAGAGTCGGAAATTGGTAAGAACATCAACATCGCAACCAACAATAGAAAATACGATGTTGGAAGAAAGAGATAATATTAAGCAACTCAGTGAAAAACTGGCAAACGAAATTGATAAATTAAAGTTCGAACTACAGCTGCTCAAAGAACAGGTCAATAATAATAATAAAAATGAACAGATACATAAAACTGTAGTGTACTCTACTCTCTAGAGACAAAATCACCCTTTAGTATGATAAAAAGGGACAAAAAAAGAAAAATGAGCATGTGTCCGGAGCTTTCACCACCAAAAGTGACCCAGAAAAGCCCAGAAAAGATGAAAGATAAAGAAATCAAACCACTCAAGCCAATAAAGCCTCCCCCAATTATAGTGCTCTGTATTACGAAGTACGAGGGCTTATTGAATATCCTAGACGAGAATAAAATAAAAGCTAATACAGCTCTCCTAAATATGTAGTAATGATGTTAAAATTAATGTGGATAACGAAGAATCCTACAGAAACTTGACAGAAAAAAGTTCAATGGTATTCGTTTGAAAATAAACAAACAAGACCAATAAAGTTCCAAAGAAACTACAGTACTCATGCACACCTGTACGCATTGCGAATGACCTAAAGAAGAAAAACTTCAAAATACTTGAAATTGTTAACATACTTAAGTACAAGAGTAAAGAACCGCTAACAATGTTCATGCTTACTTTTGAGCAAGATGGAGACATCAAGAAAATTTATGAAATTAAAGATATCCTAGGAATGAAAGTACAAATTCATCCTTTGCGGAAATCAAAGCTAGTTCCTCAAGAACTGGCAAAAGCATGGTCACACTCACAAATACTGCAGCTCAAACCCGAAATGCGTTAAATATGCAGGAGACCACCATACAAAAGACTGCATAAAGGAAAAAAATTCAGTCCCTAAATGCGTCAATTGTAGCGAAGGACACCCAGCTAAGTACAGAGGGTGTGTGGCAGCAAAAGAGCTACAGCAGGTAAAGGACAACAAGCAAAAGAAAATGCAAAAGCCTGTTGAAAAAGGCGGAGAAAAATGAAACAAAAAAGACTTAAGAGCGAATTCTAAGCACCAAATGAATAAAAAAATTGGATACAGCTAAAGGAAATCTACCCTTAAGCGAAAATGAAAACTTAGGCCTCATAACCGGTTCAAAGAAAACATATGCATAAGTTGTTTCGAAAAACGTTGTAAAACCAGTCGAAAACCCGAAGCCTCCCAGCAGCAGCGGCCAGATAACGACAGCAGCGGCATATTGCTCTCCTAGCTACAGGCTGAAACAAAACAATTTAGAAAGCCTCTTCCGTAAATTCGGAAATAAATTCATAATAGGTGGAGATTTCAACGCTAAGAACAAATCTTGGGGATCAAGATTAACAAATATAAGAGGAAGAGAACTCCTTGATGCTTTAAAAAAAAAACCAATGTTAACTACCATTCAACGGGAAATCCTACTTACTGGCCCACAGATAGGAACAAAATCCCGGGTGTTTAAGATTTCTTCTTAACTAAAAATATCTCCCCAAATATCACCCAAGCTAAGGAAGGGCCAGATCTTGACTCAGATCACTCATCTGTGCTGCTTACACTTGGTAATACAATTATAATGAAGGAACACAACCCACGTCTAGTAAATAAACTAACTGACTGGATATATTTCAGATATTTAATTGATGAACGCATCGAACTATCCACAACAATTAATACAATAGAGCAATTAGAAAGTGAAGTACAGTCCTTCACCCTAGCTATACAAAAGGCTGCAGGGGCTGCAACCCCTGAAATAAAATAGCAATGTAAAAAGAAACGTGTATCCCAAAGAAATTTGCGACATTATATCTGAAAAGAGACGAGCTCACAAACGATGGCAACTGTCAAGAGCTCCAAGTGATAAAAGTAGACTTAATAGCTTAAACAATAAACTCAGAAAAAGGATAGCAGAAGTTAAAAATGCATCGGTGGGGAGATACCTTACAAATTTCACTGTGGAAGGCTACAAAAAAAAAAATGAAAAAACCAACGGCATACGTTCCGCCAGTGAAAAACAGCAGGGGTAACTGGACTAAAACAAACAAACAAAAGGCGGATCTATTTGCGGGACATCTTGAAAACGTCTTTAAGCCATACGACGATAATGATAATTCCCAACAAACGGAAGAAATGTGCGAAGACGAAAGATCGATTCCAGCAGTAACCTCTAGGGAAATAGCCTAAGAAATAAAAGAAAAGATCAACCCAAAAAATGCCCCGGGATTTGATCTAATAACGGTTGAAATTCTGAAAAAACTGCCTAAAAAAGGTATGAAAAAAATAGCACTGATAACAAATGCAGCATTTAGATTGATGTATGTTCCACGTATGTGGAAGGTCCGGAAGTTATTATGGTACCGATATCATTGCTGCCAATCCTGTCCAAGCTATTCGAAAAAATCCTTCTAAAACGACTCCATCCGATTCTAGAAGAAAAGACACTGATCCCAAACCATCAGTTTGGATTCAGAAATAAATACTCAACTATAGATCAGATCCACAGAATAAGTGATATAGTAGAAAAAGCTTTAGAAGGAAAACAAATATGCTCTACCATCTTCCTTGATGTAACACAGGCTTTTGATAAAGTCTGGCACAAAGGATCCGTAAGCCACAAAAATATCTTCCAAAACAGTGCTATGATATACCAGAGCCGTATATAATGAAACGATTATTTAGAATTAAGCAAGAAGATGAGTACTCCGCATCAAAGCTGAAGTACCGCAAGGTAGTGTATTGGGACCCGTACTGTTCCTTCCTCCTATACTCGAACGCCCTACCACCAAATGACGAAACTACTGTTGCTACTTTTGCAGACGATACTGCTGTACTTGCAGTAGGAAAAACCGTACATTAAGTTACAGAAAAACTGCAAAGGACAGCAACTGATATATCTAATTGGACCAAAAAATGGCAAATAAAATTAAATGAACTGAAGTCGATTCATGTTAACTTTACAAAGACTTGACTTTGGACGCAAAGATGCGCTGGAAAACTCATGTCAAGAAAAAACGTGGTGAACTAAATATACGGTATAATAAAATGTATTGGCTCATTGGGAGGTATTCATGCCTCTCAATTTATAATAAACTTCTTCTGTACAAGCAAATATTAAAACTAATTTGGACATATGGCCCCTAGTTATGGGGGTGCACAATCTTCAATGCATACAATGCTTTCAAAACAAAGTATTACGCAATATTGTTAATGCGCCGTAGTACATACGTAATGCTGATCTACAAACTGAAATGGTAGAGGACGAGGTTCGAAAAGTCGCAAGAAGACATGAAGTTAGGCTTCGCAACCATGCTAATTTCGAAGTAGTACAACTACTTAATAATAACAATTTAGTTGGATGATTACGTAGAGTAAAACCTTTTGAACTAATTAACTAGGTAAAAAGAAAAGAAATTGTATATGTGACAACATAATCACACTAACAAAGTGATAATGAATTAAAAAACAAAACCAAAGTTAGTTCCTTAAAACAGTACATAAGTATATACGAAAACAAAATTGCTAATTAGTCTGACGACTAGGTGCGATTTCTGGAAGGATGGTAACATCATGCCTTCCCTGGGTGTTTTTAGTAGGTGATTCAAGTCCCATACTATCGCAAAGCTCGCAAGCGAATATACACCCATATTTTCAACACAATTGTCTAAACAAGTACTTTTCCACAGACGTTGAAGGTTGCAAATGTTATTCCCATTTTATAAGAATCGAATGCTGGGTGTCCGGGCAGCTGTCCAATTTCTATACGTACTTTCATTTTTGTCGAAAGTTTTAAAAATTTTTAGTAAAAGTAACAGCCGATATAGATAGCACCTTTTCTTGGACTACATAACTTTTCCAAAACGTTTGATACAATCTTTCA
Organism: Volucella zonaria; assembly: GCA_963966105.1. Classification (NCBI taxonomy): domain Eukaryota; kingdom Metazoa; phylum Arthropoda; class Insecta; order Diptera; family Syrphidae; genus Volucella; species Volucella zonaria. The sequence continues at coordinate 38,257,648 of OZ014532.1, read as the reverse complement.
CGAAGTCTTAATTTTAAAGTTAAAGACAAGTTTTCTGATCTCCTACTCTAATGCGCTCTCGTTACACAAACGGATCGCATGCAGTCATATTAAATGGGTTCACGTCCAATTTTCTCGGATCAATTTTATGACCATTGTTGTTCACACTGTTCACTAATGATCTGCCTCTTGTTGTCAGGAATTTCCCTATACATATATACGAGTACACAAATGACGTACAACTTTATTCGAGTTGTAAATTAGGGATGATTGAGAACCAGATAGAGAAAATAAACAATCAATGATTTGGAAAATATAGTTGCATGGCCAGGAAAGAATAACCACAGGCTGAATCCAAAAACATCGAAATATTCAGTGATTTACAAAAAATACACTAGACCTTAGTTATTTTCCTAAAATATATATTAGCACAACAGTTCTTTAGCACACAGACAATCTTAAAAATTTAGGAATATTGTTTGACTCTAATCTAAGCTGGGACTATCACGTCCAACTGACAATTGGCAAAATCTATTTTTGCCTACGAAACCTGTCACTATCTGAGCAGTTCGCTCTCCAACATATTAAAATACAGTACCTTTTGTTAATGATGAATTTAATATACTCATATGGTTGCGAAATTTTCAGTAGCCATAGCTCTGAGAAGGTTGGTTGTTGAATTTAACAATATAATACTTTACGTGTATAATCTTAGACGTTTTGATCATATTTCGGGTTACGAAAGACATATCAGGAAGTATCACTTATAAAACTAGTTAAAGTTTTGGGTGCCTAAAATTTTTCACAAATTTTTGTTGACAAAAGAGCCGACATATCTTCACCACAAAATCACATTTACCATCTCACCACGATCATACGTAGTCCTACAGCCCAGGTTTATTTGTGATAACACTAAAGGCCAACTTCTAATTTTAGCTGTTAGACCAATCGACATAAGACGGTGGTACTTTGTGAAGGAACATTATTCAGGCATTTAACTGAAAAAAACTTAATCTTTTAGTATATAAAATTATTGTTAGTTTTCTTTTCTCTTTCCATATGCTTTACAAATTAAGATGATAAAAGAATTGTAATTGTTTGTGTACCTATTTATTTACTTACTTTCTTTTATTGTAACACATTCCATCAAATTAGTGTTTAATTTACGTTAAGGTAGCCTTTACTAAAAAGGGCTTAAATATATTGCAAAAGATCTTCATTGTCAAATAGATTGTATTGAATTAATTAATTATTAAAAGATGTAGCATATATGTAATATTTCATATATGACTATTGTCCTTTGGTGGCATCAGGCATTATAAGTATAAGTATATAAAATATAAAGTATATTACAACTATACGCCTCGACTGTTTTTTTAATTTTCTAATTCGATCGGTTTACATATAAAACACTATGTAAAGGGTGTTCAAATTTGAGGTATCATTTTAAATTTTGAATGAAAGACATAAATTGTGTGGAATCTGTATTTATTTTTATTGGGAATTAATGTACATTGATTCCGGTTAATAATGAAAAAGAATGTCATCCAATGACCTACTCTGCTAGCTCGGCTGACTGTTAACCTTTCACCAAAGTTTTGAATCACTTTTCGCATAATGATGGTTCAATAAGTGATATTTGCTCGATGATGTTGTCTTTGAGGTGTTGAACAGTTTGAGAATTATCGGCATGAACTTTACTTTTCAAGAAACCATATAAGAAAAAATCCAGTGTTGTTAAATCGCATGATTTTGGTGGCCAATTCACCTCTGTTCTTCGGGAAATTATGCGATTGTTAAACTTCTATTTCTAAAGATCGGTTGAGTTCCTTGCTGTGTGGCATGTTGCACCATCCTGTTGAAACCACATATTCTGCACATCAATATCTTCCAATTGACTAAACAAAAAGTTTCTAATCATCGGTTGATATCGAGCTCCATCCACAGTAACTGCATTGCCATTTCAATCTTCGAAAAAAATTGACCAATTACACCACCACACCAAAATCCACACCATACAGGAACTTTTTTTGGTTTCATTCGCCTTTCAAACAATCCTCTAGGATTTTCTTCAGCCCAAATGCGACAGTTTTGTTTATTAATATAACCGCCAATTTCAAAATGAGTCTCATCGGTGAAGATAATTTGCTTGTAAAAATTTTCATTTTGTTGTTGCTTCTCTATGGCCCAATTAACGAATTGCCGACGCAATGCGTGGTCAGTTGGCTTTAATTCTTGTGTTAACTGTATTTTGTAAGCCTTTACATGCAGATCATTGTGCAAAATGTTAAACAATGTTGTTGGTTTGAGGCTTAATTGCTGTGAACGACGACGACTCTTCAGCAACACTTCTGCTAACACCTGCAATATTTCCACTCGAACGACTACTACGATGATAGACTTTACTTTTCTGATCTTGAACCGAACCAGTTTCTTCAAATTCCTGAATGATAAGTTTAATAGTACGGTTTGACAGAGCATTTTCTCTACCGTATTTTGAACGAAATTTTCGAAATTTTCAACTTCTGCAAAACTTTCACCATATTTAAAATAAGTTTTAATAGTAAAAACACGTTGCTCAATATACTGATCCATTTTAGCAAACGACAATGTGTTTACTTCATACCCGAAAAACTTCGGTGTAATCTAATAGCTATAAAAAAAGTGACGGCCAATTTAAAATGATACGTCAAATTTGAACACCCTTTATAATAATATGTAGGAATTATATAATATAAAATTAACTATATATACACGTAAAAAGACATGAAATTCAAATGTTGAAATATTGTGTAGAAGAAATAATTCACAGCTTTTCACTGTCCAATTCGAACGTGCTATAGTATACGAGTAGTTTGACTCAATAATATGTCAGTTTTCCCTATGACCATTTTCCACTAACCCTTTTCATTCCACTGATTAATATTATGAAAATTCTGCTGAGCAATCGACTTTGATAGACCTCAAATCTGCTGAACATACAGAAAACATCGGATATATTCCACACTCTCTTAGTGAGGGGACAGCATCCATTAGATCAATCACATTACATATAGTATATTAGAGAAATTGAATCACATTTTAAGTAATCCAGATAAGCCACCATCTGTAATTAGACTTTGTACCAAATTTCTTCACGATGAGCTATGTTCATGATATGAAACAATTTTAGCAACGACTCATTCAACGATCACTACAACCTAAGAACCCATTCTTCTTTCCAAGATAATTAAAATTTCGCCTATATATCCCAAAAACCATTGCCGACAATCAAGACTCTTGAGGCATCCTGCACTCTTCCTGAATGAAACAACAGATTACAAAAACTTAGCAAACCAATTCTTTAACCCACTAAGAAATTGGAATCGTCCACATCCTTCCTGGAAGACACCCCACGCCACTTAAAAATATTTTGCTATACATAACGTCGAATACAAAGTGATTGAAAAGGCCAAAAGAAAAAAATCAGAGCTTTTTAATAAGGTTTCCCACAAACTAGGGACGGATATTGAAATCATCGGATTAGGGACAAGATAATAATCACCCAATGGCAGGATAAATTAATAAATAATATAAATAAACTAGCCGAAATGGTACGACGGGTCACACCAACAACTTCCTGATAAAGAGAACTCTCCAATGGAATTTGATATTTCGTACCCTATTACAATTTAGGAAACTTCGACCGGACAGTTGTAGAACTCGCTATGTTAATAAAATCCTAGTTAGGGTGCCGTGACATAACGCCCAGCGACATAAGGCCCAGCGACATAAGGCCCAGCGACATAAGACCCAGCGACATAAGACCTAGCGACATAAGGCCCAGCGACATAAGGCCAAATTTCTAAACTTGGACTTTGTGAAAGTGACATTAGGCCAATTTAGGATAGTGACATAAAGCCAAATTCTCGTCAGTTGGTTTTCTGGCCATAAAAAATCGAAAAATGGACGTTATAAAGCGACATAAGGCCAAATTTTGATTTTTGATAACTTCAACAGTCATCGGCGGACTGTGGTCAAAATGTAATCGCCATGCCGAAGCATGAAGACGCATCATCTGACAAAAATTCAAATCGATAGCATGATTCGTTTGTGAGTGATCGTGAGCCAACAAAATTGACACATACGGACATACATGGACACACACAACCATTTTGTTAAAAATTGTTTAAAAACACTATAGACACTTTAAAACGTAAAGATATCTTAAAATTTTCATTTTCGATTTTCTAGGTGAATGCAAGAACTTCCCTATCAGAAAGTTAAAATTAGCAACATCAACAATCAACCCTATCCCATCAACTTTCCAACCCAAACTCGTCGTTGATAACCAAATTTTCCAACAGTTCAAACAATAAAGAACTCGATAACGCCGTGGTCGAATTTTCTCCCTCGAATTACCAACACTCATTTCATACTCGTAACTGAGTTTTATTCAAACTTACCCATGTGGGTTCTAAGAAAGTCTCTATAGACGCTCGCTTTCCTCGCATGTTAACTCCAAACTTCTTTTCCACTTACAAAGGACTCGCTCAAATTTCAAAAACTATTACAGTTCCTAACCAAACCCATGTTGTACCACCCTTCTCTACTTCCAGTAACAATAATTCAAAGTATCATACCTGTCACATCCAAAACCAAAATTTACCATAGTCGAAGGTGATCCCCTTGAGAAAATGGATTAAAGTTTAATCTTAATCCAAAAGTACATCAGTCATCACAACATTTATTAAAAGTGCAATTCACCATTATTCCATTTTTCTGCTGAAAGTTGTGTCCTCTTTGTTCTATCTACGGACATGTAGACTGTATTCATCTGGTACATTCGCAATATAAAACTGTTAGTCTGCGTAGAGTAGAACATGCTCCTGGCAACGAGTTTTACTCATATATGGTGTTAGATATTTCATAAGCAACGAAATTGGTTTTCAGAATTACAACACATGCTGTGTAGTGCTGATTGTTCTAATGAATTCCTTAACGCTTATCTGAACCCTGAATGAAATGTGAAAGGTTCATCACCTTTAGACAAAATAAGCTCTTTTTCCAATTGCTCTGGACAGTTGCTTACTCAGTAAAAACTTCCCCAGTGGTATGGAACAGCACACATAGGGTAAAATCTTGAGTTTTCTCAATCCGGCGGGATGCTAGCTACGATACCAGTCGCTGCACAATTTAAATTCGACATTCAATAAGTAACTATATTTTATTCTTTATTATTATTCAGCCATGCAACCACAGTATGTCTGAATAAATAATTAATATATTTAATTAATTTATGGCGCAGTGGTTGGATTGGTTGACTGCTAACTCAGAGGATTGGGTTCCATTTTGAAAACATATGGTATACGGATATACAAAAACAAATCTGACTTCAGCAGGCAATGGAAATCCTTTGAAAATTTCAACCTGTGAAAAGTATTTCACACTCTCGCCATTAACAAAAGTTATGTCAATCCTTGTGAACAGAAAACTTAAAAGAAGAAAAAGATAGGGAGTATAGAGACTAGACTAGAGACTGTTCTACACTAAGCCACCAATAAAGACAAACATTTATATTTATTTATTTTTATTCAATCTTCTAGCCGTTTTTAATCAAATTGTAGTTTTAGTGCTCAAGAACTTAAAGTCAATTGTATTGTCTGATGTGCTTAGGGCTCACAACCCTACTACATAGGAAGCTATTGCCTAAAGACAACTATTTTGAAATGTATACGTGTTCACTATGTTCCACTATGAATTTTTCAAGACGTGTCGAATGAAATAAATCAATTATGTTCTGACTGAGTCACTGATTTGAGAGATAATTTTTAGACGATATTTGTTGATGAAATGATTTACGGGATTGTGATATTATAAATCTCACATCACCTACCAAGAGCGACATCGCCGCGGAAGGATAAAATCAGTAGCCGGTGCAATGACAATTGCTGAAGCATTTTCAAGGCCTTACCAGTATCAGCCTTTTTCATTTACTACGTCTGATATACGAGTATGTACATACTCGTAAGAGAATATTTTTTTTTTTTAAATAGTAGGCACGGGCTCAAAATGTTTGCATACATCGCGTGCGAGAGAAAGGGAGGAAAGAGAGACGGCTATCGATGTACGTTGATCTTAAATGTTTGCAATTTATAATGACCGAGAAATAAATAGCTCGGCACGGTATTCGATTAACGAGTTGTACGGCTTGTTGTTAAAATAAGAAAAAATAAAACTCTTTTTGATTTCTTTAGCTCAACATTCCTGTATTAAACATTCCTTTATGGAAGCTATCTTAAGACTAGAATATCATATTATTTCATATACCAAGCCGCAAATTCCATTTCCTCAATGCGTCGTGTTGAGTAAATTGATTACATAGACAAGTAGTTCAATTATGGGTATTGATCCCTATACGCTGTGTTTATACTGCATGCAGTTCAAGTGGGGTCATTGACATAAATTGTATTTTATTTAGTACAATAATTTGTTTGTCGTTAATCCATGCACTTAATACGACGATTGACTCGATAAATAATAATTATATGATTGTGGGCGTGGGGATTGCAGAAGGTTTGAAGGGGCAGAATGCTACTGCCAATTTCATTGGAATACTGATGGTGAAAATAGCGATAGAACAAGGTGAGGCAGGAAAGATTTCCTCGGTGTTATTGGGTGACAGTGAAATATTAGTATTACCTATGAATTTTATCGCACCGTTTTGGATCCAATCTAGCAAGTGTATGGAGATCTAAGGCGCACCCGACCAGATGTGGGCGTTGTCCTCTAAGTTTGGGCAGATGAGTGCATATGTATATTGAGGCGTGATCAGAGAGGGTGAAATATTTCTTATATCGTTTCAGGGAATCTAGATATCTCGAAGCATTTTTGACGATGTCGAATATGTGGTCATCGGAAATAGGTTGTCATTGACACACATACCGACAATGGAAATGTTTTCATTTTCGGCAATGTAAGCTCCATTCGTGAATAATGGCTGGGTGTTTAAATTTCGCTTTGAATACGAGTATAGCAGACAGAGCAGAGACTTCAATCCATAGGCCAAAAATCCACACACCAATAGTAAACTTATAACCAACTCAGGTGGCAAACTGTGGATTATTGACCTGCTGAATGTGGTCTTATGGCTCACTAATAAAAATTCAAAGCAGTTTCTGGCGTACATTACTGGAGAGCACTAATAGGACATTTAAGGTTTGAAAATCTTAATATGTGCTTATAATTTAAAAAAAAAATGTTTATTTTTCAAAAAAAAATTTTATCAAGATTAGGCTTTTTTACCACATTTCAAATGTTTCTTTTCATAGCTTTTCCAACGGTACCAAACATGCTGTATTTTCTGTGATATACATATTACTTAATACAAACGGTAGATTTCTCTAGAAATGATATGACACAATTGGTTTGCGGATTTATAACCCACCCAGGTGGGTCAAAAGTCTGTTATGGATTTTTCGCCTGTAGACTTATGTCTCCGCGCCCTAAATTCTACTCTGTTGGTGGTTCCCCAATCATGTATGCTAATACTGGACTTTAATGAGCATAAAATGTGTTCCAGAGCCGAAGAGCAGCTACGTGAATCCGGGAACTAATATGAGAAGTAAGGAGTAATATCGTCAGCAAAGTACAAGTGGTAGACCGGAGATCATTTATGAAAATAATTTTGCGGATGTTAGACATGGAATCGTCCAGGACAACTTGAATTAAACGTCCCGAAACGAAATTTTTCTTCTATTGAAGAAGCGAATCGGCAATCCTGAGTGCATGCACTTCTGACAAAAGAGCCTAATGCCAAACTCTGTTAAATGCCTTTTAAATATTAAGAGCAACTATTTTATATTCCTATCGCCGGTTCCCCTTTTCGGGGAGATTTGATATCAAACCAGTGGACCTATAAAACCTATACTGCTAGTCATTGAGAAGTTTTCGTGTCTCCAAATATTTCATTAGCTGACGGTTTATTAGCATTTCCAAGACCGGAGCAAGGAGCGTAAATGAAATGAGTCTGTAGGAGAAGAGGGAAGAAGATTCTCATTTCTTTAGGGACGGCCTAGGCCATCGCTGTTTTCCGTCTGATCGGAAATTGTTCTAAAGAGTAGCATTGATAATAAAGTTAACGCATTGGTTTTGCAAGCGTGGATGAATGTCTCTTCACAAGAAGGGGAGGCCGCAAAGTGTGAAGCAAGCTGACAGCTGAAATGTTATTATAAATGCGCGTTTGGATGAGGTAGAAAATCTAATGTTTCTGACGAACAAGCAAAAGTGTTTACTATCTTTGGCTCATTGTAGTACGAGGGCGGGTCAATAAGTCCGTGACTTATTGAATTTCTGACCTCTTCACTGAAACAGCAACACTGCTCCTGTCAACAGGCATCTGTCAGTTGACTCCTGTCAAAATTTAAACTTGCTGCGTCAGTTAGTTTGTGTTTGACAGCTATTTTTATCAGACTACTCACTAATTTGAGGAGAAAATGGAAAAAAGTGAATTTCGTGTGCTTATTAAGCATTATTTCTTGCGAAAAAAAACCATTACCGAGACCAAGGCTAAGCTTGATAAATACTATGGGGACTCTGCACCATCGATTTCAATGGTAAAAAAGTGGTTTACTGAATTTCGTTGTGGCCGTACAAGCACTGAAGATGCCGAACCTCCTGGACGCCCAGTTGAGGTCTCTACACCCGAAACAATCGAAAAAATTCACGATATGGTGTTGGCCGACCGAAGATTGAAAGTGCGAGAGATTGTGGAAGCCGTAGGGATCTCGCATGGCTCAGTGGTTTCAATTTTGAATGATCACTAGGGCATGAGAAAGCTTTCCGCAAGATGGGTGCCGCGTTTGCTCACAGTCGACCACAAACGCAATCGTGTAACAACTTCACAGGAAGGTTTGGCGTTGTTTAATCGCAATATGGAGGAGTTTTTGCGCCGTTTTGTAACCGTGGACGAAACATGGATCCATCACAACACACCAGAGAACAAACAACAGTCAAAACAGTGGGTTTCTAAGGGTGAATCGGCGCCAAAGAAGGCCAAGGTGGGTTTGTCAGCCAATAAAGTTATGGTGACTGTTTTTTGGGATGCACGCGGGATAATCCACGTTGACTACCTTCAAAAGGGAAGAACAATCAATGGGGAATATTATGCCAACTTATTGGACCGATTCAATGACGATTTGAAAAATAAACGACCTCATTTGGCCAAGAAAAAAGTTCTTTTCCACCAAGACAATGCAAGGGTGCACACATGTGCAGTTGCCATGGCAAAAATCCATGAATTGGGCTATGAATTGCTCCCTCATCCACCCTATTCTCCAGATTTGGCTCCGAGTGACTACTTCTTGTTCCCAAACCTGAAGAAATGGCTTGGTGGAAAAAGATTTGACTCCAATGATGAAGTCATCTCGCAAACAAAGGCCTATTTTGAGGACCTCGACAAATCATTTTTTTTGGAAGGGATAAAAAAATTGGAGAAGCGTTGGACAAAGTGTATAGAGCTCAAGGGAGACTACGTTGTAAAATAAAATTATTTTTTTATCAAAAAATCTGTGTTTTAATCCAAAAGTCACGGACTTATTGACCCGCCCTCGTAGTTTCTACCACAATTTGTGGTCATATTCAAATTTGACTCGCTTAAGAAAGCTATTGCAGTTATTCCTGGCTTTTTTCCAGTTTTCTTTTATCGGTTTCGTCTTGTAGGACCCAAAGACCTGTTCCCTAATCCTCACAGCTTCTTTACAGGAAGGGTCTTACTACGCGTAGCTCTTTGGCTCGATACACTTTATCCGGTGGTAAAGGATCTCATTCCAAAAAGAATAGTGTTTGTGATTAGATCAGCAGCTGCATCACCCAACGATCTGTCAAAATTCCTAAAGATGGTGTTAAGTGAATCTTTTGTCTACAATAATTTATGAGAAACTAACTGATATGACGCAATGGTTCGACGAGCCTAGAGCGGCGCGCACATCAACAGTGTACTTATCAGGGTAAGAAGTTAAAAAGCAAAGCCAGGGTATTGGTGGCACGATTATCAACGTCTAGTATTCAAGTGGGCACATTTACAAGCTGGATCAAATTTCCGTAGTAAAGATCTCAAGACACCGTCCTTCGGTTGCATGGAATCAGACAACGCATCGGATTCGTTAAAGGTCTAATTGCTGTCCAGTTTGGGGATTTTTCAAATAAAGCAGTAGTGGATACTTTGCTTACCAAGATGGAATTTTAACCACATGAAATTGATTCCGAATTAGAACAGCCATTACATTGTGGTGGAGTTTGGTAATCTACGCACATAAATGGCGAAATGAATAATGACACTAGTTCGTAGCCAGGTAGCTTCAGATCTGAGTGATCTAAGAGGTGTGGGTGGGGATCTACCTGTGCTTCACGAAGCACAAAGACGTGGATGTATACAGACACGTTATTGCTTTCTAACCCGCCCATATTTTCTATGTCTACTCTAAATTCCCGAGCCATTGTTGTAAACAAACACAAATACCGACGATGCCTTCCAAGTTGAGAAATGAAAATTCTAACGTTAGTTTACCACAAGTTAAAGGTGGGAGTAAAACCTAGAAAATGTCTGAGCATATACTAATATCATATGTTACAACCTTAAGTCAAAAATTTTGAAAACTTGGGCTATATTACATGTTCTGGAATTGAAATGATTTCGTTTGATAAACATTCTGACAAACTTAAGTCTCAGTATTATTATTTCTAAAGATTTATCGTTAATTTCGTTTTGGACAAACAAATGAAAAATGGAAAATTAATTTCGGCAATTTATTGGTTAAGTTATTTCGAGATATTACGGTACGATATGTAAAGACGGCTTAAGATACCGTAGTAAGTTAAGCAACATTGAACTCATTTTATTTAACAACACCATGAAAAGAAGTGCCGCATACTACACTTAAAAAAAAATGGGTGATTAGAATAAGTATTTCCCGTAAAAGTGTAACCAATGATTATTTCTGGGGCTGTTTGCACTAATGCGATATCCTGCATAAGTACTTTTGAGACATTCGACAAGGAATAGATGAAGATTTATAATAGCGAAAGGAATCAACCTTCCGGACTCCAGACATTTATAACGCTGTGCTAATAAATGAACTTAAGTCGTTCTATTAAATTAAATTTTGCCCTCCAAGATGAACGACGCATTGTCCTTTTAAAGTAAAAAAAGATGATGTAAGATTTACGAAAATAAAGCCTTGCAATAGTTTTTAAAAATTTTGTATGAATCAGAAATTTGTACGATAAAAAAAAAACAAAACCTGACATTAAAACGAAAGTAATAAAAAACAATTATTTAAAAGAGGCGGCAATTTCTGATTTATGAAAAACACAAGACTAGTTTGAGGATTGACTTGCCTGAATTTACACAACTACTTGGGATATGAGTTTGAATACATGTATACATATTCAATACAGGTGCGCTATGTACATTGTACACACATATATGAAATATTTAGTGTTTGGAGGCTCTTGAAATAATAGCAGAGCACGTAAATCCTTTTTCACTTCCTAAAGAAAGAAAAATGTCACTTACATGCCCTTTCTATGGTCGGAGATTTGCAATTTTTTAAGTTTTTCTCAAAGTAATATGATCGCAGTGCAGTATTTTTGCATTAAAATAGATTTCAATATTCGTGCACCTCATAACAGTTCAGATCAAATTTCCCAAAAGAAATATAGAGCTCCAAATTATTCATTATTGTACGAAATAATTAAATTCATAAAATCTCATACTAGCAAATTTGTAAAAAGGTTGTCTACAGTTTCTGGCAACTGGGAGGAAATAAATTTGAATATCTCAAAGCTAGAACAAGTACGTTTGCATTATTCATAAAAGCTCGAGAAGAAAACAGAAATGTAATAAGTTAAAGAAAAATGGTAACCGTAACAAAACAATTCCGGTCTCTAAGAAATAAAAACAGAACATTTAGTTTAGCATACAAAGTTTTTCAGAGTAATCCCCATCAACTGCAACACACTTATGCCAGCTCATGATCCTATCCTCGGAACATTTTTTATATTCGATTTTCGCTATGTCCACCAGTGCCTCCTGCGATTTTTTCACTACTTCCTCTCGGCTGCTGAAACGCGTTCCCCGTAGTGGTTTTTTAACTCGATTGCACAGAAAGAACTCACAGGGAGCCAAATCAGGTGAATTCGGTGGCTGTTGGATTAATCCATGAAAACCGTGAGCATTACCTTCTTTCTGGACTGAAAACGATGTGTTTGTTTTTTGTGTCGGCTCATTTGGTGAACGCCATTCACTTGCCTGATGTCTGAATTGCGTGTCGTACTCATAAACCCACGTCTCGTCTCCAGTAATGATCCTTTTGATGAATGTGGGATCGAATTCAACACGGTCGGAACGGTCAGGCATGCCATCAAGTAGGACATTGTCGCCCGCGCCATGATAATTTTCAGATCGATAGACAAAGCCGGTCGAATCACAGAGCACGAATAACTTGATGCCCCATGCCCCATTATGCGGCTTATTCTGTATGTACTGACGTAAATGTGACGGATTTTTGTCGAGAACATTTGGTCATCGACGTATAGTCTCGCTGTTTTGGGGATTGTACAAAAACGATTAATCAGAGCATCGGCGAGCTTTCTTATTCTGAATAGGGGATCATAACCATCTTGGCCTGTTTTCTTAGGCTGGCTCTTATATTGGAAAGTTACATCCTCTTTTGTTAACAAAACCGTTTCAATAGCATTGCTGAATGGATTTGAGCGAACGCATTTTTTCCCCAATAACTTTCAATATTTGGGTAACGGTAGACCGACATGTACATTAGAATACCGATATATTTTTATATTTCACCAGCATCTGTTTTGAACTGCGTGCTGATGTTATCAATTATTGCCGCTCTACTACGCACTTCAGTAATCATTTGCACGATTTCTTTTGTAAAAAAAGTAATCAAATAATTCCATTGGTGTCTTCAACTTTCTAACTGTCAATGTCAGCCTGGAATCACCACGAAAAGCAACTTCATTGACGTGTAAATGCATTGCTTTTTTTCGCCACTTTATTTTAGTAAATTCATTTGAATTTTACAGTATTGATTCAATACATGAAAATTAAAAAGTTACAACAATTTAAAAATCCTAATCCCAATTAATCATTATAAAAAAATTAAAATTTTACCATTTCCGGTGAAACCACCAGCAGAAGAAACAACGGATGGACCGGCTGCTTCCACAGATGGCAATGGTGAACGTGCTCTTTTGCAGGCCTTCTAAAAGTCTTCGTTACCGTTGGTTCTGTTGATGTAGTTGAACCATCAACTGAAGACCCAACTGGTTGGTCGGATACTTTTTGTGCTGATGAAGTGGATGGCTGTGAAGTTGACGGGCCAGCTACTGCTGATTCAAATGTTGAGGATTTAACCTCAACCATCGGTAATGATGCTGTCCGCACATCATCAACCAATAAATTCACAGAAAAATTGATAGCATCAATCAATCCGTCGGTGGTATTACACTGTTGAAGATGCTCTACAATAGCATCATCATTTTCCGGTGAAATTTCATTCACACGTGGGTCAAAATCCGGATCACTTAGCTCATCATCGCTGCTAAAATCACCGCTATCTTCCTCACTATATGCGAGGGGCGTTCAAACTATTCTCGGTATCGGGGTGAAGCTGTGGTTGTATATATAAATTGACTTATTTATCATGTAATACTATTATTTTAGTGCATTCATGTAAAATTTCATATAAATGTGATTATTAATTCGCGTTTTATCTCTAGTTAAACAGAATCATAATGGCAACTGAGACGATGATGGTGAAAATTGAGCATCGCGCTGTAATTAAATTTCTCACTAAGCAAGGAAAACGTCAAAAAACTATTCATGAAGAGATGGTGGCTGTTTACCAGGGTTCCGCACCTTCATTATCAACTGTGCAAAAGTGGTCAAGTGAGTTCAAGAGAGGCAGAGAGAGCATTGAAGACGACCCCCGCTCCGGCGCCCCGGCTACTGCTTGTACGGGAGAAAGCATCAAAGAAGTCGAAAAACTTGTTCTTGAGGATGCCCGAATAAAGGTGAAAATGATGGCAGAGATCACCAAGCTTTCAATTGGTACCATTCACACCATTCTTCATGACCATCTTAACCTTTCAAAGGTCAGTGCAAGGTGGGTGCCACGAATGCTCACAGCGCCTCAGAAAAAAGTGAGAATCGCATGCTGTAGAGAGCTTTTGGAGATGTGTAGTGAGAACGCGGACGGTGTTATGGATCGAATTGTTACTGGGGACGAAACATGGGTCCACTACTATGAGCCTGAAAGCAAACAAGAGTCCATGCAGTGGCATAAAAAAGGAACAGACCCCCCGAAGAAGTTCAAAGTCACTCCGTCTGCCGGGAAGCTCATGGCCACAGTTTTTTGGGACTCAAAGGGAATCTTGCTCATTGAGTTCAAAAAAAAAGGTGAAACCATCAACGCCACATCCGACGCTTCCACTTTGCATAATTTGCGGTAGGAAATTGAAAAGAAAAGACGGGGTAAACTCGCAGCGGGTGTGTTGCTTCTTCATGACAACGCTCCTGTTCACACGGCTCGAGTTTCCAAGGCTGCTGCGCGAGATTGTGGTTTCGAAGAAATCCAACACCCACCCTATAGTCCAGACCTTGCCCCTAGTGATTATTTCCTGTTTCCGGATTTGAAAAAATGTCTTCGTGGAAAAAGATTTTCGGATGATGAAGAACTCAAGTCGGCAATAAATGGGTATTTTGCAGAGAAAGAGGAAATGAATTTTTTTGAGGGTTTAAAAAAGCTTATCTCAAGATGTAACAAATGCATTGATGTTAGGGGAGATTATATTGAAAAATAAAAACAATTTAAATTGAATTCGCATTTTCCTTCATATCAATACCGAGAATATATTGAACGCCCCTCGTACTGTATAACATAAGGTCCCTGAAGACCACTTCATTCATGCTTACCTGGTTGCTATAACACCAAAAAAAATGGCGACGATCTTATTTCGTTGCTAACACCGTAAAAATGCTGAAAAAAAAATCCCGAAGGATTCGCGCTACCGCACCGCAAGTGGTTTTTTTGATCGCTTGAGAAAAAAAATGTTTCGTAAAATAATTTTGAATGCGCACGTGTCAAATTTTTACACAATACTAATGGCGGAACTGAAACGATTCGTCAGACTGCGTTCATTTCCTCAGTGAATGTGAAGTTTTGTATATACTTGAAGGGCCGCAATCTACTTTGAGCGAATAAAATCAATGCCTGTCAAGTAAAAGTGACTTTTGCGATGTGGCCCTCAGGGGCCACACACAAACTTGAGGGTTAATTTAACCCACACCCTTCCTTATCGTTTGGAAGGGTGTGATATGCCTAAGGAGATGCACAGAAACAAAAAACCCTTTTATTTATAGGTTCATACGAGTATATTCCTAGCTAATGCTAGAGTATTAATAATTTTGCACGGCCAAATCCATAAGTTGAATAGAATAAAATGATTATAGGTTACTCTGCTTCTTAGCAGTGAGTAATAGGGTCAAATAGGATCACTGTTGTGCTAAATGTTGCAGAAAGAAGGATAAGTGTTCTTTCTACGGTTATTTATGGATTTTATCTGAAACAAGTTAAATTAAATTTCTAGTACAAAAAAAGGAGAAAAGTTTACTGCTTCGACCTCATTACCCTTTTATGGCTTCGCCTGAAACCTTACAAATATCTGCTAGAAAATGATAAATATGAAATTTCCAATATATTTGCTACTATAATAATTTGAGACTGCAAAGAAGGACATCGATGTGATTAGACATAACATAAATATTCCACACCAGTCTGCAAACGAGTTTATCTTTTAAAATAATAAAAAATTCCAGTTGCCATGTATATAGGTAACAAGAAATGGTAATAGCTAAAAGCTAAGAAATAATAGATCAATTGACAGAACAGCTACGAGTACAAATTGTTTTCCTTTGCATACAGAGTATAAAAGTATAAAAAGTTATTTTTTCAATTCCATTTATTTTGATATTTCTATTATTACAATTTGTAATGGTTTGTGAGTATGACTTGAATGGTTAGTGATTACCTATTATTTAACATACTGATGGGTGGCCGTGGTTTAAGTTGTAGTGTATTGACTTCCCAATCGTACGGTTCGGTGTTCAGATCCCAACTGAATACGATATACGCCTCATTAAATGTTGGATGCCACCTATGGAGTGAAATACTCACTGAGGCCAAATATCATTCTTTCACGCTCTATTCAATTTTCCAAAAAAAAAAAAAATTGCATATGCTCAAGCATTTTTAAGGTAGTCACATATTTCTTAGTATTGAGTCCTTTAAAAAAAATGGAGGACCGAATAATATCCGAGTTTCGTTCGAACAAATCCTGGAAAGACGAAATCCTAGTCCCACTGGTATCGCAAGCAGCTTCAAATTAACCTTCAGAATCTTTACATTGGAAACAAGCTTTTCTACAGTTACGTAGCACACAGAAGTACGCTTTAGTAAATCCCGCAGTAAGATCTCATTTGTTCAATTTTAAACATGCACATCCCCCATGATCTGCATTGAACAGGCGCATCCCATATGTTCCGTATAAACACGAGCACCCCACATTCCCCGTTATGAACAAATGCAGCCCTTAAGCAAATACAGCATTTTCACGCTACACGCGTAGTCAAAATTTAACCCTTTTGACAACTGCATTGCATTCCCACAAGAAAGCGGCTTGACGCAGTGTCATCAAAATAAAACAAACTAAATATACGAGGGCGGGTCAATAAGACTTTTTGAATTTCTGACCTCTTTACTGAAACAGCAACACTGCTCCTGTCAACAGGCATCTGTCAGTTGACTCCTGTCAAAATTTAAACTTGCTGCGTCAGTTAGTTTGTGTTATGCATTATTTCTTGCGAAAAAAAACCATTACCGAGACCAAGGCTAAGCTTGATAAATACTATGGGGACTCTGCACCATCGATTTCAATGGTAAAAAAGTGGTTTACTGAATTTCGTTGTGGCCGTACAAGCACTGAAGATGCCGAACGTCCTGGACGCCCAGTTGAGGTCTCTACACCCGAAACAATCGAAAAAATTCACGATATGGTGTTGGCCGACCGAAGATTGAAAGTGCGAGAGATTGTGGAAGCCGTAGGGATCTCGCATGGCTCAGTGGTTTCAATTTTGAATGATCACTTGGGCATGAGAAAGCTTTCCGCAAGATGGGTGCCGCGTTTGCTCACAGTCGACCACAAACGCAATCGTGTAACAACTTCACAGGAAGGTTTGGCGTTGTTTAATCGCAATATGGAGGAGTTTTTGCGCCGTTTTGTAACCGTGGACGAAACATGGATCCATCACAACACACCAGAGAACAAACAACAGTCAAAACAGTGGGTTTCTAAGGGTGAATCGGCGCCAAAGAAGGCCAAGGTGGGTTTGTCAGCCAATAAAGTTATGGCGACTGTTTTTTGGGATGCACGCGGGATAATCCACATTGACTACCTTCAAAAGGGAAGAACAATCAATGGGAATATTATGCCAACTTATTGGACCGATTCAATGACGATTTGGAAAAAAAACGACCTCATTTGGCCAAGAAAAAAGTTCTTTTCCACCAAGACAATGCAAGGGTGCACACATGTGCAGTTGCCATTGCAAAAATCCATGAATTGGGCTATGAATTGCTCCCTCATCCACCCTATTCTAAAGATTTGGCTCCGAGCGACTACTTCTTGTTCCCAAACCTGAAGAAATGGCTTGGTGGAAAAAGATTTGACTCCAATGATGAAGTCATCTCGCAAACAAAGGCCTACGAGTATTTTGAGGACCTCGACAAATCATTTTTTTTGGAAGGGATAAAAAAATTGGAGAAGCGTTGGACAAAGTGTATAGAGCTCAAGGGAGACTACGTTGAAAAATAAAATTATTTTTTTATCAAAAAATCTGTGTTGTAATCCGGACTTATTGACCCGCCCTCGTACATATACTCCTATGTAGATATTCATAGAATTTTTCGAAATCTAGTTAAGCATTCACTCTGTAACAGTCGCGAAGTGCGAACTTAATTTAATTAATTGTAAAATATTGGATAAGAAAAGTAAAGAATATATTTTTTTAATACGCTCTGAACCAGGTAATTCGGCACGAGCATAGTAAACTAAAAGCCGTTCAATGACCTCAATAAAAAGTCCCCTAGAAGCGAGACTTAGTGGCACCATGCATCGTGGACCAACTAAGTAAAATTTGGAGAATAAATGGGGTCAACCACAAAAGAATTGACATTGGGCAAGTAGTGCGTAAGTGTAACGATTACATGCAATACCCTAACCCCAAAGCAAATGAGCTAATCTACGATAATACTTTATCGAATCGGATCGGATTGGTCTAATTTTTAATTTTTTTTAATTTTTGTCCGCCCCATTTATTTTGCTTAATCCAAACTTAAACTAACTTAAAAACTAGGACTTAAAAACCAACAAAAATTAAGGGTCAAGAAATAAGGAGGAGATCAAATTTGAGACGAGAAGTGATCAGGTAAAAATCAAAAATGGGGCTTTTGAGTTGACTTTACGGAGCATGCGGGAGATTGGTTTGTTGGAAAATCTTGGAATCTTGTTGGAAGATCTTTCATCATTCTATCGAGAGCTTCAAGTGAATGCTTGTGGGCCATAATGCATTCATCCCAAACAATAATTTTGCATTTTTGAAAAACTTTAGCCATACCGGAATGCTTTTTTATGTTGCACACTGCATCTGGATTTGTGTGAATGTTCAACGGCAACTTGAGTGCTGAATGTGCAATCCGTCGGTCATCAAGCAAAGTGGCTACAATACCTGATGAAGCAATTGCTAACGCAATATGATTTTGTCATCGAATGCGCGCAAGTATTAGTGAGATGGGAAACGTTTTTCCAGTGCCACCTAGTGCGTCCAAAAAAAAGAATCCACTTTGTTCTGCTGCAATTGACAAATTAATTCGATCGTATACAGTCTTTTGTTCACCAGTGAGTACTTGCTCATTATTTTCAACGAAAGTAGTTAAAGAGACCGTATCGAATTGTTGTTGGCGCTGAGGGCATACCAAAATGAATGAGTGGCATATTCGAAATCAGAATGCAAATATCTTCAATCTTTATTAGCGCCTCGTTATATATTTCCTGCGAAAAATCGATATTGGGATATTGATTAGCTATCCGAATGCGATGCAGAATGTCGTCGCTCATGGAATCTTTATATTTCTCCCAGAGGACAGAAGCTTGAAATGGAAAACATGTCGTCAATAATATGGCAAATAATTGGCGAATTTGATGAGGAGTCTTTGTCTCAATGCATTAGCTCGAAGGCGTTCGTTGCGTTGCTCTTGACTTTCATTAGCACGTGTGATTGCAGTCTGGTTTCCTAAATTTTCATTGTCCGTCACTTGATCTTCTGCCGATCTATTAAACCGACGGTTCTGGACTAATTGTGAATTCCGAGTCCGTCGACCAATATTTCCTCCTCGTCCACGAAGACGTGGCATATACATAATAACGAAACACTCTTAATATAATACACTCAAATTAAAATGTCCAAAAATATATATATCTGAATATAATACGCTCAATATTTATGTAAATGCCATACATATAATATCAAAACACAGCGTACAAAAAAATTAAATGCATTGAATGAATGCATACACAAAAATTCATGCAAGTCGATCCAGCCGTTTAGGAGGAGTTCAGTGACATACACATGTACAGTAGAATTATATATATAAAAATATATACACTTGGTCATAAAAACCGCACTACCTAATGAGTTCTCAAAAAATGCCTAATTACATCAGATCGTAAGGGTTTTTCCCATACTAATGAAGGCTATTCCCCATAGCGGAATTCGGCCTCGTATCCAGTGCAAAAAAAATCAGTTTGAATTGAGTTGTGATGGTGACAAATAAAAAAAAGTGAAATGTCTGGTAAATATCATCAACTGACTCGGGACGAAAGAGTTCAAATATTGACTTTAGTCGAAGAAGGGCTTGGCTGTCGTGAGATTGCGGTTAAAATAGGATGCTGTCGTTCTACTATCGTACGACTGATGAAGAAAAAAGATAATTTGGATCCACTGGAAAGGAAAAAAGGCTCGGGACGAAAACGTAAAACAGCTCAGAAGACGGACAATGTATTACAACGAATTAGAATGAAAGATCGCTTTAAAAGTGCTGTCCGTATGAGAGCAGAGCTGAGTCAATTTCATCAAGTTGATCTAAGCGCCGAAATCATACGCCGACGACTACGGGAGATAGGTTTATATGGAACATGCATGGAATACTGAAATTTCAAGGGATTTTACTGAACTTCTAGTAAACTCGATGCCTTCTAGAATAAAAGCGGTTATAACCGCCAAAGGAGGAACAACTCGGTATTGATAATTTTTTGGTAAAAGTGGCATATCTAAACATCTTATATACACATACATAAAAAATGTATCGTTTGATTTTGTTGACCAATGAGTGTATTAAAATATTTTAAAAAAATAAAAAATAAGAAAATTAACTGGTTGTTCTTTCTTTGTTAATATATTTTTTCAAACATTCAATAAACAGATGGAAATTAGATAGAAATGCTTATAAACTACTGCGGGGTACTCAACAAAAATTTCATTTCATTATAAAAATTATTATCGTAGTTATTAAGAATTTTTCAATCATTTTGATATGGTGCGGTTTTTATGACCGCAAGTGTGTATATGTATGTTCTAGAAAATATCAATATTTTGATATATCGATATTTTTTACCCAAGCCAACGTTGCAGCCCTTTCATTGCGCTCCCCGGAATATGCAGGTCGGCCATTTTAAACCTAGATACCGACTGCAGCGCCATCTGCCTGGATGATTTGTGAATCTAAACCATCCAGGGCGTCACCCAAACGCATACAAAAAAATTCATTCAAATCGGTCCAGCCGTTTAGGAGGAGTTCAATGACATACATACGTACAGTAGAATTATATATACTCGTATAAAGATATAATAAGGAGATTAACAACAGTTTTAACATTTACCTCAGTTATTTACATTTTGTTTAAAATTGCCCTATTTTGTGGTTTCCATCTAACCCGTAACATAAATTTCACAGGTAATTGTAAACACTTCAAAACTTTAAAAATAAGTAACATTTTCTTAACATATTTAAGTAAACACAAACCTTTTTATACCTAGTAAATATATATGGAACAGTTTTTAACTTACCTCAATCACAATAATTATTTTTTTTAGAAATATTTTCCACCCCAAGAACTAAAAATCGACTAAAAGTTCAACCTTCCGCAACAACGCGATTATCGAATTGACTGCAAGTTAAAGTTCAGGTCACGTGACATATGTTGCCACATGCTCTGTAAGTTTCATATTTGTAAAGTTATAACCGATGTTCTCATTTACCCTCTCAACGAAGGTACGGGAATTTTTCAAATTTGTGAAAATTAAATGAAATTGCTTATACAATTTCAACTATTCAATTCAATTTCCATTTCAGCCATAATTTTAGTAGTTTAAATACCAAATCTAAACCTGTTTAGTATTGTTCTTACCGTGTTCTTTAATGCATTATTTAAAAAACTGGACATGGCTTTCTGTACATTAAAATTCAGCTCCACAATAACTAAAACCGATTATTAAATTCATTATTCGTAAAAACAATTTGGAAAGTGTGGAGATTATATATAAGCTGCTGTATGCTTACTTTGGTTGTTAGTAAGGCCCTATGTCTTTTGAGGAAGAAATTTTTAAAAAAATGTATGGATTGGGGGTGGCCGCAAGTGCATGCCATCCGATTATAGCATTCTAAACAAAGCCTTTCTTAAATATGTTACGTAAAAGTATAAATAATTGTTGTGCTGTTATATGCTCCGTAATAGATTTTTATCGACCGCCGTCATGACTGTAAGATATGAACTGACAAACTGACAGCCAAACAAAATCGGACTAAAATATAAAATACACCATGGACATACACACGTATGCATATGTACTACTCCAAGAATTATATGATTTAAAGCAAAAAGAAGATAGATAATAACAATGAACCGGGTAGTTGAGATTTGGTTTAAACCCAGGAATGATACATGCAATTAATAATAAGAAGGATCTTACTGCGTTGGGCTTAGGTAAAAGAATCTACTGCGGGGTCTTACATGAGGGAACGGGATACTTATTTAACATATATTGCAATTGTTTCGCATTTATGAAGTCAAGAAACCCTTGGCATATTAAACTAGTAAAAAAATCTTCCCACTTGTAATCCAGTAGATCATATGAAATTTAAAGAACTTCATTTAAATTACCCAAATACCCCCCCAAAAAAGGATTAACTATGTACTATATAATACAAAAAACCCAGCCAAGGCAACAGTTTTAGTAAATAAACGTTTAAAATAAAACTCAAACTCAACACAATTGCCATGGATGCACTTTTTCCCAACAGCTACCAGAGTCTCATCACATTAATAATAACTTATCCTCCAACATTTTATTCTTGTTTGTAGGTTGTTGACGTGATGCTATTTTTCTTCAGAATGTCTGGCAAGTCGAAATGTGAAGTGTAATGTTGTGGAGTTGAAGAAGTGTATTATATTCCACTTTTAAGAAAATGAGAGAGACATCATACATAAAGAAAATTATTATGTTTTATTTTAGAAACTTGATATTGCGAATGACGTGCTCTAATGATCCATCAAACTACAAAGCAGTGGCTCATCAATTTGGCTTTGAATGAAAGTACTCGTACTTGAGATACTCTGATGATGAATTTTTGACATATTATCTTCAACAAGTTGTAATGCGAGTTTGTTCACATGTATACATACATTTTGTAAGACAACCTCAACTTTTGCTTGAAGTTACTTTCATTTAATCTTATTAAAGAGATTTTTAAGACACATGAGTATATCTTCTGTAAGAAAAAGATATTTGACACAGAGATATTTGTGGTTTCGAGGGATGGTCAAATATAAAGTATTCTAGAAAGGAAATTGTTTAAAGTTGTAATTTATAAACTTGGTGCCTAAAACTATATATGTACGTAAATTCGTGTTAATACTAATAGATTCCTTCCCAGAGTATCATCAAATTATTCAAAAATAAGCCGGTAAGATAAACTACTTTTTGCTAAAAACAACCACATCACCAAGAAAAAAAATTATAATTCCAAAGTTATTGAAACATTCCATTTTATTTCACATTTATTTTCATTATCGAACATGGAGCAAATATTGTGCGTATTCCTGTACACATCCAGATGTACAGGGCAGGTTTTACAACATGTGTTAGGTCGATTTTATTTACATGCCATTTTCGTGTGACTGTCATTTGTCAGTTCATATTTGGTAGCCATATATGTAGATAATAATTTATTTAGCACAGAGAATTTAGCACCTCAACAACATTTTAAAATTGTAAAAAAAATCTTATTAAAAAAAATGATCAATTCCGAATACGAAAGAAAATTGCAGTTTCCTGTGCTCAGCAGCGACAAGAAGACGTTCAGAAACATTCTGCCTTACTAAACTTTACCAAATTTAATGTAAGTATTGATTGGGCACAAACACTGAAATTCTTCTGCTCGCAGTTTATGCAAAGTTTGTTATATTTTGTATATTAAAGTTGGCATTATGAAGTGTAACGTGTGCAATTTAAAAATTGATAGAACCTTATTAAAAATCCAATGTTAGCTCAAATACTATCATTCAAAGTGCGTTAATATGACTAAAAGTGATGTTGCTTTAAACAATCAAATGGATAAATGTGTTACTTGCATTGGTCAACGTAGACGTTCGTGTTATGAACTTCACTCCCTTCCGGCTTCAGCTAATGCAAATTCAGCAGTTGAATGTGCCGCTGTGAGTAATACTACTTCCTATACTGATTCAGAGCAATCGGGCTGATGGTGTTAAACATTTCCAAGAAATTACCACTAATATGCTATATAATGGTATCCTAAAACTGACTTAAAAGTGCTGATTTTTCTAATATTAAATCTCTGGAGATGGTTAACCCAACGCAATGAGCAATGATTCCCTTACGTATTAGACTCGATCTCTCTGGGGCAAGGCTAAAGAGCTATCAGGAAATAACTTATGCAAATATGTGTGGAAAAGAAATACTTATGTTTTTATTGGGAAAAATGATAGGGACAGAGCAATCAAAATTACTTATTTTGAAGATTTTGATCAAGTTTAATTAACAATTTTAATAATTTGTTGATATGGTAATAAACACGTTTTCTAGTAAAAATTTTCACTGCAATTTTGATAGTTCTTCTTCCCATTCTGACATGAATTGCCTTTCTGTCGACCCCTCTAGCGTAGACTAATCTTCAGGTTCCTCAATTATCCACCAAAATATAAGAAGCACGAACAGGAAGCAATTTCGGTGCATTCCTTTCCCAACTTGCATCTTTAAGTCACCTACCTGATATAATTTTCCTATCTGAAATTTAAGATTATTTATTGTGTTATGTTCATCTCTCTCCGGGATTTCTATTTTCATTGTCTGTTCGAAATAGGTTTTCAATTTTTCCACAACTTTGTTTTCCTCAACGAATATATTTCCGTTTTCATATTTGCAATTAATTTTTGGTTTGAATTGTTCGGTCATTTGTTTTACCTCGTTATAGAACATTCTCATATTTCCTTTTAATCTTCCGTTTTTAATATCCTCCACTTTTCTTCTCATCATTTGTTTCTTTTTACTTATGCATATTCTATTTGCTAGTATTCTCTTTATTTTGTACTCATCTCTAATTCTCCTTTTATTTCTATGTATCATTTTTTGTCATGGCCTGTATATGACGGTCTGCTTCAATCTAAACTGATGTACTTCTTAATTTCTGTGGTCAGGTGCACGATAGTTTAAATTGCAAAAGAAATACTTCTGCTCTTTGATACTGTTGACCAGGATCTCCTATTGGTTAAATTGGAAAAGTCTGGTCTCAGGGACTTTATTCTTAATTGGTTTGCTTCATATCTCAAAGATAGGAAACAAATGGTTAAGATTGGGAATTCTTTTAGTGAAATTCGAGAAGTTTCGGATCGGAGTTCCACATGGCTCCGTTCTTGGTCTGGTTTTCCAGATGACATTGGGTACGTATATTCAAATGTGCCTGTAATGGATTTAATTGCTGCTATTAACCATGATTTGGAAATACGAAGACATTGGCTCGGTATGCACAAGCTAGTTATTAGTGATAAAACTAAAATCATGTTTTTTAACTTACCATCACTAGACAGGCACTCTCCTAAATGTATCTTTCATAGTTTTGATTGTAAGAAAATGTGTTTAAGTATTAGTAATTATTTTGCTAATAACGGTCAAATAAACTCAAATTCGAGCAGCCTGACCTGCTCTTCAAAATGTTTTTCTATTGAAAATGTTAATGCTTTTAAATATCTGGGTTTAATTATTGACAACAATATGAACTGGAGTATACACACTTCCTTACTAACAAAATATCTTCTAAGAGCAACATATATGTTACGAGTATTATATATCACCTAAAGAAACTATGCTCCCAGTAACTTTTAGAAACGATTTATTACAGTTTGGTACAAACTAAGTTGCAATATGGGCTCGTATGTTGGGGTGGTACTAACAGTAATAGTTTACAACCCCTAATCGTATCTCAGAAACATATACTAATATTAATATGGAAAAAACAACGCCGTGAAAATAGTTTTTGTTTGTTCTTCAAATCAAAGATACTTCCGCTAAAACATCTTTATTTTTACAAAATCTTAAAAATATTTTACTTAAAAAGTGGAAACTTATTAAATCAAAATTTAACTACCTACGGACTTCGCAGCACAGAAAGATATCTTGCTAATATTCTACCTCACAATACTCATAGCTTTTTACATTTTTATACTTCAGTAGCACCCAGACTATTTAACAGGTTACCTTTCGAACTTCGCAGCATAAAAAAAATCTTTTCATTCAACAAAGTAAGTAGAAAGTGGCTATTTAGGTTTGATTTAATGAAATAAATAACTTAATAAAAGTAATTATATAGCGTAGCTTTTACTTAAGAAAAATTCAGCTTTTTTTATCTTATGCACTAAATTTATAAGCATAACGTTTTCAGCGTATATAAACTTAATCACCCCACAACAATTGTATTTTATCTTAAGTTATAAATTCCTTAAAATTGTTTTACTGCATCCGTCACTAGTTTTTTTTTTTTTTAACTAAATGATGTATGTATAATATATGGTATTCCTCAATGTAAATTGATCAAATATCTATTAAGTTTATTAATATATTGTTTAATTATGTGCTCATTGCTTGGAATAAATAAATGAAAAAACTGAAAATGAAAAAAAAAAAAAACGTGTCGAAGGCTTCGAGAAACGGGATCAGTTTCAAGTACACGGCCGAATGCGGGAGCTCCACAAGTAAGAATAATTTCGGCTGATGAAATAATACTCGAAGCAGGTACAACTGATCCATCAGTCAGTTTTCAGTTTCAGTTTATATGCATTTTTATTGTATCACTTAATTAAGACAAAAAATGCTTAAAAATCAGCTTAATTAACTTAAAATTACCTTAGTCTAACTTACTGGCCCCATGCGAGTACTCTAAGTTAAACCTTACACTGAAATCATATCTTTCGACGTATTTTACTACTACGCTATACTATTTCTGTTCATTATAATTAAAACTTAAACTTAATTAAACTTAAAACTAATCCCACAAACTACCTAAAAATAAATCTTAATCTACTGAACCTACTTACATCTAATACATACACACATACATATGTATATATATACATATATATATATACATAATATATATATACTTAATATATAAATATATGTACTATATATATGTATACATGTTTTTTTTTTCCATTTTTATTTTTATATATTTTTTTTCCTTAAAATCTAACTTATACCTACTTAAAAACTATGTAAGCCGGCCATGGCTAAAAAAATTAGCCGACCCACTTTGCTTCACATGAAGCTACCAAATATTGGAGGAATTTGACAACGAAGCATCCTCTCCCTCTAAAAGCCACCAATCTGTCCTGGATCAGACCTTTGCTATCTAGGTAGAGGGACGCTTCTGGAGAAACATAGCCGTCAAAGCGAACTCTCTCATGATACATATTATTAGGGTAGTAAGCCCCAGACTTAATAACAACTTAATAACAAAATTGTCCACTCTTATTAGGTTCGCCCTAATGTACAAGACCTCATTACGATAGAATTTTATGTACTCAGACTCAGAAGAAAAGCCCTAAGGCAAGCCCTCTCAAACACCCAAATCTTTTCCAATAAACTTATTCTCAGGTTTAACTACACGGAACATCCAAATACTAGCATATGTCGGATAAGGGCCATGTAGCAGATCCCCTTCACCCCCGCATTGAGTTGGCTGTTGTAAAAGAGCCTCCTTGTAAGGGCAAAAGCACCTCTGGCTCTGGCCAGAGCAACATCTATATGTTAATACAGATATTGATCTAGCCAGATCCCAAGGTATCTGACTACATTTCGACAAGCAAGTTGCTGTCGAAGACAAAGGCGTCCTAAACAGAATGGTTTCGCAATATCGCTTAATTTTGTCGAAGTCACGTTGCAAAAGTATATTAATGACCTCAATCTTTGGACCTGATCTGCACGCGATTAAGTCGTCTGCGTACGATATGGCATGGTGACCTATTAGATCACTTGTGTAAATATTGAATAGGGTCGGCGAATTTACCGCACCCTGTTGCAGACCGTTTTTAATGTTAAATATTACAGCAGAGTACCGTGCCGACCACCGACGAGTGCACACGTCATCTTGCACTCGTATTTCTCCGTGCTGTAAAAAAAAAAAAAAAAAAAAACCAAAACCACCGCGCGCGCGTGAAAAAAAAAAAAATAATAATAATAATAATAGTGCAGTGCCATAGAGAAAAAAAAAAAAAAAACATTATCACACAGTGTGGGAATCCTACACCTCTCCCGCTCCTGGTCGTAGTACTGTTGCTTGCACTCGGTCGCTGCCGTTACGGTATTTATCATACGGTACGGGCAGTGACTGAGTGTATGTAACAACTGATGGATAGCGGGTTGTGTGTGTAAATTTTGTTGGTGCACTGTTTCATATTGTTGTAAGGGCATAACACCTACACCAATTTGATTCAGTAAACCATCGTCAGAATTTTCACTTCGCAGCCCTGCTTAGTATCGTCGGTGTTTGTGTTTACTATGTTTGTTTGTGATTATGTCTAGGGAATTCAGGGTGGACGTAGCCAATATACGCGGGCTAAAAAGCAATCACTTTTCTGCGTACGTCCACATCTGTAAGTACCGACCAGCTGTTTTGGCACTTAGCGAAACACAGGTAGATCCCCGCCCACACCTCTCAGACCACAATGATCTGAAGCTACCTGGCTACGAACTAGTGCCACTATGCTTTCCCCGTCGCGGTCTCGCAATTTATGTGCGTAGTGATGTAGCTTACCAAATTCCACCACAATGTAGTCCCTGTTCCAATCCGGAATTCAATTTCATGTGGTTAAAATTCCATCTCCGTAAGCAAATTATCCACTACTGCTTTATTTACAGAAGCCCCAAACTGGACAGCAACTCGACCTTCCACGAGTTTGATGCGCTGTCTGATTCCATTCAAAGAATTGTATCCCTGTATCCTCATACTGAAATCGTGATTACGGGCGATTTCAATATACACAATTCTGGTTGGCTTCGACATTCTGGACAGACAACACCCGAAGGACGGTGTGTTGAGATCTTCGCTGCGAAAAATAACTTAACCCAGCTTGTAAATGAGCCCACACGCATACCAGACGTTGATAGTCATACCGCCAACACCCTGGACTTGTTTTTAACCTCTCACCCTGACAAGTACTGCGTTGATGTACTCTCCCCTCTAGGCTCGTCGGACCATTGTGTCATATCAGCTAAATTCTCGTACACCCACCACACAGTTAGAGAAAAGATTCCTAAAAGAACCGCATGGCAATACGAGAAAGCCAATTGGAGCGGACTTAACAACTTCTTTAGGAATTTTAACTGGTCGTTATGTTTCCTCGATAACGACGTGGATGCCGCTGCTGACATGATCACAGAAACTATTCTCTTTGGAATGAGATGCTTTATCCCACATCGGATGAAGAGTATCAAACCAAAAGAAAAGGAATGGTATGATTCGAGCTGTAAAGAGGCTGTCAGGGTTAGAGAACTGTTTTTTCGGTCCTACAAGACCAACCCGACAGAGGAAAACCCAAAAAAGTTTAAACGAGCCAGAAATGACTGCAACGCCTTTCTTAAGCGTGTGAAATTCCAATATGACCAAAACCTGAGGCAAAAAATACTACAATGTCCCAAAGGCAGTAAAAATTTTTGGTCATTCGTCAAAAACATTAGAAATTCTGCCTCATCCTCCATCCCAACGCTCATTTACAATGACATTCCAGCTGTCAGCTCTTTGGACAAGGCCAATCTGCTCGCTGCACACTTTGCGGCTAGCTCAACACTCCCAGACTGTGCTTTGTCCCCGCCTACACTCGAGTGCGTCGAATCTTCAATGGGACGAATCCACTTTCGCACTCGTGTAGTAGCAAGAGTACTCAAAGATCTCAACATGCATAAATCCGCTGGTCCAGATGGTATATCTCCCCTTCTTCTGAAGAGGTGTTCTTCTACGCTGGCAAAACCACTGCGTAAGCTTTTTCATCAGTCCTACTCTTTAGGACTCTTTCCGAGCAGATGGAAAACAGCATTTGTCCAGCCAGTCCCTAAAAAAGGCGAATCTTCTTCTCTATCCTCCTACAGACCCATTGCACTTACGTCCCTTCTTTCCAAGGTCATGGAAACGCTGATAAATCGTCAGCTCATGAAATATCTCGAAACACGAAAACTTCTCAATGACCGGCAATATGGTTTTTGTAGCAACAGGTCCACTGGTGATTTGATGGCATGTCTCACCGAAAAGTGGAACCAAAGCGTACATCAATCTGGCGAAAGCAAGTTAGTTGCACTTGATATTTCTAAGGCATTTGACAGAGTTTGGCATCAGGCTCTTTTGTCGAAAATGCGTGCTCTTGGGATCGATGACTCTCTTCTTCAATGGATTAGAAATTACCTTTCGGAACGTTCAATTCAAGTCGTCTTGGACGGTTTCAAGTCTGATATTCACAAAATAAATGCTGGTGTGCCCCAGGGCTCCGTTCTGTCTCCGACACTCTTTTTAATCTTCATTAACGATCTCTTGTCTGCTACTTCTAATCCAATTTATTCCTTTGCTGATGACAGCACTCTCTGCTTCTCATATTCGTTCCCGGACTCACGCCCCTGCTCTTCGGCTGTAGAACGGGAACGGCAGCGTATGTTAAGCTCATTAAATTCCGATATTAACAGCATAACCAACTGGGGAACTATCAACCGAGTAGAATTTAATGCTTCCAAAACTCAATGCTGTCTGCTGTCATTAAAGCGAAATCCAAATACCCAGCCATTATCCATGAATGGCACTTGCATCGTCGAAACCGATAAACTTTCCATTCTCGGTATGTGTATCAGTAACAACTTACGTTGGAATGACCACATATTCGATGTCGCCAAAAATGCTGCGAAATGTCTAGGTTTCCTCAAGCGATGTAAGAAATATTTTACCCCCTCTGATCTGGCCACAATATATAAGGCATTTATCCGCCCAAAATTGGAGTACAATGCCCACATCTGGTCAGGTGCTCCTAAAACATCTCTGCACCTGCTAGATAGGATTCAAAACCGTGCGATAAAACTAATTGGTGATACTAATATCAGTCAATCAATTGACACCCTCGAACACCGACGTAAGGTCTCCTGTCTCACTTTGTTTTATCGCTATTTCCACCACCAGTGCTCCATTGAAATTGCCAGTAGCATTCCGCCCATTCAAACTTTCAACCGTAACACCCGTCTCGCTAGGAATGCTCATCAGTATACCCTCAAGCCCATTTTCGGACGTACTCTTAAATATCGTGATTCTTTCCTAAGCCGTACAACTCGCTTATGGAATGCCTTGCCGACCTCTGTGTTTCCTGGTCGTTATAACTTGCAAACATTTAAAAACAATGTACATCGGTACCTGTCTTTTCTTCCTCCCTAAATTTCCTTCGCCCGCGCTGTGTACGAACATTTTAAGGGTACAAAACCCCTTGAGCGCGCGCCGATTATAAAAAAAAAAAAAAAAAAAAAAAAACATCGCCATTCCTCACGATGAACATGTTGCAGTAAAATTTACCACAACAAGCTGGACTCTTTTCCCTTGAAACTTTCGCTTCACTCCTTCGAACCTTTCCCTTTGTAACAGTTGTTCGTCCAAAATTCTGAGAGAGTGATGGGCAGCCATGGGCGCATCACTCACATCACTTTCTCAGCATCTTGGAAGGACAACATAAATAGGTACGACGGACGGTCAAAAAAAAAATAATATAAAACTCGAGGAAGAACCCCGCAGAGCAGGCGGACGGTTTACTACAAGAGCGCAAGGAAAGCGCTATAGGTTTTGGTTTTTGTGCAAGGGTCCAACACGAAATAGCCGACCCTTGTCCCAAATGTTGTTTTGTCTTCCCAATGGGTAGTCTCCAGCCTCCGTTCCATCCTTCCAGCTCCTAACCCCTTCACCTTTTGACCCGCCTTGTCTGTTATGTCCGTTGTCGCTTTGGAGGAACGTATTTGCGAAAGGTACCTGTGAATTCTTCCAATGCCTTTACGCTCCTTGGAAGTGACAACCAGTAGGTCCACACGAGAAAGACAGAGCCAGATGGGCGGTCTGGAGCCCTCTATGTAAATGAAACATCTACAACCCGCACCCGTTGCCTAGAGCCAGGCGGACTGCCTGCAACTCTCTGCAACACACACCACACAACACACCCATAAAAACAAAAAAAAACAAACATAGCAAACGAAACAGAAAACAGAAACAAAAAAAAAGGAACAACAAATAGTACAATGAAAAATAAAACATAATTAATGTAAAGAGTGGGACGCTATCTGATATTCCCTGCAAATAAATAGAAAAGGAACTTTCTTTGTCACTTCGACTTACTTCAGGGATCAAATTCGGTGAAAGAAGGGGTTATTTGAACCTAAGACAACTTAGGGGAAATGTTCACTCAGGCCAAAGGAAATCCCCAGAATTCGGAAATTTCCCCGAGGATCTGGGTAGTCAAAGTGGCACACTTGAGTGTATGACAGAGCGGTCTAGCGGTGCCCCAAGCCATGGTTACAGGCTCCAGCTAGGTAGCGGAGCGCTGTACACATATACCAGACATTGGGCCCGTTAACCGAGTAGATGTAATGCATGAATGTGTGGGTGAGTGACCAATGGTCTGAGTGGACATAAGTCGAATCAGGGCAGCCAGAGTAGGTCCAAGTGACAAAGAAAGAAAATGTAAACAACAAAACAAAAAAAAAACATTTAAGTGAAAAGTCAAAAGAAAAGAGGACAGGATCAGGGAACCACAGGGAGAGCTGGGAAGACGAGGAAAGAAGGATACCAAGCAAAGCTAAGTATTGAGTAGTAAGAGTGTATAGTGAGATCCCGATAGGCTTCCGCTAATGTGGAAAAAGAAATAAATTATTACTCCGTACAAAGAAAGGCCCTTTTGCCCTTCACGCCACCCGCTAGAAAAAAAAATTAGTTTCAATCGCTCGGGAAGGCGGACGATAGCGGCCCACTCTTAAGCGGTTTCTACTATGGTAGTTTTAACTGCCGCTTTTTTTGTTCTGTAAACGTTTCTACCGCTCAATTCCTTTGTTCAAAAAGAAAAAGGTCCGATCAATAAAAAACCCATTATAACGTGACTTTCGACTTTTGTTGTGTTTTTTTCATCGTTTTAAGGTTTTGCAATTCCTTCCTAAAAAGATTGCGTGGCGCCTACGGACACATTTGTGTATTTTTATTTTTTTCAGATCTGCAACTTTCGTATATTTTTATTTTCGTTTTTTTAACCATAAACCCACCCCAGCTGAGCAGCCGAAAGTGGCAGCACTCAACCTGCTGCCTGTTGCAAATTTTCCTTTTTTGGTTTTTTTCATTGTTGGCGGTGCAGTCCGCCATTACCGAAATAACCATCACCTGTGAGGTTCGCGATCGCTGTGTTGCTATTATTTTGAAGTTTGATTCTTGCCGGCAGAGCGGCTATTGAATATAGTAATCAGTTATCAAAAATTGCAACAACCGCGGTAAAATAAAATTGCAACAAACTGTCTACTAGAGAGCATATCAAAAAGAATATACAGCTGTGGTTTACTAATGCCCAACCTGTCCAGCTTGAAAAAGAGTCCCTCAAACCATACGGTATCGAAGGCTTTTTCCAAGTCAATCAGGCAGGCACCAGTGCACTGGTTCTTGCCTTTTTTCCATTGGATATCAGAAACCAGTTTGGACGCAGCATGAATGATATCATGCCCCGCCTTGAAACCGAATTGATTATCCGGAACTATATGTTTGTCCTCAACCCACTTAGTCAGGACTCTATTGATCACCTTCTCGAAAACCTTACTGATGTTTGGAAGAAGACTGATTGAGAAGAGATTCGCCGTATTGGAAGTATCTTTATCCCTTTTGGGGATGGGATGTACCACCGCAGTTTTTCAATGCGCTGGATAATGTGCATTATGCATTGCATTGTTAAACAGGGTGGTATAAATGTTCAGCGCTTCTAGTGGGAGATGTCGAAGCACAATGTTCGGTATTACATCGGTTCCCACTGATTTCTTACTTCTAAGCGATTTGAAGATCATTTGGAGCTCTTCCTTCGAAATGAACGGTGATAATACCACAACTGAGCCATCAATCAGCATCAGATGCATGGCTTTGCAATTCAATGCTTCCAGACATAAAATTTCTAATGTGCTGCATGGAGAAAATCTTATCCATTCCACCATACATCTGTACAAGAACTGCTTCCCAATGATTTGGAAAAGAGACTAGAATTTCCTAACTGGTTGCTGGAGCGGAGCTCCGATGACAACGAGTTTATTAGCAGAATTCTTTGGACGGACGAGTCTCAATTTACAAGAGATGGGATCACAAATTTTCATAATCTTCATATGTGCGTTGCGGACAATCCAAGTAGACGTAAATCATTTCTACACAAATTCTGCGTCAATATATGGCCAGGTGTAATTGGAAACAGGTTAATCGGCCCCTTCAAAGCACTATCTAGGCTGAATTCTAAAAACTATCTAGAGTTTTTGCGAAATGATTTACCAGAACTTTTACAGGATATTCCACTGATTCAACTAGGTTCATCATATTTCTAACAGGATGGTGCTCCAGCCCACTATGGCCGTGAGGTTGACAATTGGCTAGATGAAAAGTACGGTAACCCTTGGATAGGAAAAAATGGACCAGTTCACTGGCCTGCGCGATCTCCTGACCTTACAGTATTTTATTTTTTTCTATGATGAAAGAAATTGTTTATTTAACCGAAATAGCAACTTTAATTGAATTGGAAGAGCGTATTCTCAAAGCATCAGCAAAAGTGAGGCAGATGTTAGCATCAATAAACATTCGCATTGAAATCTAAAAACGCGCTCTAGCATGCATACAAAATCAAGGAGGATACCTTGAGCACCTGTTATAACTGTTTTAGTACACACATAAAATAAAAATTACTTGAGAATACACGAAATTATTTTTTATTCATAGCCTTTGGAGCTGAAACCAAAAAAAGAGTTTTTTTTATAGATTTCACCTGATGCATGTTTTCCCAAGTATCATAAAATCTGTGGGTTTTTATGAAAACTTGATGATGATTTTTTTACCATTGTTACTTTCGTAAGAAAAAAATAGTAAAACGTTATGTTAATGAGGCATTTTCTTGAGAAAAGTCACCTCAAATTCAAAAACTAGAATGGGCAATGAAAATGGAACAGGTTTAGAAATTGGATATCTAAAAACTCAAACAAAATATCGAATTAATTTTAACGCCGTTACAAAGGCCAATATTTCTTCTAAAAATAAATTCCTACACGTGGTTTCTACCCTTAGTACTAACAGAGCAATTTCCATTAACATGGTTCAAGGTACACCAAAGTAGGCCTTTTCTTAAATCCTCGATATACGAGTATGATGTCAACATTCGAGATAGACCCTTCCTGTGGAACGATTTTTTTCTTAGAATATGCCCAGGAATCGTTTCCCAAATTATCGTCAACGAATTAGGGGACACCCTGTATAATATAAGTTTAGTAATTACTTTGTTCTTTCGACCAATCATCATAATATATACATATATGTATATACAGGGTGTCTCAGTTTAGGTTTTCGTCTTGATAGCTGAAGATTCTTGAAGTTAATGCAAACAAAAAATTTTAATGGTGTATGGCGGCGGAGGGGGGGGGGGGGTCTATTTTCACCCCCTCCAAGTTATAGGCCGTTAAAGTGAGGAACCTCTGATTTCGAGGTAAAACTTCTTAAAATGCCGTAGCTCGAAATTTTCAACTTTGAGGTTAACTTTTTTTATCAGAGCTTTTGTCTTCTCTTCATTATCTATAATGTTTTTGTATGACTTTTCCACCTATGAACAACGAAAGTTATTGCAAACCACTATTTTATTCAGACAAATGGGTCAAAAAATAAATTTAATATCCCTTTAAATAGTTTTTGTGGTCCTAAAAAGGACCGTTACGCTTTAAGATTTCAAAACGCTTTTATAGTAAATTTTCGAAATTTTGGCCATGCCTTTGGATGTAAATTAATGTTTGTAAAATACTCCTTAGCTCCTCTGCCACTGTATTTATTCACTCTTGGAGCTCTTCCCGACTTGAAATCTCAGTCAAATAAGCTCTTTCTTTATGGCTCCCCAGAAAAAAAAATCCAGACCTAGGTGGTCAAAAAAAGGGAAATCCACCTTCCTTTAAATTTTTGATTTAAAAACGAAGTTACATTATTACCACAATGGCAAGGAGCTCCATCGTGTTGGGAAACCATTCTTTGCCTCTGAGCAAGAGGAACACTTTCCAGGAGTTCCGGCAACTGGTCTTGTAAGGAGTGTCAGTTGGCCACGGAGGCATCCATGATGCAGGAGTAGATGACAGTGGCATGCTCGTGGTTGCTCGGTTCTAGCTCGTCGGATTGGGTTGGTTCTACCCCGTGCATCTTATATTGTAGTTTGAATTGTTGAATTTTATTTTATTTCAGAATTATTATGAAGGCTACTCTTATACTAGCCGCAAAAACTTACATATATAGGACTTACCGTATTTCAGCGGATCATTCGTAGTTCTGGCGCCAGCACTTGAAGAATCGCTTGATCAAATTAATTTAGAAAATACTGTTTTTTGTTTCCGCGCTCAACCAAAATAAAATAAAATAAAATTCGAAAAAAAGAAGAAGAGAAAATCTTATCCCTAACAACTCTATTCTTACTCTACACAATGAAAGTAAAAAGGCAAATCTACATATGCATATCTTAACCTACGAGTAGAATTAACTAATTACACTACTTCGCAAATTCTAACCTTCTGTATACATTGGTATATAAATTTGTTTTTTTTTTCTTGTACTTTTTTGTTCTGTAATTCACTCTTTTTTTCTTCCTGTATTCTTGTTGTTGTTGGAGCACCTGAGCACCTCTTGCAGGCGATGTAGCTGTATATGTATGTTTGGGGAAGTCGTATTTCGCACTAAACATTTTTTTTGTTTTTTTTTTGTGAATTGTTTTTATTTTTGTAATAAATATGTAAAGAATGAATTTTGTAGTTATATGAAAAAGTTTTTTTATTATCATAATGACTTAAACTATTAACGCAAGTGGTGTGTGGATGGGCGAACCGACCGTTCTTCGATGGGGCCGAAGAACGAAGCTTTTCTTGCAGGTGGCGACTGGGAGTTTAGGGGCTACCATTAACAGTTTTGACCAGAATGATAGCAATTGGTCGCACTCAAGTGCGATAAGTGTGGGTTGGCCATCCCCAGCCAACAATACCAGCCTAATTTCATAATTATTCGGTGTAGAGTACGTAGGGTTAGGTTAAAATTAAGTTCGGTATTTAGGGATTAGGTTAGTGTGGGTTTAGTTAGCTACATCGCGTTCGTCCTGGTCGTACACAGTGGTGATGGCAGACAGAAGTGATCTTGCTCTTTCTTTTCCCCTTTTTTCTATCGTCTTTCTCTCCTCCTCTCTTTTAAGTACGTCCGTATAATAAAGTAGCTTTCTTCTTAAATATTTTTTTGATATTTCGCAACTCAACATACCTTTTTGTTTCGTGCCGTGCTTTCGTGCTGCCATGAATGTGCTATTCCATCATCAACAAAAAGCCTTTGCACTCGCATCCGTGCGTGCATGCAATCCGATCCTGCTGCACTTGGAACCGTGGGAATGAATATGAAAACACGCGCACACCTGAATATATTTTAATATGATAAGCCAGCCAATCTAGAATTTCTGTTCGGCACGACTTTGGCCCTAGCATAGGGTGCAGAGTGTTAACTCCTCG
The DNA here is from genome assembly GCA_963966105.1 of Volucella zonaria. Lineage (NCBI taxonomy): Eukaryota > Metazoa > Arthropoda > Insecta > Diptera > Syrphidae > Volucella > Volucella zonaria. The sequence goes on along the minus strand of OZ014532.1, from coordinate 38,220,177 downwards.
CCCTGTAAAGATTTGCATCATAGACTGGATAAGGCATATTCGTAGGCAGCCTAGTTTGCGGTATGCGTGCCACATCGACACTATATTGAAGATCGAGGTTAGCTGTTTCTGTCCTTGTAACAGGCATATTGACTGGTGGAATTTTCACGTGTCTATTAAATGTTCGCCAAGTATACCAAGCGATAAGTATAATTGCCAGGAAGATAGTAGCATTCATAATGTGTGATATCCTTAATTCTTCTGTTAGATCGTTAAGACGTTTAATGTTCGTAACACATGTTGACGTTGTCTGTTCGACCAGTAATATTAGTCAATACGGGAGGATGAACTTGTATTGTCGAACTAATGCTACTTGAGAACGTCCTATTTTTCAGTTAAATAGTCTCATAACGTAAGTACTGGATAAAACACTTGAAATGTTATTTGAAATAAGCTCGCCTTGAAAAATAGTATCGTCCTTGACAAGTTCAATGACTGCATTGGTATTGGTTTGGAAGGCAGAATTTGCATGACATCCTTTGAGAACCTAGGCTATGCAGCTATTTTCGGAGACTTTGCACAATGTTTGTTTTTCGCATATTGCAAGGTTGTTTATGGTATAACAATATCCTACTATACCAAACGTCTCCTTATGGCTAACAAGCATTCATTCAAACTCCAGGTCGATTTGCTTGTTTCCACTAATTGAAGCTCTCGTAGTCAACTTGTTGAATTCATCTTTTCTTAGCTTTGTCATGAACAGGATGTGCATAGAGCATAATCTTGTTAGTAAAGAATAAGGTTTTACCATATTCCATTGCTTGAATTTCATTTTCATATGGCAATGTTTCCGTTTCGGCAATAATCCTATTTATTTCCTCCTTATCTATTCGTGTTGACTATACCGTTCGTAGTTATTTGGCACGCGCAACTTACGGAATGGAGCTCCTGTTCAAGTAAAAAAAATACAACCAGTTCTTAAGACTGACTTTATTCAAGTGATTGATTTACGAGTATAATTATTAATTTAAATCATTACTTTGGATTGACCCGGAAACTCAGTAGACGCTGATTTAGCAAGTTCATGTCACCTGTGCTTCGGATATGTGGATTATGTTACGAGTACAATACTATAATTCTTGTTCGGGAATATTTTCCCATTGTTGTGTTTCTGCTGACATTACTGGTGGTGGTGAAGGACCTGTGGTCTTGGGTGTTGTTATTTGTCATGCAGTGGGTGATATGCACCTAACATAACTCGCGCACTATATCGTTGCCCTCATTTATTACTATCCTTTTGTAAACGCGCATATTCTTTATATGGGTTTTGTGGATTCTTTTTCCACCGGTAGTTGTTATGGTCACTTCATTGTTTCTTGCCACGTTTAATTTGCGAATGTTTTTGGCTTGGATGCCTTTCAAACGTCGGTAGACGACTGCAACTTTTCTAAAAGTTTTGGGGCTACATCTTTTCCGGCTGTGTCTCAAAATCATTTGGTTTTGTTTTTTGGCGATTACCTCCTTTACGTCCCGATTAATTTTGGCTTTAAAGTCTAAAAGATTTTGGAAGTTATTTCTCTGATGCCCATTGAAGAGTACATCAGACGGTTTCTTTTTCGTTACAGAGGGGATACTAAGGACTGAAACGAATAAAATTTGGAAACTTCAAAGTAAAAAAAAAATATTTTCATAATTCATGTAAATTTTTTTTATTTACTTTAAAACTCTGTTTTTATTAAATTCATTTAAAAAATTGTTTGGGTTCCCATTCTTTCCTCAACTTCTTTCGAATGTCCTTCATAACGTTGGTGACAGTTACATCCGTGATCGTTTTGGACGCTCTTTTCCATTTAGCAATAAAATCTTTTACGTCCTTTGCACACTGCTCACTTTTCCTCAATTATGCTTTGACCAAAGCCCAATACCTTTAAATGGGATGGCATTGTGGAATATTGGGTGGATTCATATCTTTTGGGACAAAGTGGATATTTTTAGCAACAAGAAAGCTCAACGTCGCATGAGTATAGTGAGCTGAAGCTAAATCTGACCAAAATAATGTTGAACCCTCGTGTTTGTTTAAGAAACGAATCAACCGTTTTTTTAGGCACTCGTTAATATACACTTCTCCGTTAATTTTTCCCGTTGCAATAAACGATGAGCTTCTGTGCCCGCATTGGCAAAGGGCCTGCCAAACGAGATATTTTGACCCGAATTTTTCCATCCCAATCGATGTTGTTGATTGCGGAAGAATTTCAGCTTCAAACGAGTTGCAAAACGGCGCACCTGGAAGAGTAGTAAAGTCGGCTTTGACATAAGTTTCGTCATCCAAAACCAAGCACGCTTTCTTGTTGCCGATCAACTCGTATAGCTTTCGGGCTCGTGTTTTTATGACTTTTTTTTGCTTTTCAGTAACTTTTGGTATTTTTTTGTTTTTTTCGTGGTTTTAGACCGTTATGTTTTTTAGATCTTTGTACCATTGTTTGGTTGGTATTACATTTCCGAGCAACATCTCTGGATGATATAGTCCGGTTTTTTACGATGGTACCCACTATTTTCCTGTCCAAATTTGTATCATGTGCTCCACTTTTAGCTCCACTTTTCTGTTTTCGCTTAACTGTCAACGTCTCCAAATATCGTTTATTAACAGAATCCACTGTGCTGCGTGCTATGTTTAAATTTTTTTGCTATGAAATGGCTTGGACGCGAAGTATTTTTGAGCCATTTGTCGATAATCTTTTTACGGCGTTCCTCTTGACTCATATTTTATAAATATTTTAAACCGCACCGAACTAAAATCAATAACAAATTGAAAGTAGAGAATATACAGGCTAATTTGGGTACAAAATGGGATTGCAATTTTTACGCATTGGAAGTATAGCCCGTATTAAAATTTACAGATTTTATTCATTTCAGTCCTTAGTATTGTACCTATCCACTGCTATACAAAGTAAATCCTTAAGTCGCAATCCTTTATAAGCATGTTTGAGGAATCGATAAATTGTCAGGATCGTAAAATGCAATCGTTCCATTTGTCCATTTATTTTACTACTGTGGATAGGTGTTTGGTAAAGATCTTAATGAAATTTTGGATGATGGAACTTACAAGGCTTCGTTCATTATCCGTAACCAGTATCTTGGGAACAATAAAATATTGTAATACCTTAATTTATTTGTCCCTTAATTGAAGCGTTGGCTTATTTTTGATAAACGACAGCTTCTCGATCATTGAAAATTTATAGATGCAACTATTATTTTGGATTTCCATTATATCCATGTGAAATATTTCACTGGAGCTGGTGTTGGTTGAAATTCGGGTCCAAAGGGGTATTTGTTACTCTTAAATATCTCGCAGGTGGTTGTGTATCTCTTGATGAGACAGTTCATCCTGGGTAAATAGTAATTTTCTAGGAGCTGTTCTTTGTTTTCCCTAGGGTTTCGATGTGTGCTTTATATTCCTTAAGAATGAGCGAGGCCACATGTTCTTCATTGTTGACATCTTCTACCACTCTTTGTGTGATCCGAGTTTTATAATTTGTAAAGTCATCTAAATAAGCTTCTTGAAGAAGACCTAAGTGGGTTTCAAGGATTTTAATTCCGATCTGGATGTTTGGTCGGAATTTGGGTTTAAGGAGACTAGGAAGGCTTGTTTTTCTCGGGTTTTCTATGGCAACATAGTGTCGTGTATAACCGGGATGGGGTTCCTCAGAAATCTCTAATCCTCGTCCAATTTTGATTATTATTTTGTTTCTAAGCACGTTGAGAAGGGATTAAATCTGAACCATCCTGCTTCGCACCATGCATGGTTACGACCATAGAAGATTTTTTACTTGCAGTCTTCGTACTTGAGTTATCCTCCGGAGCAGTTTCAGTTATTAAATTTATGTCCTGGCCTGTTCCGGTGGATGAATCTTTGACAATTAATATATTACTATTTCCTGGCTCAGCGGGTGCGGAGTCTGACAAGTGATTGATTTGCATTATCAGTCGCCATAAGGCATCTGCAACGATGTTTGGCTTACTTGGTTTATATATCAGCTCACAACTGTATTCGTCAATACGAGCTTTCCAACGTTATAGCCTCGTGGTGTAGTATCTATTTCCGGGGGCATAGGTCTAGGGCTGGTGGTCGATGTAGGTGCGTATCTTTCTAGCACCGTATAAGTGTAAATTCTCCAAGGCTCAGACTATAGCAATCATCTCTTTTCCATTAGTCGCATAATTTTCTTCGGTTTAATTGCGGGATCGCGAAATGTATACCGTTGGTCTGTCAGACTCAGATTCCCCCTGGGACACGACTGCTCCGTTAGCGTAGTTCGACGCAACGGTAGTCAAGTTAAAAGGTCGATGTCGGGGAATGCCAGGATTTCAGATGATATCAGAAACAGTTTAAAATCATTAAAGGCTTGCAGAGCTATGTCATTTGGCGTTATAGAGACTTGCTTCGATACATTGGCCTTCACTTATGCGTTCTCGTCACGTGTCAGATTTGTAAGTGGTTTGGCCACCCTTGCATAATCGCAAATGAATTTTCTGTAGAAACAGGTTAACCTAAGGAAGCTCTTTAATTCCTTTAAATTAACGGATACAGTATATTGCAGAGACTTCATTCATGGCAGGTGTTAGTCGCGTTGTTGTAGACGCAGAAAGATCGTTTCAATATTTTCGAGGTGGTCATCCTCACTGCTGACAAATAATATTATATCATCGATGTATACGTACGGATTTTCCCTATGAATTCCCTTAGTACATCAATCATTCTTTGAAATATTGCCGGAGCGTTTTTCAATCCAAAGGGTAATCTAAGGAACTCGAAAGTTAAGTTCATAGTCGAAAATGCAATTTTGGGGATGCCAGGAGTCTTCATCGGGATTTGATGAAGTAAAGTCAAGAGTAGAGAAATATTTAGTATTGCCTAGACTGGCGAGTGTGGAGTTAATGTCTGGTATGTCTGGTATAGGGTATGTGTCGGAGATGGTTACGACCGCGACGTTAAGCCGTTTGTAGTCGTTGACCATCCGATATTGCTTTTCACCCGTTGGTTTAGGTTTTTTGGGAACAACTCAAATGAGAGGGTTGTAAGGGCTTTTTAAGGAACGAATAATGCCCTCCTCCAACAACTTTCCTATTTCCTTTTCCACGTCCGTTCGCAGACACGCAGGGTAAGGATAACTTTTGGTATAAATCGCTTCGTCGGTGTTTGTTGTTATTTCGTCCTTCATAGATATATTGACTTACTCACCACCGCTTATTGGATGCAATATACCATCATATTGATTAATGAGGTGTTCGAGCCGTGTTCTAATGCTTTTGGGAAGGTTTTCGTCTAACGTAAAGTTGACTTTCTTCGACAATTTCTCTCGAAGGCGAATCTGTATATCAGGCTTAATGTTGAGCCAGTTACCATTCCTGTCTATTACGTAAGCCCTGGCAGCACATAAGTAGAAGGTTAGCAGTGTATTGTTATCTGCATTTTTAAAGAACTCTCCAGTACTTAATCTTTTCTTGAACTAATTAATTGCCAACAGCGGAAGAGGTTAGTTGAGACAGAGGAGCTAATGAAATTCTTCTTAGCCCCTGTGTCTACAAGGAACTGAGGATTCTTTCCAACAAAGCATTTTGTTTTGAATATAATAAAGTTATGAAGTTAACTTCATTTATTTTTACCTTCTGTATGTAGTTTGGACATGCCAGTAATTCGGATATTGTCAAAATTTAATCACCCTAGCGAGGCTGTCCTGAAGAAAGTTTTCAACAGCGATATTTCTAACTATAGACCCATTTTCTTTTTTTTATATGCATTTTTAATATATTAAACTCATTTACACTTACAAGCTATACAAAAAAAATGCTTAAAAATTCAAAATTAGCTTGAATAACTTAAAACTACCTTATTCTAACTTACTGGCCCCATGCGGGCACTCTAAGCTTAACTACCAAAGAATAAATCTCAATCTATTTAACCTTCTTACAAGTATATCTTACACATAATATATACATATATATATATATATACATAATATATATATAGTATGCATATACATAATACATAAATAGATGTATTTTTTGTTTTAATTTGTTTTTTTTTTTTAAATTTTTGTTTTGTAATCCTACCTAAAACTATGTAAGCCGGCCATAGCTAAAAAAAAATTAGATTGACCCACTTTGCTTCACATGAAGATACCTTGTATTGGAGGAATTCGGCGACGAAGCATCCTCTCCTTCAACAAGCCACCAAAATTGCTGGTACTGCTGAGCAGCATCCCTCATGTCGGGACTCCCTACCGCCCTACTGAACCGGAGACGGTCCGCACTGCCGTGTGCGACGTCTCTGTCGCAGTTGAGTCGCCTGTCTGCAGCAACGTGGCATATTAGCGGCACCCATTAGGAAGATTAATGCTTCTGGATTAACAAAGCCAACAAAGCGAACTCTCTCATGATACATATAATTAGGGTAGCAGGCTCCGGAGATCAGATTGTTCGATAAGGTAATTGCTCTTGCAATGTGTCTTCGAGTCAACTTAATGATGAAATTATCGACTATTATTCGGTTTGCCCTATTGTACAAGACCTCATTACGATAGAATCTTATATATTCAGACTCTGGTATTCTGTATTAGTGAACACAAGTCCTAAGACAAGCCCTCTCAAACACCCGAATCTTTTCCAATAAACTTGCTTTCACATTGAACCACACAGGACATCCAAATACAAGCATAGGCCGGAGAAGGGCCATGTAGGTGATCACCTTCACCCTCTCATCGAATTGGCTGTTATAAAACAGTCTCTTTGTTAAGGCAAAAGCACCTTTGGGTCTGGCCAGAGCAACAGCTATATGTGTGTTAAAGTACAGATATTGATCTAGCCAGATCCCAAAGTATCTGACAACGTTTGGACAAGCAAGTGGCTGCCCTAGTTGTCCGACGATAGAAAACTTTCGCCAATTCTTTCTGGTATTCCTAGATGTCCCAGAAAAAGGCGTGCTTCACAAAATGGTTTCCCGATTTCTGAAAGTTGATTTTCAACTTCCAGTCTTCGCAATATATATTAATGACCTCAATCTTTGGACCTGATCTGCACGCGATTAAGTCGTCTGCGTACGCTATGGCATGGTGAAGTGAACCTTGTGTGAATATTGAATAGGATTGGCGAATTTACCGCACCTTGTTGCAGACCGTTTTTAATGTTAAATGCTACAGCAGAAGTCACCTCCCCAGTTTTCACCATGAACTGTCTATCTGAAAGCATATTGTTAGGAATATACAGAAGTGGTTTACTAATGCCCAGCCTGGTCAGCTTGAAGAAGAGTCCATCTAACCATACGATATCGAAGGCCGTTTTCAAGTCAATCAGGCAGGCACCAGGGCACTAGTTCTTGCCTTTATTCCATTGGATATCAGAAACCAGTTTAGACGCGGCATGAATGATATCATGCCCCGCCTTGAAACCGAATTGATAACATTTTTGTCCTCTTTATTGATGACCTTCTCGAAAACCTTACTGATGTTTGGAAGCAGACTGATCGAGCGGAGTTTCGAAGTATTGGAAGTATCTTTATCCCTTTTGGGGATGGGATGTACCACCACAGTTTTCCAATGCGCTGGATAATGTGTATTGTTCATTGCATTATTAAATAGGGTGGCATAATTGTTTACCGCTTCTAGTGGGAGGTGTAGAAGCACAATTCTCGGTAATTTATCGATTCCTACTGGTTTCTTATTTCTAACTGTTTCGATATTTCGATGACATTATTTGCCATATTTTCGTCACCGAACTCGGTGAAACCTGAGCTCTCGAATCGCCAATTCACAATTCAATTTCGAAGGTAGAAATTGTGCACTCTCCATGTCATGGTTCGGGACAATGGTGTCATTTGCCTTGTACACTTTCTGGAAAGTCGCTCCTATAGCCTCTACTTTCTCCTGCGGATCCTCGATCACAAGGAAGTTGCCATCATCAACGGCCTCATTCGGATCTATGCCTGCTGCTACAAGTATTTGTTCGTTGTTCGTCGTTCGGGCGATTTTAAGATATGGAAGGTCGTTTTGATTAGTTCTTCCAAATATTTTATTTATTTGCGGGAACATATTCATTTGATTTACAATCTCTTGCACCACTGTCTCTCGAGCACTGTAAAATTATTTAAGCAAGCAACTGGAGGCTGATGAAAATTTGCTGGATGTTTAATGTGTTTAGTTTGGTGTTTAGCAAATAAATTCAAAATCTAAGCCATATATTTTTCCACAAAGGCTCATATATCACCAAAAATGAGCCTCGTTGATCTCCGCACACGCAATGATAACATTGTAATCAGACTAACTCGGCACTTTATTAAACGCTGGTTAAAGGTGTTTTTTTTTTTAACCCTTAACTTACCAAACCGTTGTTCTTGATATGTTCTTCTTTAATATGCCAGCCAGGTTGATTCAATCTACCACCAAATTACCAGAGTGGAAGCTTATTAGTAGAATGCATAGAAAATATTTGAAGAATACTAGCAGCAGGTAAATGGAATAATCTAAAATGAAGCCATTTCTGATTTCCTCTTAATCGAGAACATTTGACAACATAGCCTCCTTACTTTAATTTAGCTCATTTAGAATTAGGGTGTCCCCTAATTCGCCAATGATAATTTGGGAAATGATTCTTGAGAATATTCTAAGAAAAAAATCGTTTTACAGTAAGAGTCTATCTTCAAGGCTGACATCATTTATAGGATTTAACAATAGGCTTCCTCTGGTGTACCCTGACCCATGTTAACGGAAATTGCTCTGTTAGTACTGATGGTAGAAACTTCGTGTGGGACTTTAGTTTTAGAAGAAATACAAGCGTTTCTAACGGCGTTTAAATAAAGTTGATGTCTGTAGAATGATAAAATATACCTAAAAATTGTGTCCCCTTGATGAACCAGGGGCACCCTATATAGGTAACGTATATAATGCGTATTATTAGCTTCTTTCAAATGTCACGTCTAGCTTTTTTCTGGTGTTTTTATTATTGTAAAAATATGGCTCTTAACAATTATGTGTGTACAATAACATCATTTAATTGTACACCACGAGCACGAAACAGGCTCTCATACGAACATCAAAATACTCAAGCACTCATTCAGACATTACCGCATTAACTTCATTAATTCCAGTCCGAATGTTGTGTTTCAGCTGTGCAATTACTGTTGGCTTATCCACATAGACTTTGCTTTCCAAAAAAGCCATAAGAAGGTAATCTAATGGTGTTAAGTCGCATGATCTAGCGGGCCAGTTTATGTCACCGTTACGTGATGTGAACCGACCTGGAAACTGAGACTTAAAAAAAAATCGGCTGTGTATACTAGATGGAGTAATTTTAATTTCCTCCTTGGGAATTAAAAAAACAATTTTTTTTAAATGTTTTTTATAATATTATTGAATATAGTCCTCGTATAGTTTGATACACTTATTCCAGCGATTTTCCAACTTCTTGAAAAGTAATTTTCCGGAAGGTCTGCAAAATACTCCTTCGTGGCGTCGATGATTTCCTCGCGTGAGCTGATTTTTTTATTGATAAGCCATCTTTTGAGGTTTGGGAAGAGATAATAGTCCGAGGGATCCAAATCCAGTTGCCAATCGACCAAACGTCCGCCCGATTCCGCATCAGCAAGTCCAAACACTGTTTCGAAGTGCTCTCGCCTTCGTGTTTTCGCTCATTCGCGGCACCCAGCGGAAGGATAACTTTTTCATATGTAGAATATTGCCCAAAATATGACGTGTGTGCTCAGTACTAATCTTTGTGGTATCTGCTAGCTCGCGTACCTTAACTTTCCGGTCAGCCAACACTATTTCATGTATTTTTTTGACATTGTCCTCTGTAACCGCATCGGAGGGCCTGCCGCTGCGGACTTGATCGGTAGTGGAGTTGCGGACACCACGAAACTCTCGAAACCAATATTTGACTGTGTAATCTGACGGAGCATTAGCCCCATAATATTTATCCAACTTTTCTTTTGTTTCTTTCGCCGTTTTGCATCTCAAAAAATAATGTTTTATGAGAGAACGAAAATCGTTTTTGCCCATACTCAACATGATGCCAAACACGTCGACAACAATCAGCTGTCAAAACAAAACTAAAGACAGTATCGCACTGAAATTTGGCATGTCTGCCTAAATATGAACGGACTTCAAGGCAGCATAACCTTTTTTGCAGTAGCAGCGCATTCTGGCATTCAATGATGTCACTTTTCACTCCATCTAATATTTCTTCAATTTGAGGCCACATAAATTCTTCAATTATTTGTCAATTATACGAGTATGTCCTAGACAGTAAAAGCTATTTCATATTCATCTTCGAAAATAAACGGACCAAAGATTCCACCAGCCCAAAAACCACATCAAACAGTAAATTTTCTGAAATTATTCTCCCTAGATGCGACAATTTTGTTTGTTGATTAATCTATCCCCAATGTGAAATGAGCTTCTTCACCAGCATCGTGTTCTAACAACCAATTGGCCAAAGTTCTGGGTTGATTATTATCTGTTGTCTTCAATTCCTATTTTAATTGGATTCTGTACGGATGTGAATGCAAATCCTGATTTAAAATACTCGTACGTCAAACAGTCGATGGGTGAATGGATAACGCATGAGAACGTCGTGATGTCGATGTTGAAGGTTCTTCAGCGACACTTTGAGCTACAGCTACAATTTTTTTCCACTAACCTTTGAATTATGGACTCATTTGGACGATTATTTATAAGAAAAAATCACGAATTTCACGATATGTATCTTTTAAAGATCAACCATTTTCATAACAAGTTTGAATAACTTTAAAGCATTGCCCTAGCGTGGCTAAAATTATACATGTGTCTACTGCACAAAAGTCAAAGTTTATATTATAAGTTAGCGTTCAGAAATTATTCACTACTGACATCTAGGCGCGACTTTTGAAATTTACAAACGCATTCAAGGAATTCAAAAGTGGTGATGTGGTATAGTGCGTGCGTAAGTTCGCCGACCAAGGAATTTTAGTGCCTTTCCTACAATGGATAAAATGAAGCTACATGAGAAGGTTGGGGCTCAAATCTCCATAAACACCAAAACGGAATAAAAATATTTCATATGTACCGATTCTGCCTCTAAATAAGTCGGTAAAAGAAATTCTGGGCCCCTTATTTATGTGTACAAAATAACATCGAGGGCAACACAGTGAGTGGTTTCTCATTGGCCTATCCCAGACTGTCACAAAACAATTTATTTTTTACTCGAAATATTAAAGAAAATGCATGCAAATAACTATTCTGAGTATTGGTATCTAATTTCCCTAAATTCTGTTTGAAAGCTAGCAAGAAGGACATAGATCGAGAATTTATCGAGTCTTAAAAGGGAAAGAATTATAATTTTAAAAAAAAAGACTAGATTCCAAGAGAAGAACGTATCCCTGCTATTTAGATTGGGTATAAAAAAAAAGACAAATAAATGAAATGCACAAAGAGAGCTAAATTATTATTCACTCCTGAAATATCCTCGCGACTGAAACTCTTGTTATTCTTATACAAACGAATACAAATTTCTAGAACGTTTGAATGAACTTTTACCTGCCCAAAAAAATGTCTTAATAAACAAAAGCCACCATTAAAAATATACATGGAATCAGTATTCAACAAAAAAGAAAACCTAAATGAAGACAATTCCACAGCCACTGACAGTTTTCCATTTCGTTGAATATCGATCTGACATCCATACATTTGGAAGTGCTAATGAACTGTCATTTGAAATCATGTTCACTAGAAGGAACAAAATTGGCTCATCATAAAGATTGTCATGATATCCTGGGCATTTCTAACGAACACACATTTTCGCTGTCAAATTTTACACAATGCTATTAAAGAAAATAGGAAATAGAAAATAGAGCCACCGGGTTTGATTGACTTTCTAAGTGCTTCACGAACCGAACACAAATAAATTATATCGGCTCATCAAATGGGGTTAGATTAATTGATTAATTGATGTAGGAAATGAAGAAAGTTTTTGTTTTGTGGTTCCTGTCAGCTAAGTACATGTACAGTACATAGCACTATAGCTTAATTAAAGTCCTTTTACTTCCAATTATAAAATGATGGTGTTTTTAACTTTACTTTCCTATCGTTATGCATGTACTTTTAATCATTTACGGCAAAAGTTTCTCAAGAGTCAACAATTTTTATGAAAAACTTAATTGTATTTTATGGTTTTCTTTGACTGCTTAAGTATTGTGGTAATTCCCGGATTTTGGTCAAAATCGAATGGCCGGATTAAAGGCGCTTCTTCTGACAAAGATTCAAATCGATAGAAAAATTCGTTAGCAATTGTGACATTCATGCTCTCTGTCTGTCTCTCTCTCTCTCACACACACACATACATGCGTGTACACACGCACGCGCGCTTGAGATGGCTCAGGATATCCTGAAACAAACAGCAGGAGATGAGAAAGCGGATGTGGTCCTGATAAGCTAACCATATAAAACTCTCGACAGCAGCATCTGGGTATGCGACAAGAGAAAATATGCCGCAACATGGATATGTGGGAACTACGCCTTTTAAGACATCGATGGTTATGCGGATGGATTTGCACGCGCAAAAGTAAATAGCATCAACTTCCACAGCTACTACGCGCGACCTAGTTGGACACTCAACCAATACCAAGCAATGCTGGACAGGTTGATGAACAATACACAACACAAAACTGATGTGATCATTGGAGGAGACTTCAATGCTTGGACTACGGAATGGGGCAGTAGGCTCACTAACGAAAGAGGGCGTACACTTCCTGAAGCATTTGCATCTCTAAACATATGCTTAGCAAATAGAGGAAGGAGCAACACATTTCGCAAAGCGGGAACGGGATCAATCATCGACCTAACCTTTGCGAGTCACTCTGTCTTACGCAACATGAGCTGGTGCATCAGCGAGGAGTACAGCGAAAGCGATCTCCAAGCGATTATATTCAAGACCGACAAAACCACAAGAACCCCGCAGCGACAAAAAATTAGGGACTCACAATGGAAGGACAGCCTTTTCGGCAAGGACACATTCGAGAAGATGCTGATAGCTCTACCAGATACAAGCGGATCAGCCGAAAGCTTGTCGCATCAACTTACAGAAAATATCGTAGCGGCTTGTGATGCGACAATGCCCAGGAAAACAGCAAATCGAAGAGGCGCCCCATGCTACTGGTAGAACGATGAAATAAAAACACTCAGGGCAAAGTGTTTAAAAGTCCAAAGGTTTAGAGGGAGAGATGACTTCCAATAAGCGGATATCAACGCATGGGGCACGGCCTACAGAATGGTTATGACCAAACTGAAATCCTGCAGGTCTCTACAAATAACGTGCCCAAAAATGCTGATAACCATAGTGGAGCACTTGTTCCCCAAAAGGTTACACAACATGGTCACAATCGTCCGGGAAACAGAAGTAGGACATATCCCAGCCGTTACACTGGAAGATCTGCAGAGAGCTCTTAATCGAATAGGAATCGAATACTGCTACTACCCAAAGGAAATAAGCCACCAGGAGAACCATCGTTATATCGCCCAATATGTCTTCTAGACACAATGGGAAAGATCCTTGAGCGTATAATATACTCGTATGACAGACTGCTGACTGCAGCAGAAGAGAATGGAGCCCTCTCAAACCACCAGTTTGGATTTCGAAAGTCCAAACAGTAGTCGAGATTGCGTCTGCAGTCATAGAAGAGCATTCTTGGAGGTGGGGCTCAAAAAAGTACTGTGCGGTGGTGACACTAGACGTCAAACCCGTACAACACTGCCGATTGGTCCCAAATAAGGCGATCACTTGCAAGGATGGAAACACCCTACTACCTGCTAAAGATAATCGCCAACTATTTCACGAACAGGAAGTTACGGTATGACACGGATGAAGGGGTTAAATACTACACTATCTCCGCTGGGGTACCGCAAGGAGTAGTCTCAGGTCCACTTCTGTGGAACCTAATGTACGACAGAGTGTTGCGACTAAAGCTGCCCGAAGGAGTCAGTATCATCGGATTCGCAGACGATATAGCTATCGTGGTCGTCGCAAAACACACCCATAACAAAGAACAGAAGCCGTTCTTATTGCGAGCGTTTCCTGCGTGGAATATATCAATATTCAAGTCGGTAACCTGAGCCGTAACCAGCTAAAGTGCCAAGGAGTGATGTTAGACAACCGGCCACGGTCCAAACAACATGTGGACTACGTGAGGAAAAAAGCGTCAGCGCTACAAGCGGCACTCTCCAGAATACTGCCGAATTTTGGTGGACCTGGATACGCAAAAAGGATCCTCCTAGCTAAATTTGTCAGCTGGGTTATTCTATACTGACTCGTTGCACTGAGGATAATAAGGGGCTATAGGACGATCTCGGACTAAGCCGCATTTGTCATCGCTGGAATGATACCCATCGGCACCCTCGCGGACGAGATGAGGAGAATTTACCGCAGGAAAACCTCAATACCAACTGATGCCAAGGCAATAAGGAGAATGACAGAGGAAGAAAGGGTATGTTCTATAGCCCTATGGCAATCTCGATGGGATAATGCCACAAAGGGCAGATGGACTCATACCTTGATTCCAGAAATCGATGTATGGATGAACAGAGCCCAAAGAAACTGCAACTATCACCTTACGCAGTTCATCTCTGGTCATGGCGGATACCAAAAGTATCTATACAGATTTGGTCATGACAACGCCCCCTTTTGTCCCGAGTGCCCAAATCAGGTGGAGTTCATGAAGCACGCAATTTTCCTTTGCGGACGCTTCGCGGAATGGAGAGAAAACCTACTAGACCCGCAGAGGTAATTAAGAGAATGGTGGAGTCGGAAGAACACTGGCCAAATATCTGCAGATTTGTAAAAACTGTGCAGACCGAGCTACGGAGAATAGAAGTCGAAAGAAGAGCGGCAGAACCAGCCGAACAAATAGAAACACCGGAGTAGCATGAATTGCTTGCCAGCCCTGCGAAGTAATACCTATCGGCAGTTCCACGGAGAGAGTGGTAGAAGTATTCAGGGTGTGGTTTAGGACGTAGGCGCGAGGAAAAAGGAGAATAATATCCCGTTAATCGTTCATGCTGTTAACACGGGTATCAGTATATTGAAGATGATTACACATCCATTGGCGGAAACCATAAAAGAAAAAAAAGAAAAAACACGCACGCGTGAGTTATGTGCACAACACACAACACAACTGTCGAACAGCACCAACTAGCCACCAACAACAACATGATTAGGAATGAGAGCAGCCACTCCTACCTGTTATCAGACGACATCAGCCAAAACGATTTGTATGAGCATCAACAGACTGGCATACTGGCATACTCTCCCTTCTCTTAACATGCTTGGGATTGTTGCTAGGCAAAACATCAATTTGATTATAATTATATGTAAAAATGTACATAATACTAAATACCATATATGTATGTAGGGAGCATATCTTTTGGGCATCGGTTCTGATGAAAAGATAAGCTCAGTTAAGCAGTCAAGAATAAAATTGTTAAATACTAAAATTTGTTAAGTCTAAATTTTTCTTTCTTTTGACATACCATACTTCAACTTAATTGGAAGTATAACTCGCGCAAGCTATGACCAGAAGACACCTATGAAGATCATACAGCTAAATCTCAATCATTGTAAGATATTTTGAAACAGACAGCCAAAGATGAGGGAGCGGACATTGTCCTGGTCAGCGAACCATTTTAAACCCTTGACCGCAACATATGAATCTGCGGTATATACATGCAGCAAACAGGTAGGCCAGCAGGTCTACCAACCCCAGAGGCTATTCTTTACTGGAAGCACTTTCGTCCTTGGGAATGGGTATCGCAAACGGTGGCAAGTTAACCACCTATTGTAAGGCGGGTCTAAGCTCTATTGTCGATACTACTTCAACTCCCTCCTGCCAAAAATGGAAAGTCAGCGGGGTATATATGCACAGAGACCACCAGGCGATATTGATAGACATAGAGGAGAGAAAACAAACGAAACAACCAAAACTTACAGGTCCTAAATGGAAGCACACACTCTTTGTTAAGGGTACGTTTGAAAAAATAATTAATAGTTGAAATCCGATCAAAAACAGAACAGCAGAGAAGTTGGCGAGTCAGCTTGCATGTATTGTTACTACAGCATGCGATGCATCAATGCCCAAAAGAATCGCCAGCGACAAAAGAGCGCCGTACTTCTGGTAGAATGATGAATTTAAGGCACTCAGAGCAACGTGCATATATGCTCGTTGGTGATTGCAGCGATCTAGAAGAAGGCCAGATTTTCAAGGAAACATTAACTCTTTTAGACAGGCAAGACGCCACTTAAGAGGTGCAATCAAAGAAAGTAAAGTGACATGCTTCATACGCCTATGGAACATGCTGATCTAAATCCTTGCCGTACTGCAGTATGGTAATGGCCAAAGTACAGCAACCTTTCCCACAAATACCAGCTCTTACGAATTATATGTGGGTGGCCGTGGCTGAAGTGGTGGTGGACTGGGTCCTAAATCGGAAGGTTCAGTGTTCGAATCCCAACCTCGCCCGAAAGACATTTCGTCCATTTTTTCAGCTAACGAAAATCAAGTAAAATGAGTACTTGACCAGAAATCAACAACAAACCAACTTCCACTAAAAATTTTGTTTCACCATTAAATGCTTGATGCATTTTCCAAAAAAAATTTTACACATGCTGCGGCTTTATACTTAAGTGTATTCGTACCCACTTGAGTGTTCAGTTCTTTAAACATAAAAAAAAAAAAAAAACATGTGGAGGAAACGAACAGGGAAGCAGAAATGGCACAGATATCAACGGACGAACTGATCAAATCATGCAGCAAATTGGTCGATAATAAGGCGCCTGAAGCCGATGGAATTCCAAATAATGCCGTAAAAGCAGCTGTCCAGAAAAGACCAGACATATTCGTAACAACATACCAGAGATGTCTAAAGGAAGGAATTTTTCGTGTCTCATGGAAAAAACAGCATTTGGCACTCCTGCCAAAGGGAAATAAGTCTTGTAGATACCCTGGGAAAGATTTTTTAACGTATCATGTACGAAGACTATTGTGAATAGCTGAGGAAAAAGGAGATTTATCAAATCACAAGTTCGGTTTTAGAAAATCGGTGTCTAGCATAGGTGCCATAAAAGCGGTAGTAGGCATTGCGACTAAAGCGATAGAAGGGGAAAGATGGCGATGGGGCCTTGTTATGAATGTTAAAAATGCCTTTAACTCCGCAAGCTTGTGATTCATAATAAAAGCACTTTCTAGAATTGATACACCACTCTGTTTACCTAAGGTAGTAAGAAGCCATCTTAACAATAGACAGCTTCAATATCAAACAGAAGATGGTTTCAAATATTACAGTACTAGGACCATTATTATGAAATATTATATACGACCGAGTACTGCGACTGGCGCTGCCACGAGGAGTTCACGCAATACGTTTCGCTGATGACATTGCTATTGTTACGGTAGCCAAATACATTCACGAAGTAGAATATGCTACAAGTGCTGCTATTGCGCAAATCAAAGATTGGCTACGAGTATGTTCAGCTTGACTGAAACTTGCTGACCGCAAAACTGAGGTCATTTTAATAACCAGTCGTAAGACCGTGGAATATGCAACCTTCCGGGTTGGAAGCCAAGCAAAGGAGCACTGAAATACCTGGAAGTAGTGTTACTATATAATAGACTACAGTTTGAACAACATGTCTTCTATGTCAGCGAGATGGCATCTTTACTTCAACCGGCGTTTTCGCCTGGTGGATTCCCAAAGCAGTGGAAGGCGCTACATTTGGTACTCTTTCCAAAGGAAAACAAGCCACCTGGAGAACCAGCATCATGCCACAAATAAGTGTCTACTGGACACTCTGGAAGGGATCATATATGATAGATTGCGCACTGTGGCAGAAAAAAAGGGAGCATTATCTGTAGTGACGCTGGACATAAAAAATGCCTGTAACTGAGGAAATTGGTCATTTATAAGAAGGTCACTAGCCAGAATGGACACACCATACTACTTGTGAAAGGTAGTATCCGGCTACTTCAGCAAGTTTGAGATATGAAATCGACGATCGGGAAACCTACTATAAAATCTCCGTGGGAGTCCCACAGGGATCGGTACTAGGGCCCGCACTCCGGAATATCATTTACGGCGGAGTTCTGCAATTAGCGCTGCTACCAGTATTCCAAGTCCCTGGGGATTAAAAATTATAAAATTTAAATTGCTGGAGAATGCCGGACTACCGGAAAAACAACAAACTCTAAAGAAAAACAAACGGGGACCGCAACCACACAGATGGTGTTGATAAGCGAATGACGAAAATCCGAAAATAGGCGAAGGGACGCACACAGTCTGCTCAGCAAGGTGGGTTCGGCAAAGTCGCTCAAAACGGAAAAACCGATAACACACACAGAAGGTAAGCGCCACCCAATTTTTGCATTAAAAGATGAAAGAAGAAAAACGCAAAAATTATCTTTTCCCGGATGGGGAATTTATAATTACGCATATGTACACTTTTGTTTTTTTTTTGAATATGAGTACTTTTTCCTTAGAAATTTTGCTTTACTTTTCAATTTTAATTTCGGCCAACGGAAGGCCTACAGTTCCGCGTTGTCGAAACGGAAGGCTTAATAGGTAGCGCTGTTCTTGAAAATAACTGTCTCACGAACGTGTTTTGAAACATGAACGGGAAGATGGCTTACGGTTCTTATTCTAAATATGTTCAAATACACAAATCTTATTTGGAATAGGGGTACTTAAGTTGGTTGCGAACAATGTGAATG
Source organism: Volucella zonaria (assembly GCA_963966105.1). Classification (NCBI taxonomy): domain Eukaryota; kingdom Metazoa; phylum Arthropoda; class Insecta; order Diptera; family Syrphidae; genus Volucella; species Volucella zonaria. Next base: position 38,201,420 of record OZ014532.1, on the reverse strand, counting down.
TAGGTTGGGCTTGCAGTATGGAGAACTGACATACCAAACCCGCAGCCAATAATTGACATGTTGCGGTGAGAAGAAAATTGGTCGAAATTTGCACATTCATAACATACGTGCAAAACAAGCTGCAAAGGATCGAGAGGGTAAGATGTGCTGGTGCAGCAAATATAGAAGATTGCATAGATTGCTTACCAGCCCCGCGAAGTAATACCTAACGGCAGCCACGTTGGGAGAGTGGTCGAAGTGTGTAGGGTGTTGTTTTGTTGCGTAGCCGTGTTCTCGGAATCGAACAATCAGGCTAGCCAATCGCGCATGCTGGTAGCCCGGGCTACTGGTATCTAAACCTAAAAAATAAAACAAAAAAAACACTTAAACACACATGCATACATGTTTTCTTAAAAAGCGTCTAGAAACATTAAAGACACCTTAAAACGTAAAGATATCAGCAACATTTCATTTTCGATTTTCAAGGATTTCCTCAGGAAGTTAATAGCAATATTAAAAGCTTCACATATCCGAAAATTTAATACATAAAATGTTGGGAGATCAGACAACTGGTGAAAAAGGCGTCTTCGGTAATATTGGCAGAGCTGCCAACGACTTCTCCAACGCATAACATTATTAATAATGCACATAACAATATGGTATATAGTTGCTTTGTATATACAGTTTGTTAACAAAATGTTTTGCAAAACCAAAAAATACGCCAAAAAAACTTCAAGTATATATTTATTCAGAAATATATGAATTTTTAAAATTTTTTTTATAATTTTATTTTCATATTAACAGTTTACTGTAATAAACAAAAAGAAAAAAATAAGAGAAATCTACCGAAAGCTACTAGTATCAATCCGGCTGTCAAATAAATAAGAGTGTGGGTGGATCTGGTTTCCGACAAAAGAAGGCTGTCAACTATTTTAAGGTTAGTCCAACACATTTATTTAATGAATAAAGAATACTGTTAATTGTTAACTGGATTCTGGCTTTCCTTATTCATGCGTCACAACTCTTTTCTATTCTCACACTTCTATGTATAAATAATCTAAAAAAACGCTAGCGAACATTTCCTTAATCGAACTACATAGTTGAAGACACAATTTTTAGAATAAATGAGGATATACCGAAAATTTATAATCCATGATCATTTTCATTGAATTAATAGTCTTTCTCTTTGGCGAATTTGATTTGTTGATATATGTATATATGTATATTATTGTACTTGTTAATATTATATTGAATGACCCATAAGAGGTGTCATTTAAGATTTGGAGGTATTGTTGAACTGTCAACCTTCGACTATCGTTGCGATGACGTCTGACAAGCAAACACTATTATTAAATATCGGTCGACACATACTCACTCAACGTGCGAAAATAGTAAAAATTCACCACAAAATGGTGAAAATATTGCCGAAACTTTTAATAAAGTTCCTACTGCTTTTGGCTATAGTAAAATTAATCGATAAATTTAGACATCTAGGACAGGTTAGTGATATGAAAACTCCAACTCACGTTCGTTCGTCAAAGTTAGTTGAAAATAACTGAGAGAGTGACTGAAAACCCAGGTTTGTCAATTTCGGGATGATCACATTAGTTGGGTCTATCCGAAATCACTATACAACGCATTTTGCATAAAGATCTTGGCCTACATGATTATAGGTCCAGTTAGATTTTGAAGCCAGGAGACCACGCACAACACCGTACTTTCGCTGATTGGGTACTGGTAATGAATGAAAAAGATCATGATTTTTTACAAAAAAATTATTCTGAGTAATGGGGCTCATTTGCATTTGTCTGAGTACGTGAACACACGAAACTGTCACATCTATAGGTCCGAAAACGAATGAAAAATAGTGGAACAACATCTCCATCTACAACAAGTGACAGTTTGATGCAGTTTTTGGGCTGGCGGTGTCATTGGGGCATATTTTTTTGAAAATTATGCTGGTGGAAGCGCTTCTGTGAATGGATTGCGTTACCGAACGATGTTGACTGATTTTTTTTCCCCTGAAATTGATGCCATGGACGTGAACGACGTTTATTTTCAGGAAAGCGGTTCCACTAGCTACAAAGCTAGTGAAACAATGGCTCTATTCCTTGGCAATGGACATGGATTTCACGAAATGGAGACTTAATTGGCCTCCGAGATCGCACGATTTAACATCATTAGACTTTTTCATTTAGGGCTATGCTGAAGATAAAGTCAGAGCTGATATTGTATTCCATCATTAACCCCAAAGTATTTGGGATTGGGATGATGGAATACAATATCACTCAAGTGAGTATGAATATACTTATAATGCCTCAGCATGTGTTAAGTTTTTTGGAAAATGGGATAGGGAGAGAAAGAAAAATGTTTGGGCTCAGTGGTTATTTCGCCTCATGCGCATGGGTGGCATCCAACATTTATTGGGGAGACTAAATTCTTAGTGGAGCATCTTGTTGGATGACTCTATATTTCTGTTTATATTTGACTAATGCAACTTGGGAAATTCAACTTGACGCTCACTATACTCACAAGTTCCTTATCACACTCAATGATCTCTTTATTGTCATTTTAAATGCATTTTTTATTAGTACTATTCATAATTTTTACATGCAACATTAAAAACGCTTAAGATTTACCTTTTCTTAACTTAAATTATCTTATCCAATGATAACTTCCTGGACCGATGTGGGCACTCTATGTCTGTCGACGTATCCAACGGTAGCTGCTTTTTAAAATTTTTCTACTAAAAATAAAACTAAGAAATCAATTTTTGTTAAGTAAAAGTAAATTGACTTTTTGTTAGAATAGAAGAACAAATTGGATTCGTACATTTTTGCAAAAACAAATTAATTGAAAAACACTTGTCTAACATTGATGTTTTAAAGAAACTGCAAAGTCGTTTTAAATCTTCCAATCCCATGACCATAAGATATTATTACCGACATTAAACGAACGTACTAAGTCTAGTAGGAAGTTCCCAATAAACTCAGTTATACATATATTTAATGATTCTTTAAAATCTCTTCAGCGCGATATTGAAACGTATTTTCAAAACACAAGCGTCAATCCACACATTGATTTAATAGGTAAAATCAATGAGATAAGAAAAGATCTCGCAGCAAGTAAATTAATTATAGGCGATATTGCTGAGGAAATTGAAATTATGCAAATAGAATTGATGGTATGCCTCAGCTGAAGTCGACTTCCACCTAAAATACATCAATCCTTGCTGAGATGTTAGAATCTGTGCAACATCCTCCGTCATGGAATACGAACCTGGCTCAGAACCCGCTATTGTTCAAACTGCTCATCATAGAGGATGAGTAACAATTTCAACGAAAAATAAAAAACAAAATATAAAATGTAAAAATTCCAAAAAAAAGGAAATACATACGTATTGAATTATGTATCATAGGTTAAGATGGTCTAAATAGTTAAGATCTATTTTTGGTAGTGTTAAGTTTATATTTAAAAATAAAAAAAAGTCCAGTTTTTGCATTAACAGTATATTTTCTTAGTTTTAACTTATAAATAAATTAAATAAGCAAATTAAGTTGTGCTACGTCGAAAAACATAATATAAGTGTTAGGTTGATCTTAGAGCGTCAGCAAAGCACCAGTTAAGCCTTTAGGAATACAGAATTTTTAGCATATAAAACTTAATTTAAAATTAATGAAATGATACTTCGGAATAGAATTACTGGCTTAAAAACCTAGACAGCTCCAATGTGATACCGACCAAAGGCCATTCCGAATTCATTATTAAAGGTGCTCCCCGAGAAGCTGATCCCGCTTGAATAACAAATTTATTTCAGAAATTTATTTTGTCATGATAATACGGAAATGCAAAAAGATCTCTCCAATAAATGTTAAGAAGTCTAGCTCATTCAAGCTAACATTTTGAAGAAATATGAGTGGCTTTTTGTCAAACTATCTGGTAATAGTGTGTATATTGATATTAACGAAAATCAAACATAAGAAAAATAAACCAAACCTAGAATCTCTATCATACTTGCAGACCCGTTACTCTAGTACAATGTTAACCAAGTTGTGGCGTGCATCCATTTAAATGTGTTTTAAAGCCTCTTAACAACAAAGAACTCAGTACGTCACTTTTAAAGCAACATGTTGCTTAGAATATGCAAAAGCGTTGACATGTAAACGCAGTCTCCATTGAGCTAAAATTTTAGTACAGAAAATGGAGTATTTAAGCCAAGCCCTGTGTGCTTGCGCTCTTTTCGAATTCAGTGCAAGTCTTATCACCACGGATCGAACATAAGATCAAGTATATACCATACTTCGTATCGTTTCGTATCACATATAGAAAGTGCTCAGAAAATAAAATAAATCAAAATCTGTGGTGAAGAACTCAATCAGAAAACTGCGGATGGCTATTGGTAAAGCAATTCATGCGGTACATTTGTGTCACATCAGTATACAGTTACCTAGCGGCCGAAAATAACGGAACATATAGACCAAGCTTTACCAAGGCATCCGCAGACTTTTAGTGACCTAGTGGATTTTTTATAACCTACATACAAAAAAAAAACAGAAAGGAACGTACCTAACCTACTATATCACATCGAAACTATCAGACATACATATATATGGAGTTACTCACATCGGTACTGAGAAATATTCAAGCGGCGTATCATAGAAAAAAAGACCTAAGCCCAGCTGTAAAACCACTCGAATTAAGTCATACATACATATGTACGAGTATGTGCACCTAGCATGTTCTAATGTAAAATTCATCTGGATCAAGTGATCAAATCAAAAACCAATTCAGTGTATCCATAGTGCTAAGTACCTCCTATATTGTTTCTTATTACCAATAATTACGATTCAATCGATTTATAAAATGCTAGCTACGTCAATTTAATCTTCCAAGTTGTATAACCTTTTTGTATCACCTATCTATTCACGTGACCTGTTTAAAACTTAACCTAGATTAACGTAACCAAACTTGTCTTAAGAACGTACTATCCTAAATTCATTATTAAAATTATCTACTTCTACTTAATATACTTTGATTTGAAATGTTAGAAAAACAAAAACTTAAGAAAAACCTATAAAATTGTTTAACGTAAAGATTACCTTATTGTATTTAATCTTAAGGCCCAAGAATAGATTTAAATATTGAGTAACTAATCACACAATAAACCAATGAAAGCAGAAAGCAGGGATTTGTGCACAAATTTCGACGCTGCAATTACCATCGAGATGAAAAACCGTGAGTACTAATTTGGTTTACAAAAATTTATTCTTTGGCTTTTAAAAAAATGTATATTGTAACTTTTAACTCACTTATATCTACATATATTCTACTTATGCATATACATATATCTAAATTATTACCTACATTAATTTCTACTATACTATTCATCTTTCATATTACTCAATATTATTTATACTCGTAACATGTACAAACATACATGTACATACCTATCAAATTAAGCGTATCGTATGTATTTTTACCAAGTTGATCTGAAATCTCATATGAATTACATTATTTGAAATACAATACTTACAATTTCCGTGTAATCATGCATTAACCTTTCTTTTTTTGTTGAAACGTGCAATATGATTTGTGCTCAAGAAGAATGAGAATCTCTTGGGTTTATCCTGCGAGATCCCAAGGTGAAAATGACAGCTCGTTCTTACAGATCTAGTCTGTAGGCCAGCTTTCTCCTCATGTCAATACACCGACGACATAATTAAGACAAGATACCAGTAGTTTACATTACCTCTTTAGCATTTTAGCTTGATAAATACTATGGTGACTCTGCACCATCGATTTCAATGGTAAAAAAGTGGTTTACTGAATTTCGTTGTGGCCGTACAAGCACTGAAGATGCCGAACGTCCTGGACGCCCAGTTGAGGTCTCTACACCCGAAATAACCGTGGACGAAACATGGATCCATCACAACACACCAGAGAACAAACAACAGTCAAAACAGTGGGTTTCTAAGGGTGAATCGGCGCCAAAGAAGGCCAAGGTGGGTTTGTCAGCCAATAAAGTTATGGCGACTGTTTTTTGGGATGCACGCGGGATAATCCACATTGACTACCTTCAAAAGGGAAGAACAATCAATGGGGAATATTATGCCAACTTATTGGACCGATTCAATGACGATTTGAAAAAAAAACGACCTCATTTGGCCAAGAAAAAAGTTCTTTTCCACCAAGACAATGCAAGGGTGCACACATGTGCAGTTGCCATGGCAAAAATCCATGAATTGGGCTATGAATTGCTTCCTCATACACTCTATTCTCCAGATTTGGCTCCGAGCGACTACTTCTTGTTCCCAAACCTGAAGAAATGGCTTGGTGGAAAAAGATTTGACTCCAATGATGAAGTCATCTCGCAAACAAAGGCCTATTTTGAGGACCTCGACAAATCATTTTTTTGGAAGGGATAAAAAAATTGGAGAAGCGTTGGACAAAGTGTATAGAGCTCAAGGGAAACTACGTTGAAAAATAAAATTATTTTTTTATAAAAAAATCTGTGTTTTAATCCAAAAGTCACGGACTTATTGACCCTTATCATATCATGTTATCTAATAATAATAATAATAATAATAATAAACATGATACTTTGAATTTGTCTGCACCAGAATTCATATCTCAAAGCGCAATATTCCAATGTATTGGCTAGCTGTAGAAACGGCTAATTATATATTTAATGGAACTGATCCCAACAATATTGTTATTTTTTTTAGATCGCTTTAACCTCCCAACGCTTCAGTGGGCTCAGACTGATTAACCCTTCCTTACGGCTATTTATGGCACCTCTGAACAACAGATGCTCTTCACCGATTCTAGACTATATCAATTAAGTGGACACAGCAACTGCATTGGCAAAATACTTGATCCTGTCTTTACAATTAATGCAGATAGCTGTATCGAAAGGAACCACCTTCTTACTAAATTGGATAGTTACCACCCACCGCTCTCTCTAATTTTTTCATACGATAATGGTCTCAAAACTGCTCCCTTCGAACACTCATATAGCTTCATTTTTTATAATAACCACCTTGGTACAGCAAAAATATCACTTCCCAATTAAAGAAATAAGCTATGGTACTCGTACACTTATCTTAGATCATACTCCAATGCTGATTTCATTTGCTGCCACTCCCTATATCGAATTCTATGAACCTTGTCAATCCCTCTACCATATTATGTGAGCCGAATGCGCCAAATTCTCATCACAGATCCCAAAGGTTTCTTTCAATTTATTAACATCAAAAGAAAGTCCAATCATACCAAAGGATCTAAACATCTTTACTTTTCGTAGGTAAATAAATGTTCGTAAACAGCGTTGGAATCAATAAATATAACGTTAAAACAAGTAAGTAAGAAAATAGAAAATCTCAATGATATTTACTTTACTGGACCTTGTGGGTTGCCTGCAATATTATTGAAAAAAATGGAACTTTAATTCGACCCCTTACGGTTCTCTTCAGCACTTTCAGCTTTCTATATCCCAAGGAATATGCTGCACAAAAGATGCTTCAAGGACGGAATCGCTAACTATCCAACCTTCTGGATTCTTAAGCTGTTTGAGAGCATCATTTATGACTCAATGTTTTTTCACTGCAAGTCTATCTGTCCCAAAATCAACATTAATTTCTAAAAGGTCGATCTACAATAATTACAAACTTTACCAAATCCGTGTCAAATGCTTTATACGGTATGGGACGCTAGTTAGAAGTTGATGTGATCACTACCGATTTCAGCATGGTCGTAGAAAAAATCTCACATAAAGTCATTCTGCCCAAACTGAAGGCTCTAGACCTCCAATTAAATTTTAAAGTTATATGCACAAATTAAATCCTACTTAGAAGGTCGACATTACCTGGTTATATTTAGGTCCATGGTTTCCAAACCCATTGAAGCCTCTTCTGGAATACCTTGAGGTAGCCATCTTGAGCCCTTATTATATATTCTAATAATTAATGATTTCGAGCTCAATGCAAGCGCCAAGTAATAACATACACTTGTAAATAACTTCCTCGCGCTTATTCACTCTTAAATCAACCTGACCTCTTGGTAACTGAATTGCGTTATCTAGATGTAATCTGTTCATTCCCAAATAGAAATTTACCCTAATAATACCAACTCCTCTCTGCTTTACTAAATCCATTTACATAACATTCGTCCGCCCTATTCTTGAATACGCAAGCCAAGTTTGGTCACCTTATTACCCAACACACATTCTCCGGGTGGAAGCTGTACATCGTTGGTTTCAACGATTCGCCTTACAAGGCCTTCCCTGGACAGTCGGCATAAGCTTACCACTCACTTTATTCCAGTAAAACTTAGAGACCTACAGCCTCTCCTTGAGGGCCAAAAATTGCCGTATACTCTTTGTTCATCAGATATTAGCTGGTTACATTGATAGCCCTTCTGTACTTCAACCTATCTCTATCAACACTAAACCAATTAATGTTAGCTCCGTTCCCTCCTTTAACCCCAATCTTCACCGAACAAATTATGGATACCTTGAACTAATGTCTATAATACTACATGAAGTCAACGATGTCCAACATCTTTTCGACTCCCACTGAACCGGCTATCCCAAAAAATATCATTTACTCTACTTACGTCTCTCGTCCTAGTCTTCCCACCCCTTGGTTTAAGCAATAGAGTATTTTAAAGTTAATTTTATTAGTTTTAAGCCCAGAATTCAATTTTAATACATTTCTCTGGGGTTGCCGTGGGCCTTAAATATAAATACAGCTCTTTGTGCGACGTCTAGTCTATCCGGGATCAGTCCGTTTTTGTTCAGATAAAGGAAGGGTTTCTGGGAAAAGAAACCCCGTCATCTGCGTACGCTAGGGCATAGTAAAGTGGGCTCTCAAGATCGCTTGTGAAGATGTTGAATAGGATCGGCGAAGTAACCGCAGAGTTTACATCGTTACGAATGTACAGTAGTTGTTTAACCATACGGAGTCGAAGGAATTCTTCAGTGCATTGTGTCTTGTTTTTGTTCCACCTTGCTGATATTCGGAAGAAGACTTATCGAACGAAATTCGCCGGATTGGAAGTGTCTTTTCCACGTTTCGGAATTGGATGCACCGCCGCAGTTTTTCAATGCCCTGTATAATAGACCTCATTCAAAGCATTACGAAACAGGGTGATGTAAATATCCACCGCTTCCATCGATTCCTTTCGTCGGCAACGATTTTATTTGTCTCATTTTCGTCGTTGAACTCACTGAACCCTGAGTTCTCGAATCGCCAGTTCTCCAATTCTTTTCGAAGATAGGAATTGTGCAGAATCAAGCGATTTTCACGTCGTTGTTAGGGCCAATGACATCATTGACCTTTTTCTGCGGATCTTCAACCATAAAAAAGTTTCCATCATCGACAGCTTCTCCTGGACTTATGCCAAGATTTTTGGGCTCGGTTGTTATTGTATTTCGTTCGTTGTACATTCGAGGATCTTTACAAATGCAAACTTGCAGAAGCTCTGTAATTTTCTTTTATTAATACTTTGAGGTTTTATTCATATTGTACTCTTTTTATGGTTAGTTTTATGGTTTCGCAAATTTCTTCAAGGTACCCGTCAATTTCCTCGTTTTACAGATTCCTATTGGACGGCGGGTGAAGCGAGTTCGAGGAGATTGCTCTTATCAATGTTTTAAATGCGTCCAACGTATCCTACTGTAATTGAAGGAATACTTTTGAACAAACTCCTCCAATTCCGCAATTTCGTTGAGTTATTCCGCAATCAGATCAGTTGAACACGAGTGTCGAACAGGAGCAGATCCAAATAGGAGCCGTTTCTTGGAAACGACAGACTATCCGTCGCTTTTATATGGGGGTTGAGCTAATTGTTTTAATTTTCAAAGTTAAGAAACTATGTGAAACAATGATTTCCGCGCCCAACGCGGATACGCGAGTATACTCTTGTTCAAGATAATAAATATTACAGCATACCAGAATTTTCATGAAATCGGAGGTGCAGGGATTAAATGAAACAATTACCATCTATTTCGTTCCATGGGTGGCATCCAACATTTAATGGGGAGACTAAATTATTAGTGTAATTCGACTTGTTGTTGTATTTTAGGCAAACATTCATCTCACGAGATTTTAGTTGTCTGAAAAAAAGAATGTCTTTCGGGCATGGATGGTATTGAACCGTAGCTTTACTAAAACACCTCAAGCTTAACCGGTCAGGCTTAACCCGTCTTTGCATGATTTTTGTTTTTTTTTTTTTTTTTTTGTGAAATAATGCTCTAGATTAAAGGAAAAATATTTTGAAAAATCCCAGTATAAATAAATAGTATAAAATAAGTAAAAAACAGTATGATGGAAATATCCATCATCATGCAAATCTGGATGCTTAGCTCAGTACTAACTAAATAAAAAATAAAACGTCTTTGTATCACTTTTATTGCTGACGATAGTTCAAAAAACAATTATTATTTTTATTTAGGCAAAAATTAATTCCACATTTACTGCATGAGACTGTGGAATATCTTTTGCATCCAGGGTATTTGCACCTGAGTGATCCACCTACATTTGGTCAATGTTCAAAATCATCTTTCCTTATGTCCTTAGGAGGTGGAGGAGCTGCAGAAACTTTTCGTCTTTTTGCCTCTAACTCTTGTTCAAGGGTACTGCTGCTTGGACGGCCCTTATTCGCATCTGTAATGGATCCTTTCTTACATGGCACAATGGCCAACTCATTTCTGAATTTGCTTAATGTAAGCAGACTCTTTTTTGTTTGATTTCTTTTCCGAGCATTTTTTTGTAGACAATCCAAGAATTTATAACTGCTAACTCAAACAAATGAAAAAAAAAAATACGCAAGTACCACTTTTTAGACCTCATTATTATGTGGTTTTTTCCCAAAAGCTATCCAATAGGTCTACTCCCCCCATGTGTTTATTATATTCTTGGACAATAAGTGGACAAGTAACACAATTTTTTTAATTTTTTGATTTGCTATGCCTATTGACTTCAGTCACAGGCAATGCTCCAGCGTACGTAGATAACAGAGTTACTACCTTATTGTTCTCCGCATAAGGACACAACTCATATCTATACCATCATGCGTAGAAACTCTCTCTTCATAACTTCCCCTCGGTACCGATTTTTTCATGAATTCTTTTTTTTCTGGCAATTTATTATTTGGAATTCGGTGTTTTTGCACAGTTCCCACGGTATGAACCCCTTGTTTAGCCAAAAAATATACAAATTGTAAGGAAGTATAAAAATTATCAAAATATGGTATATGATATGGTTCTGCATTTTTGGTACTTCACGAAACAAGCGAACTACAATATTTCCTGCCGCACCAAGATCTGGTTCATCTGGAAGTCTTTCTGAATTCTCTTGTCCAGAGTAAATCTCAAATTTATGGGCATATCTCATCAAACTGCACAGAAAATATAACTTAAATTCCCATTTGTGGGGCTTATTGGGCAGATATTGCTTAGGAAAGTGCCCTATCTTTGTTGAGCACATCTGCTCATCTACAGAAAGTCTTTGGTCCATTGGCACTGTGGCAAACCACTCATTCAGATGCTGAATTACAGGTCGGATTTTAAAACACCTGCCATGTTTTGGATGGCATACAGGCTTATGAACTTCATTATTGAAATGCAATGATAACTTTATTTTTTCAAATTTATATTAGTACGATCTAGTGTTGGGAAATTTCTGTACTGACATGTATAACAGAATACCAAAAAACTTGTTCAAATCAGATTCCGTGAAACTTGTAGATGAATGTGGATTGCTTTATATTATATATAAATTGGTTTGTTCTACTATTTTGTTAATAAAATCTTTTGTAGAAAAGTGAGCGAAACACTAATATGGGGTTTCCAGTTTGGATATCTCATCTGAAGCCGTAGAATTTCCCAAGAAGCCAATTTTATCTTCATCATACACCATATTCCTCTTTTTCCATATCAATTTTCTTTTTTCAAAAAAAAAATTGGGATAAACTGTTTGAAGTAGTTGGGTCACAAAGTTCCTGGTTTTCTATTGTGTCCTCTTCTATGTGAAGAGGATCAGATTGAGCAGTTTCATCTACCACATCATCATCGTCATTTTCCTCCTGCAATATTCTAGCAATTTCAATGGCATCATGGTGCTCATCATCAGAATTTTCGGTATCAAAACCGTCTTCTAATTGAGCCAAATAAGCTTTAATGTCTTTTCTTTTCTAAAAATAAGATAAAATAAAAATGTACTACAAATGCATTTTCGCCATATGTACACAAAGTCGGGTTATTGCATAGTGATGTAAATTTCTGTCAAATAGTTTGGGGGGTTTAAAACAGTTATTTCGATATCACTTGCACAGAAAATAAAAGAAACAATTAAAACAAACCTTTATTTCACGTACTCTTATTATTACTTTTATATACCAAAAATATGAAATTACTGTACTAAAAGCACTCAAGAGTGTGTACGATTTTTCCAAACACGAAAAACAGCGGAATGATAAGTTCGAATCTGTTGTTTTTTTTTTTTTTGACAGTTACGTTCCATTGCACATAACTGCCTAAGAAAGTGGCGAGCAGTAACCAATCTACAGTGAACCGGTTTTGTGTTCACTTTTTTTTTCATTAAATGTTACGATGGAAGTTTCCATCATCATGCAAAGAAGGGTTAACTTGTTTTTTAACCATTTTCCGGTTATCCTGTACTAAATTCTAATAGGATAAGAAATGTCAAAAACTATTTGAGAATATTATTGTACAATTTCTCTTAATCACGAAGGTCTTGGCGTGACCTACCTGTCGCACCCATTTCGGCATGTTGTTATATGAGAGTCTAAAAAATTGTTGGGGTATGTGTGGAGAAAACAGAAAGTAAAAAAGCTCGATAAAAATAATGAACAATACAACTTAAAATGAACAATTAACCAAAAAAACTAGAAAATTATCGAATGCAATCCTAGGATAACATGAAATTATATATGTTTGTATATTTTATGAAACACTAAACTTAGGGCCAACAAAACAGCCAATAACATAAAGTAAATAAAACCTATCGCAAGAAAAGTAGTTTGAAGATAATGTACGGGTTTATTTATATTTCTGTGGATCATTATACGTATGTGCGAGTACATATACGTAAAGAAAAATTAAAATCTCAATTGTAGCCTTTTGCTTTGTGCATAAATGGGAACTTTTCATAATCTTTACACGTTGGCGCTTTATTTTCTTACAACATCCACCTAAATAGCAGCTTATTTCCCTCCATCAAGGTTTTCTTGCATATTTAAATAAGTTTATTTGTTTTTTTATGCTCCCGCAACTTTTCCGTCGCTTTTGAGAGTACAGTACATTTCGTCGGATTACTGGAATATTTTTTAACATGTGAGAATAATTTCACGCTTTGCATTTCTATGTGAGCACATACATTTTGAATTAAAACCAAAAGCGTATATATGTACAATACATTAATTCACATGAGTATGTAAATGAATATCTTCAAGTAAGTGCGAAAAAGGAAAATATGAAAAGAAGCCGAACAAGAAGGCACAAATGGCCTAATCGGCGTTTAACGCATTTGAATATTTTTTTTATAAATCACATTACACATATAAAATATGTATTTATTAGAAAATAATATATATTAATAAAACTTGAAATGCAATTATTTAAGATATTTAGCTTGAAGAAATTGTATTCAAATTAAGAGTGAATAAAGCAGAAAAAAAATTTGCAAACTCCTGACCACCAAAATGTCAATGTTGTGTTTTTAAGTATAGAAATTAGGGGAATATGTTCCAGTCGGCTAGTACAAATTGTTCGCATTTTCTTTGATTTACATTTTTATAAAAGAAATCTTAATGGACTAGGTAATAAAACGGAAAGCTTTTCGACCCAAATATTGTTAACATAATATATTATAAGATTATAAAAAAAGTCTGTATTATTTATTATTAAGTCATATTTTTTAACTTCCTAACAGTGAAGTGAAATTTGATTATATTTTCACGTTTTAAGATAACTATAATGGTTTTATACAGTTTCTAAGAAAATCTCTGTGTGCGTCAGATTTTGACCAATGTCCGCCTATGAGTTTTCCAGCTATTTAAAAAAATCCTAAACAAAATACAATTAATTTTTGCTTATAAAAGAGAACCTTTTCTAAATTTTTGGAATACTAATCAAAATCTATTAATATAGCACAGATTTCACGAAAATTAAAAAAAAAAATCGGGCCAGTATTGTCAGAGATACTCAAGGAATAGCATAACTTTTAGAATCGTCAATGCAGTACTAACTACTGAACGGTCAAGCCTTTATGGATTATATATTCGCTGCACTATAACAGGATATGAAATACCGTAAACTATTTGAGAATACTACCAGTTACCTTTATCCAGAAGTATTTGGCGTCACCCATAGGTCGCACCCATTTCGGCTGGGTTAAATTTATATTTTATTTTATTTGCCTGATCAAACGCAATTTGTTGGTTATTGTCTTATTTTGTTTTGGTGTATCTTCACTTTTCAAGGAAAAGACACAGCTGTTATTCTTCAAGGTAGGTACAATGTTTAATGGTCAACAAATTTTAGCTACCGGAAGGAAATATACTGAATAAAAATGTGCAACAATTTACTTAAAATTTTGTGAAACTACATTAATAAACAATGCACAATGCTGAAAAATTATTTTAAAAAACAATTAAGTAATAATTTTTCAATTGTAAGTTAATATTGGAACAACTGATATTTAGTAAACAGCTAGCCTATGAATTAAACAAAAAAAATAATTGAAAATGATAATTTATAGGCACTTTCTGAAGATATTTTTCTTATTGTGCTTGCAAGTATACAAACCAATATAAATAACATACATTTGTATATCGGATATAATCCGAGGCATATTTTAAGATCTTGCAATGCTTGCCAAATGTTCATGCGTTATTTAAATCTGAAATGCTTCACACTAAGAGTTATCATGGTATCATAGAAACTAGGTATTTAATGAATTTGTTTATCAGCCTACAAGTTGTGTAAAATTGTTGGGCGCGGTGACCACATGGGAACTCAGTACTCCGCGTGCTGTTGACAAAACGCGCCACATGGGCATAGTACCCCGGCGTTAAATCCCGGACCCTACAAATTAATTTGTATCGTCCCCTTGATAATAATAATAATAATAATCACTTACACATATTAAGATTGTTGGCACATAAGTGCTTAATACTCTGGAATAACACAGAAAGCAGCGTTGAGGCTTTCTTTTATTTACATCCTTTATTATTTATTTATTGTCCTACAAATTACAAGAGTTAAAGTTTAACACTTTCGTGATGACAAAAAAAATGCGAACGGGCAGGCCTTCTAACTGTAAAATAAGATAAAAGAAGACACGTTAAAGTTACAATAGAAAAATTTATTAACACGTCCTACTTGATGTTCACGGAAAAGACTGACTCTCAATCCACCGTTCTGATTGTACGCCAAATCGCAATGTTCAGTTTAATCTCTTGACCAATAAAAATCGCCCCAACGTTGGCTAAGCACGTGTTGGTGTACAGTATCCGATTTATACATTCAGACAGTCAGTCGGATGCGCGTGTGCTTCGTCAGCATAGGTTTCCATCCATCAACCACTCAGCCCATCCAATGAGATCGCATATGATTGAAGCTTGTTAACAATTCTCGTACGTTCAAAAATTTACGTCCTTTAGATCAGTGACGTCAGAAATTAGCGGCTCATAGTCCTTATGGTTTACGTTCCTTGTGCCAATTCTTGTGTTTATCTTATGCGCGGAAAGTTTATCCTTCCCCTAACTATTCATCACGTGCGTATGCGAAGAATATAATGACTACGAGGATTGTTTCATCAGGGATAGTTGATACTCTAAGCTGCTCAGTAAGGTCACCAAGTCGACTTATGTTCTGAAGACTGATGCTGTGGACAAATTTGACATCCTTATGTCGTTTATTTGTGATGTTAGACATTATTGGTGGAAGTGCCTGTAAGAAGGTTGAGCTCGTACTTGAGAATGTTTACTTCTTTACGTGAACCAATTCATTGCTAAGGCGTATAATGAAGTTTCCCCAGTTGTCCTTTAAAATTCGTCAACAAAAAATCGTATTCTCATGCAGCAATTCGATTAATTCATGTTTGTCAATTGCATGGTGCCTGAACTCCGTCAATTAAACTTGGCAGGCTATCGTCTTCTGGGATCATTTGAAGTGAACTTTCTTTGCAGATTGTAGAGGTTTCATCTTGGTTAAACAACACCTTGTTAAATTCTTAACCTTAACTAGTCTCTGATCCGTGATGTAGGGTTGAACTTGAAGTTGATTACATTCGTCCTTCCGGACTTTTGGTATAGAGAGCACGTATAGAAGTACTGAATCGTTGATGGCGTTCCAAATTCGACTACTTCGATCTCGTTTTATATGGTAAAGTTGCGAATTCGTTGATAATCATGTTGATTTCGCCGTGGTTTAGCAGATTAACGATGACAATTCCACCCTTAACTATCAGGCAGGCTCGAACCAGTTCGTTGGCTTCCTCTTATAAGAGCAAGGTTTGGTGAAGCATATTCTGCTCAAATTTTTCGATATCTTCCGCATGTATCTCTTTGTTAGCATGATCCATAACCTAGTTGATTTCCCTCGCTATTTCTTCTATAACCCCAAAAAGTTTCTCGTTCCTATATTGCTGGTTATTATACTTCACTACTCTTTGATGAGTCTTTAGGATTCCATCGCAGTCTGTAGCATCTGGATTACCGGCAACCCATTTTAATGCCGAACCTATCTCATTAATAGATCTCCGTCTTGTCAAGGGCCGTGGGCTTAGTGAATTAGTACGTTCACTTAATTTTAATTTTTTCTTATAATTAGCACGCGCTCACAAAGCGCGAACGAAAGAAACTTAGGTAGGAAGAAAGCAGAGGTACCGAAGTACATTGATCCAAAATGTTTGCAATTTATATATTACGTCTAGGAAATAGAGAAATCGATAGGGGATTCCATAAGCGAGTTTTGCGACTTATGAACAAATCCCGATATTTTAGAGTACGTCCGAAAGTGGGCTTGAGGGTGTACTGATGAGCATTTTTAGCGAGGCGGATGTTACGGTTAAAAATTTGAAGGACGGAATGCTACTGTTGATTTCTGAGGACTACACGTTGGGGAAATAGCGATAAATCAAATTGGGATACTAAACATTACGTCGGTGTTCGAGCGTGTTCAAGGTCTGAGTGATATTAGCATCACTCATAAGTTTTCTAGCACTATTTTGAATCCTATCTAGCAGGTGCAGAGATGTTCTAGATGCACTTAACCAAATGTGAACAGGTGGAGACTTATTAGCTGCTTCCTGTCTTTGCCCCTGAAATTCTTTTGGACGGCGTCGCTAATATCCTTGATTTGACGTTCGAGTCTGCTTAAGTCAATGACATGGTTGATATTGAAGTCGTCGTTGATTATCCAAGTTTTGCCTTCTGTAATGGATACTAGCTGTGCCGTAAATTAAAAGAACTGAAACTCCGGAACTGCCGTTAGGCAGGTTAGGTAGGTTAGTATATATGTATGTAGTTAAATTTTCGAAATTATTTATGCTAATGTACAAATCGTATATACATACGAGTATCAAACAGATTTTTTCTTTAACCTATAGCTAACATATATAGATTAAGTTGTAGCAAAATTTAAAGTATTGCACATTAGTGGTCTCAAAAATTTAAAATCGTTTCTTTATTAAAATAAGAAAAAGAGGAAAAGAGAATTCTTATATATTTTTGATGTGTGTCTTATCGAGTTTTCTACCCTCTGCAGCACTAGCAGTTACATTTTTATTTTTGGCGACTATCTATTTTCGATATAGTGACTTGTTATTTGCCGCTATCCCTTTTAAATCTGTATAAATGATGTCGCCATTCTTATATTTCTTGGGCAGGACGCTTTTTTTGGTTACATATGTTACAATAATGTCTCTCTTTAATAGTCGATTAAATTTTGAAAATTTTACGTTTGAGTTCAGTTGAAGAAAATATTGCTTGGTTTGAGCTTTGTTACAGAGTGGATTGTTTTTCTACATTTAGCGATTTGTTGTACCTATATAATCTTCCTTGAACCACCTGCAGGTTTCCAAGGTAATCCAGTGGAATCATTCAACTTGATGATTGACCTCAAACCGCCTTACCGGTGTATTGTACAGTTTAATTCCCATCATATTTATGAAGTTGGTAATGATTGGGCTAAGGAAGCTAAACTTGTTATCCTTAACTAGTACCTCGGAGCTGTCAAATAATGAAGATTTTTAATAATTTTTTTCCTGTACATATTGTCTGTACATATTTCTCTATACAACTTATGAATTTTTCGTTCTGAATTTCGATAATACCTAGGTGGAGGATTTGGTACATGTAGAAAGGGATCGTAGTCAACTGAAATTTGGGAATAATTGGATGTCTGTCGCATCGCATGTCTTTATATATTGGGTCTATAACTTAATTCGTGCGGTTTTCTGTCATTGTACGTCATTTCAGTATATGCCATTCATATGAAGCGTAGACAACAATAATTTTTTTTCACTCAAATATGTCGAACTTTGTGCTTAAAAAGTGTTTTTGCGGGGAGTTCTTCTTCATTACTTTAATATGAAGAAAACTGCTGCCGAAAGTCATCGTATTTCGGTGGAAGTTTATGGTGAACATGCGCTAGCTGAGCGAACGTGCCAAAAGTGGTTTGCACAATTTAAAAGTGGTGATTTTGGCTTGGAAGACAATGAACGTCCTGGGCAGCCAAAAAAGTTTGAAGATGAAGAACTGGGAGCATTACTCTATGAAGATTGTTGCCAAACACAAGAAGAGCTCGCAGAATCTTTGGGTGTCACTCAAGCAGCCATTTCAAAACGTTCAAAAGCAGCTGGATATATTCAAAACCAAGGAAATTGGACTCCACATGAACTCAAGCC
The DNA here is from genome assembly GCA_963966105.1 of Volucella zonaria. Classification (NCBI taxonomy): domain Eukaryota; kingdom Metazoa; phylum Arthropoda; class Insecta; order Diptera; family Syrphidae; genus Volucella; species Volucella zonaria. The sequence goes on along the minus strand of OZ014532.1, from coordinate 38,182,509 downwards.
GAGAGACGTCGAAAGGCGGTTTTGCATGTCCGAAATGCTGCTGGAACGCCACAAAATGAAATCATTTTTGCATCGGATTGTTACTGGTGATGAAAAATGGATCCATTACGACAAGCCCAAGCGCAAAAAATCATATGTGAAACCCGGCCAACCAGCCAAATCAACGGCAAAGCCGAATATCCATGGCGTGAAAGTAATGCTCTGTATTTGGAGGGATCAGATGCGTGTGCTGTATTATGAGCTACTAAAACTGGGTGAAACCATCAATGGACAACGCTACCAAAGACAATTAATCCGTTTGAAGGAAGCAGTGGCCAAAAAACGCCCGGAATATGCGACCAGACACGAGGCAATAATTTTCCATCATGACAACGCTCGGCCCCACGTTGCTATTCCGGTTAAGAACTATTTGGAAAACAGTGAATGTGAAGTCTTACCCCACCCGCCTTATAGCCCAGACCTTGCCCCTTCTGACTACCATTTGTTCCGGTCGATGCGGAACGCCCTCACTGAAATACGGTTCATATCAGAGCAGAATATCAAAAATTGGCTTGATTCATTCTTGGCTGCCGAGCCGGCGCAGTTCTTTTGGGATGGGATCTATAAATTCCCAGAAAGATGGGAAAAAGTCATAGCTTCAGATGGGCAATACCTTGAATAATACTATTGTACATGTTTTTCTTAAATAAACGTTAAAATTTTGAAAAAACCCCGCACGAATTAAGTTATGTATTTCCTCTATGTATTTGCAATATGTATTTCCAATATGTATTTCTTTATCAGGCTATTCATTCTCGGAAAGTAGTACTTTTCAAGCAGTTGTTCTTTGTTCTCCCGAGGATTCATATTCGCCCTTCGCTGCTCATTCATGATCAATTCACAAACTCTATTTGCGTTTCTCACATTTTCCATGATTTTTTTATGACCTTCAGCTTGTACTTAGTAAAATTCTCAAAGTATACTTCCTCGAATAGCCAGAGACAATTTTCTGGTATTGCAATGCTATTAATGCCATTAGGATTTAATTTTTCTTTTAAGAGAGCAGTTAAAATTTCTTTATTTGGGTCAGAAATTGCGATGTAGTAAAGTAAGTAGCCTGGGTGACGCTCCTCCACACCATTCCCTATTTTGACCATAATTTTATTACAGAATGCCTTTAGAGGAGCTTCTACTTGAGGGATTAGGTCTGTGCCATCCTGATCAGCACTATGGACAGTTGAGATAGATGATCGTGCCTGGTTTGCTAGTTCCGTTTACGAACTCGCTCACATCAATGGTTGCGGAATCGCTATTGGAATTTTCGGTTGCGATTTTAGGAGATTCATCTTCGGTTTGAATCATTCGCCCTGACTTGAGCGTATTCCCCTCTAGTGAGTGCGGTCAGGGATTTCGCAACTACCGAGAAATCACGAATAAATTTTCTGTAGTAGGACATAAGTCTCAAGAAGCTCTTTAAATCCTGCAGTGTCTCAGGGGGTGAGATGTTTTGTAGGGCTGCAATCTTGTGCGGAGTTTTCGGAGTTTCGGAGTTTTCCCATGAAGTGCGTTTTCTCCAAATTTACTTTGAGGTTTAGTGTCATGATTCTTTTGAATACGGTGTCCGTGTTGTCAAGGTGGTCTTTCTCATGCTTACCGAAGACAATTATGTCGTGGATGTAGACATAACACATCTTCCCTATAAACTCCTTTAAAACGTTGTCGATCATTCTCTAGAAGATCACATTTACTTGCTCCGAGATTCAAACTTTTAGCGGAACTGTGATGCCGGATGCTATTATAAGAATATTATTCTTCCGATTAATTGCTATTCCCTATTTTTCGAAATATCTACCCGAAAATTTTTCTGCAATAATGATATTACCAACTGCGCTACATACTCTGAATGGTCTCTCTAGAAGTGTAGTCTTCTGTTTTATCGATGGACTGATGAGGTTCTTATTGACATCTATGTTAACAAGAAACTTTAAGACTGAACCGTCTGCCATAATATATAGTATTGTGTAAATGGTACGCTGAATGTCCCTCCGTCATAAAATTTACCTCTTCAACAGACTCTGCGGAACTAGCTTCATATTTTTCAGGGAATCTAGTTGACTGCTTTGACGTGATAGGCTCCCGAATATTGCCTTGAAGTTCTCCCGGACATTGTGCGATCAGTAGGCGAATTTGGTTGGTCGATGTAATTCACCTGTTCCATTGTTCCATTTTCTCGCCATTAACTTCATGTTCTTCAGCGCACCGCAGATCGCTTCAATATGGTAGAGTCTCTGTTATTTCATCGTTTGGTTTGCGGACATTACGCGATACTTAGACGGGTTTGGTCGATTCATGTAATCCACCTGCCTTGAATTCACGGATCTGTCCACTTCCATTCTCTTATGCGGCTTTGGTGCTGGTCTTGGTGGCGAAACGAATTCGGAGTTCCTATTCCAAGTGTTAGAGTGGGTTTTTGGTTTCCCCGGAGCCATGGGGGGGAAAGTTTCTATTATCGTGTTCGGTCCGGTATTCGTGTGAAGCGAATTGCTTAAAAAATTGACGTTTTGCATTTCTAGCCAAAATGAATACGCTCCTAGGGAGAGTTCTGGATCAATGATATTTCGATAGTTCACCAATCAGCCCCCAGATGAAAACATCAAGAGCCCTATTGTCCAAGAGACATCCTAAATTGTATTTCCCTCGAACGTTCGCGGATCTCGAACGACTTGAGTTGATATTATTTACAGCCCCTCGCAAAATTTAAACTAACTTCTTAAATATAGGACATACTACTTTTCGTTCTGCACCAGGAAGATTTTAATTTCTCTCAATTTTTATTTTAATTTTTTATTTTTTTAGAAAAGAAGATTTTTATTTACATAATTTTTCCTCACACAGAAATTATTATTATATATTCATATATTATATATATTCATATATTATATCTATTCATATATTATATATATTCATATATTATATATATTCATATATTATATATATTCATATATTATATATATTCATATATTATATATATTCTAGTAGCATTGCCTTTAGCCACGCGAAGTAATCTGTTACAAATGAAAAAAACGCTGTAATTTATTAAAAGCGGTTGCTTTTTATTGGACCCGATGGGAAGTGCTGTGCAAAACCTGTTCAGTCTCTCGGACCTACTAATGGCACGTGCAACTTCAACATAGAATATCTACATGTTCTCTTCAATATGTGGAATGGTACGATTTTCGGGATCAAAATGGTCAACTGTGTTCTCATGGGTATAGGGACGTGCATTCGATAGAGCGCATTGTACTAAGTCCTGATTCTTGGGCGAAAAGGATATAAAAACATAAAATAAAAGGCTCGCACGTTTAAGTTACAATATAAAATTTTATTACCACGTTCTTCATGATGTCCGTCGAAAAAAATGACACCCAATCCACTTTTCTACAATAGTTTCACGCCACCTCACAATGTTCAGTTCAATCTCCTGACCAAGCAATGTCATCCCACTGTTAACTCGGCGCGTGTCGGTGTCCAATATCCGATTTATGCATTCCCACATCAATCGGATGCGAGTGTGCTTCCCGTGATTCATCCACTCAGCCCAACCAATGAGATCATATACCGAAGGTCATTGGAGCTTGCTTCGTGCTAACTAAAGTTTTGTTAGTTAAACCTCTTAATTAGGTATCTATTTTTTTCTGAAATTTTACTGCAATTACTTGTCTTTGTGAAATGATTCAGCGTCCCAAAAAAAAAAATCACAAAGAGAAAATTGCTTAATTATGTAAATCAAACAACCTATTTCCACCAGCAGGTTCACGATTTTTAGAGGGACAGTTTGTTTTTATATTTACCATTAATTACTGGCGATTTGCTTAAGTAAGCATGTACAAACCCTTTTTTGGTAGAAGCATTGAAAAAAGAATAAAACATTGTCTTTAAACAGAAACATTTTAACACTGCGCATTATTGCACAAAAAGTTTTGTTAACCGAACGGCAGACTTTTTCATATAAAATCCAAATTACACAGAAGTTAAGGGCAGGAACTTCTCACTAAATTCCAGTTTACGTAGTTCGGTTATAAGAAATAGCAGGAGAAACAAATTACAATAGTTTACTCATCACCTGATAAATAGGTTTGTAAGAGTAGTAATTAGGTCATTATTTTTTGAAGTCGGTGCCGCCAATACTTTAACCACAAATGGTGAAAGGTTTCGGGCTTAGATTGAACTCTCTTTGAGGCCAGGGATTACTGATAGTCCCAAGACCTAGAGTCACAGCGCATACCACTCGGAATATGTTACGCAACCGAATAATTTCCAAAAACTCAAGGCTTAATTGGCCCTGCGTTATCTGTATTTTTTCTGTAGGAAAATTCGATAGAAAAAGTGCACATAATACATAGAGTCACGATAGAGACACCATTATTTCACAGTTTACGTAGAACATTCCTGCTGAAACGCGGTCGCGTCCAGATATTTAGCAAAATATTATTGAAAATACTCTAAAAAAGCCCGTCTTTGTGGAGCTACAGGTGGTGCTCATAAAAATTTTTATCAATTTATATCTGTCAGTGACTTTTCTAAATTTCGTCTAACTTATTTTTTAAATTAATTAAATCAAAAAAAAATGAAATGGAATGCTAATATTTTATCAAAGAAAAGTTAGATCTAAGAGCAGAGCGAAACTTTCACAAACTATCAAAAACAACACGGGGATTTCAAACATTTTTTTGAGTTTCTTTAATTACAGAATATGAAAAATTATTACTTAACTAGCTGAACCCGTGCTCGCCTTGCTTCGCCCTCTAAAGGCTTCCTCATGCATACAAATTGTATGCAATATCAGAGCAAGTGAAAATACATCAAAGTATTTGTCTAAGTTCATAAAATTGTTGTGTATAATAAATTTTGTGGATTAATTGCATTTTATCAATGTCGTTCCAATGGGTAGCTTTCAGCCCTTAAGTGCAGATTTCATAGTTCTAAAAAACCAACATGCTCTAAAATGTTATCAAACGTAATAAAAAATGCAATGCTATTAATTATGGACAATTGTATTTTATTATAGTAGAAATGTTTTACAATGCTTCTTTCTAAACAATATTTGAGGTAGCGTAAGCGAATACATTTTTACTATCGCTGACACGGGAAATTGACCGTGTGAAAAGCAGCCGGTGGTGAGGTTCACGCGAGTGGTACGCAGTGTTTGCCTCATTTATTATCATCGCGAAGTAGACGTTGATGGGAAATTGCACACGCTTAAATTGAAACGGAAAACGGTTGATTGAAGTACGAGTATATTCTACACTTTGACCATCAACACGTGTCAATATCTTGTTATTAATAGCTGCAGCTTCATCATTCCGAGGGGACAAAATAACTCGCTCACAAAGCCAGGAGCTCTCACAGTTTGTTAGTTGCGATACATTACCGTAAGATAAGTTCTTCGGTAGAAGACACTGTTTGGCAAAAAAGATGTGATAAATTTACTTTGCCATTTTCTTCCGGAAGCGTTCCTCCACCAATTTTAAGTAATAAATCAGAGAAATGTTGTGCGTTTGGATTGCCTCCTTTTCGTGCCCGCATATTAGGAGACCTGACTTTTTCAGACAGGCGTTTACTTCGTCTCCGCAAAATAGCACTATAATGCCTCCCATCGCTTGATCATTTTGTCGTATATTCTGTATGATTCTGTTAACGGCTTCCACTGCCTTATGGTGTGCCATAGTGCATTTGTCCCAAACAATTAGAGAATAGTCACGGAAAAGTCGAGCTTTATCACTATTTCGGGGAATGTTGCAAACTGGACTTTCAGTGGTGTCTAATTGTGTGGGTATTTTAAGCATTGCATGAGAAGTTTTACCACCAGGCAGCAATGTAGCTGCTATTCCTGACGACGCCACAGCCAATGCAATATTACCTTCGTATCTGCGCTAGTATTACCCTAGTTAAAGAAGTCTTTCCGGTCCCACCGGGCGCATCTAAAAACAGCGATTCTCCAAAGCTGTTGGTGGCGCTTTAACAAACATGATCGAAAATTCTCCGCCGCTCTGCTGTAAGGCTAGGCACACCGTTTCGAAGTGCTTGTTTCGACGGGGTCAGAATTGGTTTCGAATATACATATAATCTCTGTTACTATGCTCACCATCTGATTTTGGTTCGGGCAAACCATATTTTGACAGAAGATTACCACCAATAGACAAAACTGTATCTTATATAACCTTTAAACAGCAATTAAGAGCACTATCCCACAGCGCGTCGTTCAGTTCGCCACCGCCAATAATTTGTCTCGTGGCTCGGAAAAAATTCTCTGATAAACTCTTTTGATATTTTTGCCACAACAGAGCAGCGTAAGAAAGTCTGCAGAATACCAACATTATGGCAAACAAATGACGCAAGAGACGTGGGCTCTCGCTGACGCATGCTTCCGCCAGCGTATCGTCCCAATGCTGGTCATCATCCAACATATTTCGCGCCCAGCAAGCGACTTGAAAGGTATTATATTCGACGTTATCAACCATTCGCAAGGCGCCGAAGGAAGTGGGTCCTCGTACTGTGTGCAACAGCAAGCGTAAATAATAACATTCCGAATTGTTGGGATGAACTGTGTAGACCCTTTCTATAACGCATTCTTTGAACACGACTGGAACACCTTCTACCGTAGCATCTCGTTTTCGACGAGTAAAAAAACCATATTTAGTTGGGTGGAACTTCCTCGTACAGTAGCGTTTTAGCAAAGCTGTCTGCCTCACATAACAGAAAAAATGTCAGTAAAGTTGTGTTTCTTGGGTTGCCTAACCGCTCTCTGATGTTCTCAGGGTCAAAATATATGCGTTGTCCGCCCTCTAAGTGAACGTTAAGATGTATGATCGGTGGGTACCTCTCGTATATCGGAAAACTGAAAATTCGCCACATAGCCTCAGAAGAGCTTATATAACGGCCAGACTGGAATTGCGTCACTTCGTCGCGTTTGTTGCTCAATGTAAAAGTAGCTTGATAACTACCTTTATTTACATACTTACATATGTACTTTATGGTCTGAACGCTGTTACACATTTCCACATTCATGTGAGCACAAAACGTATTTCACGGTACTGGCGAGTATGGTACGACCCACCTATTGTCTACCACGAGTCTTATTTGTGCAGTAAATCCACTTTGCTGAGAAGAACGTCGACAATATAATGAATACCTATCCTCCCCTGTTACAGTTTGTTGGATCTGCGCTCTCGGATATTTTTTCGGGCAGCGGTTATTTTGCAGGGAGAGTTGATATTCCATGTACCGCAGGGACCATGCAACATTTGATTCTTTACGATATCGTGTAATATTGCATCCTCGTTGGTGTCCTGAAATTCCGCAGTAAATATACATATTATCGAGATCGTTGGGACGGACTTTTTCCTTCAACCATAGAAGAATGTGCGCATGGGGCAAACCACGCTTCTGCCACTCAACATTATATAATAATAAGTTTATCATTAACTTGAGCTTTAAATGGAAAACTATTGCTATGACCTCGTGTCGATCATAAGAAGTTTGACCTGTGAAAAGCTCTTGGGTGACTTCGTCCCACTTAGGATTAGTGGTAAACGTTATAAAGAGGTCTGGGCGCCCATACTTCCTTACATAGCAAAATGCATCTTGTGTGCGCTCGTGCTTGTAGCGCGGCCCACCCGTGAAATTCGACCGCCCCAGTTCGTTAACGTCAGCATCCCGCTGCATGGTGTCCAGTAGATCAATATAATTTTCAGCACGCAATCTTTTTTGATTTATTCGAATGTATACCAAACGCTCTGTTTCGATCTTGCGTACATATCAATCACAAACTGATTCAAAATATCTCGAAAGCGATGTTTTTTTTTATTGTAATTTGGCGCCCCGGTAGTAGGATTGACTTGGCAAACGGAAAAATTATTGGGTCTAAACTTAATTCGTGCGTTTCTTTTTTCAAAATCTGAACGTCTATTTAAGGACAACAGTATTATTCAAAGTATTGCCCATCTGAAGCTATGACTTTTTCCCATCTTTCTGGAAATTTGTGGATCCCATCCCAAAAGAACTGCGCCGGCTTGGTAGCCAAGAATGAATCAAGCCAATTTTTGATATTCTGCTCTGATGTGAACCGCATTTCAGTGAGGGCGTTCTACATCGACCAGAACAAATGGTAGCCAGAAGGGGCAAGGTCTGGGCTATAAGCCGGGTGGGGTAAGACTTACCATCCACTGTTTTCCAAATAGTTCTTAACCGGAATAGCAACGTGGGGCCGAGCGTTGTCATGATGGAAAATTATTGCCTCGTGTCTGGTCGCATATTCCGGGCGTTTTTCGGTCACTGCTCTCTTCATACGGATTAATTGTGTTCGGTAGCGTTGTCCATTGATGGTTTCATCCGGTTTTAGCAGCTCATAGTACAGCACACCCATCTGATCCCACCTAATACAGAGCATTACCTTCGCGCCATGGATATTCGGCTTTGCCGTTGATTCGGCTGGTTGGCCGGGTTTCACATATGATTTTTTGCGCTTTTGCTCACATATGACTTCCTTTTGTGGCGTTCCAGCAGCATTTCGGACATGCAAAACCGCCTTTCGACGTCTCTCGGCTTGAGTTCATTTTGAACCCAATTTCCTTGCTTTTGAATATATCCAGCTGCTTTTAAACGTTTTGAAATAGCTGCTTGAGTGACACCCAAAGATTCTGCAAGCTCTTCTTGTGTTTGGCAACAATCTTCATAGAGTAATGCTTCCAGTTCTTCATCTTCAAACTTTTTTGGCTGCCCAGGACGTTCATCGTTTTCCAAGCCAAAATCACCACTTTTAAATCATGCAAATCACTTTTGGCACGTTCGCTCAGCTAGCGCATGTTCAAAATAAACTTCCACCAAAATACGATGACTTTCGGCAGCACTTTTCTTCATATTAAAGTCATGAAGAAGAACTGCCCGCAAAAACACTTTTTCAGGCACAAAGTTCGACATATTTGAGTGAAAAAAAATTATTGTTGTTTACGCTTCAAATGAATGACATATACTGAAATGACGTATAATGACAGTAGCTTTCCAACGCATGTTCCAATGGAATAATACAAGTTACACCATCTCTTAATTCATGCCCACCGCATGAATTAAGTTATAGACCCAATATATCAGTCCTCACGGCGACAATAAATCAGTGGGGACTGAAGACTATCATAGCCCTATGCGTTTCACTTATCCGTTGCAAGCAATCGTCACGGGTGCACAGCACAATATCACGCCTATCGCACTCGTGATCCACCAAAACAACGGCGACTTTGTTCGTGCTAGGGGAATTGTATCGGGCGCGATGTTCTGCCGCGGGTCGTTCATCAGCGCTGATTACTAATTTGTAATTATTTTGTTGATTTGGAATGGACTCCAGTACAGCCCTGAAGTTATTCACATATGGATTGATTTCATGAAATATGGTTTGCAGCTCGGAAATCAGACTGGCGTTTAGATTTTGGAAATGTTGATTCCTGATATCAGCTTGTTCGCAATAGTCGGATACAAAGTATATTTATTGGAATTTCGGTTCATCTGCTGGCAACAGAGATCCAGTTAAATGATAAACTTGACCATGAGTTTAGAAGGTGGGCATAAATGACCCTTCTACAATTCGGTTTGGCCCGAACAAAGCCATCTGGAATGCACCGTTGTAAGAACGGATACATTCCAAAAAAAATGTTTAGATTGTGGGTGATCCCCGGGCAATAGGGATTTCAAGGGTTCTGGTGGTTCTTGAAAAATATCTAAACGTACCTTTCCGCTTGAGCAGCAGACTCCATTCCACACTTTTGTCCATTTAAGTGTTTGACAATGATCACAGCCTTCGTCATTCCACCGATACCAGCAAATTCGGCAAATTAATTCTCTTAGTGTAATAAAACCCACTCCTATTTTTACTGACCCACTGAAGATGTGTGTTTGTTTGTGATATGCGAGTTGTAGCGAGACGTTCATCTTCGGTACCCGACCTAATGTGACGTTCTTCATTTGTTTTATGTTATCGAGCTTGACGAATTGTCCTAGCACGTGTTGAGCTTCGAAAAAGATTAGACTTTTTCCTCAAAGGCATAATTTTATAAAATAAACAGCTTTATCTAAACCAAAACGGTAAGCCCTGTGTCAAGCAATAAACAAAGAATATTAACTCACCTAAAAGAAGCCAATGCTTGGTGGTAAGAAAAAATAGCATTCAACGCAGATTCTGATGAGAACAGTGCAAGAAGATACATATGTATATATGTACACACGTTAAGGAGAAACACCAACTATGTATAAAGTTTCAACATTATGTGAGTGAGTAATAGATTTTCGTTGAGCTTACAGAAAAAAATTTTTACTCACATTGAATGGTGTGTTTCTTCCAAAAAACTGGAGTTGCACTCAATTTGTATTTACACCACATACTTGTAGGATTTTGTTGGCGGGGTTTGATGACCACACTCCACTCTTTAAAATAAACACCTTTTTATTTTAATTCAATTCACTTTTATTACTTAGTAGGTACAACGATTTTGATCGAGCCAATTACTCTGCTTGAAGGCTGAATATCGACTGCTGGTTTTTAATTATTGTACAAAATGAAAGAATGTCAAAAGAAGGAGAAAAGTTCCGCTCGTCGTGTGTTCGTATGAATTCGTGTTATGGGGTGATCGTTTGTCTCGTTATGTACTGTGCATATAAACGCGTGTTTTGTAGTCTGTTGTCCTGTCTTAGGAACAATCGTTGTTAATTTCTTTCGAATTTAGAAAATAAATTTAGTTTTATCATGTTAGATTTTGGTCTGTAGCTCAGCTTCTAGATGAAGCAGAAAGCTGATGTATAGCTTAAAGTATTAAAGGAAGTGTTGAACACACTATATATTCTTTTCTTTTTGTATTGATTATGAATAGGAGGATAAAGGTAGTAAAGTCAGTAAAAGGACTATAAAAACTACAAAAACTCTCACAAAATGTAGGCTGAGTAAAAAACGATATAGCCTATGTCCTTCTTGGAGTCTTAAGAAACATTTAAAAACAATTTTCACCCGAATCTATCGAGCGGTTCTTATGCCATTAGGTAACAAAAGAAAAACCCCACAGTTTTATTATATGTATAGTTGATGTTTGCAAAATTGAAATAAACAGTTGTGCAAACACATCCTACGAACGTTAAAATTTTGTTTTTTTTTAATCTTCATCTAAACAAGTTTTCGATGACCAAACAGATAATCCTATTACTTATTGCCTTAATTCAAATTTTACATTTGCCTTAGCAATAACCAAACTCCAAAACTCCAAAGCGTTTATTTTCATTTTCAAATATAAAATTCAAATCAATCAAAATTCTCTGAATTTAAGATATTCTTCCTGTTACTTACTGATGGTATCAAATTCATTTGTAAAATATTAACAGGGTAGTTTGCCATAATGTCAACAAAGTATGCGAATTCTACTCACGTACGTTTTACCTTACCGCTAATGACCCTGCATTTATGAGAATGAAGACGTGGGTTCCTTTGGAGACTTCCGGTTTCATTGTTATACCAGTTGTGTTGCGTTATCAATTTATTATTTCCTTAGGATAACAAAACCGAGCTCCATTTCCATCAAAACACGATTAATTGATCACAGTCTGTATATATATATGTGCATAATGGACTTGCTGTTGCTTCGTACATGACTACATTTATTATTCACCAGACGAAGCGGATATTGATTTCTCTTTTAAAGCGCTTGCGAGGAAAATCGATCAAGAATTGAATTTTGAAGGTTTTTAGGCATTACCAACAATCAAGGTTAAGCTTCCTTGATTTACTTTTTTTTCATTCACAAACTGTAAAGACAGCTTTTTAAAGACAATTTGGACAATTTGTACAAGAGTACGCCTCATATTTTGTGCATAATGAGGGTCATACTATATGAATATGCGCATACATCAAAAATTGTCTCTATGCAGTTTCCTTGATCTAAGAACGATTGCAGATAATTATGAGCTGTGTTTGGGAAATTTATATAAAATACTCTAATAAAGAACTTATCAAAAACCTGTTGAAAGTTATTACTCCAAATTTTTGAAAAAAGAATGACATGCAATTTTTTTCAAGAAAAAGTTAAAAAAAATTGGTTTTCATTCGTAATAAGAATGATTTTTGCTCGACTTATTATACAGAGGCAAACTGATATGAAAGATGGGTATAATATTCGTAGATAATAAGTATTTTAAATTGTTCGTACTTTAGGCTCCTTCTATATGGATTACAGGAGATACGAGTACTCGTAAGTTTGCGGGTTAGGAAAAACTATAAACGGTCTAAGTATGATCGACCGTCATGCTTCCAGTTATCTTCTAGCATCTTAATTCAATTATTAAGAGCTGCTTGACTCGCTGTCAGTCGATAAGGTCTATGAGAATTCTGCCGAATGCCTGTGCGTTGCCGTGTCTCAAGTGGTAGTATATTGGCTTCCAGCCGTTACTCCCCAAGTTACCTACCCCCAAATGGCGACAGGTAGGTTAAATCTGGTACAGCAACCCAAGCGGATAGAGTACCGGAACCTCAACCTGACATGCTAGCTATCTGGCTATCAGTGCAGGGTCTCAGATTTAACGTCAGATAACTGAACAGGCTACGCGTGTGGATGAAATTGCTTAAAAACCAAGCCCCCCATGTGCTTTTGGTTAGCATAATTAAGCTCACTAAAAGACACAAAATGAGGCACAGAATATATAAAATAGTACGAAGAAACCGATCCGACTCCATTCAAGGAGGAGGCGTTACGATCTTTGCAAGAAACTGATTGCCTCTTAAACGAATATACAGTCGTTTAGTACGTTGGTTCCAGGTGCTGGGGGCATAAATCGTGCATATCCCTCTCTGTAGTGGAAAACTATGGTACATATTGCCTTTCTATGCACCCAAGGCTACTCAATCCACCTTATTCATCATTGCACAGAGATAAAAGTATATTGCTGTCAAGACTTAGAACCTTGAGCAGACTGTTTACTGATAGGCATAATCCGGAGATCGTGACACTGAAGTCGTCGATTCAAAACCTCCAAACATTAATAAAAGTAAATTACAGAGATTCTGTAAGTTTGTATTGGAACGATAAAATTAGGACTCTAAATATTGTACCGAATATGTTCCCACAAATATATAAAATATTACGGAGAAATAATCAAAACGACCTTCCGTGTCTTAAAATCGCCCGAACGACTGACAACGAACACATAGTTTTAGCAGCAGTCATAGATCCAAATGGGGCCGTTGATGATGGCAACTTCTTTGTGATTGAACATCCGCAGAAGAAGGCAGAGGCTATAGGAAGTTCAGAAAGCGAATGAAATCAATGGCCCGAACCAGGAAAATCGGGTCCTTGTGCACCTTCGAAATGAAATAGTGAACTGGCGATTCGAGAGGTCGGGTTTCTTCCAGTTCACTAACGAGAATATGGCAAATAATGACATCGCCAATAAGAGGGAACAACCCTCGTTCATTTTGAAGGAAGAGCTCCAAATGATATTCGAATGATTTAACATATAAGTAATTAATCAGTGGGAACCGAAGGAATAGAGAAACATTGTGCTTCGACATCTCTAACTAGAGGCGGCGGATATTTATACTACTGTGTTTAATAACGCAATGAATAATGCCCATTATCCAGCGCATTGGCGTATCCCTACTTGGCACACCCCATCCCCAAAAGGAATAAAGACACTTCCAATTCGGCAAATCTCCGGTTTATAAGTTTTCAGCAAAGTTTTGGAAAAGCTTCTGGTTTTTGTTATCTAATGGAACGAAGGCAGTGCACTGATGCCTGCCTGGTCGACTTATAAAAAGCCTTCAATAGCGTATGGTTAGAGGAAATCTTGTTCAAGCTGAACAGACTGTGCATTAGTAAAGCGCTTCTGTATATTATTTTCAATATGCTCACAGATAAACAATGCATCATGAAAAAGTTGAAGATCAACTTTCAGATAGGGAGTGCAGCTGTTATGAAATGTGAAATTTGTCAGTTAATTTAGAGAAATCGAAAATTATTATCTTCGGAGATGGTAGTGGTAGATATTCCCGCAATAGAATTTCAAATGAGAGAGCCTTTCGTTTGTTCGGGAGTATAAGGACCCAGGTGTGTAGATCATGGCAAATCTCAATATGAGGAACTATTTCTAGCTTATATTAGCTGAGGCAAAGAGAGCAATTTCATCAGCTTGCTTTGATGGCAAATATATTGAGCATAGCTCATAGATCAAATTGCTTCAGGTAACTGCAGCCTCCATATTGCTGTACGGAGCCCAAGTATGGGGATATTGCATCTTCGAAGAGGTGGAAGCGTTTCTGAGATACTTCCATTACTTAAACATCGATTTTGTATATCTTGAAAGTGTTAGCGATGGAAGAGGGAAGGCTGCCCAAATTAGTGATCGAGAGCGTAATGTCAAGAGCAAACCTTGTCAAGAAGTGGAAGAAGCTGGGGGATGCTTTTGGTAAAAACGTGCGCATTTAAGCTGATATTAACTCTGCCAACTTAGGCAGCTTGTTTAGTAAAATATTATATAAAGCAGGGCAAAATCTTCACAGCATAGACTGATTTATAGCCAACTCAATTTTAATCTTAATGAAAATACGTACTTTGTCAATTCAAAATACGTTGGTGTAGCTGCGCATTCTGAGTGGAGGCCTCGGCTGGGAAGCTTTGTAAAAATATACAGCAACAGTTCTGAGTAACAGAAGTCGAGTTATTGAAGGCGATTTTTAGTAAAATGAAAATTGTAAACATAAAATGAAGCTAAGAAATCGTCAATCTGGTAGACGGCCTTGGGCCAAACCATATTCCACTTAAGAAATAAAATGACTTGTACATAAACCACTCAAAACAAAATAGGGACCACCAAATTAAAAATTACTCTATTGGTTAACATTATCGAAGCGTAGTATTTAACTGTATAGCTTGCATGTCTAGCAGTATTTATCAATACTTTGAGCAACAATTTTACAGTTGCCCCATTGCAGAGAAAACGCTTTGCTCTAAAAAACAACTAATGCAAAATTTCCTGTACTTGTTTTCTCAGTCTATTCTAAGCGTTGTCACTAAGTGTTGCTTTCTGTAATTCTTTTATTCGACAACGTTATTAATTGTGATTACCATTTCCGGTCCTCGGCATCATATAGGTATCGAAAACACAGTTAGAGCGGTAAATTTGCTTCAGGAGGGAGAGTCTCAAAGGTCTCTCCAAAGTCGTATCGGTATACGCTGAAACGTCTGGGAACGCTTCCAAGAAACAGGGAGTGTAGCAAGGAGACCTGGATCAGCACGAATCACAACTGCGTAAGAAGACCGGTAGTAAGAATAAGTGCACGTCGGGAGGGTACCGTAACCGCCCGGGCGTTGCAAAATCAAGTACGGCAATCTGCTGGTAGTCAAGTAAGTGATCAAACCGTACGTAATCGACTCCACGAATATGGTCAACAGTCCAGAGTGCGCGCAATTCGACTGAAACTTACAAGGGCACATCGGGAAGCGCGCTTAAATTATTCCCGTGAGCATTCGGATTGGACTATGGACAACTGGAGGCCTGTACTCCTTACAGACGTTCGAACCAAATTCTGTTACTTCAATGCTCATAAATTAACATAGTTTAAATTCAATCAACAACATTCCCCTATATATTAGACCTGACCCATAGAATTCCTAAACTATCTTAACTAGTTAGGGACTTTCAATTTAACATTCTACGCGGATAAAAACTACGATACATTCAGTGCACTTTGCTATTTTCAAATAATTAATAGAGTGTTTTCCAATAAAAGGTTTCACTTTGGTTAGTCATGAAATAAGGTGGTTTTAATAAAATTAAATTTGATATTTGATTTTAATCCATAGAAGAAAGGTTACCATTAATAACGAAAGACAATACTAGCCAAATAACCGCAACTTCCATTTCACTGTTTAACACTAAAACAATTTGGTACCAACAATTTTATTTGAACAAAAATTAAACATTTTTTCAGTATGATAAACCACGCTTCGGTGTAAACTAGCCTTTACATGAACTTTTTCGTGAGAACTATATTACCAAAAAAATGCTATTATACTTTTAACCGAAAATCATTTTGTTGCTACGAGTAGCACGGAATTCCAAATTTAATTCCTTTTTTATTTGGTCAGCTAATGAATAATAATTTGTGATGGATTTGCATTTAACTAACCAATTTTGTTGGTTCAAGATAATTTTGTTTGATTTAGTGATATATTTTTTTTTAAACCGTAGTACGAGTGATATGAGTCGTGTATTGAGATTATTTGGTGCCATCTGCACACACCCACATCCAAGCCAAGTTTCGTCAATTCCAGAGCACTTCAAAGACTTGAACCCCAAACCCTGTAACACGCGTCGACGTTTTATCAAGTTCATTATGTTCGTTTTGCCTGTCTGATGACTGTTTGAGTCCATACTAAACCCTCATGGCCGGAGCAAATTATTTGGGATACAATTAGGAGGTGCTAATCAATGACCGCTTTTGTAAGAATAATTTTAAAGGTCTCCTTGCAGACTAAAATATCAGAGGGTGCAGAAAAATGGGATTTCCTTAACAATTTTATGCTTTTCAAATTGGTGATTTTAAGATTTATTAATTTCTGGGAGAAACAACAAAAAATCTAAAGTTGGTTTTCGACCATTATCGGGGTGTTGACATCTCAGGTAATTATTGGGTTATCAAGGGGCGTTCGCAAGGGTAACCAAGTCGTCCGCCTGTTCTGGGATGGCATTTGATTATCTCTGGAACGTAAGATAGAGGCAGGGACTGAATCTAAATCATGAAATACATGAATCATATTTAGACCATGACATACTAATAATGATGGGAAGAGGACAATATAAAATTAGCCGTCGAAAGGATCAGAAGATTTGCGGAGCGCGATTTGCACGCAGGCAGGCCATACCCTCGATATTGTCTGACAAGTTTTCTTTGATGTTGCAGATATTAAGTTGGATTTTCTCGAAATAAAGTGACGACAATTTGAGAAATTTTTCGTTCAAACATTCAAAAATTCTTATTTTATTAAACACAACAAGTTGCTACGACCGTTGGAATCCATCGTTTATTAGTTTTCATTGAAAATAATTCAGAATTGTCGGCAATCTACGAATCGATTATATCATCTCTCGGACACTCCTAAAAACAAGATCGGATGCAATTGTCGTTTGAATTAGATATGTTTGTACCTTATTCTACTGTACTAACATTAATTTTACATTTTGATAAATACAACAAACTAGAACAGAGCAAATGTTCGAAAACTTATAGGATTATGCGGATAACATTGCCTACATTTTTCATTAACCTTATTCTTGAACTTACAGTATCAAACCCTTTTGCTTAACCACTCGCATCATATATAGTAAAATGAACTTTTTGAACTGGCATTATTCTATTATACTATCTACTGTGATCATCCTTATACGAATTTATTGCTGTATTAATAGCGTCATCACATAAGTTGCTACTCATGTCTTATCTGTTCGCTGTAGGTAAATAGAACTCTATTCATTTTTCAACGTTTCTCAAAAAAGGTTCACTGTAGGTAAATTCTGATTGTATCCTAGAAATTGCTCACTTTTTGGTTCCAAGCTCAGAAATTTCGCTTTTTCGTCGAATGTATTAGCAATTTACAATTTTGATTTTGACTCTGCTGCTCTGAACCATAAACAGTCATAAATATTTGTTTTCTTCTTTAAATAAAAAAAGTAGTTGGTTTCCAATTTCCTTCGAATTTTGTAACATATTTGATCAACTGTTGCGTTATTTACTTCGTTTTTTTGGTAATATTTGTATTTTTTGTGTATATGGAATATAAAATAGTACTGTACATATTCCGTTATGTAATAAAATTATTTTTATGATCACATACACACTCGTGGTTTTTTTAGAGGTATACACATTCAATATGAAATAAAACAAGCTAAACCATGTTAATGTATATTTAACAGATAATTTTAAGCCATTAGTTTTTAAATATGATATTGGGCGTATGCGCCACGGCAAGCTCGAATGAAGCGCAATCGTTAAGTCCAATTTTCGACAACTTTAGCGAGCAACTGGGGCCGGATATCAGCAATAGCACCGCGAATGTTGACTTCTAAATCTTCCAACGTCTGTGGTTTATCGGCATAGACTAGTGATTTCACATACCCCCAAAGAAAGTAATCTGAAGGTTTAGGATCACAGGATCGTGGAGGCCAGTTCACAAATGCATTACGCGAAATTATGCGCTCAGAAAAAGTCTCCTGCAATAAATTGATGGTGTCGCGCGCGGTGTTGCATGTTGCGCCATTTTGTTAAAACCAAACCTCTGTCATGTCAATGCGATTCAACTGAGCAACGAAGAAGTCAGAAATCATGTTTCTATAGCGCTCTCCATTGACGGTAATATTCTGGCCGGCATAGTCCTTAAAGAAATATGGGCCAATGATTCCACCAGCCCATAAAACACACAAAACAGTGAGTTTTAATGGTTCTAAGGGCGTTTCGACAAAGGGTTCTGGGTTTTCTCCACACCAAATTCGGCAATTTTGCTTCTTTACATATCCATTTAACCAAAAATGGGCTTCATCGGAGAACAAAATTTTGCGTTGAAAATGAGGATCAAGCTGAACCTACGACGCGTATAATGGTCACGCTGTTTCAACTCTTGCACCAGCTATATCTTGTAGGCTTTTAAGCCAAGATCTTTCCGTAAAATCTGTCATAAAATGGATGTGGATAGCTCCAATTGCTGTGCACGATGGCGAATCGACTCAATCGGATTCTTCGTAACACTGCGCTCCAGAAGGGCAATATCTTCTTCTGTTCGCACTGTTTGTCGTCTTTGGGATGCGTATTATCCACTAGAGTGTACGTGGGGTGAAAACGATTCATCGTGTGACCAATAACTTGCTTAGAATGACGATTATGTCGACCGTAAAATGACGTAGCGTAAGATAAGTTTGGCGTACGGAACCATGGTTTTCAAAATAAGTTTGCACGATTTGCATGCCTTGTTCTGGTGTTAATCTATTCATCACAAAATGGCAAAACGTACTAATCACAAATCAACTTTCAACTGTCAAATTGACAATCTATGGAAACAGTGTTGCCAGTTTAAAAACTAAACGTATAATTTTTCCATTCTTCCCCATACAAAAAAATCCAATGCTGTAAGCTCAAAAGATCTAGCAGGCCAGTGAACTGGACCATTTCTTCCTATCCGACGATTGCCGTACCCTTCATTTAGCCAATTCTTAACCTCACGACCATAGTGGGTTGGAGCACCATCCTGTTGGAAATATGAAGAAACCAGTTGAATCAGTTTAATGTTCTCCAATAGTTCTGCTCAATCATTTCGCGTAAACTCCAGATAGTTTGTAGAACTCAAACTAGGTGGTAGTTTGAAGGGGCCGATCAACTTGTTTGCAATTACACCGGCCGAGATCTTGAATTTGTGTTGAAATGATTTATGTCTCCTTCTATGTTGCTTGTCCGCAGCCCACGTATCCAGATTATTTGTGATCCCATCTCTTGTAAATTGAGATTCGTGCGTCCAAAGAATTCTGCTAATGAACTCGTTGTCATCGGAGCTCCGCTCTAGCAGCCAGTTAGAAAACTCAAGTTTCCTTTCCAAATAATTGGGAAGCAGTTCTTGTACAGGTGTATAGTGGTATGAATAAAGATTTTCACCATGCAGTTGGTTAGAAATTTTATGTCTGGAAACATTGAATTGCTAAGGCGTCTGATGCTTCCAGTATTCTCTCATCAGCCGAAATCCTTCTTACTTGTGGAGCTCCTGTATTCGGTCGTGTATTTGAATCTGATCCCGTTTCTCGAAGCCTTCGATGCGATATCTCCAAATACTTAGGATAAAGTTCATGGTATTTT
The DNA here is from genome assembly GCA_963966105.1 of Volucella zonaria. Taxonomy (NCBI): domain Eukaryota; kingdom Metazoa; phylum Arthropoda; class Insecta; order Diptera; family Syrphidae; genus Volucella; species Volucella zonaria. The sequence continues at coordinate 38,162,609 of OZ014532.1, read as the reverse complement.
CGTCGGGCACTACTTGATCTTCTATTGCAAGCATTTCAAATAGCGTTTCTACGCAACTGTAACCTTGGCGTAAAAAATTAAACGGATGAATTATTGTTTTTGGTAAATTTTCGAAATAGGTCTTCAAATCTGAAACCTAACTCTTTCTAAGAACTTTTAAGGAACAAGGTAAGGAAATTAGGGTTTTGACAGGTAGTCAAACAAACGAGCAAGCTTTAAAACTCTTTAATAGCTATGCAATTTAAAAAAAAAATTGGAAAAGTAATAATTTCTCGAAAACCACCCTTGTTGTCAACTTTTGTTGGCGTAGGTAAAAATTCATAAATTCCTTTTTATATCTGCTGCGGGTTTTCCCTAGTATCATAAAATCTATGGGTTTTTGTGCAAACTTGATGGTTAATTTTTATTGTTATTGTGCCTTTCATAAGAAAAAAATTGTAAAACGTTATGTTAATTAGGCATTTTCTGGAGAAAAATTACCTCAAAATCCAAAATTAGCATGGACAATGAAATTGGAACAGGCTTAGAAATTGGATATCTAAAGACTCAAACAAGATATCAACTTTATTTAAAAGCCGTTACAAAGGCTTGTATTCCTTCTAAAAATAAAGTCCTACACAAAGTTTCTACCGTACATGGGTACATGGGTCAAGGTACACTAAAGCAAGCCTTTTCTTCAGTCCTCGATAAATTGGAGATAGACCCTTAGTGTAGAACGATTTTTTTCATAGAATAAACCCAGGAATCATTTTCCAAATTATCGTTGACGAATTAGGGGACACTCTATAATTGGATATGAGATAGTTTGTCGTCATTGTACTTGAAATTTTTCTCCGACACAACATGGTTGCGATTTCTTTTCATGAAAATAAAAGTCAAACTTTCGTACCTATATCATGAATATCATGAAGTTTACATATATTATTTAGTACTGAATTTAATCTGCAATACATTTAACCAATACCCGTAGATGAGACACAAACACCTTAAAACCCACAACCTGAAGTAAGAAGCGCAAGTTATGTTATCGCATAACGATAAACAACCGCAAGAGGCCACCGAGATAGATCATCATCATGATGATGTTCTATCATCATCATGATGATGTTCTATCGTTACAAATTAAACTTGGTAAACATTCGACGACTGTACGATACTTGATTTTATTGTTCTGTTGTCGAGTGTAAAATACTGATGAGAGCAGGAATTCTGTATAAATACGATTGTTGAAGATCGAACGAAGTAGATCTTAATAAACAATAGCCATCGACTTTCCCCCACTAGTCAAAGGTAAGAAGGTAAGGTAAGAAGTCAAAGGTAAAATTAATAAAATACAAAAATTCGCATTCAAGGGAATAGAAAACATCTAATACAGGCTGTCCTAGCATGCACTGTTGTGTGATGGTACCTATGTATAAGTACCTGCAGATGTTGTAAGATTGCAGTGTTAGAACCCAGTTACACTTAACGTGAATATGGCTAAAGTCGACGGAAAGTATGTATAAAGTGATTGTTGCTATGACTAGGAAATGAGATGCTATGTAATTCTCGTAGGGTATCTTTCACAGCATATTTTTAATATGATAAAAATAAATTTTATTATGTATGATAATTCCTTCTTCATGCCAAAAGAATATAAAATTACTGGAGGCCTTCGTGACAGTGCTTATAATAGATATATTACTGAAACTTGGATTAGTTTTAATGTGTGTGTTCTCCTACTCACAGTCTAGCATTATGAAGTGTATTTACTATAGTCTAGCATTATGAAGTGTAATGTATGAAATTTAAAATTTGATAGAATCAATTAAAAATCAAATGTCCTAAGCCTAACTGCTATTCCTATCATTCAAATTGCGCTAAGATGACTAAAATTGACTTAATTTTTACTTAAAAACAATCAAAATCATACTCGTAAATGTGTTTCAACGTAGACGTTCTTGCTATGAACATCCATCTCTTCCGGTTTCAATCAATCCAAATTCAACAGTTGATTCTCTTGATAGGAATTCTTCCAACAGTGTCGTTGTGAGTAATACTACTTTCTATGGCTCTATCACTGAGAGCGATCCAGCTGATGGTATTAAACATTCCCAAGAAATTACCACTAATCTGCTGTATAATGAAATCATAAAATAGCAACCACTTAACAGTGCTGCTTTTGCTAAGATTAAACCGCTAGAGATGAGTAATACAATCGATTGAGCAATGATTGGCTTAAGTATTACAACCACTCTCTCTGGAGCAAGGATAAGATATGCTTGAACAACAAATACTTGTCGTTTTATTAGAAAGAATAATGGGGGCAAAACGATAAAAATTACTTGTTTTGCAAATTTTGATGAGATTTAATTAACAAATTTAATAATTTATTTTTATGGTAATAAACACAATTTCTAGTAGAAATCTTCTCTGCTATTTTGATAGTTCTTCCTCCCATTCTGACATTAATTGCTTTTCTATCGACCACTCTAGCATAGACTCATCTTCAGGTTCCTCAATTATCCACCAAAATATAAGAAGCACGAACAGGAAACAATTTTGGTGCGTTTATTTCCCAACTTGCATCTTTAAGTCACATACCTGATATAATTTTCCTATCTGAAATTTGGATATACTCGTATAATTCAGAGAAATCATTTTTTTCTAACTCCATATCGAACTACATTTTTAATGCAGCTTGCAATAACTCTTATGTTGCAGGTGGGGTAGGAGTTTTTTGTAGAAATGAATTGTCTTGTAAAGTTATCGGTTTTGATGTAGAAAGTGTTGATTTGTTAAAGGTGAAAGGTGTTTCACACAAACTTTCATGTTTATATTTTAAAAAGCAGTACATACAAAAGAAAAAAGAAATTAAAAGGTTTGAAGCAGTGGATGACATTTCTCCTTTTAAGAAAAATTAAGAACAAACAGTAAGTTTATGCATTACTTGGGAAACATCCTGATGATACGAGAATAAACTCTTTCTATAATAAATTATGTATGGAAGTAAAAGAAGAAATATCTCTTTGCAAAAATTCTTATTACAAAAGTAGGCTGGCGAAGAATATTGGCAACCCTTAAAAAGAATGGCCTATTGAAAACTAAATTTCAAATAAAAACTCGACCACTACAAATACAGAACTAAAGAATTATGGTAATATCATATTGGATTCTTATAAAATGGCAAACCTTTTTAATAATTATTTTGCGATGATGAGTTCTAACTTAAACTGTGGACCTGATTATGTTTCTGAAAATACTCTATGTGAGGGACATTTTCACACTTGTAGTTATTCTTCGAAGATTTTACTTCCCCTGAAATTTATACTACTACGTCCTTATTGAAAACATCGAAATTAACGTCTCAGTTCGGATTCAGAAGCGGTAAATCCACTGAAGAAATTTAAGGTAGTCAAACAATTCAAACATCTCTGCTGCTTTATTTATGGATGTTGCTAAAGCATTTGATACTATAGTTTTTTACAAGATAAGTTATTCAGAATTGGCTTTAGGGGATTTATGCACAACTGTATAAATATATTAATTGTGGTGTCCTCCAAGGTTCAGTTTTGGGTCCACTCCTCTTTCTTGTGTATGCCAACTCCTTGTTCTATCAATACTTTAAAGGCAAAACAACAGCTTTTGCTGATGACACAGCTTTGATTTATGAAAACAGTAATCACCTTAATGTTTTCACTGATTTAAACTCGGATTTGGAACTTTTACGTAAATGGTTCCGTTAACATCAATTAGTTGGAAGTACCAAAATAAAATGTGTGCTTTTTAACATAAGGGGATCCATATGGTTCTGAAACACTACTCTCCAGACTTTACAGGTGTCCCATAATTCATGATTGTGATTCAATGAATCTCTGTTACTAAACTTTTGATGCATATAGTAAATATTCCCATGACTCTTGAAATAGTAGACAAGTTTAAATTTTTGGATGTTTTATTAGACCTAAAACCTAGCATGGTATACCCAAAATAATTTAAAACAATATTTTTACACTGTCGTTACAATTATTTCATCTTAGCCAATATTGCAATCGATCTATTTTAAAACTTGTGTATGATATTAAATCTAAACTTCAATATGGTATAACGTATAGGGAATGAACTCATTTTAACAAAATTGAACCCTCAAAAAACACGCAACTCGATTAATTATGAAAATCAATTGCAGAACCCCTAATTTTAATTTATTTGTATATAGTATTTGAATGTTCCTCCTCTTAGGCACATATACATATGGTTTTAAAGTCATAAAAATGTTCTAAAATCATGCTGGATATAATGTTTCATTAACATTGTTATTTGTTTTATTTGTAATCTTAGCTTCCATAGGTTTTGTTAAATTCGGTCTATTTATTAATTATTTATATACATATTTTATCTTCGTCTATTTATTTTTCGATATTTAGTATTTTATGATATTTTCTACGTGCATATACTGCTTCTTGTTATCCATATAATATAAATTTTGTAATTGCTTACCTCATCATCATAAAAAGTATATATATGTAAAATTTGTATTTTTACGCTACATGTATTTTATACGCTGTTTTTTTCATATCTATTTCATGATTAACGTTCTTCTTATAACTCTCCTATTTTGTAAACTGTATTGTTTTTGTTATAATAAGCTTGCCGTGAAATAAAGATTTATTATTATATTATTTATTTCTAATAAGCACAAGTTAAAAACTCTGCTCTGCTGACTCTCAATCTATGGTTGAAAAGCATCAATTATCATATCTATACACCAATATATGATAAATCTTGTGCTTGTATAAGCATAGTTAGATATGGTAATGTTTCTCTGAAAAGAACTAGATTACAAAATCTACGTTATACACACATGACACACATACATAGATGCACATTTGAGAATCAATATATTATTATTATTATTGGCCCGGGTCTACCCCGGACAACTTTATTTAGCCTATTAACAAGCTAGACTTAAAACTAACAAGGATATTCTTAACCCACTGGGGCGAGGTGAAATGGTGGACGAGGGAGATGTTAAGGGAGTGGTAGTGCTTTTTTTATTTCATGTTTGCTGCTATTTAGGTCGAAGACTTCGACGTAGTTGTTCGTTATACGCAACATTCTAGATATGGGTTCAAAGCGACCGTAGTTGGTGCGGTGAGTTCGGATCAGGAAGAGTGGGACAGATCTCAGATTACGGTGATTGGGAGTGAATGCAATATTTTGCGTTATTCTCGAGCACTCGATGTTTCCAGTCAGTAACTGGTGGATAAAAAGTACATCAGCGATTTCACGAGGTTTTTTTAGGGTATGCATGCTAATTAGTTTTAGACTATTTTCATAGGGGGGTAATCCATATGGGTCGGCCCAGAGTAGACCACGAAGTGCGAAACGGATAAACCTGCGTTGGATTGCTTCTATTCTTTGAATGTGGGTTAGTTTATAGGGTGACCAAACTTGGCTGCAATATTCGAGAAAAGGCCTTACAATTGTCACAAATTATTCCTACATCCCGTACTTGGGTAGTGGAAGGAATAGGCTCATCGCAGATGAAGTAGTTTCTTGGAGGGGGAGGTAGACGTTTGCGGGAATAGGTTATCGCTTGGCATTTACTGACATTAATAAGGGAAAAGCCAAGTCTTTTTCAGTTAAAAATGATAAGTTGGTGAGAAATTGTATCGTATGCTTTGATAAAATCAGTGGAAATTGAATCGACTTCATCACCGTCTTCTAAAGCATGAAGCGTCCTAGAGACGAACTCTGTTAGGTTAGTGGTCGTTGATTAACCTTTTATGAAACCGTGCTGATTTGTGCAGATAGTTGGCCTACAGTCCGGAGCAGTTGTTGATAGACTATGCTTTCAAAAATTTTGGGTATGCAAGAGAGTTTTACTATGGGCCTATAATTATCGACTTCGGCCTTACTTCCTTTTTATGAATAGAGATGATGTAAGATTCCTTCCATGGGAAAGGGAAAGTACCTGTTGAGACAGACAAGTTAAATAGGGCAGCAAGGAGAGGACCGGGATGATTAACACACTCTTTTATTACAATAGCCGGAAGGCCATCAGGGCCGGACGAAAAATCATCTTTATGTTTGGTAATGTTATCAGATACCAAATATGTTGTTATATTTAGCGAAGCGGATGATGTCTCATCATAGTTTCTTATATAGCTAAAGTAACTAGGATCGGGTTCAGCTGTTTTATTAGAAAAGGATTTATTAAAATGACAGGCAAAGAAATTTGCAATGGTTTTCGGGTCGGCAGAAGATTCACTAAGAAATTTGAGAGTAGATGGGTAGCCGTTTGACTTTCTTTTGGTATTAACAAACTGGTAGAAGCGTTTAGGGTCTGAGACTAAGTTAAATTGCATGTGGTAGAGGTACTCAAGGTAAAGAGACTCACAAAGTTTAGAAAAACGATTGAATACCAATCGATAATTACTGTAGTTGGAATCAGATCGAGTCCTTAAGTATTTATGCCAGAACTTGTTTTTGTAATTACGGAGAGAGCGCAACTCCTTGTTGTACCAGAGAGGAGCTAACATGCAGTCCTTTCGGAAGGTATATGGAACCGATTGGGCAAAGCAGGAAAAAATTAACGAATAGAACGTTGATAGGGCAAGATCAATGTTAGTTGTCTCAGCAATAAAGTCAAAGTTAATGTTGTTGATGAGGTTTTTAAGTTTGTTAAAGTAATTTCTTCGGAAGTTAAATGGAAATGCATTTTCCGAATCGACACTTGTGTTGTCATTTTCATATGAGTATAGAATTGACAAGCGGGGATGAAGGCGGTCTAGTGTAGAAAGAAGATGATCACTCCTATAAACGACACAGTTATCTGAATCGGATGTGAAGACAAGGTCGAGTTGTCTGTTCATTGTGTTAGGTATTCCACTAATCTGATATAGACTTGAGTTGGTTAGGCAGTCCACCATCAATATTTCTATTTCTGAGGACGAATTAAGAGAGACGAAATGAGACGAATCGTCGGAAGGCCCCAATTTAAGTTGAGGGAGGTTGAAATCCCCTACTAGAATAATACAGTCTTCAGGTTGTGCATTATCAGTCAAAAAATCCACTGCGTGAACTACAGGTCGATAAGACTTAATTGGTTGGGATGGGTGAATGTAACAACAAAGTACGTAAAGACAGCGTTTGAGGAGCGTAATGTTGACACATACTAACTCAAAGTTGTCAGTGTGGGGAATATCAACAGAAGTTGCGTGAAAAAAGTTCCGGATTGCTAGTAAAACGCCTAGGCCATAGGGATTGTCAGCTCTTTCAAATCCATCTTTTCGAAAAACGTTGAAATTTGGAGGAAAGCGCTCAAGGTTATTAATGTCCGGAATTAGATTTGTTTCAGTAAGAACATAGGGTAACTTTTGAGAATTGAGATATACGACGGAGATTTTAGAGCGCATACCAAAGCGCATACGCAAGCAAATATCAGGGTAACTGCGAGTAGTATGATACAAATATATGCAGAAGCCTTAGAAAATTTAATAAAATTTTCAGACCTGGAAAATGTTCACCTGCATATGTCAAGTTCATGTAGAAACTCAATATTAACCTACAACAAGCTCAAAGACCACAAAAATATGATGCGCAATTAATACCTGTATAAACATCTGTATAGCTATTTCGATTTCGGTCAGCCAGAGGTTTAAAAGGAGAATTAAGAGTCTAAAATTTAAAAGATTTAAAAAAAATGCTAAAAGAAAGTGTCTTAAAGGAGGTACATGAATTGTACATATACTGTTGAATAATAATAAGTATTATCATCACTTATATTGTAATTAATATTATGATTATTATTTTATTATTAGTGCTATTATTGTTAGGTACTAATAGAATCGTAATTGTTATTATGTATTTTCTTTTTCTTATTATTATTATTGTAAAAAAATTATTCACTTTCGAATAAAATAAAATTTTCTCATATTTATACAATATGTTTTAATTTTTCTTTTCTTGAAAATCAAATTTCCTTTCGGAGTAGGGGTGAACGGTTTTTTTTCGATCTTATAAGACTAACCGGATAGAGCAAAACCAAAAACAGTTTGAACTAATGAAGTTTGAATGCGTTCAAAAATGGAACAGAAAGTGCTACGATGTCCCAAAGGTTACATATTTATTTCAATCATCAAAAGTATAAGAAACTCTTTTTTCATTATTCGTCCAACGCTTATTTCAGCAGTCAAATTCTTGAGCAAGTGCAACATTCTTCCAGATTGTGTCATGTTCCGCTACGAAAATTCAATGCGATAAATTTTCCTACTCGTGTAGCACCAAGGGAACTCAAATGTCTTCATATAAATACATAAATCCGGTCTATTAAGATAATCTACATCTGCAGGAGTGGCGGAAAGACGCGTGTCAATTGTGGAGGTTCTTTCGGTTCGGACATTTTCATGGTCATCCAGGAATCTGGAAGCAGGCAAAATATTTTCAAGAAAGAAAATTTTTTTTTGCTAAAGCAACACTTTTTGGCATATCGTTCAGATAGACTATAGTATGTGGAGCACAACGTCCGCTGCAAGCGCATTTACCTAACGGCCTGGCATTCCATTTACATAAACCCGGTCCAATGGACAATATTGCTTTTTCTTTGTCACCAACTGCAATCTCGACTTGCCACTGCTCGGATCGGATACCTAAAAGAGCAAACTATTAGGAGTCCCTTTTAGTGGTTGCCTCGAAATGACAAGAAGTCGTCCTTATTGTACACTCGTATCATTCTCCGACAAGCTCGAATATATATCTTCCCTTGCGCACAGAATGGAAAATATCTATTTCTTCCATTGTTATCTACATTAAGCTGCAGTATCTGAGTCTAACGATGGAGAGATTGGCGAACTATCTTTAGCAACGGAAACCATAAACTCACGCAGTTGAATTTTTTTGCCTAGTTGGATAACCGCACTGCCGGAGAAAACGTCTTTTCTAACGTTATGGGAGCCTCAAAAATTCCATCTATAAATTGACTTGGTTCAATATGATCCTAAGCTTACTCGTGGCAGTTTGGTAAAGCTAGGTAAACTTGGAACTAAATACCGGTCACCACTTAGCTGTAGGTTTACGTACTTGTTCAAATAACTCGGAATGTCGACTGTTTATATTCGTACCGAAACCGCTGATCCAAACTCAAACCCAAAATCTAGTGTCCCAAATATTGTAGCTTGCATTTATCCTAGTGAAAGAACTGCGATTGTAGTGCTTTGAGAGTATGAAAGAGCTACATGTTGTGGCTCAGAATTAGCATTCCGTAAACTCATACATAAGTAGAGCAGATTGAACGTGGTCCGAAAACGGCGGAATCTACTAAATAGAGCGTGCGTGTGTATATGCACAGTAAAAGAATTAAAATACGTTTTGACTGAAGTACTAAAAGATTTGTGTTCGATGATTCGATTATTGCCAAGCTAGTATTTATATCTTTAATTAAATACTATAGGCATACCACTTACTTAGTGGTAGTACAGTCGCCTGGTTTCTTTTTAACTGACATCAATTGTTACGGTCGATAAATTAAACAATTAAAACTAAAGCGACTTTTTGTAAGACTTCAATGTTGGTTTACTTCGTAAAAAAGTCTTTATGGTTTGCCATAAGCCCATTCGGCAGTCACAAAAGTTCAAAGAGCAATAAAGAAAAATTAATTTTGATCAAGTGTAACATAATAAAACCAAATACTAAAATAAGGCCTTATTTCGCTATTGCAAACTGAAATATGAATAAATATTAAATTATAAAAACTAGCGAAGTATTGAAAACGAAACTAGCTAACAAAGATAATTTTAGAAAAAGCTTCGTCATTAAAAATCACCAACCCCTGCATTCATCCCGTGTAAATCACATTAAGTACAATATAATTATCTTTTTTCGCACAATATGTACAAACATACCGTTCACAACTTAAGACAGAACCAATAAGAACATTTGCTTGATTATTGGCCAATCTTCGAAAATCAATAGCAATTGACTTTAATTAGCACATATGTAGTTGCCACTGGCAAATGAATACGTTGGTTTCATATGTGTAATGGTTTCTACTCAAGTGCTTGGCTCAGTGCCCTTTGGTTTGGTCGATTGTGTTGTAATTGCAATTTTCACATTGGCACTGACCAGTTCAGTGTTTGCCGCAATACTCTACGGCTTACATAACATGATTAGATGCAATTTATATTATTTATCAGAAGGTGGTATTGTTTGCTGAAATTAACCTATTAAGCATATAAATTGACTGAAGGTAAATATGCCAAACATTTACATATTTAATCCCATGAATTTTCTATACATTCTCTTAAAGGAGAATTGATTATTCCATTTCTGCACATTCTTAACGGGAGGTAATTATCTAGTCTTCAACTATTTAGATCTGTTTTATTCCATAAGATCTAAAATTTTAAATTCTCAAACTCAAACTCAAGTTTCATCTACAAATACATCTTATATTTAAACTCAGCCCGAAGTGTCCATTTTTATACATTTATTTTTCTCCAATTTACTTTTATGGCAGTCGAGATATTTGACCAAGTACTCGTACATGTTGAGTTGAATGTAATCTCAAAATTTGCGCTAGCCTTCGTAAAAACTCCATGTTCCTACGAGTATATACGAGTAGAGTTGCTTGGGTTGCTTAATTATCTCCTCAGCCCAAAAAAACAGCAATTCCTTGTTCTATGGCTGTGCTGATGTTGTTACTATAGTTGGCCTAAATATATGAACTTTTTAACAATTGTTAATTTGTAAGTATCAATAGAAGTATTTAGAACACGGTTTCGCTGCTGCATGTTTCTTCTTGCAGAAAGCTTATTAACCCAATTTACAGTCGTTTTTTTTATTGTTTTTTGCAAATCCTTTATTGTCGGTGCCAGTGTTGTCGTCTTACGCGTCAGTTCAGTTCCGGAGGGTTTTGATTTTAGATGCAATTGAAAAATCTCAATTTCAAAGTAAACGTTACAAATTTATTTGCAATTCACATCAATCAATACTATGTACTATACCATGTGTATGGTTGATTCGACCCGCTTGGTTTGGTGGTTACTCCGAAAGTGAAAGAAACTATCAAGAACAATAGAACATTTGCTTAACCGTACGATATGTATTGTTCATAATCGATGATTACAACTAAGCAAGTGCCTTGGCCAATCTGCATACACTCAATTAAATTCAAGAACATAAGATACATCAATTAAAAGTTATACAATAAAGCTGGGTCGAGCCAATCAATCAATCATGTTTAATACGATTTTATGAAATAATAGTTGAATACACTTCAATTTTAAAGTTTTTTACATAAACAATTTGTTGGGATACATTTCCCAACGGTCGTATTGTTTGCATTTTCGGTTACTACCAATGTATTGCTTAAAAATTTAATATTTCAAAAAACCAAATTCTTCAGTCGATAGAATCAATGACCTAAATCTAAAAAAAAAAAAGAGGTTCTTACCCACATCTAGAAAATTATGAACAAACATGTTGGTGGGATTCGCTATTCACTATGAGATTCGCTAATTAAGTTATTTTGTTATATCCAAGCTATAAGGCGTTCCGTATTCGATGAACAACGATACTCAGTTAATTAACTAAACTACAATATCTTATCCCAACTTACTGCCCCTATGCTGAACTCAATATTTTAACTACCATCTTAATGTTATAATAATTATATAAATTAATTAATAATAATAATTTAATAAAAAATTTAATTGATACAATATGTAATTAGAAAAGTTGAAATCGATGCATTTAAAATAGGGACCTCAATAAAAAAACTGTGCGTAATAAATTAAAATGCAGGTTCTAAGTTAAAAGTAAATATAACGTATTGTAATATTGTCGAACACACAATACTATCTTATTACTAATTGTTTCACATATTTCCATAAGTTTCTTCCCACATCCATATGTTCAGACGTTTCATTATTGTTTAGTTTGTTCCCACTTTTTCATTGATTCTCCAATTACCATGGCATTCTCTTTGCCACACTACAGCAAAAAATTTATATAGTCTCCTAAAATCATCTAACAATTGACATATTTGGTTATATTTTAAACCAATCAATGAAAATGTGTGTACCCGATGGTGGCTGCTAGATCAAAGAGACTGAATTATGGTATATTGAAATTTTATATCTATGGTTATTAGTCAGCTTAATCCGATTCGATATCTTTAATATTTCACTATGTTAATCTAGTCAATGAAATGTGTGTACCCCATGGTGGCTGATAGATCAAAGAGACTGAATTATGTTGAAGTTTTATATCTACGGTTATTAGTCAGTTTAATCCTATTCGATATCTTCAATATTCCACTATGTCAAACAAGTCAATACCCGATGGTGGCTGGTAGATGAAAGAGACTGAATTATGTTGAAGTTCTATATCCATGGATATTATTCGTAGTAAGCTTAATCCGATTCGATATCTTCAAGAAAACCTTATGCTCACAAGATTAAAAGAACTTGTCAAAGCAAATGAAGTCAGCAAGTAGCAAATTATGAATATGCCTCACGAAACTCTCCAGCTCAGCGAATTTGTATCGGCTCAGCAATACAGAAAATATAAGTGTAGACCGGAAGAATCAACATGAAATCACACACATCGATCAACAGAAAACAGATCCATCAGCGGCAGCAGTATACAGAGTCAAACAGCAGCACTAGCAGGCATAAATTAAAACCGTCGATGTCATTATAAACATTATCAAATAAGAAATGGTCTAAATGTGGATACATACTCATACATCAGCATATGGATTGTCCAGCAATGGGAAGAAAATTTAACAAACACGATAAACCTAATCATTTTGCAGATACATATGTGTTAGAAGAAGAAATATCTCAAAACATTGCAAGCTGAATATCCTATTAATTGTGACAGTGCAAAATCTTCAAATGAGGAACAAGGATGCGTTGATTTATTTTTGGGCCCAATAATAGCTAATAAAATAAATTTAAATAATAAACAAAATACAATATTTGGACAAATAATTACAATATTTCAGGAAGAATTTTGTCGTGCCAGTTAAATACAGATGCGCAGATTAATTTGTTTTTATATATGTAGAACTTATACAAATATTTAAAGTGATAAAAAGAAGTCACGTGGGTGGCCGTGGTGCAGGTGGTAGTGTATTGGCTTCCCTATCGGACGGTTCGGGGTTCAATACCAGCCGTGCTCAAAAGACTACAAGTCTATTTTCACTAATAATTTAGTCTCCCCATTAAATGTTGGATGTTACCCATGGAACGAAATAACCCCAGAGCCCAAACATGTTTCTCTCTACCTCTATCCAATTTTCCGAAAAACCTAACACGTGCTTCAGCATTTGGAAAATTGTCGTACCCTATTGAGGTGGGATTGCAAAGTTAAATTAAGTGGGGGCCCAAAATACTCGTTAAACGAATGAAACCGAATAAAATTTTTATCATAGAGCTTGTGGCTACAAAATTAGAATTCGTCCCGGGCTTGTTAATTATAGTTAAAAAATAAGAGGGTCAAGAGCAAATTATTTACAAGTTGATCTGGTTGCTTTTAATTGTTTGATTTTTTTCAGAAATATACGTAAGAACTTATTTAATGTTTTTGGATGCATTGAAATAAATGTCGACTAGAGCTCAAGTAAAATGCTTTACCGAGTATTGATCCACTACGCAGATTCCATTTAAGTTTTATAGTGTGTTGAATGCAGAATTTAATAAAATGGTGTTATCCGAAAAACCACGAGTGCTATTTTAATGTTTGGTGCTAATAAATGCTTTTAGATGATACCTTTCGACTCTAAAGGTGTTCGAACTTGTACTTTCTTTAAAAGACTTCAGTATTTTCGGTGACGTTGAAGTTTCTATTTATTTAGACGATATCCTAATTTGTGGTAAAAACAAAGAAGAATGTAGGGTTAAATTTAATAACAAAAAAGTCAATTAGATGTTGTTGAAGTAAAATACATACTTTGGAGATATTTTTAGTAAGAAATGCATTTCTCCAGTTCAATCTAAAATTTTAGAAATGCCAACTCCCAAATGCATGAAAGATGTTCAAAAATTGTTAGGTACACTAACTCACCCCAGTCCTTTTTTACCAAACTTGTTCAAAAATTCTCAGATATTGAGGAATTTGGGCAAATAATTCGTGCGGTTTGCTAAGATATGGCGTAACTTGTATTATTCCATTGGAACATGCGTTAGAAAGCTACTGTCATTGTACGTCATTTCAGTATATGTCATTCATTTGAAGCGTAAACAACAATAATTTTTTTTCACTCAAATATGTCGAACTTTGTGCCTGAAAAAGTGTTTTTGCCAGGACTTCTTCTTCATTACTTTAATATGAAGAAAACTGCTGCCGAAAGTCATCGTATTTTGGCGAAAGTTTATGGTGAACACGCGCTAGCTGAGCGAACGTGCCAAAAGTGGTTTTCACGATTTAAAAGTGGTGATTTTGGCTTGGAAGACGATGAACGTCCTGGGCAGCCAAAAAAGTTTGAAGATGAAGAACTGGAAGCATTACTCTATGAAGATTGTTGCCAAACACAAGAAGAGCTCGCAGAATCTTTGGATGTCACTCAAGCAGCCATTTCAAAATGTTTAAAAGCAGCTGGATATATTCAAAAGCAAGGAAATTGGGTTCCACATGAACTCAAACCGAGAGACGTCGAAAGGCGGTTTTGCATGTCCGAAATGCTGCTGGAACGCCACAAAAGGAAGTCATTTTTGCATCGGATTGTTACTGGTGATGAAAAATGGATCCATTACGACAACCCCAAGTGCAAAAAATCATATGTGAAAACCGGCCAACCAGCCAAATCAACGGCAAAGCCGAATATCCATGGCGCGAAGGTAATGCTCTGTATTTGGTGGGATCAGATGGGTGTGTTGTATTATGAGCTGCTAAGCCGGATGAAACCATCAATGGACAACGCTACCGAACACAATTAATCCGTTTGAAGAGAGCAATGGCCGAAAAACGCCATGAATATGCGACCAGACACGAGGCAATAATTTTCCATCATGACAACGCTCGGCCCCACGTTGTTATTCCAGTTAAGAACTATTCGGAAAACAGTGGATGAGAAGTCTTACCCCATCTGCCTTAGATCCCAGACCTTACCCCTTCTGACTACCATTTGTTTCGGTCGATGCAGAACGCCCTCACTGAAATATGGTTCACATCAGAGCAGAATATCAAAAATTTGCTTGATTCATTCTTAGCTGCCAAGCCGGCGCAGTTCTTTTGGGATGGGATCCACAAATTGCCAGAAAGATGGGAAAAAGACATAGCTTCAGATGGGCAATACTTTGAATAATACTATTGTACATGTTCTTCTTAAATAAACGTTCAAATTTTGAAAAAAAAAACCGCACGAATTTAATTATATACCCAATATTAAAAAAGAACATTCCATGGAAGTGAGATGAATATTATGAGAAATGTTTTAATCGATTTAAAATGAACTATACAAAATTAGTTTTGAATGTAATAAGCTCCATCAGTATATAATACTCTTATATGGTCAAACAGTCTCCGTAGAGACTGATCATAAGATTGTAATATCTCACGTCAAAATGCCACTAGGAAAGATTCCATTGCGACTACAGAGAATGATGATTTACATTAAAATATTGTATATGATTTACAAGTTACCTACAGGTAATTTAATGTAGATTACAGACACATTATCAAGGGTCCAACTTCCAAGAAAAAAAATTTTGGAGAATAAAAAACAAGATTTATATCCACGTTGCCATCATTTGAGCTTCTCTCTTAATGTCTGAATCGACACTTAATTAAACCCAAGATTGTTATATTAACGATAAGACATTACAATTGCTTAAGGAGTACAAAGACGGAAATGGCCAAAACATAGACGATAAATGTATTAATAATTCAGTACTTCCATTTTGGTCTGTTCGCCATGAAATGTATAATACTTCAATGAATTTTTAAGCTCTAAGGGTAATAATGTCAAATTCATGTCGCTCGTGGGTGAAGGTCATTCAGGAATAGAAAACATGAAACGCCGTGCAAGAGCCTCTATTTATTGGCCAGGGATCAATCAAGGCATAACCAGATTTGTAGATTGTTGCGAAATTTGTCAGCGTTATAGGAACAATAACCCCAAAGACTTGCTTCAACTACACGATATTTCAAAATTACCTAGGGATACAAGTTTTCAGCTTGAAAATAAGTTTTTTGGTTATTATTCCAAATAAGACGTCTTTTGCAAGCTAACAAAATGCATAGGTTCCAAACATAATTATTGTAGAAAACTTAAACATATATGGTATTTTTAAAATCTGTTATTCCCATAGCTAGAGTGTCGGACAACGGGATCTCTTTTGTTTCCCCAGAAATGAAATTATTTTTGACTAACAGGGATATCAGTCAGAAAAGTTGCAGTTCACACTATCCGCAGCGAATGGTTTGGCAGAGAGCTCAATTCAAGCCATTAAAATGATAATCAGAAAAAAACAATCAGCTACAGACCCACACAAGGCTTTACTGAACCGAAAAAATATGCATAACAGTTCTGGCATAACACCTGCCCAATTCCAATACAATTCCATACTAAACAACTACTATAGATAGTGACAATACAGATCAAAACTTAAAAATAATCAGGAATAATCTATGATAAAACGGCAAAACTGTTACGTAGTTTAAGGGTACTAGATACAATTCTATTCAAAATGGTTTTATAATTTGCGCGTACTCAAGGGATTTGAGTACCCTTAAAATGCTTGCACTCAGCGCGGGCGAAAGAAAGGAAAGAAAGAGAGATACCAATGAACGTTGGT
Organism: Volucella zonaria; assembly: GCA_963966105.1. Classification (NCBI taxonomy): domain Eukaryota; kingdom Metazoa; phylum Arthropoda; class Insecta; order Diptera; family Syrphidae; genus Volucella; species Volucella zonaria. The sequence continues at coordinate 38,145,825 of OZ014532.1, read as the reverse complement.
TTTAAAAGTTTGAAGATTACAATGACTAGGAAATAAAGACCTAGCTAGGGTATTCCATAAGCGAGCTGTACGGCTTAGGAACGAATCACTATATTTAGAGTACGACCAGAGATGTCTTGGTCGCACCCGACCAGATGTGGGCATTGTACTCCAATTTCGGGCGGATAGATGCCTTATTAATGTATTGGGGCCACATCAGAGGGGTAAAGTATTCCATACATCGCTTGAGGAAACCTAGACATTTCGCAGCATTTTTGACGACATCGAATATGTGGTCATTCCAGCGTATGTTGTCATTGACACGAACACCGAAAATGGAAAATTTTGCGGTTTCGACGATGCAAATGCCATTCATGGACTGGGTGCTTAAATTTAGTTTTAACGAAAGCAGACAGCATTGTTTTTTTTGAAGCGTTAAATTCTACTCTACTAGTGGTTCCCGGATTAGTTATGGTGTTAATACCAGAATTGAATGAGCCTAATATACGCTGGGGTTTCCGTTCTACAACCGAAGAGACGGCACGTGAGTCCGGGAACGAATATGAAAAGCAGAGACCACTGTCATCAGCAAAGGAATATATTGGATTAGAAGTAGTAGACAAGAGATCGTTGATGAAAATTAGAAAGAGTATCGAGGACAGAACGAAGGCCTATGGACAACACCAGAATTTATTTTGTAAATATCAGACTTGAAACCAAGACAACTTGAATTGAACGTTTCGAAAGGTAATTTCTATTGTATTGAAGAAGAGAGTCGTCGATCCCAAAAGCACGCATTTTCGATAAGAGAGCCTGATGCCAAACTTTGTTAAATGCCTTAGAAATATCAAGTGCAACTATTTTGCCTTCGCCAGATTGATGTACGCTTCGGTTCCACTTTTCGGTGAGACATGCCATCAGATCACCAGTGGACTTGTTGCTACGAAAACCGTACTGCCGGTCATTAAGAAGTTTTCGTGTTTCGAGATATTTCATGAGCTGACAGTTTATCAGGCTTGGAAAGAAGGGACGTAAGTGCAATGGGTCTGTAGGAGGAGAGAGAAGAATATTTGTCTTCTTTATGCGGTTTTACCAGTATGGAAGAACACTTCTTCAGAAGACGGGGAGATATATCATCTGGACCAGTGGATTTGTGAATGCTAAGATCTTTAAGAACTCTTATTACTACACTAGTGCGAAAGTGGATACGAAGTGTTGGGCTGGCCGCAAAGTATGGAGGAAGCAGACTGGCCTTGTCCACAAAGCTGACAGCTGGAATGTCATTATAAATGAGCGTTGGGATGGAGGATGAGGCAGAAATTCAAATATTTTTGACAAGCAACCGAAAATGTTTACTATCTTTGGGACATTGTAGTATTTTTTGTCTCAGTTTTTGGTCATATTGAAAATTCACATGATTAAGAAAAAAATTGCAGTAATTCCAGCGCTGTTGGTGCAATCCAAGTTATAGAACAGTCAGCAGTTTCTCGATCAATCGAGGCGAGATAATTTGTTCCTAATGCAATTTGTCAACTCAGTAAATCCATGATCACGATCTGTGCTCTGTAGATAAATGTCACTCTATTTTCTACCAGGAGGTGGAGCACAGAATTCTCATCCTTTGCTATCTTTTAATTCCATTATACTTGCCGTTCGAATAAGATGCAGTGCAATCCCATTTTTGCAGCTTGCCTCGCAATTTTAGATTTTATTTTATTACATTGTTAATACGTAAATACATATCTACTGATTTCTGCTGCCGATAGTCTCCAGATTTACTTTATTGTGCATAACTCTCAGTTCGTTAGTCTTGACATGGAGCGGTCTTAAGGGTTTTTAAAATCTTTTGCACACATACTATATATCTGAGTGACGTCTATTACTTTCCGTTGTAAATTTCCATTTCTGCTAAACGGGTCTTGAGGCAATGTTGGTATTTTCATTGTTTGGAGGATGCGATATATAATTTTTATTTAATTTTTGTTATGCATCATTTTACTTAAGTAGATTCAAGCTCAGTTGAGTTAAGGATTTATGGTAATTTGCGATTAATTCTACACTTGAAACATTTTTTTAAAAACCCTAAAATTGTTTTAATTCAAATTTAACTGGAGTTTAACATTGACACTAATTATATGTATATAAAATATAATACATACACTTATACACGTACGATTATACTCAACTTTCATATATTAAGGCAACATTTAATTACCACAAATAAAAATGGCAGATCAGCTGGTCGCTTTATTTTTTCCAATCTCTTTTAGCCTTTTTAAATAAGCAAGTTGGTGATATTAATACTACCAGTAGCATTCTGTATTTTATTTTTTAAAAAAATATCTTTCGAGTATGATTAGACACATTCCGTTTATAGACCATATGCTCCAGACTTATTGGGTTTTGGCATATACCGGCATTCTTTTCTTCTTTGGGTTTCGTAGAGCACCCAAACTGCTTTCGGCCTTTTGTGAAACCCTTTAAGTCTTATTTTTCTGCATTAACCCGCCGGCATTCATAGCTAGACTAAAGATTTCGTTGTGCTAGCAGAATGAAACTAAGATTTACAAAAATAAAATTTCTAATGGCTTCACAATCTTCAAGGACTCTTGCGGTGCTTTACAATCAACGTACGACACAGAGTCAGCCCTGCCTGGTCAGTTGATCTGCACGTTCGTTTCCGTTTATGTCACTGTGCCCTGTAACACAGAGTAGTGTGACCATGAAGCATTCGCCCAGAGGGCAAGCTCGTACCAGTACTCCTGCACCAGTTTTGAGGATATGCTAGCCGAGTAAATGGCTTGACTGTCTATGAGGATAACAATATTTTGTTTGTTCGTTTTGTCACACCCAAGTTACGTACAAGCCTCTTGGATTTCAAGTAGTTCCGCCTGGAATACGCTGTCAAAATCCGACAAACGGCATGATATTGATATTTTAAGTGATTGCGAGTAGAAATTGACTCTCACACCAAAGATTTTACTGCAGGCTTGGAAGGCGACACATGCCTTCATTACTCTGTGTTCATTGTTTTGCTTTTAGCTAAGTTTTGGGTCAAGCATGATACCCAGATACCAAGCGCTGAAGTATGGTGTGAGCGGTTGCTCATTAAGACAACCCTTTTCTGTCTAGTCGTACAAGCATTTCTTTCACAACCATTAACCTGTAACGTTCCTCTATGGACGCATTTGCCTAGTGTTGCCTAAATAATTCTTATTCTAAGCATAGAGATTGCCCATTGACTAATAAATTCTTCTATGTCCAACTCGATCAGAGATTTTTGAATATAGGTATTGTAGCTTCAGTGTGTTTGTTATTAAAGGCTTTCTCTATGCCAAGGAAGGAGGCTAGGGTATATTTTTTGTATATGGATTTTCCAATTTCTCGTGAAGAGCCGTTTCGTGGGTCTTTCCTTGATTTGGATAACGACGATTCTTCTAGAATGCTTCGCATGTGGATATTTAATACACGCTTTAGGTGCGAAGGAGGTTAATATAATTAGCCTGGAATTGTTCGAGGACTTGTACCCGCTTTTACCTACCTGGCATAAATACCAGACCTGTGCTTCTCCAAGAGTATTAAAAAGCTATTGAAGATTGACGCTGGCCAAGCTATTGTAATGTCTTGCGTTCTCTGCAGCATGACAAGTATGTAGTATGCCATCAGGGCCCGGAGACTTGAACGAGGAGAAGCTGTCTGTATTTACTATATTAAAACTTTTTTGATTACTCTGTAACGTTCTTTGTTCCTTGTTTAATTAAAGTAAAACTTATTTTTTGCCTTTCTTATAATTTTATTATTTTAGTTCTAACTTTTTCGGACTACGTTTATGGAAAGCGTCGTTTTTGATAGTTATTACTATGGAAGTCAAAAATTGATAGCGGATACTTCCATATCTTAATCTGTGTTCACCAGGAGTTCCAGAGTGTCCGCAGAGGATTTTGTCCATCCTCTATCTGACTTTCTTAGAAATGAAGGGTTGGAGGTTGGAGCGAGGCGGAATTTCTATTGAGTGGTAATAGTCTATCCAGGCCCGCTTCTTGGATGTCTTTATGGCTTTATTATAGAGATTCAAACAGTCCTTGTATGGCTGCCAGAAGTTTTATTTTTAGCGCATATTGAAAATCGCTCTTTTCGGCTGCGTGAGATTAGAGAGATCTTCATTCCACCATGTGAGAAGTGGTTTTTTACTACGAGGGCACGAGACTTTTTATGCAATGTCCATTGCATTCTCGGAAGCCTATACCTTTGCATCCAGTTCTTCGATTGCTACTGTGTTTATTTCAGGTACGCTTTGTCTGAAGGACATGGCCACACTTGCTCCAATTAACTCTCTTAGGGTTTCTAAACGGTTTAGTGGTCTCGGTCTCAAGACTCAAATAGTAGAGGATTCATCTGTCATCTGATAGTAATTCCTTGGAGACTCTCTAATTTCCGACCCTAAGGCTGTCATTATTTGTTTTAAGTGTAATTTTAGGACCTCTTCCCACTCCCTGAATATTTCCGTACTAGGAAGAGTAAAGATTGGGGTCGTGACATCACCTGTTTCATTATCTACTCTGCTTCAACATATGTACAGTCGCGTTGGCGTCACAGCCCATCAGTAGGTTGTCTGTTCTTTGTTATGGTAGCTTTATGTTGCTTCGTTTTCTCTAGCAGTGCTGGTTTCTCATGAGCCATGTATTCTGATAGAAGGTATGTTGTTAGGTTCGCACACCCCAGTTCAATAACTCTTAAATCGGGTCATAAAATAGCTTGAATATGTTTCTTAGCGAATATAAATGTTCTACTCTTACCAATAGCCTGATGTTTATAGAGCTGGTCGTATTATTTGTCTTGAAGTCCCTTTATTGCTGAGTCTTTAAACCAGGGCTCCTGGATAATGCCAATGACAATATTTTCTTGCCTTAGGAAAACTACCGGATTATCGGTGTCGATGCCGTTTGCTGAGACAAGCTTGAGCTGCAAGCCATTCCAAGCGTTGCCAACCTTAGCAACGCATTCACTAAGGAAGTCCTTGGGGAATTGGTCCTCGTATTTTATCACCCGATCCCCTAACCGTCTCGGAGGACGTTGCTGATCAAGTGGTTCATCACCTTGTGGGAAACCTTTGCCTCAATGCTTCCCCACGTCTCGGCTATGGCTTTCTCTCTTGTGGAGAGCTCGCCCACTAGTGCGAACAATAGGCTATCTCTGACCACCAAGGCGAAGGGACCCTTTTCAATAGCACTGGCCGATGACGTGGTTGATTTGGTTGAGGTTTTGTCTGCCGTACCTACGTCAACCTTGGGTTTCTTTGGGGCTAGGCGTTGGAGGGTCTCGTTAAGAAACCTTTTGCGCTTCGCTGCCTGTCTTGGGTTACTATTCATTTACTTGTTGTACTCGATTACCTGGACCTTTCGTGGACCTTTCCAGTCGCTTAATTTTTGGAGCTCTTGCCTAAAATGGAGAGGGCCTCCTTTTTATAGCTTTTCTGCGGGTTTGTGTATTTTCTGTTGTTTTTTTTTCAATTTTTGGCTGGTTAATGGTCATGATGCTAGCCGTAGCACTCTCGCCGATTGGTTAATAGACGATTATCTTCTGACTGGAAGCCAGCAATTCGTCCTCTAATGAGTTTCCAAGTTATGGCAGCCTCAGCCAAGAGGCTTACGTCCTGGACAAGGCATTGATACATCCGACCTAGCCTGGGCATCGGATGTGACCATTTGCGACCAGTTGGGTCTCGCCATGCCGCCGTCAGCACGGGTGCATCAACACTTCCCTCCGCCCCGACAAGGCGGGACCTAAACGGAAGAGGTTATGGCTCAAATAAATAAAAAAACTTCTGCCCATAATAAATACAATATTATATACATTAACTTAATAAATAGTAGATATCTAAAATTCGACTTCTGAATTTTAACAAATCGAATTTGCAATAACCCGAAACAGCACAGTAATGAAAAAAATATTTCCTTAATATAGATAAAAGAAAACTGAAATAGCGAATGTGCCCTTCAGTGAAGGTAGCGTTAGAGAAGCAACATTTGTACATACCACCTTGATCAAAAATGAATTTATTATTTGAAATATAAGTTTATTCATCTAAATCTATTTACATATATTGTCCCCTTCAAAGTAATCCCCATCGACTGCAATACACTTATGCCAGCGCTTGATCCAATCCTCGAAACATTTTTTATATTCGGTCTTCGCTATGTCCATCAGTGCTTCCTGCGATTTTTCCATTACTTCCTCTCGGCTGCTGAAACGCGTTCCCCGTAGTGGTTTTTTAACTCGATTGAACAGGAAGAAGTCTCAGGGCGTCAAACCAGGTGAATTCGATGGCTGTTAGATGGTACGAGTATTTGTTACAATTTTCGTCAAAAAATTACGAATAATTATGGCACTGTGCGATGGTGCTTTATCATGGTGCAAAATCCACGAGTTTTCTGCCCACAATTCTGGTCTCTTTCGGCGAATTACTTCACGCAAACGTCTCATAACGCCCAAATTCTCGTAATACTCTTTGTTTACTGTCTGGCCTTCTGACAAAAATTCATGAAGTACTACACCATTGTAATCCACGAAAACCGTGAGCATTGCCTTTTTTTTCACTGAAAACGACGTGTTTTTTTTGGTCTCGGCTTATTTAGTGAACGCCATTCACTTGCCTGATGCCTGGAAAGCGTGTCGTAGTCATAAACCCACGTCTCGTCTCCAGTAATGATCCTTTTGATAAGTGTGGGATCGAATTCAGCCTCGCAACGTCTCGTTTGCGACGTCAACACGGTCTCTTTTTTGTATGAAATTGAGGTCTTTTGGCATCAACTTTGCTGCTACACGACGGAAACCCAAATCATTAACCAAAATATCTTGGACGGATCCATAGGCAATGTTCAAGTCCTCCTCTATGTCTCTGATGGTTAATTTGACCAACATTTCTTTTACTTCATCAATGTTTTCGTTGGTTTTCGATGTCGATGGTCTGCCACTGCGTTCATCATCTTCGATTGACTCATGACCACTTTTGAACCGCTCGTGCCACTGGTAAACTGGTAAACGACCGTTTTCTTTAGAGAATCGTTGCCGAAGGACTTTTCTAACATTTCCAACGTTCGCGCACCATTAAATCCTTTTTTACGCAGAATTTAATACAACTTCGCTGTTGCAAATTTAAATCCATTTCTAAAAATGTGAAAAATCGCCAACACACACAGAGATAGATGTACTCTTGGCAACGTAACTTTTGGAAATATCAAGCTATGACGCTAAGATTTAGAGGGAATATCAACAACTGATTTACTAACTTAACAAAAAGAAAAAAACAGAACTCAAATCGGAACAATGGCAGCTCCACTTTTTGATCAAGGTGGTATTTATGCTACACTACACTGCTTTCATCGCTATTTCAGATACCAATTCCTTCAGAATTTGCATTTATTTTACCCTCCACTTGTAACGGAGTTTTTCCTAAACAATACTCAAACCGATAGTTTCTTTCATTTTATTAATATGTGGCTTAGTAGTAAGCAGAAAAAGTTATTATTAGGTGTGCTAATTTGTTCTCCACACCTCCATCGAGTTTATATGTACATCTTCCATGAAATATTTATTCATTAGTCGCATTTGAGAAAAGTTTCAATTTTATCAGAAACATTCTCTTAATAACCCTTATACCATAATCCGTTGATGTTATTTTTCAACGCCTTTTTATTTTTCACTGTCGGATAATCTTACAAGTAGCCGATTCAATGCCTTTTAAGGGGAAAAAACCACTCCAAACCAAGTGTTTTGGCAAGTTTACTGCAGAAAAAGTTTGCAAAAGTAGTAAGTGTTCGAAACTTTTCTTCTCGTAGTGAGTCCCAACGGCTTATTGAAGTGCACTCAAAAGAAAAATATCTAGGAAGGATTTTTTTCCCCCATTTAACAAACCACGAATAATGCAATACTCGTACATTGAAAGCCAGCAAAGAATGTTGCAAAGTTTTGTATACTTTAAATTTTATTCCACATGTTTAGCTACATTCGCAGTGTTGTAAAACTTTTCGATTGAGTTGACCTATGGCCGAGGAAACTGCTTCTTTATTTTTTTTTAGAAAATCAATATATACATACAGGGTGCCCCAAAATCAACGTCAAGCCGGAAACGGGTGATAGGTCAAGTCCTGTCGGTTATCATAAAATTATAAAAAAAAAAATCTAAGCAATGTACTTTAAAAATTATTGGCACTCTAAAAAAATCGAGAAAACTGACACCCTGTGACGATCTTTCAAGTACTGTGACTGTAAATCTTAACTTTTTTCAATTTTTTCATTGTCACGTAATCCTGAGTAACTTTTCTGTAAATTACGGTCCAAAATTGAAACATAATTATATCGGTTTTAACTAAAATATTGCTTTTTTGTCCATCCATGTATCTGAAAATCATTAACCACCTAACTTGAACTGACTCTACTTACAAAAAAATGTACTGTGCTATTTTGGTAAGTAACTTTAAAAGATGCGTATTTAGTCTGGATTCGCTGAGATTTAAACTGTCAAAGTGGTTACAAGTTTAGTAATGAGCTCCTACAAAAAACTTCTGAAAACCTATAAAAAGTGCTGCAAAATTATAAAATTGAGTCAATAAGCTTCACAATTGAGAACAAGATCTGTACAATATAAATTCCATGCAAGTCCTAGCAGCTAAGCGAAACAGAATCCAGATTTGTATTAATTCAATAAGCTAACCACAATAAATGAATAAGAGAGTACTGCTAGAAACCTCACCCATCCAAACTAGAGAGGAAAAGCGTAGGACTATTCTAGTTTCAACATATGCCATATAACACCAATTGAACAAGCCAAGCCTACTATGGAACCATCCTCAACAATAACTGTCGAAATTTTGAAAGAAATCCTGGATGCTAGCTCGGAAAAACTCGTCAAAGAACTTCACTATAAAGCCGACTTCCAAGTACTTCGCGCAGAACTTACCGGCTTAAAAGTGAAGTACGACGAAATCTCTGCTAAAGTTATTCAACTTGAACGTCGAAACAACATTTTGGAAGATCAAATGGATAAACTGCTGCAGAAAAGTTTAGAGACGAATGTAGTAGTTCACCTACCTGCAGAAGACAACGCGGACATGAAGGAAAGAGCAAGGTCTGTGTGCGCCGGCCTCTTGATCGCTAACGACACAGAGACCGTGGTTGAACACACACATTCGGTATCCTCTCCTGGCGCCCGCACCACAAGGATAGTAGTCAAAATGAAATCGCGTAATGATGCTTGGGCAATTCTACGAAACGCTAAAAAGCTAAAAGGTACTAAAATCTACATTCATAAAGATCTCTCGTACAACACGCGCCGTAGAAAAAACAACCTACTCCCAGTTGCAAAATTTCTTCGGGATAGGTTCCCCCGCGTAAATACCCAATTAACAGACGATAAGCTTTTCATTGCACATAACCTTTTCACATGGGATCTGGCTTACGTTTGAAATCTGTTGCAAACGATCCGGTGGTGATACTATGCACAATTTTCGGTAGCGATTTTCTATTGTTTTCTACTCTCGAACATTTCATGAATGAAGTTCAACGAGCCGACAAAAACGTAAATAATGTCAAATACCAAACGTCAAGTTTGACGCCGGAAGTTGGAAACATTTCATCTAAAAGAATGGACGAAACAGCCGATGTGCAGGATCCAGAAAATTTGGGTGCACATACAAGTAAGCACTCGAGTTTACACGATCGAAGAATTTGAGGCGAACCCGTCTACCAGGAACATATGAAATGTATACAGTTAAAAATATTAGGTTATAGCAATGTCGCAGGACTAAAAAATAAGTTTTTTGAAATTGAGTTTTTTAATTATGTTAAGAATTTTGAATTACTTGTTCTTTTTGAAACTCATAGAAGGTAAGATAGGGAAATTCAAAGGAATATTTAGGGACTATGAATTGAAATGGATTCCAGCAGTGAAAACAAATACATTTGGAAGAGGTAGCGGGGGAGAACTGTTAGGCTATCGAAAATGCCTTGAAGGAGTTGTTATAAATTTTAAGCTAGTTGAAGAAATGGATGTCTTGGAAGTAAAAGTCATGGGTTCTGTCCTCTTTATTGTACCAATCTACCTGAACTATAATCACTGGAATAGAGAATAGAGATTATGACAATCTTTGCGACACTCTTCAGGATTTAGGGTCAATGGATATACTACTTGTTGGCGATTTTAATGCTAGGATTGGATTGTCGCAAAACAATTTTGTAAGTGTATCTGTTCAAAAAATGATTAATCCAACCCGTAGATCAAAAGACGAAGTGTGTGATAGGAAAGGTGCTAAAATGTTGGAGGTTGCTGATGCTTTAAATGCAAGGATTCTAAATGGAAGCTGTAAAGGGGATTCATATGGTGAATTTACGTTTATTCGAGGAACGGCGTGCTCTGTCATTGACTACTGCCTTGTGGCCGGGAAATGGAACTATATTCTGAGTAACTTCAAGGTAGTTGCACAAACTTTCTCCGACCACATGCCTTTGGAAATTTTTTGTACAATTTTGGGAACTGAAGAAACGCTCAACACAAAGCAAATGGGGCTACTGCCAAAATTGATATGGAGAGATAGATTTCAACCTATATACCAAAATAATTTAGATCACGAAGGTTGTTGAATAATCCGCTGCACATGGATGACCTAACTCGAGTAATGATTGAAGATGTTCCAAAAAGTACCACAGGCAGGCGTAGGGTTACTCCAAAACAGATCTGGTTTGATGCTATTTGTCATAAAGCCAGAAAAAAATCTTTTTCGCTTCTAAGGCTCTCAAGGATTACAATACTTCATTTTTCAAAAGTATGTATGCAGTAGCCAATATGGATTTTAAACTTCTCTGTTCGGCCAAAAGGAAACATCTGGAGCAATAAATCGTAGCCGTTTTAAATTCATCGAGATCCTCAGCAGAATTTTGGAAAGCGGCCAAAAAAATCAAGGGGAGAAACAACATAATTGCATCATCCTTACAAGCATCTGAACTTCGCGACTATTTTAAGAATCTGCTCAACGCTCCTCAATTTTCACGTCCGCTACAGTATGCGGCACCATTTTTGAAGATGAGTTTTTAGATGCTCCATTTACAGTTTTTGAAGTCCAAAATGTTATCAAAAAATCTAAAGTTGGTAGAGCACCAGGAGACGACCGAGTACCAGCAGAATTCTATAAAAATTGTTCAGCACAATTTCTGTCCGCATTAACCAACGAATACAATAGAATATTTGAAACAGCGAGTGTACCAGAAAGCTTTAAAAGGACAATAATTTTTCCTCTACAAAAGAAAGGATCGTAAGAGAGCCCGGAAAATTATCGAGGTATTTCTTTCCTGAATACGTCAGATAAGCTGTTTAGTACCTTAATCTTCAATAGACTTACGCAGTGGATCGAAAACAAGAAAATACTGAATGAATTTCAAGCTGGATTTAGAAGAAACTGTTCGACCTTAGACCAAATATTCACCATGACAAATATTGCGGAGAGCTTCAAAAGAAGGAACAAGAAGTTATACGCTTTTTTCGTCGACTTTCGTGCTGTCTTTGATTACGCAAATCGGAGTTAAACAAGGTTGTGTTCTGAGCACGCTGCTTTTTATATTATTCATAAATGATATTGTAGAGGCAATTGGAGGAGAAATTCAGTTCGGAAGTATGCAGATACCACGACTAGTTTTCGCCGACGATATAGTTTTTCTTTAGGATTCAGTTGAAGGATTGCACCGAATGATCAAGCGACTGGAGAGCTATTGTGAACTTTGGAATCTGTCTGTTAACTTAGAGAAATCCAAAATTATGATATTCAAAGCTGGTGGCGGTAGAAATGCTCGTAATGAAAAATGGACCTACAAAGGGGAGATTGTCTCAATAGTTCGGGAGTATAAGTATCTAGGCGTATTAATTACAGCGAATCTGAGTCTGAAAAAGCATTTCAAACTTAAACTGGCTGAGGCGAAAAGAGCTGCTTCTTCAGTATGGGGCCGATGCATTAATAATAAATATATTGAGCACAGCTCTAAGATTAAATTATTTCGTGCGACTGTTGCCTCTATATTACTATATGGAGCTTAAGTTTGGGGTTACTTCCAGTTTGAAAAGGTTGAAAGATTCCTAAGACATTTTCTGAAACGAATTTTCCGGTTACCAAAGTCCACTCCAAATTACATGCTTCATTTGGAAACAACAGTGCCATCCCTATTTTTAGATACGCTTAAACTGCACTTTGAATATGTTATAATAGTTCTGGAGATGAAAGAAGAACGGCTTCCTAGACTAGTGCTCAGGAGAGCTATTTCGACAAGAGGAAATCTTGTGAAAAAGTGGGAGGAGTTGGGGGCTAACATCAGTGAAAATGTGCGCATTGCCACAGATATTAGTACTGCTGATTTAAGGATAATTTTTACAAAACTATTAAAGAGAGCAAACTCCACTTTGTACGATAAATGTAAAACGGAAGCAGTAACTTCACAACATAGAATACTTTGCAGTCAACTGAATTATATTCTACAAGAGCACACGTACTTTCTCAATCGCTTTCCCCTGAAGATGATTAATTTAATATTTAAAGTAAGAGGTGAAATAATCAATTTAAATTACATCCCACATCGTCCTGACCTGCCAATTCTATGTGACCTGTGTAACCTACAAGAAAGGGAGGATGTATACCATTTTATTGCCAGATGTCCTATCTTAAGCGAATTTCGTGTGAGATACTTTGGTGTAAACAAAATGGGTACGAATGATGTTCTGCACATTTTAAACGGTGAACTTGGTTGGGAAGCTTTGTATAAATACACTTCAATCGCACTTGATTACAGAACACGTATTATTGAAGGAGATTTCTAAATAAACATACGAGTATGTATTAAATTTTATTTAACGAATTGTCAATCTGGTAGACGGCCTTGGGCCAAACCATAGTAAACTTAAGTTTATCAAATTGTAAAGTTAATTGAAGTACTTTTTCTTTTAAATAAAGTTTTCAATACTACTCTAGTCTGGATTCCAAAATGGTATGACACTTGTTAGACTAACGCTTAATTGAGGACAAACAAAATATTTTGCTAAACAAACCCGATTCATAGTTAATTCTTTTTAATAAGTTAAAATGAGTACCAAATGTGAGCGACACGGATAAACACGCCATTTCGACTAGTGTGAATGAAACAGATGGAGATGCCATGATACTTTGTATCAAATTTTGCGTAAAATATGAAATAAAGTGCAACAAAGTGTGTGAAATGTTAACAAAGGCCTATGGTGAGTCTGCTATGAGCAAAACAAGAGTTTACAAGTTGAATAAACGTTTCCAATATGGCCGTGAAGACGTTGAACTTTTTGAATTTGGGTGAGGGCTAACGCCCCCATTTATTTGACTTAATTCAAGCTTAAAAAACTAGGACTTAAAAACTAAAATACAAAATATTTAAATTAGGGTTTTAAAACTAGGGCTGGTGAAGGAGATCGAATTTGAGGGAAAGTGTGGTGCGATTAAAATCGAAAACGGAAAGGTTGGAGTTTACCTCACGCAGCATACTGGATATTGGTTCGTTAGAGCCATATGTGGTACGTTGGGTTGGTAGATAAAAGTGGCGGGGGCAACGTAGATTTCGAGGGCTAGTATTAAAGAAAATGGAGTTGTAAAGAGACATGCAATCGACGGAGCCTGAGAGGAGTCGCTGAATGACAAGAATGTCTGCTGCGTCCCTTCGTTCCTCGAGGGTATTCAGGTTAATGAGTTTGAGAAGCAAAATGGGTTCAAAACCCAGGGTGGACAATTTGAACAATATTAGTTTATGAGATATCTTGTCAAAAGCCTTACTGAAATCAGATGTTATAACGTCAACTTCTTTACCACTTTCTAAGGCTGAGAGAACAGAGGACACGAATTCGACGAGGTTAGTGGTAGTTGATCTACATTTCAGAAAGCCGTGTTGATTAGGGGGAATAAGAGATTTGCACTGGAAGCTTAAGGCTTAGTACAAAATGCTTTCGAGGAGTTTGGGTTTGAGAGTTTATCTATGGGGCAGTAATTAGTGACTTCGCTCTTTAATCTTTTTTTGTGTATCGGTATTATGTCAGACTTTCATATCTGAAGAAATTCACTTTGAAAGAGCGATAATCGGAAGAGATTTGCAAGGGAGCAGGAAAGTATTGAGGAACACCTTTTAAGAAATATGGATGGAAGACCATCTAGGACGGGTAAGTATTTATCATGAAGTTGTTGTAATTTATTTTCTATTACTGTATGGTCAAAACTTTGAGAAATAGAGGGGCCAATGGGGAAGTTAAGTAGGTATTTGATATAAAAGGGATCCGGTACGAGGGAAATATCTGCAAAAGATTGCTTAACAAATGTAGCAAAAAAGTTGGCTAAAGTATGCGGATCGGTTGATGACATATTTTCGTATGAGAGGGATGGAGGAAAACCGCCAGATGTTTTTTGTAGTTAACGAATTGGCAGAAAGACTTAGGATCGTTTATAAGCCTTGATTACACACTATCAAGGTATCGATGGTAGAGAACAGTATACATTTGGGCGAATTGAAGGTATGACCCGAGATAGTTTGAATAGTCAGCAAAAGAGTTGGATCGGAGGAAAACTGCCCATAATTTGTTTCTCCTTTTACGTAAAGAGCGAAGTTTACGATTGTACCACGGGGGGCTCGTAGAAAGGGTCTTATTACGCGAAAAGGTAACATAGAGAGAAATATAATTGAATAATTCTCTATAGAAAATAGAGAGAGCACTTTTAAGAACACTTACTAAGATAAGCGTTAATTTGGGGAAATTCGCTTTATGAAAGTCGTAAGAAGAAGCAGCTGTAGATGGGGTGGGTCGGATAGGAGAGTGGTGGAAAAGAGAAAGAAGAAGTGGTGGGTGAAAGCTATCAATAGTCGATAGTGAAAGGAGATAGAGCGAGATAGAGGAGATTATGGGGTCAGTGGCGAAAATCAGGTCTAATTGCTTACCCATATAGTTGGAGACCCCACTAACTTGGCATAAGCTATAGTCTGTGAGCTCATCCAAGAAGAGACATTCTTTACTGAATACAGATTCATCATCTGATTGAGTCCAGTGCAGTTGAGGTAGATTGAAATCGTCGAATACGATGATATCATCGAGAGGATCAGATAAGTTAATTATTTCATCAATTGCATCGATAGCGAGTTGGTAGCATTCGATTGGTCGTGCCGGTAGGATGTAAAAACACACAACGCACAGGGACCTGCTTGGTAGTGTTATCTTTATTGAAACATAGTCAAGCTTAGAAGAAGTAGAAACAGCCATTGGAGAAGAGTTTAGGTCATTGTGGACGGCCAATAGGACACCTCGACAAGGAGAATCATCATTTGGACGGGTAAGATCGTTGTCTGGAAACACATTGAAACTAGGGAGGAATAATTCCTGGTTCTTTATATCAGGAATTAGATTAGTTTCGGTCAGAGCGTAGACTTCAAATGGGAGAGCGTGAGATTGACGCAAGACGGCCCGGGTCTTAGATCGCAGTAGTCCTACGTTTCGATAGTAGACAATTAGAGGAATGTTATCTTGAGAGGGTGTAGGAGCGGATGGTTGAAACACTGGTGGTAGTAGCACGTTAGGGACGAAAAAATTTCCCGTTGTCAGCTCTGCTCCGTTGGAGGTGTGAGATCCTTTTTGAGTGCACATAGTTACCGAAAGCAGCAAGGTCGTCTGAAACTTTTTGGAGAGACATATTGAAAATCTCGTGGAACTTGATATATAAGTTCCTCACACTTGTAAGGTCAGTAGGGAGACCTTCCTGCTGTATGGAGTCCATGGCACTTGTTTTAGTTTTTCCCTCGAAATATACTGAGTCTGATTTTCTCTAGGCCTAGAAAGTGCATAACGACATTCTGTTGTGTCAAAAGTTTGTTGGGTTATTTTAACTGTGGAACGCAGAAGGGGGTCAAAAATGGGGCTGAACGACGAAGATTTTGAGAGCGATGCAGCGGTAATTGAAGGGGCATTAGACACCTTTTCAGATGAGGGATTTATAATATGGGACCTAATGAAATTAGGATATTTAGCTCCGGTTTTAAAATCGAAATTTGGGAAAGAAGTGCTAGTGGGGGTATTTGCAGAGGGGTTAAGTATTTTAGAGGAGTTAGTGTGAGCGGTTGGGGTTCATTTGAAAGAGACGCGTTGACAATATAATTGGAGGGGGTACAATATAATTGGAGGACTGATGAAGTTGGTTCGAGATATGAGTGGGAAAGGCGAAATTGGGGAATATATTAGTTTTAAATCTTCAATTAGAGTCAGATTTGGAACTGGATTTGGAAACGGGTTTCGGTATAGTGTCAGGTTTGGGACGGTTTGGGACGGGTTTCGGTATTTTATTAGAGTCCCGTTTTGGACGGAAGTTGGAAATGAGATTAGTTAACTTCGTTTTATCCTGTTTGTAGGTGTGTCGATCCATTTACAGATGCGCATCTTTCCAGTGTTGAAATTAACACCAGCAGTCGTATCTAGCAGGGAGGTCGAATTTAAAGTTTCGGTTAACTTTGTGGTGAGATGGCAGGAACATTTTACATTTGCTGAAGGTGATGCGAAGAATTTCGTGATCCAAGAAATATCAGCATCTTGGGGGGAGCCTTTGATTAAAAATGTACTCACATCGGTTTCAATTTTATCGAGTCTACGCCTCCATTCGGAAGGTGTCCATGTTGTACCAAAATGTTTGATGAGCTTGTGTGGGCCGGCGATGGGAAGAGTTGATAGTGGAACAGTTTGGGTGTCTTGGATTGAAGGGGCAGCGGGAGAATTTGTAGATTTACGAGGGGCGTTCAATATATTCTCGGTATCGAGATGAAGGAAAATGCGAATTCAATTTAAATTATTTTTATTTTGCACTATGATCTCCCCTAACATCAATGCATTTGTTACATCTTGAAATAAGCTTTTTTAAACCCTCAAAATAATAAATTTCCTCCTTCTCTGCAAAATACCGACTTGAGTTCTTCATCATCCGAAAACTTTTTCCACGAAGACATTTTTTCAAATCCGGAAACAGGATATAATCACTAGGGGCAAGGTCTGGACTATAGGGTGGGTGTTGGATTTCTTCGAAACCACAATCTCGCGCAGCAGCCTTGGAAACTCGCGCCGTGTGAACAGGAGCGTTGTCATGAAGAAGCAACACACCCGCTGCGAGTTTACCCCGTCTTTTCTTTTTAATTTCCTCCCGCAAATTATGCAAAGTGGAAGCGTAGGATGTGGCGTTGATGGTTTCACCTTTTTTTTTGTACTCAATGAGCAAGATTCCCTTTGAGTCCCAAAAACTGTGGCCATGAGCTTCCCGGCAGACGGAGTGACTTTGAACTTCTTCGGGGGGTCTGTTCCTTTTTTATGCCACTGCATGGACTCTTGTTTGCTTTCAGGATCATAATGGTGGACCCATGTTTCGTCCCCAGTAACAATTCGATCCATAACACCGTCCGCGTTCTCACTACACATCTCCAAAAGCTCTCTACAGCATGCGATTCTCACTTTTTATCTGAGGCGCTGTGAGCATTCGTGGCACCCACCTTGCACTGACCTTTGAAATGTTAAGATGGTCATGAAGAATGGTGTGAATGGTACCAATTGAAAGCTTGGTGATCTCTGCCATCATTTTCACCTTTATTCGGGCATCCTCAAGAACAAGTTTTTCGACTTCTTTGATGCTTTCTCCCGTACAAGCAGTAGCCGGGGCGCCGGAGCGGGGGTCGTCCTCAATGCTCTCTCTGCCTCTCTTGAACTCACTTGACCACTTTTGCACAGTTGATAATGAAGGTGCGGAACCCTGGTAAACAGCCACCATCTCTTCATGAATAGTTTTTTGACTTTTTCCTTGCTTAGTGAGAAATTTAATTACAGCGCGATGCTCAATTTTCACCATCATCGCCTCAGTTGCCATTATGATTCTGTTTAACTAGAGATAAAACGCGAATTAATAATCACATTTATATGAAATTTTACATGAATGCACTAAAATAATAGTATTACTTGATAAATAAGTCAATTTATATATGCAATCACAGCTTCACCCCGATACCGAGAATATCTTGAACGCCCCTCGTACTTAACAGTGGTTGACGAGGAGATGGTGGTGAAAGTGGGTCGACTTCAGTTTCCAGTAATTCAGCCATAATTAATGTATTGTTGTGGACATTCTTTGAAGTGGATTGAGTCTCAAGATCTTCATGCAGGTTACTTATCGATTCGCTCAATTTAAGGTTAGAGATGTTTTGGGCGGAACAAACTGGTTTGAGATCATTGATCGCAGTATTTATCTCGACCAGACTTACAGATTGTTTATCGATGTTAGTGAGCTTGTACTTAATTATTTCGGTTAAGGACACAACCGTGTTGCCTAATTCCTTAACATAACTGACACTACATCCTAAATTGGACTGATTCGTCGTGATCATTTTTGTGAGACTTTTTTGGAATGAGTCATTAGAGTCACTGAGGCACTTTACAGCAAGCAACACGTGCGATAGCGAAATGATCTTGCACTCATCACAAACGAATAGAAGGTTGTCAGAGAACTCTTTCATGTATACCGTATTCCTTTTATTAATCTGACACAAATTGCATGAAATGATTTTCCACAGATGCCCTTACAAGTAACAAAGTCAGCATTGTCATCAAAGATTGGGCAGTTAGTGATTCCGCAAGACATGGCTATTTTATCAAAAGTAAACGAAAAAGGTAAACTTTACGCACTATTATGCACTGCGAGTAGAAATTCAGCAAAATCGGAAAATTGAACAACACTTGGGGTAACGCACTAAATATATGCGGAACCGATACCAGAAGTGGCACAGCGACAGTTATTGAGCGCGAAAGATTGAGGTGAGCCAGAAAACAAAAAAAGCCGAAGAGACAGTCAACACTTGGGGTAATGCAATAATCTCGTGGAATTGATATAAGAAGTAGAGATATGGAAGGGGAAGAAATAAATTGTATTTAAAAGTTTGAAAGTTTAATATGGAGCAAAACGGAAACACGTCCGAACACGACAAACAGTAGAACTCTGTCAAAGTGTGACGAACGTCCTGGACACCCCAGCACATTGTTCTATTTATTAAATTGAAAGACGACTTGTGTGTCGGTTGATGTCTATTTATTGCCTAACTCTATCTTAGGAATACATTAACATTAATTCAATTGAAGAAAGAGAGAGAGAGTATATGGTATGATTTAGATTTTACAAGTTGTCCATACATACTACATATATACAACATGTCCCTTTGAAAAACCAAAGCAAATAAACGTGATCGAATAGCATAATTTTTTTTTTATCTTTTTGTTGGTTCGAGATCAGAAGCAAAACTGTAATTGAATCTAAACTTTAGGAAGCTGTTTGCTACAACACACATTCGCAACAGATGAAAACGTGGAAAAAGTGAAAGAAATGGTTATGAACGATCTCCGAATCACAATCAGGGAAGACGCTGATGATGTTGGCATATCGATTGGCTCGTGCTATGAAATTTTTTACAATGTTTTGGGTATGAAAGGCGCGGCATCAAAATTTGTTATAAAATTGTTGAACTTTGAAGAAAAACACAAACTGCTTGTTCGTGAATTTTTTGGCCAAAAACAATACTGTAACGATGCCCCAGCCTCCATATTCCCCAGACATGACTCCGTGTGAGTTTTTCCTATTTCCAAAAATAAAGAGAACGATCGAGTTTGGGAAGTGTTTTCAGAATTGGAAGAAGCGCTGCCACAGGTGCATAATATCTATGTAATTGGGACTATTTTGAAGGCGACACCATTAATGTAGACGAATAAATAAATACTTTTTTCAAAAAACTAAAATTCCCGTTATAGTGAGTATCCATCAGGATCAGTCAACATCAACTCGTCGTATATTCCGCTTTGCCATCCCGTGTTAACCTTAGGCGACTTTATTGAGTTTAGTATAATCTGCTCTTATAGCTAAATTTAAACCTAAAGAACTGACAAGATCAGGGTCGGTAGATAAGAAATTGAGGGTGTTTTTGAGGGTACTTCTGCTGCAACGGAAATCAAACATACGAACAATTCTATTACCTCCACGTTGCATTCGGGAGATTGGTTCGTTAAAGCTATATGCCGTTCGGTGGTTATTCGAGCTGGACAAAACCCGACTTCAACTCGTATAGAACGGGAAACCTGCAGATTCATTACAAAACGGTAATATTGTATCAGTTGATGCTGTAGCAACCAAATTTGGAGACTTTAATACTAACCAGAAGTCGTTTAGAAATCACAATCCAGTGAATTTGAACAAAAGTTACTAATTAAATAAAAACAAGAATTATACAAAAAATTACCGAACTAAATTTGCTAAAGAACATTTTAATTTTTCTAACCCAAAACAGGGTATCGGAGAGAGTATTGCGAACAGTTTTTGTTTGTTTGTTTTAAATGCATTTTATTTTCTAAATTATTAATTCTTACATCCTAACAAAAAATGCTTAAATGCTAGCTTAAAATTACTTAACAATCTTATACTAACTTACTGGCCCCACACAGGCACTCTAAGCTACTCTAAATTCTTATATCTATGTCTTTCGACTTTGTTTACATTTTATACTTATATATACTTATTTTCTATGATTAAGGCTAAGAAAAGAATTTAAAAAAAAAACTTAGCATATGGACGTAATTTTTTATTTTTTATAAAAACTTAATATCTAACTTAAAATAAACCTTAGCCTACCTAACCTACCTACACAATACACACATATATACACATAGACACTATTCACAATGACATACATATACTAGTATATATCTATGTATATACTAATATATATATGTATTCCTTAAATGCTAACCTAAACCTATGCAAGCTGGCCATCGCTATTCGCAGAGCAAATAGATTGGTCAGCTCTGCCTCATTAGTGAGGCTGGTCCGTAATTGACGGAAACGACGACGACGAAACATCTTCTCCATCATTCAACCACCAGAAATGCTGGTGCTGCCGAACGACATCCCTCTTATCGCGATTCCCCACCGCCCTACTTAACCTGAGACGATCCACACTGCCGTGTGCGACGGAAGGATCGAAAGGACCTCATTACGATAAAATTTTTTGTACTCCGACTCTGGTGTTCTGTACAAGCGAAGGCAAGCCCTAAGGCAAGCCCTCTCAAACACCCGCATGGGCCTGATAAGGGCCATGTAGCAGATTACCTTTACCCTCGCATCGAGTTGGCTGCTATAAAACAGTCTCTTTGTAAGGGCAAAAGCGCCTTTGGCTCTGGCCAGAGCAGCATCTACATTTTTGTCAAAATACAGAAACTGATCTAGCCAGATCCCAAGGTATCTGACTACATTTCGACAGACAAGAGGCTGTCCGTGTTGTCCAATGATCGAGAACTTTCGCCAATTTTTTCTGGTGTCCCTAGAGGCTCTAGACAACGGCGTCCTAAAGAGAATGGTTTCCGACTTCCGAAAGTTGATTTTCAACTTCCAGTCATCGCAAAATCGTCTTATCTTATCGAAATCACGCTGCAAGAGAGTATTAATGACCTCGATTTTTGGACCTGTTCTGTACGCTATCAAATCGTCTGCGTACGCAATAGTGTGGGGAAGTGAACCTATCAAGTCGCTTGTATAAATGTTGAATAGGATCGGCGAATTGACCGCGCCTTGCTGAAGACCATTTTTAATTTGAAATATCCCAACAGAAGTCACATCACCATTTTTCACGATGAACTGTCTGTTGGTTAGCATATTATAAAGAATGTACAAGAGTGGTTTACTGATCCCCAGCCTAGTCAGCTTATAGAAAAGACCTTCTAACCATACGGTGTCGAAGGCCTTCTCCAAGTCAACAAGGCAGGCACCAGTGCATTGGTTTTTGCCTTTATTCCATTGGATATCGGACACCAGTTTAGACGCGGCATGTGAGATATCATGTCCCGCCTTAAAACCGAATTGATTATCCGGAACTATATGTTTGTCCTCAACCCACCTAGACAGAGCTCTATTGATTACTTTTTCAAACACCTTACTGATATTCGGAAGGAGACTTATCGACCGGAGATTCGCCGGATTGGATATATCCTTTCCCTTTTTGGGGATAGGTTGCACCACCGCCGTTTTCCAATGCGCTGGATAATGTGCATTATTCATTGCATTATTAAACAGGGCTGTGTAAATGTCCACCGCTTCTAGAGGAAGATGTCGAAGCACGATGTTCGGAATACCATCGGTCCCCACTGATTTCTTAGCCCTGATTGTGTCGAAGACCTCATGGAGCTCTTCCTTCGAAATGAACGGGGGTAGATCACCCTCTCTGGTAATGACATTATTTGCCATATTTTCTTCGCTGAACCGGGTGAAACCAGAGCCCTCGGATCGCCAGTTCTCTACTTCGTTTCGAATGCAGAAGTCGTGCACCAAGACGCGATTGTCCAGGTCAAAATTAGGTCCAATGGTATCATTGGCCTTGTATATTTCCTGGAAAGTCGCCCCTATGGCTTCAACCTTCTCCTGTGGATCCTCGATCACAAAGAAGTCGTCATCATCAGCGGCCTCATTTGGATCAATACCTGCTATTGTCAGTAACCGTTCGTTGTCTGTTGTCCGCGCTATTTTAAGACACTGAAGGTCGTTTTGATTTTTTCTCCGAAATAGTTTGTTTATTTGAGGGAACATATTCGGGTTGCTGGTGTTTACAGCCCGAACCCTGTTGTTCCAATATGAACTTACAGAAATTCTGTAATTCTCTCTTATTAACGTTTGAATATTTTTAATCGATGCCTTCAGTGTCCTAATCTCCGGGTCTTGTCTGTCAGTTAACTGTCTGTACAAGTTTTTGAGTCTTGTCAGAAGTCCACTTTTCTGTCGGTGCAGTGCGTCAATAGTAGGATTGCGGAACAAGTGTTCGTTAGTCGTATATCGATAACGCGGTATTGTAGCGTCCATAGTTTGTTTAATTGTCTCGTCCATTTGTTTTAGGTAATTGTCGATCTCCTCGTTTGACAAATTCCTATTGGCCGGTGGATGGAGCGTGTTCGAAGCGAGTGCTCTTGTCAAGGTTGCAGAGAAGCGTGTCCATCGAGTCTTACTGTAGTTGTAAGAATATCTTTGGACAAACTCCTCCAATTCCGCAATTTCGTTGGGAACTGTAATTTCGGTGCTAAAACCGCAATGGTCACTGTCATACACGAATGTGCGCAGACAGTTTAGCGTTTGTAAGTTCGTACCTGTCAGTCGTATACGCTCGTCGTACAATAGTAGATCCAAATAAGACCCGCTTCTGGGAAACGACGGGTTATCCGTCGCTTTAAGACCGAGTCTGTACATGACATCGTGCTGACCCCACCAATCGAGTAGTAGGTTCCCTCTAGTATTTGGCAAGTTATTTCCCCAATCTCGGTGTTTAGCGTTGAAATCCCCGCCGATTATAAAATAATTCTCCCCCGATTCCAGCCTCAGTAGTCGAAAAAGTGTATCGAGCTCTGTAATGAATAAAGTGGATTGTGAAGCCTCAGGTGCATAAACAGAGGCCAAGTACAGCCGCTTTCCACTGCGGAGCGGGATGTAAATGACGACTGCCTCCAACACCCGGAACCTACGCAACACTCCCTTGTACACTCTGTGAAATTTTATACCCTGTTTAATGAAGATCGCGACCCCGCCTCCACATTTGGATCGGGGCCGGTTTCTTCTTCTAACAATATAATTATTGTACTCCAGTTTGTGCTTATCGGTTAGCTTGGTTTCGCTAGCGAAAAGCACGTCAGGAGTTTGGTCTTGTAGCAATTTAAACATCGCGGCCCACTGTATTACAGTGGATGGCATGGCGATCGTTCCCCAATCTCTTAATATTAAAATTATTACCAATGACCAACTTACACAGGTCCTTGGTAGCATTTACCTCCAATTTATAGGTGTTGATAGGCGGCACCTTCTCCTTCTTCTTCTGCTGCTGTTGCTGCTGCTGCTGTTGTTGTTGTTGTTGTTGCTGCTGCTGCTGCTGTTGCTGCTGCTGCTGCTGTTGTTGTTGTTGTTGTCGTTGTTGTTGTTGCTGCTGCTGATGCTGCTGCTGTTTTTGCAGTTGCGGTTTTTGTGGCTGCTGCTGTTTTAGCTGTTGCCGGTGTTGTGACTGCTCTTGTTGTTGCTGGTGTTCCTTAATCTTTTGTTGTTGTAGCACTTGTGCTACTTTATTTGTTTGGTATTGTTGTTGTTTCTGCTTTTGAGCAAGCTGCTGTTGTTGGGATTGCTCCTGCTCTTCCCTCTTCCTTCTTAGCATTTGCTTTTCCTTTATGGCCAGCACTCTTTGCTGTAGCATTTTTATGCTGCTACATATGGCCTCCATTTCTTCCTCTTCATCATCAGATTCGCTTGCTGCCAATGAAGCGAAGCTGTTTGCCGTTGATTGGGTGGGCCGTTTTACTAAGTTGGAAGTTGGAAGCTTCCTCCTTCTCTTTATTTTCGGGGTTTGGCTCGAACCACTCGAAGCCTCACCTGACACTTCAGCAAGTCCCGCTATAGGCATAGCGGACCGCTCTTCGCAATCCATCACGTGATAAACAACACTTTACCACCAACTTTACTGTTTTTTTTTTTTTTGTTGTGTTTACTTTTAAAAATAAAAAGTCGATGTAACTTTTCCGGGAATCGAACCCACGACCCCTGTTTTGTCGGTCGGACACCACTTCTACTGAGCCACCGAAGCACTTGGCCAAAATGTTCCTAATTGTTTTTTTTTATTACTCTTTCACTACTTCACTTGAAAAGAAGCCGAAACACATCCATCCTCTATCGAGGTCTATGAACGACTGAGTATTGCGAACAGTGTTATTCATGCCATGAACCGGAACATTGCCAGTGCAAGGAAAATTTTGTATTAAATGTAAAAAGGCTGATCACTTTGCAGTTGCATGCAAATCAAACAAAGACGCAGATATAACAATTAGAGAGTCTTCATATAAATCATAAAAAATCGGGTAGACCTGTGACTCATGTTCAAGTGAGGCAAACTTCTTTGTATATTCATTAATATTATAGATAAAGATAAATCCTGTTGGAGTGAAACCATTAGAATAGAAAATTTAGATATTGCATTCAAACTTGATACTGGAGCTGAAGTTACTGTTATAACATATAAATATTTCTCTTGTCTTAAAAAAAGACGCTATCAGTTAATAATGGTGTGCTGGAAGTGTATGGTGGTAAAAAATTGTACCAGCTTGGTTCTATAGTACTAAATTGTGTGGGAAAAAACAAAAATCATGGAGTTGAATTCTATGTAGTTCAGGAAAATACAACACGTTTGCTCGGTTTGAAAAGCTGTTTTGAAATGAAATTGATTCAAAGAGTGTCTGTAATAGGAAGCAATTATTAATCTCTGAAAATAAGGATACCAAATGTCTTCAAGTAGATCCTTTAGTGTTACCGAAACATCAAACCTCCTAGCCGAATTCCATCCTCGTTACAGGAACCTGTAAAGATTATCTTAAAGAAACTAGAAATGGAAGACATTATCAGAAGGGTAGAAATTCCAAAAATCTTGGTGAGCAATTTAATCATAGTGGAAAACGAAACAAAGAAGTAAAACTGTGCTTAGATCGAAGAGATCTTAACAAAGCCTTAAGGCCAGAAGATTTTTTGATAACAAAACTGGAAGATACAAAAGACAAGTTATGTGGAATGAAATACTTTTCCGTTATGGACTTATGCACTTTTAGTAGCCCATTCCGTTGTTTTAAATTTTGTAGGTTAGCCTTTGGCATTAGTGTCACACCTGAAATCTTTCAGCGTTATTTTGGTCACCTACCAGAAATTTGCGTTTATTTAGATGATTTTTGGAAAGTATGAAGCGGACGATGAAAATTTTAGAACCGTTTTGAACAAGGCCCGAAGTATTGATGTTCAATTTAATGCTCACAAATTTCAGGACAATTTAACTACAGTTAAATCTTAGGTCACATTTTTTCTGAGGCGGGTCCAGACCCCGAATAGAAGTTATTTCGGTTCGGGGTTACATACCAACCGTGGCCGAAAGACTTTTTTTCAAGCAACTAAAATCTCGTGAGAAGAATGGTTGCCTAAATACAACATCACGTCAATTTATACTAATAATTTAGTCTCCCCATTAAATGTTGGATGCCACCCATGGAACGAAATAACCACTGAGCCTAAACATCTTTCTTTCTCCCTGTATCCCATTTTCCAAAAAAACTTAACACATGCTGAAACATTATAAGTGTATTCATACCCACTTAAATGTTAAGTTCTTGAAAAAAAAGAAGGAATTACAAAGGTCCTTAGGGTTGATAAACTTCCTTCGAAGCTTTCTACCTAATTGATCGATGATTTCTCAAAATCTACGAAATTTACTTAAAAAAGATGAAGACTTTCTTTGGCTAGAGACACATAATAACACTTTCAATCAAATTAAAGAAAATAATAACCAATGTTCCCATTCTAAAAATTTTCGATAAAAAGAAAGCAATCGTTGTACAATGCGATGCATCGAAAAGTTGTTGTCTGTTGTTGCGGATGGTCCAGTCAGTTTTGCTTCTAGAGCATTAACAGACACTGAGCAGGGTTACGCACAAATAGAAAAAGAACTTGGGATAACGTTTGCATGCACCAAATTCCATAACTAAATTTAAATGTTATACCATCTTGATCAAAAATTAAAAATACAAGTTTATTCATCTAAATCTATATTTTCCTCTTCAAAGTAATCCCCATCAAAATACTGTCAAAATACTCAGTTGTAAATACGCAACGTGAAATCGTCGTGAGGTCGGTCGCCACCATGGCTTCAATGTGCAGGCAATTCGTAGCATCGTGAAAAGGTTTGAGCGTGAGTACACTCTTTTGTATCCTTGTATGCACCAACCAGACAGAGATTGGTGTGACTCAAGAATTGAAGCCGGACGACCGTAGACAACGCCGTAAATTTGCCAATTGGGTACTGGAAATGTTGGCCGGGGATCGGGATTTAGGCCAAGAAATCATAGTCTCGGACGAGGCCCATTGTTAACTCAGCGACTATGTCAACAAGCAAAATTGCCGTTATTGGAGCGAACACAATACACAAGTATTCGGCCAAACACCAATGAATCCACAAAGATTGACTCTTTGGTGTAGTTTATGGAATGGCGACATCATCGGAAATGGGGAATTAAACACCGTTACCGTTAACGGTTTTAGGTAGAGAGCGATGTTAGCCGATTTTCTGTGGTCAGAGTTCGACAACATCGATATATATCCAAGCTGTGGCTCCAACAAGATGGCAGTGCATGCCAGACAAGCGACGCAACGCTCCAAGTTGCGAAGTAGAAATTTGGCGACTGGGTCATCTCACGGCGGGCGTTCATTGATTAGCCGCCGCGATCAAGCGATTTGACACCACTCGATTATTTTCTCTGGAACTGCCCCAAGTCATTAGTCTACGCTAACAAGCCAACCACTTTGGACGAGCTCGAGGCCAACATTCGACACGCTATTGCCGAAATAACGCCGCACATATTGTACCGAATCACCAAAAATTAGACGGACCGCTTGAAGCACTATCAGCGAAGCCGAGGTGGTCATTTAAATCATGAGCTATTCCACACATAATGGCATGAATGTAGCTTCAAAATTTTATATCTCACACCGTTTATTTTTTTTTATTTAAATTTTGTTTGCTATCGTTCTTGTCTGGTCACCCTTTATCATAAATGATGCTCTTAAAGAACTTGGGAATTCAGGATAACTTAGCAATAGGTCGGTAGTTGGTAATATCCTGTTTGAATCCTATATTATGAATAGGGATATAGGCGCTATGCCAGAGTCGAGGAAAAATGAAAATCTGAAGATATTTAAGAGGGGTAGATTATTGGCATATTTTTTCAGAAAAATTGCGGTCAGACCATTGGGGCCAGGAGAATAATCATCACGTATCTGTGCTACTGCTACTTCAATAGACATTAGAGATGTCTGAGTGTATAGTATTGTAGTTGCTCAAGTAACTGTGTTCGGAATCCGGATTTGCAGTCTGCGTGGAAAAGGATTCACTAAAGAAATTAGCGAACTAACTAGCAATGGTTGTAGGATTATATTGAAGACATACCATATTGGAGAATTTGAGACAGGACGGATAGTTTTCGGATTTTCCTTCATATTAATAAATTGAAAGAATTGTCTAGGGTCAGAAATAAAGATAGATTGTATTCGGTTGAGGTTATAACGAATATCACAAAGTTGATACAGTGGAAGGTCTTTTCGTAGAAGATTTCCACGACCGAATCAACAGGGATTTTTCTATCAAGTATAAAACTAAAGTCAACACTATTGAGAAGATTGTCGAGTTTTATTCATTTTACGAAAGTTGAAGTGGAAGAAAGTTTCTGAGTGTGTAACAATCAGGGGAAGTTGTAGATGGTTAACTCACGGGCAACACAATTTATAGCATCAGGCGGAATGATCAGGTTTTGCTATCTACCCATGTTGTTAGAATTACGATTTATTTGAAAAAGGCCTGAGCTGGAAAGGCAGTCAACAAAGCGAAACAGCATTTGAGGCAATGAAATAAGATTCATCATCCGAGGAGGTGATGGAGATTAGAATCGTCAAAAACTCTGATATCATCATAAGGATTAACGATATTAGAAATAGAGCCAACTACGTTAGTCCCAAGCTGGTAGCCCCGTGTTCGTTGGGAGGGATGAATGTAACTACAGAGTATATATCGATAAACTCGAATTCAGCTGTTACTGACTTTTTAACGTGTTAGGGGTCAAAGCAATTCAAGGTCAATCTCACGGCCGTCATCACTCGAAATTTTGATGCAAACGGTTCCGAATCTTTGATATCAAACATTAGATTCGTTTCGGTCAAATATCATACGGGAGCTTGTGGGAGTTAAGATAGACAGAAGTTGGTTTTGTGCGCAGCCCCCTTTGGTAATAAAGTGATAAGCGTTTGGATATGTTATTGATGAGTGGATTAGGAACGATGGTAGTTTTTAAGGCTAGAACAAGTTTTTTGCAGGTGTTACATACGTTTAGAACCATGGGAGTGGAGAGATCATTAGCAACATCAGTGGGGGAGGTTGAAGTTCTTGTGAAAATTCAGGCAAAACTGTCGAAGCTCTTTGGGGTCGATAGGTAGTCCTTCTTGTCGGATTGAAACCATAATATTTGTTCGAATTGTGACATCGATGCAAATATTGTCAGACTTATCATGCAAATAAGGGAGGTGCAGGCGAACATTTTGGTAAATTCTGCGGTCTCTTAAGCGGGAAAGGACATATCAACGGCCTCGCCACACTGAAAGCATCGGTTCCCGCTAGATCACCGAAATCAAGCAGTGTTAGGAGCGGTAAGTACAACCCCCTTAATATCGGTATCAAATAAAAGGGCTTTACAAGTAAAATACTGTACACTATAAAAAATTTCTACTAGAAGATGGAAGGATTATGTATTGAGGAATTAGATTGCAACAAATTGTCAGGAAAGAAACCTTGTAATAATGAGGCACTAAATGAACTAAATAGAATGAGAATTGTAAAAAAACTAAAAACTTGGAAATAAAATAAGTAAAAAAAAATTTTAAGTTAAATGGTTTTATTGGAAATAAAGATAATAATGATGTAGATAATGTACTAAAAACTACAAAATAATGCAGTAGGTCCTGGACTGGTACCTCATCACACACAAAAAATAAAATCGTACGGCCTAGCGTAATTTGAGTAAATACGTCAACAGCATTTATAATGATATGAGCGGTTGACTGTTGCTATAAATTTCACGCACCCCACGATTTTATTTTTTTATCTGATTAATGCCCTAGATTGATGAGGAGAGTAGTGTGATGACTGGTACGTAGGACCTACTGAATTATTTTTTAGTTTTTAGTACATTATCTACATCATTATTATCTTTAATTTAAATAAAACCGTTTAACTTAAACACTTTTTTTTACTTATTTTATTTTGAGTTTTAATACTAGGCTTAGAATTAGAATTAAAATTTTCATGGTTTACACAGGAAATTATTGATTGGAAAAACAAAAGTGATACAGCCTATAAGAAGTGGATAAGATTTAAACACCCAGAATTTCATAACAGTTTCCGCCAACTAAGGAATTTGACTAACTCTAAGATTAAACAAGCCAAAAGAGTGTTTTACGATAAACACTTTGACCACAAGCTACCTTTAGAAACTCCTTGCCATAATTTGCGCGAGGTTGGAGCTGGTCGAAAAAAGAATGCCGAAAGAAATAACATTGATCCCTATCAGCTCAATAGAGAATTCGCGAAAGTGCAAACGACATCCAGCACGAGTTCTGACCCATTGGATATAACACTTAATGGCTTTGAATTTGCTTGTATTGAACCAGCTAATGTCGTTAAGGCTATACTTAAAATTAAGTCTAAGGCTATTGATATCGATGAAATTTACCCCATTTTCATTAAAATCATACTACCTTATATTCTTCCAGCCATAGCCCATATCTTTAATAATATTATAATAACTTCTACATTTCCAAACGCGTGGAAAATCGCGAAAATTGCTCCCGTTCTGAAAAAGAAAGCGTCCACCAACTCTCCGGCTGAATATAGGCCCATAGCCAACCTTCCCTTCTTGTCAAAGGTTATAGAAAGGATGGTACACCAGCAGATGTCAGTCTTTATCCAACGCAATAAATTACTTTGTACAAATCAATCAACCTACAGACATTATCATAGCTGTACGTTTGCTTTATTAAAAGTAACAGATGATATCCGAGCGGCGATGGATAAAAACCTAATAACTTTTGTGACACTACTTGACTTTTCCTAGGCCTTTGATACAGTGGATTATACGAAGCTTCTCTCCAAACTCAAGAGGTTTTTCGTCTTCTTATCATCTGCTATCAAGCTCATTAAAACATACCTTGGTGGAAGAAAACACGTTGTTGCTGTTAATAATATCGGATTTTATCGCAACCTCAGCGGGCGTATCTCAAGGATCCATCCTGGGTCCTTTGTTATTTACGAAATTTATCAATGACCTTCCGAAAGTAATCAAATAACATATAATCTACCCTGAATTTGAACTCAATTGTATGAATTTTTGAATATTTGTATTGTACAATATTTTTCATTTATAGCTTAATGTTACATAGTCATCATAAATGATGTTACTTAATTAATAAATACTAAATACTAAGTACTCTTTGGTGTTCTTCGGATTTACTTTTCTTAGCTTCAATTCGCCAAGTTGAATGATTGAAAAAAAGCCAGTCGTATTTCGGTGGAATGTTAAATTTAAAGTGGCAATACCTTGATATTTTGGCCGAGGTGATTTTTTTGCAGTTGACAATAGGGATTTTAAATTTACACTTAAAAGAGTTTTCAAGCCAGCGTGCGTCGATGTGGTTTGCTGCTGGTATTTAGTTTATCAAGTCGCTTGTTCCCCTCCGAAGATCTCCAGGTAGTACCAAATAGAGAAATTGTCTGTAGAGAAGGTGGTATAACAACTTTGCCTAATGATGTTGGTGATAGAGAGCGAGGTGGCCGTAAAGGAGTCTCTTGAAAAATGACTCTCAAGCATTTCAACTAGCAGAGATTATTGCTTTATTTGTTATTTAAACACCATATAGCCGTGAAAATGGTAATATTATTGTATTGTTTAATCATCATCATAAAAAATAATATTAAAAAACTCTTAACATTTTAATTAATGATCACTTGTCTGCCATTTCAAGTCTACAATAGTATGTTCCTTTGATGAGGATAGCAATTCTTGCTGATGTTCGTTCCTGTACTCACATCTGGCACTTTCATCGTAGAACGAGACCTGAAGCATATACCAAGGTCATTAAATTCGGATTATAACAGGCAAGGAATCATCAGTCCCGTGAAATTTAACGCTTCCACAACAGAATGCAAATTTTATACACACAATGGTACTTACATCATTGAAACTGAAAAATGTCCCAATCTAGGAATGGTGATCAATGGAAACCTACGTTGGTACTAATGACTGAAAAGTGCAGTCATTACTAATCTCGGCGTATGCACTAAGCTTACATATTTTGCATAGGCGATAATCAAAAAGTGGCTCTCTTTAGTTAGAGCATCATTAAAGTGCACAATCTAATTCTTTTCCAAGGTTAAATAAAAGAACTTACAAATAAGGAATGATATCTTGGACTCGTTAAAAAAATTCAAAGCCACCGAAATAAAAAAAAAATTTTCAAAAATGTCGGAACACTGAAACCAACAGGGGCTGCCATCATAACGTTCATTGCACCTGAGGAATACAGGATGTCCGGTCATCTGTACAAACTCAAAATTCAAGCCAGAACACCAAGAAAACCCCTTGCAGAAGTTATAAAGGAAAGGATTTCCTAAAAACCCCTAGATTCCAAACAGGTAACTGACAATAATATTATCTCTAAATTAACTAAATTTAAAAAACAACACGAATAATGACATTATTTCCACAACGACAACAATTATTAAATACAAATCCTGCGCTTGGCACAAAAGATTCACCGTATACTATCAACTATAACGTACAATAGAACAAAACAACAAACCGTACAGCAACAACAAGAAGCTTGCACCCCGGCCTTTGCTAACCAACTCACATGAACCATGGAAATCGCTCCTATCGATCAATCTGATACCAACTCAATACTTATCTCAATCACATCTAACAGCTATTCACCTCTTCCGTCAACACATCCTACTTCTGAATCATTAACGCAACTACATAGCCTTTCAAGAACTCTCACATTCAATAACTCAACTTTTGCTTCATTATCTGATGCCAACAAGAGACTGCAAGTAACATGAAAACTCCCACAGTCAAATCGTCTTCAACCAAAATCATAACTACAATAAGCACTCCACAAAACCTAAATGTAAATACATTAAAATTAAAATATGGACAGACAAAATAAATAGATTAACATAAAAATCCTCCAGTGGAATATCAAAGGATTTTTTAAAAATCTTGTAAACTTGGACATCCTTATCCAAAAATATTCACCTACAATCATTGCATTACAAGAAACAAACGTTTTAGTACACAATACACCTACTCGATACAAAAATTGTGTAGCTAACTTTAACACAAAGCCACATAATCGTAAAAAAGGTGGCACCGCTATATTAATAAAATCATATATTCCACATACTTACTCCTGCTCCTCAAGTGGAATTTCGTACTCAGACTGTCAAAATCAACCTCTCTCAACCTCTGAAATTGCAAAATCTCTATAGGCAATACGACCTTTCTGCACAGGAATATCTCAGCTTGGCTACCAATCTACAGTATTGAGCTGGTAGACTTCAACGCCAACATTCACCGCAATAGAACTGTCGCTCGCCTCTCCTGCAATTGCATGTGGTGCTATTTGGAAAACCATGGCTGCCTATTAGACAGGAGTCGTTTTCCTATTTTTATGGCGACCTCTGTTCCATTCGCTTTTCATAAAATAGTTCACCTTCGGTTTATTGAAACTAATGCTAGCTGTACCAAATTTAACGAAAAAGCCCAGCAGGCAAACAATTACATATATCCCAATATCTCAGAACATCAATAAAGAAGCTGCTAATTTGAGAAAAATAATTACACAAGCTGCGGCCACATCGATTCCAACAGCACACCCACCCTCTAAGCCCAGTCAACCTATTTGGTTTAACTCAGAATTAAAACACTTGACCCAGGACAAATGAAAGCATGGTTGACTTTAAAAAGACATCCAAGCATTGAAAACATCATTACACATCGTCGTATAGATGCAGATATTAAGCGAAGTGTTCATGCGGTCAAAGCTGATGCAAGGGCACAATTATTTGTATCTGTGCTGCTGCATCCATCCATGGAATCCAAAACCGTTTGGAGTAAAGTAAACGCTATAAATGGGAACCTTTCAAAGCGGAGTATAACCACCGTTACGCATAACTCCACCAGGGTTATTGACCCCTCGAAAATTGCACAACTCTTAGCGGATGAATGGGCTGGATATAGCTCCAACAGAAATTTCTCCGATAAGGTTCTAGAAATAAAACTCTCATTTCATATAGACACCCTCCCCCTCAATATGCATACTTCTCCCGAAATTATTTCACCAGAAGTCATGGAAAACCTTCGAGGAATTAAAGGCTCTACACCTGGTTCAGACAAAATAACATTCAAAATGGTAAAACTGCTACAAGTACAAACGATGTTAAGACTGATTAACTTGTACAATAGCATTTTAAAAAGAGGTGTACTCCCGCACGAATTGAAGAAAGCCGATTTGGTCCATATACCCAAGCATAATGCTTACCAACGTTCCCTCGACAGCTTCCGTCCGATATCTCTTCTTTCCACCTTGTCTAAATTATTGGAAAAATAGTAGGGAACAGGTTGAATTGGACAGGAAGAGGCACTCAAACATTGCTGGACATGATTGACCAAGCAGTGCATTCAGAGTTGGCTATACGAAAGCATTTCGTCCTTTTATCCATGGATTTAAAGACAGCATTTGAGAGAGTTATTGTCTTTGGAGTTATAAAGCAACCTCATCAGTGAGGTATTTACAAAATCTGCTTAGAGTTCTCAACTCGTTTATGTCGAATAGGGTCTTTATTGTGAGGGTTAATGGACACTATTCAGCATCTACTCCACAGGGCTCACCAATATTTACTGCACTATATAATGCCTATGTTGACTCACTACTCGCGGACATCAAGTCAGTTAGCGAACACATTAGAACAACTGTAACGTATGCGGATAATATCCTTCTGTTAGCTTCAGGAAAGCCAAAACTAACTAAAATCACATAAGTGGTGCGAAAATCCGGGAGCAAAATTACCTATTAGCAAAATGGAAGTATTGCATATATGTCATAAACACTACTGCCCCAACACACAAATCAAAATCGGGAATATGACCCTATCTCTATTGGACAAAGCAAGAAATTTGGGACTGATTTGCGCCAATTCCTGTAAGTGGAACGCACATGCAAAACAGTAACAGCAAAACTAGGAAAAACCCAAAATTTAATGAATATAGTCTGCAACAAATACAAAGGACCGCACATAAACACAGCCATAAATATAGTGCAAGTACTGATTAGTGGAACTACGCGGCATGGTCTAAAGGATGCGACCTGCAGGTACAAATTAAAATCAACGCCATACTACGTGCTGCAATTGGTGCACTACCCTCTACACCCGTCAACGCTTTGTTAGCAGAAACACTCCAAGATCTGTAGATATGAAAATTATCGCTCAGATTAAGATTACTATAAAAAGTCTCATGGACAGCAAGCACCCACTATATGAAATACTCGTATGTAGGACCGGCAGAAGAATGATTAAAAATACATAGTAAAATCAAAAGCGTCCTCTTCAATTCTTTGAAGCTGCTCATAAACGCGGCTATTCCAATGTCCACCAATTATGACAATATCAAACCATCC
Organism: Volucella zonaria; assembly: GCA_963966105.1. Classification (NCBI taxonomy): domain Eukaryota; kingdom Metazoa; phylum Arthropoda; class Insecta; order Diptera; family Syrphidae; genus Volucella; species Volucella zonaria. The sequence goes on along the minus strand of OZ014532.1, from coordinate 38,110,414 downwards.
TGGATGTTCCCAGGAATAATAGTAAACACCTCTCTAGAGCGGACACCAAAAGAACACACACAAGCGGAAGTCTACAGGAACAAATTCGCTGAAATAATATCCACCGATATTTTGATGCCTCCCGCAACAATGGAGTCACAGGCTACTGCGTCTACAGGCTGGACAGTAAATGTAACACGATAATTACCCAACAACTGACTACACCCAATCAAAATTCATTCACTGGAGAAGTTATGGCATTAGTGGGGGTATTTGAATTCGCAAAATTAAGAACGCAAAAGACAGCTACATATATGCAGTGATTCCTTTAGCGTCATACGCAGTATCCGTAACACCAGAACCAAAACTCCCATCATTCAGAGCCCTCGAACCTTTATGTCTTCAAATTACTCGAAAATCCAATTAATGTGGTCACCTGGACATGTTGGGATATCGGGAATTGAAAAAGCGGACGCTGGTGCCTGTGAAACACCTCGCCACCATTTGAAAAAGCTGTATGAACTCAACTCCTAACAAAAATTGGGGAAGATGCAGAGAATCAGTGGAACTAATCTAACTCCTTTTTAAGGATGCATAAATTCTCTCTAGTTTTCTACAACAATTCATTAAGTCGATTTCAAGCAGTGAAATTATCTAGGTTAAGGCTAAGGCACACATTGAACTTATTTAAAAAGGAGTCTCCTTCAGTATGTGACTCATGCAATGACATTCGCAGCATATATCATATACTCCAAAGCTGCCAACTCAGAAGACAACATTTCGCAAACAATGTCCCAACGCTAGAAGAACTATTTAGTCCATCTGTACCACCTGAAACATTAATCCTGTTTCCACTCTTAGCTCAACATAGATTAGACATAATTTAATTACAATAACATGCTTAAAATATAATATGTATTCCTACTTAGTTTTAAAAGTAATCCGGATGATATAAATTTATTTGTATTGTTACATACTCGTATTTTGTAAATAAATAATAATTATAAAATCGAAGGTAAACATTTTAATGATCTCTTTCGATAAGCGCAAATGCAAAAGTTAAAGCTTATTCAATTATGCATAAACAAAACTGACAGTAGCATAGTAGTTCATATCCAATCCAAAATTATACACTTCAAATATTTCTGCAATTTAGAAATGCTATCAATTTTAGCTGCCTTATTAATCATCCAAATATCTATCGAGGGGTATCACGTGCTTGTTAGTAGAGAGCTCTTCATAATTAAGAAAGGATAGAAAATATAATCTGGTACAAATTATAATTCTGGATATATAATTCGGAAGGCTAAGACGAAAAATATTTAAATATTTCTCCGGAGAAAACGTAGGAGAATTGAAACAGAAGCGGTTTTTGTTTGAATGAAGTCGCAATTCACAATCGCCGATTGGTATTAGAAGGCAATTGATAATAATTCATTTCACAAAAAACAGAGGGAACTGTTTTTTGGGGGTTACCCAATCATCCCTGATATTCTTAATGGTCTAGAAGCATTTACGTTTGTGAAAGCGGGCAACTGTCATAAAAGCAGCAACGGGCTACTACTACGAGAGGTACAGTAACATCGACCTAATTAGAAAGATGGGCTCCAGTCGCATGAGATAGCCAGGATATAAAAATCGCTCCGAAAAGTATTGGATTCCTTCCCGGAGGGAAAACGCACTATAAAAAGATCTCGATTTAATTGCAGCTCACAAGTGGAAGTGTTAAGTTCCATCTAAGTGTTCGGTACTGAAAACATTTGGCCAAAGATTGTGCTGACTCGAGAGGTTTATTGGTTCACATCCGGGTACGATTCAATTCAATTCAAAACAATTCAATTCTCTGTTCCTTTGGGTTACAAAGAGGCAAACGGCAATTTTCTGCTTGATATAAAGTAGTGTCAGAATTGTCAATAGGGACATATATGTCAAATTAGCTGTGATACATTGTGCTGCCAAGCTTCATATCCTTTGAAATTTCCTTGAAAAATCGAAGCTGTGTTTGCGGAACTTTTAGAACACCTCGTGAAATTTGCGATAGACATCATCGACCATTTCAACGTGCTGTTTATCGAATTATTGAAAAAATTCGCACCCAATTCATATAGATCGGGTGTTCAGTTATTGGGTTTTAAAACAACTGGAAGTTGAACAAGTTGTTTACCCTAAAATTTTGTTCAGGGATGAGGATCATTTTTGGTTAAAAGGCTACAAACAAACAGAATTGCCATATTTGAAGCGAGGCCACTTTTCAAAAAATTCACCCCACACTTCCATTCAGAAAAATGTATTGTACAGTACTGTGCGGATTGTACGCCGGTGGCATCATCAGTCCTTATTTCTTGAAAAATGAGGCCGCAGCACAATTTACTGTCAATTGATACCGCCGGTACAATGTGATAATCAACTTGTGTGACATCAATGCTGCAGAGCTGTGGTTCCAACAAAATGGTGCTCCAACCCATACTATCAACGAAATCATCGATTCACTAAAAATATGATTTCAAGAAATGGACCCGTCAATTAATCACCAAGGTCGTGCGATTTGACGCCATTGCATTATTTTCTGTGGGGCTACGTGAAGTCACTAGTTTATGCCGATAAACCAGTAACGATTGACGTTGTAGAGGAAAGCATTGTTCGAGTAATTCACGATATATGCCCCCAAACATTCGAAAAACTGGTTGAAAATTAGACGCACAAAATTATTTTCAGATATTAAATGGCATAAAATAACTTTTTGAATAAAATTTATAAATCGTCATCGAACTAATTTTATGGTATTATATTTAAATAAATAAGTCTAAATCCCTAACATCCCTTGCCTACAACTTGTGTGAACAAAGTGCATATGTACTTTTTTTGGATATACATTATACATATTTACTATTTAATAATTATTAAACGTTTAATTATAATTTTTGCACTCAGCAAAAAGCTTATGAACAAGTTATTTTAGAAAATATGTACATATGTATTTTAAAATGTATTCAATTTTGGCGACTCGAAGCTGTGGGATAGTCACGTCGCGTTGGAAAAGATTTTTTCACTAATGCAGGTTCGACATCTTCTAAATAGAGGATTGCAGAGAAAAAAATATTTTTTGAGCATACTGCCAGCTCGTGATCCTACATTTCAAACTTTTGGTTATTTTAATCGAGGGCCAATTGTTAAGTTTGTTGGCCACAGATATGACTTAGAGCATATCATATGATGTAGTCCCTGTTACGCTTATCCATTAAGTTCTATTATATCTCAATTCTACTCGAAGTGATATAGTGTTCTGAATTCTCAAAAAGTTCTTATATTCGCTGTCGTTAATATTAATCTGCATTAATGACTAACACAACGTCACCTGCCTTGATCGCTGGTTAAACGATGACAGGTTCTTACCTTATCATTTTTTCCAAAAATGTTATTTTTGCAAAAAATTCCAACTAGCATTTTTTTCAAACTTTTTTTAATCTAACGGCGTAGTTAAAGTTTACTTAATTGAAAAGTGTGTTGGGGTTATTACTTCCAAGTTTTATTATTTCCAGGTCTTCTGGGTTGCATGTCATTGCGCACAATGGTTGTGGATATAAACGTGTTTCAATCTGAGTGGATAGGGTATTTATTTCTTCAAAAGTATACCCCAATATAGATATAACATATGTAGATATTTTTTAGAGTCGGATACTACATTATATGTTATGTATGTTACGTATAGCTAAAGAGCTAAGCAGACAAATATGGCTTAATGTCCCTTGAAATATTAAAAACCTCTACTATATGCAGTTGTGAATTGTGCTACATAATCTTTTCCCATTAATTAATTAATGAATTATTTAAGAGACCGGACAAGAGGAACATACTTATACCACCTTGATCAAAAAGTTCCCGGGGGACACAACCGCGTAGCGCACCCATTGTTCCGATTTGAGTTCTGATTTTTTGTTAATTTGTTTTTGGCATTCCCTCTAAATCTTAGCGTCATAGCTTGACATTTACAAAAGTTACATAGCCAAGAGTACATCTATATCTGTGTGCGTTGGCGATTTTTTACAATTTTAGAAATGGATTTTAATTTGCAACAACGAACTCGTATTAAATTTTGCGTAAAAAACGGATTTAATGGTGCGTGAAGGTTGTAAATGTTGGAAAAGTGTTTAGGCAACGATTCTCTAAATAAAACGGTCGTTTACAAGTGGCACGAGCGGTTCAAAAGTGCTCGTGAGTCAATCGAAGATGATGAACGCAGTGGCAGACCATTGACATCGAAAACTGACGAAAACATTAATGAAGTAAAAGAAATCTTGGTCAATAGCCGCAAGTTAACCATCTGAGAGTTAGCGGAGGACTCGAACATTGCCTATGGATCCGTCCAAGACATTTTGGTTAGTGATTTGGGTTTCCGTCGTGTAGCAGCAAAGTTGGTGCCAAAAGACCTCAATTTTATGCAAAAAAAGGACCGTGTTGACGTCGCAAAAGAGATGATTTGCGAGGCTGAATCCGATTCCACATTTTTCAAAAGGATCATATTACTGGAGAGGAGACGTAGGTTTATGAGTACGATACGCAATCCAGACATCAGGCAAGTGAATGGCGTTCACCAAATGAACCGAGACCAAAAAAACCCCGTCGTTTTCAGTCAAAAAAGAACGCAATGCTCACGGTTCTCATGGATTACAACGTTGTAGTGCATCATGAATTTTTTCCAGAAGGCCAGACAGTAAACACAGAGTATTAATTGGGCGTTATGAGACGTTTCCGTGAAGCAATTCGCCGAAAGAGACCAGAATTGTGGGCAGAAAATTCGTGGTTTTTGCACCATGATAACGCACCGTTGCACAGTCCCAGTTTTGACGAAAAATGCAAATACTCGTACCGTCTAACAGCCATCGAATTCACCTGGTTTGGTGCCCTGTGACTTCTTCCTGTTCAATCGGGTTTAAAAAAGCACTACGGGGAACGCGTTTCAGCAGCCGAGAGGAAGTAATGGAAAAATCGCAGGAAGCACTGATGGACATAGCGAGAACCGAATATAAAAAATGTTTCGAGCGCTGGCATAAGTGTGTTGCAGTTGATGGGGATTACTTTGAAGGGGTTAATATAGATTTAGATGAATAAAGTGGTATTTTTAATTTTCTGAATAAATTGCGAAAATTTTTTGATCAAGGTGGTATGTTAAAAATAGTGTTTTGAGATATTGTCGTTTTTGACTAAATTTATTGTTTATGTACTTTTTAATTTTTTTTTTAATGCTCAATGAGCAATGAAAATCAGTAAATATCATTTGAAAAATCAAAAGTGACCTTCGTTTGACCTTGAAAATGTGTCTCAAGGTCAAACTCGTGGTCACCATCTTATGTCCCCTTCAGAACCTTGTGACTTTTTTCTGAAAATTTTTCGCGATATCGCGTATTTTTCGAGTAATTTGGATATCTCAGGTTAAAAAATCCCACCCTGTATGTACATACAGAATACATTGTAATTTGTAAAAATACGTATATGAAGAACAATGTATTCAAAATGTGATTTTAGCAATTAAGTTCTTTTGCTAAAATCAATTTGGTGATTATTAATGTCATAAGTGATGATTTTTAGAAACATAAGTTCTTCCGTCATATCCTCAGAAATTATTATGATGTCTCTAAGTAGACTTAAGATTTTATGATGAATTGCAGATTACAAAAAAAAAAACAAAACATAAGGAAATTATTAGAAACTTTTATTAACTTATTTAATTATAAAAATGTAAATAAAGGAACTCAAACCGTACAAAATTCATTAGGTTTTTCAAAATAATCATGAGATTTCAATTAAAACAGTAGTTTTTTTTAAACGTTAGGTTGCTAATCCTTGAATTGGGGTGAAAGTCAGCCACTTTAATGCCATTTAAACTTTTATAAAAGGGATGATAATATTGTCAATCAATGGCAACATATCTAATAAATCTTGCTTTTTCTTTTCTTTGATTTCAAGTGGTGAAGAATAACATTTCTGCAGATCAACTATTTTGATGGAATTGAACCCACGGCATTTTATATTAAGCGATTTGAATTCTTCGATTTCTTAAGTGATTTTTTGAAATATAGTATACTGTTCCAAACTCTTTTGTGAACCTCATCCACTTTATCTTTTGCCAAAAAAATTTCTCTCCGTCATTTTAAACCTTTCTCCACATAAATTTTTTTGGAAACAGCTGATAAATTAGAAATCTCATCTGAATTTATTTCCTTAACTTCAAATTTGTTTTTTACGCCCACTGTTCTCACGAATTGATACCAATCACGGGGATGATGTATTATAAGGGTTGCCAACTTTTTCTTTTTTCCAATGGTCCACGTCACATTCCATGTGAGTATGCCCCGGAAGAAGAAATTTATGATCAATCGTTTCCACACTATTATCCAGTTGCAAAAAAGTCTCGAACATTGAAGCAATAAAAGAATTTTTATTCTGTCCGGGCAACAATCACTGTACAAAACCACATGTCGAGTTTCATCTAGAAGGTTTTGAAGGTGGTTGAATACATACTATATGACGCGATCTCATTTCCTCCACGATTTGCCAATGCTTCGTGCCACATATAGCATATTGGCTGACCGGTCTTACAGTCATGAACTCTTAAATTACAGGTCCACAATGGGCGTTTATAAAAAGAGACTGACGATCTCAAAAATGGCGTCAGCAGACATTGTTGTAACTCAAACGTTAGAACTTTTATAGATAAGAAGTTTTCAGCTTTAGATTTGCCCATTGCTTTCGATTCATACGCAGAATCTGCTTCAAGATGATGATCATTTTGCTCCTTTTTAACGTTCTCACGTTGTTCCTCAGTAGCAACGTCAATTTTCATTTTTAAAATTTCACACTTATGCCAAGTATCTAATTTTGGCTCTTTAAATTTCAGGTTCAAAGTGTTGAAAATTTTCGAAAACTTCGAAAGTGAAACTGGAACATACTTTTGTGAATAGAGCCGAAATAATTCTACAATTGATAAATCGGTCGACAAATACCTTTTGAAAGTATCGCGTCTTGTGTAATGCGATTCGTAGGATGGAAAAGGGAGCGAGTTTCTTAGGACCAGTATGTTTTCCACTCAAATCACTTATGAACGACCCACAGCCTTCCAGCTTTCTTTACATATCTCCAAGAAATATTTTTAGGTGTATTTCATTTTTCTCGGATTTGGTATCGCCAATCAAAATCAAGTCGGCAGCAAAAGCTTGTCTCAACTCAAAAGAACCAATTTCCCAGTACGATTCATAAATAAGCTGTTGATTTGCAAACGTTATTTTCTCTCTACAATTGTTGCGACAATCATCCAATTTTCGAACGGTTCGTTCTCTTACAACTCTTCCAGTTGTAGATATTGCTTTTGCCGGAGTTTCTTTTTTCTTTTTGCATCTTCTTTGTTTGTTTGGCTGTTTTTTCGGTATTTTCTTCGACGTTTTCAAAACACAATGAACAGCAATCTGCAATTAATAAAAGATTTTGTTCTATTTGGCTCCCAGCATTTCTTGTACCAAAGGATATTTCCGAAGGATCAGACGAGACAAAATCGGGATCGCCAAGTGAATCGTCCTTTTCAAAATCTTTTGAATTTTCTCCTTCTGCCTCTATATCTAAACTAGTATTTTGCCTTCGTTTTCTTTTACGTTCTGGAAATCTTGATTAACCGATATGTCTTGCGCTTTATTATTTCTGCCTAATAAATGTGTGGTTCGATTTCCTATTTTATTTAAAACTTTATAATATGAACTTTCCAGCTGAGTTATTTAAATTGTTTTTATTGCCTGTAAGTGTAGACCGTTCTAAATTTCTATCGAATTGCTTTTTTAATGCCATAGGCAGCATTTTTCTTGCACGTTCCATTTTTGAGACTAGGTGTAGTAGTAGTACCTTAATGTAGAAAACTTAAACCCACTTTTTGAAAGACCTATATGCATACGCAACATACTTCACCGCGATAAACTTTGAATAAGAAACTCTTTTTGCTTACAGTGAAGAACACAACATTTCCTCTTAAGTGAATAGAACAAACTGGTTTGCATCCAACAAAACTAACTTATGTTGACATAAGTAACGGGTATTTAAATACTGTGTTGCAACAGAATAGCTTATGTTCACTTAAGTTTTGCTGTTATACTAAAATTCTGTAATTGAAATTGTCTTAATTTTGATAGAACAACTTATGTTAACATAATTGCGCATGAAATCAAATAAAGGATTTAACAAAACATCTTAAGTGAACATAAGATTTTTAAAAAAAAAACAAAAAGAACCGAAGAAATTAGAAATTTAGCCTATTTAAAACGACATAAGTTTTTCTGTTAAAACTAAAAAATTGAAATACTCTAACATAAGAAAACTGCTTAACATAACCTGCTTTGTTTAAAGCACCGCATATTTGTCAAAACATAAGTGTTTAGGAAACTTACGATATTTCTTCAACGGAACGCTTTTTTAAAATGGGGGTGAGATAGAATAGTTGTTCTCAAACTGTAGATTAATTCTAATTTAAAATCTGAAAAACCGCTTTTGTTGACTTAAGCTACTCTGTCTTATTGCCACAGATATATATTTATCAATTGTTCAACGTAGTAAATTGAAGATCTTTTTCTGATCTCTATCGGCTTCATATGCTCTAGTTCTAAGTTCGCTTGCATAAATTTATTGTAGTTATGCTGTAGGATGCTGTCCTTTCGATTTTTTTTTCTATTTGAAATTTGAATGGGGTGGAATGGAATTTATTACCCAGCAATCGCCCGGAATTTCTTTAATTCCTCATTAATACTCGTATTTGCTCATGTCAAGCTGTGGTTACCTTCTTCTTTACCACGGCCTTTCATGGAAGAATCCAGCCAAACTTTTTATTCTGTCCGTTACTTCTCTTATGTATTTCAATTAAAATGGTGTCGGTCATCTGTTCGATTCAATCAAAAGACCAATCGGATATGTACATATGTACGAATACATATGTAGTTTTGCGGTTACTATATTTTTAATTTTTGTTTCTAAAAATTCTTATTGCGCATGTGTTAAAGTTGACATAACTTATGCTTCGAAATGTAGTGAGAAATTGTAAAGACAATTATTGCAGATGTTAATATAGAAAGTTTTACCTTTAAATTGTTTCTATTTCAGGAATACGAATGGTTATCTTCTGTCTACGATATCCTGGTCTTTGAACTTAATTTTCTGATATAATAAAGGACCTATTAAAGCAAGAAAAACTGCGTACTCGGATACAGCGTAATTCGTCAACGATGCTAATTTTTGACTTTAAGGTCACTTTTCTCCAGAAAATACCTAATCAACACAACGTTTTACTATTTTTTCCTGATGAAAGTAACAATAATCAAAAAAAAAATCATCATCAAATTTGCACAAAAACTCAAAGATTTTATGATACTTTGGAAAACATTCAGCAGGTAAAAAATGAATTTATGATTTTTTACCAACGTTGCTAACAACAGTTAACAATACTCTAAAGAGTGGTTCTCCAAGAATTACTAATTTTCCAATATTTTTTTAAAATTGTATAGCTATTATGGAATTTTAAAGGGTGCTCGTTTTAATTGATTACCTGTCAAAACCCTCATTTCCGTACCCTGTTCCTTAAAGGTACTCAGAAAGAGTTAGGTTTGGGGTATGAGGGCTTATTTGGAAAATTTACCAAACTAAAATGGTATAAAGATTAGAAAAAAAAATTAGTTTATCAATTTTATTTTTTATGCAAAGGTTAGAGTTGCTTAGAAAGGCTATTTGAAATGTCTGTATTTACAAACCCAGAATACGCAAACATTATTAACGTTTATGGGCTGTGCAAGGCAAGTTGTGACAAAGATGCGCGACAAAGATACCTTGAACTTTATCTTAACCGACGGCGTCCTAATAAAGGAGTATATGGAAATACGTATCGAGAAACGGGATCAGTTTCAAATACACGACCGAATGTGGGAGCTCCACAAGTAAGAAGGATTTCGACTGATGAAAGAATACTGGAAGCTGTTACAACTGATCCATCAATCAGCATCATACGCTTAGTTTGCGGTTCAATGTTTCCAGATATAAAATTTCTAATGTACTGCATGGAGAAAATCTTTATCCATACCACCATACACCTGTACAAGAACTGCTTCCAATGATTTGGAAAAGAGACTTGAGTCTTCTAACTGGGTGCTGGAGCGTAGCTTGGATGACAATGAGTTTATTAGCAGAATTCTTTGGACGGACGAATCCCAATTTACAAGAGATAGAATTACAAATTTTCATAGTCTTCATACATGGGCTGCGGACAATCCACATACAAGGAGACATAAATCATATGAACGCAAATTCAGCGTCAATATTATATGTGGGCAGGTGTACTTGGAAACAAGTTAATCGGCCCCTTCAAACTACCACCTAGGCTAAATTCTACAAACCATCTGGAGTTTTTGCGAAATGACTTTCCGAACTATTGGATTACTGATTCAACTAGCGCACTTTTTTTCGGCATTTTTCAGTACTTTTTGGAGAGTGGCTTGTGGAATTCCGGCGATTTCGTTGCGTATGTTGGTCGTAAGTTGTTTGAGGGATTCTAGATTATTGGCATTAGGCTTGCTTTTCAAATATAACTACAAAGAAAAGTCAGGCGGAGTCCAATCAGGTAATGGTGGCCCAGTCGAAATAATCATCGTCTTCAATAAATCGATTGCTTCACGAAGAGCTGGGGTGTTCCAACAGCAAACGAGGTCCTATATCGCACTATGTTGACCATAGTAGTTTTACAATTAGCATCTTCGAAAAAGTAAGAACCAATGACTCTTTTAGAGCGTACATCTAACCGTAACTTTTGCTGAATATTAAGGTGCTTCAAAAATTCATTTTGCATCTTAGTGCTCCCACGCAGCTTAAAAGGAGCTACGTCAATCATGATCACACCGTTCCAAGAATCAGGCACGTATATTTTGCATGTGCCGCGGCTTTTTAAGCGGCAATAATTATTGAGCCATTAGCATCTTGCATCGAAAATTGTACAAATGAACCTTTAAATTCTTCCACATAGTCAATCGATGCAAGCCAAACTGTTTAGCGCGAATTTTGTTACGGAGTGAAAAGGAAAGAATCTTAATTTCTATTTTAAGTCGATTTTTATTGACTTAAGCTCAGTTTACAATTGTTGTATATTCTCGATTTTCACGATCACTCAGCATACATAGATGCAACACGTTTTTTTGGAGAACAAACAAGTAGAAAAGGTAATAGAGAAGACGCTTGGTATAGTCACGCACAAACAAATAGGTATACATAGACAAAATCGGTAAGAGACGCTTTACGCATAAACAATTGAGAAGGGACACAAATAGGAAAAATATAGGAAAAGGTTGTCGATGACAAGTGCATTGTGTTGCTGGGTGATCGAGTTGGGTTAACAAGATGTAACCCGCTGGACATTATGAGCTTTTTAGATGTTGGTCAACATCGGCTTCTACACCATCAATGGTCTTGTTACTTCAACGTGGTCTAAGGTTTTGCCACACTATCACTTTGTTTGAATTTAGTCAATAAACTTTCAATTGTTTTGGCTGTTTGCACAGTTAGACCGCAAAAGTTTCCTCTTTGCGCAAGTTGCCTTAACTGTGCTATAGTTGTGGCTAAAGTGACGGAGTATTAGCTTCCCAATCGGGCGGTTCAGCGTTCAATCCCAAACGCGAACATTTTTTTTTTCAGGAAACTAAAATCACTTGAGATGAATAGTTGCCTAAAATATTTAGGCTCCTCATTAGAAAAAACTTCACATGTGCTCTTAAATGTTAAGTTTTTTAAAAACAGAAAAAAAAACAACGGATAATAATTTCAGTTTCGTTTGGCGTATAGTGTGTCAAGGTAAAAACTGTCTTGTACTGAAATTTCCAACATAAGTTATCAAATGTCAATCTGAGAGTCCCCATCATTTTATTTTACTTTGACATCAGATATCGCAAAAAAAATTACACCGTATTCTCTAGGAATAACACTGAAATTCCTTTCGAAAGTGGAATTGAGGTTCACTGAGAAACTCATATTTTTCATTTTTCAAAAACTAATGATTTCTTTGTTACAACTACAGTTGATAGTATCACATTTAGCACCCCTCTTATATAACGGTACAATTCTAGATGGGAAAATACAAGTATCAAAGCTTTCATTAGTTAGGTATGTGAGCGATATGGTTACTGATTCACACAAGTTTCTCCAAAATCATACTCTTGATGATTTGGTTGTGTCAGTAACTCTAGTATATGCTTCAAAGACATGTCCATGTAAACTAAATGGAGCTGTTAATCGTAAATAATATCGAGGACTGAAGTACTCGTATATTATGATTTTTTTTATATTTTGGTACAGTCAGCACTTTTCAGACTTGGTTTATATTAATCTATGACCTCGATCATGTTATTTGCTTATCTGACAATTCCACCAGATTAATAATTTTCCTTTAAGTTTGTAAATAAAAACTAGTCTTCAGTGTTATGTTTACTCGTAAGTGGAAAATAATAAAATCATTCAAGTTCCAGTTGGATGTCGAGCCTATTATATGTAGTTTCAAATTTAGTATAAAAGGTAGTTAATCACATAAAAATCGTATTTAAATGCACGTGATTAATATTATCGGTGTTCTTAAAAAAAATTACCTTCATACTAACAGCACGCCACCTCATATTGCAATTTGTCTACTTCGCTGTCGGAGAAATTTGTAGCTGGATTTCTTCCTTTCCTCCTTAGTTTCATTAAATAAATGTTTCGCTTCAGTCAAAGAAAAGAGTTCACTTGCAACGAAGTTTTTTTCATACACTGCGGTCAAAATGAGCTCATTAACTTTACCCCAAACAAATTGCTATACGAATTGCTCGCAATACCTCCGAAAGAAGTGTAATTGACGTTCGAATCATGGCTGGTAAAGCTCGTATTGCTAAATTAGCGTGGCTATTCATCCCTGGCATAAAGTTATGCGGAACACTTATTTTATGTCGTCATGGTTTGTGAGACCAACTCAGATTGTTCTAACCTAAGTTTCTTCTCCTCATTTGAAATGAAAGAAGGGAAAGAATAGTTAAGGCAATTGATGTTCCCTTTATTAATATTAAATACACTCGACTATCTTATCAAAGAATCATCCGGTTAGATGTGTCAGACCTGTTTATGAGAAACTCTTAAAGTTCAGAGTGAAATATAATTCGATAAAGCGTTAGTTCTTCCGGTTGTGTCAAATTATATCATAATAAGAGTAACTTATCGGTGACTGATTAGCGCCCCGGCTTACATAATCTTACTCATTTGCACAATATGGACCTGATTATTCTGGTCCTATTATCTTTCGGCTACAAAGCAACCCCAATGTGGACGCCTTTTTAGGTTGTCTGCTAAGCTTCATCGCTTAATGAAATAAATTCAGGGACATGAAATCAAATAATGACACTAATTTTCGACGCGTGGTTGTTTTTTAACATATATAGGCTGGCACGATTAAAATAACATATTGAGGAACTTTTGACAACATAAAATGAGAGTTCATTCCTTCACATAGTTAACATGTCAGTGATCTCTAGGATTCAGGGGTGAAAAAAATTATCCAACATCTACAACGCATTCTTGAAAATAGCAACCTCACTGCCTACTTTTCTTGTCAAAATTGGACGCAGATAAGTCTCAGCGAATTTAGCCTTCCGACTGCGTTCCTATACGAGTAAGTCTTGCATTCCCGAACTAGCCTGGAAGTCGCAAGAGGATACAGAAAGACTCCAAGGGCAACTTGGCTGTCGATACAGGTGCACCGATACTTCACAACGAGGAGTGCAATTTGATGTTCCCGGCCTCCAGAAAGATATCTACCAGCGGCACATCCTAAATCGGTTTTAGCGCCATCCGTGAAGATCCGACAACATTGCTTTTTTTTTCGCTGCAGAAGTTCTGGTATCATTGCATTAGATGGCATATCCATAGGCTCTTTGTTGCCGTGTAACAGCCTGCAGAAATAGTTATTATAAATTCCTAGAATTGATAGCGACTCTATTGCGGGAGTCGCATTGTTATTTTATCTTACGATGAAATACGTTGTCACCGGAAATATAGGGTCCGCCATCTAACGTTTTTTTTTTTCAACTAGTACTTATTTCGTGAATGGTAACACTTAGCTCATGTCTGATTTGACAGATAATTAGTTTTATCCTTCCGCTGAACGAATATGGTTGTGTATACGCTTGAACAACGCTGGGAAATATTGCGACATTACTTTGAAAATCATGATGCCGATTTTGCCAAAAAAATCATCTTTTCAGATGAAGCTCATTTTGATCTTGGCGGGTATGTAAACAAGCAAAATTGTCGCATTTGGGGCACAGAAAACCCGCACGCATACATTGAAAAGCCGATACACCCAAAACGAGTCACTGTTTGGTGCGGATTTTGGTCCAGAGGCATAACTGGGCAATTCTTCTTCGAAAATGAGCAAGGAATGGCCGTTACAGTCAATGGCGATCGTTATCGGGCCATGTTGAACGAATTTTTGTTTACAAAAATTGAAGAGGAGGATATTGGCAACATTTGGTTTCAACAGGACGGCGCTACGTGCCGCACAGCCGAAGCTACACTCGATGTTTTGTTTTTAATAAATAATAAGTACATTTGTAAACATCTCATGACATAAGTCCGTTAACACCGTGTTAAATTATCATATATTTATAAAATGATTTCGAAATTACTTTCTGCTTTCTACGATATAATACAGAAATTCTTTTTTTTTTTTTCATCATTTATGTACATCTGTCCACGTTAGACATCAAGTTATTTTTATACCTAACATAAAAGGATGCAATAGTTTTTAAGACCAATGACTTAACATTCTTTGATTCAATAGATTGTAAGAAGCTATCAGCAATTTACAAAATGTTGCAACATTTAATATATTTTAATCTCTCTGTGCATGTTAATCCATAGCGTTTTATATTAATCTTCTTCTCCGGATTAATTCTTGTAGCGGAATATAGTTAACTTTACTGTTGTAATGAATTCACAGCCGGATTCGGCGATTCATTCTTATTTTTTTTTGTGTTTGCATCTGTATTTAAAGATTTTTATGATGCCGTTTTCGGAAAGATACCATGGTTCGTCAACTATCGTTCTTAGTATTTTTGAATACATATTCTGGAAGATGTTTATATTTGATTTACTTAGTGTTCCCTACGGTTAAAGCCTATACGTCCATATTGGTATGATGACTGTCTTGTGAATATATAAGCATTTTATTGCCTATAGATAAAACCGGATTTTTCCTAGCATCCAATAGAGTTGCCTATTGCATTCGCAGGTACTTAACTCGTTTGGCTAAAGCCACTGTTTTGTCGTTAGGTGTTGTAGCTGGAGGATTTGGTATTTTTCTTCAGGTGTACTGTACATTTTATCTTCGCTTAAATGTACTCGTATACCCCATTTTTTGAATCAGTTGGTCAATGCATCTAAGGGGTTTTCAAGTTTGGTGATAGCCTGTCCTTGAATTTTGTGCGAAATAAGTACTATTATGTCATAGGCGAGCTATTTATGAGGAAGTAGAAGTCAGTTGACAGTAGGAGTTCTAGCTTGAATGGCAGTCCCTTATGTTCAAAGTAAATTGCAGGGCTATAGCTAAGATCGCCCAAGACTTGAAAAACTTGTTAATAATTCATTGCATTTGTTGTATGGTTAAGTTCCTGAGTCCGAATTCAATCTGATGGCTGGGATTTATATTATTTCGTCCATTATTAGTTGTAGACCTTCCATGTAAGCTTCCCCTCTAGGTCCCTCAGGAAGAAAGACGCTTTCATGGAGGACAAGTCAATATATTTTTATACAGATGGATCAAACACCGATAGCGGGGTTGGTGACGGTCTCCCTGGACTCAGCATGATAACATTCTAAAACAGCCCTTGAATGCCGATCCTCTCTTACGGAGATGGCAGAGCAGTTCAATCTTCACCTTTGCTGGGTGCCGGGCCACAGAGACATTCCAGGGAAGTGTAGGGACGACAAACTCGCCAAAATTTGGAACCACTCTACCTATTCTACCGGAAAAGAGTAGTATAGGTATACCAATCGTTGGTAAATCTGGATGCTAATAAAAGAACTGACCTTAGATGGACCGTTGGGACTGGATATGAATCGCTCTAAGAGTCTGATCCTTCTAAATAGGAAACATCTCAGCGCCATCATAGGTGTCATCACCGGAGACTGCCTTATAAGCAAGCATGCAAGAAGGCAGTGCGCTTTTACAAACGATCTCTGTGGAAGCTGCAAGGACGGGGAGGAAGAGGAGACTATCTTCCACCTACTCTGTATATGTCCAATTCTCCCCAGAGAAGAAAACTTCACTTAGGAGATTTCTTCTACAACCACTTAAACGATTTAAAAACTATCGGTGCAAACAGTCTAGTACGCTTCATCATAAGCTCAAAGTGGTTCCATGAGCAAGAGGACCGTAGATCCATATGGCATTACAAATGGGCCAATATGCCTAAGTGGGTTGGTCTTTCCAACAGCCAGTTTTACCTACCTACCTTCCTAGTTTGGTTTGTAGTTCGCAGTTTGAGTAGCATCTTTCCCACGTTTTAGAAAGAATATCACTTTGATTACTTTTCAGAGCTTTGGGAAGTATTTTAATGTGAAAATCGGATTGAAAAGGCTTTGTTATTTATAGAGCGATAAAATCATATCCGCGGCATTTATTGTGGTAGGTCTTGTACGTAGGTAAGTGTGTACGAGTATTTAGTACGTTATTTCTTTTATTGTTGTTTTCTTGATAGTTGTGTTTTAATTTATAAAGCTTGTGGGTAAAATAATGTCTGCATAATTTTTGTGATTGTAAAAGTATCTCTAAAGTATTCAGCTAGAGTAGTGGATTTTTCGTTGCCAGTTTTGGTCCATTTGTTATTCTGGGTCGTTATTGGGAGAAAGTGAAGTGACATTTTAATGTCTCTTGTCACCTTCTATGTTGATGAAAGGTTTCTTAAATATTTGTTGATTTTGTCATTCTGATTAGCTTTTCTACTCCCTATAGTTTCTTTATAGATTTTTTGAGCTTTGTTTTATCTTCGCGGGGTCTGGTTACTGATCAAATTGTTCTGAACTCTCTTTTTTCTGTTATTTTGTTTTTTATTTGCATTTGTCATAGGTATAGGTCTATTGGCAGCTTCAAGAATCTACTAAGTGAACTACGAGCTTGCCAACATCGCTTGACGTCGTTAAAGGGCATCGGTTATGCAGGTGCAAGTTTAAAGTTCCGCTATAAGTGACCAGTCAGCGTATTAGTCATATACATAGTGTCGTCAGCTTACGTGTTTGCTTTTTAATAGACTACGATAGAGGATTTTATTGTCGGTCCGGTCTGGTCCGGTCTAACGGTTTTAAATAAACTGAATCTATTCAAACCATAAATATGATTTATACCTTCTTGTTTATAAAATTAGATAATCATAACATATCACATAGCAATTCTAGTATTCTCCTGTTAAATTGTATGTCCAATGTAAACATATCCAAAAATATTATTGTTAAATTATCATCCATAAACCATACCACATAACTTTGCATCGCAATAAACGTTGTATAGAAAAATTGAAATATTTGCTAAGTGAAAGTACTGCTTTCTGTTGGCAAATTATGGCGTTACGTCATTGCTGATTAGATTTCAGAATCTTTTTAATAATAGTCAACTTCCTGTCAATATTGAAGAATACACTATTTCTTTCTTTTAATTTGGGCCTAAATCAAAATGTTAATAGACGAATCGACTTATTATTGCAGAATAACTTTAGTGAGACTGTTGGATCAACATATCTAGCGACCAAACAAATCTGGCAAAAGCTGAATCTAAATCGCTCTAGGAGTTTAATCTTTCAAAATAGGAAACATCTCAGCGCTATCATAGGTGTCATCACTACACTAGCTTATAACCAAGTATTCATGAAGGCTTGACGTTTTTACAAACGACTTCTGCAGGAGCTCCATGGACGAAGCGGACGAGGAGGAGGACGTCCATGCCCAGCTCTCTCTCAAAGAAGAAAACTTCACTTAGGTGCCGTCAATACGCCTTGGTGGGTTAGTTTTTCTTCTCCAACAGCCACTCTTACCTAACCTAACCCTTCTTTAACCTTAGCTATAAAAAAAATTATTATTATTAAAAACTTTTTGTTTTGCCAAATTTTCAAAACTTTTGCTCTAAGTCAGCTCAAATTTCAACTTAAATAATTCAATTACTTAATTAGGCGAGAATAAATTTAATAAGCCAAACGACTGGCCAACAAAAGCAATAAACTTAAACGTCAGTTGAATTTTAAACACTTTCACTTCGAAAGTTTCAATTGCAAAGTTGTCAAATTCTTATAAAGAATTTTCTAATTAAAATTCTTTCCTTGCAAAATGCAATGGTGCAAATTTGTAGCATATTGTTCAGTTACCAAAGAAACCGAAGGAAGCTAACTCCATGAAGATGATAGAAGGGCACGTAATTACATTAAAATATTCATTAATGCTAAATATTCGAGGCAACGAGTTGGTGTACGTCGCTACTTTCATTTGAATTCAATGCAAATCAAGTATATTACAAAACTACCCATTCGAAGGAAAATTATTTAATTTGTAACTAGCAGTTACAAATGTCCCAGCGACATCGTCTACGTCGTCTAGAGTTGTATGAGCAAACGTATGAGCAAACGTATGAGCTTAAGTGATTTTGAAATTTATAATATGTTGGTTATAATTTGGTGTGAAGTCTGAATTATAAAAGTTTTATTAAGACCAGCAAAAAGATAAAAAAAAGTATGCCAATAGGTTTTTTTTACAAAATTTGTTGTTTTTGTTTCTGGAGCTAAAATACATACACTATCAAGGTGCAACGTATAGTTAGCCATGCGGGAAACAGCCGGTTTTCAAGTCAACACCAGCAGATTTAAGCGTTTGCCCCTGCGGCATGTTTATCGTCATGGCAAGGCAAATTATCACAGAGAACTGCGCTCGTTTAAATTGAAATTGAAAATTGTTGGCAATTCAATCTCAAGCAGATTTCTTTGCAATTTGATCACTTTAAGTTGGGTTCCGTTTCAATCCGATGTGCAGGAAGCCCATTGGCATTGCGGCAATTCAGAAATTCTACCGGATAATTAGTGGCATAATTCTTATCGAGAATGGTGTTTATCGACTGTATACAACCTCATTTCCTTCAATGATGGGAGAAATAATACCGTTTATTTCAGCCGCTTGGTTACTTTTAGGTATCAGAATAGCTTGTCCAAACATCCAGGAACTGCTTTGATGTGGTATCTGTGTAATATCTACGTACACCAAGCGGGTAAGTTCGCACTAGAGGCGGAAATAATTTTACCGAGTGTTTCTGACAGTTTCTCTTAACCATTCTCCTGCGCTAGAGTTCCTTTGTCAACTTTCAATAAATTAGTAAAGAGTTCTTCCGCCAAATTTTTCTCCTATGTTAACCAACAGGCGTAGTTGGTGAAACTTGGGCCAAAGAGAGGATCATTTCCTGGTTATTTTGCCGGATGTCCTGAAATGCTCAGTCTACAGCCTGTACTGCTTTTCTCTTTGACATTGTACAGTCATCCCTTACAATTATAGAGTAATCCTGAAACACTTTTGGCTTGTCACTATTACGGGAAACAGCGCACATGTGAGTTTCATTGCTCTCTATGTCTATTGGAATTTTAAAAATGATGTACGCCGTTTTGCCGTCAGGAAGTGGTGTGGCAGCGATCCTTGACAACCAGTGTAATGTTTCCTTATCTTCTCACCTCCGGCAGAATGGCTATTGCAAGGAAATTTTTCCGGTCCTACCAGGGGCATTCGGAAAAATTATTTTGCCTTCATTTAAATTCTGGTTTTGGATGACGGTACTGTAAGTCCCTCTTTCCTCGGAGATGAACTTTAGAATGCAGTCATTAACGATGTCAGACATAGCTTCTGAGCTGTAATTCACTTCGGTGGCACGCTCTCGATTTACGTGTTATTGACGCGGCTGTCCTTGAGGGGCCGGAAGGTCGTAATCACTGAATGGTAGAGAGTATCGTCGCAGTGTTGGTCAGGTAAACGACGCGTCCCACTGGCTATACTCGTGTGAAACTTTGGGCAATCTATGTCATCAAAGATCTTTAGGAGTGAAAATGATGTTGGACCTCGAAACGAATGCAGTAATAGGCGCAAGTAAAAGCATTCACTGGTATTAGGATGCGTTATGTATATCGTACCCAATGCATTGTGCTTAAAAGCCCTAAGGAATCCTTCCACTGGACAGCCGCTCCTACATCGCTCTTTCGTCAGGGTCTTGGCGATAATATCAGCTACGCATAATTTATAAAACGTCAAGAGCGTTGTTTGTTGCACTCACACGTTACTGGAATCTAAATGAATTCATTGGCTATTATCCAAATTAACATCCAAACGTACGACAGGTAGACGTCAGTCATGTATTGAGAGGGCCAGAATCCTTCAAACTACCTCTAATTTTTTCTTCCAACTGTAAAAGGATGTGGACATATGGCAAGCTACGCTTTTCCTTGACTCAATAAATGTATAATAGCATCGAGTTGCCTCAAACACGTTTTCTTCTCTGAAAACATCCATCAGTTGCTTTAATTTGAAATGAAATACCGTAGCTATCAAGTCATGTCTGTCGTAAGGCTGTGGCGCTAGTTATTTCAGCCTACTTTAGATTCATGATGATGGTGATAAACAAATCCAATCGGGCATATTTCCACACATAGCAAAATGCATCCGGCGCGAGTTGGTGCATACCATATATTGCGCACCTCTTGTGAAAGTCGCATTAAAGTGCGTTAACATCCTGCTGTTTTTATCGCTTCAACAAATTTTGCTCCAGCAATACGAGTACATTAAAAACAATTTATTTTGCTATTTTTCACTCAAAACTACTTATATGCCTGTATGACTACCGAAATTTATTCCTGTGTGACACCTATTTTATTATATAGTAATTTTCTATAGAAGATGTGGTTACATACTAGCTTGAGTGAAAAGTAACCTCTTTGACCGCCAGAATGCGCTGCTACTGCAGAAAAGGTTATGGTGCCTTGAAGTGCGTTCATATTTAGGCAGACATGAAAAATTTCAGTGCGATACTGTCTTTAGTTTTGTTTTGACAGCTGATTGTTGTTGACATGTTTGGCATCATGTTGAGTATGGACAAAAACGATTTTCGTTCTCTCATAAAACATTATTTTTTGAGAGGCAAAACGGCGATGGAAGCAAAAGAAAAATTGGATAAATATTATGGGGCTAATGCTCCATCAGATTACACCGTCAAATATTGGTTTCAAGAGTTTCGTGATGGCCGCAACTCCACTATTAATCAAGTACGCAGCGGCAGGCCCTCCGATGCGGTTACAGAGGACAATGTCAAAAAAATACATGAAATGGTGTTGGCTGACCGGAAAGTGAAGGTGCGCGAGCTAGCCGATACCACAAAGATTAGTACTGAGTGCACACGCCATATTTTGGGCAATATTCTGCATATGAAAAAGTTATCCTTCCGCTGGGTGCCGCGAATGACCGAAAACACGAAGGCGAGAGCACTTCGAAAGAGTGTTTGGACTTGCTGATGCGGAATCGGGCGGACTTTTGGCGTCGATTGGTAACTGGATTTGGATCCCTTGGACTATTATCTCTTGCCAAACCTCAAAAGATGGCTCATCAATAAAAAATTCAGCTCAGGCGAGTAAATCATCGACGCCACGGAGGAGCATTTTGCAGGCCTTCCGGAAAATTACTTTTCGGACGGGATCAAGAAGTTGGAAAATCGCTGGAATAAGTGTATCAAACTTGAATTGGACTATATTGAATAATA
This sequence comes from Volucella zonaria, assembly GCA_963966105.1. NCBI lineage: Eukaryota > Metazoa > Arthropoda > Insecta > Diptera > Syrphidae > Volucella > Volucella zonaria. Next base: position 38,088,582 of record OZ014532.1, on the reverse strand, counting down.
TTGTATAAAAAAACATTTAAAAAAATAATTTTTTAATTCCCAAGGAGGTTACTTAGTATCACTCTACCCAATTTTTTATGGATATAGCTTACGTAGGAATATACTTCCCATTACTGCAATTTCAAATTTTCGCACCACTTACTTTCGAAAACCCTATAGCATTCTACATTGTAAGTTGTTTAACAGCCTTCCTGCAGAAATACAATCCATTAGAACTTTATTTATGTTTTAGAAAAGGTAATAATTTGGCTTCTTGATTTGGATCACGATTAAATTGAAATTTTGGTTCGCTATAATGTTTAAAACATAAAAAGTTAATTTTTTGTGTTTTCAATCTATATTTGAAATTGTTTTTGCTTTTTGATTTTTTACAATCCACAACCTAAATATTTATTTGAAGATTTTGTTATGGTTTACATTGTATGTTTCGGGATATACCAGTATACTATGTACCGCGAAAATAAATCCTTTCCATGTTCGTACTTGACAGCAGGTACACATATACTCCTGCATCTATCATGCAGCCAATATTTCCGCAATCAACATACCTAATTAGTAGATTATAACGAAAGCCACTTTCTTCCTTATAGGAGCACGGCAGCTCTTCGTTTAAATCAATGTACACTGATGCGGAATCTGTCTGCAATCTGCGCGCGGTTTTCGGTTCAGGCCTGTGAGTGGCTTTCGCTGTTAGAAACTAACCGGGCCTAGCTCCTTTACGTCGCTTCAATACACCGAGACAATCTGCTTCTTTTATCTGATTTCGAATAAAGAGAAAGACTGCTTGATTCTGTGAAGGCATATGGTATTTCTCTGAACTTGTGAAAACTCAAAGTTGTCATGTAAATCAAATACAACATCCAAAGTTCTAGGCAATTGTTAATTGAGTGTGAGAAGTACTTTTTCCATAAAATATGTTTTTTCAGATATTGTATTACAGAAACCAAACTGTTGGGAAAAAGAAAAATATAGTTGGTTTTATTAAATCTGATGTCGAATATCGGTTGCATTGAAAACAGAAAACAGAAAACAGAAAACAGAAAACAGAAAACAGAAAACAGAAAACAGAAAACAGAAAACAGAAAACAGAAAACAGAAAACAGAAAACAGAAAACAGAAAACAGAAAACAGAAAACAGAAAACAGAAAACAGAAAACAGAAAACAGAAAACAGAAAACAGAAAACAGAAAACAGAAAACAGAAAACAGAAAACAGAAAACAGAAAACAGAAAACAGAAAACAGAAAACAGAAAACAGAAAACAGAAAACAGAAAACAGAAAACAGAAAACAGAAAACAGAAAACAGAAAACAGAAAACAGAAAACAGAAAACAGAAAACAGAAAACAGAAAACAGAAAACAGAAAACAGAAAACAGAAAACAGAAAACAGAAAACAGAAAACAGAAAACAGAAAACAGAAAACAGAAAACAGAAAACAGAAAACAGAAAACAGAAAACAGAAAACAGAAAACAGAAAACAGAAAACAGAAAACAGAAAACAGAAAACAGAAAACAGAAAACAGAAAACAGAAAACAGAAAACAGAAAACAGAAAACAGAAAACAGAAAACAGAAAACAGAAAACAGAAAACAGAAAACAGAAAACAGAAAACAGAAAACAGAAAACAGAAAACAGAAAACAGAAAACAGAAAACAGAAAACAGAAAACAGAAAACAGAAAACAGAAAACAGAAAACAGAAAACAGAAAACAGAAAACAGAAAACAGAAAACAGAAAACAGAAAACAGAAAACAGAAAACAGAAAACAGAAAACAGAAAACAGAAAACAGAAAACAGAAAACAGAAAACAGAAAACAGAAAACAGAAAACAGAAAACAGAAAACAGAAAACAGAAAACAGAAAACAGAAAACAGAAAACAGAAAACAGAAAACAGAAAACAGAAAACAGAAAACAGAAAACAGAAAACAGAAAACAGAAAACAGAAAACAGAAAACAGAAAACAGAAAACAGAAAACAGAAAACAGAAAACAGAAAACAGAAAACAGAAAACAGAAAACAGAAAACAGAAAACAGAAAACAGAAAACAGAAAACAGAAAACAGAAAACAGAAAACAGAAAACAGAAAACAGAAAACAGAAAACAGAAAACAGAAAACAGAAAACAGAAAACAGAAAACAGAAAACAGAAAACAGAAAACAGAAAACAGAAAACAGAAAACAGAAAACAGAAAACAGAAAACAGAAAACAGAAAACAGAAAACAGAAAACAGAAAACAGAAAACAGAAAACAGAAAACAGAAAACAGAAAACAGAAAACAGAAAACAGAAAACAGAAAACAGAAAACAGAAAACAGAAAACAGAAAACAGAAAACAGAAAACAGAAAACAGAAAACAGAAAACAGAAAACAGAAAACAGAAAACAGAAAACAGAAAACAGAAAACAGAAAACAGAAAACAGAAAACAGAAAACAGAAAACAGAAAACAGAAAACAGAAAACAGAAAACAGAAAATAGAAAACAGCGAGTGGAAATGAAACATACTCCGAAATGTTTATAAATTTTAGAACTTTACGACATATCAAATTAAATTTAAATCAGCTGAGTAGTTTCGGAGATATCGTTTTAATGCTTCTGAACCAACTTTAAGTACACGAAAATTTTATTTGGTGGGGGCTGACGCACACATTTATTTCGCTTAATACAAGTGTTAGGCAACCGATGAAATTTTAAAGTCCAACGTTGAGACGATAAATAAAAATTCGAGAGCTAAGCGTTATAATATATGTATGTAATTTATTAAATGTTACCAATCTCGGTTCTGGTCCAATCGCAAGTGAACGAGAGCAAATATAAATTTCCATGAATAGCTTAAAGAATATAGCAGAAAAGAAAATCAAAACATAGAATTTACAACAATTGAAATCATAGAAAACTTGTTTTGAGAGATGTACATAGAGCAAATAAGAGAATAACTACTTAGATATTGCATTTTTGTGAATCAAATGATAATGAAGTACTTAATATACATATGCACAATTGAATTATTTCTAAACATTTACCCCCCCCCCCCCCCCACCCCTGGAACACAGTTTCAGCATAAGGGTAAGCGAGCAAGCTGATGAATTGCACGTAGAAAGTTTCCATTGGGAGTCCTTAATGAGACTACTCTTACTTGTGCGTCCTTTCCAGGATGAGTGTTGGTAACACGTCCCATCACCCATTTAAGGACTGAAATGAATAAAATTTGGAAGTTTGAAAGTAAAAAAAAAATAATAATAAAAATAATAATATTCATAATTCATGGAAATTTTTTTATTTGCTTTATTAATTCATTCACAATTACAAAAAATAAAAAAAATTATTTGGGTTCCCATCTTTCCTCAACTTCTTTCGAATGTCCTTCATAAGATTGGTGACAGTTACATCCGTGATCTTTTTGGACGCTCTTTTCCATTTAACACTAAATCTTTTACGTCCTTTGCACACTGCTCACTTTTCCTCAATTTAACCTTGACCAAAGCCCAATACCTTTCAATGGGACGGCACTGTGGAACATTGGGTGGATTCATGTCTTTTCGGACAAAGTCGACATTTTTAACAACAAGAAAGCTCAACGTCGCATGAGCATAGTGAGCTGTAGCTAAATCTGGCCATCTGGCCAAAATAATGTTGAACCCTCGTGTTTGTTTAAGAAAGGAATCAACCGTTTTTTTAGACACTCGTTAATGTACACTTCTCCGTTAATTGTTCCCGTTGTAATAAACGATGAGCTTCTGTGTCCGCACTGGCAAATGTGCCTGCCAAACGAGATATTTTGACACGAATTTTTCCATCCCAATCGATGTTGTTGATTGCGGAATAATCTCAGCTTGAAACGAGTTGTAAAACTGCGCACCTGGAAGAGTAGTAAAGTCGGCTTTGACATAAGTTTCGTCATCCAAAACCAAGCACGCTTTCTTGTTGCCGATCAACTCGTATACTTTCGGGCTCGTGTTTTTATGACTTTTTTTTTGCTTTTCAGTAACTTTTGGTATTTTTTGTTTTTTTTCGTGTTTTTAGACCGTTACGTTTTTTAGATCTTTGTACCATTGTTTGGTTGGTATTACATTTCCGAGCAATATCTCTGGATGACATAGTCCGGTTTTTTACGATCGTATCCACTATTTCCCTGCCCAAATTTGTATCATGTGCTCCACTTTTCTGGTTTTGCTTAATTGTCAACGTCTCCAAATATCGTTTAATAACAGAATCCACTGTACTGCGTGTTATGTGTAAATTTTTTGCGATGAAATGGTTTGGACGCGAAGTATTTTCGAGCCATTTGTCGCTGATCTTTTTACGGCGTTCCTCTTGACTCATATTTTATAAATATTTTAAACCGCACTGAACTAAAATCAATAACAAACTGAAACTAGAGAATATACAGGCTAATTTGGGTACAAAATGGGATTGCAATTTTTACGCATTGGAAGTATAGCCCGTATTAAAATTTACAGATTTTATTCGTTTCAGTCCTTACCAGGCGGAAGATTTATTTCCTTGATAAGAATAAGGTCGTCAAACTTGATGTCTTGTTGCGGTTGTTCGCGAGCAGCGCCTCGAAAATTAGTGGCATTATCACTGTACATGTGCGAAGGTTTTCCCCTTCGTGCAACGAATCGACGAATTGCTGTTAAAAAGGGTCTGTGCTTAAGACGCTAACGAGCTCCAGATGGATAGCCTTCGTCGATAAACAAACAAACAACGAGATGTATTCTTTGGTGATAAACGATTTTCGTCCGGTTTTAGTTTTGATGGCGATCGGACCAGCGTAATCGCATCCACTATGGGAAAATGGTCTGGATTGTGTTATCCTTGGCGGTGGTAAATTTCCCATCAATTGGTTTGCGGTTACTTTCCTGTGTTTAAAACAAGTTATACATTCATGGGACATCTTTCTTAACAAGTTTCTGCAGCCGATGATCCAATATTCTTGTCGAATTATTGCAAAGAGCGTAGAAACACCTGGATGGAGATATTTGTGATGTGCGTCGAGTAGTATTAGCTTTGTGATACGATGTTCTTTGGGAATGATGATGGGATGTTTGGTATTGTGGGCTACGTTTGCTTGCTCTATTCGTTCTCCAACCCGAAGTATATTGTCATTATCTAGAAATGGATTAAGACTTAAAATGTTGCATTTATTAGGAAAATTACCACATCTTTTGTGGTGATGTATTGATTTTCCAAAATGTTCAGCTTGCAGGTATTGTATGAGCTTCAGTTTCACCACACGAATTTCCTCTGTCTTCAGATGACGTGAATAAATTTGAGTTTGATGACGGCTGTTTGAAAAAAATCTTAAAACGAATGCGACGCTCTTGATGAGTTTGTTCCAGGACGAACAAGAAGTTGCAAGTGCTTCAAAAGGCTGATCAGATGTTACGACCAGAAGAGATTATTTGATTTTCGCGTTTTCTTCCTTTAAGCACTCAAGGTCCTCTCCCGCTTCAATTACTACAGGCCAGTTGTCTTCGGTTCCTTGTAGCCAATTTGATCCTGACCACCAAATGGGATGTGCCATCAGCCCTGATGGGGGTCCGCAGGGTTGGACATCGATTTAACGTGATACCAGCGATTTCTTGGAATCGTATTCAAAATCTCCGCTGTACGATTTCCAACGAAGGTATTCCAACGACGACTTGGAGAAAACAACCAAGACAATACGACTGTTGAGTCAGTCCAGGCATATATATTACCAAATTTAACCATCAGGGACCTTTGCACTGCTTCAAGAAGTCGAGTGAGGAGAAGTGCTGCACATAACTCAAGGCGAGGAATGTTGAGTTGTTTAAGAGGCAACACACGTGTCTTAGATGCTACAATCTGCGTCTCGAACTGGCTATTTGGTAGCTGATATCGAGAATAAATTACAGCCGCATATGCTGCTGTTGAAGCATCCGAAAAACCATGCAGTTGAAGTGAATTATTTGACAATCCAATGTAACGAGGAATTGCGAGTTCAGTGAGCAACGAGAGCTCTCCTCGATATTTAAGCCACTGAGATGAAATTGAATGAGGAAGTTCATCATCCCAATCCAATTTCTTGTGCCAGAGATCTTGAAAGATAATCTTGAACAGAATAACACAGGGTCCAACAAACCCGAGGGGGTCGAAAATACTCGCAACGTCTCTTAAAATGTGACGTTTTGTAACACTTTCTAGAGTTCCTAAATTCAACCGAAAGCTGAATGTGTCTGCCAACAAATTCCAATTTAGTCCTAATACCTTTTTCCAGAGCTCAACGTTGCTTTCTAAAAACGCATACTCGTTTTGCTCGGCATGAGGGTTCTGCAAAAGTTCTTTGCAGTTACTTTGCCATTTGCTGAGTTCAAATCCTCCCTTTGAAAGAAGTTCTATTAACGAGTTCTTCTTAAATATCGCGTCCTCCAAAGAATCAGCGCCTGGCACAACATCATCTACATAGAAATTGTTCTCGATTATTTCAGCAGCTAATGGTAATTCATCTCGATAATCGTGTGTTAGTTGTTGAAGGACTCGAACTGATTGAAAGGGTGCACAGGATGTGCCATAAGTCACGGTGCACAATTTAAAATGCTCTAGAGAATCATTAGGCGATTTTCGCCAAACTATTCGAAGGAAATCCCTGTCGGTTTCAGAAATCCATATCTGACGGAACATTTTTATAATATCTGCTGTAAAAACAAGATTGTATTTGCGAAATCTCAGACAAACTGAGAATAAGTTTCGTTGAATTGATGGTCCGACCATCAGGCATTCATTAAGTGACAGCCCCTTGGAGTCTTTAAAGAATCCATCAAAGACCACTCTGAGTTTTGTGGAAGTACTCTCTGGCTTAAGAACAGCGTAGTGGGGCAGGTAGTAAACATTTTCCTTGGCGATATTTTCTTCCGCCACATGACTCATATGCCCTAGTGAACAATATTCATCGAGGAATCCGCTGTATTCCTTACGAAGGTCTTCGTTTTTCTGAAATTTTCTTTCCATGGAATTTAGACGATTAATCGCACCACTTATGGTGCCTGAAAACTGTGGCTGTGCCTTAAATGGAAGATGGACAATATACTTCCTTGATGAGTCACGAGAATGTGTTTTAAGAAAATGGTCTTCGATGTTCCTTTCCTCTTCCGTAAGAAGAGATTTTGGATTAACTTCTTCAATATTCCAAAAAGCTTGTAGTATTTCATCAACATTAAGAGTACAATTATGGGACCGAACTATTTGTGACTCTGAATCTATGGACCTTCCTGCCAAAACCCAACCAAAAATTGTTTTTTGAGCAATGGGGTATCTTCCTTCACCATATCTTAACTCTCCTCGATGCAATCCCCATACCTTATCAGCTCTCAACAGGATATCAATCGAACCCGATTTATTAAAGCATGGGTCCGCAAGGTCCAGGTCCTTAAGATTGTGTAAAGTGTTTACATTAAACGAAACCGTCGGTAAGTTGGATGTTACTTGAGGCAATACATAGGCATCCACAGAAATGCTTTCTGTTTCAAAACAAGAGTTGATGCGCATCGAAATTAAGCCTCTTGTCCTTCCGGCACTGGTAGAACCAATTCCATTTATGAATACACGTGCATTCTGCCGTTTCAACCCTAACCGCTGGACACAGGACTCCGACACAAATGATACTTCAGATCCGGAGTCTAAAAGAAGGCGAACTCGCTGATAATTGCCACGGCTGTTTACAACTTTGCCGACAGCAGTTGGCAATAAGATTTGTGGTGGACAATGCAATTCCCTTATTGAATGATGCGTCGAAACGTGACGGTCTGAGGATAACTTAGATAAAGTTTAAAAGCTATTGCTGAGGCTAGAATGTGCCTCTTGTTTTTCTAGTAGAGCATTTTCAGGAATCGTGTGTGGTAGCGATGAAGTTGTTGTATCGAGATAAACGAGACTATGGTGTCGAGTGTTACAAATTCGACAGCGATGCTTTGACGAACAACGGGCTGAAGTATGACCCAAGCGAAGACAGTTGAAGCACAGTTTATTTGATTTTACAAAATCTCTTTTTCCTTGGATAGTGAGCGCTAAAAACTCGGTGCATTGGGGCAGAACATGCGAGCCCCCACATTTGGGGCAGTTAGAAGACGAAAGAGACGACGCATGACTGCTCCGTACAACAGTATTCCTAGCCTTAATTGTGTGACGAACAGGTGAACAGCTACCGTTTTCTAATGCCTCACATCTACGTTCCAAGAAGATGAGAAATTTTTCTATCGAGGGATAATTTTCTTCAACACTGAATTCAGACCATGCCTGCCGCGTTTCTCCATCAACCTTATTCAGCAAGAGGTAGATGAGCCATGGATCTCTATTCAATGATTTTATGGACGAAAGACCTATCACTACTTCATCCTCTCCATTGGATATCTTGCGAAGAATAGACACATTCCATGAATTAGTTGTTGGCAGGTCAAAAAAGATTTTTATAAAGTTGCTGATAATATAACGTGGTCTGTCGTACCAACCTTCAAGACGTTCCCAGGCCTGCGTGTATGTAGCATTTGAAATAGTGATGTGACTCAGCAAATTTAGAGCCTCTGCGCGAAGATAAGATTTTCTGAGTTGGCGTGAGATGTGTTCGAGTATGAACGGCTCCTACGAACATATCACGAAATGTTGGCCAATCTCGGTAGGAGCCAGAATATAGTTCGATTCGAATTTGAGGTAGGAATGTGTAGACGGATTATTTCGGCGGTCTGCTAACACTGCTTGCTGTTGAGCTAAGCGATACGCTGAAGAACGTTCCTTAATCGCAGCTAAAAGTATTGACTTAACTGTAAGTTATTTTGACTCAAAATCTTCGAATTCGGGGTCGGGATCAATGTAGCCCTCCTGATCATGAAATTCATACATAGAATTTTGAGATGTTTTAAATTCTTCCCACAACTCATTAACCTTCTCCATGCGTACCTCAAATATTTCCATTGACACCGTGTCCACTATTGACTCCGTAAAGGATGCTTGCTTTGTCAATGAACACTTTAGACGTCCACGTGTACAACGTAAAACAGTCAATTTAGCCTTAGAAGACATTTTAACTTAATGGATTATCTAGAAAATCAAGTGAATATGAAGCTTTCCAACCCACGTGCTCTATTTGCAATAATTTCAATATGGAGGAGTTTTACACCAAATCTACGTACGAAAAAATCTCCCCTCTTCTTGCGACGAAAATCTCCAAAATCAATGTCTAATTCGCAAATCACAAGCTATACTACACCACCACTGTAATCAATTCGATGGATTCAATAACCCAATAACCAAATTTATTCACCTCACACTATGTGTCCAAGAAAATCCAACTGCAACTCCATGTGCTTTACAAATTCCGAAAGAATCCAAAAAATAAGCGAGCGAAAACAATACGAGGGTTTATTCAAAAATTTGCTGGTTTTATAATCGAAATGATTTTCTATTGCGACGAATTCAGACGAATAAAATTTACAGGATTTATCGAAGAACAATCCGGCTCGAAGGACCAAAAAATGTTAGGCAACCGATGAAATTTTAAAGTCCAACGTTGAGACGATAAATAAAAATTCGAGGGCTAAACGTTATAATATATGTATGTAATTTATTAAATGTTACCAATCCCGGTTCTGGTCCAATCGCAAGTGAACGAGAGCAAATATAAATTTCCATGAATAGCTTAAAGAATATAGCACAAAAGAAAATCAAAACATAGAATTTACAACAATTGAAATTTTTTTGAGAGATGTACTCGTACATAGAGCAAATAAGAGAATAACTACTTAGATATTGCATTTTTGTGAATCAAATGATAATGAAGTAATTAGACTAACTTAAAAACTAGTACTTAAAACCTATCAACAATTAACGGTTAGGATGTAAGGGAATGGTGGAGAAGGTGTAGTTCATGACGAGAAGTACTCAGGTTAAAATCAAAAAGGGGGAGGTTTGAGTTGACGTTATGGAGGTGCGGGGTATTGTTTCGTTAGAACCAAGTGGTGCGGTGGGTTGGAATATAGAAGAGACGAGGCAGCGTAAATTACGAGAGTTAGTGTTGAAGAATTCTAAAGGGCAGCGTAATGCATAGAACCAGAGAGCAGTCGATGAATGAAGAGAATGTCAGCTATGCCTCTGCGTATTCCGGTTAAGTAGTTTGAGGTTGTCAAGCCAGAGAAGTAAGATAAACGGGTTATCCCAGGGTAGTCCACGAAGGGCAAACTGTAGAAAAGGGAGTTGAATGTTTTCGATTCATATTCATGAAGGAGCTGGACGAGGATAATGTAAAGTGACCTTGTCACATAGGGGTTGCAAAATTCTTTAGACCATCGTTTGATAAAACGGAGCGATGAGTTGGCTTAAGGGATTATTTTGTCAATATGCGAACGGAAGTTTAACTGACTATCGTGTAAAATGGCAAAGTCGCGAAGGAATTGAACATGGGTACAGATTGGTCCTGCAGAAAATAAAGTCGAGGAGAAGATTGATTTGACTTACGTGATAAAGTCATAGATTGACATTTGGAGACATTAAGCATAAAGCAATTTTTTATACACCAAGTGGAAAACCTATTGAAGACTTCTTGAAGGAGAATAGGTGAAGGAATAGTTTTGGAGAACCTAGTGTCGTCGGCGTAAATGGACAACGAGTAGTGTTTAAAGATCCTCTCAAGATCGTTTATAGTTAAAATGAAAAAAATAGGGGACCTTGTGGGACGTCAGAACTGGCTAAAAACCGGTTTGAGAAGGCTGACCTAAAGCGAACGTTATAATAACGGTTCTCCAATAAGAAGTTATCCATTTTAACAATATGATGTCAAAACCGAGGGAAACCAAGTATACGAATTCAACTACATAGGTAGAAATCCATGCTGACTGGGTGATATAAGCGACATGCACTGAAAGCTTAGAACTTCATATAAAAAACTTTCGAACAGTGGGTCGGTAGTTGGTTACTTCATTCTTTGCCCTCTTTTTGTGCCCCGGTCCCCGGTGAAAGAAGTCTTCCAAATTTGAGGGAATTCACCTTGTGTGAGGGACAGATTAAATAGGGAGGAAAGTAAGTGCGATAAATTGGAGGCACACTTTTTAAGAAATATGCCCGTCTGGTGCATATAAAAATTCATCATTGAGATTTTGTAACTTTCCTCGATAAGGGTAGGATCAAAAGATCGAGAGAGAGAAGCGCCAATGGAGAAATTGGCAAGGTAGTTGAAATACCAGATATGGGGTCAGGTAAGTCAGGAAGTTGTCTGCAAATGATTGTATAAAAAAGTTTGTAAAATAGTTGGCAATGGTATGTGGGTCGGTCGATGATATATTATCGACCGAGAGAGAGACGCATAGCCACCGAATTTTCTTTTGAAGTTGACGAATTGATAAAGTATCTTAGGATTGTTGACAAGGTTGGTCTACGCTAAGCGCGGATAAAGACGAATTGGAGGTAGGTTCCAAGATAGGCGGAGTAGTTAGAATAAGAATTGGTGCTTGATATTTTATGGTGGGACAAGAGGTCGTGAAGAGAAATGGAATTAAATATTTCACTATAAAAATTGGAGACAGCATCAGATAAGGTTGGTAAAATCATAAGAAGATTTGCCAAGATAGATACTTGGCATGGGCTTGAGTCAGTTATGCGATCAACAAATATATGCACATTCCTTGGATGAGCTAGCGTTTGACGCGGTAAAAAAGAAGTTATCAAAGATAAGGATGTCGTCCATGGAATAAATTAGGTCAATAAGTTGGTCAATTGCTTTAATAGTAAGGATGTATGTAGGATTCGATAGGTTGAGCTGGTAGATTGTAGCGACTCATAATGTATAGGGACCTATTGGGAAGTGTTATTTTAAATGATACAAAGTCAAGTTTAACAGAAGAAGAGAGATCGATGAGAGAACCGTTGAGGTTATTATGAATAGAATGTAGGACAGCTCTGCATGGAGAATCCACTTTAGGGAGGGCAGGTGATCGTCATCTCGGAAAACACTATAAGAAGATGGGAATAGCTCTAGGCTCTTTATGTTAGGGATCAGATTGGATTCTGTAAGAGCATAGACGTCGAAAGAGAGGTCATGAGATTTAGACAAAACAGCACAAGTTTTAGAGTGTAAGCCTGTTACGTTTTGATAGTAAATTGTAAGAGGTAGTTTGTTGTGGGGAGGAGTAGGGGAGTGTAGATGACAAGCAGGCAAAGAAGGCGAGTTAGGAACGAAAAAATTTAACATGGTCAGCTCGGCTACGCTGTAGGTGGGAAACTCTTTTAAAGTGTACTTAGCTGCAGAAAGCAGCGAGGTTATCCGCAACCTTTTGGGGAGGTGTGTTAAAGATTTCCTGGTAGCTGTTGTGTTTCCTGAGACTGGTTATATCTGTAGTTAATCCTTCCTGTTGGTTTTTCCCTCAAAGTAAACAGAGTCGGATTTATCATAAAGACATGAGAGAAAGAGACGTATATATCCGTATATCTTTTCATCCCTTAGTCTAGAGAGCGCGTAACGGCATTCCATGGTGTCTACATTCTTTTGGGTCAATCTAACGTTAGGTGGCGTAAGGGGATCAAAAATAGGGGCAGGGACCCTAGAAACCGAAGGAGAAGACAAGGTAGAAGCGGGTCTTAAAATATGCTAGCTGATAAAGTTTGGGTATTTGGCTCCTGTTGTATGATCGAAATTAGGAAAGTAGTTGCTAGTATTCGTGGGAGGGGTGTGGGCGGTTGAGCTGTGATAGTATCAGGGGCCGGGTTTAAAAAAGAAGCTCGATTTTTAAATGGAAGGGAGGCATTTGGTGCTTCGAGGGGAGACGTGAAGGGGGTCGCTTAGGGATATAGACAGCAGGGGAAAAATTGTTAAATATTTTGGTTTTAAGGCTCCAGTTGGGGTTAGGTTTACGATGTAGATGGGGAATGTATCTTGCCGATTTATAATTAACTTTAGGTGAGACGTTGCTTTGTTTTGTTTCGACGTTTTTATAGGTAGGTTGATCCGTCCATTTGGAGACCCGCAGCTTTCCGAGGTTGAGGTTGGTTTTGGATGGGTTAACAAATAACCATTCATTTCTACCCCGTTTGTTTTTGTGGTGAGATGTTGGGAATATTGTGCATTGGCTGATGGTGATGCTATACTTCTTTTTGAAAAATTCAGGAATCCAAGTAACACTTGCGTAATTGCAGGCACCTATGACGACTAGGATGGTGAACATCTGATTCGTTTTACGGAGTCAGTCTAGCCTGCTTTGCCACTCTGAAGGTGTCCACGTCGTGTTAAATAGTGCAAATAGTTTCCGTGGGGTGGCAGCAGGAGGAGTTGACGTATACGATTTTTGGATCGATGGGCTTGTGAAAGGATTTGGAGGTTGGGTTGTCGGCACTGGATCAATGGTTCGGCATCGGTTTGTAAAAATTCATCCAAAATTGAAGTATTGTAACTGTTGTACGGCGGGGGATGGGTGGGAAGAACCATGGATTTTGTAACATACTGTTTCAATGAGGTTTTCCAAATCATTTTACACTGTTCTGTTCGTAGTAGTTTGAGAGTTGATGATTGTTTGTTGCCGGTTCGAGATGGAGATTGGATGTGGATGATTGGAGATGAATATCTACGTCTTCCCGGAAAGAGTTGACGTAATTACATGTTTTCTTGTTGGAATCCATCATTAAGGAACCGATTGATATAAATTCACTTAACACTGTATTCAGGTGGCGCTTGGATGTTTCTTCATTTCTTAAATGCGCCATTTGTTTTTCAATGCTATGATCAAAGTCTTCCGCGCATTTCACACTTGGCTCAAAGATTGATAGCTTGTGGGTTATTATCACTTGATTGCAAGGAAAACATATGAAAGAGAGGTACTAATACACTCATTACAGAAGAACAGCAGATTTTCTGAGAACTCTTTAATGAAGACCGTCTTTCTTTTATTCAGGCCGACACAAATAGCATGGAATATTTTGCCGCAGATACCCTTACAAGTAAGAAAGTCAGCATTATTGTCGTTAATGCAGCAGTTGGTTAATCCACAAGAAGACATTACGAAGATAAGGAAAACAAAAAGCTAACCGCGGTGAAAATAAATAAAAAATGCACTAAACTAGTACGTCAACCATAAAAAAGGCACGTTAGCGATAACAATTTTTGGGTTATTGAATTGATTGAACTGGAATGAGCGAAATAGGAAATTCACAATTATGGAGTAAAGTAAGAAAGCGAATGAACACAGTGGGGGTTTGAACTGAACTGATAGAAGTAATAGAACCATGAACTCAATAAAATGAGTCCATTATTGTCAACAACGTCACAACGAATCTCTCCGGAACAGTTATCGCTCATTTCATCAACGAAAGTATCATAATAGATTTTAAAAGCTTTACTTCAAAAGAAGTCCCGTCATACAAACCCTTTCCAGCCATATTACAACCCGTTACTTACCAGAAATCCACGCTTTAGAAACAATGAAAGACTTATGTACATGCTAATAATATGCAGGAAATACAACTCTTGAGAGCAAAGAATCAGCTAGGCCTGATACCAAACTTTAGCGTAACAACATTCATAGTATTCTAGTAGCTATCATCAAATTCACGCTTAGAAACAACTGCTTCAAGCCAAGCCCACCCGTATTACCCATTGCATTTCACATACCATAATTTTCAAGAACCGAGGAAATACCCAGAGAGATAAGATATCCCGAATCACCCAAAATCATAGGAGAAATTAACACAGCATAAGTTCACACACGTGTCAACTCTCCATTCAACCAATAACAGTTCAAACGACATTGTCAGCATAAGTAAGATTGCAAGTCAATGAAGTTCACATACGTCTCAACCCTTGATATTTGATATCTATGTTCCACAAGGAATAGTTCGAACGACATCTTCAGCATAAGCAACTTTTTTTTTTGGTAATTTAAATAAATCTTTGAAAGGCAGACATGCTGCCGAAGTAAAGTTTTTTTTTTAAATATTTAAGTTTTAAATGTTTTAATTTATACAAAACGAATACGAATTTAGCAAGTACTGCGCAGTGTCAAAGTGTCTTGTGTGCATATGGTACATGCTGGTAGTTTTAAATAAAAAAAAGCCCATGTCACATACTATGTATATACTCGTGTGTATTTCATATATTGAGGAAAAGCAAAACAGGCTTTGTATGCTATGTGTTCTCATAATTGCACAGGTTTGCTCTTAGTATATCCTTGGTTTTGCATATACAAATTTTTCAAAGGCATCACAAACCAAACAAGTCGCTTAATTTTTTTACAGAGCCTGATTTGAACATAAGCACGGGTGTAAAAACAAATTTGGTGTTTCTCTAAGGTCTTCCATTTTTTGTCACACACGTTTGGAGTTGAACAACACGTGCGCTCGTAAGTTCTCTAAAACTGTACAGCTTTACGAGTATACATATACGAGTATGTATCAATGCATAATTTTAATAAGGATACCAACACTCAGTTTACTTTTGAATAATTTTGATCAAAGGATTTTCTTCTTGTATGCTGAAGAAATATTAAACAATGTGAACATAACATCGAGAAAGGATAATATAAGATATTCTACATATAATACGTATTTAAAACCTTAAAATGATTAAAAGAAACCAATAAATAGCATTTAAAATATCTGTTTGCTCTTACGCCTTTATTGCAGTGGCGGAAAATTTTCAGAAGAATTATGTACTCGTACTTAGTCGATTTTGTTATGGCTGTGAACAATAAGTATTAAAATTAGCAATATCCAGGCGGGATTGTTTCACTAAATATGTAATTAGTGAACCTTTGAAACTCTGCTGGTAAACCTCTCTTCAAACAGCGTATTCAGGAAATTTCTTTGAGGTTTGCGAAGTGACGAAATGTATTGGGTCTATAACTTAACTCGTGCGGTTTGTTAAAAGATGGTGTAACTTGTATTATTTCATTCTTATTATTCCATTGGAACATGCGTCGGAAAGATACTGTCATTGTACATCATTTCAGTATATTTCATTAATTTGAAACGTAAACAACAATAATTTTTTTTCACTCAAATATGTCGAACTTTGTGCCTGAAAAAATGTTTTTGCGGGGAGTTCTTCTTCATTACTTTAATATGAAGAAAACTGCTGCCGAAAGTCATCGTATTTTGGAGAAAGTTTATGGTGAACATGCGCTAGCTGAGCGAATGTGCCAAAAGTGGTTTGCACGATTTTAAAGTGATGATTTTGGCTTGGAAGACGATGAACGTCCTAGGCAGCCAAAAAAGCTTGAAGATGAAGAACTGGAAGCATTACTCTATGAAGATTGTTACCAAACACAAGAAGAGCTCGCAGAATCTTTGGGTGTCACTCAAGCAGCCATTTCAAAACGTTTAAAAGCAGCTGGATATATTCAAAAGCAAGGAAATTGGGTTCCACATGAACTCAAGCCGAGAGACGTCGAAAGGCAGTTTTGCATGTCTGAAATGCTGCTGGAATGCCACAAAAGGAAGTCATTTTTGCATCGGATTGTTACTGGTGATGAAAAATGGATCCATTACGACAACCCCAAGCGCAAAAAATCATATGTAAAACCCGACCAACCAGCCAAATCTACGGCAAAGCCGAATATCCATGGCGCGAAGGTAATGCTCTGTATTTGGTGGGATCAGATGGGTGTGCTGTATTATGAGCTGCTAAAACCGGTGACACCATCAATGGACAACGCTACCGAACACAATTAATCCGTTTGAAGAGAGCAGTGGCCGAAAAACGGCCAGTGGCCGGAATATGCGACCAGACACGAGGCAATAATTTTCCATCATGACAACGCTCGGCCCTACGTTGCTATTCCGGTTAAGAACTATTTGGAAAACAGTGGATGGGAAGTCTTACCCCACCCGCCTTATAGCCCAGACCTTGCCCCTTCTGACTACCATTTGTTCCGGTCGATGCAGAACGCCCTCACTGAAATACGGTTCACATCAGAGCAGAATATCAAAAATTGGCTTGATTCATTCTTGGCTGCCAAGCCGGCGTAGTTCTTTTGGGATGGGATCCACAAATTGCCAGAAAGATGGGAAAAAGTCATAGCTTCAGATGGCCAATACTTTGAATAATACTATTGTACATGTTTTTCTTAAGTAAACGTTCAAATTTTGAACAAAAAAAAAAAAAGCTTCTTGCGCCAACTTGAACGCCTCTACTGGTGTCGGTACACTGTCCATTAGGTCGTCGACATAGTGGTTCTCTTTAATTGAACGAACAGCTCGGGGATATTCGAGTTCAAAGCCTTTGGCGTTTTTATTTTTGACGTACTGCGCTGAGCCAGGAGAGCCCAGGTTCCAAATGTCATAACTTTCATAACGTACTTAAGTATCTGGCTATTCCTCCTTACTTTTAGCCCACAGAATTAGGTTATATACCCAATACTAAAAAAAAAGAAAGCTAGATAGTTATCATTTCGATATGGTAGGACCACAGCTTTGAATCGTAAGACGACGTTACGTAACAGATATGTGGATGGATGATTTATTGGTGACCTTTGGTTCTCGTATACGGATGAAGATCGAATTCTGGAAGATGAAAATGCTCTTCGAATAATAAAAAAAGCCGTCCCAACGTAAAATTTCTATAACTATTGTAGACGGAGATTGATACCATACAAAATGGATATCTGAGGTCTGAGAGAAATAAGATTGTTGGATGCCAGCCAACGACACTGATTAACTTTACTCTGCTTACTTATTTGTACAAGACCAATTCGTAGGAATATTCTTTGAAAACCGGACATGCTGGATCTACTTTAAAAACATCTGAAAATATCGAAGAAGATATACCACTTTGAAGTTTCCTTTTCATATAATGTAATGCAAGAAGGAATTTCAGATTTTATTAAATTCCAATAGGTTAAAATATATAAGATTTAGCAAAGTTGTTTCTTTTTTAATTAACAGTTTATTGCCTCCGGAACTTTTACAGCTCGTACAAGCCTGTAAGTATTATCGATTTAACATCTTTACTGGACAAGAGTATATAGCTATCTCTTGAGAGATCTGGGTATTTAGTGATCATCTCAGCTAAGAAGCTGAATCGATCTGATCTACATATTGTGGGCAAATGGAGATCTTTGAAAAATATTTTCGCAATAACAATAACGGCGGACATAACGTTAAATAGTTGAGGAGAAATTTTAGACACTTTGGATAAGATACATGGAACTGAACTGTTACAGAAAATTTGAAAAGATGTGCATGAACATTTTTGACGCAAATAAAAAGGTAATACCTAGAAAAGTGCTATAAGGTTTTACTTACATAATATTAGTCGAAAAAAATTGTTTCGTGGTCTAAGATAACGTAAGTTCATATTAGTTACTTGAACATTTTAAAAGATACAGTCTAATTCAGGAGGTTACATTTTCTGTGCTCAGCAAGCTAATTAGGTAAAATAGATTTTGAAAAAGCTGGTTTATGCGATTCATCCGTTTTATTTTTCCGTGCCGAATAGTAGCACTGACACTGTCTTTAAAATAGCCTTGCTGGTTAGTCGTCGAAGAAATTCACAAGAAGTGGCCTTTTTATGTGAAAAAAATAAAAATGGCAAGAGCTATTCTTCACTTGATTTCTGAGTTTGTAAGTCTATGTCCAAAAAAAAATGATGCTGAAATCTTTGTTTGACATAACTAGATAAAATACATAGGTGGCCATAAAATCAATTAATGGGAAGTGGATGATTTGAAGTTGCTGCATTTTTTTCCAAGATCTACCGTAAGGCGAACTGTTAGGGATCAAACAGATTGTTACCAATGGATATCAGGCGTTCGATTAATATGGTAGATCGGTTAAGGGACTGATTTATTTTTAATTTACGCCATTTCTCTTTCTGTTCAAGGCGATGAGTTCAAATAGTGCGGAACACACCCACGTATATAAAATCCCCTTCAGGACAATTTGAGTTAAAATGTCAAAATTTATTATATGGTATACCATATGTAAAAACATTGTTTTTTATACGGAATTTTTAGGAAACGTTAGAAATCTTCAGAACAGTTTCCCCCTTTTTTTTCTTACAATGCAGATTTCGTGATCCAACACTTTTCGGTTTATAGTCGAACATCTTGGTCATTCGAGCTGGATAAAAAAAATAAAAAACGAAAATTAACCCTAAATTCCAGTGACAGCGTATGCATTTCCTATAAGAAAAATAAAAGGAAAAATTAATAAATATAATAAAATATAAGATGTATTACAAGAAATTATTAAACTGATACTCGTAATTTTATTGACAATTTAATTGTTGATTAAAGTGAAAATTCCAACTCAAACATACGGGTATAAGACATTTTCTTGGGAGTTGTAATGTAAATCGGTTTCCCGCGTCGCGTCTAATTATTGCCAGAAAAGTTCCAGCTCCAGAGACATTCAACCAGCTGAAGCGTTTACATATCAGGTGGGTGAGTTGAGCTGTATTAGCCTTTTTTTATATACATTTGCCATCCACCTTAACGGAAGAATCAACAAGGACGAAAAACATCGTCAATGTTTGGAGGATTTATTCCAGCAAAGCAAATACATACATTATTCATGAATTGATCACACTGCTGGACGACGAGGAGCAGATTTTAACTTTTGAGGCGATCTTCGATGAGATTCGATAGACTTACCTAGAATATAAAGCGGAATCCCTGGATTGTTCGGATAGCGTTGCCGAATCTGCATCTGTTAACAAGCAAATTCGACTTACAGAAATGGCGCTCCCGATGTTTTCGGGTCAGTTCGAGAAATGGAGGTCGTTCAAAAAGAAATTGGAATCAATGAATCCTGATTATTGCGATGTGTATAAGAGAAATACTAAAGTTGCATTACCTTAAGTCAGGTTCGTCGGGGATGGCCGATCGTATATTGCAGCATCTCCAGGCATGACAACAAGCGCTTTTTGGTGAATACTCATCTGAAGTTGTACTTCGGGCAGGCGGTGTTACAAAATGAAACCGCTGTGGGGTTGAAACACCTTTTAGATACTTCCGCAGAGTTTCAACACCCTTTCCCTATCACATCAAAAGATACCGGCAACAAAAAATACTTTTAATTTTAGACAACCTACGCAAAAGGAACAACACATCTGTAAAGTGTGTGGTAAGCATCCGATCCGCACCTGTAACCGTTTCGCCAAAATGGGCATTGTTGAACGTGGCAACAAGGTAAATAAAATCGGCGCTTGCAGTAATTGCTTAGCGTATAGCCACACCTCACAGTATTGCCCCAGTCAAGCGCTTTGCTACTTTTGCTAGCAGAAACACCATTCTTTGTTGCACGGTAGATTCTTCTCACACAAGTACACTGTCTCCACATGTACGATCCCAAATGTTATTACCCACCGCTATGGGAAGTACTTTACCTTACGAGCTTTGACTGGTTGCGGATCGCGGGCTACTTTTATCATCGAAGCGGCAGTACAACTTTTGAAACTGGGTGTCCGTCGAACATCATTTAATATATCGGAGCTGGGGCAAGTGAATAGTGGACCATGCCATCGGTATGGTAATATCTCGTACGAGACCAATACACGAGCCTTTGTGCTTAAATTCGTGACTGGGCTGCTTCCGGCCAACCGACTGACACTTTACAAACGGGATCACATCAGCGGATTAACTTGAGCCCATCCCATGTATTTTCAGCTAGCTACTGTGATCTTTTGCTGGGCTGCGATGTGAACGTAAAACAGATATTTCCAGAAATCGTTAGAGGGAAGCAACGTCACCAGTTGCGCAGAATATCCATATGAGTTGGGTTCTACAAGGTAACATTTCTACACAACCACACAAGTCCATCCAAAGTTTTTTGCAGATCTATGACGTCAATACTCAGTTACGAAGATTCTATGAGATTGAAGAGGTTCCATTCCAGGTAAAAGATACAGATGAAAACCTTAAATGTGAGAAACGCTTTAACGACACGACCAGACGTTTGCCTGATGGACGATTCGTTTCCTTTCAAGGACGGATGTCAAACTGCGCTTGGGGACTCGAAGTTAGGAGCCTCACGTAGGTTTCGCCAACTGGAGAAGCGTCTATAAAACAACCCCACACTACACAGAGATTACTCTAAGTGTATTGAAGAATATCTAGAGTTACGCCAGATGGCGGAAATCGATGTCAGCAATGATGAAGTTCTTCAAACCCCACATCACTATTTCGTTCCACATCTCGCCATAATAAAGGAGACCAACTCGACAATTAAACTCCATGTCGTTTTCGACGCATCAGCAAAGTCTTCGGATTGTACATCCTTGAACAAGCGATTGATGGTAGGCCCTTAGAAACAAAATATGATAATGGATATTATATTAAGGTGGAGAGGGCATCAATTTACCTTTTCTGCTAACATCGAAAAGATGTACAGGAAGACTCGGATGAAAGAGCAGGATGCATATTACCAGGTAAAATTTTGGTCCAGCGATCCTAATCAGCCAATTAAGCATATCGATGGGATACGGTGACGTTCGGCACAGCCAGTTCGCTATACCTTACCATTCGCACTCTTAATCAGGCGACCGCTGATGAAAAGGCACGATTTCCAGTGGCAGCTAAGGCGAAACATGGGGACTTTTGGATTAAAACACAGATCTTTTGATAAAAAAATAATTTTATTTTTCAACGTAGTCTCCCTTGAGCTCTATACACTTTGTCCAACGCTTCTCCAATTTTTTTATCCCTTCCAAAAAAAATGATTTGTCGAAGTCCTCAAAATAGGCCTTTGTTTGCGAGATGACTTCATCATTGGAGTCAAATCTTTTTCCACCAAGCCATTCCTTCAGGTTTGGGAACAAGAAGTAGTCGCTCGGAGCCAAATCTGGAGAATAGGGTGGATGAGGGAGCAATTCATAGCCCAATTCATGGATTTTTGCCACGGCAACTGCACATGTGTGCACCCTTGCATTGTCTTGGTGGAAAAGAACTTTTTTCTTGGCCAAATGAGGTCGTTTTTTTTTCAAATCGTCATTGAATCGGTCCAATAAGTTAGCATAATATTCCCCATTGATTATTCTTCCCTTTTGAAGGTAGTCAATGTGGATTATCCCGCGTGCATCCCAAAAAACAGTCGCCATAACTTTATTGGCTGACAAACCCACCTTGGCCTTCTTTGGCGCCGATTCACCCTTAGAAACCCACTGTTTTGACTGTTGTTTGTTCTCTGGTGTGTTGTGATGGATCCATGTTTCGTCCACGGTTACAAAACGGCGCAAAAACTCCTCCATATTGCGATTAAACAACGCCAAACCTTCCTGTGAAGTTGTTACACGATTGCGTTTGTGGTCGACTGTGAGCAAACGCGGCACCCATCTTGCGGAAAGCTTTCTCATGCCCAAGTGATCATTCAAAATTGAAACCACTGAGCCATCTCTCGCACTTTCAATCTTCGGTCGGCCAACACCATATCGTGAATTTTTTCGATTGTTTCGGGTGTAGAGACCTCAACTGGGCGTCCAGGAGGTTCGGCATCTTCAGTGCTTGTACGGCCACAACGAAATTCAGTAAACCACTTTTTTACCATTGAAATCGATGGTGCAGAGTCCCCATAGTATTTATCAAGCTTAGCCTTGGTCTCGGTAATGGTTTTTTTTCGCAAGAAATAATGCTTAATAAGCACACGAAATTCACTTTTTTCCATTTTCTCCTCAAATTAGTGAGTAGTCTGATAAAAATAGCTGTCAAACACAAACTAACTGACGCAGCAAGTTTAAATTTTGACAGGAGTCAACTGACAGATGCCTGTTGACAGGAGCAGTGTTGCTGTTTCAGTAAAGAGGTCAGAAATTCACGGACTTATTGACCCGCCATCGTACATGAGTGGCCTAATATCCGTAACTGATACAGGCCACGATTGAGCTATGCGATTAAAAAACATGACATGACAGGTGAGACAATTGCTGGCTACGGTAGGATTCCATCTTCGAAAATGGACCAATAACTCCCAAGAAGTACTGCAGGGCATCTCTCAGGAACCACGCGAGTCAGGTTTCTCGTTACCTTTCGAGTCTTCGTAGCACATTAAAACTTTAAGAATAAGGTTTCACCCTCTTGATGACTCATTTACATTCCAGAATGTCTCCGCGGATTCCGCTGGAGTATCGACGAAAAGAATTATGTTGTTCATAATCGCACGTCTTTTCAATCCACTTGGCTGGATTTCGCCTTGCATCGTGAATACAAAGGTCATGATGTAGCAACTGTGGTGGCGCGGACTGGCCGAGAAGATCCAGTTCCATTGAAACTCAAGGAGGAGTGGTCGAGAGCTTCCACTGGCCGAGAAGATCCGTATTCCAAGATGGGCTCACCTGCAAAAGGAGCGAAAGGTAGAACTTCATAGTTTTTGTGATGCGTCGGAGAAGGCTTACGGTTCGGTCATTTATTTGCGGGCCTTGGATGAGGACGCACGTATTGATGTCCAAGATCAGACCGTGGCACTTCCTAGGTTGGAGCATTGCGGAGCGGTGATATTGGCTACGCTCTTGAACTGTACAGCCAGCCTGGTTAGGTGGGATAATGTAAGGACATACGCCTGGTCAGACTCGACAATCACCCTAGCGTAGATCGAAGGGAGGACGTTCGTAGGTATTCGTGTTGCAGAGGTTCAGCGCATTACCAACTGCAGTATCTTGATACACGTTCCAACCCGGGAAAACTCCGCTGATCTCGTCTCCCGTGGAGTGCTACCCACTAGCCTAAACGATAAACATCATCTGGTGGAATCCTAAGTTCACTGCACCACAACAACTGTCAACTATAGCGATTGATGATGAGAGCCGTAAGATACACTGCACCATCGCTCAAGATAATGGCATCGACATGCTGATTCATTGCCACTCAAATCACCACAAATTATTAAGAACCACATCATATTGCCACAAGTTTCTTTCACATGCTCGAAAACCAGTAATATAACGAGAATTGTCCACTCTCCATTCTCTTAGTCCAATGTGATATGTTCTTTGACGGCCCATCGAAGTCTGAAAAGCAGGCAAAGGCAAGAGGTATAAAGTCACTTAGTCCCTTTTTGAATGATATCTTATATAGAGTGTAAGAGGTAGATTGGACAATGCAGATTTAAGTTTCGACCAACGTCACCCAATAATTTTGAAACCGAGTCATCATTTCACCCGTCTCATGATGCACATGAAAATAAATTTCATGGTGCCATGCAGTAAATTATCTCCTATCTTCGACAGCGACAGGTACAAGGTGTACCGGAGCCCGACCATACTGCTGAGAAGATTCCATACATCGATCGCTGGAGGCTAATACACCAGAGCTTTTGGAAGCAATGGAGTTCCGAGTACTTAGCACGTCTTCAACAGCGCCCTAAATGGCTTAAGGTAGAAGAGCAACTGCAGCTAGGAGACCTGGTGCTAGTGAAGGACGAGAGGACTCCACCTTCAAAATGGATGATGGCGCGCGTTATAAACTTACATCCTTTAGCAGATCATCTCATACGAGTCGTTACCTTAAAAACCCAAACCGGAGAACTCAAACGCCCCCTCACCAAAATCTGTGCTCTTCCAACTAATAAAATAACCGTCGATAAAACCATAATACACACATAATATTAAACTTTGAAGTACACATTGCCCGTTTTTTTTAATCTATACATCTACAAATACTTAGCCCTGCATATTACTCGTACATGCATTTTTCTCACAAGTAAAATAATTAGTAAATTATAAATATACACATACGAGTATTAATCATCACTTAAGAACCCTACACTAAATTAGAAAAAATAAATCATTTTCATTAAAAACCTTACACAAAACACTAAAATGGATTAACCCTGCACAACACGAAAATCAACACCCTACACTTAATAAAAATAATCATCTTAAATTAAGACCATATCTATAGTTTGATATATTTGTTGAATTAAATAGAATTAAACTTTATTTCTTCATTCTCTTTGTCATTATTTTCGCTAAATAGTCTTCTAACTGCCTTTGCTTATGACCGCGTTCCCGTTCATATCTCTGTGGGTTTTTAACGGGCTATTTACCTGTCATACTCCTTATTCTCCTCAATTTCTGCAACCACCTTGAATGCCTCATGCGCCTTCAAGCACTTTTAGCAAACCCGTTTTTTTTATTGCTCAGATGGCTTACAAGTAATATTGGCGAATATATTTTTAACTTTTTCTTGACCAAGAAACCGTTTAACGTCAAAATTTCTCACAAGTGCAATTCTTCTTTAATATTTTGACTTCCTATGTCGATAGTAACTGGCTTGAATTTTAAGAGCCATCTTATTTAACATATTTTTTTCAACTTTGATCGTGTTGCAAAGTTGTCCATTTCTATCAACAGGCATAATGTGATCCTAGTCATAACAACTGTAATTATACTCATAATTCCTAACACGGAATTAGGTCCTGAGACCTAAGGCTTTCCTCAATAAGCCTTCCTCAGAAATGCCGTTTGCGCTTTCTCTGTCATAGTTAAGTCAGCTGGCTGCTAATCTGTCCTGGATCAGTTTTTTCTTATCTCAGAGAGAAACGCTCCTGAAGGGATTCGACAAGATCGCTTCTGTAATGTAAAATAAAATGGGTAACTTATGCACTAGTAGGCAGTTTTAGTTTTGATACATTTCAATCAGAAGTCAAGGTATTATTCAATATTCGGAATTATCGTGCCGTTCAGTGCACAAATTGATTAACTCCACTTTTTAAAAAATCTTAAATTTAAGTGTCAAAGCACTTGGGATAGTAATAACTTTTTATATTTATAATAACTTTCCTGAATAGTAAAGATTAACTCCACTAAACTACAAAATTTTTTAGGCCATTGAATAATAAGTAATTTATTTCAGAAGCCACTCCATACTCTAATGTAAATCGTTTCAATAACACGATTCAAATCAACCGTTGAATAATAACTGTAAATTTTTTGTCCAATTCAAATGCACTAGAGAGCGTTGAATGATAATGCTAAATTTTTAGTGCCGTCTTACCAAAACTAAAGTAAAATAAATTAGTCAGTCATAGCCTAATTGCAGCAGGATCAAGTACTTGTGAAGTGAAATTAATTATTTTTAAAATAAAGTGCCATTGGGTTTATTTTAACTTCTACTGTATACTTTACCAATATTACACTGACTACATATTTTTTTGGCCTTTTCACAACATTACTCCCAGATTGTATTTAGGTTTGAATTATTATAAAGAATGTGGGTGTGGAAAACAGTGAATCATGTGATGGTTCTTCAATACGATTTATCAACTTAAAGTCTTACTCAAGAAGACGTTTATTGTTCTCCTTGGATTCATCTGATTGTAACAGTACAAATATCTCAACAAACACATTGATTGGGAGGAAAAGAATCCCGATAATCCTGATAATTGGGCACGAAATTTACAAAAGCATAAAACAACAAAAGGTTTGGCATACCGGAATAGAGGAGGAAATTTAATACCTGCAAAAACATTTATCAACATAATATGCAGATGCCGTCAAAAGTGCAACCAAAAAATTCTTTCAGATGAGAGAGAGGCTGCCATGAAAGCATTTTATAGTTTACATAGTCAGCTTGACCAAAATATTTTCTTAAGAGGTTGTATTAAAGTTAAAGAAATAAAAAGAAGGCGTCCCACGAATAAAACTAAAAAACGAAGATCACATTCTTTTACATATTACTTTCGAAGTGACAGACATGATATTCCCGTTTGCAAAAAATATTTTAGGGACACTTATCAGGTGAGTGACGGGCGGATATACAAATGTTGTTCTAAAGAACAAGTTACGTCTTTGGTTGATCAGCGCAAAGGCCGTGTTACAAGCAATATCATAGATGACACAAATGTTATCAAACATATAAAGTCATTTCCAGCCTACAGTAGTCACTACAACAGAGATCATAATGCAAGACGGCAATATTTCAATCCTGACTTAAATATTAAGAAAATGTACGAACTATACGTCACACACTCGAATGGCAGCATCAGAAAAAAATTTCGTATTTTTTTTCGACTTAGAAAAAGCTTCAGCCTTTCCTAAACTGACCACATCTGTAGCTTATTACAATATAAGCGAAATTTATATGTTTATAATTTTGGATGTCATGAATTAGTAAAAATATAAGCAACATATTTGCCAGATTCGTGTACTGGGCAAAATAGAAATATTAAAACTGTCTTAAGTTTATTGAAACTTATTCAAAGTACGCAAATAAGAGCTGAGTCAATTGAAATGAAATTTTTGGTAAGTGGACATAACTATTTGCCCAATGACTCAGATTTTTCCATTATTGAGTCACATACGAAAAAAAATCAAAACATTTTTTTACCAGATGATTGGTTCAATATAATCAAAACATGCATTTAATCTAATCCAAATAACCCACCAAGATTTTTTTCAACAAAACCTTTAGAAAAATCAATCATTAACAGAAAAGCAACCGTTACAGGGTTTCCAGTAAATTGGCTTAAAATATGCTGCACAAAGTAAGAAAGGTCCAAACCCCATCTCATACAATTCAAATATGACTATAATGAAGATTCAGAATTTAACGAAATTAACATTATAAATCTGTATCAGGTAGGTCACAAAGTATGAAAAATGTAGATCAGCCTTTATTATATCCTAAAGGTAGAACTGTGACAAGGGAAAAAAGGAGAGACATGATGGACCTGCTAAAATTCATTCCTCTTGTTAACCATGATTACTTTAAAAACTTGACAGCAAATCGAAATGACGAGTCCTTACATACAGCTGATAAAGAAGACATTATTTATACTGCTGATAAATTAATCACAAATAATATATTATAACAGCACTGTCAACACTCATTTTTATGGAAAATTTGTAATAAAAATATATAATAACTTACTTTTTCTGTAATAAAAACCTTAAAAATTTAAATACTTAATTTAACTTTATTATTTTTTTCAGTTGCCAAATCGATTAATTCCACCAGTCACATAAAAATTGTAACATTACTGACGATTATTTTTTTGGTTATTCTTTCTTACTAATTTTACTATACATATATTTGAATTTATATTATAAAGGGAATTTTAAAAAACAACTTACATTATTTCATCGAATTTCTCTACTTTTTGTTTTATGGAGTTAATCGATTACACTATTAATGTTGGTAAGCGATGGCAAGGCGTATCCTCGCCCTCATGGAGGTGTTCACGTTAATCCCATGACTCGTTGTAAGCGAATTCCGTCGAAGGTAATTTGATGTACATAGTGAGATAACAAAATTTTCGAAACGGAAAGTCGTATTGTACCTAGCACCTTTTAGAAGTGAAGATGCTTTAGTGAAAAAACGTGAAGTTTATAAAACAATGGCCAGCTTTGTGCTTCTGAATTATAATAAGAGTTAACTGCATTAATTTAACTGACATGGCCATTTTCTCCCACATATAGTGATAATATTATAAATAATTTTACAATTAAACTTTTGTTTTTGAAGATTGAGTTGACATAAGTCAATGGTATCTAGAACAGAACACTAATTTCTTCCCCATTATCCCTGACGAAAACTAAACTGTTGCTTATCAAATCTTGAAGTCATTAAAAAAAATATATGGCAATCAACACGCATTTGTCAAAGAGTTGATAACATTTATATCGGATTTTCAATTAAGGGTTAAACAGTTCAGTAGCTCGCCAAAGAATACCAATTGTCCTAATGGAACCATATCTCACCAACGTTCCAGCGTGTCCCGATAGTGATTTTCATTAATTGTAAAGTGGCGGATATCATCACCAACGAAAATATATGGCTCAATAACACCGCCGACATGAAAACCACACCAAATATTCCATTTATGTTAATGTTGTGTCATGAAGCACATGTGGGTTTTTAGCCGTCCAATAGCACATATTTTGCTTGTTGACACAGCCATTTAGCCAGAAATGAGCCTACTAAATGATATGTACTGGCAAGCAAAATAGTAATGATAGTTCGCAAAAAAAAGAACCACTGCTAATTTAAGCCAAGTACAAATTAGAAATTAATCAAGTCATCAAGCCACCTGCTTTATTGCTACATCAACTTCTTTCTTAAACATTGTTTTAGTATGTCTTCATACTTTTAGCCACAGGAACGACTTAAAGTATCGACGATATCATTATGATGTCGTTATTGTTGTTTTTTTTTCTTATGCATTAAGCTAACAGAAAATTACTTTCACGTTTGTTGATCGTTCAACACAAAGAACATTGTTGACTCCCGAGTTATTGAGACATTTTCTCCTTTGTTGGTCCATTACGAGCATATCTACCGCTAGCAGCTCTGAATACTATCATTTCAGATTTCTTTAAATTAACTGACGGTTCCAAAGTTCATAGTAAATCTCAAGTTGATTTATCAATACCTGCATTCCTTCAACGAATTCCGATAAAAAACCAATATCATTGGCGAAAACGAGTCTGCATACTTCCAAATTGAGTTTCTCCTCCAATTACCTCTACTATATCATTCGTAAATGAAATGAAAAGTAACGTGCTCAGGACACATCCTTGCCTGACTCCCATTTGCGTTGTAAAGTCTGTAGATACAAACTTACTATCCCAAACATACGCGACGTGAATATACTACATCGATTTCAATAAAACAACAATTTTACTTTACTTCTGTTTCATAGTTACGAGTATACCACCTTGATCAAAAAGTCCCCGGGGGACACCACCGTGTGGCACTCCCATTGTTCCGATTTAAGTTCAGTTTTTTTTGTTAAGTTGATAAAGTTGGTATTGTTGATATTTTCTCTAAATCTTAGCGTCATAGCTTGATACTAGCAAAAGTTACGTAGCCAAGAGTACATCTATCTCTGTGTGTGTTGGCGATTTTTCACAATTTTAGAAATGGATTTAAATTTGCAACAACGAACTTGTATTAAACTTTGCGTAAAAAACGGATTTAATGGTGCGCGAACGTTGGAAATGTTAGAAAAGTGTTTCGGCAACGATTCTCTAAAGAAAACGGTCGTTTACCAGTGGCAGGAGCGGTTAAAAAGTGGTCGTGAATCAATCGAAGATGATGGACGCAGTGGCATACCATCGACATCGAAAACCGACGAAAACATTGATGAAGTAAAATAAATGTTGGTCAATAACCACAAATTAACCATCAGAGAGATGGCGGAGGACTTGAACATTGCCTATGGATTCGTCCAAGACATTTTGGTTAATGATTTGGGTTTCCGTCGTGTAGCAGCAAAGTTTGCGAGGCTAAATCCGATCCCATATTCATCAAAAGGATCATTACTGGAGACGAGACGTGGGTTTATGAGTATGACACGCAATCCAGACATCAGGCAAGTGAATGGCGTTCACCAAAGGAGCCGAGACCACAAAAACCACGCCGTTTTCAGTCACGTTTTTCATGGATTACAACGGTGTAGTTCGTCATGAATCTTTGCTAGAAGGCCAGACAGTAAACAGAGAGTATTATTTGGGCGTTATGAGACGTTTGCGTGAAGCGATTCGCCGAAAGAGACCAGAACTGTGGGCAGAAAACTCGTGGATTTTGCACCATGATAACGCACCGTCGAATTCACCTGATTTGGCTCCCTGTGACCTCTTTCTGTTCAATCGAGTTAAAAAAACTACTACGGGGAACGCGTTTTAGCAGCCGAGAGGAAGTAAGGAAAAATCGTAGGAAGCACTGATGGACATACCGCAAACTGAATATAAAAAATGTTTCGAGGATTGGATCAAGTGCGTTGCAGTCGATGGGGATTACTTTAGAGGGGACAATATAGATTTAGATGAATAAACTTGTATATTTAATTTTCTGAATAACTTCCGGGAACTTATAAAAAAATCTGCACGGATAATAGCATAAAAAGCAGCACGAAATTCGACGAAGAAAGCATATAACTTCTTGTTCCTTCTTATGAAGCTTTCCATAATGTTCGTTAGGATAAATATTTCGTCTAAGGTTGAATAGTTTCTCCTAAATCCAGCTTGAAATTTATTCAATATTTTCTTATTTCCGATCCACTGCGTAAGCCTAGTGAAAATCAAGGTAATTAACCAAAATTAATAATTTTCAGGTTTGTCATATAATCCTTTTTTGTGCAGAGAAAATATTATTGTTCTTTCAAAGTTCATAAAATTCTATTGTATTCATATGATAATGCGGACAGAAATTCAGTTGAACAATTTTTATAGAATTCTGCTGATACTCGCTCATCTCCTGGAGCTTTACCAACTTCAGATTTTTTGATTACATTCGGTCCTGCAAAAATTGTAAATGAAGCATCTATGAGCTCATCTTTAAGGAATGGTACCGCGTAGTGCGGCAGATGTGAAAATTGAGGGGCATCCAGAGGTGTTTAAAAAATGGGTGTTGTATTTTCTTAAGAGTCTTAGAAACAAAAATGATTTTTTCTAGTTTTAAGACATTCCGCATCAAAACAGACTGTTTGAGATTATCCTTAGTGCTTGCTGGAACAGCTTAAATTATTAAACGAGTTTGGTCGTCTACGTGCAGTGGATTATTCACTATTCTTTGATTAGAAAGTTAATGACTTAAATTATTTTGGTATATAGGTTGAAAACTATCCCTCCATATCAACTTTTGTAGTAGTCCCAGTTGCCTCGTGCTGAGCGTTTCCTCAGTTCCCGAAACCGTACAAGGAATTTACTAAAGCATGTGGTCTGAGAAAGTTTGTGCATTCGGATCTCCTTTACAGTTTCCATTTAAAATCCTTGCCCCCAAGGCGTCGGCAACTTCTACCGTTTTAACACCTTTCATATCCCACACTTCTGTGGGCTGGTTTAATAATTGTTGAAACAGATCCACTTCTAAATTTATTTTGCAACAATCCAATCATTGCGCTAAAATCGTCTACAAGTAGTAAATCCATTGACCCTTAGTCCTGTAGTGTGTCGCAAAGTTTGTAGCAATCCCTATTCCATTGATTATAGTTCAGGTAAATTGGTACGATAAAAAGAATAAAACCCGTGGCTTTTACTTCCAGGACACTCATTTCTTCAGCTCGCTTAAAATTAAGAACAACTCCTTCAAGGCACTTTCGATTACCGAGTAATTCGCTTCCACAGCCTCTTCTAAATGTACTCGTATATTATGTTTAAAGAGGAAAGTTCTATGCAAGTATCAATGCATTAACGTTTACTTGAGGATCAGCATTTTTCTCGATCTACGAGAGAAAATTTCAACATTATTTTCACTAAAGTTTAATCTCAGTTACTATTTTAATTCTATTTTTGTTCTCTTTGTTATTGGCAGGCAGAGACAGATAAATCATTTGCCAGAGACGAAATTAAGTCCGTGAGCGAATATTTGAACAGGAATTGCCTCTAGATGATACAGAGCAACAAATAATATGCTGTACCGGATGTTAGATTAAAGGGATAAATTGTCCTTCAATGAAGAGGAACTTCTGTGAAAACAACTATTATACATATATTCAGGATGAATATATAACGCATGAAATAATGCTAGAATTCAAGTTTAGGGCTGACCTCTTAAGACTCAATTATATGCCGCATCGAGAGGATCTACCAGTGCTTTGTGCCGGATTTTCAAAGAAATTAGACGGCAGATCTTCAAGGTGAACGCGCTCTCATCGACTGAGGTCACTTTACTTCTCAATGATTGCGATGTCAAAAAGCTACGCAATACTTACTTATTCCTTGCCTTACTTTATGACGATCGAATAGTCAGTGAATTATTTTAATTTTTAAAAATTCACAAAAGGCTACACAATAAAAACAATTCTAGCTTTATTAGTTGTCAATCAGGCAGATGGTAAAGTATATCAAAATATATCAATATTAAATTTGAAGAGTAAAAATCATTCTATTTATTGAAAAAAAAAAACATCAAGGACAAAGAATTGTAAAGTTTTCAAAAAAAATGTTTCTCCAATCTACATTGAATGTTCCACGAGTATAAATAATTTATTATTTACATAGCAATGTTCTTTCACTTACTACATAACATACATATTACTATTGTGTCTAAGTGGTTCTATGTTAAATTAAAGGCATATAGCTAATGTCTGTATCCTTTTGTATAAATATCTTGTATCGACCTACTCATTGAACTTTTTCTCCAAAATTTTGGCAGATAAATCAGATCATATTGAAATATGTTGTTACCAGTTATTGCTTTTTTAATTATGCGAAATATAAAGATGAAAGATAAACAGACAGACAGACATAAATTCTAAAAAAAATCTTGTTTTAAAGTATCGTACAAATAACGCAATTCACCATGAAATAGGTAAGGAATTCCAGAACACAAACAGACTCCTCAATAGTTATATTTGTATCTATAGAAGATATACGAAATAAAATTAAATCCACAAGCAAATCAGAGCAACCAAAAATGCCGACCGAAATGTTACCAAAAGATGCAGAACTATATGGGAAATGTTTAAACACAAATGCATTCATCCAAGTGCAGAATACTGACAAGAATATAACATCCACTATCATATCCCCTCACCCCAGAGGCATTCGCTTCAAAGGTAAGGTTAAAAATAAAAATATGCGTTCATGAACAACGTATTTGCTCAACTCTCTTTATAAAATCGATAATAGAGCTACGTAAATATAAAATAAATGTATGGTATCCCATGTGAGAACTTTAGTCACATTGGGGCATCTTCGTTCAAAATGTAATTTCCATAGGGTATCCTATTGTAACAGAAGAAAACAGAAACTGGTGGAATGCCATTTAAGAACAGGCACGTCGAGAAGTATACCTCAAATCTAGCTACACTTTGCAAAGTCAGTGTAGAGTACACAGAATCCGAGAAGAAACAGAATACGAGTATACGTAGAAACGAAAGGTATAAGCATATCTGTATTTAAAAATGCTAGCTTCAACTTATCGAAAAGATAAGATGGGCAGCAAAGAAATTAACAGATGAATTCATTACATATATACCTATTATCGACGTCAAGGCGTCAAAGGATACCCTCAAGTAGGAGTCCTCTCTCCTCTTTTATGATCAATGCCAGTAATTCATAAAAGGAAAAATGTAAATGATGTCTGCGCAGATTGTATTCCCTCCATATCGCAAAAAATTTACGAAATCTCTTTTGACTAAAAAAAATATGCATAGTGTTGAAAAATGAATGATGAGTAATAGGTTTGACTAAACCAATTAGCAGAAAATAACATAGTAATAAGAGCTTTACTGTTCACCTGTGCACGCCGAAGACATTTATTTTACATAAAAAAATACAAACAAGACCAACACAGCATTAAAAATGGACCAATTCAGGAGGTTTTTCAAAATATGCTGAGATATTAATTTGTTATCAAAACTACTGCAAACCGTAAGCCACTTTAATAATCCTATGTCGATACGTAAGTTATCTTCGTTAGAGTCAATGTATGCCATTCTATATTTTCTGCATTCATCTTTTAGATTAAATCGACGCATCACTGTGTGGTTCAGGGCCTTTGAATAGTTTTGCTGCTGTCTTATTAGTCAGTTTTCTGGTTAATTTGTGCATTTTGAAATACGTGAATACAGATGTGCTTTGATAAATAAACATATGTATATTCGGTGCATGGCCTTGTGATTTGAAGACACCAATAATGTTTCCAGTAGAACCCCTTTTGAAATCAATTTTATATGTAGTTTTTAGAGACCATCAAATATCTGAATTGCCGTTCAGTGCCTGATTTCTGATTTATTATTAAATCTATTAAAGAATTACTGCTGTTTAATACCAAACACATCTTGTTATGGCACATATATTTATTTGCATTTCATGGTGAGGGAGCAATCTTACTAGTATATGTTAATTAAAACAATGCATATTTAACCTGTTTCCTTTTGAAGTAGTCTGCGCCCTGGTTTGGAATTTCAATGGGATGCAGTCAAACCAAGCCCTTTCACCTCCAAAAACTCAGTGACATGCTTGCTGTCCTTTAGCAAAAATCACTGTAGAGTGTTTTGTAGTTAGTTAATAAAAAAAAAATGTTAACTTTGAGTGTCATAACGACATAGCAGAGTACTTTCTCAGACTGCAGGTATAATGCATTGGTATTTTAAGTGCTAGTTATGTAGGCATATTGAGCATTCATCGCTTCATTTTAGGCGTTGAATAGGTCACTAGATGATGGTTTGTCAACACGGTCCGCGTTTTAATCGGCTATGTACGTACTTATCATGGAAAAATTATACAGATATCGATAATTTCCCGTTATCAGATCTTACTTGGCCATAAATCATAAACTGTTTCAGTAGAAAGATACTCACTTCCTTAGATATTTAATTTAAGGTT
Organism: Volucella zonaria; assembly: GCA_963966105.1. Taxonomy (NCBI): domain Eukaryota; kingdom Metazoa; phylum Arthropoda; class Insecta; order Diptera; family Syrphidae; genus Volucella; species Volucella zonaria. Next base: position 38,053,391 of record OZ014532.1, on the reverse strand, counting down.
CCATAAGCAGCTTTCTATTGCTGATAGAAATAGATGATGATATTGATACAATACATTTAAAGTTCTTTCTTCAAACGCAACATCTCTACTTTTAGCAATTAATTTCACAGTCTCTAGCGTTTTGTATTACCAGAGGACATAGTATCATATACACGACTATACCAATTTTTTTAAAGTTTTCTTTCCTTTTTTCTCCAGGTAAATTAAATTTTAACTCATATTTTCAACGGCACTCCAGCTGTTAGCTCTATGAAGTCAATCTGATCACTGTATACTCCTCAACCTGCATTACATTTCTAGACTGTTCTACATATCAAGCTACTCTTGAGGTCGTACCGATTTTTTACGACTCAAAGAAATAGTACAGAATAATCTCAAAATACAAAATTCCAACGGTCCACCTCCTCTCATTTGTTAAAAACTAAACGCTGATGTTTATCAGACCTCAGATAAATTATGTATTATTACAATTTTTTATTTTTGATATTTTTCTTTCGCAAAAGTTTCATTCTTAAGGCATTATCTATTGTCTATAACATGTGGTACGTCCAATATATCCTTTTTCTGATAATTACATGTTTCTTATACTAACCTCTTGGAAGTAGAACGTGAACGATAAAATAAAGTAAGATCGTAGAATTCCCATAGTTTCAGCACAACTACCTGTGTACAACTTGAAAACCAGTTCCAGCAGCCACTTACTTTACTCGATAATAACGTATTATTAATATTCCTTTCCTAATTTCTCTCCCAAAGATTGTCATCGCTGACGCCCCTTTTTTATTAATTCAAAGCACAGTCAAACACTTGTTTAACATTTAACGTCCGGATTAATGCTGGCTTTATTCAAAGAAGTGTTAGTGCTGGGACTGTCATTAGTCCAACACCTTTCCATTTTTCAATAAAAAACGATGGAAAGGCAGAATAGTAAACTAGAGAGCATTTTAGGAAAAATCGACTTTTAAATTTTATATTGCCACACTAATTACGGAACATGAATAAGAATAATTATAATAATGATGCTAGTTGAGAGTGCAACCTAATAGCTCGATCGGTCGAACCTGATTGGTTTTTTGATAACTCGTCCCAGACGTGTTGGGTTCTTGAAATTGACGACCATGCCAATACGATAAACGTCGAGATATTGACTTGATTATTGCTACTTAGCCAGTATGGCATTGCTTTACCACGTTTTGGATCTCACTTTCTGGTACTATGATTTTATTTGCCTTAAATAACATACCTTGCTCAAAAGTAATCTCTTGCTTCAAAGGCGCATATTTTTGCACGACTGCGGCAATTTCCTGTTATTGTCTGGCCATCCGTGTTGCACCACATTTTTTAGCAGCTTGAGTTCAGAATCGTCCCTTGTCGCTTAAATGAACCTATCTTTTAGCTCCTCGCTGATTGGCAGGATCAGGTTGACTGAGTATTCCTCCTCGGTGTCTGTCTCCTCTACCATACAATCGCGACTAAGGATGTCCGCGATTGGTATTTTAGCGCCTTTGACGTAGCAAACCTCTGGAAAGTACTGCATCACATCTCAGAGAATCCGTTGGAGTCTTAATGGCGTGTTATGAAGTGGATTTTTAAATATGGTTGCGAGTGGTATATGATCCCACTCGACGGTAATTTTCTTTCCATAGACGTATTTATGGAACTTGTTACACGCAAATCTGGTTGCCCATGATTCTTTAATAATCTGAGGTTGCATATACGGTTGATCGTCTTTCATTAAGCAGGCTGCCATAGATTTTCTCGAGACATCCACTGACAAGTTAACGGGATTATTCACATCATAGTATTTAAGTACAGGTGGTGTTGTTAACGTTTGCTTGATTATTGCAAATGCTTCTTGCTGTTCAAGACCCCTGGACCAAGCTACGTCCTTGTGTAGTAACTGCCGTAATAGGTCTGCCATTTCGGACAGATTCTTGATAAATTTGCCAAGGTAGTTGACCATTCCTATCAGTCTTTGCAGTTCTTTTACGCATGTTGGTGTTTTTAGCGCTTTGATTGCTTTAATCTTTTCGTTGTCAGCCTCGTATACTCACACTTTTCTTTATTTAATATAAAACCGGCTTGTGTGAGACGATCTATTACACTTTGTGTGATTTTGTTGAAATCTTGTATCGTATATGAAAATATCATCCATAGCCACTTCACACTTGTCTATTCAGGGTTTTATCCATAATTTCAGAAAATATTTCCGGTAGGCGACGGTAACAGTAACGTCTCCAAGGTGTTCCCATTATTAAGTACTTGGACGTACTTTCCCATTTTTTCACACTGGTTCCGACTTAACATTGGTTGAAGATCGCCCCGAACGATTTTGAAAGTAACTAAACCCTCGCAATGTTTTGCTTTGCACCACAATCGAGTTTCGTCAATCGCTTAGACGTTTTTCTTTTTTTTTACCACCTGAGCCACTACCACACTTTGATGTGTTCGTTGTTGTAAGCAATCATTCGTTTACTTGTTCTTTTTTTCCTTTTTTTTTTGTGCACTTTATGCCAAGAAAAAAAATCACTTGTACTTGTACGAAAATGTTATGACTTTCACTTTTTATCGGAACTGTGTAAATTTTCACTAGTTTTTTGTGTGCTGTGTTTTTTTTTATATAAATTCACTTGTACACCGCGGTTATGTTTTTGCTTTTTGATTATTTGTTACTTATGTATTGGACTGAATCTGTTTGCCACTTACAGGTTCTATAAGCAGACTGAGTAACACCGGGTTTCGGCAAAGCAAAGTCAAAAGTCAAAAAAATCTCTCCCTATTCGGACTCCCACCCCTGGAGAGTCAATATCGAAACCAAACACACCTGAGTTTCAAACCCCTACATCACAAACTTTCCTTTCTCCTCCTTCTATCTTTCCGCCCGCGCCCAGTATAAGGGTAGTCATAACCCCTTAGGCGCGCGTAAACTATAAAAAAAAAAAAAAACATTTGTGTTCCGTTTAACGTCCGGATTAATATTAACGATAAAAAATTAACTAATCGCGACAGACGTATGTACGAGTATGCCTGTTCTGGCTCGATACCAAGACACTATAGGGAGTTGGGGAAACAAAAATAAAGCAAAAAAGGTCGTACGTGTCTTAAGATGATCTGAAGAATTACTCCCACTGCAAGCATAAATTGCGCCAAGTCTATTCCTCTCCTTTGGCTGTCTTTATTGGGAATAGACAATATAAGATACCTATGCTGCCCTCACCTCACAAGCACCTCACCGATTCTCACTCCTTCTAACTAGCACATGATGAACTGAGTGACCTGAAATTCGAAAATTAGCATGGGCAATGAAAATGGAACAGGCTTAGAAATTGGATATCTAAAGTCTCAAACAAGATATCAACTTTGTTTAAACGCCGCTATAAAGGATGGTATTTCTTCTAAAAATAAAGTTCTACAGGAAGTTTTTACCATTAATACGAACAGAGCAATTTTCGTTAACATGGGACAGGGTACACCAAAGTAAGCCTTTTCTTAAATCCTCGATAAATGATGTCAACATTGGAGATAGACCCTTACTGTAGAACGATATTTTTCTTAGAATATGCCCAGAAATCATTTACCAAATTTTCGTCAACGAATTAGGGGACACCCTGTATATACATACATATATATTGTAGATTTCAATTATAAGATTTTAATTAAATAAATAAATTATTTTTTTTTCACTCATTTTAATTATACAATTTTGAACAGACAGCGATGGACGAAAAATCAAAAATAATAAATCAAAAGACATTCAAACTATGAAGAAAAAGACTTGGAACACAGTGATGGTTTTTATAGTACTGTTAGAGCACGGCAAACTGGATGCGAGAAAAAAACAGCTTTGATGAGGTTGATGATGTGACGTTACTTGAGAGGCTGATGGGTATGCTGATTCCTGGTGGTGTGATGAATGTATGTTCTCGTATTTATATATGTATGTAGGCATGCATTGAAACACGCCTCGTATATTTATACTCGGAACCACATTTCATCCTCTCGGAGCGCCAGCGTTTATGGCCTTTCAGTTCGGCTAAGTCCATCTGAATCAATCAGCTTCCTGCAGACAGGAATCCGGAGTCTCAGCAGAATGGCACTTGCACCAAGGCAGCAATTTACACAATTTTCTTCTAATACGTAAATCAGAATTTAATTTCCTGTACACGTACGACTAGGGGAACCAACCAGCTTGAAGAAAAAAAATTTACAAAAAAGACATGGCCGAAATTTTAGCAAGCTTTTATACGATTCATTTACGATCTTAGACGTCGGTGATCGATATTCCAGAGCTAAATGGTCAGCTAAAATTTAGTTATGCTCAAATTTTGGATTTTCATATAAAAAATATGGTAAAGAGTAAAATAAAATGCGATTGGATTGGGATAGCTCTGAAAGATGAGGGCACAGCGGTCTTCGTTAAAGACTTGTCAGAAAATCTGCCGTTCTTCTGCGACGAGTGTATCAGTATCTCTCTCTCAAATGTTCTCCTTGTATCAAGTGGCTCCAATGAAACATAACTCATTCGTCAGTCTAATAACGGACAAACTATCTATCTTCGAAAACAGGATAAGATGTATTGAAGACTTTAGTCAGAGTATGGAGAACAAATTGCGGGTTTATTTGAATTAGAAACTGCAAGATCCAGAAATGAAGAAACATCTAAGCGCCACCTTGGTAAGGTTGTAGTATAATTATGGTCACCTAGATGATTAAATATATGAATTATATAGGGGATGGGGACTCTGCTACATTTAAAAGTGTGCTTGAATTAAATCTCTATGGTGATGAGTGATAAGTGAATGTTCAAAAGAATGGGATCTCGGCTTAGCGCATTAGAAAAAAAACTTACCAGTTTGAAGCGAGGATTGTTTACTATGGTACTAATCAATGTAGTATGGCCTGGCTACTAGACGTACCACTAATATATCGGTGAAAAAGACGCAGAACTCGATAATGGGAACGTACTACCATATGATTTCAACTGACCAGAACCCGCAACACCATCTCTGTGATCCAGGCACTGACAGCTAGTGCAAGTACGAGAAAGCACTTGCTGTATCTACTGCTGTTCATCGAAATACGGTTGAATTTACACACCCTAAAGATTTGAAAAAAAGCTGTTCGAAAGAACTGCTCCCAAATTTCGAAGATTTGTCTAGAACTGAATTAGTTGAAAGATGACTACCGTAGGTGGGTTCACCCAGAATGCAAATGAATTGTTTAACTCAACTGTATGGAAGCTGTCCCCCAAACACTGGCACTCTGTACGAAAAATTGTTGAAATATTAGCCTCTTTAGCAGCTTCAATCTTTAATGATGGTCACCATTCATTACTGAAAGTTTTGAAAGAGTTTGGAGGCCTGCATGGCAAGCTATCCTTAGCGTATGCCGATTTTGTGAATAACCGCCGAGTAAAAAACAGAACAAAGAGGAATCTTTGGCCTCAAAAGAAGCCCGTACACATCGTAAACAAGGAAGAGCAGCTCAAGATGAGTTTTACGAGGAATCACAAGGAATTTTTTATGCTGATTAATCGATAAGTCGAAAAATTTTCGTTGTTTTTGCTCTCCAACTTTAAATCGCTTTTTTCATAACGGCATGGAAAATAACTCAAAAAATAATTGACCGATCGTTCTAAAATTTTAAGAAGATCTTCTTGACATCTTTAGTTATAGTCTAATCCTTTGAAACATTATTTCCAATGCAAATTATATAAATTGTTTAAACAAATTGGTAAAAAAATCTGACTTTTCTGATCTCTATAATTTTTTCTTTTGGGTTTTAAAGGCTTGGAGAACGAAAAACAATGTTTTTAACAAGACCTATTTTGATTATTTTTTACAGATGAAAAATAAAGTCTCCAGCTTGCATACCATTTTCAAAAATGTTAGACTTTGACGCCGTGCAGTGCCGCAATCTCGGAAAAAAAATAAAATTTTATAGTTAAAAGATGACAATAAAAGATTTTTTAATAAAAAAATTCATTTTTAATAAAAAATTCTTAAAAATTTACCTTTTTTCGAATCTTCCCCCATAATAGTAGTAACCCGCCAGGGTGAGATAAGTTGGAAGAGTTCTCACTTGAAAGCAGCGATTGCTTGCGGCTGCACGGCAATTAGCTCCCCGGAGGGAGTGTACTTGCTGCTAGTTTGCTGGCCTACAAAAAAAATTCATGGCAAAAAGTGTACGTATATAAATATTCTCAGATAGAAAGAGGATTTAGTTCCTTGCATTCCGAAGGATATCGCACCAAATTATCATCTGCGTCAAAAGTCAAAAATTCAGTATTAGAAGTAAAATTGGTACTCACTGTTTCCTGTTCATGGTGTTTCTGCAGCGTTGAAATTTGTGCACAAATCCCATCCTGCTCGTGCGGATTATTTAAAATAATTTATATCAATTATATGGCTTTAATATTACGATGCAATAGAGTAAGTGCTGTGTTATGTAATATCTACAAATTTTACATAGACTTATCTTATTTTGTTTTAGATTAAGCAAAGTATTCATATGCAGGTATAAGTATAAAACTGTATGCATTCATTAGGGAAGGTTAACAGATAAAATAAAAATAAACTACATTACATGTAGGGATTACAAACTGAACGGTTACAGTAAAGGGATCTTGCGTAAGTTAAATGAATTTAAAGTAAGGATACAATGAAAATGATATGAATCACTGAATTGTTTTATTTCTTTGATAGTGATCAAGTTAACTGCTTCATTTGTTGTAGATAGGTGCGTAATGAATTATTCTTTATAGGGTATATACTAGTGTTTAATGATTTGTTGCAATCGAACTTATGGACTTTTCCTTGTGATACTTGTTTAAATTGTTGATATATGTACACATGTATTACATATACTTTAGATGTATTTTTTCATTATTATTATTTTTTTTTAACGAATGCTTAGTGGATGTTTTTCAATTATACATATTAGGTTATGTTTCTTTTTCTTTTTTAAAAATACAAAAAAAAATATACAATAGGATAGGATGACATGCGGTAAAATGTGGAATGTTAGTGCCGTTACATAGGGCTGCTAGATAACTGTCTCCTTCTTGGTGGGACACAGAAGTACCGTATGGATATTCCTTACCATTAGTCACCCGCAGTTTTCGGCAGAAATATACAAATCTGGTTCATTATATGTCGATCAAATGGAATTACCTGATTTAATTTTCTTTTTTATCACAATTTAGTAATATACACTAATTTCAATTACTAATTAATTCAATTACTTCTAAAATAAATCACATTATACACAATAACAAAGGTTGTAAACTCACGAACTTACAAATGCTTGTGTACTGCTGGAGTTGATCTAGGTGAAAGAACAACTTTTTCGTATGCTCGTACAAGTATTTACACTGTGTATTAAAGTTTAGATGTATGGTCTAAGTAAGGCTATGTTCAGAGATCAACATACAATCATTACTCTCAAAGCATTACGAGACCATTCTTGACGTTATATTCGGTAAAATCAATGAGCCACCGAACGGAAACTTGCTACATAATTTAACACGACGTGGACACCTTCAGAGTGGCAAAGCAGGCTAGACTGACTTCGTACAACGAACCAGATGTTCACCACCCTACTCGTCAAAGCTGGTCCAAATTACGCAGATGTTGTTTGGATCTATAGTTTTTTCAAAAGAAGATATGGCATCACCATCAGCCAATACACAATATTTTCAAAATCTCACCACAAAAACAAACGTAATTTCAAGCTAAACTTAGATATGAATGGTTATTTGTTAACCAGCCGTAACGTTGGAAAGATGCGGGTCTCCACATAAACGGACCAAACCGCCATTAAATACATAGAAAAAAAATGAAGCAACGTCTGATCTAATAAAACTAATTATAATATAAAGCACCCGTCTCTCCGCCAAGCCCCAACATCAACGCGATTCATTTAATTTAACTCCTTGTCACAACCCGTGAACGTACTCTGTAACACCGCTGAACTCGTCCACTGTCACAAACCCGCGAACGTACCAGTAACCCGCTGAACATAAACGTTAGCTGTCCGACTGACGGCACTGCAGCTACGAACGTCAAACAGAAAAAAACGTGATTTTCGGACAAGCTAGCTTCTCTCGGATTTGTTTATTTAAATTCATATACATTTTTTTTTTTAAAAAAGTTATTGACAAAGGTTTTTCGCCATCCTAACAACTCAGAAGTGGAATTGTTCCAAACTTTTCTGTTTCATTTACCTGAATTCGTGGTATAAACGCTCGTGGAAATTAATTAATTTTGTGGAGAAATTAAGACAACGGAATTGAAGATGGCCGCGCATAAAATCGACGCTTTGAATACCCAACAGCTCAAATTCGCTTTGCAGCAGAGAGGCTTTGATGTAAAAGGGACAAAAGCATAGCTATTGGGAAGACTACGAGACGCTTTGGAAGAGAGCCAGGACGAAATAGAAATCCCGGATTCCGAAGAATCTCCCGACAATTAACAACAGACGCTATGCACCGTGATTTCCCAAATCAATCTACAATCAAATACTGTCGCTGAATTATCCGATATCGTCAAACAGGTACAGCAAAATCATCACGCTATAACAACCACACAAGAGGTGAGTCAAAATCCTTTACATTTTATGCACGTTAACGCAAATGCTCTACCCAATGCCAATATAAATACCGGTTCCCTACGCAATGAAGTCCCGCAATTGTCAACCAAAACCAACCTTCGGTATCACAGACATACTACATCTCCGAGAACTACCGTTGCTTATCAACGCCGCAGTCAATATCATCGTGTTTGCCGTACGAGAACCCAACGTTCCGGGTCAATATGGACACACCCTCCATAAAGGATATTGCTGTGATTTTACCGAAGTACGATCCAACATCAGAATCTTCTATAGGCGTGGAACAATTTGTTATTCGTATCAGTAGTCTCATCAACGCATATTGTACAGATGGAACCAGGATGCTCTTATGATGGCAGTTTATTCTAAATTAAGAGGTTCTGCGAATTTTTGGGTAGATGCATCTGCGTCTATTATAAATAAATGGCAAGAATTTTCCGAACATTTAATCAATAACTTTGGCGTTGGAGAAAACGAAGCCGATGTTCATATTAGATTAGCTGCATGCACACTTAATAATAATGAACGAATTTTAGACTATTTCTATAGAGTTTGTGCATTAGTTCAACGGTATCGGCTGAGTGAACCTGCGGTTGTTAAATACATCCGTCATGGACTTAAACATCGCGACTTGCAAAACGCACTCACATGTTACAAATTCGATACAACAACAGATCTACAACTTGCTATCGAAAGAGATTTAGACAACCGCCAACCCGTTCAACAATTTGTCTAAACCACCGATTCCAGGAACAAGATTATTAAAACGACCGTCCGCAATTGCAACTACCCGAACCTGCCGTAATTTCAAAACCGACGTCATTGCTAACTCAACTTGCTGTGGAACATAAAACTACTGTTTGTTATAATTGCTATGAACCGGGTTATAGATCCGTCAATTGCCCAAAGCCACAACGAAGAGATCGATATTGTAGGAAGACCAGCTACCCATCGGAAAGATGTCCTGAAAAGCCACCCAACAGTATGGTTATGCAAATTTGAAGCGAGAAAAAGTCAGAACGACGCACCACGAACCTATCGAAACCAGTCGTCAAGACAATTCGAATTCAAAATAAGACATTGAATGCCTATATTGATCCAGGCAGTACCCGATCGCTGGTAAGAGAAACGCAAGCTGACGTTGTTGTTGTAATTCGAAGATACCAAGGACATACGTTGACCGGATTTGCTGGAGGGCAATTCATATGTAATCGTATAATACACGCCCTTATAGTAATCAACACGAAGACCAAATTCATTCTAAGCTGTTTGTGATTGGTTTGAGACAACCAACGCCTAGTCTACGAAAACGGTAGTTGCCACGTAGAATCCCTGATGTCCAACGAAATAAAAGCCGATCCCAACCTAGGGGCAGCCGACCATGAATCATTGAACAACTTCTACACCGTTACCCAGATTGTTTTGCAGAGCAACTGCACGAATTGGGAAAATCAAAATAAACGTCATGACTAATAAATCGATTACGAAGAAACCATATAGACATCATTAAAAAGCTACTCGAACTTAACATTATTAGTCCATCAAAGTCACCGCATTCCTCGCCGATCGTCCTTGTCAAGAAGCAAAACGGGGAAGATCGTATATGTGTCGACTTCCGTGAATTGAACGTAATTACCTAGAAAATCCCTTGGGTAATAACAACAGTCGAAGATATACATATATGCAATGCTTTCGGACAAAAAGTATTTTAAGACCCTCGACCTTATGGTATGTCCGGGTTTACCAAATTGAAATTGAAGAGTCCTCGAAGCACTATACCGGTTTCATTACACATCAAGCACACTATGAGTTTAACCGAATGCCCTTTGGTCTGCGTAACGCACCTCAAGTATTTCAAAGCATGATGGCGGATTTGATAAAATCAATGAATCGCAAAGCTATTTTCTATTTCAGCGAAATTATTTTGAAAAGCACTCTTCGGCTTTTAAAATGTGTATTTCTTGCAAGAGGAGTTAATTTTCTTGGACATGGAATAGACGAAACCGGATTACGGCCAGGTATTGAGAAAACGATTGCTATACGAGACTATACTACACCGACCACCATCACCGAAGTCAGAAGATTCCTAGGTCTTAGTGGATTTTTCTGGAAATTCGTTCCTAAATACGCAAATATAGCACGAATGTTAAATCGACTTACTAAAACGAAGCCAACACCTTTGAAGTTCACCTGCAGTTGCGATTGTCGCCTTTAACCGCTTGAAAACCGTTTTATGTGAAGAACCTGTTTTAGCTACCTACAATCCGATGAAACAATACCAAGTTCACACAGACGCTAGTAGTGTTGGACTAGCCGCAATGTTACTTCAGCAGGACGTTACCGAGCTGTCCCGTATTTCAGCCGACTTTGCACAGAAGCGGAAAGCAAAAACCACAGTTACGAGCTGGAGGTACTCGCTGTCGTCGAAGCTTTCGAACCCTTTACGGTAGGGACGGAAGCCATTAAAACAACGAAACTGAGCAAACCACTACCACCTCGAATCTCTCGATGGTTTCTAAGGCTCCTGGAATTTGATTTCGACAAATCTCATGGTTCTTGGGATCGTATGTGCCATGTCGATGCCATGAGTCGGGCATCTGTCAACGAACCAAATGTAGTCGAAAACAGTACCGAGAAGATAATGAAGATCATGAATTCGAACGATATGATTGTTTATACTCTATGAAACTTCAATATCCTAATTTAGCCAACATTTTCAGAATTTTGAAGGGTATGCTGGTGTCTGAACAAGAAAAACAATATAAAGCTGAAAACGTTCTCAAGAATCAGCGGCTTTATCGTAAACATCACGATCGATTACTATTAGTAACAAGGTATGTCATCATTGTCGCATTAAGAACCACGAAATTGAAACCCGTTATTGAAGTCTTATCACCGATAGAGGTACCGCCTTTACCTAGGCGGTATTCGAAGACTATATCGACCTGAACCAGACTAAGCATATAAAAGCCTCAGTTCGAAGTCCCCGTTCTAGCGGTCCAGTCGAACGAATTAACCAGTCAACTTTATCAATGCTTCGCACATCAACTGACGATCCTGGAAGCTGGGACAGTCAACTGCTCAACCTGCAGTGGAACCTAAACACACAAGTTAATTCAACGACAAAATTCAGTCCGGTCCAGCGTATATTCGATTTTCTTTTAAGAGATATAGCCGCAAATGTAATGTTACTTGCAGTACAGAAGGACATCAATGAACAGAAAGCCGATTTACCCCAAAGGAAAAGTATCGCTCTCGAGAATATAACAAGCGCCCGAGAAAAATGGAAGCTAAGGTTTGATTCCAAGCATAAAATACCGCATCAGTACAACGTAGGTCGCGTCGTAGACAACGTCCCTGCTCACACTAGTGAATCGCATAAGTTAGAAAGTAAGTACCGAGAGCAGTACGTGATCAAAAAGGTTCTAAGGTTCGACCTATATGTGAGTGAATATGTTGACGGTGCGCAAAGATAACAAAGCCGCTTCAGCTCAGTATTTAGCAGCGACAAACGCAAGCCGTGGTGTGCGCTTGTACTGGAAGTGATCGAGCCCAACGAGAAGAGCCTGAGGGAAGGTGAAGAGGAAATTGAGACGATTTCTCGTCAGGATTGGCCGAGTTGTCGCAGACCCGTGAACGTACTCTCTAACACCGCGTCCACTGTCATACACCCGTGAACGTACAAGTAGCCCGCTGAACGTAAATGTTAGCTGTCCGACTTCTAACTGGCCTTCCTCCTCGATTTCACGGGCCTCTGCCCGTATTTTTGATCAGCTCTCGACGCCTAACGTTACAAAAGAATATAGATGTCACTGAATACCGTTAAATTCTTCTAGCTCAAGCTATCGAATCATACATACCTGAACGCGATTGGCCAACTTATTGACCAAAGTGGTTCCATCGACGATATCCTTATCTTTGGTGACTTAAATCTGACTCTGCTGAAGTAGATTCCATCGGATGACTTCTCTTTTACCGCGTCAAATGCTGGTTCATCCAAGGAATGTGTATTCATTGATCGTATAGCAGACTCAAGCCTATGCCAGGTAAGTGGCGTCCCTAACTCCATCGGTAGACAGCAGACCTTATTTTCACCAGCGATCCCATTAGCTACACAGCAACGTTTTGTGGACAACTTTCACCCCCATTTGTTCCCTCATTCACCACCCAAATTCACCTCTTCATCTACTATCTCTTCTTAAAACTTCCATAAAGCTAATTTTCGCGAAATTAATATCTATCTTAGCAAATCTTCTTTTGATTTTACCAACCTATCTTTATCTGATGTTGTCACCATTTTTTACAGTGAAATATTTAATTCCATTTTTCTTGGCATAAAACATCATCTACCTCAGAAGGCTTCATGAAACAAAAGAGACAAATTATTGGCAGTTTTTTATTCGCACCGATTCTTATTATGACTATTCTAACTACCTTGGAACCTACTTCCAATTCACCCAGCTCTATAACTGCCTCTATCAGCGCTTTCTCGACACAGGGCAATCCAACCTTATCATCGGCCCTAAGACATTTTATCAATTCGTCAACTACAAAAGAAAATCTGACAATGAATGAAATTTTACCTGAGCCAGACGGGCTCCCAGCAATATTTCTCAAAAAGTGTGCCTCCAATTTTTTGCACCCACTTTCCTCTCTATTTCATCCGTCCCTCACATAGGAATTCCTCCAAGTTTGGAGACCTCTTTCATAACCCCAGTCCAGGAAAAGGTATCAAACAATGGAATAACTAACTACCGTCTCATTGCTAAACTTTCGAACATTTTAGGTATGTTAGAAGTTCTAAGCTTTGAGTGCAAATCACTTATATCACCCAGTCAAGATGCATTTCTACAAACTTGGTTGAATGCGTATCATTTGCGCCAGAAAATGGCAACGAAATTTATGTTTTTGCAACAGATTTCGCTAAAGCCTTCGATAAAATATTACATCATTGATGAACGGATCATCATTGATCCGTTTCAAATAGTCTTCCCTCGGTTTTAATGTCTCCAAATGTCAATCTATGAGTTTGTCTCGTAAGTGCAATCAATCTCCCCCTTGACTTTATTTTCTGCATGGCCAATCTGTATCCCAGGTTCAATCTTTTTGCGACCTTGGAATATTATACGATAGAGAGTTAAACTTCCGTTAGCATATTGATGAGATAATTCTTAAAGCCAACTCAAACGATGATCTAAAGAGTTTTGCAACCATTATGTGACAAGGTCACTTTACATTACCCTTTTCCGGCTCCTTCCCGAAGATGACAGCCAAGTGTGGTCCACCTTTCAGTGAGTTCATACATCTCGAATCGAGAACGTTCAACGTGCTTTCCTCCGATTTGCCCTTCGTGACCGCATTCAACTTCTTAAAAAACCAGAGCATCTTCGAAAATCCAGGATGGAAGCAAGAAACCTAGAAGTAATATACCATTTCTACTAGAAACTCAATTTGTTTATCGCACAGAGTGTTTTACAGGGCTTTGATACTGCATGTTTTATTTTCAATTCTGTCCCGGTCCCAGTCGTCTGAAAGAAATCGGCGAAAAGGAAAATTTCTGAGCCGTGCATCAGGGGGATCTGGTAGAGAATCCACTACCGTTTTAGCTTATGTCTCAGCAGAGGGGTTGGAATTGGCACCCCTTAATGTATTTAAAGGTGCCGCTTTTCAAGCTAGGTGGAACTCGACAGACGCCTATCTTGGAACACTGGCTGGATGGAAGAGCCACAATTTTTGCATTGGTTTTCTGACGCATTTGTTCCACATATAATCAATATCAGGACCTTATACAACATGCCGAACCAAAAGGCACTTCTAATCTATGATGGCCACATGAGCCGCATTTCGTGACATATAAAATGGTGATACCAATGTACACAACTTAATAATCTTTGTTGGTTACAATTTTAATTCCTAAATCGAGACTGGAAACGCTACTCAAACCAGTCAGACATGTTTTGTCCTCCTTAATCGCCTGTTCAATTTTCAGTTAAAATTTTCGGCAAATTGCATTTCGCGGTTCTTAATAAATAATAAACATGTATAAAAAAATGCAAACAACAATAGCCACCCACATTTATATCCTCACTGACGTACACAACTAAAATTTCGAAGTCTTGTGGTAATTCAAATTGTGTGTCCGATTTCAGTAGTGATTTAGTGCCCTGTAGTGGTTTGTGCGGCAATTCGTTTCACCCTATTTGTATCGGATTAAGTAAATGCGCTGTTATTTACCTAAACAATTACACAAATAATTATCTTTTTTTTTTTTTTATAATTTACGCGCGCCTAAGGGGTTATGAATACTGTTGCCACTGTTGCCAGGGCGCGGGCGGAAAGGTAGAAGGAGGAGAAAGGAAAGTTTGTGATGATGTAGTGGTTTGAAACTCAGGTGTGTTTGGTTTCGATATTGACTCTCCAGGTGTGGGAGTCAGAATAGCACGGAGATATTTTCTTCACTCGGAATGGTGAGGTTGTGAATTTTAACGGTTGTTTTTTGTGTTTGAAAACCCTACAACAGCCAAATCTACATGTCAGTGTTATGCCTTCACACGCAGATTTTTCTGACTGAGTTCCAATTACACAAATGAAAACTTGTTGTGGCTAGGATTCGAACCTTGTCCTTCCGAGTGAGAAGCGATAGCTAGTACCACTACACCATCATAACCCCTTAGGCGCGCGTAAATTATAAAAAAAAAATTTCCTTATTGACAATGGACAATCAATAATGTTACAAGAAGATACTTAGTTAGCTTAGCAAATCTGAGGAATTCGATGAAAATTGGAAAATTTCTGCAGCAGTACTGAATCGTCATAATTTTTTTCAAATCTAAAGTATCGTCTATTGAAAAGAATATCGCAAGCATTAAAGACAATTTAAATAAACTGTTTAGTGACTCCCAAATCTGCATCCATACGACCCTTAAAAATGACTTTAAATATGCCCTTGATTCGCGATTACCAACACTTAACGAAAATGTTAAATCTAATGTTAGAACCGCTATAGATTCACACGTTGTTATAATTATTTAATGACTCCTTGAAATCCCTTTTCGGATCTCGAACTTTATTTCCAAAATACTACATAGTATTGAACAACGCCATATCGATTTAACTCGCAGATCAGTGACATTATTAATGATGATATTGCTGAGGAAATTCGTATTGCCTCGTATTGATGACATAACTCATCCGCAGTCTAAGCCTACTTACAACACATCAATGCTGGTCGAGATGCTTGAATCCGCCTATTCTTCTAATCATAACGTTTTGGAAACTAAGTGCACCTCACTACCCGCCCCTCTGCCTGATTTACAACCCATTCTACAAACTGCCTCGGATCCTGTTCCACAACATGCTGCACTTTCTGCTCCTTAATCTGCTCCTACTGTCATGCGTTTTCGAATATTGTGGACACCTTTTGAATGGAACAAGGTTTCTTGAAATAATAGAATAAGTAAATCTCAAAACAAAGAAACCGCTAGTTTTACCCCTAACTGGTCTTTTAAGGCACGGACATTTGCTTTTTACTCTCCACAGATCCATTATGGTCATCCTGTATCTACCTTGAATCCCCCAAACGTTCAGAATACCCCCATATCCTCAGAAGCTCCCTCTTATAAATCAAAAACTCGCAACAGCGTATCATTTAATTTTACTTATGATTTAACAAGACAATCAAGTTCTCCTTGTCCCGCTCCAACTCGTCCGTCTTACTATAATTTTAAAACCACTTTCCTGTACCTGATCAACCTCACAATAACACAATAGGTACTACATCATTGTCTTCCTTTTTAGATCCCATGCTTCCTTCTAAAGTGAAAGTAACTAAACCGCTAGTTGATTCTGGAGACGACTACCGTTGTATTCTGTCTCGTTTAAGAGACCATACAATTTATGTGAAAGTCCGCTTGTATCTTTCGTACTGCATGTATTCCATCTGCATCAAGCAAAAATTCAAAACAAACGTAATTGTCTCAATCCAGCAGTAAAAAAACTTTTAATTCGGTTTCATAAAAACTTCAATATCACTTACGATGATATCGCAAACGATCTCTCATCTTTTGCGTCCCATGTAAGCTTTAAGAGTCAATAGCACCTAAAAAGAACACGCTCTAATTTTAAAAACTATCATTGTTCCCAGCCGTGCTCAAAATTCTCTGTATACCCCTTTCCTTCCCAAATGCCTTTCAGTCTATGTATTATCAAAATATAAGAGGGCTTACGACATTTTTGCTCTTTCTGAAACCAATCCAGTGCATACGATTAAAGATATCGAATTATTTACTGAAGACTTTGATCTTCACCGCGTCGATGGTCATGACAATGAAGAGAGTGGAGTTCTTCTAGCTATTTCTTCTCGCTCTGATTCCAAACTCTTTGAAAAATCTTCCACATCATACTTTGAAATTGTGTTTATTTTAAAGCGTTATCTTTACATATCTTGTTTTTATATTTGTCGTTCTCAATTAATTCATGGTTGCCATTTACATGTAAATACAATTGATTGGTATATTCGATGGTGGCTGCAGATCTCAATGACAGTGTTATTTTTTTTAGAATACTTTAACTTTCCAAAGCTCTAATCGGTTCAAACCAATCAATACTATTTTACGGCTATTAATGCCACCTCTGAATAAAAAGTTCGTTTCACCGATTGCTTTGCTGATTCCGGACTTTAGCATTGATACTCGTAGGCAACTTGATCTTATCTTTACCTCTGCTACAGACAACTGCGTCGTTTCAAATAGTAACTACTTCCTCTCTAAGTGAGATAGCTACCACTCACCCCTTTCTCTGATTTTTTCATACGACAATGGTCGAAAAACTGTTACTTATGAACACTCTTATCATTGAAGGCCCATATATATCTGTCTACGCTGACAACATAAAAATCTTCAAGCATTTCTCAACCTACGCTGATTCTTTTCTACTCCAGAAGGATTTGAACAGATTTTCCACTTGGTCCAAAAAGAATTCTCTTGAGCTCAATGTTATTAAGTGCCAAGCTATAACGTCCATTCGTAAGCATTTTCCAACTTCTCCTCGTACGTATTTCATATTTAATCAAACTGTTCCTTTAGTAACTGAATAGCGGGGCCTAAGCGTTATTTGTGATAGAGAACTTAGTTTTCTTTCCTACATATATTGACAATATCATAAACAAAGCCAACTTCGCACACGGTTTGATTAAGCTCTGGTCTAAGGAATTTTCCATACCCTATGTTACTAAGTCCCTTCTCATAACCTTGGTTTGACCTCTTCTTGACTACGCTAGTCAGCGTTTGGTCACCACCAAATTCTCCGTCCAACGCGCTGTACCACGAAGAATGGTCGTAGGCTAAGGTGTTAGAATGGGCGCTACGCGATTGCACTTCCGTCTTACTACCCACAAACAAAATCGCGACCAAATGGGGGATTCGCACTCCGAGAGCACAGAACTTATATTCTTTTCCTCGAGATAGCAACGAACTCTGGATCTTTAGCCACTAAAGCCACTGCTTTATTCAACCGCACTCAAATATCCCCAACCACCATAAATGTATCTAGCACAATCGGTAAACTATCTGATAGTTTCAATTCAATTCATTTTATTTTCTTTTTTTTTTGTACTCCATGGTATTTTTTTTTTTTTCAAACATAACTTCAGACATTCTATTTTTTTTTCGAAAACTTCTAGTTTTCTTCTCGAAAGCGCTTCTCCACTCGCTAGTTCTTTTTTTATTTTTGTCTGTATTTCTTTTCTTTTACACTACCAAATATTTTTCACCGGACTACGGAACTGCTTGCTTGACTCCTTTTAACTGACTCTGACTTTCAGTCGCAGCCTGCCCATTTTCCCACACCCTACCAATCGCCTGTTTTCTCCAAACTCGTGCCACCTACCATGATCCGTTTTTTTTTCCTGTTCAACTGGTCCATCAGATCAGACCACATCTCCTGATTTTCCACATCCGTTAATCCTTACCGAAGGAATATCATACGATACCATGACGTCGAATCGCGCAATTTCCCCAAGAAATTTCCACCACCCTTCCCTTGCCGTCGACCAAACTTTTAGTTTTTAAGTTGATTTTGTTAGTTTTATATTAACTATAAGTATTTAAGTGTTTTGTGCTTCTAATAAACTTTATTAAATCCGTCCGGACTTACCCGGGCCTCAAATCAAATCAAAAATCAAGAATTATTTTTAAAAGTCTAATTTTATTGAAACTTTTTCCAATCAACACATTTGTGTATTTGCAATATTTGTTTGTTAAGAGCTAAGACTAAGATTGCGTCTGGCTTAAAAGTAAGATACTCGTAATAGTGTTATAAAAAATTATATTGAAATTATAAATACGATTCTATAGCTTTGAAGTATACGCTTGCTCCCGACGTATTACATCGACGTTGCTTCACATGACAAAAAGCAAATGACTAGGTATTGAAAATTTTTAACAGTAGTTACCATATCCTTATACATATTATAGCTATTCGCTTAAGCCTTTGATCCGCTTAATGTTTATATATGTAGACAGAAGCAGAGCACTAGGTAAAATGATTATAAGAAAGTAGGATTATGAGCTACCCAAAAACAAAGAAAAGTTATCCGCGTAGATATAAAGGGGATGCTTTTTCGTAAAAAGGAACTTAAAGGTTTCGATTCGCATTTGGTCCCAACAAAGTAAAGAATCTCGGGTTTAAAAGATTAAATGGGCAAATGTAATAAATTTCCTCCACACAATCGTTGATACTACCTTGATCAAAAAATTGTTATTCAGAAAATTGGGAATACAAGTTTATTCATCTAAATCTATATTTTCCAATTTAAAGTAACCGCTTTTGACTGCAACACACTTATGCCAGCGCTTGATCCAATCCTCGAAACATTTTTTATATTCGGTTTTCGCTATGTCCATCAGTGCTTCCTGCGATTTTTAAATTACTTCCTCTCGGCTGCTGAAACGCGTTTCCCGTAGTGGTTTTTTAACTCGATTGAACAGAAAGAAATCATAGGGAGCCAAATCAGGTGAATTCGGTGGCTGTTGGATAGTATTTGTTGCATTTTTCGTCAAAAAATTACGAATAATGATGGCACTGTCCGACGGTGCGTTATCATGGTGCAAAATCCACTAGTTTTCTGCCCACAATTCTGGTTTCTTTCGGCGAATTGCTTCACGCAAACGTCTCATAATACCCAAATAATACTCTTTGTTTACTGTCTGGCCTTCTGGCAAAAATTCATGATTCACTACACCGTTGTAATCCATGAAAACCGTGAGTATTGCCTTCTTTTTCGGCTGAAAACGTTTTAGTGAACGCCATTCACTTGTCTGATGTCTGGATTGCCTGTCGTACTCATAAACCCATGTCTCGTCTCCAGTAATGGCCCCTTTCATGAATGTGGGATCGGATTCAACCTCGCAAATCATCTCTTTTTCGACGCCAACACGGTCTCTTTTTTACATGAAATTGATGTCTTTTGGCACTTGGCACAACGGAAACCCAAATCATAGGCGTTGTTCAAGTCCTCCGCTATCTCTCTGATGGTTAATTTGCTGTTATTGACCAACATTTCTTTTACTTCATCAATATTTTCGTCGGTTTTCGATGTCGATGGTCTGCCACTGCGTTCATCATCTTCGATTGACTCACGACCACTTTTCAACCGCTCGTGCCACTGGTAAACAACCGTTTTCTTTAGAGAATCGTTGCCGAAACACTTTTCCAACATTTCCAACGTTTGCGCACCATTAAATCCGTTTTTTACGCAAAATTTAATACAAGTTCGTTGTTGCAAATTTAAATCCATTTCTAAAATTGTGAAAAATCGCCAACACACACAGAGATAGATGTACTCTTGGCTACATAACTTTTGTAAATGTCAAGCCATGATGTGAAGATTTAGAGGGAAAGTCAACAACAGATTTCCCAACCAAACAAAAGAAACGGAACTCAAATCGGAACAATGGGAGTGCCACACGGTGGTGTCCCCCGGGAACTTTTTGATCAAGGTGGTATTTGAGTCCCCCAAAGACTTAACCATTAGATTAGGATGATCACGTATACGGTCTAGCTTTTTTACAAATAATTCGGTTTGGTATGTCATTATGGGTGTAATGTTCGTTTCGGAATACAGGGTCTTATTTTTTATCTGGCCTTCTATATTTACCGCAGCTGAATCTTAAAATTTTTCTCTCCAAAATCTGGAACTCTTCGGCTACAGTGTGCGAAATTGTAAGCCAAGTACATAACCCATATGTTATTTTTGGTCTTATTAAGGTCTTATAGATTAGGATCTTGGTATTCGGCGAAACTTGTTTAGAATTGAGCAGTGGCTTAAGAATTGCTGTGACCATTCTGGCTTTATTCAATACTCTGCGGGCATGTTTGTTGAAACCGAGTCTTTTATGAAAGTCAATACCGAGGTACTTGACTGCATCTCGTAGTTGAATATTGCTTCCATTGATCTCTAGTTTCAAGGTCTTACTTTCTTTACTGAAAGAAAATGTCCTTTCCAGTTTGCATTTCTGAAGCAGGTTAGGCCACATTTAGCTGTATTAATTTTTAGCTTCCACTTTTTGAAGTATGCTACGAGTATAAGAGTCGGTAGTTTGTCTTTAATCATATTAAGTGCGACATTTGGCCTTTTGTCACTTGCTAATATCAGACTGTCATCTGCGTATAAATAGCACTAGGATCATCTTGTGATGGGTTATAGAAAGGAGAGTCATGTATATACATAGATATTAAACAACATTGATCCTAGGATCGATCCTTGAGCCACATCGGAAATGACTGAGAAATAGTCTGAGTGCTCATCACCTATGATAACAGAGCTCAGCCTATCTTTTAGAAAGCTGGAAATGATACAAATTAGCAATTTAGGAAAATTTCGACCAATTAGCTTATAGATTAATCCCTAGTGCCAGACAGATTCAAAAGCTTTTTCTAAATCTATATCGAGACCTATCGTGCATATCCTGGCTCTTAAGTTTTGAATAATTTTATTGTGCAGTACCAGTGAGGGATGTTCCGTTTAATGACCTTTTTTTTAAATCCAAACTGGTTACTTGGAATTGTGTTGGAATCCTCGCACGTGACACTTAACTGCCCTGCTATATACCTCTCGAACAGTTTTCCTGTATTAGATAGTAAGGATGTTGGTAGAAAGTCTTTTATATCTCTTGCTCTCTTAGACTTAACTATGAGGAATATTTTCCCAATTTTCCAAATTGAAGGGATATAGCCATTATTCAGGCAGTGGTTGAATAAGGTAGATAAAGATGTGTCAAGAGAAATAGGGCAATTTCGAAGAATGAAGTTTGAGATATTATTTATTCCAGCTGATTTTTTGTTGTTGAGGGCTTCTCCAACAAACTCACACTATTTGGAGATGTAAATGCTTGCGCATTGTTGGGATTTATGGCGGTATTTGAGGGCGAAAAGGAGGTCAAAGTTTGATTGAACTCATTACTCCAAAATGATTCTACTGTTGAGCAGATATCATTCTCCCCAGATTGATCTGGAACTGTTTCTAGATTCGAGTAAATGTGTGAGTAATATTCTTTAAACGCGTTTAATTTACCTTGCACATAATTTAGATGTCTTTCGAAATATTAGTTCCGAAGAATTGTCTTTCGGTTATCCTATCGATTTCTTTAAATGCAGGAGGCATAAAAAGCAGTGTTACTATCAATCCGAACCCTTTCTTTAATTATTTTGCTTAAGCACTGAATCCTATCATAAAGTTGGCGATATTCATCGTTGACACTGTTGTGTAAGCCATGTAAAACGTATCTTAATCAAGTTTTTTGTAGTGTCTGATATATTGTGACATTTGAAATTTTTCACATTCCGAATGGAGGAATGCAATTGAACGTTGATGTTAATTTGTTCATTTAATTTTGATAACCAGGTATCTATTTCATCGTTTGAGATATGGTATTTCTTTCGGTTGGAATATTTAAAGCTGGCAGTCGATGACAAATTCCTGTTCGAAAAGCTTCCCAATTAGTGCTTTTGAAGCATCTGTACGTTGCCGGTGGTTGTAGGATTGGAAGGAAATCAATTATGCTTAGTAGTAACTCAATCCCAAAGTGATCCGAATTCGTTGTGAATGTTGAACAAGCTAGGGGGTTCAGATTATTGCAGACGAGAGATGAAGATATAAGAAAAAAGTAAATCACAGATGATGATCTGGGAAATGTAGGGCTGTTGGGAGCAACAAAGTCTAAATTCAAATATGGCCCGTTGTAAAGCCAGTTGTGTGTCGAGTTCCTATTTTGGTTACGGACTGTGTCACCACAATCTGTATGGCGTGCATTGAAATCCCCTCCTAATATAGTATGACTGCGTCAAATGAATTCATAAGCGTGTAAAGTCTGTCAAGTTCGTTTGGCAAACGTCGACCTGCATTGGAAGAAATATAAATGCTTCCTATTAAAATATTCCTTCGTAAACCAGTATCACTACGTGATGTAATAGTGACTAGGCAAATGGAAAAAACATCACTCTGGAAAGCAATTTCAGTAAACTTATACCTTTGGTCTAAGTTAACTGCTGTTCCCTTAACTGAGTGACAAGGGATGAAATTAAAGCCATCAAAAGCGGGCTTATGATACGAGGATATCCTTGTTTCCGAAAGGAGGCATATTTGAGGCTTTTGGGCTTTAAGTGTGTTAAGCAAATCTAATCTTCTTTCAAGGGAAATTATGGAGTTACAATTTATTGACATAATTTTGAAGTTATTTGTCTGCATTATAACACTATAGAGGCTACAAACTCAAGATATGCAAACATTTTGTCTTCTGTAGACCGAAGTTGTTGATAAGTGGGCCAGAATTGTCTGATTTTTGTTAGTAGTTCTTTAAAAGATATGTTAAAAAAATTTTTCGCCTCGTTTAAAAAATTATTAAGATCACCAGATTGTTTCTTTGTCGTAAAGCTTGTTTCTGTGTTATTCGGGCGGTGACAATATTTACTCTTAACCATGTCAACATATGTAACGTTTTGATTCGTAAGCGTATTTATAGCTCCTTGTACTACCGCTCTATTTTTGATCGCAACCTGCCTTGCGCCTTGTGTCGATATATCTTTGTTTGCTTTATATTTTAGATGGACAGCCATGATAACTAGTCGCCTTCCCGGTTTCATAACAATTAACGCACTTAAGAGTAGGAACTTCCTCTTTGGATTCCCTGAGCGACTTAAAGGAAGCGATGCACGCTTCTGAATCATGAGACTCGCCGCACAGGACACATCTACTATTATATGAGCAACATTCACCGGAATGACCGGATCTTTGATACCTATAACACCGAAGTACAGCTTTATTAATTTTTTTTTCCCAGTAGACACGCTGGTGAACCTAAATATCTAATACTAATTAAATCTTTAATGGACTCACCTGGTTCTATTTGAACAATAAACATATTTTATTTCATATCCATTTCATTTGATTTGGAAGTAGAAAAGGGTGTTATCTTACAAATTGTAATACTAAGAGATGTAGCTTTCACAGCTTGTTCTATAACCTTGACAGGGGTATCACCCTTCAGCATAACTGAAACCCTTTTCGTTTCTTTAGGCGCAAAAGAAAATGCACCAATATCCGTCTCGCGTAATCTATTAACAATAATTGAATGAATTTAAGCATCTTTTACGTAAACCTTTGTTTTTCGGTTGTTCACATTTACAAAATTTATGTTTCACGTCCTTAACTTTACACTCATTTGCAGCGAGTTTGATAACTTCGCTTATAAGTTCACAATTGGAACCGAATACAGATATTGGTGGGTAGAAAAAGGCATTGTTAATAATTTTTGGTGCATTACCAGCGAGTTGATTATGCATTTCAACGGACAAT
This sequence comes from Volucella zonaria, assembly GCA_963966105.1. Taxonomy (NCBI): domain Eukaryota; kingdom Metazoa; phylum Arthropoda; class Insecta; order Diptera; family Syrphidae; genus Volucella; species Volucella zonaria. Next base: position 38,028,931 of record OZ014532.1, on the reverse strand, counting down.
GTGTTGGTTCGTTGATTAACAGAGGTGTTGGTTGCAGGAGCGATTCTTCTTAGTTAGCTAGTTTAGCGGCGCTAAACCAAGAATTTTAATTTAAGAATTTAAATTTAAATTTAAAAAAAAAAAAATAAAAAAAATAAAAAATTTTGAAATACATTTTATACGCAAAATACAACAAATAAAAGGTTAAAGTACTCGTAATTACATATGAAGATTAATAATTGCAATAATCAATGACATACCAATTAGCAAAACAACCTATCTATTTACATATCATATTTTCCTACACACAAGACAATACTCCCATACAAAAAGTTTCTCTTAAAATATTCTTTAGCGTACAAAATTGCGCTACCAAATTCCCTACAATCTATATAAGATGTTTGACTACCAGTCCTAAGCAAAGCACAGTTAAATAAACGGAAGGATTAGCGCAAACGAATGCGATAAAATTCAAAAGTGGAGTGTAATGTGTAAGTAAGCGCCAAGCAGTTACATTTTGTTCGTTCTCTTTTTTTTTGTACGTTCGTATGTTCCTCTTTCTGGGGACATTGCAGTACGAATGCGTGTGCTTACTTGTGTTGTTATTAATTAATTGGATAAACTGTGCTATTGAATCCCAAAAGTTCAGTGCGAAATTATTTAATTTATTATTTTATATTAATTTTGTGGATTATAAATGTAAGTAAATATTATATTTGCTGTGCCTTGGAATATAAGAGTGCTCTCTTGTCTTGTTTTTTATTTGTGAGAAGTGAGATAAAAGTAACGCAAAGGACTTTAAATTATGTTATATACATATGTAGATCATAGTGAAATACTCATAACTTTATTTTTCCATTTTTATTTTATCTATTTATTTATTTTTTTGAAGTGTATGTACCTATATCTTAACGCTTGAAAAACATATTGGTGATACTTATCAGTGTTAACGTAGTCTTTAGTGCTCACATTGCTGAAATCTTTTTGTGGGAAGTTTTCTACAGTTACTGTAAGATAGGGATTAGTTTTGTTTCGTTCCACAAAAACTTTTCATCTTTTTATTTTGGTAGGAAATAAAATAGAATCCGCAACAATAACTGCTCAAACAAAATCCATAATTGAAGATCTATTAGAGAAACCATTTGGAACAAGATCGTTTTCGGAAAAACTTTTAATCTTTCATAATGGACGCCCGTGCCCAAAACTATCAGGTTTAAAATCAACGCACAAGGACCGTAATAGAGAGTATACTAGAAACTTTAATGAAAATCGGTTTTCCCTTTACCCGTGGTTAGCAGGATGTGAAAATAAAAAAAAACTTTTTTGTTGGCCTTGTTTACTGTTCTCGGAATTCATCTGCCTGGAGTACATCGAGTGTTGACAATCTTAATGTTCTAACCACACTTCAAAAGAAACACAAACAAAGCGCATCCCATTTACAATGTGTGTTTAAACTATCTAGATTTGGTGAAAATAGGATAGATGAAACTCTAAGCTCCCAGTTAAGAGCTGCTAACACTCAACATAACATCCAGGTTAGGAAAAATCGTGTGGTGCTCAAACGCCTAATAGATGTGACATGTTATCTGGCAAATCGGGAGTTTTCATTTAGAGGCCATAATGAATCTGTTTTGTCCTTAAATCGAGGAAACTACATTGAGTTTTTAAATGTATTAAAACAATACGACCCTATATTATTACAGCACCTTGAAACGGCAACGATTTTTAAAGGAATCTCAATGGCGATTCAAAATGATCTGATCACAGCGGTTGGTGAGTTTTTAAACAGTCATATTTCCAAAAGAATGTTTACAGAGTTTGTCGCAATAATGCTTGACGAGACTTTAGACATTCAAATGAAATCTCAGTTATCCATTGTATTTCGGTATTATTTTAATAAGAGAATTCATGAAATTTTCATTGGATTTATCGATGTAAGCTCTGGGCGAACAGCAGAAGATTTGTTTCATTTAGTTACAGCTCTGTTGGAGAAATATGACATAAAAGATAAACTTGTAGCCCAGACTTACGACGGGTCTTCCGTTATGAGTGGCCATTTGAATGGACTCCAAATAAAAGTTAAAAACGTATCTCCCAATGCTGTATTTGTCCACTGTTATGCACGCGTATTGAATTTAGTGCTGTAGGAGAGTGCAGGATTTTTTTAAGCACTTTGAATGGCATGGCTACGTTCGCATCTCATTCAAGAAAAAGAACGTATGCTCTTAAAGAATTTTTAAAAAGAAAAATTCCATCGGCACGTCTAGGTGGTGCTTTAGTTCACGACTTGTCAATGTATTCTACTCTTACGGCGAAAACATTCAACAATATTGTGAATGTATTCAAAATGATGAGACATGTACATGGGAAAGTAATGATCGAATGGCTGCTTCGGGATACTGTAATTTTTTGAAAAGCTTTGAAACTCTTTTTCTTTTGAACGTGTTTTCAAAACTTTTTGCACACTCAGATGTACTTTTCAATACATTACAAAATGCCAATATAGACCTTGTTTTTTGTACAAACCAAATAAAAAAGCTTGATGAATTTCTTAAAGTTCAAAGAAAAGAAGGGTTTCAGGAAATTTGGCAATCAACATTGCAGGCTGTGCGATCACATGCTGACAAACGAAAAGCTCGAAAAGATCAATTTGATACAAATGAAATGAAATACAGGAAATTATTCTTTGAAATAATTGACAATTTAAGTATGCAGATATCAGAAAGGTTTGCATCCTTTGAAAAACTAAAATATTTCTATTTACTAAACGGGAAAAAATAGTTATCGCCAAAAAAAGAATTAATTAAAAATCTAATTGGAAGCTACCCGAACATATTTGAATTAACTCAATTAAAGAATGAATTGACTGTTGGCGTTGGCGTTGGCCTGTACTTTGCCCAAACGATGACTATTTTTATCTTCCAGCAAAAAAGCTGGAAGGTCACTTTTAGGTTTTTCACAAAAAGGCACTCTTTATGACTCTTTACACTGTCTCGAAAAAAAACTTCAGAGGCTAATAAATTAATACGGCCTTAGCCGGTTTGGGGGTTGATTGAGTTTCGCACTTGACGATTTTTATTCGATTTTAAGAGCACACTCCTGTTCACGACCGAGTCAACTTCACTCTATCCAAATCTATCAGGTAATGTTCTGAAATTTTCTATAGTTGTGATTTTTTTTTTCCTTAAAAGTCTAATATAATATTATTTTCCTCAATCAATACCTTTGTATGACGAAGTATGTAAAACTTAATTGTTTCAATGAAACATTCACACAAAACACGTTTTTACCTGTTTTTACTGCAAAGCATGTCAATAAATTATAATACAGGTAAAGGAAATTTTCCATTTCAAGTATAATTTTACAATAGTATTTCAGATACCATCTGAATCTAATCCCTTTTATCATTATTCTTGCTACTAAATTAGCATATTGGAATCATTTTGTTTTTTAATGTCATATTTTAAAAATAAAACATGGCTTTCTGTACATTAAAATTTAGCTGAGTAGAGAGAGAGAGAGAAAGATTTTAGGCTCAGTGGTTATTTCGCTCCAAGGGTGGCATCTAACATTTAATGGGGAAACTAAATTATTAGTGTAAATTGACTTGCTGTATTTTAGGCAATCATTCATCCCACGAGATTTTGGTTGCCTGAAGAAAAGAATGCCTTTCGGGCACGCCAGGTATTGAACACCGAACCGTCCGATTGGAAGCCAATGCGCTACCACTTGGGCCACGACCCTAAAGCCGGCTATTAAATTCGTTATATGTACAAATATTTCAAAAAGCGTGGAGCCCAATAAAAATGCATTCAAACTGAAAATGAAAAAGTTCAGACTGTGGTAAATCTCCGAAAATTGTGTGACTATCATTCCCCGTAAAAAAAATTTTAGAAAAAAATTCCTTGTTCGATGTCTCTACAAATAAATTGACAGAGTAGCGTTGTGAGTAAAGAGACAAGGTTTTGGTCCACACTGAATAACTTATAGTCTAAGAGCCCGCAGTATAGATTTGGCAGTGAAGGATAACCAGAAAATATGTACATTCATAGATAGTATTTATTAGTGTGATATCAAATAAAGCAGTATGGCAGTTCTCACTGGCGGACCAGGAAAATAAGAGTACTTTTAAAATGCGAAATTATGCCAATTCCTTTTGGCATAATAACGATTTAATTTTTATTGAAAACGATAGAGCAGAATTTGTTTGCTTTAGATTCATTTATGCCAGACGTTTAGGATGCGCTTAGGCCATGCCAGACGCCATCAAAGTGTGTGAATTATGCCCATTTTTGCATAATTAAGGTAACCATGTGAATTTTACATAAAACATAGAACAGAGTTATATTATTATGAATATACAGCTCCAAGACGTTTACGGTGGGTTGAAGGCAGTGCCAGACACCGTCTAAAATAAGCAAATATTCCATTTTTGCATAACTGACATAACCAATTTTTTTTTCTCTCAACTCTTCAGGATTACAAAAATATGAACGCCAGACGTTTTGCGCGTGGCCAAGTTCTTGCCTGACGCGTCCGAAGTAACAAAAAACATGAAATGTACCCGATTGAAAATAACTCATAAAATTACTATTTTTGAGCGTAAATACTAGCACCCAAGGCACCCAAACCTAACAAAACCATCCAACCTTCACTTAAACCATGCCTTATTAGATAAAATAATTCAACGGTTAGGACAAACCGCCGGTTATCATTTGTTACATTTGGGGGCATAAGAGTCGTTGGATGAGGTGTTTGCTCCTGGTGTTTTCCTAAAATCTTCTCCATTAAATTTATAATTGCTCTTGATAACTACATATATATTCTGAAGACCTCTTTCTATTTGTGGCGTTCCGATGGTAATTCATATTAAAATGGAAAGAAGCTTCTATTTGAAATTACTGAAATCATGAAATTTATTTTTTCTTGGTCCATTATGCAAAAAAAATATCCCAGAGGTCATCAGAAATGCAGCCATGACGTAGGTATGCTTTATTTATATATCGTTGATCCATGGATTTAGTAGATTTCTTTACTATTCAGTTGGTCCTCTTTTTGAGTACCAGCTAAATATAGCAGCACTTATTTCAAAATTATTCCTCGGCCCTCCAAAATGAAAATACTCGTAATATCGTTTTTGCTCTAATGTAAGCGATTTTAAGATTCGTTAACCTAGCAATAGAATCCGAAAGTAGCAATCGCCAATTCGGTTGCTACTGCCTTGTGGCAAGAAATTCATAGAATGATATTTCTTAGGAAGTGCGAGAGCATTACTTTATGAAACAAAAATAGCGCTTAGAATAAAGTGTTTCTTACACACGACAGTCGGTCGTCAAGCTTTAATATATGCATGTACGCATCGCAAAATTTTACGAAAGTCAGAATAAATAATAGTAAATAATGTAATAAATTGAATAATTAGTTCTCGTGTTCTCGCATAGAGGTATAGGTATATTAAGAAACCGATAGTGAAGAAGTTGCTGGCTGAGAAACTGTGCTGGTTTTGTTGAAGTCTAGAAGAGAAGAAGAGAAGAAAAACTGGAACACTCTAATGCAAAAAACCAAGCAAACTCTTCAACTCACTAAATAGGTGAACTTAAAAATAGCACTCTGTAGAACAGCGCTAAATTCCATAAATTTAGCCAACTCCACAAGCTGCTCACTTGCAATGTATACCATAGGTACGAGTAGTATTAGGTGTAATTATATTCGTGGTATATTTGAACGACTCATAAGAGAAAAAGGAGAAGTGAAAACTTATTTTCTGATGGTGGAAAGCCAACGTATTCGCCCTAAATTTCTTACATGTTTCTGACACATCTCTGTCATTTTGTAGACCAGAAAGACAGGAGGACTTTTCTTAATAGGTTATGGGCCCAGAGTGCCCAAGGGTAAAGGAATAAAATAGGCATTCAAAACGAACTTGTGTAATCTTCCAATAAATTGTTTTGCGGATAAATCGTAGTATCGCGAGAAATTATTGGAAATTTCAGATTCGCGAAAGAAACACAGACTGCAAAGATTTTTAAAAATTAGCTTAGGAGCACGTTGGGTTAACTGCAAACAAAAAACTCTAAATAATTTTCGAAATGGACGGCGAAATGATAAGAATCGACAAGTGCTCTCCCCTCTAGGCTCGTCGGACCATTGTGTCATATCAGCTAAATTCTCGTACACCCACCACACAGTTAGAGAAAAGACCCTAAAAGTACCGTAAGGCAATACGAGAAAGCCAACTGGAGCGGCCTTAACAGCTTCTTTAGGAATTTAAACTGGTCGTTATGTTTCCTTGATAACGACGTGGATACCGCTGCTGACATGATCACAGAAACTATTCTCTTTGGAATGAAATGCTTTATCCCACATCGTGTGAAGAGTATCAAACCAAAAGAAAAGGCATGGTACGACTCAAGCTGTAAAGAGGCTGTCAGGGTTAGAGAACTGTTTTTTCGGTCCTACAAGACCAACCCGACAGAGGAAAACCGAAAAAAGTTCAAACGAGCCAGAAATGACTGCAACGTCTTTCTCAAGCGTGTGAAATTCCAATACGATACAAAAACTGAGGCAAAAAATACAGCAATGTCCCAAAGGCAGTACCAATTTTTGGTCATTCGTCAAAAACATTAGAAATTCTGCCTCATCCTTCATCCCAACGCTCATTTACAATGACATTCCAGCTGCAGCTCTTTGGGCAAGGCCAATCTGCTTGTTGCACACTTTACGTCTAGCTCAACATTCCAAGATTGTGCTTTGTCCCCGCCTACACTTGAGTGCGTCGAATCTACAATGGAACGAATCCACTTTCGCACTCGTGTAGTAGCAAGAGTACTTAAAGATCTCAACATGCATAAATCCGCTGGTCCAGATGGTATATCTCCCCTTCTTCTGAAGAGGTGTTCTTCCACGCTGGCAAAACCACTGCGTAAGTTTTTTTATCACTTCTACTCTTTAGGACTCTTTCCGAGCAGATGGAAAACAGCATTTGTCCAGCCCGTCCCTAAAAAAGGCGAAACTTCTTCTCTATCCTCCTACAGACCCATTGCACTTACGTCCCTTCTTTCCAAGGTCATATAAACGCTGATAAACCGTCAGCTCATTAAATATCTCGAAACACGAAAACTTCTCAATGACCGGCAATATGGTTTTCGTAGTAACAGGTCCACTGGTGATTTGATGGCATGTCTCACCGAAAAGTGGAATCAAAGCGTACATCAATTTGGCGAAAGCAAGATAGTTGCACTTGATATTTCTAAGGCTTTTGACAGAGTTTGACATCATTTGGCTCTCTTGTCGAAAATGCGTGCTCTTGGGATCGATGACTCTCTTCTTCAATGGATTAGAAATTACCTTTCGGAACGTTCAATTCAAGTTGTCTTTAACGGTTTCAAGTCTGATACTCACAAAATAAATGCTGGTGTGCCCCAGGGCTCCGTTCTGTTTCCGACACTCTTTTTAATTCTCATTAATGATCTCTTGTCTGCTACTTCTAATCCAATTTATTCCTTTGCTGATGACAGCACTCTCTGCTTCTCATATTCGTTCCCGGACTCACGCCCCTGCTCTTCGGCTGTAGAACGGGAACGGCAGCGTATGCTAAGCTCATTAAATTCCGATATTAACAGCATAACCAACTGGGGAACTATCAACCGAGTAGAATTTAATGCTTCCAAAACTCAATGCTGTCTGCTGTCATTAAAGCGAAATTCAAATACCCAGCCATTATCCGTGAATGGCACTTGCATCGTCGAAACCGACAAACTTTCCATTCTCGGTATGTTTATCAGTAACAACTTACGTTGGAATGACCACATATTCGATGTGGCCTCTGATCTGGCCTCAATATATAAGGCATTTATCCGCCCAAAATTAGAGTACAATGCCCACATCTGGTCAGGTACTCCTAAAACATCTCTGCACCTGCTAGATAGGATTCAAAACCGTGCGATAAAACTCATTGGTGATACTAATATCAGTCAATCAATTGACACCCTCGAACACCGACGAAATGTCTCCTGTCTCACCTTGTTTTATCGCTATTTCCACCACCAGTGCTCCATTGAAATCGCCAGTAGCATTCCTCCCATTCAAACTTTCAACCGTAACACCCGTCTCGCTATGAATGCTCATCAGTATACCCTCAAGCCCATTTTCGGTCGTACTCTAAAATATCGTGATTCTTTCCTAAGCCGTACAACTCGCTTATGGAATGCCCTGCCGATCTCTGTGTTTTCTGGTCATTATAACTTACAAACATTTAAAAACAATGTACATCGGTACCTGTCTTTTCTTCCTCCCTAAATTTCTTTCGCCCGCACTGTGTACGAACATTTTAAGGGTACAAAACCCCTTGAGCGCGCGCTAATTATAAAAAAAAAAAAAAAAAAGTTTCAATGTGCGGAACAATGGTGCGCGTGGAGAAGCGGTGGTGACTGGGGAGAAGCAGCAACCGGAGGTGGTAGAATCAAAAGCCCGAAAAGCACAAAAAATCATCGCCATTAGTATTGGTCAAGGAATTTTGGTGCACATCATTCACCAGATATGGTCTAAGCTATACTCTATATACGATCAGAAATCCAAAACCAGTGTGAATATGTTGTAACAACGTTTCTATAGATTTCAAAAAGATCAAAATGATGACATCGCAACACATATTAGCAAACTGGAAAGTTTAACTCAACAGTTGAGAGGTACCGGAGAATCAGTTTCTGAGTCACTGGTTATCAGTCAAAGTATTGACGACCCTACTTGATCGATTCGCTAATTTTTTCAGTGCATGGGAATCAACAAACGTAAAGCAGCAAACCATCGATAATTTATGATCTCGTCTTATCATGGAAGAAGCGGGGTAAATGAACATCGAAGTAGCATTTCACTATTCAATAAAAAGGAAACAAGGTGCTATCAGCAAGGTAACAGCAGCAGCAGTAATAATCATTATACTATAGCAGTCAAAAGCGCCCAAGTAAATGTTTTCAATGAAAGCAGTACGGTCATTGGAAGAAAAACTGTCAAAAAAAAAAAAAATAGCCAAAAACAGTTGTGATGCACTTGTGTGTGATACCGTAAGCGTGGAGGTTGGTGAGTACGAGGAGCTCCCTACGCCAGTATTGATAACAATTGGCAACGGTTCGCACGGTTCGTTTTCGGCAAGGTAGAAATAAATACCAGTGCGTTTAACTACCAGACATGGATTAAAACACGATTAACAAATGTATATTTTGTTCTGGACATCAAGGTTAATTTATTTTTTTCGGGAAGTATGCTGGACAAAACCTATTGTTTAACATCAGATAGTAAAAAGTTGAAGCACTAGATAGACTTGGTCACATGTGCCTCAAACAGGTGAAAAAAGTGTTGAATCAACGTGGCATTGACTTCATGGATATTCCTGATTTTTTTTTGCGATGCGTGTGCTATCGGTAAGAAGCACCGTTCATCATTTAACAACAACCAGTCCAGGGCAAAAGTTGTTGGGGTTCTCGATCACACTAACCTCTGTGGACCAATGCAGACGCATTCAATTGGAGGATCTAGGTATTTACTTTTATTCAAGAACGATTTTTCTCCTTTTAGAACAGTTTATCTTATTAAAGAAAAATCAAAGGTTCCTTATTTATTTGAACGTTTTTTTGAATGAAGTTAAGTCCTTTTTCGGTCATGATATAAAAATTTTAAAATCATATAATGGCCTCGAATATAAAAATAAAATAGTGCAGGATCTTTTGATTAAACGTGATATTCGCCATCAATCCTCGGAAGATTTACTTAGCGGTGACGAACGGTGCAGGTCAGCGGAGGAATGAGGATCTGTGAACTCGGAAGCAGTGGCAGAAGTACAGGAGGCGAAAGAAGGTGAAAAATGGTCTGTGGAGCCTAGGTACAAACTTCGAAGCAGATCTAAGAACGATATTGAAAACAAAATAAATGTATGTACGATCATTCAGGAGGGATATGCTTTTCTTGCAGTGGCTTATGAACCTTCAACATACGAGGATGCGGTTAAATCGTAGAATTGCGAGCAATGGAGGGCTGCGATGGATGAAGAGATGGAGGCTCATCGGCTGAATGGAACCTGGGATTTGGTAGAATATTGTAGCGTCCAAATGGGTTTTAAAAGCGAAGTTGTCTCCGCAAAATGAGATCGTGCGTTACAAAGCTCGACTTGTTATAAAAGGCTATAAGCAAGTGGAAGGTGTGGATTTCAATGGAACATTCAGCTCTGTAGCCAAATTAACATCTATACGTACAATCTTGGCTATAGTTGCATCCAGAAACTTAATTTTAACTCAGTTCGACATGAAGATGACAAAACAGGACGAGTCTGTAAGCTGAATAAAATTTTATATGGATTAAAACAAGCTTCGAGAAATTAGAATTTAACGATCTCCAAACTTTTAAAGGATTTTGAATTTGAAACTTGTGAAGTAGATCCATATTTATTTGTGCTCCGAAGGGGTGTACTAATCGTGTTTGTTTCACACTATATTGACGATGGCCTGGTCGCAGCAACAAATCAAAACGATACGTTAGATGTCATCAATTACATGCGGCAACATCTTGACGTTACAATCAGTTCTGAAGATTTCTATTGTAACTTGGAGTAGAAATAGAACGAAGTTTAGATGGAACAATAAAGGCTCATCAATCTGCTTATATTCAACGTCTCTTGGATCGGTTCAATATGGCAGGTTCAAATGGAGTTTCTACGCCGTGTGAAGTGCTGAGCCAACAAGCGCTGCTTAGTCCAGCGTTAACTTCTGTGGATTTATCCAAATATCCTTACCATAAAGGCTTTGGCTCTCTCATGTACCTGCCTATAGTAACAAGGCCAGATACTTCATACGTTGTTGGAGTTTTGAGCAGATTTTTGGATAACCCCGCTCCACATCATATAAAAAATAAAAAAGAAGGCATTCCGTTATCTGAAAGCTACTCAAAACACAGGTATACATTTTATGAATTGTAATAATTTTACAGTAACTCAGACTACGCTGGTGACATTGAGACAAGGCGTTCAACTAGTGGTTATTTGTTCCTTTTGGGTCAGTCTGCCATTGGGGGTTCCCGAAGACAGCGATGCACAGCCCTGCCATCGACCGAAGTTGAATACGTTGCGGCATCTAAAACAATTAAAGAGATATTGTGGCTAAAGGTTTGGATGAAAGATCTTCTTCCTGAAGTAGCTGGACGACTTTTTCTACATCTGGACAACAAATGTGCCCTGAAGCTTACCAAGAATCCCGAGTTCCATTGTAGAACTAAACATATTGATGTTCGAGTGCATTTTATTAGAGAAAAATATAACGACAATTTTGAACTAGCAGATAACACATGGGCTGAAAAGTCCGTGGCGTTTCTAAGAAAGGGCACCACTTGAATTAAATCCATACCATTTTCAGTTAGTACTCGTACCAACCTTCAAAAGATACGTGTATAAATTTGACAGCTGTCGGACGATTAGTTCTCAAGATATAGCGTTGTGAGTGAAGCAACTTTTGTTTTTGTGAAAAAAAATGGATTCAAAGCAATTTCGTGTGTTGATTTATCATTGCTTTTTGATGGGAAAAAAATGCAGCCGATGCAAAGAAATGGCTTGATAAGTGTTACCCGGACTCTGCACTAGCCGAACGAACCATTCGCAAGCGGATTGAAAAATTTAAAAGTGGTCATACAAGCACCGAAGATGATGCACGCAGTGGACGTCCAAAAGAGGCTGTTTCAGATGAAAATATCAAAAAAGTCCACAAAATGATTACGAATGACCGTAAAGTGAAGTTGATCGAGATAGCTGAGGCTCTGAAGATATCAAAAGAGCGTGTTGGATATATCATACACGAATATTTGGACATGCGAAAGCTCTGTTCAAAGTGGGTGCCGCGTTTGCTCACAGTCGACCAAAAAAAACAACGTGTTGATGATTCAGAGGAGTGTTTAAAGCTGTTCAATCGCAATAAAGCTGAATTTTTGCATCGGTATGTCACAATGGATGAAACTTGGCTCCATCACTTCACACTAGAGTCAAGTCGGCAGTCAGCTGAGTGGCAAACTGGCGACGAACCTCGCCCTCGGCTGGCAAGGTTATGGCATCCGTATTTTGGGATGCACATGGAATAATTTTCATCGACTACCTCCAAAAGGGGCAGATTATCAACAGCGACTATTAGATTGCGTTTTTGGAACGTTTGAAGGACGAAATCGCAGAAAAACGGCCGCATTTGAAGAAAGAGAAAGTGCTCAAGACAATGCACCGTGTCACAAGTCGATGAAAACGATGGCAAAATTGAATGAAATCGGCTACGAATTGCTTCCCCACCCACCGTATTCTCCAGATTTGGCCCCCAGCTACTATTTCCTGTTCGCAGACCTCAAAAGAATGCTCACCGGAAAGAGATTTAAGACCGATGAAGAAGTAATCGCCGAAACAGAGGCCTATTTTGAGGCTAAACCGAAATCGTACTACAAAACTGGTATCGAAAGATTGAAAAATCGTTTCAATCAGTGTATCGCCCTCGAAGGCAACTATATTGATAAATAAAGTTGAATTTTGCAAAGATTTTGTGTTTTACTATAAAACGGACTTTTCAGCCCATGTGTTACGTTTACAAGGCTATTAACTAAAGACAAAATTTGACAGACTTAAAGTTATGATTAATGTCAAAGTTTGAATTTGACCGTTATTTGTTGCATGTTAAAATCTCAACTCAACGAAATCTTATTTTCATTAATGTAGAAATGTCACATATTTATTTCCTGAAAACTCGCTACAAAACAATTCTGTCATGGGTTCAGACTTTGAAAAGCCAGTTAGAATACGACTACATAGATCTTGCTACTGGCTGCAGAAATATGGCACCAGTTTTTAAACTAATTTTTCGCACCGTGTATCTCTGCTCCAGTGTTGTAAGTAGCTATAATAAGCCGAGATGAAAGCCGTTTCCTCTCAACATAATGTCTTACCAATAGGTACGGTGTTAGCAAGAAAGTAATTTGGGTCTTTTTTTAGTGTGGTACTCTTTTTAATTGTTATACATTCTAATCATCTGCATATACGAGTAATTGCCATTTTGATCTATCACCTTCTGCCATATTATTGACAAATTAATGATTCCGCGTTTATAGAACTTCTGGCCCTTATTACCACAACACTGGACCAAGTGCGATTCCTGCCCATTACCATTGACAAATGTCTTACAATTCAAAGAGTTTTGCTAGCTTCGAAGTTCGGGTCTGTATGGTGGATATGATATCACTTCCCAACCAAGGTTCAGCAATTTTTTAATTTTTCAAGCATTCCGATTGCGTGTTACTTTACTACTTGCCATTCCTGGTCATTTTTCTTTGACTACTCTCTTCATTTTCATTGACAGCAAACATCAGAATTGAACGTTTGGTTACTTGGAAATAGCTCAAAATACACGACATATTTATAGCCCCACGAAATTGAAAACCTAACCTTCTTCTGATGCAGTTTAGCTTTCGATGTTTATTGTGGTGGTCGTCGCGCTTAGACCATGATCATTTTTGATTGATGTTGTTATCTATTATCCACTTTTATTCATTAGTAATGATACGTTTCAAAAAGAGATCCATCTCATTGCCTTTGAGATGCACATTGCAAACTACGATTCGTTTTCTAAGAATCTATGACATTTTAAGTGATTTTCAATTGCTGTTTCTGATGGACGTAATCCCTTTGAAATCTCTTGCACAGCCAAATTACTGTCTGACTTTAGATTTGGTTAAAATTAACATCAGTTGAAAAAAATATCTAGGGCGAAATTTCTTAAGCCAGTTCTGATATGTTCGTTCTGGTAGGCGGTCAACACCATCAACCGCACATATCTTCTTGTAAGCCCTAGAAGCTTTTTTGATTTTATCGAAATAAAAAAGCAAAGTATACCGTGAATATTCGTTGTTGCGCTCCACATTAAAATTGACACTGTACTAGCAGATGTGAACAAAATTAAGCTCGATTTTATTCTAAAGTAAGCTTAAAGTGGCAGCTGTCAAATGTAATAATAAGAAATATTTGCAAATATTTACAAAAGCGAGAACCAACACAACAATAGAAGGCGTTTAACTCTTCTCCCTATTTGTAATTACGAAAACGAAAACAAAAATATTTTCCCTTATTAAAAAAACTACATAGTATCATGGTAATTTCAGTTTTCAAAAAAAAAAAACGCTCTTAAATGGAAATGAGATAGGAAGGGAAAGGAAGATATTTGGGCATAGTGGTTATTTTGCATCCAGCATTTAATGAAGAGATTAATTATAAATGTAATTGGAATTGGTTTTTCTATTCGACTCAGGCGTTTTGATTGCCCGAAAAAATTTCACCCTATAATGTTTCTTCTCGCGGTTCTGTACCAAAGAATAAAGAAAAGTGGTGACGAATACAAAAACACATGTAAATCTGGTAGGTTGGTCTCCTTATAAAATTGCTGAAGCCACCCATGAAGCAAAATAACAAACCCCAATATTATCATCTTAACCCATTTTCAAGAAAAAAATACTAAGCAAATGGTTACAAAACTCACGTTACTGTGAGTGTTTTGCTATTAAAAAGAGACTAAATAATTGTTGGCAGGCACATCTATGATCCATATCTTATTTAGACTGTTCCAAATTACTAAGTATTAAATCATATATGAGGACTTCTTCGTCTTCTATGAATCTTCATATCCCGAATACTTTACTATACAGCTCACACTTACGAGTATCTTCTACTGTACTATACTTCTAAACTCTTCAAACTACTAAACTTGCTTTGTTTATATAATATATGAATACTTTGAGAATATAGATAATAAGTGCTCACGTCAAGTGGTACCGATCCAAGTTTGAGTATTTGTGGGCTACGAGCTTAGCATAATTATTTAAAACAAAGAATATAGCAAAGAAATTCAAAAACGAGCTTAAGGGCTTGAAACGAATCACGGTATATTTGAGTATGCACAAAGATGGGCTCAATGGTAAACTAGTAATCATTTAAATCGCGATGGATGTTACTGTTGAAAGTTTGAAGAAACCGGATGCTTCACCGAATTTCATTGGAGCACCGGTAGTAATAATGGCGATAAAGCAAAGACATCAAATATATGAAATATGGTACTAGTTTCAATGCAATTGACTGAACAATGTTTTTGATGCCTGAGTTTTATCGGACAGCTTTGCATTTTTTCTAGCAGTTGCAGAGAGGTTTTAGAAGTATCTATATATAAGAGTATTGTACTCCAATTATATAGGACCAGAGAAACCTAAGTATAATAGATAGGAAAAAAATTAGCCATTCTAACGAAGGCAGTTTGAGTGCATTATTACACATACTGAGAGAGGAAAGCTTTTCGGTTTCTATGATGCTAGCGCCATCCATGGAATAAAGTATTTGTTTCCTGGTAGTTTTCAAGAATGAAACTACGAGTATTTTATGTTTATAACATTTCCACGATTAATTTAATTTCAAGAATTACTCAAAATGAATACATTTTATGTATAGAAACACACTTCGGTATAGATTGACAACTTTTTACTTCAGCTGCTTGAGATCGAATATTCTTTCAGTAGCAAATTTGCTTTTCTATTTTAGTGAGAAAAGGTCATTAGTCGGACATACCGATACAGAACACAACTTCGCCGTTTGCTGACTTTTTAACCTTCATCTCATCCTAAAAAAAAAATACGTTCTCTACCCTTATATAGATTTTTACACATATGGGATTTTAGTGTGTTTTCCATGAATTTTTTTTTCCAATTAAAATAAGCCAAAAAATTGCATTTATAATTTTATTCTGAAGAAACAAGTGAAAATAAGTTCAAATAAATTTTTTTTGAATGCATTTTATACAAAAATTTCGATTATGTTGGTATTTACAAGCAGCTTTTATGCAAAAACAACAAATCGTCACATTCATATTGTTTTTGGTGGCCGACTTATTTTTTAAAAGCCTTTTATTTGTGGTGGAACGCTTCTTGATCGCTTTGGTAGATTTGATAAAGATGATGCAGATATATCCTCTAAAGACTGTGCTAGTAAACTTTCTCCTGAAGCAGTTGCAAACATTAAACAAAAATGCTGATGATCCCGATCTTGGTTTACCACTTCTAGCTGCCATATATGGTATAGTTTGTAAGTGAAAATCCAAGTCCACATACAAAATCTCTTCGAATTGAACAAAAAATTATTAGAATACTTGCAATTTGAAGATCCAGTGTATAATATAAACAAACCTTTTGTTTTATTGTAATATTCTAATAATAATAAAAATCACCAGATCCAATTTCAATGCACTTATGCATTGTACTTTGCAATACAGTACATTTATTTTTCCTTCCAATATAAGAAACAAGTGCTGTGTTATCGGTAAATGCAAATGTAGATTGTTACAACGCAACGGTCCGTTTCTGCATTCAAGAAACTTTGGTGGAATGCTTCTTTTATTTTTCCTCATAGTGCCAACCATTGTAATGCCTTTTGACAACAATTTTTGACCAAGATCATATGAAGAAAAGAAGTTGTCCATTGTTATATTGTGACCTTTCCAACCATAAAACAACACGTTCGCCTTGTCATTTTTCACACGAACTGGCACCACTTGCTTTTCCCAAATATGGTTGAACCTTCCAAACATAACATGTATAATAACATACCATCAAACAGAATTGTAGTCCGTATTTTACCTCTTTTGACGGCATGTATTGACGAAATTTACATTTTCCACGAAAACCAAGTAATTGCTCGTCAACTGTAACATATTCTTGTGGATTGTAATAATCTGTCAATAAGCAAGGCCATTTATTAAATACATTACCCAATTGGTTCAAATTTATTCAAAGATCGTTGCTACTTTCTACTTCATTACATCATCAAAACGAATAACTCGGTTCATATATTCAAACGTTTTCTTCGATATTATTGCTCTGAACACGGGACGACCTCTTTCGGCATCATCGCAAGTCAATTGTAGTTTCGTTTTTCGACCTAAAACAAGTAGGTATGTCAAAAATCATTTGAATTGAAATAGAATACAATAACGACTTACCTATGTAACACCAGCTAAAACTAAAACACTAATATATGCTTGCAACATTTTCGAATCGATTTGTCTGTGGTCCTTACCGTTTATAGCTTGTGAATACACAATAGAATGTTTCATAATAATACTTTCAATATGTGGGGGGAAGGAAAGTAAAAAAGCATCTTTGATATCACTAACACGAACTTTTGCATATCTTGTTGTTCCAGGATGAAGAGAAATCACATTTTCATTCCGAAATCTGACACTTAGATTTTGAAACGGTTGTGTTTGCCGCACATTACCGTCTTCCGAAACGAGCAATGGATCCATATTTTCACCCTCAGCAACTGATTCGTTGGTTTCGTTTGATTCATTCTCTTCCTCTTCAATATAAGAATCACTATCGTCTGAATATATGGTACATAAGTCATTGTCATCACCAACATTTTCTTCTGGCATAAATTCGTCATCACTGTCTCTAGAAATATCACTATCATCACAATCATTGTCATTTAAAAATGCTTACGTTTCTTCAACTGTCAGATATCTTGGTCTCGACATAGTTTTTTTTTGTTATTATGTATTATTATTAAATTCACAATATATACCTATGAAGTTTACTTGAGAAAAGACTAAATGCAAATGACTTTTTATATGAAATGCACTAATTATCTATAGATATGTGTAGAAATCTACACAGAGGGTAGACAACGTAATTATTGCAATTACAGCTGTTATAAATATTTTTATTATGAGTCCATACGTTTTTTTTTTCGTAAAATAAGGGTTGTAATAAAGTCAGAGAATTTCGGAAGTCATTAATTAGTGGTTTCTGATAAAAATAAGAGAACAGGCAGTTTTTGTGTAGTTTTCAACACAAGGGGTTAAATACAGGGTGTCCCCTAATTCGTCAATGATAATTTGGGAATTTAGGAAATGGTTCCAGGGCATATTCTAAGAAAAAAATCGTTCTAGTAAGGGTCTGTCTCCAATATTTGAAAATAAGTATCGAAGGCTTCGCGTAACGGGATCGGTTTCAAATACACGACCGAATGCGGGAGCTCCACAAGTAAGAAGGGTTTCGGCTGATGAAAGAATACTGGAAGCCATTTCAACTGATCCACCAATCAGCATCAGACGCTTACATTTATGTTTCCAGACATAAATGTACTGTAGAGAAAATCTTTTGGAAAAGAGACTTGAGTTTTCTAACTGGGTGTTGGAGCGGAGCTTGGATGACAACGAGTTTATTAGCAGAATTCTTTGGATGGGCGAATATCAATTTGCAAGAGATGGGATCACAAATTTTCATAATCTTCTTACGTGGGCTGCGGACAGTCCACATACAAAGAGACATAAATCATTTCAACACAAATTCAGCGTCAATATGTGGGCAGATGTACTTGGAAACCAGTTAATCGGCTCCTTCAATTTACCACCTAGTCTGAATTCTACAAACTATATGGAGTTTTTGCGAAATGATTTACCAATACTATTGGAGGACATTCCACTGATTCAACTCTTGTAACTTCATCACATTTCCAACAGGACGGTGCTCCAGCCCACTTTAGTCGTGAGGTTAAGAATTGGCTAGATGAAGAGTACGGTAACTGTTTAGGTGAGATCTTACTTGATCAACTCAATCAATGATCTAGTACGTTTGTTACTTCATTACTTTCCGCCATTTTTTTTTCTCCCCAATTGTAAGCTTTTCCGGTTTTAACTCTCGTTCATTCTGTTTGGAGTTTTACCGGCGTGCGGTCGAGCAAAGAAAGTCTAATGGAATAAAGTGTAACAGCATAAGCAAATCATCGTTTTTTTTATTTCAACGAACCAGCCATCGAGTAAAACTACTCAACATTTTGGTCCAAGCGAGCCGAATCATCCCGCTTCTGAAATTTTAACCCAGCTCGACATTCTCGTCATCAGCGCTATCTTCGTGGTCATCAATCCACGTTATTAGTCGCAGCAGATCAGCTCGAAATCCTCATCATCAGCGCCATCACCTTGGCCATCAATTCATTATTCGTTTCAGCAGATCAGCTCGACAACCTCAACATCAGCGTCATCAACTCATATGTATAATTCGTCGCAGCACATCAGCTCGACATCCTGATCATCTTCGAAATCATCTTGGCCATCAAATCCAGCACAACCAGTTGCAGCACATCAGCTAAATCTCATCATCATTCTCATCATCATTACCATCATTATCCCTCAAGAAGCATCAGCCCTTTTGTCGTCATCATCATCATTTTCAAAATTGTTATCAGCTTTAATATCGTACATACACATTGTTACAGGTAGGTGGTAAATTCAGTGAAAAATATATATACATATTCAAACTATATATATTCTAATTGTATTTAATAATATTTGTCGGAATTTATATTGTTTGTGTACGAAAAGGGTTGCCAATCGAAAATTTACGCCTGAATCTATTTAAAAAGGGATACCGACAGCACTTTCCTGTAAAAAAGCAAACACCAATAAGAATAAATTATATTTAAAGACTAGTAAACCAGGCGTGATTGTGATTTACTTAATTCGGGTTTTTTGATTGATGCCATCTGCTTTACCGTTCGGTTCCAACGTGTGTCGGTTTCATTGCTTAACGGGATAATCTTATGATCTCAAGTGTTCTGTCGGTTGAACTGTTATTCGGGCTTATCGGGCAGTTGTTTCCACTACTTTTAGTTCGTCAGATAAAAATTTCGAGTTTTATTTCCCTTTTTTTTGGGATTACTATTTTCTTCGTCTCACCTAGCTAACTTTTTCCTCGGACATTTTCTTAAAACAAATAAGGAAGTCAGTATATTGAGAAACCACGTCCATATTTCGAACAGCATAACAAATCGCTCAAGGAGGCTTTCACTTCAAAGCGTTGTAGTTCCGTTCACGATAACGTCATCACGTCCCTGTTACTTGAATTCATTTACGCGGCGGACCAATTGGTCAAGTATTATGCTGCGGCCAAGGAACTATCCGACTCTTCGCATACTTTATCTGCTTTAGAGACACGTATGCAGGAATTAAAGGAACTGTGGACCTCAGTAAAGGCCGCGCATGCAAGTTGTGCTCGGGCTGCAGATACAGAGGAAGGGAGCCAGAATTTAGACATGAGCATTATCGATGCAAAGTACCGTTTGTCGAATGAGACCTGCGTCGCGTGTTCAACGCTTTTCCTTGATCAGGAGAACAGGCTTAAGCCACGTTCAGAGAACAACACCTTATCTTAGATCCTAACCACCTCACACCCACAAGCCGCGGTAAAGGGTACCAACGAAACGGCCTACCAACCCTGTATCAAAGTGCCACCGTGCGACACTGAAACTTTTCATGGCGACTATCTTTCATGGCCTTCCTTTCGGGATATGTTCGATGCGGTTTATCGGCAACACCCCAAGTTAGGTGATGTACAAAAGCTCTTTCACCTCCGGGCTAAGACATCAGGCGACGCGCACAATATTGTGTCCAAATTTCCACTTATCAATACGAGTTTCGAACTCGCTTGGGAATCTCTGCGTTCAACATATGAAAACACCCGTCTCTTGCTAAATAACCAAATCAAACTTCTTTGTAACCTACCGTTAAGGAGTGAAGAGTCTGCTAAGGCCATCAAAGCATTACAACGCAGCATCAATGACTGCTTAACAGCGTTACACACCCACAAAATCGACACAACTAGTTAGGATCCAATTCTTGTGTACGCATGCTCTAGTAGATTGCCCCCTCTAACTTTAGCCCTCTGGGAACAATCCCTTAAAGACCCAACAGAGGTACCGAAGTGGAGTCAATTGGACCTGTTTCTAAGCTGTAGATACCAAGTGTTGGAATCAATAGCTGTTATGTCAGCATCAGTGATACCTATTCCTTCCCGTCAGCAACCCAATCACAAAACACCATCTAGGATCAACAAGGGTGTGAGCACCTATCACATCAAATCCAACATTTTTTCTTGCAAGCTTTGTGGGTCACACCATTCACTCCGCAACTGTTCTGAATTCAGAAGAATGAACGCCATATCTCGAAAGGAGTTCGTATTAAAACATCGTTTTTGCCTTAACTGCTTAGCCTACAATCATTTAGCAAGCAACTGTACCAGCAAATTTACATGCACGTTTTGTAAGGGTAAACACCATTCAATGCTACACCCGGAAGCTAAGCAGCATACTCCTCATCTACATCAACCGTTAGCTAATAATTCTATCGCTCCACCAACGTCAAATATCAATAGCCAAACGACATCATCCAATCAATCACAACTACAGTCCACTTCACAACCATTCATCATGGAATCTAACAACCATTCTTTTGTCACATCCATCCAAAAACCAGTGCTTCTCGCTACTGCCTTAGTGCAGATAAGGTCCCAAGGCACTACCCATACCATTCGAGCACTCATTGATCCTGCGTCGGAGGTATCGTTTATCTCATCCTCTGTACAAAAACGCCTTCGCCTTCCTGTTTCCCCGGTAAACACAACAATTTCCGGTATAACCGCTTCACACGCTGCTAGTGCCAACAAGCTTTGTTCATTTTATTTGGAGAATCATGAAGAGCCATCGTCACCCCTTCCCGTTCAAGCGATTGTTTTAAAGAGACTTACTGATAATGTACCAGTTGCTTCCTTCAATCCTATTCAGATAGCACACTTGACAGACTTTCATCTTGCTGATCCCACGTATCACCGATCTTCACAGGTCGACCTTCTCCTAGGAGCCGATTTATACCCAACCATCATACGACAGGGGTTAAAGCACTTGTCAACCAATGTGGTCGCCCAGAAGACAGTGTTCGGTTGGATTCTGTCTGGGCCCTTATCTACTAATGTCTCCTCATTCACAACCAAGGTGTCCCTTGCTGATCATACGATTGATGAGCAACTCAAAAAGTTTTGGGAGTTAGAGGAGATTCCTAACACTTACACTTATATGTCGGAATCGGATCAATACTGCGAAGACTTCTACAAAAGAACCACTGCAAGGCGACCCGACGGACGATATGTCGTTCGACTTCCTTTTCAGCCTGAAGTGCCATCGAAGTTGAAACTGGGGATGTCTAGAAACCTTGCATTAAAGCAGTTCCTTCGTACCGAAAAGTCCTTGTCGAGGAATATCACCTTACAATCACAGTATACAAAAGTAATTTGCGAGTATCTTACTCTAAACCACATGCGCAAGGTAGCTCCTCTTGAGAAGGTCGGAAATGACTCGGTTTCTTCTTTCTATCTATCACCATGCCGTCATTAAACCGGAAAGTGTGTCAACCAAGTTGCGAGTCGTTTTTAACGCCTCAAATGCCTCCAGCAGTGGAAAGAGCTTGAATGATCTTCTATTTCCGGGGCCAACGCTACAACGCGACTTAACGTCCCTCATACTTCGTTGGAGATTTTTTCGGTTCGAATTCAACGCAGATATTGAGAAAATGTACCGACAAATCTTAATGCATCCCGACGATGCGGCTTTTCAGCGGATTCTCTTCCGTAAAGACGAACAAACTGAAATTGAGGATTACGAATTACTGACAGTGACTTTTGGTGTAAACTGTGCCCCATATCTGGCTCTCCGGACTTTGGTACAATTAGCGGAGGACCCGGCTCATGAGTTTCCTCTGGCCTCCGAGATTCTCAAAAGGGACTTCTATGTTGACGACGTATTGTCGGGTGCTCACGATCTTCACGCAGCAAAGGCCGCTCAAATTGAGTTGATAAAATCGCTTGCAACTGCTGGATTCGCACTTCGTAAATGGACTTCAAACTCCCCATACATTTTAAGGCATCTACCACCAGACCATATCCTCACTGAAACCTTTCTGAACCTTGATGTCGACAGTACAGTTAAAACCTTGGGTGTTCATTGGAACGCCAAGGAAGATCATTTTTACTTTACCATACAGCCAATCAAGTACTGTGAGTCGCCGACTAAACGCGAAATGCTCTCCCAAATCGCGCGATTGTTTGATCCAGCAGGTTGGCTGGCCCGCCAACATAACAGCAAAAGTCCTAATGCAGGATACTTGGGTTAATCAAACAAACTGAGATGCGCCCCTAAGCCCGGTCATTTGCCTCAGATGGAACGCTTTCATCAACACGTTACCAGAAATCGAAACTGTTAAAATACCACGTTGGGTTGAGTATAGTCCTTCCGCATCCACGCAGCTGCATGGTTTCTGTGATGCATCCGAGAAAGCGTACGCCGCGGCATTATATATTCGGGTCACCAGTCGCGACGAAATAGTGCAGACTCATCTCGTTTGCTCAAAAACAAAGGTGGCTCCGATTAAGCCAGTCTCGTTACCGCGGTTAGAGTTATGTGGGGCGGTTCTTCTCTCAGAACTCATCAAGGTTTATCTACCAATTTTCCCCATCAACAGCTTCCGACTTTTTCTTTGGACCGACTCAGCTATCGTGCTGGCATGGTTGCAGAAGCCACCCCGGATGTGGAAAACGTTTGTAGCCAACCGCACGGCTAAAATAGCTGACAATCTTGGAGCTGACAGTAGCAATTGGTTGCACGTTCGCTCAATGGAGAATCCTGCCGATCTCGCCACCCGTGGCCTTACTCCACAAGATCTAAAAGCTAGCTCTCTTTGGTGGAAGGGTCCATCTTGGTTACGAGAGGCAGAGGACCAAGGGCCGGTAAGTTCTCCAGCTTCAGTTCCTGAAGAGGACCTAGAAATCAAACCCATCTTATGCGCGGTAGCGCAAAATCATGAGGAGATTCTGGGAAGATTTTCGTCCCTTCCTCGTGCCCTGCGTGTCATATCTTATATATTTCGGTTTTTCCACCGGATTTCGAAACGAGCACAATCAGATTTAATTTCTACGAATGAGCTTTCACCGGCCGAAGTTAATTTTGTCAAAACAAGGTTAATGCTGTTAGCACAATGCGTACATTTCCAAAAGGAACGTCAATTGTTGTCCGCTGGTAAACCAATTCCAACCAAAAGTTCCATTCTTTCATTGACTCCAATGTTGGATCCTGATAAACTTCTTCGAGCCAATGGGCGCTTGGCACGCTCCACTTTACCTTACAACGAACGTCACCCCATCATTCTTCCTTATTCATCACACTTATCTCATCTGATTGTACACTTTATTCATGACATTTCAATTCATGGAGGTAATGCGTTGATGTTACGCTTGATACGTCAGACCTTCTGGATCCCTAAAGTGAAAAATCTTATAAAATCGTGTATTAGGAACTGTAAACCATGTATAGTACATCGTCAACAAATGCGAAAACAAATTATGGCTGCACTTCCAATAGAGAGGTGTTCCTTGTCACCCCCATTCACTTATACGGGGGTTGATTTCGCAGGTCCATTCAAAATAAAGAGCTTCAGTGGTAGGAACTGTCGTATAACGAAAGGCTATGCCTGCCTATTTGTGTGTTTTGCGACCAAAGCTATCCACTTGGAAGCTGCTAGCGACCTCTCTTCCCAAGTATTTCTCGCAGCATTTGCTCGATTTGTCGCCAGACGAGGTTTACCCAAGAAGGTCTTCTCGGATCACGGTACCAACTTTGTAGGCGCCCATGCGCTCCTACAAAAGGATTTTGAACGCCTGCACGCATCAATGCCGTCCCTCACGTGTTCGAAATATGGAATACTAGGCTTCAGCTGGGTTTTTATCCCACCGGGAACTCCCCACATGGGCGGTCTGTGGGAGGCCGGCGTTAAGAGCTTCAAAACCCATTTTCGCAAAACTGCCTCTAATACCAGACTTACTTTCGAAGAATTCGCGACTTTATTGAGCCGTATTGAAGCCTGTCTAAATTCCAGGCCTCTTTCACGGGTGTCCGACGACCCAACGGATCTGCTCGCCCTGACACCAGGGCACTTTATCCGCGGAGCGCCGTTGCTCGCTGCTCCTGAACCTGAAATTCAAAATCCACCCTTATCAATAATCAATCGTTGGGAAAGGTTGAAGTATCTGCACCAAGAATTCTGTCGTCGGTGGAAACAGGAATATCTAGCCGAGCCTTTTATGAAAGGTACAAGTGGAAACATCCGAACGAAAACGTAAAAGTAAATGATTTGGTGGTTATTCGAAATGAAAACTTGCGGCCTACCGAGTGGCGGCTAGGAAGGGTCGTTCGCGTTTGTCCAGGACCGGATGGTAGGGTCAGGGTGGCAACAATCAAGACTCAGATGGGTGAACTCACACGTCCCATCGTTAAACTCTGCGTTCTCCCATCCGATTGAAACGATTTTTTTTTTTTTATCCTTTTTATAAAATTTTCATCCACACGTCCACTATACTTTTTCTCTCTCTTTAATTCTAAAACTTAATTGTTAAATGGTATTCCTTACCTGGCAATCCTTAACGTCCATTATTCAATGTACATTCCGATTTCGTTTAAGTGCATCTACAATAATGAAATCATATATATCACCATATCACTGAATTTATTACATCCTGCAGTAGTTTAAGATTACGTACCTAATGTTTTTTTTATTATTTATATGTAATTTAGGCGCTACGCGCCAAGGCGGCCGGTAATGTTTAGGTGAGATCGTACTTGATCAACTCAATCAATGATCTAGTACGTTTGTTACTTCATTACTTTCCGCCATTTTTTTTTCTCCCCAATTGTAAGCTTTTCCGGTTTTAACTCTCGTTCATTCTGTTTGGAGTTTTACCGGCGTGCGGTCGAGCAAAGAAAGTCTAATGGAATAAAGTGTAACAGCATAAGCAAATCATCGTTTTTTTTATTTCAACGAACCAGCCATCGAGTAAAACTACTCAACAGTAACCGTTGGATAGGAGGAAATGGACCAGTTCACTGGGCTGGAAGATCTCCTGACTTTACAGTATTGGATTTTTTTGTATGGGCAAGAATGAAAGAACTTGTTTATTCGACCTAAAAAGCAACTTTAATTGAATTGGAAGAGCGTATTCTCGAAGCGTCATCAAAAGTTAGGCAGCAGCTAGCATCAATAAACATTCGCGTTGATATCCAAAAACGGATCCTAGCATGCATACAAAACCAATTATAAACATACATAAAATAAAAATTATCCAACACCACACAAAATCATTTTTTATTCATAGCCTTTGGAGCTTAAAGCAAAAAGAACTCTGTTTTTTTTAACTTTCATCTGCTGCAAGTTTTCCCCAAGTATCATAAAAGTTATGGGTTCTTGTGCAAACTTGATAATGTTTTCTTTTTTATTATTGTTACTTTCATATGAAAAGAATTGGAAACCGTTATGTTAATTAGGCATTTTCTGGAGAAAAGTGACCTCAAAATCAAAAATTAGCATGGGCAATGAAAATGTAACAGGTTTAGAAATTGGATATTTAAAGATTCGAACAAGATATCAACTTTATTTAAACACCGTTACAAAGGCTAGTATTTCTTCTAAAAACAAAGTCCTACGTAAGGTTTTCTTCGTGTATCACCCCCTGAAATCCTATTGTTAGGTGGTGAATCACACTGTATATAATCTCATCATAATATCCATCTGATCATGTGTGAAAATTCTGCCCGCCTTAAAGTATCCGTCCGATACTTTAACAATCTATTGACAAGGGCGCCAGACGATGAAAAGCGCTTCGGAATACGCACTTACTTATCTTCACATCCACCACATGAACGTTGCTATCTTGTGAGGGAATTAAGTTAGTAATTCTTCCCATTAACCACTGTTGCGATGGGGTGTTATCATACGCTATTAGAACTAGAATATCGAGTTTGACATTTTCGGCCGCCCGATTTCCACTTCATCCTTTTCAGCAGATCCAGAAGATATTCTTTCGACCATCGGTTGTGCCCTGGATTCAGAACTGCTACATCACTGGGGTCGCTAGACATCGTATATAGAGGTCGATAGTTGGGAACGGCCTCTATATCTGGTACTACAATCGACAGCTCTTCAAAGGTCAAATATTCTTGCCAAACAGCTTTAAGCAAAAGACTCTTGGCAACCTCTCACAGCCCACCAAAATGTGGTGCTCTTGGAGGTATATGATGAAATTCCATCTGCTCCGCCGAACACCAGGTCGCAATTGCCGTCTCCGTTTCTTATTCCAGAAATTGCTGCCGAAACTCATGTAACTCATTTCGGGTTCCCACAAATTTGTACCGTTGTCGCAAAATAGATCACGACCCCGCCGATGAATCCTTGCCTTGGTAGATCCGTAGGTCCAACCAAGATATCTACATATAACCTCTAACTGCAAAGCAGATAAATGCTTTTGTTACCGCCATTGATAAAGCTCTCGAATATAATTATTTATCTTATAAATATACTAAGAATTTATTTTACTTGCTGTGTCTAGTACTCAATTTATGAATTACTCTATTAGAGAACTTCCTTTCTTCTTTTTTTCGGACCGTCATCGAGTAAAATTTACGTTTCGAATCACTAATTTTGTAAATCCTATTCATATTTAAATCACACCATAAAGTAAGTTTTTTCTAGAGTTATTTTAATTAAAACAGTGTTAATGAATAACATATTATGTACCCCTTAAATATAGGAATCTTAACTGTGAAGTACCCAGAATAAACGACATGATGGGCATACGCCATACAGTCCAGACACCAGAACTACATAGTTCCAATAAGAAGTGTGTAAGGAGTCAGTCAGATGGCCACGGAGGCATCCATGATGCAGGAGTAGATGGCAGTGGCACGCTCGCGGTTGCTCGGCTCTAGCTCGTCGGATTGGGTTGGTTCTTGCCGCTACCCCGTGCATCTCAACTCAACTTACCTTTTTATTTCGTGCCGAAATATCAAAAAAAAAGAAAATCAAGGATAGTTAAGAGAGAAAGCTACGTTATTTTACGGACGGACTTAAAAGACAGGAGGAGAGAAAGACGATAGAAAAAAAAGGATGAAAAGAAACAGCAAGATCACTTCTGTCGGCCATCACCACTGTGCAAGACCGGGACTTTCGCGATGTAACTAACTAAACCTATACTAAGCTAATCCCTAAATACCGAACTTAAACAACGCTTAATAACTAAACCTAAAGCTAACTTAACCCTACGTCCCTACACCGAATAATATGTCCCAGTGTTATATAGCGATGACAGCTCGTCACGACCTGAAATAAGCCGGGTGTTGTTGGCTGAGGATGGCCAACCCACCCTTATCGCACTTGGATGCGACCAATTGCTACCATTCTGGCCAAAACTGTGAATGGTAGCCCCTAAACGAAGTTCCTCCCAGTCGCCACCTGTAAGGAAAATAGTCAGCGGAAGTCAGTTACGTCATTTCCTGTCAAGTCGTCATCGTCTGTGCGTCATGTCTAGTCACAGTCGCCCCATCGATGGACGGTCGGTCCGTTCATCCACACACCACTTGCGCTAACGGTTTTAGGCCACCATCATAGTAAAAAAACTTGATTTTAATTCATCATATAATTCATTATATAAATACATTTATTTAAAAGAATAAAAAAAAAAAATTCGCAAAAGTAAACTTATAGACTAACAAAAATTTTTTTTTTTTTATTTTTATTTTTTTTTTTTTGTTTTTTAATTTTATAAAAGAAACACTTAATAACTAGTACTTTTTGAATTCTATTTTAAAAAAAAAATTCTGTATGGCTACTCTTATTCTAGCCCAAACAAAAAAAGATTTGTAAGACTTACCGGGTTTTACAGATCCCTCGTAGTTCTGGCGCCAGCACTTCGAAGAATCGCTTGATGAGATTTAATAAACAAAAAAAATCTCTTTTTTTTTTTTTTTTTTGATTCCGCGGACACCAAAAATAAAATAAAATAAAATTCAAAATAAAAAAAAAACTTAACTCTAACCTTACTCTACACAACAAATTAAAAAAAAACCCAAATCTAATTACCTACAATATAACTTAAACTAAATTGATTGTTGTACATATATATATATATCTAGTACATGAATTCACTAATTTATCTGTATCTATATTTTTATATATTTTTTTTTTTTTTTTTTTTTTTTTTTTTAACACAGGTATATAATTTTTTTTATTTTTTTATTTTTTTTTTTTTGTTTGCACTCTTTGGGTCTGTAGTTCACTGTTTTTTTTTTTTTTTTTTTTTTTTCTTGTCGTTCCCTGGTTTCGTTTAATCGTGTGTTAGCCGTTGTCATGTATCCCTTAGAAGAAGAGGCAACTGAAAGCTCGAGACAACTGATTTTTTTGCTCATGACGGCAATGCTCTTTTGGAACGTTGCCATCATTGCGCTCATTTTATCGTCGAACTTCGACATTAAGTTGTCTTCGCTTCTCTCTGTCTTCCTTAGGTATGCGTCTTGTGGTTGGTATGTACTTTGCCTGTCCTCTTTCTGTTTCTGTCCACGTATGTTATAATCTTCGTCTTCGTCCATTGTTCTGCGCCTCCCTCCTAATCGTCTCTTTCCTTGTTCGTACTCTTCGTATTGTATAGTTGGTTGTTCGTAAGCGTCCTGTCTTTTCATCGGGACACGTTTGCTTGTCGATGCTCGATGCCGATGCACAAAGTTCTCATCTTCGGAGGGATGGGATTCGGATTCTTCCCCGAAAATTTCAGGAATCCCTACCAGTACGGGCACCGCCTTGTGGGTCGTTGCCTCTGAGGCTTCGGCCTGTTGGTTTTTCTTTCGCTGCTCTGGACTAAATCGCAGAAAATCGTGTGAGAACGTCGTGAGGTCCAGGACATCAGCTTCTGGTTCAGCATTTGCTTTAGGTCGTTGGAGCAGGTGCTTCCCCATTCTCCACCTGTCATTTTTCCACGGAGAGTGGGTTGCTACTCCTAGGAGGCTGGTGTCCGAGCTGTCCCTTGGAGCTCTCCGCTCATCCTCAATATCGAAACCTCCAGTAGCTACATCGCCCGAAGAAGTGTCCCTAGGGACTGTCCCTGTCTCGTTATTCATATCGTTAAAAAAAAATTACTACGACTTACCTCCTTTTTCAAAAAAGAAATAAAATGAATGCAGTGTGTGTATATCTTACTATTAATATTTTACTTAAAAAATACAATATATTGTAATTCAAAAAAATTGATTATATTGTAATTCAAAAAAAATGAAAAAAAACTATATTATAATTTAAAAAAAGGAATAATAAAAAATTATATTCAAAAAGAACGAATTAAAAAAAGGTAAAAAAAATGATATCAAATAAAAAAAAAAAAAAATTAATAAAAATAAATGAATAAAAACTTGTTATTTGATTGTTGGTGATAAATTGAATTATATGAATGGCGTTGGTGTGTGGATTTTGTGAACCGATTTTCCAGTCACTGTCGATGGGTACTAAAGTCGGTCCATGTATACATGGTACGTACTGTACGGTCGAGTCACGTATTGTGGAGACTGGTATTTCAGTATCGTAACGAGTGCTGAAGCATAACCCTTACCTCCCCTCCACACTGGGTATATGGCTGAACCACATCCCAGGTTGGCAGAGAATGTCCAGGCTATACTTCAACACGACCAGAAGTTCGTGATCTCAAGCCCACGCCTCACGATAAGTCAACCTAGGGCTAACTGTATCGGACAGCAGTCAGCTTATCGACCTCTCACTTCTAGTCCGCTTTTGGATCCTTTACAGACTTTCGGCTACCTCACGAAGTCCCTTGGCTTCTCGCCTGGAGACTGGACAGCCACCGTTGATCCGCTCAGAAACCAAAAGCATAATCAGAATGTGATCTTGTAGAAGTAAAAGATAAAGAGAAAAGTAAAAATTTTGAAAAAGGAAAAAAAACTAGCGGACTAGCCGTTTACGTTGGGCGCCATTGTAAGGAGTCAGTCAGATGGCCGACAGAAGTGATCTTGCTGTTTCTTTTCATCCTTTTTTTTCTATCGTCTTTCTCTCCTCCTGTCTTTTAAGTCCGTCCGTAAAATAACGTAGCTTTCTCTCTTAACTATCCTTGATTTTCTTTTTTTTTGATATTTCGGCACGAAATAAAAAGGTAAGTTGAGTTGAGATGCACGGGGTAGCGGCAAGAACCAACCCAATCCGACGAGCTAGAGCCGAGCAACCGCGAGCGTGCCACTGCCATCTACTCCTGCATCATGGATGCCTCCGTGGCCATCTGACTGACTCCTTACAATGGCCCCACTTACCTTTTTATTTCGTGCCGAAATATCAAAAAAAAAGAAAATCAAGGATAGTTAAGAGAGAAAGCTACGTTATTTTACGGACGGACTTAAAAGACAGGAGGAGAGAAAGACGATAGAAAAAAAAGGATGAAAAGAAACAGCAAGATCACTTCTGTCGGCCATCTGACTGACTCCTTACAAGTGGATTGCTTTAACAACTGGAACATATACCTTGCAGGAACTCTGTCCGCGTCATTGTAATATAAGATAGTCGTAGAATACTTCAGAAAATCTACACCGGTCTTCAAAGACAATCGATTCAGCTGCACTTTGACTGCGCCAAAATTCTCCATAACTTTCGCGAATAATTTAGGCCAGCATTTAACACAATGAACACATTTATCCACTACCCTTTCTGCCACCGTTCGAATGTCAATCACCCAAAAGCCCTGCCTTACGACTAAGATTAATGCCTGATTTCCTGTGTGGTAGTTCTTTCTGTGTAAATAGAAAAGCAAATTAAATATAAAGGGATGGGATCTAAGAAGGAGAGGACACTTAGTCTCAGAATAAGGAATGTTTGCATTCTGCAAACGCCTACCAACTGTGAAGAGTTTTAAAGAAGAATCATCTAGGAAGGGGTTCAGGCTTCGCAAAAGGCCATCGTTTATATCTTCTGTAGTAAGTGGTGGAATGTTTCCTTTTGACTTTGTAATGGAAAAACGTCGAATGGCTGCCTTGTTTCATCTTCCTCTGGCTTTGGTTTTCTCAAAGCCCTAGTAAATTTAGCAACGTATCCAAATATCTGAAAAGTGCTTTGTATATCTCCGCAATATTGGTAAAAAGTCAAAATTTCTGATGCTATACCACTAGCACTGTCTCGCCCTTACGCCGTCCAGGTATGTCCTTACCGATCAATGACCAAATTTTCTTTTCCTGCCAACGATGACTTCCGGAATAGAGAAAGTGTGGCCCTGTGAACTAAAAGCTTTCCTTCAGTTCTTTTGTATATTCTATTCTCGATATAATATCCGCCAGGTTGTTTCTTCAGGTCACGTGCCTCCAAATTTCTGTAGGTAGGTCATTATGAAATTTAAATACCCTATTTACTGTAAACATCTCCCAATAAGAAGGAAGCGCCTACAACCAGCGCAGAACAATTTCCGAATCTGTCCAAAAACAGATCTCATTAATGCAAATAGGTGACAAGTTTGGTGGAACTGTTTGTAATAACGTCACCAACATCGCGCGTAACTTTAATCTGGGTGAACTTTGTGTTTTAATGGTACAACCCTCAATTTCGCCACCAATAAGTTGCATGTTGCCTCATGAATTTCAAATGTGTAATAATTCAGTATCAACACATACCTTGGGACCTTGATGTCATCTAACTCCTTTAAACGACTATCGAATTGTTGCAATTCATCATATACCCGCGCCTGTACGTACTTATCCCAGTTTGTTCTCTGTACCCAAAGATTCTTTGACAACCACTGGACTTAGAAGACCTAAAGCCGTCCGTTTGGCAATGTTTTTTTACCAAATTGATCCGGTGACATATATTGCAGCTGGTCAGCGGAAGGTTCCCATTTAGTACCAAGGGTTTTAATGATATCAGAATCGTTGCTACGTAGTGGAATTTCCTTATCCGAGGTAGAAATCTGAGCAATAAATTTTTTCTCATTCGTCCACCATTTCCGTAGTATAATCCCAGCATTTTCCAGAACCATTCTGATTTCCTAGTAAAATGTCACAATTTTTTCTGGCGTATCTCTTCCGCTTATTAAATCGTCCATATAGAAAGTAAAAACTTTGATTTAGTGGGATATTTTTTAACGCTCGGGTGGTTAGGTAAGGGACAGATTTTGTACCGTGGGTTACCATAATTAACTAGTACATCCTCATTTTTTCCGATGAACTCCATAGGGCACATTGATACCTTCAGTCATTATTATTAATAAGCATCTGTTGATACTGTTGTATACATAACTATCATTATACATATATACGTTGATGGAGTAGTATACTCATACATTAATATTATTGGCTAAGTGAGAAAAGAGCTCCACACAGTCTTACCTTAACCACCTAATAAATACAATATGGTGTCAGATGTTTCTTAAGTTAATATAACAGTTAATAAATAAAAGATATATATTTAGTTAATGAAAGATCAAAAATTTAAAAAGAAGCAAAAAATAAAATAAAAATGAATGGAAAGGGCGAAAATTCAAAAGAAGTACAGAAAACGTCGAATAATGAGACCATAATCATGGATAACGGAACACTGCCTTTGTTTCAAGGTATTTCATCTATGTCTACACTAAATTTACGAGGTCGTAATTTAGCAACAGCGTGGAAAAATTAGCTCGTTCAATTTAAAATCTTCATGCGAGCAAGCAATCAATTAGACTGCCGAAAAGTCGTCATTTTATTGCACCACATGGGACCAGATTCCGTTGCAATATTCAATTTATTCAACTTGGACATAGATACAGTAAGTTATGTCAATCTTCTTGATAAGCTCAATGCATATTTTGTGCCCAAATCGAATATAGCATTTGAAAGGTATACATTTTTTACAAAGAGGCAAAATATGGACGAGCCTCTGGAGGAATATCTGTTAGCATTAAAAAATCTTAGTGTCACAAGTGATTTTGGAGCTCTTAAAGATGAACTTATTCGAGATATTTTCACTTGCGGTCTCAATTCAAAGAATGATCATATTAAAGAAAGACTACTTAACGAAGGCTCTATTTCATTAGATAAGGCTATCGAAGTGGCGAGAACTATCGAAATTTCAAAAGAGCGGGTATTGGAACTAAAAAACAATGATGAAGTAGTGTGTGCAATTAACTGAAAACAAACGCTTAGGCATAATTATAATTCCAATATAAGCAATACACAGGGATCTAATTACAACTACGTTAATGTGAGTAAACCCGTTCGTAATACTACTGCCCATAAAAAGACTTGTGAGCCTTGTGGTCAAATACACATATATAGATGTCCAGCAATCAATCAAATTTGTTCTAAGTGTGTAAAAAAAAAATCATTTTGCAAAAATGTGTAAGTCTAATCATGCACAGCTAAAGAGCATAACACTTAATGACGGAGTTTGTAAAGACGAACATGAGCAAGCATTGTTGGAACAATTTCGAAAGGAACACAATCACTCACTTAATCAACCACCGTTTCACAGTTAAATGGAGAAAATACAAGTGTCAATCAAAGTTATCTAACGGACAGTGATTTTTTTATTGGTGCCATATTCGATAAGTTCCTGTCCTCGGATGAACAACTGCGACCAGTTGGTTTAAACAAGAACGATGACTTGCCCACAGAATTTTTCTGTAAAGATGACAATCTGCACATCTCTGAACTCTCGAAAACTAAAAAAATACAGTGTAGTGATTTAATATGGACAAAAGACATACTTATAAATAAAGAAATTGTGACCTGCCAGTTGGATACAGGAGCTATGACAAATGTAATGTCGTTCAACAAATTCATTAAATTAAAATTACCCTTACATACGTACTATACAAAAAACTTCAACAACTATTTCGACATTTAGCAATGAAAAGTTAAAAGTTTTGGGATTTTGCAACTTATCATGCAGTGTGGATTCTAAGTCATGTGATTTAAAATTTCACATCATTATACTAAATGTAGAACAATAATTGGTCTGCCAAGCTGTGTTGAATTAATTTTAGTTATGCGGTCAGAAGCAGAAAAGAAGAAGGGTAAGTTCCATTGTTATTGTAAAAAAACCGACGGGCAAACTTCGCATTTGTTTAGATCCTATAAACTTGAATAAGGCAATTCTACGTTCGCACTATTCATTCCCAACTATAGATGAGTGCAAAACAAAGTTATATGGTGCCAAATATTTCACTAGTCTGGATGCTAATTCCGGATTTTGGATGATGAAATTGGATGAAAGTTGCTGTAAACTTTCCACTTTTATTACACCATTTGGTCGATATAAATTTTTAAGGTTGCCCTTCGGCATTAACGCGGCTCCTGAAATTTTTCATGGAGAAATTGTCAAATTATTTTCAAATATTCTTGGTGTTTGTATCCCAGTATCCTCATACTGAAATCGTTATTACGGGCGATTTCAATATACACAATTCTGGGTTGCTTCGACATTCTGGACAGACAACACCCGAAGGACGGTGTATTGAGACCTTCGCTGCGGAAAATAATTTAACCCAGTTTGTAAATGAGCCCACACGAATACCAAACGTTGACAGTTATACCGCCAACACCCTGGACCTGTTTTTAACTTCTCACCCTGACAAGTACTGCGTTGATGTGCTCTCCCCTCTTGGCTCGTCGGACCATTGTGTCATATCACAGTAAGAGAAAACATTTCCAAAAGAACCGTATGGCAATACGAGAAAGCCAACTGGAGCGGACTTAACAACTTCTTTAGGAATTTTAACTAGTCGTTATGTTTCCTCGATAACGATGTGGATGCAGCTGCTGATATGATCACAGACACTATTCTCTTTGGAATGAGATGCTTTATCCCTCATCGGATGAAGAGTATCAAACCAAAAAAAAGGCATGCTACGACTCGAGCTGTAAGGAGGCTGTCAGGGTTAGGGAAATATTTTTTCGGTCCTCCAAGACCAATCCGACAAAGGAAAACCGAAAAAAGTTTAAACGAGCCAGAAATGACTGCAACGTCTTTCTCAAGCGTGTGAAATTCCAATACGATACAAAAACTGAGGCAAAAAATACAGCAATGCCCCAAAGGCAGTAAAAATTTTTGATCGTTCGTCAAAAACATTAGAAATTCTGCCTCATCCTCCATCCCAACGCTCATTTACAATGACATTCCAGCTGTCAGCTCTTTGGACAACGCCAATCTGCTTGCTGCATACTTTGCGGATAGCTCAACACTCCCAGATTGTGCTTTGTTCCCGCCTACACTTGAGTGCGTCGAATCTTCAATGGGACGAATTCACTTAAGCACTCGTGTAGTAGCAGCAACAGTACATAAATCCGCTGGTCCAGTTTTTATATCTCCCCTTCTTCTGAAAAGGTATTCTTCCACGCGGGCAAAACCACTGCGTAAGCTTTTTCATCAATCCTACTCTTTAGGACTCTTTCTGAGCAGATGGAAAACAGCATTTGTCCAGCCCGTCCCTAAAAAAGGCGAATCTTCTTCTTTCTCCTCCTACAGACCCATTGCCCTTACATCCCTTCTTTCCAAGGTCATGGAAACGCTGATAAACCGTCAGCTCATGAAATATCTGGAAACACGAAAACTTCTCAATGACCGGCAATATGGTTTTCGTAGTAACAGGTCCACTGGTGATTTGATGGCATGTCACACCGAAAAGTGGAACCAAAGCGTACATCAATCTGGCGAAAGCAAGATAATTGCACTCGATATTTCTAAGGCATTTGACAGAGTTTGGCATCATTTGGCTCTTTTGTCGAAAATTCGTGCTTTTGGAATCGACGACTCTCTTCTTCAATGGATTAGAAATTACCTTTCGGAACGTTTAATTCAAGTTGACTTGGATGGTTCCAAGTCTGCTATTCACAAAATAAATGCTGGTGTGCCCCAGGGCTCCGTTCTGTTTCCGACACTCTTTTTAATTTTCATTAATGATCTCTTGTCTGCTACTTCTAATCCAATATATTCCTTTGCTGATGACAGTACTCTCTGCTTTTCATATTCTTCCCCGGACTCACGCCGCCATTAAATTCCAATATCAACAGCATAACCAATCGGGGAACTATCAACCGAGTGGAATTTAATGGTTCCAAAACACAATGCTGTCTGCTGTCATTAAAATGAAATTCAAATACCCAGCCATTATCCATGAATGGTACTTGCATCGTCGAAACTGATAAACTTTCCCCTCTCGGTATGTGTGTCAGTGACAACTTACATTGGAATGACCACATATTCGATGTTGTCAAAAATGCAGCGAAATGTCTAGGTTTCCTCAAGCAATGTAAGAAATACTTTACCCCCTCTGATCTGGCCACAATATATAAGGCATTCATCCGCCCAAAATTAGAGTACAATGCCCACATCTGGTCAGGTGCTCCTAAAACATCTCTGCACCTGCTAGATACGATTCAAAACTGTGCGATAAAACTAATTGGTGATACTAATAGCACTCAAACAATGGACATCCTCCAACACCGACGTAATGTCTCGTGTCTCACTCTGTTTTATCGCTGTTTCCACCAACAGTGCTCCATTAAAATCGACAGTAGCATTCCACCCATTCAAACTTTCAACCGTAACACCCGTCCCGCTATGAATGCTCATCAGTATACCCTCAAGCCCATTTTCGGACGTACTCTAAAATATCATGATTCTTTCCTAAGCCGTACAACTCACTTATGGAATGCCCTGCCGATCTCTGCGTTTCCTGGTCGTTATAACTTACAAACATTTAAAAACAATGTACATCGGTACCTGTCTTTTCTTACTCCCTAAATTTCCTTTTACTTTTTTTACTTTTAAATTCATTTTTATTGATTCTTTCATTATTACTGGTCGTTATAACTTACAAACATTTAAAAACAATGTACATCGGTACCTGTCTTTTCTTACTCCCTAAATTTCCTTTTACTTTTTTTACTTTTAAATTCATTTTTATTGATTCTTTCATTATTACTTACATTCTAGACAAAAATGCTTAAATCTAATTTAACAATGATAGTCACTTATTCTAGCTTACTGGCTCCTACCGAGCACTCTAAACTTCACAATCTCATTCGAAGTTTACCTTTCGGCCTTAAAAACTATCTTACGATTAATCTTATCTATCAGTATTACAATCTATGATCTATGAAATTTCTAAGAAAAGGTTTTCGAAAAACTTAGATACCGTATCTTTTAAATTTTTTGTAAAACCTAAAACTATGGCCCTATTCTACTTAACCTACCTAAGCTACTTAACCTATCTTAACTATGATCGGTGTGGTGAGCAATCGTAGCCTCTCGCATCGAGTATTCACCATACCAATTGCGATTTCGGGCGCCTGGCATTCGTCAACATCGTGCACAAGCATCCCCGAGATCCAACCAATGCCATAAAGCATCGGTTACTTCTCAGCGGCGCCGCCTTATGTTGACGAACGCGGTCTCTCCACGAAATCCCCCTAACTATCCTTATTCTAACTTACAACTAAGAGGAGTGTGTTACCTTAGTAACGTACCGACCTAGGAAAGCGAGCTCACCCTCTCCCCTTCTAGAAGCCACCAGAATTCGGTGTACTGTTTCTCGGCATCGATCCGATCCCTGTCCGCTATCGCGGGACTAAAACGGAAGAGCTCCTGAGCATTGGCGACATACCCGTCGTAGATGAGCCGCTTGTCCCTCGCACCGCGATGGCGGTGGTATATTACCGGGATACCATCCCTGCTTTGCATTAACCCTTTAGCATCAATATGGAGAAAAGCCTCTGGCGGGATAAAGCCCGATAGAAGCGTGCTCTTGTGGTACATTTCATTGGGGTAATAAGCCCCAAAGATCAGGCTATTATCGTTGGTCATTGCTCGTGCAACGTGTCTTCGGATCACCTTAATCAGGAAATTGTCAATCCTATTCAGATTAGCCCCATCGTAAAGGACTTTGTTGGGATAATATTTTTTGTACTCTGATTCTGGTGTTCTGTATAAGCCAAGACAGGTCCTAAGACACTGCCTTTCAAACACCCGAATCCTTTCCATCTGATACGGCGCTACATTGAACCACACGGGACAACCATAGGCGATGACTGGCCGGATTAGGGCCACATAGCATATGACCTTCACCCTGGAGACAAGTTGACTGCTGTGAAATAGTCTTCTTGTCAGGGCCAAAGCCTTGGCCCCAGCAAGACAAGCATCTATATGTTTGTCAAAATACAAATACTTATCGAGCCAGAAACCAAGGTATCTCACTACGCTTCTCACCGCCAATGGCAGTCCGTGCTGTCCAATGATGGCCAAATTTCGCCAGTTATATCTGGTATCCCTAGAAGCCCATCTCAATGGAGTTCTAAACAAGATTGTTTCCGACTTTTGAAAATTGATTTTCAACTTCCAATCGTCGCAATACGCCTTAATATGATCGAAGTCACGTTGCAAAAGGGTGTTAATGACTTCGATTTTTGGACCTGATCTGTACGCCACTAAATCGTCTGCGTACGCTATGGAATGATTGAGGGAACCTACTAGATCACTTGTGTAAATGTTAAACAGTATCGGAGAAATCACAGCCCCCTGTTGTAAGCCGTTTTTAATGTCAAAGATCTTGCTCGAAATGACGTTGTTACATTTAACAACGAACTTCTTTCCCATAAGCATGTCGTAAATCATATATAGCAGGGGTTTCGGCATGCCCATGCTGGTTAGTTTATAGAAAAGCCCCTCTAACCATACGGTGTCGAAGGCCTTCTCAAAGTCAACCAGACAAGCACCCGTACACTGGTTCTTGCATTTATTCCATTGTATGTCGGAGACCAGTTTTGACGCAGCATGAATAGTGTCATGCCTCGCCCTAAAACCAAACTGGTTTTCCGGAATTATATTATTTTCCTCAACCCACTTTAACAGCGCTCTATTTACCACTTTCTCGAATAGCTTGCTAATATTCGGAAGCAAACTAATTGACCGAAGATTAGCAGGGTTAGTTCTAACTTTATCCCTTTTCGGGATTGGGTGCACCACAGCTGTTTTCCAATGCGTCGGATAATATGCATTATTCAGCGCATTGTTAAACAGCGTAGTAAATACATCCACTGCTTCCAAGGGCAGGTGTCTTAATACGACGTTTGGAATACCGTCCACTCCCGACGACTTTTTGTTTTTCAGAGATTCAAAGATGCACAGGAGTTCATCTTTTCGCACGAACAGATGAGAGGAAGCTCGTTCATCGGCGACGATGACGTTTGTCGCGTTTTCTTCATTGAATACGGTAAAACCGTGATTCTCGGATCGTCAATTTTGAAGTTCGTTGCGCAGATAATAGTGACTTACGTAGGCCCTGTTGTCAATGTCGTGATTACAGTGAACAGGATTGTTCACTGTATACACGGCCTCGAAAAAAGCTCCCAGCAAATTCACTTTCTCCTGTGGGTCTTCGACCACGAAATGACCGTCGCCTGAGTCGGCACTCTCTGGACTTATGCCGACGGTCAGTAGTGTCTGTCTGTTTTCTGTTGTTTGTGGAATTCGGACACACTGAATGTCATTGTGATCTTTCCGCCTGAATAGTTTATTTATCTGCGGGAACATATTCGGACTACTAGATTTTATAGCCCGAATCTTATTGCCCCAGTACAGACTTACAGACTTACTGTAATTTTCTTTGATTAATTGCTTCAGGTTTTTGATCATTGACTTCAGTGTTCTTATTTCCGTGTCATTTCTGTCTGTACAGCTGCTTAAGCCTCGAGAGTAGTCTACTTTTGTGTGCGTACAATGCGTTGATTGTTGGAGTTCTGTACTTTTCGATCTGGCTTTTGTCGAAGTATTCTATCCGAGGGATAGTCTGCTCCATAGTTCGTTTGACAACGTCTTGCATCGTCAGTAAATTACGGTCGATTTCCTCGTTAGTTAAGTTTCTGTTAGTCGGGGGATCAATTCCACTCAAACGTAAATTACGCTGTAAGATTCTGGAGAAGCGCGACCACCGTACTCTACGGTAGTCGTATGAGTACGCTTGATCATACTGCTCCAGCTGTGTTTGCTCGTTTGGGATCCGTATTGTGGCGGCAAGTCCGTAGTGATCACTATCGTACTCGAACGCTCGCAAACAGTTCCTTGTGTTTCGATCCGTGTTAGTCAGTTCTAGTCTACTGTCTGTTAATGCCAAGTCCAGGAAAGAACCGGCTGACGGGAAGGATGGGATATTCGTCGCGTACAGTTCAAGTCTGTACTCAATCATATTTTGACCCCACCAGTAGTATAACTGGTTGCCCCTGGTGTTTGGTGGATTATTTCCCCATGCCGCATGTCTAGCGTTAAGATCTCCGGCCAAAAAATAATAATTTTCCTCCGATTGAAGCTGAAGGCGACGAAAAAGTATTTCGAGCTCAGTTATAAATTGAATGGGATTAGGTACTTCAGGTGCATAAAGCGACACCACATACACTCTCCTTCGACTATGAAGAGGAATGCATACGATGCAGGCTTCCAACACCCGGAACCTCATTAAATCCCCGCTATATATGACCCTATGGCGCATGCCTTTGCGTAATAAGATACCAACCCCACCCCCTCGTGAGGAATGTGGACGGTCTCTTCTATATATATCATAGCCGCTGTAGCCAATTTTGTTATTCTGGTTGAGCTTAGTTTCGCTAACCAAAAGCACATCTGGGCATTCACTTAACAACAGATTTTGTAGGTTGGCCCTTCTCTCGATCCTGATTAGTGAGTTAACGTTTAACGCAAGGATCTTCAGATTAACCTCATTCAACGTAGCAGACATTATATCGGCATGCCAGACTTGTCAAACAGGGTCGAATAGATGACGTCAATTCGAGCCGCTTGTTCATTTAGTTGTTTCTGAAAATGGTCAATTTTTCCGTGTAGGGACAGAAGAATCGCTTTCAAATCCAGATCCGCTTCCGGTGCTTTTTCAGCTACCTTTGGCGTATTTTTTGCTGTTATTGTGGCCTTACCCGCTCCAGATACCATTTGGGCAAAGGATACATTGGGTGCCACAAAATTAGAGAAGGCACGACTCTTTTGACGCTTCTCTTCTTCGATGAACTGTTTTCGAGCCTGGACTTCCTTTTTCAGCTCTTGAAACCTAGGACAACCCCTGAAATTGGCAGGATGCCCCGAGTTCCTGCAGAGTACGCAAAAGAGTTGACCCCTATCTACTACTCTATCGTTGCCTAAAGGACATTCTCCATATTTGTGGTCCTTATCGCACTTAACGCATCTAAATTGCATATTGCAATTAGCTGCGGCGTGCCCGAACCTCTGGCAGCGCATACATTGCAGTACACGATCTGCCCTCTTTAATTTTTCCCAACTTACAGCATGATAGTACAGGAATTTGATTTTTCGCAGACTATCGATTTTGCTGTTGGGTGTTAATTGAACTAGGAAGAATGGTAATTTACGGTTACCACCTCTTGCCGCGGCCGTGGTAAACGGCTTGACCCCCACGAACTTAAGGTCGTCGCTCTCTAACCCTTTAAGCTCTGCTTCGAGCTCCTCCGTTTTTATTTCAGGATCGATCCCTTTTAACAGCACCGTCTGTAGTTTTTCACCCTTAGGGGTATATGTATAGTATTCAGTATCTGCTTTACCTAGGGCGGTTCGTACTTTCCGGTATTCCTCCATATTACTACACATAATAATGTGCTTATTCGCACTTAATCTTTTAACATAAAAATTCTTAGTTACTAACTTACATAACCTAATACTATCATTTATTTCTAAATTACTTACATTTATGGGAGGCACTCTTTCTCTCCCCTTGTTTTCAGACTGCTGTTTTTGTTGTTGATGTTGTTGCTGCTGCTGTTGTTGTTGCTGCTGCTGCTGCTGTTGCTGTTGCTGTTGTTGTTGTTGCTGCCGCGATGGTTGTTGTTGCATTGTCTGTGGTGCTTGCTGCTGTTGTTGTTTTTGTCGTTTTTGCGGTTGCTCTTTCTGTTGCAGTCGTTGTTGTTGTTGTTGTTGTCGTTGTTGTTGTTGTCGTTGTTGTTGTTGGTGTTGGTGTTGGTGTTGCTGCTGCTGCTGCCGCTTCTGTTTTTGCTCCATTGGCATTTCTTTCATAGCTGCTGTATTCTGTTGTTGCAGTTTTTGTTGTTGCCTTTGCTGCCGCAACTTCTCTCTCTTCTCCAGGAGCTCTTTTATAAGCTTGTCAAGCTGAACCTCCTCATCTTCTTCCTCTTCTGCTGAGGTATCGGTATCTGACAACTCTTTAAAGGAATTCCCCTCTCCAATGTATCGGCACTCACCCCCCTCAGACTCGTAAGAGTACTCCTTGCCGACCGCTTTAACGCCTTCATCTTCTTTTATTTTCTTCTTTGTGGATGATTTCGACGACGCCTTGGTTTTCCTGCGCCTCTTTTCCACTTTCGCGTGATCGTCTGACTTTTGCATTGCTGCTGCTGCTGCCTTACTTGTTGTTGCTTGCTGTTGTTGCACTTCACACGCCCTCGTCGTCATTCGATTCGATACCGGTTCCTCCTCCGGGGCCGCCGGCTGACCGGTATCCATCGTTAGTGGGCTCTGCTACCAAACTACCACTTCTTTTTATATTTTTAATATCAATAAATTAAAAAAAGTAACCAGTGGATTTTCTACTGGACTCGAACCTAGGTCTTCCACGTACCGAGTCAACTACTTTTTTTTTTTTTTCAGTTTGAATGCATTTTTATTTATATACTTAATTAAATCTTACATGCTAAACAAAAAACGCTTAAAAATTAGCTTAAATAACTTACAAGTAATCTTATACTAACTTAATGGCCCCATGCGGGCATTCTAAATTAAACCTAACACTTAAACTAAGTCTTTCGATGTATATTACATTATATTTAATTTTATATTTATATGTTACAACTAAAACTAAGAAGATAGATTTTAAGAAAAACTTAGTAAATGGACATATTAATTAATTATAAAAACCTAAAACTAAAAACTTACAGACTACTTAAAAATAAATCTTAATCTACTTACATCTAA
Organism: Volucella zonaria; assembly: GCA_963966105.1. Classification (NCBI taxonomy): domain Eukaryota; kingdom Metazoa; phylum Arthropoda; class Insecta; order Diptera; family Syrphidae; genus Volucella; species Volucella zonaria. Next base: position 37,985,240 of record OZ014532.1, on the reverse strand, counting down.
TACGCACATACATATATATATATATATATATATATATATACATACTACATATATACTTAATATATACATATATGTACATATATATATAAATTATTATTTTTTTTTGTCATTTTTTATTTTTTATTTATTTTTTTTTTGTTTTTATATTTTTTTTTTCTTAAAATCTAACTTAAACCTACTTAAAACTATGTAAGCCGGCCATGGCTAAAAACAAAATTAGGCTGGCCCACTTTGCTTCACAGGAAGCTACATATTACTTGAGGAATTCTACGACGAACCCTCCTCTCCTTCAACCAGAGACAAAAATTGTTGGTGCTGCCGAGCAATATCCCTGCCATGTGCGACGTCTCAGTCGTAGTTGAGTCGCCTGTCCGCAGCTGTTCGAGCGACGTGGAAGATTAGCGGCACCGCCAATCTGTCCTGGATTAGACCTTTGCTATCTAGATAGAGGAACGCTTCTGGAGGAATAAAGCCGTCAAAGCGAACTCTCTCGTGATACATATAATTGGGGTAATAAGCCCCAGAGATCAGGTTGTTCGATGAGGTCATTGCTCTTGCAATGTGCCTTCGAGTCAACTTAATGACGAAATTGTCCACTCTTATCAGGTTCGCCCTATTGTATAAGACCTCATTAGGATAGAATTTTATGTACTCGGACTCTGGTGTTCTGTATAAGCGAAGACAAGTCCTAAGACAAGCCCTCTCAAACACCCGAATCTTTTCCAATAAACCACACGGGACATCCAAATACAAGCATGGGCCTGATAAGGGCCATGTAACAGATCACCTTCACCCTCGCATCGAGAGTCAACTACTGCTCCACTGAGCCACACACAACTTCTTGTTAGTTAGTTTCTTATATCGCTATTTAATTGATTTTTCACTTTTATGTGTACCACCGCTAAGCCAACCGTCCTCTATGCGATTTGGGAAACGACTGCTCCCTAAATTTCCTTCGCCCGCGCTGTGTACGAACATTTTAAGGGTACAAAAACCCCTTGAGCGCGTGCTCATTATTACAAAAAAAAAAAAAAAAAAAAAAAAAAAAAAAAAAAAAAAAAAAAAAATAGAATGGTTGTGGTTAGATATCCATGAAAAAGAATTTTTAACAGTTCATTACAAATACCCCTGTTTTAACTTGGTGTTATGGTGACAAACCAATAGCTTTGGCATCCGCTACTTTGACTGAATGCCAGCAAAACTATGCCCAAATTCAAAAAGAACTTTTTGCTATATTATTTGGTTGTATAAAATTTCACCAATATTTCTATGATAAGGCTGACATTTACGAGGGGCGTTCAAGATATTCTCGGTATCGGGGTGAAGCTGTGGTTGCATTTATAAATTGACTTATTTATCAAGTAACACTATTATTTTAGTGCATTCATGTAAAATTTCATATAAATGTGATTATTAATTCGCGTTTTATCTCTAGTTAAACAGAATCATAATGGCAACTGAGGCGATGATGGTGAAAATTGAGCATCGCGCTGTAATTAAATTTCTCACTAAGCAAGGAAAAAGTCAAAAAACTATTCATAAAGAGATGGTGGCTGTTTACCAGGGCTCCGCACCTTCATTATCAACTGTGCAAAAGTGGTCAAGTGAGTTCAAGAGAGGCAGAGAGAGCATTGAGGACGACCCCCGCTCCGGCGCCCCGGCTACTGCTTGTACGGGAGAAAGCATCAAAGAAGTCGAAAAACTTGTTCTTGCGGATGCCCGAATAAAGGTGAAAATGATGGCAGAGATCACCAAGCTTTCAATTGGTACCATTCACACCATTCTTCATGACCATCTTAACCTTTCAAAGGTCAGTGCAAGGTGGGTGCCACGAATGCTCACAGCGCCTCAGATAAAAAGTGAGAATCGCATGCTGTAGAGAGCTTTTGGAGATGTGTAGTGAGAACGCGGACGGTGTTATGGATCGAATTGTTACTGGGGACGAAACATGGGTCCACCACTATGACTCTGAAAGCAAACAAGAGTCCATGCAGTGGCATAAAAAAGGAACAGACCTCCCGAAGAAGTTCAAAGTCACTCCGTCTGCCGGGAAGCTCATGGCCACAGTTTTTTGGGACTCAAAGGGAATCTTGCTCATTGAGTACAAAAAAAAAGGTGAAACCATCAACGCCACATCCTACGCTTCCACTTTGCATAATTTGCGGGAGGAAATTAAAAAGAAAAGACGGGGTAAACTCGCAGCGGGTGTGTTGCTTCTTCATGACAACGCTCCTGTTCACACGGCGCGAGTTTCCAAGGCTGCTGCGCGAGATTGTGGTTTCGAAGAAATCCAACACCCACCCTATAGTCCAGACCTTGCCCCTAGTGATTATTTCCTGTTTCCGGATTTGAAAAAATGTCTTCGTGGAAAAATATTTTCGGATGATGAAGAACTCAAGTCGGTATTTTGCAGAGAAAGAGGAAATTTATTATTTTGAGGGTTTAAAAAAGCTTATCTCAAGATGTAACAAATGCATTGATGTTAGGGGAGATCATATTGAAAAATAAAAACAATTTAAATTGAATTCGCATTTTCCTTCATATCGATACCGAGAATATATTGAACGCCCCTCGTATGTTGAAACAGATCACAAGCCATTAATTTCTCTCTTTAAAAAGGCCTTGTATAAAGTACCAGCAAGCTTACAAAGAATTATGTTGCGTTTAAAGGCTTATGATTTGCATTTTATTTCAAGCCAGGGAAAGCTATGATTCTTGCAGGCACCCTCTCTGGAGCTCCTTTAAATGAAAAATGTTTACAAAATTTTGATAAAGACATTAGTTTGCACTGCAACTTACTGATTTCAAATTTGGTGGTGTCAAAATCTAAATTAGATGAAATTCGAGAATGTACAATGTCTGATAAAGCCCTGTCTGATATCAAAAATTACGTTAGGAAGGATGGCCAGAGAATAAAAAAGAAGTTAATAGAGACACTATGCGTTACTTCAATTTTAGAGATGAGTTGCATGTAATTGATGGCTTAGTATTCAAATCTGATCGTCTTGTGATTCCTGCCAAAATGAGGCCGTCTATATTGTCGTTAATCCATGAAGGGCATATGGGTATTGAAAGATCCAAACGTTTAGTTAAAAACTTAGTTTTCTGGCCCAATATCAGTAACGATATATATAATATAGTTTCGAACTGTCCAGTATGTCTCCGGTATAGACCAAATATTTCAAAAGAACCTCTTCAACCTCACGACTATCATTTAATTCCATGGTAAAAGTTAGGACTGGACTTGTTTCAATTTAAAAATCAAATGTACTTGTTGGTAGTAGACTACTTCTCAAAATACATCGAAATAGCTTTGCTAAATAATGTCTATTCCAGCCACTAAATAATAACGCAGCTTAAATCAATTTTTAGTCGTCATGGTGTTCCTCATACCATGATTGCTGATAATGGACCTCCTTTTAACTCAAAGGAAATTAAAGTTTTCTGCTGTAACTGGGACATAGATTTTCATACATCAAGCCCATATTTATCGCGATCAAATGGTCAAGCTGAGCGGGAAATTCGAACTGTTAAAATTTTTTTACAAAAATCACTAGAATCTTTTTCAGATCCTTTTATAGCACTCTTGTACTAGCGGACAACACCGCTTGCATTTGGATATTCGTCAAGCCAACTTTTAATGTCTAGAAATCTTAGAACCAAAATTCCCTGCACCGAAGAGTATCTTTATCCAACCGTTGCTAATTACAAATATATAAAAGATTTTCTCAGCAAATATATGTACGACTAAGACCGCAAAATATTATAACAAAAGTTGTAAAAAAACGAAAGTATATGAGAAAGGTGACACAATACTTTTTTAAAAAGGATCTTACTTCTGTTTGGTTTCCAGGAACAGTAATTAAGCAAACGGAGGAACCGCGTTCATATTTGTTACAGCATAGCAATGGAACTACCTATAGAAGAAGTACTCAACATATTTTTAAAAATTCCCCACAAAGAATAGAATTAAATGATAAAAGCACTGAATCTACAACAAGTAATGAGGAAATAAATTCCGATAGTTGTGGTAATGAAAATTCAAAAATTAATTCTCCCTCAGGAAACAATCCAGAATCAGCAGACCCTAAACAACAATTTACCCGGTATGGAAGAAAAGTGGTGTTTCCAGAACGTCTAGTTTATAATAATTGATTAACTCATTGAAATAAGCTTTGTTATATTTGTATTTATAAATGAATGGTACTTGCAGTGTAGCAACATTGGTTGATGGTGAAGCAGTGAGAGCTATGAGTATAGTGTCTGATTTTGAGCCAATGTACAACTCTTTCCGACCTAAAATTATCACTCGATTCTTTATCCTCTTCAATGTTAAAGCGCTCTATGCATGTTTGCAAATTTAATGCCTGCATAAAATATGACTCAAGTACCCTAATCGACATTCTAGTTCAGCCAGAGGTAAAAAATCTCCTTTTGAGTAAATAAAATTTTTTATACGGGTTAGATTTCTGTTCGTGTTTGCTCTAACAGCTTTGAGGTCTTCAAAGATGGGTTCATCGACGTCACCGTCAACATCCGGTGTATTAGTTTTATGGTCAGTCGTACCTATAACCATCAAAAAAATTTAATTAAATTAACCAACACCAACAAATTGATTGCTTTGTGGGCTTTGTTTCTTAATACCAAAGAGTGTGTATAAAAATGCAGTATTAGGAAGTAAAGAAAGGAACTGCGACCAAAACATGTTCCCCAACCAACTATATTTAAGAGAATTGAAATGTCTAGCAACAACTTTCTTCTGCTTTTACATGTGTTAATGTACACTAATTCTGCTTGCGAGTTAGGCTGCTAGTAGGCCTGCTAGTAAACAAAAAATCAACACCATGATACAACCCTACGTATTTAACTCGCCTGAGGTTTACGCCTGTGTAAACCTGAGCTGAAGAAGGCTTTGATGCCGCAATAGTCCGAAAGAGCTTTCGTTTTCACGTTTCACGATCGGTGAAAATCCAAAGTGCACCAAATCGACGCACTGATCTGTAATTGGGGAAAAAAGACGATGACACTGCTGCTGCTGCTTAGTCCTTTCGAATAATTGTTTTCTTTTATGGATGAGTGGAGGTGGAACAAGGAAATGAAATTTTTTTTTTATTTCCTCTTTATAAAAATCTCCACGATTACTTTAAATTCAACGATTACTTTAAATTCAACGATTACTTTAGGTTCTTGCATTGGCAAAAATGCTGTTCGAACTTGGTGAAAAAAGGTTATTAGTCGGATATACCGATATCGAGCACAACTTTGCTGTTTGCAAATTTTTTAAATGTATTCTATGGTTTGGAACGCAATGTGAGGTGAAATACATATAATAATATAGTAAAAATTTGTTTAAATGTTGCATTCAATAAGAAATTTTATAGATATAGTCTTAATATCGAAAACTAGTGAGCTTAATATATATTTTAAGTGTGACTTAAAATCGTCCACAATAACTGAAATTCAATGATCCAAAAAGTAATGAAAGAAGAGATTCATAGTCTTCTGAATAAAGGACCAACTGACTTGTGAATGTTAAGATCTATAACTACGATTGCTACTACATGAGTTCGTAGTGGAAAGTCGAACTGCTGTCCAGTTTGGAGGTTCCGTGAATACAGTAGTAGTGGATAATTCTGTACGGCTATGGAGATGAATTGGAACGGATATCGCTTTTTGGTAGATCTAATTAAGTTACATCGGAAATGGGAATTGTGATGAAGATAAGAAAATACTAGGTCATATCCAGGCGTTTTAAATCAGAATCATTCTCCCAAACATTCACCTACTTTTCTTCCAGTTTTTGCAATAAGCATTTCAATTTGCAGTAGACCTGTATATGTAAATCTGGGCGTACCAAAGAAAGAAATTACTTCTTAGACTGAAAATATTTATTACATTCAGTTTAAATTTGTGTCATTATAATTTACACCTCTTCGAGTTTGCCTCTCATGTCTCGATGAGGCAGTAGATGCTTATATTGACAAAGCATTTAAACGACCGTCTCATCAAACTATTATTCCTAGATTTAAAGTCCTATTTAGAGTATCGGAATTGTAGTTTCACTTTATCTGTGCCAGTACAGTACTGGAATTCTTGTACCCTTCTTTTATTTAGACCGACTAAATCTAAATCTTGAATCCTACAATCTGATTTAATAATATTTTCCATTAGGTATATACTATACTACAACTGAACGTCAACGAATGTCTAAAATTCAACCAGCTCTTAGCATCAATAATATGACAGCGTTTTGTTGTAGGATGTTAGCTTAATAAAATAGCAATATACAAATGGCAGTAAATAAAAACTATCAAGTAAAAAGTGGATTCGAGTAGTTCTCTGTCCAACACTATTTTTAAAGTTTGACTAATCTCAATTTGTTGGCTATACGATACAATAGCTAATTCGTTCCCAAATTGACTGACTGTATAGAACAAATACTTATTATGTATCAAACATTATTCTATTGTGCACTCATCATTAGACTTATGACTTTCAGGTACGGGCGGTAGAAATTTTACTTGATAAGTGCAACGGTTATTTGGAGTTAACATGTGAGACAAATGTGAAGAAAGGCAGCATCGGTAGGGGAATCATAGAAACCATGACAATGGATGAAATTCGATTGAGTTCACCATTGATAGCGTTGGGGTTTGGTTGATGTATTGGGACGTGAACCTTTGTTTTGGGCATGCCATCTGGCATATGATGATTAATTCAGGTATGTGATGCTGGTATTTAACATATCATATAATCAGTCTTATAGATTTTGTGAATTCACAGACGAGACATGATATTGAAACCATCACTGTTCGTAATTGAGTTGTTTGGCAAGTTGAGGAATGAATCCGGAAACCCAAATGACATATCAGCCACAATAAGTGCGGATGATTAGCGCAAATCGTCTCTGGTTACCGATGCAAGAACGAACAAAGTTCAGATATTTAGTAGTACTCAGTGAAATTGGAGTTCTGTGATTATGTCGGTAGATGATGGCCAATTTTATTAGTTCGGTAGCTTATAATACTTATAATCTTTTATCTCATTCTAATTTTATGTGTTTTTATATAGCCTACGAGTTGCATACAAAAATGTATCAAGTTTCCAATAGAAGTTTTCGTCATAACATTTCACTTGCTTCTTTGCCACTTTATCTGTGTTATTAACCCTCCGATCAGCGACAGCTTCGATAGCGTTATATTAGCAACAAGGTCTGTAGGGACCTACACGCATTGTATACAATTTTTCAACAAATGTACGGTATTATCATTATGCGATTGTAACTGATGGTCTTTTTTATTAACTTATAGTTCTTTTTAGTCCGAAAATGTACTTTGTACAGAAAAGTAATAAAAAATAAACAAAAATTTATAGCTTAAGTAATGAACATATATATTTATTAAGTATTTATATTGGATTTATAGCTAGTGCAGCAGTGCAGGTTTGGCACCGATGTAAAAGGGCTGAGTGTTCAGCACAAGCCGCCTTATTGCAGATACAACAATACGCTCGGGTTTTCCGCAGAAAATATTATAATTTTTTGACGTAGCTTTCAATTCAACTTACCACACATCAAATGCTTCCATAGCATTTCGAATTTTGGGATAGCACGTTATTCGTGGATTGGTGGCACGTTCTTCAATACTTGAAATTGCCAATTGTCTCGTCAAGAGTGCCGAGCTGACCATTGACTAGTGCGCACGCACTGGAGCACTGTGCGTGGAGAAAAAAAAAAAAAATCGTGCGCGAGTGCAAAAAAAACAAAGTTCAATGTGAGGGCAAAAAAACAACAACAACAACCCGCGCATCAAGTCCTTGCTGCCACTGGTCGTAAGTACATACTGTTGCTTGTACTCGGTCACTGCCATTGCTGTATTACATTTTCATACAGCGCATGCAGTGACTGAGTGTATGTAACAACCGATGGATAGCGGGCTGTGGGTATGAATTTTGTTGGTGTGCTGTTTTATATTGTTGTCAGGGCATAACACCTACAACAATTTGATTCGGTAAACCAACTCTGAATATGTATTGTACTTCACATCTGCTCTTAGTAACGTCGGTGTTTGTGTTTTTTGTGTTTGTCTTTCTTTATAATGACTCGGGAATCCAGAGTGGATATTGCCTATATAGGCCGGCTAAAAACTAATCACTTTTCTGCGTACGTCCACGTCTGCAAATACAGGCCAGCTGTTTTGGCACTTAGTGAAACACAGGTAGATCACCGCCCACACCTCAGATCACTGATCTGAAGCTACCTGGCTACGAACTAGTGCCATTATTCTTCTCTCGCCGCGGTCTCGCCATTTACGTGCGTAGTGATGTAGCTCACCAAATTCCACCACAGTGCAGTCCCTGTTCCAATCCGGAATTCAATTTCATGTGGTTAAAATTAAATCTCCGTAAGCAAATTATCCACTACTGTTTTATTTACAAAAGCCCTAAACTAGACAGCAATTCGACTTTTAATGAGTTTGATACGCTGTCTGACTCCATTCAAAGAATTGTATCCCTGTGTTCTCATAGAAAGCCAACGGTCTTAACGGCTTTTTTAGGAATTTTAACTGGTCGTTAAGTTTCCTCGATAACGACGTGGATGCCGCTGCTGATATGATCACAGACACCATTCTCTTTGGAATGATAAACTTTATCCCTCATCGAATGAAAAGTATCAAACCAAAAGATAAGGCATGGTAGGGCTCGAGCTGTAAAGAGGCTCTCAGGGTTAAAAAAAAGTTTTTTCGGTCCTCCAAGACCAGCCCAACTGAGGAAAATCGAAAAAAGTTCAAACGAGCCGGAAATGACTGCAACGCCTTTCTTAAACCTGTAAAATTCCAATATGATCAAAAACTGAGGCAAAAAATACTACAATGTCCCAAAGGTAGTAAAAACTTTTAGTCGTTCGTCAAAAATATTAGAAATTCTGCCTCATCCTAAATCCCAACGCTAATTTACAATGACATTCCAGGGGTCAGCTCTTTGGACAAGGCCAATCTGCTTGTTACACACTTTGCGGCCAGCTCAACACTCGCAGATTGTGCTTTGTCTCCGCCTACACTCGAGTGCGTCGAATCTTCAATGGGACAAATCCACTTTCGCACCTGTGAAGTAGTAAGCGTTCGTAAAGATCTTAACATTCACAAATCCGTTTGTCCAGATGGTATATGTCCCCTCTTTCTGAAGAGGTGTTCTTCCTCGCTGGCAAAACCACTGCTTAAGCTTTTTCATCAATCCTCTTTAGGACTCTTTCCGAGCAGATGGAAAGCAGCATTTGTCCAGCCCGTCCCTAAGAAAGGCGAATCTTCCTCTCTCTCCTCCAACAGACCCATTGCACTTACATCCCTTCTTTCCAAGGTCATGGATAAACCGTCAGGTAATGAAATATCTCGAAACACGAAAACTTCTTAATGACAGCAACAGGTCCACTGGTGATCTGATGGCATGTCTCACCGAAAAGTGGAACCAAAGCGTACATCAATCTGGCGAAAGCAAGATAGTTGCACTTGATATTTCTAAGGCATTTGACAGAGTTTGGCATCAGGCTCTTTTGCCGAAAATGCGAGCTTTTGGAATCGACGACTCTCTTCTTCAATGGATTAGAAATTACCTTTTGGAACGATCAATGCTGGTGTGCCGCAGGGCTCCATTCTGTTTCCGACACTCTTTTTAATTTTCATCAACGATCTCTTGTCTGCTACCTATAATCCAATATACTCCTTTGCTAACGAGAGTACTCTCTGCTTTTCATATTCATTCCCGGACTCACGTCCCTGCTCTTCGGTTGTAGAACAGGAACGGCAGCGTATGTTAAGCTCTTTAAATTCCGATATCAACAGCATATTCAATTGGGGATCAACAGAGTGGAATTTAATGCTTCCAAAACACAATGCTGTCTGCTGTCGTTAAAACGAAATTTAAACACCCAACTATTATCCATGGATGGCACTTGCATCGTCGAAACCGATAAACTTTCCATTCTCGATATGTGTGTCAATGACAACTTACGTGGCGTCAAAAATGCTGCGAAATGTCTAGGTTTCCTCAAGCGATGTAAGAAATACTTTACCCCCTCTGATCTGGCCTCAATATACTCGTAGTCAATGTGGATTATCCCGCGTGCATCCCAAAAAACAGTCGCCATAACTTTATTGGCTGACAAACCCACCTTGGCCTTCTTTGGCGCCGATTCACCCTTAGAAACCCACTGTTTTGACTGTTGTTTGTTCTCTGGTGTGTTGTGATGGATCCATGTTTCGTCCACGGTTACAAAACGGCGCAAAAACTCCTCCATATTGCGATTAAACAACGCCAAACCTTCCTGTGAAGTTGTTACACGATTGCGTTTGTGGTCGACTGTGAGCAAACGCGGCACCCATCTTGCGGAAAGCTTTCTCATGCCCAAGTGATCATTCAAAATTGAAACCACTGAGCCATGCGAGATCCCTACGGCTTCCACAATCTCTCGCACTTTCAATCTTCGGTCGGCCAACACCATATCGTGAATTTTTTCGATTGTTTCGGGTGTAGAGACCTCAACTGGGCGTCCAGGACGTTCGGCATCTTCAGTGCTTGTACGGCCACAACGAAATTCAGTAAACCACTTTTTTACCATTGAAATCGATGGTGCAGAGTCCCCATAGTATTTATCAAGCTTAGCCTTGGTCTCGGTAATGGTTTTTTTTCGCAAGAAATAATGCTTAATAAGCACACGAAATTCACTTTTTTCCATTTTCTCCTCAAATTAGTGAGTAGTCTGATAAAAATAGCTGTCAAACACAAACTAACTGACGCAGCAAGTTTAAATTTTGACAGGAGTCAACTGACAGATGCCTGTTGACAGGAGCAGTGTTGCTGTTTCAGTAAAGAGGTCAGAAATTCAAAAAGTCACGGACTTATTGACCCGCCCTCGTATGTTATTATACGGTCCGGAGTAGCAGACTTGCATGGTTTGAAGCTATGCATCTTGTCTCTTGTAATTAGACTGTGAATTTCGGTAGCAGCTGCAGTAGTCCTGCTAGGGTTTCTACTGCCCGTGAATAGTGAGCTACTTGGAAAATAGATGTCCAGTAGCAGGTTGAGTGATTAATCACTTGAGGTCATCCAAGAGCCATCGGCTTTTTTCAAACAACTAGGCATCATAGGATAATTTTTTTTTACCCGCGAAAGCTCAGAGGTCTTTGTTATTTTATCATAGTCTGAACGGCAGGATTGTTGCTTTGTCTTCTTCAGTTATTTTCGATATATTTTGAGACATTCCTTGTATGAGTCCCAGTCCGACTAGTGTTTCTAAATGGTCCCAGTGCGACTTTTTCTTGTCTTTAAGTTGAACAAAAAGACAGGAAGCGGTAATTTCTTAATTGAGAGCCAAGGTAAAACCCCTGACTTTCATGTCATGGTCAGTTGTGTTACCCGGGGAAGTTGAAAGTTCAGAGGATAGTATTTTTAAAGTTGTTCCTATGTATTTTGGCCAGTCAGTTTTCCAATAATTCCGGAATGCTAAGTAGTTGGCGGGAATAAACAGCATTTAGACTGTCCTGGACATGTGGTATCTTTAAACTTATAAAACGTGTTCAAAAGATATCATCTAGTTCATTATCATTTGACTGATGTCGGGTTTTATTTATAATGAACGCACTTTGTTCATTATCAATGGTGTAAACAGGTTAGTACTTATAATGTAATAAAAAAGTGATTCACCTCTATCGTTGGTGCCGGTGCTGCCTCATACCGTGTGATATCCTTTAGCATCGCACCTAATGATGAGGCCAGTTTGCAGCTTTCCAGCTTCCAGTACTACCCTTTCTAAGTTGTCACCAGTGAGAGGGCCCACATGGTCGTGGCCAAAATATGTCGATGCCAACCAGTAGGTGTCTTTGGCAGTCTTCAGTCTGGCAACGGTTAGGCTACGTTTCACTAATATAGAAATTCTAATCTCACCATTGTCTCTTGTAAAGAGCGAAGTGTCCCAAGACCACGAAGCACGCCTTCTACAATCCATGGCTCTTGGATTAGGATGATTTCTTCTGCGTTTTTGGTTAGAACTTTTTGGAGTGATGGAGGTTAGTCTGAAGAGACCATAGCATCACTGCTACAATCTACCAGAGAACCCTCCACCACGGTGTTGTCTGAGTCATCCGATTTTGTACATGAGTCCAAGAGCTCATCTTCATCATCTGATCGGAAAGGATCTCTTTCTAAACCGTCGTCGGTTTACCATATATTCCAGACAGCGTGTCAGAGACGAACACCGTCGATTTAGTTGTCACCTCGGATAGGTTGGAGTCGTCGCTATCTACTTCAGGAAAGGATATCGACGCTCCAAGGTCTGACGCTAAATTTATAGTTCCAGTTATAGTTCCAGTTGCTTGTCAAATCCAACTCATTCTTTTTGTGAACCCTTAGGTTTATTGACTAGAAACTGAACTGAATCATGCCTTTGGTCTGCGCTAGAGGGTTAAGGGATTCCTTATTGGTCATGATTCGCCCTAATCTATAAAGGAACCCCTTAGTTTCCCCAGTTTCATAACCTTCCAGCCATGAGTCGGAAGGGTCGGGTTACTGGGCTTGATGATCTCCAGAATGTTTTCTGGGAGGAGGGTTTAGCTGGGATCCAAGTGCGAATTCTTGGTTTGCTAGGAATATCCTCCTTAGCCACGACCTCGAGCTTTGCACCCGAATAAACCTAGTCTAACCCACTTACTATATGCCTTTTGTGTAAACATCAAGAAAGCTTTTGTCGGCTCAAGCGATAGACTTGACGTGGCTTTGGTACCAACCAGCATCACTTGAAATGGAAGGTGCTTCGATGTTTTCCCGCATGATGGCCAAAATGTTGCCCAAAAGTATAGCTTGATCAACTGCCACCGTTCAGGCGCTGTTGATACATCGGAGTCATTTTATCGATCACCGCGATCTTTATAGCGTTTAGGACTTCGCTAAAAGACCTCAGAGGTGTGAGATTGGAATTTCCAGACAAGGTTTTGACGTTTCTAATCTTATGTCTTTTGGGAACCGTCACAGTTTCCTCCAAAGATCTATGACGCTTGGAGGAGTCTTTTAGTATTTTGGGAGTAGTGTGTAATCCGTCTTTAAGGATATTGTTGGCCCACTATATTTTGCTCTTCATGTCCGCAGTTGTCTCAACCTCTGGAATGGATCCGGGAGTTCTGATTATGCGTAATGCATTTCGGCATCTGGTGTAGGGCACCTTGGAGGGGACTTGCTGACGCTGCTGAGCCTTTGATTCATCTTTTGAGAGAGGAGTTTTTGTAGCAGCAGGAAGATCGTGGCCTGCCATAAGCTTGCTGCTGCTAGGATGGAGGAAGTTGTAGGACCACTACTTGCCACAGTCTTGCTATTCCTTGGGGATTTGGATTTTGTCTCAGTGCATTTGCCTTTTAAAGCTGCACAGCTTTACCTTTGCTCGATATGCAGGAGCCTTGCCAGTAGTCACTGGAGTCACCGTATTACCGCCTTGTATTAATGGAGTACCCGTCACGAGTAGTGGAAAAAGGGAGGTTCATCTGTACAGAGTTCGCTGTATACAGATAAGGCTAGCTAATCCGGAGGTCGCACGGTATCCGGATCAACCCGGTTGATCGTACGAAATTCTGATCCAGGCCCAGGAGAAAAAGGAGTGGTTGGAAAGAAGAAGAAAGGGAAGGGGGTGAGCATCCTTTAGTTTTAGGACTCATCTGGAGAACTTCTCGAGATTCATTGACCTTACTCAGCCCCTACAACTCGACAAGTTCGATGCTCTGAGTAGAGGTAGTAAACAGTAACTAATTCCGAATTAAGTTTATAATTTCATTTCCTATGGTAAAAGCAACTGATTCAGCAAAGAATGAGTATGAATAAGAAACTTGGGAACTGGCTGAAAAAAATAAATGGGAAAAACGGGAAAAGTGGAAAATGGTTGCAAAGGGATAGAAATTTGAATGCACGAAAAAGGTTTGCTTTTTAATTATTTTAATGATATCAAAAGTCCTCCTTTTTTATCATAATTTAATATAAAAATCATTATACCTATAGAACTTAAGGGTTGATATTTTATTGAATACTAACCAAAAATATTGAGGTGTCTGCCGTTCACGTTCTTAGGTATATCTTCCCGCAGATTCAGTTTGCTTCCAAAAAATAACAAGACCTTATATAATTACTCGAAGACAAATAATTAATCACTAGATTTATCGTTTTCACTTACCATTCTGACAGACTGCCTCTTACCCTACTATTCCGCGGAAGTTATTTTGTGTTCTTGAATTAATTAGTTGAGCAGCAAATGTATTGAAAACGAAGAGGATTGTGTTCGTCTTTGCCCTTCCAAGTCATTTATTTGTGTTGTACATACACAATTAGCAATTTCATATTACCCAATTTCGTATACTGTGCGTAGGGAAAATATGTTTGCAAGCCATCTCAAAAATATTTCAAAAAAGCTGAAAACAAATAACGGGTACCTACATTTGAAACAAAAATGGAAAACTTTTCGTTTGTGGGATGAAAATTCTCCATCCAACATAAGCATTTTACAACGTAAATGTCCGACAATTAAAAAGGAATAAATGCAGATAATATGTGTAGGAGTTGGCAAATTTCTCTAATTATACAATAGAAAAAACAAATTTTAAACCTATAGGATAGCGGTGGGATTATAGAGCTGCCATTAAATAATACATTTCAATAATGCCACTCTGTCGCTATTTTTAAGAAGGCAACAGCATATATAATTCTACATTTATGCCGCAGTCAAAAGTTTGAACTGTAAGTATAAGGTACACATGCCTTATAAATTTGTAGTTTAAAAGCGAGATCTTTATACCCATGTACCGATGAATATATGTACTCGTATTTACATATTTTAATTTTGGTGGTGAGGAAGGCCCCCATTTATTCGGCTTAATACAAGCTACACAATCTTAAACTAACTTAAAATTAAACTTAAACTTAAAACTAACGTTGGTTAGAGTGGTGAAGGAGAACCGATTTGAGGTAGGGAGGTTCGCACGCACTATGTGAGAACCAAGGGGTACGTAGATTACGAGGGTACACTGTTGAGGAAAATAGAGTTGTGAAGAGGCGCGCATTCAACGTGACCTGAAAGTAGTCGATGAATTAAAAGAAAGTCGGCTGCATCTCTGGGTTACTCAAGGGTATTTAAGTTAATAAGGTTGAGATGGTTTTAATAGGGGGCAGAATAGAAGGATTGTCCCAGAGCATACCTCGAAGAGCAAATCCAAGAAAACGATGCTCGATGCTTTCAATTCTCAAGATATGAACACACTTGACTGGCATACTCTAGAAGGGGGCAAACAAAGGTAATACAGAGGGACCTGGTCACGTATGGGTTGGTGAATACTTTGAGCCACCGTTTTACAAAACCTAGTGCAGAGTTGGCTTTAAGGATTATCTCATCTACATATATGTAAACAGATGTTGAGCTCCCTATCACACTAAATGCCGAGATCGCGAAGAGATTGAACGGAGGAGATTGGTTGGTTGTTGAGAATTCGGAGTCGGGGTGGAGATTGGTGCCACTTATGTGAAAAGGTGATGGATTGGCATTTGACAATAGTTCTAAACAATCTTCGAGGCACCAGATCGAAAAACTATCGGTTGCAACTATCGACTTCTTTACCATTCTCTAGGGTAGAGAGGGCAAAGTATACGAATTCAACGAAATTTGTGGTGGTTGACCTATCCCTCAGGAAGCCATGTTATCTAGGGGAAATACGTGATTTGCATTAGAAGATTATAGCTTCATACAAAATACTTTTGAAGAGAATTTAGCGATGAGGTGATAGTTGATTATTTCATTCTTTGATCCTTTTGTGTGGTTCGGGGTTATGAAGGAAGTTTTCTAAGCATGAAGAAATTCGCTTTGTAAAAGAGAGAAGCAACATTTTTTAACGACTCCACCTTGGCCGGGTGTGAATTCGTCATTAAGTTGGTGTAACTTATATTCGATATAAGACGAGTCCAAGGTGTGAGAGATAAGTGGACCATTGGAGAAATTCAGTGGGTAAAATATACGTATTGCAAAGTCCAAAGCTGAATAGCACCATACCAGAGCCTTAAAGGTAATTTAGTTACAACTTACATGTCCAGTTATCTATACAAATTGTCAAATCAAAACTATTGACGTACTCTGTAGCATACACTGTACATTGCTAAATTTTTCTATTTGCAGGCCGTTAAAAAATTGCTCAAATTGGCTTTTTGGGTTGCTAATTTATTGTGTCTTTAGTGGTATGTGTTGAATATTGTACAGGGCTGTACTGTGGTAAATTCCAACTTAACTTTCATGTATTATCTTTATTAGGCTTGATAGAATTTTCCATTATAAACATAAGAATACCCCGTCTTAGCGTTGCTTGCATTATTATCATGTAGTAGATAAAATATTGTAAGCAGGACGCAAAACAATTATTCAAAGTAATTGCGATAAGAATATTATAAATATCACCCCATGCGCATATAGATACGATTTACACATATGTGGTCAACTTTTAGCAGCAATCATCAGAGCCTTAAAAAAGAGAAATATTTTTACGAAGATAACGCAGGACAGGTAAGCACATTGTAATCAGCAACGTCTACAAAAGTAAGTGCTATTTTAATTAGAATTTAAGGGGTAAAAATCGAATCACCAGACGTAGCTGGGTTAGTCCGTAGATTCAAATTTCTTCTGTCAGAGTTAGAAGAAAGGATTCAAGAGTTTGGGTAAACTGCAAATTGGAAAAAACTTGAGAAAACTCAGATGAATGCTCAAAAGATCCTTTTGGAGTACATCGATAAATTTTCCGATGATGAATTAGTCGATAGCTTTTATGAGTTAAAGACGCAATACAAAGCAATATCATGGGAAAAAATAACATCAGCAACAATACAAATTTCTGATGATGCTTCGTATTTGTTGCCACAAATATTTGTTGTCGGTGACCAACATTTAAAGAGCTAATTGAACAGCTCGTTATGGTGGTTATTTCGCTCCATGGGTGACATCCAACATTTAATGGGGAAACAAAATTAATATTGTAAATTAACTTGACGTTGTAATTAGGCAAGCATTCATCTCACGAGATTTTAGATGCCTGAAAAAAAGTCTTTCGACCACGGCTGGTATTGAACGCCGAGCCGTCCGATTGGAAATCCAACACACTAGCACTTGAGCCACGGCCACCCCCTACTTACACTTTCTGTGAAATAAACTCCGAGATATTTAAATTCCTTAATAATTTATACGGCCTTGCCATTAAAATACCATTTTTCATTTAGAGAGTTTCTGCCTCCCCCGTTCTTAAAAATTATAATTTTGGATTTCTTTAAAGTCACTACAAGATTTCAAAGCTCACAATATTGAGAAAGCCGGTTGATCAATAGCTGCAATGAATCAGGAGAAGATGCCAAGAGCACGATGTCGTCTGCGAATAGCAGTGCCTTGATTATATGACCCGCGTATTCGATAAAGCACAGTAAGTAGCTTACGAGATCATGAACGAACAAAGCAAACAGGCTTGGGCTCATAGTAAAACCTTGTCTGACGCCTGATTCAGTTCTAAACCACTCAGACTTCTTTTCACCGTTCCAAACTGCCGCCATTTTGTCAATATATAAGTTTTGCATGACTCTGCAAATTTTATTGGCATACCAATGTTATAAAGCTTGTAGAATAAAGCCTGTCTATCGACCGCATCAAATGCTGACTTGAAGTCAACGACAACGACAGCAACGAGTCATTGCTGTGAAATGAATCCGCAATACTTTTCAAAACAAAGATTTGGTCATTCGTTGAATGGCCTGGTCTAAAACCTGCCTGGTACTCTTGCAAGAGCATATTATCGTTGATCGATGTATTGAGACGTCTCTGTAGAATTAGCGTGAAGATTTTGTAGCAAGCATTGAAGAAAGATATGCCTCTATAATTAGATAGCTCCGACAAACTTCTTTTTTTATGTATTGGGAAAATTATTGATTTTTTGAATTCTTGCGGTATCGATGCTGGTGCCATATTTATAAAATCCCATCAGAACCAGTTGCTTCTCCATCCTTAAGCGTAATCAATGCATCAGTAACCACTACGCACCAGGGTGTGCGTAGTGAAAATTGATTCTTTCTTGTACTGGATTTAATAAATTGTTAAAATGCGTTGCTAGAAGATTAGAGCATAGTCCATGATGAATGTTTAAGTTCTTGCCATTCAGCTTCCTAACCAAGTTCCTAAAATCTCTCGCAATCTGGTAATGCGCTAGTCGCTTCGATTCTGCTAGTGTTGATTTTTTTGGTGTCCACAATACCTTGTACTCTCTGTTTGCTTGCAAATAAAGGTTTTTGAAATAACCCTCGTTCGAATATGCTCTTAGCCAAGCAGACAATAACTGCCTGGCTTTTATACATTCGAGTTCAAACCAAGGAGCCGTACTGTCTTTCCTAGCGTTCCTTAAGGAAGAGATCGAATAAGATGCTTTGACGGTTTCCTCTAACTGGCTTAAGTTGCAGACGTATTGGCCTCGAAGTGCTATGTCCACCTTCTCTTGATACTCTGTCTCATTAACGGAATTCCATATAAGTTTAGGCAATAACATCATAGGTCTGCTTTCTTCCTGTTCCAACGCCATCTGTCCAAAAGTCACAACGATAGGAAGGTGGTCCGAAAACGGGATATGTTCAACTTTGAAATCGATAACGTGATCATTCCATTTTCCACCAACGAGACTATAATCTACTACCGAGCTTCCTGGCTTATCAACGAAAGTAAATTCACCACCCATATCTGACAAGCTAGTTCCATTTTGGATTCTCAACCTATAAGAATTACAAAAATCTATTAACTTTACCCCTCTGGCATTAAGGACTATGTCTTTCGATTTTCGTTGAGTTCCAACTTCTAAATTTTCGTTTCCTGTTTCATTTCTAATTCTTCTATTAAGGTCACCAACCACCATTAAATTACTGCTCGTTTCTCGTGCAATAAATTCTTCAAATGTTTCGAAATCACTGTCCCAATGATTGCAGTTAAGGTACGGTGGGAGTAAGAGAAAAGTCGCATTATTAAAATTGAGTTTGAGGTATGTAACCCTTTTAAATATTTGAAACTCACAGCTGATACCTTGTAGAGACTTAAAGATCCTGGCTGGCTCTTCCTCTTGACTGAATTCTAATAGCTGGTGTTCATTTAAATTTAAAGCTATTAAATCTATTTTCAAAATTGGTAGAGCTATTTTCTTGTTTTCGTTTATTTGAAGAGTTTTGTCTCGTATTTGCCCTTGTTTCGTGAAACTATACCGGTTTTTAGCTTATTTAATTAACTTCTACGTTCTCTTGCTGCCGCTGGATAATCCTTGTGGATAGAAGTACCAGCGTTATGAAATTTGGATTTAGCTCGAAGTACACCAACAACATCATCACGGACAATCATTTATAAAATAACATTTGCAGTTCTACTCCCAGAGCTTATTTAAAGTGCTGCAGTTATTTTAGAGCTGTCATTCGTTTGCAGGAGATCCAAGAAAACCGCTTTATATTTCTCAACCGTATTTTGAGGATTATCTGCAGGTTGCAAATGGATAACTAGATTCTACTCACTGGTTTTTTTTTTCAAGAAACTCCACTTGTCTCTCGAGTAAGACAGACACATCGAGACTCCATCTGTTGAAGCCGGGTTTCTAATTCTTTGTTGCTTTGCTTCAAAGTAGAAATTTCCGCGTTTACTCATTCCATGTTGGCTTTAGTTGCCATTTTTCAGTCTTACACCCAATAATTCTCCTATAGAACGTTGGAAGATTTTCTTTAATTCCGCAATCAGCAATATACTAACAAGTGTATTATTTGCATTCATTTAAGATGAAGGGGATTTTGGTGACATTTGTGAATGGGGTCTTTTAGGAGGGTTAGATTGATCGTTGATACGTAATGCCGATCCACTACCAAACATCGTTGGGATTTTCTTTTTCAGGCTTTGATAAGTGGACTCACCCAATTGTTTTTTTTTTAGTGCCGATGAACACTTCTTTATTTAAGATTTATATTCTATTAAATTTGTTACGGTTTAACTAATAGTTTTTTTTTAATTTTAATGGAGCTATAAATTTCACAGACTTTTCTTTTTGGAACAGAGTTGCCAACCCAAATTTAAGTGTAAAAACAAATATCATAATTTTATAAAAGAATATCTAGATTTGGCACACGTGAAAGAATTTAAAATATCAAATAAATATATTGTAGTTCTAAGTATTTTTTACCACATCACTGTATATTTAGAGCTGACAGCTCATCAACGAAACTAAGAGTTGTGTTTGATGCATCGTGTAAAAAGAATGAAGACATATCTCTAAACTCAATAATGCATATATGTAGGTCCTAAGTTGCAAGAAGATTTATTTTATATTCTTCTAAGATTTCGAAAACATAAATACGTTATTTCAGCAGGCATTGAGAAAATGTTCAGGCAAATATAGATCCAGTGATTTCAATTAATATACTGGAGATGGGATGATAAACAACCACTACGAAGGTATGCCTTGAAGAAGGTAACTTATGGAACAGCTGCAGCTTCGTATTTCGCAGTCAAATGTCTTCAAAGGGTTGCAGAGAAGGAAAGAGGGAATGATTCAAAAATATCAAAAATTATAAATACAGATTTCTATGTGGACGGTTTAATGACAGGACTGACACTTTTGAAGAAATCAAGACATTGCAAGCAAACGCTTCTTCAGTTTGGAAAAAACACAGTTTCCGTTTGAGGAAATGGTGCTCCATTGATTCAAGGGCTTTAATCAATATTCCTGACCAAGACAGGGAAGTGCAATTAAATTCAACAATACATTTGCAGATGAAGTTAGGAGTTACTTGGGTTCCAAAAAATTATCAATTCCTTATAATATGTACTCGTACATAAAATGCAAGTGGGAATATGAGAAACCACATACAAAACGAAATATTCTATGAGATATTTATTTCTACAATAAAATGTTTGATACGTTAGGCCTTATTAACCCTGTTACAGTCACCGCAAAAATTTTAATTGCAACAGCTTTGGAAGACGAAGACTAATTAGGATTAAATGGCACCAAGTGAAATCAACAACCTGTGGCTTAAAATAAAAGCAGAGCTCCCGCTATTAAACCAAATTAAGGTACCAAGGCGTATTTTATGTGACAATCCAAATAAAATAGAATTGCATGAGATTTGTGATATTTCAATGAAGGCTTATGTACCGATAATTTATTCAAAATCAGCAAATGTCGAATGTAAAAATTCTTTAAATATTGTGGCAGCAAAATCTCGAGTTGTACCGATTAGAACCATTACACTACCCAAATTAGAATTGTGAACCTCGAACTAATGAAAAACGTTTTATAAAGCCGTAGGTTTCAATGTAACCTTTTTTTCTACACAGATTCTACAATTATTCTTAATTGGTTACACATAGATCCAGGAAGACTTCAAATATTCGCATCTAACAGAGTAAGTTTTATTCAAACAAACAGCTGCATCGAAAACTAGAGACATATCAATTGGAAGGAAAATCCACCGGACCCTATTTCTAGATGTACGAGTATTTCGCCATCAGAAATATTTAATTACCCTTTATGGTTTCCACATACCAAACTAAAGCTTCCGCAGGTAAAGAAAAATAATATGGCCTTAGTGGTCACATGTGAATGAGTGCCTATTCGACAAAATTCATTTCACTAGTTTTATTTCGCATTTATCGAAATAAATTTTGTTTGTCTCGCAATAATTTTCATTTGGTTTTTGGTTTATATCGCAATGGTATCATTTCGCAATTCTTTTTCCGCGCTTTTCCATTTCACTTATGACTAGGCAGCAGTTTGATGTTTTGAAAGAATTTAGCTTTGCGTCGCTTTGTCTTATATAATTTTGTATCCATGACATTTGTTATGTATTGAGAAATAAAATTCATTCAATATATATGTGTGTATTTATCTGGCTCCTGCCTGACAGTGTTGAGATTCCCTTAGAGGGAGTTGAAATCTCTTTTGCCCGTGAACCGGGCCCCGCAGGTAGTTGTAAGATATAGGCGCAAGCCTATGACAGTTATTAACATATGGTTTATAGTTCGTCTTTTTAGTATTTTGCAAGATATAAATTACTAGATGACAAATGCGAAATGATACCTTTGCGACACGATAACATAGTCAAATAAGAACTTGCTAAACAAAAATTGCGAGTAAATGAAATACGAAATTATTAAAATGCGAGAAAACAAATTGCGAAATGAAGATTGCAAAATCATAATTGTGAAAAAATTTCTGCGAGTAGACAGATTCCTACCCGTGAGAATATATTATCAGGATAGATCACAAAAATAATCTTGAGTTTTTGCAAAACACAGTTGCAAATGTTTTTAAGTCTAGGGATATTACAATGACAAAGACATTAAAACCCTGCATACAATATAAAAAGGCAGCCTTAGAATTTCTAATAAAAAAATATTGAAAAAAGGCATTTTGAAACCGAAATAAAAATTATACGCGCTAGCGAACAGATTCCTGGAAGTTCAAAACTAAGCTCTGTAGCTCCGTTTTCAGGTACCAATGGAATAATTAATTAGAGTTGTGCATTTCCCGAGGAAACTTCCTTATAATGATACAATTATATGGTTGTTATTAACCCACAAATTTTTAATAAAACATTTACATGTAGGTTCAGTAGGTCTTTTAGACATTACCAAACAAAAATGTTGGCCATCACGGGGTAGACAATTATCAAGTAAGGTAGTAAATAAATGCTTTAAAGCAAGCCCTCGAACTTGACATCAAATAATGGGTAATTTACCAAAAGAGCTATTAACTATAATAAGAGGGAAACTGGCAGATAAAGCTTACGTTTGCATGTTTGAATGCTTTACAACTGAAGCTGCACATTTAGAAGTCACATCGGATACGAGTTCGGACACAGCCATTATAAACGATTTAAATCTCATTGGAGCTGGCAATAGTCTGCATGAAATATTTAAACTGTTTCAAAAAGACTCCCATAAATCAGAGCTAAACAGTTTGTGCAATGAAAGGAAAGGCACTTGGGTAAACATCCCTGTAAAACCTCCACATTTGGTGGCCTATGGGAAGCTGCAGTTAAGGCAGAAAAGAATAATAGAAGAGAGTAATGGAACGCATAGTGGCTTTTGAAGAAATGTGTACTCTTATGACACATTTTAATTTCTACGGCATTGACATCGCTATCAGACAATCCAAATGATTTTCAAGTTTTGACGCCAGTACATTTTCTAATAATAACGAGTTATCACGGTTTGTGGAGCCAATAGAAACTGGAAAGCAGTGGCAGGAAATTCTAAACAGTTCTGGAGCAGGTGGTCGTTAGAATACCTGTCTGAATTAAAATACAACGAAGGGTAAAATGGTGTGTTCCAAAAGAGAACGTTGAAGAAGGCACATTGGTTCGTTTAAAAGAGGACAATACTCCACCTATGCAGTGGAGGAGAAGACGGATTGAACGTGTCATTTTGGGCCAAGATGGCAAGTGTAGAATAGTAGACGTAAGGTCCAGGACCGGCAAATCGAAAAGATCGGTGCACAATGTTTGTCATTTTTCTACCTCAGAAAATATTCAGCCTGAAATAATGGATGTCAATACTAAATATGACAGAATATTCAGTCACCTAATAAATATATAGATATACGAGTAAGAAAGTTGGCAAGACTAAAAAGGAATAATATCATTTCATTATTGCTTGGATTGTTAATTAGAATCCCTGTTATTAATTGTGAAATTAATGTAAATAACTTTAGAAATAAGGCTGGAGTAGGACTGGCCGGTATGGTATGGAATATCATAGTCTGTGTACACATGAGCGGATACAATGAAGACATGGCTAAAATTGAGCATTGCTTCAGTATACTTAAAATATTTAATTCTTTAACCCAGGACGAACAGATGACTTTGATGATTCACCAGCTTTAAAGCAGATAAAACAATATAATCGAGAACCGTCATGTAATCGCTCTCTCGGGAGGTAATAAAAAAGATCAATACGCTCAGTATAAGGAATGAGGAACATGCTGAGCTACTAGATGAAAAAATTTGACAAAATCAGAAAAATGAGCATAATCTGCTGGAACTCCTACGAAAACAATCATCTGTTCAAAATGCAACGATAAACATTATACAAAGGCAAAACGGAGTGAGATGGAAAACTTCAAGGTATTAAACAATTCTTTGTTTACCTCGAGCAATGGTGTTACCAACTCTCTTCACTGTGATATTACCGGTCTTCCATTAAGCGCTTCCTATTTTTAAATTTAAATAAAACAAAGTGTGTGTGAGATATCATCGACATTTTTTATTCTTTTGAAAGGCTATATGTATGGAGTATAACAGCTTTCAAATGTCCGCCACGGCTTCTCTGGGTGGCGCGCATCCGAAATGTGGAATATGCTATGACTCTGAGGCATAAATCAGGCTTAATTTTACTGATTGCATGGATTATGTTGGCTTTGAGGGCCGCTGTGGCGTGTAACTTATTCGCATAGCCCTGTGACTTCAGAAAACCCCACAAGAAAAAGTCTAACGGGCTCAAATCGCACGATCTCGGTGGCAAGTTCACATCACCTCCACGTGAGATGGCCATTCCCTCTAATCACTCTTGCAGAATTTTCAATGTGGCGTGAGCTGTGTGCATGTAGCGCCGTTCCGCCACCCGTCGTTGGTGTTCATATTATCCAATTCAGGCCAAAAAAAGTTGGTAATCATCGACCTATAGCGCTCGCCGTTGACGGTGATGGGCTGGCCAATGTCGTTCTCAAAGAAATATGGACCGATGATGCCGCCAGCCCAAAATCTTCACCAAACAGTGACTTTTTTGGGATGCATTGGATGCTCTGGGATCTTATCTGGATTCGTATCATCTCAGATTCGACAATTTTGTTTGTTGTCCAGAAATGGGTCTCATCGCTGAAGATGATTTTTCGATGAAAATTAGGGTCAGTTTCTAACTGCTCCAGAGCACATTCAGCGAACACACGTCGTTATCTATGGTCGTACACCTTCAGCTCCTGGGTCAGTTGAAATTTGCATGGGTGCAGGCCCAAGTCACGACGCAAATACCTCAAGTTGTGGTCTGCGAAGGGCCAAATTCTTGTGAACGACTCGAAATCGACTTCCCCGGATTCTCCTGCACACTCTCACGAACAGCGGCGATGTTTTCGGCAGATCTTCCGTTTCGTCGACGTATGAGTGCTGGTTTATCGTTTACTGAACCAGTGGACAAAAATTTATTAACCAAACTGCGATAGCCCTCTTGGTAGGACGATTGTGGCCACCGTAAAATGGGCGAAGCGCGCGGAAGGTGTCCGAACAGAACACCCATTTTGATAAAACAATTTTATCATTTGTACGTGTTGTTGAACGCTAATTCCATCCATGGTGATTTAGCAAGACAGACTGAATAAATAACAGCCAATTTGGTAGATGTAGCTTCAACAATATGGCCGCTTTCAACTGTCAAAGTTCGGAAGTCCATATTGGATGACCATGTACTATTAGGTGCCATAACCAGCGCAAATATCGCCATTGAGTGGTTTTAACAAATGCAGTGGAAAACAACAACAAATTGAAAGAATTCCTTCGAACGTGCTACCACCACAGCAAAACCACAAAGGATTTTATATTATTAAATATAGAAATACTTTTAATAAGCAGAGACATTTTATCCGTATCCAACGTCTCACGATGGAGCTTATGCAATTACAATATTAATCCAGCATAGCCCTGTATTTCAATCGAGGTAAAAGAACATTGTTCTACGATCTGACTAACCATAAATTTTACCACGCCTGGAATAACTGTTTTCCCACAAATGCATCTATTTTATAAAGTTGAAGATGATAGAAATTGCGAAGTACAGTTGTCGCAAAATAAACTAGCAATACCGGAAAGCTGCGAGGTGAGCCTAATGCCACAATAATAGTTTTGGAATCAACTGCACACTTCAAATACGTGGATTTTCTCAATGAGTAAAGAAAAAGGAGCAGAGATGTCAACCGACAACCGCGGTGAACAGCTTATGGGTATATGAAGACATCACATCTGAAATCAGCTACGAAATACCACGATTGAACATATTCGACTATTTTCCGTGCATTCAGGAGTGGAATACAAACTTCCTTCAAATTTCCAGATATTCCTCAACCAACTACAAATTGGGGATTTCCGATCGACATGGATTTTCATCATACGGTACACTATGGCAAGAATGCCACAACATTCATTCTTCTTATTGTAACAGGAGTAATTGTCTAAGCGAATATGCAAGACATAGAGGAAAGTCTAACCAATTAGAGGTTATCTACTCATTTAGATAAGTCCAAAAATAATGTATGCATATATTGTCTCAAAATTATGTATTTGCTTATACACATTGCTGACCTTAAGTAATTACTTAGTCATAAAATAAGGAATCACATATAGCGAGTGAAATAGAATAAAGTAATTCCTTGAACGCGGGAAATATGTTGAATATTGTACAGGAGCGTACTGAGACAAATTCCATCCTAACTTCCATTTACTGTCTTTGTTAGGCTTGATGGAATTTTCCACTATAAAGACAAAAATATACCGTCTTAGCGTTGCCTGCATTATTATGTAGTAGATAAAATATTGTAAACAGGACACAAGATGAATACTCAAAATACAGTCAACTGATCTTAAGGGGTTAAATCACTCTAGAGGCTGTAAAAATAGGCTCTTTTGTGTTTTTTTTTCCAAAAAAATATAAAATAAATCGAGTTTAAAAATGTAGAAGTTTATTGTATTGTAAGTGGGTGGTATTGGCTCAAGTGGTAGTGGACTGTCTTGCAAATCGGAAGGCTTGGTGTTCGAATCCCAGCCTCGCTTGAAAGACATATCCATTTTTTCAGTTAACGAAAATCAAGTACGATGAGTAGTTGACTAAATAGAAATCAATATCAAGCGAACTTCCACAAAGAATTTAGTCCCCCCATTAAATGTTGGATGCCACCCATGCAGTGAAATAACCACTGAGCCGTTTGGATCTTCTTTCTCTATCCCATTTTCCAAAAACTTATCACATGCTGAGGTATTCTAAATGTATTCATACCCTGAAAGGCATTCAGTAATTCAAATCGACTGCAACACGCTTATGCCAGCTCTTGATCCAATCCTCGAAACATTTTTTATATTCGGTTTTCGGTGCTTCCTGCGATTTTTCCATTACTTACTCTCGGCTGCTGAAATGCGTTCCCTCACCATAGTGGTTTTTTAACTCGATTGAACAAAAAGAAGTCACAGGGAGCCAAATCAGGTGAATTCGGTGGCTGTTGGATGGTATTTGCTGCATTTTTCATCAAAAAATTACGAATAATGATGGCACTGTGCGACGGTGCGATATCATGGTGCAAAATCCACGAGTTTTCTGCCCACATTTCTGGTCTCTTTCGGCGAATTGCTTCACGCAAACGTCTCATAACGCCCAAATACTCGTAATACTCTTTGTTTACTGTCTGGCCTTCTGGCAAAAATTCATGATGCACTACACCGTTGTAATCCATGAAGACCGTGAGCATTGCCTTCTTTTTTGACTGAAAACGAAGTGGTTTTTTTGGTCGTGGCTCATTTGGTGAACGCCATTCACTTTCCTGATGTCTGGATTGCATGTCGTACTCATAAATCCACGTCTCTTCTCCAGTAATGATCCTTTTGATGAATGAGGGATCAGATTCAGCCTCGCAAATCATCTCTTTTGCGATGTCAACACGGT
This sequence comes from Volucella zonaria, assembly GCA_963966105.1. Taxonomy (NCBI): domain Eukaryota; kingdom Metazoa; phylum Arthropoda; class Insecta; order Diptera; family Syrphidae; genus Volucella; species Volucella zonaria. Next base: position 37,957,480 of record OZ014532.1, on the reverse strand, counting down.
CTCTTTTTTGCATGAAATTGAGGTCTTTTGTCACCAACTTTGCTGCTACACGACGGAAACCCAAATCATTAACCAAAATGTCTTGGACGGATCTATAGGCAAGTCTATCTTTCTGATGGTTAATTTGCGATTATTGACCAACATTTCTTTTACTTCATCAATGTTTTCGTCGGTTTTCGATGTCGATCATCTTTGATTGACTCACGACCACTTTTGAACCGCTCGTGCCACTAGTAAACGACCGTTTTCTTTAGAGAATAGTTGCCGAAACATTTTCCCAATATTTCCAATGTTCGCGCACCATTAAATCCGTTTTTTACACAAAATTTAATACAAGTTCGTTGTTGCAAATTTAAATCTATTTCTAAAATTGTAAAAAATCGCCAACACACACAGATATATATTCACTATTGGCTACGTAACTTTTGCAAATATCAAGCTATGATGCTAAGATTTAGAGGAAATGTCAACAATAGATTTACCAACTTAACAAAAAAACAGAACTCAAATCGGAATAATGGGGACGCCACACGGTGGTTATTCCGGGAACTGATCAAGGTGGTATATTGATTTTTGACCGGATTCCCCAGAAAATTGTTTATAACAAATGGACTATGCCATATAAAAAAAAAATCCTACGTACTTATTTAGACAATATATTTCTAAAGATCTAGTTAAAATTTGAAGTGAATTGGTTGAAAATTGTTCAAGTTATGAGTGCAGCCAACTTGAAAAATCTAGTTTTGAGATAAACGTGTTCATAATTTTAAGTTACAGAAAGTCTACCTGGCGGCTTTCTTCTATACTTTGATAAGCAAGTACTTTGAGATATTTCACGGCCATAATCTTTTAGGATATCATTTTTGAGGTCCTAATGGACCTTTAAACGCAAAAAAAAAATCGATTTTTGAAAATCCTAGAGTGGCCTAACTCCGTAAGATAGTGTGGGCGTCGCTTGGTGTGCGATAAAAATATTGTAAATTGCACCGCATGCGCATATACATAGATATGATATACATATATGCGGACTACGTCCGTCTTATGTATTAAATGGATTTAAGATTTGTTATAAATAAAGAGACGCGGGAAACCAAGGCTGTCATTTATCCATAATTACTCGTAGTTGTTGTGTTATCTTGTTTAGCTGTTGTTATAGTAACAGTATACTATAAGTAAGATAGGAAAGCAACCAACTAACAAACTTACATAAAAATAAGACCCCAAATGGACCAAGAATGCAATATTATTCTACTGACATTTTGATTGGAAATTAAATATTTTCCACGAAAATTTGTCAAAATGGGTGAGACTATAGTATGTACTTTTAAGATACGCTGATGGCATATTATTTTGTCGCTGATTCCGTTTTTGACATAGCAAATGAAAAAGAAAATAAGCTGTCAAAAGTGCAGGCTGTTGAACAAAAATTTGAGGTATTCCGTATTTCTTCGTTGGTGGACTTATTTTTTCTTTTAAGTCGGAGGTGGGTTCTTAATTGTATATATGTACTCTTTTCGAAAAATAACGTAAATCTTTTATGTAATTTTTTTACTTCATAAGACTTTTTTTAGTCGCTTCGATTTTATCTGTATTTATCAATACAATAACGTACTTTTTTAAATTCATCTTCATTGATTACATTTACTTTTAGGCATATATTCTCCAGTGGCCTCTCACTCCATTCTATAATCACTGGGAAATTGTACTGCATTGAAACCATCACGAAGATCAACACAAAAAAAGATTCTGAATACTTGTTTTGTAAAAAGCCTTGTTCTTGTGACTTAAGTTCCTGCACCAGCTATTGGGTTGTACCAATTTTCGCTCAGTCGGAGATAAGAACTTCACGAATGAACATCTGTGCCAGAACGTTAAGTTTTCTTTTTTTATAAAATAAAGTGGTACGTATGCTTGACGTGCGAGAATTTTAGGGTTACAAGTACCGTTTTTTTTTCTAGGAATTATTCACCATGCTGTCTGCAGTTCAAATTCGAACCCTCTTCCTTTACGAATTTAAAATGAAACATAATGCGTCATTGGCAATGAAAAACACTAATGGCGCATTTGAGGATATAGCGGTAAACGAATGCATTATACGACGTTGGTTTGAAAAGTTCTATTCGGGAGATTTCAGTCTCGACAATGAACAACGTGGAAAGCCGGAAACGTTAGTTGACGACGATTTTTAAGAGCAACGGTGGATGCAGACTCAATGAAATCGGTGTGGGAGATTGTACAAAACATGGAAGTATCCCCAATCATAATAAGTGGATATCTTTCTCTCATAGGAAATGTAATGAAACTCGATAAGTGGGTATCCCATGAACTGAATGAATCCCAAAAACTACGGCGCCTGGAAATCTGCACATCGCTTACATTAAGGAACCAAACTGAACCGTTTTTGCACTGGATAGTCAGCTGTGATGATAATCGTAAAAGATCTGGGTAGTAGTTGGATGCAGATGAAAAACCAAAACGCACCCCCAAGCCCGATCTTCACCGAAAAAGGATATAGTGACAATTTGGTGGACATCGAAGGGACCAATCCACTTTTCATTTCTTTAACCAGGAGAAACGATAACGGCTATCAAATATGGTGAGGAAATCGACATATTACATGCCAAATTGGCTGAAAAGCAACCTGCGTTGGCCAATAGGCACGGTCCGATCCTTTTCCATGACAATGATAGACCCCATACCCCACAAGTAACAGCGCAAAAACTGTTGCAGTTGGGATTTGAAATTCTTCCACATCCACCGCACTCTTCTGATATTTCCCCAACGGATTACCATCTTTTCCGCAATCTGGATTCATTTTGCCGGCAAAAGGTCTTTCGGAACAGAGCAGAGGTCATAAAAGCCTTTGAAGATTTCATTACCTCAAAAAGTCAGCACTTATACGAAAAAGGAATATTTGGCCTTGTATCACGCTGGATTGATTGGATAAAAATTTAGGAAAGGATAATATTGGCTTTTAAATTGTCACTATAAAATCGGACATTTCATGTGGTAAATAGATCATACGATAACCGGAAAGGCCAAACTGTTGTGGTTGATAAAGAATTAGCAATTCCTGATATTCTATTGTTGGGTTTCCATTAAGTACAATACAATATGCACGTATGAATCTTACACGATAAAAAGCAAGCTCATTTGGCCGATTATGAAGACCAAAGTCAAATACCGAAACGTACATTTCGGGAATTGAAGACCGCTTTTCATAATTAAATTTAACGGCTCTGGTGGGTAATTCTAGAATCTGATGAACCATTAATTAAGAAAGATTACTATAAATATTCAGCCGCGGCAGATAAAGAAGTTTAGGTTTAAAATAAAATAAATACAATTTGCATCTTAATCCTTGTTTTTGTATTGTAGTTTCGATTTTGACAATGTCGATTTTCCAAAGACAATATCGTCTAAATGATAATCATTTCTTTCGTTTCATACTTGCATACGGACCTTAGAATTGCATATATACGAGAGAGAATCATTGAATCATTGGTACAGTCGCCGCAACTTTGCCGCAGATATTTTCTTGTAAGATTATTTCAAAGATTATTATTACAAAACTTCGACTTGAGGTAACACTAAAAAAAAAAACTCTCGTGATTGTTGTAAGCTCTACTAATCCATATATACGAGTAGTAGTTTCTTATGAATTTTGTATTCTTAATTTTTTTAAAACAATTTCTTTATTTATTAGTAACTACATGTATGGACTGATATATTTTATTTTTTAATTCTATTTTATTCTTATTTGCGTTGAAATAAATGAATTTGAATAAAAAAAACTGAATAAATTCCGTGCATTTTATTTTTTTTCGATTTACACGGTCTTTCATACAAAAATCTGTGATTTCAATTCTCAGGAACTGATCTTCCGTGTAAATCGGGGGACATTTTATCACAAGACAAACGACAATTTACCCAAGAAGAAAGGTGGATTTGCCAACGTACTATATAATGTACTCGTATAAAGTATTTAAAGGGTTTTTTCAAAAGGGGCATAACAATTATGTATTTTAATACGAACGCAAACTTTTTTTATAATCTGTTAATGTGAACACGTCAGTCAAGGTTTTCATTTGTATCATGGTGAAGTTCACAAACGAACAACGTTTGGAAATTTTTAAAAATTACTACCTACCGAAATTCTAAGACGATGGTCGTAATTTTAAGAGCACTTACTCCAATTTTCGGTCGTTATAATCGTCCCATCAGACAGACTGTGCGTGCTATAGTGGATATATTCGAGTCACTGTATTTACTATTGAATGTGCCTGTACGAGTGAAATAACGCACCGGTCGAAATACCGAAAATATCGCACCCATAAGTGCTTCAGTTCAAAATGAGTCAAATCAGTCAATTGCACGCTGCTTAAATTTCATTTTAGCTTAAAGGCTTATTGGCGTTATCAATAAACGAAATTGCCAACGTTCCGGCCGATATGTATGGAAGAGTGGTGGAAAATTGGCTACAAAGAATCGATCGCTGCTCGCGGTGGTCATGTGAAGGAGATCAAATCCCGTACTTAAATTGAACCGGTATACTGCACCTGGAATGAATTTCAGCCCGATATCTCAATTAATCTGTGTTTTATTTAATTATAAAATATTTAATTATTTAATTAATAAATCAGATGTGAATCGAATTAAAAATGGCAAACGATAGTAAAAGCAGCTAAAGTGAATCAAGTCGCAATAAAACAAAAAGTGATCCCTTTTGTCTAGGGTTATAATTCCTTAATTAAGCTCAAAGAGCTGCAATTTGGCAATCGTGTGGAAAAAATGGTTCAACCGGTCCGCAATTTTCATAGGAGCACCAAACCTTGAAAAACAATCTTATTCACGTAAAGTTGCCTTACTATTACATCATATGGCCCCAGAATCTTTCGAAATATTTAACTCCTTTGATAAGAATTTGGATGAGGTTAAATATGAGTATTTAGTTAAGGAGTTGCAGGCTTATTTGTTGCCCAAAGTGAATATCATCTACGTTCACAAAAAGTAGATGAATCAGTTGATAAATATGTGGCAGTGTTAAAATATTTGAGCTCAACATGTGAATTTAATTGCTTTAAGAGAAAACCTCATTCGGGATATTCTTGTATGTGGTCTACATGATACTTACACCTGTACAACATTAAAAAACGTTTTCTTAACGAGGTAGATACAAAATTTGACATTTCCAGAACAATAGTGATCACAAAAGAATATCTACAAAATCTGCAGCAACCTAACGGAAACTATACATTCAAAGGAACCTTAAGCAATATGAAGTTCTCGAATGCTAACAGAACATACATTTCAACAAAGTCACACAATACCAAAAATTTCAGCACAAATCACCAAATAAAATTAATCAGTTATTACACCCACAAGCACATAATATGTAAATTCCATCGATCACACAGTCGTTCGCTGATCTCCGTAGAGAATACATGTGTTTCGGCTTTTGCTAAATTAAAGTAAAGAAAAATAGTGATATACAAATTATTTCCAAATTAATTAATTGACTCGGTAGCCGAGAGGTTAGCGGCATCGTCGGTTAGACAGTGGAGCGCTATTATAAAATAAAAGATTTATTGAAGGATTCGACGACGGAGTTCTTCTCCTACACCCCGAAGGGGGACAAGCTGCAAACAATGCTGCTGAAGGGGATAGAACCGTCGACTGATCCGGAGGAGCTCCTTGCACTGTTGAAAGAGAAGGAGTGCGAAGGGCTCAAATTCGTAGGGGTCAAGCCGTTTGTCACGGCTAGAGCTAAAAGGGAGAAGGGGAAACTACCGTTCTTCCTGGTTCAGCAAAGTCCCGACAGCAAACTGGATGGTCTAAGGAGTATCAAAGTCCTAGACTACCAGGTTGTACACTGGGAGAAATTAAAGAGGAGCGAGAACATTTTACAATGTGTTCGCTGCCAAAGGTTCGGGCACGCCGCGTCGAACTGCGAAATGCAGCCTCGATGCGTGAAGTGCGGAAAGAACCACAAGTCAGAGGAATGTGTTCTGGGTAAGGACGGAACGTCAGAAAAGAGCCAGCTCTCTTGCGCGCTATGTAGGAACACGGGACACACTGCAAATTATCGGGGTTGTCCCAAATTCCAGTACATTAAAAGAATAAAGCTGGCCCGGCAGCAGAAAGTGGAAGTTAAACGTCCACCCGTGCATTTACAAACTCCAGCCGTTACTCCCCATGTTACCTACGCCCAAATGGCGGCAGGTAGGGGAAATACGGTACAGCAAGCGAAGGTTGCTTCTCAGGCCGCAGCGCCTAGAGCACCGGAACCAGTACCTGACATGCTAGCTATCTTGCTCTCTATCCAGGGACAGATGGCTCAGCTACAACGTCATTTAACTGAACAGACCGCGCGGGTGGATCAAGTTTACGCGCTGCTGCCTGGCCTAACGCACCTTTTGTCGTAATGGGTACGTACATGGCGCAGCAGACCCTGAAGGTCCTTGCAGTGAATGTGAATTCACTGATTAGGTTCGAACGACGAGCCGCACTATTCAAGTTGCTTAAAGACCAAGCCCCTGATGTGCTTTTGGTTAGCGAAACTAAGCTTACCAAAAGACACAAAATGAGGCACAGAAAATACAAAATAGTACGGAGAAACCGACCCAACTCCATTCAAGGAGGTGGCGTTGCGATTTTCGTAAGAAAAGGTATACGTTTTAAAAGAGTATACAGTCGCGTAGTACGTAGGTTCCAAGTGCTGGAAGCATGCATCGTGTATATTCCCCTCCGTAGTGGAAAGCGGCTATACATGGTGTCTGTCTATGCACCTAAGGCTACTCAATCCACCTTATTCATCTCAGAGCTCGAGACACTTTTTCGATTCCTGAGGCTGGAATTGGAAGATAACTATTTCATTATCGGCGGAGATTTCAACGCCAAACATAGTGATTGGGGAAATAATACACCAAATACTAGAGGGAACCTACTATTCAATTGGTGGGGTCAACACAGCATAATGTATCGACTCGGGCTCAAGGCGACGGATAGTCCGTCGTTTCCCAGACATGGGTCCTATTTGGATCTTCTGCTGTTCGACACACGAATACAACTGACATGCACTAACCAACAAGCTACAAACTGTCTACGCACTTTCGTGTATGACAGTGACCATTGCGGTCTCAGCACCGAAATAACTGTCCACAACGAGATTGCGGAATTGGATGAATTTGTTCAAAGGCATTCCTACAATTATAGTAGGGTGCGTTGGACACACTTCACCAGAACACTGACGAGAGCACTCTCCTCGAGTTCGCTCTACCCACCGTCCAACAGAAATCTGTCAAACGAGGAGATTGACGGGTACCTAAAACAAATGGACGAGACGATTAAACGAACTATGGACAAAACGATACCTCGGTATCAACACACTGACGACGAAGACTTATTCCGCAACGCAACTATTGACGCACTGCACCGACAAAAAAGTAGACTGCTGTCAAGACTAAAAACCTTGTACAGACAGTTTACTGACAGACATAACCCGGAGATCATGACATTGAGGTCGTCGATTAAAAACCTCCAAATATTAATAAAAGAAAATTACAGAAATTCTGTAAGTTTGTATTGGAACAATAAAATTCGGGCTGTAAACACCAGCAACCCGAATATGTTCCCGCAAATAAATAAAATATTTCGGAGAAATAATCAGAACGACCTTCCATGTCTTAGAATCACCCGAACGACGAACAACGAACAAATACTTGTAGCAGCAGGCATTGATCCAAGTGAGGCCGTTGATGATGACAACTTCTTTGTGATCGAGGATCCGCAGGAGCAGGTAGAGGCTATAGGAGCGACTTTCCAGGAAGTGTACAAGGCGAATGTTATCATTGGCCCCAACCACGACCTGGAGAATCGAGTCCTTGTACACAATTTCTACCTTCGAAATGAAATAGAGAATTGGCGATTCGAGAGCTCGGGCTTCACCCAGTTTATTGACGAGAATATGTCAAATAACGTCATCGCCAACGATAGGGTACAACCCCCTTTCATTTCGAAGGAGGAGCTCCAAACGATCTTCGAATCTCTTAGAAGTAAGAAATCAGTGGGAACCGATGAAATACCGAACATCGTGCTTCGACATCTCCCTCTAGAAGCGGTGAACATTTATACTACCCTGTTTAATAATGCGATGAATAATGCACATTATCCAGCGCATTGGAAAACTGCGGTGGTACATCCCATACCTAAAAGGGATAAAGATACTTCCAATCCGGCGAATCTCCGCTCGATCAGTCTTCTTCCAAACATCAGTAAGGTTTTCGAGAAGGTAATCAATAGAGTCCTGACTAAGTGGGTTGAGGACAAACATATAGTTCCGGATAATCAATTCGGTTTCAAGGCGGGGCATGACATCATTCATGCTGTGTCGAAACTGGTTTCGGATATCCAATGGAACAAAGGCAAGAACCAGCGCACTGGTGCCTGCCTGATTGACTTGGAGAAGGCCTTCGATACCGTATGGTTAGAAGGACTCTTTTTCAAGCTGGATAGGTTGGGCATTAGTAAACCACTTCTGTATATTCTTTTTGATATGCTCTCCAGTAGACAGTTCATCGTGAAGAATGGCGATGTGACTTCTGCTGGAACATTTAACATTAAAAACGGTCTGCAACAAGGTGCGGTAAATTCGCCGATCCTATTCAACATTTACACAAGTGATCTGATAGGTTCACTTCACCATGCCATAGCGTACGCAGACGACTTAATCGCGTACAGATCAGGTCCAAAGATTGAGGTCATTAACATACTTTTGCAGCGTGACTTCGATAAAATTAAACAATATTGCGATGACTGGAAGTTGAAAATCAACTTCCAGAAATCGGAAACCATTCTGTTTAGGACGCCTTTGTCTGGGGCCTCTAGGGATACCAGAAAGAATTGGCGAAAGTTCTCTATCGTCGGACAACATGGACAGCCACTTGCTTGTCGAAATGTAGTCAGATATCTTGGGATCTGGCTAGATCAATATCTGTATTTTAACAAACATATAGATGTTGCTCTGGCCAGAGCTAAGGGTGCTTTTGCCCTTACAAAGAGACTGTTTTATAACAGCCAACTCGATGCGAGGGTGAAGGTAATCTGTTACATGGCCCTTATCAGGCCCATGCTTGTATTTGGGTGTCCCGTGTGGTTTAACGTGAGAGCAAGTTTATTGGAAAAGATTCGGGAGTTTGAGAGGGCTTGTCTTAGGACTTGTCTTCGCTTATACAGAACACCTGAGTCTGAGTACATAAAATTCTATCCTAACGAGGTCTTATACAATACGGCGAACCTGATAAGAGTGGACAATTTCGTCATTAAGTTGACTCGAAGGCACATTGCAAGAGCAATGACCTCATCGAACAACCTGATCTCAGGGGCTTACTACCCCAACTATATGTATCACGAGAGAGCTCGCCTTGACGGCTTTATTCCTCCAGAAGCGTTCCTTTACCTAGATAGCAAAGGTCTGATCCAGGACAGATTGGCGGTGCCGCTAATCTTCCACGTCGCTCGAACAGCTGCGGACAGGCGACTCAACTACGAGAGAGACGTCGCACATGGCAGTGCGGAGCGTCTCCGGTTCAGTAGGGCGGTAGGGAGTCGTGACAGAAGGGATGTTGCTCAGCAGCACCAGCAATTTTGGTGGCTTGATGAAGGCGAGGATGCTTCGTCGTCGAACTCCTCCAGTGATAGGTAGCTTCATGTGAAGCAGAGTGGGCCAGCCTAATTTTTGTTTTTGTTTTTTTAGCCGTGGCCGGCTTATATAGTTTTAGGTAGTATTAAGTTAGATTTTAAGAAAAAAAATAAAAAATAAAAAAAAAATAAAAAAAAAAATAAAAAAAAAAACAGAAAAAAAAACGAATAAAAATAAAAAAATCCAAAAAAAAATATAAATATATACATATATGTACTTGTATAGGCATATATGTATATATGAAGTGTATATGCGTTGTGTATTGTATATATGTGTATGAATGTATTATATGTAAGTAGGTTAAGTAGATTAAGATTTATTCTTTAGGTAGTCTGTAAGTTTAATTAAAAAAAAGTCCATATACTAAGTTTTTGATTAAAATTTATTTTCTTAGTTTTAGTTTTAACGTAAATATAAAATTAAATATAGACTGTAAGATTCGTCGAAAGACTTAGTTTAAGAGTTAGGTTTAACTTAGAGTGCCCGCATGGGGCCAGTATGTTAGAATAAGACTATTTGTAAGTTATTTAAGCTAATTTTTAAGCGTTTTTTGTCTAGCATGTAAGAGTAAATTAAGAGATCAAATAAAAATGCATTTAAACTGAAACTGAAAACTGAAACTGCATCGTGGGTTAGTGAGTTGTGGGACGCTGGTTCGATCCCGGGCCAAACTTGAAACTTTTCTTGTTTTTTTTTTTTTTTTTTTGTTTTTCTCATATTGTGCAAAAACAATATTATCAAAACAAAACCAACGAAGTCACGTGATGGATGGTGGAGAGCGTTCCGCTCGTACCATAACGGGAGTTGCAAAAGGCAACAATACTGTTGTCGGTACCGTGGCAAAAGCCATCCAAAGGAGGAGGAGGTTAAAAACCACTCCTAATATAACCAAAATTAAAGTCAGTGCTGCTTTAACAGCAGAAACACCAAAAACAACACAACAAAACAAAACCCAAACAGATGATGCGTTGATGTGCTTCGCTGATAAGGTCCGTTATGAGGGGGGCAACAACAACTTTGCCTCTCTAGCGGCATCTGAATCGGAAGATGAGGATGAAATGATAGAAGAAATTAATAGCAGCATACAAAAGCTGACAGTTAAAGTGCTTGCTATTAAACAAAAACAAACTGCACGCAGGCAGAGGGAGCAAATAGAAGCAGAGAGCTCCCTACAGCAAAAGCAACAAGAGCAGAAACAACTGCAGCAACAACAAAACCAGCAGCAGCAGAAACAACAACTGCAGCAAACAAGGCAGCAGCAGCAGAAACAACAGCAGCAGCAGAAACCACAGCAGCAGCAGAAACAACAGCAGCAGCAACAACAACACCATCAGCAACAACAACAGCAGCAGCAGCAACAACAACAGCAGCAGCAGCAGAGGAAGAAGGAGAAGGTGCCTCCTATCAACACCTATAAACTAGAGGTAGATGCTACCAAGGACCTGTGTAAGTTGGTCATTGGCAATAATTTTAATATTAAGAGATTGGGCAACGATCGACATGCCATCCACTGTAATACAGTGGAGGGCTACGCGAAAGTGAAAGAGCTCCTAAAGGAAACGACGACGGAGCACTACTCATTCACACCGAAGTGTGAAAAGCGGCAATCGATGCTGCTGAAGGGGTTGGAACCGTCTTCTGATCCTGAGGAGATCCTGGCACTGCTCAAAGAGAAGGAGTGCGAAGGACTCAAGTTTGTGGGGGTAAAGCCATTTACCACAGCTAGAGCCAGGCGGGAGAAACGGAGTCTGCCGTTCTTCCTGGTGCAGCTCAGTCCCGAAAGCCGTCTGGATAGTCTAAGGAGTATCAATGTCCTAGACTACCAGGTGGTTCACTGGGAAAAATTAAAAAGGAGCGAAGGTGTTATACAATGCGTTCGCTGCCAGAGGTTCGGGCACGCCGCGTCGAACTGCCAAATGCAGCCTCGATGCGTGAAGTGCGCAAAGAACCACAGCTCCGAGGAGTGTGCTCTGGGTAGGGACGGAGTATCCGATAGGGCGCAGCTCTCGTGCGTGTTATGTGGGAACGTGGGACACACCGCAAACTATCGGGGTTGTCCTAAGTTCGCTGACATTAAAAAAGCAAAACTGGCTCGGCAGCAGAAGGTGGAGGTCAAACGTTCACCTGTAAGGTTTCAAACACCAGCCGTCACGTCCCAAATTTCCTACGCCCAAATGGCGGCAGGTAGGGGTGCTACGGTACAGCAAGCGACTGTTGCTTCTCCGGCGCCAATGCCGAGAACAACGGAAGCTGCACCTAACATGCTGGCCATCTTGCTCGCAATCCAAGGGCAGATGGCTCAGCTGCAAAAACAGGTGCAAGAACAGGCCAAGCGGGTGGACCAGATCTACGCGCTGCTGCCGGGCCTAACGCAACACATGTTGTAATGGGTACGCACATGGTGGAGCAATCTTTGAAGATCCTTGCGGTGAATGTTAATTCACTGATTAGGATCGAACGAAGGGCCGCGATGTTTAAATTGCTACAAGACCAAACTCCTGATGTGCTTTTCGCTAGCGAAACCAAGCTAACCGATAAGCACAAACTGGAGTACAATAATTATATTGTTAGAAGAAGAAACCGGCCCGGATCCAAACGTGGAGGCGGTGTTGCGATCTTCATTAAACAAGGTATAAAATTTCACAGAGTGTACAAGGGAGTGTTGCGTAGGTTCCGGGTGTTGGAGGCAGTCGTCATTTACATCCCGCTCCGCAGTGGGAAGCGGCTGTACTTGGCCTCTGTTTATGCATCTGAGACTTCACAATCCACTTTATTTATTACAGAGCTCGACACGCTTTTTCGACTTCTGAGGCTGGAATCGGGGGAGAATTATTTTATAATCGGTGGGGATCTCAACGCTAAACACAGAGATTGGGGAAATAATTTGCCAAATACTAGAGGGAACCTACTACTCGATTGGTGGGGTCAGCACGGTGTAATGTACAGACTTGGTCTTAAAGCGACGGATAACCCGTCGTTTCCCAGAGGCGGGTCTTATTTGGATCTACTGCTGTACGACGAACGTATACGACTGACAGGTACGAATTTACAAACGCTAAACTGTCTGCGCACATTCGTGTATGACAGCGACCATTGCGGTTTTAGCACCGAAATTACAGTTCCAAACGAAATTGCGGAATTGGAGGAGTTTGTCCAAAGATATTCTTACAACTACAGTAAGACTCGATGGACACGCTTCTCCGCAACCTTGACAAGAGCACTCGCTTCGAACACGCTCCATCCACCGGCCAATAGGAATTTGTCAAACGAGGAGATCGACAATTACCTAAAGCAAATGGACGAGACAATTAAACAAACTATGGACGCTACAATACCGCGATATCGACGTACGACTAACGAAGACCTGTTCCGCAATCCTACTATTGACGCTCTGCACCGACAGAAAAGTAGACTTCTGACAAGACTCAAAAACTTGTACAGACAGTTAACCGACAGACAAGACCCGGAGATTAGGACACTGAAGGCGTCGATTAAAAATATTCAAACGTTAACAAAAGAGAATTACAGAATTTCTGTAAGTTCGTATTGGAACAACAGGGTTCGGGCTGTAAACACCAGCAACCCGAATATGTTCCCTCAAATAAACAAACTATTTCGGAGAAAAAATCAAAACGACCATCAGTGTCTTAAAATAGCGCGGACAACAGACAACGAACGGTTACTGACAATAGCAGGTATTGATCCAAATGAGGCCGCTGATGATGACGACTTCTTTGTGATCGAGGATCCACAGGAAAAGGTTGAAGCCATAGGGGCGACTTTCCAGGAAATATACAAGGCCACTGATACCATTGGACCTAATTATGACCTGGACAATCGCGTCTTGGTGCACGACTTCTTCATTCGAAATGAAGTAGAGAACTGGCGATCCGAGGGCTCTGGTTTCACCCGGTTCAGCGAAGAAAATATGGCAAATAATGTCATTACCAGAGAGGGTGACCTACCCCCGTTCATTTCGAAGGAAGAGCTCCATGAGATCTTCGACACAATCAGGGCTAAGAAATCAGTGGGGACCGATGGTATTCCGAACATCGTGCTTCGACAACTTCCTCTAGAAGCGGTGGACATTTACACCACCCTGTTTAATAATGCAATGAATAATGCACATTATCCAGCGCATTGGAAAACGGCGGTGGTGCAACCTATCCCCAAAAAGGGAAAGGATGTATCCAATCCAGCGAATCTCCGGTCGATAAGTCTCCTTCCGAATATCAGTGAGGTGTTTGAAAAAGTAATCAATAGAGCTCTGTCTAGGTGGGTTGAGGACAAACATATAGTTCCGGATAATCAATTCGGTTTTAAGGCGGGACATGATATCTCACATGCCGCGTCTAAACTGGTGTCCGATATCCAATGGAATAAAGGCAAAAACCAATGTACTGGTGCCTGCCTTGTTGACTTGGAGAAGGCCTTCGACACTGTATGGTTAGAGGGTCTTTTTTATAAGCTGACTAGGCTGGGGATCAGTAAACCACTCTTGTACATTCTTTTTAATATGCTAACCAACAGACAGTTCATCGTGAAAAATGGCGATGTGACTTCTGTTGGAATATTTCAAATTAAAAATGGTCTTCAGCAAGGCGCGGTCAATTCGCCGATCCTATTCAACATTTATACAAGCGACTTGATAGGTTCAGTTCCCCATACTATTGCGTACGCAGACGATTTGATAGCGTACAGAACAGGTCCAAAAATCGAGGTCATTAATACTCTCTTGCAGTGTGACTTTGATAAGATAAGACGATTTTGCGATGACTGAAAGTTGAAAATCAACTTTCAGAAGTCGGAAACCATTCTCTTTAGGATGCCGTTGTCTGGAGCCTCTAGGGATACCAGGAAAAATTATCGTAAGTTCTCGATCATTGGACAACACGGACAGCCTCTTGCCTGTCGGAATGTAGTCAGATACCTTGGGATCTGGCTAGATCGGTTTCTGTATTTTGATAAAAATGTAGATGCTGCTCTGGCCAGAGCTAAAGGCGCTTTTGCCCTTACAAAGAGACTGTTTTATAGCAGCCAACTCGATGAGAGGGTAAAGGTAATCTGCTACATGGCCCTTATCAGGCCCATGCTGGTATTCGGGTGCCCCGTGTGGTTCAATGTACGAGCAAGCTTAATGGAAAAGATTCGGGTGTTTGAGAGGGCTTGCCTTAGGGCTTGCCTTCGCTTGTACAGAACACCAGAGTCGGAGTACAAAAAATTTTATCGTAATGAGGTCCTTTACAACAGAGCGAACCTAATACGAGTGGACAACTTCGTAATTAAGCTGACTCGAAGGCACATTGCAAGAGCAATGGCCTCGACGAATAACCTGATATCTGGGGCTTACTACCCCAATTACCTTTACCACGAGAATGTGCGCTCTGACGGCTTCGTTCCACCGGAAGCATTCCTCTACCTAGATCAGATAGGGTTGATCCAGGATAGATCAGCGGTTCCGTTAATCTTCCATGTCGCTCGAAAAGCTGGGGACAGGCGACTCAACTACAACAGAGACGTCGCACACGGCAGTGTGGATCGTCTCAGGTTCAGTAGGGCGGTGGGGAATCGCGATAAGAGGGATGTCGTTCGGCAGCACCAGCATTTCTGGTGGTTGAATGATGGAGAAGATGTTTCGTCGTCGTTTCCGTCAATTACGGACCAGCCTCACTAATGGGGCAGAGCTGACCAATCCATTTGCACTGTGAATAGCAATGGCCAGCTTGCATAGGTTTAGGTTAGTATTTAAGAAATACATATATATATTAGTATATACATAGGTATATACTAGTATATGTATGTCATTGTGAATAGTGTCTATGTGTATATATGTGTGTATTGTGTAGGTAGGTTAGGTAGACTAAGGTTTATTTTAAGCTAGATGTTAAGTTTTTATAAAAAATATGTCCATATGCTAAGTTTTTTGTCAAATTCTTTTCTTAGCCTTAAGCATAGAAAATAAGTATATATAAGTATAAAATGTAAACAAAGTCGAAAGACATAGATATAAGAATTTAGAGTAGCTTAGAGTGCCTGTGTGGGGCCAGTAAGTTAGTATAAGTTTGTTAAGTAATTTTAAGCTAGCATTTAAGCATTTTTTGTTAGTATGTAAGAGTTAATGATCTAGAAAATAAAATGCATTTAAAACTAAAACTAAACTAACCATCGATCACACACTCAACCAAATAAATTAATACATTGCTCAAGATGCGGCGAAATTCACAAATATTAGTGTCGAATGCATAAAGTGTGGCAGAAAGAACAATTACGCCAAAATGTGCCGCTCTAAAATACAAATGTAACATATATGAATTAAAACATTTAAAGTTAAACGTTTTTTGAAAGAAAACTTTATTTGTGCAGCGTGTCTGCCTTACAAAAATTTTACTTAAAACTGATTACATGTTTTCTAAAACTAAGAGCTTTAATACCTAAATTATGCTGACCAGCCAGCTACTTGTCGTGGGAACGGATGTGATTTCTGCAAGTTTAGCTGAAACGGTGTCGTATTGTAGTTTGGTGAATACAGTGTTGCTTGTTGCTTGCTGCTTTATGCTGACAATGTTGTTTGAACTGTTGCTGGTCAAACGTAGGTATCATGTATCGAAC